>JAPFRF010000013.1:4406126-6921126 GCA_029282475.1 Phrynocephalus forsythii
AAGATGTCAGCCATAGTCACTGTTGCTTGCCGTTATAATTCAAGGACGATCAATGGGATGTTATTGTCATTAATAAAAGGGAGTCAATAGCCAGAAACTTTTAATATAAGCCTAATTATGAGTGTCGCTTTGCATAATACTGCAGATATTGAAAACAGTGTCATTGGGGAAATGCCCTTGGTCCAAACCCCATGCATAAGTCAATAATCTATTATGATATTCATTTTGAAGATGCTGTGCTATTATTTCAAAAGGTCTCAGAAATCAATTTAACATTTGATATCTCTGTATAACAATGACATCTTAATTTTTTTTTTAATTCCAGATTTGAGGACCGCAAAGGCTGCCATTTAATCTCTAATTGTTGCTGGTCATTGACCGTAATAAAGTTTTGATTTGATTAATCTCTCGTCAATGAGAAATGATGCATAGAAATCATAGGTGCAATAAACATTTTGGAATGAACTTGACTGTCCTTTCATAATTTTTATACTGAGTTGGTGGTTGTTTTGATGATCTGGGCCATTACTGTGTGTGCGCTTCCTGTTTATTTCTTTGTTTGCATCTTGGCTATGAAGACTGAGTCTTGTCACGTTATGAGGCATTTTTGGCAGATTCCTCAGCCTTCCCATCTCAAATTTCATCTTCTCTTCTGTTTTCTTCAATGATTGTTTCCTATAATTGTGGCGGATGACAACAGAAAGGAGAGATTGTTTTTCTTGGACTTCCAGAGCCGAGTCATCCCATCGCACTGTCTCGCTCTTGCTGAGAATGTCTCAATTAACTGCATGTTGGATGAATATCTGGGAACTTAATTTAATCTCCATTATGCTTCCCTCTTCATATTTCAATTAAATATGCTATCGGAGTGTTAACACGTCTTTGAACTTGCTATTCCGTCACTTAATTTCCTACTAAGAGGTGCTGGAGAGTAGCAGATGTCATAATTATGCAGTCATTGAGCGTGTTTTATGCTCATTCGCTCCGAGGCTGTCTGGCAGGGGCCGAGGTATACTGGAGAATTAATTTCAGTAAGGTTCTATAGCATCTCACTAGTCATAGTTTCTTAGCTAGGGTAATCACACCGTAGTTAAGGCACACACATTATTAAAACAGGGAAGCAGGTTGCGGGTCAACATTTCTGAGATGGGAACCTGGTGTTTTGCTCAGAGGTGTAGCTAGGGTTTTCAGCGCCCGGAGACAAAGTCAGTTTTTGTGCACCCCCAAGGGATGGGGAGGGGCTAAAGTGCCACATAAAAGGTGGCAGTGGTGGCCGAGGAGCCCTCCATGCTGCCCCTGGCAGGTCACCTGCAACAAGCCTTCTTGTGGTTCATGGGTGGGGAGTTGTTTGGCACCCAATTTGCTACCCCAAGATGCTGCGCCCGGGGACAGATGTCCCCCCCTTGCTCCCCCATAGCTACACCACTGGTTTTGCTTTCAGAATGGCTTGATATAAGGTGATGGGAGTCAATCCTGCTAGAGGCCCTAGGAGAAAGAATACCTGGAAGAAAGGTCCAGCTTCTAACTCAAGTTCTTCCCTCTTGGCTCACTATCAGTAGCAATGACTCAAACTAGGAAGGTGGCAGCAATGGAACCACATCCCCATCCTCTGTCACCACTGGCCATGCTGGCTTGGGCTGAGTGAACACGAAAATGCAGAACTGGAGGCCTTCTGAACTTTTGATCTAATTAGATATCCTGAGAATCTCAAGACTGTATGAGAAATCTGGAAGAGCGCAGGAGACTGGAATGTCTAAGGATCCATCAGTTTTGAGTCTACTTGCAACATTCTTTGTTTTACCCCGGATGCAAGAAGGCTTTGCCTACTGGCCACAACAAGGATTGGTACCTCAAAACAGATCCATGCTGCCCTTAGGGTATTAGGGGAACACTCTGTTCTATACTTCCCATGAGTTTGCGTGTGATATTCTCGTCACCTCAGAATGGAGAAAATTAAATGGAGTAAGAGCTACCATGTGTTACACAATTAAAGTGAGCAGAGAACTGAAAGTAGTGGGGTGTGGGACAGGAACACACACCTGTGCCAAAAGACAAATGTGCAACCCACCTCCGTGCCAAGACTCTCCCAATTTGTTGCAGCTTTTCTATATTTAGGGAATTTGCAAAATTATATATCCTGTGGTGGTGGTCATAAAGTTGAGTTCAGGTCTCCCTTGGGCCCCCATTGGCAGAAGCTGCATCTCTGGAATGAAGAAAGGAGGGGAGATTTGTTTAGTTCGCCGATTATAGGGACGTTGGCACGTCTTTGGGTCTCAATCATGGGTGCCAAGTCCCAAAGCCTGAGTCCATGTCTTTGGTACCAAGTCAGGCATCCTAAACCCAAGATTGAGTCCTTGTTAAAACAAACTTTTCAATCCCGAAAAAAAGGAGGGTTGGGTGAGGTCTGAGTCACAAGATGAGACCAAGCCCTTGAACCTTCCCCTCCACCCAAGTTGAGTGCAAGTCAATTCTTCCATGCACTTGGACACTTCCTGACATCAAGGAATTCTGTTTTCTTGCCATGAGCTGGTTTATTTCTGCCCAAGGGTACAAGACTTGGTTAAGTATGTCACAGACAGGTCTCTCCTCTGTTTCTTGATCTATTTGCCACTCATGATCTAAGCTTCTATTCCATGTTTTCCTAATGTCTTGTGGATGGCCAATGGAAACAATGTCTTTGTTGTGTTCCATTCTGCCACCTCTTGGATGACGTCTTCCCGCCGTTATTACTGCATATTTTACAATCTGGGTTTGGGAGCTGGCTCTTGGCAGAGGCTATGACTCACCTTGAATCCTTGCACAGGAAGATGACTGGGCAGTAACAGGACAGTTGCGCATTTTGCCAAACATCCTCTCAAAGTTCCTTGGGCAAGTAAAAAAAAATAGCTCAAGGGTTCTCTTCTACAAGAGCAGTGGTTCTCTCTCAAATTTGGGGTTCCCCGGATGTTCTTGGACTGCAACTCCCAGAAACCGTTGCCTTCACAGTTAGTGGTAAAGGCTGTAGGGAGTTGCAATCCAAGAACATATGGGGATTCCAAGTTTCAAAATAAAAAGGGGGGGTTCTAGGGTAATGTATGGCTTTGTTCTGTTTGGGGTCAGGTTGCTTTTACTAAAGGCATTCATGGGGGGGGGAGGCACACAGAGTTTTAGAGCCGAAGTCAGCCATTTTTATCCTTTATCATGCCCTGTAGTGTAAGGTAGAATCCATCACACAAACACACACATACACACACACAAAGAGGGAGGGAGGGAGAGGGAGAGGGAGGGAGGGAGGAGGGTTAGAGAGAGGGAGGGAAGGAGAGAGAGAAAGAGTTAGAGGGAGAGGGAGAGAGAGTTAGAGTGAGAGAGTGTGTGTGTTAGAGAGAGGGGGAGGGAGGGTGGTTAGAGAGAGGGAGAGGGAGAGAGAGTTATAGGGAGAGGGAGAGAGTGTGTGTGTTAGAGGGGGAGGGAGGGAGAGAGGTAGAGAGAGGGAGAGAGAGGGAGAGAGAGGGAGAGGGAGAGAGAGAGAATTAGAGAAAGGGAGGGAGGGGGAGAGAGAGAGAGAGAGAGAGAGAGAGAGAGAGAGAGAGAGATTCAGCATATATTCAGCAGAATCGCTGCTCTCCTAAGGTGCATGAGGGTGCAAAACCCAAACTTTGAGAGATATTTGCTTAAACATTTATTTATTTCATTATCCCTTATGCCCTCTGTTTTGGGGAGGCAGCAGTGATAACCACTGAGATCCTATTCAGGTGTCTCCCCGTCCCCTCTCCCTCCCGTGTGTGTGTGTAATGACAAACATAAAGAAATTGCTTGATGGCTATTCCTCGTCAATGCAGGACCTCATGTAAATAAAAACAGTTTTGTTAAACACCCTCTAAAAAGCTGGCTTTATGATCTAAACGTGACTGGGATTGGTCCAGAGCAGACGTAGGTCTGTCAGCAGAACCTGTAAGGTGGTATTTATTCAAGATATTTTTTTTCTGAATGTCTTTATATATTTTTTTCAAAGTGTGACCGGGAATGTGCTGTCGTAAAGATGAATACATGTGTCTCAGGTGTCTAGTGAGGCAAAGGACCAAAACCTATGGGCTTTCAATGGCCAACAAGGGTGTACTGTAAGTATTTACAGTTCCTTGTGGGAAACGCTGTTATTTCTTACATAAACACTGCATTACGGGAGCGTCTGGCAACACAATCCTTGTATAAAATTAATTTTACTATACATAGTTAATGCTATACTGCCTTGGATTACAGATGTCCATGTTCAGATCCTTCCGTAAAGTTCGATGGGCCATTTTCAGTTGGGTTTTTTTCAATCTAACCCCTCCGATTAGTTCCGAGCTTGTGGAGAACAAGTAACGAAACAGCCTTTTTGTTGAGATTTGGGAGGGGGGTTGTCTTAAAATGATTCCTGGCCATGAAACACTTTCGGGATGGCCAGGGCTCTTGAAGGGAAGGATTTTGTTTCTTTCAAGGTGCTTGCATCTTCCTCGGTGGTCAGATTTTGCTACCGGAAGTACTGTTGGATTGTTTTCAGAGATGTAGTGCAAGATGATTCAGAGGGGTTTAGCCCCTGGTAAAATAACTTATCAGAAGAGAATAGATTTACCATAAGGATAAGATGAGCATTTTTAAAAAAAAAAAACTTGAATAATTCACAGTATTTTGGAAGGAAGGAAGGAAGGAAGGAAGGAAGGAAGGAAGGAAGGAAGGAAGGAAGGAAGGAAGGAAGGAAGGAAGGAAGGAATATTAAAACAGTTAAAATGCTTGCATTGAGTTGGAAGCTGATACAGAAAGCTGGACTAGATGGGCCTTTGACCTGATCCAGCACGGCTCTTCTTATGTTCTTATGTAACAGTTTAACCACTGCACCATGAGGCTCTAAGCAGCACCAACCTCTCTCCAGAAGGATGTAGATAGATAGATAGATAGATAGATAGATAGATAGATAGATAGATAGATAGATAGATAAGAAAAAGGTGGGGAGTGGGCAAATATTCTAAATAAACAATCAACAAATATATAAAATATATGCACAGGAGATAATGATATATTATCTCACTCTTCTTGATGATTTGAGAGACTGAAAAAAATCTTTTTTGCTTTCCTTATGGAAGTTTCAACATCTGAATGATCTGCTTTCCTCTCCTTGGTGCAAATATGTTTGTCTTTGTGCTGTTTTCTGAATGAGACCAACAAAACTGCAGTCCTCAGTGTATTTCAAAAGCCTTCTCTTTGGCTTATCTTCCACTGGATTTCTTGGATGTATTCATGTTAATTTTTAACATATGTGCCCTGTAGGCATGATTCACACTAGGCTGTGGAATTTGGAGGAAATGATGATCAGACCCGGAAACATGTAAAGATGCAAGGGGCTCGGCAGTTTTCACACCAAATGTTGTCAGCGCGTTACTATTATAAAAGCACTTTTCTCACCAGCTCACTGTAAAGGGGTGATGGTGGTGGTGGAATCCTTATACAGTGCAGCTTTGACACGTTTAATGAACTCCACCACCTAAAGGTAAATTTCCTTGACACTGATAACAGAATGACTTACATTAAGTCTACAAGAAGATGTGTTTACTTTTTGATTTCTCCAGAAGTTGCCTTCAAAATCAAAATAACCAGACAAAAATATTTTGAACATGCAAATAAACCTGGGAAATGGCTAGCAAATAAATTACGGGCACAAAGACGGAGAAATACTATAACAAGCCTTAAAGATAAACATGGAAATAACTGTATCACCATGGATAAGATGAAAACAATAGTTGAAGACTTCTTTCAAAAACTATATCTAAGGAACAAATAACAAGAAACGAAATATTAGAATACTTAGAAAGTCAAGACCTTCCTAAAATAACATCAAAACAGAAGGAATAATTAAATAACCCAGTTTCCTTGATGGAAATAACATAAGCTTCAAAAAACAGAAAAATGGGAATAATAATAATCGTCATCATTGATATCTACAGAGTTGGGGAGGGACTCTATGGATCATCAGGCCTATCAAGGAGACACAGTGAGGAACCCAATGGCCAACATCTGGCCTAGACCACTCCGCTATGGGGCCGTGATCTCATGGACCACTATCAGTGAGATGAAGGTTGATACTCTCTCAGCTGGCTCGGTGTGGTTTCATTTTGCATATGTGTGGGAGACAGAGAACACACACACACACACACACACACACACAGAGAGAGAGAGAGAGAGAGAGAGAGAGAGAGGGAAGCAGCCAAGCTGCCCCCCATCCTTGAGTCCATTATCCTCTTAGACCTGGAGGTCAAGGAGACAGAACAGAGAGCGGGAATGTGTTATCTGTGGGATATATACAGTGGACCCTTGTATAACAAACAACTCGTATAACAAATCTGTACAAGATAAAAAATTCCAGAGATAGGAGAAATTTGCTCAACATAATCGCCTATGGGGAGAATCCATGCAACATAAAAATGGGATCACTCCGTTTTCAATGCATTCCTATGGGACTTTGTATAAAGGAAAATTTGCTTAACATAATTTCATTTGGAATGAATTAATTCCTTTATACAAGGTACCACTGTATTTGGATACTGCTTTTCTGGGGTCTCGATTCACACGGAGGGCCCACACAGGATTGTGCACCCTCCCTATGTATGGATAATACATACCAGGACAATTAGATATAAAGATAGTTTCTTTCCAAGTGCTATCAAACTGTTGAATAATTATTTTCTTCTCCTTTTCTTCCTTTTAAATAATAGGTTATATTGTGTTGTTGTACTGTGCTTTTATGGTTGAATATATGATTCTTATATTTCCTTCTTATATATGGTGAGCATTTTTTACCAAAACCAATTCCAGGTGTGTCCAACCACATTTGGCCAATAAAAGGATTCTGATTCTGATCTGTTCAAGAAGGAGTGGGTGGAATAACAGCATTTTACTCCGTACATAAATGTGTTTGATTCATTTTTTTAAAAAAATGACTTGGGCCAGCAAATAAATATGGACTTGATAGCACAAGGCATATCCCTTTAAAATTGTCAAACAAGGAGCTCTCTTTTCTCCTGAGTAGCACAATGGATGGAAAATGTCCAGTCACCCTAATAAATGAATGGCCAACTGATAACAGAAATAATTTTTAAATTATAAATCCATCTATTTTATTATTGCTATTTTCTGTTAGTCTAGTAGGCTCCACAGTCGATCAGATGTGTGACTGCAGCTTTGTTTACCTGGAGCCCTATAGATATCTGTTTAAGTAAACAGTGTGGCACTTTTTCAGACTTTGAAAAAAGTCAGCGGATCTGTCAAGAGCTGGTAAAAATTAAATCTAATGAGCTCATTTCAATAAACATTTATGAGACCAGTTTCATGCTGGCAAAATGAGCCCAGCCGGCGGTGTCGCTCCACCTGCCTGAAAGGAACTAAATAAGCCAATCTGTATTTCCAACACTTTTACAAAGCTTTTTTGGAGGATAGTGACATGCTCTCTGAAGCAGACACCAGAGACGCTGTCAGTGGG
The DNA here is from genome assembly GCA_029282475.1 of Phrynocephalus forsythii. Lineage (NCBI taxonomy): Eukaryota > Metazoa > Chordata > Lepidosauria > Squamata > Agamidae > Phrynocephalus > Phrynocephalus forsythii. Next base: position 4,413,616 of record JAPFRF010000013.1, read on the forward strand.
TCTACGTTGGGCCTGTTCCATTTCCCTGCACTGACTCTGGAGATAGCATGATTCTCTGATGAACTGCACCCTGTTCTTTGCATTGTAAAACACTAAAAACAAAAGAAAATACTTTTTTTTTTACCCAGCGTGTTGTCAGTCTGTGGAGCTCCCTGCCACAGGATGTGGTGATGGCATCTGGCCTGGATGCCTTCCAAAGAGGATTGGACAGATTCCTGGAGGAAAAGTCCATCACAGGTGACAAACCATGATGGAGATGTGTCATGTCCAGGCTTAAAACCGGGGTCCTTCAAGGGCCTTATGCAGGGGAGTGGTAGCAGGAGACAGAGATCTAGTCTCGAGCACTCCCAGAGGCATTTGATGGGGCCACTGTGAGATACAGGAAGCTGGACTAGATGGGACAACAAATAGGAGCACTGATTTGCATAACACTGCATGCGCAAATTGACACAGCCTGTAATACTTTACAAAACATAGATGCTCCACTAGATTGGAAATTCGTATCCCAAGGAACAGGTAGGAATTCAGGCTGATGATGCCAGCAGTGTGAGGTTCATTGAGCTCAGCAAGCACGGTTAAGACGGATGGATTCACATGAACAATTTTTTCCAGCATGAAGTGACTTAAAATACAGTGGGAACTGTTGAGAAGTACTCAGAGAGTAACATGCTTTGAACAGAAAACATGAATTAAAGCATCCGTGAGCATTCACAGATGACTAGATACAATCAGCCTAATGGTTATTATATAAACAGGTATCACATTCATTATACCTTAAACCTTGGGGCTTTAAATCATTACGACTGTTTTGTGTCTGGAGATTTATGGGCTCCTCTTAAAAGCCCGATTTCAAAAATTCAGGAGTGTAAACTGAAACCGGAAGGCTTGAGGCATAATTTGTACTCAGATCCTACTAAAAGGTTGAACATTTTATATTCATAAAGTCGTCCCTAGTAGCTTTTCCCACCCCATCAGTTTGAAATTTCCCCAAGAAACAGCTACACAAAACTGCACACATTCTCAGCATGTATCAACCGATATACACATGTTATGCACCCCACCCAACATTTGGGGTTTTGCAAGCTAATCTGCTGAGCATAGTGTGCTTTTGTGTGCTGTGCTCATTAATGTGTATACTTTCATACATCTAACATTGATATTGGCTATAAATCGACTGAGGTTCTTGCTGTGGACAGCTGTTGCTAATTGATGAAGTGCCAGGGGCTCGGGAGGTTATCGATTAGCTGTAATTAGCATCAGTAGGTTGCACAAACATTGGCCAAAAAACTAGATGGTTCTGGCCATTTTCAATGCTATTTATGACTAGATTGTTGCATCACTATGATTTGAACAATGTAAACAGAAGCAAATGAGCATCAGCGTTGGCTGTGAGTGTGCAGCAGTGCTGGAGCATTGCAGCACTGCACAGCCACATAGCTTAGAGCAGGCACGTCCAAACTTCAGCCCTTCAGATGTTTGGGGCAGCAACTCCCACAGACCTTTGCCATTGGCATTAGAATTCTGGGAGTTGTGGTCCAAAACATCAGGAGGGCCGAAGTTTGGACATGCCTGGCTTAGAGGAAACATTGATTGAACCTAAATCTTTCCAAGTCAAGTAGTGTACAGACCATCATAAAAAAGCTTTCTAACTGCACAAGTCCTACAAAAATGTGGGGAATGAGATAATAATGGTGACTTTCACAGAGACATACAAACACACAAGGTGCCATTTTTCAAGACCAAAGTTGAAATTCTGCTAAGGAAAAAAAATGATGAAGTCATCTCTCTCTTTTTGGCGATGACTTGCAAGCCCGCTGTTCCACTTTTCCATGGCATCAATGACATTTGTGAGCATCGTCTTCAAAAGCAGTGTGTGCTTTTGTGTAGGGAAGAACCAGTAGGCGCCCCAATTTTGCCATCAATCATATTTAATAGCATATGCAATTAATGTAATTTTGTTATTGAAGATTCCTGTCTGTTCAATAGCTCACAGAAGACAATTATGGCGTTCTTTTTTTAAACACACACACACACACACACACACACACACACACACACACACACACACACACACACACACACACACACACACAAAGTACATACAATCAGATATTGCCTTTTGAATTCAGAGCAATTAAACATGGCCATTATAGATCGTATATTATGAAATATTCATTGAACAGGAGAGTGATATGACAGCCTTTTTTTCAGCTGTAATTAAATAACATCTAAATCACACAATATGGCTTATAAGAATGGTGGCATTTCTCTTTGGAGTAAGAGATAAAGCATGGCACAGTCCTTAAGATAGGGGTAGAAACAGACGGTCCGGGGATATAAAGAGAATGGACAAAATTCAAGGACAGCAATGTAGGCATAGATAGATACCGTAGTAGCTGAAATCTTGTTGCTACTCTATACAAGGTGCAACCAGAATATCAATTGAATCAATGAAACAAACTGAGGAATTGATTCACCCAAACCCCTTGAGTTTGGTAGGCGTACTCTAGTTGTGATTTAGGTAGCATAGTGACAGGATTTTGGCCAATGGACTGAACCATTAATAATTTCATCCATCGTCCATGTACATAATTTTCCTTGAAATTATGTTACACAATTGAGGAACAAAATTATTAATACATAAAGTATTAATACACTCCTTTCACCACTGACTAAGCGGTAGCCATAAAACAGCAATCTGATTTCCATCTAAGAGACAAGCTTGGCAAAAGCATCCTTCCAATAATTGCTGGATTTAACATCTAAGAGTGACTTGACTAGCAATATCCACATTGGAGCTTTTAAGTTTTGGACTTGAGGTTCTTCACACTGCTACAAGGTTGATGAAGTGGTGTTTAATCCGTGGAAGCTGTTTTATTGTGAGATTTTTTTTTTTGTGGTCTATAAAACGATCGCCTGCTTTTAAATTTCTCTCCTCCCAAAGGTGGATTTTGTTGAAACTAGGTGGCATTTGTAGTGGTGTTGGGGATTCAGAAGAGGTTTAAGTGTTGTCACTCTAGTGAGAATGGATGGGAGATGTTGCACCTCCAAAGATAACCCAGGGGAGAAATATCCTGTATACTCCTCAACTCCAGGGTCCAGCTATTCCGCTTCCTGTATTCCAGAAATAAATTCCATCCCTAGCAGACAACACACACATGCCATCACAGCCTTTAAAGTCCCGAGCAATTAAAGCCATGCAAAACCCTCTCCCTTCTCTGCACAGGATCTAACAGCATTAGCTTGACCCAATTAAATGGTTACTCTCTGATGACTAGCTGTCTAGACATTTTAAATATTTGTTCTGTGGTGTCCCCTGCAGTTCATAATTAAAGAGTTACATGAGACCTCCAGGACGTTTTACTAGCCAGACCCAGAAATTATATACATAATAGGTTTTTGCATGCAATAAATGTATAAGGCAACACAATCACAAATAGCAGAGATTTGAGATGAGGAAGCATGACTAAAAGATTGTGTGTGTGTTTGTAATGCATAGTGGACTTTTAAAAGTTTAGAAATAGCTGCTATCAGCCACTATCTTATTGCCTAACTATGGAGCTGAAGAAGTAGATGTAGAGGGAATGGACTAACATAATAACCTATATAAGAACCTTTGAACTGCAGACTTGGCAGGGACTCTGTAGATCACTGAGTCCAGGCCCTCACAAGGAAGCTCATTGGAGATTCAAACTCCCAACCTTTGAGGCCTAAGCCACTAACTATTCCTCTATTAGATGGAATTGGGGGTGGGGGATAGCTAAGAGCTGGCATTACTGTTGGAGGAAGGGCATAGCTTAGTCCCAGTTAGAAAACCAGAATATGATAATTCCATAAAAGTAGTAGAACATCTGTGAAGGATATTGTTTGTCTACATTAGGATGAGATGGGTGGTGGTGGAAATTAAGGCCAAATTTGGTTGGGTGGGGGAGAGAGTTTTGGTGAACTTCTTTGGAGGGGCATGTATTTTGACACCTGAATTGGAAGATAGATCACTTTTAGAGCCGTTTTTAAAACTGATTGATTGATTTGATTTGATTTCATTCGATTCATGTATTTCCCATCTGGCTACCAAGGCCACTCTAGGCGATTTAAAGCAGGGAAAAACAATAATCGACATCAAACTGTGCAACATTCACCAAATCAGTGAAAACAATGTAATTTACATTTTAAAAATATGGCACGGACTAAACATCACTGTTCAATCACAACAGTCAAGATGGCAGAGCCCCTGGCTTAGAAGCTGGTATACCCACATATATTCCGGTGATGGAAAGGGTGTCTAAACAATCATGTTTTCAATGACCTTTTAAAAGTGACAAGTAAAGGGAGGAGGCAAATATCAGGAGGGAGCTGGTTCCACAAGTGTGGAGCCACCACCTAGAAGGCCCCGTTTAAGGCATGTCCAAACTTTGGCCCTCCAGATGTTTTGGACCACAACTCCCACAGTCCTTTGTCATTGGCAATCTAAACTTAGAATTCTGAGAGTTGTGGTCCAAAACATCAGGAGGGCCGGAGTTTGGGCATGCCAAGGATTAGTGTCCTCAGCAGACCCACCTGGGAGGAACTTGAATAATTGTGTGGACTTTTAATTAATTTAATTTCTTGAACCGGATGGAGTCCTTAAAAGAAATGAAAATACTGCCAAATTCATTCACCCATTTCTACTTCAAACAGATCTAAATATTCAAAACTACAGCAGGACCCCCATATCCACAGATTCATTAACCACTGATTCAGTTATCCACGGTTGGCAGAGGAAAATAATTACATAATTCAGCAGCCACAAAGCAAACTACTGTCACAAGGAGCAGCTGTAAAGCAAGCTACTGTTGCAAAACAGCAGCCATAAAGCAAGCTACTTTCACAAAATAGCAGTTTGTTTGCTTTTTTTTTTCGGAGGGGGTTGCATTCTCTCTTATCCACGGTTTTCATTATCCATGGGAAGGCCTGGAACCAATCCCCAGCAGATACCAGGGTCCTACTGTATTGTCATTGTTCATGAGTTATTTTCAGTAGGTTGTACTGTGCCTAACAGGCGGAGGAGGACCAAGACGGAAAGAAATAGAGATAGAGAGAGAAGTTGAGAAAGAATGACTGACTTATCAGGGTAAATATAAATATCCTTCATCAGGGGCGATAGGAGGTGCTTTTAAGTCTTGCTTTAGTTAGAACCCAAAGGAGGCATTTGAACTCTCCCTTCCAAAGGGTGGAAGTCCGTTTGATCCTTTTCTCAGCGTAACAAATGTTCTTAATAAGGCCTCCAATAGGACTGTTGGGAAAAGAGATGGAGAAACAGAACCGTCACCTTTAATGTTAAAAGCGAGATAAAATATTTACCTCCCCAAAAGCGGCCCACGTCTGATCAAATTTATGGCCACCCCTGTAACTCCTGGGACTCTTTCCTATCGAAGAAAGCTTTTGCCAAGTTTAAAGGATTAGCAGTTGCGAACTCGTCTGCATCTCCGTATTCTTAGGAAATGGGTTGGACGACCTTGCATTGACTAGTGTGGTGTGCCACCACTGGGATCTCCATGTCAAAACTGTTGTGCTGCAGAATCTCCAAGAAGATTTTGACCGATTCTGACCTTACTTGAATTAATCTTCCTCTCCCACATGGCGCAACAGAAAAGTTGCATCGGGCGACTCAAAAAATCCCTGAGCTAGCATTAGGGGTGTGAACACTTGATTTTCCCATCAGTTTTAACAGCCTTTCTTTGCCATTATTGTGTAGAGGCGGAGGAGGAGGAGGAGGAGTTATACACAAATTAGCCGAATTATTTAAAAATGCCAGGTTGGCTGCTACCCTGCTGGGTGGGTTTGAAAACAAATTAGCAGCATCAGATGGTTTGTTTGTATCTTTTGAATCAATCAAAGTATCACAGAATCATCAAGTTGGAAGGGGCCTATAAGGGCATCAAGTCCAACCCCCTGTGCTATATAGAAATCCAACTCTGACTGATGGTTGTCTAATTTTCTCTTGAATGCCTCCAGTGTTGGAGGGCTCTCCGCCTCCTGAGATACCTACCTCCACAGTCATACTGCTCTAACAGTTAAGAAGTTTTCAACCCGTCCTCCTTCGCTTTATCTGTGAGAACAAGCTTTGCATCTCAAAGAGAAAGGATGCCAGTTTTGTGCAAATTGTGGAAACCCTGACAATTAAAGGAGGTGGCAACTCTCACCCTGGAGGATAGAAATCTGGGGAGGAGCAATGAGTGGTCAACCAGGTTTCTTAACTCAAGCATGCAAAGAAAGGAGGCAAAAAAGGCATTTAGTAGGAATTCTTTACTTCAGTATTCCTAGACCTCCGTGAGCATTATTCCTTACATTGCATAGGAGCATAAAATCATAAATATTATCTTTTAGGACTCAAACTACATGGTACTTTAAAGATGGAGCAGGAATTTACCATTGTCACTGACCCAATTCAATAGCAACAGCTATTCCAGTCAGTGCAAGGACCATGTTGTACCTGCCTCCCATCTAACCTTGAAAGATGAGGAGGCTATCATGGAAAAAAGTGAACCCAATTTGTTACCTCTAACATGGCTGAATGCTGGAATAGATTTGGGATCAACATGCAAAGGATGGATAACATCAATTGTGGTTTCTCCTGTATTCAGTTTTTGCTAACATCTTGGGGTTTTATTCCCTTCCATCAAAATGATGAAGAAACCTGGGAAATTCCCATGGAATGGTCTCATTTTTTGGAAAATCCACTAAATGAAGTTCTTACTCATTAGTGGTCGGAGCGCATACTGTAAACACATCATACCTTGTGAACACCCTTCTGCTCTCCGTAGATCTTTTGGGGGTAGGGAGCAAATATTTATGAGCCAATAAAAGCATACCCAATATAACCTAGATTAAATGTAACTTTATAAAATCCATTAAAAGAATGTTGTGTGTGAGGAACATGAGTGTTAGTTTGAACACTGAATAAAAGATTCCAGAATCATAACTTTCCAGCGAACCTTTCTGCTGCAGGACAATTGATGTTCTACATCAGTGAAAACAAAGGGTCTCTCTAAGATTGTAAGAGACTTTAAAAAGTCATCAAAGGCCTTTTGAGTCCCCTCCTCTAATACGGTTATTAATAAAAAGGTGGGAGACTTTCCTATTAAAGCACACCCTCAATGCATTAAAAAGGTGTTTATGGGTTTTGTTTCACTATTCTTAATATTGAAGCAAGATTAAAAGATGTTGAATGCAACGAGACGCCTTTGCCAGGGAAACAAGCATCACATGTTCTTCCAAGCACACTTGACACCCTTTCATATTGGTGAGTGACATCAAATATAAAGTTCTACTCAACAGTTAATCTACCAATGCCAGCTTTTAAGTTAAAATAAAAATCCCACCCTCTGCATTTATGAAACACTCTAACCTTAATGTGGATTTGGGGATAGAGTTACTTGAACCCCTGAAGTAGCGGAGAAGGTTATCAGTGTCAGCCCTCTTTTATCACTGTTTTTGTGTGGACAGTGATTGAGAAAACAAAAGGTTTTCCTATGTTCTGAGATGTTCCATGTGGCTTCCAAAATCATAGTTTCTGGTCATGTGGAGAAGCTGAACTGGGGTGTTTGTCATCTTTAAATTGTCACTCTCCATGTGAACAGGGCAATGAGGAAGGTAGGCCCAAACCTGCTATCTTTCCTCATGGATTCCACTTATTCCTGTCTTGAACATCAATCTGAAGAGGGCTTATGTGTGAGCAGAAGTATGTGCAGTCCCAAAAGATGTGTTGACTGTTTTCTCCATAAGAACATAAGAACATAAGAACATAAGAAGAGCCATGCTGGATCAGGCCAAGGGCCCATCTAGTCCAGCTTCCTGTATCTCACAGTGGCCCCACCAGATGCCTCTGGGAGTGCATGAGACTAGATATCTGTCTCCTGATACCACTCCCCTGCATCTAGCCCTTGAAGTACCCCGTTTTTAAGCTGGGAGATGACACATCTCCATCGTGGTTTGTAACCTGTGATGGACTTTTCCTCCAGGAATCCAAAATGAGTGTCATTTCCTTGGTGGAGCTAAGGACACCCTCAGAGGAAGCATCAAAGAGCTGTGATTGAGTACAAGTATATAAGCAACCCATCCAGTGCTTCTGATTTTAAACATGGTGCCTGGAGTAAGAACTGGCAAGCTACTGAAAACTCCATGGACATGGGACATGACTGTAAAGACACCACCACCACCACCACTACCACCACCACCATCACAACCTGAAATTAGCTACACAATTTTCACATTTGTTTTCCATACTTGTCGGCATTAGCAGGAAACAACACCTCAACACCTCACAGAAGTGGAGAAAAAAGGCACGAGAAGAAGAAAAGTGAGGGTTCGCCTATCGCATAGACTATAGGATTTCATCGCAGGTGACTATAATATAAATAAGCAACTCAGTGTTTAGATAAAGGCAGAGAAGGGGATGGGTGAGGGGGAAATGACTGCACACCAGCAGTAGCATAATCCTCCCATTTCAATTGAAGTAAATTTCAGAGTTAATATCTAATTAGAGAAAACAGAAAGCAACACCCTCGAGACATGCCAGGTTCACAGTGAAACATTTTTTTCTAGAAAAGAAAGATAGCTCGTTTGCATGTTTCTTTTTGTTAGCACACAATGGAGCCGGGGGAAGAAATATCAGCAGGAAAAGATCAGCTTATTTGAAAACCTCATTTCTGAAGTGGAAGGAACCTGGAAGATCATGGGTTTCTTCTAACCTTTTGATCCGAAGACAGTGAATCTGAAATATGCTTCCCTTCTTGTCGTTAAATGGCACAACTCTTACGGGTGGAAACTTAATTACAGTATATTTAAAGTGGACTCATTGCCATCAATGGGGCACATTTTACTCATGACAAATATAGATTTCCTTGATTTCAATGGGTTCACTGTAAGTCATGCTGGGTGGGAATTGTATTAATAATTTTATTAATTAAAAAAACAACCCCAATTTACCTGTTTTTGTTTGTTTTGTTTGTTTTGTTTTGTGCAAGTCTGTGGCCATGTGGCCTGCATGTCTGCAAGGAAACACTGTTTTACCTTCCCGTTTTTTACGGCAGTGCCTATTTATCTGCTTGCATTTCACATGCTTTTGAACTGCTAGGTTGGCAGGAGTTGGGGTTAATAGCAGGAGCTCGATTCGAACTGCTGACTTTGTAACTGAGAGCTTTCAATGCTCTAGCTCACTGAGCCACCACGCCCCATATTCCGGCACAAGAGGAAGGAAATTTTTGGAACCAGGGGCAACACATATTAATCAGGGGAATGTATGTCGCCTGCCCCCCCCAACTCCACTTAAATGGAAGGAGAATAACATAACTTTTTTTCATTTTTATTGATTAAAATACAAACAAACAAATAAGCAGACAAAGAATAATTGTGCACCCCCCAATCCCCCTGGGACCCTCCAATTGTTCCTTTGGCTTCTTTTTTGGAAGGAGAATAACATATCAATAATATGTTAATGCAGATCAATAATAAAATTTCTCAGCCCCATGAAGACAATCCATTTTATGGCTATTTTTTCCATGGTTTTCCCAGTACTTACAAGTGTCCGTTCCCTTCTTCTGGGACTGTGCAGCTTGCTCAAGGCTACACTGTCTGGCTGTTCGGCCCGGAGACACAGCGGGGAATTGAACTCCCAACCGACGACTAGGGTGCTAGGGACCCAAACCGTCTGAGTTCTCCAGCCAGTTGATGTCCTTGCAAATGGTTAAAATTGTTTCAGCAAAAGCGGAGATGAAATGAAGCCAACGACTGCAGTTGGAGCCCTTGTCTCTGAAGAGAGACGATATTGTACACAAGTTAAGCCGGGTGTTTGTATGAGAGAATATATATTAAGGCCCATCTGTTTGAACCATTTTTAATGTTATAAATTAGGAAAACATCAAAAATGTCAGAAGACAGCAAGCAGCACTTTTCTGTTGTCTTTCAGCTCTGTATTTATTAGACAAGTTTGTTATCAAACTATCCTTCCAAACATGAAAAGAACAGCAGGCCTTCTGGAAGGCCAGATGGCTGGTGAGGTTTCGAAACATATTCTGGAAGGGTTAGAGAGTTTACATATTCCTTTCCCACCCTCCACTTTCTCCCCCACACCACCCTCTTCTTCGGCTTCATAAAATGAATTATGTGTGGGAAGTGAGCTGATTCTCAGAGTGGCCAAAATTTAAGAGGAGGGGTGGGGTGGGGGAGAGAATATGATGATTTGAATCATGGGGGTTAAAGTGTTCTTCATATAGACTGTGTACAACAAATGTCACCAAGTGGAGATGTTCAGGACTTATTGTTCAGTGCTTGTGACTTGAGGATATACATTCAAGTATCACTGCATTCTCCTTCTGCCCTCTATATTCTGAACTGCCCCTCAAATAGCTGTACCAAGCTAACTCTCTTCCATCCTCCCGGTTTTTTGGAAATCCTTCTTGAAGTCCACCATTTGGGCATAGGCTGCTAATGGTCCCACCACCTTGGAAGTCTACAGAGAAGCTGAAAGGCTTGGATTCAGACGAATCAAGAATGAGTGATCATCTATTTCTTAGTACCTCCCACAACATCTCCATTCTCTACCCAGGCTCTATGTAGCGATTGTGGTGCCCTGGGCTTTGCTGTCCTCTTGTTAGGGTTGGTCCACAAGAGATTGGCATTAAAGTGTGTGTGTGTGTGTGTGTGTGTGTGTGTGTGTGTGTGTGTGTGTGTGTGTGTGTGTGTGTGTGTCAGTGTCAGTAATGCAAAGGGAGGACTTGATCTGAGCAAATGTATTGGGTCCATTCTAAGCCCTCCTGTTTTGTGTCTTCTTTTGTCTAGAAAGAAGCAGCTGCAGGCTGCATATACCTTGAAGAGGTTGAAAGTAGGGTTGCATTGGTGTTAAATGATGCAGGGTGCCTTCAATCTATTTACAGGGTCAACTGCTGCACCTAGAACCTTCTAGGAGTGGCCTCTCTTCCTTGTCCGCTTCTTCTTCCTTCTTCTTTCTTCTCCTCCTCTTCCTCTTCTTCTTTCTCCTTCATCTTTATCTTCATCTTCTCCTTCTCATTCCTTGCCTATTACAGGTCAGACACGATTAAGGCTGTAGGGACTTTGAACCTTTAAATAATGATATTGAGTTCCAACCACGCTGGTTCCCAGTGTGAGGTTCGTCTCCATCTTTCCTCTTTATTGACCATGAATGATCCCAAGACAGACGTGAGAGCAGTCATATAACCTCACATTGTATTCCCCAACAAAGAGCACTGCCAGGGATACTGCCTCTAATCCAGGAGTTAATATATAGCCGTGAACCTTCATAGCATTTCATGAGCTTATCCTTCACAAATTTCCTTAACCCCTTTGGAAACCCAGCCAAGCTGGTCACCATTGTCATTATGTCCAGCGGTAGTACATTCCATAGTTTGACATAACTGCTAGGTGAAACTTCATGACTAGCTTCATGAAGGACGGGTTCAGCTTCAGATTCCAACATTGTGAAAGAGAGTAAAAGAAGCTCTCCCTATCCAAGTTGCCGTACCAGGGGTAGATTTTGTACACCATGATATGCTTCATCTTAGGCGGTTACTTCACATCCTTCTTTGTTCCACAACTAGTTTTGTACCATGACAGCGTTGGTCGCAATCACGTGGCTTTGTCCCTGTTTCAGTGTTCCCATGGTCATGATAACTTGTCCCAAGACAAGTGTTACCTCATGGTCTTGTACCATGACAAATGCTGAATTTGTCTAGCTTCCTTTTCCCTTTTCCTTTTTGGGTGAGTGGGCTTGAAAAATTCTTTTTTGATATTTCACTTGTGAAAAGTAAAAACAAAAACAAAAAAAAAAAAACACCAAACAAACCCAGACAGAGTTTTCTGAGAGAAATGATTGTTTTGTTGCGTGACAGTTGTTACTATACACTATCTTGTCTCAGAACAGAAAGTGGGAACAAAGAGTGACAAAGGAAAATGCTACCCCAGCACCAGGTACAGTATTGTCGCGCTTAGCACCCGTTCCAGGGGTGTGGTCAAGACAAATTTCAGTAGTTGCATGATGGATGTGAAGTAACATTTTTTGTACCACTCCTAAGCGCAACACTAACAGAGACAAAACGGACGTGAAGTAACCGCCTTACTTTCCTTTTACTAGGTAACTGGTGGGAAGCCATCTTGACACATGTGGATCGGAGCTGTTTTCCTGCCTCACCATCAGCTGATAGTTGTTCCAAGCCAACAGGATCCAGAAGTTTCAAGTTGCCCAACCCTGTTACGTTCATGAGGCTCCAAAGTTATAACATTTTTAATACAAGGAGTTTCTCCTCCTCCTCCTCCTCTATTTATTTCTTCACTTCCCCTAGTGGTTTGCTTCAGTCTTTTGAAGATGGTGTTCCCTCTAACTTTTCAAAGCCATATGACACTATGATTCCTTGATATGTGTCACAGAACAAGTAATAAGTTTGGCTGTCCGACTCTGCATCTCTCCCTCCTCACTCAAAAGACCCCTTATTTATTTATTTATTTATTTATTTATTGATGCCGTGTCTTGTGATAATGGTGCAGGTGAATTTTATCATTCCCTTCACCCTACTGGTAATGAACAAATTCACTGCTTATTACTTTGGACTTGATCTTTGGCAAAACACCACTAGAACAAACAATTTGATTTGTCAGGCCCTTTACAAGGACTCCTCAATCAGTGTCACCCATCCAAATTTAAAAAGCAAAGTGCATTTGACTGCAAGACCCCAAGACTGATTAGAGCTCCGGGTTCAGTGAATTGCACAAGACAGGATAGGAATCAGATTATTAACTCCGCTTGGAAATACTCTGTGCACCTCGGGATTAGCATGCATATTTTGATATAGATCGATAACCAATCTCCTTTTTATAAGAAATGCCTGCAACATTCATTTGGTTGATCAAAGGTAGCCATCAGCTCACTGTGACAGCCAGCTGTTGTTTCCTGCTTACTTTACAGGGGAGTCTCTATTAAAACAAAAAACAAGCCCAAACAAAAAGACCCAACACAAGAAAAACACAATTTGCTGCCTTCTTTTCACCACAGTGGAAACCATCAGAGGGTCACAAAAATCCATCTCAAGGCTGAAACGCAATTAGCCTAGCAGTTAAAGAACTTTGGCTGATCATAACTTTTCTTTCTTTCTTTCTTTCTTTCTTTCTTTCTTTCTTTCTTTCTTTCTTTCTTTCTTTCTTTCTTTCTTTCTTTCTTTCTTTCTTTCTTCCTTCTTCCTTCCTTCCTTCCTTCCTTCCTTCCCTCCTTCCTTCCTTTCATTTGTTCATTTGTTCATATCTCTTTCTTTCTTTCATTTGTTTGTTCTTTCAAAAGGAAAAAAAGTTGTTTCACCTTTACCACTTTGTCCACCTTTTTTCTCCATTCGTTCTATGGCCATTTGTTGAAGCAGATCACCAGGACACAAACAGTGTCTCCACCAACAGGATTTAAATCTGTATGTGGTGGGATTAAAATCTTAGGGCAGTGGCTCCCAAACGTTTTTGACTCATGCCTCCCTTCACTTACTGGCCAATGGCCAAAGCTGTAGTACTTCGTCAGATTCCATGGAAGTACTTCCAAGATTTCCAGAGTGCCCTTGGCTGGGCTTGGTGGAACCCGGGGTGCCACAGCACAATGTTTGGGAACCACTGACTTGTGGTTAACAACAGTAGCAATGCAGCTAGTATGATAAGAGAAACTCACCCTTTCTAAGTGGCATCTATGTTCCTGCACAGTCTTCCCACCAAGCAATCAGGTTTATTTAAGCACAACCTCAAAACCATTGGCTGTAAACTGTTACTAGACTAAAAGTTGAGTTTGTTTTGTCTACAGTGTAGTAAATGCAGCCTTCTAATGCTTCTATGGGGCAGGATCCAAATAGTAGTGCAGCCTGTTTCAAGCACAGTGAAAATCTTCTGACAGAATGGCGTTTGATCAGAAACAAACTGCTTCATCACCTGATCCAAGGAGTGTTTGCTCAGAAGTAACAACCAACTCTGCCCCAAGCAGGGCCTACTAAGAATCCGGACACAGCTACTTACTTCAAATTTCTGGAGAATGGGAGGAAAACAGCTTGTTTACTTGTGAAATCAACGCAAAACTGTTCGCTCTTTCTCAATCAATCACTCAGCCGGTGTCAGTCTCTCTTACCTTCAGCAGTTGACAGATGACAATGGAGAAATCAACTTATGCCTAAAAAACACAGTGTGGGATGCATCAATAAAGAACTCCCCTGCAAAGGAACTCCCACTAAACTAGCAGAAACTGTTATATCAGAGAGCCAGAAGAAGACATTTTGCTAGTAGCCATAGTGGCGAAAAAAGCAATTTAAATCAGACAGTAGGGTTTTCCCCATGTGCTCCGTTTTCTTGTTGTAGAACCAGGAGGAAGAATATCAGACTGACTACAGCTTGCTTTTCATTTGGAGATATAGACTCATAGAATAATGGCGTTGGAAGGGGCCTATAAGGCCATCTATTCCAACCCCCTGCTCAAGGCAGGAATCCACCTCTTGAGGTCATTGCTTCCATTGTCATACTGCTCTAACAGTTAAGGCGATTTTTGTGTTATTCAGCCTGAATCTGGCTTTCTGTCATTCGAGCCCATTATTATGTGTCTTGCACTTGTGGACAATTGAGAACAGATCCTGCCCCACTTCTGCACGACTACCATTCAAGTATTTGAAATGTAGTATCCTATCTTACCTCACTCTTCTTCTCTCCGGGCTAAACTTGCACAGTTCTTTCGGTCTTTCCTCGTCGGGTTTGTGTTCCATCTCCCCGATCTTTGATGTTGTCCTCCTCTGAACTTGCTCCAGCTTGTTGACTGATGTCAATTTTAGATTTAGACCCCAATTCTTTCGCCAAGCTGCAGTCAATGAGAAATCAGAAGAAGGCACAAAACACATAAGTACACGGTGCAAGATATACAACGCACAATGCAGCGTTTAGAAGAGACAATAATTGCATGAGATTATGAATAATGCCATGAGATTAGGTCTAATGTCTTCCCACAAACCACAACATCTTGTCTGGGGTTGTAATTATTTCCTGCAGATGATTATATGAAATCTTTGTCTCTACTAATACCCTTTCTTCTCATTTTTGATCAATACCAATTTCTCCTTTGTTGACTATTATTTTCAGGGATCAACCAGAAAATTTCTGAAATGCTAGTGATAACTGATACACCCCATTTAGTAAAGCACAGCATTAAATTTAATATAGTTATTGGGATTACGAAAGCACTAAGAGGATCAATGTTTTAATAACATGTTCAAAGTAGACCAGAGTTGTTGTTTATCTTTGCTGAGGATAAGCAAAGCACTCATGATCAATCTCCATTTCTGTGAATAAACTATTCATGATGCAGCAATGAACCTCTGAGATAACACAGTAGGACACTGGCTCATACTGGGGATTGGTTCCCGGCCTTCCCATGGATAATAAAAACCGTGGATAAGAGAGAACACCAAAACCTCCAAAACTGCTGTTTGGTGACAGTAGCTTGTTTTTTGGTGGCTGTTTTGCAACAGTAGCTTGCTTTATGGTTGCTGTTTGTGACAGTAGCTTGCTTTGGAGTTGCTTGATTATTTATTTAATTTTTTTTTCTGCCAACTGTGGATAACTGAATTAGTGGGTAACGAATCAGTGGATACAGGGTCTAATTTATTCATATCCCACCAGCAGCTGTGAAGATGTTCCCACCATATTGGATAATGATTGGGTCTCATCATGGAGCAGCACAAAATACTTGTTCCAAAATAATGATGCTCTGTCCCCCTGGCTCTTTTCCGTCTGTATGTCACTGAACGGAAGGCATTGGATGCTGACTGATGAACATCTCAGACCAACACAGATCATTTCTGCTTTTTAAATTACAGAAATATGCAACATTCCCCATAAATAGTCCAGGTGGACCTTAAATATGGTTTTTAAAACTGGTTCCCAGACAATGGCCCAATCTATATCAACACAGCCGTGTTATTTGGATTAAGACAAAAGGATTTCAAGACATCTGCATTTAATCTCAAAGCTTCTTAAAATCTTAGCCATGCCTTTCAAGTACAAAACCTATAACAACCCTACTGATAAATTGTCCTCATTTCATCTACAGACCACCAAAAAAGTGTAGCAATGGGGACAAAATTTTTAAAAGGATGATTCATCATGATTTGTGATTGGTCAGGACTAGTGAATCCATGAATCTACAAATCAATGAATTTCCAGTGACTAATTGACAAATCGACAAATCCGTTTATATCTCCTTCGAAATTCTATTTCTGGCCTCTAGAGCCCCTAAAATTACAGGGATCATTTCTCTGTCTCTCCTCCACAAGCCTCCTCTTATTATGATTGGGGTGCAGAAGTATCCCCAAAGAGGCCCTTACAGGCACCCCGGGGCATCAAAAGTACAGAGAGTTTCTCCCAACTCACTTCTACAACCTTTCTTAGTTTGGCAAAGATCAGCTTTCAAACATTTGGGTTATATATCACCAAAATAGCCCCTGCTCCCTGGAAATTGTCCATAAGAAACTGGGTTGGGGTAACCCAGCGTTCACCAAACTTGGAGGGATTGCAGAAGAGATTCAAAGAATGCTTCTGTGAAAGCTGGGAGTCTCTAGGTGCCAGGGGGAGAACTTTTCATGGGGTGTGATTGGGGGGGGATACATAATTCAGACATCAAAAATCAAATCCCCACCGTCAAATAATGTTTTTTTGGAAATGCAGAAATGTATTTGTAGGTCCATATATATGTGTACGGATGTAAATAGGTTAAAGATTGTCTTATTGATATGTGTCATGACTAAGAGAGATATTGGTTGTATATAGGACAAATCTAATAAAAGGTTATTTAAAAATATACTTTGCACCTCAATAAATGAAGTTACTTTGGGCAAATTCATGGGATGTGTGGGGCATAGCAGAGAAGATATACCTATTGAGCTTCACTCTGTGATTGGAAGAAAACCAAATGCTGGAAGCCACTGGTCAAATTATGTGCTGCGGTTGAAGCCCAGCATGGTTTAATTCATTTATTGCGTTCTCTCTTTCCCTCTATGCCGTTGCATTATTGAGAGGGAGGGATTTTTATTTCACCTTTTTTGTTGTTCTTTTGTTGTTGCTGTTGTTGTTGTTTTCATTACAATCTAGGCCTCAATCCTGAGGTCTGTTGTTAGTTCTTGACAGGCAAATTAGCTTCTGTGATCTCATTCTGGCACGGTGGCATTAAATGAAAATAAATAAATAAATAAATGGGAGCACCTGAGCAGGATGCCAAGGGCTTAAACGGGGGGTATATTTAGACTGTCATTCTGGCTGAGAGCTGGGATGTACTTGGAGGGAAAATAAGATAACAAGATTAAATAACTGCTTATAATGTGGAATAGACCCATAATGGGTAGGCCTTGATTTGCTGCCATTTTAGAGGCCAGGGAATATAGTACCTATACTGTTTTAAACATGTATCATCCCTGTACCATAAACATTGAATTAAAGACCCAAGGGACTTGTGATAAGAGGATGAGGATGAGGAAGGGCACCATAAAACAAGAGTACTTGAAGAAGAAAATTTGATATGCTCAAAATACAAACACCTTATCATTATGCTTCTTCAAAAAAAAGAGATTAAATTACTTAAACTTGGATATGTTTGTCACTATATGGCATGTTTCTATATTGGGATTAATGCCTTGAAGCATCTTCTCTTGACACCTGAGATTTCCTCCGAGTGAAGCTGGTCTATAGCGAAACATCCTGTTTAGCAAAGGGAAGTTTTCATAACCAGATTTCCGCCTTCCGGATTGCCAGCTGTGGCTGCCCCGCCATTTGTAAAAATCTATCACTTCATCATTGGCATGTTGTGTAAAGCAGCAGTCCTTCCCCACCCCCACCCCCACCATCCCTTAAGAGCTGCTTTATGTCACTTTCATTGATACGAATATTACCCCAGCGATTGTGTGGGAGAATACAAGCGCAGACTGCCATAAAATTAAAAATAACTTTCCAAGGAAATAGTATTTGGAAGGATTAATTACAGAAGTTCAAACCGGAGGGCATATGCCTTTTCTGAGTTTATGGGGGCAACATACAGTGTGCCTTCAATAAAAGGAGGCAGGGGAGGGGAGGGGGAGGGAGACAGAATGTGGGCCTTTCTCCACTTCAACTGTAGGTCGAGGTAAATAAGATAAATTACTTACCAAGACAAGGTAAAATCGTTTGGTATCACCTAAAAACTGATGCAGAAGTTGGAATCTTGAAAATACGGTGGACCCTCACATAACAAACGGTTTGTATAACATAAAATCTGTACAACATAAAACATTCCGGAGATAGGAAAAATTTGCTTAACAGAATCGTCTATGGGGCAAATCCGTACAACATAAAAATCGTCACGATTCAGGATTGCTCTTTTTTTGATGCATTCCTATGGGAAATGTGTATAAAGGAAAAACTGCTTAACATAATTTCATTTGGAACAAATTAATTCCTTTATAAAGGTACCACTGTAAATGTGACTTTAAATGTGGATTCACAGCATGTCAATGTGAGGTAGAACCAGATCTGTTCCTAGCCCCAGGAAATTGCTTAGATGTCTGTTTTGGATCCGTGGCGCTTCTTTCCAAAAATCCTTTGAAAAACAAACAAACAAACAAAAAGCCCCGTGTCTAACTACATATTTCCCCATATTCAAATGCATGTTTTCCTTCAAGATAGAAAGAAGATTGTTTATAAGTACAAGTCTATGAATGTCTATTCAAATGTTTAATAGGGTTATTTATTGGCATTACTCCCAGGTGAGTGTGTACTTATTAAACTATACCATAAATGTACAGCGGGCAGGAGAGCTCGGTGTTTTAGGTCTCTGGCTGTTTTGCCAGAAGTTGGGAGTTTGATTCCTTACTGTGCTTCCTGTGAATACAGGGGCGTATCTGGGGGGGGGGGCAGAGGGTACATCAGCCCCGGATGCAGCAATCTGGGGGCGCCTGGAGGGGGGGAGCAGCAGGAGGAAGCCATGCACCCTCTGGCTGCCCAGCAGTCCTCCTTTCCCCTAAATCTTGGTGATGGAACCCCCTCCGCCACCTCTGCCTCCACACACCAGGCGAGCTGCAAGGCAGACAGGAGCGCGGTGGCCGCGGTGCCCTCCTCCTCCTCCTCTTCCTCGCCTTGGTGGGAGAGGTGTCTTTGAATCACACTACCGCATGCGCACGTGCACATGCACGCACACACACACACACACTTTCCGCCTGTTTGCCTCTCTGAGTATGCTCTGTCCTGGTTTTAGTTTATAAAACCCTCCATGGCCTGGGACCTGACTACCTGGCAGAGCGAATCACCCAGCGGTGAACTTCGGCCCATCCTACGAGGATGTCGTGGGCACTCTCGCTTCGGGTGCCTATGCCCAGAGAGGCCCGGAAAACCTCAACTCGGAACCGGGCCTTTTCTGTGGTGGCTCCCTCTCTTTGGAACCACCTACCCAGCGAAGTGCGCCTTGCAGAGTCTCTGCCGGCCTTCCAGAGGGCGTTAAAGACCTGGCTCTTCCGTGAGGCCTTCGGTGACCTAGTGTAGTAGTACCTCTGCCACCCATTAGGATAACTTACCATCTGCAGTGTGCCAGGGCTAGATTTTTAAATTTTTATATTTCTTTTAATATCGTATGTTTATTGTACTATTTAGCTATGTGTTGTTGGCTGGCTGAACTTGTTCAGTCTTTGTTAAACCGCCCAGAGTTCCCTTCGGGAAGATGGGCAGTATAGAAGCCTAATAAACAAACAAATAAATAAATAAATAAATAAATAAATAAATAACCCTGAAACAGGTTATTTATTTATTTATTTATTTATTTATTTCTATACCGCTCCATCTAGCTGCATGGCTACTCTGGGCCGTTCATCATAAGTTGAAATCAGTTTGACGGTAATGTTGTTGTTGTTATTGTTGTTGTTGTTGTTAATGATGATGATGATGATGATGATGATGATGATGATGATGATGATGATGATGATGATTGTCATATTCATATGTATTTTTTCATAATGCGAATGACACAGAGAGCATGTGCAATATGGACTAGTATACAAACAAAAATAACACATACTTCTACACCTGGGGCAAAAATGAACCATTTTATGTCCTTTATTTTGTTACCGAGAAATGCTTACCTTGAATTATAGAGCTCCTCCCTTTTCTATTCGTCATGATTAGTCCTCATCAGTATGTGTGTCCAAAGGAAATGTATCTGATCCTTGCAGTCAACAGTAACCTATCATGTCACAAGGATTGTTGTGAACCTTGGTCCAAACTTCATACTGCTTTGTTTATTCTCCTGATTCCATTGCTTTTGTTTTTATTTTAGCAGTTGATGAAAAAAAGGGGGAGAGGGAGATTCGTTGTTTTAAAACAAATAGTTTGCTAAGTTAATGCAATTTGAGTAGGATTTGTCGGAGCAGATGCAGCCCCCATAAAAATGAAATTAATCACAAGGTCTTCACCTTTGTCCCCAGGGTGGCAGATATGAGTTGTTTTTAGGAATCCAGAAATCCTTACAAGAGTGCTTTTAAGATTTTTGTCATTGCTGAAGGGGTGGAGGCAAGGCTTAGGTTTAGAGTTCAATAAAATCCAATTTTATGAGCATCAGATTTATCACCCGACTTTCATTGCTGGCAAGCTTGGCTTTCTTAAAACAAAGCCTTATTGTCACCTTATTGTGATTTTCTTCGTTTGAAGTTGTTTGTGCATGCAATTTTCACAGTTCCTAAATCTTCCTCCAAAACACAACCCACATGCATGGATGGATGGATGCTATAATGTGAGTCAACAACATTCAGTGATAGCCTGGTAGCAAATAAGTAAGTAAAGCAAATTTATTGATTAGTCCCATGACCATATCAACCAATGAAAACACAGAATATAAAATACATTAAATTCCATGCAACACCATCCAATAGTTTACCCTACAATACAAATTCAGAATATATAGAAGTCATATATGTAGAACTCCTTTACAGGATACTCCAATTTGTTCAACATATTGCATTCTTAAAGCTGCAGCTTTAATGACGAACTTGGCAACTTTGCGAACAATGTACACATTAGAGCCGGAAAGAAGATAAGATAATCTGTGATTTGGGTCCCTATGGACTGTTCATTCTAAAAAGGGGGATAGATATTCAAGCCTGATGGATAGATATAATTGACAATCAAAGAAAATATGAGAAATATTTTCAAAAAGAAGGGGATACACAAACACAGGTTCTCTCGTAATAAGGGAGGTGGTGAAAGCACCCATATTTGACCACGGAATCCAGCAATTCAAATCTGGCTCTAGTAAAGGCCCTTTTTAATACTTGAGGTAAAGACATTGAAATGTATTTTTCAGATAAAAAAGTGATGTTATTCTTAGCCAGCCAGCTTTTTGATCTATTTTTAGATAATAATTCCAGATCTGATTGTGCACCAATATCCAGGACTCGCTGTTTGAAGATATCTCTTGCCTGTGGAGCTATTGAAAGCAAATACTGACTACAGAACCTATGATGTATAATAATTTCATGAAGGCAGCTAAACCAATGGGTATACATTTAAACTCTCATTTAAGACACACCTTTCGGTCATCTGGGATGATCTGGTTGGGGGAGGGCGGGAGACGTAGACATCTAAAATGCTGGATCCAAAACAACCCATTTGTTCACAGGCATGTTCACCATTTTCAATATTCTTCCTGTTTCCTTTTGTAAAAATCAGTTCAATTTCCCCTCTTCTCTCCCAAAATTGAGCCAAATCTAATCATCCACAAGGTGTGGTGACGTTGATTTGAACAGGTGACACCTGACTAGATGAGATTACTCATGTCATCTAGTCATGTCATCTAGACTACTCATGTAGTCTAGTCATGGAAACCAGTAGCAACAAGGCTACAGAAAGATTGAGTTAAAACATAAAGAAAGTAGCAACAGGATGGGGCATGAGTCAGGAGGAGCCATGGACTACAGCTTTGTTTCTGGGAGGGAGTGATGCCCCTGCGGTTTTTAGCCTGAACTTTTAAAAAGCCATCCAAGATGTTGCTTTTCCTTGGGGGATGAACTTTAGCACCCTGGGTCATGCACATAATGTCTAAAATAGAGGTGGGAAATGAATAAAAAAGAATAGAATTGCTACATCAGATGACTATGTTGATCCGTTTAATATTTGTCTTTCCATATTCATCAGGTCCAGAGACCCCAACAAATTTGAAGGAATGAATATTTCCCCTTGTTGTTCATCCTTTCATCTCTCTTTCTGAAAAAAAAGTCTCTCTCACCCTCGTCAAAGTCCCCCATCCCTCCCAAACACCCCCTACTTTTGCTGAAGTGGCTCAGCCACCATTTTGGAAAATATGACTTATATGGGAAAATATGGGAAAGAGTCCCTATGGGAAACCAGGCTGCCCTTCTCCAAAATGGCAGCTGCAACTTCACTGAGGGCAAGGGGAAGCCACAGTCGCCCTTGGTGAAAAAGGGGACATGCTTTGCTTTAGGCCCTAAGGCAGCGGTTCTCAACCTGTGGGTCCCCAGATGTTCCTGGACTGCAACTCCCAGAAACCCCTTCCAGCACAGCGAGTGGTGGAGGCTTCTGGGAGTTGCAGTCCAACAACACCTGGAGACCCACAGGTTGAGAACCACTGCCCTGAGGTAAAGTGTGTTACCTTTTTCAAGAACTGTAATGGTGGTCGGTATGAATATGTACCCATTGTTTTTTTGGAAATGTTTCTCCCCATATATAATGCCTAGTTTCCAATCCCCAGATCAAAAAGTGAGTTGTATTCATGGCACCTTTACTGACAGCTGTGCAAGAGTATCACTCTGATACCATAAATTTGATGGAAAGAGCCTTGGTAACCATTTCATTTGCTAAGATGGAGGGCAGTTTAATTGTCCGGAGTTCCCTGAGATGCAATTACTGCTTTAGAGAATATATTCTCAAAAGATAAACTGCAACCGTCTCTGCTGAACACCTGTGCGGTAACAACTGGTCGATTCCACTCTCCATTCTGGCCCGTACTTGGAAAGAAATGGAAAAGCCAAGATTGTCTCATCCAGGACAATGGGACACACTAAATTCCATTTCCTCCTTGCTTTTCCATCTGTTGCTTTTCAGTGCCATTCTGCAAAATAATGCACCAAGGTCCTGAACAATTTTGGCGGTGTAAATCTTTCAAAGGTAACATGGAAAAGAAAAAACCCACTAAGTGAAGCTGGTTTCTGTATGTCAGGACCTAATGCACCACTCTGCCTAAATCATAAGGGAATAAGGCACTTAAAACAGGGTGTCATGTTTCGTGGTAATGAATAGCAGATTGATTCAACCTCCCAGTAGAGATCCTGCAGTTTACATATATACAAGTCAAGGACTATGGTACGGAAGGCACTGTGATTTACTCTTTGGAAATGAGACACCCTGTATTAGCTTAAATAAATTGCAGGAGCCCAGTTTTTGCAATTTAGGCCAAGCCCTGTTCAGATAAGATTGTTTGCATCGGCAGCAAGTGCATCAACCAAGTGCATCAAAGACTCTTTTTTGCATTGGCTTGTTTGTAGTAATTCACAAAAAGCCCTTAATGTAGTAGACAGGGATTCCCAAACCCAGTGGACCTGCATTTATCCATTGATAAATTTCATGGGGTACTTGGCTAAGCAACCCATGGTTGCGTACAAAACCATGGGGAAAACCATCATAAACCTGTGGAGGCAGCCCTAAGAGGAAAGATATCAATGCTGCCTCTGCCCACCTAGCATTGATTCATTCAGAAATGGGAAATGTAACTTTTTTGGACTACAACTCCCATTATCCCCCAGACACCTGGCCAGTGGCCATGATGCCTGAAGTATGGTGGGAGTTATGCCCCCCCCAAAAAAAGAGAAATTCCTCCTCCATCTTTGCTCTTTCACTTCTTAGTACTCTAGTTTTCTTAAGGATTCAGTAAATGAGCCAGAAGTGAGGATGGACCATACATCAAAGGTAGAGCTAACGTCCTTCAGATGAAGAAGAACTTACAGTAAGCTGTTCATGGGTCTTCAGAATCTCAGGCAATGGAACTGGCAATTGCTTGAGGTCTTGAACAGTAGTTGAGGATAGGCAATGCTGAGTGTGGGCACATGGTACTATCCAAGATGAAGCAGCTACGGGTGAATGATGCTCCTATTAAATATTTGAAAGGATGTCATATTGAAGAGGGAACAGGTTTGTTTTCCATGGCTTCAGAGACTAGGACTTGGGGCAATGGTTTCAAACTACAGGAAAAGAGATTCCATTTGAACATTAGGAAGAACTTCATGACAGTTAGAGCTATTCGGCAGTGGAATATGCTGCCGCGGAGGGTGGTTGAGTCTCCTTCTTTGGAGGTTTTTAAACAGATGCTGGGTGGCCATCTGTTGGAAATATTGTGATGGGGGTTCCTGCATGGCAGGGGGTTGGACTAGATGGCCCTTGAGGTGTCTTCCAACTCTATGATTCTATGATTCTATGATTCTCTGATTCTATGATTCTATGCTAAATAATAACGATAGTGGTCATGGTAATGATTCTGTTAGAACTTTAGGGTTCAAAAAGAAGACTGAGATGGGATATGATAGCTATGTTTAAATATTTGAAAGGATATCATATTGAAGAGGGAACACGTTTGTTTTCCATGGCTTCAGAGACTAGGACTCGGGGCAATGGTTTCAAACTACAGGAAAAGAGATTCCATTTGAACATTAGGAAGAACTTCCTGACAGCTAGAGCTGTTCGGCAGTGGAATATGCTGCCACGGAGGGTGGTTGAGTCTCCTTCTTTGGAAGTTTTTAAACAGAGGCTGGATGGCCATCTGTCGGAAATATTGTGATAGGGTTCCTGCATGGCAGGGGGTTGGACTAGATGGCCCTTGAGGTTTCTTCCAACTCTATGATTCTATGATTCTGTGTCTACCACAGCAGAATCCCAAAGAAGGCAGACACAAAGCTAATCCGGCCATGACCTCACCTGTTCTCTTACTGCCTCCTGGTGGTGAGTTTCCACTCTCTCACATATCTTCTTTAAAAAAAATCACAGTATGGTCCAGGATCACCTTTAAGTCTCATTCTCCCCAGAAGCAGCTACTGTTGAGTGCACGATCCTGAATATAGCAAAATGATGTTTCTTGCATGATTGATGAAACCACTGACCTCAGAAGGATGGAAAGCTGAGTGTACCTTGAGCCTGCTACCCAGGATTGAACCCAGGCTGAGAGCAGTTTTGGCTGCAAGTTATCCACTGTGCCACAAGCATCCCCCCCCCATGGATCTCAAGTTGCCTAGAAACCAAACACCCAACCACTTGTGTCAGGATTGGAGAGGGGGAGCTGAGATTGGGATATGCCATTATTTTAATCTATGGAACTTCTGCTTGAAGGCAATTTCTCATCTTGCACTAAGCATAGTCTTTCGGGGTGATCGGGATATCAAAGGGTTTAGCAGGGAGCCAGTAAACTTTTAACGAACGATCAGAGAGTGGCCGCATGCAACAGGTGCAATTGAAAAGTAATACAGGAAGTCAGAACAACCAGCAGATGGAAAGAGAAAAAAATGTGTTGAATTGCTCTTGGGTCTACTCTCTAGAAAAGAATCACACATTTCTTTGGGTATGGACAGGCTTGGAACACCTTGCTTGATGCTTTCTTAGTGGTCGATCCAGGGAGAGTTGAAAGTTTTCATTGATCAGAACCATCTATCAAATCACCCAAGGGAGGAGAAAGTCAAAGAGGTGGACCTTCACAAAGAAGCTACTATTAAAACAGAGGGATATCTATGTGAATATCTATCCCAGCCTCTCAACCTTCTCCAGCAGAAATGACTATACATTTTGGCACCATATTGGAGTGAAACCTGCCAACTGATTCCCGTTTCCTTCTCTGCCTAAAGAACAGAGTGGCTTATGCCATATCAGATAGAACAGAGATCATTGTACATTCTGTGAAGTTTCCTCTGGTAAAGAATAACTCAGGAATCAAATCCATTTCTGCTATAAACCAAGAGCCAAGGAAAAGTTTATTTGCAATATTTTACAGTAGCTGACATGTGCAATATTTCATTCCATTCCTGTTTTAAGTGGCATTGCAGGCAATCCTGGTATGAAACAAAGTCTCTGATCATGCTTACAGCTGCGGACAGATTTGATTATATATCTCTCCCCCCTTTTCCTTTGATGTTTGGCTTTCCTGGGAATTTTTGCATATGAACGTCGCCAGCCTTGGAAGTGAGCGATCAACTGGTGCAATAAGAGATGCTCCAAGACATTCCAGGGCTTGAAATGGTATCTCCCACTGTGGCAAAATATATAACAATAATAAACTAAATAATGGACATTTTACTATTCTCTGTGGTGGTTTTTCAACATCTGCTAACCGAATTAAACTAGACTAATTTTGTAATCTCGACGGTTTCTCCATTCATCTTCCCTTGTGATCTTTTCCAGCCAGAAACAGATACTCTAGATCACTAACTCCGCATTAGAGAAGAAGTCACATGAGTGCTGGAGAGACATAGTTCAGTCATGTTGGCCTTCAAGTCTTAACCTCACGTGTAAGACTTCAAGTCTAACCACAAAACCAAGGCAGATAATTTGCAAATGGTTGACGGTGGTAGAAACTCTGCCATGCCATTTCTTTTGTGAGGACTTCAGAGGTTTCCCCTTTTCTCTCGACTCAAAGCATTTAGCTTTGGATCCATCCAAAGAAGGAATGCTGTGGATTTAGAAGAAATATGGAAGGGATTGTGTGACACAATGTCCTATCCACAGCTTTTGCCACAGGTGCCCTTTCCTTATCCATTGGAAATGGGCCTTTCTTTCAGTCGCACCAAGCTTAGAGGTGGGCTTAGTGGGGACACAGGAGTGGGCCTTTTTTTAGGCTGGTCCCATCCTTGTTGTCCTTCCACAACCAGGCAAAGATCTTGTCTAGAACTCTCAAGAAGAGCCACGTGATCCTTAGAAGATGCCAAGAAATGTCTATTCTGGGGTGCGTGTGGTATATCTCCTTCCCCACTCCATTAAGCAGAAGTAAACAGCTCATGACAGTTCTGATTTCTGCCATTTTGGCTCAAGGGGATTTCATTTCATTTCATTTATTACATTTATTCCCCACCTATCTGGTTGACAGGCCACTCTGGGTGGCTTACAACAAAGAACCAATTACATATCACATAAAAAATAACAACCGATATATGCTAAAACCACAATACCATCAAAAAACAAACCTAGAACTAAATATATGAATTATATTAAGTTATTCTTAGTATAATTAAAATTAGTTAACGAATAAAGGAATTAAGCGTAAAAAATTAAAGAATTAGAAATTAATTAAAAATTAAGATGGCGGAACCTCAACTAAGGGTATAACTAAAATTTTGTTAAGGCCTGGTGAAAAAGCCAGGTTTTCAATGCTTTTCAAAAAGAAGCCAGGGAAGGGGCCAGGTGAATCTCATTCCACAACATGGGAGCAATCCCCAAAACAGCACACGATCTTGTGGTGGGTTCTGGGATATAAAAAGTGGTCCCTGGTCCCTCCAAGGACACCCAACCAGGAGGTCAATGACTATACATTTCCCTGGGATGGTCCCCTGGTAGGGACCCTAAAAAGCACATTCTTAAAGCTCACTAATCCTTCTTAAATATTCCAAACACAGAAAAATCAAATCAAGAATTGCTTAGAACCTGACCCTGAGCTAGCCATGAAAACTTCTCTTGCGTGACTAAATCACATTCATTTAGTCCGCAGAGATCCTAAGCAGTACGGCAGCAACCATATTCAGATGATGCCAATGTATTAGCTAGAGTTGGGTATTAAAGCTTGGCCTGCCTTTTAAACCTCTTGCATAATCATCTCTGCATGTATCTGTTTATCAATACATTCCCCTGGCTGTATATATATTTCCTCCCCAGGGAAAAAGGCATACATTTTCAACCTTATGACCTTGGTCAAAGGAAAAGGATTGAAAGTCTATAAGCTGTTCTTGGAACTCAGAGGTGTTGAAGGTATTAAATTTGAGGTTTCCAATAAATGATGCAGGTTCCTCTTGGATCACAGTCATACCTGCGTTTTCTGCATAGTTTCCCGTCGGCGAACTACGCAGTAAAAGATCGCGTGCTAACCAGGAAGAGAAGCAAATTATGCTCCTGGCCAACCACACCCCTCGAACAGCAGTTTCAGTGAAGTTTCCTAAACCAGCGCCAGGGGCTGGATTTAGAAACTTCACTCGAAAATGCTTACTTTATGCTTATTTGCTTATTTAACCACTGCCCCATGGTGCAGTGGTTAAATGCCTGTACTGCAGGTAAAACTGTGCTCACGACCTGGGGTTCAATCCCAGGTAGCAGGCTCAAGGTTCACTCAGTCTTCCATCCTTCCGAGGTTGGTAAAATGAGTACCCAGCTTGCTGGGGGGGGGGGATGTGTAGCCTGCATACTGTAATTCAAACTGTAAACCGCCCAGAGACTACTTGAAGTGGTATGGGGCAGTATATAAGCAGAACACTTTGCTTTGCTTTGTTTGTTTGCTTCTGTTGCAACAACAGGACACTGAAAATACGCAGTAAATTCAGTTTCTCCCCTTTCTACCCGTCTTAAAAGATGGAGCCTTGGAAACTGGAGCCAGAAAGTAGGACCAATGTATAGTACACAGGTTAGGACAGAACCAGAATAGGAACATACAACACAGAGGAGAGGACACCAACTGCTCATTAAAAACCACATGGCCGCTGCCGAAAAAAATACGCAGGAAATTTAAATACAAAGGAAACCCAGGTTATGACCGCGGTCCAAGACAGATACACGTAATCCCAATTGCACTTTATACCATATCCTTTTTTCACATGCACCCCAGATTGTATTAGGGCGGATCTCTCCTCCTAGCCAAGCACATCTCTTAGAACGGCTTCCTTCATAAATGCACTGCTTAAAATGTAAATTCCACCCAGCTATCAGCTTCCCACTAAGTGGATTCTCTATCTGAAAAAAAGGTACACTACATCATTAATCAGCTGAGAGATATGCAGTGAAGTTGCACTCATCAATTGCAACTCTTTATGACAGCTAACAAAGCTTTATATTTGCCCCAAACATGTGCTGATCTATCAATTACGCCAAAATTTGCCCTCATGCTAATTGTACATTTTCCTCTCTAACACATTTTTTTTTGCGGTTATCTCATAGGCTAATGAAAGCTGGGAAATCAATAAATATAAATTATACATGCAAAGAAGGACTGGCTGTGAGCATAAAGTTTCTAATTAATTGCAGTTGATTAATTTATATCCTTTAATTATCTTGCTCAGACACAAACAGCATAAATATCTTTGCAACTGGGTTATTGCTGTGCCAGTCATAAAAAGAAAAGAAAGAAAGAGGTGACACAGTAAATCTATGGGATCTTGCGAACAGGATGGTCTGGAAAACATAGCATAGAAGCACACATAAAACATAAGAGAGCTTATGTGAGGTGCCCATGCATCATTTCCATGCGACAAATCACTACTAAATACTGTGCATAGCAATTTGACGAAGGTTATAATGGTATCATTGCTCTAAATGTAGCATATGCAGTAAGCAAAAAATACAGAAAAATAAAAAGGCAACCCCAGTGGGCTTAATCACTTTAAAGAAACAAGGAGATCCTTTTATAGAATGAAATAGCTCTTAACCACTGGGAATTATGGAAACATTTGGCATCCACTTGAAATTATGTAGATGGATAATAAATCTCAAAGTGATATTTCAGTTTTTTGAGATGTGATTTATTGTTTCCTGCTAGTTATGAAATGAAGTCTGAATGATGAATAGTGAATAGGGCATTTTCCTAAAGTTTCGCGCCCAAATCCCAAAAGATAAAGGTAGACCTTTATGACATCATAGACCAGTGGTGGTGAAGCCCTCCAGATGTTTTGGACCACAACTTCCACTGTCCTTTGTCATTGGCAATCTAGGCTCGGAATTCTGGCAGTTGTGGTCCAAAACATCTGGAGGGCTGAAGGTTCACCACCACTGTCATAGACCCTTGTGATGTCCTAGAGAGACAAGTGGTGGTTCTAAAACAGACAAGGCAGGAACTCTGTGACGAATTGACAGTCTCACAAGCGAGTTCAAACAGAGGGTTTAAAGCATGCCTATTAATAAATATTTATCATGTTGATGTGCTGTCAAGT
Source organism: Phrynocephalus forsythii (assembly GCA_029282475.1). Classification (NCBI taxonomy): domain Eukaryota; kingdom Metazoa; phylum Chordata; class Lepidosauria; order Squamata; family Agamidae; genus Phrynocephalus; species Phrynocephalus forsythii. Next base: position 4,443,795 of record JAPFRF010000013.1, read on the forward strand.
CAGCTTGGACTTATGGTGATCCCGTTCCATGGTTCTCTTGGTAGAGAGTACTCAAACATGGTTGGCCCTTCTCTTCCTCTTCGGGTGCCCTGTGCAGCTTTCCCAAGACCACTTAGGCTGGCTCGTCTTCATGGAGGAAAAGTCCATCACAGGTTACAAACCATGAGAGAGATGTGTAATCTCCAGGCTTAAAACCGGGATACTTCAAGGGCCAGATGCAGGGGATGGTATCAGGAGACAGATATCTAGTCTTGTACACTCCCAGACACATCTAGTAGGGCCACTGTGAGATACAGGAAGCTGGACTAGATGGGCTGTTGGCCGGATCCAGCATGGCTCTTCTTATGTTCTTAGGTTCTTATGAGTCACAACGAGGAATGGAACTCAACCTTTGGTTCTACAACCAAGGACCTAAAACCACTGAGCTATCCTGCCCTAAACCCCAGGTCCAATGCACATTCAAAATATGCCTGTCCATGTCTGTATCCTTCCTTGATGTGATGGACTGGTAAGTTTTACATGGAAACCCTCACTCAAGTTGTCCTCCCATCCCACCTGCCCCTCCCCAGTCTTTGATGCTAAGGATGGCCACTCTGAGTGTTGCCAGGAAGTCATCAACTGGAAGATGGATGTTCAATATTTGTGGCCACCCTGCTCTGGAAGTTCTCCTGAGCTTTCAAAACAAGTCAAAACTTGTTTTGTTTTGTTTTTAAGCCAGACCTGGAGGAAAAGTCCATCACAGGTTACAAACCATGAGGGAGATGTATCATCTCCAAGCTTAAAACTGGGGTACCTCAAGGACCAGATGCAGGGGAGTGGTATCAGGAGGCAGATATCTAGTCTCATGCGCTCCCAGACGCATCTGGTGGGGCCACTGTGAGATACAGGAAGCTGGACTAGATGGGCCTTTGGCCTGATCCAGCATGGCTCTTCTTATGTTCTTATGTTCTTTACCAACCTCATCCTTTTGTTTTGTCTCGTATTCTGGCCCATGGTTCGCCAAAGGAGTTTTGTGTTTACATGATTATTTCAAAAAATGTTACATATTTTTGTTATTCTCTGGAAGCCGCCCAGAGTGGTGGCTACTAGTCCACTAAATGGGTGGGGCAGAAGGTTAAACAAACCAACAAGCAATCAATCAATCAACAAGCAAACAAGCACACAAACAGTTTTCAGAATGAGATATTCCTGTGTTAAACCAACCATCTGCCCCTGATCAGAAATCTAATCCCCTCAGTCTGGCCAGCTTTCTGCTCACCTTCCATCTTGTGTCATGGGCATATTCTTCAACATCTATAACTCCAACTTACATAAATGTGTTTTTAAAAAAGAAGACGCAGTTTCTGTCTACAGAGAGTCTCAGACAGAGACCATCTGTCAGCGTCTAAAGCCAACCTTTCTGCAACCCTCTCTTTCTCTTTTTGAAAGAAAACCTTCACCTAGGATTTGCGCTTTGCAAAGTAAGCCCACTTAACCTTCCAATAAGATTAGCAGTTATTTGTTTCCATTAAATAAAAATGACTATGCTAATAAACCTTTAATAGTGCTACAAGAGGGAAAGAAATGCACAATATTTAGATTCTTGATGGAATCATAAACTAACAGTATTTAATTTTTTTACATGGGGCTTTCCGGTCAGGTTTGTTGCTTAGAAGAAAATGAGCATGTTCAGTTTTTTTGTTTCATTTTCAGCTTTGTTTGAGGTGAAAGATCTGATGCCTTTAATGGAAAGATTCACAGGAAGAAATAATTGTTTGGTAAATATTCATGAAATAAATTGAACATTAGGTCATGGCAGTGTACTGACCTTCCAACCCATTATTTATTTATTTATTTATTTATTTATTTATTTATTTATTTATTTATTTCTATACCACCTGTCTTCCAATTGAACTCCGGGTGGTTATCCATGCCTAAATGAGGGTACAGTAGTACTCCGTATCTGTGGAGAACTGGTTCCAAGCCTCCCCGCAGATGCTGAAATCTGGGGATAAGAGAGAACACCCCTTCATCACCCCCCATGGCACATATTTGTGGCAGTAACTTGCTTTGTGGTACCTGTTTGCAACAGCAAATTATTTAATTATTTTTTGACAGCCAACCACAGATAACCGAATCAGCAGGTGCCAAATCAGCAGATACGGAGGTACTACTGCCTATTTATATTTCTGCTAGTTCTAGCATTCATGTTAGTTTGGTGGAACTAACTCCCAGATATTATATTTGCTAAGGAGATGTCTGGATGCCAACTTAGGTGGCTTTAAAAGGCTATCACATAAAGTCATGGTATTTAAGACCTTTAATAGCTATTAAAGATAGTTATATGGCAGCCAAAGTATCAGAGTCAGTTTGTCTCCGTATATCAGTTGTTAAAGGCTACAGTCGGACTCAGTATAAACAGAATGCTATATTAGATAGACCTGTAGGTCTTAGTTCTTAAGATGCTCCAGGATGCAGATTGTTCATCACTGGCTTATAATATATTAATTGCCAACCGTTGTCTCCAACTCTTCATGGCCAGGGAACAAAGCCAAGATAAATTAAGGAAACCACAATTGAATCATGGTATCAATGGTCGTTTTCCCCACCATCATTTAATGCCTCAGGAACAATGAAGATACACAGGCTGCAACGAAGGGTCTATATTGACTGACTCAGATGAGAAACTTCATAAGATCTTGTCGAAACCTTGCCAGTTCTTTTAATGAAAGGATAAAAGGTGGACTGTCACATTCCCTGGAATTTCTCTACAGGCTAGCATATTTAATTCTTCTGTCTCTCTCACACACTCTTGATAAGCGATATTTAAAACATTTTAAAAATCCAGTGAAGTTCAGTCTTTGTCGCTTTGGTTATAAAGGTATCTCTGTAGAAAAGTCACCGTGTGCAAGATTTTTCAGGATCAGTCTTTTCTTTTCTCCTCACCTATTTTTAGTGCCGAGGCCAGATTATTTTAAGTGCCTTTTATAGAAAGGCCTTCTTTACTGAAATATAAAGGCTGTAATAAAGACAACACAATGTTTTGAAACTGTTTTAAACCCTTCACTCAGTGCTGCTGCTGTGGATTTAACATGGAGGGGGGTTCTAATCTCACTGGTACTAATTAGTGCCTTGGTATAATCGTGCCAACGGGGTGCTTGGCACCATAATTACTATCAAAAGATTCTCATGGGGTTGGAACAGGCCCACGTTTATACAGATCTGTCTACAGGAAGTGAGCAGTCACCTTTGCCTGTTGGTTCTTCCAGTAGGTTCAAACTACGTTACATGCAAGTGCTAAAAAGGTGCATATTTATTTGTTTGCTTTAAAATGTTTCTGTACCACTAGATGCATGCAGTATAACCATGCATTGTACTCCATGTATTGTACTGTTGCAACATTATGAAGCAAAGATGCTTTGGTCCAAAGCCATGTTCTGCTTCATTTATTGAATAGGCCTACTCTGAGTGAGGGGAAATGACTTGGCATTAAACCAATGCATTTTTGCTTTCTTATGACAGTACTGTGTGTGTGTGTGTGTGTGTGTGTGTGTGTGTGTGAAGATATTTATACCACCCCATTAATATGAAACACTATTCTAGATGGTTTACGACAAAACAATAAAACAGGATGAACAGTACAATTAAAAATAAAACCAATGAACGAATAAGACTGGATACAACTAGAGGCATAAATTGCAAATACAAGAGGCATAACAATCCGGACTGGGAGATCTCTCTGAAGAGGGTGGTCTTCAGAAGCCTTCAAAATATCAGATTGATCTCTAAAATTTAACAGCATAATCCTCTTCTGAGTGTCTATGTTGCAAAACGTAACCTTGAAGAGCATGGGACCAATCATCAGATACCATGGAAAAAATTAGCCATTAGGGATTCTGGACATTATTCTACACCACTTAGTCCAACGTCCCACAAAATCTTGCAAGGAAGACATATTGAAATGACCCTTGCCTGTGCTTCTTCATCCGTGTCTACAATTCTGACAGATCCTGTTTGTGAACATGGATCTTCCAATCAACTATCATGGATGAAAGTTGTCTAGAGGCCTCTTAAAGTAGATAAGTGAAGAAAGTCAGAGCTCCGAAATTTTCTCAGGAAAAACACACACAATCTTTTGTGAAACTTCCATTTGCTGGAAATCTGTTTTATTTGTACACATTTTTCCTCTGTCCCTCCAAAACAAAAAAGCACTGCAAGTGTGTGTGTGTGTGTGTGTGTGTGTGTGTGTGTGTGTGTGTGTGTGTGTGTGTGTGTGTGTGTGTGTGTGTGTGTGTCCCATGCACTTGTCATGCAAGATATCCTTTTGATGAATCTTCTTCTCCCCCTCTTTAAGCTTTTAAGATAATCTCTGAGAAATCATCAAACTATCAAAAGAAATCAATGGATCAGAAAAGGTTCTCGTCATACCTAACAAAAATCCATTTTTTTTTTTTGCATTTTAATAGAGATACTACAAGATGGTAGCCGTCATTTTCTTTCTGATGTGTGCCTTTGATTTCGCTCTTATCTCGCCGAACTCTTGACTTGCCTGAGAAAAGGGATTATTGAATTATATGTCTCTCTCAGATGCTCTTGATCATTCAAGTAGCCCGTACTTAAGGATGTTACAGACGTGGCCTGGACGCCAGCTCCTACAGAACCCATCGGGGACTGTCATCTTAATATTAATTGGGTCTTGTGCAGGAATCTCAATACCACATGAGAAGAGAGGTGCGGGGGGCTAAAGCTATCAGAGGGGAAGAGAAGCCAAGAGAGACAGAGAGAAGGAGGGGGAGAGGAGAGAAAGAGAGAGAAAGAGAGAGAAAGAGAGAGAGAGAGAGAGAGAGAGAGAGAGAGAGAGAGAAGATTATGCCCAAAGCTAGATATAAAGACAAACATATTTAGCAGAACCATTATGATAATTGCAGAAACACTCTGTTGAGAAATAAGTCAATCTGATTAAGGAGCACTTCTACGTGATCAAATATTAATCTGCCATCTTCTCTCTAACCTGGTTTTGCACATAAGAGGCTTCTTATGGTTTTATGTATTTAGTAGATTGGGAGGTCGGTGAACCCGCCGTACCGAGTAATATGGTACATCCATGTCAATACAGTAAAAGGATCTTGTAAGAATGTAATCCACTTAAATTAAAAATAGACACAGTGCAGGCTGAATCATAAAACTTCAATTGAAATGAAAATAGAGTCAGTCAATCAGAGTTCTTTGCAACACAGAGAGCGAAGAGGAGGCAAACTGAAGCCAATTTTCCCCCTTCTCTCTCCCATATTGCAACCTAAGATTTATAAATATTTCTTTCCGAGTTAATAACATCGTAATCTTTTAAATCATCGTCTTCATAAGTTAAACATCCGGATGCTGACTTACAAGAGTTCCAGACATATTTAACGGGCAGCACACAGAGAGATTAAGGAATGATATCTATATAGATCAGGCTAAGTATGAAATTTAATTTTCTTTCAAAACACCAGATAGCTCTCGATTGGCTTAAAAGAGCACGATAAAATGGCTTCGGTCTCCAGTTTATGGTTATTAATTTTTTTGTGGGGGTGCAGTGTAATTCAGCTAAGCAAGGGACTCTGTTGATTTCTCCCTTGTTACTACTCTGGGAACTTTGTGTTTGGTAAGTGGCCGGGAGGTACAGATAGGCTATCAAGACACTTGAAGAACACAGAAATAGTTCATTTAGATAAAAAAAAAAGCAATCTGTCATTCAAGAAGTGTTCATCCAAGTTTTCAGACAGATCTGCTTTCAAAATGCACTTCTCTGGTAACGCAACTGGCCGAGAATGGATCGCACGGTGAACCGTCCTGGTTGTCACATGCTGCTGTTATGAGCAAGTTCAGTGGAACATATGATTTGTGCATGCAGTTGGGCTATATCTGAATGTGGCTTGAAGCAGAGGAACGCAATCAGAAGCATCTGGCATTGAATGAAACATCTATGGATTGCTGCCTTGGCCCATCAAAACCAATGAGATGTCTTTGATTTCAGTTTGATGGGGATGGCAACCACATGCAAGCCAGAGAACATGTACGGCACAAAATGATGGCAAACGATCATTAATAAATAGGTGGAAAACCCAGCACATTTCCCTTCAGCTATTTATTTATTTATTTATTTATTTATTTATTTATTTATTTATTTATTTATTCCACCCATCTTCCAGCAGAACTCTGGGTGGTTTTACAGCAGTACAGTAAGAATAAAAATAAATGAAAAGTAGGACGCAAAACAACAGACATTAATTCATTTATTTTGCATAGTTTCCACAAGTCTGCACTGATTAGCTCTCAATGCATTCTAAAGAATCACAAACTATTGGCACATGTCGGTAGATTGATGGAGAAACTCTGGACAGGATGATAAGGATGCGACCCTAGGCAGCCTCTAGTTAGAAGTCAGTTTCAAAGAAAGCGACTGGGTTCAGTCCCAAATGTGTTTATGCGCCTTAAGTTTAAGTTCTTTTTTAAAATGCACATATAAAGTGCTCTCATCTCCCCCTCCTCCCAAACCACGAGGGCATCTTATTTCTTAAGAAGAATTGGGCACAGAGAAACCTCGCAGAAGCCCGGCTCTCAACCGCGTGGCTTATCTCCCAGGGTAATTAGGCTGGCGTTTCTGCTTTATTAACTGTGATACAACAGAGCTTTGCCCTCTGTCAGCAGGGGTACTAATAGATGATAATCAGGGCGATTTGGAAACCATACAAATTAAATGATGAAGGGAGAGGAAGTGAAGTAACCCAGAAAACTCAGGAACAAATGGGTCACACTCACTTAAATAGGCCTTACCCCAGTGCTTAGAGAGGTGAAATCCTCTTTGAAGGTAAAGGGGTGCTAAAAAAAATTTTGTGTGTGTTTTTCCCCTGGCAAAACCTCCTCACCATCCATTGTGTCATTTTTCCACAAGATCCATTTTGTTCGGAATGATTCTGCCAGTTCGGGCTTCCATCACCCACAGTGTAATTTGACCTGAGGAGAATGATGATGGTGCCTACACTGTTTTTCCCGCCATTTCTCCAAAGAGAGGTTCAATAACACCACAGTAAAGAAGCAAGGAGAAAACAAAATATTATTTGGAAAATACACTTTTAAAAACCCTTCAGTAAAGCTCAAAGCTTTATTTTTCATTCTGTATCAAAGGCGCTGTATTTATTTCTCAAGTGTCTTTTTTTTCCAATTAAGAAAAAATTACTTTCTTGTTTTCTTTTGGACTTCACAGTATGAAGTCTCGCCTGTGATATTTTTCAAAACACTAAACATTTGTTTTGTAATCCTACTTCAAATTAAGTTCTAGTCAGCGAACAGCCATGTCCAAATACCCATGAATTTGCTGAGGCACATACTTGTATTATTTGTTGTGAGTGTGAAATATTTTTGAACACTTAAATTTCGCTACACAGAATTTGACCAGGTATTTTGGCCTACTTTGGCAGGAAATACTGATTCCCTATGCAGGGTGTTTGTTTCGTTTTGTCTTGTTTTAATTCAGGGCTGCTGCTACCTTCTCTGCGATAGTCTTCCTCAAAAGCATAGCAATCTGCAAACCTTTATTTTGCTCGGGTGAAATCGAACGAGGCACCAACTGATCGGATACCGAATGCAGTAGATTATATCATGTACAGATCACTTTCCTCAACTACTAGAGCCAAAAGAAGAAAAACAGAAATGTATCTGTCTTGTAAAAGCTGGCCTAGTTTTTACCTTAGGTTCACTCAAAGTTTCTAGTTTAAGACCTTTCACTGAAAACAAAATCCAGAACAATGACTGTAAACACGCTTGACACTGTGGTTTTCACTTTATTTCAGTTTGCTTTGCGAAACACGAAATGGAGTCTTCTAAGTCTCGGTGGTTTGTTTTAATAAATTCTAGTCATTTCTGCCCTTGCACCAATAATTGCAGCCCTTGTTTTACACTTTTGCCATACATGCCTGCTAAATTTTCAAAAGGTCTAACTTTCAAAGGCCCCCGTTCATACTGTCTGAAAAGAAATAGCTGGAGTGAGTGTTCAAAGTTGCTACAGTAACACCCTCCCCAGCCAAGAGTTCACATATTGTTTCTGTAGGCAACAATATCCGTCTTTAATCATCCGTCGGGTCTCCCATACTCACAGTACCCAACCCACAAAAGGCGTTTATGAAAATTTTTTGCACGGAGCATCTACTTCTCTACAATGCAAACGTCCAGATTTCTCTTTTCTGCAGAGAATTTGGAGAGGAGATAAACTGCCATATTTGAAAGAATAAAACTCAGAAACAACACAGAAGTAATGCTAATCGACCTGTTCTAATCCAATCCCTTGTGAAGACTTGTTTTCTGTCTTGGCACATTTCTATTTAATCCACCTTGGCTGAAGATCTCAGCAATTAGATAGTGTTCTGCCTGGGATCCATTTTAATGCAGCCTGCTTTCTTTTCTATTAGGGCCTCTGAATCCATTCCTGGAAACAAAGCTGCATACATATCACCCTAACCATTTGCTGAAGAGCAACACAGACTACTGCTTGTTTACTCTGAGGAAAGCTTGTTTTATGGCACACATTAAAAAAACATTGTACTTGTCACCGACTAATACAGGCCAACTGAAACACTTAGAACGCTCCCATCTACAATTCAAATTATTTGTATGTTCATCCCCCACCCCCACCCCAAATCCGTTTCTTAGCCATAACAAATGCAACTCCAAGTCTTTAACAGAGCAGCTTGATTATAAGAAAGCACAAAACAACGTTCGAACCTCATTCCCAGTTAAAGGCCAGTAAAAGATGCCTAAGTGAATTTTCACCAGACAATTTCGTTATACTGACATTTATGCTTTCTTGGTCATCTCATGCACAGTCTTTAACCCCCCCCCAATTAGCATCACAACTATCTCGACCCTCTATATTTAAAAATGAAAATTAAACTGCCGATATTACTTACTGTTCTTACCATTGTTTCCCCATTAAATTTGAACATTTGAACAATTTAAAAATTGGAGAACGAACGAACAAATGAAATAATGGAAGAAGGAAGGAAGGAAGGAAGGAAGGAAGGAAGGAAGGAAGGAAGGAAGGAAGGAAGGAAGGAAGGAAGGAAGGAAGGAAGGAAGGAAAAGTCAACACAAGGCACATGTTAACATCTGAATACTCAAAACATTGCCAGCAAAATAGACTTCCAAACCAAAGAACATCACAACTTAATTCCACAAACATTTGTTTCAGCACAGGAATTGAATGAGAAAGTTTTAGTCACTGGAGCACTGTTCACTCCAATGCTTCTGGTCTGCGGCATCTTATAACATGCACCGCAGCACCATCTGCTGGTTTAACCATGGTGCATGGGATGCCACCATCAAACAAACAGCATCTCTTACTGGTCCCGGTCCTAAATCTCTAAAAGCAGACTGCAACTTACCGGAGGCTTGTCCAAAGTCTCCTTTTGAGACATGGGACTCTGGATAGAATCTTTCAAGATAAAGTAATGCAATGTCAGCCAACACTCTAACTGATGATGACATTCCACTATTCAAAGATTTCTGTTCTGTTCCAGCATGATCACATCCTTTAAGGGTCCCTTCTGATGCTGTATCTCCTTCCTTATAGTCTGAAAACAACACTGGAGGAGTTCAGTGTTTATGAGTTCTAATACAAACCGATCTGATTCTGCAGGAACATAATTCTCCCCTGCTTTTCTCCTTCCCCAGGTGTTCTCATTCCTTAGCTCAAGAAACATATATTGAAATGCATTTGAACTGTACATTTTTGTAAGACGAATTAAGTCCAAAAATATCTGCTGAGAAAACATGTATAAAATGTATTTGAATTGGAGTACGTGTTCTTTATTTTGCTCATCATTGTAGATTAAGAACAAAATAGGATGAAATATGTTTCAGGATCATGACTCACGAACCTGATGTGGGCTAGAAAATAATTTTCTTCTCCCTATTTGTAAATCTTAAAATCAAAGCTCCCACAATGATCATTTTGGATTAAAGTTCCAAAACCCGTTTGCCAAAATGGCTGTTGTCTTCTTTCGGGAGTTTACATTTTATTTTGACAAAACATGCTCCCTGGTTGGTAGGTATTTTATTTCCAGGACACATACAGTGGTCCCCCGCCCTTTCACAGTTCATATACTGCAGTCCCACTATATCACAGGACCACAGTACAGTAGAACCTGAAAGGTTTTTCTCCCCCACCCCAGCGCCAATCAGCTGGAGCCTGGGGCTTGAGGGAGGAAAAAAAGTTTTAAAAGCTCAGTTTTTTTAAAACGCCCCCTTCTCCAAACTCCAGGCTCCAGCTGATTGGTGCTGGGGTGGGGAAACAAATGTTTTTTCTCCCCCACCCTAGCGCCAATCAGCTGAAGCCAAGGGCTTGGGGTAGGGGGGGAAGGTTTCAAAAGCCCAGGCTTTTAAAACCCCTTTCCCCCCTTCCCCAAGCCCTGGGCTCCAGCTGATTGGTGCTGCAGTGGGGAAATAAAGATTTTTCTCCCCCACCCCAGTGCTGCTGGAGCCCGGTTTTGCCTCGGCATGCAATGAGCGACGAACCATCCCTACTTCTTAATGTTGAATGATGTTAATTTTAATGTTTGGACCTCTGGTTTTAGTAGATTACCATATTTAAGTCAGCAATGCTGTTATTTTTTTTTGAGTGGGTGGGGGCTGTAAGGTTTTGCTTGTTTGTATACCACCCTGAAGAGTATGAATTCACTAACAGGGTGCTACACACACACACACACACACACACACACACACACACACACACACACACACACACACACAGACACACACACACTTGGGGGTGGCGAGGAATCTTGTGTAGCTCCCAAATCCATCACCAAGGTGTCTCATTGGGTCCAGGTAACCAAAGTCAGTAAGGGGGGAGCCATTGTGCTAGAATTCTTCTCATTCTTAGATTACGTTGATGATAGCTGATCCTCACTGAATGAATATTTTCAATGGCTGTGCTTAAAAATGTAGCAAACTGACCTCCCCCCCCAAGAAACTCACAAGGCCCTTTTTAAATCTAGCAGTTTTATGTCAGTGTATGTTTTCATGAATTTCTTTAGACACGTAGCAAATGACCTCCACCTCTGGTGCCACCACTGATAGATCTAATCTGCTCTGAAGGAAAGGAAAGCAAAGAAATTACAGAGGTGGAAATTCAAGTCATGAGATGCACGATAAGTCGGATTTAATTTGTATCCTTGACTCAACTCAGATCTGACCTGGTTTCTGAAAAAATATATAACTTGGTTTCAACCCATACCTCCAAAACCAACTACCCCTTCTTTTTTTCTAGGGGTGGAGCTTATTTTTAAAATGGGACCTAAACGTGGGACTCAGCACTTGGTGCCAAAGACTGGGGGGTCAGATTTTGGATTTGGACCCAAAGATTTCCCAGCACCCCTAGCAAATTTATTTATTTATATAAATTAGGTTTCCATCAACAACGATATTCCAGACTCGGTGAAGTTGCAATCACCATGTGTGGGATAGACATGGTTGCCAATAATGTCTTCATTCTATAATATATCCTGACAAAATTGCTGTGTTGTTAACCAGGGCTGGGCATGGACCACAAGCGGGCTTGCTTTGATGGAAAACTACACCAAGATCTATAGGCCCCCATTATGCTCCGAATAGTGAAAAACTTGTCATTGCAGCGAATTGTCCACTTAACTCTGTTTGGGTCCTTCGACTAGAAGGTCACACCCTGACTAGTGAGGGCATGGCCAGAAACTGGCCATTACAATTCAAATAACTGGTGCTTAAGTGACCTACCATCAACACAAGTGTGGGATTATGCAACCAGGTGCAAAGTTTAGTAAAATAAAAAAAGCCTATCGTCTTGATGGCAAAATCGGAGGTATGCTATCCAACACCATGCAAAGGATGTCCCTAGCCACAGGCTGTATCTCTGCCTGTGGGTTTTGTCCAGTCTCACTCAATCCCTGCCCCAATATCCAAATCATCAACATGGTACCATTCGCTTTTCTCTCCCAGGCAAACCTGGGAGCCAAAGCAAGGCATCTAGGGTGAGTCCAAGCACATTGCCTCCAGAGAATGGTTCTCAAGTGCAGCAAGTTCCATACAATATCCAACACTAGGGTTTAAAAGTCAGCAGTTCCCGACCGTGGGTCTCCAAACATTCCTGGACTATAGTTCCCAGAAGCCTTCACCACTGGCTGTGCTGGCAAGGGCTTCTGGGAGTTGCAGCCCATGAATATCTGGGGGCCCAAGCTTGGCAACCATTGGTTTCAATCCTTGCTAGCTCCATTCTGGTGCATGAAAATCTGAAATCACATCTTCCCCTCCTCGTTTGGAAAACAGAGAGAGTTCCCATCCATATCAGCTCAAGTTTGCCCAAACTGCAACACATATTGTGACAAAACAATAATAGCATCTGTTTTGTTCCATAGGTTATTTTTTTAAGCAATGAGAAGCAGGAGGTGGGTTATTGCTGTCCTTTGAGCTGTCACTGGTTGATTCTTTCTCTGCTTGTGTAGCTTTGCTTCTGAACAGAAATGGCTACAAGTCTTGTCCGCAGATATTGTGAGCAAATTGTGGAGATGTTGATCAAAAGCAAGTGGGAGGACACAAATGTTATTGTTGTTGTTGTTGTTGTTGTTGCTGCTGCTGCTGTTGTGTGCCATCAAGTCACCTCTGACTAATGATGAACCCATTAATGTGAGATCTCCAAAATGCCTGTTCAGCTCTTGCAAACTCAAGGGCATGGCTTCATTTAGGGAGTTGGTCCATCTCCCATTGGTCTTCCTCTTTTCCTGTTGCCTTCCACCTCTTCCCAGCATTATTGTCTTTCCCAGAGAATGCTGCCTTCTCGTGTTCGGAGCAGGTGGGAGCTCTTCATTTGATCCCATACTGGATGTAAGGATTCCAACATTGCTTGAAAATCCCTAGGCTTGGGGTGTCTTGCTATGTCAAGGCATCCTAAATGGAGGGGAATCAAGGAACGTGAGGATGAGCATTTTGAACAACCATGCACCAAGAAGCAAAGGGCTTCCATGAGAAAGTTCTTTCAATTTGGCTTCTACCATGAGGCAGTGGCATTTATTGTGCCCCAAGGGAAGCGCCTTCCCTCTCTTTCCCGGCTTTTGACAAAAAGATCTCCAGAAAGTGCTTTAAAACCTCCTTGGAATACTCACGACACGGAAATTTCTCTCCAGCTCTCGGCGGCGTGTCTTCTTATGTTTGACCTTCTTGCTGAGATAAGGTTCAAATGGCTGTGGTTAATGAGATAATTAATTCAAAGTCAAGGCTCATAGATTGCTCTTTAGCCGTTAACGTGGCCGATAGCTGCTTTCCCCTTCTGTAGGTCATGATGCTTGTTACTTAGTCTGGGGCAATTCCCAGGACAGCTCGTGGGGGATTTGGGGGCCTGCAAATCTGAAAACATCCTTTTCCTTGGAGAAAAGAATCCAGGGATCCATCTTTTCCATATGACGGATGCTTTTTCCGGTGCGTTTTGGAAGGCTTGGCGACCTTCACCAGAAGGCATCATGGGTTGATGAGCAACTGAATGCTGTTTGTGTGGGTTCCATTCAGTCTGCAAAGCCATCCCCTAAGACAGGCCTGCCCAACAGGTAGCCCGTGGATTACTGGTAGCCTGTGAAGGGTTTAAAAGTAGCCCCCCAGCCATCAATAAAAAATTGAGGGGATAAGTTCTCCACCCCTCCCTCCCCCATCCCAAGGACCCCCGCTGCCCCAGAAAAGTTCTGTGTCTGCCAGCCCACCGTCTCAGCCGAGCGGGGCAGTTCAAGGGCCATGGCACATTGAAATCTGTTCCCTCCAGAACAGATTAATTGGTTTTCAATGCACTCCTATGGGAAACCGCTGCACTACTTACAAAAGTTTTTAGTTATGAGCACATGCTCAGAACAGATAAAATTCATAAGTAGAGGTTTTAGTGTAGTAGCCGTCAGGCACTTTGGACTGGAAAAAATAGACCTTGGCCTGTTCAAAGTTGAACAGCCCTGCCCTAAGAGAAAGAGATGCCCGTGCAAGACTCAGGGGAATCAGAGAGGCTTTTGCGCTGAACTAAAGATGCTTAAGAAATCTCTCAATAAGTCCCCTCTTGAGGTCTTGCTCCATGCCCATCTGCCACCTTGAGCAAAGAAGTGCTCAAGAACTGCCCAAACTCTGTTTGCACCCTGAGGTTCAATCCCAGTTGGCCGGCTCAAGGTTCACTCAGCCTTCCATCTTTCTGAAGTTGGTAAAACGAATGCCCAGTTCATTGGGGGATGGGATGGGCAATGTACAGCCTTGATAATTCAATTCAATTATAAACTGCCCAGTGAGTCCTTGAAGCACTATGGGGAGGAACGTAAGCAGGGTGCTCTGAAGTACAACACATATGCCTAAAATGTGTATACAGTAGGACTCCTGTATGCAGGGATTCATTAACCACTGATTCAGTTCTCGGTGGTTGGCAGAGGAAAAATTAAATAAATAATTTAGCAGCCACAAAGCATGCTACTGTCACAAACAGCAGCTGAAAAGCAAGCTACTCTCGTAAAACAGCAGCTGTAAAGCAAGCTGCTGTCACAAAACAACAGCCACAAAGCAAGCTAACGTTGCAAAACAGCAGCCACAAAGCAAGGTACTGTCACAAAATAGCAGTCTGGGGTTTTATTGAAGTTCATTGTTATCCACAGTTTTAGTTATCCACGGGAAGGCCTGGAACCAATCCCCAGTAGATACCGGGGTCCTACTGTATATGCAGAGGAGGGTTTCCATGATGTCTCACTAATTTAGGAAACCGATCTGCGTTGTCCCAATCTTTGATCATGTATTGCTCAATAAAATTATGTTTTCCAGAATATCTTAGTTCAAAGAGTTCACTTGTCTATGGGAGCCCCTTGGGAAACTTATTGGGCCCATCCATCACAAGACAGCATTCACAAACTCTAGATGTGTGCTTGGCTTTGGAGGAGCTCCATTTCCCATCCCCCGCTCTCAGTTTCAACATGCTTGGCGAAGACAGAAGCAAGATGAATATCAAAGTATTATAGTAATCCACATTGGGAAGCCTGTCAGGAAATTGTTGGGAAAATAAAGCCAATCAATAGCACGTCAAGAGAATAAAACGTGGGGAGGGAGAATATTGAATATTCATTGTCTTGGTTTCAGAGGACTAAGGATTTAGAACAAGGGAAGCTGCTCTTGGTTTTCTTGGAGAGATTTTTTTAAAAAAATGTTTTTTTTATGCTGTGCCTCACATTTGTGTTTAATTAGCTCCTTTAAAATTACACTGTGCCTCTTCACACCATGGAAGTCATACTTACAGAATACAGGTATAGATGATTGGCTTAGAACACACACAATCTAAGGTACTATGCTGCAAGCTATATTTTCAAAAAGGCAGTATCATCATCTGTCTGTTTTGTTTTAATGGGTTTCCCTGAAATTTTATTCTTTCATTGTCACACATTCGCTGCGTAAAACAGCAACGTACGGCCTCTTCCTCAGGATCTCTCAGTCTTCCCTGACTCTTCTAGCTCTTCTGCCTTCCCATAGCTTGCTAATCTACCTGCCTTGGTTCCCTGCTCCGTCCCCAGCTCTTCTTTCCCTAGTAGAGCACTTGGCTGCTTCAGTTACCTTCCCTGTCAGTCCAGGTAACTCCCCATTCTTTTGGCCATGGTCACAACACAGAAGAAAATAACTTTCCTGCTGGAATTTCAGTTTGAGTAAATTACTGATGATGTACATGACACAGTTCGGAGCATTTCAAACATGCTTGCCTTAGCTTAAGTTTGGGTTCGTGTCTGTTTTCACAAATGTGCTGGAAGCAGCCATCGAATATATATAGAAGCATTCTTCGGGTCCAAAACCAGAAAAAAAGCATCATTTCCTGGACTAAGTTTCACCTGCATTAAAAGCAGACGTAGAAAAAAGCATCGTCTGCAACCAGGTTGGTGTGACAGAAATTTCCGAATGCAAGCAAGCCTTTATAGATTCCTGCCTCTTCGACGTACGTCTCTAAGGACCGTTTGAATCCATATTAATTTCCTCTCTGGCAGTTATGCAGCAGAGTATGAACTGTGCTATTTCACTTTTAATCTGTCAGTAATTTAGTAATGTGCAAACTAATTATGCACAGATATTAATGTAATCAGTTCGGGGAGCTATAAAATCAATGTGTTTTTACAGAGTGCATGGCAAAGAATTGCCTGATTATAATCATATGTCAGTTACCGATAATTTTGCGGGATTAAACGTGGATGTCATTGACACGTCAATATAAACACAGGCATCCATCCTTCTCAATGACACATTCATTAAACTTTTCTCCTAGAAAAAGGTTTCCACTCATACTTTTCAGATCTGTTTGCTCTCTGGAACGTCTCCAACCTACAGAGCAAACCTACCTGCACCTACACTGGGAGTCTTACAAGAGCAACAGGGAAATTCATGTCCTGCTGACTTGCAGCTAGTTCTATTTTTAACTCCATGTTTGCTGAGGGATTCTGGGAACTGTAGTTTTAGAAGGTGTTATGGGCTATGCCCTACTCAGTTGGATCATCCCAAGCATATTTCAGGAAAATAATGATTTGTTCCAGTAAAATTAAAGTAGACTAGATGAGAAGAAGGGTATGGTGGTGGATGTGATTAAATTATCCCAAGGGGCTTTATTCTCAAATGATGCCTTGCCAATGATCTCTAGTCAACACGATCTAGACCAGTGTTGGCCAACCGATGGCACGGGTGTCAAAGGTGGCACTCGGAGCCCTTTCTGTGGGCACCCGACATCGCCTCTTCACAGCCACCTGTATTCAGGTTAAATTGTGGTATTGGCACTTGGCAAAAAAAAAATTAGTGGGTTTTGAATTGCAGTTTGGGCACTCGGTCTCTAAAAGCTTCGCCATCACTAGACTCTGCCTTGCCCTGTGAAGGAGGTGAGGAGAACTGTGCAGTCAGCAAACAGAGCAAGAAAGCCCTGGTCAAATACAGCGTTGATATCAGTGGAACCTTGGTTCACATCCTTAACAAATCGCCTAGGGAAAAGTACACGCCGTGGGTTCAAAAGCTCAGCATTACATTTATGAGGTGCTGATCTACCCTGGGTTGTAGTGAATTATCTAGTTTTAGTCCTAACCTGACCTGACCAACTGGAAATGAAAACCATAAGGAGTCAATTGTTCAATTCCCTCACCGTCTGTTCCCCATTGCAGGCACATCTTGCCTCAAGGATGACAACATTCAACGTGGGCTGACTTAAGAAACATAAGTAATGTGTCATGTGTGGCATGTGGCATTACTAAGGCAGCAATGATGAGGAGGCAGGATCACTTATTTGAGGGACAGCTTGTTCTTCACATCAGACAGCAATAGGTTATAGGCTGAATTTGGCTCAGACTTCCCAGTGTTTCCCAGGTATAGAGTCTAGGGATGGGCACAAAACAAAAAAAAAAAAACCCGAAACACTGTTTCATCGTGTTTTTACATAATGAAATGAAATGAAATGACATAAGGAAGCAGCATTTTGTTGCAGACGAAATGATTTTTTTTAAATGAAACAAATCATTTTGTTCTATTTGTGAGCTGCATGTGGGCTTGAGGGAGGGGAAAAGTTTTTTTAAAAAAGCTCCAGGCTTTTAAAAAAAAACTTTTTCCCCTCCCTCAATTCCTGTGCACCAGCTGATCTGTGCTGGGGGAGGTTCCCCACCCCCTACCCCAGCACTGATCAGCTGGCAGGCAGGGCTTGGGGGAACGGAAAAAAAGTTGTGTTTTTTGTCATTTTTGTTCACCTGTAACTCATGTTCAGTTTGTAGCTCCTTCCTTGGAATGTATTGACGTTGCGAGAAACACATAGAAGCCCAAGTCAAAGACACCTTCAGGAGTCAATGGGAACATGAAGCATGAGCAGTGGATGAAATATATAAGATCAGCTTCATAAAAAGGCATGGATTCTTTCA
The DNA here is from genome assembly GCA_029282475.1 of Phrynocephalus forsythii. Taxonomy (NCBI): domain Eukaryota; kingdom Metazoa; phylum Chordata; class Lepidosauria; order Squamata; family Agamidae; genus Phrynocephalus; species Phrynocephalus forsythii. The sequence continues at coordinate 4,461,713 of JAPFRF010000013.1, forward strand.
AATGGGGCACCAAGTGCTTTCTTGGGTCTCTGAAGAGTTGGTCTTGATCCAGCTGCAAAGCTGTGACAATCACACTGGATCTTCCAGTTTCTCAGTGCAAAGCTGCCAATGTTGGATCAGAGGGCAATTCTTGATACATCAACTCCAGCTCAGGAGAGATTCCACTATCTCTTCTAATCCCAAGTATCTCCACTGTTTAGGAGGTGTGATGGCCACCACATTCTGAATTCTGTCTAACTGGAAGGAGCTTCAGGAGGAGCACATTCTAACAGAGCTTTGTGGTTCTATTCAGAGGTGTGTTCCTATATGAAGAGATAAGACTCCTCTTAATGTTTCCCACAATCCCCGAGGTATAAGAACCAGGAACTGTTCATATCTAAGTTCCTGACACAGTGCTTGTGGCAATGCTCTAAATCAGGGGCTAGATTCGCCACAAGAAAATTAAAACCTAGGATGGAGAATGCACTAGGCATAGTGTATCAAAAGTGTCAAATATTCTTCTTCACATATAACTGGGGCAAGGCAATTAAGTAGAGGAGTGGTTGCAGCACCATGGACAACTCCAAAAGGACAACTTGAACCATTCACATTTAAAATTCATTGTGTCCCAAATTGTTTCTGGGTTGCAACGCATTGATTGGCCAATGACTAGCAAGGGAGCAGAATGACTGATAGATAAAAGCAGGCCAGGATAAACAATGAAACCAAAGAGATATCGGCAGCCTTGGGGGGGTATTCTCTCTTATCCACAGTTTTCATTATCCATGGGAAGGCCTGGAACCAATCCCCAGTGGATACTGGGGCCCTACTCTATAAAGGGCTGATAGATAGATAGATAGATAGATAGATAGATAGATAGATAGATAGATAGATAGATAGATAGATAGATAGATAGATAGATAGATAGATGATTTCATCCACCTGTAACCTTAACATTTTAGATAGATAGATAGATAGATAGATAAGGAAGGAGAGAAGGATGAGATAGATAGATAGATAGATAGATAGATAGATAGATAGATAGATAGATGATTTCATCCACCTGTAACCTTAACATTTTTATATTAGTTTTAAATATCCCATGATCATTATTTTATGTGCTGATGTTGTTTTATTTTGATTTTTAATTTTTCTATTACATGTCAGTAATTATGTGATTATGTATTTGTATTCTGTTTGATAGTTTTGTTAACCACCCAGAGTGGCCTGTGCTGCCACGTGGGCGGTATACAAATCCAATAAATGAATGAATGAATGAATGAATGAATGAATGAATGAATGAATGAATAAATAAATAAATAAATTCCAGAAGATCGCAACAGAAAGAAGAGGGTGTGTTTTGAGCTCCCTCCAGAACTTGTCCACTGCATCTGTTGTGCCCTTTCTGCCCAATTCAGCAAGAATCGACCATTGGGATCACAGATTAACTGTAGATGTTCACATGTTACCAGAGGGACCCATCAGGTGTTCAGTTACTTGATATTCTAGGTGGATATAATTTGGGGCTGTTTGATATTCCAGTTGGATGCCGTTGTGCGAAGAACCATCCAAAGCAGCATGAATACACACAGGACTGCGATCTTAACACTCCTAAGCAGGAGGGTGTGTGAGGGTGTATGCCATCAAAATGTAACGAAACTTAGTTTGATGCAACAAAACGGATCTCTCGGAGAACACTTTTCTTTTGACCAACAAAAGCCTACAGAATCCTCTTTTGGAAGGAAGAGGAGAGTGCTTTCCCCCCATGTTCAATGGACCACCATGGCATGGGTTGCCATTAATATATGATTTCCTTTTCCTGCTATCACAATATAAAAGACCTTTGCTCTGACCTTTTTATGAAAACATCCTTTGTCTGGAATGAAAGCAACTCACTGTTAGACCCTTATCTATAGAGCTTAGCCAGCAGATCAAATCCGAAAGGGCAGAATTCATTTACTTTGTATTAAATGAGCTCAGTTAAGAAGTTTCAATTTTGGCAGAAAGGTGTATTAATCACAAGGAAAAAAAGAACCAGTCTCACTTTTCTCAGCTCCTGGTTTGCTTTTAATACAGTTCTACAGTGAAGCTTTTGTTCCCCATTTTTTGGGGGGAGTAAGAAAGAAAGAGAGAGAGAGAAAGAGAGTACTGCTGTATTTAAATACAGTAAATATAACAAAATGAACCTTCTTAAAATTACACTCGGGTTCCAGCATACAGGATGCACATAATGACCTCACTGTTGCATGACCAACTTTACAGCTTCAGAAGAGAGAGAAAAAGGAGGGGGAGAGAGAGTGAGTTTCTAAATTAGTTTGGACAGATGGGTTTTATCCCAAGGAAATCAATGAGTTTTTTGTGAGCTGGCTTAATTTTTATGCAGCCAGCACTTTGGAGATGAAATTAAAATATGGATGGAAAACATATTGGCGTTTCCCTTGGGCGCAGAGATGTTTGCATGTTTACAAGGTGTTAAAGGGATAGTTTAAAAGCCAGCTCTGCCAGAGATCAATGGCAGACAAGCTCCGATTAATGGACCTTGTTTGAGATTTTGCAAAAAAATACCTGGCCCTAACAGCTTATATATTTTGACCCACTAATTCTCTTTTAATTCATATGAGGTTGGAAAGATTTTATAAGGGCAATATAATATAAAGGCAGCTGTGTCACGTGGTTTTTAAAAAGTAGACTTTACAAGTTGCTCCAAATAAGTAGCAGTTATGAATCAAGAGAGATGAAACTATCAACCCAACCTGGGACATGTGTGAACATGGCACCTTCAGATGGGGTCAGAAAAAAGAGCAGCAGGTGTTGAGATGATGGCACAGAGTACATGAATAGATGAGTGTTCTTCCATTGACTAAAGACCAGGCATCTTTATGTCTACTCTTACTTGGAATAAAGCAGCTCATCAGCAGAGAGGTGGAGTTACACCCCAAACAGTCCCACACACGCTTTAAAAATTATGTTCCTCTCTTTCCTGCACTAACTTCCCCATGAATGTTTTACCTTAAGTGATCCGCTGTAATATCCATAGATTATTGTTTCACATTTTGTGATCAAAATACAGTGGTACCTCAACGTACGAATTTAATTCGTTCCGAATGCATGCTCTTAAGTCGAACTACTCTTAAGTCGGGGTACCTATCTAGAAAATTGAAAAAATAAGTTAAAAATTAAAAAATGGAAAAAAAATATTTGTAAGTCGAGCAGACCATATCTAAAATTTGTAAGGAGGTCAACAGTTTTCTGCTCTTAAGTCGAATTGCTCTTAAGTCGAGCTGCTCTTAAGTTGGGGTACCACTGTATTGGAGGTTTCTTTTTAATGTATGTTGGAAGTTCAGTTCCCACTGGGCCTCCTTGATGGCCTGAACTCAGTGATCTAACAGGGCCCCTTCCACTCTGCAGTGAAGAAGAAGAAGAAGAAGAAGAAGAAGAAGAAGAAGAAGAAGAAGAAGAAGAAGAAGAAGAAGAAGAAGAAGAAGAAGATGGTGGTGGTGGTGGTGGTGGTGGTGGCGGTGGTGGTGGGTGCATTCTTAGGTCAATTGCCTATCAAGATGCTGCTGAACAGGAAGTCCTTCAAAGACAGCAATAGGAGATCAAGACATTTGTTCTGAGTTTTTGTCTGGGCATCTGACTTTCTTGACTCCTTCCTCATTTGTAACTGAGTTTCTGTGGATCACCTTTATGGCTTGCTTGTCCAAAGCCTTAACTGGATGAATCCATTCAATTCTCTCTCTTTTTTTCATTTTCTTTCTTTCTTTTTTTTAAAAAAAAACTCAAATGTTTCAATGCAGGAATGTTTAAATCTTGCTTCTTGTCAAAGAGAGGATGAAAATGAGGTGAATGAGGTGCTGAAATAATATAATGCTAATCTAATAATCTCAGGACTCCAGAACTGCAAGGGATTTTATGGATAATTAAGGCAAGGAGGTGCAGTGGGGGATTGAACCCCCTACTTCTGGATCTACATACTGATACTTAAACCAAGGAGCTATCCAGCAGTTCAAAGCTGCCCTGGGTTCTCGCAATACATTGTTTTCCCAAACGAAAACTCATACCCCTGGGAACCACCAGAATAGAGAATAGAGAATAGAGTTTTTATTGTCATTATGCATATGCAAGATATGCACAACAAAATTAGAGTGCTGTTCCACTACACACTCTAAACAAGGAACCATACAAAACACATAAAACATATAAAACACCATGCAAGATATTAAAAATTCTCAAAATCTCTTACAAAATTTAAAACACTACTTAAAAACTGATTGGGATGCTGCTAAAACTGTCACATTTAACTTGGATACCGCTCTGGGATAAAAACTGTTCTTTAGTCTATTTGTCCTTGACCTAAGAGTCTTATATCTCCTGCCAGATGGCAACAGCTCAAAAAATTGGTGGCCAGGGTGTGAAAGGTCTCTCAGAATTCTAGATGTCTTCCTTAAACATCTGGAGTTGTATAATTCTTCCAAAGGAGGAAGAGGACAGCCCACTATCCTCTCAGCAGTGTTTAGAACCCAAGCTGTGACTCTCCAAAATGATCAAGGCACACTTGATTTTACCAAGAAATCACTCTTTTAGAAAATCAGAAATAATGTTTGTCGTGCTTTGTTAACGAAAGGGGAAGGTGTATTTCAACAGAGGCTGGGGAATGGTGTAGGTATGTCTCCAGCAAATTCTCCAGGGACCCACCCCGACTTGAAAAGATGAACTCCAATTGTCTTCACATATATGGAGAAGAGAACATCATGTAAGTGGATGGAATCGAGTCTTGTGTTTGCGGATGAAAATTAAATGCATGCTGCCGCAAGGAAAGACAGGCTTGTAAAGACTGGGTAACATTAAGCCGCCGTAATTACTAGGTCAGCAGGATATCTCCACTTTGATGTAAAGTATCTCCTGTGTCTCGGAGAGGAAGAGACTTCAAAAGCTTTAATTTCAAGACAATAAAGCCCTGCTTGAATGTATCTCGAGACAACACTGCTTTTCAAATGCTTTAGCCCAGTAAGGCATAAAAAAGAGAGGGTGACGCTGGGGTTGGATGTGTGTGTGTGTGTGTGTGTGTGTGTGTGTGTGTGTGTGTGTGTGTGTGTGTGCGTGCGCGTGCACGTGCCTGCATGCATTTGTGCGTGTGCACGCATGAAAACAAAGCATTTCACATCAATGTAAAATATTCATGAGTGTGTTGAAGCACCACAGATGTGATACCAGGGAAATTCTGAATGGGACTCCTCTGATCCACTTTGAAAAGCCCTCCTTCTGCCTTGATACAGAATGGATGTGAACACTTCAGTTTTTGTACATTTTATAAATAGAGTACAAGGGCTTCCAACTCCAGGGCATGCAAGAATGAAAATCAAAATAAGGCATAGGATTTACGATAGGGAAACATTTGGGATTGAGATACTGAAAGGCCAAGTGGACGGATGCGTAGAAGATTGGCTGGAAAATGGGCTGCCTAGGTTCTAGTCCCCAATGAATTGGGAAACTCACTGGTTAATTTTAGTCCAGTTGGCATTTCTTAGTTGAGCTACTGCACTGGATTGTTGTTCGGATAAAGTGGGAGTTACAACAGCTTTGTTCATCACCTTGAGCTCTTTGAATAGTTATATATAACTAACAAATGAATGAACAAACGAATGAACAAATGAACGAATGAATGAATGAACGAAAGAATGAACGAAAGAACAAATGAGTGAACGAATGAGCGAACAAACAAACTAACTAACTATCTAACTATCTAACTAACTAACTAACTAGTTACTGGGTCTTGTTACATGGACTACTACTTTGCAATCACACTGCTGCATGCCATATCCTGTCTTAATTCACTAGTTAATTAGAACAGACTTAACAGATTTAATCAACATATACATGGAACTGCTTCAGAACAAAATGGATTCATCCATCCCATATGTATTTATTAGAGAAGGGATAGGCCAATTTTAGAGGATGAGTAGGTACTCCAGGAAGTGACAGGAAAATTCCAATAGCTGTGGAAGCCGTTTTTGGCCAGCAAGCCACCCTGCACTCACCATGCATTAGACATTGTATCCATCGAATCGCCAGTTAATAATTTATTTTCCATGGTTACTGGGATGGGATCTGAAATCTGCAGAAAGATGAAGATTGAACTGCCAGAGAGTTCAGTGGCTTAGGTCTCTGCCTTCCAAGCCAGCAGTGTGTGAGTTCCATTCCCCACTGGGTCTCCTTGACAAGTCCTGGACTCAATGATTCCTAGGGTTCCTCCCATCTTGGCAGTTCTATGTGTCATCTGAAGGAACATATTAACAAGTTATTCTCCCAAAGGCTGCCAAAATAAGAGCAGAAGCTCTGGGAAGCGCAGCCAACGGAGAGTGTACCACTTAAATAGGGAAAATTGCAGCATATGGCTTCCCTTAAAGCAGACAAATTTTTAAGATGGCCTATGGGACCACCAGCACAGGGGTGTGGATATCAAGATCTTTGCCAACCCCCCCCCCAAAGTGACGGAAATCAGTAAAAGGAGATCCTTACCACCACCCCTTTTCTTCTGTGTGGGGATTTGACGGATTTGAGGCATGGTATCCGAAACTTCATATACGTGTTTGGTTTGCGGCATGTGCGAAGATTTATGGTTTGTTCATTAAACAACAAAAAGGAAAGGAGAAGAATAAAGACCCTTATAATGGTGGGCGGCGGGGGGGGTGTTTGATGGCAGCTTTTCAGAAGCTTTTAAATGGCGGGTTCCTGTTTTCCCTGTGCCAGCTGTTGTTTCGAAACTATAAATGGAAGACAACAGGATTGTGTGTGTTTGTGTGTGTGTGTGTGTGTGTGTGTGTGTGTGTGTGTGTGTGTGTGTGTGTGTGTGTGTGTGTGTGTGAACATTTCATTCCTTCTCCCCCCTGGTATTTTTTGGGAACTAGCAAACATTTACTGCTGGGATGGAAAAGGACCACCTGCAATGTGTTAGTCATTAGAAAGGTCACTGTTACTGTGCATTTTCAGAAACGGTGAATAGCTTCAGATTAAATTAGGTGTAAAAAAAGTCATTTCCTCCCTGTGATAAACTAAAAACACCTGCAGCTTGGCTCAGGTTTTCACTTGGACATACAAAAAAAAAGTTGTCGCCCCCCCTTCTCTCAACATCTGCCAACTGCAGAAGCATAAAGGAATCTGCTTTTACTTCACAAGAGCGCTCTCAAAGACTTTGTCAAATAAGGCCGCCAACTCCTCACCCCCCACCACACACACACACACACACCAAGCTAGGCTCCTAGGCCTTTTAAGGATCCATAAAAGAAGCAAAAACAACAACAAAAAAGGATTTGCAAAAGCTCTTCTTTACAAATGGGTCCCCCATCCACCCACCTGCTATATTTGGCTTCACAACTCAGAGAAGCTGGCTGGATAACTCAGTGGTTAAGGTCTCAGGCTTCAGAGCCAAAGGTTGGCAGTTTGATTCCCCACTGGGCCTCCCATAAGAACATAAGAACATAAGAACCTGAGAAGAGCCATGTTGGCTCAGGCCAAAGGCCCATCTAGTCCAGCTTCCTGTATCTCACAGTGGCCCCACCAGATGTGTCCGGGAGTGCACAAGACTAAATATCTGTCTCCTGATACCACTCCCCTGCCTCTGGCCCTTGAAGTACCCCGGTTTTAAGCCTGGAGATGATACATCTCTATCATGGTTTGTAACCTGTGATGGACTTTTCCTCCAGGAATCTGTCCAATCCCCTTTTGAAGGCATCTAGGCCAGATGCCATCACCACCTCCTGTGGCAGGGAGTTCCATAGACTAACAATGTGCTGGGTGAAAAATTATTTTCTTTGGTCTGTTCTCACTCTCCCAACTCCCAGTTTGAGTGGATGTCCCCTAGTTCTGGTATTTTGTGAGAGGGAGAAGAGCGTCCCTCTATCCACTTGACTCATGCCCTGCATTATTTTGTACATCTCAATCAGTACAATCAATATTTTTGTACATCCCAGGAGAAGAACCAGCCTGTGTGCTCTTAGTCAAGCTGCACAGTTCCAGGGTGCCTGCCGAAGAAGAGAACAGTAAACCTCTATCTGGACGACCTTGAAAAAGCATCATCTCAGCATTGACTTGACAGCCCATCAAAGGAAAACTATAGCATAGGTTCTAGAAATTATTCAGCTTTGAAACCCACAACCACGGGCTTTTTCCCCTGGGATGTCAACAGACAAATATTCCTGATGCATCCCCTTAAAAATGCCAGCTATCGTTTGCTCTATTTTGCAGGAAAGCAGCCTACGTTGACATTTCTAATATTTCCATTTGTGGCTTGTGGCTGTTTTGATCATTGGCATGGGGTTGTACTCAGTTTGACAGGCCAACGGAGAGTGTAAACGACTGCCGTGGAATCGCTTCCAAGCCAGTGGCAGTGTGGACCTGGAGCACAATGCAGTTGCAAGATGCAGTTGAGTTTCTCGCATTCAGTGAAATCACAACCTGGAATGCAATGGAAGAGCACCACCCTGGGAAAACCACCTTCGCGATCATGGTATCTTCCTTGCCAGGGGATAGGAAGAGTAGAGAGGGAAAGTCCATGTTGTTACTGTCTAATCTCTCTCTCTCTCTCTCTCTCTCTCTCTCTCTCTCTCTCTCTCTCTCTCTCTCTCTCTATTTATTTATTTATTTATATTTATATTTATATTTATATTTATATTTATATTTATATTTGTATATCCCACCAATTTTCCAAGAGGGAATTCTGGGCGGTTCACATAAAAGACACAAGAAATCCAAATAATAATAATAATAATAATAATAATAATAATAATAATAATAATAATAATAATAATAATAATAATAATAATATTGAAAAGGGGAGAAATACCCAACAACAAACAAGTAATTGGCAAGAGTCATAAGACAACTGATAACAGGCACAAACCTCGAAACACGGCAGAATAATACACACCCTAGCGATTGCCGAAGGCATCCCTAAACAACCAGGTTTTAACAGCTTTTTTGAAAGATGCCAGGGAAGGAGCCTGGCGTGTCTTGCTCGGTAGTTTGTTCCAGAGAGCCAGACTGGCCACCGAGAAGGCCCGTTTGCGTGTTGCAACCCTACGGGCCTCCCTGGGGGTGGCCACCTGGAGCAAGAGAGCCATGGAGGATCGGGTGGATCGGGCCAGTTCTGATCTTAGGGAGATACGCTCTGCCAGATAATCAGGACCCAAGCCATGGAGGGTTTTGTAAAACCTAAACCAACACCTTGAACCTTATCCGTGTAATAGTGTGGCAGACCAGGCGTTCTCGATTCCGTCCCTCCTGTGGTTGCTCAACCACGAAAAGTTGAAAATGGCAGGAAAAGAACAAGACCAAATATTGAGATGGAGAAGCGATGAGATGGTTTTGCAAGACAGATGAGGGCCTTTTGATGGCCACCAGTTCCTAAAATCACTATAAACGGAAGCGATTTGGTGGCAGGTGAGTGCTAGCAGTAGCAATGGTATTTGTGAACTCCAAGTTTCATCCGCACTCGGCAGGATGGGTCAGGATGAGGAATTATGGTATCTTTAACTGAAAAAATAAAGCAGAGCCACCAAGCCTGACTTCATATAAGGAAGGTCCCTTGGAGATGTTTCCATTCTGAATATTTTGCTCCTTCCTGAGACAGATGGAAGTTCTGGCACTTTATATTCCAGACAGTTATTATCCATCAGTTTCATCAAAGCATATCAAACCACGGCTCTCCCATGAGGAGGGCTACTTTTCTGTGAATTATACAAGCAAAAGACGGAAACTTGCTTAAAGAAAAGCCTGCCTTAATGTGGGAACTTCACAAGTCTTCTGATCATGTCGCAAAGATTATAAACAGAGCGATCCGTTTCCTTGCCTTGAATAAACTCCAAGCCATGGACCGCAAGAACCACTTGATATCTAGGGTTGAATATTACACCAGGAAATATGAATCCAGTCCAGAAAAATCTGCATGATTTTAGCTGTTCTCCTTTGCATATTTTATTTTTTAAACATATGCGTCTTTCTTTTCTGCCAAAAGGGGGGGGATGGCACCCAAAGAGTAGCAGTGTTAATCTTCAAGTAAGAAATATTAAATTTAAACATATGCATGCATTCAAACCACATATAGAAGCTCGTTGATTAAAAGAGAAATGCATGTTTCAAGAAGAAGAAGAAGAAGAAGAAGAAGAAGAAGAAGAAGAAGAAGAAGAAGAAGAAGAAGAAGAAGAAGAAGAAGAAGAAGAAGAAGAAGAAGAAGAAGAAGAAGAAGAAGAAGAAGAAGAAGAAGAAGAAGAAGTCCAGTTGACACGACTCAACTTCCAGACTTTCTAAAAGTGGAAGAGCAAACGCCTTCTCTGAATCCAAAAGTCTTTCCCTGATGGGCCAAAAAGGAGGAGACGACCTAGCCTCACTTTGCAAGGTGTTTCACAGCCCAGGAACAGCAAGAAAAAAATCCTTTAAATTCCCATAATATTGAGTTCGCATGGCACCAGGAGCAGGAGACAGGTTTCAATTAGGTTGCAGTTCTCTGCTTGGCATTCATTTAGGAAAGAATCAAAGGTGATTGTGCCCATTAAAATCCCTCACCCACTCTTTGCCTGGTGACTGCCTTTCTGTTTCTCTGTTGGTAGGAATGGAATCTTCAGAGACACCCAGACCTACCCAAACCATCCTGGGCCTGACTTTTCAAAGTCACCAAAATGGCATAGATTGGATTAGCCCCAATCTTTGTGGTCTGCATTCAGCCACAGAATGTATTGGGTGATGTGAGCGCCACCATCATGTTTTTGCTTTTGTTTCTTCCTTCCAACCTTTGAATGCTTAAAGATATTTCAGTTGTTTCCTTTCTCTCTTCAGGGGTATCACATAAACCAGGCCTGCCCAACTGGTAGACCGTGGGCTACCGGTAGCCCGCAAAGGGTTTCAAAGTAGCCTGCTGGCCATCAATAAAAAAGTGAGGGGATAAGTTCTCCACCCCTCCCTCACCTGTCCCAAGGACCACCACTGCCCCAGCAAAGTTTTGGGTCTGCCAGCCCACTGTCTCAGCTGAGCAGGGCAGTTCAAGGGCTATGGCGCATTGAAATCTGTTCCCTCCAGGATGGATTAATTGGTTTTCAATGCATTCCTATAGGAAACCACTGCTCTACTTTTTTTACTTATGAGCATGGGCTTGGAACGGATAAAGTTCATAAGTAGAGGTATTAGTGTAGTATCCCTCAGGCACTTTGGGCTTGGAAAAGTAGACCTCGGCGTGTTCAAAGTTGGACAGCCCTGACATAAACTAATCTGAAAGACACACCCCATTACCATCTCCGATCCTTTTCTTTTGCACTTTCCACCTGGTTGCTCACAAATAAGTGTGGATTCTGTTATTGCTCTCTATTCATTTTTCTCTCTCTTTCTTAATGCAGTGTTCCCATGAGATCACCTAAACCTCTCAAGAAGTTTAAGACGAATTGCATATTCTCAGAGAGTGTTGGCATGTGTGCATCCATCTTTACCTAATTGGCCACCTTCGTTTACATCTTCCTCCTCCTCTCCTCAACGCAACAGGTGTTTAGCTTTCCTGCTCCATTAAAGAACTGCATCGCCAATTCATTTTCTCCTGCACAGCCGTTATTATTCACACAGCTTGAATCTTTCCTTGGCTGCAACTTCTGATTTTCAAAGCATTTAAAAGATGAAGTGAGCTTTACGTATCTCCCTAATGAAAACATACACATGTAAAGAGCACATGGCATTTGCTCATTCATTGTTATTACCGGCTTTCTCCCTACGATATAGAATAACACAGGGGTTATGGTGCTCAGCCATCTAGGAAGCCTTTACACAGTGGTAAGTTTACAATGAAACCTGAATGCAAAGATCAGATATCCTGGGACATAATCTGAGCAGATTCTAGGGTCTAGTTCTGTGTACCGATTAAACAACAGTGGCATCCTGTATGCCTTGAAACATCTTGAGAATCCACTCTCTAAAATCGTGTCTGACTGGTGTAAGGCCGTGGTCTCACCACCATTTTCTGCGCATTTTTGCTGTGGAGAACTGTGCAGTAAAAGATCGCGTCCTAAACACAAAGGGAAGTAATTTGGTGCCCCGACCGACCACGACCCCAGAAGTGCACTTTCACCAAAGTATATTAAACCACCGCTAGGGGTTGGTTTAAAAACTCCCTTAATGATGCACAGTTCTTTGCTACTCTAACAAGGTGTGACCCCAGAAAATACACAGTAATTAGCTTCATACCCCATTCCCTGCCCCTTCCTGTGGGTCCAGGTTCTTATATACAACGGAGACTTAGAAAATCAACCCAGGAAAAAGGGAAAAGATGCGCAGTAAGCAAGTAGAGATGGGCACAGAGCAGTAAAATACTACTTTGTTGACAGGACACTAACTGTGCATCAAACACCACATGACTGCCCGGAAAAAAACTATGCATCAAATTAAGGTGCGCAGAAAACTTTAGTGAGACCGCGGCCTTAGGTATCCTCTTAAATACATACATGAACTGCTGGATAGTTCAGTGGTATCTGGCTGTGGAACCAGAGGTTGGGAGTTCAATTCCTGACTGTGTTTCCTTGACAAGGGCTGGAGTTGAAGTTCCATAAGATCCCCTGTCAGCGCTGTAGTTCCAAGTATACTCATGCACGGATCTCCCTCTGTAGGAGCTGATGTGGCCATCTGCCCAAGTGCCAGCCTGTGCAAGGTCAGAAATGCAAACAGGGCCTTACTGAACTTCTACTGTTGGAATTCCACATGCATCCATGTTGAGGAGGAGACCAACTTCCAAGCCCAGGTGCACCATCAAATCAGTCTTCCCCCTCTTCTGCTAACTGTTGAGATTTTTCTGTATGCCTGGAAACTAGCGCAGTGCTTATGGCCAAAATGGCTGCAAGCACGGTGGGCTCCGTTGATTCTGGGCTGATTCTAGATGTCTAGGTTTAACAAAGATGTTTATCATACACAGAAGCCCTGTTGGGTAGAAAACAGAATTGGGCACTTTGTGCTTTGAATGAAAGCAAAGTGTTCTGCTTATATACCACCCATACCACTTCAAGTAGTCTCTGGGCGGTTTACAGTGTTTTTTTTTTAATTGCAGCATGCAACTACATATTGCACCCCCCCCCCAGCAAGCTGGGTACTCATTTTACCCACCTCAGACAGATGGAAGGCTGAGTCAAGCCTGAGCCTGCTACCTGGGATTGAACCCCAGGTTGTGAGCACAGTTTTAACTGCAGTACAGGCATTCAAACACTGCGCCACGAGGCTCCAACGGCACTTCATGAAGCATGAAGTGCCATCAGCCAGGGGTCCCTATTCTCATCCTCTTCACCTGTCAGCTACTTGCGCCACTCCTCAGGCTCTGCGTGCTGCTGGGGTCCTTCGATGGCAGCCGGCCAATCAATGCTGGAAGCTCAGCCAACCCTCCCCAGCCTCCCCAGGCAACAGACCAATCCTCAGCTGCACAAGGAGATTCTCCATCGCACCTCCTCACTGGAATGGCTGGCTACCTGAGAGGAGCTAGGAAGGGTTGGCTGGACCGTAGTGCTGATTGGCATGTCAGCAACGAGGAAGGACCCCTGTGTCGTGTTGAGCCTGGTAAGTGGTCCAGGCCTCTGGGGAGAGGGAGTGGGGATTAAAAACTGCTAGCCAATGGCACCTCATGCTTCGTACAGAGCACAAAGTGTCCATCTCTAGTAGAAAGCCAATGAGCAAATATTTTTGGAAAATACATCAAAGTGGTGCAAACTGAGGAGTCTCTTTCACCTTCATCCCACACTATGGGGTTAGGCTTTACTATGATATGTCCCCCCCCCTCCTCTATGGGGAATCACATTTGGCCAGTCTGCAGATTCCCCCATATATAGAGGAAACAGGGATCAGGTTCCCGGCTGGTATACATTAGCACAGTTCCACGAGCTTCTATTGAACTCTGGTTCTGATGTCAGCAGGGGATTTGGTTCATGGGCTAAACCTCAATCACTCCTTCCCTAGGATTTCCATGGGCTGCTCTTTCTTCCTCCACTTCTCGTATTCTGCTGAGCTGGCTGGGAAGCCTGGTGTGTGACCTCTTGGTTCAGACAGACTATTGAATGGGCTGAGGAAGCAGTGAGTACGTGGTGATTTTTAACTCTTCGGAGATGCCGCACACACAGAGAAGGGGCAGCGCTACTGTTTTGACTTACTGTGTTCTGGTTGTGAGTGGTCAATGCTTGGCATCTGCAGAAAGCTTGCTGGTACACATGCCTACCTTGAATTCCATGATGTTGACAAGAAGGGAATTTGCTATCTGATCTCCCCCAACTCTGCGGAGGAGGATTTGGCTGGGAAAATCTGAGGAGAAAGTTTGAAAAGAAAATGCTCACATTAGATGTAATAACGTAAAGTGTGTGTGTGTGTGTGTGTGTGTGTGTGTGTGTGTGTGTGTGTGTGTGTGTGTGTGTGTGTGTGTGTGTTTAAAAGGATTTCACAAGCAACTATTTCATAGAAAGCAATATATCTCAGTATTTTTGTCCTCCCAGAGTTGCCCACCTTCTCTGATTTCTGTTTTTAAAGATAGCTTTGTTTTCATGAATTTGTGTGTGTGTTTTTGTGTGTGAGTGAGTGTGTCTGTGTGTGTTTTAAAAGGACTTTATAAGCAACTATTTCATAGAAAGCAATAAATCTGAGATGTTTTTGTCCTCCCAGAGTTGCCCACCTTCTCTGACTTCTTTTTTTTTAAAAATTGGCTTTGTTTTCGTGATTTGTGTGTATGTGTGTGTGTGTGTTTTAAAACCAGGCTTCTCTCTTCCCACCATAATTAAGTGTAGCTCAGTTATGTACTTGCATATGTCAGGTACACTACAGTCTAATTTAATCTTCATTACACAATGCCATATTGCAATTATATATGCTATCGGAGTGTTAACACATATTTAAACCTGTTATTCCTTTGTCACTGATTTACAAAGAGCTACCTGAAAAGAAACAGATGTCCTAATTATAACCTTACTCAACTCACTTTTACTGCGGCAACCTCTGAGTAAATTACCGATGAACTTCTGTCCTGAAATTAATGTAGTGATTAGAGATGGGCACGAATAAAAAAAATTGCATTTCGTTTGTTGTTTGTTGTTTGGAGGGTCCGTTTTGGTTCATTTCCGTTTTTCGTGAATTTTTGAAAAAAATTGTTTTCATTTTCATTCATTTTGTTACCATTTCGTTACTATTTATTTCAATTTTTGTGATTTTTTAAAAAGGATTTTAAGCAATTCACTCTTATTGCAGTAACGGAAACGAAACGCACAACAAAATTTCCGGTGTTTCTGTTCGTTTCATTACATTTCAGAGAGAAAATTCGTTTGTCATTTCGTTACGTAACAAAATGAAAAAACAAAAATGGAAATGAAATTTTTTTCGTTTCGTGCCCATCTCTAGTAGTGATATTTCCTTGCTAATGCTGTGATTTGTTATGGATTGCTGGTGTGTGTGTGTGTGGGGGGTTAAATTCAGGACTGTGTGATAAAATCATATTAATGCCAGGCGATAATGAGATTAATGAATTTCTATGCAGAAGAAGTGTTCCTTGCTTTTAAAAAATCACATATAGGTAATTAAAAATAATTACTCAAATCCTGTACAACCTCATTTATATTAAATTAATTTACTGGGCTTCATTTCTAATAATGGATCACACTTGGCAAATTGTAAAGCTCTTTTTCACCCATATGGACTATGTTGGCAGAGGTACAGATCCTAACATATTAAGCACTTTAGAGGCAGTCCCCGTGGGTCCATATTAATTACGGTTTAACAGTTTGGAAAATTGTGACAATATTTTATGATTCATGTAATTAAACTCTAACAAAATGTTACAACTGCGACTTTATATCCATGCTAGTAATTTGCACCACAGCCTTACTTCAAAGGAAGCTGAAGGGATGAAAGATTCTTTAAGCAGCCAAGGAGGCTGAGTCCAGAGATCAAAAGCAGTGACATTGCTATTTTCGCCTCTTGACCATAAGGCAGTGCCAGAATGTGAAATGGTTCAACTCTGAGGTGGGAACAGCAGGGATGTTTGCAAGTTGTGGGACCCAAGTCCCAAGTTTGAGTCTTGAGGCCAGAGTCCCAAGCCTTGTGTTCTCCCCACCCCCACCCACAACCCTGAGGCTTGAGTGCATGTGCCAGCCAGCTGATAGGCTGCCATATGTGATGGTCAGGGGAAGTCCAGGGGGACTTGAGTCAGACTCTGCAGGGACTTCTGACTCACGAGTCTCCATTAGAGATGGGCACAAAACAGAAAAAGAGTTTCGTTTCGTTTTGTTTCATTTCGTTTCTACTAGGGCAGGCATGTCCAAACTCCGCCCCTCCTGATGTTTTAGATCACAACTCCCAAAATTCCTAGCCTGTATTTCCAATGGCAAAGGACTGTGGGAGTTGTGGTCCAAAACATCTGGCGGGCCAAAGTTTGGACATGCCTGTACTAGGGGTTCATTCCATTTTGTTTTTAAATGAATTTTTGTAAAAAAAAAAAATCAAAACAAAGCAAATCAATAACGAAATGATTCATTACTCTATAAAATGGCTCCCTTGGGTCCTAGAGGCACCAAATTTTGTGGGTGTGTGAGAGAGACCCATTTACAACCTTTAGCTCTGGTCCTCTTCTAAAGCAAAAGTTTCCCCAGGCCGTTAAGTCCATGTGTTTCTGACTCTAAGGGCTGATGCTCATCTCCATTTGTAACCCAAAGAGTTGGCCTTTGTCCGTAGACATGTTTCCAAATTTATGGTTCTGGCATGACTAAACGTGCAAGTGCACAGAACGCTATTACCTTCCCACCAAACTGGTACCTATTTATGAATCTTTTAAAGCAGGGGTGGAGAAAATGTGAGTCCTCCAGATATTATGGACTGCATCCCCCAGCATTCTTCATCATTGGCTAAATATTGGCTATGCCTAAATAAGAGATTGTTGTTTTCTTAAAAAATAAAACAAAACAATGTTGACCTTAAGACAGACTTTGCACAGAAATCCTTTGGGTTAGAGAAAAAACTGAGGTGCTGCTTACAAGCCAAGGGCTGCATCCTGTTGAAGGAAGATCTTACTGGCCACCTCCTTGGAATGGGACGTATCAAAAGTGGGACGCAAACTACCAGTTTATTTTATTCTCAACTCTTACTGCTGTGCACTAAACTACGGTGGGGGTAAAACTCACACAAAAGCTAGGAAGTCACCAAATGACACAACTGTGCAGGAACAGGCGTTGGCATCTGGAGAACCCCAAGAGGGTGGGATTTAGTTCCTGGCCTGGCTGGGGGGGGGGGGTTTACCACCCTGGGGTTATCAGATCCTTTCAAACAGGACTTGAATTCAGACACGGAGCCACCCAAAGCGCAGGCTCGTAAAAAGGGGTCCTTCTGTGTCACTTTCTCAGAGCACAAGAGAGTTGGATTCTCATTCTGGAATGAGAAGATGACCTCAAAGTGAGGACCGTCCTCTCTAAAGCAAGACACTCAGTGGCCCTGAATGCAGAATCCGATAGAGAGGCATCTATTATCTCTCCCCGTAATCGTTCTGAAAGGATGAAGCTTCCTAACTCCTGCATCCTTCATCCGTTCTGTATACTAAGTAACGATCTCTTCTTCTAGTTGGTTATGACAGGCTTAATATTAATAGGGAAATGGAGGGAGTAATACATCTTGACAAATGATGATAAATTGCAATCTTTAAGCACTAATAATAATAATAACAATAATAAGATACAGGGGGCACTAGCTCTGCTCACGCAAATATGCCTTCTTTTTCCACCTGTCACTCAAAAGTGACAAGCAAGGAGCTGTTGCCGAGACAGCATCCAACCAAACACATATCACATTTATGATTTAATTCTCTTACTTGCATCAGTCAAAGCAGATTAATAACGACAGTCGATGGAAAATGAATTCCTTTGTGCATTTCCTTCCTCTCAGGAGCGTACAACGATGGAAATGGAAAGGCCCAATTAAATCCTTAAGCCAGCCCTCTCCCACCCCCAAAAAATTTAATTCATGTAACACGTGTAACTTGTTTGGTATTCCCAAATAGGGCCTTGGTGGCTTTCCGTTGTGAAGGAAGGCTGCCAAACGTTCGTGGCCGTTTTCACCACTCTTCCTCAAATCCAATGATCCGTCACCTGAGTCGCTGAATTTAGCCAATGCAAAATCTTGTGTTTTCTCTCCTGGGCTTGATGGTAAGGAAATGTTGGCCAAGCAAATCTGGAAAGGTGCAGGAACAGAGCTAGTTCAGCAACACAGGAGTGGTGCGAATTAGAGAAACATAGGATGCTGTCTCATATCAATCCACAACCATTGGTCCACGTAGCTCAGGGCTGCACATTCAGACTGGCACAGCTCTGCCGAAACTCCTTAAAGATGAAACATGAGATGTCAGAGCTGGGAATGGTGGCTTTTGTTCCTCCAAGCCATCCGTTCCACTACAGAACTAAGGCTTCCATTAAAGATGTGGTGGTTGGACTCTAAAGCCCTTAATTCTCCATTCTGAGCGTTCTACATGACAGGCAGTTTGCAGACATCTAAATTTGGCTCCCCTGGTAGGAAAGCCCCCATTGGAAGGTGTTGATGTTTAGCTAGCTCTAATTCTGTCAAAGGTTCCTAAACAGAAAGGTTCCAGCTAGCTTTGAGAAAATAATGTTTCTCTATTTCTGACCCTGTGTGTAGTTTCATGTACAACATTTCTTCCCAAATTGGCCTTTTGTTGTTTATTTGCTTGCTGGCTGGCTTGGTACATTGCCCATCTACCAGCAGAGGACACTCTGGGCAGTTTACTTCAACACTGGCAACAATAAAATGAGCAAGATGTGACCAAGTCAACTCAAAATTAAATCTCGGACAGACAATATAAAGCACCTAAAATGAACTAAACTAGGGTTAGCTAAATGAGCTCAACAACATCTGAACATACACTCACACAAACACATTTATAAATGTTCACACACACACACACACACACACACACACACACACACACACACCACCTTCATTTCTTTTTGCCAGTTCATCTGCCATATCTCCTAGGGCCCTTTAGCATTCAAGATGGTTATGAAAAGATTCTGCTGAATTATTCAGAGCTAAACCATGATGTGAAGACACCTTTTGCTCGGTTATTACAGATGCATAATAATTGGCACATGTACTTCTGGATGCCTTGCAATCAAGAAGAAGGTCTTGCATTCGCCATAAACAATCTAAAATGCAATGCGAGTCGTTGATCCTCCCGGATCTGTGGATTAATATTTGTCCTCCTGCTTCAGGTTCTAACACAACTATCGCTTGCTTTTGACTGGGATGACAAGTGTTGCTTATTCCTCCGTTGTGTCCCAGAACTCTTTGACTGTGAGGTATTTCCAAAACTATTGCCCATCTTTCTGAGGAAGGGTTTCAGCACCAAGTGACAAATTTCCTTGTAAATTGGATCCTTTTTCAGCTAATGTCACCTTTACTTTTATTATTTTTGTGGCCGCACTTTGCTTTTTTGGCTCCTCGTTGGCTGAGAGGCACTAAATACATGCTTCCGTAAATAATCATAAACATCAAATGCAAATACCTGCTAACGTGTTATATGGACTTTAAAAGATCAGAAAAGTGGCATGGGTTGTTTGTTTGTTTGTTTGTTTTTGCATTTCTATACCACTCCCATTTCCCGGAGGAAACTCTGGGCGGTTCACACCAGTTTCCTGCTGGCTAATGCTTCTGTGTGTTTTAACTCACAAAAGGGAATGTTTCAGACATATACACAAAGACAAGGTCAAATTATTTGTCAACTTGGGATTCCCATTGCCTTCTGCAAAGCTTCTAGCAGACCCATAAAGACTTTATGTATTAGAGCACTAACCGTAAGTGCTGTACCTTTTCACTTCTGTATACAAATGTTCATGTTCCTTTTTACCCATTTATGTAAAGGGAAAAAAGGAATATGATGCACACTTATCACTTCCTTATCACTTGTTGACAGATGGGTAGCTGCGAACACTCTGGTTTCCGTCTCGTTTCTGCGTAATACAATCCCCCGGCAAACCGGATTGAGTGGAGGTATCTTGTTCAGGTCACCATAATTCACAGGGTCGGAATCCCCCTGATGAAACATTTTTCTCATGCTTCGGTGAAATGTTGACACAGACCTCAAGTAAAGCTGTCCGTTGGGTGCAGTTATAAGGAATTATGACAGCAGCAACGTGGCAAGCATGAGGGAAGCAATTTTACGCCTCTGTGTGGCATTTAGGGAGGTTTTATCTGCTGAATGAGTTCAGTTCGTGGGACTGAGCAAGGGCTAGCTCCGATATAGAGCCGTATCATCAAATGAGGATACCCATGTCAAGCTATGCCTGAATAACAATGGTATTATGGGTATGGCAAGTACTATCTATTTATCTAGAATACTAGGTCCAATTCTGGGTACTGTACTTTAAGGAGGACAACTCACTGGAGCAAGTTCCAAGGAGGGCAACACAGTTGATCAGGGGACTGGAAACCAAGGCTTGAAAGAAATAACTCCTGGCAAATCCATCTTTTGCCATGTTATAACCTATTGGTACTGCTCTGAGGAAGAGGGTTTCGCCCTCGAAATATTCACAACGTTTTTGTGAATTTTCTAGTAGCCTAAAGGTATCACCTGCTCCACCTTTGTATTTGGTTTTTTGTGATGGCTACATGGCTCCTCAACTTGTTTTACCCCTCCAAAAGAAGTTGAAAGGAGAGACAAGGAGACCCTGAGGAGAAGCAGCTGAGCTTCTGGACACAACGCTGTGATTCATTTTCAACTCAGATGAACTCGTTGTTTTATAGACATGTGGAAACAGGGCAAATTTTGCTGGGACAAACTTTTATAATCCAGCCTCTTGCAAATAAATGAGAAAGAAGATGATTTGGCCTATATTCCAGGGGGGAAATAATTCTGGTATACACACAAATGTCTAATGAGGATCAGGCACTGGCTGGTGTCTAATTCTGTTTATGATATTTTGTATAACATTGAATCCCTGGGGTTAGTTGCCGAAAGAAAGATTTAATTTGCAGAGTGAAAGCACAAAAACATAAATGTAACTCACTGTAAACAATGGTATTTAAAATCCAACTGAATTTATCAATATAAAAACAGAAGTTAACCTCATCCTTCCAGGCCTGTAAACATATTAGATAGTATTTATTGTGATTTCTGTGTGTGGTCGAACAAGGAACATTCTCGTGACTACGAGATCTAAACATTAGGCTGCTCCACCATCCTTATTCCAGCTTGAAAGATCCAGAAAGCTAAATATTAATTTGAATAGGAAGGTCAGTAAATTAACTTGTGACTACATGACACACACATGAAAATAATCGCAGGGACATTCACGGCTGGCTGAGTGGAGGTGGTCCGTGGAACTTAGAAGGACAGGTAGGTGGACCCCTTTGGTGGTTTATAGGAAATAGAAATGGGCAGGAAATGAAAATGAAATGCTGTTTTGTCATTTCGTTATGTAACAAGACAAAACAAAATGAAACGAAACGAGGAAGCAGCATTTTGTTACAGACGAAACGAAATGGTCATTTTTGCATTGAAATGAACTGTTTCATTCCATTGTTTTATGAGGGCTCCTGCTGAGCTGTCAATGCCTGGACCCCTTTAAACCTGGCCTATTCAGTACCAGGGGATTCCCCCTGGTGCCGACTTGGTCAGTTTTAAAAGGGTCCAGCTGATAACAGCTCAGCAGGAGCCCTTTAAAATGGTCCCGGAGTCCCGGGCACCAAATCTGGTGCCTCTAGGACCCAGGGGAGCCCTTTCATTTCATTTTGTCTCGTACAAACAAAACAAAACAAAACAAAACAGGGTGAGCAGGAAATGAAATGAAACATTATTTTTCCATTCTGTGCCCATCCCTAATAGGAAATCTTCCAGAGGTTGCCAAAAAATGTTGTGTGGGTGGACATACAGATCTTGAGAACCAAAGATGGAAGGAAGATTGGTTAACGAGGAAAGAATGTGGAGTTATTGCAGCTGAGCAGATGGAGATGAAAGGCTGAAATGAAATCAACAGTTTTTCTTTCAAGGGTTTCCCTCTCCTTGCTTGAGTAACTATTCTTTTGGTATTTGGGTGTGGAACCAGCGGCTGGGAGTTCAAGTCCCCGACTTGCCCCATGGGAATGCCGCCAGCCTATGTGGCCTTGGGTGAGCTTCACAGTACCAAGATTCCACCACCACCACCTCCAGCAAAAAAAGGAATTGGAAACTACATATCAGTACTTGAACCTAGAATACCCCGAAAGGGGTCACCATAAGTCAAAATTGACTTGACGGCCCATGATGATGATTTGATTGAATAAAAGCTTTGTTTATGCCCTTTTATGAGCACTCATTGTAGCATAACAGCCTTTGTCTTACTGTTAATGGCTTAAGAGAAAGCTGCCAGCTATGGAATGTTAACAAACACTTCATGCTTTAATGAGAAGCGAAAGATCAGTTTTGGTTGGAAGGCAGGGGAAATCACATGCTATCTTGGCATGGAGTGATTGTGGAATTTTGTTGGGAAGGGTAAAAAAGAGGCCGAGAGGCCGAGAGCTAGGGAACTGAACAGGAAAATCACCTAGAGATAAGGTAAATAGAGGAAGTGAGTTGGGCTGTTGGAAGGGTGACTGGAAGTGGCAGATACCTGAAAGACACATTGTGCTTACATATTTTTGCTCCGTATTTGTGATTATTATGATTGTGTGTTGGTTTTGGCTGAATATATACAAATGTTTCTATGATCTGCCACCAGGGGAACCTGTGGTTTTCCGGGACAGAAGGTTCAGCACACCACAGAATGAGTGACAACACAGCAGGTTAAAGATAAAAATCAGAAATATTCAGAAGGCCGTAGCACACAGAGAGGACTGGAATCAAATTCAGCATTAGGCGGCATAAGGCAACCCTTCTCGTGTTTGCCTTGCATAATAATTCCAGAGCCACATATGTTCTTAATATTCACGTCTGAGGATTAACATGTGCGCTGAACAAGAAATGCTGTACTTTCTGCATCAGCCTTGGGTCACTTGCCACCTGCTAGAAGACCTAGCCTCCGGTCACCTGGTTTGTGACAAAGATTTATGTCGCGTTCCTTGGGGTTTTTTTTTTTTTTAGAAGAGTCAGGAATTGCCTGCGCCTGTCATTAAGAACTGCAAAGTGATCTATCAGTTCCTTGGTGTGCCTCATGTACAGAGCTGTCATAAAGCAGTGTGGTTCTCTGCATCCACGACATAATTAATAATTATTATTATGGGAGTGAATGATGTGCATGGTGGGGAGGGGAGGGGTGAGAGAGCCCAACAAATATAGAGTTAGCGTCCTCAAATAATGTGCAGAACACAAATGAGTACCAGTAATCACTGTCAGCAGTTCCTTGTAACTAAGAATTGAGCCATTTATCTACCGGCATGTGTGTGAATCGTTATCATTCCCCATTCCAGAAAGAGTTCTAGTCTCGTCTATGGCATGTGGACGCATACTCTAATAAACCCAAATCATACAAAGGGGTTTCGTGGAAATTATTCATTTTGCTGAGTTTTTATTCGTGATAGCTAGCCAGGACATCTTTATTCCAGGTAAATAGCTGCTTTCATCAGATCACCTACCTCCCATAACCATTCAAATATAGATATTATCATAATAATCAAGTTAATAGGCATGCAAATGGCCAGAGCATACAGGATGAAAATCTTGATGCTCAGAACAAGAGGGTGCCTCAACAAACCAAAAAAGCACCAATTAAGCTGGTCTTTCAGATGCCTCTAGTTCTGCTTTCTGAGAGGCCAAGGTTCTAAACCACAGTCTTAGATAGAACAGCCGCAAAATGGTTGTGCATCTTTCTTATCTCTCAACTTACTGCTCTTATCTCTGACCTTATCGTGGGCCTCTTGTTCTAAAATTCTTGCTCTTCCATCTCTTTGCTCCTGCCAACTGCTATCCCATGGCCAGAAAATCACGGATCAAAGAAAAATGCAGATCACACACACCCCGGAATAGTCATGTGGTTGAAAATGCAGTTCCTGTGTCCCCACGGTCGCAGTTTAAAGAACCGCATCTTTTTGCATCCCCATGGGAGCCACAACACAGCAGAATGAAAAGGTTTTGATGCAGATTTTCCGAGTCCCCATGGACTCAAGTACTGGTTAAAAATCCACACTGGAACTGAGACAAGTTTGTACCACCTCGAGACCAGGTACTTGTAAAACTCACTGGGTCGTGCTTAAGTGGGTGTGGTCACATTCCCCGCCCCCTTTTTAGTCCCCTGGCGGCAGGAACACAATTTTATTAACCACATATTTGAGCTGTTTGAAGTGGGTTTTAGTGGTTGTGGGATAGCAGCCATGAGATATGTTCTCTGTGTGGGTTGGGTATAAAGAAGAGGTGTAAGTCTTGGGCCTGACTTACTCCTTTTAAAAAGCTTAATCGGAACATGTGAGGGGGAGACAGAGGGCCAGCCCACCCTTAATTGTCTGTTATTCTCTCTATGCAACAGTAATCATCATTGGAGGAGACCTCAAGGGCCTTCCAGTCCAAACCACTGCCATGCAGGAACCCCCATCAAAGTACTCCCAGCAGTAGAGATGGGCCCAACTCAAAAAAATGGTGTTTCGTTTGTCGTTTGTCGTTTAGGGGGTCCATTTCGGTTTGTTTTTGTTTTTCCTGAATTTTTTGCAAAAAAATCGTTTTTGTTTCATTACGTAACGAAATGAAAAAACAAAAATGAAAACAAAAAATGCTTTTTCATTAGCATTCATTACAGTTCAATGTATTTGCCGTACACGACAAAATTTCTGTTGTTTCATTTCGTTTCGTTTCATTTTGGAGACAAAATTTGTTTTTTGTTTCGTTACGTAACAAAATGAAAAAACAAAAATGAAAACAAAAATTGATCGTTTCGTGCCCATCTCTACCCAGCAGATGGCCATCCAGCCTTTGCTTAAAAACCTCCAAAGAAGGAGACCCCACCAATCTCCAGGGCAGCATATTCCACTTGCCAGACAGCTCTAACCATCAGGAAGTTCTTCCTAATGTTGAAATGGATAATTCTGGGGAAGGACGTACACACGCAACCCAATCTGTGAGCCTCCTTGGGTCTTTTTCCAAGAAGAAAGGTGCGATAAAAGTACTCTAAAATAAAATAAATAAACAGACTATCTCCATTTTAGACTGATCCTTTGTAGTTCCTTTGAATACTCCTGAGCTATGACTTTACTGTGGATCTAAGCCCTACACCTATCAGCAAGGATTTCCCTGGATACCAAAAGTATACAAAGGCTGACCTCTTATGTATATATGGTTGCATTAAAGGCTAATGACACATCTCCCATGAACAACCATTGTGTCAAAGTAGTCCTCAGCTGGGCTTCAGAACAAGAATTAGAGCATTCAGCTAATTCTGTTGGGTGGAAAAAAAAACGGTAGAAAAGCTGTTCATTTCTAAGAAGGGATGGGGGAAGGGAAACATCCGCAGGAGAAAGGCCTCTGTAGGTATTGATTCTGGAACAATCTAGCACATGATAAATGGGAGCACGTTTAGCAGAGGGATTCAGTCATGAGAGCTCAGAGATCAATCAGCTTGTCAACAGGAAAGCTCAATTCAATTTTTATTTGGACTAAACTCGTATTTGGTAGTAGGGCTATCATTCCCTTTGAAAGCAGCCTAGGCATGTAACAACAACAAGAAGAAGGGAAAGCAGATAATCTTTCAATAGTGTATTATATGCGGAAGGTGTGAATATAGGATGTATAGACGGCCTTCTTCATTGGATCACAGCAGTAAGGCCCATGTAGGGTGTTTTTGTCTAATAGAGAACTTGTAGAGTTATTCAAAAAGACACCGCCAACCAGTTGTTGTTGTTGTTGTTGTTGTTGTTGTTGCTGCTGTTGCTTAAATGGACATTCAACCAACTTTGTTTCCAAAGCACTAGCAAAGCTAATGGGAATCTTATCCGGTTCTTTGTAGAAGACATTGGCTAAAATACTATTGCTTTATTTGAGGGATGGGAACTCAAGTCACAGACTCGCCGTCAAGTCTGACTTTAGTGACTTGACTCTGACTTGACTTGGGGGCATATGACTTGGGCTTGACTCAAGACTCGCAACACAACCATCCACTCCTGCCTTTTTCTTTTTTCTTGGGTAAAAGCTTGTCTTCATAGGAATTAGGAATTGAGGTATAGGTCTCAGAACATGTTATCAAAGACTCAGGCTTGGTGCTTGGTACCAAAGGCTTGGACTTAGACTTGGGACTGCAAGGACTTACCAGCAACTTTGCTTCATTTAGCAAACCACACCAAAGTAGGTCCTGCTTAAAACACTTGACACTCAAAATGTTTGTGGGATACGCCAGTCTCTAGCATGATCTAATGCAGGGAAGATGAACCTTTGGCCGTCCCAATGGTTTTTTGGACTACAACTCCCAGAATCCTGAGTCTATATTGCCATTGATAAAGAACTGTGGGAGTTGTGGTCTAAAACATCTGAAGGGCCAAAGATCCCCCTCCCTTAATGGATGTTCAACTGTTTTAGTCCCAGTTTTGGCAGTCCTTTGAAATAGGGGAGAAGATTAAGAACAGAACAGCCGATTTATTCTAGGTGCTCTCTTTCTCAGCAGGGACCATAACATGCTACTAGCTGTGTCAGAGTTATTAATGAGAAGGGGAGAGACATCATAAGAACAGCTGCGGACGCATCCACTCCTGCTGTGTTACTGGATCGGGGCCAACCTAGTACCTCCCTTTTATTGCCTGGGATGTCAGGCCGAGGTAGACACTAAAATTAGGGATGCTTACAGAGTACAGTACTTGGTGTAAATGCTCTGCTTGTCTTCTTCTGGGAGTTTTATAAACTTCCTACTACAGATGGACATGAACTGGTTCATCCTGGTACATCCCAATTCGTAAACCCAGCAGCACAAGTGCTGCTGCTTCCTTCCGGTATCTCCTCTGGCTCAATCACCAGGCCCAAGCGTGATAGCTTCCTGCACCTTCTCAGCTGATCTCCCAGTCCAAGCAGCAGCCTAGGCTTTTTTGTACTGCTCTTGGCTGCTTTCTCACTTACTCACTGATTTCTCATAGGGAAGGGCAGAGAAAGTCTGTGCTCTTCTTACTCATGACAGGGAGTCTGGAAGTTGAGTCATGGCTACTGGACTTCTTTTTTGAGAGATAGAAACGTTTCGCTGTTCATTCAAACAGCTTCATCGGTGTTGAAGCTGTTTGGATGAATGAACCGATGAAGCTGTTTGGATGAACAGCGAAAGAGGGGTGGGGGCGAAGGGAAACCACGTGACCGCCTTCACATTCAAAGCGAAGGCAATCCCGCTGCGAAGCGAAGTACTTCGTGAAGTAACGGCCAAAGAAGAAGTCCAGTAGTCATGACTCAACTTCCAGATAAACTCACCTGGATGACTGAGAATCTTCACAGTCATGACAGGGAGATTAGCCTTGGTAGTGGCAAAAAGCAAACAAGCAGGGCCCGGTGAATGACTGTTGTTCTGAGGAGGTGAGGTTGGGAGTAACAGCCCCTGTGCCTTTGTGAACTGGGATAAACTGGGATGAACTGGTTTGGTGCCTGTCTCTACTTTCTACATGTTGGATGTGTTACCATAACTGGTCAATAGCTCTCCATATCTTGATCTTTTCCCCTCCTCCTTCACTTCACCTTGTTGAACCGTAACATGATATCCCAGCATTTTTCAAAAGAGATCCTTCTGTGTCCTTTGTTTCCAACAAACAGCATAGACACATTCGCGGAAAAGGATGTGTACTTAATGAGATGGCCAACAGGCTGCAAAATTAGGCTTCTGATTTCTCACCAGGCTCTTGAAAGCCTTTTGGCTTCTTTGTACTGATGAGACTAATCTCAGGATTTCCTGAGTGGACAACAGATGGGGGAGGGGAGTTTGGAAAAGCCAACACACCAGCAGCACCAATGAGCATGCACGTATAAAGCCTGCCCCATGTAGTGTCCCAGCTGATGTTGCTCAACCAACAGCAATGTGGTTCTGTATGAGAGCCAAGCCAAATGGATTATTTGGGAAGAGATTCACATCTGTTTATGGATACATGTTAGAAGGCATTATTGTAAGCCGAACAGGAAAACAAATTCGGAAGGCGCTCCCCACCACCACCACCGCTTTCACTGAAATCCTATGGCCCTTGGACGTCCAGCTGGAAACGTGATTTTTCTGCAGATGAATTATTAAAACGTTAACCACAGGGCTGTACATTACATTGGCTGGCTCCATTATAATTTCTGTTCCTCCAAGCAACTCCTTAAAATGCATATTTAACTAATTCTCCTTATGCTTTGTGCACCTTTGTAGTAACCCCGGAAGGTTTGGTCGCATCACTCATCAGAAATATTAACATTTGCTGTTTATCAAACCTTTTCCCAAACAGACAAGCAATAAAAAAGTGGCTGGGTATGCACTCAATTACCACTGGAACAGATATCACAAAAATTATTCAGTGTCAGGAATCTCATTTTGTATGATATTTCTATATATTTTGTGGGGGGGGGTATTCTTTTTAGCATTTGGCATGAGCAAATTAATATGCTTTGAGTACCCTTGAGCCACAATGGAAAAATGGCCCAACATACTTATTTAGCAGCACTAACCAAATCCATTAGACAAATTTATTTTACAGCCAACACATTGATAAATGAAACATCCTATGCTAATGTAAGAATAATCAATTTAGAATGCTTATGACAATTAACGAAGCTGAAGATAAGCCTTGGAAGAACCGTGCTTTGTCAGTCTTGGTTTGGATTAAACTCGCCCTAATGAGATCATTTTTCTTCCGAAAGGTATTCTTTTTGGGGGGCAATGTATCAATTAATATGAATTATGCATGTATAAAAGGACTAATGTCATTAATTAGACAAATTAATTTTATGATGCAGTGAATGGACTAACACTAGATTATAAGAGAGATTCTTCCCACAGTTCACATGTGCTTGAAATAAATGAATAGCATCACGTTTGCACGGTTATTACAGGCAGAATCAGTGTTCATCTGTCATATACCCAATGGCAGCCTAGTATAACTTGGTCTTCCAACATATGCAATTCACACTTCTAGCCACTGGCATATGCATTGTCATCCATGCATTTTAGATTTTTGTACTCACTAATAAATCCAAAAAGGAGAAAGATGGGCTTTAAAAAGGTTCTGTATTATTCATCTGTAGATGATGGATCAAAAACAGAATAAGTGGCCTATAATAATGTTTGTAGAGGTATGTTACGTGCCACAAAGATCCATCCAACATTCAGTGATCCTACTTAGGTTTACAAGGTATGTGAAATATTAAGGAGTAGAGATGGGCACGGAACGAACATTTTTTTCGTTTCCGTTACCGTTTGTCGTTTCCGTTACGTAACGAAACGACAAACAAAAATTGTGATGAAAATGAAACGAAACGAACAGAACCATGAAAAATTGTGGTTGTTACGTTTCGTTTCCGTTAATGGAGACACGCAAAGAAATGAGCTGTTTTAAATGTTAAAAAACGCCCTGGACATCCGTAAAAACGCAGCGATAATTATTTATATTGTCTGATAATACCTACCAGGGGGGTTGGGGTCCTTAAAACGTTTGTTTTTGTCTTCTCCCATCGCAATGTATTTTCCTTTTTCCTTTAAAATGGATGTCACCACCAGCCACAAAATGGAGGCAAGCCATGTGATTTGGGATCATGTTCAACCAATAGCATGCCCAGGTTGCAGACTGGGTGGGCAGGTCTGGCAGCCACAGAAGGCATAAAAAGGTCTGGCAGCCCCCGTCCTCCTTGCAGTCTCTGGTGGGAGTTAGGGTGGGATTGCTGTCTCTGTGACTCTAGCTTCAGTCCTGCAGCCTCCCTGTGTGCGTGTGTGCTGCGTACCTCTTGGTGAGTACCCTCCCCTGCCCCACAGTGCAGTCACTCTGCGGCTGCCTTGCACCCTGGGCAATGCCCGCCGCTGCCTTTGCAGCCTCCCTGCATACCTAGTCTATACTGTGTCTCTGCCAGCATCCATTTTTTTAGTGTTTTCCCTCTGGTCTGGGGCATTGGACGATGCCTGCACACGGAAATGCTTTAAAAATCATGCAAAAAGCGGGTAGAAACGACAAATGAAAAAACGAAAAACGGTAACAAAATTTTTCAAAAAATTCCCGATAAATGGAAACGAACCGAAACAGACCTCTCAATGACAAACGAAAAACCGAAAAACCATTTTTCTGTTTCGTGCCCATCTCTATTAAGGAGTGTTGTAGCTATTGTGCTCCTCCAGGAAATTTCCATGACCAAGTGAGGATTTGAATCCAGATCACCAGAGTTTATCCGCGATGCCCCATTATTTAACAAAGAGCTAAAGTTCATTTCGCAAATCTATAGCTTTAGACTATCCTGGATACAATATATGGGTCTGAAAATGAAAAAATGAAAATAAGTTATTTCCAGGGGAAAGGTATCAATGTGCACAGTCCCATTAAGCCACATCCAACCTCTGGTGACCCTACTAAGGTTTTCAAGGTATATGGGATATGCATGAATTGGTTTTATTTATTTAGTTAGTTTTACAGCTTATATGCCACCCAGCACCCAAAGGTCTCTGGGCAGCTTAGAATCAAAAGTGTGTGCACACGTTTCACTGGTGCTCTGAATTAGGAGGGTGGAGAATCGGCAGGTAAAGGAACAAATTCAAACCAAATGTCCATCTGGGCAGGTGGGCAAAAAATAATAATAATTCCTGAACATGCTGCCACTGACGGTAAATCGGGAGGCTGGCAGAGACGTGGTGGGCTACGTCAAATGGCCTCATGGGCTACGAGTCGCCCGCGGTCAACGCATTGTGCAGGCGTGTTTTATAGGATCTCAAGGTAATGCTCAGACAGGATCCTGCCCAATTCTTTGGACAGCTGCTGCCAGTCAATGTTGACAATACTAGGCTAGAAGGACCAGTCGTTTGAGTGAGTTTAACCCAGTTTCCTAAGTTCCTATCTTTTCTCGTTTGACCAAAGTGAGTAAGTAAGTGAGTTAATGAGTGGTTGGTTAGTCTGTTGGATGGATCAATGAATGGATGGGTGATTGATTAATTGGTTGGTTGAGTGAGTGAATGATAGGTTGGTTGATTGGATGGATGAGTGATTAACTGTTGTTCAGACCCGTGAAATTCAAGGGAGACATACAGTATACTCCATAGTGGTAGCCTCTGTCTTTATACTCTCTTCTCAGACTATTTAGCGCAGAGCTCATCCTTGGTGTAACAACAGAAGCAGTTTGTTTCAGTAACATTCCATAAAAATGGCAGTGAGCCATAACCTATCATTCTGCATGTTTCATTGAGGCAATAACATCTAACCATTTGCATGCAATTAAATCCATAGAGAATGTATTTCTCCCCAAACTATGCCATGTGACTTCCCATATTTGTACAGAATTAATATTCTTCTGGACTTTTCCAAGGTATCAAATTATATGGTTGTATTAGGTTAATGGATATATAAAGCATACTCAAGCAGGCATGAACTTTCTGGCTTATTCTGTTTTGTTTTCTTATGAGTTTAGTCAAATTAATATTTTGTTTCACAGTCATTTGGGAGGGAAAAGGGGGTGACAACCCAAAGAAAATATAACTGTCATCAATGTTTATCACCTATTTAATATCCCTAGGGCGTAAAACATACACCATTTTTTTTAGAAAACAGAAAAATGAAATTTGGTATAGGAGTGGAAACAAATTAGTTTAAAGGTTCCTGGTCAATAAGTTTTAAGAGGTTGTAAGGAGCCAAAATATTCTCTGACAACATCTAAAGGCCTTGTAATTAATTTGTAAACCCTTTTATGCTGGAATATGTTAAAAAAAAACACTTAAAGGGCCATTGGTCTGACATCCCCATTCCATGACTAATAAGTTGGTAGGACTGGTACAATTTGATACTAATCTCTTTCTAATTAAAAACAGAGGCCCCCTTTAAAAAAAAACTCACCAGAATTTTAAGACAATCAAACCAGAAGTCAGGCAACTGGTGAGTAGAGTTGTTTTACATGTTCGTGATGGGCTTCCACATCCCTCCAAGTTTGGTGAAGATGAGCTTTGCCCAAGCCATCTCAGGGACATTTTCCTAGGGGGAGCCAGTTTGTGGGTGCATAACTCAGATGTCTGAAACGCAATCTTGACCAACCATGGAGGAATTTTAGAGGAGAGACTTGAGAGGCTTTCCTGCATATTTGTTGTCTCTGGGTGCCTGAGGAGCACTTTTGCAAAGGGGCGCTCTTTCGGGGTGGATAATACAGGCATCCAGAACCCAAAAATCACTATCAATTTTTAGAGCTTGTCAAGAAGAGTCATGGGAAGTTCCCTTGCAAATTTTGAGTCTCCAGTTGTCTTTGGGGGGGGGTGTCATTTAATCGGGGTTTCAAGTAAAAAAAAAAACCCAAATGTATGAATTGATTCATTGATTACTCAGAAAAAAAACATAGATTTTTGTGATTTTTGATCTGACAAATCAAAACAAATCACCATTTCTCTGACGGATTTTCTGTCTTGAAGGCAAATAAATGCGTACAAAATGGGTTGTGTGTTGTTCAAAGAGGGAAAGTGTGCAAGACAAAAATGCATTTTGTAACGCACAGATGAGCAACAGCACACATGGAAATGCACATCATTTTGCACCCACATATACACCTACGAACTCTTGCAACCTGATATGAAACATGGGAAAGAAGGAAATGTAAGAAGGATTTAGAGAAAGACATCAAAGCAACGCAGGTAGGTTCCTGTATCTCTAAATTCTTATATGTTGCATGTGTGTGTGTTGTGTCTACAGTCATGACCAACTCTTCATGACCCCATGCCCGTGGAGTTTTCTTGGCAGGAATACTGGAGTGGTTTTGCCAGTTCCTACTCCAGGCGGCTACAAGCACCTGGTATTCCCTGGTGGTCTCCCATCCAAGTACTAACCAGGGCTGACCCTGCTTAGCTTCCAAAATCAGGTGAGATCGGATGTGCTTAGGACATCTAGGCAGCTACACATTGCATACAGGCATCTAAGTAGTGAAGCACATTAGTACAACTGTTAAGCCTGTCACTATCCTCATCATTGTCATCATCCTCATTAATATCATTGTAATGAACTGCAGAGGTAAGACGGACCCTATGGATCATCAAGATCAGCCCATGTCAAGAAGACATAGTGGGAAATTGAACCCTCAACCTCTCCCTAAAACCCTGCGCTATCCAGCGGTGCTTGAATTATGTGTTGTACATCCATGAGCAGAACTAAAGCGTTTCCGTTTGCCTTATTCGGCACAAAGATTTCCAGTAGCAATCAGAGTTCCAAACAGAAATGCCTGGACTGCCTTCTAGCTAGGAAAGTGTAACGCAGATGCCCAAGAAACATGACCCTAAAGCAGTGGAAACACATAACAAGGACAGCATTGCTCCATTAAAAACAAGTTTATTTCAGGTTAGCATTTCTTCAGTTACAGATTTATGATACATTACATACCAATGTTTATATAATATACAGTAATTGCTAAGGAGCATGCAGGGGAAAATGTTATTAGTATTATTTACTTCCTAGAACTCGCCTAGGGAAACTGAAATATAGGAAGCATTTTTAATATTTTTTCATAGGACAATGCTTCTCTCTTTTTGCTATGCTTTAGGAGGAGGGCATTTAACTTGAAACAGTAGAAGTACTTATAAAGCTTTCACAGCATGGATCAACGTCCAGTTGGCTTATGGTAACTTGAAAAAAAGTTTTCTAAAAGGAGCCAAGTAGGTTTGAGCCTTTCTTAAGAACAGAGATTGGGAAAGGTACTTTTGGGGGGGGGGATTTCATTTCCAATAATCCATCAGTTCTATTATTTATTTATTTATTTATTTATTTATTTATTTATTTATTTATTTATTTATTTATTATATTTCTATACCGCCCATCTTCCGGAACGGAACTCTGGGCGGTTTACAATTAAAAACAAACCAACAGTATATAACAATGAACAAAAAAAATGCTAATAAGATTGGAGGGACAAGACCCTCCACAAGAGATGGCGCGGGTGGAACAAAAAAAAAAAAAAAACCACCTGAAGAAGTAACTTAATGCAAACTACTTTGTCTTAGGTATAAGCGAGTTGCTGCTGCTGCTGCTTTGTTCAGCTGGCCGTCATCAGTAGATGGGAGATTATGTTTGCCAAGTAGATTTGGGCCTGTAATATATATTCTAATAGTAGACTTGGGTACATGGGTTTGCATTCAGCTCAGCGGTACAGCACATGCTTTGCCTATTAAAGGGACCCAAGTTCAATCTTCAACACCTCCAAGAAGGTCTGAAACATCTGAAGGTCATGGCTACTGGAGGTTGGCAATAGAGAGCTACACGGACCAATGGTGGGAAGAGGTATAAAGAGGCATTCTGTGTCAGAAAAGCTCCATTCTTTCTAGTTGTAACACAGTGGTCGAAATCATGGTTTATGTGTAACAATAAATGTCCAAGTTGATCTCTCTAAGCAAGGCTGAGAAATCCCCCTTTATGAAATGCTAAGAAGTCACTTCTAATCTGTGTAAGACAATGCAACATTGGGGTCCATTTAAAACACCCAAGCTGTATGTGCATCCGCTGAGGGCTGTTGATCATCACATGAGCCTATGAAAAACTCTGAACCCACTCTCGTATATATCTTGGCTTGAAAAAGCTCTCACCCTGTATCTTGCAGGTTTTCACCATCGATACTTCTATCTCATATATGCCTAGATGCCCTAAGCACATCCAATCTCAAATGATTTCAGAAGCTAAGCAGGGTCAGCCCTGGCTAGTACTTGGATGGGAGACCATCAGGGAATACCAGGTGCTGTAGGCACCTGGAGTAGGAACTGGCAAGCCACTCCAGTAGTCCTGCCAAGGAAACTCCATGGACACGGGGTCAAGAAGAGTCGGACACGACTGTAACGATGCAACATACACACTTCTTTACCTTGTGAATCTATTTATAAGTCAAACAGATGTGTTTTTAAAAAATCATCCCCAGTTTTCTCATCCGGCTTTTGCTGAATGTGCTGTTTTATGAATTTCACCACCTCTGTAAAGCGCGGGGAGCATTAAATATTCAGCGCATATGTGTCGCAAATCTTCTGCATACAGCAAAACTGCTGCATAAACAATAATTAAGCAATTCACAAGGATTTGGTAGATTACACTGTGTAGTGCTATCATTTAGTTAACTTTAATGCATTTGGCAATCTTGCGGGAGTGCTTTTAAATCTAATGGGTAAGACTGCAGCAAAATGGAGTAATAGCTTTAAATGATAGAATGGTGACCTCCCTGGTATGTCTCCTTGACTTATGGCATGAAGACCCCCTGCAACATCCAAAACATGATACAAGGCTAATTATTCATTTGATTGGGATTCTTTGCAAAGTTATTGTGCATCGGAATTCTA
The DNA here is from genome assembly GCA_029282475.1 of Phrynocephalus forsythii. Taxonomy (NCBI): domain Eukaryota; kingdom Metazoa; phylum Chordata; class Lepidosauria; order Squamata; family Agamidae; genus Phrynocephalus; species Phrynocephalus forsythii. Next base: position 4,497,112 of record JAPFRF010000013.1, read on the forward strand.
CAAATTGCTTCAGAAAACAAGACAAACGATTTGGCCACTTCTTTGTTTTCTTAATATGGATAATATATCGAAATGGCCATGAAGCCAAGCTTTGCAAGAATGTATAGTTAGCGGAGATAACAAGGTAATGGGAATTAAAGCAAGGAGATTGGAAAAGATGGATGCATAAATATCTTGCCGATTGAAAATGAACAGACTAAAACGATACAAAAGGCCAAACTTCATAACTACCCAATTGTTAGTTCTGGCTGGAACAGACTGATGGAATTGGTGGAGCTTATGTAAGAACCAAGTTACCAAGTTCTCATTGATTCAAAGTGTCTATTCTAGATGAGACAAACAACTGCGTTTTAACCACGATGAGAGGTCCTACCCATCAGTGCGGGCATCAGTTCAGTTTGGGCCTGCCGTTTACAGCAGCGATCCAAGTGCTGAGCCCTGTGCTCAAAGCCCAGCACCTTGTACAGCTATGTTAAAGTTTGGGCCAACGTCTGGCATGGATGTGCCCAGTGGCATCAGAAGCCAGCAGCCTCTTTGGCAGTTAGGCTTAGCTTTTCCAGGAAGCTGGTGCAGCGATGTTAGCCATTTGGCTGTAATATGCCTCTTATGATTGAAATGCAGTAGGACCCCTGTATCCACAGGGGATAACTTATAAGCTCACAGACACTGGCAAACAAGGATTATAGTGAACACTATTTTAAGAGGGGTCACTATATGCAGTATGTCTCTGGTTCCCTCTAGTGGACAGTTTTGTTAACTTCCTATTTAGAAACATACATTTCTAGGATTTTTCTTAATATTTAAAATATTTTCAGACTGTGGATAAATGCATCACTTGATACTTATCTTGTGGATAAGGGGCTCCTAGTGTATCTGAAACAATTATATTATATAACTAGGATTCAAACCATCCACTTTCTTACTTCTTTCATATTTCTAAGGTGCCCATGTAGAATTTGCAACTGAGAGGGATGAACCATACTTTCCATGATGGGATGGGATACAACAGCATCTCAGATATTTTGCAGGGAAATATGATGGAGGAGTTACTAAAGTTTTACACCTTCACACTCTCAAAATGCATTCCTGCTCCCAAATTAGATAATATGGTGTGCCCATTTGTTCACATGCAGAAGCTGTGTGGAAATTTTGTTTTAAAGCTCTTTGTATTGTTATATGGTTGAATTCTAAAAAAAAACAAAACTCAAATAAGAGATAGAATCCATATATAGATGGGATCCATAGAGAGGATCCAAACTATGAGTATACCCCCTTACCTTAATCCAGCTAGAAGTTCTAACAAAAGTAGACCCATGAAATGTGTGCGGTTCATATAAAAGTAGATTCACCGATCAGCAACCGATTCCGTGGTTCTACTCTACTTGAGTCTTCCATCTGGATCTAGACCATTGAAATCAAAGGGACAAGATATATTATGACCAACCCAAGTTCTGTTTATTTCAGCAAGCGTCCTTCAACCAAGAGTCATTCTGGAATCAATCACCTTCAGTCCTTGTCTTGTTCATGTGCATCCATGTTTATGCACAGGCAAGGGGAATATTATGCTAAATATATATATATGTATGTTTTTGTCGGCTACATAAACAGTGGACACCCTGCCATTCAAACCCAAGTTGCAAATAGGAATTTCAGCATCCAAGTCTGGGTTTTGTTATCATTGTCAATAATTCCATTTGGCACAGAAAGGCTAATTCTCTTCATGTACTAATGATTAATCAGACAAGCCTATTTATTAATGTATCAGAATGTGTTAGAAACACAAGCTAATGGGGGACAGATCATCAATTCAGATATAAATGAACTACAGTTCCATTGGATATCTATTGACTTGTGTCATGAAATGAAGAGGCAAATGCAATCAGCTTGCAAAAATCATTACAATGGATGAAAACAGAATTTGAAAACCCACCTTAATACATAATTTTGATCGACTTTGCTGTATGTATTCTGAAAAGAACTGACTAACTAGAGAACTACAGCAAGAACATTGGATAATTCCTATCTCTCATTTTATCATCTTATCTATGAGATAGGTAAATGTCCCATAGTCTCTCTCTCTCTCTCTCTCTCTCTCTCTGTGTGTGTGTGTGTGTGTGTGTGTGTGTGTGTGTGTGTGTGTGTGTGTGTGTGTGTGTGTGTGTGTGTGTGTGATGATCCTGCCCTAGTGGCAGACAGACCACTGCCAGTGGTCAGCAGATCAATGGAGCCATGAGTCCAAAATGTTTGGGAACTACCTACCTTGTGTGTAGTCCCACAAAGTTATAGTACAATCAGTGCAATCTTTGTTTATGTGAAAACAAATGTCATTGAGTTCAACGGAGTCAACACCACTGAGTTAGCTCTTGAGCTGGATGGTGTCTCTGTGGACATTAAAGAACACTTGAGGAAGGTCTCATATTGAACAAACACATACTCTTCTAACATATTGTACACTATAAGATGTATTTGGCACCTCCGGTAAAACTGAAAGCGATTTCAAAACAAGCTTGTATTAATAATGTAGAGGGATGGGAATGAGAGCACCTTTAATCTTCAGGCTGAAAAAAGATAATAATAATCAGAATGAATTTGACAACCTTTTCCCATCCCCACTGGTAGAGGCTCACCTTCCCCAGTGGCTAATGTTGTTTCTTAGCTGGCGTTCAATACTGTCCGGTCTATAATGCAGCGCCTCGCCTTTATGTGATGTTTAGATATGAGATTGATCTCGCCGGACACCCTGCAGTTCTGAAAGTGGGATTATTGGATTTTGTGGCTTTCTCAGATGTCAAAGAGCTTTAAACATCGCCTTGCAAAGTTGCTACATCCTGCCAGTCTGTGAGCAGCTTATGAACTCATCTGAGAAGGCAGGCTCCATGCTAATTAGGGGGAAATGGGGGCACCTCTTCCCACAAGTTCGAGGAGATGCATTATTGGAGCCTTTCAAGATATTTACCTCGGTTGAATGGTGCGTGCCCCTATTTTTGTTCCAAATTTGTCAAATTAAGGGTCAGAAGTAGGTCAACTATGATCTTCAGGACAATTATAGTGACACCTTCATTCCTTTCCACTTCCTTCCCGTCTTTCTATTTCCTTATGTTCCAGGTATCCATGACAAAGAATTTATACAAAGCAAATTTACAGATGCTTGATTCCACTGTAATTCTCATAACCCCATCAAGGGACACTGGGAAGTATAGTTTGGTGAGATACTTGGGATTCTTTGTTGAAGAAGCACAGCATACATCTTCTGGTCCTTCACCAAAAGAAAGAAAGAAAGAAAGAAAGAAAGAAAGAAAGAAAGAAAGAAAGAAAGAAAGAAAGAAAGAAAGAAAGAAAGAAAGAAAGAAATCTCCAAACTGTACATTATCATTTAAGAGAGGAGTTCCACGCAATTTCAGGGAAAGAGTGGGTGATAAATATATCAGAAGATTATGAAGAAGAAAAAGAGGAGGAGAAGGAGTTTACAGTGCTATCAAAGTGACACGCAGTTGGGGAAACCACAGGAGAGTAGGTGGTGACTCATGAACCAGACAGAAGAAAAGAAAACACAGCCGGGCTTCAAGAAAGATGCAGATCCACCCCATTTCCACAAAATTGAATCACAAGGCATCACTGCCTTCCAGAGTTGGATTGTACAGCCACATGTGTGCTCAGCACTTGTAGCTCTTGACGTCCTTCCCTTTACAATCTATAAAGCTGATGCCTGATGCCTGCAATCTTCCAAAATGTCCCTTGATGAATGCCCTTCATTGCCCTCCCTCCCCACAGGGCAAACATAAAAAAAGTAGTTAAGAAATGCTCTCTCCTTTCCTCTCTCTTGTGGTCACCACAACATCGTGCTTTGGGGGGGGGCACCCAAAGTGCAATTCAGCATGACTGGCAACCATCCATCAAACAGGTCGAAAATTGAATGAACTCAGAATGCAATTATTCCCCGGCCAAAAGCACGCCACATTGTTGCAGCTTGTGGTAAGACAATCCCGCTCGGTGCCTGCTCATGCAGCCTGACCTTCAGTCCTGTTTGTTCAACTCCCTGAGCTTTCATAAACACTTAACTTTTCATAAAAGTTACAGCTTTGCATGAGATTTCTGAGCACCGCCCCCCCCCAAAGTTGCACAGAGTGCATTGCCCTCTCTCCTTCCAGCATGCTTTATAAACATAGCGACCAGTAACACCAACCCAGATGTTCTCACTACCTTCTTCCCCCGTCCCATAATTTTAAATCTGTTCAGTTTCATGGACTGCGATCCTTCTTCTTTGTTTCTTCTCCTCTACTCCAGGCAAGCGTCAATCATTTTTCAAGGGAGAATGAAGGAGAAAAGAGAAAGCAGCCCTTCCATGTGTCCCTTCTCCCCCCCAAAAAAAAAACTAGAAAGAAAACAAGATACTCATGCAGTGCAATAGCGCTGTGCTGAATTTATTTATTTATTTATTTTAATTTTGAGTATTTTTACCCTGCCCTTCTCCTTGGAAAAGGACCCAAGGCGAGTTAAAGTATGGAGGGACAATATACAGTCCATCACAATTAAGACATACTCAGTTTGAGAAACAGGGAATTAAAGGGTATCTTACAGCATTAGAAGGCAGCAATGTTAAAGCTAACAATTGATATACAGTGGTACGTTGTATAAAGGAATTAATTCATTCTAAATGAAATTATATTAAGCAAATTTTCCTTTATACAAATTTCCCATAGGAATGCATTGAAAACAGACTAATCCCATTTTTATGTTGTACGGCTTCGCTCCATAGGCAATTACGTTAAGCAGATTTCCCCTTGCTATACAAGGGTCCACTGTAATGCAATGCAATCACACAAAGAGAGATATAAATTTCTTCTCGAGTTCACACTAAACCGAATGCCTCTCAAAAGATTGTGTTTTCCTCTTTTAAAAAAAATAGGTAGCAGGAGAGAAATGTAAGGAGGGGGAATATATCAGGGTCCTGTAAATAAACAGCTGGCGTGGAATAGAACACCTTTTTTTGCAAGGGGGAGGAAGTATTTTTCAGGTGCTACCTTCTCCCATCCATATCTGCCAGCCCTTGTAGTGTGCAGCATAACTTAACGGTTATTGATAATGTAAGGGCAAAGAGAAAGAAGTATGGGCCGCAAGTCAGAGCTGTGCCTTCTGTCCTCTGGGGATGCTGGAGAAATCAAAGCAGATGGCCCAATTGGTTTTTATTTATGTGTTGCTTCCAGCTCCTCGGCTTGTGGGATAATGGATCATTATTGCCTGCTGTGTGCAAGCACCAATGTGCTTTTAAAACGGGCTCCCGAAGCTTAAGACAAAGCCCCGTGCTTCATATCAGATGGGAGATCTGCACTTAAGACACCCTGCTGATGCACAGTTTAAAAGGTTCCCCCTGTACTTGCATGCTAGTCGTGTCTGACTCTAGGGGCAGTGCTCATCTCCGTTTCCAAGCCAAAGAGCCAGTGCTGTGCAAACCCGTGGCCATGTGGCCGGCATGGCTAAATGTTTACCTTCCCGCTTTTTACGATGGGACCTATTTATCGACTTGCATTTACATGCTTTCAAACAGCTAGGTTGTCAGGAGGTGGGGTTAACAGTGGGAGCTCACTCTGCTGCATGGCACCCCGGATTCGAACTGCTGAGCTGCTGACTTTGCAGCTGAGAGTTTCGGCGGTCTTTTTCTCAAAAAGCCAAGAGCTTCTTGCCAATAAGAACAACATCAAATAAACAAAGAATTAGTGTCAACAACAAATGTTGACTTGGTCAAGAAGAAAAAGAAACTGTGTGACACATATGTGAAGGTCCAAAGATTGCATAAGCAGATTACAAAATTAGACATGACATTGTGTCAAAATTAATGCACTGTACATTATGTAAAAATATATAACTTGACAACCTCCAAAAACCCATGGGAATATCAGGTAGAGGAGGTGTCAGAAAACAAAGTCAAGATCTTGTGGGATTTCTGGATCCAAATTGATAGACACCTTGAACAAAACACAGCAGACATAATAACAGTAGAGTGAAGAAATGACTGAATTACTGACACTGAAATTCCAGGGGATGCCAGAGGTGAAGCAAAAGAATTGGAAAAACTAACATAATACAGAAACTTGGCAATCGAAACATCTCGCTTGTGGATGAAACACACTCCAGTGGTCCCTGTAGTCATTAGAGCTTTGGGAACCATGTCAATAAATTTCAATATTACAAGCAGCTGTAAATCTCAGAAATAACAGAGCTACAAAAATGGCAGTATCAGGAACAGCAGACTTATTGTGCCAATATACTACATTGATATTTAACAGAAACTTAGGTTTTTGGTTAAAACTTGTATCTGCTGTATAATAGAAGTCAATGTTTTTATAATTTTGTTTGACTGCGCAACAACAACAACAACAACAACAATTCATATATAGTTTTAAATTGTAAAATGCTCCAGGTGATAGTAGAGTCACTGAGAAACTACTTGAAAAGATTACCCGATATCAGGATCTGAAAATTGAACTTCAGTGACTCTGGCATAAAGCGGTACAAGTGGTCCCAGAAGTATTCGGAACGCTGGGTGTGGTGCCTAGAGAGCTAAGCAAGTATTTAGAAGAAATTGGAGTTAACAAAGTAACCATCCATCAGCTGCAGAAAGCCACCTTAATGGGATCTGCTCGCATAATTTGCTGATACATCACGTAGTCCTAAACACTTGGGAAGCGTTCTACTAGTAGTGATTTGTAATACAAAATCCAGCGTAGTTATCTTGTTGGCTGTGTGATAATTTGATGATGATGATGATGATGATGATGATGATGATGATGATGATGATGATGATGATGATGATGATGATGATGATGATGATGATGTACTGGACTGTATATTATCCCTCATTACTGTAAGCCGCCTTGGGTCCTTTTCCAAGGAGAAAGGCAGGGTAAAAATACTCTAATAAATAAATAAATAAATAAATAAATAAATAAATAAATAAATAAATAAATAAATAACTTGGAATTTTAGTGCAGAAAACCATCAGTTCCCATCTCTTCCCCTCACCACTCATTTGGTTCTTAAGCTTCCCGTATTAGGAAGGAAGATGCGAAGGAGAATTTCTATCTATGAGCGCTTCTACGTGGAACAAAGTATTTATAGGATTGGAAAGTCTATTGAAAGGGAAGAAAGATCCATTCTCTGTTGACTGTTTAACAAGAAACTGTTGGAAAGTGAGAAGAAAGGAATTATATTAGGTTGAGCTGCAATTAGATGGGCGCTTTATAAATGCAACCTACCAACCAAGCAGCCAGCCAACCAACCAACCAACCAATAAATAAATAAATAAAATTGTCTTAATCATCTTAGGTACCCCCCCACACACACACACTGCCAACTGCATAACAAATATGTCTACCTTAAGCCACACCTTTTTCTCATTTTTTGGTAAATCTCTTTTTTAATGATATCCTCTGCTAGACAAACGGAAATCATTTGCATACTTGACTCCACTCACCTGGAATTCCTTGATTTTTCAGGATTAGCAAAATGAGTCTAATAAAATGCATGGGGTCTCGTTAATCAGCTCTGTAAAGCCCCTTCATTAGCTATTACTTGTTGCTAACATGAGCCCACGCTTCAGGAAATTTACATTGTGCGGGTCAGTTATTACCCTTTTATGAACTGATTTCTAATTTTATGTGGCACAGTTTGCGTTTTTAGGGTTCAGACAAGTTAAATAAATTTGGGTTCCCTTTTCCTGTTCAGAGGCTGCTCTTTCGTAGCAATGCATTAGATGCCTCCCACTGCTGGCCACTCAATACCCTTCTCTAATTTTCCCAAAATCCTTTGCCTCGTGTGGAAGCATTGCAACCATGATATATAAGGTGCAGTGATGGACTAGGACTCTGGAGAACAGGATTTGAATCCTCATTCAGCCATGGAAACTCACTGGAGTAGTGGACCTGGTAAAACCACTCTTTCAAGTCTCTATTGGTAGGTTCCAACCCATGCACAGCAAGTTTGCATTTCATCAACGCTTTGAGTCAATCACGTCTGTTCCATTTGAAAATGCCCTTTGGGATTCAGGTTGGAGCAATGTATGTGGGCATTTATTTGCCAAATTGTGCTCACCTGGAGGAAGGCTAGATGGCCTCGTGACCCAAAACAGACTGAACATGGTCCTAGTTTCCAGTTGGGAAAGGAAGGTGGAACTCCCAGAATGAAGAATTCTGGGATCTGAAGTCCAAACAAAAAGAAATACACATACCTGTTGATAGCACACAACAGCAGCAGCAGCAGCAGCAACAACAACAACAACAACAACAACAACAACAACAACAACAGGTTCTTCCGCAGGTGTAGCTGTGCTAAGCTTAGTCTTAGGGAACCTTAAAAGCTAGGTCATGGTTATTTTGCTTTTTTTATTTAATGTACAACTAAAGGGGTTGCACCAGCCCTCTCCTTCTCTCCCAAAAGTTCAACATGTGTTGATGGGGTTGCATCTTCTCATTTTCATCTTATGGCATCGTTGTGAAACTGGTGACTCTAAAGTGTCACCTTCCATATGCTTAATGGCAGAGCTAGGCTTCTGAATTTCTTCCCGCTCCTTAATCAAAGTATGGAAAGAAGAAGTCACATTCAAGTTACATGTAATACTGCTGCACAAGGTAGTCTTTTCTTGATAAAGAAGGGTTCAACGGATCTGGAAGCTGAGTCATGGCAACTGGACTCCTTCGCTTGTGAGATGGAAACACTTCGCTACTCATCCAAGCAGCTTCGTCAGTCTGAGGAAAGTCAGTGGAGAGTCCTCCAATTTATAGTTCACCTTGGTTTCACACCAGCCTGGTCTGAATAGGCTCATAAGGTAGGCAGTGACCTGGATAGGCTCATTAGGTGGACAATGGTCTGAATAGGCTTGTTAGATGGACAATGGTCTGGGGTGCCAGAAAGTCCCACCTATGCAACCCATCCCAACACCCACTGAATATGGGTCATTAGCTGTGGCCTTGATAGTGGAAGCGTGATTGGTGGTCTGAGGATTGATAAAAGGGCACCGTGATAAGTGGTAGTCAGATGGTGCCTGATTCTCCCACCTCTGTTGAGTTGAGTTTCGATACACCTATGAACGGCTTCCCTGACCCATCTCTCGAACCTAGGGATGGGCACAAAACGAAAAATGAAATGCTATTTCGTCCTTTTGTTATGTAATGAAGCGTAACGAAACGAAACGAAACGAGGAAGCAGCATTTCATTACAGATGAAACAAAACGGCCTTTTATTCATTAAAACGAACGGTCGTGTTCCATCTGTAAAATGCCTACCTTACCTGATGGGCTCAGAGGCGCTGTTGCCGCTGCTGCCGCCGCCGCCGCCGCCACCACTGCTTAAGAGCCGCCGCCATGACCAGGGAGGCTTAGCAGTTGCTGCTGCTGCCGCTGCCATCAAGGACCCAGGCCTGGAAGGGTGAGCGAGGCCTCGGGAAGCTGCCAATGGTGATGCTGAGGACCCAGGCCGGGGAGGTGGATCAAGGTCTCTAGTAGGCTGAACAGGTGCCAGTGCCACCGCTGCCGCTGAGGACTCCAGCCAAAGAGGGTGAGCAAGGCCGCTGCCCCCAACGAGGGCAAGCAAAGACCGCCAGGAGTACCCAACCGCTGGACCCCAGAAGGAGGTGGAAAAGGGGGCAATGCCCTAAGCATATCCGATCTCGCCTGATTTCGGAAGCTAAGCAGGGTCGGCCCTGGTTAGTCCTTGGATGGGAGACCACCAGGGAATACCAGGTGCTGTAGGCGCCTGGAGTAGGAACTGGCAAGCCACTCCAGTATTCCTGCCAAGAAAACTCCATGGACATGGAGTCACGAAGAGTCGGTCACGACTGTAACGACACAACCCACACAAACCCCCAGAGGAATGAAGCATTTTGTTATTGTTTCGTTTTGTACGATCTTTGTTCAAAAATTCATATGAAACGGAACAAAAAGAAATACCGGGGGGGGGGGAGCTAAACAGAATGAAACAAAACATCATTTTTCTGTTTTGTGCCCATCCCTATTTGAACCTCCTCCTGGATGACTGAGAACCTTCACAGACAAGGGCTCAATGAAGTTAGGCAAAAGGGAATTATAATACATCATAGTGAAGGATATCAATTGTTTACTTAGTTGTTTCAAAGAATTTGAAATGTTTACAGTTCTTTAAATGTGATTTTATTCATTGTAATCCATCATGGGATCTGCTGATACATGACGAGGTGGAAATATATTAATTACAACATTTATATAAATAATTGTATAGAAGCAACCGCTCTTTCTAGAAAAAGGCATTTGCATTTCTTTCCTTTTTTTAAAGAAATGCTTTTACCATTTGCTTTTACCGTTCTTCATTTTCCAGGTAAAAATTAAGGTGCAACGAATGAATCTTTCTGTTGCAAAGGGAAATTTATGAGAAGGAAACTAAGCGTGTCATTTTTCAAGCAGATTTTTCGGGGCCCATCTAAGACACCAGCTTGCTTTTGCAAACAAGATTCCACAGGACCCAAGTTGAATAAACATCATCAGAGAGAAGAAAAGTCTCTTAGAAATTTGGAGCAACTGAAGACCTTGTGTGTCTTGACTAACTGACCCAGGGAAAGAGCTAAAGACTAGTTATCTGAAACTTCCAAAAAAGAAGAAAAACGCAACCAAATTAATGGGCTGAGCCTTTCGAGTGACCCCCGTAAGATGAATAACCTGCTTTATGTCACCACAAAGCTTAACGGGATGGTTAACGGATTCCTGACCGGATCCGAAGAAATATACTGATATTTCTAAAAATGATGATAAATGAGTGGGCCGTGGACTGGCTGGTCTTTTCAACCTGTGCACTTATTTTTAATGAGCGCAGCCAATATCAACATGGTCGAGAACAAAGGAGGTTTTATTGCACGGAAAACTGATGCATTCTGTGTATTGTTCAGCATAATCCTTACTTGTTGCTTTTGGATACTCAGCTCTTAGAAGGCAGAATTAATCGCCTATAAGGTGGAATATTAGCTGCCAGGGTGGTGGGAGGGAATTCTGAATAATAATATATTAAAAATGAATCTGAAAGAAAACTATTCAAGTATTCTTTCAGTTTTACTAACCGGGAACCTTCTGCACCTACCAGTCCTCAAGAGGCGATTTTAGGTTGTCAGCATTCTCGTCTCGTTTTTAGCCATACCACCCTGAAGCCCAATCTTATCAGATCTCAGAAGCTAAGCAGGGTTGGGCCTGGTTAATACTTGGATGGGTGACTGCCTGGGAATACCAGGTGCTGTAGGCTAGGCGACAGGACACACAACAGGCTGGCCAAACGTCCCCCAAAAAGCAGTCACATCCAAAAAAAAAAATATGGATCTGTCTATTGGACCCACCACCAAGTGGGACAAATGCTAAAGAAAAAGATAACGCCCTTCTCATCTCCTACTCCTAAAGACAAGGGTGGTGCTGGTGGTTGTATCAACTTGAGCAGTGGTGGCACTCCAGATGTTTTGAACCACAACTCCCAGAATTCCAAGCCTAGATTGCCAATGACAAAGGATTGTGGGAGCTGTGGTCCAAAACATCTGGCGTGCCAAAGTTTTGCCACCACTGGCCTAGAAGGAGCCCCCAGCATTGTCAAGGTGAGTGAAATGAAGATGCCTGCAGATACAGATTTGTGGACTAGGACTCCCAGAATTCTCCCTAGGGAATCTTTGAAGAATTTTGGGTATTAGTGTGAAAACATCTGAATGGCATTATCCCTAATTAAGATCACTGTATGTTGGATTTCAATTGACAGAACCCAAAGTTTTCCCTTGCTTTTTAAAAGACGGATTCTCTCAAGTGTTTTTATGTATTAGCTGTTTTCTTGTCTCACTTTAGTTCAGAATTTATATACAATTCAGTCAAAATGGGTATTCGTGCAAAAACTAAGTTTCAGGTTTATCCAATGAAATGACTTCTGTCCTGGTGCAATTTGGTGATTTTAGGCTCTGGCTGCTATACAATAAATCATTGTGCAGAAGATGCAACCCTTTCTGAAAGCAATTTTTACCCTTTCCTCAAATATTTTGGTTCTGCCACTCCTTTATACATCTGATACTAATGAAATCAAGATATGTTTCTGTTCCAAAGGGGAAGTTACTAGAAGGGAACAGTAGTCATGTTATTTCCCCCACACGTTTTGCAGCCAGCTAGAAGGGATTATGTATGACTTTGTTTACTTCCAAGTATATTAGCTTGGCTGGTACTGATGAGTTGGACAGCATTCTTTTTAATTCTTCTGGGTTGTGTTTATGTGTGCGTTGCTTCTTAAAAGGCTAGCACTTACTTTTCATACATACGTGTTGGGTTGTACTTATATATTCCAACAAGGGATATGTCTGAAGATTCTCAGTCATCCAGGTGAGGTTATCCAAAAGTTGAGTCTTGGGAATTGGACTTCTTCTGAATGTACAGTGGCCTGGGGTGCATGGAAGTCCCACCTATTCAATCCTTCCCAAGGCCATTGTGCATCTTATGAGCCCTTTCAGGCCACTGTCCACCTAACAAGCCTATTCAGACCTACGTGGCATGAAACCAAGATGAACTATATATCGGAGGCCTTGTACCAACTTTCTTTTCACTGATGAAACTTCTTGGATGAGTAGTGAACATTTTGATTGCACAAGAAAAGAAGTCCCATTGCCACAACTCAACTTTTGGGCACAAACCACTCTGGGATCCCTGCTCCACCACCTCTGAACTGCTGATCTATCAAACAGTTGGAGTGGGTACTCGCAGGAAGGGGTCGGGATGCCATGCTGCCCATCAGCTGTTCGGCCAATAAATGAACACCACTGGACCATATGTGTTCATATCTAAACAGGACTGTTCTGTGGTTAAGTAGAATATTAGCAGCCTCTAATTTGCAGGATTTTCAGATATTCTTCTTTGGCATTCCAGTGTATGTTCCTTTTGCCCACCCAATTACTAATTAGCAGCATCTGAAGATTGAGTGTGTGCAAGGTTCACATCCTGAAAGTGAGGAAAATGCTTAATTGTTTAGGTAAGAATTTCTTTACAGATTGCTCGGTAAATTTTACGCTGAATTTTATCAGTTTATAAATTTGCACTCTAGCTTAGACGGTGGAGGTGGGGAAAGGAATGATTTTTTAAAAATCAGAGCAGAAGCACTTTACTGCAGAGACACTGAAAAATAAAGACCATTAGCAACAAAAAGTATAATTAAATTAAAATGCCAGCTTGCTAAAGGAAGGCGGCAAGTGGGAAATATATCAAACGTTGATAATACAAATGGGCCATTTCTCAAGGTGTGAGAAAGTCAATGAAGTAAATTCAGATAATTTGCTGACTTTTTATGCAAGGAAGGTAGAATAATGACTTAAAAGGAAATGGTTACAGTGACAATATATTACGAATGCAACTGCTGTTCATATTCACCACATCGGCATGGTTAAGTGGCATGATACAGCCCTACAGCTGGTACAAACATTTAATTGAAAAATATGCCTTGTGTTAGAGGCAGTTGACTGGAGAAGCATTGGAACCAAGCTTGTTGGAGGATCCTATCCATTGCCTGACCTTTCTCTTCTTCTGTATAGATTGGTTGGTTGGTTGTGTTTTTTAAATGCATCTACATACATTTGGCCATTTAAAACCATACTACTGATGATTTGGTTTCCCCTGCAAATACTGCTGCAGAATATGAGAACAGTCACTCTAGCATATTTGAAATTACTTTTGGCGTGGACGGATATTTTGCTAATTCCCTTTTTAGTATGTAAATAACCTTTGAAAACTCAGCTCAAGGTGTTTATGTGTCAGGACAATCTCAAAATGTATCTTGTTGCCAAGTTACGTATCAATATACCTCAGTGAGAAGCCAAAGTACAGCATATCTTTGTTACGATGCTGCCCCCTTCTGCTGGAAAGAGAATTTTCATGGTTCTTTGGAAAGTATGCCATCCAACTACAGTAAAAACAACAAAACGGTTGTCCTGAACTGAGTGAGGATGCAACAGAAATGTACAAAGCTCATTTTTCAGTTTAAAAAGCAGGCAACCTGCTGAACAAGCTGTCAAATTCAACAATACTCTTTTATTCCTACAAAGAGAAACAAGACCAGCCTTTCTTAACAGTATTAGGGGGTGGGGTACACCCTATATATTGTGGCCCTTACTTATGGGATGTGACTAACCAAACATTCTAATATTTGAATTTAAACATCAACACAGTTCTAACATCTTGGTGTGGAAAAAGGTAAGTAAGTATCTGTTGTTTTTGTTGCTTAAAAAAATCCTTGCGTCTTCAAATACCTTCACTCGTTTCTTTGGCTGCCAGATGAAATAACAGTGGCACTCCAAAACCTTGCAAATGTTTCCCTCTGGTAAATTAGAAAAATATAAAAGAACATTGATGGCTTCTTCTTTTTTGTCTTTTCACCTTGAACAGGTGTTTTGCCACAAATGGGTTTTAGGTGATGACAGGATTGTTGAGAAAAGGAGGGGGGAACCTAAAGGTTATCACCAGTCAGCAGCAAACAGCTGTTCTCACATTTGGCAGTGGTGGTAGTTTTCAGAAGAATTTACTACTCTTTCTCTCTCTTAGACACATGTGTGCATGCGTGCACACACACACACACACACACACACACACACACACACACACACACACACACTGACAACTGAGTTTCTTTAAGTACCTCTGAAAAGTTTAAAGCCCAACCACCATATTTTAAAATAATAGTATTCTTTCTTCATTCCATCCAGCCACTTTCTTTCTTATAAAAAGGCTCTTCTCATTCTACTCACTATATCTTCTACAGCTGAGGAACCAACTACAGTGGACCCTCGTATAACAAATGGTTTGTATAACATAAAATCTGTACAACATAAAAAAATTCCGGAGAGAGGGGAAATTTGCTTAAAAGAATCATTTATGAGGCAAATCCATACAACATAAAAATGGTCGCAATTAGGGATTACTCTGTTTTCAATGCATTCCTAGGGGAAATTTGTGTAAAGGAAAAATTTGCTGAAAAAAATTCATTTGGAATGAATTAATTCCTTTATACAAGGTACCACTGTATTTCTTCTGCAGTTATTATTATTATTATTATTATTATCATTTTAGTGTATTTTACCCCGCCTTTCTCCTTGGAAAAGGACCCAAGGTGACTTACAGTAATGACAGATAATACACTGTCCAGGCCAGTTGTGGCACCAACTGTACTCATGAGGTGGTGGACTTCTCCCCATGTTGTTTCCTGAAATGTTGTTTTTCATACATACTCCTACAAACCTCAGAATTCTCCCAAGAGAACCTCTGCTTCATGGGTACCACTTTTTCTTCCTAATGACCAACACCAGAAGGCAGAATTCCAGAATCTCACTGGAAACATAGGGCGCTTTTACATGACCCCTAAAATCCGAGGCATAGGGCTCCCAGATGTGGAGCTTAAAATTGTTTTCCCACCAGCTGCACACTTTAAAAAAATTAAGTACGACCACGACCACCTAAGCGCGCCCCAGCGCATTTTAAAAGTACCTGGTCTCCGGAGGTAAAAAAAAATTCTGATGCAGATTGTAAAGCAGTGAGTGCCTGGCTGCCTCACCTTCTGTTTTTTTTTTTTGCCCCCACCCCCACACCTTTAAGAGACAGGAATGCTTCCAGGGCTGCTTGACCGACAGACGGAGGTGAGCCTGCATTCTTTTCTCCCTTTTTTTCTCCCTCCCCTCACCACAGAAAGGAGCAATGGTGTGCGGAGGGGTGGGAACACAGCAAGAGGAGCAAATCCCCAAGATCTCTGGTCCGAATTTAAGTTGCCAGTGGATCTTAGGGGTCGTGTAAAAGCAACCATAGTTTAGCTCTTACAGACCAGGACAGTAAAGACCGAACTGTGTTAACATTAGAGCAACAGATATGGTGCTGAATCCAAATCCTTACTATCCTGGAATAATTTGAGGTGGCATTCGCCCTGGTCTAAATTTGTGCTCACACTGAGTTGGTAGTCCCGAGTTGGAGGAGTTTATTTCTAGGACAACTTGGATCTTCCCACGCCTCTTCTCTACTCTGCCCAGTTTTTGTCAGTTCTGTTAGGAAGATCTTAATCAACAATGCAGACCTGCCACCAGATGGTTCCATGATCAGATCAGACATCAGAAGAGGTGTTCGCAGCTGATGGACTCTTTCAAGTCAAATTAGACTTGTGCTTAGTGCCAACCCTTGTTGCCATCTTTCAGTAATGATAATGTTAGAAACAGAGGAGGAAGATTAAGAGCACCAGAAAATGCAGGTGATGTCTGATCCAGCTGGTGCTTAGTAGGAGTTGACATACGGCTGGTTTTCTGAGTCCTACTGGGATGCTCTCCGCACCATATTACACTGACTTTCTAGTCAGGCATTACTCTTTGCCTAGTAATCAACACGACAAGGGGATGGTCTAGCCATGCAGGCTGCTTCCTCCTCTGGAAAGCAATTTATCTGAAAGCAAACAAAAATATCTTTTCATTTTGAGGATCTCCGGGCAAACAAGAACCTGGCCGCTTGATTGTGTTGAGAAACACTGGGGCATCTGCTCTTTAGACACATCACCTACTACATGGGGGAATAGACATTGGAGAGAGTCAAAGTTAAATGTTGTCTCCTTGTTGACTGAAAGAAAGAAAACAATAGCAACATTAGTCACCCGTAAGATTATTTTAAACATGAAGCAAGTTACTCATGGGAATTGTTGGTATTGTATTGTTTTGTTGCCAGCAGATCATAACCAGCAATGCTACCTGGTGGACAAATTGCTCTCTCAATAAAACCTTTGAGACTATCCAACAGAAGACCGTTCTATTAAGAGCCCCGTGGCGCAGTGGTTAAATGCCTCTCCTGCAGGTAAAACTGTGCTCACGACCTGGGGTTCAATCCCAGGTAACAGGCTCAAGGTTCACTCAGCCTTCCATCCTTCTGAGGCTGGTAAAATGAGTACCTAGCTTGATGGCAGGGGCAATGTGTAGCCTGCATACTGTAATTAAAAAACTGTAAACCACCCAGAGACTACTTGAAGTGGTATGGGGCAGTATATAAGCAGAACATTTTGCTTTGCTTTTTACTGGCAGATGGGTTTTTACCTAAACCCTCCACACTTGACAAGACCAGCATATTTTTTGAGTTAAGATTGCATCATCTTCTCTAAAGCTCCAGGGGAGATCATGAACTAAAGCTTGTTTTGGTCTACCTTCTTGCTACCATCCTACCAAAAGGGCTTGCTTGATCATCAGCATGACTTGACTTCCAGAAAAACAACAAACACACAAACAAACAGATAAGCGTTGGTTTTAAAATATATTATGTTTAGTTGGATGACTCAGTCACTTCACAAAACCACCTGAAATCCAGGCTATTCAGACCTAGTATTTGAATCCATTCAGGGAGATCATGTACTGTCCTCCATGATTCTCCATTTGGGTGTAGAGGAGTAGATTTAAGTAAACAAGCCACCTACTGCTCTTGTTCATCATGTCCCTTATCGTAAGAAATAATGAAGGTGCCACAGGCTGACAATGAAATATTTTGAAAATAGTTTTGATGTATAGCAGGCAGAAGACCTGTTGGGCATTGATAAATTGCACTAACAGTGATGATGAGAAACCTGTAAAATATTAATGACCCATTTCCCTGGGAAGGGAAGGTGGCAAGCTAGCAACTTACATAACTCTAGTATACTTTTCTTGGCTGATAGAGCAGATACTGAACTGGCAGGCCTGAGTCCAAAGTTCAGGGGATGCTCTGGTGATCAGGAGCAACAAGGGGGTTCATGGGCATAATTCCACTGGAACAGGAAACACGTACTCCGGCCTGGTCTCCACACCTCACTATGCAGCCATGGTGGGCATGGCACATGCACAATCAATGGCATGAAGTTGTCTTGGAACCTATGCGGCCAAGGTGGACACTATTTAACCAAGATGGGCAGTGTGCATCAGTGGTGGACACCATCTAGCAGCGGCAGCTAGATATGAGGTTCTTGTAGCCATGATGAACACTTGGAGAGGGAGGGGTTGTCTACCTCCTGAGCATGACTCTATCACTGCCAATCTCTATATTCACAATGAGGGCCACTCCTCATAACAAGAGATATAATAAGGATGTTTCAAATTATGAACTGCCTTTAAAAATGAATTGGGAGAACTTTCTTCCTCTCTTTTGTAATACAGGAACCCGCATCTGTCCTAGTGAAACCAAACAGTGGCAGCTTTTCAGTAGATGAAAATAAATACTGTATATACTTGAGTATAAGTCGACCCGAGTATAAGTCGAGGCCCCTAATTCAACCCCTAAAAACTGGTGAAAGTTATTGACTCAAGTATAAGTCTAGGGTGGGAAATGCAGCAGGGCCTGGCAGCTCCTCCTTTGTGAGATGGGTGTGTGTGTGTGATGTTTAAAATGACTTTTAGCCTCTGAGGCAATTGCTTGCCTCGGTGGCTAAAAGTCATTTTAAACATTGTGCGCTGCTCCCCCTGATGTGGGGGTCAGGAGAAGCGGTGTGCAATGTTTAAAATGACTTTTAGCCATCAACCCAAGCATCTGCCTCAGTGGCTAAAAGTATTGATCCACATATAAGTTGAGGACCCCTTTTTTCAGCCCAAAATTAGGGCTGAAAAACTAGGCTTATATTCAAGTATATACAGTACTTGATAGAAAAGGAATTCGTGGATGGAAGATGTAGGTTTCAGTGTAAACTTTACTGGAACCATCCATGGTGCTGAAGCTGTTCAGTTATTGGGCTCATTTATTTATTTATTTATTTATTTATTTATTTATTTATTTATTTTTACAACTTATATGCCGCCCACTACCCAAAGATCTCTGGGCGGCTTACAATCAAAGAATTAAAACAGTTAAAACATCAAAGATCAATAAATAATTAAAACAATAATAAAAACCTTATACTAAAATCATTACACTAAAATTGCCATCAGAGGACCCACAGTCTATCTTGTATCAATTAAAAAACTTCTGGAACAGGAAGGTTTTTACCTGGCGCCGAAATGTCATCAATGTTGGTGCCAGGCGGATCTCACTTGGGAGGGCATTTCATAGCTTGGCGGCAGCTGCCGAGAAGGCCCTATGATCTTAATTGCTGGGTAGGTCCATATGGAAGGAGGTGGTCCTGCAGGTATCTAGGTCCTAAGTCATTTCAGCACCTTGGACAGCTCTTGTAAAGTTCAGAGTGAAGCCCAGAATGAAGTTGTTTTCCTTATGATATCGGAGCCACTGGTTGGCATCGGGCTATTTCTAGTTAAATAAATTCAGGAAGTCAATCTTCCATAGAAACTGTACACACAATCAACTCAAGGAAGGAGCTGTTAGAGAAAAAGGGTATTTTAGTGAGCCCTGTATAGATCAATAGTGTTTTGTTTGCTTTAGGCAATAAAAGATTGAGTCGGGATTCTGCATGTCTCCAAAATAATTCACTCCTATTATTTGTTACTGATACCCTGGTATAGTGAATGGAGTAATGGACTAGAAGTCTGGAGGCAAGGGTTTGAATTGCTGCTCAGCCATGGAAATTCACTTAGAACTGGTAAAACCACCCCTTCAATATCTTACTTACCTTGAAAGCTCTATTAGAGTGGCTATAAGTTGGTTCCGACATCACAGCACATAACAACTTGTTATTATGTTAAAAAATAATTTGTTGTTCATTACTACATTTCAAAAATACCTTTCCCATTGGGATGTTATGACGGTATGTTCCATTACTTTTAAAAAAGCGCACTCGGAATGAATAAAATAGAACGGCATACAACTTGAAAATGCCTTTAAAAATTCTAAAACTGGATTTGAAAACCCCCAGCACCTTGATTCTAGCAGTTGCTAGCCAGAACACCCTGGGAAATCCACCAAGAAAGTATCAGGGGAAAGTAGGAATATAACTTTGTTAGCCTTTCATAATCACTCCCCAAAGTAACTAGTTACAAAGGAATCCGTCCCTTGCCCCCAGTTCTGCACAGACTCATCCTTTGCTGTATCTTTGGTCTATCCTACCCATCCAGCCACTGGGCAGTATTTCCATCTGAAACCTCCATGGAAATTAATGGTGTTGATGCTGGAAGAGCCCCAGGTGAACTGAGCTGCCAGACTTGGGCTGTTTCTTTTTAGATTCTCAGGAGCAGCTGCAGCCAAGGAAGAAAGAGAGGTGAAGGGGCTTATTTTTCTCATGATGGATGGAACCCTGACAAAAGTAACGATGTATACTATATCTCAGCTGCTGCAGGGGTTAGATCGCATTAAAAGAAGGATGTGCAGCCCGGGTTGACAGAGGGTGAATGATTAGCTTTGGCCATCCGTCATTTCTTCAAAGGCTGCAATATGGGCTTTTGGTGGAAACTGGTGACCTCATCCCTTTTCATCCAAGCATGGTGGGGCATACAGTAATCTCTTCTCTTTCCTTGGTACTGTCTTGGGTCCCATGGCCAGATTTTTGGACTGTGTTGCCTTCCTACTGCTTCCTCCTAAAGCCATTTCAAGCTGGCTAATGTGGCCGCAATTGTTCAGCCATTCAGTCATGTTCAACTCTTTGTGACCTCATGGACCAGCGCTCACCAGGCCTTCCTGTCTTCCACTGCCTCCTGGAGTTTGGTTAAACCCATATTGGTTGCATCCATGACACCGTCCAAATGTCTTATTCTCTGCCGTCCCCTTTTCCTTTTGCCTTCAATCTTTCCCAACACCAGTGACTTTTCCAAGGAGTCCTCTCTCCTCATGAGGTGGCCAAGTACTGGAGACTCAGCTTCAACATCTGTCCTTCCAGTGAACAACACCTTTCCCCATGGCCTCTGGGGGCTCTTCTCCTCCAGATGTTTGGTAGGGTGTTTGGCAACACTTTTGAGGTCCAGGTAGGGCTAGGCCAGAAGTCTGAATTTAAGTTGAACAAAGAGCCCTGCTAAGGCAATTAGTCCAGCCTAGGCCAGTGGTGGTGAACCTTTGGAATTCCAGATGCTTTGGACCACAACTCCCACAGTCCTTTGTCATTGGCAATACAGGCTTGGAATTCTGGGAGTTGTGGTCCAAAACCTCTGGCATGCTGAATGTTCACCACCACTAGCCTAGGCTCTTAGAATGATCTAGCATGAAACACAGCCAAATGGCAGCTGGCCAGTGTTGACAAAACTGGGTTAGATGTACCAAGTGCCAGGCAGCAAGCAGTGTCTTTCGTTCCCAATGGTTGATTAATTTTGATTTGTGATTCGCCCAGGTCAACAAATGACACACACAAGAAGAAATTTATAATGCTTTTTTTCTGGTGAACACATTTGTAATTTTTTTTCAAACCTTTTGAAATGGCCTCTAAGGCACCCACGAACACAGAATTTTCAGGAAAGTATCCCCTGATGCTCCTTCACAAGCTATTTAATATTGGTAATGTTTGGTTACTGGATGTCTGAATTATGGACCCCTAAACAGGGTCCCCCAGGAAAGTGAGCATCAGCAACTGACTTGGGGAAACCCAATATTCACCAATTGGAGGGATCGTAGAGGAGAGTTGGGGAAAGTTTCTCTGCTTCCTCTGACAACCATCAGTCAGAACTGCTGCACAAGCAGGGGTGAGCCTCAATCACCTTGTAGACCCCCTTCTTCCAACTCAATTATTTTATGAATTCTATGCATATATCTAACTCCCTGCCACAGGATGTAGTGATGGCATCTGGCCTGGATGCCCTCAAAAGGGGATTGGACAGATTTCTGGAGGAAAAGTCCATCACAGGTTACAAATCCATGATGGAGATGTGTCATCTCCAGGCTTAAAACCGGGGTACTTCAAGGGCCAGATTCAGGAGAGTGGTATCAGGAGACAGAGATCTAGTCTGTTGCGCTCCCAGAGGCATCTGGTGAGGCCACTGTGAGGTACAGGAAGCTGGACTAGATGGGCCTTTGGCCTGATCCAGCATGGCTCTTCTTACATTCTTATCTACAAGTGAACCAGTTTGATTTGCAGATTTTACTCAGTATGTTCAGTCTGTCCTCGGCCTTCCAAAAGCAACCTACGGGTTTGCCTGTCTTAATATTATTTCAGTCCTTTCAGCCACGTGCTGGGCATGACATGAAGCAATTCTTCTTGTTCCCTAGTGCTAACACCCTTTCTACACCTGTAGATGGTTATCGAGGGAGTACTTTATCATTGCTTAACCTACACCTGAAGCTCTTCTTTAAAAATCTGTCATCCTGAAGTCAATACCTTTAGTCGTTAGAATTCATAGAATTATTTAGATATCATGGAAGGGTGTAACAAATCTATTTCCCTCTTTGACCCTTAAAATACTGCCAGATAAGTGAGACCAAATGCACTTTGCTATGAATTTCCAACAAACATTATACTGGCTCAACAGATCTGTGGTTTAGGCTGCACCTGGAGTATTGTG
This sequence comes from Phrynocephalus forsythii, assembly GCA_029282475.1. Taxonomy (NCBI): domain Eukaryota; kingdom Metazoa; phylum Chordata; class Lepidosauria; order Squamata; family Agamidae; genus Phrynocephalus; species Phrynocephalus forsythii. The sequence continues at coordinate 4,519,484 of JAPFRF010000013.1, forward strand.
TACAATTCTGGTCACCGCATCTCAAAAAAGACATAGTGGAACTGGAAAAGGTGCAGAAGAGAGCAACTAAAATGATTACTGGGCTGGGGGGACCTCCCTTATGAGGAAAGGCTAAAACATTTGGGGCTCTTTAGTCTGGAAAAAAGGCACCTGAGGGGGATTATGATTGAGACATACAAAATAATGCAGGGTGTGAGTAAAGTGCATAGAGGGACACTCTTCTTCCCCTTAGTCTGTGGAACTCCCTGCCACAGGAGGTGGTGGCTTGGATGCCTTCAAAAGGGGATGGGGCAGATTCCTGGAGGAAAAGTCCACCGCAGGTTACAGACCATGAGGGAGATGTGTAATCTCCAGGCTTAAAACCGGGATACTTCAAGGGCCAGATGCAGGGGAGTGGTATGAAGAGACAGATATCTAGTCTCATGCACTCCCAGACACATCTGGTGGGGCCACTGTGAGATACAGGAAGGTGGACTAGATGGGCCTTTGGCCTGATCCAGCATGGCTCTTCTTATGTTCTTATGTTCTAGGTCCCCAGTCTGCAAAGCCATAGTTTGGGAGTTCAATTCCCATTTGGGCCTTGTTTACAGGGGTTGGCATTGGTGATCTATACAGGCCCTTCCAACTCTGAAGTTCTACAGTTATTATCAAACATGTTCCTCACCATTGTCTTCTGCATCATTCATGACATATCCTATTGAACACATTTTTTTCTTTCAGCAACTCAGTTCAGAAACCTTTATTGGCATATGCTGAACACACATGCCAAATACATTAAGTAAAAGCTTAATTGGGACTTCTCCTAAGTACAATAGAACTGCCTGATCTAATCCTGCGAAATTTTATAATTTCTGCAACAAATCATACTACCCTCTTAACCTGATCCTCTGCAGAGTAATTCAATAAGAAACAAATAATTTCTATATCTAGCCAGCCTCTTGTTTTGGTCAGAACCATTCTTAGATAGAGATGGGGATGAATTGAAAAATCAATCACATTTTATGATAAATTTAACTAATTTGTCAAAATTTATTTATTTGTATTCAATATAGAGTCCCTCAATGAATAAGAATTGATGAATGTTTAGAAATGTTTGATTCACTAACCTAGAAAATGGCCACCAAGGCATCAAAATTGTAAATCCCCTGACTGTGGGTTTTTCCACCTTTCCCACAATTTTAAGACCCCATAGTCTCACTCACTTTATACCCTAGAGCACAGAAAGAACTCCTAGTTTCCCTGAGCTCCTTGCCCTCTGAAGATGCCGGCCACAGAGTCTGGTGAAACGTCAGGAAGAAAAACTTCCAGAACATTGCCAAACAGCCCAAAAAACTCACAACAGCTATCAGATCCTAGCCATAAAAGCCTTCGAGAATACATTAAATTAAAATATAATTAAATCAAAAATTGAAAGCAATAATATGCATCAAACTAGACAAGATAGAGGCAGTTTGAATTAACAGAAACAGATCATGATAAGCATTTGCTGTCTTCCTGCAGTTGTACACAGTTCTTTCTTCACAGCACGGTGGAGAAGACCGTGGTGGTAGTAGCACCTATGGTGGTAGTTTTAGAACAGGCCATTGTGTTAGTCTGTGCTTGCAGCTCAGGTCAAAACAGAAACAGTTTGCTTAGAAAAGTAAAAGGGACAAATACTTTGTGGCATGTGAGACTAACTGATATATTTTAACATGAGCTTTAAGAAGAAGACATGTCTATGAGAACCCGCATTAAAATATAGTTATTCTTTACGGTGCTGGGCTGTTTTTAATCATTTAACTTTTTTTTCCATTCCCTCATGGAAATATGTGTAGAATATCAGAAGAATCGAAAAACACTGACTTAGAGTGAGTGCACAATGTACAGAGAGAGCTATTCAACATCACAGGCAACAAAAAAGTGACCGTCCTTGGAATTCCTAGTTTTGGCTTCCTTCAGCATCCACCCCAAAGAATTTTATCCTCACGACACCCACGTGTACCTACATAAAGAGCTTTTTCAGAATGTGATGGTTCTTTGGTTGCGAAGTAGAGACGGCGTGCTTTTTCATGGAATCGCCAGTGCTACACAAGAGTCAGTTGGAAGAGATCATTACAAAATCCCATTATCACTTCTACAAGTTGAGACTATTTGTCATCACAGAAGAGATGACAAGTCCAGAAATACTACATTTGTTATTATCAGATGATAAATGATATTCCATTAAAGCTGCAATACATCATGGGAAAAGCTGGAAAGAAGATATCAGACCTCTCAGCACTTGACTTATAATTTAATTTTCAAAAGCTGTCAACTAAAATTCCAAAGGCTAAGCCTTTCATTTTTTGAAGTTCATCTTATTTATTTTCCTCATCTGTTAGTCTTCTCTCTCTCTCTCTCTCTCTCTTTTCTTTTGGATATGGCAAAAGTAACTGATTACGTACAATGTACAATTCCCTTCCTGTAGATTAAGTAATACATCAGATGTCACTTGTGCATTAAAAAATAAATGACAGCTAATAAAAGCCAAAGGGTAGTCCAGGACCCACCTTCTTTTAATTTGCTTTTAAAACCCAGGAATGCAGAAATGAAGGGCATATCAACACACACACACATACACACACACACACACAGAGAGAGATTTGATTATATTGTGGACCAAGTTGCCAACTGTGATGAGAAAAGCTGTGATAAAAATGATAGAGATAGATATTATTTGTTTTTAAACTTTGTTAGAATGCATGTTGATGGGATTTGCAAAACAAGTCTAATATTATTATCCCAATCAGCTGCACAACATTAGAAGTCATTCAGATTTCACCGCCTTCTTTCCAGCTGTCTATTCTCTAAATATAAAACTGTCATCTTTCTTTCTGGAAAGACTTTTTTTTTAAAGGGGGTTCTGGTGTTCTGTACAAAAAGCTCAATTTTTGTTTGAATTTCTTTGCCAATGCTACCTCCCTCCAAGGTAATACAAAATTTCCTTAAACCCAAATTCCCTTGATGCGCACCACCATTGGCGGTCTGACGCCTGGCTCCATTTGTCTCTGTCCCTTTTTTCAGATTTGATTTTAAATATTTACAACACCATACATCTTCCCCACCACCACCACCACCTGAAATTCCTAATGAACTCTTATTGTCTGTGAAAGTTACTCCATGAGTGATGGGCTATGTGAAGAGGAACATCAATGTTTTATTTCCAAAATATCGGTTTTGAAAGCGATTTAAAATAATAATAATAATGAAGTGGCCTCATTCACAAAAGGGTCCATGAGAGGAGAGCCCCCCACCTACCTTTTTGTCACCAGGGACCCATATCATGCTGGTGTGTGCATGCCAAAGGGGCATACATGCATGTGTGCGCGCACACACACACACACCCTGTTTAGTTCCATTGTGTCTGAAAAAAAAATAAGCTAAAGCAAAAACAGGAGAAAACCCCCACATTTATTGGGAAGAGGGGGGCAAACCAGGGCAGGAAGTAACAGCAGGATCCAGGAGCATAAGGCAGGAACAGGCAAGGGATGGAACTGGGGCAGAGCTACTAAATGGGTAGCAGAAATTCTGGCCAAACAGGACCACTGGAACAGGAACTACAAGCTTGGTTCCTGAGATCAAACTTTGAGGAGTAGGGGAACCAGTTCTTATATAGCTCACAGGTGGCACTCCTGAGTTGCTCAATACCTGTTGCAGGGTGAGGGCCTGATCCTGGAAACTCTAGTGCAGCTTTAGTCCCACAGGAGCGGAGCCGATTCTGCATGCACTAAGGTTAGAAAGTTAAGCCATGGGCCCAATCCCGGACACTGACAGATTCAGTCACTCAAAGCACCAAAATATAGGAGCTTGACTGCTGGCCCAAAAGATCAAGTAGCCAAAATAAGTGTGTGGGGGAGATTAATGCAAAGAGGTCTCTTTTGTTGTTCACGTTGTTTGCCTAGCTAGCTGGAGACCTGGAGAAAGAGAAAGAGAAACTAACCAAGATCTTGCAACCAAATTAACCTCAGTATGTGAGAACATCCTGTGGGACATTTGAAAAGTAAACAAGAATATCATGTTTACACCCTTAGAGAGGTCTGTTTCTTTTTGTTCTACAAGTGGAGTCATTAGAGACTCCCCATTGTTGATTATTGTTTTCTTTTTCTTCCAGAATTCTCCATCTTTGAGAAGAAAAATTGCAAGGAATCTGGAAGTTCTCCATGCAAATGTAAGTGTTTACCAAGGGGATAGAATACAGCTATTGCAGTTCAAGGAAGAGAGTTGAAGTATACTATTCCGGGCCCCCCCTCAAAGGCAAATGGTTGAGTCATTCTTCAGCACACTATACCTATCCCCATGAAGACCTCATTAGTGTCAACACTGTGCTTTGGTACTTCAGAACATCTAATTTTCATCTCTAGAGTACACAGGCAGCAGCTTGAGAAACAATACCGTTACTCACAGATTATGAATCATCGGCAAACATAGTTATTACCTTCGCAAGACCTGTCAGAAATGAACAAAGGTGGGTTCTTTTAACCCAACCTTGTAGAATTTTAAGATCCCCCCAGTTGCCCCTAATAAAACCTCCCTATGGAAATAGGGAGGTTGAAGAAGGATTTTTTTGTCTCTAAGATTATAAGGCAGAATCTTGTCTTATTTGAATGTCTCAATCCATTTTAAGATCTGCTTCTTCTTAATATTCATGGAAAGATGGTGTTAAACCTAGAGACAGATAAAGCAGTCAGCAGTCTGTTTCTCTTATTAGAGCCCTTTTACACAACCCCTAAAATCCGCTGCAAAACACTTGCAGATCCAGAGCATAAAATTGTTTTCCCACCAGCAGCGGACTTTAAAAAAAAATAAAGTACGCCCACGCCCACTTAAGCGTGTCCCAGCGCACTTTACAAGTACCTGGTTTCCGAAGGTAAAAAAATTCCCAATGCGGATTGTAAAGCTGTGGATGCCGGGCTCTCCTCGCCTTCTGTTTGTTTTTGTTGTCCCCACTGCCCCTTTAACAGAAGGAATCTCTACTGGGCTGCTCTGACAGCAGAGGTGAGCCTGCATTATTGCTCCCTTTTTTTCTCCCTCCCCTCACTGCAGACAGAAGCAACAGAGTGCGGAAGGATGGGAACACAGGAAGAGGAACAAAATCCACATATCTGGCTGGGGGGGATCCAAATTTAAGCTACCAGTGGATCTTAGGGGTTGTGTAAAAGGGCCTTTAGTGTCACATGCCAGCATCCCCCAGTCTTAAAATAATTTCATCTCATTTCTGCAACTGGGTGCAATTTTCTTTTACCTTTGTCAAACTTTGTGTGCCTTTTTACACAAATTTCACAAGCATATTTTCTTTATCTAATGTCGTGTCCTGAAGTGTAGCTTTTGTGGTGTGCATTCATCCCCATTGACTGAAATCCAACAGTCCAACCCTTTCTCATTAACTGGCACTTAAGGTCTCGATAACACACTCTTTTTTATTAGTGATAAGTTTATTAATATTCCATCATCTTAACATTTCACCTTTTGCTGTTATTTTTTTACAAACAGTTCCAGTTGTCATTCATCATATTGTCTGGGTACACTTAATATTAATTATATTACATTTTAGTACCACCTGATGCATTGTTTTTTCTCTCCAACCAATCATAAAATCTATTCCAGGTTGAGTAATACACAGAGTCCTCTTTTTCTTTGATTCTCAATATCCTTCTGTCCTTCTCAGCACAGTCTAAGATTTTTTTGTATGATTATTTCCTCAGGAATATTTTAATTTTTCCATATTTCGGCCAAGTTATTCTAGCGGCAGTCAATATATGTAGTATAACATATCTATCCTATGTAGTGTAATATATCTATAAGTCACTCTTGTGTTGGTAGGAGAAATATCAAAATGTCATTACTCACAATTGTGAACGGATCAACAGCAAACATTGACTCCTCGTGCAATAAAGCAAGATAAAGGAACACTCAACAATGAGGTGGGGCTCCTTTTGTAACCAGTGGTGGGAAGGAATGATTGATTAGTGCTGGATAAATTGATGGTCACCCCAGACCAGAAAGGTCCCTCCCAGCTACGTAGACTAGAAGTGGCATGTGATAACCTAAAAACTCCAACAGGATTATGGGAGGTGTAGTTCAAAGAAGATCCTTATGTTGTGAAGCACTTGACAGTACAAGGTAAATGTAAAGGTTCCTCCCCCCCACATGCATGCTAGTCATGTCCGACTCTAGGGGCAGTGGTCATATTCATATTCAAGCTGAAGAGCCAGTGTTGTGCAAGTCCAAGGCCACATGGCCAGCATGGCTACAAGGAAACACTATTTTAACATCCCGCTTTTTATGGTGGTACCTGTTTATCTACTTACATTTTACATGCTTTTGAACTGCTAGGTTGGCAGGAGCTGGGGTTATCAGCAGGAGCTCGCTCTGCTGCGTGGCACCCGGGATTTGAACCGCTGAGCTGCTGACTTTGCAGTCGACAGTTTTCAGAAGTGTTAGTCCACTGAGCCACCACACCTCTGTTTGATAGTACAAGATATGTAGCCATTTCTAAATGATAGAAAATAAAAATAATATCTGAGTCTTTTTAATCAAAAAACACCTATACTCCCATGTTAAAACCCAACTGAAATCTACTCTAACAGATAAATACTCACCATTGGAAATGTACAGACATTCATCTAAGTGGTTGAGCCCTTACCAAACACCAGGTGTCAGTGTTGAGCTGGCATTCTGCACAACTTTTCAACAAGATACATTGTGCTCCTAGAGTTGAAGGAGGAAGAGCCATGCAAATATTCCGGAAGCTTGCAAAGAAAATGCCCTTGAACTGTTGATGACTGATAATTCCATTTAATTCATATGGTAAAACAGACAATAAACTTAGGCATGTGTCCTCAGTTTATTGGCCAAATCCAAGTTTTGTCTGAACTACAGTAGGTGTATTGAAAGAGATTAGCGATGGGCACGAATAAAAAAATGGCATTTCATTTGTCGTTTGTCATTTAGGGGGTCCGTTTCAGTTCATTTCCATTTTTCGCGAATTTTTGCAAAAAATTCATTTTTGTTTCTGTTTGTTTCGTTACCATTTAGTTACCATTTATTTCAATTTTTGGTGATTTTTTTAAAGGATTTTAAGCAATGCACTCATACTGTAGTAATGGAAATGAAACACACGACAAAATTTCTGGTGTTTCTGTTCATTTCGTTTCATTTTAGAGACAAAATTTGTTTGTTGTTTCATTACGTAATGAAACAAAAAAACGAAACCGGAAATGAAAAATTGTTCATTTCGTGCCCATCTCTAAAAGAGATATGTTAATTGCCATTTCTCCCTTCAAACTGGATTTCAGTGGTTCTTTTCTAATAGACAGTATGACAGGATCTAGACATAGAATCATAGAATCATAGAGTTGGAAGAGACCTCAAGGGCCATCCAGACCAACCCCCTGCCATGCAGGAACCCCCATCACAGGACTCCTGACAGATGGCCATCCAGCCTCTGCTTAAAATCCTCCAAAGAAGGAGACTCCACCACCCTCCTTTGTGGCAGCATATTCTGCTACCGGACAGCTCTGTCAGGATTTTCAATTTTCCCACCCAAAGTTCCTAGATACGGTGGCAACGTCTATCCCTTTTAATAAAGTGCATAATCAATTCAACTAACTGTAATTGATTTCCAATTTGTTTTTGTTTTTTCATTCTGCTGATGGCTTTAGTTTATGATGCTATATTAATTCGTTATGTTGTGCTTTATGATTATTAACTGTATTAACTGTCGCAGCTCAAAAAATCTCCCAGCTGAAAGATTCATGCAACTTTTCCCCAAGGAAATTCCCACTTTCTTCCTTGCTGGACTAGTTTTGCTCACAAGGGTGGGGACACCATGATTTTGGTGAAAGCACATGGTCAGTCATTAGTTACTGAAAACAACAGGCTCTCCAGACAGCTTCTTTTGAACCTTTGTTTTCAGGGAAGGGGAAGAGGACAATAAAATTGCATCAGCAGACATCATAATGGATGGTTCCGTAAGTGACCTCTGATTAATGAGTAACTTTGAAAAGAATAATGCCATATGTCTGCTTAACAACTTCCTTACTTGATTCCTTCCAGTAGGTGTCACTGTTGTAAAAATGATCTAAATATCTTATATCAGGGATGGCGAACCTTTTAGAGACCGAGTGCCCAAACTGTGACTCAAAACCCACTAATTTTTTGCAAAGTTCCAATATAGCAAATTAATCTGAATACAGGTGGCTGTGAAGGGGCGATGTTGGGTGCCCACAGAAAGGCGTGCCATAGGTTCACCAACACTGTCTTAGATGGTTTCAAAATGGATTTTGCTAGTGAAATTGGCAACCTTTTCCCATGGGTCCCAGTTTCTTTAGCAAAAAATATAAGGTCTGGATCATGCCATACATTGGAATATCATCTCTGGCTTGATGTGAAGTTTGGCCTTTATGCCACCTTGATTTTCACAAGCAAATGCCCAATAGAAAGTGGTGATTCTTGATGAAAGATGAATGGGAGGGGAGGGTTAATTAATGGAAGGCAAATAATATATGAGGGGGAGGAATATTCAGTTAAGATTTCTTTGCCCACAGAGGACAAACAGAAGCCTGTTGGAAGCTCACAACTAGAGCACGTGTCCTAGAATTCATGTGTTCATGTTCTTCCTTAGAAGGCATTAATTAAGAGATGTAGAGGGACCATTTTTTCCATCTATAAGATGACCCAACTATAAAACAACACCCACTTTTCCAATTCAAAACTCCAGTTTAGCAACCACGCCATTGTCTCCTCGGCTTACTTCCATGTATAAGACGACCCTCAATTTTTTGGTTTAACAATTTCAGACAAAACTATAATCTTATACCCAGGCGTATCTGGGGGATGGAAGGGTGCATTTGCCCCAGGGGGGGCACAGCAATCTGGGGGTGTCTGGAGGAGGAGCACAAAGTGGAAGCCGTGCACCCTCCCGCCAGCAGAGGCATTGCTGGCAGCACCTCAAATGGCAGCACTCCTGCCCCAACAGAGCAGTTTCCCAGGCAGGGGAGCAGAGGGCATGGCAGTTGCATCCGGCAGGAGGGAGGCAGAGCCTGGTAAGGCTGGGCTGGGCTGCCAGGTGCTGCAGAGATGGAGTCCGGACCCAGGAAGGAGGAGGTGGAGGCGGGACAAGGACTCATGATGACATTAGCAAACAAGGGATGGGCTCTCCCCCTCCTTTCCTGTAGCTGATGTAAACAAGAAGCGGTGTGTGCAAGGGCTGTGTGCACAGGCGCAGTCTCCCTTTCCTTTATTTCTCGGTAGCAGGGAAGGACAAAGGGACGGTCTTGCGATGGTATTGGGGAGCAGTTCCCCTCCCCCGATTGAGTTCCCTCTCTGTCCCCCACCACCAACACCCTGACCGAGTCGCTACAGGATTTCCCTGTAGTGAGCAGAATACAGGCGCAGCCTGGACTGGCTGTCTGGCTTGCTGAGATGGGCTCACCCAGTTTGCAAGACCTGCGTGCAAGGCAGTGTCTGGTATTCGGTCTGGCTGCCGCGTTTGGGAACTAGCTCGCAGTGGCTTTCTGTCAGTGCGGAAAGTATGGAAGGTTCGCGAGGGGGAGCAGAGAGCGCTGTGTGCACACCCAAGTGTGTGTGTGTGTGTGTGTGTGTGTGTGTGTGTGTGTGTGTGTGTGTGTGTGTGTGTGTGTGTGTGTGTGTGTGTGTGTGTGTGTGAGAGAGAAAAGGTAGGGGGTGTGAAAACCGATTTTGTCCCTGGGGGCTGAAAACCCTAGCTACGCCCCTGGTCTTACAAAACTACTGTAATCTTTAGGCATCACAATACACGGTCATGATACGAAGGGGGGGAAAGCAACGTGTTACTGTGCAAACACGAGAAGCAGCCTGAAGTCGATGTGTGAGGTTTTTTTTTCCCTTTCTATCCACAAGATGGCGCCAATGGCATTTTCTCCCCAAGAAATGTGCCTTCCTAAGCAGGTAATTCTTTATGCTAGCAAGAACTGGTTTCAGGCATTTAAACGGATAAGAACACTTTCATCAGATCCTTACATAACCCCGTTGGAAACAACGATCGCGAGAGGCATGATTAACCTAAGAGTTCATTTCTGCCCATTCTCCCGTAGGCTGTCTCAGCTGCCTGCAAGCAGCTGCTATCCATCTTCAAGGCTTTGACATCATGGTGACACCATCATCAAGACCTTTGTCAACTTGGAACTTGATGAAAGTTGACTTACAGGGGATGGGTGGAGGAGACAAATCGCATATCGGTGAACCTTTTCTTTCCCAGTGGTGCCAAATGCAACGTTGCCTTTTTGATACGTTTTTGCACCTGTTCTAATGAATTATTCATTTCAGCGACAAATGTTTGCAAATGTTCTTGTTCTCCATGAAAAAACCACTATCTTGATACATCAAGAAACTTTGTTTAAAACATAATAAGAGCAGCAACAGTGACATTTTTGCTTCTACCCTAGTTCCTATTGCAACAGTATTTTTCCCCATGTGAAAATAGACTTTGGATTTAGAAGCATGCATTTTGCACAAATGCATGCGATGTTTTCAGCACACAAATGCCAGCCTTTCTGTGCAAAACTCAAAGGCATTTTCTTACACAAAGAGCATGTCTGCTCGTTTTTCAAACACACACAAAAAGCTGCCAAATATATTTAGGAGGCAGAGTGAACCAACCCCAGTACAACAACAACATAGGATCTTGTTAAGTGGAAGAATGATTTAAATGTTTTTCAGTCTCACCTCAGAGAATGACGTCAGGGAAGATATGTGTCCTTATTCTGGAAAGCAACCTGTCAGATCCTCTTATTAACCGGGGGAGGGGAGGAGGCAGTAAGGAAAATTGTTTTATTTAGTGTATCTCTTTATCATCCACCATTAATCCAGGACATTCTTTCTGACATGGATGGGATTATAACTTTTTATATATTTGTAACAGCCCTGCCAATGTAAAGGCCTATAATTTGTTTAGATTCACCTAGTGAGTTTCAGGAATAAAAGAAAGGTGGGGGTTAATTTCAGGACTTGTTGCCTTCATGCATGCTTAAATTGCATATCAGAGAATCTTTGGCTTGAATTTCCATTGCTTTCTAACACAGTAGGAGTAGATTTCAGCCATTCCTTGTTGACAATTAACTCATCCCCATTGGGAATCTCAGAGGTCTCATGGGAAAGAGGGAGGGGCAATGAGCCATGCAGCAGAGAGGCAGAGATATAGATATATACAGTCTATCTATCTATCTATCTATCTATCTATCTATCTATCTATCTATCTATCTATCTATCTATCACTTCCTTCCTTCCTTCTTTTCTATCTATCTATCTATCTATCTATCTATCTATCTATCTATCTATCTATCTATCTATCTATCTATCTATCTATCTATCTATCACTTCCTTCCTTCCTTCTTTTCTATCTATCTATCTATCTATCTATCTATCTATCTATCTATCTATCTATCTATCTATCTATCTATCTATCTATCTATCTATCTATCTATCTATCTATCTATCTATCACTTCCTTCCTTCCTTCTTTTCTATCTATCTATCTATCTATCTATCTATCTATCTATCTATCTATCTATCTATCTATCTATCACTTCCTTCCTTCCTTCTTTTCTATCTATCTATCTATCTATCTATCTATCTATCTATCTATCTATCTATCTATCTATCTATCTATCTATCTATCTATCTATCTATCTATCACTTCCTTCCTTCCTTCTTTTCTATCTATCTATCTATCTATCTATCTATCTATCTATCTATCTATCTATCTATCTATCTATCTATCTATCTATCTATCTATCTATCTATCTATCTTCCTTCCTTCCTTCTTTTCTATCTATCTATCTATCTATCTATCTATCTATCTATCTATCTATCTATCTATCTATCTATCTATCTATCTATCTATCTATCTATCTATCACTTCCTTCCTTCCTTCTTTTCTATCTATCTATCTATCTATCTATCTATCTATCTATCTATCTATCTATCTATCTATCTATCTATCTATCATAGATATAGAGATATTGATATATAGAGATATAGATACACACACACACACACACACACACACACACACACACACACACACACACACACACACACACACACACATGGGAGGACAGCTTTGAAATACTCTGGACTGCCCCCCCCAAAAAAAAATGAACAAGAGGGCCTAGATCAAACCAAGCCTGAACTATCTCTGGAGGCCAAAGTGATGGAACTAATAAGTGTCTCTGACTTTAAGCACATCCCGAGAAGTCTGGGTCCTCTGGAAAAGACAATAATGCACCGGGAAGGGTGGAAGGCTGCAGAAGAAGAGGAAGGCCCAACAGGAGAGGGTTTGACACCTAAAGGAAGCCGCAGCTGGAGACTTGCTCATTCATAAGGTCGCCATGAACCAGAGGCAGCATGATGGCATGAAATAACAGCAACCGACCTTTTATCCTGCTGCTGAACTCAACTGTGTCCCCCCCAAAAAAAAAAAAATCCCAGTAAAAGGGGGAAATGCCGAAGACATTTGCTTTAACGTGCATGGTTATTTATGGCATCCGTGTGAAGTTAGCTGAGGCAGCAGACTCATGTTACTGGAGCTTAATTCATTCATAGACTACCAGAGGTGAGAGAGCAGTCAATTATTCCAGCGGGCAGGAAGACTTTATTTATGTTTCCATCGATTTGCTCACAACTTGTATTATTATTTACTTAGAACATCACCTTAGCATCCTCATGCAAAACAACAACAACAACAACAACCCATGCATCTGTTGTTTTAGAGAGAGTTTCTTGGGCCGTGGAAGTGGTTTCATCTGATTCTAATTAGCTGAGCTCTTGAGAGGTTTGCTGAAAAAGCAGATGTTTACTTTATGGTTGTCTTAATTATTTATTTGAACATAAAGAAGACTAAAAGCCCAGTGGCAACGACAACAGGAAATGCCCCCTGCAAAAAAGAAAAGAAAAAGAAATGGTGCGATGCATTAAATAATTGTTCATATGGCTATAGGCCAATCCACATATAGAAAATGGGATTCTTGCACAGTTCCCATGTTGCTGTTGTTGTCGTGGTCAATGCCATCAACCGTGCCTTCATCTTCTTCTCCTTCCTCCTCCTCCCCCCCAATTAAAAACACATTTATAATATAAGCTACAAAAATTATTTATTTATTTATTTATTTATTTATTTATTTATTTATTTATTTATTTATTTATTTATTTATTACAGTTGTATACTGACCCAGGTGACAATCAAATCTATCTATCTATCTATCTATCTATCTATCTATCTATCTATCTACCTACCTACCTACCTACCTACCTACCTACCTACCTACCTACCTACCTACCTACATTTCTGTCTGTCTGTCTGTCTGTCTGTCTGCCTGCCTGCCTGTCTATCCATCCATTCTCCCTTCCTTATCTATCTATCTATCTATCTATCTATCCAACAAATAACAATCAACATGCCAAGTGATGGCAATATAAAATAAAATATGCCACGGGCACATAACCATGTACATCAAGAAAGAATGAGTAATGCAAGGTTGCCAAGTAAGGCCTCTCTGTAAAGCAGTGTTTTCAGTGATCTTCTGAATGCGGAACCAGGGGGAGCCAGGCACAGTTCCACTGGCATTTGGTTCCATCATGTCGGACCCACCACGAACAAGGCCCACAAAGAAAAGGACTTCTTGGCCTCTCTTAGAGTGGTGACCTCAGGCAGCATGGCCTGGGAAGATCTAGTAGGGTCAGGTCGATGACATTAGGAAAAGGCTCTCCCGACAGGTAACGTGGTCCCAAAACTATGAAGGGCTTTATAGGTGACCATCAAAACCTTGAATATGATCCAGGAGCCAACAGATAACCAGTGTGGGGATTGAGCCAAAACGGAGAGCAAACCACATGAAAATCTAGCACCACATCCATTAAAAATGATACATTTCATCTTTTTCTTTTTTTCTTTTTAAAGGAAGACAGAGATGGAGAATCTCTATTAGAGATAGAGGAGATCAGGCTGTGGATCCAGAGATTGGGAGTTCAATTCCAGCTGTGACGTTCTATGTCTGCAGACATTCTTGGACACACACACACACACACACACATCCACACACATAGCTGTAGAATAAGACACTGTGCTCTCCCTGTTTTAGGAGTGAGTTCAACGTATTTATAGAGATACACAAATTGTTCTGTTTCTCTTTCTGGTCTATTCAGATTCCACCCCCACCCCCCACCAGCATGGAGGCATTCTGATTTTTTTTTCACACGAATGTGAGATTGTTTTTTTTTTTTTTAAAAAAGCACTAAATCTATACATGTGCCTATTTTCAGGTATTTTTCCATCCACTCTGCAAACAAGTTCTCCTCCATTTTGCACACTTTAAAAGGGGGGATTTCCTCCACACGTGTTTCATCATATACTTTTGGCTTGGGGAACTGCATTGCGATATTCTCAGCAGCGCGAAAACGAGGGTGGGCAGGGGTGAAAGAAGACAGATAATTGCCTTCTGGTTTGTGTATTAATCCGAGAAGTGTGAATTACACGCAAACCAAATCCGTTTCTCCCCAGTCCCTCTTTATTTATCGGGTTCCAGCTTATCATCTATGGCTGTTCGCTCTTGGTAGCTTGGCGAACAACAAAACCCCTCACTGGTGGGTGTGGGAAGCCTAAGCTCTGAAGATATTCTCATTGAAAAACCAAATACCCGGAAGTGAAAGGTAGACTCTGTGTTGTTGTTTTTCTTTCACGTTGAATAGACGTTCTCCCCTTCTCTTTGTCTTAGCCATGTGGCGATATAAGCGAGACAGGCCCCAGCGACAGGGTGGAGTATGTTTTTTTTTGAGAGACCCCTTCAATTTCCTCATCCTTCTTTTTCTTCTCTCTCCCCCCCCACAATAGTCTTTTTTCTTCTTCCACCAAAAGTGTCTATAAAATTTTTAAAGGAAAGTGGGTTGCTAAAATGTACTTAATTTGCCATGATAGATTGAGTCCATGCTTCAGTGGCTGTAATTGAATATGTGACCTATTTCTTTAGTAAAGTAGAAAGAGCCTCGTGGGTTTTTGTCACGACCATCTTTTAATGAAATTCAAAAAAAAAAGAAGAAGAAGAGAGAGAAAGAAAAGGAAGGAGGGGGGCAAAGACTGTCAAAATGTCGACACTTTCCCCACTCGTTGTTAATGTGATTCCCTTACAATTTGTTACTTTTTAATTAATCTTAATAAATGTGTACACACTGTACCTTAGCTGTCCGAAAGGTATATATATCAATTCGGGGCTGACACGCTGTAATGGAAAATTAACGGGATTGAAAGGGCATGAAAACGGGAGAATATCGAGACACATGTTGGTTCTCCTCACACTGTGCTTTATATCTCTAATTTACAGAGGCCATAACATTGCCCTGGCCACAGGTCCCCTAACTAAACTTAAGGATTTGTCAGCATTTTATTCATGCCTCCCACTACCGTTTCTCTAAAGGTTGGCTGCTTAGCTCAAAAGAAGAAAGCCAAGAGAAACCTCCACTATTTTTTAAAGAAATGACAACATTTATCGCTTGAGATTATTTCCAAATGTTCATCTTAGACTGACCTGAAAAATCACCAGATGCCTTTAAAGAGACCACCTGGTAGTGGGTCCACTAAAAAAAATTGTAAATAAATAAATAAATAAATAAATAAATAAATAAATAAATAAATAAACAAACAAACACCAGTAGTATCACTTCACATATATATCAGCATAGACATATGTCTCTACCACCATTAATTTAGATCATTTTGCTCAGAAGTTTATGTTGCTGTTTATGCTACTTTGATCTGTGCCTGAGTAGAAAAGGAAGGGAAAGATAGATAGATAGATAGATAGATAGATAGATAGATAGATAGATAGATAGATAGATAGATAAGAGAGAAGGAAGGGATAGATAGATAGATAGATAGATAGATAGATAGATAGATAGATAGATAGATAGATAGATAGATAGATAGATAGATAGATAGATAGATAGATAGATAGATAGATAGATAGAACAAGAACAAGAACAGTTATTCTTGGCATTGATTTGGTGCTAAAGATTCTCTTTCTCACTGCTACCAGTCTTTGTTCCCCAGGTGTTCTTGGACTAAAACGCCCATACACCTTCTCCACCAGCTGTGCATGCCAGCCAGGATTTTTGGGGGGAGTTGTACCCCAATAACTATTTCTCTAAGGGATCTCTAGACATATACCTCCGTGTATGTATGGCATGTGGAATAACTTGTTGGCTTCTGAAAGTATCTGAGATACTTTGTTGTTGATAAAATAGGAGAGTTTCCATCGTCCTTGGGGGCCATTCTCCATCCCCCCCCACCGAGCACCTAAGGCCAAACACATGGCTCTCATACAGGATAATTCCAGTCACCGTATTTATGTGATGTCTTTGTGGCCAAATTTTAGGCAGAGTTATTCTGCCTATTTTTTGAATGCCTGCAGTGATGTTTTTCCCCCTAGTTTTCCAGTAGTCTGAGTGGCCTTTATGATAAACTTTCCCCTGCGTTCTAGAATTTAGATTCTAGATTGTCAGAGTGAGGGTCCAGATGGCAGTATCTTCTGTGTGTCATATTCCCAGGGTCCCCCCCCCCAACTAATTCTTTCTTTCTGCCAACAAAAATCAATTAAGAAGCAAGAAACAGAACAGCTGCAGAGTGTCTTTTGATTGGCTGTGCTAAGAGCTGCCCATCTGGAATCGCACTTAATTGCTCTTTTCGTGTTGGATTGCTCCTCTTTCTATTGAATGTGTCTTTATTATTTTATCTCCACACACACCCATCTTTTCTTTGTAATCCTCTAGCTGTGAATGTGACTTTGAATCTGAACATTGGCATGGATATAAATGCTTCAGATCATTCCGCCAATGGTTTCCCCAGTCACAACTTGCATGAGAGCAACCAAGCTCATGAACGTTGAAGGAAGTTCAAAAAAGACATTGGTCCACACCGAGCATTCTATATTATAGCTAGCTCTGTGCTACGATGGTTAAGCTGCAGTCTTGCAGTCAAGTCTGCTCAGGACGTGAGTTAAAAAAACATAAGAACATAAGAAGAGCCATGCTGGATCAGGCCAAAGGCCGATCTAGTCCAGCTCCCTGGATCTCAGAGTGTCCCCACCAGATGCATCTGGGAGCGCACAAGACTACATATCTGTCTCCGGATACCACTCCCCTGCATCTGGCCCTTGAAGTACACCGGTTTTAAGCCTGGAGATGACACGTCTCCATCATGGTTTGTAACCTGTGATGGACTTTTCCTCCAGGAATCTGCCCAATCCCCTTTTGAAGGCATCCAGGCCAGATGCCATCACCACATCCTATGGCAGGGAGTTCCACAGAGTTCCAATCTTGGTGGGTTCAGGTAGCCAGCTCAAGGTTGACTCAGCCATCCATCTTTCCAAGGTTGGCAAAGTAATATGTCTCCAGCTTGCTAGGGAGCAAAGTATTCCTTCCTTATATTTTAAAGTGTCCAGACAGTGCTGTAAGCACTACATGCCAATATATAAGCCAAAACAACAAGATATGATAATGTTTTTAGAGAGAAGTCAAATCATTCTTTATTCAGGCATTTTATACTTCTTTTTAAAGTTATGGGTAATTTTTATTTTATTTTAAGGATTCGATTGGCAATTTATATCTGTTGTGCTGATCGGTACAGTTCCCAGGCATCCTGAATGGGGTGAAAAGTGGCATATAAATGCCTCAAATGCATAAGCACATTAAAAGACAAGCAGGGTGAAATTATTTCCCCACAGACCTAAGTGGTGTTAAGAGAACCATGCATGCCTACAGAATTTTCACTGTTAAGGATATTCAGTGCGTGAATTGACTAAATTGATGGTCTATAACGGATCAAAAGTGCCAATTTGCTTCTATTAAGATATCCAAACAGAAAGATTCCTTCAGTTCAGTGCTCACGGCTGTTCTGCTTTGAAGTAACACCCCCCTGCAAAGTCCTGCTACTTAATAACTCCCTCACTGATCATGCTTAGTATAATATAATGGCTTATCACCAACCTGACCTTTCTGATGGTCATTCCTAATAGTGGAGAGGGGACTCTTGACTCCCCCAAAATCCCCCGAAATTGCATTTATAAAACGTACTCGATCAACCAAATACATGCTGTAGTTAAAATTTCAGAAACTAATGGCTAACTTCTCTCCTATCGCTTCGGACTGCTGTGTACCACGGGGATAGTAATTATATTATTGTTCCTTGCATGATAAGTCCGTGTAATTTCATTGACTCATAGAATCATAGAATCATAGAGTTGGAAGAGACCTCAAGGGCTGTCCAGTTCAACCCCCTGCCATGAAGGAACCCCCATGACAGAAACTTCTTGATGATGCATGCCTGTATAAATGGAGTAAGCTAGCGGTTCCCATCCATGGGTGCCCAGATGTTCTTGGACTGCAGCTCCCAGAAACCTTCACCACTAGCTGTGTTGACAAGGGCTTCTGGGATTTGCAGTCCAACAATGTCTGGGAGCCTATGGGTGGGAACCACTCAGTAAGCCACTGGCTGCCTATTCATAAAGTGCCAGTTGTGGTCTTAAGCAAGTGCCTTTTCATGCAACCAGTGGTGTGTTATTGAGCAGCTGGTGTAGTAAAGGGCAACTCCAATATGAAGCTGGGCTGGTTACATTACAGCCCGAGTCAGAATAAATCTCAGCATGCCTCTACACACCCTTAGGCTTTCTGGAAGCAGGTCAGATGCCATCAGCTGTCAATTTTCATTGATTATCCTCTGCTTTCCACTTGGACCCTGTCTTCCCAACCCATTGACCTTCATTGCCACCGAGGTCGCCTTTCCCGAAGAAACCTCTTGCTGGCATCGGAGAATTGAAACATTGGAAAACAGAAGCTCGGGGCGAGAAGAAAAAAAAAGGAATAAAAGCGCATGGACTTTTACATCTCATCACGGAATGAGGACGTGCAGAAACAGTCATGCCGGTATCATCCATCACGCCCTTGCCTACATGGGAACCGGGACAGAACCGCAAGAAGACCGCATGACTGCAACCGACATCAACACACAACGAACTTCCTCCCAGGACGAGAGTGGACGTGAAGTAACCGTCTTAGAGAGAATCCCACGGTAATACCTGCTCTTGCTAGGTATCAAATAGGCATTGAGTAGGGCAGAAAGATGTTCGATGAAGTGCCTATCACTCTGGGCAAGCAGGTTCTCCAACTCTCATGTTGACATGCATTCACACATGCACACATACCTCCACATCTATTTACCCAGCTCAAGTAGTAGTTATCATCATATTATACACCATCCCATCCAGCTGGTAGGTTTTTCCCCCCCTCCTTCCTAACCACCCCCTTTGTATGTGCACATGCTTAGACAGCTATTCAAGAGTGTGCCTCTAAACACGTGCATTTATTTTGCTTTCTTATTGCTTTAATAAAAAGTCATTTGCTTTATTCCAATGATGCTAGATAATTAAACACTTTGTAATGGTTGTGTATAACCCAACTTGAGCAGATGGCTACGCCATCTCTTTCCTTTCCTTTATTTAAAGCCTAAAGTCAAGGTTCATGAATATTAAAAACCGATGGAACGCCGAGATGTAGATTTTGTCCATTTCTTTCACATCGGTTGCATATATTAGTTTTATAATATATATGTATATTAAAGCAAATTTCCATGAGAAAAAGGTTGTCTTTTTGCACACAATCAGATCTGGTTGGAATTAAATGGCTCCTTGTAATGCATCGACACGACAGAATATACTCTAAAAAGGTACACCACATTAAACAAATGTTTAGATTCTGGCTGGTTGCTTTCAGGTGAAAAGTGTAATCAGTGGAGCACAGCCCCCATAAGGGCACTGCCGAATATTAAAATGTTCCACAAATCAGACAATGACAAGATGGCAACAAGTACTCCTGGGCTGAAAGCAGAGGTGGGATGAAAGGTACTGCTCCGATGAAAGCCGTCAACAAGAGGAAGGAGCCCACCAGATGCAAATGAATGAATAAACGAATTCAATTTATTGTTTAGCCAGAAGGCCATCACAAAGTGAACTACTGTTGACATGGAAATGAGATTTGAAATATGCACGGCTAAGTCAAAAGGCCTTTGCAGGACAGAAGTATCGGCATGTTCAACAACAGAATCTGTAGATCGTGGTCTCCTGAGATTGGTGCACTTAATAGTCTAACAACCGGATTTCATGGAATGGAGTCAGTGCAGAAATGCTTGTATTAGGCAACATAACACTTTGTTTCATTCTTGCAGGTGAGAATAGAAAACATTAAACCCCTTTTCTAGCTGCTCTGCAACATTATGAGAATTTTGTTCATTTGCACTTATGGGGTTTTTTTCTTTCTTTCTTTCTTTTGTTCTTTAGGATTGCATGCATTTGATAAGCAATAAAAATGAAGTCTTAGCCCAGTATTGGTCTCTTTGACATTATTTTGTGTATAATGGCTTATCCAAAAAAATCCAAAGAAAAAAATCCAAAGAATCTTCATGGTTAGTAACACAAGTCTTTGAGAGTCTGAGTCCCAAGTCTAAGTCCATGTCACTGGTACTAAGTCTGGAGTCTAAGCCTGGATCTTTGGTAACAAGTCCCAAGTCCATGTCTTTGGTGGCACCAAGTCCCAAGTCTTTGGCACTAAGTCCCAAGTCCAAGTCTTTGGCACCAAGACCCAAGTTTGAATCTGAATATTTGGCACCAAGTCCCAACTTTGAGTCTTTTATGCCGAGTCCCAAGTCTAACTCTTTGGTACCTACTCCCAAGTCCCAAGGCCCCAGGCCAAGTCTTTAGTAAAAACAAGCTCTTTTCCTCAGAAAAAAGGGTAGACATGGGTTCCATGTCACTTGGAGTTGCCATCCCTGAATATAAGCCTCTGTGTTCATTTGCGTGGGACGGAGAGGCAAATGACATGGACTTCTTGCGCAGCCACCTCAGCTAATATTGAAATATTTTGTGTGAAATACACATGCAATCAGCTTTGTGTTGATTCTGAGTCATGGTATGAATCGGGAGCGGTGAAGACACGGGTGTCATTTCTTCTCCTCTGTGAAAGCTGGCTCTGGCCTTTTTCTTCACCACTTGGAAAGGATAGCACATTCTGGAAGCTCCCTCTACCATCCTGAAACATGGTCACCTTGCGCCTCAGTGATATTTTCTTTCAGATGTGGGGAATCAGTTTGTTTGCTTTTTTTTTTAAAAAAAAAAGCTGTGAATTTGTGCCATGTAGTATGAGGGATTTGGAGCTCTGTGGGAGGCTGAAAGTGTCTTGCTGAGCAGTTAATATCTCAACCAGCACACATCGGCTTTTGAGGACAACACTGAGAGTCCACCTTGGTTTGCTTTCTTAACAGCCACCTCTTGAAAGAACACAAGAAGGAATAAATATTGTTGTTTTTAACAGTTCAGGTGCTGCTTTTCTTCAGAGAGAGTGGACTTGATGGATTTTTAAACTGAGGGGGATGCTTTCAACTTTCCTCAAAGTGGTGCTACGACCATTCTGCCCATTGGTTCACCTTGCCCAGAGCTGGGTGGTTTGCAAGAATTAAGGACCATTGTCCTCCTTATTTTGGAGGGCACCCTCTACCTCACATATTTTTGGGATGTTTGTGAGATCTATGAAGGCCACAGAAATGAATCGAGGGCTTTGTAGGTTACAGATTACTCCCAGGCCACACTTTGCTGGCCCCAGTCTTAAGCAGGATTGTTTATTCCGATTGGCTGAGACTCCTTAGGCATTCCCCCTCACTTTTGTTCTTTGAGTCTCTGAAATCAGGAAGCCAGAGAACACCTGTATGGAACCAAAGCCAACCATACTCGAAGCCTACAGTGACTGAGTTTTTTTCCCACCAAGTTGATTCACATGTGACAATTAGGACACACACACACACACACACACACACACACACACACACACAGAGAGAGAGAGAGAGAGAGAGAGAGAGAGAGAGAGAGAGAGAGAACAAATGGGGAAAAGGCCACATTGGGTCCTTCGAGGGAGAAAAGTGGGATATAAATAAATAAATAAATGAATAAATGAATAAATGAATAAATAAATAAATAAATGTTGGTTGTGTTGGCCCTCTTCTCTGTCTCCTCAGTTGGATGAGCATCTACATGTGGATGCTAGCAGTCTGAAAGGGAGAACCTTTGATATTCCATGGTCTCTGGAATTCTGGGAAATCAATATTCCAAATTCATTAAAAGGGTACAGGTCAAAAAGGGTCTTCTCTTTCGTTTGTCCACATGGAAAAGGCCATGGCATGATGAAGGTGGGCCAGCAGCCTTTCTCTCTTCACATGTTGATACTGGGTTTCATGAGAGGTCCACAAACGCAAGCACCGCAAATGCCACCATCACACCCAACCATGATGATTTCTGGTTTCTCAACAAGGTCAGATTTGGTTTGTACTTGGTGGTGGACTGCCAAGGGTCATTGGGGAGAGCTAGGGAAGAATTTTGACTAGGATTGACAGATTTATCTCAGCCACTACAAGGCAACACTCCCACATTCCAGTATTAGGTGGAAAAACATTTCTCAACACTGGGGGCACCTCACAAACCTTTCAAGAGCTAATCACAGTGTTACATTTATATGAACCTGTGTGTGTGTGTGTGTGTGTGTGTGTGTGTGTGTGTGTGTGTGTGTGTGTGTGTGTGTGTGTGTGTGTGTGTGTGAGAGAGAGAGAGAGAGAGAGAGAGAGAGAGAGAGAAATCTCCATTATCTAGATAGATGTATCTTTTCTGCATCTCAAAAAATGTCAGTCTTGCCTTGCTAATAAGATTAATAATAAATACACGTGCCTTTTTCTAAACTTCATTCAGTCGCCGTGTGACATGCCATAAGAATATAAGCAATGGCCTTTAACGGCACCTCCCATCGCATTGTCTGCATCCTGGGAAACAGGAACAAGTTGGTCCTCCAATCTTAGTAATATCTGCAAAGGAGCTATTGATTTGAAAATTATTTCTCCCCGCAGAAATCCAAGGGCCATTTTTTTAAAATTAACAATGGCAAAAATGAGACAATATGGTATTCAAAAGGCATAATAACAGGCTGCTCACCTCAGCTTTTCCTGACAAAATTTATCCTACATCATTTGTGTTTTCACCAAAAAGGGAGAGAAATGGGGGGGGGTCCATGAACTTTTAATTCTTCTCTTAAACTTTTCCAATTAAATCCTTCAAAGCTTATCATCTGCATCTGCCATGAGTGAAACTTTCGCAGGAGCTGGAATGCCGTGGAAAGCTCTGAAATCTTTAAAATGACTCAGTCAGTGTGATTAACGCACCCTTTATTTATATCTATATATCTAAAGGGCAAATGTGACTGTCACAATTATTATTTTCGGCAGATAATTTTCTACAGGCTTTTAGTTCAGATGCCAGCTCCGTCATCTGTGATGAACAACTGTGAAGCCTGAGTCACGCTATCTTCTGCTGAGTCCTTTCTAGCAACTGGGGGAGGGTGTCTCTAGCACTACTATGACCTCAGGAGCATCAGGGTGAAAACAATGTCTCATCTCACTGGGAAAGGCATGGCGGATGCATGCAGCCAACATGGGATCGGGACAGCAAAACATGTGTGTTGGAAGGTGCCATGTCTTCGCCACAAGGAGAACAGTGTATCCGCTCGCTGGACTCCCAGGATCTTTTAATACAAAGGATTATATGAGTCAATTGCTCTTTTTCCTAAAGGAACACAAGTTATCATTTTAAAAAATGCTTCCCCATGGGGACTCCTGAGAACAGAGCCAGCCTGTGCAGCCTTGGGAAAGCTGCATAGTTGCCACTATAAGAAGAGAATGGTAGACTATTTCTGAGTAATCTCTACTTGGAGAACTCTGAAAGGGATCGCCATAAGTCAAAATTGACTTGACGGCATATTGTTGTTGTTATTGATTAACAACTAATAACTTGTATCAAGGATCAAATAACTGATGGAGCCTCATGTCACAGTGATTCAACCGCTGTCCTGCAGCTATAACTGTGCTCACGACTTGGGGTTCTGCCCCAGGTAGCCTACTCAAGATTCATTCAGCCTTCCATCCTTCCCACTTCAGTGAGAAGAGTTCCCAGCTCAGAGAGTGCTTTGTGCACTATGGGGCAGTATATAAGCAGCACAATTTGTTGTTGTTGTTTTGCTTCGATGGCCTGCAATATTTATGCCTGTGGTAGGAATAATCTTACCATGTCCTAGTTTCCTTGAATTTCTGACTGACTGGTTTGGTAAAATCACTCCATGGACTCCTTCATCAGAAGTTCTCACTCACTAACCGTTCCGACACCCACAATATTATTGTTTCTTTGAAATCAGAAAGTATAAGTCATAATGGAACAGATGGTTTGTGGAAATGAAAAACCTAGATCCAAAAACCTATGCCTTCTCCCCCCCAATCGCCTTTAGTGATATTTCATCAGGGATCTCTACAGGTAGGCCATAATTCTTTATGCAAGTAAACACCCCCTGATTAACTTGAATGTAGCTGTCTACATATAATACAGAAAGGAGAAGGATAAACTCAAATAGATCTTTCCTATTTCTCTCTGTGGACCTGGCCATCTGCTTGCATTCTCTGGTTGTTTTGTTCATGTTCAGTTTAAGGACAGAGAGTGGAGAGTTGGGATGAGACATCTAGAAAGAAATGGACTTCTAGTCCCATCATGGGGTAGGACTCCCTGTTCCCAGGCCAAATTAATGGGGTGGGGAGCCATCAAAAAACAGGAGGCGGAGCAGCACTTTTACCTTCATGCCTAAGAGCAGCCTCCATTTGTGCATCAGAAAAATGCCCCTGGCACACCTTTGCTAGTTCTAAGCATTCCCAGTGACTTGGAAGTGTGCAGTGTGGACTGGAAAGTCCTCGACATTCCATATGGAGGCAACCTCTGTCAGGACTTCCATGGATTCAGAGAGTAGGACTCAGGGCAATGGTTTCAAATTACAGGAAAAGAGATTCCATTTAAACAGTAGGAAGAACTTCATGACAGTTAGAGCTATTTGGCAGTGGAATATGCTGCCACAAAGGAGGGTAGTGGAGTCTCCTTCCTTGGAGGTTTTTAAGCAGAGGCTGGATGGCCATCTGTTGGAAATACTGTGATGGGGGCCCCTGCATAGCAGAGGATTGGACTGGATGGCCCTTGAGGTCTCTTCCAACTCTAGGATTCTATGATTCTATGACTTTTTGCCCCTGGAGGTATTCAGAGACCAAGGTGTTGGGAGGCAGGGAGAGAAAGAGATGGGGTCCTCATCGAACGGAATGGTAATGAAATTCCCATCATCAAATTCAACATTTCCCCAAAGAAGATTCAAGGTTGTTGTGCAAGCGAAGGCTCGGGCTGAATTACTGCTAGCCACCCTCATTCCTAAATCAGTGATCAATACATTAACCAAACCACTTCATCAACAGATTTCTTCAGCTCTAATTGGGATGTTAAATAGCTAGACTGCCAAGTACTATGGGCTGACTGCATATAAGCTGTATAATTGCCAGCAGTAATTTATAGGCTTCATCTGGGAATTAGATACATTACAGATGAATTCCCTATTTACTTATTAATTTCCTAATAACATTACTTATATTTCTATCTTACCGTAAGAAGCACAAGATAGCATTCATTTGTTCATCTCACCCACCCTGACAGTAACCTTGGAACAACCACTTGGGCTGGTTTAGATGAAAAGATGTTCACTTACCCAAACTTGCCCAAGGAGCTTCCTGTAGTTGACTTCCATTAGTTCACTCCTAAGTCTTTCCCATTGCATTGTTGTCCTGTTGCACCGTTGTGCATTTAAAAACAAAACAGAACACAGAAAGGTGCCTCCCTCCTCCACAAAGAAGGCCATAGCTAATGACCCATACTTAATGGATGTTGGGAAAGGTTCCATAGGTGGGATTTTCACCTACCCCAGACCATTGTAAATCTAACAAGCATATTCAGGCCATTGTGCGCCTAACAAGCCTATTCATACCAGGGGTGTGTGAAATCAAGGTGAACTATAAATTGGAGGCCTCACCATTAACTTTCCTCAGACTGATGAAGCTGCTTGGATGAGTAGTGAAACATCTCAGTCTCCCAAGAAAAGAAAAGTTGACATGTCTCAGCTTCCAGATACCCCTCACCTGGATGACTGAGAATATTCACAGTCAACCACGTCTGAGTACTCTCTACTGGAAAAACTCTAACATTGATTGGATGGTGCATAAGAATGATTTCCAAACAATTTTAGACCTCCTTTATGGAGAAGTAACTCAAGCTGAGGAATGGGAAATAACCTTTGTCAAGACTTCTTGAGCAGCCCGTAGACTTAATAGTCTGTATATTAAGGTGCAACACTATGCATGTGTCTAAGCTGTTTCTCATCTAGTAATAAAGACCAGTGGCTGCACTCTATGAATATTTCTTTGCTTACTTCTCATATGGAACTGTCATTTTTATCAACAGCGACTCAATATGTGGGTCAAAGGCATTAACCAGGCTTAATTCTTTCCATGTTACACACTGGGGCATTTGTTGAAATTATCTGGAATACAGCGACCATTTGATAAGTGAAGCAGAGCAGAGCTTAAACACAATGTGTCCTTTATGTTGACTCCCTCATTACGGAGAAAGTTGGAAAAATGCAAAGCATCCCTTTGTTAAACAGAAATAATAGTCATGCTAGGGGGTGGGGGTGGAACTCACTCACAAATCTTGGACGACCATGGCTGATACTTCTCAATGTCATTTGCAGGCTGGATATCTCTCAATGCCATTTGCAGGGAACCGTAAGCAGGTGGAGGCATCTGCTTGGGAATACCCTGAAGCAAATGGTTAAGCCACTGTGTGAGACAGAATGCTGGGCTGGATGGGCTGTGGCCTGTTCTGGCAAGGCTGTTCTTATGATCATAGCAGAAGAAGAGTAGAAGGGAGGAGGGAGGAGGAGGAGAGGAGGAGAAAAGACAGATAACACTCAATAGATAGCAAGACGCTTTTATGTGTCACAGTGACTTTAGGGTCTCAAGTCGCTAAAAATACCTTTCTGGTTCTGTCAAATTCCTGTCACAATATTTTAATAAAAATTAGGTTCTCTCTCTCCTACACATGCATACTTGTGTACACACACACACACACACACACACACACACACACACACAGAGAGAGAGAGAGAGAGAGAGAGAGAGAGAGAGAGAGAGAGAGATTTCAAAAACAGAAATGGCTGGGCATTGCTCCAACCTTAGGAAGTTGCTAACCAGTCATCCCCCAGTGCAGTGTAGTAGATAGAATGACAAACCAGGTCTCCGGAGACCTGGGTTCAAATCTCCACTCAGTGTCCTCCTTGCTCTTAAGCCAACATGAGGTAACCTAGTCTCCAACTCATCCTCTTTCAAAAATGATTTATGTCCTATTTTTATAACTTTTATAATGTCCAGCCACATTGTTCTCCAAAGACCTGCAAGAGGCAGGTTCATCGTTCATGTTGTTTCCTATTTCTGGAAGCCCAACAGGTTAAATGCCGTTTCCCCCAAAAGTCTGGACCTGGATGGTGATATATAATGTACTTCTTTAAGGATCAGATGCCTTGGCATGAGCATTAGTAATAAATCCATAGTCTGGAGAAATGGAAATTGTCCCCTGAACCTTTTTCTCTAACAGCGATTAATAAAACTATTTCTCTCTGACAATAGAGCGATACAAAACCAAGTGGATTTTCAAGACTTGGGTTCATGTCAAAGTCATATTGAGCCTTTGATCCCGTGCCTAAAATATGAAAACAAAGATGATTGAAGGGTCTGTCATCTTGCAGACAAATTCAGTTCTTTACACTCCTACAAACGTATGATCTGTAGTAAATTCCAGCAGTCTTTCAGATATCTCCTGGAAATCAGGGGTGGTACTCATCATTTAACCAAGCAGCTGTTTCCAGATGTTTGTCTCCAGTATTCCCCCTCCCCATGGAAAGAGAACGTGTTATGCCATGACAGACTTTTGTAGATTCATGTGTTTTTGGTGTGATTAGATGGACCTTTGTCCCACACTTTGGGTTGGGTCAGGATAGCCTGCCTGGCTCCTTTCCCACTAAAGAGCAAACAGTAATATTTAATTTAATAAGGGCCAGAGTCTTACTGATGTTTGTGTTAATGTTGGGTTACTAGCAATGGCCAATTACAGATGATTGAGAAGGTGCCAGGGCACATCTTGGTTGAAGGAGCTGGTACAACCAGGCATCCTGGTACCTTACAAATTTCGTGGATGCAATGAACCCAAGTCACATGAGCCTTCCATGTGTATCAGCTGAATTCTTGACATTAGAACATAATGAGAATAGAACAAAAGTGTGTGTTGTATTTCTATATATAGAGAGAGGGGCTAATGTCTATACATTAGAGATGGGCACGAATTGAAAAAAACTGTTTCAATTTGTTTCGTGTCGTTAAGGAGTTTGTTTTGTTTTGTTTCATTTTTCATGATTTTTTGTGAAAAAATTCATTTCATTGTTTTGTTAATTTGCCATTTGTCTTTACCCACTTTTTTCCCAGCGCCCACTGCATGGCCTCCTTCTTATCACCCCTCCCGATTGGCCCCGCGATAACAGGCCACAGGAGGGAGGCGCAAGGAGTGGCGGCTTTCAAACCGCGCTGCTCTGGCCGCCTAAGTGTGGCCTCCTTATCTCCCCTCCCGATCAGCCCCGCAATAACGGGCCGTGGGAGGGAGGCACAAGGGGGCCAGCTTCGAAGCCACGCTGCTCTGGCCGCCTAAACGCAGCCTGCTTCTTACCTCTCCTCCTGGGGCTGGGCTGAGGCTCAAGCCCGCCACGTCCCACGATGGCACCGATGAGGTGCGTGCTCCCTCCATGCAGCTCGGCACGAAAGGACCTCCGGACCAGCACCAGGAAGGAGACATCTCCACCCCCCATTAACGAAATGAACCTAACCAAACCAATTTTTCTCGGTTCGGTTCGGTTCATGTTAGATTTGCCCCTAGGTTTGTTATTCGTTTTGTTACGTAACAAACGAATAACAAATAACAAAATGAAAAAAAATTCATTTCGTGCCCATCTCTCCTATACATGAATGTGTCTGTGTATATTTATGTGTACAGATATGCACACAGTAGATTTTTGCTAGCGTATGTAGAACTAAGGGGCCCTGAATGATAAAAAGCCTCAGCCCTTAACAAGTATTAACCTTTTAATGTCAGCCTCACTTTTTTGGTGGTGGGTAATGGTTAGAAGAGAATGGTAAAGTTGTGATGAAGGGTTATCTATCAAAACTGAGCCTTCCACCCAAGGGTCATCGCACAGCATTAGAAAACCAGAGAAACCTACAGATAAATCTTGTGATGAAATACCTTTGACATTCTTTAGAGGCTCGTGAAGCTAATGCCTGTGTTTATACCAGGGAGGTTTCACTGCTGTCAGCAGAAAGCAAAAGAGGCATTTGTGATGCGGTCTGCATCCGAACGAACGCCGTTGTCACCGAGTGTCTTTGGGCATGATCCAGACACGTTCACCTAAAGGCTCATTTTTATCTGCATGGCGCTGTGAGCAAAATGGAAACATCAACCACCAGCAGCTGTCCAAAAAACGCAGTAAGACACATTTATCTGCGTTTTGGAGCAACTCGGCAAATGGCAAGGGATACATTCATCTCACCCGTTTCTCACTTACCAAAAGGGAATTGCTCTAAGTAGTCGCCGGAGGGGCTGGATGTTAGAAAGCAAAGATGGCTTTTGCAGCGATGAAAATGTGATTATACAGGATGGTCAGGATGAAACACTGAAAAGAGAATCTGAGCCTTGCATGAGACGATTTCGGTGCTTTCAAAGGAGGGGAGGAAATGGAAGTGAGTCTCAGCAAAAGGAAGCAACAAAGCAATGCTGTGTGTTGTGCCTACTTGTTTGTTGGGATCCAGCGGTGGGGGAGGGATAAAGACCAAGGGAAATAATCAAAGCAAAACTAGCACTTTAACCCTAAAAGCCTCACCCTTATAAGGGCTGGAGTGCTCAGCAGAGTATCACACTGCCTCCAAGTAGCATTGGAGTAGGAAATAAGGCCTAGAAGGAAACTTCAGCCTTTCTCCAGTTGAGTCAGAGAGATATGCCTGCAGGAGTGTGTTTGTAGACTGGAACTCGTAGTAGTACTGCAGGAATCGTAAGCAGGTGAAGACATTTGCTTGGGAATACCGGAAGCAAATGGTGAGCTGCTGTGTGAGACAGAATGCTGGGCTGGATGGGCAGTGGCCTGTTATAGCAAGGCTCGTCTTATGTTCTTATGAGAAATCTTGGAGAATTCTGGGATTTGGAGTCCAAAGCAAGCAAACAGCCCACAAATGGCACATCTCAAATGGCGCCGTCAGCAAGACTCAAAAGTGAGGCAAGGATCTCTCATAAGAAAAAGACTGAAGGAAATGAGGTTCACTGTTTGTGGTCCAGTCACTGAGGTTCCTTTCAATATTTCATCCTCTCTGAAATGGTGGCATGACTGAGATGACACAAAGAACACTGTTGACCAACCTTAAAGGTTTCATGGGAATGTGAGGGAGGAATAGGAAATGGAGGGCTTTTTAACTTGCCTTTTAGCATGGTCTGCTTGCATTTTAGACACCTTTCTTTAAAATAAATCCTGCCTCTTCTTTCTTCCTCTCATTTGAGGTATCAAGTATTCCTTAAGAGCAAGACATAGTTGTTAGTTAAATACATTACTTAAAAATCTTTGGATTATGACACCGAGACCCTTACTTTATCAAGAACACGGTTATTGACTGGGGAGCAAAAGCCCCTAAAATGCAAAACCTGCAGACCATGAAGGGAAATGGAATGGTTTTCTAATGGGGTATAGCCGAACGTTGTTGGCTTTCAGGTTCTCTCTTTAAAGTCTGCTCACTGCGGCATGCATGGGCCACTCCATCACAAACAGATTTTTTACTCTGGGCTTTCCAGACGACCATCCTGTCTGCCCAGAATGCAACTGATCAGATGTTTGTGCCTATACCTTACCTTGCAATTCATGATGGACCTGAACTGAATTCATTATCATGCCATATTTGGTCCTCTCTGTGGAACACCTAGGTGAACATGTTTGCTTTTACAAGTATTCTGCTTATATACCACCCTACAGTTTGTAAAGCACTCTCTGGGCGGTTTATGAGTAATTATGCAGGCTACACATTGCTCCCTTCTTCCGCCAATCAAGCTGGGTACTCATTTTACCAACCTCAAAAGGATGGCAGGCTGAGTTGACCTTGAGCCCTGCTCCCGGGGATTGACCCCCAGGCTGTGAGCACAGTTATATAGCTGCAGTGCAGCAGTTTAACCACTGTGCCATGAGACTCATAAATGACCTACT
This sequence comes from Phrynocephalus forsythii, assembly GCA_029282475.1. Classification (NCBI taxonomy): domain Eukaryota; kingdom Metazoa; phylum Chordata; class Lepidosauria; order Squamata; family Agamidae; genus Phrynocephalus; species Phrynocephalus forsythii. The sequence goes on from JAPFRF010000013.1 coordinate 4,550,809, forward strand.
CAGTAAAACACCATGTGTAGGATAATAAAGATCCCTGTGTTCCACAATGCAGAGCAACTGAAGGTGTCCCCCCCTTCAGAGATGCCTCAGGGGAGGCCACTAATAAAAGAATAATCAATGTGTGAAGGCATCCTTTCTCAACAAGGGCAAGGAAATGTGTTGGATCTTGTCGGTTACCCTGTTTGTTATGTCCTTAGCTGGGATCTTGAAAAGGAACTAACCTTCGAGGAGATGGGGAGTAGATGCTGCAACTCCCCACCCCAGTTCCCTATAAAACTGACCTATTTTGCTTCCCTTCAGATGCACTCACACGTGGCTTCTTCAGTGTTCATAGACCTCATAATGGCTTAGATTAGTATGTAGTAGGATCAACCCAACCATATTCTGTCATCCTTGACTGCAGGTGGCAATACTCAACCTCCCAGTCAAATAACTGGGTTGTAATGCTCCTGGACATGGAAGACTTATAAACAAGAGGGATGGTTCTTGTTCTGCTTCTCCTCCCACCTCTTCCTAAAATAACTGTTGATTGCCTAACATCTGAGATGAAAACTGGATCCCCACTGTCTTTCTCCAAAGAGCAAAAAATCATTGCCAACAGCACAGTAAATGCCACTTAAGTCTGTTGCATCCCAGAACCCATTATTGGTCTGGGTGCTCTATTAAACCCGAGAGGACAAAGCAGAAGATCAAGAAATAGAGAAAACATTGACTTTAACAATGAGTCTGAGTACCTATAAAAATATGAAGTCTAGCATTTTTATACAAATTTCATTTGGGCTAGCAATCCCTCGAACTGCAACCAAACCATTCCTCAAATTTTGTCGTCACTCTCCTTAGGGAGTCAGACCCACGGCCATGTGGCAGTGGTGATTTTGGGGTCTTTGTGAATTGAAGAGGGCTGCAAGTATCTGGCTGAGGAGCCAGAGGCTGGGAGTTTGAATCTCCTTTGCCTCTTTTAGGTAGAGTGCTTGGTCTCGGGGCAAGCTGTTTCGGGAGTCCCGGAGCAGTCCAAGGAGAGGGCAATGGTAAACTACACCTGAGTACTCTATACCTAGAAAATACTGGAAAGTTTGCCATAAGTCAAGGTTGGTGGCATGTCATTATCATGAAAGAAGAAAGTAGCAAGATGTTCATGGAACGGTTCAACATTGCCACCTCTCATGAGATTCCCATGCTCAGGGGAAGATCTGAACGCAGGATTTGTGTGTCCTACTCTGGTATTGTATCCATAGCACCATGCTGTCTCTTCTAGGTCTCTTTAGAGTAGATCTACTGCAATGGATGAGACTAGGGATGGGCACCTTATGAAAAAATGAAACACTGCTTAGTCATTTTGTAATGAAATGAAACGACAGGCAGCATTTTGTTACAAAATGAAACAAAACACCAGTTTCCCCATTTTAAAATGAATTGTTTGGTTACTCTGTAAAACGGCTCCCATGGGTCCCAGAGGCACCAATGGGGAGCCATTGTATAGAGTAACAAATTGTTTCATTACTGTTTCATTTCATTACATTTCTTTTTGTAAAAATTCATTTACAAACAAAACAAAATGCAGGGGAAATGAAATGAAATGAAACACATTTTTTTCCGTTTCCTGTCCATCCCTAGATGGGACTTCTATCAATACTGACGGATAACGTATTCCATCCAATGGGTCTACTCTACTTGAGAGAAAATGGAATTTAGCTGCCAATTTGACAGGTGTCTTTCAAAAAAGAACAGAATGAATCAGGGATTTGGTTCCTTTTTCAACATGGTCCCACCCATACTTCCATTCTCTCTCTCCCCCCGTCAACTTCACATTGAGGAGGTCATGGAAACTTTGCAAGAAAATTTGTCATTCACCCTGACTTCTCACATGGCAGGAGCCAGGAAATTGATCCTGAGTAGAGATGGGCACGAAACGAGCAATTTTTTGTTTTTGTTTTCATTTTTTCATTTCGTTACGTAATGAAACGAAAAACAAATTTTGTCTCCAAAATGAAACGAAACGAACCGAAACAACAGAAATTTTGTTGTGCGTTTCGTTTTCGTTATGGCAAATACATCGAACTGTAATGAATGCTAACGAAACAGCAATTTTTCATTTTCGTTTTCATTTTTTCGTTTTGTTACGTAATGAAACGAAAGTGAATTTTTTTGCAAAAAAATCACAAAAAATGACAAATGACAAACGAAACACCATTTTTTGAGTCGTGCCCATCTCTAATCCTGAGACATTCAGGAGGCTGAACCCTGCGGTGTTCCATTATGTCTCCTTTCTCCACCGAACATTTCATCTTTTGTAGGGTTGAGTTCTCAGTTATGGCCACTTTTCCAGATGGTCTGCCTCATTTTAAGTGGCTAAACTACACTTTTTTTTCCATCTCCATTTTAGAGCCCACTCAATAAAGTGCTCTTTGTAAAAGTGAGTTTTCTCATTAGTCACTTGTGGTTTGTTCTTACTTTTACAGCAAGACAAGATTTCTATAGGAACATCAAGTTAAATGTCCAGGCGAGATAATCAGAAAAGTGTTTTCGCTGAAATAAAAATCAATAATGAGCCACACTGATCACAAAGGTACACTGAAAATAAAATGGTTTTCCACTGTAGATGTAATTTAAAAATCCAACATATTCAATGTGTTTGCTATTGATTATTTCAGCAAGAGTTTCTGAAGGCTAATGGAGACAGCCTGTACCAGTTCCAGCACACATACTGATGTTGTTGTCATAGCAACAGGTAAAAAGAGAGAGAAAAGAGAGCTCAGCAAGCAAATGCAATGGAAATGTAGCAACATGTAGGAAGGGAGTTGCTGAATGAAAGCTTTAGAGAATATGAATTTGCCTTCATCTCATTCCCCTGCCCTGAATGCATTCAATTAGATCAGTACTCATCAGGAATGGGGAAGACTGGGCATGCTTTATGGGCATAATGGCTTGTCTGATTTTTCCTGATAATAGCATACAAGATTTCACCTCATCAGCTACATGCTACCCTTCATCCTAAGAGTTATTGTCTTACAGTGTATCTATCTATCTATCTATCTATCTATCTATCTATCTATCTATCTATCTATCTATCTATCTATCTATCTATCTATCTATCTATCTATCTATCCCTTCCTTCCTTCCTTCCTTCCTTCCTTCCTCCCTCCTTCCTCCCTCCCCTCCCTCCCCCCCTCTCTTTCTCTCTCTCTCTCTCTCCCTTCCTTTTCCAACCTAGTTACAGTTTGCAACCACATGGTTCTCTCCTCAGCTTCCATGTATAAGATAACCCTCAATCTGTCTTATACATATTATACATATATTATACTCTGTATAGTCACGTGCTATCAAGTCATTGTTTGAGTTTTTACTACTCCTTGTGCTTTTGGGACTACTTGGGTTTTCCATTTTTGTATTTTCAATTTCTCAGAGTGTCGTTTGCTTGTGTGTGTGTGTGTGTGTGTGTGTGTGTGTGTGTGTTTATTGTCTTTTTTGTCTTAAAAAAAAAAAAAAACAACTGCCAGAATTGCCAGTTCAAGACATGAACTTGCCCAAGCTTTGCACCATGTCGGTCTGAACTTTCTGTTTCAGGCAAAAGTTTACTAACTCCCCCCTTGGGGTTTACATCTACTGATCATCTTTTGTTCATTTTGTTCCTAAACAATACCACATTTTAAACAAGGTGTTCTTCAAGCAGTGAGGTTTGCTGCAACGCCTGTGCTCCAGCCGCACATTAGTTAATACTAAATGAACACCAGGTTTTATCAGCATCAACGTGACATGCACTCCGCCTTCAAAGATGAATTCATTATGAGCAATGAAACCACATGGAATATCAGTAGATCAATACCTCAGCACCTGTCAGATTGATACCCTTTGGAGATCTCTTTGTGTCTGTTGTGGCGTTGCACCTCAATGATAAGTCGTGAAGCCATTGTGGCCATAGATATATATTTTCAATGCACAGAACGAACACCAGCCCAAACCCAGAACAAAACATGGCCTTCTTTCCTTTGCAAATCCCTGCTTCTGTCGAACTTTCCACTATTCAATAGGTAGAAAATAATAACTAAAGTGGGATTTAAATGCATGTGCAAAACAGCACAACATACACACAGAGATAGGCTAAGTACTTCCAATGAACCACAATCCCACCCCCTTTAACGTTAGGTCTCTTCTTCCCCCAAACCCCATTATTAAGGGATGGTCGTGCTGATTTGTATTTTCCTTCCAGAGAATGGGTACAAAACCGACAGGTTCGCCTCGAAAATAAATCTTGATTGACAAAATGAAATTTGGGGATTCGTTTGTGGCAGAGAGAAATTTTGTCAACCAAAAATAGAATAAAGGATTCTTTTTTTTAAAAAAATAAATGGGGGAATTGGCAGATGGGATGGCTTTGATGTTTATGACGAACGGCATTTTGTTGACAGAAGGGATCAGAGTGGCAGGAGTGCGGCTTTTCAACAGAAAGGCTTTAAGGTTGTTGCGGTTGTTGTTTTTTTGCCACAACTCATGTCATCCCCAGATGTTTCGAGGGAGTCACCAGTAATTCTCTAGGCTTGACATTAACTAAACACATCATCGCCAGCTAAAAAGCTTCCTTGTGATTCTCAGTTCTGCTGAAGGCATTTCACGGGAGCTGTGATTGGTCCTCCCTCAGTCGTTGGCTGCAATAATGCAAAATTAATGCTCATCAAACGACAACAATATCAAGTGTGCCTGGGGAGGGAAGATTGATCCCTTTTGTCCTCCACCCCCCACCCCACAGAATTCTGATGTTTAATCTTTTCCTTTTAAAAAATAAATATTGTCAGCAAGCATGACTAACTTGGGAATGAACATACTCTGGGATCTATCTGTCTACTTCCTCATGGTGGAAAGACTTTGTGTCTGTTTTGGATTTCAAAGGCAAAGAAATGATGTTTCCTGAGATCGTGCAGTTCCCCAGGCAGCCACAGTTGTGGGGACAGAGCCAGATGGACTTTAAAAAAAAAAGGTAAGGGTCCCTCCCGCACATGCATGTTAGTTGTGTCCAACTCTAGGGGCGGTGCTCATCTCCATATGTAAGTTGAATAGCCAGTGTTGTGCAAGTCCATGGCCACATGTCCGGCATGGCTGTAAGGAAACACTGTTTTACACTGTTTTACCTTCCCATTTTTACGGTGGTGCTTATTTACTTGCATTGACATGCTTTCGAACTGCTAGGTTGGCAGGAGATGGGGTGATCAGCAGGAGCTCGCTCCACTGCATGGCACCCGGGATTCGAACTGCTGAGTTGCTGACTTTGCAGCCAAGAGTTTTCGGAGCCTTTACTGAGCTACCACACCTAAATGTCTTTGCTAATATAAAGTGACTCCTTACATTCCTAAATATTCTTATATGCACTTCTGGCTCAACCTGTGTCCTTCTCCTGATTTTCCAAACATCATATGTGTTTCTTTCCACATATTTAGCCTAAAACAGTAACTGGAAATCTGTCCGCCTCCATACATTGCTGGATAGCCATCCACATCATTGGCAAAATCCACAGAGGCAAAAAGGGATGGAAGTCCAACAGGATCAAGAGGGAAATGGGTGGTATAAATCTGGAGAGTTTAGGGTTAGGGATGGACAATGGTGGGGATGCTAGAGATGGACAACTTCCTTCAAATATTGAGCCATCAGCTCTCATTTATCTTAGCCAGCAGGGATGAGATACTCAGAGACACCCAGCAAGCAATGGGCAGCTTCTGTTTTAAACAGGAATCTAAGTCCAGGTGAGTAAAATTTAGGTGTCTGTCAGTGTGGGCCTGTCAGGTAGAATTTCCAGAATGGAGACTTCTAAGAGCTGAAGTCCCCCCAAAATCTGAATGATGCCTCTGTATTAGCCGGCATAGCAAACACTGAGGAATGATAGAAGATGAAATCCAAAGATATGGGAATAATCACACTTTGCAGCATAAAATGAAACACATGCAAGAAGGACAGAGCAGAAGAATATATGTTTAAGCAATATGGACCCATTTTGAGAAGTGAAACCCATAACTGGGGGGGGGAGAGAGAGAGAGAGAGAGAGAGAGAGAGAGAGAGAGAGAGAGAGAGAGATTTGTTGTTCTCAAGGAATGCTTTTATCACAGTCCTGGGAGCACTCCTGAATTTCAGCCCAAATGTTTTGTACAGCTTATTATGTTCTGCTTTCTAAATAAAACTGTCAGCTTTATTGCTGCTTTCATTAAAATGTTTCATTGTATTCACCATGACTTCAGGGTAAAAATAAAGATTGGTTTGTGTTGAGGAGAAGAACTTCCCCTTGTATGAGACCTACATAAATCTGTTTATCTGAAAACCTAACCTCTTGCCAGAAGCTCGGTTCTTATTAACCTCTGGTGCTGGTCCTCATCTGAAATGCTATTACTGTAAGGAAATCATGCTTTTTAGAACCTTAGAAGCATTGCTTGAGATTTCTTTTAGTCTTAATTTTTAAGTGCAACGGGCCTGATTCAAACTTACATTCACAGAAGGCCGTGTGGATTTCAAATGTCTGTTTCTGTCAGTTTTCTACCTCTCCAGAGTCCGCAAGAGCCATTCTCCTGCTCAAAATGATTAAATATCCTGAATCCTAGTGTTGATTCAGGGAGAAATGTAGTCCATGTGGTTGACCTCATGAGCAAGTCACTGGTGAAGAAGTTTATTTATTTATTTGTTTATTTTCTGTGGCTGATCAATGAGATGCCATTCGCAAGGGAGCGGTGAGTTGTAGCTTGATGTTCTTCTCAAGTGCCATCAAATAGCTTCAGAATTACAGCAACCCTAATAGTTTCCCCAGGTATGTGAGATGTTTAAGGAATGTTTTACTATTCCCACCACTTAGGGACACTCCTGGGCTGAGTAGAGATCTGAACCCAGACCTTCTGGATCCTAAACTGCCACTCCCTCCATCACACCACATTGGCTCTTATAGTTGGATGAGCTAACACATATTTTCTGTGACGTTTGGTATGAACTTTATAACCACTATCCAAGGGGCTATTCCCCACCCTGCCTCTTGAGTTCAGCACCATGGACAGCTGTTATGAAACCAAGAATCAAACCCACAGTGGATGTCTCACCAGAAGGAAACTAGAATGACATTTTCTGTTAGAAGGGGAAATACAGAGATAATCTAAAGAACACCTTTATCTTCTTTAAAAAAGATTGCCATTTTTTTCTTCATACTTCTCAATGTTCTGCATTACAAAGCACAGAAATACTGTATCTACACAGTATATTCTTAGAGAAGTCCAGAAACACCTTTACAATGAGTTTCATGGCTTCTACATGACAATTTTGTGGGGTGGTGGTGATGGTGGAGGGTCCGTTGTGCTTCTTCTCATTCCTTTGTATCATTTACAAACAGGGATGCTAAACGTTCACATAAAATCCTTTTGCTCAGAAGAGGAAGGACAGAGGAGATGCAGGGTTGACGGTCTTGTTTTGACAGAACTTGCCATGTTGTGAAGAGGATATGCTCCACGAACAAAAGCAGCTTTCAACAGTTTCATTATTTACAGTGAGGCTGGAATTAAAATCCCTGTGACCTTTGAGAGGGCTCTTGGCTTCCAAGCCATCACTACTGCTGCGGTTGCATCAGAACCAACACCCACACAATATTCCAACCTGAGCTCTGTTAAACAAAGCTGGCTGTAACAGTTGCATCCCAGAAAGCAATACAAAGTCAATGTTCTATGGAGCATGAATCAAAATATCCATTTGATATAAGTTAGGGATGAGTGACATAGGCAGCTTCTCAAAATGTTTTTTTCAGTATCAATTCCCATCATTTTTCAGCTTTGACTTTATTCCCCCAACGCTGGTGGACATGATAACCCAAACAACCACTAAACAATCAACCATCCAACACCTCAATGTTAGCAATTGAAAATAAATCTCCATGATTACTTTGAAAGAGATCATCATGGCACAGTGGTTAAACTGCTGTCCTGCAACCAAAACTGTGCTCACAACCTGGGGTTCAGTTCCAGGTCGAAGGCTCAAGGTTCACTCACCCTTCCATCCTTCTGAGATGGGTAAAATGTGTACCCAGCTCTCTGGGGAGGCAATGTATAGCCCACATCATTACTTGTAAACCTCCCAGAGAGTGCTTTCAAGCACTATGGGGTGATATATAAGCAATACACTTTTTAATTCCCCCACCATACCAGTAATGCTGGTCTGTGGACTTCAGAATTGCTTGTAAAAAGAGATAAAGGGTTCTTAAAGATGAATGTGTATTATGTGGCATAAACTTTTCTGGAGCCCATGTAGTGCTGGGGAGAGCTTTGCCGATACCTTGGATTACTGTAGCAGAAAGGCAAATAAGTAGGTATTGGATGAAACCAAAACGATCACTGGAGGAAAACACATTGAAAACTGAATCCGTCCCACTTTGGACACATTATGAGAAGGGAAGATTATTTGGGAAAGAGAATAATGCTGGGGCACACAGAAGGTAACAAGGAAAGAGGAAAAGCAAATACAGTAGGACCCCAGTATCCGCTGGGGATTGGTTCCAAGCCTTCCTGTGGATAATGAAAACCATGGATAAGAAAGAATGCCAAAATGTCCCCAAAACTGCTATTTTGTGATAGTAACTTGCTTTACAGCTGCTGATTTGCAACAGTAGCTTGCTTTACAGCCGCTGAATTATTTTTGTTCCTCTGCCAACCACGGATAACTGAATCAGTGGATAATGAACCAGTGGATACAGGGGTCCTACTGTATGAGATGTGTTGTCTCCCTAAATGAAGCCATAGGCTTGAATTTACAAGAGCTGAGCAGTTGGGATTGTGCATTCATAGAGTCACAATGGGTTGGAGGTGACTTCACAGCACATTACAACCACAAAAACCCATTTTATTGGACACACAACAGCTGCAAGACATCAGACTAGCAGCAAACTGTGTGCGCGTATTTTTGGTTTTCCATCACCAAAGATCTCAGAAGTGGCATATCTGGCTCAGAAATTGGGTATTCGCCTCAAACGATCTGCCTTTATAATTGCCGTTTCAGGAAGGAAGCGTCAAACAAAGAAAAGAGCTATGCAGTGGCAGAGAGATAAATATCTCTTTCAATCAAATATTGAATATCATGATATACACCATGCTATCAGTCGTTTGCCCTTCAGGAAGGTCAACGGTCTTCCAAATATGTCCTCAGCAAGGATCTTAAAGAAATTATCATTTTCATTCCCAAATGTAGTCATATTGCTTCTGATGAGTGTCAGCATCTCTGCACCAGCATTACATTTTTCTAATATTTAGTTTTCTCCCATTCTTCCCCCACTTCTCTTTCCCCTTCCTCATGCCTATCTGTGCAGATTCAAAAAAGGTTCTTAACTGTTATATGTAATAGATTTTGCCAGTAGCAAAATCCATGCAGGAAAAATAGAGGAACAAAGTCTACCCTGATGAAATTGCAACCATAATTTCCACTTGCCTGACATTTATGGTGTATTGCCATTAGTTTTCAAGTGGCTGTTTGTTTTGTACTTTGCTTTTATTCTTGCATCATGAATGTGTAATGGAAAAAACAGATATTTTAAATGCCAAATGATCAACAGGAGGTGCCGGGCATAATCAATATTACTTAAACACACTGCTAGGCAATTAATTTTTAAAGAAAATCAAATTGTTACACCTCATCAAAATTTGTAACAATACAATAAAGGATGTTACATTTTTTATTGTTTAATTAAAAGCAACATTTAGCACTCGCCAAGCTGAGTGCTGGAGCATTAGGACAAGGCACTTCCTGTTTATCAGCATGAGATATACAAACAGGGCCGGCAGAACATTTTATATTACATGAGTTAATTAGACTTTATTAAATTTCATATGCTTATCAAATTATTGAGCATGATAACTGCGGAACCCCAGAGAAATGTTCCTGTAATGCGTCCAACTGTAAATGAGGCATCCTTAATGGATTTGCCATTTCCATTTAACACAAAATAAGTTTTATGGCAAAAGCATTCTTGTGAACTTGGCAATGAAACACACGTTCTTGAGAAAGGAAGTGCTTGAAGTAACATGGAAGGAAATTTTTCCTTCCATTGAGGTTAAGCTGGAATATATGCCTGTGCTCTTCCCCCTCATTTATCTACTCTACACCCCTGTAGGGTAGGCCAGGCTAAAAGAGAACAAGAAACCCTGGACCAGTGATGACGAACCTTTTAGAGACCGAATGCCCAAAATGCGATTCAAAACCCACTAATTTTGTTTTGCAAAGTACCAATACAGCAATTTAACACAAATACAGGTGGCTGTGAAGGGGTGATGACAGGTGGCCACAGAAAGGGCACCGAGTGCCACCTTTGGCACCTGTGCCATAGGTTTGCCAACACTGGCTTAGTAAGTTTGAACTCCTGGCTGTGAAATTCAGATCTCCCTAGTGCAGTGATGGCAAACCTTTTAGGGACCGAGTGCCCAAATTGAGATTCAAACCCCACTAATTTTTCGCAAAGTGCCAATACAGCCATTTAACCTGAAAAACAGGTGGCTGTGAAGGGGCGACGTTGGGTGCCCAATGAAAGGGCTCCGAGGGCCACCTTTGGCGCCCGTGCCATAGGTTCGCCAACACTGCACTAGACTGCCCAGTGAGAATTATGGATCCTTAGAGGGGCTCTGAATTTCCCAGGTCTCAAGGTCAAACTACCTGAGAAAGCAGCTTTACCTTTAGATCACATGTGAGCTCCATCCACCTTCATTGGACCAGTGAGTAGCTGGAGCTTTGGGTGAGTTCATTCTACCTCATGTGATAATTCCTGAAGAAGGCTGTTACATTGTAACTTTACCACGATTCGTGATTCGAATGAGCCATATCTTTGCTTGCCAACCTTCACTGAAGATGGCTGTCCCAAGGTCCACATAAACAGCCCAATCAAAACAGAAGAAGGCTCGGGAGAAATATCTCCATCACTTTGGTGACCCAGATGTGAAAGTCAGGTGTAACATTGACTTGACTCCTTCTTTGCCATAGGCCCTCACTCAACCAGAGGCATATAAATTAAAATTTAAACGGGAGGGGCCTCTGGCAAAGCAACAGCTTTTGTGCTCACTGTGGCATTTGATTCATTAGACTCCCCCAACTTTGTGAGTCGCTGGTCTTATTTGCCCTGCTGGGCCCTTTAAAACCAGACTTTCCCCAGTCAAAAGGAAGATGTTGAAGGCCAGATTGGTTAACATGCTGTGTTGCTTGTTATTGATTTGTCATCTTCTTTTCTTGGGAACCTATTTCAAGTTGTTTAAAGAAAACAACACACCGCTACTCAGACGTGAATAGACTCAAATCACCCCATCTCTTAAAAAGAGAGAGAGAGAGAGAGAGAGAGAGAGAGAGAGAGAGAGAGAGAGAGAGAGAGAGAGAGGAGGGGGCGTCACAAAAACCAAATTCAGACAAACAAACTGGGGAAGAAAGCCAAAATGGAAGGGTCACCGTTCATACACGGAACCAGAAGCAAGCGCCTGTCTTCATAGTTATTACAGTGTCTCCATGTTGAGTCAACCATAGGATGGCATCCACACACTTTTCTCTAGTTTTGGTTTTTGTTTCGCTTCATTCTCTCTGTGTGTGTAAGTTTTGTCAACATGTAAAGAGCCCTTCAGTCCACCTCATTTTTCCGCAATTGGCATAATGGCCCGGTTTTTCAAAGGGGAAACAAAAAGCTCCGATGGCGTGGGCATCATTAAAAGTGAGAAATGGTTTCTTGTACTTATTTTAGGGCTTGTTCAAATAAGTAACTTAAGCATCCACCCACAGTTTTATCACAATGAAGAGGGAGGAATAGAAAGATACACCATGAATGAGAAACGGACATAGACCAGAATCCCTAAACTTACTGATTTCAAATCTTCATTTGGGTAGCTTACGAGTGGAATGTGAAGAGGGGACTAGTGATGGGCCTGTAAAATAAAATAAAATAAAATAAGGTGTGTTCTTTTAAGTAAAGGTTCAGGAACTCATGAACTACTCACTTTATGGCCTCCAGGTTATTCTGTTACTGGGAACTAAGAAATCAACAACATTCAAGACTGCACTGAAGTATAAAACCTAGCCAGGCAGATGGATTAAAGCTGAAGTTTCAGGAAATTAGAACTGTCATGCAAGGAGGTCCTAGTTTAAAAAATGATTTTAGATATTAGCTATGTTGAGATGAAATGGAGACAAAAGAAATCACATGTGACATAATGGGTTTGAATGAAAATAAAACAAAGCAAAGAGTTCTGCTTATATACCACCACATAGTGCTTAAAGCACTCTCTGAGCGGTTTGCATTTTAATTATGCAGACTACCCATTGCCCTGGCCAGCAAGCTGTGTACTCATTTTACCAACCTGGGAAGGATGGAAGGCTGAGTGAACCTTGAGCCTGCTGCCTGGAATTGAACCCCAGGTCATGAGCACAGTTTAACCACTGTGCCACGAGGCTCCTATGTGTGATCCTTGGAAAAGGGCTAGCTGGAACTTTGACCAGGAGAAGCATTGAACTTTCTGCTTCAAGTCCAACCTGTAGAGTTTCTGTTTGGAATGCAATTGCTTCAGACATCCAGCATGCAGGAGTAATTCTGACCTACCGAAAATGCCATAGGACAAATCATGTATACAGGCTGCAACATCCTTTAAAAAGGAGGCAAGAGGACAATTAGACATTGGAGCGCTTATTTCCACATCAATTGGCTAAGCAGTCATTATGGCCTTTGAGATGCTTCATTTGTGGCTTAACAGGCAGAGACGCCTTGGGACCAAGCGTTCTGCATAACACGGAAGAGCATAAAAGTTTTTCCAAGAAATTTACCAAAAAGTTTTTTTTTTGCCCTGGGGTCTTAGAGACCAAAAGGCTCCCCTTAAACCTAGACAGAAAGCTGTTCAGACTTTCAGCAAAAGAATGATCGCTTCTGAAGAAGATTGCTATGGAAACTTTCTTCCACGTTGACTTTTATTGCATTTTATTTGAAAACCTGAAGTTATTTCGGCTCTAAATATGCGATCTGAGAATTTGCTAGTCTTCACAGAGGTACTGACATGACCTTTTCATCCATCTGCTCTGGCCTAATTCGACAGGTATTGCTATTTCCAGCCTAATGAAGGCCATGGTTTATCTCTGCCTGCCACGTAAAGGATAAAGAGGAGGCACCTACCGGAGGACAAGAGTTGGTAACTCGACTTCAGCCATAATATGTTTGAATGCGTTTTATTTCTCTGTTGTTTTATTCCTCTGTTTCTTGCTTAATTTGGGGCAAAAAGGAAAAACACCCCACCCTTGAAGATGTAACAAACAATTTGAGAACATGGTGCAATTTCAGGTAGGTAAGGATTTTTAAAAAGGAGCAGTGTTGTCCTTTGTTCTGATTTGAGAGATAGAGACAACTGGAGACCTACAGCCATTCAAGAAGACATTATTTCGTTATGCAGACATCCTCCATCTAAGGCTGATACTCATTGAAGTTCACGGTCCCGCTGGGGACCAGTACAAAGAAATCTAACTGCACGTCCATTGCGGGAGGAGGGGAGTTCATCCCGACCATGCCCCCTGAACTGTGATCTAAGCGGTATGAGAGATTCCCTTCCCTGACCTTGGGAATCTCTTCATCTCGCTTCCCATTACGATATGAGTGCCCGTGAGGTAAGGCTCATCACGCAATGAGACATTCTCCATCTAGTGGCAGGAGTGCAAAGTGCCATTCACCAGTACATTCCCTATGGAGTCAGCAACCCAGTGCAGAGAGATTAAAAGACAAATGTCTCAAACTTAGCTCCATAACGAATTTAAGGCAAGACTTCGGAGAATCGAAACATCGAAAAACGGAAGGTACCCCCCCCAAAAAAACACCAGAGAACAAAGACATGGAATTTCACATCTCACCACAGAACGAGGACGTGCGGAAACAGTCATGCAGGTATCATCAATCACACCTGTGCATACACGGGAACAGGGACAGAACCGCAAGAAGACCATGTGACCATGACCGACATCAACACGCAACAAACTTCCTCCCAGGATGAGAGTGGAGGTGGAGTAACTGTCTAAGACATTGTAAGCAGAAAGGGCGCCAAGTTGGTAGTGGATTAGTGTGTGGCAATAATTTTGCAGTATTACCACCCTGGAAAGTGAAGAGTTGCCAAGCTATGTGCTCGGGTGCCCCGGGGTGCCACCAAACCCAGCCAGGATGTCACGGAACCCTCATTAGTTATACTCAGGACTGGTTTCCCCTGTCCCTTTTCTCCCCATCACCCCCAAATAATTATTTCAGGGGGGGCACACACAGTGGCCAGGAAGTCAAGAGAGACACAAGTCAAAAAGGTTTGGGAACAATCACTGGAAAGTTCTTGATGGCACCGTTGACAGGATCGGGCTCATATAAGGAAGATTCTTATCCTCTGATTTCAATATTAATGGAATTCTTAATGGAATTCACCCCCAAAAAATCTGTTTTAATCTGTTTACAACTTTCCTAGGTAGTTGCCCCTGCTTCATAGCCATAAGCTCTCCTGTGCCCTATCCCACTGAAGTCTGGTAGTATCAAGACCAGATGTTCCAATGGCTTTGAACCCTATCAACTGAGATCCTTTGGATCCTTTGGAAATGGAGGTGGAGCTGTGGTTTTCCATGGAGTCACGGTCCCCAAAGCTAAAAGCAGAAGAGCGCAACTGGAGACATTACATTCCTGATCAAGACGGTTACTTCACGTTCATTTCATGATAATGTTGTTTGTGGTCACGTGGTCTTGTCCTGGTTTTGTCCCTGTTTCCGTTTTTACTCACGGGTGTGATTAACATTACCGTGACAAACTATTACCTCACGTCCTTGTTTTGGAACAATTACTGAATTTCACTGGCTTCGTTTACCCTTTTTTGAGGGGCCTGGGTTCCGTTTTTTGATATTTTGAATCTCCAGAACTTTGGCTTTCATGCGTTAAGCTCCAAAACTCCCTGTCATTAGATGGAGAATATGTGTGTTGCGTGACAAGCATTACTTCACGGGCACTTGTCTCGAAACAAGAACTGAGACAAGACAATTCCCGAGGCCAGGGAGAGGTATGTCTCATCACACTCTGTTCCCGGTTCAGGGGGCATGGTTGGGACCAACTCCCGCCGTGATGCAATGAACATGGAGTAACCTTTTTTTTATGTACTGGTCCCAAGAGGGAAAGCAAACCGCCTTGAGAGGGACGTGAAGTAACCATCTAAGGCTGCCTAACAGGGACAGTCCATTAGTAAATATTTTCAGTCAGTGCTGAACCTCCATGAAGTGAGCCAGGGAGGTTTCTCACCGTCCTCCTGCTGAAGAGGCCTGTGGTTGAGTTTGTTGCAGAGTTGTGAACGTTCAGTGGAAGGGCTGTGTAAAGTGTGGGCTTTAACAGCCGGATAGCAGTGCTAAAAATGAAAACAGAGACACAGTGGTGATTCCCTTCACCAAACGTATCTGTATTTACAAAATATACAAGTCCAGCAAACATAACAGAATCAGCAGGCATAAACGTAGTCAAAATACAGTCTGGTCTGGTGAACCAGTAATCCAGGAACTCACCAATCCAACTGGCAAAATGACGTGCTGCTCTCTCCAACACACCTCCAATACATGTGCTACACATCAAGCCTTCTTTTATCCTCTTGGCTGATGCAACAGTGATTTAGCATACGGAGAACCGAGCATGTGCAAAGTGTCACCTGATGTCTATACCTATTAGACAAATATCCTACAGGCGTTCAGCAATTTCTGTCAAGTCATTCTTCCCGAATTCAATATGCCAATTCACTTTGAGAACAAACCTTGACAGAGTTGGAGAAGTTTTGCATGCAACATGTGTGCTCCCTCACCAAGCGATGACCCTTGCTACGCTATTGTCGACCAACACAAAGAACTGTATCTACTTCTCCGGGGGGACTTCCTCTAAGGCATACCAAAGCCTGAGCAAACAGCCTAAAGCCATGTTGCTACACCACTGCAAACATGCAACGGAGAACAAAAGGTGGTGTTTTCCTATGCCTTTCAAGGAAACCAAACGTAGACGCCGAAACATATTGCAGGCAGCATCACCTGCTTCTTGTTTGTCTCTAGCTTACCCCAGAAATGTCACTGCAAGCTGAGAAGTGGATCGAAACGCAGGGCCAGCACCTGCCACTTTAAAAAGAAAGAAGCGCAGGCAGAAAAGGAGGAAGGGGGGACCTTCTATAGGAGAGCCTCTTGTTTATTTTGTAAGCGCCCAGGGGTGCAGTGAAGTAACTGCCTAGATGCAAACAATACCAGTGATGATTAAGCAAGCTTTTCACATAAAGAATCACCAAGACAGGAGTGCTAAGGGGATTGGGGGGTTGGGGAAAGAAATGAAGAAAGGGGGGAGAAATGTTTTGCAGATGGTCCTTACTAAAACGGCATCGCTAGGAACCACTCCAAAAGAGCTTTGGTGAACCAAACCATCTCCAATGCTTGCAACATCCCCCCTCCACGGCCCCTACACACACACACACACACACACACACACACACACACACACACACACACACACACACACACACACACACACACACACACACACACACACACACACACACACACACACACACACACACACACACACACACTTCAACTTGGCAAGCAGCCAAGTTCACTCTTGGCTTGAAAAGAATTCTATAGCTGGAGGCAAAAAAAAGAAAAAAGAAAAAAGTAGGCACTGCCACGATTTAAAAGAGAATTGGCTACAGTAGGAATGATAATACGCCATATCGTTAAAATGCAACGGGCATCTTATGCTCCCTACAGCTCTAGGAAAATGTGCTTACTCGTCAACTATTTACCGAGGGGGGAAAGAGGCAAAAAAAAAAAATCAGAACCTCAAGAAAGATGGAGGGGGACTTGTATTTCTTAAAATAAAATAAATCAAAATAAAAGAGTCCATCCTCCAATTTTTATTTTGTTTCATTTTTGAAATAACTGGGTGCTGTACATGGTTAAGACTGGTTGGGTACTGGAATCTCTACAGTCCTAGCTCCGTGTTCATTTGTCTCAATTAAAGATATACCCAGTGAATTCATAACTAAGATCAACAGACACTAAAGTCTGAGGTTCATAAAGGAAACCCTTTTGAACTGTTTGCAAGCTGATAACGTTCCGCTTTCTACATCATCGGCTGTTATTAAGGTTCACAATGTGGTGAACCTAAGGATTTTTCAAGGCTTTGATAGGGTATCTTTAAAACCTAGTGCTTCTCTAGGGGGACGATCTTTAGAGAGAACAAAAATGTGCCCTAAGGTTATATTTAAATCAATGATGTTTTTTTGTGACACACAGATGGTAACCATGTTCTGCCCTCTCTGCATGCAGAGTGTGTGAACTATGTAGCCATGTGAAATAATCCTACTAAATTTCTCGTTCTCAGTGAGGCGAGAACCAAGAGGTCACAATCAGCAAAGCTTAATTTCCATGAGATTTCTGTCCTCCAGTCCAAGAAAGAGATGTCCAGCACTGACAAAAAAAGAAAAAGGATGGTACTTGTTTCAAAAAGATGTGTACAACCCATCCACTGCTTCTCACAAGTCCATGAAACCAAACAGCAGTGTGTGGGCTTCCATATTTTATTTATTTATTTATTTATTTATTTATTTATTTATTTATTTATTTATTTATTGTATTTGTACCCCGCTTATCTTCCATGTGGAACTCTAAGCGGCTCACACAGGGCGAACAGGCACCAATAAACACAAAACAATAATTATATAATATACAACAGAAAAAAAGAAAGATTAAAACAATTAAAACCTGGTGCGTCCAAAGACCAGCAATAAAATAGCTATTAAGCCAAGCAACTAACTAACAGCATAGCCCTACGATACACACAAACATGATCATTTCTAGAGAAAGCTCTCGCCAACCTTCCATGATGGCACTAGGAAACATTTTACTGTATTTGCCTGTGAGGAGGAGAAAGTTATGGTTCCCCATCCCCAGATGCAAAGATGAAATAAGGTAATTATCCTCCAGGTCTGGTGCTGAGGTTCTACCCTGAGGTCCAGAATTAAACCACCTGTTGATTAATTCCTGTTTTGCTAAAAAGAACTTTAAAAATAGGTTCTTAATATGTGGATTTAAACTTAACTATAGCATATTTAAGACATTTCATGAGAGTTATGGTTAACGTTCTGCTTGATTATAGCTTCAAACCAGGATGGGACAGTGATTGAAATGCTGGTTTTAAGTGTGAGAGGCCTGGGTGTGGATCCTCACTCAGCCATGAAACTCACCAGATGATTTTAGGCTGGTCCCACCTCTTTCCTGCTTTGTGCTGCTGGCCAATCAGAGAGGGAGGTGGGATTATGCCTGTACCTGCACAGCTCCTGATTGGCCAGCATCACAGATCTAGCACAGATGACATTGCAGCATGATTGGCCAGCAGCGCGAAGCAGGAAAGATGACGTCGCAGCATGCTTCCTCACTGGATTTTAGCCTGCATGAGACAGAGAAAGCTAAAGCAATTGGATGTGCATGTATCAGCCGGTTCCGATGACCACCTGGCTCACCTGGTTCATTTCCTAACCTTCTGGTTCCTTTGGGCACATGAATGAAGATAAAAGCTGCAAGTCACGAGAGAGAGGAGTGGTAGTGATTGTGGTGATATTAATGACACCAAAAGGCAAGATAGAACTTGCCAAAGGGCTTGGGTTTTGCCAATCCTATAAAAACTGAAATTTCATGCCATCCTTGCTGAAAGAACCATATTTCAGAGGGATAGATGGAATGGCAAAGCAGTTAATGCACATTTAAGAAAATTGTCGCGGGACTTATCTAAATTCGAAGACAGCACTTGCTCTCTTTCTGACAGGAAGTTCAGAATTAAATGTGGGGGAAACGGCTTCATTTAAAAAAAAAAATCCCCAATCCCTACATCACACCTTTGCCAATAGATATTCTATAAGGTAGTTTGCAGCACAGTGCCAAGGGCATATCATTCAGAATTTTCCATTTCAGCAAAGAATGAAGGAGAAACCAAGTGATAAGGTTAAAATGATGAATGTTCCAGAGGCTGAACAGAATAAGTTTTTAAAAAATACCCTAGAGTTTTGGAACAGGGTGAGGTGAGGACTTTCTGAGCCTGAGTGGAAGCTCTTGAATTTTCCAGACCTTAGCTGTTCACATTTCAAATTCTATTAAACGTGGTGTTATCTAGATTCCAATCCTGTATGTTGTAAATGACTGAACCTTCAGGACAGGAAAAAAACCATTAAAGAAAAGTCGATTCATGCTCAATTTAAGTGCTGGCTGAGCCGTAATAAGCTAGCTGGATTGCACAATGGTTTTGGTACCTGGTTGCTGAGTCAGAGGTTGGGAGGTCAATACTCCACACTGGTCCTCCTGTGTATAAAACCAGCCTGTGAGACCTTGGGCAAGCTGCATTGTCCAAAGAGGCCTCCCTAAGAAATCAATGGTGAACAACAACTGCCTATTCTCTATGTAGAAAGCCTTGGAAATAGTCACTATAAGTCAGAATTTACTTGCTGGCTTATTATTATTATTATTATGCACTATAAGTCAGAATTTAATTCCTGGCTCATTATTATTATTATGCTGTCTCCTGATACCACTTCCCAGATGCAGGAGAGTGGTATCAGGAGACAGATACCTAGTCTCGTGCGCTCCCAGATGCATCTGGTGGGGGCACTGTGAGATACAGGAAGCTAGACTAGATGGGCCTTTGGTCTGATCCAGCATGGCTCTTCTTATGTTCTTATGTTCTTGAGACCCTGAGCTTTACTTGAAGTCCCAGTAAAACCTGCAGTCAAATAGCCAGACTCAAAACCACTGCATTCAGTCTTTCCCTGGTAGTTCAACTCCCAATTTCTCCCTACTATATATACAGTGGACCCTCGTATAACAGTTTGTATAATATAAAATCTGTACAACATTACAAATTCCAGAGAGAGGGGAAATTTGCTTAACAGAATGGCCTATGGGGCGAATCTGTACAACATAAAAATGGTTGCGATTAGGGATGACTTTGTTTTCAATGCATTCCTAGGGGAAATTTGTATAAAGGAAAATTTGCTGAACATAATTGCATTTGGAATTAATTAATTCCTTTGTACGAGGTGCCACTGTGTTTTAAAAGCTTCTATAAAGCATAAAGCAAGGAAAAATAACCAATTGCTTTATCCAGCTTCCGTCTGACCTTCCTGTGCATAAACTTCAACGAGATGTTTGTAAATCTCAACTGGAGTGTCGTGTTTTATTAAAACACCCATCTGTCTCAATCACGCTATCTGTAAGGCAAGCCCAGTTTTCATTATCTGGCAATACATGGACATATTTGGGATGGTATCTTTTCAGGTTAGTTTTAATCGGTCCTTTCTTCTTTTTTCAAGAGTCAATCATAGCCATATATGAGAAAAGTCTTGAGGAGGTGTGGGAGAGGGCTGTATTTTGTCCCACCATTATTTAACCTTCCCAAATAGTCAAGTTTTATTTATGAAATTAATCTAATCCTAGGCCTGTCCAGATGGAAGGGACCATCTAGCCCAGTGGTGGTGAACATTCAGCACTCCAGTCCAGATGTCTTGGACCACAACTCCCAGAATTCCGAGCGTGGCTTGCCAAAGACAAATGACTGTGGGAGTTGTGGCCCAAAACATCTGGAGTGTTGAAGGTTCGTCACCACTGGCCTACCCCTTTCTAAGACTCATAGTGGGGCATTAAAGTCCCAACCTCTGAGTCCACAGCCAGATGCTGAAACCACGGCACTGTTTTAGCACCCTTCTACTAAAGAGCTTACAAAAAAAAAAAGGGATTTTGAAACACAAGTTAGAAGCAGATCGAATCAGAAACCAATGTACAACCAAGACTAATTTATCCATTATGATCAGAACATCACAAGGTTAACGTCAGTTTGTTTAAAGTCCAAAGACACTTGTTGTGACAGCCTTCCTAAAAGCAGGATAAGTGAAAAACTGAGAAGCCAACATACTGTTTTTTAGCTATGCCTGTAGAAGGCAAACAGCATAACTCACATTGGCTCCCCCCCCCGGCAATTATGAAGTCCCTGCTTGGATTTTCAGGCACACAACCACCCACCAGCTTGGCACACGCCCACAAATCTAAGCAGCAACTCAGTAATTATCAGTAAAGCACTACTGAGGGTCATTGTGCCCCCTGTCTTTTGCAAATGGAACTATGGAATACGTGTTCTGCTTTTTAGGAGCTGTCCAGGAGAATGCCCTCATCAAAGTAAGCCCTATAGGTCTTAGCATTCTCAAGCCACCCCACCCCCAAAGGGATGAATGAAGAATGAAATATGAAGAATGAGTGGCAGACAAGACATCATGGATCGATTCAGGAATAAAACGCTGATGGCCTCCCATTGCCATATAGATATGAAATAACCCCAGATTCTTCTAACAAATAAGATCCTAACTCCAAACCTCTCGTCCTTTTACTGGGGCCTTTTGTGAGCAGGATTCGGGCTGAATTTGTATACCGCTTCATAGTTAAAAAAAAAAAAAAAGCTAGCTTGCTATGGAATTCAAACTGATCCCTGTCTTCCTTTCATTCTTCTAAGGGACAATTATACTCAAGGTATTGTATGTTTTTCAGCAAGTCACAACAGCAGCAGAAGGAATAAAACACACTCTGCTGTACTGCAGAACTGAATTAAGAGCAGTTAAGGAGCCTGAGGAATTGGTAACTAGGTTTATAAGAACAACAATATTGTGTTTCATAGTGAGCTGAATTTCCCAAACATAAAGCCAACTTTCGGGAAATCCCACTACTAGCGAGCAGCACGGCTGCAAAAGGAGCACAAAATCAGGACATTTGTTTACTGACTGGTTTAGCAAATTGGGAAAGGCAACAGGGCCAACGCTCAGCAGCTGGATCTGGACTAGCCTCAAGAACAAATAATCAAAAAGCACAGACACTCAAAGGGAGCCATGTGGTCCTTACACAAAAACAAATGTAGGAGAAAATGACACCTTTATTAAGACCCCTAAAAAAATCAGTCAAAGCAAATTTCTTTTGGAAATTAAAATTCCACTTCTTCAGTCTGGAAGCTCATTCATGGCAACTGGGCTTCTTGGGAGATTGAAACATTTCGCTGCTCATCCAAACAGCTTTTTCAGACTGAGGAAAGCTAGTTGCCAGGCTGGGGGAAGTACAAGAGCCCCCAGCTAGGACCCCCCCAAGCCTGATTCAACATGCATCTGCATATCATGGATTTTCAATTATTGCGGGTCAGGCCAGGTCCCAAACCCCACGATAGGTGGGGGATCACTGTATTCCCTGCCATTGAAACATGGCATTCCTTTCTGGCTGTGGGGCTTGAGGAGAGACAAGAGACATCACCAGTCATGGCCACCTCCATCAGAAGTCTTGGGTAAGAACTGGGGCTGCTTACCAAAGTCAATTAAAGCTAGATTTAATAGTGAGCCCCAGCAGATCTCTTCTTCCATTTGGAGTTCACTTTTGCTGGCGTCAAGAGCCCACCTCATCCTGTAGGTGGCACTGTGGGCACCCATTGATGGTATCTTTCGAAGTCCAGGGAAGAAAATAGGAAAAAGGCAGGAGAATCAAGTTATGGTTCTTGTTGTCAAGTCATACTTAAGTCCCTGGAGACTCGAATCATGCCCCCCATAATGACTCAGATTCAACTTATAATCAGAACCCACATACTCCTCCTTTTTTAAAGGGGGGAGCTTGCCTTTAATAGAGGCTCAGACTTGGGGCTCGGGACTTGATCCCAAAGACTTGAACTCAGAACTCAGACTCAAAGACTTGCCAACATTCTGGGGGGAAACCATGTGGCCCTTACAATTTTATTTACCTTGTAACACTTACTGAGCTGAAGCCACCATGCTCTGTCTCAGGCAACAAACAGGTAGAGTTCCTCACCATGACTACTTGGTGAAGAAATGGATTCACTCACCAAGGGAATGTTTGAGCCCCGACTCTCTTTTTTTATATATATTTTTATAATTTTTTTATAAATTTAGACATGGGCACCTTCTGAAAAATGACACACTTTCGTCATTTTGTAAGCTTTTGAAACATTATGAAACGAAATGGGAAACAGCATTTTGTTGCAAAATGAAACAAAATTCTTCTGCTTCCCTTTCAAAATGAAACATTTCATTACTCTGTAAAATAACTCCCTTGTAAAAAAACTACCCACCAAATTTGGTATCTCTAGGATCCAGGGGAGCCATTTTATAGAGCAGGCCTGCACAATGCATCAACCGCAGATGACCGGTAGCCCACAGGGCCATCAGAAGTAGCCCGCCATGTCTCCGGCAGCCTCCCTATCCACTGCCAGCAGCGGCGTGTTGGGGGAGGGTGCCCACTTGCCCATCTGGATGTTTGGTCTGGATTTGTTCCTTCCACTGCCATGCCCCACCCCCGCACTTGGCTTCCACTGCCATGCCCCACCCCTGCACTTTGCATGTACATTCCTGTAAGTAGATTGGTGGGAGTCTGGCGGTGCTGCTTGCAGTCAGCCCTCTCCAGCCTGGCTGGGTCACCTTGTGGCCTCCGCAGCGGCTGTGGTGATGGAGGAGGACGAGGAGGAAGAATCAGGTCCAGGCTTGGCTGCTGTGCATGCTCAGTCCTCTCCAGCCTGGCCGGGTGGCCTTGTGGTCACAGCAGCAGCCACAGTGATAGAGGAGGAGGAGGAGGAGGAGGAGGAGGAGGAGGAGGAGGAGGAGGAGGAGGAGGGCCAGGCTGGGCCAGGGCAGCAACCATAGTGATGACAGAGAAGGAGGAGAGGGAAGGAGGGGAAGGAGGAGGAGGGCAGCCAGGCCAGGCTGCCCCACATGCTTGGCCCTCTCCAGCCTGGTCCGGTGGCCACGTGCACATTCCTGTAAGTAGACCACAGGGGCCTTGGGGAGATCAAAGTAGACCGCAGGGCCCTTTGGGAGAAAGGAGTAGACCGTGGGCTGCTCCAAGTAGGACAGTCCTGTTATAGAGTAAGAAATCATTTTGTTAGTGTTTTGTTTCATTTCAATTTTTTTTTACAAACAAGCAAACTGAACCACTAGTAGAAATGAAACAAGTCAAAACTCAGTTTTTCCATTTCGGGCCCATCCCTATATAACAGGCATGTCCAAACTTTGGCCCTCCAGATGTTTTGGGCCACAACTCCCACAGTCCTTTGTCATTGGCAATCTAAACTTAGAATTCTGGGAGTTGTGGTACAAAACATCAGGAGGACTAAAGTCTGGTCATGCCTGCTATATAACATTCCCTTTTCATCATAAAAAAATTGTTCGACTGCATTTCCTTCTTCATTTTGTATTTCTTACATTCCTACCTATGACCTCTTTCATCTCTTTAAGAAGCCCTTCGAAATCTACCTGCTGTGATTCCCATTTGAAAGCGAGATTCCCCCACACCCGTTAATTCCACCTTTATCTGAGGAATGTGGCAAGCAGATCCAGAAAACTCTGTCCCCATCCTTAGGGAAATCGCCCTCCTGAGCTTTGTTTATGTTCACATTGTGAAGCCTTCGACACCGAAGTCAAACATGGCCACGAAAGAGTATGGGGTGAAAATGAGAGCCAAGGGGTCATCAACCCCCAAAAAGAAAAACAAAACCCATTGATCCTCCCATTTTGGAAGATTAAACAAAAGGAGGGTGGGTGCTTCCCCTCCTCCTGGTAGCAGCAGCTGGGATGAAAATTGCCCAAAAGCCATAAAAATCCATTTTCCCATTTAGTGCCATTTGTCAGACTTGAGAAATGGGCATGAATTTCAAAGCCATTGGCAATCTGGCCACAGTTCTGTGGCTCTGCCGTTGATAGGACGGCCTTCCTTCCTTCCCTCCTCCTCCTCCTCTCTCTCCCTTCTCTTTCCTTTATTTACAACTCTTTTGATAAGCCTTCAGCAAGTTACATAGGTTTGGCCGCCTTGTATCTCCTTTGGCTGGATTAGAATACTTGATGACAGTTAGGATAAGTTTGAGGCAGATGGTTCTTGACATTTTTTCATGCCATCAGTTACAACTCGGGCAAGGAAGCACTTTCATCCTTTGTTTATCCTTCACTTAGAAGCCACTATACCCGATCGTTAAACTTTCATTTTTCACAGTGCTGATTAAGGCATACCACAAGGCAGATGTTATTCAGTGCTGAGTTCTCTCTTTTTCTTTCTTTCTTTCTTCTCCCCCATCCCCCTTCTCCTCCTTAACAATTTACATTTAGCACCAAAAGCTAGCTTTGTACTTGTTCCACTGGATCAATCTACATTTCTAAAGCACCAAGGTCAACCCCTGAGCGTTGCTCTTCTGTCAAACAACTAAAATGTTTCATAAAGTTTGCCTTGTGCTTTTTTTGTTCTTGATAACAGAGTCTCGTCCGCCCTGTTTACATGTTCGAAACTCCCGAAATGAATACAAATACTTTTTTTGCAACTCCCTAGGTGCAATTAGGAGAGATATATTGTCATTTAATATCCAGTTGTATGTGGCTCTTTCAGTTGAAAGAGAATGAACAGAAAAGAGAGAGGGCCAGAAAACTACAGTTTTGCCGTATGACGCAGAAGGAGGACCTTATTTTCCATATCAACATTTCAAACGAGAAAATAATTACCATTTCTGCAAGCAGTTGGCCTTCTTCACAAGAGATACAAGCGCCGGCATTGACTGCACCAAAATGCATGTTTTCTTCTCTTACAGATTTCACGGCTACAAGAGATCATATTAGTGATTATCAAAATTATATAGTTCTCAAAAGAAACATGATATAACTAAAGAATGCAGAAATACATAGCCAGGCTACTGCAAAATGACTAACATAGGGAGGAAAAACCCGGTGTACCTTCTGTTTTGTTGAGTGGGTTGTGATTTTTTTCCAAATTACCTGGGTGTGTTCAAGAATATCTGTCTACTGTATATTTATATACAACATATAAAGGATGAATCTGTCATGCTTACAGAAAACCTGGAGGTCATGTCTGGCTCAAGATACTGCTCAGATTGAGGCATACAGACACTCACCAATGACCTAGGAGGACAGTGGTGTTCTGAGGTTCTATCAAATGTTTGGGGTCCTTTGGCAGCTTCTATGCTCTGTGTGCACAACCCTAAGATGGCCCATGTCCATGGCGTTTTCTTAGCAGGAAAACTGGAGCGGCTTGCCAGTTCCTACTCCAGGAGCCCAAAGCACCTGGCATCCCCTGGTGGTTGCTCATCCAAGTACTAACCAGGGCCGACCCTGCTTAGCTTCCAAAATCAGGTGAGATACAATTGACTAAAAATATATATATGCAATCTGCTAGCTTTCGCGAATCATGACCATTCACAGGCTTATACACACATGCACACACAGAGGCACACACACACACATTAGTAGTCTATGAAGGTATTGCCTACTGTAACATTTATATTTTGTAATGCCCACAGCACTGCCTTTTATTTCAGTGGACATTTGCTACGGTTACTGTTATTCCTCCAATAACAAAGGTAGGCTCCTTCCTTTCAGGACAGCTCCCAGCCCCCTTGCAAACCAGAGTGTATTACTCACGCAAAAGGAATGTATGAATACAAATGATAACCATGGTGATACATTTCATGTATAACAAGCGAGTCATTAATCTAGACTCTTCCAGTGCGTAGGAGAGTAGAATTCATAATAGGATGTTATAGTTTTTAATGTATTGTTGTATGCCACCCAGAGACCATTTGGTACTGGAGCATCTAAAAATTATGTAAATAAATATATAAATAAATAAAACACCCTTTACGGACAACTTTTCCCTTGTTTTGTGACTCTCTCCTACTGGAGGGTGGAAGTCATTCCCACTTTGGATGCAGCCATTGTAAACAAGGACGTAGCGTTGCATCTCCCCTGCTCTAATTCATGCTATGTATCAGAACAAGAAGCTTCGGTATCATTTTAAAGACCTAACCATGGGGAAGAGTGAGAGGGTGTTGTTGAGGATGGAGGATGACCAGAACAAATTCTGGGCCCTGTAACAAATGATGTTGGATTGTGCAACCTGAATGTATTCTGGGTGACATTTCCACTGTATCCCTACTTCAACCTGATTGTTTTAGATTTGTGTTATTTTTCTGCTTCTGCTGGTTATGGAGGAAGAAAGCAAAAAGCAAAGTGTTCTGCACTTCAATTCTGGGCCCTGTTCTGTAACAAATGATGTTGGATTGTGCAACCTGAATGTATTCTGTGTGACATTTCCACTGTATCCCTACTTCAACCTGATTGTTTTAGATTTGTGTTATTTTTCTGCTTCTGCTGGTTATGGAGGAAGAAAGCAAAAAGCAAAGCGTTCTGCACTTCAAATAGTCTCTGGGAGGTTTACAGTTTAATTATGCAGGTTATACACACAAACACGGCAAGCCACACCCCTCTAGAAGTCTTCAGCAGCTCCATGGAGATCTCAGAGGTCCTCATTCTTGGCCCGAACATGTTACAACTCACCTTCAGGACCAGAAGATGGTTGGTTTCTATGTCGAAATAAAACAGAGACACCAGCCGGCTTTGTCACGAAAAACATGGGCTAGATAACAGCAAACAAAGCATTTAGTTGAATTCTCTGCAAACCATTAAGGAAATTTACCAGCATGACGAAAGTATGTCCTTGCCTCTGGAGATAGTGTAAAATCTGTCTTTATTTTTACTTAATTTGTTTGGGGGCAAACAGCAGTAAAAGCTGTTTTCACTGATAGTTTTATAAGGCGTGTAATATATTAATGTTATTTTCAAAACAGTGTTTACAAGGAGTGAGTAGTGTTTTACGTGATTACCTGGCATGTGCCAAAGGGTGTCAATAATATTTTTGTTTTCGTTTCTCTTTCCCCAGTTTTTAATAAATAATCTGGTCAAGATGCTGCAGTCTATGGAGAGGAAACTGTTTCTTCCCTAGAGGTTGGACATCAGCCCTGATCACTGGGCATGCTTGACGGGCCTGAATGATGTTGGAATCCAACCACCTCTGGCACTCCATAGGTTCTCAATTCCCGTCTTAGTACACCATATTTTGAACCACTAGAATAAGCCCATTTCTGTGCTGCAACATTCCCTGTGGTATAAACAATATAGGCCAAGCAAACCTGCAGTGTGGTGTTATTAATTATGTATACATAGTGTTTGGGGTACAATCATCTCCTGGACCCAGGCTGCCTCTCTCTGCGCGTGGGTGTCTATGTGTGTGTGAGAGAGAGAGATTGTGTGTGTGGGAGTGTCTCTGAGCTACACCTGGGACCCAAGGCTCTTTATTGGTAACAGTAAGCAAGTACATAAGGGGTGGAGAGAAGCATTGGCAATAGGACAGAGGAAGAGACAGAGGAAGGATGGTCTTTGGTGACGTATGCGTTCTATCTAGGAGGAAATGCTAGCTAGTGAGGACTCATTGATAAGGGAGAGGAAGGAGCTTCGGGCTGGTCACAGACAAGATGTGCCTGATATCCTGATATCTAGCTTGCCATCCGTTTCCCCTGGCCTCCTGACCTATGCCAGGTCCAGGTCAGTTTAACCACACACTGGGTTCCCTACTTGCTCTCTGGACATGTTTGTCCAGGCCTTAGACTGCCTCAGTGCTTCCAGGTTATTTTGGGGTTCAGAGCCTATTGGGGTATGGAATCCCCTCACTGCAGAGCTTTCATATTTTCTGTTTCTTTATTACATTTCCAAGAATCACCGTGACAATGTAGAACTTGATGATGCCAACCTTTAGACTGCAGCTTCCCAAATCCTCAGCAGACATGACTGGTGACCCAAGCATTTTGGAAGTTGTAGTCCAAAAAGTAACTTTCCTGAGCTCTCCAGGAGGGCGTCCTCAGCAGATAGTTATGTCTCAGCACTGAATCCCAGCACTCTTAGCTGGGATCTGCTTCCATGGAATACGTTGTGCTCCCATTTGTTTCTCCAGTCTACCCCATCTGGTGGTAGGAACCATTCATGATGTGCTCATTGGGTGCTTTGGCACCATGACCAAACTGGAGCAGCTAGAATATCAGGGGTGTCCAAACGTCAGCCATCCAGATGTTTTGGACCCCAACCTCCAGAATGCCAAACCAGAATGGCCAATGGCAAAGGACTGTGGGAGCTGTGGTCCAAAAAATCTGGAGGACCCGAGTTTGGACACCCCTGAGCTAGATCATGCAAAATGGAGTCAATGAAGGTAAGATAAAATTACATAAAAAGTGCATGGTTTGGTGCTTGCATCCACCTGCCCCTCAAACAACCCTGTTTAGCTCAAGTGAGATCTTTCCATTGAAAAGGAAAGACTCTTTCACTTCAAAGGGAACCCGGGATGCTCTGTTCGTTGGCAGTTTAGAAACCAAGCAAACCCAGAGGAACATGCCTTGCCTTCCCATTGAGTCTCTGCTTGTGATTTATGGCTTTGACTTGGGCAATGGGCACCCAAAGAAATGATGCAGAGGTAGAGGTCAACCCCGGAGCCATTCCCTCCCTCTGAACAGGAGCATTGTCCCTGGTGTGGGTTTGGGGGGGGGGGGGAGAGGGACAGGGAGCAGGGCGAGAAGCACGGTCCAACTTACTGGAAACTTTTTTCTCAGGGTGGAAGAAAAAGCTGTCAGATTAACAGCTGAATACAAAATGGTGGGCCTTCGTATATCCTTCTCCTGCGAGTAACATGAAACCCTGGAAAGGTGGGGGGGGGGTAGGGAAAGAGAAAGAGAAGAGAAAGGGTGACATAGGGATTGCTTCGGATTTTTCTTTTTAAAGCGGCAAAAGGCCTTGTCAGGGTGGAACAAAAGGGGGGGATATCCACTGCAGTTTATAAAACTCTGCCAGTCACTGTGAAGTCAAAAGGAAAAGGAGGAAGAGAAAGAGAGCCAAACTCAGTCTATCTTTTTCTGTTTCTCTCTACGTTCCCCTCTGTATAGACTCCCTCATTTTAGAGAGCTTTTCTTCTTCTTCTTCTTCTTCTTCTTCTTCTTCTTCTTCTTCTTCTTCTTCTTCTTCTTCTTCTTCTTCTTCTTCTTCTTCTTCTTCTTCTTCTTCTTCTAAACAGAGATGGAATCCATAAAAGTAATTTTTTCACATATTGTAGTTATAGGCAGAAGGACAGACAGACAGACAGACAGACAGACAGACAGTGGGATGAAGATTCTACATAAGCTGATTTTTCTCCTGGGAAGCACAGCGCGGGACTGAACTTTGTGGTCCACAGTTTGAGAAGGACTGTACTCGAAGCAATCCAGTCACTAACAGCTAGTAGAATTTGCCATTTCCTCTGTCCTCAAAGCCACCATGGGGCACACAGATGTAGACAGGCAGAGAAAAATTCCTAAACACCTTGTGCATTCTTTCCCCCCATCAACCTGGTACATTCCAGTTTTCAGCAAAGAAGACGATGCTGTCTGAAAACCCAGGAAATTGCACGGCTGTGACAGGCCTGCAGTAGGAACACACATCTCAAGATGGCCGCTGGTGGAGGTGGACACTTATCAGGGTTGAAGCCATATGCACTGAAATTGACCTCAAGTTGAACACGGATAGATTATCTCCTTGATCACCACTGGAGGTAGATTCTATCATCTCATAGACACAGGAGAAAGGATGTTGAAAAGGAGTCATCATCACTGAAGCTGATGTATGCAACATGTTCCAACACAGCAGGGAAAAATATTATTTTGGGGAAATTATATATACTTTCCTAGTTTTCCTGGGCTAATTATCATCCCTTCTTAGCAGTTTAAGTAACTGCTCATTTAGATCAGTGAATGATTGCTCTGAGATTAGGGCATGGGGTAAATCTTTCTACTGGGAATAACCTACTTATGCTACTGTTTATTTGAAACAGTGATAAACACAGAGTTTCTCCTTCTGTATTCAGCAAGCAGGAAGAACGAGAGGGAATAATTAAAGGAGTCTCACACTTTTGCCAATAAATTATTAACTCCAGTGGCAAATTCATGATTTCCATTAACACAAGGCTTCAGAAGAAGAAAAAAATCAACCACAACTGCATCCCAATCCATTTCAATCAGTCTCACTGAACATTCTGTTTGTCTCTTTAAGTGTGTTTACTTATTGTTGCCATTTCATCTGTTGGGAACGGCATTTTATGTCCCATTATTTATAATTCGCAAAAATTAATTATGCTTCTAATTAACAGCATGCAAACAAATCATTGCTCAAGGAGTTATTTATTCTGTTGCAAGACATAAGCTTTTATACTCCACATAGATGCATACAGAACAAATATTTTGTTTTGATTTCCTTAGAAAATGCTTCCCGCCCCATGCCCGTTGCTTGTTATTCATTTATTTTCTCTGGATCATAAGGTTCATTAAAGTTTGTTTCCAAAATACATCTCAAGCCATCAGGAATTATTCATCTGGCAGTTACTCAATTATTTAATAAAAATGCAGTATAAACAACTTTATATGTGCATTAAAACCAGGATCTTGTACAGAGCAAAACACGATGCAACCAAAGCAGGAGGGGAAGCATAATCGAATCTTTAATCTGAATTAATTCATGAACTCA
Organism: Phrynocephalus forsythii; assembly: GCA_029282475.1. Taxonomy (NCBI): domain Eukaryota; kingdom Metazoa; phylum Chordata; class Lepidosauria; order Squamata; family Agamidae; genus Phrynocephalus; species Phrynocephalus forsythii. The sequence goes on from JAPFRF010000013.1 coordinate 4,582,248, forward strand.
TTTCCATCCATTTCAGTGATCAGGAACATTGACATCTGGAAACTGTGCTAAACCATCAAGCTAAAATATTTTTTTTTAAAAATAAAGAAATGTTTCCAGGAAGGTTACATGGTTCAAATGCAAGCTTACTTATAGATTGCTAGATAACAGCAAATATCTAAAATATCTTCAAATCATGCTAAATCATAGTTTAATCATCATTCAGAGACAACGTGATCTTGATCTGCTTGTTAAAAGGACGTAGCCACACTAGATTGGTTCACAACAGAGATGGCCAGACTTCAAAGGTCTGGTGGCCACACACACTCGTTCCTGAATCTTGGGTGCAACTACTACAAGCTCCCCTTCTCCCCGTCTCCCAAATTTTACAAAAATGCTTAACCGAAAAAGCCACTTTGGCTCTTTAGCACAAATGTTCCCAGTACTTGAAGTCCCAGGTGTTCTTGGAATAAACCTCAGACAAGCCTTCACCACCAGCTGTGGTAGCCAGAATTCCTGGGAGTTGTAGTACAAGAACATCTGGGGACCCAACCACTGTTGGAGGAGGAGGAGGAGGAGGAGGTGGAAGAATAGCAATGCTGTCAAGTTGACCCCAACTTCTGTCTATCCTTTTGTTTGTTTGTTTGTTTGAGTATTTATATCCTGCCTTTCTCCTTGGAAAAGGACCCAAGGCAGCTTAGAGTAATGAGGGATAATAAACAGTCCAGTACAATTAAGACATACAGTATTCAAGTTTGAGAACAGAGAATTGAGAGACATCTTACAGCATTAAAAGACAACATTTAAGGTACAAGAGAACGCAGGCATTTAAAGAGAGAGTAAAAATTCCATGTAAACGTTTGGGTTTTCCTCACAAGTGGTGTCCCCGGCCTTTATTCTGGTGGTGCTCTGGGATCACCACAAAGATGGTGGATCACTCTAACCTCACTTGAGCTGGGTGATCTCCACCTGCCCTCTTCCACAAGGCATGGTGCCATTTTGAATTTCTGTCCTTGGATCAACCGTCATAATCTCCCATCTACTGAGCTACACAAGTTCCCTTGGGCCCTCTCCTGTCCAATTTTAACCAAAACATTTTAAAACACTAAGTTGTGGGTAAGCAGAGCTGGTGTGGCCACCTCAAATGTGTCAAATTTGACCCCCGGCACCTAGAGAAAACAACAGGACTTAACAAGTCCATTTTTCTACCTAAACCATTTCTAAAGGATTTTAGAGGAATTCATTGAAAGGGCTGGGTGGTAGATGTAGTGAGGCGCAGATGGTTTCTGCGTGGCACGTTGTTCACCATTTCCTTAGTTTACTAAGCATGGCAACTCTATCTAAACCGGGCAGAAGAAAACAGAGGGCAAGATGTTTAAGGATTTTAGAAGCCTTGCATTTTCTTACGTTGATTTAATAGCAGTGTTCACTTCCCCAGCTGTGGCTCGTTCCCCCGTGAAAAAAGATTCTGCGTTTTAAAATAAAAATCCAATATTTCCCCTAGTTGTTAGAAAAAGAGAAAGCGTTGTGGGGGGGGGGAGTTGGGAGCGGAGGAGAATGAACCAATATCTCCCTTTTCTCATAAAACAAAGAATAAAAGAGATGAATTCTGGTCTGCAGCTATCTCGGAGAAAGAGCTACAAAAGAATCATAAGAGGGTAAAAAAAAACAAAAAACCACCAGCTCTGTTCTGATTTCATAATTATCATGATCTGCTCTTATGATCCATCACTGCTGGAGCTGTGGGTGAAACAGGAATAAATCACAGTTATTTATATTCCAGCAAATCACGAGAGAAAGTATCATAAGGAGTGATAATTCACATTCGCATCAGACCATAATTATACATGCATTGCATTACATTTTGAGCAGAGGGTATATCAGGAGGGTAGTAATTCATTATCCAATGAGAAGAATCAAAACAAATGTGCACATCTCTTTACGCGCCCAGAATATTGGCAATGTCATTTAAGTTACTAGAATGAGCATGTTGTGTAAAACTACCTGTAAATTAAGCTAATACATTTTAATACATCTTTGGCATAAAAGTCTCTTAGGAAATGGCTTTTAAATTCATGAGCCTGTTAAAAACGTATCTGACATGGTTGGAGAACATGCATTTACTCTGGTTCTTCTCTTTTACTTGGCGTAATTTTAGCATTAGTTTGTTGGTGAGTTATTGCTGGGTTCTCTCTCTCTCTCTCTCTCTCTCTCTCTCTCTCTCTCTCTCCCCTCACCCCTTAAGAGAAAAAGAATGTACATGCTGGAATCAGCAGGTACAAGTGCCATCAAAGAGGTAGAAATCAGATCAAATTGTCACTTACCCATGAAACATTTTGCGCATGGAGAAATATGACTTACATTTGTTTTGAATTTCAAGTAACATTAATTTTTTTTACTACACAATAGAACTACAGAGACTCAGAGAGGAGGATACTATCTATCTATCTATCTATCTATCTATCTATCTATCTATCTATCTATCTATCTATCTATCTATCTATCTATCTATCTATCTATCTATCTATCTATCCCTTCCTTCCTTCCTATCATCTATCTAGTTATATAGTTATAGTATCCTCCTCTGGCCTTCTCTGGGGTTTTCTAAACAAAAGGGATTTAGAAGAAGTTTCCCTTATTTTTTTGGGGGGGGGGGATGTACAAGCAGCTTACCCAAGTCTGCCCAAGCTGGCTGTTTGCCATGGATGCACAATGGGGAATCAAACTCCCAACCTTCTGGTTCCACAGCCAGACACCCAAGGCATATGAGATGTTCCAGAAGCGGTTTACCATTGCCACTTCAGCACACACACAAGCACACACACATGCACAGGCACAGGCACATGCAGACATATACACACACAGAGAGAGAGAGAGATGGAAGGAGAAAAGATTTGAATGGTAGACTTGGGAGGAACCATTGTAAGCTGTTTTGGGCACCATCTTTTAGTGGAAAGGTGGGCTATAAATTGGATGGCTGGATGGATGGCTGGATGGATACTCCATTACCGACCACCTGCAAATAAAGGAAATGCTTTGCTGAACTAGCTCAGATGGATGGCCACTGAACTTCTCCCTAAACCCCCCAGCAAAAGACAGCCTATCTCTTTCCAAGGTGGTCCATTTTCACTGTGGAATAACATTTACTGTGGAGACATTGTTTTAACATTGAGTCGCTCTTGATTTTCTTTGAATTTAATATGTGGCCAAACAGGGATTTGAATCCAGATCTCATGGGTCTTAGTCTGACACATCTGTCCGCTATTCCACTCTGGCTTCTCAACACATCCAGTCCATTCTTTAAAATGCCACCCTTCAGGAATATTTCATCCATTGACGCCATGTCTAATCTGGTTCTGAAACTGTCGCTGCTTCGAAGTAACATCACTTTTCGATTCCCTCTCCCTGCCTGCCCTCCCTCTGCCCGCTTCCCCCTGATAAATAGCTCATTTTGCAATCACTATCATATAATTTAGCATGTTGACAGGTGCATAAACTACACATGAGCTTTATATAAATATTAAACAGCCTTTCTCAGAATGAAAGCCCTGAAATGAAACATCGTTCTTCAGCGCTCTCTTAATCGTGAAATTTGAAAAGCATGATTCCTGGGGAAGAAAAGGAACAATTTCTCTGGTGGCAGAAGCTTGGAGCAATTTAGACAGATTGTATTTGGTCTTCATCACTACTACCATCAGGTGCTATCAAGCTAGAGATATGTGATGATGGAACCAGAGTGAATGATGCTTTTCTTTTTCTTTCTTTCTTTCTTTCTTTCTTTCTTTCTTTCTTTCTTTCTTTCTTTCTTTCTTTCTTTCTTTCTTTCTTTCTTTCTCTTCATGCTGAACAGTTATTTGATTATTATTTCAGTGCCAGGTAAAAACCTTCCTGTTCCAGAAGTTCTTCAATTGATACACTATAGACTGTGGGTCCTCTGATGGCAATTTTAGTGTAATGATTTTAGTGTAATATTTTATTATTGTTTTTATTATTTATTGATAGTTGATTTTTCAACTGTTTTAATTCTTTGATTGGAAACCGCCCAGAGACCTTTGGGTAGTTGGCAGCATATAAGTTGTAAAAATAAATAAAAATAAATAAATAAATAAGCAAGGAGGACCAGTGGGGAATCGAACATACAACCTCTGGCTCTGTAGCTGGAGGCCTAAACCCCTAAACCAGTGGTGGTTCACCTTCAGCACTCCAGATGTTTTGCACCACAACTCCCACAGTCCTACGTATGTCATTGGCAATACGAGCTTGGAATTCTGGGAGTGGTGGTCCAGAACATCTGGGGTGCCAAAAGGTCACCCTCATTGCCCTAATTTATCCAACTTGTTAGGGTATAACAGTATAGTAACTAACAATTGTAAGTAAGTTGTTTAAGAGTTTGTAACTGCAGTAAGCCAGTCAGGGATCAGCTGACTGTAATGTGTAATTAACTGTGTATATAGTGGTTAGCAAGTGAGGGTAACACTTCATCCCAACCTCCTGATGATGATCCATGCTGCTACACATCTCTGCTGAAGGACTCTGTGACTGTAAGATGGAATACTGAAGAAAGCTGTTTATGTTATGTTGTTATTTTGCCAAGTTGCTTTTTGTAAATAAAACTCTGCTAAAAACCACAACACAACTGATCCTTGTCGAAGGAAAAGGGTTTCCTGGGCAGATCACAGAATGCAAACCAGAGATTCAAAAATGTGTGGGACAGGGAAGCGACGGATGGATGGAGGAATCTGGACTCCCATGTTTTTGGAGGTCGTTGCCCAACAACAAAATTAATAAATGAAAACACTGGATGGAACTGGGAGTGAGGAAGTGTTAAGGAAAAGGTTCAAAATGGGGCAAGAGGAAGGCGGTCCCCAAATATAAGCATGATTCATCCTGTGCTTCTTCCTGCACTTGTCCTTCCATTATTGGTGCACTGCAGCTCAAGAGGAAGAACCAGAAGTCCTTGTACCATAGTACAAGAAAGGAGATGTTGACAATTATTTATTGATAATATGGTTGAACTTCTACACATCCTTACTTCAGAGTAAAACCAGGGTGTGAATGACCCATATCTTTTCCTGTCACGTGTGTGTGTGTGTGTGTGTGTGTGTGTGTGTGTGTGTGTGTGTGTGTGTGTGTGTGTCCGTCCGTCCGTCCGTCCGTCCATCCCCAGGGTAGGAATGACCAATATCTTTTACTGTGACACGTGTATGAGTGTGTGTGTGTGTGGGGGGGTGTTTCTCCCGATTTTGGACAGCTTGCCTACAAGTCAGAAAATATTTATTCATTATTTATTTATTTATTTGATGCATTTATATACTGCAGCCTTTTTCCATCAAGGAACTCAGGGCGGTTTCCATAAAAATAATTAAAACACAGAAAAAACAGCAAAGACAATATTACCCCAATCCTATTAGAAATACCACAGCACAATTCTAGAGTATTCTTGCCATTTTGCCTGGAAGCATGGTAGATTTTTAACACAAACAGAGCAATGCCTAAATCGTCTTTAGTTTAACTCTTTTAATAAAAGCAGAGACACCCTATTTATCTTCGGTTGATAATCTCGGTATGAACATGGTGTTTCGGTGTTTATTGGCCATCAGTGTAGTCATATACTGCAGCAACAGTGATTGGCATTATCGTTTCCTTCCATTCCTGGGAATAATCTAATTGCAATTGTTTTCATGTTATGATGAATGTTGATATTAATGATACACTCTTATAGGCCCTTCTGGGACCTCATTATGTAAACACTTCTGGTTTCTTCTCCTTTTTTTCTGTCAAGATCCTAAAAGGCTTTACTTCCAACAATCTGTGATGAGTCAGAATTTCAAGAGAAAGCGACATTCAAAGGAGGTTTTGGGGCCCACCAAGAAAAGGACCAGGTTTATGGGTAGGGTGGTTTTGATGTGACATTTTACTTTGTCGTTGCAAGATCAGACATGAGGAAGTTTTAGTCATAAGCATCTTTTCTTCTCACAAGGCATCCCACATAGAATCCATATCATTGATTTTAAGTTTCTCTTAGAAGTCAGATAGAGGCACCCCTCAACTTCATGACCGGGTTCCATTCCTACAACTAGATCATTAAGCAAATTGGTTGTAAAGTGATGTGGTGGGTTAAGGCTGACCCCCTTGCCGGCAGAGCAGAGAGGGGAGTTTCTCCAAGAGGCCATGGGAGAAGCAGAACAAAAAGGATGGGGAAAGTAGAGGGGATTGGTGGTGGCCAACGCTCCATCCCAATTGAGGTCGGTCTCCTCCCTAGTGGAGACATTTGCAGCAGCATCTCTCTCATGAAAGCAGCAGACAAGGAGGAGGAAGATGCTGGTGCTGGTTGGGAGACCGCACAGTTCCTTTTCCTCTCATGTAAGCTGCTGACAAGGTCGGTGCCGGCAATCACAAACAGGCTGGACACTTTGTCCAGGCCTGATAGGTGGAGCACCAGGTTCTTCCCAAGGAGGTGCCAGCAGCTTTGACGGCTGGTGATGGTCCTAAGTCTGAGCGGTCATTAAACAGGCAGGTTGTTGAGGAGTCGCTGTTAGAGATGGGCACGACTCAAAAAAATGGTGTTTTGTTTGTCGTTTGTCATTTAGGGGGTCCGTTTCAGTTCGTTTTTGTTTTTTGTGGTTTTTTTTGGAAAAAATTTCATTTTCGTTTCATTACGTAATGAAATGAAAAAACAAAAACAAAAATGAAAAATTGCTGTTTCGTTAGCATTCATTACAGTTCAATGTATTTGCCGCAACAAAAATGAAATGCATGACAAAATTTTTGTTGTTTTGGTTCATTTCGTTTCATTTTGGAGACAAAATTCGTTTTTCATTTTGTTACGTAACGAAATGAAAAAACAAAAACAAAAACAAAAAATTGCTCATTTCGTGCCCATCTCTAGTCGCTGTACTCAAACATCCAGCTAGTAGTGCAGTCTTAATTCAATGACAATGAACCATTGGGTGATGAGAATCAGAGACCACCTTCTTCTGCTGGTGGGTCTCAAGAGAGCTGCCCCCAGAACAATCTACTGGCAGAACAGCTCCCTCACTAACAACTGCTGGCAGAAAACTCACCACCACAACCCCCAAAAAATGCCTGCTGAATCTGATTGTTTGCTAAGTTGCCAGCTACTTTATAATAAGGGGTATGGAAAGGAGGGACAATATTTTCAAATTCTTTGGACTGCTGCTGATCCTACAATCCTCCATTTGAGGAGTGACACCCAACAGACAAATATCTAAATGTGGATCACCTGTTAAGGTGGCCTCAACTGGAAGGCCTTTGAAGCTTCCTGTTTCTGACTGGATGTCTGCTAGAAGCTTCCTTTCTGAACAGGAAGCCTTGATGGAGCTCAGCCCCAAACCTTTCCAGCTGAGGCCTTTTCCCAGGTGACAAGTAAGGTGTTTGATTGTCAAGTACAACTCCTAGAATGGAGCATCATAGTAACTGTAGTTTTAAAAAAACCCTGAACATCCTATCCGTAGGGGAAATGTGCATTGACTTGCTTTAAGTCTGATTGTTCTAATTTCTCAATAAGGGCATATATCTTTGACTAATTACAAATCTGCAGGTTTGCCACCCCTGAGGTTCGGTGGCATAGTAGGAAAAATGACAGCAGGGAGGCTGCAAAATAGAGGTGGGGAGGCATGCAGCTGCCGAGCAACTCTTCATGACCCCATGTCCATGGAGTTTTCTTGGCAGGAATACTGGAGTGGCTTGCCAGTTCCTACTCCAGGCACCAACAGCACCTGGTATTCCCTGGTGGTCGCCCATCCACGTGCTAACCAGGGCCGACCCTGCTTAGCTTCCGAGATCAGGTGAGATCAGATGTGCTTTTAGGGCATCTGGGCAGCTATCCGAGTGTTACCCTGCTCTAAAGATGTTCATGGTACCTCTGCTCAATCTTGCCACATGGTTCTTAATGGGGATTTTTAATGCATCCTTTTGCTTGTAAAGCATGTACATCAGGAGTGATCTGATTTAGCATGAGGCAGCATGCTTCATTCACCCGACTAAAACAATATTTGTTGAATTCTCCCCTTAATGAAAGTTTTTCATTAGGAAGATGAAAGCACTGGTAAAAATTACATAAATCTCCCAAAATAAGAAATAGATGCTTCCCCCCCCCGTTCCCTGAATTTCATGACCAGGTTTTATCATGTTTGGTTTTCACTCTATTCCTTTCACCTCTGTTATAACATAAAATTTCATCAACTGTAAATGTCACATCTTTTCTTTGTTATTTGCTAATGTTGTAAAAAAAAAAAGAGGCCGATTTGTTTGCTTTTTTAAAGGGGGTAGCAAGCGCTGACTATTTTTATTTGTATATTACTACCAGAGATATGGGTGTTTTCTTTCCTTTCAAAAAAAAAAAAAATAAGAATATTATAAAATAAAATATCCCAACAGAAATGAGATTTAAACAACAGTGCGGAATTTGCCATTATCATAAATGTGTGAAGTGGTTTGTGAATAATAAAATGGATCATGCATTCAGGATGATTCAAACCGAAATGTTATGCTCAGCATCAAAGTTATATTACATTAATGTAGTTCATTTAAATTGTTTTAAAGGCCATTGGATATATGAGTAAGGAGTCTAACTTATATCTTAGAAAAAAATAGACTGCAGCATCTGTTTGTAATGTTAGGCCTGAACAAATCTCTTCATGAATTTCTGTAGGTAAGGTTAATATTACTGCAACAATTAAGGCAGCTTCTGTGTGAAGACAAATTATATCTTTAATTATAAACATTACCTGTGTGCATGCATCACTTTAGACTGAAATAATGTTTAGATAATCTTATTTATATGCCTGGGCAGTTTAATTAAATATGTTTAATTTGCTATACTTCATACCCAAAGGAGGGTTCTTTTTTTATTCAAGTCAGCTAGATGATTGTCTAGGAATACATTTATAAATCTGGACTACAAAAGGCACAGCTCTAAAATTTCACTCAGCTATTAACTTTTAATCTAAGCATTATCGTGTGGAAGAGTGGATCTGTCAATCTTCATTTAGCTACCAGTGAACGGGGTTGCCTGGGCCCCCTGAATTTGCTTGGATTGCTGGCTCAGGATACATCAAGGGCTTGGGGATGTATTTTATGACATGGTTTGCTCAGTGCGGCTGTTTAAGGAACATTCACTTCAAACCATGGTTTCACATCATGGTTTGTGACCTTAATCATGGTTTACTGTAACTTCAACTTGCTTTCTGAAAAAGAATTAGACTCAACTCTCTCAAAGGATTTTAATGGACACAGCAGGCCCAATCCACTCAAAAAGAGAGGAAGAACCGTCCACTAATGAGTCTTCAATCCTTTGTTGCATTCAATTCAGCTGTACCTGATGCAGACTCAAAGGAACACACACACGGAGGATGTGTTCATCCATCAGAAAGTCACAGCTAGACCAGGCCCACTGAATCATTGGAAGCTATGGAGGAGTTGACTCTCCTAATCTTAGAATTCAGTGGGCCAGCTCCTAGAAGTGACATACTGCTAGATTTCACCCAAGGGGACAATGTGGGCATGTGTGTTGATCCAGAGGGTCTGATGTGTGCTCCCACTGATTCTCTCCTCTCTGCCTTCTCAAGTCCTCCTGGTTTTTTGTTTGTTTGGTTTTGTTTTGTTTTTGACTTGATGCTAATAGCCCTAGGTTGCCATATTGAGCAAAGAGGTGAGAGGACCACAAGTGATGCAACTCGCAAATTGGTCTATATCACAAGGGCCCATCTCTGCAGTACAAGAAGGGGACATATGATGAGATCAGCTTTTGGTCCTGAAATCAGTGTTGTTGCTCTTGTTATTGTCATGGGTGATATATTATTTTTCACCCTGTTGTCTTCATTCCTTGATTACAAAGTGAACACTATAAGAACACAAGAGTGTGGGGGAAATTGCATTTATATTTAATTGCACCTGAGCCTGAGACATTTTTTTAAAGAAAAAAAATGAAGTTATTAAGAACTTTTGCTAAAATGGCTTCTTTTGAGGCCCTTTTGTTTTACCCATAAAAATGCCTGACACCTCCAGGAGGAAAGCAAACAAAGCATGGAGGAATTAAGTGCCAACTTAATGGAGCTTTACTTTGTCTATGTTGCAAAGCCTGATGGAGCAGAAGCAAAGACCAGCCATGCATGAGGTACTTGAGGATGTGAGATGTAAAGGGCCATTTCTAGTCCAGAGATGGGCTCAACACATTGTGCACGAACAGCTAAAGAGGTCCCAGTGGACAGGTTCTTTGGGAGAAAAATATCTCCATTTCAATGTTATTGGGCTTCTCCAAACCACATCAAAATTTTAATCTAGCACATGGTATTTTCAGCTACCTATCTACTTGCCTCTTCCTGGACTTATCAGACATTGACACCAGAGCAGATTTGGGTGTTAAGAACACCAGGTGAGGCCTCTCTCTCAGTCCCACCATTTCTGATGAGGTCAAAGGAGAGGTCCTTCTCTGTGGCTAATTCCAGACTTTGGAACTCTCTCCCACTGGAGGCCAAGCTGACTCCCTCTTTGCTGCCCTTCCTCAAGGAGACAAAGACCATATCCATGGTTTCACTTATCCATGGTCAGAAAATATTATACACGGCATGGCATGGTATCTGGCAGTTCTGATCATGGAAGTGAAAATATTTCTTCTGAGTTTTCCTCCTTTGCAATACTATATATTTAGTGTTTGCTATTATCCACAGATTTCAGTGTCCGCGGTGGCCCAGAACCAATCCCTCATGGATACCAGAATCCTACTATACCTTTATTTACCATCTACCACAATGGCATTTGTTTGTTCTTGTTTTGCATTTGAAGACTTGTTGTTTTAGCTTTAATATTGTCTTTTAATGATGTAAACCATTCTTGTACACTCATTTCCCCCCTGCTTCAAATATTGTCCTTCTGGGATGTAAGTCACCTTAGGTCCTTTTTCAGGAGAAAGGCAGGGTAAAAATACTTCAAATAAATAAAAAAAACATTACTCCCGTCATCAGAATAATACCGAAGGATGAGTGATACTTTCTTTCAAAGGTAACATCAAGTACTTGCATTAAATTCTTGACCATAAGAATGCAACTTTTTGATGGGGAGTGGGGACTTCTCAATAGCTTAGAGACCATATTCAGTTCACCTCTCTTCACAAGCAGGGAGGTTGTTACGCTTTGGGGTTGTTGTCTAACAGTAAAGCATTTAGGATGCCAATGGGGGAAGTCTTCAGGATCAAAGAAATACAGGTGGGAGAAATCCTGCTTAACATTTCACAAGGCATGTTCCAAATCTTATTCTCTGGGTGTTGTATATATAATCTTAATGACACACCAATTTAATCAAGTCAGCTACAGTACCTTAGCTATCATTTAATTGACTGTGGGTTATATCTTGCATATTTAATGGCTAGATGATTGAAAATTTAATGATTTTAGTCTCTTAACTAAGAAAAGCAAATATGAACAACTTTTACACCTTCAACTCAAATTAAAGCAGATGGGTGAAATTTCTGGGCAGATTTCATATGCAGCGCATCAGATCTATCTTTAAAATACTTCTATCTTAAATTGTTATAAAAAAAGAGAGACATATCTCAAGGCGATCCATTCAACTGTCCATCGTCCTTTTCCTATTTTCTCTTAGCAGCTGGCTCTGTTTTCATCAGATGTCCCTTAATCTCCAGCCCAATAGTTTTTCGTGTCTATGCCAAAAGCCTGCTAAATGTTCCTTGACATTTTGCATGCTTCTAAAATCCCACTTCCCACTCCCTACTGGTCCTCTTTTGCTATTTGTTTCCTCTGGTAACTTTAAATCAGTTTACCTTCCCAACAGTGCAAAGGTCCTGATCTCACAAGGACCTTTGACCTCAGCCTCCTGCGCAGATTCGACACAAAGGCATACTTATCCAGCTGGAAGGCCTGTTAAGCCTGGAGGAGGCTGACAGTTATTGAGGAACACGAAGCTGGTCAAATCCACACGTACTTAGCAAGGCCTTTGTCTTTGGCCTAAATGAATCTATCACTTTCCCTCCAGTCTACATTTCATCTTTGTAGAACACAGTTGTGCCTCTGCTTACAAATTTCATCTATCCCGTATGCATGCTGGTAAGTCGAACAACTCTTAAGTAGATGTACCATATCTGAAAAATAAATTAAAAAATAAATTGAAACATTGAAAAATTAAAAGAAAATTGTAAGTAGAGCAGACCACATCTAAAATTTGTAAGGCGGCAGTTGAAACGCCAACGGTTTTCCATTCTTAAGTTGAATTGCTCTTAAGTCAAGCTGCTCTTAAGTAGAGGTACCACTGTACCACCGTAGTTTACTTAAAATGGAAGTGTACAATCTCCATACCTGTATCTGAGCATGCCTGGTTCCACGTTGTCATTGTGATGTGCTGTCACATCACTACCGACTCATGGCGATCCGATGAATGAGAAAGCTCCAAAATATCCTGTCCTCAGTAGTGCCACTCAGCTCCTTAGACTCAAATTCCTTTGGGGAATTACTCTATCTCATATTAGTCTTCCTGTTTTCCTCTTACCTTCCCAACATTATTGTCTTCTACAGAGAATCTTTTCTTCTCAAAAGGTCCCAAAGTAGGATCACCTCCGTTTCCACATTTTTGCCTCTAGAAAGAGTTCAGGCTTGACTGAATCTAGAACCCATCTTCCTGGCAGTCTGGCATATTCTCCCAACTCTCCTCCAATGCCCCGTGTCAAACAAATCATTTTTCTCCCATACTATGTTTTTTCCAGCAGTGATGTATGGAAGTGAGAGCTGGACTATAAAAAAGGTTGATTGCCGCAGTATCGATATTTTTGAGCTGTGGTGCTGGAGGAGAGTCTTGAGAGTCCCCTGGACTGCAAGGAGATCAAACCTATCCATCCTGAAAGAAATCAACCCCGGATGTTCACTGGAAGGACAGATTTTGAAGCTGAGGCTCCAGTACTTTGGCCACCTCATGAGGAGAGAGGAGTCCTTGGAAAAGTCCCTGATGTTGAGAAAGATGGAAGGCAAAAGGAAATGAGGATGGCAGAGAATGAGATGGTTGGACGGTGTCATCGATGCAACCAATATGGATTTGACCAAACTCCAGGAGGCAGTGGAAGACAGGAAAGCCTGGCGAGCTCCGGTCCATGGGGTCACGAAGAGTCAGAAATGACAGAATGTCTGAACAACAACAACAATTTCATACAGCCACAGAAACATAGGACTATAAGAGTCCTGGCCTACTGCAAGGATGTGAGATAGCTTAACACCCATGCTGAAAAGGGGAAATCTTTTTTTAACTGTGCATACAGTCCAAGTAATGATGTCATTAAAGAAGCTTCAAGACATTATAGAGATGGAGTTCATTACATGCAGAATTAGACACTCTCGGGAAATAGTTTTAGAGTGATGGGATCTAATTAGTCTATTGTTTAATGAAGAAAATTGAAGAAGATGGATTATATAACCAGGCTTATCCACGACCATGGCTGATTAAAAGTAAGGGAGCATCAGTAATTTGGCAGGTTTGGTTTCCAATGATGATGTAGAAATTCCGCTGGCCAAAACAGGTGGACCGAGGGTGGTCCAAGCTCACTTTCTAGCTAACCCCATCCAAATACATTATAAATAAATGAGTGCAAACCTTTTGCACAAGTAAGAAAGGGGATGGGGATGGAGATTTAGTGACAAGCAAGCATCTGAATGCTTCAGCCTCCATATTTACATGGAACATCTGAATTTCTCTCTGATTTCTGCCTGAGGTTACCAAGAGGAGCTGTCCCTAAGAGCTTAGGATAGAGCCTTGTGGAAAAGTAGGGATCAATGCAATATGCCACTGGTAATAATGATGAGATTTTTACCTGGAAACCAAGACATACATCATCAATAGCACTATTATATTTCCAGTTAAAACCTGAACACTCTAACCACTGCACTACATGTTTTAGGGGGGGGGGAATCTATGTGCCACAGCAAGGCAACATTCTAAATCCAATTAGCAATCTCAATTAGAATAGATCCATGGAATCAATCAATGAAGAGTGGATCACGATGCATTTAATGCCATTGATTCAATGGCTTCCCCCATGTTCTTTTCCATTCTACTCTACATGGGGCTGACACTTGGATTCTCATATTGTGAAGGTTGGGCTCAGAACCATGGCTAGCTCTTGTTAAGTTCAGAATAAAACCCAGAGCACACTCTTTCCCTTCCATGCAAATTTGGCATCACCAACCTCTATTGGAAAGGGCTTTCTCTCCATCTTCTTTGATAGGCCAACACACTTTCATATTTGACGAGTGCCTGCATAAAACCATGATGCCATCATGGCACCTATGTGATTCCTGGTTTGTTGGGCTCATGTCACCAGCTGGGAGAAAAATGTTACTATACTGCTACAGTGAAGTAAGAGGGAGACAAGGGGAAGGAGCAAGATACTTCTTTGAATGATATGGAGAACACTCAATGTTCATATCAAAGATATTCAGCACTGAAAATTCATCTCATCTATGAGTTCATCTCTTCAGCAAAAACGGACAATATGTGTCCCAGGGAAACATTATGTGTTTGTCATTTATTATGTCATAAGCAAAAAAAAGAGAGTAAAATAAACTGTTTATTATCATGCATAAAATGCTTTTGATCAGCCAACTGAAAAACTAATTTCATTTTCTCATTATTCTGCCTTAGGCATCCTTTAACGTCAATTTTTATTACAGTCAAAGCTGGGGAAATTAAAATGATCGGTTACAATGGAGGGGAGAAACACATCCATTTCTGAATTTTAAAAAAAGAAGTAAGAAAAACAAGCAGTGAGTCCATCGGTCTTTGTAATTACAATTAATTTTGCAGCAACAGAGGGCTAGATCTTGCACAGCCTGAAATGTTATACTTTTTTAAAGGCTGCATGCTGGAGGCATTGCAATGCACCTGGGCAGCTTAAAACCTGGATAAGTTTTCATGGCCGCCTTCTCCCTTCAACCTTCATTCTGCACTCATAAAAACCAATAGAAATTAGAATCCCTAATATCCTCATAAAAATGCACTGCAAGATGGGGGGGGCAGGAATCGGAGGGGAGGGAAAATTAAGCAAACTGATTGTTGTTAAACCTACCAGTAATCATTTGTTTTTATGGGGGAACTGTTAAATCTAGTGTCTTTCACCTACTTAGAACTGCAGGGCTGGGAGGAACTCTATGGGTCAGTGAGTCCAGCCCCTGTTAAGGAGGTACAGTAATACTTCGGATAAAGAATGCCTTGGATAACATATTTTTTGGATAACAAATGGAAATTTCCAGGTATAGGGCTGCCTCGGATAGTGAATGTTCCCTATGGGCTGCCTCGGATAACAAATGTTTCATAATGCCTTGTAAAAAATGTGTACCCTGCATGCATTGCAGGATGCATAGTTTGTGGAGGGGTGGGAGGAATTACGGTAGAGCATTTTTTTCATGGTGTTTTGGAGCCATTCTGGACATGTTTTGCTGAGGGATTTAGAACTTTCGAATTTGGTAAGATAGGGAGTAGAGATGGGCACGAAACAAAAAAATGGTGTTTTGGTATTTTGTTTGTCGTTGAGAGGTCTGTTTTGGTTCGTTTCCGTTTGTCGTGAATTTTTGGAAAAATTTCATTACCATTTTTCATTTTTCGTTTGTCATTTCTACCCTCTTTTTGCACGATTTTTAAAACATTTCCATGTGCAGGCATCCCCCAACGCCCCAGACCAGAGGGTAAACACTAAAAAAAATGGATGCTGGCAGAGACACAGTATAGACTAGGTATGCAGGGAGGCTGCAAAGGCAGCGGCGGGCGTTGCCCAGGGTGCAAGGCAGCCGCAGAGTGACTGCAGGGGCAGGGGAGGGTACTCACCGAGAGGTACGCACGCACGCACACAGGGAGGCTGCAGGACTGAAGCTAGAGTCGCAGAGACAGCAATCCCACCCTAACTCCCACCAGAGACTGCAAGGAGGACGGGGCTGCCAGAGCTTTTTATGCCCTCTGTGGCTGCCAGACCTGCCCACCCAGTCTGCAACCTGGGCATGCTGTTGGTTGAACATGATCCCATCACATGACTTGCCTCCATTTTGTGGCTGCTGCAACATCCATTTTAATGGGAAAAGAAAAACACATCGCGATGGGAGAAGACAAAAACAAATGTTTTAAGGACCCCAACCCCCCTGGTAGGTATTATCAGACAATATAAATAATTATCGCTGCATTTTTACAGATGTCCAGGGCGTTTTTTAACATTTAAAACAGCTCATTTCATTGCGTGTCGCCATTAACGGAAATGAAACGTAGCAACCACAATTTTCATGGTTCCATTCTTTTCATTGCATTTTCATCACAATTTTCGTTTGTCATTTCGTTACGTAACGGAAACGACAAATGGTAACAGAAACGAAAAAATGTTCGTTCCGTGTCCATCTCTAATAGGGAGCTAGCTTTTATTAATATTTGCACTGCTTTTCTTTGCATTTTTGTTGGAAGAGGCTGGAGTAGTCTTGCTGGGGTAGTCTTGCTTGTCCATACACTCATATGTTGATGGGTTTGTACCAAACACACCATGTTACAAAGGAGGATGGAATTAAAGGCTTTGCCATGTGTGTCCCTTAAGCCAAAGTGGTATTCTGGAATACAGCTCTGCACATGTCCATTCATGCTCTCCAGGGATGCTCAAGCTTTACATCAATGGAATAATTAATGCAATTTACCGACTGCCCTCATCCCTTGTATAGAGGGGAATTATAGGTCACACAGGGCAATAGAGTGAAATTAGATTTTTCGCTGAGCATGTGTCTTGACCTTTTCCTTAAATCCCGTCTATTTACTTCATAACACAGCTCATCTTGTACAAACCAATGTAACCAGAGCTGGTGTAAAGGTTAAGACATCTGTGGTTCTCAAACCGGTCTGTTTCTATTTCGAACATAGTTTTGTTTCATTAAATCAGAAAACATTCCCAAATGTTTTGGATGTTCTCAGATTGGTGGGAATGCCTCTCAGGGTTGAAACGAGGAATGCCACATGGTTGGTGGCACAAAGGTCATGGATTTGTGGTTCAATGCTGATCTCTGGGATTACCCATGCATCCAGTAAAAAGAAAGAAAGGAAAACGGGGTGGCCAGAATACAACCATGTGACCAAATGAGACACAAAACCAGTGTTGAACTCTTGAGGGATAAAACCAGAAACATCTAGGCCAGTATTGCAAGAAACAACTGTCAGCAGTTATCCATCATTTCAAGATGTTGCTGCTAAAAGCCAATCTGGCATCGTCTGCAGTAGGACCCCCATATCCACTGATTCATTATCCACTGATTTGGTTATCCACGGTTTGCAGAAAAAAATTAAATAAATAATTCAGCAGCCACAAACCAAGCTACTATGACAGAGAGCAGTTGTAAAGCAAACTGCTATCATAAAATAGCAGTGAAAAGCGAGCTACTGTCACAAACAGCAGCCATAAAGCAAGCTACTGTCTCAAAACCTCAGCCAGAAAGCATGCTACTGTCACGAAACAGCAGGTTTGGGGGGGTGGCATTCTCTCTTATCCATGGATTTCATTATCCATGGGTAGCCCTAGCACCAATCTCCAGCGGATTCCGGGGTCCTACTGTAGGTGTGTTCTGAATGGAAGGCATGCTCCATCACTGAGTTATGATCCTGTTCTCAGAAATATGTTGGTATTGTATAATGATGAGACCTATGTGGAGGAGACATCTCAGCCCAACAGCTCTGGTAGGCATATTCTGGAGCCCACACAGTCCTTGGAATTCATACGATTCAATGGCAGAGCTCATATTTTCCACTAAGAAAAGTCCTGCTTCATTTTGTAGTATTTATGACTCGAAAGATACTCCAGGTAGCTGTGACCCTGGGGATTTTCTGCCAGTCAAAGAGAAAAATATGAGACTTGATCAGAGTTGGGAAGTAACTAGTTAGAACTAGCATAGTTACCTGCAACTAGTTGATTTGGGGGTAATGAGTTGCCGCAAACAAAGAAGGGATTATTTTTGTTTTTGTCTTGTACAGATGTATTGAGATTTCCAAGGGACAATTTCAAAATTGGCCTGTAGGGGGAGCCAAAATAAAACTTACCTGTATTTTTGTGGCAACAGAATGAAATAATGAGATGAAATGCAACAAATTACCTACACAGTTGGAAAAGCAATAAGGACAACAGCCTGGCACTGAAAAGCAATTGAATATTGCAATGACCAACTATTAAAATGAAAAATTACAGATAACAAACTACAGGATTCAGTGCTCTTAGCACAGTGAAGCTGCATGGATTATTCTTCCAAACATGGTAGGCAGTTTACGAAAGTCACTGGAGATAACAGGAAGGAACCTGGTCAGTGGAACCACTTCTGGCAATGACGTAAAAAGCATTGCTCAGTCAGTGATCTGCAGCTTCATGATGGAACACATAGTTGGCCGAAAAGTTCAACCAACGGCATCTACAGGGAGGGATGAAGAAGACCCCACTGTAAAGTTTTCAGACATGTACTCTCAGTCTGTGTCATCCAAGTCTGGGTAGTGTTGTTACAGGCCAGATGTTGCTGGACTCCAGCTCTCATTAAACTGAATCACTGTCATCAAAAGGGAGAAACAATTGGAACCCGGGTTTTCAGCAACATCTGGAGCTGGATGAAGATTTCCTTACCCAAGTGCCACATCTGAGAACCTTGTGTCTGGCAGGTGCTGGATTCCTTTTTGGCTTCTTCAGGTCAGACTAGGAAAGAACTCATCCATGAAACTCCAATTGTTGCCAACCCATGTTGACAACACAGGGCTAGTTGGGTCAAGGGTCTGATGAATCTCAACACAAGGCATCTCGCTACATTGGCCAGGAGGGGGAACTGGGGAGCACTTCCCAGTGTCACTGAAAAGAAATGGATACAATCAACTCCAAGATCTTGGAGAGGTAAGAGCCAACATGTGATGGAACAGACTCTCAAAAAAGCATTCTCTCCCCCCCCCAAATTCTCAGATTGGAAGGACAATTCTTAGGGTGCACTTCAGTCACAACCCATTAATCAGAAATGACAACCTGTATGCATGTATATTTGACTGAAGCTGCATAATTTTAGACTCCGCTGGGCCTGGATAAATGACCCTAAGTATAGTGCTTTTTTCAAAATTGACGATGATTGATGATCGAGCAGGAAATTATGAGCACAGAAACAGCCGGTCAGAGTAAACATGAAAAATAGACAAGTCATTCACTGTTGAAAAAGACTGCTCATTTTCACTTTTCAAACTCTTTAGATTTTTTTCCCTCTCCCTCTCCATCATCCTGCTCATCATGGTTTATTATTATTATTATTATTTTAAATACAGCTGTATTGGGTACATTCTGCCTTGAGTGCTCTCCTCATAAACTTCAAGATTGCCAGAAGATCCATTCACAGAAAGGGAATTGATTTCACGTTACCCTGTTAAGAGAAGAGGGGGAAGAAGTTACTTTGGTTGCAGGGTGGAAGAAGGAGCTGGGGAATTATGTTGCATCAATAAGCAATCATATTCAAATTGTGTGGAGGAGTGCACCACTTTCCATGGACCAGAACTGGGCTAAAACACATCTCTCCATGTTGGGGGCCCATTCCACAGTTGCTGAAAGACTGAGGGTCAGCATGGATCACTGACTCACTAGAGCTGGGCACAAACCACCAATTTGGCAGCTTGTGATGGTTCGTTTAGCAGCTGATCAGATGTTTGGCACTTCAAAGCCCCCACCTTCCTCTGGCACCCACTCAGAGCCAGCATCTGGAGGAGGTAGGGCGAGGAAGCCAGGCCACTGCTTTTGAACGCTGGTTCGTGCCGGTCTCTATGGAGCAAGGCACATTTGTGGTTGCACTGGTTCCTCTACCGTTTTTCCAGTAATGCCTCAGAACTGGGTTTCCATGCTAGGCAGTGGGTGAAGTCTTAGGGCACTTTTACACGACCCCTAAGATCCGCTCACCACTTAAATTCGGACCAGAGATCTTGGGGGTTTGTTGCTCTTCCTGTGTTCCCACCCCTCCGCACTCCATTGTTCCTGTCTGCGTGAGGGGAGGGAGCAAAAAAGGGAGGAAAAATGCAGGCTCACCTCCATCTGCTGGTGGAAGCCGCCCCGAGCCCCGTCGTCGTCGTAATTCCTGTCTCTTAAAGGGCAGTGGGGACAAAAAAACAAACACAAGGCGAGGAGAGCCCGGCACTCACTGCTTTACACCCGCATCAGAAAATTTTTCACCTTCGGAGACCAGGTACTTGAAAAGTGCCCTGGGACGCGCTTAGGTGGGCATGGTCGTACTTAATTTTTTTTAAAGTCCGGAGCTGGTGGGAAAACATTTTTAAGCTCCGGATCTGGGAGCCCTTTGGCTCAGATTTTAGGGGTCGTGTAAAAGCGCCCTTAGAGAATTGTCATGATTTTAAACTTTTCTGACTGAGAGGACAAAACTCCGGTGGCCAACGCTTGGTGTGGAGGAGAATGCTTTGTTCTTGTGTGTACAAAATGGCTTTAAAGGCGGGGACACAAAAAAAAAAACCATAAATCCAACTCCTTGAGCATTCTGGCTTTGAACCGCCTTGTTGACCAGGGGATAAAGGTTTTCAAAGACTAGGAATTATTATTGATCTTTTGACAGACCATTGTGTGCTTACTGTCGTAGATGAAATAGGGCCAGCAAATGGAACCTTTATTGGGAGGAAAGTATGCCTTAAGTGATCCTTTCCTTTAAAAAAAAAAACAGTCCTGGGCCAGAAGAGAAGTCCACCACATTTTAACCAGCAGGACTGTTCACACAGGTAACAAAGGCCGGGAAAGTAGGGAAAAAAACATTATCGGCACTTGGAGCTTTGGAATAGAGAGCATTTGTACAGCCATTTACTTGTTTACCTATTTGGACTGTGCAGGGTTCTCCTCTTCTTAAAGTACCTCAGCATTTCATGACCACATAAAGAACTGGGTTGTTTTACACACAACCCCAACCCCCTATTTTGTCAGTCATTTCTTCCTTCCCTTCAACTTAGGAAGCAACTCGTCACAACTTAGGTGGTTATTTCATGTCCTTCCTCGAGCTGAGGTGAACTTGCCTCTGTGTTGAAATCGGTTTTCAACACGGATCAAGAAGTGGATTGAAAAGATTCCTGAGCTCCAGGACGGGAATCTCTCACCCCGCTTGGAGCGTAGTTCAGGGGGCGTGGTCGGGGTGAACTCGGATTGACCCCACAAGGAGGTGAGGTTACGTTCCTTCGAACTCGGATTGACCCCACAAGGACGTGAGGTTACGTTCCTTCGAACTGGTCTACAGCGGAGCCGCGAACTGCAGCGAGAGGGATGTGAAGTATCAGCCTTAGTGGGTCTTCTTGTTTGGTTGTGCAAAAGGGCTCTGCAGTTAGTTATGAGTACGACAGCTGACGGGAAAGGAAGGGCATCCTTCGAAACAAGTATGAACATAAGAACCTAAGAAGAGCCATGCTGGATCAGGTCAAAGGCCCATCTAGTCCAGCTTCCTGTATCTCACAGTGGCCCCACCAGATGCCTCTTGGAGTGCATGAAACTAGATCTCTGTCTCCTGCTACCACTCCCCTGCATCTGGCCCTTGAAGTACCTTGGTTTTAAGCCTGGAGATGATACATCTCCACCATGGTTTGTAACCTGTGATGGACTTTTCCTCCAGGAATCTGTCCAATCCCCTTTTGAAGGCATCCAGGCCAGATGCCATCACTACATCGTGTGGCAGGGAGTTCCATAGACTAACAATTTTGGAACTTTGCACTGCAACAAAGACATTGGCCAAACCCAGCTGTTAGCTCGAACTGGTGTAGATCTACCAAATCAATGTGACTTTCACAGTTCAACAGTTATGATACAAGGAGATACAAGGAAATCTAATACTTACCAATGTTAGATTTCAGCCTTTGTTGGTGGCCATTGTTTGTGGTTGCCACCATGATTCCAATTCCACCCCCACCCCCACCCCAAAAATGGCTAAGATTAGAGAATCTGAAATGTTGGCTGCCCATTGGCAAAACCAATGGTGCATTATTGTATGTACATTACCCATGAAACTGCAGATAGAAATGTTGTATTCCATTGTTATTCTGTTCCAATCTGTTTACTGTGCTGTGATACACCTGGCCAGTTTTCAGATGGAAAAGTGGGATGAAAATGATTTTTAAAAAGAAATAAATGAGCATAATTTCCCTACAAAAATGTTCAGAGAAGTAAGCTGACTTATGGGAGGAAATAAGGAGAAAATAAGATAGTCACCGAAATCTGATGCAGTGCCCTTGTTTGACTGTTAAAAACATGTTCATTCCGAGAACAAACCCACTCAGCCTCCAAAAGTTGGAAGGAAGAAACGGTAATTAGCAGATATTTCGCATCAACTGAATATCATCAGCAAATGCCATGTTTTTCCTACTGCAAATAAAGGAAATATTGTTCCAGCTACGCTGAAAATAGTCTTGTGTTTTACTGCAGTTTTTTGGTACACCACTTTTGTTAATGAATGCTGCCTTTTAATGTTAATTAAATTACCAGTATTCAGCTCCTAATATGCAGCATCTGGTTTGCAGCAAATAGCAACTCCTGGACCCCATGTCATTGAGAGGTCACAGATGACGAGACCATAAATGTCCTAGCAGTAGCCTTCTGTCCATGAGTAACTTGGAAAGACCATCCACCTGCTTGCTTGCAGAGCGAAAGATAACTGCCTTGTTGATCTAATCTTTGACCCTCTAATTGTCCAGAACATCCAGCCTATTGTTGAAATAAGGATTCCCCCAAGAAGCCTTGGCTGTTATCTGTAGCAGGGATGTTTAGCTTCTTGAAGTCCCCAGAGTGACTTAAAGCTCTTATCAGGCCTGAAGGTTGCTTGCTATCAGATCAAGCATAACAACTCAACCTATGCAGCTCAACAAGTAAAGGCGGCAGGTGTGTGTGTGTGTGCCATGTCAAATGGGACTTCACTGGCTTTTCGGGTCACCTGAGCCTGCTGGGATGAAACGAGGTAGCCTTTTTGATTATTTATTCGTCTTCATTTTCATTTTTTATTGGCCAACTTCAGGATCAGAATTGTGGATCAGTAATGACAAATGAGCATTTGGTCCTTCTTTTAAGCAGACTGTTTAGAGAAGCAGGTAGAGGCACAACAAACCAAGTAGGGAGGGTTGCAGCTATCATGGCCAACAGCAGTCACGCCCCGGCCTACTTCTTCCATATCCTCCCATCCTTGTTGATGAGATTTCAGGAGGCCTAACTTCATTTAGGCAGAACACACTTAAAAGCAAAACTTGCAAAGATCTAAAATCAGAATAACAACACGCTGAGTAAAAAAAAAAATTGTTTTTCTTTTGTCTGTTCTCACTCTCCCAACCATCAGTTTGAGTGGATGTCCCCTAGTTCTGGTATTTTGTGAGAGGGAGAAGAGCATCCCTCTATCCACTTTACTCATGCCCTGCATTATTTTGTAGATCTCAATCATTAGCTAAAGTAAAGTGTACTGCTTATATATCACCCCAGAATGCTTCAAGTACCTAAACAAACAAGCAAAAACCAGATAAGAAAGATGCCATAAAAGTCAGATTCTCCATCAAATCTGTACACACCTAGTATAAAATAAAACCCATTGTGTTCAGTGGTATTTATTCCCAGGTAAATTAAGGTGCACAATTGCTGTTGAAGGAATATTTGGGAAAATCCCTCCCCACTCTTGAAAAACTGCAATTTAAGCCCAGAAAATCTAAACAGGAGAACTTAACAAAGCCATAATAAAAATGCCAACAAGATTAAGTGTAGCAGGTCTTTATTTTTTATGAATCCAAGCTTTTTTTCCTCCTGTGTTTTTTTTTTTAAACCTTCGATCTTCTGTTCGCTCCCTGCCCCCATTTAAGTGGGTTGAACAGTACTTTAAAATAATGAGGTTAATTTTAATGAATGTAGCGTTACGGGGAACATTTTAAAGAAACACTTAAGAAAGAAGCTATTAAATGAAAGGGATCTTGATTCATTTCATTATAATAAACTCCACATGGGTAGCAATCAGATTCCTAGATATGTGTGTGTATGCCTGCCGCACTGAATGTGTTTAAGTTGTAAATATGTCATGCTATGTGTTCTGTCCCAGCTCACCCAAATTGGTGGTTAGTTGTATCATGCATACATATTTACACAAGCGTGCACAGACCCATGTGTACATGGAGAACACTGTCTCTTTTTTTAAATAGGGAATGTGGAACATTATAATAAGCCAAACATACAGTAGCTCATCCTGTCATTGATGCGTTTTCTTCAATTTTATATGTATTGGTTTATTCCTTTATTTACAATAACAGGGTCAAAGAATCATAGAATAATTGAGTTGTAAAAGGCCTATAAAGGCCATCAACCCCTGCTCGATGCAGAAATGAAAATCAAAGGCGATCTGACAGAGGATGGTCCAATTTTTTTCTTGGTTGCCTCCAATGTTGGAGAAATTTCTATGGCAAATAGAAGGGGAAGAAATGGGGGCAATGACAGAGCTTATTTTCTTGGGCTCCTTGATCACTACAGATGGTGACTACTGCAATGAAATTAAAACATGCCTGCTTCTTGGGAGGAAAACATGACAAACCTAGGTAGCATCTTAAAGAGCAGAAACATCACATTGCCAACCAAGGTCCGAATAGTCAATGCTATGGTTTTTCCAATAGTGATGTGTGGAAGTGAGAGCTGGATTATAAAGAAGGCTGATCGCCGCAGGATTGACGCTCTTGAGCTGTGGTGCTGGAGGAGAGTCTTCTTGAGAGTCCCATGGACTGCAAGGAGATCAGACGTATCCATCCTGAAAGAAATCAACCCTGGATATTCATTGGAAGGACAGATTTTGAAGCTGAGACTCCAATACTTTGGCCACCTCATGGGGAGAGAGGAGTCCTTGGAAAAGTCCCTAATGTTGGTAAAGATTGAAGGCAAAAGGAAAATGGGACAGCAGAAAATGAGATGGTGGGTGGTTTCATTGATGCAACCAACATGGATTTGACCAAACTCTGGGAGGCAGTGGAAGACAGAAGGTCCCGGTGTGCTCTGGTCCATAGGGTCTCGAAGAGTCAGACATGACCGAACAACTGAACAACAACAACTAGTCCTATCTGGAGATCACTGGTGTTCCTTAATGGCCTCCCATCCAAATACTTACTAGGTCAGACCCTACTCAACTTCTGAGCCTGATTTGCTCAGGGTTGTATGGTGGTGGAATACACTCCTTGTTCACGGGCTGCTGGGATATTCCGTGTGGTTTTGGAGGCACATGGTCCTTCAGAAAAAAATGTTCTTCCTAGTATACAAAGAGCTTGTAAATGTTGCTTGTGTGTGTGTTGCATCGTTACAGTCCTGACTGACCCTTCGTGACCCCATGTCCATGGAGTTTTCTTGGCAGGAGTACTGGAGGAGCTTGCTAGTTCTTACTCCAGGCGCCTACAGCACCTGGTATTCCCTGGTGGTCGCCCATCCAAGGACTAACCAGGGCTGAACCTGCTTAGCTTCCGATATCAGGCGAGATCGGATGGGCTCACCTTCCATCTATCCCTGTGGATCAAGAATGGGACACACCTATATTCCTAAGGCCTGCTGTATTGAATTTTAATTGAAGGATATTTTTGTGAAAGAGTTCTATTTTTCAGAGCTTTGCAAAACAGCCAAGCTTGAGGGTAAACAGGACAGAACCGGGCTGCGTCGTTGTTTACAACATCGCCCATGTTGTTAATAAGCGAGTTTCAAGTGTAACTGGAACGCTAATTCCATAAAATGTTTAATATAACAGCTGAAGCTCTCCAATTATACAAAGGGAATTGTGAGCAATTACAGAGGAGGGGGGGGGACCACCCTTTTAAATGATGCTCTCTAACCTTCTGCTCATATACGCTATAATAAACACCATCTGTAGAAAACATAAGACATTCAGCTAGTGGGGGGCAGCAGATAGTCTAAAATGGAAAACTGATATGGATATTTCTTTTAAAGCCTACAACGTAGCAAGTGCAATTAAGTAAATCATTTACCCAGTTCTGTTTACATTCCTGCTTTATCGTTGAGCTGAAGGCAAGACTGAGTTTAGTGTTGGGTAGTTTTTTTTTGTCCTTAAAAAAAAAAACTTCTTTCAAGAAACCCTGAACACTCTTTCCTAAGGTGAGACCTCAAATGAACAGCCGACACTGTGATTTTCCCCTACATTAAACCCCCTTAATTTGCACCTGCATATTCCGTCCCACACTTTCCAAAAGCTTAACTATGATGAAGCACCTATGAGGAAGCTGATGAGGAATACCGGGTTTCTTAATTTAATTCAGGCAAAGCATTCCAAGGGAGGCATTGTGCTTGATCCAGCTGCATCCCACAAATGCTGTGGAAGTGTGCCTGTCACAGCACAGACCCTCCTAGGAATAGGAATAGGAATAGGAATAGGAATGCAATTTATTGTCATTGTATAAATACAACGAGATTAAAAGTGCCATCCAGTCAGTCATTCACTTTCTTGAGGGCTAAGCATAAACAGAGAAAATGGGAAGCAATGAAAGGGGAGAAAGGGGTGGAAGGAGGGATAGAGAGGTGGAACTTGAAGGCTGTTTGGGGTTGAGCATTAAGCACCTCTTCTGAAAGCTTCACCACTTCTGCTTTAGATCCTCAAGAGGATTTCGCTTCAAGGAAAGAAAGAAAAAAGGCGGATTTTGCCTACAGCCAGGCCATTGTCCAACAAACAAACAAACAAACAAACAAACAAACAAACAAATGATGGCATATCGAAATATCCAAGCACACAAAGAGAGTAGCCCATTATACAGTGGTACCTTGTATAAAGGTATTAATTCGTTCCAAATGTAATTATGTTAAGCAAATGTTCCTGTATGCAAATTTCCCATAGGAATGCATTGAAAACATCCCTAATCGCAACCATTTTTATGTTGTACAGATTCGCCCCATAGGCGATTCTGTTAAGCAAATTTCCCCTATCTCCGGAATTTTTTATGTTGTACAGATTTTATGTTCTTCAAACCATTTGTTATATGAGGGTCCACAGTATACAGAAACATTGCAGCCCTCCAGCTCCACTTTCAAGGGGCCAAATTCTGTACACAAAAGGGAACACACACCCCTCCTGCCTTTTCTTCCCCTCCCCATGCTTTGCACACATTTGACTTCCTAGCCTGTGGCTAAAGGTTAATCAAACAGGAACACTGGTGTTATGCCTCGGTTATTGATTACTAAATGCCAGATCATATTATTGTCTGACTTAATGCGTTTCCAGTCAGAAATACTTCCCCGGCTGTCGTCTTATTCTCTCACACCCCCTCCCGAGTCCATTAAAAAGGTACCTGCTTTCTAAAAGGTTGGGCAACAATCTTTCAAAGGGGGGGGGAGACACACACCAGCCCTTCAAAAACAGCTCCATAAAGAGGTTGAAAAAGCAAGCCATGTTTAGCAACTGAAACACAGCACAGGTAAGAGGCCAGATTGTGTTTCCACAACATTCCTAGATTGCAACTCCCCTGTTACTAGGGGAAAGGTTATACCATCATGGTGAAGTGTACAGTTTCCAGGAAAATGCCAGTTGAGTACTTGGTATTTCCAGGGCCGGTGCTCCCATTAAGGTGAACTAGGCAGTTGCCTAGGGCGCAAAAATGGAGAGAGGGCGCTGGACAGCCTGCCGCCGCCCCCCACCGCCCCACCGCCGCTGGCCACTGCCGTCCATCCCCCCACCGCCTGCCAGCCGCCTGTCGCCGTCCGGCCATCACTGCCCGCCGCCTCCCACCACACCCATTGCCGCCCCCACACGCCCGTCACCATCCCCCACCATCCGCCCCCCCCACCAGCCCGCCACCCCACTGCCCCCACTGCCCTCACAGGCCTGGTTGTGCATGATGAGCACCTTGCCACATGGATGTGGCAGTGTGGCCGATCCCACAAGCTTTTTGTGGAATATTTTTTTTGAGGTGTTGCAGAATTTGTTGATGACAAAAAAACGGGGAGAGAGTATTTCTCTGCCTTTGATATAGAAGCAACAAATCACACAGGGCTGGCTTATTATTTTTGAGTGTATTTCAAGATGTTGAGACATCCTTTTTCCTTAAGGGCAAGAATATATGTGGTTATTTATTACATTCTTACTCTCAAGATAGTGGTCCTGAGACTTTTTTTTCATCTGAGCCGAATATTTGGGGGAAGACAACAGTATCCAGAAACTACAGCAGGTACCTTGGTAACTGGCTACCATGGGTGAGCAAAGGACCATACATGCTGTACACCATAAGGTCTGAAGTTCTCTGGAGACTTAGATGCAGAAATATTGTCATAACCAACGATAAACATGCTATTTGCTCAAGCAAAGGGAAGGTAACTGAGCCTGGAGAGTTGCACTTACAATTCATGCAATTAAATCACATTTTAAATTTGATCCAATTAAATGTCAACACTATTTGGTTCCACTTTAACCGCAGGGCCGTCCAAGCAGTTGGGAGCAGCAGGTCACAATATTTAACCAACAAAGGCATGCTCAAAAAAATCTGCTGGAATGGATTAAACACATTGAAGTCAAGTTGTTCTAAATAGGCCTGACAGCTCAACAGAACCTCGTTCTTGGAGATTTTGGGGGCTCAAAGGCTGAGGTTAGGGAGAAAGTCCTTGTGATGTCACAGAGGTTTGGCAGCCCAAGTTTGGTGCCAGGGGTTAGACCTGTTTGCTGAACCAATTGGTTTTGGAAACAGGGAGAGGCTGTGTAGGGCCTTTTTACACGACCCCTAAACTCCGCCGCAAATGGCTCCCAGCTCCGGAGCTTAAAATTGTTTACCCACCAGCTCCGGAGTTTACTGAAAATCAAGTGCGACCACGCCCACCTAAGCGCGTCCCAGCGCACTTTTCATGTACCTGCTCTCCGAGGGTGAAAAATCTTGATGCGGATGTGCCGGGCTCTCCTCGCTTCTTTTTGTTGTTGTTTTTTGCCTCCCACCCCTTTAAGAGAAGAAATCACAACAACGGGGCGGTGTCCACCAGCACCAGAGGTAAGCCTGCATTCTTTTGTCCCTTTTTTTCTCCCTCCCCTCACACAGCCAGCAGCCAGGAAGTGCAGAAGGGTGGGGATGCAGGAAGAGCGACAAACCCCTAAGATCTCTGGTCCGAATTTAAGGGACCAGCGGATCTTAAGGGTCGTGTAAAAGCGCCCTAAGTGACCAAACAGTAACCAGCCATGATGGCAGTCTAGGGCAAATAGAACTCTCTGCTGTTTGCTCTGAGGCACCAGTGTCAGCCCTCACCGTGAAAAAGGACAGTGAGAACGTGTGTCCCTCTCCAATAAGAAAGAGGAAGTTTACAAAACGGGGCAAAGAATAGGAGATGTGTCATTCTTGATCGACATGCCTTGTAGCTTCATCTCCAGATCTTTGTGTTCTTCTCCTTGTTGCACTCTTTCCCCCTACAAGGCACAGTAAAGGCGGGCGAAGTTT
Source organism: Phrynocephalus forsythii (assembly GCA_029282475.1). Lineage (NCBI taxonomy): Eukaryota > Metazoa > Chordata > Lepidosauria > Squamata > Agamidae > Phrynocephalus > Phrynocephalus forsythii. The sequence goes on from JAPFRF010000013.1 coordinate 4,611,663, forward strand.
GGAGGAAATCAGACTAGTCAGATAAAACAGCAACCCAGGGGTGGAAGGGGAGAACCTGTTTCTTTGCCAGCTGGACATGGGGCAAAGTGTACCTTAGTTCGAGCTAGGAGTGAGTCCAGGTGGGTAAGCTGTCTGTCATGCAAAACCCATGCTTCCTGTCCCCATCTGGCCTGAGGTTTGTCCCCTTGGCAATGAAACTTCCAACTCCCAGAGACTTGCACTGGCACTTTGAGCCCCGGTGCTCTGGTTTACATCGCTGGATTGGAAGCAGTGGAGTCCAACCATTTTGCAAAATCTGATCTGAGCAAAATCTGTTCAAAAGTATCCTGTCTCCACACCTGCCCATCTACCGGAAATCATTTCAGTGTGTGTGTGTGTGGGGGACTGTGTACCTTTTTGAGGATGTCCTTGGCTTTAATCCCACTGGATTCATAAACTGCGCTTTTTAAAATGGTATTGTTTGGTGTTCTTCTATTTTTAATTTAAGTACAGTAGGGCCCCCATATCCACTGATTCAGTTATCCACAGGGGAAAAATTAAATAAATAATTCAGCAGCCACAAAGCAAGCTACTGTCACAAACAGCAGCTGTAGCGCAAGCTACTATCATAAAACAGCATCCGTAAAGAAAGCTACTATCACAAAGCAGAAGTTTTGAAGATTTTTGGTGTTCTTGTCTCCTGTTCCTCTTGTTTAGTCCTTTTATTACCTGTTTTTTTTTTATTGTAAACCGCCCAGAGTTCCCTTTTGGGAAGATGGGCGGGGTATAAGATTAACAAATAAATAAATAAATAAATAAATAAATTCTTATCCACAGTTTTCATTATCCACGGGATGTCCTGGAACCAATCCACAGCGGATACAGGGGTCCTACTGTACATTTACACTGTCCTTTTTTTTAAAAAAAAAAGGCTGTTTTCATATTGCTTTGATCTGTGAAAGTCCTTTCATGCGTTGTTGGGTTGTTGGGCTTTTCTGGGGGGGGGGACACACACAACATAAATAAATAAGCATATAAAAACGCACCATTGCCTTCAGAAACATTTTCTTAAACCAACATTCTCTCGCTGTGCTCCTGTCTACTTAGTTAATTAATGTGCATTGTTACAGATTCACATGTTCCTCTGATGGGGAGGAGGGGGGAGTGGGGGAGAAAAATCCCTGTGGCGTACCAGACAACCACGGTGATAGATTACATGTACATGCTGTGTCATATCCAATTAATTCAAATTGACTGTGCACTGCATTATGTTGTTAGTGCCTGGGAGATCAATAAATATGGAGGAAAAACTCCAACAAGGCCTCCTTCGTTCTCCTTTCTCGGATTTGAGTTGGTCTGAGACAGATCATGCTACTGTGATCAGCACAGAGGCTGCTCAAGAAGGCAGGTGGTGCATAGACACCATTCAAACTTGGCCTATTCAATCGGGGCTCCTCTAACTCTCCATTCATGCATCGCAAAACACCATCTGGTCCTCTTTTGCCTCCAGCAATCACAGCTGACCAAAAAACGATAATAACAGCTGTTGCGAAACAAAAGACAAACAAAGCCGGGAGAGAGAAAGGTTAGAATGAAGTCCGAGGCCACCGAAATACTCCATGAAGTGAAAAATTGGGGGAGAGGGCTATTCATGCATCTTCGGAGGGTAGGAGGGAAAGAGAAAAAGAGAAATCATTATATTAAAATAACCCTTTGTAGGGAATTGCCCTGGTTAAAATGGAAATACTTAATCCATCTGCTACCAAAAGTGTGGGGGGGAAATACCCTTCCAGACACAATAGTCACCTGATAATATATCATGAAAATGCTGCTCGATCGAGGCATTTAAAGCTTTCGTTTGTACGTTGGTAACTAATGACCCTATTTTGGTAACAAAAAAAAAATTAAAACTCCTTATGTTCTTTCATCATATGTCAGCCTAGGTTAATGTGAAAGTAGAAGGTACTTAACCAGGCTGATAAAGTGGAGGAACCTTGGGAATGAGAAAGGACTTATTAATGATTGGAGTGGGAAAACATTATTTCCACAGGTGCCGGGCGGTGGGAGAAAATTGCTTACACCCTGTCCCTTTCCGGTCCAGTAACGCGACTCGAAGCTATTTCTGTGATAGCAAAGATTTCAGGGTGGCGAATGTGGCGAGGCAGCATGGAAGCCGGGAGCAGAATGGCAGTGCCAATTAATCAGGACATTTCGGATCTGTTAAGGAGCCAGGAGAGTGAGCTAAAATGCAAGTGCAGTGGTAACTTGTATAAAGGAACTGATTCGTTCCAAATGAAATTCTGTTCAGCAAATTTTCCTTTACACAAATTTCCCATAGGAATGCATTGAAAACAGTCATCCCTAATTGCGAGCCTTTTTATGTTGTACGGATTCACCCCAGAGGCGATTATGTTAAGCAAATTTCCCTTACCTCCAGAATTTTTTATATTGTACAGATTTTATGTTATACAAACCGTTTGTTATACGAGGGTCCACTGTATTGTGAGGAGAGAGAGGAAAACTATGATGAGGAAGGAAGGAAGGAAGGAAGGAAGGAAGGAAGGAAGGAAGGAAGGAAGGAAGGAACGACAAACGAACGAACGAACAAACAAACAAACAAACAAACAAACAAACAAACAAACAAAGATGTCAAACATGGAGACTTCTGATACCTGACTGTCTACCTGACTGTCCAAATATTGCTCTCCTAGGAGAAATGGAAAAATTTGAGACCAAACAACCCTAGGTCTGACCAAACTAGCCCTTGGTCTCCCCTTTGGGGAGAAAGGCGGCAATAAAAATAAAGTTTATTATTATTATTATTATTATTATTATTATTATTATTATTATTATTATTATTATTATTATTTATTACTATTCCTGCCCCAGTGCTAGTTGTGTGGCTTCTGCCTGAACAAGGAGCTAGGCCGAGGTAGGCCGAGCCAAGCCTCAGAGGCTTTCAGTTAATGCCATTCATCCAAGTGAGCCACATTTAGTATCTACAAAGTGTCTCAGGCAAAAATCAAAAGAAAAGAAACATGTGGCAACTTAAAGACTATTATATTTTCATGTAAGCTTTCGTGGACACGCCCACTTCTTCAGACACAGAGTTGGCTGTATTGTCAAAAGTGTCTGCATTGTATAAAGTGTCTCTCGGGTAGACTTCCCAGAACAGAGAACTGTGAATTTTATTATCCACCATCTTGCCAAATATTTTATAATATTATTTTATTTCTTTTTATGTATTTATTTGCATTTTCTCTTTATATTGTTTAATGTTCCATTGTTTATGGGTTTGTTGTTGTTAACCACCCAAACAAACAAACAAACAAACAAACAAACAATAAATAAATAAATAAATAAATAAATAAATAAATAAATAAATAAAATCCAGAAACAAAATCCAAAACCCCCACAAAAAAACTCATTCCCAGTAAGCGCTGTACCAAGGTCCAAGGAAGGGAATTGAGGAATGGAAAATTCTTATTGGATTCATGTGTATTATATGTATTATGGATGCAGCTTTTTACATAAAGCGGTATGGATTTACATTTCAGTTTGTTCTGGTTTACATCTCATAAACAGGAGCCACGGAGGCCAGCATTGCTCTGATTTGTTCTCGTTCTGATTAGGATTCCACTCAGGCCCCTCGCTTGCTGTTTTTAATTTTCATTTTATCACAAGCAGTTTAAGATTGTTGCCAGGGTAATTTGCAATTTTTATCAAGACCTCTTCATTATAGCTTCTGACAGGACAGATGCTTTAATTAATCATGCAAGACAACTGGGGATAGTGGTCAGACCAGTCTCCTCCAGCATGGGAAGGGAGAGAGAGAGAGAGAGAGAGAGAGAGAGAGAGAGAGAGAGAGAGAGAGGAGAGAGAGGAGGGGGAGTAGGAATACAAGTGAATCCTTGATATCCTTTAGACCACGAAGGTCGAATTTGTGTTCAAAAGCAAAGTGATGATGCAAATATTAGTTGACAAGGGCTGTTCTCAATCCATGATGTGATTTACAGGTAGGCTAAAAGAAGCAAAGATGCAGGTGCATAATTAGTATTAAAAATTTTGGCCTGAGATTAAGAGTGAAGGTTTATGCATAGTACCTTGGATGCAAGCTATAATCAATTTTGTAGATTGCCCAGTATTTTAGCGTTACAGCGTTGGACAGCTATTGGGGAGGTCCCTCCAGGTTTTACACCCTCCCTCCCATCGAACTCAGAAATTTACAGAATGATCATGAGCTAATTGTCACGAGCCCGGTCTAACCTGCCTCACACCATTGTTTGCAAGGAGAAATGAGTGTTTGGGAAGGGCAACTATAAATGGCACCTCAGATTCCGGAAGAGAAAAGGAGATTTGCAAGTGAGACTTGCTTGTGAATCAACAGAGTGCATGGGGTAGTGATCCCCATGTTGCGCAATGGTTAGAGCTTGAAGTTAGGACTACAGAGATTAGGATGAAGTGAGACTCTGCTGTCAAAGCCAAAGGTCAAGCCCTTAGGTAAAGTCTACTTCCTTCAATGGGAATGGGATGAAAATAAGCCATGCTCATTATTACTATGTGGAACTCCTTAGAGCAGGCATGTCCAGACTTCAGCCCTCCTGATGTTTTAGACCACAACTCCCAGAATTCCAAGCATGTATTGCCAATGATAAAGTACTGTTGGGATTTCCAAAAATGGAAAGCATACATGAGAAGGGGGTGTGCTAGATACATCATTGCATTCAACACATGAAAATGACAGCTGGAAGAGGTGGCTGCAGCAGTATGTAGGCTTTCCATGCCTGTGAAGATTCTCTGTCATCCATATGAGGTTATCAAGAAGTTGAGTCATGGCAACTCGATTTGTTTTCTTGTGAGTCTGAAATGTTCCATTCCTCATCCAAGTAGCTTCATCAGTGAGGAAGCTATCTGGATGAGTACTGAAATGTTTTGATCTCACAGGAAAAGAAATCCAGTTGCCTTGACCCAACTTCCAGATAACCTCATTTAATATCTCAGAACGTCTAACAATAAGAGTACTCTTGGGCACAATGGTTTGAGGCCATCTTCTGAAGAGAATTTCTAGTGGAGAAAAACAAGTATCCCACTCAAACGCATTCAGGGTCTGACTCTACGTATGACAGTGTTGTGAACTAGGTCTACAGCCGCTCCCCTTGTGTGATGAGGAGGAACTGAAAACTTATTTACAAAAACAGTTTGTGGAAGTCTTAAAAAGCGAACGAGAAGAGAACAAAGATGAAATCTTAAACAAATGTAACTGAATTGTGCGGTACAAATAGTGCGGTAGCACAAAGAACGCTTTAGTGCAAACGCATAACATGAGGATGGTGTTTTCATATTAGAGGGGTGCAGACATCATTCTTTAATGGTTAGTTAACTGTTCGGGGCTCATTGTGTTGTGGGCACTTTGTTTCTCAAAGAGAAAAGACACCAATTTTGATCTAGAGGGACTTGTCACACATTACGGAGCCCTTGATAAGGGAGTCTATGCTCCCTGCCATACTTTCTCATGAACACAAGAAATCTCACAGAGCTGGAAAATTCCCTGTTGAGGTTCTTCAAAATTCCCTCTTGAGTTTCTACCAAAATTGACAAGAAGGAGAGATTTAACCGGTTATCTGTACATTCTGTTACCAACCACAGGGGGGAGGGGAATTATGCGTATATCTGTATATGATTTTTTTTTACTGAAATGTGTTTATTCTATAGCAAGATAAAAGCATTTTTCTTAGATAAGCAAAATACAAACAACTTAATTGCTGCTATCATAACTCATAAAAAAGTATAAAACAGCGTAAAAACACAATAAGCAATGTTGCAATTAAATCATTCATGTTACCAGTGTTTACATTAAAGCCTCATTTATGAAAACTTTACAACACATGATATGAAAAACTTACAACTTTTCAAAGAAAATATTTACACTGATCTTTTCCCCCTAGATGTGGCAAACCTCTTAAATAGTTGACTGATTTTACAGCATTTTTAAAAATAACAAAAAACCTCACATTTTAATTCTTACCTTTCCCCCAATAAGTTTTATTTAAGTGCATTTCCTTTTTTTAAAAAATACAGTGTATTAAATCTGAAAGTTGTCACCAAAACACAGAATAAAATATTCACATTTATTTATTTTTAACTGGAATGAGTAGAGCAGGGATAAGAATATATTTTAGTACAAAGAACTGCAGTATCTGCAGAAAGTATAGCAAAGATGAAAAGATGGGCTTTTTGACATTTCAGAACTTCTACTTGTAGTACTTTCCTTTCAAAGACATTTTAAAAATAAAAAGAAAAAAAAAGAAAGAACCTTTGGTAAAAGTCTGTGATTATTTTTTTTTACATTGACAGAGAAAAACACGGTCAACTGCTCTCACACAAGTGTGAATGCATGAAATCCAATCAGCATTTTACAGGTAGTTACAGCTGTGCTTTTAAGGGTTTCATGAACTTCAAAGGAACTTTAAAACAAACACCCCCAAACCAACCAGTTTGAAGTGCATTAATTAATTTTGCAACAATGAGTGGTTTTCATCTAAAAACATTTAAAAGCCCTATATATATATATAAATGGGCTTAAGTTTTAATGCTCAGGCATGTCAAAGAGTATCTGATTCACATATGTGAAGGTGGGGCTGAACATAAATTAAAAAGACATTGCATGAAGGCAAAAAAGAAGAACACAGTTTTTCTTTTTTTAAAAAAAAGAGAGGGATTGAGAAAGAACAAAAAGGAGTAAGAAAAGAAATATTAAAAGTCAGCTAAGAGTATCCGCAGCTACATTGTAGTTCTTTATTGCCTATCTAATAGACAGCTTAGAAGCTCACTTCATTGGTTATGCAAATCCTGCATAACGATAGTTGGCAATGCCAAGTTTTCGGGGATTGAGGGTTCCGCGTTCACCAAACTCCCCCACTGCAAGGCTGTTCTGTTGTTTCCCCCCCCTTCCCCGAGCACCATCTTCAGAAAAGACTGCCCTGCGATAACAGCTGAGTCTGGGTCTGGGTCGGTATTTCCGAGGGGTGCTGCGGGGTGGTTGGCGGGGGGCTGCCGATGGACGGGATGGGAGAGGTGATCTGCGGAGCCGCCGGGGAATGTTGCTGGGGGCAAGGCTGCTGGGGCGGGTGCTGCATCTGCTGCATTTGTTGCATCTGCTGGAGCTGCATCTGCTGGAGCTGGTGCTGCAGGTGCTGCTGCTGCTGCTGCTGCAGGTGTTGCTGGAAGTGCTGCTGCTGCATTTGCTGCTGGATCTGTTGGTGCATGTGCTGCTGGTGGAGCTGGTGGAGCTGGTGGAGCTGGTGCTGATGACCCTGCAAGGAAGGGCTGACCTGGGAGGAAGCCACCGACGACGTCCCCACCAGGTTGGTGCCCATGGAGCTGATCAACGAGGTGGAAATGTTCGTGGTGGTCAAGGTGGGGGCGATGGTGACTGAGGCCACGATCTGATTCATGGGCAGCCGCATGGCCAAGGGCTTTGGGGCGATGGCCCTGGGGAGGGACTGCTGGAGTGTCTGAGGCGACGTGGCCACAGCTGTGTGTTGGGAGAGGGGGGTGTTGAGGAGGAGAGAAGAGGACAAGTTGGTTGAGGCCAAGGTCTGCTGGACAGAATGAATGGTCTGGGCTTCAGCTGACTCAGCAGCAGCCTATGGGGAAACAAAAAAAGAGAAGGTGTCACAGGTGGTTTGGCGCATGGATTGGGGCCACATTCCCCTTCCTCCTCACTGTCCACATCTCCCAACATTGTTCTTAGGCTAAAATTCCCAGGAGCCTTTGCCATTAGCAGTGGAAGCCAGGCAATCTGGGGGAACCCAATGTTGGGAACCACTGGGTTAGAAGAAGTGGATTGTAAAAGGACAGGGGAGAGAAGGCACAGACTATAATGTCCCCCTTCAAGTCTAGGTAGATTATGACCTCAGCAGAAAAATCTTCTCTCTCTGAAATTTGAGCAAGCGAGATCCCTTTGTAGGTGGAGCATCCCAGTGTTTGAACAAAGCTGAGTTGGCAGAAATCTGAAGCCGCATTTCTCCATGTAAACGTCAACATAAACAACAATGGCACTCCACTGACTCTCGATGGTTCATATCTTTCATGGATTAACATTAGATCTTCCACATCTGCAGACACAACAAGCTCCCACAAAGAACATATTCTCCGTGGCCTGAGACTGCTCTCCTTACTACACTGGCTTTTTTACCTGAGCTGCATCCAATCAATTATGTAGTAAATACAACCTTGACCTCGGTGCACTGATAATACATTCTATACTCATAATACATTCTACTCATAATACATTCTATAACACTGTAACACTCTATCAGAAAGGTGCATGTGTTTTGTTTTGCTAACACAAAGAATACTCTGTTATCAACATAATCAGTTCTTCCTTGTAGTCTTTTCCAATTTTCACAGCAGGTCTACTCTCTCTCCTGCAGCTACCTTAAGAATATAAAGAGATCAACTCTACACATATCCCAAGGGACTACATAGTCACCTACACCATTGTCCTACTCCCACTGGTAAACGGCCCATAAGAAGTCCTTTTGCCTCTATGTGCTTTAGCTATGTTATTTCATGAGGCTTTTAAAATCTTGGCAGCAGCTCTGTATTTTGTATAAAATAATTATTTTTGATCCTTTGTGTGTGTTTGTGTGTGTGTTTAGAGATTAGATAGATAGATAGATAGATAGATAGATAGATAGATAGATAGATAGATAGATAGATAGATAGATAGATAGATAGAGATCAATGCCATCAACCTTGCCTTCACCTTCTTCTCCTTCCTCCTCCTCCCCCAATTAAAAACACATTTATAATGTACGCTACAAAAATTATGCTATTTTTTATTTATTTATTGCATTTGTATACTGACTCATTTATGCAAAAGAAAATACTCTGAGCAGTTGACAATCAAATCTATCTATCTATCATCTATCTATCTATCTATCTATCTATCTATCTATCTATCTATCTATCTATCTATCTATCTATCTATCTATCTATTTGTTGTTAATACACTTTGGGTGTACAGTATTTTGGAACAAGGCACTCTATGGTTCAAACCTACTGCTTCTTCCAACTAGAACTGACCCTAAATCCGACTGACTAAAGAAGACTACTCTAGTTCAGACTGTCAATACAGATTCTGGTCCATGTATCTGCCTATTTTTTTAAAGAACCAGATGGTTTTCATGTGTATTCAATATCAGGCAAAATCTTGGATGAAAAAAAATCCAAGGTCTAGTGGAAGACGACCTTGGCTTGAGGCCTTCTGGTGTTTGTTTAAGGTTTGCATATCTGGATGCAGCTAACTGCAGCTAAGGGCCTTTTCACACGACCCCTAAACTCCGTGGCAAATGGCTCCCAGCTCCGGAGCTTAAAATTATTTCCCCACCAGCTCCAGAGTTTACAGATAATTAAGTGCGACCACGCCCACCTAAGCGCATCCCAGCGCACTTTTCAGGTACCTGCTCTCTGGAGGTGAAAATTCCTGATGCGGATATAACAGTAGTGACTGCCGGGCTCTCCTTGCTTCTGTTTTTTCTTTTTTTGCCCCCCCCCCTCTTTAAGAGATCGGAATGCAGTGCCGGGATGGCAGAACGGAAGTGAGCGGCATTCTTTTCTTCCTTTTTTTCTCCCTCCCCTCACGCAGCCAGCAGCCAGGAGTGCGGAGGGGGTGGGAATGCAGGAACAGCGACAACCCCCTAAGATCTCTGGTCCGAATTTAAGTGGCCAGCGGATCTTAGGGGTTGTGTGAAAAGACCCTAACTGATGAGGTGACGAGATGCCTCTCACTCCCATGCCCGCCGAGCATCACGAAATGAACGGCTGAGTGCGTGCGCTGTAGCCAATCAGCGCTACATTGGGCAGCACTATGTAAGGCATGATTGCATTCATTTCTCAGATGGGCAGTAAAGTGTGTCAAGGTTACACCTCCTTTATCTGAGCTATCCCGACCAAGGCATTCTGGGAGTTGTAAGTGAAGAAAATACCTTTCCTAAGTTTGCTCTTTTAATAAGTTCCTTCCAGCCACTTACCTTGGAAACCAAGCTTGCTCTGTAAGCAGCCAGCGCCTTCAGGTATTCCTTCTTGGCAGCTTCTGTTTTTCTTTTATATACCTGTATTAAAAAGAAATTTACAATTAAAGCCACCTTGAGCACATAAACCTCACGCCATAAAGTAGTTCTTGCCTGAAGAGGGGTGTTAAGATCTCATAAAAAGAAGAATGTCAAAACAGACAATGGCAACATGACCCCTGTTATGAAAATGCTGTGATTAAATACAACATTACATGGTTCTCTCCCCCAAATATAATTCTTAGGTATTAGAAGCTGAGACTTGGCCAAATGTTTTACCTGTTTTTGTTCTTCTCCTAAGCTATCCCACATAGAGGCAACAATTTTGGACACCTCTCCAAAGGTAGCATTAGGGTTCTGCCCTTTAATTGCCGCTTGCGTGTCCCGGAAGAACAGGGCGTAGGCCGACACTGGCTTCTGTGGCTCATTGGGGTCCTTCTTTTTCTTCTTTTTCGGAGTTTTTGGCTTCTTGCCCGAGTCTGGAGCAGCTCTCTTTTCTCCTGTAGTCTATTAAGGAACATTAACACAGCCATGAGAACAGGGACATTTGAAGGATGCAATGTGATAAAAATTGGACAACCCAATTAACCACACACACAAACCTGTCTTGTTTCTGGCAATGAATGTTTGTTTTTTAAATTCACCTTGCCTAGTCCAGCTTCTACACTGCGTGATTTGTTTATTGCTAATAAAAACAATCAAGATCAATGCCACAAATATAGATTAGACAAATTTAGATATTTTTTTTTAAAAAATGGAGCATTTGACAGAAAACTGTATTTCCAATCGGAAGAGTGAAAAAGTTTGTAAAATAAAAATAAAAATAAAAGATGGGCTTCCATCAGTGACATCAGAACCTTTGAATTAGATATGTGAGGATGAGTGAATCCACACTGCATAATCACAGCAGGTCCATACCGCTTTAAGTACCATAAGGACACAGGATCTGATGTGTCATTTTTGCCTCTCCCTGGCACTGGCCAATCAGGAGCTGTACAAGGGCATGCATCATTCCGCCTCCCTGCCTGACTCGCCAGCACCAGGGAGAGGGAAAGATGACTCATCGGATGCTGCTTCCTGGTTGGAAATTCCAACAGTGTCAGGTACAACAAGGTAAGACATTGGCTGATTTTTTTCCGGATGGTAGGACTGGGTTCCAAGCACCAACTGTGCTGGCATGTTTCGTTTTGGAACCAGTCCCCTTCTGAAATGAAATGCCCATCTCTAATGCTGTCCAGAATCCTCTTGGTGTCTGTATCATCTTTGCATAACTTACTGTGGCTTAATGTGGCCAGTAGACCAGGTGCTGCAGTGCATATCAGTTGTGCACGTGGTCAAGCACATTGCTGAAATGCACTCCAATAGCCCCAACAAATGACCAAATGAGCCAAGGCAAGATACATAGTTCTTATGGGAAGAGTGATATCAGCCATTATGTTAAAGAAGCAGAACAGATTTGGGTCAATGGAAGTCAAACAATCTTGGCTATATAAAACATTATATAAGGTAGAGATGGGCATGAATCGATTCATTTCATTGAAATTTGTACGCCAGCCAACCACTCATTGGCTGAGCAGTAAGAATCCCTGCCCTGCTTTTTCATCTGAATGGTCAGCTAACGGAGGAGGCAGGACAAGAGAGCTCAAGCCTCCTGCTCAGACTGGAGCGCCGCATGAGATGGAGGACCTGGGCAGTGCGCGCCAGATTGTGAGTGGTGTAGCTGGCTGGTAGGTGGGGAGAAAGGAACACATGGCACCTGTAGGGTCGTGCATCCACCTTTCAATGGAGTGAAATCTGTGCTGTGAAGTTTTTGGGGCCATTAGGATAAACTCAGTGGAGTATCAACTTCCATCTCCACACTGACACCCACACCCAGGAGTTTGATTTGATTGTCCATCCGGGCTAGAACAGAACCATTGAATCAGTGGGATTCATGTATCTTTTGACTTTGCATATCTCACTAATTCAGTAAGACTCCTCTAGTTGGGATTGACAACTAGATTTAAACCCATAAGTCAACAATGGTGTATTTAAAGCTTACAATGGCCTGAAAGAATAAGGAAGGCATAAACCAAACATATGCTGATTACTGCTATTTATGATATATATTTTTAAAAAACACAGCTGTATCCAACAACTCTATAATCTTAATGCACTCTCCTCAAGCTTACTTCCCATTAGATCCGTATTCTCTGCTGTCTGATAACTTGAGCACCAACACTGAGGGTTTTCACAGCTCCTGCGCAGATGTCACCAGCCAGTAAGATGAGTTACAGAAATAAGATACCCCATATGAAAAGCGGAGGAAATAACTCCTCTTTCTTCTTTCAGCCTTTTTGTTAAGGCTGCTTAGTCTGGCTTTGTTCCCTTTTCCAGGTCAAGGAACAATTAACAGAACAATCAACCACAACTGAACTACAGCTGCCCTGCATAGCCTGTAGGCAGACTCCTGGTAGAAAAGGGGCATTGGATGGATCCATGTGATTAATTTTGGGAAACACTCCCAGTGCTCTTTGTCATGGATTCTGCATATATAACCTGGACAACTGACCTCTTTATCTAGATTTCTATAACCTCCTCTAATCTCTCCACTCAAAGTTAAGCGCTGCAAATATCTTCTGACAAAAACAAAACAAGACCAAACAAAGCTTTACCCTGTGTTCATCTTCCAGCCACAAATGCCTCCAATTAGTTTAAAGGAGATAGTTGTCTGAAGATATATCTGTTTGTTTGTTTGTTGTTTCCCCTTCATCCCCTGCAGGTCCATTTAATCTCAGATGAAATTAACTCTTAGACTGTTCTCAATACTGCCATGAAAACGCAACAGTAACCTCTCCAATTAGACAAATGTGTCTTTTTCTGAATACAGTGGCACCTTGTATAAAGGAATTGATTTGTTCCAAATGAAATTATGTTAAGCAAATTTTCCTTTATACAAATTTCCCATAGGAATGCATTGAAAACAGAGTAATCCTAATCAAGACCATTTTTATCTTGTACGGATTCACCCCATAGATGATTTGGTTAAGCAAATTTCCCGAATCTCTGGAATTTTTTATGTTGTACAGATTTTATGTTATACAAATCATTTGTTATATGAGGGTCCACTGTATACAACTGCAAGGAGTGTTGAAATGTCCAAAGTTTACTAGTGGCAGGTAAAGAGAATCACAGCAATTATTTTTTTATTATTATTATTATTATTATTATTATTATTATTATTATTATTATTATTATTATTATTATTATTATTATTATTATATACAGCACTGATAAAATATGGAAGTTGTCTGCAAAACTCTTATGCTCTCAGTTCTCTTCTTCTGAAACACTCAAGGAATGGCAGTAATGTGACTTTAGAATATGCAAACCTCATACCAAGTCCTATGAAGGAAGAAGGAATGAACTGGGCCTGTTTAGCCTTGAGAAAAGAAGATTCAGGGGAGATACGATAGCAATTAAGAATACCACAAAGGCACTCATACAGAGGAGGGGCAGGATCCGTTATCGATCAATGCAGACTGCAGGAGATGCAACCATGGACTCAAGTTACAGGAAGCCAGATTTTGGTGGAATATCAGGGAAAAGTTCCTAACTGTTAGAGCAGTGTGACAATGGAACCAATGACCGTGAGAGAAGGGTGAGTGCTCCAAGACTGGAGGCATTCAAGAGAAATTTAGGCAACCGCCAGGCAGATATCCATTGGTTTGCATTCTCGCCTTGAGAAGAGGGTTGGGTTCAATGGCCTTAGAGGCCCTTTCTCATTTTATGATACTAAGATTCCATGATTGAGATGTTCCTTCTCAATCATATTCAAGCCCTCTCTTAAACAAATCTGCAAAAAGCTGGCCCATGGCAGTCCCAGCATCTTCCTCTAGCACAGGCTGTCACTTACTCTGTTGGAGTCATCGGCATCTTCTTCGTTTATCGAACTGGACGGTGAAGGCGTGGCTGATTTGCTGGCCGGAGGAGAAGGGGAAGTGTGGGGCAAATTGGCACCCCCTAAATTCAACCCCAATTGAGTGCTCAGCTGAGACTGGTTAATAGTGGTCAGCTGGTTGGGAGGCATGATTCCTGAGCGAGCAGCATCTGTCATGTGGACAATGGATCTCATAATCAAAGAGTGGTCCGGGCGATACTGAGGCACATCTCTGTGGCTTTGATCCTGAAAGAGCATAAGGGATAGACTATTATGTTGATGCCCTAAAACATTCACATTCACAGTCACAGTCACAGTCACAGTCACAGTCACAGTCACAGTCATCATCATCATCATCATCATCATCATCATCATCATCATCATCATCATCATCATCAAACTTCAGAGCCAGAAGGGACCTTGTTGGGCCATCAAGTCCATCATCATCATCATCATCAACAACAAGATAAAACTGCTGATCTGGAAGGGAGCCAATGGATCCATGAGCCCATTCCCCCTCAAAGAAGCACAGTGGAAAATCAAACTCACAACCTCTCACTCCATAGCTGGATATTAAAACCTCAGAGCTGTCTAGCAGTTGTCATGCACCTCACCCGTGATGTACAAGAGCACCAGGAGAAGACTTTACTGTAAAGGTGAACGAACTGAATTCGATTTTCACAAGGGACTTGGGATAAAACACACATATTTTCAGCGGTTTTGGTATATGGCCAGTAGTCTGGAGTTTGAACCTCTGGTGGGACCCTCTTGATGGAGGCCGGACTTGATGAACCATAAAGCCTCTTTCAGTTCTGCAGTTCTAAGACTGTTGTTGTTGTTGTTGTTGTTGTTGTTGTTGCTGTTGTTGCTGCTGCTGCTGCTGCTGCTGCTGCTGCTGCTCTGCTGGTGGTGGTTTTGGTGGTGGTGGTGGTGGTGGTAATGGTGGTGTTATAAAATAGAAGATTTTAACTGCTATTATATGACAGATCCCAAATTTAACAGCAGCAGCAGCAGCAGCAGCACCTGAATGACTGAGAATCTTCACAGACATATTAACTGAGTCATGTATGCAATTATGCATATATTTATGGCATATGTTGGTACTAACTAAAAGTTTGTTGAATCAAGTTTATAGAAAAGGCTATAGGAAAATTAGGCCTAAAATAAATAAAACAAAACTTTATAAAATCCAGGAGAGGGTTAGGAGATTAAATAGAACTTATCAGTGTCTAATGATGAAAAGACCACGGAAAGCTCTTAATTGATCCTTTAAGACTGAAAAAAACCCATCATTCTTACAAATGAACAAGTTGTGTACAATAATTAGTTGACCCCTTGCTTTTAATGATGACTATAAACATGTTCATAAGAACAACAAAAGCTTCTTTTAATAAAGCGTTCCACACACTAAACACTTTAATGAACCATGAAATAACTATTTGTTTGTAATATATTAAACAATCTTGTGCTAATGTTGTAATCACAACCTCCCTTCTTTGCCCTTATCCAGATCGTGATTATAAAGAAGATATGAACAATAAAATGTGGAAGTTTCTTTTGTGAATGAAGATTAACTGCACAAATTGGAAGTATTCTATTTATAAAATTCAGCAACCCAAATTGGTGCCTATTTGCCAATTTGGAAATAACCTGCTAGTACTTTTCAGTTAATTTTATTTCAAAAGATTAAAACAGGAAGCTGTAAACCAATAGATGGCTTAATTTTATGTGATTCTTTTTTTGTTAAAATAATAATGTTTTAAAAATGAATTTACAGGTATATCAAAGAAATGATCATTCGTACTATGACAAATATGTATGTTGGCCATCATCATCATCATCATCATCACCACCACCACCACCACCACCACCACTATCATCAATGAGTCTATTTTTTTAGTAACCTCCCAATCTATGGCAACCATATTTTTTTCAAAAGGGAAGAACTGCAAAGGCATTTTTATTCAAGAGTAACATTCAAATTTCCTACTCAGTGCTTAGAACATAGAAACTTAAAATAATAATAATAGGAAAACAAAAGCATTAAAACAGCCAAGAAGGAAGTTCAAACAGCAGACATCAGGCAACAGCAAAAGACTAAAAGCTTCAGATACTAGAAATGCACTCTGTATTTTGCCTGCCACTAGGAGAAGGAGGGAGCCAGGCAAGCATTCATGGGGAGGGAGTTTGCCAACAAGAAACAGAATCAACAGAAGCTTCTCTTGGTCATCATTATCTTAGCACTCAGAACTGGAAGGACCTTGTGGATGACTGAGTCCATTCCGTGTCAAGGACACCCAGTGGGGAATCGAACTCTCAAACTCTAGCTCCAAATCCAAACATCTCAGCCAGTGACCTATTTAGTGGTTCTCATGCAACTCGTCACTGTTGGAGAACAGAAGAGGAGACTCCGCTGCCAAGATGAATCGACACAGCGGCAGGCAGCGTGCGGCAACGCATAGGAGCCAGAAGGCTAAAAGAATCACCATTTCATTTTTGGTATTTAGAATGAACAATTTCAAATGTTTTCTCCCCACTGATATCAGAATAATTTTGTTGCATCTACTTTTCTTCCAAGGATGAACATTTTGTAGAAAGGTGGGATAGGAGATTGCACAAAAGTCTTGCAATTTTTCACACTGAGTCTATTTTGCTCAGAAAACATGTTTTCTGAAAATCCCACCAAGCCAAGAAACTCCGGCAATGACCCAGGGCCAGCCTCCTCACACACACAGCCTTCCTAGCGTACATCACATGTTTGTTATCTGAATAAAGGGAAGGTAGTGAGGTTCACCCCCTAGAGTTCACTGGGGAGATAGCATGCTAAAAATGTAACTACCGGTAGTTAATTGGCCAACTATACTAAGTTTGGAGAGAGACAAAAATCATTTGTTCTCTGCTAGTGCAACAGCCCAGCTATTTATTGCCCCTCTTTTAAAAAAGCAACAACCCAACAGCAACAACAACAAACCTCTAATCTTATCTAAACAAGATTTTGCATCCACAAAAAGATACTGCTGCGTTTTTGTGATGCTACAAAGAAGCCATATTTTCCTTTACAAAACACCCTTACATGCAAAATGCACATTCTAAGAACAGCTGTGTATAAAGTTAACTCGATTTAAAAAATAATAATAATAAAGAGAGAGAAAATCTGGAGGTACAGTAATTTTAGAGAGGGGGGAGAGAGGGAGAGAGGGAGCAAGAAAAAGAAAATAAATGCAATCTGAAAAGAGGCAATTATTTTACCGTCTGTTCCTTCGATATCAGAAAAGGGAATTTCAAAATTCATCAAAGCTAACCTTCTGTTATGTACAACAGGCTAAGCTGAAAAGAATGTTAACAAGTTCAATTTTCATTCAATCAGCACCACTGCTCTCTGAAATGTTTCATTGCAGGAAAGAAATAAAAAATAATCTATATGGTAATTATTAGGACGAATCCCCCAGTAACTTTCAGCAACATAAAAGGTCAGTTCTATTCAAGATATTTTATCAGTCCCTTGCACATACTCCTGTTCTGTCATTTTAAATCTGAACAGCATTTTATTTTCCCATTTACAGCTACCTGCAGAATTAAGTACTTAAGCCAAATAAGAAAAAAATGGGAAACTGAAGAAAATGTTGAATACTGGCAAAGGCTATAATAGCATGGAGATAAATTGTTCAGCTGCTCTCCTCTCAAGCCTCTAGGGCTTGGGTTTTTCTTCTCCTGGTGCACTGTGGCTATTCCAAACCTGTTCAACATGATTTCATTTCATTTCAGGCAGTGCCTGAGAAAACTAAATTACAGAATCAATCATACAGAAGGTCAGAGTGAGACTTCATTACAAGTATTGCATGCTTGCATGAATATCTTTCATTTATGACTGACCCAATATGTCACAATAGCTGTCTAGTAAAAATAATCCACTTTCTGAAATTGATGTACTACTGATGTCAGCGCTACTCAGCAGGCTGGGCAGATTATAGAGAGATGTTTAAAGAGGAGAAAAAGAAAAGAATAAAAAAGAGAGAGAGAGAGAGAGAGTTGGAACCCTATGGAGCACAACCACTCGGTCTCTAGAAATGCCATCCCTTGTAGATTAAAACAATTTCTCAGGTGATCATCTAAACAGTCAACTGTGCTTTAATCTGTAATGACTTTTGATAGCAGATGACAATTGATTTTCATCTATTTATGTATGTATTTCCCACAACGTGTTAAACCCAGTGTTCTAAACTCAAATTGAGAAGTCATCCCATTTTTTCCTCCACTAAAATCCATTTAAGAATGCTGATTTTCCAAATTTATTTTGGTATTAGCGCATTATTAAAATGCTAAAGCTGGTCATTACTTGTACATCTGTAGTCTCCCTTTTTTATTTATTGTGGAGGGAGTAGGGAGACCCTAATAGGAGGCAGGATTTGAACAAAGATAAATGTGCTTTTGTTTCTTGTCCAAAATAACGAAACTCATCAGCGGGATGACAAGCCGACATTCTCTCAACAACCAATAAGCATTTAACGGGCTAGGTCAGCAACTGAAGTTGATCCATCCACAAGCTCCCTTTTGTTGTTCTTTTGTTTAACCGGTAGGAGAAACGCTAATCCACCAATAATGTCATTTTTAATAACCATTAGGCCATACTCACTTCAGCAATAAAGCAGTTTGCTTACACTTAAAACAGGCGGCTGGATATAGCCATCTAAAGTCAGTAACGGAATGTAAAATATTATTTATTATTCTGCTGGTTGTACTCCAGCAAATCTAAGACCAACCTGCAAAAGTCTATTCTGTAGTGAGCTAGCTCTGCACCCTGAGGGAAACATGGGAGAACCTTGACATGCCCTATTTAAAAAAAAAAAAATTTCTACCCCTGCCTCTGGCGATTCTGCATTCAAGTTTATAGGTGAGTGTGTCAGGTAGTAGGCAGAACACAGCCAGAGACACGCTGTATTAATCATAGCTCTGCCAAGGTACATTTCATTCTGTTTGTGCTTGAGAATCTTACGACATTTCTTCAAGGTGAAATTCTACTGGACATTCCAACAGGGTCAATCTATAAAGCCAATTAAAAGTAGCAGTCATTTGCAGTGACGTTGTCTAACGCTATAGCTATCTAACACTATAGCGTTATAGCCAAGAGACTCTCTCTCTCTCTCTCTCTCTCTCTCTCTCTCTCTCACACACACACACACACACACACACACACACACACACACACACACACACACACACACACACACACACACACACACACACACACACACACACACACACTTTTAAATGAAGGACCTGCAACTTTAATGGTTTAAGTTTGGATAAAATATTGTTTTTCCTTGTATACATCTAGCATTTTTACCTCAGAACTGATTAGTGACTTGCCAACACAGAGACATTAAAAACGGAACAAGCAAAAATGATCGTTCATGTCGGCACTGTTGTGCATGTGTAGACGAATATCATAATTATTTTATGGCCTCATATTTAGTTCTTTCAGGTACAGTACGTCCAATTGACCATGAAATGAAATTTCATAGTTAAAATGCCTCTTTTCCTTTTTTTTATTACCGTAATAATTTTTTTTATGATTGCACAGAAAGGTAATTCGCGAAATGTACAATTTAAAGATGAAGTCTTATTATTTATAAATATTTATCAGTTTAATAAAGTGCACATTTTCAATAAATAATGACAGACATTTATCACCATATCCTTGACATGGAAATTGGATAATCAGAATGGAGCAATCTGAAAGACCGAACCAAAGTAAGTGAAGAACTTGAGAGATTTTCTCAAATCACTATTCACTACTCACTTCTCACCAACCCAGCATTCTGTACCTCTTCATTGTGAGGCTTTTATATTTCTTTGTTTTTATTTGCCTACAGCTGGTCACAAAGGCCCACAAGAGAAGCTTAACCATCACTGTAATGCCGCAAACTATTTTAACCCATCTAATATGCTAGGAGGATAAGAAATCTGCAATAAGGTTAATTTCCCTGCAGTAAGTCAAGGCTATTAAGTTCAGAAACAGATGCCATCTTTCCATGTATAAATGACACAGCACAACCAAACTCATATGAAATGAGCAGTGTCAAATTATACATTAAAGATAGACAGGAATTTTAAAAGGGGATTCCTTAAGTGCTCCCCTGGGGTCTGATTGTTATCAGTAGGTCCCATGCAGTTTGCAAGTGGGCTTGTTTTGTTTTGTGATTGGTCACTGGCTTTGGTCACAGGTATGATTGCTCAGTCATGGGGACTGCCATGGATTAGTCACCGAGTCCAGCTTCTGAAGATGGATGGCTGTTCTTCACATGGTCTCTACAGATTAAAGAAGCAATCAACGCCACATGGAAGGTGGGAGCAATTCATTGGGTTGAGAGAAGACATTGTAGTAGTCCTTCTTGGTGGCTTGACTATTTTTAAAAAAGGAAATCCTAGAAGCAGATACTCATAGCCCTTATTATATCCAGCACCAAGCTGAGAAAAACTTCTCCTATGTCCTTCCCTTTGCAAATATCTCACAACAGTTCTAAGATCTACCTGAGCTGCTAAACCAACATCCTCCCAATGAATCGCAAGTCTACCTCTCTAAACAGTTTATCGTGTTATGAAAGTCTTACGGAATGAGCTGTGATTTCTATTTGATTTTCAGACTTTCATCATCAGATGGCTTAATATTCCTGAGTAGAGATGGGCACGAAACGAGTGATTTTTCGTTTTCGTTTTTGTTTTTTCATTTCGTTACGCAACGAAAATGAAACGAATTTTTTTAAAAAACAAAACGAAAACTAAAACAAAATGACCAAATTTGCCGTGTTTTTCGTTTTTGTTGCAGCAGATGCATTGAACTAAAAAGAATGCTAACGAAACAGCAATTTTTCATTTTTGTTTTCTCGTTTCGTTACTTAACGAAACGGAAACAAAATTTTTTGCAAAAAAGTCACGAAAACAAAAACGAACCAAAACGGACCCCTAAATGACCAAACGACAAACGAAACACCATTTTTTTGAGTCGTGCCCATCTCTATTCCTGAGTAAACAAACAAAATCTGGCCATCATTCAGCCTTCCAAGCAGAATGTATTCCCTTCTCTTTAGTGCTGGAATATCCAAACATAAAGAGTTACAGGCTGCGATCCTGTCCCAATGTATATGGCATATGGAACTAAACAAGATGTAATTCAGAGTACACTTATCAAGGACTGTCAAAGGAATAAAGAGAGTTCATCCACTCAGAGAAGTTTTTTTGGGGTGTTGGTGTTGGTTGGGTTTAGTTTCATTTGGGTGAGAATACAAAGCAAAATGGTCTGCGTCACGAAGAGTCAGTTACAACTCTAATGACACAACACACACACACACCACTTCAAGTAGTCTCTGGGCAGTTTACAGTTTTAATTATAGTATGCAGGTTACACATTGCCCCCTCCCACCCAGCAAGCTGGGTACTCATTTTACCGACCTCAGAAGGATGGAAGGCTCAGTCAACCCTGACCCTGCTACCTGGGACTGAACCCCAGGTCGTGAGCACAGTTTTACCTGCAATGTAGGCTTTTAACCACTGCGCCATGAGGCTCTTTGTGTCCATTGTGTTCTCCAACAATCACAATGTCACGAACTAGGGAAATCTGTTGTGATTCATTGAAAGGAGAGATACAGGAGTCCAAATCCACTCTATATCAGTACATAATGGTACTGTACTGAGTGGGTAGCTGGTTAGCTAGTTCACTGAGTTGGAGACCAGGCAGTAGAGCCAGAGCTATTTTTCTTGAGAACTTTACAGAAAAACCATCTTCTGCAAAAGCTGCTGCTGGCCTTCTATCATTGTGCTATTGAGAGTGTGCCTACTTACGGGTTATGTGTATGGTATGGAAGTTGTACCCATCGGGATAGGACAGTGTTGCACAAAATCATAAGAATTACAGAGAGTATTGTGGGCTGTTCACTCCCCACCCTAGAACAAATTTATACTAACAGGTGTCACTGTAAAGCATTAGATATATTAAGAGACTCATCACGTCCTGGTCATCACATTTTTGAATTACTGCCATCGGGATGGATGGCAGAACAAACCGTCTTGAGAATAGCTTCTTTTTTAGAGCAATATTGGTATTAAATGGAAATTCTGGACTTTGAAGTCAACTTATTTTATATGTCATATTGTATGTGTCGTAGCTGTTTTTACATTTATGTAGAATGTTTCATATGAGTTGGATATAGCAACCATGACATTTCGTTGTTCCTGCAAGGAGGCAATGACAATAAAAATTCCTAATTCCTAATTCCTAGAGGTTGGAAGTTCAATTCCCTATAGTGCATCCTGGGAGATTAGCCAGCCTATGTAGCTTTAGACAAGCTGCAGAGTCTCAAGACATCTCCAGAAAAAGACAGTGGTGAGTCACTTCTAAGTTCTCGACACCTCGAAAAACCTGGCAAGGATTGACTTGAGGCCACATCATCTTCATCACAGAGGAATGGAGGGTATACTACTTAGTTATTTCCCCACCCACATTGGACAGGGTCCCCCCCCCCAAGAGCATGGCTTAATTTAGTTCATAATATCGCATTTCAGAGCTGCATTCAAATAGCACTCAAATTGGCAACCAAAATCAAAGATTCATTCTTTCTTTCTTTCTTTCTTATGCGGTCATAGACCCAATTTAAGAGCACAAAAGGAAAATTGGTAAAAACAAATAAATAAAACCAATTTGTAATACAAAATGTTAAAGTACAAGCTAAAACCAGGACATGTTAAAAATGAAGAGAACCGTAAGACCCAGTGCTAAGGGAAATCATTAGCATAATTGAGACGTGGCTTATTTTTAAACTTGACCTCGGAAGCAAAAAATTTAGCCACAGATTCCGTATTTAGTTGATTTTTGCCCACCAATAATTGTGACAAGTGCTCTGTTTTGGATCTTCCAGGACACTTCTTCAAAACTGGCACAATAAATCTGTTACGTTCTTCTATAGAAAAAAACAGAAAGAAACAACCCCTACCATATGTAACCCATTGCTCTGGATGACGCCATCTTGCTCCACGAGGTTTCGAGATATCGTAATGGAAGGAAGATCCAAGCTCTGGGGTGGAAACTGGGGGGTGAACTCGTTCCCTTGTGCTGCCATTTGATCGCTTAGGCCTTGGAAAGGCAACAGGATATCCCCCATCCCTAGGTTGGTTGGATCCAGTTCAGGTGGTGGCGTAATTGGCGGGATCTCAAACTCCTCGTCCCCAAGACTCGGGGTATGGAACGTTTGCTAAAAGAAAGAAAGGACAGCCACATCACCACAAAAAAACATCGCTCAACACTGCCGCGTGCACTGTTAAGGGGGGTCCTTCTGCTGGCAGAAATCACAGAATCATAGAATCATAGAGTTGGAAGAGACCTCAAGGGCCATCTAGTCCAACCCCCTGCCATGCAGGAACCCCCATCAAAATATTTCCGACAGATGGCCATCCAGCCTCTGCTTAAAAACCTCCAAAGAAGGAGACTCAACCACCCTCCATGGCAGCATATTCCACTGCCGAATAGCTCTAACTGTCATGAAGTTCTTCCTAATGTTCAAATGGAATCTCTTTTCCTGTAGTTTGAAACCATTGCCCCGAGTCCTAGTCTCTGAAGCCATGGAAAACAAACCTGTTCCCTCTTCAATATGACATCCTTTCAAATATTTAAACATAGCTATCATATTATTATTGCTGAGAACTATTATCTACTCTTATTTCACAACGATGGCAAGACCACATATGCCCAGGTTTATGGATCCTTCAGACCAAAGATTTAAGTCTCATTATCATATGGCTTTAGTGGTGTATCGGTATTAACTGTTTTTTAATACACACTTCATTAGCAACATCTGTCTTTGTTGTTGGGTTGAACATCAGCTATTTATTTATTTATTTATTTATTTATTTATTTATTTATTTATTTATTTATTTATATTCTTTGTTAAAGTCTTTGCTCTACCCTGCCAAACAAACTGCCAGGCCATGGATAGGATATGTTAGCAAAAGAGCATAAAAAGCTTATGCATGATCCCGAGGCCTTGATAAAATGCTGACAATTTTTGAGCGTACATCCACAACGTGAATCTGGCAAGAAAGACTTCAGAACTCTTTTGCAATTTTTAAGTGTGAAATAGTAAGATGCTGGCTTCCTCTTATTCCATCTACCAAGCATGATGGAGTCTTTGGAACAAGGGTGGTTGTTGGGGGAACCAGTATGATAGTTTAGAAATAGAACAGCTCCTTTTTGGCAATACAGGGAGGAAACGGCACGCGTCGCAATGTTAAAAACATGCATGCCTTGATCTTAGATTCTTAGTCACATAGTTACATTTCCAACATTATCTCAAAATAATGCAGAAGAAACTTCCTTGCAAACAACAGCTGAGTTCACACAAATCCCTTTCAAATCTCGGCCTTCCACTTGTCTAGCCCATCTTCTGGAGAAGCGTGTGGATCAGGCCTTTCTTATGGTGGCCCCCTTGGGAAATGGTGCATAAGTGTAAGCAGCATTTTGATCACTTTTACAAGGATTTTAAAGTCTTACACATTCTAAGAATGGAGAGGATAGTCGGGAAGTCTCTTTTTTTCATTAACTCTCATTTGTTAAACAGTGGTCAACCGAATTTCACATACTTGGCACAAGCAAACAAAGGGCACATTTTTCTGTTAAAAATGGCCTTGTTCTAATGGAAAACATATTTTTGTGTTAAAAATGGCCTTGTTCTAATGGAAAACATCATTCTCATTGATGCAAAACTTCCAAATTTACTCTGTTCACTCTGAGTCATTTTAATGTCTTGTGCAAAAAAAGTGAAGCTCAGATTCTATCTTCTTTGTTGCCGCAGTCATTTTTGCTGTTGTCCTACGATTTACATAGTAAATTTCACTAGTTTCTGGCAAACTACATGGTTTGACCTTTAAAAAAATGCCTATGTCTTAAAAGTTGCCATTGACTCTGTGAAAGGCTTAGCCTTGACAAATCTATCAAGAAATGTAGTCGTTAAGTACCAAGCTTTTGCAGATGGAATCCACTTCCTTGGGCTCTAAGCACACCTTCTTCACAGATTAGGCCAACAAAAGTCCAAACATTGAAGATATATGTTTGTGAGAGACAATCCAGGTCTTCTTGAGGCTGGGACTCTGGTGTCCTTAGAGCAAGGCTTGGAACTTTTGTGCCCCTCCTCCTAATTTAGGACTAGACATTCAGCATTAAGAAGACCTGGACATCCTCTCACAGACAGGCATCATCAATTTTTGGACTTGTGTCTACAGTTTTTATGCACTGTCCATGAAAGAGGTGTGCTGAAAGCCTGAGAAAGTGGATCTCACCCACAAAATTGGGCTACTTATAAGTGGTGTGGTCCAATCAATGGTATCACCCACTCTTGTGTTGGTGTGATCTAGGGAACCACACAGCCTATTCTTTGTTCTTTCTGGAAATAGAGTGTTATTGATATCAACAGCAGCAACAGGAGCGGCTGCACTCATTTATTTATCTTAGAGGTTTCATTAGTTTGAGTGGTGTGAACATATCCCCAATACTGGATTAGTTCACCCTGGTAGGACAAAACCGACCCTTGCTTGAAACCAAGAGAACTCTTTCCTAACATATACCTAACACGTAGGGTTCTTTTTTTCCTAAAAAATATAGCACAATGTCTCCCAATCTGAGGCCCTAGATAGCAGTCTGATGTTGGTCACCAAAGAGTGAACCTTCTTGCTCACTGTACATCAGTAGTTCTCAAATGTGAGATTCCCAGATGCTCTTGGACTACCCCCCCAGGATTACTGGGAGTTGTAGGCCAAGAACATCTGAGGACCCAAGCCTATCCTCTACCAACCTTGATTTCTGCTGTGAAACACCAAGCAGTTAGATATCCACCCCTCCAAATCCTGGCAGGGTATCAAGGTTGTAAGTGAGGGAAACAGACGAAAACACAGGGTTCTCTCCTATTTCCACAGTAAAACTGGGAAAAGGGTGCCATGGACTACAGTCCATGTATGTTGCTTTGGGGGCACACCCACTCTGCATCTGGTTCTGCGTAGTTAACGTTAGCCTCTGTTTTTGCAGGAAAGGTGGAAGGGGCAGGAGAAGGGGCATGATTTACACAGCCTGAAAGAGACTGACTTAATGCCAGTTAATTTTAAAATGATATGTTCGACGAAAAATCTCATTAAGTGTTGGAAATTGTCATCCTTCAAACGGTTAATGATGATATAAATTAATAACCGCTTGAGAGAAAATGGAAACTAAAACACAAGAGAAAGGGGGGACCCTTTAACTTGACTATAAAACCTGTCAGCTGTCATTATTGGTCTCACACCAGAAATGATGAGCTAACAGACAGTCTGTGAGAGTTACGCTGCCTTCAGAGACCCAAGTCCTTGCTGTACACAAAGAGGAAGGGACTGAAATTTAAATTCTCGCTTTGAATGCATTGCCTTTCATTGAAGGAAGTTTCTTTCTTTTTCTTTTTTAGGGGTGTGTGTAATCCTAAAGGGGGGGCACTGTGAAGTGCAACAACCCCCAAAACCACAGGTTGGCCATGGTAAGCGGAGGGCTAATGAACATAACCCGATGGCTACATTTGCAGTTCAGCTTGGCACGAACACGGCCTAGTAACAGATGCGGTGGTAATTTGTGACTCATTTGCTACCCCATTACTGCTTAATGAAATCTAACATATCACATTAACAATATGGATAAACAGTCATTCCTGATATGTGGCATTTGGCTGTTTTCATTACCACAGTAATTAACACTTGAAATATTATTTCAATAAATATTTAAGGGGATTCAGGATTGTTCCCCCTCCCCCCCAACAAACTGGGGCATGACCACAAGACAAAGGTGGCCTGTCAACCTCTCAACTCAATGGGGTCCTCATGGTAATCCCACACTATTCATCAAAGGGCACTATATTAAAAAAACCAGAGGCAAAATAGATGTTGAGATTATGACGTGTCCTTTCTAAAACTAACAGACACACAATTCAAAGATACCCACCCATACCCCATCACTCACACATATTATTCACTTTTGATTGTACTGGGTAATTAAATCGACCCGTAGGGTGATAACTTCAAGTTAAACTCTAAATACAGTGGACCCTTGTATAACAAACAAATCTGTACAACATAAAAAATTCCAGAGATAGGGGAAATTTGCTTAACATAATCGCCTATGCGGAGAATCCGTGCAACATAAAAATGGGATTACTCCATTTTCAATGCATTCCTATGGGAATTTGTATAAAGGAAAATTTGCTTGACATAATTTCATTTGGAATGAATTAATTTCTTTATACAAGGTACCACTGTATTAACACTCGATCATATATTACACCAACTCAAACTATCACCTATCGTTATCTTTGTTGTTGCTTTATTGGTTTTTAGTGTTGTCTGGTTTCCTTTCTGGATAGGATGTTTTGTTATAATTTGTTGTAAACCGCCCAGAGTTCCCGTGGGGAAGTCGGGTGGTCAATAACTGCAAATATAAATAAATAAATAAATAAATAAATAAATAAATAAATAAATAAATAAATAAATAAATAAATAAATAAATATTATTCCTTTGATGTAACAAAACCCAAAGCATCCTACGGAGGAGATAGTAGGTACCTTTTTAAGAGAGTAACGTTCCGTGCCAATAGTAATAATAAAAAAGGCAATACTGTACATTCATTACACTTTCACACATAGAGGCCAGAACTGTACGATACTACAGTACCGTCTCTAAAAACGGTACTAATCATATTAGTAATATCTTGCTTCACATCTGTCATTGTGGTTGGGAAGATGATGGGAAGTAGTTACATGAACGCAACTACTTATTTTTTTCAAGGGAAAAGACAGAACTGAAAGCATCAAACAGCATCTCATGTGATGATTGTTGAAAGCTATGTATGGGTAAATGGAGAAAATGAATGTAATCAAAACTGGGTTTCATTCTAAACCATTGGGACTATTCATGTCATGGGCAGTTTCTGAGTGTCATGTAATTTGACAGTGGAGAAAGGTCCTCTTACTTTCAGAACAGTGCGACGTTTTTAACGGGTTATGCTACAAATCGCAATTTTAAGTGCTATTAACTTTTCATACATTCCTGCCTTGGATTTCTAGAGGGGAGGGGAACACCACATCAACCCTCCTCGCACACACACACACACACACACACAAAACCCTGTGTTTGCGGTTAAATGCCATCTGCACTGAAATGTTCAAAACATTTGTTCCTTTTGATAAAAATGCAAATCTGGAGAGCTGTTGTATCAACATATAACAGCCAATGTCTGACACGGTGAATTATCACAGCTGGAATTAAATTGTCTTTGAACAGCTGCTGGCAGTAGAGCTTTCATCAATGTTTGATTCAAATAGAGGAATGAAATTCTACAGAATGAAACATCATGTTGTCATTACAGATGGGGGTTTGTGTTCATTATCACAACTAACACTGAAGCTTGTGCCAAGCAATCTTGCCTTATCTAAGCCCTCTTTCTGGAGAGAGAGAGAGAGAGAGAGAGAGAGAGAGAGAGAGAGAGAGAGAGAGAGAGAGAGAGAGAGAGAAAAAAAAAAGACATTGTTTTTAGAAGTGGCTAAAAATATACTACATATAAGAATGTTGTAGCAACATTTTTCCAATCAATTTTTCCCCTCTCCTATAGTCTTCCTAACACAGAGAGGGGGAGAAAAACAGATTTATTGTAGCAAGGGAAATGAAAACTCCAGGATTTAAAAGGAAGAGGTCAATATCGTCTAGAATTGTTTAAAAAAAAAAACTTATACAATTTTTCTGCAGGGTGTCCAATTTAAGCCCAAAACAGGGGCTTTTTAAAACTCTTCCCAGCCATCTAGATGCTTTCCATGGAAGCGATACACCAGGTAAAAGGAGGCAAGCAGGAAGAGCACTAGATAAGAACCCAACATACCATTTTAGGTTGCTTCAGTTTAAAACAAAAAACAAAAAACACAACCCTCCCAAAAAAACCCAAAACAAAAAACCCCACAACCCCACACGTCAATCTGGAACGAATGTTCCTACCACCGGATGGTTGTTCTTTCAGTGGTGGTCATGAGGGAGAACAAGAAACTGTAATCACAATGACCAGAACACCATGGTGGGAAAACCTTCCCCTCTCTCCTTCCAAGCTAGAGGCCAAAGACATCACCCGTGTGACCTAGTCAGGTTCCACCCATTCAACTCTACTGCTTGGGCTCCCAACTGCTGTCGAACGTTCTCCTCTCTGATCCAAATCTCTCCCCCTTTCCCTCTCTCTCTCTCTCTCCTTGAGCACAAATGATGCCACCCACTGTGCTGCACTCCCCTTTTGTTTGGGCAATACAGTTTAGAACTCAAATTAAAAATAAAATGTTTGTATCAATGTCCATAATTAGCGCATTAGGTTCTAACGCTTGCCACACAGTTTGCTGGAAAGATGTATACCTACTGTGCCTATCATTTGTTTCCTTCTGCTTACATCTTCCTTTTTGTTCTCCTCTCTCTCTCTCTCTCTCTCTCTCTCTCTCTCTCTCTCTCTCTCTCTCTCTCTCTCTCTCTCTCTCTCTCTCTCTGTGTGTGTGTGTGTGTGTGTGTGAGTATGTGTGGTGTGTTTTAAAAAGAGCCCACAAAATTTGTTTTTATTGACACGCTATGTAAGCAACAGTCTTACAGACAGCTCAATTGACCGGTCATGGGGAGCCCGTACGGTTATTTTCTTTCTCATTAAAGTCTTTATTTTGTGCTCCATAAAACACATCTAAAATTCAATCCTTTCTGCTCGTCTTCCATTGAAAACCCTGTAAAAATGATCAAGGCAAACAGGAGAACCAGAATGAAGATGGTGGGGGTGAGGGGAAGAAATCACACACCTACCTCATTGGTAGTAAGGAATGCATTATTGGCTTCTGCCATATTCATGTAGTTACTGTTGTTTCCAAACTGAAAGAAAAAAAATGGACACCTGTTTTAATGTATACCATATTTTTAATTATTTAAAAAAGGCAATGTTGAATCCATTGAAGATTTTTTGACCTAGATGGAATTCATCATCACTTTCATTGCAATGAGACAACTCGCTGACAAAGATGTACATTACATCCTTGGGCACACCCATCTTAATATGACGTCAAAGGTGTGAATCAGAAAAAAAAAACAGGTTGAATACCCCTGCTGTAGCTGGAGTGGGTAAAAGTTATGTTGACACTCTCGTAAAGCCTCTTACATTTCCAAATAAACAAGTAGGACCCTCAGATTTTACCAAGTGTGTCGGAGGTGGCTGCAGAATATGATGGAAAGGAAATATATTTATTTATTTATTTATTTATTTATTTATTTATTTATTTTTACAGCTTATATGCTGCCCACTACCCAAGGTCTCTGGGTGGCTTACAACAAGGAATTAAAACAGTTAAGATATCAATAAATAATTAAAACAACAGTAAAACCTTATACTAAAATCATCACTAAAATTGCCATCAAAGGACCCCAGTCTATGTTGTCTCAATTAAAAAACTTCTGGAACAGGAAGGTTTTTACCTGGCGCCGAAATGTCATCAATGTTGGCGCCAGGCGGATCTCACTTGGGAGGGCATTCCATAGCTTGGGGGCAGCTGCCGAGAAGGCCCTGTGTCTACAAGCCATCCCTCTCACCTCCTTGAGGGATGGCTCTTTCAAGAGGGCCCCCTGGCTCGATCTTAATTGCCGGGTAGGTTCATATGGAAGGAGGCGATCCTTCTACAGTATCCATGCGAGTTTTTGACCTGATGGGCCCTTGAGACATGGGACTCACTGTCAAGTCAGACTTAAGTCATCCCAGTGACTCAGTTTGCTTTTCCCATACCCCAGTGAGCTTCGGGTCCCATTGGTGATAAATGCCCACTGTGGGTAAAGGCTGACGAGACCTGTACTTCTGAATGGGTCCTGCAGACCTGCGACCTAGCTTAGTGGCTGAGATCTCTGGCTGCAGAGCCAAAGGTGATGATGATGGTGTGGGTGGTGTTGATTTCCTTCTCCCAGGCTGCACTAAGTGATGGTTCTTATTCGTCTTGGTTTTAAGGCAAGAGTCCCAGGAGAGGCCGGGGAACCTATCTGGAGTTCTCCACATACAGGTATAAACCTTGTATATCACTACAGAAGGAAATCAATCTTCATTTGCTCTGTTTGCACAAGCCTGGAGAGCAGGTTTTCTCCCCACTGCATTAAGAGGACATGAGTTTTGGGATTTATTTGCATTTTGGTGTTTCTTTGAAATATATATATATATTTCAAATATATATTGCATATATTTGCATATATATATATGCAAAAATTCGTGTTACGTTTGCACAAAATAGAAGGTTTGGGCCCAAAATACAGTTTAGTTTTTGTTTAGTTTTTGTTTTTTGCTTGTTTGTTTTGTAGGATTTTTGCCTAATGGCATTGCTTATGAATAATGACCTCATGGTGCAGTGGTTAAACAGGTGCACTGTATCTAGAACTGTGCTCACGACCTGGGGTTCAATCCCGGGTAGTAGGCTGTAGGTTCACTCAGCCTTCCATCCTTCCAAGGTTGGAAAACGGAGTACACAACTCACTTGGGGGCGGGGGCAGTAATGTGTAGCCTACATAAATAAATTGTAAACCACCCAGAGGCTGCTTTAAGCTCTGTGGGGGTGGTATATAAGCAGAACACTTTGCTTTGCTTTTGCTTTGACCTTTCTGTCCTTGTGGGTGAACCAAAACAACAACTACAGCCGAATGTGCTACAAATCACTATCACCTCCATTCTCCCCCCCCCCAAGAGCAAGAGAGTTTACAAGCAAATATAAATACTGTACAACCTTCCGCCATTGCATTATAACATTTCCCCTATTACAAAGCTCAAAAGGGTTAAAATGCATCTTCCTTCCTGTTGCTTACATAACTCCATTATATGCTTGGCTTCCATTAAACAAATGTTGCCATAAGGCCACTCAGTTAAGATGTTGGCAACGGCCACTGCTATAAAGAAGAAGGTCTCTGACAAAGCAACCCACAGGCAACTGCTTTTTTTTTTTTATTCCACCAGCCTGTCAACAGAAGAGACAATTCACTTGGTCGTGAGGCTCCTTTGGAGCCATTAGGAATTGTTCTGCATGCTTGCTACCAGCAGCGTAGCAAGGGTTTGGAGCACCTGGGGACAAAGCTGTTTCTGTGCCCTTCCGGCTCTTCCCAACCCCATCACATCCACCCAGCAAGGGCGGGGGGGTATCCTGCAGGTGTGGGGCACGTGGGCATGCATTTGTGTGTGTGCGTGTGCACATGATAGCACGCACCCCTTACCTCTCCCACGGTGGGGCCAGAGCAAGGTGAGGAGGAGGAGGAGGAGGTGGAGTGGGTCCTGTCGCCAAGCCTTAGCCCATGGAATGGAGGACTGCTGGTGGGAAGGCACATAGCTTCCTCCTCCTGTCCCCCCTCCAGGCACCCCCAGATTGCTGCATCCTGGGGCATATGCCCACTTCTGCACCCCCCTAAATACGCCCTTGCTTGCTACCACCACCATATGGAGGGCTATGTTGTAGGTATCTTCCTGTTTACATCTGGGTAGGAACTGAGTGGCCAAGAAAGGCAGTTTGTGATCCACTTGGAGCCTGCGGTTGCTCCCAGGAATCTCCTGATGCCCCAATGAAAAAAACCTCTTCACCCACCAAAATGAAGAATTATGTCTCCAGAAGATCTGACTTTCAGCTAAAAGATAGCACTTCTGCTCCACATCTTGCAGGATCTTCTGCACGGCTTTCTGAGAAACCAGAAGCCTACTCAAGTGTAACTTCCTATGCTGAGCATCAGGACTCAAGCCACTGTCTCCCCCCGTCCACATACTGCATTTTTCCATCTATAAGACGCCCCTGGGTTTAAGACGACCCCCGCTTTTCCAACACAAAATTACAGCTTCGCAACTGTGCAGTCCTTTCCTCGCCTTACATCCCTGTATAAGACGACCCTCAATTTTTAGCTGAACAATTTTAGACAAAAGCATAGTCTTATACGGGGGGTGGGGCTGCATTTAGATAAGGTTGGGGCTAAAAAAGATATTTGGAAAAATGTTTAAGACGTATTTGCCAAACTGTAAGTGATCTGAACAATAAGACTCATGGTGTAGTGGCTTAACTGCAGTACTGCAATCAAGCCACAGTCCATAGCCTGAGTTCAATCCCAGCAGGTTCTGGTAGCTGGCTCAAGCTTCGCTCAGATGTCCATCCTTCTGTGATCGATAAAACGAGTTCCCAGCTTGCAAAGGGGCAAAATATTGTCTGCATAATTCTGTCTGTAAACTGGTCAGAGGGTGCTGTATTTATTTATTTATTTATTTATTTATTTATTTATTTATTTATTTATTTATTTAATGTACTGCACCATCTGACCAAAGGTCACTCTGGGCTCTAGCGCTATAGGACAGCACCTAAGTTGAGACAACAACAGTGGGGACAGCAAAATGCGTAAACACGAATTAAATTGCAGGTGAAATCCAGGTTGTAAAAGTCCGTGGGAAATTTGTTTGCATGGACAAACACTCTGAAAAGGCCAGTAGCCCACTGCTGTTGAAATCCAAGCTGAAGTCAATGGGATGGAAAGCCCCTGCAGTAGCGTAGTGGGTGGATAATTCAGCGGAGTGTAGCCCTGGAACATATTTTCAAAGTAGAAGTAATGCATCATCATCATCCATCAGATCAGCAGGGTGGTGTCATCCAAGGGAGACCCCTCGCTCTGACAAATGAATCAGCCAATAATGAGGCTTCAGCTTGGTTCAATTGTTTGTGACCAATTAGCATGGAGGAAGCCAGTGAATATGGAAAATTATCAAGCAGGTAATTGACAGGCTGCTGGAACCATCTTGTTTCCTTTAGCCAGGTCCCTACATCACACCAGACCCACACAAAACCCAGCGGTTGGTCCCAGAAAGAGGGGACCCAAGGCACGGTGATGGACTCAGCAATGGTCTGATCCTGCTGGGATAGACCAGGGCTGTTCAACTCTGAACAGGCCAAGGTCTACTTTTTCCGGCCCAAAGTGTCTGAGGGCTACTACACTAAAACCTTGACTTACAAATTTTATCCGTTCTGAGCACATGCTCAAAAGTAAAAACTTTTGTAAGTAGAGCAGTGGTTTCCCATCGGAATGCATTGAAAACCAATTAATCTGTTAAGGAGGGAACAGATTTAATGCACCATGGCCCTTTACTGCCCCACTCAGCTGACACAGTGGGCTGTCAGATCCAGAACTTTGCTGGGGCAGTGGTGGTCCTTGGGATGAGGGAGGGAGGGGTGGAGAACTTATTCCCTCACTTTTTTTTATTGATGGCCGGCGGGCTACTTTTGAACCCTTTGCGAGCTACCAGTAGCCCGCGGTCTACCTGTTGGGCAGGCCTGATCTAGACCAGTCCTGTCCAGTTCTCCAGTTCTTGCAACCTGAGATGGGATGAGAGTGTCCGAGACCTTGTGTGTACAAAAAAATGTGCTGTTAGTAAACTCTGGGGGCCGCATCCCCTCCACCCTTCAACAATGATGCAATAACTGTTGCCTCTGTGCAATCTCCTCTATGGTTGTGCTGCCTCTCCACCATCCGTGATGGAGCACGTTTTTGGCCGAAACGAAACACCAAAGCAAACTGAAACTAGCACTTCTGACAAAGGTCTGCAGAGCCCCACGTTATGTCTCCAGGGATTTACCTTTTGCAAATAAATAACAGAAGAGGTATAAATGTCATCCATACTTTCAATTTTTCAAAGCGCCTCAACTCCACACAGGCACCGTAATTTATTCTGGTCCCCCAAATCGAGATTTCATGGTGACTTTCTGCACACAAGTCTTATTACTCATTACTCATTCAAGAGCTGAAAAACTGACACGATAGACTTTTTCGTGTCACTGAACCGAGAACAAAGCAGGATTTACATGAGAAACACTAATGGTTCTTAAAAGAGTGGCGCTCTCAAACGCTAACGCACATGCACACACCTCAAAGGGGGGGGGAGCCTGAAAAAAGAAAAATAGAAGAAAGCTGAAATCGGAAGAAAAACAGATGAACAGGCTGTTTATATGTTAATATTGGGGAAAGGTGGGGAAGAGATTGACAAACAGGATGATATATGGTCATTTTGGTGTAATAAATGAATAATGGACTACCTATTGTTTTTAATTTTGTTGTAAACCGCCCGGAGTTCCTCTGGAAGATGGGTGGTATAAAAATGAAATAAATAAATAAATAAATAGCCAGCTGATGCCCAGAAAAAGGTTAATTTTTAACACAGCCACACTAGAGAAACATGGAGTAAATAGTGCCACGGAGTTAAAACAAATGCTTTGTCTGTCTATCTCCCCATCTGTTTGTCCATCAATCTATCAATCTATCCATCTATCCAGGAATCCTTCTTTGTTTTGATTGTTCCATTGTTATGACTCAGAACTACTCTTTGGGAATCAAAGGGGACTGTTCATTTTATTTTTATTTTTTATTTTTTTATTTTGCTACCTGCTAATTTCAACTGGAAGCACCAGAAGGTAGTTCTGGGACCTTCGGCAGGAAAAGCAAAAGACCTACCATCGATGTGTGATTCCTCCTAACCTGGCAAGGAAATGTCTTTCTAAACACCCGTCTTGTACCAATCGAGTCCTGGATTACAACCAGTTCCATACACCACTAAAGGGAAACTGGAAGTTCCCTTGGGTTCTTTGGGTAGGGTATACAATGTATATGTGAAATAAATAACGTATATACAGTGCAGTCTACTGTGCCACTAGGTTTGTAGGGATCTATATAATCAGTGGTAAGAGATGACAGGAAAACGCACAATCACAGGTAGGAAACTAGATAAGCTCTTCTGCCTTTTCTGTTCCAACCCATCAAAGCACATTAAAGGGTGTATTTCTTGTTGTGACATTTTCCCTCTAGGCATGGAATCCCATTACTGCCAGTGCATCCAACCTCACAAACTCTACAAAACAAAAGCAAGCCAATTTTCAAAACGCCCAAAAATACTTGGGCGAGAACCATGAGACGTCTTTTCTGACTTTGAGGGAGCACTCTTTCTAGTGACTTACTGTTCTGCACAGACATGGGTGTTTCATTTCGGAAGTGGTCCAGTTCCTAAACTAAATGCGGGAGCCCAGCTGGCATTCGTAACCTGACCAATCCTCCAGAATAAAATAAGCCAATCATTTGCCTTACTCTGGGGTTGCGCGGGGCTAAACTCCAATGGGGAAGAAGCCTCCAATGTCATCTTTCCTTCTCCCTGGTGTTGGCCAATCAGACAGTGAGGTGGGATGATGCATTTCCCTATACAGCTCCTGATTGGCCAGCGCCAGGGAGAAGGAAAGATGATGTTGGAGGCTTTTTCCTTGTTGGAGTTTAAACCTGCACGACACCAGAGCAAGGTAAGGGATCGGCTCCCACATTTTGTTTTGGATCTGGACCACTCCCAAAGCAAAACATCCATCTCTAGTTCTGTAGTTCTGTAGAGCAAGAATATTCTTAACATCTGGGGTGACCATTTTCAGCAAGAAGGGCCAACCTTCAAGAGAGGAAATGTTTCCTGCAATTCTTCTTGTTTCTCTCCTACTTTGAGATCCTTACGCTCCAGTTGTGGTACAAGAGTTGGCTAGGTGATCCGAGACAATTGGGGATCACATAGTCATTGCTGCCTTCCTCCGGACCATGCAATTCCAGTTAAGCTGAGATTGTCCTGTCATGGCAACAAGATCAAAACACTATGAGGGTCTCCACTGGTGTGCCTTCTTTTCAGCCACAGATTGAGGGAGACCTCTTATGTTCTGTGGCCTCAGGGATGTCCTTCCAGGGAAGGTATGCTTCCAGAAGTTACCCAAAGGATGTCAACATCCCACTAGAGGCCAGGACTGCCTCATCTCTGTTGTCCTTCTGGAAACAGGCAAAGACCTTTCTCTTCAGGCAAGCTTTCCCTGAATGACGGACTACCATTATGTGTATTTCATATGAATCGATAGGTTCACATAGACTTTCTGTTTATGACTACTTATAACCTTGTAGCTTTAATATAATGTTGTCTATTAATGCTATAAGACAGGCATGTCCAAACTTTGGCCCTCCAGAAGAGTCATTTGTCATTGGCAATCTAAGCTTAGAACTTTGGGAGTTGTTGTCCAAAACATCAGGAGGGCCGAAGTTTGGACAAGCCTGCTATAAGATGTCCCTCAATTCCTTGTTCTCAAATACTTGAACATGTCTTAATTAATTAATTAATTAATTAATTAATAATAATAATAATAATAATAATAATAATAATAAATAATAATAATAATAATAATAATAATAATAATAATAATAATAATAATAATAATAATAAATAATTTATTGACATTGTGTGTATATATACACAGTATACACGTACAACGAAATTCAGACACCCAGAGACTGGACTGTGTATTATCCCTCATTACTGTAAGCCGCCTTGGGTCCTTTTCCATGGAGAAAGGTGGGGTAAAAATACTCTAAAATAAATAAAGAAATAACAACAGCAACAATCTTAGTGTGAAATAAGGACCACATGAGTGCTCCAAACAGTTACCATGTGAAGGTAATTACTGTAGGATCTACCACTAATCAGCTAGCTGCGAATTGCATCCATTAATTAGCAGCAGCCCTGGAGAAATGTGTGTGTGTGGGGGTGGTGGTGTGGAGTGAGAATGGAAATAATGTTAACACTGAAAACCACTGACTCTGAGTGTCTGAAGTCTAGCAGGTGGCACCTGTGGTGCAAATAATTTAAAAAGCTCTCACCTGAAGTAGGGAGCAAGGAATTACACAGCACTTCTTGCGTATCTTTTGTATCTCGATGAGGCTTATTATTAATGGCTTTTAATTTAGAGGAGGCTTGTCGATCAGCTGGGAATGGCAATAAATCATGTTAAATAGAACAAAGGGCTCCAAAGTCCCTTAGTCCCCTAGCCCTGTGGAAAATATTTAATTTGGGAGAGACCGAGTGCAAGAAGCTGCACACAAGATGGCACTTCCCCTACAATCCAGACAGAGCCCCGTGGCGCAGTGGTTAAATGCCTGTCCTGCAGGTAAAACTGTGCTCACGACCTGGGGTTCAATCCCCGGTAGCCGGCTCATGGTTGACTAATGTTTAGTAAAAACCTTCTTTCTTGTCATTAATACCCCACTGGGTATTAATGACACTGAGAAACAAGCTTCCACTGTATTCCATGTGGCTGCCTTTTTGGATATTAGAAGACACACTCCTATCAGTCTTGACCATTGGACATGCTGACTGAGGATAATTAGAATTGTGTGCCATCAAGGGGTGACCCTTTTCAGGGTTACCTATGTACTGAGCATTTAGAAGTGTTTTTCTGTTCCATTCTTCCAGGGGTGCCCTGGGACTGTTCAGCTTGCTTGTGACGACATAGGCCAGCATTTCTCCCAGGAGTCACAGCAGGGAATCAAACTTCCAACCTCTAGCTGTGCTGCAACCAGATACCTAAATGGCTCAGCTACCTTGTGCAGCATAAAAGGCCTGTGTTAAACAGCTGAGATGCCCGTTCTTGTTAAGAAGGCTTCACGTCCAACCCTCTTCTACGTAACCCAGTTTTTAGGTGGTTACGCTCCCAACACGAATAAAGGAAGCACTACAACGCCAAACGATGTAATTCAAGAGCAGAACTGAATTACATTTACAGGTTTTCAATATCTTAATTCCATCGGAGAATATCGCTGCATTGCGGTTGGTTTGATCACGTTGCCAGACCAACCTCTGCAATAATAATAATAATAATAATAATAATAATAATAATAATAATAATAATAATAATAATAATAATAATAATAATAATAATAATAATAATTCTGGTGAATGCAACGTGCAATAAAAGCTGGAATTAAGAATGAATATTGTTTTGTTGCATTGGGGTTCCCTGCCCCCCTCCTTTAATCCACGATGCTCACTGCTTCTCTGATTGAATGAAATGCCAAACTGAATTACCGAGATTGGGTAAGTCTAAGTTGCTAGTGACGAGTCACATGGAAAGTGGGGCAGCCTAGACAATAAACGGACTATAATTAAAAGAGGAAAAACCAGGCAAACGTCACTTCAGCAAAACATACTCTGTGTGTTCCTGACTATGGTAACAAACACAAGCAACGCACAAAAAAATGAATTTGGTTCAATCGGTGGCAGTAGATATATAGAAAAATGAATTATCATGTTGTACTCCATGCAAGATAACTCTCCTATTTTTATACATAAGTATACATACATACATACAGCAGTAAGTAAGAGAAGTTATCTATACAGCTAACCTTGGTTGCTAACCTATATATAAGCCACCGAGGGTAATCGCTAATTAGATTTCTCTCTGTATGCAGCTTTGATTGGAATTCTGGCATATGGAAAAACAGTGTATCAGGTCTCGCTGGCCATGAACCACGGACAACATGTCAACACTTTTCAAAGGTGCCCAAAGGAAACTAGATTATCTTTCCCAGCACGATGCACGAATCGGAGCACCGGTGAGCAATAAACAGAACTTGGAACTAACTCGTTGCAAGTAATGGCTTTCGATTCGTTTTAGAACAATGAAGGTTGTACTAAGTTACGTTTCCTCAGCAACTTAACAAGGAATAACCTCACTCCTTTTTGTGGTATAACTGGAGCTGCTTACTTCAGGCATGTTCAAAGTCAGGCCCGGGGGCCAAATGTGGCCCGTTTTCAAATTTTGAGTGGCCCGCGGGCTCTTCTCCCTGCCGGCTCAGCCTGTCATGCATCCCCGCTCGCTGACCCCTCCCCATACTGGATGCATGCGTCATCTTGCAATTTTACAGTTTGCCTGCTCTCCCTGTCTCTGTCTGTCCCCCCAGCCACCTGCCCAGCATACCCACCTTCAGCTGTGTTGCTGCAGCATCCTCCACGCTTCCTTGCATGCCCTAGAGACTTGTGCAAAGTCCAGCCCAGGGGCCAAATGCGGCTGAATCGTCAGCCCCCACACATTTTCACCTCACTGAATCTGGCCCTTCTTGCAAAAAGTGTGGACATCCCTGGCTTACTCCTCCCAAGCAAGGCATTTGAGTGTTCTAACACCAAGAGATGCCCAAAAGGTATCAATGAGGAATCGGGCCTTCTCTGTGGTTGCTCCTCATTTATGGAAGAAAGTGCACTCTTAAATATGTTTGGCTCCTACACGCAAAATTTTCAAATGCCAAATAAAAAACATGGCTTTCCTGGAATCTTAGTTTCTATAAACTATAATGCCTGGCAACTTCTTTCTCTCTGCCTTTTGTTGATGCTTATCTGTTCCAATGAGTTTTACTTTCAAGTCAACATGTATAGAGCTGTGCTGATTGAAAATGTATGCTTCTGAAAATAAAAGAGCAATTTTTCATAATAAAAGGATCAGGTGGTGTCCTCAGGATGATTTTTAAAAATATTATATGCACATAGGAGAGGCAGATAGACAGACAGACAGCTATGAAGCCCAAGCACTCCTTCTAGTTTCAAACTATAATGACAACGTTTTATTCCTGAAATCCCAAGGAATGGTTTTATACCACTGTTATCTCTGATTAGTATAATATTTCCTCATATGAATATCAAGCAATATATGATTATACCAGAATTGGCCTATAAGTAGCTTTTCTTAGACTCTTATATCAAATTTCACTCACTTAAGCAAAAAAAAAAAAGTGAATTCTAATCTGGAACATTATTTGCCTCAACTGCACAGCTGCAAATTATACTGAGTTATAAAGGTAAAAAAAAATTAATAGAGAAAGGGTGAAGTAGATGGAGGTATTTTATAATAATCACAAGGAAGATTAGCCGAGACATTTTTTAGGCTAAACACGGTTGATGAATGTACTTACAACTGTCTTAGTTCTTTGAGATATGCATACTTCTCAGCTTGAAGAGGATAGAATTGTAAGACCTTAATTGCTGGACGTATAATGAGTATTTTATTAAGAACTACATTCTTTGAAACTGACCAGTGAGGCCTACTCCCCACCCCCAAACCAAACACACAACTAAATGGTCTTTAATAAAACCAAGCAAGAATGAGAATGTACTGTGATGACAAGTCCCATTTTATATTCACAGATTTAGGACTAGTAGCCATGCTGGATAGAGAGCTTCCGTGAATTGGTCCACCAACTTCTGCAAATTAAAATTTGGGAACCACTAACTAACTAACGGAAAAAAAGAGAAAAGGTGGGTTCCCTGCAAACTGTGGGAAAAAACAGAAGATCAATGTCTCCGAGTGAATATCCGGGTATTTCTCTCCGGGAAAAACTTCCATTAAGTTTGATCTGAGTTGTGAGAATGATCTCTGAGGTTGGTATCTGACTTAATTAGGAATATTTGTAGATCCCTGGATGAAGAATGTTTCCAGTCCAGGACAGCTCAATGACCAACTTGGGTGGATAGACCTAGAAGACGACTAGATGTTCCA
Source organism: Phrynocephalus forsythii (assembly GCA_029282475.1). Taxonomy (NCBI): domain Eukaryota; kingdom Metazoa; phylum Chordata; class Lepidosauria; order Squamata; family Agamidae; genus Phrynocephalus; species Phrynocephalus forsythii. The sequence goes on from JAPFRF010000013.1 coordinate 4,653,075, forward strand.
AACCATGGTTTTGATAGCAGATCTGCAGTTCAGTTGTCTTTGAAACGGAACATTCCTGGTTGTTGATGATGGTGGGCAATTTCTAAGAGCTAACCTTCATCCCTACAGCCCAGTTCAGGTGACTTCCATCGAGAAGTAAGTGCTCATGCATCCTTACCACCAAGCAATGCCATATCCATAATATTACCACAATGAAAATCTACCTGGGACAAACTGCCACAGACTGAAACGGTTTCAGAGAGGGTAGCCGTGTTAGTCTTTTCAAGAATTTTGGGCAAAATTCAAAGAAAAACAAAACAAAACAAAACAAAAGACACAAAGATGTGGCACCGTAAAGACTAACTTTCATATTTTAATGTGACGTTTCGTGCACATGTGCACTTCTTCAGACACATATTGTGTTCAAATGAGGCTCAGCTTATAGAGGTGGGGAAAGCCATCTGTACATCAAGACTGTTTTTAATTCTATCTTCAGACCAACTTGGCTGCCATGACCCCAAGCTCAAGGGAAGAGCTCAAGAGATACTGAAAGTTACTAGCATGAGTTCAGCCATCTGTGAGCTTGCTTTCGCATCCACCATTCAATGCCCGGATGGATACCATAAAAAAACAACTGGTAATAAATCCATCGGGACCGTTGATGTCCATGTAGTAGAGGAACGTGAAGTTGGGATGAACTATGTGATTGGAAGCCACTGATATGTTGCTGGACCTCCAACGTTTATGTTGATAGAAAGCTGGCATATACAAAAGGGTTTCTTCAGCTTTAGCTGCCAAGTGTGTAAACAACGAACTCTTGATGTTTCTCTTTTTCTTGTCCCTTTTAATTTGTCTCACGACACTTCTTTGAAAGCCTAATGACAACGTCATCCCCCACCCTCTAGAGCAGTGATTCCTTGCCTTGGGTCCTCACGGTTGTTCTTGTGCTACGACTCCCAGAAATCCTGGCCAGCCCAGCTAGTGGTGAAGCCTTTGGGGAGTTTTAGTCCAAGAACAACTGGGGACCCAAGACTGGGAACCACTGGTCTAGAGATACATCTAAGGACGAAGTAGTAACCCAGAGTCCAGAGTCTGCCAAGGACAGCCCTCTTCCAAAACTGAAATACAGTGGAAAGAGCTTGAAGTTGTAATGATCTCAAGGGTGGTACAAGCCCTTTTTCTTTCTTTTTTCTTTCTTTTTCTTTCTTTCTTTCTTTCTTTCTTTCTTTCTTTCTTTCTTTCTTTCTTTCTCTCTCCCTCCCTCTCTCTCCCTACCGTCTTTCTTTCTTTCTTTCTTTCTTTCTTTCTTTCTTTCTTTCTCTCTCTCCCTTCTTTCTTTCTCTTTCTTTCTCTTTCTTTCTCTTTCTCTTTCTTTCTTTCTTTCTTTCTTTCTTTCTTTCTTTCTTTCTTTCTTTCCAGAAAAGAAAACAATCAGGGGGGGAGTGGAAGTGCTTTGTACACCATTGTACTCCATGGCACAGGTCTAACACACTCCCTGATCTATGTGTGAAAAGTCAAGATTTCTTACCAAACTGAAAATTCTAAAATTTCAAGGGATGGATCCACAACATTAAAGTGGTATCAGTCTGCTGTAACTGCACAGTGTAGATGTTTTTCCTTCCTTCCTTCCTTCCTTCCTTCCTTCCTTCCTTCCTTCCTTCCTTCCTTCCTTCCACCCATTATCAGTTGTTCCTTCCTTCCTTCCATTTTTTCAAACCAAACAAGACAAGATGTTATAGAAATGAATAGCATCCCAATGGATCCAAAACTACTGTGCACTCATGATTGAACATGGCCAAAATCCATTTTGGCTTCCATTTGGCCCATTTACTATTCTTAAAGAGGCCATTTTGAGGGGGGCATGCAAGAGGTTCCACCCTAGCTGCACCATGGTGTGTTTGCCTACTCCCTCCCCCCCCCACACTTCAGCAGTCAGAGATCTTGATACAAAGGACTTGCAGCAAACCTGTCACAGCCAAGATTAGCTTATAACAAGCTGAATTATATATGTAAGAGTTGTAAGGGTTTTAAGTTTTAAAGTAAAGCATCTGGCTTACATCAAGTTGACACATCCAGATAAGATATGGCAGCATAACAGGTTATACTTGCAATAATAGTTTGTGATTGGCATATCATTCCTCTTAACTACTGTTTGGCTTCATTCCAGAGAAGGGTGCAGTACATTATAAACTGTTATGAAAGATGTCTTTGTATTGTTCCATATTTACACAGTGTGGGCTTTATTTTCTAAACGTGAGCGCCAGCAGAAACGGGAAGTGTTATGAGCCATTCCACTCTGAAAGATCAGTTCTACTGCTCCCCGCCGAACTGAACATAAAAATAACATTTAGAAAAAAGAAATGTTTTAATAGAAGCAGGTGATCATTTTGTTCGGGATCTTGCGCCCCGCAAATAATCTCTCCTGGTTAAAAGGAGAGCGTTGGGGGACAGACAGAGTGGGAGAAAGAGGGGGGGAGGTTGATTGGTTTGGTGCAGCTGCTGGAACAGATTTCTATCGCAATCCAATTTGCATATTTCTGAATATTCTCTTTCAGGCCCCTGCATTTTTGTGTGAGCAAAATCAATTTTCTGCGAGACAAAAAAAGTGAGATTTGGTGTAATGATTTTAAGCTTTTAAATAAACATGAACTACACTGGTATGAAGAGGCTGCCCCAGTCCTTTCAAGAAAAGCTCCTTGTTTGAAAAGAAAAGATTTGCGTGCTTCCATGGATATCAATTGTCAGTGACACATTTTTAACACACAGCGGAGAGAAAAGAAAATAATGAGCCCGGCCAACGCAACACCACCGAAAGAGACCAGAACTCTAATTATGGAACTGCAAAGGCAGACGGTTACTAAATTTCATTACAGAGAAACGCGCGGTGGGTCAAAGTCAATATTTACAGACCAAGCAAGGAGAAACTTAGTAGAATACGTCTCACATTTACAACGGGTTTTCAAAGCGTTGCATTTATGGGGAAGGGAACGATTCCCGCCACCGAATAAGTACAAAAGCAAAAAAATATATATAATAATCTTTTGTCAAAGTTTGCCGTATCAAAGCCGAGGTGGCATTCCTCTCTCTCTCACCCCTGCCCATTGGAAGCCTCTGCTAATAGTTACTGCTTGCCCAATTGTAAGTCACTCCATTGCTATCCAGTGGTTCAATCTATACACATTTAAGAAAAACACATTGCAAGGAATGACTCATCTATCAGTCTATTATGCGCTCCCAGGCTGACTCTATTAAACAAATCACTCTTCCCTACTGTTGAGGAATACAAGCTCTATACGGAGCAGAGGTTACTGTCTAATTTAAATCTTGGCTTGATTCCCAGCGCTGTACAGGACTGCAATTTGTGAAGATGCTGGTCTCGGCGACTGCCAGCAAGCCGGCCTAAAATGGCATTGGGAGGCGTCCAGAAATATGTCTGCAAAATGCCAATCAACAAGTCAGCAAAGATTAACAGTATGGCTGTACCAAATTAATTTAAGTTACGGAAACATATGGCTAGAATGTTTGTGTTGCACCTACCAACACCTGTTTAAAAATATATGTGGGCACATACACATGTAAGGTTGATTTAGCTCTATAATATACTGTAAAAAAACCTTGTCCTCCCTCCGTCCAGGGAAAAAAAAATCATGAAACAAGGGAGCAGAAAAGCTAACAAATTGCTAGCTTGATGTGTATTGTCACTTTGAAGCTACCATATTTTTTTGAAAGATGCAAGCATAGAATGACTTTGTCTTTTTAAAAAATGACAAAACCCAAACTTGGCTGAGAGAATCCAACCCAGGCGTGATGAGTTTGGTTTCTTTCCACCAAATAAGATGAAAATGCTTAATCTGCATAATTGGGATGGGGGGAGAGGGAAGAAGGAGAATAAAAGGGGGAAAATATATTTCTGCTCCAATGGATAAATCCCAAATTCCGGGTGCATTTTAAATGAGCTAGCCAGTTTTTAAAATAAATATATAAACAAATGCGCCTCCAAATCGCTTGAGTTTTGACTTGCATTTCCGAAAGATCGTTAAAAGAAAGTTTTTTCCAGGACATACATACATACATACATACATACATACATACATACATACATACATACATACATACATACATACATACATACATACATACATAAAGTGGTACCTTGTATAAAGGAATTAATTCATTCCAAATGAAATTCTGTTAAGCAAATTTTCCTTTATACCAATTTCCCACAGGAATACATTGAAAACGGAGTAATCCCTAATCACGACCATTTTTATGTGGTACAGATTCACCCCATAGGCGATTCTGTCAAGCAAATTTCCTCTCTCTCTGGAATTTTTTATGTTGTACAGATTTTATGTGATACAAACCATTTGTTATACAAGGGTCCACTGTAAATAAACAAATGGGAAATGTTTACTTCTGGCATTTCAGAAATAAAAGCTTGCCTCCCCGCAGCAATACGTGTTCCATTTTCCTTCCCTCTCCTTAATGTCTTGCAATACTCCAAGAGGGGTGAGTACAGTATGTTTGTGATCTGGTCGCAAGACTTAAAAATGAGCCCGACACCTTCCTAGCGACGTTTGGCCTGAGTTGCCGCTGTGTTTCATGAAAGGGGGGGGGGTGTTAAGCCATTTTCAGGTTTCTCTCCAGTGCTTTTCTATGATTGCCTAGCTAATGGAAATCCATCCCACAACTGTTCTACAAGAGCCATGCATATTAAACTTGACCTATTCTTCTCGGAGGAAACAGAACAATGGGGATATCTTTTTTGGCCCAAATATGACACTGATAAATGGAGGCGTGAGGTTCTATCGCATCGTTTCGGCAACCTGGGCTGGGTGCTCAACATACGACTCTTATATGGGCAATTTTCTACATTCATCTTCATTAAGGCACTACCTTCAAGCCAGCTTCTGAACATGCCTGTCAAACTTGAAGCTTTTTCTATTTTTTTTTAAAAAAATGCTTCAATGTTCTTCTTTTTTCTGAAGTTGGGAGGCCTCTGTATCAATTCCAATGAAATGTTTTTTTTTATTACTCTTATTGTTATTATTATGTTAAGGGAGGGGGCTACTTTGGGAAACCAGTCTCACTCTCGGTATCCCTTTAGGTAAGACTGTTTTATAGGCTGCTTAGATCTAGAGCTTTCAAAGCATCATACAATAGCTAGGAAACAATGAACACCAAAGAAAGGACAGCCGCAAAATTGAGGCCATTTTGGGCTATGAAGGAAGCTCAATTGGTTTCAAAAAAGATCCAAACAATTTATTGGAGCATGTCAGATTGCACAACCCGCTGCTCTCGTTTTCAAACTCAGTGTTCTTCTGTAATATTTACTGGGATGTTTTTGTGATTTTATTCTACATGGCTTTTAATCTTGGTTGTAACATGCTTTGTAGTCCAAGGCCAGGATGCGTATGTTGTCAGAAAGGAAGGAAGGCTTAATCTTTGTTGTTGAATGCCATCTGTTCCTTTCTGAATTATGGCGACCCTAATAAGGTTTCCAAGTTATGTGAGATGTTCAGGGGATGGCCTGAGGTCACCACCCTTGGAGAGTGCACATGGATGAATGGGATTTGAACCGTGGGCTCCTCTGCCTTGGCCTGACACTCTGTTGACGACCCCACACTGACTTGAATTACTACCAGCAATCTCAGTCCACTCTTCTCATAACTGGGGGGGGGGGTTCACTCAATTGACCACTACATCAGTCTTTATCATTATAGCAGAATGATATTTATGTTGTAACTTGTATTGAACTTTATCAATTTACTTATTTGTATTTATTTATTTATATAGCTTGTATGGCACTACCCAAAGATGTCTGCGCAGCTCACAATCAAAATAGACAATTAAAACATCAAAATTACAATAAAATTAGAACAATAAAAACATATAAATACAATAAATACAATATATTAAAAACACAACACTAAGATTGCCATCAGGACCCACAATCATCAGTTAAAAAACTTCTGGGACAGGAAGGTTTTTACCTGGCGCCGAAATGTTATCAACGTCGGCGCCAGGCGGGTCTCACTTGGGAGGGCATTCCATAGTCTGGGGGCAGTTGCTGAAAAGGCCCTATACCTGCAAGCCATCCCATTCACCTCCTTGAGGGATGGCTCTTTCAGGAGGCCTCCCTGACTAGATCTTAATTGCCAGGTAGGTTCATATGGAAGGAGGTGGTCCTTCAGGTATCTAGGTCCTAAGCCATCAATACAAAGGCCATTGCAAGCATGGAACAGCAGATACCACTTGGAGCTAAGACAGAATATCCCCCAAAGACCTCGGCACCACTACTTGATCCATGCGCTGGTTTGTTGGCCTACTGTCAAGCACGGGGAGATGAGAGCCTGAAGTCCCGAGATTGCCTGCTCATTGGGAGTGGCGTGGGCTAATAAACATCCACATGCTGTCATGTCAATTTTGTCTCACGGTGACCCCCTTCAAGGTTTTCCAGGTAGAGTATGCTTAAAAGTGGTTGCTCGTTCCATTCTTCTTGGGGCACCCTGGCCTTGTCCAAAGGCCCAGAAAGCTGGCTCTGTTCACAAGAGGCCAGTGGGGAATTGAACTCCCAACCTCAGTTTTTTGCAACCAGATGCCTAAACCACTGAGCCATCTCCCCCTTGCGCTAAGAAGCACACAATTTCAAAGCTGAAAGGCAGAGGGGGAAGAAAGGAGCAAGGCAAGGTGTGCTGTCGAAAGCAAGAGGAAAATGTATCTTCTTCTTCTTAAAAGTAAGATATTAAATGTCATTTAAATAAACCAACAAAAAGACCATTTGCAGGCATTAATGGCAGCCCCGCACATCCTGAAAGATGGCACCTCCACTCATCAAGAGGAGTATTGAGCCTAACACAAGCTGCAGAGATATTCATGAGCCATTGGTTCCATTTTGGGCCGGAGAAACACAACTATGCATTCAAATTAGTATGTACATGGCGAAATGAAACTGTCTCCTATTTTCCTTATTCAATCATGGTTTCTAGTGAGCCGGAACCAGCAGGTTTAGCATTCTTAATCGAATACAACGAGAGTTTCATTCCATTAGGAGATTTATGCTATGTCCCCATTATTTTCTCTTTTCTTTTTCTTTTTTTTTTCAGCATCCCAGTCATAATGGTGGGTGATTTGATTATTCTGTATTAAGTAAAACGAATAAGAATTCAATATAAAATAGCTATTACATTGGAGGATAAGGGAGGTTGGAAGGGAAACACTAACAGGAATTCATTGTGACCTCTCACGTTCTAATTTCCCGTGGGAATGTTTTGGGGTGGGTAGGTGGTTTGTGTGACAGCGGGAGCTTATAACCTCTAAAACCACAGGACAGTGGATATTTAGGTGCAGACATCAAGTAGGACACACAGACACAAACATTGCATCCATATTTTTACCAATTAGACCAGCCATTCTCAAACTCCACCCCCCCCATGGCCTTAAACACAATGTGAAAGAAATATAGGCTGAATAGGATTGCAAAAGATGCCTGTGACTTATAAGCCACCTTATAAGGTCTCTGTGTGTTGTGCCGTTACAGTCGTGACCGACTCTTTGTGACCCCACATCCATGGAGTTTTCTTGGCAGGAATACTGGAGTGGTTTGCCAGTTCCTTTCAAATGGGACAGCCCCCACCCCATGGGGCAATAGGTCCTCCACTGTGAATGGATGGACTTGGACAAAAATGTACTTCTCCTTTATCCTTCAAAAAGTATAGCCATCATCATCAGGCAGGATCACCCGTGCTAGCCAGGCAGGACACATGGAAGTCCCAACCCCGAGGGAGACCTGGAAAGTTGTAACAAGGAGCAGGGCCTTCTCGGTGGTTGTTCCCCAGTTAAGGAACCATTTACCCACTGAAAGTCATCTGACACCCTTGCTTCAATTTTTTAAAGAAAACTATTGAAAACCTGTTTGTATAGAATGATCTTTCCTGATTTCTCAAACATCCAGTAAGATGCTATTCTTTTTACCACTTATCTTCTCTCTCTTTTTCCTGTTTTATCAATCTCCTGCTATGTTTATCTTCAATTTAATCTTCATTTTAGTTTATTGTTGTTGATTTATGTATATTTTGTTTTATTAGGCTCCTTGTAGTTTGGTTTTTTAAACGTATTCCTTTGTTAGATTGTCGGGTTATTCCATGTTGTAAACCGCCCAGAGTAGAACCTAGGGTTAGATGGGTGGTATAAAAGTCAAATAAATAAATAAATAAATAAATAAATAAATAGAGCCCAGTCCTTGCCAAGGAGGCCCAGGGCGGAATTGAACTCCCAACCTCTGGCACCATAGCCAGCTTGACCCTGATAATGTATTGAATGGAATTAAAGACAGCCTTTGCTTTCAGAATCTAGTGTTGTACCCATTACTCACAAAAGGTTTCTGACAGCATATCTTTCTCGCATGCACTAGAAAAACAGAATAAAATAGTCCAAGATGCCAGCTCTGCACAGTATTGTAGCCACACAGGACAAACATATTTCAGTTTATTCCATAAATGAGGGGCAACCACCGAGAAGGTCTGGTTTCTAGCTGATGTTTTGCAGGCCTCTTCATGTGCTCAGGTTGAGAGGAATGAGTGGTATGGGCAGTTCTGATATGGAGAAGCTGCTCTGACAAATAACGGGGTTCCCAAATTTCTTAGGCCTTTGTATGTTTGCATCAAGACCTTGAATTCAGTGCAGAAGGTCAAGTTACATTTTGTTAGGAGCTCCGGAGCATTGAGGTGACATCCTTATTTCTTAAGCGAGGGCAAATCGAGATCTGTTGCACTATGAAGAGAATCTTCACTTTTTGCAGAAGAAGCAGGCGCAAGAATGAAACAGGACCAAATTGTTTTCAAATCCAAAGTTGGGATCCTAAAACCACGGCTGTAACTCCAGAACCCCAGTTCTTTAAAGGACAAAACATGAATATGATTTTTAAAAAAAACAACCACCACCAATCCAGGCACACAAGGACAGTTGTAGTCCAAGAATGTCTGAGGACCCAAGGTTCGGAACCAATACTCTAAGGCAGGGGTGTCCAAACTTCAGCCCTCCAGATGTTTTGGACCACAACTCCCAGAATTCTAAGACTGTACCACCAATGACAAAGGACTGTGGGAGTTGTGGTCCAAAACATCTGGAGGGCCAAAGTTTGGACAGCTCTGCTTTAAGGCATAGAGGGCCTAAAGCACATATTCTTAGAAATTATTTCCATCACTAACTTTGTTGACTTCATTTACAATGTCCTTTCCAAACCAGTTTATTTGTAGAGTCTCCATAATTTATAATGCAGCATTGTCTATCTCAGAGCTTCAAGGCAAGGTTATCAGTTTGGGTTAATGGATTTATGTTGGGAGAAGCCATGATTAGAACAGGGTTACCTACCATGGCCTCTGCTCCGCATTATACAGTAGAAAACATAACTGCCCAATTGTTATCAGCCAGCACGGTGCAGAGTATGAGCTTTGTAGACCCAGCACACTCAATTCAGGTGTGCTCATTGCATTCCGTTTGTGTTTCCCCATGTGAAAAGCTGGATAGCGTACTCACTCAGAATAAACATTAGAAAATGCCAAGAGCGATAAAGACTGCACTTCATCTCCCTAAACAAATAGTGTTATATTCTTTTTTTTTCTTTCGGAAAAAAAAGGAGAAAGGTGTTACAAAGACTCTAAAAAATCAACACAAGGCAGAAAAGAGCTGCCAGCTGGGTAATGCCTCCCACATAAAATCTATAGATATAAATCAAACTTTTTTGAGAAATACGTAGAGACCCAAATGGGAATTGAATAATATTAGTCATCGTATTAGTGATCAGGCACTGACAATATAAATTACCCCCATCCCTGCCCACCGTGCCCTGCATTATAACTAGAGATGGGCACGAAACGAACAATTTTTCATTTCTGTTTTCGTTTTGTTACGTAACGAAATGACAAACTAATTTTGTCTCCAAAATGAAACAAAATGAACAGAAACACCAGAAATTTTGTCGTCTGTTTCATTTCCATTACTGCAATACAGTGAACTGCTTTAAATGCTAAAAAAAAATTAAAAAATGAAATAAATGGTAACGAAACAGTAACGAAACAAATGAAAAGGAAAATGATTTTTTGCAAAAAATTCGCGAAAAATGGAAATGAACAGAAACAGACCCGACAAACGACAAACGAAACTCCATTTTTTCTATTCATGCCCATCTCTAATTGTAACTGTCATCATCGTCACAACCACTACTACCACCATTACTACCTTAGAACTGAAGAGCTCAAAGAGACCCTCCAGTGGTGTCCAAACTTCGGCCCTCCAAATGTTTTGGACCACAACTCCTACAGTCCTTTGCCATTGGAAATACAGGCTTGGAATTCTGGGAGTTGTGGTCCAAAACATCTGGAGGGCTCAAGTTTGGACACCTCTTCTGTAAGATCACTGAGTCCAAGCCCTGTCAAGGAAGCATCGAATAAAATCCCCAACTTCTTGCTCTTCAGCTGGACCTAAACTATTGGGCCATCCAACAGTTTACAAATGGTGGAGTTCTACCATGTTATCTTGATTTCCCCCCCTGGAACTGAAAGTGAACTTCTGGTAGCTTCCCGTTTTGCAAAAAACCAAATGGAATAAGTATCAGCTGGGATAGGAAGCAACCAGCCGTGTGGCAGAACTTGCTTCCACATGCACAGAATGTGTCTCACACCAACACATACGGTGATGGCAGTAGTTCTTTTTGTCCCTTATTGAAACAAACAAAGGTACTGTGCATAGAGGGGAGAGTTGCAACCCTGCCCCGTCAGTTTCCAGTGTTGTTGGTCTCCTTACCATGGAAGGTGATAAGTCACAGAATCATAGAGTTGGAGGAGACCTCAAGGACCATCTAGTCTAACACCAGCCATGCAGGAACCCCCATCACAGGACTCTCAACAGACGGTCATCCAGCCTCTGCTTAACAACCTCCAAAGAGGGAGACTCCACCACCCTCCGTGGCAGCATGTTCCACTGCTGGACAGTCCTAACCATCATTGAATTATAGAAACACAGAACCTGACGGGGACCCCAAGGGTCATCAAGCCCAACCAGAAAGTCTAGAAACAAAGTGTCACTGAGAAGTGGCCATCTAAGCTCTGCTGAAGCACCTCTACTGAAGGACCTGCCATTATTTTATGGGGCCATCCTTCCCACTATCAATTAGGTCTTACTGTCCATAATTGTGTGCCGTCCATTAGGACGTATAGCAACCCTTTTCAGGGTTTCCCGAGTGGTGAATACTCAAAGGTAGTCTACTGTTCCTTTCTTCAGGGGGTTGTTCTGGGACTAGGCATCTTACCCAAGGCCACACAATCTGGCTCTATTCCCAGGAGGTCGAGTGGGGAATTAAACTTCCAACCTTTGGCTCCACACCCAGATTCCCAACCAGCTGAGCCACCTAGCCAGCTGTGTATTCACCGTGAAAGGGAAAATGCTCAAAAATAGACCCACACCAAACAACACCAAACAACAGAACAAAAGAAACTACAAAAGAAAACACAAGTTCTCCCGATGCTTCTCTTTCTGAAAGAAAGAAAAAAAAAGAATTTAAAATGAAAAGGCAACGTTTAGAGAACATAATATAATTAGGCTTTCATTACAAGTGTTTCCAGGCACGGTTAACCTTAGATAACTGTGCGGAAACCTTTTAATTAGCAAGCTATCTTTCACGCAATTAATACCTTGTTGCTCCTATGTGATCTCCAAATTAAAAAAGTTTTACTATCAAAGTGGCATCAATTAACTGCAACGCTCTAAAAGAGCATCAACTGGATTCAAGGGAATCCACAGTCTGGGTATATTTATGCTAGTGACAAGCTGTGAGATCCATAAATTGAGACTGTAGCCAAGGAGAGGTTGGGCTATTGGCTGGCGTGGCTTATCAGTCCCAGGATGTCCCAAGAACAAAAGGAATGGTGAACCACAGTACAATCGTGGACTGTGAAGTCAATACTGCTATGAATCAGAATTTACCTCCCACAGTACATGGTTGTTTTTGTTTGTTTGTTTGTTTGTTTGTTTTGCATCCGCTTGGCTTCTCTTCAAATATAGCTCACCAGTGTCACAGACCAGATGCACATGGAATCCCTTCTAGCACAGCGAGTGGTGGAGGCTTCTGGGAGATGCAGTCCAGGAACATCTGGGGACCCACAGGTTGAGAACCACTGCTCTAAGTGGTATCAACAGTAAACTAAATGTTTCGGCGCTGTGACCTAGTAGGTAACAATACAATAACTGATCTGATTTAAACCCCTCTATCACCTTAATTTATTGAAACAAATGGGCGTGTAAACCCAAAAGATGACAGGAGTCTACCATTTAGGACGACAACTCCCAGGATTCCGCAACCATCATAAGTCAGCCGGGTGCGGGAATGGATGTCTCTCTTATCATAACTAAAGAAATGGGAGATTGAATGAAAAGTTTTGGGCCGAGAAATCCATACTTTAGCTTGGCAGTGCAGTGGTCAGGACTCTGCTCACGACCTGTGCCCGATCCCAATGAGCTCAGGTAGATACCTCGAGCTTGACGCTGCCTTCCATCCTTCCAAGGCTGATAAACTGAGTGTCTGAGTTCTCGGCGGGGGGATGTGTAGCCTGCATCATTATACCGTAAACCACCCCAAGGATGCTTTAACTCAGGCATGTCCAAACTTCAGTCCTCCAGATGTTTTGGACCACAACTCCCACAGTCCTTCATCACTGGGAATCTAGCTTAGAATTCTGGGAGTTGTGGCCCAAAACATCAGGAGGGTCGAAGTTTGAACATGCCTGCTTTAACTGCTATGAAGTGGCATATAAGCAGCACATTTTGCTTCTTCTTTTTTTGCCTTTAAACCACCTAATTCACTACATAGTATTTTTAAAATGCCATTCTCCAAACCATTCTCTTTTATTTTTTTACACCTGCGCATTCGCAATGATGGGCTTGCCCATGGGAGTGGACCATGCAAAGTTTTGGAGCCATTCCACCAATCGCATGGCCAGGTTTTGCTGACTGTGCCAGGCTGGGAGGGCGCATCCATTTGCCATGCAGTGTGGGGGATCCAAAATGGCGACCGCAATATTTTTTTTGAAATCGTTGCCCAAAACCCCACCAAAGCACCACAGAAACATGCGAAAATTAGCTATTTTAAATGCTTGAATTTTTACAGTAGCAGCAGTGGGTTTTTCTTGCAAAAAAAAAAGTCTCCGTTGATTTTATTTTATTTTATTTTATTTTATTTTATTTTTTTACACCTGCACATTTGCAATGATGGGCTCGCCCATGGGAGTGGACCATGCAAATTTTCCACCAATCGCATGGCCACTTGGCCAGGTTGACCACAGAGACTTCTGGGATGTGCCAATCGGGCATAAACAGCCCACTAATCGTAGCCCAAACCCGAACTCTAAGCCTAAGCCTAACCCATATGCCAGTACACTGTCTTTCTAAGTGGGTCAGAGAGGCACCCAGAGGTGCACCCCAATACTCACCCTAACCTCACCCGTAACTAGCCTAACCCTAGCCCTTGCGCTAACCCGTCTTAACCCTAAGCCAGATCTACTTGCATTGCACTACATGCAAGTACGTGAGACACAGCGGGTACAAAGAGTCCGCCAGTCTGTCACTTGTGGCTCTGGCTGACTCCTGCAGCTCCCTCCAGGAGCCCGCTACCCCCCCAAACCAGTACTAACGACAACGAAAAAACAAAAAAATGAACCGACTAATTTTTGCGAAATTTCGCAAAAAACGGAAACGAGCCGAAACGGACTGGAGTCTTTCACAGTTGGAGTGAAAGACTCGTCTAACATTTTGCTGGAGAGGTGAGAATGGGATTGTTTTCAAGGGAGGGAAAAAGATACTCCTTGAAACGAACCTGATAATATCTCCTCTTATTAATTGCAGCAACTTTCCAGGCTTGGAAACTTGCCTGTTTTGTCATCTGAGCCGTCTTTAATTTGGTCAGTACAAATTCCAGTGATAAGATCACTAAGCGAGTGTGGCAAATTGGTTTTCCTCCTACCTCAAGGATTTAGAGTTGAATCCATCTCTAGGGAAGAGGCAGTAGCCCGTACGTACTGTATGGCCAGCTGCTTTGACCCAGAACAACCGACAGACAGCAGTCATTCGGTGGAAGATGTGACGCTGGACAAACTCTCCCTTACAAACACTGGAAAGCCACTGCTGATAAATGAACCAATGATCTAAGTCAGTATAAGGCAACATCCTAAATTCCTTCCTTCCTCAATCCATGAGTGAACCTGCCTTTGCGCCCCCATAAGTGGAACTGGGTCATCCTGCAGTGAAGAAGGGGGAGTGTATTGTAGTTGTGTGTGTGTGTGTCCATCACTGCACGCATCTGACCCGTGATTTGTCAAGATTGAAACCTACCCTCTGCTGGGAGGGAAACAAATTAGTATAGTATAGTATAGTAGGACACCCCCCATCCACTGATTTATTATCCACTGATACAGTTATCCACACTTGGCAGAGGAAAAAAATAATTCAGCAGCTGTAAAGCATGCTACTATCACAAAGAGCAGCTGTAAAGCAAGCTACTGTCATAAAACAGCAGCCGTAAAGCAAGCTACCGTCACAAACAGCAGCTGTAAAGCAAGCTACTGTTGCAAAACAGCAGCTGTAAAGCAAGCTACTGTCACAAAACAGAACTTTTGAGAACGTTTTGGCGTTCTCTCTCATCCATGGTTTTCATCATCCATGGGAAGGCTTGGAACCAATCCCCAGCGGATACTGGAGTCCTACTGTATAGTACAGTATAATATAGGACAGTGGTGGCAAACCTTTAGAACTCCAGATGTTTTGGACCACAACTCCCAGAATTCCGAGCCTAGACTGCCAATGACAAAGGACGGTGGCAGTTGTGCTCCAAAACATCTGGAGTGCCCAAGACTTGCCACTATTGGTATAGAAGATACATTCCTCTTCATTTTGCTTGATAGTTTGGGATTTTCAGAATTGAAGGGAAATATTGATAACACTGCAAAGCCAGTATATGCCCCCAAATCTTGTCATCTTTTGGAAGTGGTCCTTGCAAATAGGAAATTATCTTGGCCCCATTTCAGCTATTTCTGTCTTGACTTGATAGCAAAGGATTTTGTGGCATTTTATAGGTAAGACTTTACTTTAGCATGCACGCTCATGCTTCTGAATCTGTTCTCTCAGATGTCTCTTACGAAGAGAATTGCAAAACTCATGCTAAAACAAGTCATTAATCATAAAGGTGCTACAAGATCCATTGTTGTTTTGTTGGAAAAAAAGATTAATACAGCCAAGCCTCTAAAAATATCTTGGCTTAGTAAGCTAAGACATTCATGAACTTCTTTTGCTTCTGTTCTTTGCCTGCTACCCACTCCCATCCTTCTTGGTATACCATAACAAGCCATAATGTCTTCAATTAACCATAGTTTCCCATTTCACCCTCAAAAGCTAGAAGCTAGCTTAAGATCTTAACATATTCTGAAACTGATAACCATTATTTCCTGATTCAGATCTGTAACAGGGAACTAAAGAACAGGAGAGCTAGTTTATTTTATTTATTTATATAGCTTGTATGCCACCAACTGCCCAAAGGTCTCCGGGCAGCTCACAATCAAAATAGAAATTAAAAAATCAAAATTACAATAAAATTAGAACAATAAAACATGTAAATACAATAAATACAATATATTAAAAACACAACACTAAAATTGCCATCAGGACCCACAATCATCAGTTTAAAAACTTCTGGAACAGTAAGGTTTTTACCTGGCACTGAAATATGTCTGTGAAGATTCTCAGTCATCCAGGTGAGTTTATCTGGAAGTTGAGTCATGGCTACTGAAATGTTATCAACATCAGCACCAGGCGGGTCTCACTTGGGAGGGCATTCCATAGTCTAGAATGTGATGCTTCTACTGCTAGACCCAAGTTTTTTATTCTCTCTCTATATCCCCTCTCTGAGAACAACAGTAGTCCCGGGAATTTTACATGTACAAAATGTTATAAGAGCAAGGAGTGGGAACACGTAGCCTTCTGAATATAGGTGAACTACTTGCTCCCATGACATACCACTTGCACAAAGGCATACACAAAAGTGGTTAGAAACTGGGATCCAATATCATCTGGAGAGGTACAGCTGCAAAGGAATAAGGAGAACCAAATGACAAAGAGAACTGGACTATACAACCCTGCTGACATTGCCTGGGTCATGATCTATAGACTGGGATAAACATACTTGAATATTACTCAAAACCAGCCTGCTATGTGCCACAAGAAAGCAATTAAAGCAAAGTAAAAGTGTTCTGCTTATATACCGCCCCATAGCACTTCAAGCACTCTCTGGGCGGTTTACAATTTAATTATGCAGGCTACACGTTGCCCCCACCCCACCCCACCCCAGCAAGTTGGGTACTCATTTTACCAAACTCGGAAGGATAAGAGGCTGAGTGAACCTTGAGCCGGTTTCCTGGGATTGAACCCCAGGTCGTGAGCACAGTTTTAGCTGCAAGACAGGCATTTAACCACTGCACCAATTTCATCCATGCTCATCTAGATTTTTGTACTAAAGAATATGTGTAAAAATAAATCTCAAGTTCTGACCCATTTCATTAGAATGTTTTCAGTCACGAAGGACAAAAATTCAAGGTAAGATGCAAAATGATGTATTACATATCTATGCAACGTGAGTTGCTCTCTCTGTTCTTTCCTCTTCTTTGTACTTAACCTCCTGCATATTTGTTTGATTTTCAGTAATTACTGTTCTTTAAGCAACAGGGATTTGCGTTGGTGGGTGGGGTTTTTTTGTTTCTTTTTTAAAGAATGCAGGCTCTCGCAAGCGGTCCACTCTGTGTACTTTAATAAATCTGTGACCGAACTGTATAAATGCGACCCTTTCAAAATTTAATAAGGATCAGGATGTATCAAGTGCACAAATACTCAACAGAGAAATAGATATTTTGCATTTGTTAGCTATTCAAAGAGGTGCCGTGCAATTTTATAGACACTTAATTGGGAACAAGTCCTACTGAGAGCAAGAGGGTTTGCTTTGTAGACCAGATACATAAAATCAGATCATCAAACCTGCCTGGAAAAAGCAGAAACCTACAAATCCCTGTGTCTGGATGTTTTTCTTTCAGATGCCATACCCAGTACACAGGTTTTAGACATCTACACAGGTTAGAACATTTTAAAGCTTGGGTTCTAGACCACATGAAAATTTAAGCATCCAGCATTCAGTTTGTAGATGATGAAGGACAAAGTTGCCAAGTTCAAGGGGAACTCCTTTTTCTTAGGCTGGAATGCCTTAAATCTTTAAGTGACATTCTCCAGCCTCACAAACTTTCTCACTTGCAGCATGATGAAAATGTTTAAAGCCATTACATTTTTGCACAAAATGCCTTTGTGCAAAACATATATTTCAATGTGAGAGGCCACACATTCAGCCAGCAAGCACAGAGGGACTAGCTGGTTAATCAAAACACAAGCAACCCATCCAGTGCTTCAGACTTGTAAAACTCCACTTAAAGCAGCAGCTACTGTTGCAACAAAAAACAACAATCATCAACAGTGACATAAAAGATATCTCCATCTCACAGGCTGGAAAAAATGCCACTTCTCATTCTATCATGTGAGAATGAGACAACCAAGGATTTACAATCCTCAAGCCTTACTTCCCCTCACTGGGTAACAACAAATACTTTCCACCTTTTAAAAATGAAACCGGAAGAAAGGGTATACAGTACCATCTTCTGAGTGTCAATGGATCTTACACAGGACATATCTCCACCAGATTGTAGTCTATGATCCTTCATGCCATGATTGGGAAACTTGTTCTGCTTGTTCTACTTGTCAAAACAATCTAGAAGTTGAGTCATGGCAACTGGACTTATTTTCTTGGGAGACTGAAACGTTTCGCTACTCATCCAAGCAGCTTTGTCAGTCTAAGGAAAGTTAGTGGTGAGGTCTCCAATTTATAGTCCCCCCTGTTTTCCCATCACCCTGGTCTGAATAGGCTCATTAGGTGGATGGTGGCCTGAATAGGTTCATTAGATGTACAACGGCCTGGGGTGGTGGAAGTACCACCTTTGCAACCCTTCTGAACATCCATTAAGTATTCTCAAAGGGTTTCACGGCTGGGATCTGATAGTTGTTGTGAGCTTTCCGGGCTGTTTGGTCGTGTTCTGGAAGTTTTTCTTCCTGACGTTTCACAAGACTCTGTGGCCGGCATTTTCAGGGGGCAAGGAGTTCAGGAAATTAGGAGTTCTCCCCAGAGGCTGAGAAGTGGTTTGCTGTTTCCTAGGACCTCTCTGGGATGGTGCAACTTGCCCAAACCAATATTGGCTGGCTGTTATCTTGACCTCTGGCTCCACATCCTGGGACCAAACTCAACACTTGAACATTGTCATAAGAAAGGCTTTCCTACCACTTTTGCCATGAAGATTATAGGAGATAATTTCTCTTGGAACCCAAAATCATAGTCTGCAATCATCTGTTCTACAATCAAACATCAGTATGGCACAATAGAAATAACTATGCAATCCATTTGTAATTCTTATTACTTTAAGTATTAGCAACCTGACTTAAACGTGGAAATTAAGACTTTGTGCTCTTTGTGTGTGTGTGTGCATGTGTTGTGTCGTTACAGTTGTGACCAACTCTTCGTGACTCCATGTCCATGGAGTTTTCTTGGTCTCCCATCCAAGTACTAACCAGGGCCAAACCTACAGTCATGACTTCATGCTTCCATGTCCATGGAGTTTTCTTGGCAAGTAATACTGGAGTGGCTTGCCAGTTCCTACTCCAGGCACCTACAGCACCTGGAATTCCCTGGTGGTCTCCCATCCAAGTACTAACCAGGGCCGACCCTGCATAGCTTCCGAAATCAGGCGAGAGCGGAGGTGCTTGGTTTGTCTCAAAAGCAATGAGCTCATTCGTTGTATTTGTATTCCGCCTCTCTCCCAAAAAAGGAATCCATAATTCTTCTGGGGTTTTATTCAATGCTACTTTGTGTTTATTAAGGGAACACTCAGCTATATTATTATTATTATTATCAGTTCATGAAATGTTCAACATGGGGGGAGTGGCAGCGGGATCTTTAGATTCCAGTTTTGTAAACTATCCTGCCATTTACATTCAAGACTCTGTTTTAATATATCATCAATATTTAACTACTTTATGAAATGAAGTGTGACTTTTACAGTGAAAATGTCAGTCTTTGCAGTTCATTAAATTCATTTAAAGCACAGATGTCGGAGCTTTCTCTGCCTCTCCCCCCCCCGGAGAAATAAAGAACTATTAACTGAGACATCAATTTCAAATTTAGCGTATACATTGTTTTTAACTTCAAAATTAACATCCAAGGCTTGCTACGGTTTTTACAAACATCAACCATTGTGTGTTTTCCCTGCTATCTCTCCACTTTGTAACGTCAGTCATACAACATATGCGAGTGTTTATCACAGTTGGATATGACCAGTTGGATGCTGTAAAGGATATTAAGATGTCATATGCTATTATGAATCTGCGGAATTCCACGTGTAGTATTAAAAATGCATTATTTGGAATTGCAGCGTCTGAAGAAATAAACCATATAAGACTTGAAATTTAATCTCACCTATTCCCGCAGGGTTTTGAGAGTGGCATATTTCTTTTTTATATTTTAAAAAATTACTTGACAAGAGTCCTTTTTCAGGAAGGAGGACTTACAATTTCATACTTTGAAAATGATTACAAGCTTTTTAAAAAAAAAACAATTCTTTTCAGTAACAAAATCAAACCTCTCAGCTTAGTCTTCCGTTTCTGGAATTTGTGCAGGCAAAGCAGGAAAAAGTGATTTTACCACTCGCCCTACAGCAGGCATGTCCAAACTTCAGCCCTCCTGATGTTTTGGACCACAACTCCCAGAATTCTAAGCTTAGATCACCAATGACAAAGGACTGTGGGAGTTGTGGTCCAAAACATCTGGAAGGCTGAAGTTTGGACATGCCTGCCCTACAGTTAGGTAGAATGGGGCAAGCTGCTCAGGCATCAGATTAGGGATACTGAGAAAAGGGAACAAGTTGTTCTCAAATTTGCTATTACTTTAATATTAGAGATGGAGAAATGCCCCAGGGACCTTTCTCCTTGTATGTCACTACCTTGACTTGGATGGGCGTACTGCTTGGTCTTGAGCATCAAACAGATGAATGTTTTGGGCCAACCTGGGGATAGAGATAGAGTGTGGTGCCATTTATTCTACACACATAAATACACCAAGGGAGAATCCTGTTGGGAACCAAACCCCCATGAAATAGCAACGGATGCAGTGGTGCCTCTGGTGGGGTATCTCTCGTGGTTCCTGTCACTCATCGGGGGCTGCATCACTTGGCCAACTGCCTTCTTATCAAAAGGTGCCAACAGACCATATGCTTCCCATGACCAATACCATTTACCCCTGTAATGAGATTCTGTTCATTGGTAATATGGAAACTTCCAAGCCATAGGAGTTAAGTCCTACCTGGGAAGTATTGTTCCGCAATCTGCACTAGGGTTACAGTATGCATTAAAATGCTGCTCCTGGTTGCCCGCATTGAGAAGCCTATCGTAGATAAATGTGTTTCAACCAACTGTCCTTGTCCAGGGTTACAAAAGAAATCACACCAGGTTGGGCTAAAAAGTTGATCTGGACCAATAGCTAGACCTCTGACTAATATCTGACAGATCAGGAAGAATTGCCAACTCCTTTTTTCACCCACAATATCAACAAACACACTCCCCTTACCTTGTCCCCTAGATTAGTGGTTCCCAGAATGCCTTCACTACTAGATGCCATGGCCACGATTTCTGGGAGTTGGAGTCCAAGGACAACTGGGGACCCAAGGTTAGGAACTAGAGATGGGCATGAATCAGAAAAATGGCATTTCGTTTGTCGTTTGTCGTTTGGAGGGTCCGTTTCGGTTCGTTTCCGTTTTTTGCGAATTTTTGAAAAAAATCATTTTTGTTTTCATTCATTTTGTTACCATTTCATTACCATTTATTTCAATTTTTGTGATTTGTTTTTAGGATTTTAAGCAATTCACTCATATTGCAGTAACGGAAACGAAACGCACGACAAAAATTCCGGTGTTTCTGTTCATTTCGTTTCATTTTAGAGACAAAATTTGTTTGTCATT
Source organism: Phrynocephalus forsythii (assembly GCA_029282475.1). Classification (NCBI taxonomy): domain Eukaryota; kingdom Metazoa; phylum Chordata; class Lepidosauria; order Squamata; family Agamidae; genus Phrynocephalus; species Phrynocephalus forsythii. The sequence goes on from JAPFRF010000013.1 coordinate 4,674,194, forward strand.
TTGTTACGTAACAAAACAAAAAAACGGAAACGAAAACGAAAAATTGTTCATTTTGTGCCCATCTCTATTAGGAACTAGAGATGGGCTTTCGAATGGCTAGCTTCCGAAATGAAATGCAGGAGCCCAGCTGGCATTCAGAACCAGAGGAACAAAATCAGCCAATCCTTTAACTTGTTCTGGACTCACACGGGGTTAAACTCCAATAAGGAAGAAGCCTCCGACGTGTCATCTTTCCTTTTCTCTGGCACTGGCCAATCAGACAGGGAGGCGGGATGATACATTTCCCTGCACAGCTCTGGACTGGCCAGCGCCAGGGCAAATGAAAGATGATGCGTCAGAGGCTTCCTCCTCATTGGAGTTTAACCCCACGCGAGCAAGGGATTGGTTGATTTTATTCCTCCGGTTCCCAACACTACCTGGGCCCCTGTGTTGAATTTCGGAAGCTGACCACTTCCGAAACGATAACCCCATCTCTCTTAGGAACCACTGTCCTAGATCATTTTCCTTGAAAGAAAATGTCCAAATCCTTCTTCTTCCCCAGAAATAACATTTCACAAACAATTTTCACAAACAAGGTGACAACGGGAAACCCAGAGGTTCTGATATATTGCTCTAAGTGCTTCTCTAAACTTGCCAACATGCCATCATGGTACAAGACACCATCTGTGGTATGCTGGATCTTAGAGATGACCAGTGTTGAGTCTGACAATAGGATGATTATCATCCTGCAGTGGTAGTTTCCCAGCTCCACAGCTACTGACATAAGCTTTGACTTCAATCCAAGGGCCTGTCCCAATGAGTTGCAACTTACTGTTGGGGTTGACTTATGGCTGTATAAGAAATTCACATTTCAAAGTATCAAAGAATGGCAGTAGCAGTTGTTTACTAGTGCCACGAGGAATGTTTCTAGTTCCTTTTGAAATTCCAGGTACAACCCAGTCTAGATGGGTAAGATGGCAACTTGCAGCCAGGGGAAACCATCTTTTGATTACCAGGGAGGCGATGCTGAAACTTGGACCCTTACAGACACATTATGCAGGAAGCTGGAAGCATTCAAAATGTGGATGTACAGATGAATTCTGAAGATACCTTGGACAGCCAGAGTCACTAATGCGGCTGTATTACAGCGCATGAATAAAAAATTAGAAATCCTCAATAGAGAAGAAAAAATGCAGTATTTCAGACACATAATGCATAATAAGAAATGCCATCTGCTGCAAGTTATCCTTCAAGGAAAAATAGACGGGAAGCATGGTGCAGTGCATAGAAAAACATTCTGATGTAAGAACTTAAGCCAATGGTCCGCAGTGAGCACAGCTGCTCTGTTTAGAATAGCCTCAGATAGAAGACATTTCAGTCTATTCTACGAGGACATGGCACTTGAAGAAGACGAGTTGAACAAATACACACAACAGGGAAAGATGTTGTCCACATACATGCTGCCCCTTGCCTCTCACACTGCCATATCTACAGCCTATATGACATCTGGAGAATTATTCCAGGTCCCATGCTTCTCCTGCCCAAGAGAACTCAGATTAAGAAAGATCACTGGTGCCAACTGGGTTGGATGCTCAGGACTTAACACCACCTAACACACAATGATCAACCCTTTGTCTCTTTCAGTCCTGGTCATCCAGAGATTTGTCTCCTTGGCAAGAGCTCCGGAGAGAAACAATGATTCTACAACACCTTGGGATGTGAGTACCTTTACCGGAAACTCAGTGGTGGACTGCCTTTGCCAAGATACGTCCTACCCATAACAGGTGGGGCCTGTCTTCTGAAAACTAGTGTTTCAAGATACATCTTACTGTAGAGTCATAAAACCACAAGAACATCTGCTCTCAAAGCCTGCTATTGACACAGCAGTTAGAAAACACTGATGCACTAAATTCCGAATTTAAAAGAAAAACACAAGGACAATGAAGTCAATGAAGTAGAGTAGCCATTACTGATGACTTTTCAAACAAGTTAAAGATGTTTGTTGCATAAACAGCTTGCATGACCAACTAATCCCTGTTATTCTGGGGTAGATTTTTCAGTGCTAACATCTAGGAGAGCTGCCTAGATGCCCTAAGCTCATCCGATCTTCATGATTTTGGAAGCTAAGCAAGGTCGGGCCTGGCTAGCACTTGGATGGGAGACCACCAGGGAATACCAGGTGCTGTAGGCACCTGAAGTGGGAACTGGCAAAGCCACTCCAGTGTTCCTGCCAAGAAAACTCCATGGACATGGGGTCACAAAGAGTCAGTCACAACTGTAATGACACAACACACACACACACACACACACACACACACACACACACACACACACACACACACACACACACACACACACACACACACACACACACACACAATGCCTAGGAAGAGGAGTGCTGCTAGAAGCCAACAAGTCAAAAGAAAGGAATGATCTGTTGGACTAAATGCCAAACAATCAGAGATGGATCACAACTTTCCCCAAGCAACACACCTCCTGGTTGCTGAAGTTGTCAGTTCTGATTTAATGGGGACACTAAGGTACGTGAACTTCTCAAGAACTGAAACACCCCTCCCTGTGAGCCAAGGAGGGATTTATTTATTTATTTATTTATTTATTTATTTATTTATTTATTTATTTATTGCCCAACTTTGGGGAAACCCACTACTGTATTATTCTGGGAGGCAAACACAAAAGAAATGAAACCCACAAAAGCAGCAGCGTCACCCACCAAACAAGAGCATAAAATCACAAATCATATCAAAAGCAGGAAATACCACAAAACCCTACGGTAACAGTAAGTTAAGCTCCAAAATAAGAATAGTAAATTCCTGTCTCAGAGGAAGTCTATTTCTTACAGCCCTTTTAAAAAGGTTCTGCCTTGGAACAGTAGGAGGGATGGCGTCATCACCCAGAAGACCCGATTCCTATCTGACATCTTCCAGTATCTTTCAGTCTGGCCACTGTAAAAAGCTCAGCCTGGGAGAAACGGGTAAAATGGGCAGGGCAGCAGTTCTGAGTCCTCAGCTGACATGTTCACATCCCTTAGCACCATTCCATGAACTACCAGGATAACTGCAATGTGCTCAAGGAATTCTATACCACCATCTTCATGTGAGTAAGACTGGGTGCAAGTGTGCGAAATGGTGCAAATCAAACCTCTAATGTTAAAAAAAAAACCTAACAGCTTATCTTAATATTTTTCGAGTCTATTATTTCATTTTAGTAATATGTCAGTTCAGCACCAGATTGGAAACGACACAGGGCAAACTCTCCGAGGTCACACCTCCTCCCAGGTGCTGTAGACAGAAAAGATAATCCAGAATCAATCCTGGATGCCTTCAAAGGGGGATTGGACAGATTCCTGGAGGAGAAGTCCATCCCAGGTTACAAACCATGATGGAGATGTGGAATCTCCAGGCTTAAAACAGGGGTCCTTCAAGGGCCAGATGCAAGGGAGTGGTATCAGAAGACAGAGATCTAGTCTCATGCACTCCCTGACACATCTGGTGGGGCCACTGTGCGATATTGGAAGCTAGACTAGATGGGTCTTTGGCCTGATCCAGCAGGGCTCTTCTTATGTTCCTATGGAGTTTTTGTGAAGAAAAATATTGTTTTTAATAAGGACTAGCCCATGACCTTGCCAAGTGTAAAGCCAAAACAAGAATAGTGAACCCCACCACCAAGTGGGACAAACACTAAGAAAAAGAAGAAAAAGAATAAGGAGTCAGACTTGGAGATCAAGACTCTGGACTTGGTAGCAAAGACTCAGACTTAGACTCAGACCCAAAGACTTGCCAAAAAGCAGGAAACTGACCTGGAGCTGAAGTAGTCAGCTCTACTCCACTAAAAACAAAACAAAAAAACATTCTGGTATGCATGCACAGACTAACTAACACGGCTACCTCTTCCCAAACTAGAAAGTTATAGGAGCAGCACAAACACTTTCTGTTCTTCCCCACAAGGCACCATCAGAATGCAATGCAGTTGCTAAGTCCGTTGCTGGTGAAATAAACCAGTTAAGATAAAGTATTTTCAAGGTCTAATTGAATAACTCATCACACATCATGGATGGACCAGAGGCAGTTCATGACAGACAGATTGTCCACACAAAGCAGTAATTTGAAGACACATACGTAAAGAGTACCACTCTGTATTTTAGATATAGGCACCCTTGCAACTGTGTGTGTGTGTGTGTGTGTGTGTGTGTGTGTGTGTGTGTGTGTGTGTGTGTTGTGTGTGTGTGTGTGTGTGTGTGTTGTTACAGTTGTGACTGACTCTTTTGTGACCCCATGCGCATGGAGTTTTCTTGGCAGGAATACTGGAGTGGTTTGCCAGTTCCTACTCCAGGCACCTACAGCACCTGGTATTCTCTAATGGTCTCCCATCCAAGTACTAGCCAGGGCCTACCCTGCTTAGCTTCCGAAATCAGACGAGATCAGATGTGCTTAGGGCATCTAGGCAGCTTTTGCAACTGGGTACCAGATATTAAATGCTTCTGTTGTCGTTATTTTTAGAATATGTCAACTCAAGTCTCAAAGCTTCTTCTTCTTCTTCTTCTTCTTCTTCTTCTTCTTCTTCTTCTTCTTCTTCTTCTTCTTCTTCTTCTTCTTCTTCTTCTTCTTCAGTACCTCTTAAATGATCAGGGTCTTTGCAGGGGGAAGGCAGGGAGATAATTAGAGGTTCCACCTGCAAAGCTGTAGCAAAGTCTAATTACAGGCAACAATGCAAAAGGAAAACAGTTCTGAATTGTGGCAAGAAACCATAACCACAAAGGATCTTAGAAGAATCCGTGAGAGAAACTTGAATTGTGTCCCTGTTACATTGTTGTTATTTCATTAAAGAACATTTTGTTAACATTATTCTCTTGCTGAAAGCATTTAAGACCTTAATGAAACTACCATTTTGCCATTCAAAAAAGCTTGTTAGCTGACGACCATCTCATTAATAAACACTCAATTCGCTCATATGAAGCACGCTTTGAAATGAAATTCAGCAAGGACTCCCTTCCGCCGCTGAAGATGAAGTAATTTATAGCAAGAGAGTTGTTTTAATTTTTTCTTCTTGCACTGATGGAAGAATTTTGATAGAAAGCTAAATCGTGAACTATCTAGGGTTTGTAAAAGGACTCGACTTTCAAATCTCTCACACTAGTTCTTCTTGAACGCCTCTGATTTATGGGCACTCTGTGAAGGATAGATCTTCAACAGCCATGTCCTCTGCACATCTCTTGAGGGGAAAGAATGCAAAAGCAGGGACAGTGGAATCTTGCATAAAGGAATTAATTCGTTCTAAATGAAATTATGCTCAGCAAATTTTCCTTTATACAAATTTCCCATAGGAATGCATTGAAAACAGATTAATCCCTAATTGCGAGTGTGACCATTTTTATGTTGTACAGATTCGCCCCATAGACAATTCTGTTAAACAAATTTCCCCTATCTCTGGAATTTTTTATGTTGTACAGATTTTATGTTATACAAACCGTTTGTTATACAAGGGTCCACTGCATTTACAACCAGGTATTTGGCAAACCTTCGGCACTCCAGATGTTTTAGACCACAGCTCCCAGAATTCCATGCCTGTATTGCCAATGACAAACGACTGCAGGAGATGTGGTCCAAAACATCTGGAGTGCCAAAGGTTCACCACCATTACAAAACCCATTAGGTCAGTGTATTAATAGCTAATTCAATAGCTCATTGGTTTAGATCTCTCTGGTCGCAGGGTCAAAACTACGGTCTGTGTTATCTGGGACAAACATGGATTCTGAGACCCCCACAGCAAAGGGGGGAAGAACAGTATAAGCATTATTTTGTCATGTTGGCACCCTCTACTACAGCATGACACTCCCAGGGCACATGAACATAAGAACATAAGAACCTAAGAAGAGCCCTGCCGGTTTCAGGCCAAAGGCCCATCTAGTCCGGCTTCCTGTATCTCACAGTGGCCCCACCAGATGCGTCTGGGAGCACACGAGACTAGATATCTGTCTCCTGATACCACTCCCCTGCATCTGGCCCTTGAAGGACCCTGGTTATAAGCCTGGAGATGACACATCTCCATCATGGTTTGTAACCTGTGATGGACTTTTCCTCCAGGAATCTGTCCAATCCCCTTTGGAAGGCAGCCAGGCCAGATTCCATCACCACATCCTGTGGCAGGGAGTTCCACAGACTAACAACGCGCTGGGTGAAAAAAAATAGGTGAAGTGAACCACTTCCCCCCTGCCCTCCCCCTAGCTGTGGCCCTGTCTGGCTACAGAGCCAGAGGATGGAAGTTCAATTCCTCACTGTGCCGCCTGGAAGTAGAGCCAGTCTGTGAGGCCTTTGAAAAGTTGCACAGTCCCGGGATGCCCCCTCCCCCAGAAGAAGCAAAGCAAACACAAAGTTCTGCTTATAAACTTCAAGTAGTCTCTGGGTGCTTTATAGTTTTAATTAATTATGCAGGCTACACATTGCCCCTGCCCCCCCAAGCAAGCTGTGTACTCATTTTACTGACCTCAGAAGGATGGAAGGCTGAGTGAACCTTGAGCCTGCTACCTGGGATTGAACCCCAAGTCATGAGGACAGTTTGACCTGCAGTACAGGGATTTAACCACTGTGCCACGGGGCTCAAGAAGGCCATGGTAAACCACTGCTGAGCACTCTCTGCCCTGATACACCCAGGCAAGGGTCACCATAAGTCACAAGCGACTTGGCGGCACATTATCCTCTCTCTCCAGATTTTATTAAGAAAAGAAAATGAGTTTTGCGAGGAAGGATCGAAGGCTGTCAACCTTGAGCGGGCTACCCGGGACTGAACCCCAGGTCGCGAGCACAGTTTTGGCTGCAGGACAGGCATTTAACCACTGAGCCACGGGGCTTCCGCCCACGGTGGCATCAAGCTTTTTCTTCTTTACTTAGAGAGGCAAATCTGCACATTTTAAGCCGATGACTAGGGACGAATTTTAAAACTCCCCAGCAATATGTTGTTGAAATGGTACTCGGGTATCAAGCATACGGAGGCTAAAGGCACAATCCTGAATTAAAAAGCTAACAGCAGAAGGGCAGCACACATGGAGGAAACAACCGAAAGTTGAGACTATTAGATAAAAAGAAAAGGCTCAGATGAATTGACTGGAAGGTTCATTTATTTTAAGAAGCTCGCCTCCCGTTTGCTGGAAAGATAATGAAAAACTTAGTTGAACTGTCTGCCCTTGAGCGATGCTGCTGTCTTCTGCAGCTTCATCTAAATAGGTGACTCTCGCCTGTAATTGCCATGCTGAACGAACGAATCTGTTAATTGGCTGAGCCGTAGGCCTTGACATCAAAAGATACAAATAGCACGCAACAGATTGTCAACAATATCAAAGCAACTGAAGCAGACTCAATTGTCTATACAAGATTGTTCTGACAGAAACATTAGCGGTGATCCTAATGACCCAGCAGCGTATAGCTCCGGGATTAAATGTCACATCCCTACAGCTGACCGAGGGGGTATCTTTTTCAGTGACAATCATTAAGGAACCCTATTCAACAGAGAGCTAATAATACTCTTTTGAAGAAACAGGAGAAGAGTAGAAGAGGTAATGATTCTTAGGAAGACATGGACACGTGTTGCCTTTTGATGAGTCAGAAATTGAGAAGGATTGTTGTTTTTTTATTTCCCAGACTACAGATTCCATAATTCTCCATTTCTGCTGACCTTAAAGATGCCTAAATATAATGCACCTTGGAGAGGGATCCCAGTTTCTCTCTGTCAGGTATCCTGTACAGAAAGAAAGCTCCCAGCCACCACTACAGCAGGAATTGGAAGGCTGGGTCGAACTAGGCCCAATATAGAGTCTGCTAAATACATCACATTTAGGTGTCTATAAGCTAGAAGGTAGATAGAGGCAAGGGGTGAGATGGCTCAGCAGGCTAGAGCACTAGAAACTGTTGGCTGCAAAGTCAGCAGCTCAGCAGTTCGAATCCCAGGTGCCACACAGCGGAGTGAGCTCCCGCTGTTAACCCCATCTCCTGCCAACCTAGTAGTTCGAAAGCATGTACATGCAATTAGATAAATAGGCACCGCCACAAAAAGTGGAAAGGTCAACAGTGTTCCATGCACAGAAATGCGTTCAGCCATGCTGGCCACATGGCCACGGAACTGCACAACACTGGCTCTTTGCCTTAGAAATGGAGATGAGCACCACCGCTAGAGTTGGACATAACTAGTACACATGTCCGGGGAGGGGCGGACAGAACTCCAAGGATGGAGAATTACAGTAGTCGCAGAAAAATCCAAAAATCCATAACAGTTCATCCACCTAGCTCAGGCCTCGTTTACATATTGCCCTGAAACTAAAGAGGCAGGCTGCACTTAAGTCTGGATTTATAGACACACCTGATGAAGTGTGTAAACTTAGTGCAGCCGTAAGAGGAAGTACAGCTTAATTTGAAACACACACACACACACACACACACACACACACACACACACACACACACACACACACACACACACACACACACACACACACACACACACACACAAAGCAAGCAAGCAAGCAAGATGGGAACTAAGGCTGCCTAACAGACTGTTGAGTGTGCTGGCGACTGCTAAATATTTTCAGTACCAGGCATGTAATTGACTCAATAACTAGGAGACAGGGATCAGGGTTGTTTATTTTTAAAGCTACTAAGCTAAAGCTGCTACCCAAAATTACTTCTCCATAAAAGGGCTCAAAGCAGAAGCAGAATGTCGAACAGCTGGCATCTTTCAATGGAGAACAATATTATTATTAAAAAAAAATTGCAAACATTTTCATACAGCAATATTTGTCATATTTAAAAAGGACTTGAAGTTTGGGTTTGGCTAAAGTGATTCTCCTTTCAGTTGACTGCCATGTTTTACAAACTGTGGCTATGCTAAAGTTTCCCAGGGCTATTAGAATCCAATGGCTTTGCAGACTGAAATTGGATTTAAACATGGGGATGGACCAACATCATCCTCCATCTTTTATGGAGCTTCCATCGTGCCTCACTTACTGGCTCCCTCAGACTCAGGAGGCAACAGTTGCTCACATATGGTGTGTGTGTGTGTGTGTGTGTGTGTGTGTGTGTGTGTGTGTGTGTGTGTGTGTGTGTGTGTGTGTGTGTGTGTGTGTGTGTGTGTGTCCTGTGCCATCAAGGTGGACTTATCTTGGACCAACTGTGATAGAGCTTCCAAGGGGAACTACTAAGGGCGCTTTTACATGACCCCTAAAATCCGAGGCAAAGGGCTCTCAGATCCGGAGCTTAAAATGTTTTCCTACCAGCTCCGGACTTAAAAAAAATTAAGTACAACCATGGCCACCTAAGCGCGTCCCAGCGCACTTTTCAAGTACCTGGCCTCCAGGAGGTAAAAAAACTTCCGATGAGAATTGTAAAGCTGTGAATGTTGGGCTCCCCTCGCCTTCTGTTTGTTTTTTTGTCCCTGCCACCCCTTTAAGAGAAAGGAATCACTACGGGGCGGCTCCCGATGGCAGAGCGGAGGTGAGCCTGCATTTTTTCTCCCTTTTTTTCTCCCTCCCCTCACGCAGACAGGAGCAAGGGAGTGCGGAGGGGTGGGAACGCAGGAAGAGCGACAAACCCCCATGATCTCTGGTCCAAATTTAAGTTGCCAGCGGATCTTAGGGGTCATGTAAAAGCACCCTAAGAGTCAAGTGAGTGAGATTTTTAAGGAGTGGTGTTCCAGCTTCGCTCCCACACTGAGGCTTTCCATGGCTGAGTGAAGGGATTCGAACCCTGTTCTTCAGAGTTCTAGACCGTGGGTCTATCCACTACACCACAGGAGGAATCCCAGATGTAACTTACACTTATTTGAAAGATTTGCCTATCTCTAGAGGCAAAAGTGAGGAAATGGAGGCTGTCTTGCTTCGGGTACATCTTGTGGGGGAAGATTCATTGTACAAGACAAAAATGCCAGAGAAGGTAGAAGTTAGTAGGAAAGAGGAGGTGATTGACTCCGTAAAGGAAGATACAAGCTTGAGTCTACAAGAGCTAAGCAAAGGAGAAGACATTTTGGAGAAGTGCTTTTTCTCAGGGTTGTCCATAAGTTAGGGGCAAGTTGACAACACGTGACAATACTACTAAGATTTGCTTTTCTCACTCTGATTCACATAACTGAAACGTCCCGGGACGTTGTGTGCCATACAGAGCAAGCATCATCACCCAATTGTAATCTTTCAAAAGAATCCAAAACAACCCAATTGATTCATATCAAGGTCATGAACGTAACTTGTGTCTGTCATGACACAATGAGGATGTATTGCTAGCAAGTACTACAAAACAGTTTTGGATATCCCCAATTGAGATGTAGAAAAGAATGCAGGGCATGAGTAAAGTGGATAGATGGATGCTCTTCTCCCTCTCACAAAATACCAGAACAAGGGAACATACACTCAAATTGAGAGCTGGGAGAGTAAGAACAGACAAAAGAAAATATTTTTTTCACCTAGCGCATTGTTAGTCTGTGGAACTCCCTGCCACAGGAGGTGGTGATGGCCTCTGGCCTGGATGCCTTCAAAAGGGCATTGGACAGATTCCTGGAGGAAAAGCCCATCACAGGTTACAAACCATGATGGAGATGTGTCATCTCCAGGCTTCAAACCAAGGTACTTCAAGGGCCAGATGCAGGGGAGTGGCATCAGGAGACAGAGATCTAGTCTCATGCACTCCCGGATGCATTTGGTGGAGCCACTGTGAGATACAGGAAGCTGGACTAGATGGGCCTTTGGCCTGATCCAGCATGGCTCTTCTTATGAGCCAATTTGCTCATTGGTCATAAACGTCCAAGTTCTACCCGGCCCTCCTTATGCATCTGCTGCCTACCCTAAGGCTCCCCTACTTATGAAAGACGGGAGAAAGAAATCAATACCAATAAGAGAGGAGAAAGGCACTTGCTCCACTATAATTTCTAAACCATGTTTGACCTTGGGCCAGTAACACTCCATCAACATTGGCTGGCTCCCAAGGTTGTGTTCAAAATACAATGGAAGAGAAGGCATATGTGTTAAACTGAGCTCACTAGCAGAAGGCCAGAATAAAAATGTAATAGGCTACTATTAAAACATCTCACACTACATCTGGTGATTTTCTTTCCCTATTCAGGGGCTCTCTGTGTTTTAAAAGGACAGAGACATGTACTCCAGCCTACACACCCTGTATCTCTCTTCCCGGTGTCATCACCTGATCACATCTGGCTATTCATGAGTCTAGTTTGCTGCATGAAAGAGAGATCTTTATTACAATCAACAGACCAGTTAAGTTCTCCATAGGAGCTGTGGTCTTCTGTTATGCCTATGGCGCCTAGGCCCTAAAGAACATGGAACATCCCACAGATGCTTTGCACATAATATTCAGCATCCTTTAGGAGCCTCACTTCTGGATGCCTTCCAGATGTGTGTGATGGTCAATGGAGCATCTTTTTCATCCCACCTGGACATGTGACAAGCAGTAGTTTCTAATAATGGTCTTCCACATCTTTATAGTTGAAGGCAAGATTGCAATTCCTGTCAGATCACTGGATGTTACCAATGTGTGTGAAGCGGTACCTGGTGTATTTCACACAGTGGTCCAAGAACCCCAAGAGGCAATATTATATTGTGCTCTTTCTTTGCCTTTGCTTCATGTTCTAACTTTGTTAGGCCACAAATCTCCATCAGCCACAAAATACATTTCCCTCCATTCTCCTTGGGATAATTTGTTTTGGTGGTGGAATGCCCCCTGTGCTGGCTGCCGGGTCGGATCCGGATTTTATGAGTTGCATAATTAACTTTCTAAGGTGGTGAGTGAAGAATTGCTTCCAGACTGTGGCTCTCTTGAAAGGGGATAGGGGCTACCAGGGGGCCATATGTCCCCCCCCCCATTGAGAAGGGGTTCAACTTAAGAAGTGTGCCTACCGAATTGAACTGTTAAGAATGTTTTAGTCTCAAAAACATTTGAGTGTGCCTGATGAAGTCGGCATTTGATCCACAAAAGCTAGCAGAGTGTATGGCATTGTTTGTGTGTGTGTGTGTGTGTGTGTGTGTGTGTGTGTGTGTGTGTGTGTGTGTGTGTGTGTGTGTGTGTGTGTGTGTGTGTGTGTGTGTCTAATAAATGGCTGCCTTTGCAGCCATGCTGGCCACATGGCCATGGACTTGCACAACACTGGCTCGTCGGCTTGAATACGGAGATGAGCACTGCCCCTAGAGTTGGAAATGATTAGGATGCATGAGTGGGGAGAGACCTTTACCTTTATCCAGCATTGTATTTATGCATGGATTCCATTTGGAAATGAATGTGGATAAGGCAGAAGACTGCTTTAGCTTTGCCACACCGTAACACCCATGTAATATAATAGCTGTCATCTAGTACCAAAGCAATACACAGTTGCCATTCATACACATCTGCTGCTTTGCCCCGGGGTGACATGTGATCTGATAGCTAATTCCTCTATCCTACCAAAACCTTACAGCAACAACTACACATGCTGGAGTCCCTCTCTGTATATTCACGCAGCTTCCTCTTGATTTAACAAAGTCAATTACCTACAAGCTGATGCTCTCCCTCGTCCCTTGTCACCAGCACCTAGAGACCAACTGCACAACACTTTGCTCGGGTCCCAGATGGCTGGTTGACCTCATCCATATTTGCATGGCTTTTCCCCAGCAGTGCATCCGTTTTACAGTAGGCTGTTAGGAGAGCTGGCCAAGTTCCTTCCATGGTTCTCAGTAGAAACTTACTTCCCCAAAAAGGCCACAACAAAAAGAGGGGTTGGGTTGGGGACAATACAGCAACTGGGAAGTCAAAATACCAGCTCCCTGCCATATAACACATTAGTGGTCTTAGTACTGCAGAACTGGAAGAGACACCCAGCATGATCTGGTAAATTCTGGAAATGACCTGGAATCAGGAGGTTTGGGGAGAACCCAAAGGGTCACCTTGGCCAACCGTTGACCACGAAGAAAACCCACAAGCCAGAAATGGGTTGTATTCAACTTACTCATGGGGACAGCTGGCTGTGGTGAACTGAGAGTACAATAACCCATAGCAGTTTGTGCACACTGCAGGGCAGAAGAAGAATCATAGAATCATAGAGTTAGAAGAGACCTCAAGGGCCATCCAGCCCAACTCCCTGCCATGCAGGAACCCCCATCACAGTATCCCCGACAGATGTCCATCCAGCCTCTGCTTAAAAAACCTCCAAAGATGGATCCTCCACCACCCTTTGTGGCAGCATATTCCACTGCCGAGCAGCTCTAACTGTCATGAAGTTCTTCCTAACGTTCAAATGGAATCTCTTTCCCTGCAGTTTGCAACCATTGCCCTGAGTCCTAGTCTCTGAAGCCATGGAAAACAAACCTGCTCCCTCTTCAATGTGACATGCTTTCAGATATTTAAACACAGCTATCATATCCCCTCAGCCTTCTTTTTGAAAGGCTAAACATCCCCAGTTCCCTAAGCCGTTCCTCGTAAGCACAGTGAAAACCACCGTCCAGGGGAGGAGTCTCTTGTCCTGCCTAGTTTACCAATGTTTAACCCAGGGAACCATGAACCCATCTCTATGTGAAGTATTTTTGTGATTCCAGCCCCAGCCCCACCACTTCACAAATAAGGGGAAATCACACCTCCAGGGTATCCAGAGGTAGTCTAAAACAAGATGAGCCTCTCACTCTGAGCTCTAAGAACAAATCTATCCAAACTATAAGTTAGTGTTCTCTCTCCCCAACTCTCATCTCTTGCCTCCAGTTTCATTTGGAGGGTTCAGTGTGTTCCCCGTGGGTCCCTGCCTTTGGCATTTGTTCCCCCCCACCAAACACAAATGACAGCCTGTCCTAAAACAAAGGGACCACACAGAACCTGGTGGTTCCAGCTATAAGGAGTGGTGGCCTTCAGACTCGGGCTGCTGTGAGCATTCAGGAGACGAATAAGCTTTATCATGTTTGTTGCAAAAGAAAGCAAATGTTATTCTCAGCCTCGTTTTCGCTTTGGTTTCCTGGGCACAGTGAAAACGTGAATTCACAACTTGATCCTGGTTTTGGATATTGTGTGCATCTCTGGTTTTATTGGCCTTTCCTATCTCTATGCCCTGATAAGATATCATTGATCAATATAACTTGTTCCTGGTTTGGGATATTGTGTGCATTTCTGGTTTTATTGCCCTTCCTATCTCTATGTCCTGATCGGATATCATTGATCAATAGCAGCATTCGGAATTAATTAACCCTTCGGCCTCTACAGACCCATGCCTTCCACGCCTCTGTGGCATCAGGAAACCAGATTTTATTTATTTATTTATTTTGATACAGAGGCATTGATACTTGGAGCACATTATGAGAAGGCAGGGTTCTCTGGTAAAGGCAACCATGCTAGAAAGGTGGGTGACAGCAGGAAAAGAAGACCTTATGTAAAATGGATTAACCCCCTAAAGGAAGCCACAATCTAGTTTTTGAAGAAGCTGAGCAGGGTGATGAGAACAGGACATTTTGGAGATCACTCATTCATAGGGCCATCATAAATCATAGGTTCCTGGATGGCACATAATAACAACAAATATGGAGCTGTTTTTTTGTGTGGAACACCAATAAAGGTGTCCTTAAATCATATCCTGTTTCCCTACCACCGCTACACTTTGTGGCACCTCATGCCACAGTGGTTAAAACTGCAGTACTGCAGTTAAGACTCTTCTCAAAACCTGAGTTTGATCCCCACGGACTCAAGCAGCTGGCTCAATGTGGGCTCCACCTTCCATCCTTCCGAGGATGCTACATTGAGTACCCTACATAATACAATTGTAAAGTGCCCAGAGAGGGCTCTAAGCACTATGGGGTGGTATATAAGCATCACCTGCTGGTTTATGCTTTCATTTCCACCATGGATGGATGCATTTATGAACATTTCCTTCCCCACTCTTAGTTCAGTCCTCCGTGTTAATATAAGAAGCATTGGAACACAGTTACGATGAAATGACACCATAGGCCAGACTGCAGTTCAGCTCCCAAGAGACAACACTATGGAAATCAACCGTTACTCTTTAAAACGAGCACAGTCTATAGAAACTGCATAGGGAAGAAATGGGGAAAGATTAACCTTGCTCTTCCTGGTTGTAGGATACACACAGGTAAAGGGTCACAACTGTGAAGCCCTATCACAAAGCCTCTATGTGAAACACAAGCACCCATCGGCCATCTGCTCTGCCTTTTATCTCTAACATCTGTTTACCCAACTCTACTATGCACTCAACGTTTCTGATGCTGCAGCTGCAAAAACTCATTTGCTGTGCCTTCTCTTGTAAAACATAATTTGTGTGTGTGTGTGTGTGTGTGTGTGTGTGCGCGCGCGTGCGTGCGTGTACGCACATGTGTGTTTGTGTGTGCTTCTCCTTCTTTCCAAAACAGGTTTATTTAGGGAGCTAGCGTGCCCTGTCATCCAATCATTTAGCGTAGGACCTACACAGCCTCTTTGCAAGATCAATCCAGCTCAGTGTGTGTGTTAACAAAAATGAATTAGGTTCCAAAAAAAAAAAAAGAACTGCAAAATAGGCACAGTAACTGCTGACCAAAGAAGCAAGGCATCAGCATTTGGGTCTGTCTTAAAGCATACAGTAATTCCACTTCCTATGAATTGATCTGCTGTTGAGTGGCTGGGGACACAGAAAGGAGCTGATACCACCTTCTGTTTTCTCCTCCATCATTTACCTTATGGAGCAGTGGAGGCCAAACTTCAGCCCTCCAGATGTTTTGGACCACAACTCCCACAGTCCTTTGTCATTGGCAATAGAGGCTTGGAATTCTGGGAGTTGTGGTTCAAATCATCAGGTGGGCCAAAGTTTAGCCAACCACTGGACTTATCTATCTATACCTCTCTTCAGCACAAGGCTGGCTCAGGTAAAAGACATGGGAACAGCAGATCAAGGTTGGGTTCTATTTTTGACTCTGATAAAGGGTCACCAACACCTTTGCTCATACATTGGGACCAAATAATCCCAAGGACTGTGCCTCACCTCCTCAGGTGTTAAGATCATCAGAGGAAGCATCTTGGTCCCACCCCCATTCACAGGTTTGTCTGATGGGGACACATAGCTTCTCTATTGCTGCCCCCAGACTTTGGAACTCCTTCCCACTGGAGGCTGGTCTGGTCCCATCTTTGATGTCCTTACGCAAGCAGGCAAAGATATTTCTCTTCAGGCAAGCTTCCTCTTAATGAATGGCTGCCTGGCTGTGACCTTTTCGAGCAGTGATTCTCAACCTGTGGGTCCCCAGATGTTCCTGGACTGCAACTCCCAGAAGTCTTCATCACTAGCTGAGCTGGCCAGGATTTCTGGGAGTTGCAGTCCAGGAACATCTGGGGACCCGCAGGTTGAGAACCACTGCTTTAGAGGGATTGTTGTGCCTTATAGCTTTGAATGGGTTTATGGTGCTGTTTTTGTTCACTCCAGACCCACATCCCTCCGCTGATGTCTCGGACTCCTCTCACAGCATCTCTGGCTCTCGGGTCATGGGCCGAACAAGAAAAGGGCAATGGGACCTGTGGTGTGACACAATGAGGTGTGTTACCATGAAGAAACACTGCTTCAGGGCCACCCCGCCAGCTTCACAACACTTTGTACAAGGGTTCAACATTCACAAGTTATAGCATCTCTGTACTGCATACCACACAGAGAGGTAGCAACACGCCCAGAAAGGAATTAAGACAAATGCATACATTGACGCATCCTTTGCAACCCATTGATTTCATACTTGGCAACTCACAACCAACTCAGCTTAATCTCTAACAGATATTGTGAGAGAACCTAAGATCATATTGCCTCAAACCATTTGCTCTAAATAACCTCCATTGATCTAATGTTACTCTTAAGTAGCTGAGACGGTAACAATGTGTTTTGTTTTATTGGGTAATACACACACACAACCTTTCCTGCTTAGATGTCAGCTCAGATTGCTGGCCCGTTGTTCAGCGATGCAACACATGCTGTGTGATACAGCATTAGCCAGAGATTTGATACAAAAACAGGCAAGTATTGACACGGCTACATCATTGCGACAGGTACCCAGCCCGATCCATGTAACTACCAGCACATCAAAGCATGTGTTAAAAAATATACCGATGCAATGCCATTTCCGATGACAAACCAGCTAGGAAAAGCTTGCATGAGATCAGCAAAAGGAAACCACCAGGGTTTAGTAGACCAAATAGTGGGGCAATTAGCCAAGTGTGGTTTGAAGAGGGCAGAAGAGAGAATTCTGTAACCACAGATCTTTAAATGCCTTACTCATCCATGCCCCTTAAGGTAGCAGGCCTATTCTCAAAAGTGCTGTAAAAAAACATAATCTCAGTATCTTGAGACTGGTTGTGTTTTCTTAGAGGCCTTCTCAGTTTTTCTCTCCCACTATATTTAGAAATACAGTATAACCCTAAAAACACTCATTCTGCAGTACAGGTGGACATACAAGGAAAGGTACAGGAAAAGCGAAACAAAACTAACAGATTGCCAGCAGGTCAAAGAGAAATAGGATCCCACAGCTGCTGTTCACTTTTGGTAGGCATCATGCATTAGAAAAGTACTTGACAGTCCACGGTGATTTGGTTGGAGCATTTTGGACTTCACCGAGGCACAAAGAGTGCACACGACCCATTGTTTACACGACTGTTTTCACCTCTTCACTTCTAAGAGCCCTGGCGGAAATGCACATGGAACGCATGTGCGCCGGGGAGAGGCGCATGCATTAATAGAAACATCCCCCAAGTGCCAGCTGCTCTCTGAATAATTGCAACTCCACCCAGTTGGCCCTTTCACCGCATGGCAAGAGCACGGTTATTTAGAGCACATTAGAATGACTGGAGGTTCAAAGGTGAAACCCCAGGCCTTAATTCGCATTCGGAGTCCCTCCTCCTGTCTTTCATACTATCAACAAAGCAGCATGCTTCTACTGTCTGCGTCGCATTTCCCAGGAGCATGCGCACGCAGACACGCTTCAGGAGCCATTCCAGATCACCTGATTGAATAATAAAAAGAAGGCGAGTCCATTTGGACTACTAGACAGGAAAAAAGGTCAACACCGGATCAGCTGTCTACCAACATGGGTGCCAAATCCAGCACGACATACATCACATCTAATGCTTGTTGGAAGAAAGTTACATCTAGTGATTGGTTAGATAACGGATGCGGCTTTGGGGAGGGTCTGAAACCTCCTCTTTTCTGTCCCTCCAAGTTGGCTTTTCGGTTTCACAAAACTTTCTCAACCATCAGGGAGATGTACGGTAGCATCCTTCCTGTCTCAGCATCCTAGGCAGGATCTGACGAGGGGCCCGCAAGGTTGGACAAACACAACAGTGAGACGAGGGGAGAGGGTGCAGCTGGCTGTGAAAGGGATCTTTATATACATGTATGAAGGCCCAGTGCTAATAACTCAGCGTGCTGTTGACACAGCGCAATGTAAACAGCAAGTCCCTTTCAGAATAAGCATGAGTCATGGTGCCTGTCTTCAGTTTGCATTTCCCTGTTCTGATCCTGGCTGTTGGTGAAAACAGGCAAGCAAGAGTTAAAGCATATTTTAGGTATAGATATATACACAGAAAATATATACTGAGTGTGTGCGTGTGTATACATACACACAAGTACACACCAAGACTTCTCTTCCAACTTCGCTATTCTATGAATCTGAGCGTTGCAGGCACCAGGTCATTTAAAAAACCCACAACAAAAGATGCTAAAGAAAGACAAGGGGAACTTCTCCAGGGACTCAAACCAAAGGGGCTGCTTTCCTTACAAGGTCCATGATTCTCATCTAGAATGACCTTCGGCTCTTGTCTCCTCAACACCTTTACTGGGAAGTAAATTCCCAGGACTTGAAGAAAACTTCTGCACTTGCCTTGTTTGGTTGCAACACTTTACTTTTAATGTCTTCTTGGCCCAACTGCTAAATTGTGGTGGCCTGTGAGATGGGGATTGGGGTGAGGAATTAGTCAGCAGGGGATCCTTGTGAGGGGCCCCCGGAAGGGTGGAAGGAGAGGAGAACAGGAATGCACACTCTCCAGGAGGATTTGCATTTTAATAGCATCTCCAATGCTGCTCCTGGACCAGCAAACCCTTTTACCCCCAAACACACACACACACACACACACACACACACACACACACACACACACACACACACACACACACACACACCCCAAAAGTAGATCTAATCTCTAAAGCAAACAAACCAGCAAAAGCAGAATGAGTGGCCAGCAGCTGGATCCTGGGTGCTGTTATTCCCCAACACCTTCCACTACGCTCCGCAAAAAACAAAAAACAACACCCCCCCCCAAAAAAAACTGTGCATTGTTCCAGGTCTCCAAGAAAAAGATGGAAACTTGCAACCTTAAATAAAAACACCCTATGCAATTCCCCCCCCTTTCTTTCGCCTAGAAATTTCCCCACACATATACACATCCATATCCTTTCTCCATCATCAGCCCCCCCACGAGCCATGAAACCGTCGCCGTCCCACCCGGAGCACCTTGGGGTGGGTGGTGGTGTGAATGAAGTTTACCGGCCAAACCGTGGGGGATTTTAAAATAGGGTTCCCTCTCCCAACTGGAAGGAGATAATGGGTGGGGGGTGGGAGGGTGTCGGGTTTAAAATAAAGCCAGCGATGGGTTCCCCGTGTCATCGGAAAGAAAAGGCAGGTTGGGGGTTTGAGGAAGTTTGGATTTTTAAAAGAAAGGAGACGTGCTGTCCCAACGGGAGCCAGCAGGGGAAAAACAAGGGTTCTTGCAAAGTCAAGCATTCCCACGTTCTATCTTTTTCTGCTCGCCCTCCGCCGCCACCCTCGCTCCTCCGAACGACCCCCGTCCCGAGCATTTTCCCAATCCCACAAAAACTATGGCAAACAAATACAGAAACAAAAGGAGGCAGGCAGGCAGGCAGGCAAAGGAAGGGGGTGGGTGTTTGGGGTTTGGGATGGGGTTTGGGATGGGGGAGAGGGAGGGAAGGAGGAAACAAGAGATGGAAGTCGAAGAAGCAGGAATCACCTTGTTGTAGCTGTAGTAACCCAGGCACTGGCCGAAGTCCAGGTTGGAGGGGTCTCCGGGAAGGTTGCTGCCCGATGCCGCGGGGTAAAACCTTACATCCATGTTGGAAAAGGCTGGATCGGGTTTGGGGAGCGCAAGGGGAAGGGGGGAGGCGGCTGGCAGAAGAGTTCCAAGCTTGGTCGGGATGGGGGGGGGATTATTTTGGGCGGAGGGGGGAGACTCCTTGGGGGTGCCAAAAAAAAAGAAGGTGCCCTCCTGCGATAGATCCACTCTCCGAAGGGGCTGATGAGTTAGGTGCGGGGTGCGTGCGTGCTTGGAGGGGGGGCGGCTCCCCCTCCCCCGCCGGGCTCGGAAGGGGAAAGGAGCCCGCGATCAAGTTGCTCGGGGGGCGGGAAAGGTGTGTGTGTGGGGGGGGGGGAGGTCGGCGTTGGAAGCTCGGACGAAGTGGCCGGGCGAGGCGGCGAAGCTCCGTGGAGGACGAGGGGGAGAAAAGGCAAGGGAGGAGGCACGGAGGGAGGGAGGGAGGGAGGGAAGGAGGGAGGCAGCGGGGGAGCAAACAAGGGATGGGATGATCGAGGCGGCAGGAGGGGTGGGGGGTGGGTCGGAGGGGGTGGGATGGGATGGGGGGGCACAGCGGCAGGTGAGCCGTCGGAGGGAGGCGGGACAGGTGAGGGTAGGCGGGGAAGAGAGGCGTTTGCTCCTCGGCCCAAAGACTATCGGGGCGGCGGCGCGGGGTGGGGGGGGGAGCTGCTGTTTGGGAAGGGGGGCGTGGAAGCGCCCTCTCTCTCTCTCTCTCTCTCTCTCTCTCCCTGCTCGCTTGCTTCCCCCCTCCTCCTCCTCCTTTGGGATGACCCCCAGGCTTTTGGCCCTTCTGCTGCTTCCCGGACCGACGGCGCCACACAAAGGAAGCCACGCGCCCGGGCGCGGAGCAAAAGCAGCGGCGGAGGCAGCGCAAACCCTGGCCGCCACCGCCACCAGCACCGGCACCGCTACCCCCACCCCCACCCCCGGCGGCGCCTGCCTTCCTCCTCCTCCTCCTCCTCCTCCTCCTCCTCCTCCTCGCCCGCAGACGGACGGAGGGAGCGGATCTTCCTCGGCGCTCCGGGCTGGGTGGGAGGGGGGGGGGTCCCGATCCTAAGAACCGAAGAGAGGGGAACCGGATTGGGGTGGGCAAAGCTCGACGGCAGCCTCCTCCCTCGTGGGAAAAACGGGCACGCCTGCCTGCCGGGATGCTCGAGGCACACACGTGTTCCCTTGCCCCCCTTCCAGGACTCGAGGAGAGGGGCTGGACGCGCCTGAACGTGCGAAGCCGCCTTGCCCGTGCAAAAGGAGCCGAAGGCTCGCTCTGGATGAGCGTTTGGAAGACGGTGGCTCCGTTATCTCTCCCCCCCCCAATCCCTTTGCACGTGAGAACGAGGCTTCCCGGGGAAGCGGTCGTAAAACTTCCCAGACCCTTCTTGTAGCCTTGCAGGGAAATAATAGTAAGTACTGTACTACAACTCCATAGCTTCGGCTCCTAGCCGTCACTCACGATCGTCAATCTCTCACACACAGAGAGAGGCTCACTCAATACTGTAGGTCCCGTGCAGGATAGGTGAAAGGGGGTCCGTGCTCCTGAAAGTCCAATTTCCCAAAAATTGATTAGACTAACAGGTGATACAGTACTTTTCTCAGGCCTCTAAAAAAGCCCAAGCATAAGTTTCTTTTCAACTCCAAAAGGGGTCTTTGTTCCACTGAGCACCACAGCGCTGTGGAAGGTGCAGAAGAACCATACAAGTTGTGCTGTGTTGTATCTCAAGACTACACAGACTTTCAGAACCATTGCACTTGAGATTGTGTCCAGTGCCACCAGCCGGGCGGTCTGGCTGCCTCAACTTGCAATCTGGCATAGCACTAGCACAGAATGACAGATGGAAAATAAAAGCAAAAAGAAGGGTTTCCTTGCAGTTTAAGGAACACAGAGAGAGACACCTGGTGGAGAAGGATGGGGAAGGGGGGGCTAAAACTGACCACAGGCATTGATTAGGCTTGCATTGAGTAAGAGCCAGACATATGGGGAGGGCAGAGGGCAGAGAGGGCACACCAGTGAGTAGCAAACCCCACAGACACATTTTACACCAAGAGAGGTAATCACATAGGCCAGAGTGATTGAAAATAAACTTTCAATTTCACGAACGATTCAAAATAGCTTGAATATAGCCAAATAAAATAAAGGTTCTATAAAGGCTGGCTTAACGAGTCAGCAGTTGGTTCAGTGGATCTACTCTGGTTGAGACTAGTGGTTGGATTTGGCTCCTGTGTCTGAGATGACACAATGAAAATTCTTTGCCATGGCTCCTTGAGAGACCAAAATGTCCAGTTATGCCGTAACCATACCTTGATGGGAAAAGTCACGTAATACCTGCTAGGAAATTTAGCATGTGTTGTGGCACTTTGTGATTTATTTGTGTGTGGGATTAGAGTGTGACAATACTGTACCTGGCACTGGGTTGGAGTATTCTCTTGTCACGGTTTGTTCCCAGTTCCTGTTCCGAGACAAGGGACCATGTGGTAACAACTGTCACACAACAACCAGTGTCCACCTTGTGGTCAGCGATTGAAGCTGCATTCAACATTACTTTCCCTATGGGAAACACCATGCAGCGCAAATGTTTATTAAAGAAAATACTGAAAATTCTGTAGCATTGACGTGTAAATCCCAGAAGACCAGTAAATCGAAATATCGAAAAAGTTTTATTTAAGATATTTTTTTAAAAAGGTTAAGAAAACAAGACAAATTCAGAATTTGTCACGGAACAAGACCGTGAAGTAACAGTTGTCATGAGACAAGTTATCATGACCATGAGAAAACGGAAACTGGGACTAAACTGGGACAAAACCATGTGATCACGACCAACGCTGTCACGGTACAAAACTAGTTGTGGAACAAGGAAGGATGTGAAGTAACCACCCAAATTGTCAAGAGGATGGAATGGGAAGAGAGCCATGAATGTGCCTCGAACTCACCGAGAGAAAAGGGTGAGATAAATGGAACAAGCAAATACTGTAAAAGATATTGTGTGGGATCCATACATTTAATAGGTTCCCAACACATAAGATGGTGTAGAGAGAGAAAATAACATTAATCTCGCATGCAGATTTGGTGGAGAGAGAATAATGAACGGAACCCAAGATGTACTTTCCATTATTCTTTTGATTTTGAAACTGGGGAAAGAAGAACCACCACCTATGCCATCTCCAGCTTACTGGACAAAAGGCAGAATATACATATTAGACACAAAACAAAACATAAATAAAGTGGAATACATTGTGGCGGAGCCATGCACACACTGATGGATTTCCAATGAATAAAAGAATGCAAACTCGAAAATAACCATGAATCTTGCTTGCCCATTGTCCAGGCAGAGAAAAGTGAGTGTGGATGCAGAACTATGCGTTCAATTATTTTTCACAAAGTATGTTTCATGCAGTAAAGAATGAGGGAGATGCATTAGGGAGGGCGCCTGGAAGCAAATTCTGACTGGGCAGGAGGCAGAGAGAGATGGACGTCAGAGCTGTAGAAAGCTGATGAAGGGAAGGCTGTGTGCAAAACCCATGAAAAGCAGCAGTCAAAGAGGAGTTTATTTATTTATTTATTTATTTATTACATGCTTATACCATGCCATCTGGACTGGGGCCACAATGGATGAAAAGCAAATCCTATGGACTTTAGATATATATAAATAAATTAACCAACAGGATGAGGTAAATGGGAAGGGATCTATCTATATCTATCTAGCTAGCTATCCCTTCCTTCCTTCCTTCCTTCCTTCCTTCCATCTATCTATCTATCTATCTATCTATCTATCTATCTATCTATCTATCTATCTATCTATCTATCTATCTATCTATCTATCTATCTATCTATCCTTCCTTCCTTCCTTCCTTCCTTCCTTCCTTCCTTCCTTCCTTCCTTCCTTCCTATCTATCTATCTATCTATCTATCTATCTATCTATCTATCTATCTATCTATCTATCTATCTATCTATCCCTTCTATCTATCTTTCCTCTTTCCTCCCTTCCTTCCTTCCTTCCTTCCTTCCTTCCTTCTATCTATCTATCTATCTATCTATCTATCTATCTATCTATCTATCTATCTATCTATCTATCTATCTATCTATTCCTATCTTTCTTCCCCTTCCTTCCTTCCTTCCTATCTATCTATCTATCTATCTATCTATCTATCTATCTATCTATCTATCTATCTATCTATCTATCTATCTATCTATCTATCTATCTATCTATCTATCTATCTATCTATCTATCCTTCCTTCCTTCTTCCTTCCTTCCTTCCTTCCTTCCTAGGCTCTATCTATCTATCTATCTATCTATCTATCCTTCTATCTATCTATCTATCTAGCCTGAAGATCTATCTATCTATCTATCTATCTATCTATCTATCCCTTCCTTCCTTCAACTATCTATCTATCTATCCTTCCTTCCTTCCTTCCTATCTATCTATCTATCTATCTATCTATCTCTATCTATCTATCTATCTATCTATCTATCTATCTATCTATCTATCCTTCCTTCCTTCCTTCTTCCTTCCTTCCTTCCTTCCTTCCTATCTATCTATCTATCCTTCTATCTATCTATCTATCTATCTATCTATCTATCTATCTATCTCTCTCTCTCTATCTATCTATCTATCTCCTTTCTTGGATTCAAAAGGTGCTGCCTTTGCCTTTCAAAACTCATTTCTTTTTCCTCCACCTCTTCCTTTCTCCTTGTTTTTGCAAAGGGCTCCAGGTGAACATTTTATGCTGTTTTTCCTGGAGAGAGAGAGAGAGAGAGAGAGAGAGAGAGAGAGAGAGAGAGAGAGAGAGAGAGAGAGAGAGAGAGAGAGAGAGAGAGAGAGAGAGAGAGAGAGAGAGAGAGAGAGAGGTAATTGCACCTGCTCTGTCCCTTGTAATGTACTTTATTGATTCATACTGATGTCTGGCTGCCTCATTTTAGAGGAAAACAAGAAAGCCGTCTTTTCCTACAGTCACCAAGTAGGGTCCTAGCTATACACGTTATCTAGTCCCCACGCTGCTCTGTAACGCAAAGCAACATATGCACGGGCCATGATTTTGGCCTCTAAATAACACTAAGTGTGGGATGCATTGCAGAGTGATTTGAACCGTTTTCCAAATCGTGGAAGCAAAAGCAGTTGTTAAACAGTATCCCTTGGCTACACAGAGATCGGAGAAACAGGTCTGCTTCAACAGAGCTGCAGATTTTGCTTGTGATTTCAGTTGTCCTCACTCATCCCTCATTGACCTCAGTGGAGTCATCATAGACCTCAAAGCACCTGATTGGCTTTGTGTGGCCACAGTGTTGGCCCACCTGCCCACTGCAGTCCGTTTGGGTTCCTCTGTGTAATTCCTCTATAAATAAACAAAATGGAAGTCAGTAATTCTGACTTCTTAATTTTATTAGTTTCATAGGTAACCTTTTGAGTGTTGGGGTTTTGATGATCAGAGAAACAATCCATTAAAGCAGAAGTTTCCAACCTTGGTTCAACTTGGTCTTCTTGGACTGCAACTCCCATAATCCTTCACTGCCAACTGGGCTGACTGGGATTTCTGGGAATTGCAGTCCAAGAACACAGGAGTGACCCAAGGCTGTGAACCAGTGTATTAAAGCAATACAAATAATATCAACACACCAGTCCACTTGTATGAATGGCTGCCCAATGTCGACAAATGAGAAAGGTATTGGGTAGTCCATTGAGGTGGAATCCATGCCTGGCTGAACTTATCTACACGGGTTGTCTGAGGGGGGGATGTGATTGAGGCGTACAAAATAATGCATGGCATGAGTACAGTGGATAGAGGGACACTCTTCTCCCTCCCACAAAATACCAGAACTAGGGGACATCCATTCAAATTGAGGGTTGGGAGAGTGAGAACAGACAAAAGAAAATGTTTTCTCACCCAGCATGTTGTTAGTCTGTGGAACTCGCTGCCACAGGATGTGGTGACGGCACCTGGCCTGGATGCCTTCAAAGGGGGATTGGACAGATTCCTGGAGGAAAAGTCCATCACAGGTTACAAACCATGATGGAGATGCGTAATTTCGGGACCGCAAAAACAGCTCAGCTAGCCTTGTTCTTCTTTATCTCACCCACCCTCTTTCATGATCAGGATGCTGCTGAGATGTACCCTCTTAATTGCTTCATTTTTAAAGAACACAAGTCCTGGTTTCTGGTCACCTTCATAAATAACCGCAATGTTTCTACCACAGACACTTCTGCCTCTTCCTCCCATTGCACCTTTTCTGTTTGTACGAAACCTGCTCCTTAATAAGGTGACCAAAACCTCATGACTGCCTTGTATGCAATGACAACACACTTTGTTGTGCCATTTCCTTGCTATTTGGTATTGCTGGGCTCCAAAGTGTTTGCATTTTTTTTCATGAAGATCAACACAGGAGCCTTTTCATCAGACCATCATGTCTCCTGCTTCCCTTTTTTGAGTCATCATTGCTTCTGTAGCTCCAAAGGACTCATTTCGTTCTACCTGGTTTTGCTCTAAGCAGAATTTTCCTCCTGCTGCTCAATTTTCCTTCTGATTAATGTTTACAGCAGCTTTTCTATTGTTGAAGTCAAGATTACAGGCCTACAGAACTCTGGAGATGCCTCCTATCTCTTCGTAAATAGAGGTTATTTGCCATCCATCTTTGCGGTCATTCTTTGTAGCGAGGTTAAACATAGCTATCATATCAAAATCCGCATCGCATGCTAAAAGGTTATTAATAGTGGAGATTAAGCAAGGCTGGAAAGGATGTCCTAGATATGTCTCTTGTCATTTACCACTTGAGGAAGGAAAATAACATCTGGATTCCTCACCACCATTTTCTATGTATATAAAGATAAGAATTAGGGGTGTGTTGAACTAATGCACCATTTCTGTCATTTTACCCACTTTGCCACCTTGAAAGCTGGTGTTTTATCCCAGCTCTAAGCTGGGCTACGGCAAAATATTTTTAGCAGGCAGAGAGTTGGAAGGGTTGTCTTTGTTTCTCTTCCATTTTTCCTCAGAAATATCTACCCTCAGCTGCTTCCTGGACGTTAGAAAATTCAACATGGCTGCCAACCAGCAACATGGCCACCTCCTTTGTCTTTCACTGGCATTGTCCTGAAAGTGGACAGCTAGTTAATATTTGGAGAAGAACATAATCTTCAAGGCAATGTCCTCAGAGCTGAATCTGCTGTTTTTTTATGACAAGAAGCTGGCGGAAGAAGGTCATGTGGCCCCAGTGACTAAAATGAACCGGAGCCCATATCAAAGCTGTTCCATCTTTTGAATGTTTCTTTTCGCAAAGTAAGATCGATCCTCCTGATTTTCGGACTGACTGAAAGCACTCTGTGCTGTCAACACCAGGAGACGAATAACGAGGGTGATGATAAGAGAAGCCACTTGTCGTTGTTTGAGAAGAACCACAGATGGAAATGTTTCTGGATCTCAGTTGTTCCTGCCTTCTTACCTTCCCACGTGGGCTTAAAACTCATGGTCGCAACTGTAACGATACACACACACACACACACACACACACACACACACACACACACACACACACACACCTCCGGTGGAGACCTCAGCTATTCCCTGCTACACATTAATTAAGGGTCTGCATATCAGGGAATTAAAGTCATCTCTATCAGAAAGTCCTATTCCAGACCTAGTGGCCAGACCTCTAGGAGATGATGATGATGACGACCACCACCACCACCACCACAACAACAACAACAACAACAACAACTGTGGCTACAATCATGCCTCCTGAGGGAGAACATGTCATATTGTCATGCAAGTTTCCATTGCAACCTGCCTTAGGTCCATAGGGGCTGGAGAACCACTCCTTGTACTGTATTTAAAAATCAGGTTAAGAGTGAAGAAGGCTAAATGGCCTGTCATAACTTCTCTCCAAAGCCAGCATTAGCTATTCTGGAGGAGGCGGGTTGGGGAAGGGATAATTTTTCTTGGTCAAGTGTGATTCCACCACTCCTTTGCCTAACCCTACATTAACAGGATAGCTGGCAAAGCAGCTACTGAGAGGCCTATGTTGTATCCGGTTGCCATTTTGACATTAATGTTGAGGAGCACCTCAGGGGGGAAAAACAGAGAGAGAGAGAGAGAGAGAGAGAGAGAGAGAGAGAGCAACGCTAATTCAGCACGCACATGGCTGAATCCACAGAGGTTCACCCTCCGATTCTGAGTTATTAGACACCTTGAGAGATTTTTGGTTCTGCTCAATAAAAACCAACTGAACCGAAATGTCGGCCAACCAATAAGCCCCACATTTCCACGCCCAAGGAAGCAGAGCTTGGGGAAAAATGACTTTGTAGGTTCCACATCTCCCAGAATCCCCCTAGCCAGCCATTCTGTGATTGTCCCCAACTCTGAGTATGCAACAGGCATGACTTTGGTGTACCTGCCTCCGTGCTCGTATTCATTCCAACCGGGGGACCGCGGAGCGTTCATATTAGGCACGCAACATAAACTTCCATTATGTTAATGTGGCTTTAAAATATATTGTGCCGAGTGTTACAACAATCAAATTATCAATTATAATGTCTCCTCCAAGAAGAAAAGTGTTGCAAAACAGAGGGTTGATTATGGCGGCACGACTTCCAATCTGCATACTCATTGTTTAGTACAGGGAAAACAAATTATCTCGCGGTTGGCCTCAGTTCAAATTTAATTAAATGAGTGCAAAGCAATTATAATAAAGTACAATGGTGTAGTAATGAAAGGAAAATAACTCATTAACCTATTAATCTTTATTTATGTTCCTCTCAAATAAGTATGTAATTTCTTTATCATGGCATCCTATAAGACACTGCTGGATTTTCTCCTGCTCGTGGGGTCCGGAAGGGCTAAAGATCATTGCAGCATTCTCTGCTTGCTATTTATATACATTTGATTTTGTGCCTTTGGGTTGTTTTGCTCCTTTCCCTTCACTCTTTCCTTTTAGCGAGTCTGCTTTCAACCCATTTCCAACATGGCTCTGTGATGTAGATTACAAAAATCTTTGCTCAACCCTTCCATCTCCCTCCCTCTACCTCGTCTTCTCTGCTTCCTGACACTTGTCAGTCCTCAAAGGTAAACGAGAGAGACGGCAAACATTGGTATGCCTTGCTGGTTGCGCGAGAGGACAACGCATTCCCCCGAACATCTGCTATGTAAGATAGTGTTACATTAAGACACAGGATGAAAGCATATTATTTTTAAGAGGACTTGACACAGCTATCACTTTCTAATCTTCCTCAACTGAAGGGGGTCGGCAGCAAAACACCAGCTGTCTCAAGTAGGGAGTTTTAAGATTCCCCGAGCAAGTTCTACAGAATTGCTTGTTCAGAAGAGAGAGAATGGGGTGGAGAGAGAGAGAAACCTTTAGCATTTACTTTCCAAGGAGGTCCAAAATCAAGGTAAACGGCATGGAAGTTGTACCCTCCGGGATAAGACAGTGTTGCACAGAATCATAAGAATTGCAGAGAGTATTGTGGGCTGTTCACTCCCTACCCTAGAACAAATTTATACTACCAGGTGCCACTGTAACGCATTAGATATATTAAGAGATCCATCACATCCTGGTCATCACCTCTTCGAGTTGCTGCCATCGGGATGGAGATATAGAGTACTTAGGGCAAGAACAAACCGTCTCAAAAATAGCTTCATTTTTAGAGCAATATTGGCCTTAAACGGAAATCCTGGACTTTGAAGTCAGCTTATTTTTATGTCATATTTTAGTCATTTTATATGTCATATTATGTGTTGTACCTGTTTTTAAATCTATGTGAAATGTTTTAAATGAGTTTTATATAGCAACCACAAAATTTCGTTGTTCCTGCGAGGGGGCAATGACAATAAAGATTCCTATCCTATTCCTATTTAGGTTGGAGGAGTCTGCCCCCTCTTCGTCACCTCATTCAACATTTCTAACTGATTTTTTTAAAAGCCAAAAACAAATTCATATCATTTTATTTTATTTTCTTGCTGCTCTTTTCTCTCTCTCTCTCTCTCAGCACCTAGGATAGCCCGGGGGCAGAGGAGGGAGAGGGTTTTGTACCAATCAAAGTCCGGGAGATCAATGGCTCAATGGAGAGATCTGAACTGGAGACAAGAAAGGGTTGGGAACAAAGTCGGAAGAGAGAAGGGTTTATTTATTGCAAATGGTCCCTGTTACCCCTTACTTCCCCTTTGGTTTTTTTTCACTTGCAGAACATTTTGTTTTTCTGGGATGGGGCATGAGATGATGGGAATGCAGCCCTGCGCAGCTGTTATCTCTTTCCCCACCCACGGACTCCAGTTATGGGGAAAACGTTCGCGAGGAGACTCCCGCACTTTAGATTTGAAACACCTTTTCCTTAAAGACAAATTGCCTTAAAAATCACTCTCCGCTTTTCAAATCGCTGTTTCCGAACATCCCCCTTGGCCACGCCCATTTTTGGCCACTGGGTCAGTTTTTCTTGAGATGACCCCTGGGGGTGGCGGTTTTTTAAATCGATTCCTCCACCCCCTTTTGAAGCGATTTGGTTGAATTTGCGGACATATTACACCACTTTTTTTCAGTCCCCCCCCCGTTTTTGCCATTTCCCTGTCGTAGGACACGCAAAAAAAAAAAAGCCTGCTGCAATGTAAACATGTTTGCCGACTTTGTTGATGCTGCACTTTCACATTGTGGTCACTGAAAACTGAAGTATAAAGCGGTTCAGCCAAGTGCGGATGGGGAAGTCGATTGCTACGCAACCGCTGAAGTGCAGACCGCTGAACCATGGTAGCGACCACGTGACCGTGGGAGGAGATAAGGCGTTGCAAAACAAAAAGTGGCTGCTCAAGGAAGTGCGGTAGCAGCCATAATTCCAGACAGAGGATACTCAGAGGTGCTTAACCATTCCCTTCCTCTGGAGGCATTTTGGGAAGGTGCAGCTGCCTTAAGCCAGCCCAAGATGGGTCTCACAACTCACAGGAGGGCCAGAAGGGGGTGGTGGTTTCCTTGTCTAGAGAGCTGCATAGGCATAGCTGATCTCCTGTGATCTCACTGCTAATCTTAGTCAATTAATTAATTAATTGCCATCACCTCAATTCTGACTCACACAATTCCTTTTCCAGGATTTTTGCAGGCATAGACTACTCAGAAGTGGTTCCCCTTCTTCTAGGGGTGCTCTGTAACCATGCAACGTGCCCCAATGGGCTCCATTTATGGGGGAAAGGTACAAAACATATAATTCCAGATACCGAATATGCAGAAGTGTTTTTTCCCATTCCCTTCCTCTGGGACAGTGGTTCTCAACCTGTGGGTCCCCAGATGTTCCTGGACTGCAACTCCCAGAAGTCTTCATCACTAGCTGAGCTCACCAGGATTTCTGGGAGTTGCAGTCCAGGAACATCTGGGGACCCACAAGTTGAGAACCACTGTTGTGGGAGCCTCTAGGGACTGTGCAGCTGGCCCAAGGCCACCCCAGATGGCTCTAACCACTGGTTCCGCAGCCAGAGACCTAAAACCACTGATTTATTCAGCCAGCATAGGATGCCATAGAAATGGCAGCTGTCAAATGGCACCCATCCCCTTCCCCAACCACCACCTCTGAATATATGGGAGGTGGAGATCACAAGATGGAAATTCTGCTATGAGACACCATCAAACCAGAAGTGAAATTACTTCCGGGTGACATTTTGGGAAGGAAAATTCAGTGGCAGACCTTCCCAGCCATATGAGCAGTCAAATTCCACTTCTGGAAAAAGAAGCCTGTGTGTTTTGGCAATGTCCGTGCTAGTTCTGTTACCGAGAATCTGTCAATAAATACAAAGCCAAACAAAACTCGGACAGCGTTATGCCAAGACTTCCCATGCCACATTCTCCAAGACGAGCTTCGGAACTCATTTGCAATTCTGCTGTTCGCTAATAGGCAGACTTTATTTTTTTTTCATGCACAAATTAAAAGCTTTTTGGCAGGCTGCTTTGTTTCATCAGTCATTTGGCCTTGACTAACTTCATTTCCTCTGCATAGTCCTGGCTTTTCTTCTATATTTTTTAATTGTTGACTTAAAATAATAAGAATGATAATATTAAAAGCAAAGCAAAGTGGTCTGCTTATATACTGCCCCATACCACTTCAAGTAGTCTCTGGGTCATTTGCAATTTTAATTACAGTGTGCAGGCTACACATTGCCCGCACCAGCAAGCTGGGTACTCATTTAACTGACCTCAGAAGGCTGAGTCAATCATGAACCTGCTACCTGGGATTGAACCCCAGGTCATGAGTACAGTTTTACCTGCAGCACAGGCATTTAACCCCTGCTCCACGAGGCATGAGGAAAGTAGTAGTAGTAGTAGTAGTAGTAGTAGTAGTAGTAGTAGTAGTAGTAGTAGTAGTAGTAGTAGTAGTAGTAATAATAATAATAATAATAATAATAATAATAATAATAATAATAAGAAGAAGAAGAAGAAGAAGAAGAAGAAGAAGAAGAAGAAACTATCGACCATATATTGAGTTGTTGCAAGAAAATTGCTCAGACTGATTACAAACAGCGTCATAATGTAGTTGCTCAAATGGTCCACTGGAATTTGTGTCAGAACTATCATCTGCCCGTAGCAAAGAACTGGTGGGATCATAAGCCTGAAAAAGTGACTGAAAATGAGCATGCAAAATTACTTTGGGACTTCCAGATACAGACAGACAGGGTTTGGGGGCATAATACCCCGGATATTGTGGTTGTGGAGAAGAAAAGAGTGTGGATCATTGATGTTGCTATACCAGGTGATAGTAGAGTCACTGAGAAACAACTTGAAAAAAATTACCCGATATCAGGATCTGAAAATTGAACTTCAGAGACTCTGGCATAAGCCAATACAGGTGGTCCCAGTGGTAATCGGCACGCTGGGTGCAGTACCTAAAGAGCTAAGCAAGTATTTAGAAGAAATTGGAGTTGACAAAGTCACCATCAGTCAGCTGCAGAAAGCTGCCTTACTGGGATCTGCTTGCATAATTTGCCGATACATCACTAAGTCCTAAACGCTTGGGAAGCGTTCGACTAGTGATTGGTAATACAAAATCCAGCGTAGATGGCTGTGTGGTTAATAATAATAATAATAATAATAATAATAATAATAATAATAATAATAATAATAATAATAATAATTGGCTGTACTTGCTGATTTTAGTGGATGCTTTGTTTTGTTATACCTTTCTTTTGAAATCTGCAAGGTCTCTGGGCAGAAAAGCCACTCAGAAATATTATTGTCAATAACATTTTTTTTTGGGGGGAGGCCATTTTGCGTACGAACATCCCTTCTGTTTTTACAAGACGTATCCCTGCATTTCATCATAATTTCAGTAGACCAAGAGCTTGACTTCCCCTTGCAACACAGACACAGCTCCAACTCACTGAGCGATCCAGCATTTCCTGGGAAGTGGTTCCCCCCCCATTCCCTTCTTCTGGGGCCAACCTGGGACGGTGCAGCTTGCCCAAGGCCACACAGGTTGGCTCTTCTCCTAAGAGGCCCAGTGGGGAATCGAACTCCTGACCTCTGCCTCCACAGGCAGATCCATCAACCACTCAGCTATCCAGAGTCTTGCACTGGGATTCTTGGGGGCATGCACGCATGATGACCCAGTGCCTGCCCATGCACCTATAAGAAACACACCAGAGACATTTTATTTAGAGATAGACGGCAAGTTATTAATAGAAATAGACTGCAAGTTATTAATTCCTTTACCCTAATCAACAGGACCTCAGCCACTAGGGGGAAGCCATGGTAAAGCTATTCCTTGACAAACTCGTTTACTTTGAAAATCATATTTAGGGTCCCCATAAAATGAAACTGACTTGACATAACATAACACATATTATATAAACAAACTATACATAACAATGTCTACATCCATATCCACGTATCCATATCGGCATACATTTGTGATCCCAAAATTATATATACTTCTAAATAAACAATAATTATAAATTTTGGAGGTGATATGGTCACTCTTGGAAGCGCAGGCATTATAAAAGTTGCACTGTTACATTCTTATCAATGCAGAAAGAAAAGTAGAGGCAATGTAGCCTAACGGATAGAGTGCAGGTCTCTCTTTGCAGCAAGGATATGAGTCCAAAACCGCACAAGACTTTGGAAACATACAGGAGTTGGGGGGGGGGGGGTTGGTGCAGGTTTCACTGGTAAAACCGCTCCTTAAATACAGCTCAGAAACCTCACAAGGCTGGTATTCATAACACCCATATAGGGCTAATTACTTTTTCTTTCTGTAACTTCCCAAGCTCTGTAAGGAATATTGCAGCTACTTTTGCAATTATCAATTAGGGATGGGCAGGAAACAAAAAATGAAATGCTGTTTCCTTGTTTTGTTACGTAACGAAACGAAACGAAACGAAGAAGCAGCATTTTGTTATAGACGAAACAAAATGGTCTTTTTTCCATTGAAATAAAAGTGTTTCGTTCCATTGTTTGGGGCTCCTGCCGAACTGTCAATTCTGGACCCCTTTAAACCTGGCCCATTCGGCACCAGCGGATTTCCCTGGTGCCAACTGGGCCAGTTTTAATGGGGTCCAGCCGATAACAGCTCAGCAGGAGCCCTTTAAAAAAGGCTTCAAGAGTCCTGAGCACCAAATCTGGTGCCTCTAGGGCCCAGGGGAGCCATTTTATTTCATTTCATTTCATTTCGTATGATTTTTTTTTTAAGTAAGAAACAAAACAAAAGGGGGGTGAGCACGGAACGGAACGGAACATTATTTTTCCATTTCATGCCCATCCCTATTAGCAATTAATTTGAAATAGTTGGCAAAGATGTTAAAAACGGCTCTTCCCGGCAAAGAAATTACGTTCTGCAGCTTGGCTGCCTCCTAGGCAATTTGATTCAGCTCCTGGCTACAAATCCACCCTAGATCTAGCCTCAGGTGCCTTCAGCAGAGGAATTCAGACTTCATGAGGGTGCCAAGAACAGGTGTTGGTGGTGTCACTTGGGAGACATTGTGGAGCCCGATGGCACCGCCACGGGGCATATGCCCTGTCTTCCGTCTGTAAATGGCCGCTTATCCCTCTGGGTTATTATAGATTAATGTGTGGCATTTCTGGAGCAGACATCTGTATGGTTGTGAGGACACACGGTGGCAATCCCCATCAACAGTGGCAGACATCACTGTCTGTGGATCACATCACCTGATCTTCCTGGAGTCATCCAGCCTGGCGTAATTGCCGCAAGTGACACGCCGATGGCTTTGGGACACTTAACATTTCCAGAAGCTCGTGGGCTGTTGGTGTTTTCTTTCTCTCATTATTATCATCCATAACTCTTCCTCCTCGCCTCCCTCTGCTCCTACCTCCCATCTGTAGCTGTGATGACACAAATGTGAAGGGACAAGGTCAGATCCATCGTACAGTAACACAT
Organism: Phrynocephalus forsythii; assembly: GCA_029282475.1. Taxonomy (NCBI): domain Eukaryota; kingdom Metazoa; phylum Chordata; class Lepidosauria; order Squamata; family Agamidae; genus Phrynocephalus; species Phrynocephalus forsythii. Next base: position 4,709,600 of record JAPFRF010000013.1, read on the forward strand.
GTGACATCTTTTTCACACAGGGGTAGCCATAAAACCAGAGGAGTTACCCTTCTGTGGGGCGACAGGAGAAAACAGGAAAAGACGTGAGACACAGAACAGTCCTCATGAATGTGAGGGCTGATTGAAACAGCTCTTCTCGACTTAAAAAAAGATGCAAAAATGATCTGCAATCTTGCTAGATTTAAGGGGGTGGAAAGAAGGTTTGGGTGAAATTAAAAAGAGAGAAGAGATCTGGACTGGATGGCATATGGACTGGATGCCTTCAAAAGAAGATTGGACAGATTCCTGGAGGAAAAGTCCATCACAGGTTACAAACCATGATGGAGATGTGTCATCTCCAGGCTTAAAACCAGGGCACTTCAAGTGCCAGATGTAGGGGAGTGGTATCAGGAGACTGAGATCTAGTCCTGCGTGCTCCCAGATGCATTTGGTGGGGCCACTGTGAGGTACAGGAAGCTGGACTAGATGGGCCTTTTGTGGGTATAAAATATATCATATGAATTTGTTCAGATCAGTTCCAAGACACTGCCACTTTGCGCATGCTGAAACTGTTGATATGTATTCTCTGGTTCCCCCTAGTGGTTAGTTCTGTTGATACATATTGGAAATATTTATTTCTGGGTTTTTTTTAAATTTAATAAGTTTAGCAGCGGATGAATGAAACTGTGAGTGCTGATTCTGTTGATATAGCAGACCTACAGTATATGTAAAATGTATTACTTTTTTCTTCATTTATTCTTCAAATATTCACAGGCATCAACTTGGCCGCTGATATTTGGTGTTCCCTATCCAGAGAGTGTTATCAGATCTAAATGCCCCACTGTATGTTTATATACTCAAGCAGGGCTGAGAATTCTCTCTAATCTTAGCAGCAGAAGGTCCAGAAAACTGAGTGTTATGTCAAAAATCCCCTGTTAATAACTGTCTCCATGTGTTTATCTGCCTCAGGTCACATAATCCTTCTCTTGCAATACATGGCGACCAGTTTGGATAAATTAACCAGCACTATACCAGCCTTTATCTGAAGCGTTAACCAGTAATTTACAAAAATCAATCCTCAGAGGAGACAAGGAGGTAAATTTGATGGCCTCAGTATTACATAGGCCATGGATTTTCCATGTTTTCAAATCTAAACAACCGAACATACAACTAATTGCAACATAGATAACAGCTAAATTAAGCAAGCATGGTAACTCTACAAAAGCATGGAAACATAATGAATTTGCAAATTAATGTCTGAGTTGATTATGAGACACAGATGTTTAAGATTCTGATGGGATTCTTTAAGCAACTATATTCAGATTTACATACTCACCTAATATGCTTTTAAAAACATAAAAATCCAAAATAACAAGTAGTTTTTGTCTCTGGAATTGCACCAGAAGCCAGAAAATCAACAAAAAATGACATCCGATAGAAAAGAGGGGAACAATTTTTTTCAGAGCTTGGGAAGTTACCTTTTAAATTGAGTTCATTATACCACAAAGAAGCCCAGATAGTTTGTTACTATTGTAGTCACAATTAAAAATATATAACTTCATTTGCTTGTTCTTAAAAGTAACAAAAATAGTTACCCTTAAATTATTAAATTTGGGATTTTTCCCCCTTCTACTCTGCCAGCACAAGCCAGCACTTGAACCATGAAATAGTCTTTCTCTATCTTTAAGTGAAACCACCCATCAGTAGCTATAAATACAATTTACAAGCCACAATTGCATTTTAAAAAGAGTGAAATCGTCCCTGTTAAGCCATAATTATAATGCCGTGCAATTCAATGTTAGTTGTACAAAAAAGGAGTATATCAATTACTTCTGAGTTCAGAGTTTTTTCAATGTGACGCGTAATTATAATGCAAAGGTGCTTCTGTCTAATAATCTATGTACAGATCATATCTAACACAGAGAGAGACACACACACCAGAGTTCTGATCTGGTCTTTTCAGAACTTATAGTCTAGCACCAAAGGACAAAATGAGAAGCCTCATTCATAAGTCATGCAAATATAAAGGCAGGGAACCATGGAAGATGGTACATAAGGATTTTCCTGTAAGTTTTTCCTCTGTTTCTTAGAGTTGAGAGTTTTCAACCAAAAAAAAAATGTGGAAGCAAACACAATTTACTTGAGAAATTTGCTAGTATGTCACACTTGTAATGTAGCTTGTTTTAGGGAAACAAGTACAAAAGCATGTGTGGCATATATTTTTTTTCCAAAAGTGAACAGATGAAAATGTATTAAATAGAGTCATATGCATGAACACCCTTTGGCCCATAGGGACACGCATACATAAATGTGTACATTTTGGGGAAATGCATTAAAAATACATACATCAGGAAGCATGCATATGAAAAATGTATATTTATTTCTCTGCTAGAAGAGGAGGGAAAAAGCAGTCTCAAAATCTGAAAAGAACCAAAAATGGGAAAAGAAAACAGTTGAGATGGATTCTCTAGTCTGTTGTTACTGGAGGGAAACCAACCAAGACATCTATCATCTATATGGCTAAATAAGTTGTAGAAGCAGCAAAACTTATTTGAATTTGAATGGGGGAAGTGTCAGAATCTGTACCCCCAAAATAGGCCCAACATCTTGGATAAGACTGCTAATGTTCAACTTAAAACCTGAACATCATGATGGGTTAAACCAGTGATGGTGAACCTTTTAGAGACCGAGTGCCCAAAATGTGATTCAAAACCCACTTATTTTTTGCAAAGTCCCAATCCGTCAATTTAACCTGAATACAGTGGTACCTCGAGTTACAAATGCTTCAGGTCTTCCTGGAAGACCGAAGTGACTTGTGAAGGAGCTGGGTTTTAACCCATCATGATGTAATATTCCCCGGGTTTTGATGAACAAGGACACCCAACAGCACACAGGAAGGAGGGGATCGGAATGTTTCCGTGCAGAGTTGAAAGTGACAGAAGGCAGATCAACATATCAAGGGGTTGTGTTGCCTGATTGAAATTGATGCTCTTTCCAAGGCTTGATTGGCGTGCTGCTCCCTTTGATGATTGACACCCTCGAGGACCAGCTGTTCACTTGGTTTGCTCTTCAGTTCCCTGTCAAACATGGGAGGAAAACAAATCTTGAGAATCTCACCTCTTTGTTACCGTTTCTTCTGCCCCACTGATATGATGAAAGAGGCAACTCTTGACGAATATAAAGTTACTTGTAATTTATTGATTCCCCCCCTTTTTTTTTGCAAGCACTGTGATAGAACAGAGGGTCAGAACTGAGACAATAGTTAATGTGTTGACGGAAGAAAGGAACAAATTAGAGTTCTGGCCAAGTAATCGCCTCTAAGCGATCTGAATGCGAACAGTGCCTTTATGCGTGTAGCAATGCAGGATTAAATTGTCAACTGCCCAGAGAGTGCTTTAAGCACTAAGGGACCGTATATAAGCAGAACACTTTATTTATGGCTCTGAGGGGCCTAGAAAGACCTGGATCAACCCCCTTCCCCTGCCTCCTCCTCTGTCCAGCACTGTGGCCATCTTGGCAGCTCACAAACTCTGCTCCAAAGGGAGGGGTAGCTGTGTTAGGCCATCACAGCAAAAGACAAGGAGTCTTGTGCACCTTAAGGAATTTTTCACTCTCTCCTTAACTGCTTGTGTTCTCCTGTAGCTTTAATGTAACATCATATTTTAATGCTGTATGATGTCCCTCAATTCCCTGCTCTCAGTACTTGAATATGTCTCAATTGTACTGGACTATATATTGCCCCTCCTTACTGTAAGCTACCTTGGGTCCTTTTCTGAGGAGAAAGGTGGGGTAAAAATGCTCTAAAATAAAATAAATAAATAAATAAATAAATTATCTCTCCCAGTGACCCATCCCAAAACATGGCAATCGTCAAACATCAGGAGGAGAGCACAACAGACAACAAATTCGGGTCAGTGACCGTAACATCCTTTTAATTGCCAGGAAACTATTTTAGTTACATTTCATTGCTCAAAAAAAAAAAAAAGAACGCCTTTAAAAAACAAATTAACTGTAACTAACTAATTTAAAGGCCTCGAAAGGAACAATCTTGCTGTGGGTGCTGCTGACATATTGATCGGCCTATGAAAGGTTGCATTTTTCATGATGTCAGAGGAAACAAGAAATTTGGAGACTTTCCTGCAAGCAGCGGGAGTAGAAAGCTCCTTTTCTTCCTAGGATGGCGGGCCTTTGAATCAAATCCATAGTTATTTGTGCTTTAAATTGCTTGCGTTATGCCGTATGGGTTTGGCACGAGGTTGCCTGGAAGCTGGCTGCTCTTCGAATACCAATAGAAGGTTGCTACAACTCGTACAGCACATCCTGGCAAAGGCACCAGCTGAGGAAAAACGACTTTGTTTCTGCATCGCGATGGCTAGGATGTCCCGAGAGGGAAACATCGGCTATTCTTCCCAATCACTTCTCAACGATAAAATTCGCACCCCAGAACGAATCGTCTTTCCCTCCGAAAAGACGTCGATCTGGAAGCAAGCCTGCTCCTTTTTCCTGGAAAAATGATTCTGAAATAAAGGGGACAATCACCGAAATCAGAGTTTTCCATGGCTCCGTGAAGCTTGTTATCAGACCATCTCTCCCATCCTCCTGCAGACTAAGTGGCAAGGAGACCCTCAAAGGAGGCCACCAGACACTGCAAAGGGGCATGCAGGATCCCACTGGAAAGGATCGCTCTAACAGCAGGGATCGTCCTTCGGTCTGCTGGGGAATCCCTCCAGCCCAACCTGTTAAAAAAAGCAAAAAGCAAAGGGTTCTGCTTCTATACCGCCCCATACCATGTCAAGCAGTCTCTGGGCGGTTTACAGTTTAATTATGCAGGCTACACATTGCCCCACAACCCCTGCAAGCTGGGTGCTCATTTTACCGACTTCAGAAGGATGGAAGGCTGAGTGAACCTTGAGCCGGCTACCTGGGATTGAGCCCCAGGTCATGAGCACAGTTTTAGTTGCAAGTACAGGCATTTAATCACTGTGCCACGAGGCTCAGTGTTAAAATAGAAACCTTACAAAAATAGGAAAAATAGGGAAAAAATCCGGAGATATGGGAAATTTGCTTAACAGAATCACCTATGGGGCAAATCCGTACAACATAAAAATGGTCGTGATTAGGGATTACTCTGTTTTCAATGCATTCATATGGGAAATTTGTATAAAGGAAAATTTGCTTAACATAATTTCATTGGGAACGAATTCATTCCTTTATACAAGGTACCACTGTAAGTTGCCCCACACAACTCCACAAGTGATCCAAATTGCCATCTGTTTTCCCATGGGTTCACACCATAATACTCACAGACACACAGCCCTCTTCCAGCTGATTTTTGACTCCTTTGGCAACACCGACATCAAGAAAGGACTCTGACAAAGAAAAATTGCTGCTTTTTTGCTTGGTTGGTTTTTCCCCCCCTCTCTCTCCTCCCCTCCTGTTTTTGCTTCATGCTGGAAAGGTTTGCTGCTTTCTTTAATACGCAGGGAAGAGTAAGTGGTAATCAATAGTGATATCAGCTTGAAACTTGGTGTCTTGATGAAAGTGCTTTTGAAACACTGCACTGAGTCCAATTCTGCTATTATTTAGTGCCAGGAGTTATTACCTTTGCACTAGTGTTGAGCCTAATTTATATACCCAACTGTTAGCTGGAATCTATTAAAGTTTATTAGCACCATTTCAGAAGACAGTAGTGTCTTAAGAGGTCCTTCTCGTGTTAAAATTCACCAGCTGGTTTAGCTCTATTAGGCACAGAATCTGAAAGGAGCTGGTACCCATGCCTCAGCTCACTTTGAAAGGGAGACAGCTGTTGTGTCACTCCTAGGGGACATTGTTTTGTTCAGAATTCCATAACTCTCTATATGCTTCTCCTTCAGGATGAGAGAATATCACCTCAAAGATGTAGATGTGATAAACCATTTGGGGGTTGATGGATGCAAGAGAAAGCAGCAATATCTACATCTGAAAGGCGCACACAACTGAGGGACTTCCTACTATGTAATTTTATATGGATTACCCTACATGATTGCATTGACTGATTTCATAAGGACACCAGTGTTTTCCATGGTACTTTCCACCCCTCATAATGGATTTTTTTTTTTTTTTTGTGCTCTTTGTAGCTCTACTTTTACCTTTTCATGTTCTAAGACAGTGGTTCTCAATCTGTGTGTCTCCAGATATTTCTGGACTGCAACACCCAGAAGTCCTGGCCAGCTCAGCTAGTGATGAAGACTTCTGGGAATTGCAGTCCAGGAACATCTGGGGACCCCACAGGTTGAGAACCACTGTTCTAAGATGCCTCTTTTAATTCCCTGTTCTTAACTTGAATATGTCTTAAATGTTCTGAGCTGTATATTGCCTCTGCTTATTGGAAGCCACCTTGGGTCCTTTTCCAAGGAGAAAGGTGGGGGAAAATATTCAAAATAAATAAATAAATAAAAATAACAATCTGAGGCTACGTTTCCATTTGGCCAACCACCTAGGTGATAAACCATGTTGTTGCAGATCGGTGGATCCCAAACTTGCATCTCCAGATGTTCTTGGACTACAACTCCCAGATATTCTGACCAGCACTGCTAGTAGTGAAGGCGTCTGAGAGTTTTAGTCCAAGAACACCTGGGGACCCAATGTTGTCAACCATTGCAGTAGATCAGGCATGTGCAAACTTCGGTCCTCCAGATGTTTTGGACCACAACTCCCACAGTCCTTTGCCATTGGAAATACAGGCTTAGAATTCTGGGAGTTGAGGTCCAAAACATCAGGAGAGCCGAAGTTTGGACATGCCTGCAGTAGATCCATGGGTTTAAGGGTCAAAGTATCTGCACTCACAGAGACCCACTAGCCTTCTATGTTTCTTCTGAACTTTGCTGTAGTTTTCATTGCAACTGCAGAGAGGAGATTATTTTCCCTTCCAGCAATATAGAGCTAACCCCATTCTTATGCAAAGTATTTGGGCCTGAATTGATAAGAAAGACCCATTAGCCTTATATAGGGCCTGCTCCTAATCGTGATGAAAGCTGCTGGAATTGTGTGTGTGTGTGTGTGTGTGTGTGTGTGTGTGTGTGTGTGTGTGTGTGTGTGTGAGAGAGAGAGAGAGAGAGAGAGAGAGAGAGAGAGAAAGGTCGCCATGTCAATATTGCATGCCATCAAGTTGGAATTGGTTTCTAGCTACTCTATTAGAGCTTTCAAGCAAAATATTTTACCAGCCCCACACCTCCAGTTCCACGGCTGAGTGAGGTCTGGAACCCAGGTCTCCCAGTCCATCACTCTATCCACTGCACAACACTGGGTATCCTAAATCACCCTAGTTCCCTGTAATCACAGACCATCTTTGAAGATGTTGTGCGGAGCACAACGAATAATAATTGTGCTATCAGAATTTGTTTTTCCAAAGTACGAATATGTTCAGAGTGGGTTTTGGGTGGCGATTGGATTGAACTACCTGAGCCGGGATTGAGCCAACTGAGAAAGTCTTGGTTTGCTCATATATGAACTACAGATGAACTTCACAGATGATATCTTAGATGTTTTCTACCTTATTAGCTACAAGAATCACCACACATCTTCTCATTTTTGCTTTCAGAATCAAATTGTTCATCTGGGTATTTCTTTTCAGAGCTGGTTACTATATTTTTGGGGGGTTGGTTGATTCAGTGAGTAAATTACATGGATATTCTCACATGGGAACAAAAACAAGGAATATTATACAAGAACACTTGATTAAGATGGCTGCAATGAAATTTATATGCTGTCTCTGCGTCTCTGTGTCTGTGTGTCTGCCTGCCTGTCTGTGCAGTGTGTGTGTGTGTGTGTGTGTGTGTGTGTGTGTGTGTGTGTGTGTGTGTGTGTGTGTGTGTGTGTGTGTGTGTGTGTGTTTATCTGTATTTCCATGTAAAATGATGGTAGACAAAGAACCAGGCATTTCAAGTCGCTTAATTCGAGATTTGGGGGAGGGGAGGGACACACAAGCCAAAAATTATCCTTGAAGAAATATTCTTTTAATGGCAGAGTCCGGCGTTGAGTGCCAATAAAGTGGAACCAGTAGAGGGCCACTGAAGGCTAACCAAGAAGATATAATTGTCCCAATTAAAAACAGGCCTTTCTTAAGAAGATTGGCTATTTTAATTGCTATTCAAACATCAGCTGACCTTTATGTGCATTTGGCACAGCCACTTGCTTTTTAACTTTTCATAACTGGTCCTTGGTACAGAATGGGTTGAACTTTGCAGGCATGGTCCTTGGGAAAGATTTATTTATTTAATGTATTTATTTTAGGCTATTTTTACCCCGCCTTTCTCCTTGAAAAGGACCCAAGGCAGCTTACAGTAATACACAGTCCAATATAATTAAGACATATTCAAGTTTTGAGAACTACAGCATCCTACAGCATCAAAAGACAACATTACATGAATGCTACCAGAGAACGCACATAATTAAAAAGAGAGTAAAGTTCCATGTAAAGTTATGAGTTAGGGAAACTAACATAGTGTTAATGCAATCACAAAAATATCTAAACACAATGTCTATTTGATCCTGTATGTTAGATTCATATAAAAGACACATAGTAGGTAGACCATCATGCAGGGAAAGCTTGCCTGAAGAGAAAGGTTTTTACCTGTTTCCGGAAGGACAACAGAGATGAGGCAGCCCTGGCCTCTAGTGGGAGGGAGTTCCAGAGTCTGGGCGCAGCAGCCGAGAAGGCCCTTTCATGGGTTCCCACAAGATGTGCCTGGGATTTGTGTGCCTAGAGGTAAATTTTGCAAATATATTTCTCATTGAGTATAAACTGATCCAGAAAAGGAATACACAGTGCCAGAATTTTTAGCAAACTATTTTGCTTTCCAGGGTTATGTGAGCAGCACTGTGCCCCTGACGCCAGACCCTATGAGACTTACCCTCAGGAAACAATGTAGAATGTTATCAGTGAGAAGAAGTCAACAAATGGGGAGTTGGAAATAAATAAATAAATAAATAAATAAATAAATAAATAAATAAATAAATAAATAAATGGGGCACGGACTTTTCCTTGTGTATGTGTCGGCAGGTGGGAGGGTTTTTGGTTGTATTGTTTGTTTGTTTGTTTGTTTGTTTGTTTTTAGCTCACTGAACCAAAGATTTCCCTGGGGCTTTATCTGAGTCTTTTCTACCTGGAAAACCATAAGTCAGAATGGACTCAATGGCACATGGTCTTCATTTTCCTATCTCTGCCACAACCTATCTTCTAAGCAACAGTGGCAACCTGGCACTTAAGTATTCCTCCCAGGAAAGCACTTGTACTCTGGAACATTCTGTTCCAGTCTTTATTATTGATATTAAAGGTTTGTGACTAGATTCTAAAACAAAAACATCTCCCCCCCCTCCATTTTTCCTTCTATTAAAAATGTGGAACAAAACCCTATTACAGAACTGCAAAAGGTTTTAATGTTGTCTAGATGAGATGATATATTTTCCGTGATGCCGTTAAATTGACTCAGTAACGTCTTTCTTATCACATAGCAACATACAATATAGCAGAGGCTGGGGGAAATAACATTCTTCCAAAATCCCAAATAGTCATCGAAATGACTCCCCCCAAATGATCATGAGCCGAAATCTTAATGTCAACAGTATTGCAAGTTTGGCATCCGAAGATCTAAGATATTACAGACATAAGAGCCGATCCATGGAAAACTTGTATGCTGAAAAAAAGAACATTACTGTAGTTCCATCTTCTAAAATATCATCAGCTCAAATGATGACTTGATGCTGCTGGTTATTTTTCAGATGATTTCTATAAGCTTAACCTTTAAAGAATGGGAATTTCTGTCTTCTCCAAATGCCAGTCAAAGGTTAAAAACATTTTGACCTCTCACAGCATCTGGGGGGAAAGGGACTTCCTTGTGTGAAAGCTTGCTTGACTGTTTTCTTCTTTGTGTGTTTAAGCATTTCTAACCCACCCTCTATCTAGAGATTGCAAGGCGGGGTCAAATCAATAAACATACCTTGGAAGAATCTAGAGCAAACCGAAAGGCCTCGGAAACATCTTAAACCAGGCCAATGATTCCAACGCAACTGAAACTAACGAATGGGAAGTTGTGATCTAACTAGATGCCAAAAACTCATTTGAATAAAAATTCAATGTAGTGAGAAAGACAGTGTTGGCAGCCGGGTGGGTCTCCAACAGGAGAGTATTCCACAGTGGGTACCTAAGAACATAAGAAGAGCCATGCTGGATCAGGCCAAAGGCCCATCTAGTCCAGCTTCCTGGATCTCACAGTGGCCCCACCAGATGTGTCTGGGAGCGCATGAGACTAGATTTCTGTCTCCTGATGCCACTCCCCTGCCTCTGGCCCTTGAAGTCCCCTGGTTTTAAGCCTGGAGATGACACATCTCCATCATGGTTTGTCACCTGGGATGGACTTTTCCTCCAGGAATCTGTCCCATCCCCTTTTGAAGGCATCCATGCCAGAGGCCATCACCACAACCTGTGGCAGGGAGTTCCACAGACTAACAACGACACAGCATACACACACAGGTATAGAATAATCAATAGTGGCTTCCCATTCCCTTCTACTGGGGGTATTCTGGGGCTGTGGAGCTGGCTGTTCTCCCTGGACATACAGTGGGAGATCAACTTCCTAACCTTTGACACTGCAGCTAGGTACTCAACTCACCGAGCTGGGCAACTGGAGGGCAATTTCTCGTCTAAGCCGTGACCACTAGAACACTCCCCAACTTCTCCTAGGATTCCAGTCACAACCCTTGCTTTTGTTTTTTCGGCAAACGAAATAGCAATCAGACACCTTGATCCCTGCTCCTTGTCAGAACAAAGAACATTGATGTACGTGCCTTTTTAGAATTTGTTTCTTCACATTATGTTAAATACCCAGAGGCAATGAATATAGATACAACCTCATATGTCTCTATATTGGTTCTGAGTTTCAAAATCTATTCCAAAAGTGTTGTAAAGTGTGCACTGCTGTAGATTAATGCACTGAATACATTTCCACAGAGCTTGATGTGTTTCATAAAAGGTCCATTTCAAAAGTGTGCTGTATTATAGGTGAACAGTTGCAGTAAATAATCTTGTTACCGAAACCTAAGCAATTTTTACAAGGCGTATTTCTGGCTGACTGAACAATTTATTGTCCAAATGTCACATTGAATTTTTCCAAGATAAGACGAAATAGGGTTTTGTTTTTTGTTTGTAAAGAAAAAGAAGGGGAAAGAAAGAAAGGGAGGGGAAAGTCAAAGCACTTACAAGAAGAAAAACAGGAATAAAGCAGCTTTCTTGAAAAGAGATGCTGTATTTGTAAAATGACTAGCTAGTTTATGTATGGAATGCCCCACCTGAGGGTAGCACGTGTTGAATCTGAATTATAAATAATAATGAAGAAGGCCAATGGGCTGTGTTCGTATTGGGTTTGATTTACAAAACCCTCCATGGCTTGGGTCCAGAATATCTGATGGAGCATATCTTCCTAAAATCAACTTTGACCCGGCCCACCAGAACATCTCAGGTCCTAATGTTAAGAGTCACTTCTCCTAGGGAAGCTTGTAAGACCTCCACCTGGAACCATGCTTTTTCTGTTGCCGCCCCCGTATGGTGGAATCAGCTTCCCAGGGATATTAGGACTGTGGAGCCACTCTGGGCCTTTAGGAAGTGATTAAAAACTCGGCTTTTCCAGGCTGCCTTTGGTGACTAATGGAGGTAGAATGTTCATTGGTTTGTTTTGTTTATTATCTGCCTTTTTTAAAAAAATTGCCACCATCTTATACTTTTCCTGACGGTTTACTGTCTTTATTGTTTGGGTTTTATGTTTTACATGCGTTCACATAATGGATTTATTGATTGATTTTTTTTAATGTTATGAACTGTCCAGAGTTCCTCTGGGAAGTCAGGTGGTCTATTAAATGAATGAATGAATGAATGAATGAATGAATGAATGAATGAATGAATGAATGAATGAATACATACATACATACATACATACATACATACATACATACATACATACATACATACATACATACATACAAAGTAAGTAAGTAAGTAAGTAAGTAAGTAAGTAAGTAAGTAAGTAAGTAAGTAAGTAAGTAAGTACTAAAGAATGGTCTATGTCTATGTGGCTGGATGGCAGAGTGGGTCTCCAGATATGGAGTCAGAGTTTGGGAGTTCCCTCTTCTACTGTGTTCCCTGTGAAGAAGAACCATCTTGTGTGACATTGGAGCAAGCTACAACATCCCAGGTTGCCACCAGAAAAAGGGGAACAGCAAACCACTTCTCAGTATTTTGTTCTTGGAAAAACCCTAAAAAGGAACGGATGCTGTAAGTCGCAACTTGACTTGATGGCACATTGGATTTATCAGTGCATATACAATGGATCCCATGGTGGCTCAGTGCCACCAGAAAAAGGTGGTTCGGTGGTTTGAATCCCGGGTGCCATGCAGCGGAGCGAGCTCTCACTGATAACCCCAACTACTGCCAACCTAGCAGTTCGGAAGCATGTCAATGCAAGTAGATAAATAGGTACCACCGTAAAAAGTGGGAAGGTAAAACAGTGTTTCCTTACAGCCATGCCGGCCATGGACTTGCACAACACTGGCTCTTCGGCTGGGAAATGGAGATGAGCACCGCCCCTAGAATCGTACACGACTAGCACACATGTGAAGGGGGGACCTTTACCTTTACCTATGTATGTACGTAATATTATTCATTTGTTTTTCATTGCACAGAAAATTCTACATTGTTTCATGTCGTATGCTGAAGTATATTTGACAGGCAAGTACCTCTCAAGTAACACAGCACCCATGAGGAGGAACACAATCCTAGCATTTTGCAATCAAAGACAGAGCAGCAAATGTGCCTCTGATAGCCCAACCAAGTCCAGCTAGGGGTGAGAAGTTGTCTGGGCTCACTTTAAGAAGCCCCATGAATATGTGCTTCATTGTCTGTTGTTTGCCAGTCCTGACAGTAGAAATACAACAGCAGCAAAGGAAATGAGTAGTAATTCAATGTCCTTCCATATCATCGAAAATCAGCTGCTGGAGGCAGCCGCTCCCTCCTGCCTAACAGTAGGGCCAGCCACAGTTACAGGAGCAAAGTGGTGAATGGATGAAGTCAGGAATGTGGATCTTGTCATAAAACACCCAGTGGTGCATCCATGGTTGTTTGTATTCATTTTAATGTATTTGTTTATGATAAGTCAGATTTCATTAACTGTGTGGGAATGGCACCATGAAGAGATTTATAGCAGCCTGTTGAAACATGTTGCTTCAGATGTTCTGCTGTTTCCAAATTGAGCTGCAGCCAGGGAAACATGGCACTCATTAAAGAGATTACTTACCACTGTTTTACGTCTCCCAAAACAGATGGCCGTGGAGGAAGAGAGTTGAGTAGGGTTCCAGACAGAGCTTGAGTGAATTAATCCATTGACCTTCAACCCTAAGAATGACCAGGCATGACCACCAGGCATGACCACTGTCCTGAGATTTGTTCTGGGCCATTCTGTTGTTGTGAATTCAAATAGATCTTCCTGATAGTTGGGTCCATGCTTGGGGATTGGATTTGTTCGTGGATGCAGTGGGTTGTTCTGAGACATCTCTGTACCAACTGTCCACCCACACACTTTGCTCCCTGATGTCTAACTCCCAACAAGGGTTGTCTTCTCTCTTGCCCATTGTCTTGTCCACTGTCTCCCTGCCAACTTCCCCCTCTCCTTTCTTGCCTCTTTGTTTTACTCAGGTCCCCAGATGTTCTTGGGCCATCTTTAGCTGTGCTGGGTGTTGTAGTCCAAGAACATCTTTGGACTCAAGTCTGGGAGCCACTTCTCTGGAACATCACAAAAGCCCATCACCAACTTCTCAGGAATACTGCTCAATGAGCATTAGATTGCAGCTATTTAGCCAACCAATGAACACAAGGTGTATCGCCCAGGTAGTATCTTGAAAGGTGGGGTAGAAATAAATAAATAAACAAAATGGATTGGATCACTGTATCAACCCACTTGAGTACATACATTACAAGCCATCTCTATTCTGTCCTCTGTCTTCTTCCTCTGGCTGCTTAGTCAATGCCATTAATCAAAATCCTATAGCAGAAAATGCATGCATAAGTCCAACACATTTATTGCCATAGCAACAATCCAGTCTCTCGTTCATATGTCAAGCTACATCAGTGGAGATAAATTCTTTTGTTTTCATCTTGGCAGTCCTCTCTGTTATGTGTTTAATCCAAGGCAAAATATAGTTTTGGCTTCCTAGTTTTAATTTTATTATTATTTTTATTATTATTTAAACTGACTGTGCTATCTCCACTGAATGTATATTCTTTCCCAAAATGTCAGCTTAATGGTTGTGACACTATGATTTGATCGTTAAGGTTGTAATAGCAATTAAAGTATCAGGATGGCCTAGTCCTCATGATATTGTTTTAATCCACGAGATGGCTCGGGAATTTAATTCCTTGTGAAAAGAAGGGCTTACTGAGGTGAATATAAATCATTATGATACCACAGCACGACATTTTGGAATTAGATTTCAGTATTTCAAAGAGAATGCCTGTAAGCCATGAGTGAACTCGATCTAATTCATTTTTCTAGCTATGATGCAGATAGTATATAATTTTCCCCTTAATATTGAAGTTAATCTTTACAGGCCCACAGCAGAAGCTGACAATATACTCATTGCGGCCATGACCAAAAGCCTACCCAAATTTGTTATCAACCGGAGGTTCCAAGTAGAAGATAAATAAGAATCTTTGGTACCAGGTTAGAAGCATTCCAGGCCTGATATTTTAGGACCAAAACCTGAGACTAGAGCAGTGGATCCTTGTGATGTCATAGAGGAAAGGCAGGTAAGGATGAGTCCCCGTGGCCTTGTGATGTCAGGGAGGTGAAATAGGCACAAGTTAGAAGTGAACTGAGCATAAAAAGGTGGGATAGAAACATTTTACATAAATAAATAATTCTACATAACCAACACGCAAACAACTTTTTGTACTGCTTGGTTAATTCCAAATATGTCCAGCCTTTAACTCATAAGCCAATCAAACCTTATTCTCCTTCAACACAACTGGCCCTAAGACATGGCTCTCCATCTGGAGATCCTGGTGAGCAGAGGAAGTTCCTACAACCTGTCTAGGGCTTGGACGTAGGCTCAAATCTTTGTGGCCTCAACTTAGAGGCCTGAGAGGCCAAAGTTGAAAGAAAACTAGAGCCACAAAGAAGAATTGTCTGAAGCTGAGTCCTTCAGGGATACACCATGTTTGCTCTGTGTTTGGATGATCCCAAAGATTGATTTGGACTCTCCTTTCCATCAATGCTGTGGCAGTTAGCTGGGGGTATGTGATCTGCTGTTTAGGGCACTCAAGAAGTTGGGAAATCTGGGGGTTGTGAATGAGCCACCAGGGGCCAGATTTTTCTCACCCCTCAGAGAGAGAGAGAGAGAGAGAGAGAGAGAGAGAGATGTCCATCTGAGATCAAAAGACCTGTTCCCAGGATTCCTATTGAAATCTTAAAAGAAGGATCAGTCTGATAAATGTTAAGTTCAAAAGCTTAGATGTCAACAGGTCAGGAGAGCCCTTCTCTCCATCCCACCACCCCCACAGGTACGTCTCATGGGAACCCATGAAAGGGCTTTTTCAATTGCTGCGCCCAGACTCTGGAACTCCCTCCCACTAGAGGCCAGGACGGCCTCATCTCTGTTGTTTTTCCGGAAACCAGCAAAGACCTTTCTCTTCAGGCAAGCTTTCCCTGAATGATCGACTACCATGTGTATTTTATATGAATCTGTAGGTTCACATAGACTTTTTGTTTATTACTACTTATAACCGTAATGTTGTCTATTAATGCTGTAATGTTGTCTATTAATGCTGTAAGATGTCCCTCAATTCCTTGATCTCAAATACTTGAACAGGTCTTAATTGTACTGGACTCTATATTACTGTAAGTCACTTTGGGTCCTTTTCCAAGGAGAAAGGCGGGGTAAAAATATTCTAAAATAAATAAATAAATAACACCAAAAATACAATGAAGGCAGAGGCTGAGCCCAGAGCTACTATCTGTTCATAAGCAAGGAACCACACTTTAATAGAGTTGGGCATGAACCACCCATTTGGCCATTCATGCTGGTTCATTCCTTGGATGAATAGGTGTTCAGAAGTTCCTGGCGCTACCTCCTCTGGTGGGCACCCAGAGGAGGCATGGCAGGGAAGCTGGAGTCCTGCTTTTTACTGGTGCCCACCGGAGGAGATAGGCCTGAGAACTGCTGAACACCTTTTCAGCCAAGAAACAAACCAGCACGAACCACAAATAAGTGGTTCGTGCCCATCTCACCATAAGATACATCATACACCACCCATTTTAATGTTAAACTAGCAGTGGAAAAACTAGGACACTTCATCTCCAGTTTGTCACTGGTATCTCTTTCCTGTTAAACCTAGTAAGAACACTTAGCCTTTCAAACACAGATTTAATTTTACAATGCATATTCTTTTAAAAAAAGTTGGTTCTATGATAGCCTATTAATATTCAGGTGGATATGAAGCTGACACATTGAAATAAATGGAAGCTAGAAACAAAAGGTACAATTTTCCCTCTCCAACCCATTGTTCAATATTTCATATTATTAATCAGAATTAATCACAGGATTAATGCTTTGTTTAATAATGTGTTTAATGTAAATTAAAATGTAAAAGATCCACAAGTCAGGCAGTGAAAAGACTATTAAATCTTTCCTTTGTTCCTTTAACTGCTTCAGGCTCCAAACCTCAGAATCATTTACTCCGGAATGGTCTCATTGACTTCAATTAGTCTAATAACCCTTAGTTAATTTTGATCTATTGCTATGTATAATATTTATGCTTTTGTAATTAGATTTTTTGAAAAATCCAGCAAAATGTATAAATAAGTGGAACACATTAAAAATGAAACAATTGTTATGAAAATGTGTCGGGCAAAAATATCCTTAAGATGCAAGGATGAGTAGATTAGTGCCCTAGATCGAGATGTGGAGGTAGGTGAGTCTAGACAATCCATCTCCTTTAAGCTTTGTCTTCAGGATTCATAGGTGTTGCCTAACAGCCATGATCTGAGCCAAAACTGGCCGTTGCCAGCTCCACTAGATGTGGTGGCTCAGTGGGGTAGAGCGCTGAAACCATCAGCTGTAAAGTCGGCAGCTCAGCAGTCCGAATCCCGGATGTCACGCATTGAAGGGAGTCCCCACTGCTAACCCCAGCTCCTGCCAACGTAGCAGTTCAAAAGCATGTAAATGCAAGTAGATAAATAGGTACCACCGTAAAAAGTGGGAATGTAAACAATGTTCCGTGCGCAGAAATGTGTTCAGCCATGCCGGCCACATGGCCATAGACTTGCAGAACACTGGCTCTTTGGCTTTGAAACAGAGATGAGCACCGCCCCTAGAGTCGGACTTGACTAGCATGCATGTGTATGGGGAACGTTTACCTTTACTTAGACACAATCCAAAGAAAGAATTAAGCAATGCTTAATGTTTTTGTTTTTTGATGATAGGTTTAAATCAAGAAGAGCTTTATTATGTTGAGTTCCTGCTTGAATGCTATCCCAATAAGAGGATACCTATTTAAAACAATGGGTCATATTAAGGTGGATGATCAAGTCCCATTCATTTCAATGGCCAACTCTGCCAGGTTTTAGCTTTCAAGTTCTTTCTTGGATATTATTCCAAAGAGCAGAGAACCTTCTAGGTCATTATTGTTGTTCATACTGCTCACACACACACACACACACACACACACACACACACACACACACACACACACACACACACACACACACACACACACACACACACACCCCAAAAGGCAGGGCCTTTTGTATATGATGTTACAAGGTGAGTATTCTGGAAGTATTGTATGGGTGCATGTACAGAGAGACATTTGACAGGAGCAAAGGGTTGAGGCACTCAGAAAACACCACACATAAGCAGTTCTAAAGACCAAGCTGCTTGCAGTATAAAATCAGTCTTTAAATAACTTGAGCTTATTCAGCTGGTGAAAGCATTGCAGGAAAGGGTATTTGGTTTCATAAAACCAAACCCTGGGGGGAATACAACCACATTCCTAATTACTGAAACCACCAACATACTGAGAATAAGCAAATAAGTGCTCTCATCATGATGATTTTTCTTGACATGTGCGTCTATATATAGTGACCCTATATAAATGACCAATTAAAGCAGTTTGATGGGTGTATTTTTAAAACATTGGGCTTGGTCGTTGGTGCCAAGGCTCAGATTGGTCAGAACATGGATAACTGGAAATGGTATATTTCTTGACTACTTACATAAGAATATAAGAACATAGGAAGAGTCCTGCTGGATCAGGCCAAAGGCCCATCTAGTCCAGCTTCCTTTATTTCACAGTGGCCCACCAAATGCCTCTGGGAGTGCACAAGACTAGATATCTGTCTCCTGATACTGCTCCCCTGCATCTGGTCCTTGAAGGACCCCAGTTTTAAGCCTGGAGATTACACATCTCCATCATGGTTTGTCACCTGTGATGGACTTTTCCTCGAGGAATCTGTCCAATCCCCTTTTGAAGGCATCCAGGCCAGATGCCATCACCACCTCCTGTGGCAGGGATTTCCACAGACTCTCAACACACTGGGTAAAAAAAAATTTTTTTGTCTGTTTTTACTCTCCCAACCCTCAGTTTGAGTGGATGTCCCTGGAATACCCCCAAACTGAACTGAAATCTGAAACTACTATGGGTCCAGTCAGAATGGAATTCTGGGCTCTGTGGTCTGTAAAACTAACTTTTTCTGGATATAATTCCTAGGCTCTGAGCCCTCTGACCTTTCCTGGATTGACCAATGGGGAAGTTACTTTTGTTTCCATTACCAGATCTGGAGAACGCAATGCCACAGGTCCCGATTTAGGCTGTCCTAAACATTAAAAAGATGCAGATCAAAATCAATTAAATCCTCATAGATCACAATACAGTAAGGATTATTAAGATTGCCTACAGCCAGACATTAGTCCCTACTTTTCAGGAAGGAAATGTAAAGAAACCAGGGCCGTTGAGCATCATGAGAAGGCAATACTCACCAGAAAAGACAATAATGCCAGGTCAAATTGAAGGCCACAGGAAAAGAGGAGGACTCCATAAAGCCAGAGTGTTCCAGCAAGGGCTGAACACAGCTATTAATGATAGGACGTTTTGAAGATCAATGATTCATAGGTTTTGACAGTCCAGTTTCCATTGGCAGTAGCCATGGTTTCATTTTCTTTCTTTTTTTAATTTAAAGATTTTATTAATTTTAATGGGAAAAGGGAAAGGGGGAAAAAGGACAAAGGGTTACACTGAGTATATCAAGTCAAATATCATACATAACAAATTATAATAACAAATCAGTTAACTAGTATTTTAACCACCTCTTGCCATCTTCTTTTAGTAGTCTCTTCATAATCTCCTTTCAAGTATCTAGAAAGTCTATCAATTTCAATACATTCTCTTATCTTTTTGCAGAGCTTTCTCTCCCTGGGTACTTCAGATTGCTTCCAAAATTGTGTACACAAAATCCTTGCTGCAACAATTACATGATGCAATACATGCTTTTGATCATATGAAATGTTCATATCAATTATATTCAATAAACAAGTTCTGGTTTAAACTCTAATTTGATCTTCAATGATTTCTCTATAAAAGTTTTGCAATGGTTTCATTTTCAACGCCACATCAAAGCACATTTTGCAGTGCTGCATGTTGCCAAGCGTTAAGAACACAGCATTTTGCCCTGCCTTGAATGCCATTACCATGAACATTATGTCCCCAAAGCTATAATCCTCCAAGCACTTCCCACGAAACAGGCCCACTGACTTAAATGGAAGTAAGTAGGGTAGTGAAGCCATAGCCAAGTGAGCTGTGATAGTTTCATTCTGCAGGAGGTCATTGGAAGTGTTCTACTGTGGTGTAGAAACTTTGCACTCATCAAACATCTATGAAGACACGTACACTCAAGCATCATTAGAAGGTGTTCCTGACAGCCCATTTTTAATGGCACCATTACAAACAAGCTTCGTAATAGCTCTGTTGAGTGTTCAACAAAACTAGAAACCAGAATATGCAGACATGTATTTAAGATTAGCAGGCATGCCAGAAAGGAGGGATTAGCACACAATTAATATATGAATAATTATTTGGGTATCAAATGAGACACATTCTTAGCTGCTTATCATGGTGAACAGGCAACGAGAGATGGAGAAATTAAACTGCAAGATAGGGCGAGAATCTCGTAGGCTCTTTACAACTACAAGATGTAGTGAAGCTAATATATGATCCAAATTGGAGAGGAGAGATTATGAAGATTATGCCTAGAGCTAATTAAAGTGATTATGCCTGCTTCTAATTGCCGCAAAGTGATAGCTGCCAAGTGCACCTCAAACATGCAGTGGAAGTGAGCAGAACATAGAGGCTGTTTCAACATGGCTTCTTCGCTGCAACAGAAGCAAAGATAGGATAATATATCTTTTTATCCCATATATAACTAAGGGATCCATAGTTCTGCTTTTCCTTATTCAGAGTTCTTACAACCTGAACATAGGATAGAGGGAATCAAGGATGAACTCTAGTTCATATATGGCTAGGTGGACCAAGGTTCTGCTTTAGCATAATGCAGGTTTCGAAGCACTGTACTGTACCAGTAGTTAGGACCATGGAGAGCTCCCAGTGAAAGGAGAATAGACCCACAAAGGAATACGGAACCAGAACTGCAGTCCCGGTGTTGGTTTGGACTAGTTCATGTTCATGAGTACCATGGAGATGTTCACCATAAGGGTTGAAGCTAGATGCAACTACGGAAACATTTAAGGCCCACCTTCGCTGACACAGTTCTGCTCACATTGAAAGAGACGTGACTCAAAAAAATCTATTTATGTGATAGGTATAAATCCATCAACAGATTTCATGGCCAAGATTCGAGATAAATGGAACTTAAAATTAGTGTCCATGGGCGAGTCCTATTATGTTCAGTGGGACCACTCAAGATTCCAGCTCCATCTTTGTAAACTCTATTACAAATCCATGACCTACATTCAGTTGTGTACATTCTCAGGAAGCAGATCCATTGAGAGGAATGGGACCCATATTAGTGCCCACTGGAGAGTCCCCTTCCTTTCACTGATATCGGTGGTGTCTAATAAATCCCATTCATTTCATTGGATCATTTCTGGTGGACGCTACAGCTGTTTGCAGTCATTCATTGCCTTCTGAGTCAACATCCGTCATGACAAAAAGCAGTGTCATGAAGCAGTAGCGCAACTCCAGTTTTACATAAGCTGAAATCTCACGTGCATATAAATTAGTACAAATTTAATATAGGCTTGCAGGTATGCACATGAATATATGTGGAATAATGATCACCTTGTTGTTCTTTCGGTAAAACAAGAAGGATTTAGTTCAGTACCGTTTTTTGTATTATAAATGTCTTAGTAAAATTCTAATCAATAACACTTTCAGGAACAGGCTTAGAAGAGAATCAATTCCTAGATTTTTTTTGTTGGTGTTCTTTAAAGAAGGATACATTATTAGCTCAGTAACTATGAAACAGAAAGAGATGAAAGAGTGGTGGGTTTTATATTAAAAAGGAGCACATCTGCTCAGTTACATAATGATAATAAACTACTCTTAGTCACCATGGCAATGGAGAAGTAATAGATGCAGCAAAAGATATTTTTATAAAGCAATTTTTCAGGAAGGGTGGGGGGGAGAGAGAGGAAAAGCTCCTTAATTGGAATTTTTACTAGGATTTCTTATATATGTTCTTAAATAATTATTATATGCAATATTTTTGTGGCATCCTAGCTCCCTTTTTTAAAAAAAAATATCCCTCATATATGTTGAATAAAACATGCAGAGGTCCTACATAAGCAGATGTGATTTACTGCAATGCTGCTTTGGCATGGTGGCTCAAAATTGAGGCCAGTGTTAACAAGATCCTTGATTTAACCATTTATTTATGGCCAAGCCCAGTGAGGCATGATGGTTTAGACTTGGGATGATTGCTGGTGTTCGAAATCGACCCTAAAACTGGCACTTCCTGTTGGCAAAGCTGTTCTAACCCAAGCTGTCGTAGCAGCACCGAGGTGGTCCACAGGCATGGCACTTTGGATTTTCTGGACTACAAAACCCATCATTCCAGACTTGGCTTTCAGGCACTTTTACTGTTGCTCACCTAAAGCAGGGCCTAAACCAGGACACTTTGAAACCTAGCTAGGCTTAGTTCTGCCCAAGCTTCCTGTTTCCATCCTGGTGATTCCTGAGACCTTTGTCTCCTAACAGAAAGTTCTGCCTCCGGGCCTTTTCTTCTGTGCCTGCAGACAATACCGGGCCTCCCTAGTCATACAGAGAAAGCTTTTGCTCATTCTCTGAGAATAAATTGGCCAGGATATACATCTTTAAGTGGGTGTAGAGATATGTTCCTGCTGAATATTATTGTCTGTGAAGATTCTGAGTCATTCAGCTGAAGTTATCTGGAAGTTGAGTCATGGCAACTGGACTTCTTTTTCTTGTGGCATCGAAATGTTTCGCTACTCATCCAAGCAGCTTCGTCAGTCTGAAGAAAGTTGGTCGATGATGGCCTGAATAGGCTTGTTAGATGTACACCTTATGAGCCTATGCAGACCAGGGTGACGTGAAATCAAGGTGAGCAAAAATTGGAGGCCTGACCACTAAATTTCCTCAGACTGACGAAGCTGCTTGGATGAGTAGCGAAGTGTTTCAATCTCATAAGAAAAGGAAGTCCAGTTGCCAGGACTCAACTTCCAAATCACTGAATATTATTATTATTCAGCTGCCTTGGGTCCTTTCGGAGAGAAAAGCGAGACAGAGATATTTTAAATAAATAAAGTAAATCTTTTTGGCCATAACTCATCCAGAACCAAGCTGAAATAGCCAGAAAGTCCTGAAACAATTTAGCTTTAGTTGATTTCTGAAGTGTTTTTGCCATAATTTGCAAAAAAACGAATTTGAGGAACCTTCCTATCAGGACAGATGGATGTGAATTTTGTTTTTTTGCCAGGATCTACCAAAACGTACAAGTTCTGAGCCTGACAGAGAACAAAGTTGAAAATTGGCCTATCCTTGTGAAGGATTCAACATGGTTGCAAAGCAAAAAATGTTAACTGCAAAACTTCCTCATTAAATATCACATTGATATTTATGCTTCCACAAAGACCCGTTACAAGCAAAATGTTGCTGCTTGTATTGCTTGTTCATCAGACCCACTCCTTCACATTCACCTACATTATTGCTTGTGTTTGGAAATTAGTTTGTAACTGCTTAATAGAGAGGAGGTTATGCACCGTGAATCAGAAAAAAACCCAGCAGCCATCATATGAAATGCTAGTAACATCTGTGTTGACGGCATCGAATAAAGATTACTTTGTGCATAACAGTGAGAAAGTCTAATATTTTTAGCTATTGTTTCATAATGAATGTTAGAAAGGCATATGTTATTTTAGGCTGCCTTAGCAAAAGTAAAATTTCTACGTCATGGCAAATGCAAGTTCGCTTCTATTCAATACTGTTTAGGCGTCATATGGTGTATTATATCCACATCTGGATGCCGAATTTTAAGAAAGGTGCCAACAAATTCAGAGGGTTCCAGGTGCCTGGAAACCATAATCCTATTAAAAAGACTGAAATAATTGATCCATGCACTCAATATCTTGGACTATTTCTAGCTGAAATGAGGGGCTGGCCAGATACAGAAATTATTTGTTTCCTCTTGAATGACTCTGCAGAGCATAGGGTTGAGATGGTAGTGGCACAAATAGTAAAACTATGCAGAATTAGATTGGACAGTGCTATTATTCTTAAGGCTGCCTAGAAATATCATCAAATATATTTTGATTTTGATTCCTGCAGTGAACGGGGGGGGGGGGTTAGACTCAGTGGCCCCCAACTCCAAAATTCTATGATTCTATGATCAGACAAGTTTGTCATAAGAACATAAGAACATAAGAAGAGCCATGCTGGATCAGGCCAACGGCCCACCTAGTCCAGCTTCCTGGATCTCACAGTGGCCTCACCAGATGCATTTGGGAACGCACGAGACTAGATCTCTGTCTCCTGCAACCACTCCCCTGCATCTGACCCTTGAAGTACCCTGGTTTTAAGCCTGGAGATTTCACATCTCCATCATGGTTTGTAATCTGTGATGGACTTTTCCTCCAGGGATCTATCCAATCCCCTTTTGAAGGCATCCAGGCCAGATGCCATCACCACATCCTGTGGCAGGGAGTTCCACAGACTAACAACACACTGGGTGAAAAATATTTTCTTATGTCTGTTCTTACTCTCCCAGCCCTCAATTTGAGCATATGTCCCCTAGTTCTGGTATTTTGTGAAAGGGAGAAGAGCTTCCCTCTATCCACGTTACTCATGCCCTGCATTATTTTGTACGTCTCAATCATATCCCCCCTCAGGTGCCTTTTTTCCAGACTAAAGAGCCCCAAATGTTTTATCCTTTCCTCATAAGGGAGATGGCCCAGCCCAGTAATAAGACATAAATTTAACCCCACTAACCCCCTCCCCTAAATAAACCCAGCAGCAAGGAATCTAGTGATAAAGACTGAGACATTTCCTTTGGTCTACATTTTCAGCAATTGTGGGCTACTTTGATAGGTGTACAATGTTTTGCTTCAACTGGAAGGTATTGACTGCTGGGCCTAAGCAGGAGGAGGCTAGGAGGAATGGATATAAAGATATTTTTCCTCAGTGTCTGGCTGTCTTATAAAATTGAATTGTAGTGGTCTGTTTCCTTTAAGTCTGGTTGCAGTATTGCTTTTATTCATAATTTTAATATAACACCTTAAAATATTTTTAAATTATTAATATATGACTGGTTTTGGTTTTTAAATATTGTCATTTTAATGATATAAACTGGCTTGGGTCCTTTTAAGGAGAAAGGTGGAGTGAAAACATTTTAAATAAATATACTGAATAAATGCACCAAAGATACAGTCTTTCAGGTTAGAAGGCACCTCCAGACTCTCTGTTATTCAGGCATTATAATTGCTTCCTTTTTTTTCATAACATTTTTACTGCACTGACCAAAGCATTCTGTACATGCCCATCCATCTGCGTACATTTTAAGATACCCATTTTTTTAAAAAAAGAGAGAGACTAAATATAGACAGACAGACAGACAGACAGACAGACAGACAGACAAATTGGCCATGGGGTACATATCAAAAATTATGAGCTAAGGGGCTGGATGAAGCAAAGTACCAAGGAGAGATAATTCTCAAAAATACCAACATTTATTATGAGTGTCCAACGTAAAACAATATCTTGAGGAAGCCTGTATCCTTGCACTTCTCTATTTACCAAGCAATTCTAATCCATCCAACATGTCCTGTGCATTTGCATTTTAATTTTGACTTCCTGATTAAAGCCCCCACTTCATTAAATCACTGGCAAACCATGGTGAGATTATGCTCTGGCATGACACCAGAGCGTCGACAGTGGCCACATGTATCCAAAAGGAGGGCCAGATGGGTTGATGAACACTCAGTTGTGTGTCTCTGTACCACCATGGAAACAATGGGTGGTGGCCATGAACAAGGGGTTCTTGTTTTATCAACTTCTTACCCAATGGGTGATCATCTCCCTTTTGTTCTTAAAAAAATGCACTTGGCTTGCTTGAATTGTGGCTGCCTACATTTTCTGCCACATCAATACAAGACAAGATGATGATGGCACCAGTCTCACACCGTTGTTCTCCGCCTACCAGAGATTTGGAAGGTCTGGCTTGTATACAGTAGGACCCCAGTATCCAGTGGGGATTGGTTCCAGACCTTCCCGTGGATAATGAAAACCGTGGATAAGAGGGAACACCAACCCCCCTAAAAAAAAACTGTTGTGTGATAGTAGCTTGCTTTATGGCTCATGTTTTACAACAGGAGCTTGCTTTACAGCTGCTATTTGTGACAGTAACTTGCTTTGTGGCTGCAGAATTATTTATTTAATTTTTTCCTCTGTCAGCCGTGGATAACTGAATCAGTGGATAATGAATCGGTGGATACAGGGGCCCTACTGTATATGCTCTGAACAGTGGGGTGGCAAGTATCATCTCCATAGCTCGATTGATACAACAGGAGGGACATGACCGGTGGCAGCAGATTCCTGCTATTTGGCATTCCTGCTTTGATTCTGGGATCTGTATGGTTTCATCTCATTGCATGTGAGTGGGGTGCAACCCGAAAATGAAGCGGGAAGTCTTTAATCAGCAGCAGATGGCTGGTGCCAGGAACATCACTCCCACTGATGAGATCAACTACTGGCTGACATTTGTGTGGCATCCAAACCAAAATCCCAGGTTCATCAGAAAACAAGTTACCGAGATGGGACTTGGGGGTTTTCTGCCTTGTCGATTCTCACAGCCTCACAGTTTATCAGTAGAGAGATAGGACCACTTAACAGAGAACTTGTTTTTTAAAAAGTACTCAGTTCTCTAGGAGTTTATTCCTAAAGAGGAACCAGTATCGGTGTGAGTTTTTTTTACAGTTAACAACTCTCTTGCTGTTGTGGGTTGCTATGCCAATCCACCTCCTCACCAGTGACAAAGCGGATTTTAATCTTCCAAAGCTCACAATGAAATAAATTTGTTCTTCTTTAAGGAACCACAATACTGTCCTTCTTTTTGGCCCAGTTGTTGTTGTTGTTGTTGTTTGTTGTTGTTGTTGTTGGTGGTGGTGGTGGTGGTGGTGCATATGAAATCAACTAATACACCTACCTCTTTAAAAACTTTTTCAGGTATTAAAAACTGGTAATGGAAAGGAGGCAATGACAAGGTAATATACTGGGCTTTTACCACTTATCAGAAGCAACAGAATGGATTACTTCTGCTGAGTAACAATGCTAGCTTTATCGGGTAATACTATTCATAGTGCAGGATCTTAAGAAACAGTTTGGACTTGAAAAGTGTTGTACAGTCGATCTGCTGTCTAAAGGGTTTGAAGAACATGTATTAATTTCTTTCAACATCACGTGTGTGTGTCTCCATGTGCATTACATTCTTTGAACGTTTTAATTATATATGGTACATCTTTATTCATGGGTGCATTTTAATGTTACTTTTGAAGGGATGCTAATTAGCCGCAAATCCAACTTGACATGATTAGAGTCTTTCCCCCACCACCACCTAATTTCAAGTCTGCAATTACATTTTAATTTGTTTGGACCCAGATATATCTTCTTTTGCACCTCTTTCACTAACTTTTTTTTAATGGATGAGTTTCTCTACTCTTCTTTTGTGACTCCTGTCCTTCGACAAGGATACTCCTGCTAAAAAAAGGTGGTAAGATTGGGTTCTCTGTTTTGTTGCTCAAGGTATTTAAAAGGTTCAAAGAGCGAAAAAAATAAGTGATGGAAAATATGAAGCTAACTAACTATGGCTGCATAGCACATTTGCTCTGAAATAAGCCCTACAGAGTCCAGTAGAATTTATTTCTAGTAAGAGTGTTCCCCATTCAAAACTAATCTGGATAGTCCTAAAGCAGTGGTTCTCCACCTGTGGGTCCCCAGATGTTCCTGGACTGCAACTCCCAGAAATCCTGGCCAGCTCAGCTAGTGATGAAGACTTCTGGGAGTTGCAGTCCAGGGACATCTGGGGACCCACAGGTTGAGAACCACAGTGGTTCTCAACCTGTGGGTCCCCAGATATTCCTGGACTGCAACTCCCAAAACCCCTTTTCCAGCACAGGGAGTGGTGGAGGCTTCTGGGAGTTGCAGTCCAGGAACATCTGGGCACCCACAGGTTGAGAACCACTGTCCTAGAGTATGCATTGATTCACTGACCCATTGATCCATTGATTCAGTCAGTCAGTCAGTCAGTCAGTCAGTCCATTTATATCCTGCCCATCTAGTGCCACAACACTACTGGAGTAGATCTACCTCTACCTCCCTTCTTCTCCCATATCTGAGCATTTCACAATTTAAAATTATGGCCAGAGGTGAAGCATTGGTGAAATTGAAAACAAAGTTAATGTTTCAAAAATTATTTATTTATTTATTTATTTATTTATTTATTTATTTATTTATTTATTTATTTATTTATTTATTTAAATACTTATATCCCGCTCCATCTTCCCAACGAAAACACAAAAGGCTAAAAGCAAAAAGGCTAAAAAGCTGAAAATAACCAGGCCACCAAGCAAGAGGAAAGATGGCGGCAAACAAACAAAACAAAAAAACACTAACTAATAAGGTCACCCCCATGTTTCAAAATTAAGATGACTCAGGAGGGAGATGGTTCCAGAGCGAACACAGAGCAAACCCGTGGTGTAGAAACACATTCCTACGCCACTGTGGTAGGAACAAGGGGATGGGTTTATGCTGGCTTTAGCCAGAGAGGGCATTGGTTCTTAACCTTGGGGATGCCCAGATGTTTGGGGGCTACAACTACCAGAAACCCTGGCCAGCAAAGATCATGGTGAAGGCTTTGGAGAGTTTTAGTCCACGAAACTCTGCCAATATTTCTCTCTGTCTGTCTGTCTGTCTGTCTGTCTGTCTGTCTGTCTGTCTGTCTGTCTGTCTGTCTGTCTGTCTCTCTCTCTCTCTCTCTCTCTCTCTCTCTGGGTAGAATAATAATAACCACTGAACTGCAGATCTGGAAACGACCCTATGGAATATAGATCATCAAGTCCAGACCCTCTCAAGGAGATGTCGTGGGGGTACTCGGCCCCTGAGTTATGGATTCACACTCAGGAGACTGGAGTTCTAATCCCTAAGTCAACCTGAAACGACTGGGCAATTTTGGGCTCATCACATTCTCTTGGGTTGTGATGAGGAAGAAGTGAGAAGCATACCTCACCTTGAGCTCAAGCGAGAAGGTGGGACACAAATGTAAGAAGCAGTCATGACAGTAGATGCATAGTTGGGGGATGATCTGATTCTACCCTACAAGGAAGGTTATCTGCACCCCCAACCTATTAGACATATTATTTCCAATTTGCTTATAATGCTCCTCTGTCTCCTATGCAGGGTTTTGCCATAGATATCACATTCTTTCCAGCTGCCTTGCTCCAACTCTGTCATTAGCAGCCCTTCACTTAGAATTCCAGGCAGGAAATAGCACACCTCACCCTTGGAGAGACTCATAAATAGCTAAGTACCTTCTATCAACAGGGGATAAAGGCAAGAAGGGAGGGGAGGGTTAACCAATAAAAATACATAATGAAACAACCGGAGAACAAACAGAGCTGTAGAACTCAAACACCGCCAAGTTATTGCCTGGATAGCTACCATGGATTTTACAGTGATTTCATTTGATTTTTCAGGCTTCATGGCAATTATTGCAAAAGAGTCTTATGCTCCCCACTCGTTCGAGAACACAGCTTGGAAGGAAACTATGTTATGATGTCTGGGAGAGGAAGTGAATAAAAAACATGCGCCCTCGGCATGCCACAAAAATGGAAGAAAACTCTCTTGATCTCCAAATCCACGGTTCTTGGTTTTACCCCACCTTTCTCCTTGGAAAAGGACCCAAGGTGGCTTACAGTAATGAAGGTCAATATCTTGTCCAGTACAATTAAGACATGTTCAGGTACTGAGAACAGGGAATTGAGGGACATCTTACAGCAGGCATGTCCAATCTTCGGCCCTCCAGATGTTTTGGACTACAACTCCCACAGTCCTTTTCCATTGGAAATACAGGCTTGGAATTTCTGGGAGTTGTGGTCCAAAACATCAGGAGGGCCGAAGTTTGGACGTGCCTGTCTTACAGCATTAATAGCCAACATTAGAATTACAAGAGAATGGTGAGCAGTTAAAGAGAGAGTAAAAATTCCATATAATCATGCACAGCAAACCATCCAAAAGATATTTATTTATTTATTTATTTATTTATTTATTTATTTATTTATTTTTATACCCTCCATCTAGGTTCACGGCTACTCTGGGCAGTTTACAAAACAACATAAATCAAACCCATAAATAATACAATACAATATAATAGATAGGCACAAATAAGTAGAAACATAATAACTAGTAAACAATACATATCAGAAACATTGAACAGGAGCAAGATGGGCTACAGATAAATACAAAATAGAAGAGTAATAGCGATCATTCGTAGAACAGCTTAGGGATGGGAACTAACATTGAAAACATAGTGTCAGTGTAATCAGACAAGGGGAGATATAAACACAAGTCATAAGTGGTTACAAACAACAAAGTCTATGCAATTGTGTACGGTAGATTCATATTCCTGAACATCTTTAGACATAACAAGGTGCTGGGAAATAATGCACGGTCTTGTGCTTTCATGTCGTTTAGGATGGACACACTCCAGTTCTGCTGGATGGATACCATCCTACACCCCTCCCCAGCCACCCCAGTTTGGGTGAAATTGCTTTTGGCTCCTTCCCGTCTTCACATCTGAAATAGCGCTGCAGTTTCTCCAACTGCTTTCAGGACATAATTTAGATAAATTCATAGATTAAGCTGCTCCTGGCAGGACTTTGCTCGTCTGTGAATAGGAGACCAATTCTGCCACACACTGAAAATATAACTGGAGTTGTAATACCAAGCCCAGTTTGGGGGAGGGGGCTTTACTGCCAATTGTTCATAGCCATATGGAC
The DNA here is from genome assembly GCA_029282475.1 of Phrynocephalus forsythii. Lineage (NCBI taxonomy): Eukaryota > Metazoa > Chordata > Lepidosauria > Squamata > Agamidae > Phrynocephalus > Phrynocephalus forsythii. The sequence continues at coordinate 4,740,176 of JAPFRF010000013.1, forward strand.
CCACTTAAGACTTCTCCTCCTTTGGCAGGGGATGAGGAGTCAGCTGTTATGGCAAGCGATGGGGTCAGGTTGGAAAACCAAACCATCCAGGTGCAACAGCTTCAAAACAGGGACATCTGGATGAAGGGCTGGATTGCTGTCAAGTTCTGGATTTGGACAAGGCAACTGGCTTCTAACCATGAGGCGGCCATTTTCTGCAAGAAGGAACAACAACAGGAATTTGATTATGTCAGCTCTCTCTCACTCTCTCGCCCTCTCATTCTGTATCTATAAATGCATGAAGATGAAGAAGCATCCAGGGCAGTTATGATGGGGCCGAAATACAGGAAATAAATGAGAATTCTGAAAGGAGGAATAAAATTTTGGTCCAAGCCAAAAAGTTATGTCTCTGAAAGCTATGAAATTATGAGCCCCAATCAACCCTGTCCAACACATATGGACCTTTTTCTGTCCCCTTGTGGTGGCAACCATTCTTCCCTAACTTCCACCCTATATAAACACTAATAGAATCCTATGACCTACCTTTTTCCTTGCAAAAGAAAATATTTTTTCACCCAGCGCATTGTTAGTCTGTGGAACTCCCTGCCAAAGGACGTGGTGATGGCATCTGGACTGGGTGCCTTCAAAGGGGGACTGTACAGATTCCTGGAGCAAAAGTCCATCACAGGTTACAAACCATGATGGAGATGTGTCATCTCCAGGCTTAAAACCAGGGTACTTCAAGGGCCAGATGCAGGGGAGTGGTATCAGGAGACAGAGGTCTAGTCTCATGCGCTCCCAAATGCATCTGGTGGGGCCAGCGTGAGATACAGGAAGCTGGACTAGATGGGCCTTTGGCCTGATCCAGCATGGTTCTTCTTATGTTCTTATGTTCTATTATGCATGCACCTCACCTCTGCTGGCAGGTGACCAATCAATGGCAGTGGAAGGACGAGACGGGGTAAGGTAGCTGACCCACTGCCTTTGAGTGGGTGGGGGAGACTTGCAACTAAAGTTAGGGTTAGGGTTAGGGTTAGGGTTAGGTATCTTGTTATACACTGGATAGCTTTTGTGATGTCAAGCTTTAATGCACCAATAAATAACTACCCAATGTAATATTGATGAAAATACCACTATGTTTTTTTAAAAGGGGTATGTTTTAAAAAAGTTCTTTAGAATTGCATGAATGTCCCCAAAGGGGTTGTTTAGGCCTTAAGAATTAGCTGGTCAATTTATTTTGAAGTAATCGAACCTATTCTCGATAAGAAGCTACAACGATCTCAATTGTGGCCATTAAGGATGTGCTGGTTCGTCCTTCAGAGGAACAGGTATTTGGCAGTTCCCAGACCCACCTCCACTGGTGGGCACACACTCAGCAGCAGCAGCCAAAGGAGCCAGGGAAGCCAGCATGCTGCTTCTGAGTGGGTGTCTACTGGAGGCGGTGGGGCTGGAGAACCCGCCAAACACCTCTTCATCAGGAGAAACCATTATGAACCATCAAACTGGCAGTTCATGCCTATCTCTGCTGCTTTTAAAAGCAACCAACATCGCTGATGACATTTTGGCTTGTGGTTTTTGCATGACAAATGTAAAAAAAAAAATTTACTGCCCTGGCTTTTTTTTAAAAAAAAGATTGACCTTGAACTTGTATTAAGCGGTGATTCGTGTTCACAAAACCGACCGCAGAGACTCCGTTTTTATTTTATTGTTACTGAGGGTACTTGTGGCCACATCTTCTCTCTCAAAAAGGAAGGAAGGAAGGAAGGAAGGAAGGAAGGAAGGAAGGAAGGAAGGAAGGAAGGAAGGAAGGAAGGAAGGAAGAACAAAGCTAAATCGGAGATGAATTGGAAGGTGCTAAAAGTGAGTTCCCTCTCCCATCAAAAAATATGTTGAATAGGAATATTTAATGAAATGTCCTCATCGTATTACAAAATTTTCAAAGCCAGACAATGGGGAATACTTTGGAATGTGGATTTTGAATTGTTTCCTTCACTAGGCTAAATCCAACTACAGTAGAACTGAAAACTTGCATACAAGGTTACGACTGTATTTTAAAGATATATTTCTGTCTGTCTGTCTGTCTGTCTGTCTGTCTGTCTGTCTCTCTCTCTCTCTCTCTCTCTCTCTCTCCCTCCCTCCCTCCCTCCCTCACTCACTCACTCACTCACTCACATACTCTCTCTCTCTCTCTCTCTCTCTCTCTCACACACACACACACACACACACACACACACACACACACACACACACACACACGACTCTAGTATTAATACTCTATGATTTTTTTTCATGGTTCTTTCTCCATTTTTCACACCACAATTGCAAATCTATAGTCAGTACATGGCTAGGAGATTTGCATAGATTTTCAGCAAATCTCCTAACCCATTCTGCTAGTGAATTTCTCAGTCTGTGATTTAATGAGCCAGGCAGTGTGTGTGTGTGTGTGTGTGTGTGTGTGTGTGTGTGTGTGTGTGTGTGTGTGTGTGTGTGTGTGTGTGTGTGTGTGTGTGTGTGTGTGTGTGTGTGTGTGTGTGTTTAATGTGCCAAAGGCATATTTAAATAGATAAGCCCAAGCAGAGTGCTGCTGATCAGTTAACACTGCGCTGTGTCTAGGTACCTCTGTTGGTCTATGAGATGATTGGTTTAAATTGACGTTTGTAGAAAAAACACATAATGGAATATGTCATTGGAAACAGGGCGGATCGACTTCAGACGATGAGGGCACTGCTGTAAGAGAGCCTGAATTGTTACAGTTTAAAACATGGCACGTTGAAGTGTTTCCTCTATGAGAGAAATCACAGCTTCAAATGCTGGCTGAAATTCAGTAGTAAGTTGCAACTAGAGTAGGTCCATTGAATCAGTGGAAGAAAAAGAAGACTGAACTCACCAAGCCCCCCCCCCACTAGCTCTATGGGTCTACTCAAGGTGCAACCTATTGTTGGATTTCAATAGATTTTTCAGACTTCCCCCTGATCCAGCCTTCCTGGGAGGGGGAGAAAGGGAGGACTACTGCTGGAATCCGGTGGCAAATCAGTTAAATATGTTGCAAATAAGTGATTCCTGACTGTATTTATGGCTTTTTCTGATTTGTTGCTGATGTGTGCGGGCATGGATTTGTGGTGAATTTGTGTGATATGCCTCACACTGGCATCTGGGGAGGAAAGCAGTCTTCAAGACTCAACACAATGATTAAACCCAATGGACACACTAACCTATTTGGGGCTTACTCATCAGTAGACCTCACAGGTTTTCGTTGTCAACTTAGTCAAGGCCATTAGCCCCAGAACAAAGGCCAACCTCCCTTCCAATGTACATCTGCTGAGAGGATTTCTTGAAACAGCAGCCATTCACTGAATGAAGATTGCATCTCGTAAGGAGATGATTAAAAGGGACAACATAAAATGCCCATGACTGGTTTTTTTGGGTTGCTTCCTGCATTATTATCCCCATGGATATTATTCAGCTTAAATGTATGCATTGGACATCCTGGCAAATCAAGGGAACAGAGAAAGTTTTTTTGTTTTTTTCCCCTCTTAGGTTGATTTCTGTCATTACAGCCTAAACACGGACACCAGTTTTGCATAAGGACAGCTACGAGTGCATAAATGTGAATAAATAAATAAATAAATAAATAAATAAATAAATAAATAAATAAATGTTCAAAGTAAGTATATAAGCGGTGCCAGGATGGACATTGTTTGGGATTAAATTAAGGCCATTTGCCTCATGCGTGCTTGTTTCCTTTTTTAAAATTACTTTTTTATTGCTCCATTCCCATGTGATGCCATCTGATCATCCTGCCAAGGTCCCCCGCGCTTTTGCCGTAACCATCTTGCCTCTGAGCCTCTTCTACAAGTTTGAAATTCTCGGCATGAGTAAAAAAGCGCTTCCTGACATCTGTTCCAAATTTGTTTCTCTTTCATTTCCATTTATACTTCCTTATCCTAACATCTGTGTCATTCCAAAAATGGTAACTCGGGCTGACGCTCTCTGTGCCATTTAAGATTTTATATTCCCCAGCTAACAGCGCTTCCTCTTAACCATGTCGTGTTTGCTTAGCACTTACTTCGAAGGCGTTTTAGAAATGTTTCTGAGCTGGAATTCATTCCCCTTTGTGATAATGCAATTATTGGTGTTAATTCCCCACCCTGTTAACTCCTTTTCAATACCTAAAGTGCCTTAGACCTTGACTCTTGTTTATCCTTCCCATGCTGTGATATTACTCTCTGGTGCTCTACTGTGGTGACCAGAGCAAAGGCATTCCAGAATGGCATCTAAAAGGGTTCACCAAGCAATGAAAAGGCTCAGCTGTGCGCAGGAAACAATAAGATCGGGTTCAGGAGATCAACAACTCCTCCATAGCTGTTGTTGTACTCTTCTGAGCTGTTAGAGCAGTACAACAATGGAACCAATGACCTCCCACACCGGAGGCATTCAAGAGAAAATTTGCCAGAGCTGCTTTGACTGAGATTCCTACTCTGGACAGGGAGGTAGACTTGATGGACGTCTATGATTCCATGATTCTATGACTTCCATGATTCTATCAACTTATGGATACCGGCCAGTAGTGAGGAAGGATGAGAGTTGGAACCTTTGGATGGTCCCTAATTCCCCAGACTTGACTTATTTCATAAAGAACCCAACATGGGTTGAGTCAAGGTTTTTTTTTTTAATGGGGAAAATGAAGTGCTCCAAAAAGCATCGTAGTCTGCAAGTGGAGATGTCTAGAAGACATGGATGTTGTGGTAAGTGCCTGGGAGGGAACATGGCCTGACAAGAACCTCTGCTTGAAATGGAATAAAAATCTACTATGCGTACAGAGCAAAATGGCTGTGAATTTCCACTTCAGGGTTTGAATTTGTTCCAACCAGATATTTTCTCAGCAGGACTACATGGTAAGCTGCTGGTACATGTAATAGGTGGGTTTCTTCTATCTATCTATCTATCTATCTATCTATCTATCTATCTATCTATCTATCTATCTATCTATCTATCTATCTATCTATCTATCTATCTATCGAACCAATAAGTCACGGGAACTGAAGAGACTCAATATGACAGAACAGAACATGACAAAATATGGTTCATGATCATGAGGTAAATTAGGGAAGGAAGTTGCTGGAGTCCTCCCTAAACAATGCCATCTCAGATGTATGTATCATCTTGTAACCTATTCAGATGTGATAACTCCCTTTCCCCCTCTGTTCTCTCTCCCCCCTCTCGTATCTTGGCAACCAGATTTATTCTGTTAACACTCAGTGTTACACTCTCTCCAAGCTGAACCATCTGGGTAGAATTAATAGGCTACCCAGAGAAATAGATGAGAATGGCCCACCATAATTAACATGTAGGTAAAGTATATTTAACAGATTATTATAATTAATATATCAGTTACTGGTTTCTTGCAAAAGAGAATTGTGAATACAAGATATTACGATAAGTTACCAACCACACCAAACCGCTTTTCTCTCTGCCATTGTCTAAGAGGCATCAATAGGGAACTGAGACTTTAAAGTCAGTTTTATTGACACTTGAATGTTTAAGAATACTAGATACAAAAGACCAAGCAAAGAAGAGACAATAGAGGTCACGACAGCAGCAGCAAAATCCAGGTTTTGTCATTTCGGAATTTATACCGTAGCGTCTTACAAGTGAGTCTGTCTCAACCCCATCTCTTGAACCGACCACAGTTCCAAATGCATGGTCTACAAAAAGGAGCCAGAAAATTGAGTTTTCATTCCTGCCTCTACATGGACACACATATGCTCAGGGCGTGTGCACACACACAATCTCTCATGCTCACTCCCGGATCGGCTATTTTGTCAAAATCAGGCGGAAGGCATGCCAAATTGGAAAACCAAGTCAGGGAAAGATGGATATGACCAGAATTCGGAGTATGCAGCCGGCACGATGCATCTTCATGTTAGATGGATATAGTTTTTATGTTGGCAGTAGCTTCATATGCTACGGGATAACACCAGTTTAGCTTCTATAGAGCAGGGATCACTGGGGGGGTGGGTGGACTATTTCTTTAAAGCAACTTCTGTGACAAATTTGCCTAGCAAGATTATTAAGTTCCATTTCTCCGCAAGCCTCAGAGAAAGGCAATATTCATCTCTGCTTGACGTTCTCCCGGCTGTGTTCGGCTGAACGGTAGTGAAATGGCATTTGGAGTGTTCGTCTGGATACAATTCCAGGTTGGTGGCATTTCCAACATGATATATTTATCTGTTTACTGGTAACCCACCATTATCAATCTAGAGGCAACCTAGAGAAGAAGAATATTAATTGCTAAGTGGTGGAGATACTTGACTGCAGAACCAGTCCTCTTGTCTGCACCCTGGATCTTCTGGAACGTCCGATTTAAAGCAAAAGCAAAGTGTTCTGCTTATATACCGCCCCATACCACTTCAAGTAGTCTCTGGGCGGTTTACAGTTTTAATAACAGTATGCAGGCTACACGTTGGGTACCCATCTTACCAACCTTGAAAGGATGGAAGGCTGAGTCAACCATGAACCATATAAATGAATAATAAAGCAAAAGCAATGTGTTCAGCTTATATACCGCCCCATTACACATTGCCCCCCCCGCAGCAAGCTAGATACTCATTTTACCAACCTCGGAAGGATGGAAGGCTGAACAAACCTTGAGCCTGCTACCTAGGATTGAACCCCAGGTCATGAACACAGTTTTACCTGCAGTGCAGGCATTTAACCACTGTACCATGAGTGTGTGTTGCCATTCCCAGCCCAAATACAACCTTGGGTCTCGAGAAAGGACTGTGGGGAGGAAGAGGCTGGGTGGCTGGCAACTAGAGATGGGCTAGCTCACTTTCTGACCAAATGGGTGTTTGCATTTTTTTCAGCCCTGCCTGATCCAGGGGGCATCCATTCAGAGGAAATGGCACAGGGATGTTCTCTTCCAGTTACATCAGAGCAACGTGTTGTGTGTTTGTGTGACCGACTCTTCGTGACTCCGGGACTGGAGGCAATTGCTGTGTCAGAAATATGCCCCTTTCAGATAGTTCTTTTCCTTTTGTTATGAGGAGATCCAAGAGAGGCCAAGAGCCCAGATAACAGCCTCAGTAGGGCTGAAGTTGCACACCCCTGTGTTGGCATTCAATTTGGTTTCTTAAATTGAGAGGCCCAGTAGCTCTTTAAGGAGCTTTGGCACACTGAGAGCATTCTTCAGATGTTGATATAATCCCTTCCTTATTCCAGGCTTTCCAGTCTAAAAGCATCAAGATGTGACAGAGAAGCTGCAGCCATTTTGCAACTCAAACCAAACGAATGTCCTTATCAAGAGAGGTGTAAATATTGAAGACCTTCTGTTTAAGCATCAGCAGCAGAGGCGCTATTTTTGTTTTCAGGGTTTTGTTTGCAAGAAACAAGGAATCCACAAAAGAGAAAAGGATTAATGCCAGTCGCTTTTCTTTTTAATGCCTGCATTTCAATGCATCTGTGTGCAGTGATCGCTTCATCCTTGTTGATTTCATCTCAAGCCTGGGAAGCTTATTTACAAGCAAACTATCTCCTGAATGTGTGTGTAGACCAAAGAATAGTCTGCCTGCTGTGCTTCCCTGCAGAAGGCTGCCATAGCGCTAGATGGATAATCATTTCAGCGGGCCCTGCAGCACAGTCATGCTACAAGTTAAAAACAATTGTTATCTGGGATGATTAGTCTGTGTTTTGAACATATTTGTGTAGTTTAAGCTTCCCTTACATGTTGCCAATGTGCGTTCATTGCTACTAAGACGGTTACTACACGTCCACTTTTGTCCTGGGAGGAAGTTCATTGCGTGTTGATGTCAGTTGCCATCATGTGGTCCTCTTGCAGTTCTGTCCCTGTTCCTGTGTATGCACGGGTGTGAGGGATGATACCGGCATGACTGTTACCGCACGTCCTCATTCCGTGATGAGATGTGAAATTCCATACCTTTGTTCTCCAGGGTTTTTTTTCAGCCCGACCTTCCATTTTTCGATGTTTCAATTCTCTGAAGCCTTGCCCTCAATGCGTTACAGAGCTGAGTTTGAGGCATTTGTCTTTTAATCTCTCTGCAGTGTGTTGCTGACTCCATAGGGAATGTACTGGCGAATGGCACTTCACATTCCTGCCACTAGATGGAGAATGGCACATTGCATGATGAGCCTTACGTCACGGGCACTTGTCTCAGAATGAGAAGCGAGATGAGGAGATTCCCGAGGCCAGGGAGGGGAATCTCTCATCCCGCTTAGAGCGCAATTCAGGGTGCATGGTCAGGATGAACTCCCTTCGTCCCGCAATTGATGTGCGATTAGATTTCTTCATACTGGTCCCCAGCAGGACCGCGAGCAGCGATGAGATGGACGTGAAGTATCAGTCTAAGTTGGGTAATCAGGGCCAAGGCAGTTTTGTCACTTCCAGAGGGGCTCTTCTTCTCCAATGCATTGTTAAGTGTTATGTTGGGGCGCTACACAATTTTTGCAAAATCCAGATTGCACAACGGGTCACTCAGAACTGTAGGATGTGAGTCCTTTTAACACCATAATAGATTGTTGCTGGCTGAGGGACACATGGCAGTGACTCACCTTTTCCGAACTTGAAGACTCACTTTTCTGGGCTCACCACCAGACACCCAGGTTAACAGTTTGCCAGTACCAGCAAATAGTCCAGCAGGTATGAGTGGCAGGGCCTACTGCGTAATGGCCCCTTGCTTGCCAAATTCTGAAGAGATATGAAGATCTGAGGAGCCACTGGTTTAGCGTGGCCTGTAACTGAGTTAGGTAAAGGTAAAGGTTCACACACAAAGAAACACAGACAGACAAACAGAAGACAGACAGACAGACAGACAGACAGACAGACAGACAGACAGACACACACACACACACACACACACACACACACACACACACACACACATGCTAGTTGTGTCCAAATCTAGGGGTGGTACTCATCTCCGTTTTCAAGCCAAAGCTGAATGTATTTCTGCATTCTCAGTCTTTGTTGATGGAAAAACCCAAGAAAACCAGAATGATCACATAGTTCTTCTCGGGGAGGGGGGGCTGTTGTCTTATCTGAACTGTTCTGCCATTCCTTAGGTAACAGAGCATCTATTTCTCTCACCCACCTCTCAGGATGCTATTCTTAGAGACGACGGATGAGGAGAAACAAGCAGTCGAGATAACAATTAGACAGTCAATAATGATGCGCGCAACAGCAGAGACAAAATGCAAATGGCTTTGCCATTATCAATTTCATCTGTGAAGCTATACAGCATCTGGAACTAGCAGGATTGGTTTTTTTTTTAAATCACTCCCTCCTTCTCAAGCAATTCGACTGAAATCTCAGCAGCTGACTGCGTAAGAGCATTTCCACCTTTCTAACAGGTACCTCTATAAGTGACCCAAAAATGTATTTTTGGAGAATTATTCTTTTTTTATCTACAAGGAATGCTTAAGTGTTTTAGGATGAGTTATGGTTCTGGACGTGCCTCCATTCATACATACATACATACACCTTTATTGGCATTAAAGTGCCTCCATTTATGGAGAAACCCGGCAGGGATCCAATTTTTTATTTTTGTGTGCCTGTGTGCAGGATCTCACACCCTCCTTTTTCCTAATATTAGGGGCATATTCGGATGTTTCATGGTTTAGTTTGGGAGTTGGTTCCCCCCCTCTAGAAGAAACAGTGGTGTACACTGAATCATTGCCATTTCCCCACAAAATGGTGCCTTTCTTGTACATTGGGTTTGTGCAGAATTAGACCATTTCTGCACAAAGAGCAGGGGATGCATTAAAAGCAGGAAGAGATTGGCATATTTGTAGGAAGCCATGAAATTATTGAGAATAAGTTGTTTTTCAAGTATTCTTCCCCAATCCCGATACTGTTGTGGTAAGATGGGTTTCAAAATTTGGCCTATTATCTACAACAGGCATGTCCAAACTTCAGCCCTCCTGATGTTTTGGACCACAACTCCCAGAATTCTAAGCTTAGATTGCCAATGGCAAAGGACTGTGGGAGTTGTGGTCCAAAACATCTGGAAGGCCGAAGTTTGGACATGCCTGATCTACAATATTGCTCACTACAGTTTGAAATCCTTAGAGCTGGCAGGAATTCGTAGTTTTGCCCTGTAGTAGTAGTAGTAGTAGTAGTAGTAGTAGTAGTAGTAGTAGTAGTAGTAGTAGTAGTAGTTGTTGTTGTTGTTGTTGTTGTTGTTGTCATTGTGTTGTTACAGTTACGGTTTTCTTGGCAGGAATATTGGAGTGTCTTGCCAGTTCCTACTCCATAAGTTGTTGCTATCCACCATCAAGTCACCTTGGTGACTGATGGTGATCTTATGACTTAGTCACCTCCAAAGGTCTTCTTGTTACTTGCCCTGCTCATCTCTTGCCAACTCAAGGCCATGCCTTCATTTACTGAGTCCGTCCATCCCATAGGCCACCCTCTTCTACCGTTGCCTTCAACCTTTCCTGGCATCATTGCCTTTTCCATTGGGTTTCATCCCGTCATGATGGGACCAAAGTTTACTAGACCCTGTTTAGTCATTTTTGGCATGGTTTCATCTCATTCATCTTTCTGCTGGTCCAAGGTATCCATAAACTGGGTTATGCCTCCACCTTTCTAATTCCCACCAAAAAGGCACTGTTGTTGTCAAACCACCTGGAATCTGCAGTCTAAGGAACCAATAGAGACCTGACCAACCTTATGGAAGCATCGTTCCCATAGGGTAAGCCCACCATTCAGTAGGGCAAGACAAGTGATGACATGGCTGACATTCCCCTCCGTATCATAAATTTTGGATGTTTTGATATGGGGATTTATTAAGAGGAAATATTCAAAAAAACACCATGGCGATTCATATCCCCCCTCCTCCAAAAATAATATTCAAGAACTGGCTTCGAGTTATAAAGCAGTTAAGGCTGCAATTTGCAATTGAGTTTTGTTCAAGCTCTGGATCAAATAAAAAAACATGTTGGCCCGTATTACTTTGGCCTACCAGGTATCGCTTATTGTCTGCTCACCTTGTATTTTATTTCAAAGCTGTAAGAGGGAAAGATCTCTATAATTGAGCAATACATTTTGTCATAAATAGGACACCTATTCAAAGTCTCTCCTTTGTGTGGATTAAATTGGAACGCAAGACACTCAGAGAAATGTATACGTGCACACACGCGGCATAATGTGTCAATGCTTTTGTACTGTGAGGGGAGCCTTCTAGGATCCCCGCCAACCTTAGCACTGCGTAGGCAGTGGTAATCACTACTGGGTTTCTTAGTTTTCTGTCACTGCTGTGAATCTCAATGCTCTGAAGTTACAAAGAAAAATATTGAGAATTATGGGAGGAAGAAGGGGGAAATAGCTTTTATTTCCCTGAGCTTAAAGGAGCGCCAGAATGGTTTCCAACAGAAGCAGGGAATGGTTTCAGTAGAAAGAATCATGGGAAGTAGATTAGATGACATAGAAGGTTGCTAGCAACAATGCAATTTAATTAAATTTAAAGAACAATCCCCAGCCATGCTGAATAGGCTGGCTGACGAGAGCATATGTGGGTGTTTTAATACTAAGGACAGGAAAGAAAAATATATAGCCATCAACAATTGTATATTGGTCTCCAACCCAAAAGCTGATGGACACTATTGGATATCTGCAATTTCCCCTAAAAACAAGTGTGCAGCAATATGTTTTCAGTAGAAACCAAGATGAAGAGAAGTGAACAAATCCAATGAGGAAGCACGCTGCAATGTCATCTGTGCTAGATCTGTGATGCTGGCCAATCAGGAGCTGTGCAGGGATAGGCATCATCCTGCCTCCCTCTCTGATTGGCCAGCAGCACAAAGCAGGAAAGTTGATGTCGCAGTGTGCTTCCTCTTTGGATTTTAGCACTGCGTGAGACAGAGAAAGGTAAAGCAATTGGATCTGCGTGTATCAGCCGGTTTCGAGGACCACCTGGGCTTGCGTGGTTCGTTTCGTAACCTACTGGTTCTGAAACAAAATGCCCATCCCTAGTAATGATTAATGCTCCAATACCCAAGATGATCACTTCACTCTGCCTTTGGTCATCCTGGTCATTCTTTTCATCTATAACCATCTATCATGATGAAGAGATGAGTGAAATACTGGGATATCGTTTTTTCCCTTCATTTCCAGTGCAGAGGGAGAGGTCTTGTTTCATATTTTCAGATGTCCATGTTTTCTCCCTGCTAAATCCTTACAGGAATGCAGTTGACACAAGTTTTCCATGCAACAAAATATCGTGGTTATGTTCCTCGTTTATCACGCAAAGTGTTTCAGGTGGGCTTGATCTTGAAACAGTCAGCTCAGAGAGATCAGCTCTACAACAACAGTTGTTGATGATTAAAAACGAAACACCTTTGGCCAAAAAGGATAGGCCCATCTGCTTTGCATTTTTGTCTCTCCTTAGCCCTGGGCCGAGGGTGGCTACCATGGCAAATATCCACATTTTTAAAATTTTACTATCATGCCACTGTCCATGAAGCATCAGGTGGCATAAGTAGCCAACTGGGGTCCATGGAGCTCTGTAACAGTCATGACTCCAAGAGAGCACTCTGCAAGTCAGGCTGGACTGTTGGATCTTCTGCTGGACCAAAGATTGTGTGTGTGTGTGTGTGTGTGTGTGTGTGTGTGTGTGTGTGTGTGTGTGTGTGTGTGTGTGTGTGTGTGTGTGTGTGTGTGTGTGTGTGTGTGTGAGTGAGAGAGAGAGAGAGAGAGAGAGAGAGAGAGAGAGAGAGAGAGAGAGAGAGAGAGAGATGATGTCATCCCAACTCCTGGGATGAACCCATCACAGTCTTGTGATACACCTGGCCTTTCTCTTTTTTGACATGATGAAGACACCAGTATTCTCCAAAGCTTGCATGGCCTCCTATAGGCCCTCTGGTTATCCTCATGGAGACAACCCCAACAAGGATTTTGGAACCTAGATAATCCGAGCGACATAGCAATCTCTTTTCGAACTCTACTTCTTCTGCAATTCCTCCTCAACACGCAGTTGATATTCCTCAGGATTTCTGCATCATCCACCACCAACTTTCAACCCCTTTTCATCTCGACAGCCCATCTCCTACATGAACATCCATTGGAACGGGCTGTCTTTTAGTTGAAGTTGACTATAATTGCACTTACTTTATTGTTCAGATGTTTATGGTTATTTCTCTCCCGAGCACCTTGACTGATAAGTTCCTTAGAGTTTAGGTTACTTTTCAAAGCAGCCAACAGTTGGGACCCAGTAGTTAAATAATGTGAAATTGCACCGATGCCAACGAAATAGGACCGAGCTTTACAAAAAAAGCAAGTCCTTTCTATGAACATAATAACAGTAAATTTCTAGAGTCTTGCAGTGCAATATCCATTAGATTTATTATGTTGCAATTCCCAACTCAACTAGTTCTGCCTGAGGGTGAGTATATTATATTTCATCACGGTTTCATTTTCTCCCACAGTTGAAAAATGGGAATGCTATTGCAGTTATGTACCATGCATGTGTTAAATCTGATCTCTAATAAAATCAAACACATCACAACTCACAGCACTTTAGCACAGCGTTGGCAAAATGAAACACCATCTGTCATCACAGAGAGATTGCCTTATTATAACACACACACACACACACACACACACACACACACACACACACACACACACACACACACACAGAGAGAGAGAGAGAGAGAGAGAGAGAGAGAGAGAGAGAGCAACCCTGCCTGCTTAGTGCGAACCTTGCGCTTTAATAGAAGGCTAGATGGAAAGCGATAATTACGATCTTATTTATTTTAAGTTATTAGTTAAAGTTGGGGAGGGGATGAGGAAGTACAGTGTAATTTAATCAATTAGAGGCCAGCATGCTAACGTTATAAAGCAAATATTTAGAAGTGAAGTCTAAATTTAAAAGAGATCCAAAACGAGACAGAAAAAATGAGAGGTGGCGAAGCGTATGTACACAGAAGCCTGCCAAAAAACCTTGATAAAGATGGAAACTGGGAATAGACAAAAATTACTGCCAGCTCTGATTAGGGCATTTTAGCATCCCATAAATAACAGCTGAAGTACACATTGTTAAAGAAATAGCTACGGGTGTCAATCTAGAAGGGTTTTACAACAAAACAATCGCGTTAAGATTTTACGCGATGGTTGGCACGGTATATCGCTGCATAAGACAAGAGGGCAGGGACCTTCCTTGGTACCAGCCTGGGCTTATTATTTCCAGAATTTCTTCAGGGATGGGTTTCCTCCATGCCAAAAATGGAATTGAAATTGGCATGTTAGCTGTCAGCACAAATGAAGAGGCGAGTGCTGGAGACGGGCTCTGAACAAACTGCATCAGTCAGGTACAACCTGTGCCATGCTCTGATGCTGGAGAGGGTCCATTCAGTTTGATGGAGCTTGTGCAATACATACTGATTACGAGCAGAGACTGCAAAAAAACAATGATTGGATGCCACATTCTCTTTCTCCCTCTTTCAAAATAATGTAAAATTTCGATCAAAAACAAGCAGTAATGTAATTATCGCCTATTTCTAGGATGTGGGATGCTTGTGCTCTGTAGAACTGAAGGATCATTTGGGTTGAGGCCACTGGTGCTTAGACTATAGACTGAAGGAACCGAGCATGTTAAGCCCAGATGAAAAAAAGACAGAAGGAAGATATGGTTACACTTTTCAAATATTTGAAATGCTGTTATGCAAAGGAGGGGCATGATTTGTTCTAGATCACCCTTGAGTGCAGGACATGCAACAACGGGCTCAAGTTACAGAAAGCCAGGTTTCGGTTGAATAGCAGGACATTTTAACTGTTAGAGCAGTAGGACAATGGAACCAATGACTTTGAAAGGTTGCGAATGCTCCAACTCTGGAGGCATTCAAGAGAAATCGATACAAACACCTGGCAGATTGTGTATGATTTGTATCCCTGCCTTGAGCAGGACATTGGACTTGACGGGCCTCTAGGCGTCTTCCATCTTCATTCCATTTTGAATGGAAGCATTGTCTTTTTGTGGCTGCATTGAATAGAGTTCAGTGAATGAAATCTTTCCCTGAACGATGGACTACCTATTATGTGACTTTTATATGAATCTACCATACATGATCAAGCTGCCTAGATGCCCTAAGCACATCTGATCTCACCTGATTTCAGAAGCAAAGCAGGGTCGGCCCTGGTTAGTACTTGGATGGGAGACCACCGGGGAATACCAGGTGCTGTAGGCTCCTGGAGTAGGAACTGGCAAACCACTCCAGTATTCCTGCCAAGAAAACTCCATGGACATGGGGTCACAAAGAGTCAGTCACAACTGTAACAACGCAACACACACACACACACCATACATGCTCACATAGACTTTGTGTTTACAGACTTTGTGATTGTATTCATGTAATGTTGTCTGTTAATGCTTTATGTTTATAGACATTGTGATTGCATTAACGTAATGTTGTCTGCTAATGCTGTCAGATGTCCCTCAATTCCCTGCTCTCAATACTTGAATATGTCTTAATTGTATTGGACTGTATATTGTCCATCTTTAGTGTATGCTGCCTTGAGTCCTTTTCAAGGAGAAAGGTGGGGTAAAATACTCTAAATGAATAAATAAATGAATAAATGAATAAATGAATAAATAAATAAATAAATAAATAAATAAATAAATAAATAAATAAATGATTCTGTGAGAGGCTGCCAGTGCCCAAGAGACTAATTTATCTGCCCATTTCACCATTGCCTGCCTGTGCATATTGCACACTTTAGTAAATTATGTTTAAAATACTCTGAAACTTTTTTAAAAAACTCTAATTATATATGAGTTCAAGCCATGCTTTCCCTCTCTCGTCCTCTTTTCAGTTTTTTCCAGTGTTAAATAACAGAGGGGCCATTTCATAAGAGAAATTCAAAAAATTGTTTAGCCTTAACAGCCCATCTTAAAGAGGCAAATTATTATGTAAATGTGCAACAGTGGATTGACTTTATACATCAGCCCTCATTCAATCTGCATAATAAAAGATAGGCACCAAAGGTCTTTAAAAAAATTATAGCCAACATTTTTCCTGCATAAAACAGCACTGGGAAAGGGAAACGAGGATCGTTCTTTTTGCCATTAGACATTATTTTGATCTCCCAATAGTTTAGGAAATTAGTTTTATATATATAGTCGTCAATAATGCATGCTCTTCACAAAGCTTCCCTGACATTAAAGAGCATATCAAGATCTGCTGGACTTTCCTTCCTCCTCGACATTAGCTCAAATTATATTTAAGAGCTGACAGAGTATGCACTGGTTTCTAAAGAAAGAAAACTGTTTGACAGGGTACATTTTAACTTTAAACTGGAGTTGAGAGCTATAAAAAGAATAATTAATCAGCTGTGATATAATTTGTACAACCATCCATAAAACAGCTCTTGGTGTCTCCAAATTACAGTAATATGGGGGAAACCATTATCCCTCCATGAAATGTTATTACAATTTTTCCAGCAGCCTCCGTATTCCGACACCACCTGTCTATTATATTGTAATTTATCCTTCCCCTGAACTACCTGCAAAGGTGATAAAACATTTCCTCTGTAGAGTGGATGGCTCTGCTAATGCAACAGTCCCATCAGATGTGACTGCAGCAGCAAATCAGGTGGTGTTAGAGCACCGGCAATGACCACCAGGATGGCTTGTCGTCACCATCAATCCAGATCAATGGGATTCGAACAAACTTTCAGTCTCCCCTGCAGGGTGGGCTGCAACCTTAATGGCACTGATCCAGGAGCAGGTGAACTCCAAGAGATCTTAGGTTCTGGACAGGCCTTGGACAGAAAAGGGTTTAGATCAGGCATGTCCAAACTTTGGCCCTCCAGATGTTTTGGACCACACCTCCCACAGTCCTTTGTCATTGGCAATATAAGCTTAGAATTCTGGGAATTGCGGTCCAAAACATCAGGAAGACCAAAGTTTGGACATGCCAGGTTTAAATGGATGGAGTAGACATAATGGAATATAATCTTAGAACTGCTGAGATGGAAGGGACCCTGTGGGTCATCAAGTCCTACCCCTGTCAAGGAGGCCCAGTGGGGAATCGAACTCCCAACCTCTGATTCCACAACCAGAGAACTAAGTAAAAATTGAGTTGGTGGCATATTATTATTATTATCATTATCATCATCATCATCATCATCATCATCATCATCATCATCATCATCATCATCATCATCATCACAGCAAACTACGCTGGATTTTGTAATACCAATTACTAGTTGGACGCTTCCCAAGCGTTTAGGACTATGTGTTGTATTGGCGAATTATGCGAGCAGATCCCAGTAAGGCGGCTTTCTGCATCTGACTGATGGTGACTTTGTCAACTCCAGTTTCTTCTAAATACTCACTTAGCTCTTTAGGCACCGCACCTAGAGTGCAGATTACCACTGGGACCACCTGTACCGGTTTATGGCAGAGTCTCTGAAGTTCAATTTTCAGATCCTGATATCGGGTAATTTTTTTCAAGTTGTTTCTCGGTGACTCTACTGTCACCTGGTATAGCAACATCAATGAGCCACACTTTTTTATTCTCCACAATCACAATATCTGGGGTATTATGCTCCAAACCCCTTTCTGTCTGTATTCGGAAGTCCCCAAGTAATTTTGCATGCTCCTTTTCAATCACTTCTTCAGGCTGCTGCTGCTGCTGCTGCTGCTGCTGATGATGATGATGATGATGATGATGATGATGATGATGATGATGATGATGATGATGATGATGATGATGTCAGTTTGCATTGAAATGGCAAACTCTGCTGGTTCTCAAGACTTCGTTCTGGCTCGTTCATCGTTTGTGAAGCAAACGCGTACTGTGCCGTGATACTAACAGCGACCCAGAAATTTTTCCAGTGGAGACTTCCAGAATATTCCTTCAGTGGAGCTCTTGCAGGGCTTCTGGGGAAGGTGGCCATCAAGGGCATCTCCTTTTCCCTTGTTCATTTCCTCGAGGAAAATGCCCGGCAATAATGCTTCGCACAAAGACTTTCGGAAGAGGAAAGCAAAACGAAACCAAACAAGGGGAACATGGGGGTTCTTTAAATCCAAGGTGGTCAGTGGGCTGTTTGAGGGGCATGGATAAAGGTTGAAGTTACAATGCTGTTCCCATAATGGACACTGGTTTTGACATTGCTTTAAGTGGTGAAAAAAATTACTACCCCCCAACTTTTGAAAAAGATTGCCAAATGCATTACTAGAATAGGTGCATAGGGTGAACCTCAGGGAAACAAACGTCTCTCCGTGCTCAAAAACAGAAGATGTGCAGCAGAGAGAAAGAATCACATCACGTAACTGTAAATTCCAAAGGTTCTGTTTATTAGAGAATCCGGTTTGGCTGCAATTCCTCAGGGAGCCTGGAAATGAAAACAGTGGGGTCTAAAGCACAGCTTAGCACAGGAACTGCATCCAGTCCGAGTTGCCTCTCGTGCGAATTCGTTCTTTCATTTAAAAAGTACTAGGAGATTTTTTCCTTTCCACTTACGCTACAGCAGATGCCCTCTAATATGTAATACGAATATTTCCAGTCCACATTTTGGACTCCTGAGAAGCAGGAGAGATTAGATTGGAGGCAGAGCGCCCACATCCAATTTCTCTTCCTAAAAATACGTCTCAGACTTTCTGTCCAGTCTATCTTTGATGAGTGTGTATATAGAGAAGAGCCAGTGCGAAGGGCCCTTTAAGCGCCTATAATCCAAGGTGCTGCTTATCTACCATTCCATAGCTCTTAAAGCACTCTCTGGGTAGTTTACAATTTAATTATACAGATAATGCATTACAGATTATATACTACACACACTCAGCAAGGCGGGTGTTCAGTTTACTGACTTCAGAAGGATGGAAGGCTGAGTGAACATCAGGGTTGGTTACCTGGGTCATGGGCAGAGTCCTGGCTGCAGTACTGCAGTTGTGCCTCTGCACCACGAGGCACTGTGCCATCTAAAGGCGTATGCAGATGTTTTGGACCGCAACTCCCAGAATCCCAAGCCTAGATTGCCAGTGACAAAGGACTGTGGGAGTAGTGGTCCAAAACAGCTGGAGTGTCGGAGGTCTGCCACCACTAGGCCAAAATCCTGGCAGGGTTTTCCCCTGGAGTAAGTGAAATGGTACAAGTTGCCACCGCCAATTGTTATTCATCAACACAGAGCTGTTTGTTTGCCCTTAGTGCAGCCAGACCTGTAACCAGCACCTGGTAAAGTAGATGTAATCAGTTTATGGGATTTCATAAAATCCCAGTAGGATTCTGGCCAAGCCCTTTAAGAGAAAAATAAACTTTCTAAGGATGTCCATTATTTTATAGGGAAGAAGTAACCACAAAACCACATTCGGCCCTTTTGTGGAGAAAGGCTGGATGAGGAATATTTACAGTAAATAAAAATAAATCAAATCATAACAGAATCGAAAGAAGGAAAGAGCTCATTAGCAATAAATTAGGAGAAGAATGCATACATCATCTCTGTTGGCAATCCCTATGTGTCAAGTAATTATTAAATGATGCCCCTGTTGCTATAGTTTCATGTCTTTGCAGAATTCTTGAGGAGTCCAACCATCTGTTCTCCATCAGTCAGGAGGAAGAAAAGGGGTGAGAGAACCGAAAAAGGGAAAATCCAGAGAACATGAGAAGTGGATACTTAGTTCCTGAGGATTCCCACTGAGAAAGGAATCAGATGGAACTTGAAACCAATTGTGTTGTAGTTAAGGGACTGCAGAAAGACACCCAAATAGACACCTTGCAGTAGTCTAGAGCAGTGGTTCTCAACCTGTGGGTTCCCAGATGTTCCTGGACTGCAACTCCCAGAAGCCTCCATCACTTGCTGTGCTAGAAGGGGTTTCTGGGGGTTGCAGTCCAGGAACATCTTGGAACCCACAGATTGAGAACTACTGGCTAAAGATATTCCTTACTCTCTGTGTCTCCCCTTTTAGATGCCATAATCAGAGTCCCTGCGTTTAGAAGTGGCACTCCTGTTTTTGTAGACATTGCTTTCTGACAAATCTCAGGGTCACTCAAGCCAGAAGGGCTATTATTCAAAGTAACGGGAATACTGGGAGTTGTAGTCTAAGAAAATGACTGATACAAGTTCAGCAGGATCATTTGGGTCAATCTGGAGGTGAAGATGGCCAGGAGAATAAAGGTAGACCCTTGGTCATGGAGGCAGCATGTCAAGGAACCAAGTCTTACACTCTCTTATGAGAGATGTAAAATTTCTGGAAAGTTTGAAGTCAACATTTCCCCAGAGTTTCTGGTTGCACCTCTTGTTTAGGGCTGAATGGAAATCTGGTGCTAACAAGCAAACCCATGAACAAGAGAATGAGAATGAGCTAAGAGAATGAGCTTTGGTTCTGCTCAGTGCCAGGATGGCCGAGAACGTCAAGAAGCCCCCTTGTTTAGTTTAAAGGGGGATGGAAGGAAGATTGAACCTATGAAATAAAAGCTCACCAGGGAAGGGACTCTGTTGGAGCTTGAAGTATGGTTTGGTAGCCACTCTTGTCATTCACCTATGACAAGAAGGGGGGATGGACCATCTTATCCAACAACATATGGACAGCCATGTGTTCTCTACACCAACATACATGTATTTTATATATTTTTATTTGTTAGATTTATACCCCGCCCATCTGGCCATCTGGCTACTCTGGGCGGCTCACAACACTATTACAAAAACATTCTTTCTTCCCACCAGAATCCACCATGTGTCCTCCAGCTTACACAGACTATGATTCACTGTCATACTCAAAACAAGGTTGGTTTGTTGGGTGGTTTGCTGGTTTGCCTGCAGAGCAGTAACCTATTAAAACAAGCCAGCATGGAAGGAAATATTTTTTCATTTGAGAGAAAAACCAGACCACTGGCTCTCTACTGGTTATACTTTTCGCTGTGTGCATATTTTATTCTGCAGAAGTTTAGACACAGAATATAAATTTGAAAAAGCATTTATCTATCTGCATTCAGTCTGTGAAATATCAAGTCAATATCGTTCCCTCTGGAAAGAAAAAAAAATAAGCCATGCTTCTCTGTTGTTGACATGACCCTTGGCATCCTGAATTTCACTTAAAACTGCAACTGCAGGGGAAAAGGAAGATTGAGACCTCGAGAGTTACCCTACCACACTTAGGTTTTGAATCGCCTTTCGCTTAAAGTCAAATCGCCTTAAAAATCACTTACCGCATTTCCAATAGCTTTTTCCGTGGAGCCCCCTTGGCCACGCCCCTTTTCGGCCACTGTGTCAGTTTTTCTTGCGACAGCCACCAGGGGTGATTTTTTTAAAACCAATTTCTAGACTGCTTTTTGAAGCAATTTGGCTCAAACTGTGGACACCATGCACTGTTTTTTTCTGGGTTTCCCCCTCTGTATGCCTTATCCTGCCATTGGAAAAGCGGGAAATGAGCTACGTTACTTAGAATGGAAGAACCATGGCATGATGTTACCTTTTAAAAAAAAAAAAAATCCAAAATAGAAGCAGATGATGGGAAAATGACGGACAAAATCAGAACAAAAAGCAGTTTAGCAAAGTGCGGATGGGGAAACCAGTTCATGAGAAAACGCCAAGTGCGGAATGTTTTGTGACTGGGGGAGGGAAGAGGGCAATTCAAAACAAAAAGTAGTTGCTGTTTGAACTGCGGTAGCAGCATTAGAAAGCTTCATAAATTACTCTTCCTTAAGTCCATTAAGTAAACAATGCCAGACCTTACTCTGCATAGAGTTGAGGTAGATCTGTATCCATTCCAAAGCTGACTCAACTGCCCTGAGACCAACTAGTGTGGGTTGACACAGATGTTGACTTATCCTTCAGCAGTTAAGCCACCCCGCAACAATCTACCTTCCAGCACAGCGAGTGGTGGAGGCTTCTGGCAGTTGCAGTCCAGGAATATCTGGGGACCCACAGGTTGAGAACCACTGTAATGTAGTTGGAACTCACCACTTGGTTTTTAAGCCATTGCTTTTATTGGGATGTCCCTTCAAGGATCTGACACAACAAGGCTGTTTATTTATTTTATTTTTTAAAAAAATTCTCCTTATAGACACATGGAACATTCTTCCACCAAACCAAGCTGAAATCTGTTCCTCCTCACCCTTCCTGGGCATAAGATCATACCAATCATCAGCATGATAAATTCTATTATTATAGGCAATAATGGAAGTCAATAGGACGTCCGTGTTTTTGCAGCACTTCCAACGCGAAGCACTATTAAAAAGAGTGAGGGTGGCAGGATGGATCTTTTCTTTACTGCACTAGAGTAACTCGGGGGTGACTATTCCTCAAGGGAGCAAGGGTGATAGCCATTTAGGAAAACAAACTTGCTACGCTACAGCGTTAGCATCCACAAAATGAAAACAAGCCAGCCAGAAATAAAAGGACTGCATTTCCGCTGAGCCAAGTTGGGTAAAGGATGCAGGAGCTTTTGGAGGAAATCTAATCAAATGAACTACTGGAGAAAAGGGGCATTAGGGAGAATGAGTGCATTTCAAAACCTCCATCCCTTCGAACCATAAAATACATGAAGGATCAGAATAAGCATGACCGTACAAGAAAACCAGGGCTAATAAAAGAAAGAAAGTGGCACGTGTGTGTATGCTAGAAATATGGCACAATTTCACACACACACACACACACACACACACACACACACACACACACACACACACACACACACACACACACACACACACACACACACACACACACACACACACGCCAAAAAGTAGGGAGCAAGAGTGCGAGGCAGCAGACTGCATTAAAGAGGGTGAAAAATATATAAGACACACCGAGCAGAAGAGCGAAAAAATCTAGCTGGAAGTGTGTTTAAGATAAAGAATGGGACATTTTTCCAATTATGGTACATGAAAAACAAGAGGTCAGCGGAGGAGACAGCGAAGCCTCAGAGGGAGAACAAGGATAATTTATTGACTGAAGAAATACACTTTGCCGGGGGGGGGGATTAAATGAATTCTTTACATCAATGTTCGCAAAGGAATATGGAGGCAGTAGATGTTATGAACTGACACCAGCTCTCCTATGCTGAGGAGACAAGAAGGCTGTTCTTTCGGGAGATGAGAGGATTGTCAGCATAAGTGACCATGGAAGAACATTGAGAGATCGTATCACAAGTATTTAAAGTCGTATAGATTAAATATTCGGGCCACTCTGGAAGCGGCGTTCAGGAAGAGATGACACAGTTGGGGTCAAAGACATTGGGGGAAAGAGTTACACTAACTGGACTTTCCGTTAAAATCTGAAATGGTTCAGTATGAAGGATGACGGCCGCCACTGCCCTGGCATTTTTCTCACAAAGCATCACGGGTGGCTCGTTGAGAGGACCATAAAATACGCTGGAAATCTATGACTTGGTCCATGCTGGGCTAGAAGGCATGATGAGTCAAGGCTCAACCCGTGAGATACCATATCCCTCGTCTGCTCCTCATGGCAGTCAGCGATAAAAGTAACTCGAAACATATTTGTTATACAGTAGGACCCCCATATCCACTGATTCATTATCCACTAGTTCAGTTATCCACAGTTGGCTGGGGGCATTAAATAATTCAGCAGCCACAAAGCAAGCTATTGTCACAAACAGCAGCTGTAAAGCAAGCTACTGTCTCAAAACAACAGTCATAAAGGAAGCTACTGCCAGGAAACAGCAGTTTGGGGGTGGGTGGGCAGGCGTTCTCTCTTATCCACGGTTTTCATTATCCACGGGATGGCCTGGAACCAATCCCCAGCGGATATCGGGGTCCTAATGTACTGGAAAGGGCATGACACTATTGTTCATCAAGTCATAACGATAAGCATATCATTACACTTGGACTACTGGGAAGAGGAGTTCATTCCAGGCAAATCAGGACTTGCTGTTCCTTGCTTCCAAACAATAAATCAAACATATTTTCTGAATCGTGAATTGTCTGCAGGGAGATTTTTTTCTTAAAAAAAAAAATATTCTCGATTCAACCCCATTTCCATTCATTCCCTAGATTTCCAACTTGACACATGAAATATTTATGAAGAAGCAGAAATCTGCTGAGGAAACAAAACATGGAGAATGGGGCCAGTAAAGACCAAAAGGAGAGCGGCAATAAATTCCCGAATGACAAATAGACTAGGATCTCCGGCTGATGCATTTAGGAATGTCATGGCATCCGAAATTCACCGTGGCCAGAGCTCGTCGAGGGACGGAGGGAGATATACAGTTCCTGAGATCGGGGAAGATCTTAAGAGGAAATATTTGGGGGCATGAAATTTCTCTGGCAAAAAAATATTTGGGAGCAGAATATGATCTGGTGTTGGAGCTTTTAAGAAATGATAGGTCAGGATTACATTTGTAGATAAATTATGTGGCATGGAAAGATGGATGCCCTGAAGAAAAAGTACCTTTGGAGACCCAGAATAAATCGCTGCAATGCTAAATAAGGCCTGCTTAGCTCTTTCTAAGATGCTGTGATAGTTTCAGCTTATCTTTCTTTTGGAAGAGAGAATTGCAAAAATGAAGGAAGGTATGGCGAGGGATAAATGAACGGTACAGAAATGTACAGAAGAGGTCTTCATGAGGTAGGCATCTTGATTCCAAGGGGATACCTCGAAAGCTGCTAAAGAAAATGTGGTAGATTTAGCTGAGAAAAAACGACATCATTTCTTCATGGAAATTCTGATCATTGTTCCAAGATACCTTGATGGCAACTGGCATGGGTGGTTTTGAAGCTGAGTTGCCAAGCTCCAAGTGTCTGGGGAATATTTGTTTCATTTTCTGCCCCTCCAAATTATGCTGGGAATGACTGGAAGCCCACTTTCAGTTGATACAAAACCAGCCCAGAGTGTTACTTGAAAAAACAAAGTGATTACGGAAACAAGATGGCGGGGGATTTGTTGTTTTAGGGAAGCACTGGGCCTTTCCCTCACCAAACTAAAATCCCCAGGCTTTGATTGTCAGGGTCAACACGGCATCAAACTATGACTCTACATATACTTTTAGTCCCTGTGTTTCTCCTGGAACCTATTCTTTGTTCACCTCAAAAGACTTCATTTCTGCAAGCCTGGTCGTAGTCTCAAGGCATTGCATGTCACAGGGACAGAAACCTGGTAAGAGCAAGAGATGTGTATTTCCTTTAGTGTTTGATTTGTCGTGTTGGGAGTTTGATTCCCCAATTTGTCTCCTTGTCAGAGAGCTGAACTCAATGACCCATTGGGTCCCTTTGAGCTCTGCACTTCTAAGACGATTAAGAGATGACATCCCTGGGGTATTCATTGTGAGCCTCTCTTTTTTTCTCCCTCCAGGTATGTTGATCGCAGCAGCCTTTGGGACTGCAGTCCAATGGCCCTGTTCCAGGACGGCCAGCAGACAGGGACCTACGAAGACAGACGATGTGGTGATGACATCTGGCCTGGATGCCTCCAAAAGGGGATTGGACAGATTTCTGGAGGAAAAGTCCATCACAGGTGACAAACCATGATGGAGATGTGTCATCTCCAGGTTTAAAACCAGGGTACTTCAAGGGCCAGATGCAGGGGAGTGGTATCAGGAGACAGATATCTAGTCTCATTTGGTGGGGCCACTGTGAGATACAGGAAACTGGACTCTTATATTCTTATGTTCTTAAGATGAACTCAGTTCAGGAGGTCCAGACTCCAGAGCCAGCATCCAAGATCCTCCAAGCCATGCAAGCAGAGAGAGTCCAAAGGCATGATCTAGTAGTCAAAAGGGACATAACTAGCAAGGTCAGGGTACAGAGCATTCAAGGGCCAAGAAAACACCAAGTCCCGCAAATTGCAACCCCAAACGAAGGGTTGCTTATCACCTGAAATGTCTTCAGCCTCACCCGGCAGCGTGGGGACAGGCATTTGGGCATTTAGGAAAAAGACCTCAGCTGCAGAGTTTGGCCTGGGGGGCTCCCAAGGAGAAGGAAGGAGAGGAAGGCAAGGACACCTCTGACTCTGGGAAGTCTTTACCCACAATCACGTGTTTCAGTCTGAGCCTTCAAGCTGGGCTTCGGCTTTCTGATGTCTCCATTCCAGGACACTGGTGTGTGTGTGTGGGGGGGGGTTGTGTGCCCACGTCATTGATAGAAGGACTCCTGGAATGGCAGGGCCATCCTTGTTACAAGAGTTGTCCGACAGAGGCCTGGCACCAGCCAGAGAAGGGGAGACACTGCGTTTGGGAAACACTGATCCATAGGCGCACCTACAGAAAGTCAAGAAAGGCCAATGACCATTGGCCTTCAGGCCAAGTGGGAGTGCCTGCCAGGGGACAGAAGAGAATAATGATTATCCAATCTAGCAAAATGTTCCATCCCATGAATAAAAAAAATGGATTCCAGATGCCTTCACCAGATGTTTCCTCATACTTAATTGTGCCTAGCACACCGAATGAAGCTCAGAAATGCAGCTACATTCGCAAAAGAGAGAGAGAGAGAGAGAGAGAGAGAGAGAGAGAGAGAGAGAGAGAGAGAGAGAGAGAGAAACAGACACTTTATTTGGTTTTTCAAGCAGAAACCTGATACTCGTGTGCCAGCTGTTTTAAAAGGTACAAATCAAGACATGTTTCCAAAAATACAGAGGTGGCTGTCAAAAACTTTACAATCTGATGACAAGGAAATAAAGGTCACCCATATCTTGAACAGACTCTACATCTGTTCCTTTCACAACCAATCATGTGGCCATCCTCAAATCTCTTCCAAAATGAGTATATCACAGGACTCTTGCACTCCACATATCGGTACAGTTTTGATTGACTCTCTTGGTTGCGTGTGCAGGAAACCTCTCAGCTTTGGGAGACAAAACAATAATCATGGAGGGTAGGTCTGAAAGATACCAATGTGGTGGTTCAAGTCTCAAGGAACTGCTGATGTTTCCTACCTGTTCCCAGCCAAGCTCAGTAGACATGTGTTTGTACATCTTATGCCGATCCAACTTTGCTGGAGTAGAAAACCAGTTGACCCCCCCCAAAGTCTCAGAAAAGTGAAGCAGGGAATCCAAACCATTGATATCATTATCCTCCATGGATTGTCTAATCGCATTTAAAGGTTCCTGTACTAAAGACACCTGCTGTGCTTAAATTTGAGATGTTTGAGAAAGTGCTTCCTTCGGTGCATCTCAAATCTCACATCTTCGGTTTCAGTGTCTGCTGCCTCTTGTGTTCAAGGATCCCCCCAGGCATAAATTATTTATCCAGCTCTGGGACATCCCTTTCACTTACTTTCATTCTAAATTGAATAGCCCTAACGGTTGTAACCTGTAGGAGTTGCTGCAGTCCTTGGGTTAAATTGATCAGTCTTTTCTATCACTTTTCCAGGTCTACAGATATCTTTGTTCAAATGTACAGGTATTGACCCAATAGTGCATCCACTATTACCTGTCGGAAGTGACCGGGTGCAACTCAGCTTACACTTGAGAAGATTTTGTTTCAACTATCCTTCATTTGTTCTGATGTGTACTGTTCTTCCTTTCCCATATACAGTAGCTTGGGTGCAGGGTATGTGAAGGATTGTGCCTTCCCAGACAAACAATGCATCAGTGGTTCGTCTCCATCTCCATTCTAGGATAGTGTGTGATACACATTCCTGCAAAAGTGTTAATATAAGGTTGCAAACTTTCTAGTGCAATAGCTCCAAAAAGGCCTTAAAGACCTGGCTTTTTTGTGAGGCGTTTGGCAACTGTTAATTTTTTCCCCTCCCTCGCCCTGCCATCCTGCCATTGATTCCTTTTTGTAGTTTTATTATGATGTTTTATTTAATTTGTTATTTTTGTCATTGTTTTTATTTTGTAGGTCCAGTCAGCTTGCGTCCATGAAATGGGCCACCTTGTCCTTTGTCCTAGCATAAAAAAATGTTTTCAAACAGTCCAACGTCTCCGAAGATAGGACCTAGCCTAGAGCTCACGGATCAGTAGAATGTTCCTGAATGTCAAACACTTACTTTAATAAGGGGGAACAGGGGAATATGGGCACCAGAGTTTTAAAATAAGTTAGCAGGGGCAAACCAACCCATTGCCTGTAGCAAAGGAGGACAGTCAGGACTACATACTTGATATTGTCTCTTCGGTCTCATTTCTGCCGATAAGCCTTGTTATCAGAATTTACTAGTCACCTAGTTATGACTAAGCTGAAGACAGGATTCAGCTCTCTTCCACATCTCCGATCAGCCCCGTGACTCGCTACGCCAACATTTGAAACTGATAAATTTCAAAGGCTTCAAATCTGTTCCTCCGCTGTATTATACATGTCACAACAACCCGACACTTTCCAGGAGACAGCAGTTGTGGAATACATCGCACCCTTTGACAAGGAGCCTGGCGCTCAAAGACCCGCTCTTATCTCATCTCGCAAAGTGATTTCAATCACAACAGATGGAGACAGCTCGGAACAATGCAGTTCAAAGGGAAATGGAGACAAAGCTACCTCTAATAAGGCCAGCCTTGAGGGGGTGAGAAAGGAGATTGGAAAAATATATGATTTTGTTTTCGTTATGTGCATACGTGTGCATGGAATCTGTCAGGACACATATCTTATTTTTAAAGTACTAGCAAAAACAACAACAGCAGCAGCAGCAGCAGCAGCAACGAAGACTGCGGTGACAATCTCATTAGTTATACCCGTATATACTCGCGTATAAGTCGACCCGAGTATAACTCAAGGCTCCTAATTTAACCCCCCAAAACTGGGGAAACGTATTGACTCGAGTATAAGTCTAGGGTGGGAAATGGCCTGGCAGCTCCTCCTCTGTGAGCTGGGGGAGCGGTGCGTGATGTTTAAAATGACTTTTAGCCACTGATGCAAGTGCTTGGGTCAGTGGCTAAAAGTCATTTTAAACATCGCGCACCACTCCCCTGTAATGCAGGGGGGGGGGTCAGGAGAAGCGGTACACGATGTTTAAAATGACTTTTCGCCACCAACCCAAGCACTTGCCTCAGTGGCTAAAAGTATTGACCCGCATATAAGTCGAGGGCCCCTTTTTTCAGCCCAAAATTAGGGCTGAAAAACTAGGCTTATATTTGAGTATATACAGTATCTACAAGCACGTTACAGACACTGCTGATTTGGATGGCAAAATATTGCAAGGGAGGAAATCAGCACATGTTGTACATCAGTGCGACACATGGAGCTGCATGCATCTTCCCATGCTGCAGGCAATGCCAACACTGACTTTCTTAACATGTGCCCATTTGCCACTGAAAACTGGGCCGCCGGCATTATGTGGGTGTGAAAGGACACTGATATCCGCCAATACGGGCTGCATCTTTGGTCCAATTTTGACACTGGTCATCATTTCAGTGTCTTCGTGTTGTTGTCCAGGAAGGCGGTTTCATTTGCCCCCCCCATGAGGATTTCCTCATGGTTTCCCCACCCCAAGAGACTATAAATATGAGTTGTATCTGAATCCTTCAAAACCTTTTATTTATTTAATTGAAATATTTTGACCCTGACTTTCTGCTAGGGAAGAAATGCGGCTTGCAACACTGGAACAATATTTAAAAGTTGAAAGCGACAAGTATGACAACGGCAGTCATCGCCCTCTGAGAAATGGAAAATATGAACATGGAAAACACAAGTGTATTAAAAATCCAATCAAAGCACTAATGCATAACAATCCATTAAAAATATTCTATGGGCAATCGGTTTCAAACAGAGACCAAAACTTCCCAGGGAGAAGGTGTAGGGAAGATGTAAGAAGCTACTTCTCTGAATGATGGATGGGACTCCTTGTGCCATTAAATTATCACGATCCACAAAGGGGAACTCTAAGAGACTGTCTTGGTGGATCTCCGGAACCTCAAAAATTCAAAACAGAAAACATTGTGATGTCACTCCGTGGAAGCCTTCAGGAACTGAACTTCACTTCTGAAATCGGTCACAACACCCCCCTACTTACATTATAATGGCATACTCTGATTCTTTTCCAAACCAGATGAGATTTTTTTTCCAGTTCATGCGGGGGGGGGTGCTTCTCTGTGTAGCCCCGGTGGAAAAACGGACAGCACACCGCCTTCTGAATTTGTCAGAGCGACCCACTTGGATCAGAGCTTAGAAGTGGGACCTTTTGGGGGTGGTGGGATTGCCACTCCCAAAATGGCCAGCTCTGTAGAATTCATCATCCCTGGCCATGCTGACAGGGGATTCGGGGTGTGGGGGATTCAGGGAAATATTTCCCACTACTTGGGTTTCTTTTTTTTTTACCTAATTAATAAATTATCAGGACTCTGTTTATGCACCTGCTGCTTTGTGTGTGTGTGTCTACACACACACACACACACACACACACACACACACACACACACACACACAATGCTATGTTTACTGTTCACTTGGTAAGGAAAGGGGCTTTATGTGTGTATCTATCTATCTATCTATCTATCTATCTATCTATCTATCTATCTATCTATCTATCTAAAGTCATTTTCCTTACTTAATGAACAGTACACATAGCACAATGGTTCGGATATCGCTGGAGCCCTGCCAGTGAAAATTACCCCTCTTCCACCAAGATAAACATCATATTACTTCATTACCCTTTTAAAACATATGCAAATTAAACCCATTATTCTTTCTTACTGCAGAAATGAAGTTCGTTTGGCGGGGATTCATCAGCTCCCTTTTGTTCCCCTTGGCCGTGAATGGTGGCGTTGGAGGGGGGGGGCACTGTGTGTCCGTCAACCCCCTGCTCCCCATCTTTGAATCCAACATTAATACCATTTGACAGTAATAAATAACATTTATCACAATGGGGAATCTAATAATGATTTTTCGTCTCTCTCTTTCCCCCACCCCCCACAACCCCAACTAAGCAGGCTCATCAGCTGACAACTGCATAAATGAGATTAGTATAACAGCTGCCGATGACAAATGTATCTAAATCATTTTAATGCCAGCTAGGGCTTTTGATCTCCTTCCATGCTCGCTTGCCAACACGAAATCCATTTCTCCCAGATTTCTGTTTTTTATTATATAGATACATGTATGTTCCAGAGAATGAGATGCTCTCCGTGTTCCCACAATTAAAGGAATTAGGAAAAGGAGCAGAGCTACACCTCTGCAATGTGCGTGCACACATGCCATATCGAGGCACATCATTTTCGCCTGTGTCAGTTGTTCTTCCCAAATTATTTCAGAATAAAGCCTCCACTGGAGATATCACCATGCCCCTCCCCTTCCGTGCACTCATTATCAAAGAAGTTTGAATGCAAATTACAACATTAACAACCACTGTCGCTGCTTTCGGACAGGGATCCTCGGTTTGGAGGCAATCGAAACGAACGCCTAGCACGACGACAGACTGTCTTGCACACACGCAACAAACAGGTATTAGAAACCACAAATCATCGGGTGAAGCAGCACAAACAGATGGTTGCCCTTAGTTAGTTCGTTATCTTTATTTACGGTCAATGACCAAACTAGAGGGTTGCCCTAATGAGAGGGGGAGGCCTCTTTGAACCAGCAGTGTGATGTTTTCCATTAAGCAGTGAAATAGCGCTAATTCTTTAAACACGTCACTGGCAGTTTACACATCATGCTTCCTTAGTTTCACCGCTCTCCACAAGATGGCATTCAAGAAACAAGGCTGCTTGCCCAGATAGCCTTTGGGGCAATCAAAGCCACCAAAAAATGAGACAGCCAGGTGGAGAAAGGATAGGACAATATTTATCAAAGACCACGTACTCTAGTAGAGGCCCTCGAATTCAGGAGACCTGAGTTCAAATCTCCACTTGGCCATGGAAACCAAGTGGGTTTCCAGACATGGACACTGAATGGGGGAGAAGAACTGGTAAAACCACTCCTTAAATATCTCAGACACCTTAAAAGCCTGATTAGGTTTGCTAAAAGTCAATTCCAATGTGATGGCCCAGAACCAGAAGTTCTAGGCATTAAATGGTACCTGCCTGTGAAAGATCGCCTCATCAAAATTAACATTCTAGTCCTCTAACCCTACCGACCTCTCTCTTCTTCCTCTGCCTCCCATATTGGGTGTAAGGTCTTCCACTCAATCGTTATGAAGCCCCAAATGCCACCATGGCAATGAATGGATAAATAATTTAAATCACCCTGCACCAACTATCCATGGGAAGAAGGGAAGAAAAGTGAATGAACACACACCCTACACGGGGGAATCTGTACATGAAGGCACTGCCAGAGCTATGGAGTTAGAGGAGGTCTGCTCTGGATCAACAAGCTTCTCAGATTGAGCTCCTTGACCAGAGTCGGCAGCTTAGAGGGATCAAGTGGAACCCTATAGACACCCTGTGTTACCTGATCTCTTTTTCATGGATTCCTGGAAGTACCCCATCCCTGAGGTTTCACATTACAAAGGGTAGGGTGGAAGGGCCATCTTTTGGGACATGGTCATATTGCCACACAGGTGACAGCAGCTACACAACAGCACTTGAGGTGGTTGAGATGGATGCTTGAGATGCAGAAAGCCCCAGATTTGGTCCAGAGGCTAAAGTGGGAGCCAGTGAGGTGTAGGGAGTAGAGCGACCCACTAGGACTCAGGAGATCTGGATTCAACTCTCCACTCAGAAACTCACTGGAGGCTAACACCGGTCAAACCATTCCTTTGCTTGGGAAGTGTATTAGGGTCAACCTAGGTCAGATTGAACTTGGCATCCCACAACAAATAGCAGATCTCCTGACCATGCTGCCACAGGTGTCTGAAGAATCGCCTCCAGCCATGGTTGATGAAATGGTTGGAATGGGGTGGTAGCCTAAGGGCTACTACCTCATATGTGGATTTCCAGCCCCCACTCCCCAGACTTCCAATTCTTCCAGTTTGGGAAACTGACCTTGTCCTAGAAAAAACACACAATGAAATTAAGGCCTGCCTGAACCAAAGAGGCTAACGGGATGAGGTCATTAAATTCTTGCCTGCAGCAGTTGCTGTTCTTGATTTTTAAAAAATGGCTCCACAGGCAGTGCGGAGAGATGACATCACCCTCTTTTCTTCCAAGTCTCTAGCAGTAGATTTGCAAGCTCATGGTCCCTTGCTGAACTTTTTTCCATTATTTGGCCCTCCTGCTTCCAGCTGCCATATTAATCTGTCCCCGTTTTGTTTGTCAGCTTCTTTCCAGCTCTCAGTCTAGGAAAAGGGGGCACCGATGTTCCATCCACTTGTTTTGCATGCATCTGTTGGAGAAGTACACACTGACCTTTTGTCTCAAGCTTTTGTTTGCAGAAGCAGGTCATTTGTCACGGGAGAGACGGAGGTACCTGCTCGGAGTCCTTTGGCAGCTTCTCTTATCATTTCCTCCAGTTAACATTTGTCACCTTTCATTACTTAATTCTGAAGCACCGACACGGGCGATTTGTATCCTCAACGTCTAATTACGGGCGGAGGACTTGGAAAAGCCAGAACAGGGAGGTGGGACTACAGCAGCGACCCTCTTCTGAAAAAGAACAACCCATCTGGCCATGTTGTATTGGCTACTGATTTGCTACCACATTGATTTCAAGGTTTTAATGATGACCTACAAAGCCCTAAACGGTTTAGGACCTTGCTATTTGGCAGAAGGGCTCCTGCTGCCAAATACTGCCCATAACACCAGATCATCTCGACCAAGGCATTTGAGGGTGCTGTCACTGAAGGAGGCCTGTAAATCTTTGACAAGGAACTGGGCTTTCTCAGTGGCAACCCCTCAGCTCTGGAATCAACTTCCCTCTGAGATGTGTTTGGCTCTTTCCCTCCTGGGCTTTAAGAAACCAGGAGGGAAAGAAGAAAAAAAGTCAATAGAGATTAAATAAAATTAAAAACATACAATAATAAATCAAAATTTTAATAAATCTAAAGGGGTGACAGTCTAAAGGAGAATTTTAATAACTCTAAAGAGGGTGGCAGTGTGAAAGTGGTTTGTGCTGACTCAGGCTGCTTTTACACGACCCCTAAAATTCGAGGCAAAGGGCTCCCAGATGAGGAGCTTAAAATTGTTTTCCCCACCAGCTGCGGACTTAAAAAAAATTAAGTATGACCACACCCACCTAAGCGTGCCCCAGCGCATTTTACAAGTACCTGGTCTCCAGAGGTGAAAAAATTTCTGATGCGGATTGTAAAGCTGTGGATACCGGGCTCTCCTAGCCTTCTGTTTGTTTGTTTTTTGTCCCCCCGCCCCTTTAACAGACTGGAATCCTTACAGGGCTGCTCCGACTTCAGAGGGAGGGGAGGGGAGGGGAGACTGCATTCTTTTCTCCCTTTTTTTCTCCCTCCCCTCACTGCAGGCAGGAGCAATGGAGTGCGGAAGGGTGGGAACACAGGAAGAGGAACAACACCCCACAATCTCTGGACCGAATTTAAGCTGCCAGCAGATTTTAGAGGTCATGTAAAAGCACTCTCAGAGATCCCTGCTCCAGATTATCACATGCCCACGCAGTAGAAGGGCCAGCCACCAGAGTCAGGAACTGTTAGGGGAAAATTTGCATAAGCGACAGAATTTGCAGACCTCAAGAGAGCACAACCAAAGATCACATAAATAATGCCTCTGCAGATCTGCATGCTAAGCAACCCTCATTGCTGTGATCCCACTTGGAGCCTGCTTACATGAGAATTGTCTGGACACCGTTTTCTGCCGGGTAAATGTGCTGTCAATTGTCCACACCCTGGTGGGAGAGAACTTCAGGACCTCAGCTGTTGTTCAAAGGTGGCACGGTTGCATCAAGGATTCTCCTGCATCTCATGCCCAGCAGCCATTGTGAGCGCTTGCTTTCCCCCCCAGACTCCCCTGGGGATGGGCTGCAGGTGTCAACAAAGTAACTTGTGTGGGCTGAGTTTATAGGGAGTGAATTCAAATTCAGAAAGCGCCATCCTAAGTCAGAGCTGACTGGTTGGCAGAGAAGCTTTAGAACATAAGAACATAAGAAGAACCATGCTGGATCAGGCCAACGGCCCATCAAGTCCAGCTTCCTGTATCTCACAGTGGCCCCACCAAATGCGTCTGGGAGCGCACAAGACTAGATCTCTGTCTCTTCATACCACTCCCCTGCATCTGGCCCTTGAAGTACCCTGGTTTTAAGCCTGGAGATGGCACATCTCCATCATGGTTTGTAACCTGTGATGGACTTCTCCTCCAGGAAACTGTCCAATCCCCCTTTGAAGGCATCCAGGCCAGATGCCATCACCACATCCTGTGGCAGGGAGTTCCACAGACTAACAACACGCTGGGTGGAAAAGGTGGTGTGGTGATATCTTAAAGTGCAGCAGAAGATGGAACTTAGATTTGAGCTGCTGAAAGTTTTGACAACACAGAACAGGTCAAGATTTCTAATTTACTTTTATTCCACCTAGGATTGGCTCTCCCTTCCTCTCTCCCTCCCTCCCTCTCTTTTTTTAAACAAAACCTGTTCTAACATTTTCACTATGCTGTCATTGGCTTTTGTCTTATATTTATCACCAGGCCTTCAATTTCATCTCTAATTTAGAGAGCTGGTACTTTTCAAAAGACACAATGCCTGCCTGCTCGGTAGTCGGTCTCCTGTCAGTTCCTGATTGTCTGATGCCTTCTATTCATCACCGCTTCAATTTATCCTTTGTACGGTGCTCCCAAGAACCCAAAGGTGGACAATAGGGGGAAATGTGAGAGAACTTATTTGCCGTTAACGCTTGACGATACAAATGCTAGCCACATGAAGGTGTGGGATGTATACAGAATTAGCTTTATAATCCCAGGAAATGCATCCATTCTATCCCAAAGAGAATAGAATAGAATCTTCATTGCATAATCGTCAGAGCGTTGCAAAATAATACACAACAAACAAGCAAACAAACATACTATCATGCCATAATTATCACTATTTATACAATAAAATAAACAATATTGATATGAATACTTTAAAGTATAGTATAAGAATTAGAGATGGGCATGAATAAAAAAATTGGTGTTTCGTTTGTTGTTTGTCGTTTGGGGGGGTCCGTTTCGGTTCGTTTCTGTTTTTTGTGAATTTTTGCAAAAAAATCCTTTTCATTTTTGTTCGTTTCGTTACCGTTTCATTACCATTAATGTCAATTTTTTTGTGTTTTTTTAGCATTTAAAGCAGTTCACTGTATTACCGTAACGAAAATGAAACGGACGACAAAATTTCTGGTGTTTCTGTTTGTTTCGTTTCATTTTAGAGACAAAATTCATTTGTCGTTTTGTTGCGTAACGAAACAAAAAACAAAAACGGAAATGAAAAATTGTTCGTTTTGTGCCCATCTCTAATAAGAATATAATATTGACTTACTTAAACCAATTTATCAAAAATCTCCAAATGTAGCAGTAGCTTTCCAATTTTGAAACTTTTGCCTTATAGCATTTAAATTACATTCTAAAAGACTTTATTCATACCTCTGAATCTTTACCTTTAGCCATATATGAACCAAGAACCAAGCTCCTCTTGGCCCTGATTTTTAAAAAAAGGAAAGGCAACAAGGTGATACAATACCATTCTATGATAGGGGAATGGGACCAAGGAGGAAGTTGAATATTTATCATCATCATCATCATCATCATCATCATCATCATCATCATCATCATCATCATCATCATCATCATCATCAGGAAGGGGGGCCTATATGTAATCAAGCCCAGCCCTTGTCAAGGAGGAACAGTGGGGAGCTGAACGCCCAAGCTTGAACTCGGTAGCCAGTTGCCTTAACCACTGATTTATCAACCAGTTCCTGAGATATCCAGTAGATCCTACTTCTTCTTTTCCTTGAGAACAAGGAAAACACAAATTTAATAGTGATGCTATTCTAAATTGAGATAAAACAATGCAAGACACCCCCATGACTAATTAGAAGTGGTCTACACATTTACTTTCATTGCCCATATGCCCTTCAATGCCCAAGGGCAAATAGTACCCTTCAATAGATTCCTTGAGGTCAGTAGAGTGCCCTTGCTTCCAAATGGGTAGCCCCTGAAACACTAAACAACCTTGTGACACCTTCAAGAATGAGACAGTCTACTTGGCATAGAGCTTTGAGAACTCCAGTCCACTTCCAACATCCAGTAGATCGGATTCCATCCTATAAATGAAAAGTTAGAGTTGGGAATTCTAAATCCAGTAAAACTGTGCCCCTTTCTTCACAAAGTAAATGGTTTGAGCTCATAGCAAAACCTGAGATGTTATGAGGTTCTCCAGCATTGATACGTAACCAAACTCTCTCTCTCTCTCTCTCTCTCTCTCTCTCTCTCTCTCTCTCTCTCTCTCTCTCTCTCTCTGGAAAATTGTTTAGGAAAAAAATCAGAAAGCAATTTACCTACACGAGATAAATGTATGTCAATTGCTTTTAACTCCAACATACAACTTTAATTGTGAGGTCACAGAGAAGAGTGGGGTGGGCGGGTCGGTGGGGGAGAGAAAACAAGGTGTCTTACAATGATATTTTTAATGACGCACAAAAAAAATGGAATAGCTTTGCATTTGATCATTATACATATCTCATATCAGCATGAGATCATACATAATGCCAGCATGAGAGGAAAAAAACCCCTCATAATAGCAACATTGAGGGCATGGCTCTGGGTTTTTTAAGAAGGTGAAACCATGCTAAAAATTTTCGGGGTGGGGTGGGGACAGGGACAAAAGATCACGATTAAAGATAGCATTTGAAACGGAGGAATAAAAGCTCAGAAAGTGTTGTGTTTGAGGGCTTCCTGAATGTGTTTTAAACTTTCATATCATTCCTGAAGTGCCCGGCTTTAATGAGACAAACCACAGATGAAAAAGTGGATGGAAATAACTCTGAATGAACAATCAAGGGAGTACTTGAAAAATCAGGACCGCTTGAGAGGATTCGTGAAAAAGGCATTTAACTGAGCACAGTGCAACAAAAGGTTCAAAACAGGCTTATCACGCTGTAATTTGATTGTTGAAATGGCAATATTTGGGAGGGGGGGTTCATAACTTCTGCAAATGTTCCGTGAGTGACAGAGAGAAACAGATTTATGGCTGCCCTGTAACCACTTTCTGGTAAAAAAAAAAAAAAATCCTCTCCGATCGATCGCGGACCCATAGCCATAGATACTTCCATCTCACATCCATGAAAGGGCTTAGGGGTTGCTGTCAGGTCAATTCTACCGAGAGCTTTGTGTCAATTGAAGAAGGAAACTAGGAGATAACACCAGTCGTCTTGCTCCTTGCTTGGTTCCTCTCACAGGCAAGGACACAGCCAAGGTTGACCCTCCCGTCAGGCAAAGTGACCCCCCCTCAGGCAAGCAGGTTTGGAATGTCATCCAATAGCAGCAGTTGGGATTGGGGTGTGTGTGTGTGTATATATATATATTATTAATTATTAATTATTATATTTATTATAATATATAATAATATAATATAATTATATTATAATTATTATAATATAATAATTATAATAATAATAAATAATAACCATTTATTGTACCGTATCCTGTTGCTGCTCATTTACTGTAATAAAGTTTTGATTGATAGGGAAATGAATGAATGAATGAAGAGCCCAGTATTATGTTTACACATTGGCTTACAAGAAAGCTTGCTGTCAAAAACCTGGAATATAGACATAGATATAAATATAGATAGATAGATAGTTTTCCCTCCTGCATTTTCTGATTACCCTTAATCTTAATAATAATCTTTGAACTGCAGATCTGGGAGAAACCCTATGGATTATCGATTCTTGCCTCTGTCGGGTTTTCACAACCCATCCACTGACTACATGCTCCTAAAGAACAGAATGGCAGGAGCAAACAAAGAACTTTCAAGGCCAACATTAAGTTGAAATAAAAAATATCCCCCACTACCGCCACCGCCACCACCACCACCAAGAAAAAACAAACAAACAGAAAACACAATGCAGAGGATTCATCAGGAAAGAGATTAACTTTAAAGTACCTATGACAAACAAAGGCACTGAGGCTCAAACTAATCCACTAATGGATTTTTCTCTCCCATCTGAAGCCTTCCGACGAGATATATCTATGCTAGTCTTTGCATTTGGACCACTGCAGAGCAGGGAGATCCGTAAAATGTCATGCAGCATCCTACTTGTTATACAGCAGGAGGCTCAGGAGAGTAAATTAATGCATTCAAGGTCAAGTGTGTTTTATGTTCCGTAAATTGACTTGAGCTTGATTTGGATGCTGGGTCAGTTACACTTTTAGTTACAAGTTAAGCTCGCTGTTAAAAGCTGGCAGAAGAAAGCATGTGCCTAGGTAATTTTGGCATTCCAGAAAAGCTCTAGGTACCCCTAAACCCCAGCATTAGATGGATTATCACTAATTATTAATGAAACTATAATAATATTTTTCCCACCCCATCCCATTGGGCTATTAATATTTCTCTTGAAATTTCCAGAGGGACAGCCACGTTGGTCTGTGGTTGGTAGCCCCTGAAACATTGAACAATCTTGTGACACCTTCAAGAATGAGACAGGCTACTTGGCGTAGAGCTTTGAGAACTTCCGTCCACTTCCAACGTCTGGTAGATCAGATATCATCCTATAAATGAAGAGTTAGAGTTGGGAATTCTAAATCCAGTAAAACTGTGCTCCTTTCTTCACAAAGCCGATGGTTTATGCTCATAGCAAAACCTGAGATGTTATGAGGTTCTCCAGCATTGATACGTAACCAAAACTGATGTTAAGAGTTTGGTTCAGGGTTTTTCAATTTAGTCTTAGTAAATATTGAATAATCTTCTGGTGATTCCAACTGGAGTTCAATAACCCCAACAGGCACATGTATTTTGAAGGTGTAAAACTGGGTTGAGCCAAATCAGAAGCATGATAGGGGATAAAATTTCCCTCTCTCTCCCCCCAATGACAGGACTGGATTAGAATCAGTGCACCCAAACAATCTGAGGGAGCTACTTGTTCTTCGGAAGAAACACAGCCATACAATGCCAAGATGAATGGTTTCATCACATCTGCCCTGGATGGCCAGATAGCTCAGTGGCATCGCTGTTGAGACAGAAGTTGAGAGTTTGATTCCCCACTCCCACTCCTGGGAGTAAAGCCAGCCTGGGTGACCTTGAACAAACAAAGTGCCCCCTCCCCAAAAGGTGGAAATGGAAAACCACTTCTAGAAAACCCTCCAAAGGGTCGCCATATGTCAGAACTGACTTGGTGGCACATGATGATGATGATGATGATGATGATGATGATGATGATGATGATGATGATGATGATGATGATGATGATGATGATGATGTCCTGCCTCTAACACTACAAGGACTGCCAACATCCTAGTCTGCTACAACATGAGTACAAATCTTTTTTAAAAATGCTATTTCTTGCTTAAATGAGGTGCAGCCCTCATGCTTTCTATCTAAAGCATAGAAATCTTAAACCTGATTAAGATTTCAAAGAGAAACTGGCTCAAGAAAAGCTTCTGCAGTATCCAAATGATAATTGATTCATCTTCTTCTTGCATTTGGCTCCCGCAGCAATACGTTTAAAAGAAAGTGGTACGGTGACCCCTAGACATAACACTGCCATGAAACACTGCCCAGTGTTCAGTTATCAAAACATATCACAAAACAGCGTGATTGCCAAAACAGCTCCTCCATCTGCATTTGCTGCCCCGTGAATGTTATTGCACTTGTCTCTTTGAGTAAACAGAAGCCACTTTTCACGGCTCAGATGAATTGTGCCATTCAGCTCATCTTGAGGCGGGTTTGATCAGTTACACAAACCTGGAACGCAGGGAGCAATCGGTCTCTGACAAAAGCAACATATATCCAAGAGAGGAGATTGTTACCTGTGCAGTTTAATGAGTCGAGTGAAGGGCTAAAGACTCAGGAGGCCTGAGGTTCAAAGTCCTGCTTGACCATGGAAGCTCACTGAGGTGTGTGGAACTGGTAATACGCCACTCCTTAAATATCTCATCTACCTAGACAGGAGCCCTGTGGAGCAGTAGTTAAAATGCCTGTCCTGCAGGCAAAACTGTGCTCACGACCTGGGGTTCAATCCCAGGTAGCAGGCTCAGGGTTCACTCATCCTTCCATCCTTCCAAGGTTGGTAAAATGAGTACCCAGCTTGCTGGGGGGGGCAATGTGTCGCCTGCATACTGTAATTAAAACTGTAAACTGCCCAGAGACTACTTGAAGTGGTATGAGGCGGTATATAAGCGGAACACTTTGCTTTGCTTTGCTTTGAAATCCCTATTAAGGTCACTGGGGTGAAGCTGCAACAGGATTCTGGCCCTTTGGTGCTCAGAATTTGTGTCAGTGGCACCTCCCTGTGTGAAATACCTGGAGCCCACAGAGAACTGGGGCCACAGACTTAAGGCCGTAGACCAGCCTGCATTGCACCACGACTGGAGTGCCTCCAACCACTGAGCTGGCCCATATTAAGAACATGAACGCATGACTTCAGTCATAGCAACACTGTTCTCGTACAAATGTACACAGTCCCTCCTTCCTCCTGCCCCCCAAATAATTACATGTAGGGCTATAATTAGTCACTATGATCCTGGACCGAAACCCTTGCTTGTCACCTGTGTTTTATTCATGTGTGAACCCATTCCTTCAAAGCCATTCTACAAAAGCAGAACTGGTCGGGGCTGGTGGCTTAATCATTCTCTCCTTCCGAGTCCATGGAATTATGCCGTTCGTTTTTATTTATACTTTCAGGGACTCTTCATGCTTAAGTATAAAAGGGACTTCAGTTCCCCAGTGCCTCCCTTCTGACCTGCACCCCTGCTGCAAATGATACATCGTCCGCGTGCTAACATGCTGATGATGTGTTATACTAATACATCCTTACATTGGCAATGGTCTAATGATCTGTCTGGGCATTAAATCAGTCCTGTGCTGTCAGAGTGATGATGTGTTACTTGGAGATACGACTGAGATCAAAAGGAACTACCAGGAGACCCAACAATGAGAGAATTATATTTTCAGATTTCAAGACTTGTTTTTAGCTAAGGGGAGAAGGGAAAAGAATCTGTTTGAGAAAGTTGGAGGAGAGGAAATGAAAGGTTTATTTCATTTCAAGTTGGATTCTTCCTTTTTTGCACTACCAGGTGTGAAGCTCTACAAGGATTTTTCACTTGTATTCCAGTCTACTGAACTTCCTTCTAAGTTGGTCACATGGCCAATGCTCTGGTAGCCCACGTCATCACTTCAGCTATGTTTCTGCCATGATTGGGCTAAAAGGAATTTGTAAAATACAATATACGTAGCAATAGCAAGATCCTACCAATTAATAAAATAAATAGAGCAAAAAGTGTTGTGCTACACATTCCATATTTCCTTGGTCTCAAGAATGGAGAGGAATCACTTAAATTGGAAGGACATGAGACAAAACCACGTGACCACGAACAACGCTGTCATGGTACAAACGTAATCGCGGAACAAGGTAGGATGTGAGGTAACCGCCTTTGTTGTGTTTTCACATGGCCACTGTCCCCCTTCTTAGAGATAATCAGAAGCCAGTCGAGATGGGCATGAACCACTGGTTTGTCAGTTTGGGCCCGGTTTTTTTAATCGAACTTCAAGGCCCTGCCTCCTTGTGTGAGCACCCACTCAAGGCAAGTGGCCTAACCCTAACCCTAACCCTGCACTGCCTCCTCCAGGCACTGTCTCTGAGTTGGTGACCAGTGGAGGAGGCAGGGGCTTCAATTGCCTGTCCTGCTGATGAACCGGCAACACCTGATGAATCACCGGTTCATGCCCATCTCTGGGGGGGGGGGGACACCGTTAGATCAGGCATGTCCAAACTTTGGCCCTCCTGATGTTTTGGACCACAACTCCCAGAATTCCAAGCCTGTATTTCCAATGGCAAAGGACTGTGGGAGTTGGGGGGGGTCCAAAACATCTGGAGGGCCAAAGTTTGGACATGCCTGCATTGGATGTAATACATTCCTTTCTTCTCATTATCGAGGGAGCGACCCGATCTGTGACTCGGGTATGCCTCGGCTAGTGAAGGACCACTCGAATGACGTTGTGCACCAGTTACACAATGTTGGCTTTTAATCTGTACAAACTGGGTAGGATTCTTGCCATACTTTTAAATTATAGGTCACCTTGGGTGCCATTTTGAGTACAAGGCTATTTAAATGGGGAAAATGCAAACACACACAAACATAAATAAATAAATGTAAATGCTGTCTTGGTTTTCAACTGCTGAGACCCCATGGGTCTGTAAGTTCCCTTGAAGAAATACACCCTTCACGCCGCAGCACAATGGAATTCTGTCTTTCTCTCCTTCTCTTTGTTACCGGCAATTTATTTGAGGTTCCTCCTTGTCCCACTTTGAAGTTCAAGAAGAAAGATGTTGTGTTTAATGAAGACTCTTTGAAATACCCTTTCCCTCGCAGCTGTGGCCTTTGTCAATACACATGGCGAAGAAAGTAAACTGGCCTCATTGTAATGCAGATCTCCCAGCTTCAGAATACATCTGTATCAAGCCGATCATTTCCCGTGGTCGTCAATGTATTTCTTCTATTATTCATAGAACACAATGTAAATGAAGCTATAAATTTTTGCCCCATAGTAAATGCAGAAAGGAAATAATGGAAACAGTGAATTATGAATGAATCACGGGTTCCTGTAATTCCTGGAGGGTTCTAATGGAAATGATTACAGCCCTGAAATGATACAGTCGTGCAAACTTAGATATCGATCTTTTGCCATGATTCCAAGAAGAAGGCTATAATTAATAAACACAATTTATGCATTTAATTTTTGTGCAGGTGGCTGACGATTAGAAGGATCAAAGACAAGCCCATACCAACGCTCTCCAAGAAAAAGTAAAGTGTTATTGCTTTGGGGATTGTTGAGATGGAGGAGAGAAACATAATGCCTTGGGGAAAAATGTGTTTCTGCTCCCAAATTTAAATTAGCCATAGGCAAACAGCATGAGATATTCTGAGGGAAGTATTTTGTTTGTTTGGTGGTGGGGGTGGGGGTGTTTAAGTGTGAAAGAGGACAATTGTATTTCCTGTTTGGACACAGAGGACTTGTGTGTGTGTGTGTGTGTGTGTGTGTGTGTGTGTGTGTGTGTGTGTGTGTGTGTGTGTGTGTGTGTGTGTGTGTGTGTGTGTGTGTGTGTTACATTTCCATACTACCCCATAGTGCAGGCATGTCCAAACGTCAGCCCTCCAGATGTTTCGGACCGCAACTCCCACAGTCCTTTGCCATTGGCAATCTGGGACTGCCATTAAAATTCTAGCAGTTGTGGTCCAAAACATCAGGAGGGCCAAAGTTTGGACATGCCTGCCATAGTGCTATTGAGTGTGAGGCCAGGAGTTTGATTGCCCCCCAGGAGAACAGCCAACCTGTATTGCCTTGGGCAAGCGGTGTCATCCCTGAGCACCCCCAGGAGAAGGCAATGGTGCATCATGTCTGAGGTCTCCATACCTAGGAACATCTGAGACAGGTCACCAGAAATCAAGAATCTACTTGACAGCATTTGATTCTTGTTAAAAAGCATGGGACATTCCATGTGGACACAGCCCAGGCCTATATTTACAACTGGTACAGTGTAACAAGCAGCACAGGGTGTTTGTTACACCCAAAAAGGAAAATGTGCC
This sequence comes from Phrynocephalus forsythii, assembly GCA_029282475.1. Classification (NCBI taxonomy): domain Eukaryota; kingdom Metazoa; phylum Chordata; class Lepidosauria; order Squamata; family Agamidae; genus Phrynocephalus; species Phrynocephalus forsythii. The sequence continues at coordinate 4,784,598 of JAPFRF010000013.1, forward strand.
CAACCTATAAACATAAGTGCAGGACTGAAAAAGAAAACTTATTAAATCCCCAAGTGTCAAAGGGCCTTTTCACACGACCCCTAAGATCCGCTGGCCCCTTAAATTCGGACCAAAGATCTTAGGGGTTTGTTGCTCTTCCTTCCTCCCCACCAGAGAAAGAGAGGAAAAAAATGCAGCTCACCTGGAGGAGCTTCCTGGCTCTGTTTCTCTTCTGTTTCTCTTCCATTTCTCTTCTGCTTGCTTTTTTCCCTCCCACCTCTTCTCTTAAAGGGGCGGGAGGCAAAAAAAAAAAAAAAACACAAGCAGAAACCAGGAGAGCCCCGCACTGACCAGATTAAATCCGGACCTGGGGATTTTCACCCACCTCAAGCAGGTACAAGAAAGTGCAGCTGGGTCCCGCTTAGGTGGGTGGGGTCGCACTTAATTTCCTGCAAACTCCAGAGCTGGTGGGAAAACACTTGTAAGGTCCGGAGTTTGCAGCCATTTGCTGCGGAGTTTAGGGGTCCTGTATAAAGGCCCCTAGTCACTGACTTCTAGAATGAGGCGAGAGTAGTTTGTATTTTCCAAAGAGGAATTGAGAAAGACAGGGATGGTGATAGGATGAAGATGCCACCTTGATGTTTTGTGTGCCATTCTGCCTGTATTTCATCTGTCCCTAAAATACGATGTTGACGTCCAGAACTGTAACTCTAAAATAGACAGCTCAACAATTGGTGCTCTCTCTGTGGCATGTTTACTGCCTGTTTTAACTCCCCTGGGATGCTTGTTAGGCAACCCAGGAGATTGGAGTGTGTTATGAGAGAGAGAGCCAGCTGGTGACACTGCAAGGGTGTGTGTGTGGGGGGGGGGGTGTTGTTGTTTAAAGCGAGTCTAAACTTTCCAAGCCAAAGAAAAAGTTCATCAAGGAAACTGTTCTGTGCTGCACATTTCTGAACCCTCTTGACTGGGGGATCGTCAAAACCTTGGACTTAATGACTTCCAGATGGATTGGCTTTCAATCTGAAAGTTCTACCTGGTCTGGTTAATAGGTAGGGGTTTCAGGATCTGAAGGCCAAATCATCTGGAAGGACAAAGCTGGGCAGTCACTTCAGCCGATGACTGCAAGGTCTCAACTTCACAGGGAGCTCTCCAGTGCGAAGAGGGAGGAGGCAGTCTGGCTGTGTGAGCCACTGACAGAAGAGGTCAACACAGCCCTCATTGTCAATGGCTGTTCAATGGACAGAGGTCTCTGGAATTCAAAGCCCTGGTCAACTGAAGTGGTGATATGCCACTAATTAATGTCCCGGATGGTATGCTTCACTGCCCACCACTTGAACTCACCATTTGAATAAATTGGTGTGTATTAAGTTATATAGGCAGCAACTGACTCTTCAATGATTGTTCTCCATGGAGAAATGGTTTTAAATCCTTCACTGAGACCAGAGTGGGGTTCCCGTATTGGATGTTTCCACTGGCCCCTGAAGATCTATTTGTTTGCCCCACTGCTTTCATAATTATTTCCATAATGGTTAGCAATTCTAGGCCTCTCTTTTGTGGAGAGTTCAAGTGCTTTTACTGCTTTATCATTTTGTTATTGTCAGTTAATGGTTTTAATGAATTAATCATTGGGTAGCATTGTACATTTCCAATGCACCAGGTTCACATATTCAGCAATACGTCATCAAGGGTTGGTCCATGCACTTGATGGGCACCATGTGGTTGATGCAGCTTTGATAGCTGCTACAGGCATGTGGGGAGGATCCCAGGTCCTGTGGGCAGCAAATATTTCATGATTCATTGGCAACAGCGGACTCCAAAGGAGCTGGTCTCAGCTTCTGAACCCATTTTCCTGGAATCTGCCAAGTGATTTTGCACAGCTTAGAGAGCTTCTGTAAAGTTTGGACTAAAACCCAGAACAGAGGTGCAAAATCAGTTGGCACAGGCCTGCCCAACAGGTAGACCGTGGGCTACTGGTAGCCTGCGAAGGGTTCAAAAGTAGCCCGCTGGCCACCAATAAAAAAGTGAGGTAATAAGTTCTCCACCCCATCCTCCCCCACCACAAGGACCACCACTGCCCCAGCAAAGTTCTGGGTCTGCCAGCCCACTGTCTCAGCTGAGTGGGGCAGTTCAAGGGCCATGGCATGGTCCCCTGCTCCCCCCCCCCTGGCCAGATGATTGAGCGGGTGCAAGGGAAGTGTGTGCATGGTCAGCTTTCCCATAGGAATGCATTGAAAATCAATCCATTCTAAAGGGAATGGATTTCAATGCATGCCTATGGGAAACCTCTGCTCTACGTACAATTTTTTTTTTACTTACGAACATGTGCTTGGAATGGATTAATTTCGTAAGTAGAGGTATTAGTGTAGTAGCCCTCAGGCACTGTGGACCAGAAAAAAGTAGGCCTCGGCCTGTTCAAAGTTGGATAACCCTGAGTTGGCAGATTCCAGGAATTTGCCTGCACAAGATTTCAACATCATCATCAACAACAGATATATGTGAGCTCTCTTGTGATTCAAAGCAAACCCGTCTCACAGAACTGGAAGGGGGGAAATGCAAAAAGAAAGTCTCCCTTCCTGGAAAGCTGAATTCTCTTCTGAATTCAGAAGAATTCTCTTCTGAATTCTCTTCCGCACTCACAGGGCTAAGAAGGCAGCAACCTGAGTTTACCAATATTAATCCTATACTCAGCAATAGAGAGGGGCATGAATAAAAAAAAATGACGTTTCATTTGTCGTTTGTCGTTTGGAGGGTCCGTTTCGGTTCGTTTCTGTTTTTCGTGAATTTTTGCAAAAAAATTTTTCATTTTTGTTTTGTTACCATTTTGTTACCATTTATTTCAATTTTTGTGATTTTTTTTAGCATTTAAAGCAGTTCACTGTACTGCAGTAACGAAAACAAAACTCATGACAAAATTTCCGGTGTTTCTGTTCATTTTGTTTCATTTTGGAGACAAAATTCGTTTGTCCATTCGTTGCATAAGGCAACGACAAAACAAAAATGGAAATGAAAAAATGTTCGTTTCGTGCCCATCTCTACTCAGCAAGGTAGGCACGCTTTGAGCTGTCCAGTGCATTCAGCATGGCAGGTTTCCAAAGGAGCTCCGAAATCTTATGCACTGTGCTGCCATTTATATATGCAACATAATTCAAATTACATTAAGAACTGCTTAGCGGAAGGAGGGGGAAATTTTCAAAATCCTTGTTTTTCTTTCACTGCTTTTCCCAGTGGAACGTTAAGTACCTTTTTTATTTTATATTTTAAAAGTAGGGGGGATTGATTAAAAACCCAGCAAGGCAATCCATTGCCACACTCTTTAATTCTCTAAATTGCAATCAGCTACAAAGTATGTATCACAGGACTTAAAACAGAAATACAAGACTAACTCCTCCGAGACTAGATTAGATCCACAGTAACGGTGGCAGCCCACACGGTAACACGTCTCCACCAGGAATGGATAAAATGGGACAAATATGAACAAAGCTCTTGAACCTTTCTTTTGCTTTGATGTTCAAAACCTGAGCCTAAATCCATGTCTCCTAATCCCTACTCTATATTAAGAAGAAAAACATAAAAACCTCTACATTCATCAGGCCCTTGCATGAAGTTTCTTCCATAATAACCCTGCAAAAATCTAAAACCAAATTTCTTAGTTCGACCAGAACTTGGAAACGTTCATTATTTTTGTTTGTCATTAGGTGTCAGCATTCTGAATCCATGTTGGCTGAGCCACAGCCCCAAAAATGTCTCCTTTGTAAATTCTTATATCAACATTTGCAATGAGGCAATTTCTTCCAGAACAACAGTAAACCAGTTTCACTGGCAGTATACTCAGTTCTACCAATGGTACATCAGTTTAGTACTTAGGCACAATCTGCCCCCTATTTATCACAATGCCTTTTCATCTATCCCAAGAAGAATCTGGACCACTTCATACCTCCACCAGGGAAGCCATTGCTAACCACCCGTGCTTACTGTGTGTTGGTTGCAGGAGTGTAACTTTCACACACCTGTGGCCATTGTCTGTTTAATGAGCCTATCCAGACCAGGGTGAATTGAAACCAAGGTGGAAGATAAATTGGAGTTTGCATACCGACCTTCCTCAGACAGAAAAAGTTACTTGGATGAGCAACAAAATGTTTCAACCTAACAAGAAAATAAATCCAGTTGCCATGACTCAACTTCTGGATAAGCTCACCTGGATGACTGAGAATCTTCACAGATGCCAAATACATGTTATTGCACTGAAATTCCATCTGCTCAATTATCATCTTTACCTACTTTCTCTTAAGAAGAGAATACAACATTCATTTCCAAAGAAGTGCAGTACCTCCGAAGTCAGAATCTAAACAGGGCTCCGGGTGAATTGAAGCAGACACCTCTGGCAGCCCTAAAGTATTATAAGGGAAGTTTTATTGTATTAGTCATTTCCCCCTGTCATTTTGCATTAGTGTCATATTAGCCTAATGCAGGACTAACATGATACTGAAATGTTAGCATATTACAGATTACGCAGTGTGCCAACTCTGTACCTGATCATATTTTTCCCATAATGTATATTTGTGAGTTGCATTAAAAACCAGAGAGGAGAACCCGACATGATGCCGTTTCACAGATATCCTGGTACAGCTTCGTTAAAGGCATTAACCACAACTGCCACGGTGCAACCCACTAATTGTAAAGACTTTTCTGAAGGCACCAAGTAAAAAATATGGATGTCTTGAAACAAGCAAAGCTCTCCTATGCGGTAATAACTTATAGAACAAGAATGAACACCACCACCAACGGCAGTGTTTGTTACAACGGTAACAAGTTTTGATTTCCAAGGAAATGTTCACTACTGGACTACAATACCCACCATCCATAGTAGTTGGGAAGGCAGGGAGATACAGTGCTAAAAATCACGCCCCTCCGAATTTTCGGCACGTTGATTGAAACTCTGAAGCTACTATTAAGGGCAAAGCTGTATAGAACGCATTACAGTATCGCAAGTGCCATGGAAAAATTCAGCATTGTTGAGATCACCAAAATTCTTCTCATCCTCTTTGTAGATCCAGCTTTTACAGGTTTCTTCAGCACTGGACCTATGGCAGATGGGCTTAGGAAATGAGGTCCAGAAGAATGTGTCAGAGAGAGGTTCACTTGGACTCTGTCACTAAGGATAGGATTTTCAAATTTCCTTGGATATAGATACTATGAAATCTCAATTCGGGGAGTTTGACATATCTTACAGACAATTTACAAACGCCTCAGTGTGGCTCACCCAAGTTCCTTTATGGAGCCAGAAGCTCCTTGGGTGAAGCCAAGCCTAGCTAAGACTCAAAGACTTCTGGTTTAAGTCTTTCTCTCCCAGGCATCACATTTAGGTGTTTGTAAGATGGTGTGTGGACTGCAAGGAGATCAAACCTATCTATCCTGAAAGAAAACAACCCAGAATGTTCACTGGGAGGACAGATTTTGAAGCTGAGGCTTCATTACTTTGGCCACCTCATGAGGAGAGAGGAGTCCTTGGAAAAGTCCCTGACGTTGGGAAAGATTGAAGGCAAAAGGAAAAGATGACGGCAGAGAATGAAATGGTTGGACGGTGTCATCGATGCAACCAATATGGATTTGACCAAACTCCGGGAGGCAGTGGAAGATAGGAAGGCCTGGCGAGCTCTGGTCCATGGGGTCACAAAGAGTCGGACACGACTGAATGACTGAACAACAACAAGAAGATGGTGTGTGGCAAGCAGAATTACAGTGTTTCAGGGCCATATATATACAGTCGACCCTTGTATAACAAACAGTTTGTATAACATAAAACCTGTACAACATAAAAAAATTTCCACAGACACGGGAAATTTGCTTAACAGAGTCACCTATGGGGTGAATCCGTACAACATAAAAATGGTCACAATTATGGATTACTCTGTTTTCAATGCATTCCTATGGGAAATTTGTATAAAGGAAAATCACTTAACAGAACTTCATTTGGAATGAATTAATTCCTTTATACAAGGTACTACTGTATATAATTCCTGTTTGTTAGTAAGGAACACCTTTCCATCCCTAAAATCCAGTCCCTCTTCTTTTTTTCATCCCAAACTTGACTTGTTTCTGCCTTTGTAAACTGTAGTAAATAGCTTTCAGATTGACTGATATAACTGTGGCGGCTGTTTAATGCTTATTGGTTTGTTCACTGCGTTGAGTGGCTGATTGATTTTATGTTGTGGTTGTTAGCTAACAGGTGTCCAGAATTATTATTTAAGTCTCCAGCATGGACTCCAGTGTTATCTCGCTCTGGTGCTGTTTTATACTATTGACGCGCGTGTTGGAAAGGGCTGGCATAACTGTATTATTCCAGCAGTGGGGGGAAACAGAAAGAAGCCCAGAGCCAAAGCCACCCAGGAGGGGTAACTGGATCTTGCATCTCCCCAGTTCCAGTGCAACGCTCCAACAATTAGACCACATTGTCTGTCTTCTAGTGGGCATCTCTCTTGGCATGGATGAAGAGGTTTCGTCTGCACTGAAGACCTGCAGCCAGAGAGCCAAGGTTGCTATGAGAGAGAGAGAGAGAGAGAGAGAGAGAGAGAGAGAGAGAGAGAGAGAGAGAGAGAGAGAGAGAGAGAGTCCTGTGCCATCAAGGCGGACTCATCTTGGAGCAACTGTGACAGAGCTTCCAAGGGGAACTACTAAGAGTCAAGTGAGTGAGATTTTTAAGAAGTGGTGTTTATTTATTTTATTTATTTATTTATTTTAAGGCTTATATACCGCCCATCTTCCTGAAGGAACTCCGGGCAGTTCACAACACACAAATTGTAACAATTAAATACAGCATATTAATGTGTTCCATCTTCACTCCCACACTATGGCTTTCCATGGTCATAATGAGTGAGTGAGAGAGAGAGACAGACAGACAGACAGAGAGAGGGAGGGAGGGAGGGAGGGAGGGAGGGAGGGAGAACACATAGCAGCAGGAGTATCATATGCCCTTTCCCGAGTCGGGAATACAATAATTTTCTTTTGAGTGGAGTCAACAAAACCTTCTGCAAATTCATAATTTTAGCCTCTTAGTGGTATTCTGAAGAGCTTTCCAACTAGTCCTTCTTTCTGGGCTTTTGAAATGTTGAACAACAATAATAACTAACTCTCGGGCGTACTGTTGAATTCCTGTGGTAGCGTCCTTTTCCGTCTCTTTGTAATAACACAGGGACCGAAGCTTTAAGGTGCAGCATAATACCGCACCTGTGTGTACTGCATGAACAGTAAGCATGTGATTTGGTGAACCGAGCTTTACAGAATCCAAATGAATATTTAAAACTTTCTGGAACTGAGTGGCACGGGTTTGAACAAGCTGCCACCTGCTGGCCAGCCCTGATGTTTTATGAGGGAGAAACCAGCGAGAAGCAAGTCAGCGATTCTTCCAGGCAGAATCCTCCAAGAACTGTTGATAGAATCAAATAACAAGCCCCAAATTGGACACAGTGGCTTGAACCACGTTTAGATCTGGTGGCTGCACAAGCAGAAATTCAAATTCAGGGAGAAAGAGATGTCCATCAGTGGCTATGGATGGAGTCAGTGTAGTGTAGCGGTCCGAACTTCTGAGATCTGTAGCCCTTGTCTCCATCGGGTACAAAACACACTAGTTGATGTTGGGCCAGGATCTCCCCCCCATTCTAGCACAGAGTATTGTGTAAAACAAGCAAAAAAGTTCCACATTCCCAAGTTGTTGGTGCTGTTCGGCAGTGGAATATGCTGCCACAGAGGGTGGTGGAATCTCCTTCTTTGGAGGTTTTTAAGCAGAGGCTGGATGGCCATCTGTCAGAAATATTGTGATGGGGTTCCTGCATGGCAGGGGGTTGGACTAGATGGCCCTTGAGGTCTCTTCCAACTCTATGATTCTATGATTCTATAATTCTATTTATTTGTTTCTTGGCCTGAAATGTGGAAGTTTTCACTTGATCCTCGTAGCTTGCCGTACGGCCACACGGAAGCTCTAAAGAATTGGGGCACCACGGATAAAGGTTTGTCAGCGAGAAGGACACCCGTTGTATCAATAATATTTCCCAAGGTACTGTAACATGTATTCCTCTTGTCATATCACTGAATAAATAGACAGGGCGGCAAAGCAACAAGAGAGGCTCAGAGGAGGTAAGGTGATACATGGTGTTTGTTGTACTTCAATTACCTTCTTTGTATAATGTCAGGAGGAACAAGCTAATAAACCATAACTTTTCCTGACATTTCCTCCCCCTGGTGACCAGTGATGGATTTGTGATGAGTAACATCCATCATTTTCCAGCTTTGGAAAGCCTGCAAGTGCCTGTGAGAGTATGTATGGAGCAGTGAAAGAAAAGAAAGAAAGAAAGAAAGAAAATCTAAATACACATTCTCAACTTTTATCTGGAAATATCTGGGGTGTGTTGAAAAGACATTTTCTGGTTTCCTCACCGTCACCACCAATGGTGTAAAAAAATGATGAAACGACTCCCGGACATCTTGCTTCCTCCATCCCACCCCCTGCTTAAGTTGCAGAAAAACAAATTATTATGGGCCAGGAGTCTCATTTCACAATTAAAATCTGTTCTACTCTTTGCAGCAGAATCAAGTGAGAAGAGGGTTAAACTTTTTAAGGGCAGTTTCCATAGCAATGCTTGCTTGTGTGTGTGTGCGTGTGCGCGCGCGCATATTTAAAACTGTCCATAGCTATTTGCAACTTGCCATGCTGTAAGCATAACCAGTCACAAAAGGTTTTGTTCCCATGACAGTTTGAGAAAAGCAGAATCCCTCTCTATCTTTCTTGGATTTAATTAAGCCTGCTGGAGTGGAAAAATCCAATAGAACTGGGAGCCAAATTCTCTTCTCTCTCTCTCTCTCTGTGCATGTTTCTCTTTCTCTTGGTCAACTCAGCAAAAAATATCGCTCTGGACTGATACGAAAGAAATTGAAAATAATAAAAAAAGGAATGTTTTATTTTTAAAGGAAAGAAACAGGAAGAATGAGACATAAGTGTGGAAGGGGGCAGGCAGAGGAGCTCCAGGTGTTCAGTTGATTTCTCAAATTTAATATCTTGCCCAGCTTTCAGACTGTCTCATTATGAGTTGTTGCTTGTTTCTGTTTCATGCCCATCACTTGAGAAAGCCTTTCCATTGATGTGCACAATGTAATTGAAAAAGAAGAAGAAGAAGAAGAAGAAGAAGAAGAAGAAGAAGAAGAAGAAGAAGAAGAAGAAGAAGAAGAAGAAGAAGAAGAAGAAGAAGAAGAAGAAGAAGAAGAAGAAGAAAACACAACTAAAATAGCAGCCTAAAATCACTGCAGTACCTGTTGTGCCTTGGTTAGAATCCCTCTAGGGGACCCCAGCCAAGACTTATTTATCCTGTTCCACTCCATACATTTTAGTTTTCACTGGTTTCTTTTTCCTCTTCCTCCAAAGAGAGGCACTTATTAAGTGTTTTCTTTCCCTTGCTTTCCTCCCTCCAGCAAGAACGTACAGTACTCATGTGCTGTTGTCAGCCTTGGAGGAGTTCAAGAAGGCCACATAGAAATCAGTCTGACTGACGAAGCTGCTTGGATGATTAGCGAAACGTTTCGATCTCTCAAGAAAAGAAGTCCAGTTGCCATGACTCAGCTTCCAGATCAACTCACCTGGATGGCCGAGAATCTCATTGTTGACCTTGCTGGCTGGAGTGGATTGGATTGTAAATTCAACATCATCTCACTCCCAAGCTTGGGCGACCCAAGTGTTCTCGGACTGCAGTTCCCAGAAGCCTTTGCCAGCAGCTGTGCTGCCCAGGGTTTCTGGGAAGTGCAGTCCGAAGAGCACCTGGGTTACCCATGGCTGAGGCTAATCCAGAGAGCCACAAGATTCCTCCGGCATTGCTTCACAACATGATGACAAACAGGATCAAGTCCTTGCCCAGGTTTGACTAGCAACGTGACACACCCTTTTCAATCTACGGTCTTCTAAAAGCAGTGGTGTCCAAACTTTGGCCCTCCAGATGTTTTGGACCACAAGTCCCACAGTCCTTGGTCATTGGCAGTACAGGTTTGGAATTCTGGGAGTTGTGGTCCAAAACATCTGGAGGGCTGAGTTTGGACACCCCTGTCTAAAAGGGTCGGTATCTCTCATAATCCCAACCCCAGCCTGTCCTGAGAACCCAAGATTGACTCCACCTTCAGTCTAAGTAAAGCAGCTTCTGGCATTTTCCTCTACTCTCAAGGCAGCCATTGATAATATCATCCATTTTTCTGTTTCTATTTTTCTGCCTTTGAATGCTCATCACAGCCTAAAAAAGCTGTGGCCGGGAATGTTAAAGGTTCCCTTTTTTCTTTCGTTAGGGCTGACAGTTCTCCTGAAATGCTATTTTAAGTTTTTGCCCATGCTTTCATTAAGTTTTAAAGAGGCTTTAAAAAAATAAAAGAGGATACATGCATTTGCTTTTCGTTCTGAAATGGAAAATGAATCCTGAACATAACTTTCTGGAAAACATGGGCCATGTTTTGTCCGTTGGACATGAAACGTCCTCCTATGATTAGGAGAGGCTTTCTACCCTTCTGGTTTAAATCAAAGGTTAGTGACGGGGGGGGGGCAAATGGATTTGGCTGAAATGAAACTAAAATGAAACTAAGCCCAGTGCTTACTTGGATATGAAAGTCTGTGAAGATTCTCAGTCATCCAGGGGAGTTTATCTGGAAGTTGAGTCATGACTACTGGGCTTCTTTTTCTTTTCCGTGAGAGATAGAAACGTTTCACTGCTCATCCAAACAGCTTCCTCAGTCTGAATACAGCTAGTGCGAGTCCTCCATCTTATAGTCAGCTTTGGCCTCTTGTCACCCTGGTCTGAAATAGGCTCATCAGATGAACAATGGCCTGAATAGGCTCGTTAGGGAGACAATAGTATCCATAGCCTTAAGGTGAACAATGGCCTAAGGTGCTGAAACCTATCAAGTATGAGTCCTTAGCTATGGCTTTGTTGGTGAAGGCTTTTTGATTTGTCTAGGTATTGTAGAAAGCACACTCTGATAAGTAGCAGATAGACTATTCCTGAGGTCCCCACCTCTGTTGAGGGAGGGGGTTTCAATGCTCACATGAATGGCTTCCCTGACTCCTCTCTCTAACCACCTATCTTCTCTGTCTAATATTTGTACATCCCCATCTTTGAATGAGTGCCCTTTGTCCTTCAAATGAACAAATGATTTTTTTCTTAGCACATTCCTCTTCTCTACCTCATCTCAGCAGATATGACTTCAGGCGTAAGTCACATTTGTTTTAGTGCATAGGGCAGCTCACAAGATGGCGGCCAGTTGGAACCATGGCTAGGGTTTGTTCTTAGGTGCCTTCCAGCTGGAATTGACTCATAGCTATCAGAAGAGAATTTGCAAGATATAATAAGTAAGATATTGAAGGAGTGGTTTCCCCAGCTCCACCCCCTCAGTGAGTGTCCATGGCTAAGCAAGGATTTGACCATCATCCTTCTTGGGCATCTCCATTGCTAGAGTGACGTGTGTGTGTCTATCTTTCTGCGAGAAGCTCTCAGCCCATCCGTTGTCAGGTAGACATGATGTGATGTCCACACTAGGGTGGCCATGTTTGCATCCCACAAACAAGAAGACGGGTTTGTCTAACATGGCATGTGCTACCTTCAAACCTGTCACTAGCCCTTTGGGGCTGGGTTGGCTCCGCTAGGGTCCCATGAGGGAGGCATGTTAATCTGAGTGCATAATAACTGTAAATTGTTCCTATAAATTGTTCAATCCAAAAGCTTATGCATACATGCAGATATACACACATAATGTATTTGCATAATCCAAGATCTTGGGTTGCAGAAATAACTGCTTCCTTGCGTTTCCTAGCACTTCATTCACTTCTCAGATGGTTGTTGCAGCTCTCTCTCTCTCTCTCTCTCTCTCTCTCTCTCTCTCTCTCTCTCTCTCTCTCTCTGTGTGTGTGTGTGTGTGTGTGTGTGTGTGTGTTCTCTTCATTCTGCAATCATGTTTTGAAAGGCAGTACATTTTCCACCAAGTCTTTTTCTTTCTTTTTTCTTTCTTGGCACCTTTTGGGCTATAGAAGATGATGTTAGAAGATAATGTTATTTTCTTCTGCAAGCTTGAAACACACACACACACACACACACACACACACACACAGAGAGAGAGAGAGAGAGAGAGAGAGAGAGAGAGAGAGAGAGAGAGAGAGAGAGAGAGAGAGAGAGAGAGATGCTAAACATTCCCTGTGATTGTTATGAAAATCCATTTCTCCACATGTTGTTGTCATGGCAGCTGCAGATCAAGAAAACACATGTCAGGTAGAGTAATTTATACTGTTTTGAAAGAATGTTTAGGCGAAAACATTCAAATGCACTTCCAATTTCATTATGAAATGTCACGGTGACTCTCTCTCTCTCTCTCTCTCTCTCGAGAGAGAGAGAGAGAGAGAGAGACAGACAGAGACAGACAGACAGACAGACAGACAGACAGACAGACACACACACACACACACATACACACACACACACACACACACACACACACACACACACACACACACACACACACACACACACACAGAGAGAGAGAGAGAGAGAGAGAGAGAGAGATGCATTTTCCACCTCTGGCCAGGTTTACTCTTTCATTTTATGCTCACTGAGTTACTTAATGGCCAATATACCAGCAATTTTATTTCTCAGACATTCAGAAACTACTTGTGGGAACAGATGGGTTATGGTTAGAGTACAGTTGAGTTTCTCTGCTTTCTCTCCCTCCTCTCTAAATGCCAGTTTCCATTTTACTTTATTTAGCTGCATTCCTTTCCCAAGTACGGGGCAATGTCATGTCATATGTTTCATTTCCAACCCTATGTAGGAAAGACGCAACAATTATTATATTATTATATTATTTTCGGGCCATTAGGCTGTGTTGTGGAAGTTTTTCTTCCTGTTGTTTCACCAGACTCTGTGGCTGACATCTTCAGAGGGCAAGGAACTCAGGGAACTTCTCTTTGTGCTCTGGGGTATAGAGTGAGAACTCCTAGTTCCCTGAGCCCCTTGCCCTCTGAAGATGCTGGCCACAGAGTCTGGCAAAACGTCAGGAAGGAAAACTTCCAGAACACGGCCAAACAGCCCGAAAAACTCACATCAAAAAAGTTCTGCTTATATACCGCCCCATACTACTTCAAGTCGTCTCTGGGCGGTTTACAGGTTTTTTTTTAAAATTACAGCTATTCATTGTAACTCTCCCTTCCAAAACTCATGGAACCTTTTGTGATATCTAAACGGTGTTGTCTCTTTCTAATAATGTCTTGACTGCCGAAACCCCATTGATGGTAAAGGCAATGTTACATTTCATGTTGCTTTTTGTTTGCATGAAAGAAAATGAACCTGTCATTCTCCTTGTAGCACTGAATACAACAACCACCACTTTTGTCCTCTGTGTGCAGTCATTGTTGAAGAAATAAACATTCTTGATAGGATGCGCCTGTGTACAGCACTGTGAAAATATCTAAAATAAGATCCTATCACATGAACTATCTTTTGTGGCTATAAGGACAACTTTAGAAACTGGCTTTTTTCAACTACAGAATACCAACTGCTCCTTTCTCTTCTTCCCTTTCTTTTCTAAACTTGGGGTGAGATGGCTTTTAACAAGGGCCTTAAGGTTAGGCAATGTGTCTCAACTGACAATTAAGAGCATTTAGTCAACAACAACAGAACAATGCTTTTAGAAAGCATACCATATAGTGTTCTACACATGGCTGCGTATTCTCAGTTGACTTTAATGCTCACAAGTTTAAAAAAAAATTATAAGGATTTGAAAAGTTGATTACATTTGTCCACCGCCCTTTCGCGGTTCGCATACTGTGGTCCCGGTATATCGTGGGTCCACAGTATATGAAAAAGGCCCCCTGGGGGAAGGAGGAAAGGCCTTCCCAGGCCCGTCGAAGGCCCCAAAAGTGCTTCCCCGCAAACCGGAAGTGACCTCCAGATCACTAGAAAGTACTTTTGGGGCCTCTGGGGGACTGGAAAGCCCCTTGCAGGCCCGTTTGGGGCAGCGCCAGGCCTGGGGTAAGTACAAGAGCCCCCAGAGAGCCCCCCCCAGTCCTGACCTGACCCAGCATCTGCATATTGCGGATTTTCAATTATTGCAGGTAGGGTCGGGTCCCTAACCCCTGCAATAGGTGGGGATTTACGGCATTGTAGGATGTTAAGAATTGAGAATCCCCAGTGCAGTGTAGTGGATAGAGTGGCAGACTAAGCCTTTGGGGAATAGAGTTCGAATCCCTGTTCGGCCATGGAAACTATCTAGAGAAGCAGAATTGGTAAAAATCATTCCTTAAATATCTGATTACCTTGAAAGCCCTGTTAGAACCAGTTCTGACTTGATGGCACAGAACACAACATACACACAAGAATTCCTTGGACTGAAGGGGTGGTGAATGAAGTAGTACTCAGGGGAATGGGGCACAAAAGATGGAGGAATCATAAAAACTGCATCAGTTGTAAAAAGTGAGAATGCTTTGGTGACATAACAAGAAACAAACAGTCCAGATTGCCAGAGCTGATCGTTCAAGGTCAATTAAATAAAAACAAAGGGTAGGAAGAAGAATTTCACAACTAAAAATCTTTGAATGCTACATCCAAGTTCAGAACAGTCACACACACCCAACAGCTAAGTCACGCTTTGGATTCCTGTTTGTCCAGGCATGGGCTAGGCATGGGGAGATGGCATAGGCCCTTTGTACACGACCCCTAAACTCCGCGGCAAATGGCTCCCAGCTCCGGAGCTTAAAATTGTTTCCCCACCAGCTCTGGAGTTTACAGATAATTAAGTGCGACCACGCCCACCTAAGCGCATCCCAGCGCACTTTTCAGGTACCTGCTCTCTGGAGGTGAAAATTCCTGGTGTGGATATAACGTAGTGACTGCCGGGCTCTCCTTGCTTCTGTTTGTTCTTTTTTGCCCCCCCCCCGCCCCTTTAAGAGATCTGAATCCAGTGCCGGGACAGCAGAACGGAGGTGAGCGGCATTCTTTTCTTCCTTTTTTTCTCCCTCCCCTCACGCAGCCAGCAGCCAGGAGTGCGGAGGGGGTGGGAATGCAGGAACAGCGACAAACCCCTAAGATCTCTGGTCCGAATTTAAGTGGCCAGTGGATTTTAGGGGTCGTGTGAAAAGGACCATACTTAGAATTTGATATGCCACATTTACATATCTCCTTGGAAAGGAGGTATTCCCTTGGGTTCATGCCACATGTTCCACTGACCATTAAGAGACATGCATGCTCTACATCTCCATCCTTTCCTTCACCTAGAAAACAGAGGAATATGTTTGAAGAGACTGCAAGCCAAGGGGGTGGGGGAGATGCACAAGATGTGTTTGGCTTACATAAGGAAGTAACACTTGGTTCTCCAGATCCCCATATGATCGTTTAGGACAGAGTTTGGGAATTTGTGGCTTTTTAGTCATTGCCAGGCTTTAGATCCCACCCACCTCAGGAAGCAATGCCCAGAGCCCAGGGAAGATGGGATTTATAGTTCAACAACATCTGGAAGACCACCTCCACATGTGATGTTGGGTTGAGGTTCAGTCACTTTGTCAGCCCTCCCACACATAAAAGTGAGGCATCTTGATAACAAAAGCGTTCTCCGGACTTATCTCTGAACATCCTCTCCCAAAGAATGGAATTAACGCAGAGAGGTCACTCCAGCCTCAAACAATAATGGCATGCTAATGGCATTCTAATGAGGAGATCATAAACAGACATTAAAACCATTTTGGCATTTGCTCATCCAGGCTGCAACAGCTTCCAAATGATAATGCGATGGATTCCACACTGCCCACCATGTCACTGAAATTGTTTTGGCGTTGTGATATTGCACCCTGTGCGCACCGTAATTGGATCATATTATGTTCTCCATAATCCGGCGCTGAAATTCTTCTGCTGCTATAATTTCACCCACAGGTGACATTCCGGGGTAATTTCTTGAAAACGAGAAGGGAGGCTGAAGAAGGAGGCGGGAGGGGACATTTTGGAAACAACCGCAAAATAAATAAATAAATCAAACCCTGGAAACGAACATACTGAAGCAATCGTAACCCACTGACTGGAAGGGGATTCAGATGAGACACAAATTGACAGAGGCCACTACCACTCTTCCTTGAGCAGTTGCTTTTTGTTTTACATCACCTTATCTCCTCCTTCGGTCACGTGGTGGGTACAGCGGTTCAGCAGTCCGCAATTCGGCGGTTGCTTAACAATTGGCTTCCCCATCCGCACTTGTCTGAACCGCTTTATACTTCAATTTTCATTGACCACAATGTGAAAGTGCAGCATCGGCAAAGTTGGCAAACATGTTTATATTGTGGCAGTCTTTTTTTGTGTGTGTGTGTCCTATGACAGGGAAACGGCAGAAACGGGAGGGGGAACAAAAAAAGAGCGTAGTATGTCCGCAAATTCAACCAAACTGCTTTAAAAGGGGGTGCAGGAATCGATTAAAAAAAAACCCCACCACCCCCAGTGGTCGTCTGAAGAAAAACCAACACAGCGGCCAAAAACAGGTGTGGCCAAGGGGACTCTTCAGAAACAGCCATTTGAAAAGCGGACAGTGATTTTTAAAGTGATTTGTCTTTAAGGAAAAGGCGTTTCAAATCTGAAGTGCAAGTAGCAGTCAGAGTTTCCCTTCTGTTCTGCGGACAGAATTCCTCTGCTGAAGAAAACATGAGAAAACTGCCAGGAGAAGGATCCAAAAAGTGGCAGAGAATGAGTGGGACGAACAACAGGCCGGCCCAAATTTCCTCCAGCCCAAACAAAGTTGGCTCAAAGTTTGACCCGAGTGAGGTTCCTATCATTCTGTGATTCTAAGCAAGGTACGGCATTTACAACTCTGCCCGGCAGCCATGCCTTCATTGAGGCTGTAATCTTATACATGCACACCTCGTCATAAATCACAGAGTCATGGAGATGCAAAGCACCTCTAGAGTAACTGAGTTCAAACCCTTGGTGATGGAGAAAATCAACAACTAAGAGGCATCCCTGGCAGACAGAATCACTGTTTTAGTACCTCCAATGAAGGAGGCTCTATCTCAGTGATGGCGAACCTATGGCACGGGTGCCAAAGGTGGCACTCGGAGCCCCTTCTGTGGGCACCTGACATTGCCCCTTCATAGCCACCTGTATACAGGTTAAATTACTGTATTGGCACTTTGCAAAAAAAAAAAAAAAATAGTGGGTTTTGAATTGCAGTTTGGGCACTCGGTCTCTAAAAGGTTCGCCATCACAGCTCTATCTCTTCCAAGGCAGTCTGTTCTACTGTCAAATAGCTCTTGCCAAAGGAAAATGGTCTTTCTCATGTTTAGTCCAAATCTCCTTTCCAGGCAAATTTTACCAATCCATTGGTTTGGGTCATTATCTCTGGAGCAAGAGAAGAGAAGCTTGCTTGGTCTTTTCTACAATGAGGCAACCCTTCAAAGGTGTGTTTGGTGAGGACTCAGGAAAGGGCCTTCTCTGTTGCTGCTCCCAGTCTTTGGAACTCCCTCCCAACCAACGAGAATCGTGGGGCTACCTCTGCAAACAGGATTGCTTTGTGAAACGGCCATGCTTTGAAGCCTATGGTTACAAAAGGTGCATCACAAAACACACAAAGAAATGACAAAGGAAAATGATCAGCAGCATCCCTCACCTTTCAAATTCAGTGAAAATATTTATGGTGTAGAGTGGGGAGAAGCCGCCCCCACAAATCATGATTTTAGTAAGTGTATTCCTTTATTAAATGATTTAACAAGCTTCATTAGGATTTCTTTTTGGCCCTGGTAGGACTTCCTCTCTGCTCTCCCATCCATCCCAATTAACTCAAGCATTAGGATTCATTGCAAGCGATATAGTCGGAGGGGAGATCAAAGCCAAGATTCACAGCACCTGCTTTTACTTAAAAGGAGATGGTTGTTGAAACAGATCCATTTAACAGCAGGGAGGCAAATGCACTTATGTCAATAAGATAATAACAGGGCCAGCCTGTGTGGCATGTGGAGAGGATTGTATGAAAAAGTAACGAGTTTTGTGGGGAAACCCAAGTCTGGTTACCATATGTTAATGCTTTCTAACCTCAGGGCACCGGCACCAATGAAGATGATTAACCTTGTGTTTTTCTACTGTGGAATTGTGGTTGGCCCTAATGCAACAATGGCCTGCTATGGATTTTTGGCTTTTAGAGACCGACACATGCATGTATTCAGACTGAAAGGGATTGCATTTAGCCTTGGAGGTAGGATCCAGCAGTGGAGAAACCTTCGCCTTCAAAAAGAGGACTCTGCTCACTGCTGGACACCATCTCACTTGGGTCTCAATTGAGTCTCTGGCCTTGTTGGTGTTGTTGTCACTGAGATGCGCCATCAAGTCACCTCCAGCATATGATCTCGAAAAATGCCCTTGACCGCTCTGCGCAGCTCTTATAAACTCAACCTTGTGCCTTCTTTTATGGAATTAATCCGTCTCCTATTTGGTCTTCCTCCTTCCCTGTTGCCTTCACCTTTTCATAGCACATGACCAAAAATGTAGCCTCTACCGTGAGATGTATAAGAACCATCTTGTTTATCTTGCATTTCCATCCAAGAACCCAACGTGTTCCACCTGATATAAGAATCATAGAATCAAAGAATCATCGTAGGATTGGAAAGAAAGTTGGAGGTCTTCCAGACCAATGCCCTGGCCAAGGCAGGAGACCTTATATGATCCTGGACAGATGGCTGTACTATCTTTCCTGGAAAACCACCAGCAGTTGGGGTGCCCACAACATTGGGACACAAGATGTTCATTTAATGGCTCTCACCATCAGGAAATTTCTCCTTATTTCCAGGCTGGCTCTCCCTCTGATGAGTTTCCACCCATTTGTTCTTGTCATACCCTCAGGTGCAAGTGAGAATAAATAAAGCTCAGCTTTCTAAGCCATCAGCAAGCCTGTGTTTTCAGACCTAGGAATCCATCACTGTATTCATCTCAGCAAGCATTGCTAGGTGGAAAGTGACACTTAAAGGAGATTCAACAACTGTCCATCTCCAATGTATTCTCAAAGGCTTTCCCAACCAGGATCTGAAAGGTGTTGTGAGTTTTTCAAGCTGTTCAGCCATGTTCTGGAAGTTTTTTTCCTGATGTTTCACCAGACTCTGTGGTCGACATCAGAGGGTGAGGAGCTCAGGGAACTAGGAGTTCTCTCTGTGCTCTGGGGTATAGAGTGAGTGAGACTGTGGTGTTTATTTTTTTAAGTTGTGGAAAAGAGGAAACTTGTCCTATGCAGGAGAATAGGTGTTAGTCATTGTATTGTGATGGAGGGATTAAGAAGTTTCTCTGCAATCAGGGGTGGCAGCAGTCCTTCTCTGTGGTTGATGGGTGTCGTTAGCTGTTCTATTGTGTGAACTGATCACTGGTCCTTGTGGATAGGTGGGAATCATTGAACTTTGATCTTTTGCAGGCCCTAGTTTTCAGTACTGGAAGCCAGGCTCTGTTGATTTTTAGACTTTCTTCTTTTTTGTTGAAACTGTGCTTATGTTTGTGGATTTCAGTGGCTTCCCTGTGTAGTCTGACATAGTGACTGGTAGTGTTGTCTAGTATCTCTGTGTCCTGGAAGAGGATTTCATGTCCACTTTGTTTATTTTGTTTGTCCATTCCCATCTTGTGCCTTACCTTAATGGCAGATCCTGTTTCTTAAACATCCACCCACATTTTCAAACGTCTATGCTTCCTCATTGGCTTATACAAGAATCTTACACATTATCAATCTCTCATGAAAAGAAGTCCATTTGCCATGACTCAGTTTCCAGATAAACTCACCTGGATGACTGAGAATCTTCCCAGACATATTATTGTAGAATTATGATGACTCTAATGAAGGTATTGTCTCTCTATGGGTTTTGGATTTAGTTAATCAGCTAATCTGTTGTAGAACTAATCAGAACATGGGCTAATCTTCTGTCTCGCCTTCTGTACTGCTCCTTAGTTTCAGGTATCATTAGCTGGAGGCATAAGCATTGAAACCGAGTCCATTAGCAGTCAAAGTACAGTTCTGCACTGAGCTGTAGCTGTTCCCCTAATCACAAAACATATTTGTCAACTAAATGCAGCCTTTCAAACATAGGAGATGGCGTCTGAAATCTGTTACGATAAAGTTCAGATTAGATCTGATCTCTGTGCTGGTTCCTTAAATCAAATAATACTCTTCAGCAGAATCCATACTCCGGCAGACGCCGTCCATATGCATATCTGAGATAAAAATGTTATTATTGCTTTGAGAGTGCCTATTATACACATATCCAAGCTCTATAGCCCTTTCATCCATTATCTGCTAAAATGAATTATTACCCTGGTGTTCCTTTTGTTTGAATAGGTAGCCACCTGTTGTCAACAGAATAATACAAGTCGGGGCTGGAAAACTAAGTGGCTTTCCCTCTTCTTAATATAATAAATCTCCTCAATTCATGAAGTTACAGGATAGTGTTTGTGCGTGCATGCATGAGAGGAGGGAGATTCGCTTTCCTCAGATTTGCTTTAGGCCAGTGGTTGCCAACCAAGCCAGGGATTCTTGGACAGCAACTCCCAGAAGGCTTCTGGGAGTTTTTGTCCAAGACCATCTGAGGACTTGAGGCTGGAGGCCACTGTTCTAGGCTCTTCCCATGATGTGATCAAGTAAGAGAGAATCCATGCTCCGTCACTGTTTGGGCAAAATGTGATGCAGTTGACACTCTTCTCCTGTAAAGCTTTGATCCTCTAGAACGGGCCTGTCCAAACTTCGGCCCTCCAGATGTTTTTGGAGCACAACTCCCACAGTCGTTTGCCATTGGAAATACAGGCTTGGAATTCTGGGAGTTGTGGTCCAAAACATCTGAGGGCCAAAGCTTGGGCACGCCTGCTCTAGAATTTCTGGAACTCTTGCCATTGGCCATGCCAGCCGGCGTTTTGAGCAGCCAAGTCCAGAACATCTGGAAGTCCATTCTGGAGAAAGGTGCTTAGCTTTACCAAGGGGAAAGGCACGAGGCACACACGAATCTGGGCAAATAGCAAGAACCTGCTGAATGAACCTTGCCCTCAGGCTGAAGTCCAAGAGTCTCGCTAGTGTTCAGCATCCCTCCTTGAAATTTCTTCTTATGCTGATGTAGCCTAAATAGAGGAGAATCAGGATGTCAATGAGTTTTCACAATCCTGAAAGGAACTTCCCACTCCAGCGGTTGTGTGTATATCATCCTAAGCGTAATCCCTGCCACAGGATGTAGTGATCCAGGCATCTGGCCTGGATGCCTTCAAAAGGGGATTGGACAGATTCCTGGAGGAAAAGTCCATCACAGGTTACAAACCACGATGGAGATGTGTCATCTCCAGGCTTAAAACTGGGGTACTTCAAGGGCCGGATGCAGGGGAATAGTATCAGGAGACAGAGATCTAGTCTCGTGCGCTCCTGGGCGCATTTGGTGGGGCCACTGTGAGATACAGGGAACTGGACTAGATGGGCCTTTGGCCTGATCCAGCATGGCTCTTCTCATGTTCTTATGTAAAAATTTTCTTTGTCCAGAAGTTTCAATCTTTCAACCGACTGTCATATTTTCATTCCCCACCAGTTGACCTCATTTAACATGGTAGATGCCCAGTTTTCCTGATCTATTGACTTCAGCAAAAGCCCACCCATTCATAGTTAACCGAAATTGCGCTCATGTTGAGAGCTGAATATTAATTGCCTGATAATGAGAGGATAAAGCTGTTTTTCTCCACAGGTGCGCCAATCAATTTTCGTAAAGATGGAGAATGGTGTGGTGAATCCTTCCCCCTTATTGCAGGTGAAATTAAAAAGTGATTTATATTTTCTAATAAAGGGCTTTTTATTGATTTCCACCTTCTGAAAATGTATGGTTATGTTACCGTGCTTTTAAATTACAACAGTTTTGGAAGCTATGAGAGTGATTTTCCGGTAGCCCTTTTCCCTTCTTCCAAGTGATTATTAACTATAATGTGAATTTGAGAACTTTTTTTTTAATAGTCCATCAAAAACCCTTTTCTTTTAGTAAACTTCAAATGCACAGTCAGCACAATGCTTCAGCTACTACACAACTGGATCAGATAGATTTTTCAAATAAGTGTTCCTACTGGCCTGGTCATGGTCATCACCTCACTGTGTTTTACTCTGCTATGGCATTGCTCGAGACAATAAATTAATCACTTGTATGCAAAGCAATATTTAAATGTATGTGTATATGATGGAGTGTCAGTCCCTTGGATTAATAAATGCTTGTCCAACTAGATCTTCTTTAGCATTGGCACTTAGGGTGCCCACCCCTAGGGAAGCCAAAAAAACTGTTATGAGAAACTGGGCTTTCTTAGTGATCGCCCCTGCTCTTTGGAACAAATTCCTAGTTGACATGCGCTTAGCAACATCTGTGGCAATGTTTAATAATTATTTGAAGATCTGGCTCTACCAAGAGGCTTTTAGCAAAGCTCCACCTACCTGACTAGTAATATTTGGTTTACTCTGTATCAGTGTTGGCGAATCCATGGCACGGGTGCCAAAGGTGGCATTCGGAGCCCTTTCGGTGGGCAGGCAACATAGCTCCTTCACAGCCACCTGTATTCTGGTTAAATTGTTGTATTGGCACTTTGCAAAAAAATAGTGGGTTTTGAATCACAGTTTGGGCACTCGGTCTCTAAAAGGTTCGCCATCACTGCTCTGTATGTTGATTATGTTTACTTAATATATGTAAAATGTTATTTTTATGCTGTTGTTTTAACTTTCCTTATACACTGCCTGGGGTTGAATTAAGCTTGGCGTTATAGAAATCCAAAAATAAATACATAAATACTGTAAATAAAGTTTCTTAAGACCATTGAATTAATCAAAAACAATGCACCATGGTCATTGCTGACACAATCCAACCTCATTTCAACTAGAAAGCATACTGAATTCAATGAGATTGATTCAATGAGGGTGGACATGTGTGCTTCTTCTTAAGAGCTCTCGTGGCGCAGTGGTGAAACTGCTGTGCACTGCAGCTCTAACTGGACTCTTGACCTGGGGTTCCATCCCAGGTAGCAGGCTCAAGGTTCACTCAGCCTTCCATCCTTCCGAGGTTGGCAAAAGGGGTGCCCAGCTTGCTGGAAGGAAGCGGGGGGCAATGTGAAGCCTGCATAAATAAATTGCGAACAGCCCGGGGAGTTCTTTAAGTGCTATGGGGCAGTATATAAGCAGTACACTTTGCTTTGCTTCTTAATGAAGCTAGTCTCCTAGTTGAAGGTTCTTCCAAGGGACGTCCTCTTTTCTAAACACTAGACCAGGCATCCAAAGTCAGGCCGGGGGGGGCAAATATGGCCCGTTTTCACATTTCGAGTGGCCCACGGCCTCTTCTCCCCATCTGCTCAGCCTGTCATGGATCTCCGTCAGCTGCCCCCTCCCCATACCGGATGGAGATGTCAGCTTGCAGTTATACGATTTGCCTGCCCTCCCTGCCTCTGTCCATCCCCCCATCCTCCGGCCACCTGCCCAGCCTACCCACCCCCCCAGCTCTGTTGCTGCAGCGTCCTCTCGCTTTCTTGCATGTCCTAGAGACTTGTTCAAAGTCCGGCCCGGGGGCCAAATGCAGCTGAATGGTCAGTCCCCACACATTTTCACCTCGCGAAATCTGGCCCTCGTTGCAAAAAGTTTGGACACTCCTGCACTAGACCAAGCACTGCTCAGCGGGAAGGAACCCACAACAGCAGAAGCTGAAACGGAAGCCCTGAAGCTTCCCATCAAGTCTTCAGGAGAGGGACCAAGCCTGTGGTAGTTGCTATGCAAAAATTCTCCCTCTAGTAGCACCTCTGCTAAGAGAATGATCTCCATTTTAGCACACTACGTTCTACTTTCATTTTTGGGGGTGGTGGCTAGAAAGTTGTTAGAGCTTCTTCTCTCTTGGCTGAAAAAAAATGCTTCTTCCTTTGAGGATTAGGGAATTTGAGAGCGATCTCTAACTGTGCTTTAAAAATACTTATGAATAAGTCATCGGCATATTTTTTTTCTTCTTCTTCATCTCGGTGGCATAAATCTATTTCATATGGGGGAATTTTTAGCTTCTTAATGATATAGTCTAGCCATACCATATTATTGCACATTTAGAAGTAATTAGTTTTCCAACTGCAGCAGAGGAAAGTAATGCATTTAAATTAAAATTGATTTTTCTCTTCTCTTTTTTTAAAAAAACACATTCTTACTCAATGTTTCTAATGGCAGGGAAAGAATCATGCTTTCTTTTACAAGCTGAAAAGGGGGGAAAGTGATTTTTTTCCAAGCTATAGAAGAAAAACAGGGTGGAAGTTTTTCATGCTATCTAAACTTTTCATCTTAACTTTTTTTTAAAAAAAGCAGTTTTGTTCCCACCTCTTATTGAAATGCAGAAGTAAGTAGATTCATAAACCTGTGGTACTATTTAAAGGTACCCATCATGTTTCATGGTTCAGTTGAGACTTGGCAGAATCTCAGTCTCACGTGCTAACCACTAGGCTGTACGGCCCCCAAAGAGGTAAGAAATGTGGCCTTCAAGGGAGACTCTCAGACATTCCGAGTGAAAAATAAGACAGGACTGACACGGGGGTATTTACCAGAGTTTCATAATGGATAAAGATGTGCATCAATTTCTACGTTTAATCTAAACCGACAGAGTGTTAATACTGTTTGCACTTGTCTTCAGTGACAGCAACTTTAGAATCACATCGGGTCTTTCAAAGATCAAGTCACTCTTTAAAGGAAACAAGATCAAGTCACTCTTTAAAGGAAGCGTGTGCTTCTTGCTATTACGATATTTTCCTTTGTGGGTCTTCTGTCCCAGATGTGTTATTCTTGTGCAAGAGAATAAGAAACTAAAAAAAAAAAAATCTTCAATGTGCAAGTGCCAGACATTTCATAAGGGTCTGAATAAGAGTTAAGAACATATGAACATAAGAAGAGCCAATGCTGGATCAGGCCAAAGGCCCATCTAGTCCAGCTTCCTGGATCTCACAGTGGCCCCACCAGATGCGTCTGGGAGTGCATGAGACTAGATCTCGGTCTCCTGATACCACTCCCCTGCATCTGGTCCTTGAAGTACCCTGTTTTAAGCCTGGAGATGACATATCTCCCTCATGGTTTGTAACCTGTGATGGACCTCTCCTCCAGGAATCTGTCCAATCCCCTTTGGAAGGCATCCAGGCCAGATGCCATCACCACATCGTGTGGCAGGGAGTTCCACAGACTAACAACGCGCTGGGTGAAAAAATATTTTCTTTTGTCTGTTCTCGCTCTTCCAGCCCTCAATTTGAGTGGATGTCCTCTAGTTCTGGTATTTTGTGAGAGGGAGAAGAGTGTCCCTCTATCCACTTGACTCATGCCCTGCATTATTTTGTACGTCTCAATCATATCCGCCCTCAGGTGCCTTTTTTCCACACTAAAGAGCTGCAAACGTTTTAGCGTTTCCTCATAAGGAAAGCAAGAATGGAAATAAGGAAACCCAAATCATTCTTCCTGTTAGCAAGAATGATTTGGGTGCAAATGGTGCAAATGGTGCAACCAAAGTCTTGGGTGCAACATCTCTAATTTTTTACCCCGTTAGGCTAGGCTGTCCCTCCCACACACGACGTCACTCCCTCACCTGCGCGCAACCCCCCAAACCTGCATGGGTTACATTGTGACCACAATGAAAACTATCATTCTGGGTTCATGGGGGTGGAAAGCCATGTGTTGACTGAGGCAGAGGCACACGAGCGCAAGTGCGCACCTTAGATGGAACCTTGCTTGGACGGGTTGTTTGTTTGCATCTTTTCCACCAATCCCTCTCTGCCTCTGCTTTTGCAGAGGTGATGTCTCAGTGTTTCAACACTGCCTGGCTTTGATGGGAAGGAAGCATTTGATAAGCATTCCTTATGCCCCTTGTCTTATTCCATGTGGAAGAAGGATGGCTGCCCCCTCTCCGGAATTATCCTAGAAGTGAACAGACAAGCTTATGGCCCAGTGGGCTAAACTGCAGTGCAGCCGTGAAGACTCTGCTCACAACCTGAGTTTGATCCTGGACTCAGGTAGCCACCTCAAGCTCGATTTAGGGCGCTTTTACACGACTCCTAAGATCCGCTGGCAACTTAAATTCGGACCAGAGATCTTGGGGGTTTGTCGCTCTTCCTGTGTTCCCACTCCTTCGCACTCCCTTGCTCCTGTCTGCGTGAGGGGAGGGAGAAAAAAAGGGAGAGAAAAAATGCAGGCTCACCTCAGGAGCTGCCCCGGGAAGCATTCCAATCTCTTCCAGCCTCTTAAAGGGGCGGGGGGGGAACCAAAAATCACACAAGGCGAGAAGAGCCCAGCACTCACTGCTTTACATCTGCATCAGAAATTTTTTCACCTTTGGAGACCAGGTACTTGGAAAATGCGCTGGGACGTGCTTAGGTGGGTGTGGTCGTACTTTTTTTTTTAAAAATCCGGAGCTGGTGGGAAAACAATTTTAAGCTCCGGATCTGGGAGCCCTTTGCCTCAGATTTTAGGGGTCGTGTAAAAGCGCCCTTAGCTTCCATCCTTCCGAGGTCAGTAAACTGAATACTCAGCACTCTGAGAGGGGGCACAATATGTAGCCTGCTTGATTAAAGTATAAACCACTCACAGGGTGTTTAAGCACCGTTGGGTGGTATATAAGCAGAATGCTTCCTTATGAATATCTGTACACAATCATAAGGTCCAGAAACGTAATAGTTTCTATGCTTCCTTGGAAGTGGGGCAGAGACATAGACTGCGTGCAAGAGCAAAACAAGTATTATCCACCTGGAGGTCTGGATCAGTGTCGCTGGCGTCATGGACCAATATTTCTGTGAACAAGATCTCCCTGCTGCTTCAAAACTTTGTCAACAGCTCTTTGACATGCGGCGGCATGAGTAAGACATTATCCAGGCTCAGCTACTGAAACGGTTGCATTGTTAATGAAACTGGTTTTTATTTAAGCTCCTTTAATTTACTGCAGCTTCTCATTCTGCTCCTCACACTTTTGCCTGAGAAGAAAATGGGGTGAGGGTGGAAGCTCTTTTAACAAGCTGTTTTAAAACAACTAACAGAGAGAGAGAGAGAGAGAGAGAGAGAGAGAGAGAGAGAGAGGTGCCATTTAGCTGAGCAATCCGCAAATTGAATAGAAACATGTTGACGACCTAAATGGCACCTCCACTTAATGGGGACGGATCATAAATGAGATTAGACTGTGAAATAGTTCTTCCCCCCACCCCATTTTCCCTTTCCCCTCCTTTCTTTTACCTTTTTGGATTATATTTCCCAGAATCCTCCAGTATAGCCATGTTGGATAAGCAATTCTGAGACAGCAGCAGCAGCAATGTGCCCTCAAGTAAATTCTGACTTGAGATGGGCACGAACTACTGGTTCGTTGACTCATAATGGTTTGTTCTTTGGATCCTCAAGTGTTCCGTGGACACCTTGGCTTCCCTCCCCAGCCTCTTTTGGTGGAACCCCCACTCAGAGGCAGTGTCCTGGACATTGCTTGTTGTTGTGTTGTTACAGTCGTGACCGGCTTCTTCGTGACCCTATGTCCATGGAGTTTTCTTGGCAGGAATACTGGAGTGGTTTGCCAGTCCCTACTCCAGGTGTCTGCAGTACCTGGTATTCCCTGGTGGTCTCCCATCCAAGTACTAACCAGGGCCAACCCTGCTTAGCTCAGGCAAGATCAGAAATCAGGGCATGAGATGTGTGTGTTGTGTCGTTAGGTCCATGGAGTTTTCTTGGCAGGAATACTGGAATGGCTTGCCAGTTCCTACTCATCCTGGTATTCCCTGGTGGTCTCCCATCCATTCCTAGCCTGCTTCTTCCAGAAATCAGGTGAGATCGGAGGTGCTCAGGGCATCTAGGCATTCCTAGCCTGCTTCTTCTTCTGAGTGGGCACCTGCCAAATGAAGCTGGAGAGGGAAGCCAAGGTGCCCACCAAAGACCTGAGTGTCCAAAGAATGAGCCATTACGAACCGACGAACCAGCGGTTCTTGCCCATCTCTAATTGGAAACCCGAATTTTATTTCACTTCCTGACATGAGGGAGATATACTTGTGTTTCTCCTTCAGTGATACAGATTTGTTAATGCAGTTCAGAAAAAAAATGAAAATGAAAGGAGCGAAGGAATTCCCAAACCCGGATGTTTCCACATTGATTGCGAGGAATGAATTCTGAGGGAACAAGGGGCCAGGCTCACAGAGGGTGTTTATACACGACCCCTAAGCTGCGCTGCAAATGGCTCCCAGCTCCAGAGCTTAGAAATGTTTTCCCACCAGCTCCGGAGTTTGGAGACAATTAAGTGCGACCCCACCCACTTGAACGCGACCCAGCGCACTTTCCTTGTACCTTCTCTTTGGAGGTGAAAAAAATTTGATGCGGATAAGAGTGCCGGGCTCTCCTGGCTTGTCTGTTGTTTTTTTGCCTCCTGCCCCTTTAAGAACTCATTGAGACGGAACCAGGAAGTAACGGGGCAAGTTCGACTGGCACTGGCAGGTTAGTAAAGGCTTTTTTGTCCTTTTTTTCCCTCCCCCCCCCTCAGGCCGACAGGAGCAGGAAGTGCTGAGGGGTGGGGACGCAGGAACAGAAACGAACCCCCAAGATCTCTGGTCTGAATTTAAGGGACCAGCGGATCTTAGGGGTCATGTGAAAAGGCCCAGAGAGGGCCAGTCTTCCTGGAGATGGTGGAAAACCAGGAGATCTTGCACTCGCCACATCAGGACAAAGCCTAGAAGGACACACGGAGAGCTGCTGAATTCCTTTTACATCACTGCCACCTAGTGCCCCCCGTTCAACAATGTCGAGAAGGCTGATTGTGAGCAGAAGGCTCGTGGTTTTGCTTCAGTGGGCTAGAACATTACCAACGGATTTGCATGTTTTTAATGGTTCCGCGGCATTCGACAGATCTGCCATGGCTGGAAGAGGGAAGAGGAAAATGACGGGCATTCAGAGGGTGAACCACCTGCCCAAGACAACATGTTCATTTGGCAGGTTTGCTAATGATGCTTTTTAAACGAAACACATTATTAAGATGTGCCACATTGACTTCGCGACACAATCCAAACATCATTAGATGGATTGGTTTCACTCCTTAATTGCTTACCCACCCACCCCCAAATTGCAACTCAAACAGGCACCATGACTTCAAATTAAACTCCTCCACCTTCCCTCCCAGACTGGAGCTCTATAACGTCTGGCCAAGGGCAGTTCTCGAATCCTGGGATTACGCACAGCTGGGCATTTGGAAAAGAGACCTTTAGAAAGCTTTGCAGATTAATTACAGATGTTTCTGACATGTGATGTAGTGGTGCCCCTGGAAAGACACGTTCCAAGAACCAGCCTAGAAGGTCTGAAACTGCAGGTTCCTAGACTGCTCCAGTGACGAACAGATCTTTTGTAAACCTCATGGCTCTTAATTACCTATTCAAAACTAAACACCCCCCCCCAATGTTTTGGTTTGCAACAGGAATAATTTGCAACAGCATGCTGCTTTGGGGAAGATTCTTGTGGTACTGTGCAGCTAAGTTTAGAAATGGCAAGGAAGCTTCAGATGATGCCACAAGCCCAGGATTTCAACCACTGGTCCATTATCCTTGTCTTGCCTTCCTTCTTTCATTGCTTGCAAACTTTTTGGAAACCTCTTTTGGGCTGCAAGGAAAAATAGGATGCTGAACCTTCAGCTCATCCAGAGATGCTCTTCCTATTTGCATGTGAAAAGAGCAGAGGTAACATTACAGGCATAAGAAAGAAAGAACAAAACCCAAACCCATACTAAGCTAGAAATGTTGTTATAAAGCCAATGAAAGACAGCACAAAAATGCATGCAAATTTTCAGGATTCTTTCATCAGACAATGGGGTCAAATTCTACAGAGGAAGTCCTATTTCTTGAAACTGTCTTTTCCCTCCAGGCATGCATTTCCTCCAAAGCTCTATTCTAAGCAATCGAACTTGCAAATGGCACCTCTGTTCACTTTCCAACAACGACTTACAACACAAAAGGAACCTAGTGTGCAACAAAAAAGTGAGACAAACAAGCTTGTTTTAGGATAAAGTAATGCCTTTTATCACTAATGGGATCTCTGATTCAAATAATGTACACAATATAGCATCTCCTTTGACCCAAAGAGTCACAGCTCTACAAAAACCAGATAAGGCGGGCAGGAGGGAGTAGAAAACAGAACGGAGACTTGATCTTCATTTTGTGATTTTGACTTCAGTTGTAATAAAAAGAAAAAGCAGGCCTGCTTAAAACAGGACATACCAAGTGCTGTGATGGTATTGAGTTTCATACCCTAAGATTGCCTGGGAATGAGAGAAGCAATAACATTTCGAAAACCCAACCACCACCTCCTTTTGGGATTCTGCTTCCTTGCAGCACACGGGATCTAGCTTTTCAGTGCTCTCAGTGTCTTGCTCCCTTCATCAAAGAGATCTTCCGTCTAGTCCCGAACAGGGTCTGCTTGTCCCATAATGAGCACACATTCTACACCCGGGAAAGGGCTCTGTTTGTGAGTAGGGAGGTAAGACCCTGCCTCCTACATATGCCCTGTCATGCAAGGAGTTAATGCCTTCCTATCAGTCCTGTGTGACTCATCATCATTCACTGTTTTACTAATATTGTGGTGGGTGGATGTAAAAACGAAAGCTAACAGTTGCAGGCAGGTTGAAACATGCCTGCCCACAGCACGGAATGAGCTGGACCAAGAGCCCAGATGAAGAATCCGGGGCACTGAAGGGCAGGCCGATGCATTTCATTTAATCCCACAAGCCCTCCACCACCTCTATCCCTCCCTTGGCAGGGGTGCTGCAGCAAAATAAACGCTGGTGTCATGAAATCCGAGAAAGGAGAGAGAAGAGAGAGAGAGAGAGAGAGAGAGAGAGCTGTGTCCAATGTCAGTCTAGTCTGTTTCACAGAGCTGGATTCAAATTCAGTTCAGTCTGGACCCACATTTGGATCAAGACAGAGAAATCTGAACAGCACATCTACGCACTGACATGCAGTGGGAAAGAACAATGACAATTATTTTGTTTAGGTCTTAAATCACAGATTCTAGATAAAATTTGGGGGCAGCTACCTGGAACAGACTAAGGCTGTGACTTTTAAAAGGGCAATGGTCTTCACTGGCTCCTCTCTCGTTCTCTCCGTCTCTCACTTCATTTTCCCTGGATCGAAAAGTATTGGTGTGATGGCTACAGTGTAGGGCAGGCATGTCCAAACTTCAGCCCTCCTTATATTTTGGACCACAACTCCCAGAGTTCTAAGCTTAGATTGCCAATGGCAAAGGACTCTGGGAGTTGTGGTCCAAAAAAATCTGGAGGGCCAAAGTTTGGACATGCCTGGTGTAGGGTTCTGGTGATTATATCAATGGTTTTGTAGCTGGAAAGACCAGAAAAGTTTGATTCAAAAGTCAGGAGTATAGTCTCCTTCACTGCCACTAGTTCACCAACATCATGACCTTGAGTTCGATTGTGGGTGATTGCTCCGCCCCATTAATACTTCTGTGGGTCTTTGGGTCGCCCTCCCCATGATTGCCCCAGACGTGCACAAATGGCTGACTTATTTTTTACACCTCTGTTCAAAGCTATCACCTAGCCTACTTTTGAATTTGTTTTTCTGGTCACACGGCTCACCCACGTTTTAACTTCTTTGTTCAAAGACAGTATAGATTCAAGGAAAAATAGATGGGAAGTGTGGCCATGGGTATAGAACATTACGGCTTAAGAACTTAAGCCAATGGTCCACAATGAACACAGCTGCTCTGTTTAGAACAGCCTTAGATAGAAGCCAGTTCAGGCTACTGATCGCAAACGTTCTACGAGGACATGACACTTGATGAAGAAGATAGACTGCACAATTTAAAGGCTACCACAGGCATACTGCTAACAGCAGGAGACCACAAGAAACACGACAGTTGACCATGGCATATCTAAGTGGCCCATCCTGTAGATACGAGGCTGAACCCCAAAATCTAGGGTTGCCGGGTTGACCGCCTCCCGTTCCTCCCATTCCGTTCTCTGGGTCTTAAGTGTTTCAGGTCCAACACTTAAGACCCGGAGACTGGACAACCTTACAATTAAAGACCTGACAACCTTAGTTAAGCTCTAGTTTTAACCTATACAGCCCTAAATGCCCAAGCTCTCTAAAAGACCACATCTCCCTCTATGAGCCTGCACAGGAATTAAAATCATCAGGGCAGGGGGACACTTTCTCTCAGCCCCACTGTGAGGGTCCCATTTTCAAATCCCACCATCTTTAAGTAGGGCTGGGGAAGAGGGAGCGGGATGCAGATTGAAACGCTGAGAGAAGACGCCAGTCAGAATGGACAGTGGTGGACTAGGCTGACCAAGGATCTCACTAGTTGTAATTGTTCTACATCATTTCCTCACCCAGGCTGTCTTCCAAGGCAGGAAGGCTATAGATTCATGGCATCTATAAGCCTGAGAGTGGATTTAGCCTGTTCACAATCAGAGAGAGGGGGGGGGAGTTTGAGGGAAGGAGAAACATAGAAGAGATGTTCCATATCTATGATCACATCTTAAGCCATCACATCCAACCCATAATTTGCACATCTGTCTGTGATTTGCAGCTGTTGATCTGCGGCTAGCATCCACCCCCTCACATGGCATTAAAGATTAAGTAGAGGTTTTCATTAGCATTAACACTTCATTAATGGTGTAAATGAACCATGACATTATGCTGGTGTCTTTTCTAAAGGATACAAATCAAAGCCTTTAAGAATACACACTCATTTCTTTAAACACGTTGAACGGGCAACCTAACCGTCACAAATCAAACAGAGAACTGAAGTCAGAATATCAGCTCTGATTTATCAAAGATGGTGGCTTGCATTTTATTCGGTCTCCTCGAAGTCAATTATTTGGTTTCAAACTTGACCTAAAATGTCCCAAAGGAGCCCTTTCAGGATGGGCAGTGTTGTCTTCGTTCTTCCAACCAGTTTTGCTGGTTTCCACAAAACTTCTTTGACTGCTGTGAAAGCTATTTAGATGTTATGTCCCAAGCCAAACCGTAACATTCTGTTTTGGATTTCACGGTAGCTGTTATCTTGTGGACACTTGGTGGGTATTTGCAACTGCTTTCCCAAGGTTCTCTCAGGTCTTCTAGCTGAGTGAGACACCCCAAATTTGAGTCGAGCACGACCTCTGATAACAACACAAGCCCTGTTGCCCATTTCCTGCAACAGCTGCTGCGGCCTGACCCTTTGTTGACGAAAGTTCTCAGGTTCAAAGCTGGACATCCCAATGGAATATGAAAGGTGAACTCCGCATGATTCATGGAGGGTTCTTTAGGAAAAGCTAGGGAAATGTTTTGCCATGTTTCCTTCAGCCACGTTTAGGCAAGGAGGTGGGTCTCTTGGTTGTCTTCCAGGAGAACGTAGATTGACTCCATCTATGCTGTCATGGTGGGACGTATTCTTGAGGACTGCATCTTTTCAATTGCCACCAGCACTGTCTACAGCCGGGACATTTTGGTTGGAATCTTTCTTCCCCTCAGAGGATCCACCTGAATTATCCGCTTCTCCGGGGGGCTGGTCTCCAGGCTTCTCAGGGGTTTCAACAACCGTATTACTCTTGCTGGTTGTGCAACCCATCGTGACCTTCTCAGCTCTCAAGCTGACCAAAAGCTGAAGTATTTGCTCTTCTTCTGCAGGCCTCCTGCGCCTTTGAAACGGCAGAATCGGTGGTCTGAGTATTGTCTGAGGACGTTGCTTCTCATTGGAAGCGAAACAGCCCTTTCTAGGAGACAGGAAGCTGAAGGCTGTTCTTCAGCGACCTTAAAAGGCCGCCAGTCGAGTCCTCCTCGAGAACGGCCAATCCCTCGATCTGCCACAAAGCATTTTTTTTTCCAGCAAAGAAAAGCAGCTTTTCTTTTGTCGGAAGGCACATGTTCTAGCCCACTGGCTCTCAATGACGGTGGTGCAAAGGATTCTATTTAATTTTAACTTTCCAACAAGAACTGGAGCCTAGCGACTGACTAACACGGGGAGTTGCAGTTAAAGCCACCCCGGTTGCCACAGCAACGCTTTGTCCGGTCTTGTAAATATTTGCAGTGCTTTATCTTAATACAATCTGTGCTGTGACACAAATATTTGTATCATACAAGCACACAAGTAATCGTCTCGGGGAGGTTCACAGTTTAGCACAATTAGTTGGGCGCAGGTGGTGAACAATATGCCACTGTATTTATTTATTATCGCATTTTAAAATCTGAATAGCTTCCCCTGGAATATCAAAGGCAAATACAATGGTACCTCGGATAACAACTGCCCCTGATAACGAATAATTCGGATAGCAACTGCAAATTTCCGGGTATAGGGCTGCCTCTGATAACGAATTTTCCCTATGGGCTGCCTTGGATAACGAATCACAATTCCTAGGTATAGGTCTGCCTTGGAGAACGAATTTTCTCTATGGGCTGCCTTGGATAACGAATCTTCCTATGGGCTGCCTCGGATAACAAATTTTCCCTATGGACTGCCTCAGATAATGAATTTGCAGCATGCATCAGTAAAAAAGTTATCCCAGGTGGCATTGCATCTGTACCTTTAAAGTGCACTTTTTAAAGAGTTTTGAGCAAAAAAACAGGTGTCTGTGCCTTTTCCCTAGGCTCCGGAATGGATTAATAGGTTTCCCATTCATTCCTATGGGAAACCGCATTTCGGATAACGACGTGGTTTGGATAACAACTAACCTCGGAGAACGAATTACTGTCGTTATCTGAGGCACCACTGTACATCATTCTTTTCCTCCTTTTGTCCTCTAAACTGTCCTGCAAGGTAGGATAGGGTGAAGTTTAGAGATTACTCAGCGTCATCCAGTAACGATGCTGGGCATAATTTCACGTCTATGGGATGGTTGATTCTCTCTTTACCGCCTCCAATTTAAAATGCCAAAAAAGGCCCTTTCCATTTATTTATTTATTTATTTATTTATTTATTTATTTATTTATTTATTTATTTATTTATTTATTTATTTATTTATATACCACCAGATTTTCCCAGATAGGAACTCAGAGCGGTTAACAAAGAATAGCATACAACAAATACAGATTAAAATAATAATCGGTTCCACAATACGACATAAGAAACAAAAACAAACCCAACAACAAGCAGTAGGTTCATTCAGCCTTCCATCCTTCCGAGGTCGGTAAAATGAGTACCCAGCTGGCTGGGGGGGCAATGTGTAGCCTGCACACTGTAATTAAAATTGTAAACCACCCAGAGACTACTTGTAGTGGTATGGGGCGGTATATAAGCAGAACACTTTGCTTTAGAACCAAAATTTAAAAAGCTCAAAATACAAAACATTACTAAGGCAAGATGGTGAAAAATGGGCAGACAAACCTTGGCCCTCCAGAAGTTTTGGACTACAAATCCCACAGTCCTTTGTCATTAGCAATACAAGCTTGGAATGCTGGGAGTTGTGGTCCAAAACATCCAAAGGGCCAAAGTTTGGCTACTACTGGGATAAAGGATTTCTAGTGTTCACCTGCTGATCCCACTAGTACAGTTGTCCTGTTCTCTAGATCCCGGCCCTGCCAGATAAGCCGTTCTTATGCCAACCGTTTGGAAACACACATATTCTTGTCGACAAAGTGAGTCTGATACATTCCACTGGCTGTGGCCTTTGGAAATCCAGGGTATGGACCAGACAATGAAGACCCCCAGGATTCTCTAGGTGGACATGGAAAGTGCTGGAAGCAGCAAGGGGACAACTCTTGGAAGGCTCTTTGTGACAAGGCTGGCCTTGAAATCAGCAGCGCACGTAAGAGTGGACTCTTTTGGACTAGAAATGCTGGAATTTTTGCAACTAGTACTAAATAAGTAACTTCTCTGTGCTCCGGTCTGTGCTTCACTGCAGGCAGCAAACGCTTACGGGGCCCAAGCAGCATCCTTTGGATCGTCCTTCCAAAGCCCCCTAACTGTCCTTTTCTGTTGGAAGACGGAGTTGGGACCCACGCAACCCGAAGCCATCCTATAGCCAGCAAAATTTGCTGTTGGAACATGACGAGGTGAACGTTCTCAAGCTTTCCCTCTCCTTACCGCCTCCCAGGACTCTAGCTACGTATTATTTATGTTTATACCTGAAGAAACAGCCTTTTGTGTACCGATGTGTTGTAGACTCTTCACATAGCAACCTCCGGCTCTAGGAAAAAATCCCGTTTCCATAGTAACGCCACTCTTCACCCCCCCCATCCTGCATTTCTATTTCTCGAAGGAAAGATGCCTAATAGCCTGACAAAATGAGAAAAGAATATTGCACAGCCAACTTTCCAAGGAAAAGAGACTCAGAGGAGCAGGAGGGCACGTCTCTGTTTCTGTTTGGGATGCAGTTGGGAACACCCTTGTATTTTTGTGGTAGCCAACCAGACTGATGGGTCGGGTCTATCCTTCACAAACACCCATGGAGGTACTGGAGAATTCTCAATAGGACGTCTTGCCATGTCAAGGCTGCCCATCTGGACTGAAACTGAGATGATATATTTCCTCCAACACTGTATTTATGCAAGTTAATGTTTCATTCACAGATCAAACAGCCACACCAGAATTTTCAACTGGTTCATGTCCTCAACGGATGGCACGAATGTCATCTCCCTTGTTTTCATTTCCAATTGAACATAAAAGGTAAAGCTAAAGGTTCCCCCTGCACATGCGTGCAAATCGTGTCTGACTCTAGGGGCGGTGCCCATCTCCGTATTCAAGCCGAAGAGTGTTGTGCAAGTCCATGGCCATGTGGCTGGCATGGCTGAATGCATTTCTGCGCATGGAACACTGTTTTACCTTCCCGCTTTTTATGGCGGTACCTATTCATCTACTTGCATTTACATGTTTTCGAACTGCTAGGTTGGCAGGAGCTGGGGTTATCAGCGGGAGCTCGCTCCACTGCGTGGCACCCGGGATTTGAACCACCGAGCTGCCGATTTTGAGCCTGAACAGGAATTCAGTTTTCAGAAGCCTTAGTCTACTGAGCCACCACGCTTAAACATAATAGTGCTTACTTTCGGATAGACATGCCTGTGATGCTGACAGTTTGACGAGTGGATTTACCTGTCTACTGTCACTATCTTCATCTAATCCACGGCCCAACATTTTGTTGACATCTTATTGTTTTAGGAATTTTGAAAAGTATTTTGTGTCCCGCTTCCTGTGCCTACGTATAAGAAATAATGGCATATGACGCAGCCACCCTCTTATCTCCAGAAAGGAGGCAGTTTTCACGTTCAGCCCTTCATGTTACGCCACGTCATTTCGACGGCACTTTCCAAAGGCAGAATATTAAAATCTTCCCCAAAATGTCTTGTACTCCCTCTTATTAAAGTTGTCTTCCAATATCTCAGAGGTCAGTCATTTTCTCTTTCGGTCCTTTTATTTGAGACAAAATTGGACTAGTTTCATTTCCTTTCTGGATAATCCCCTTTCCCCATTATATGCTTTGGATTCCTTAATTGCTTTTTCCACTTTTTAGCCTCTCAATCTCCTTAATCCTTATTTCTGTGCCGTCCCCCACCCCTGCCCCCACCCCAGCAGTATTTCATAATGTTTCATTCCATACATGCATGCATTTCAGGCAAAAAAACAGAAAGAAAGAAAGAAAGAAAGAAAGAAAGAAAGAAAGAAAGAAAGAAAGAAAGAAAGAAAGAAAGAAAGAAAGAAAGAAAGAAAGAAAGAAAGAAAGAAAGAAAGAAAGGGCACCCCCCAAAAATACAAGAGTTGGAAACATTAGAGAGCCTCAAAGACCAAACAGCTGGATGGCCCAGTGGTTTAGGTCTTTGGCTTCTAAGCTAGAGTTTGGGAGTTAAATTTCTCATGGTACCTCCTATAAAAAGAGGCAGCCTGTATGGCCCTGGTAAATCTGTCCAGTCCCAGGCGCTCCCCAGATGAAGGGAATGAGAAACCACTTCTGAGAACTCTCCATCTGGAAAACCCTGGGAAAAAATGGTGCCATAAGTCCGAATGGACTTGATGGTGCATCACTATTCTTATTAAAGACCAACTGCTATATTTTACAGTGAGTTTCCTGAAGCAAATCCACTTCCTCAATTATAAGAACAAGACTATTATATAACTGTCACATTTATATTGGGCATGAACCACTGGTTCGGCAGTTCGTGCTGGTTTGTTTGGTGGCAAAACACGTGCCCAGTGCTTCAGAGCCTTACCTGCTCCAGCGGGCAGCCACTCAGAGGCAGCACCCAGGGGAGGCGGGGCAGAGAAGCCAGGCTGGTGCCTCCGAGTGGGCGCCCACTGGAAGAGGCCCGGCTGTGAAGGGCTGAATGCCTGTGCAGCCAAAACGAACCAGCAGTTCGTGCCCATGTCTGTTAATGGCTCCATGACCAGGTAGGGGTACATATAATAGGCAGAATGACCATGGTTCGTTAGTAACCGAATAGACTATCAGGCTGCGGGTGATGTCAGTTATTGGTTCACAGCAGCCCAGTGGCAAACTGTGGGAGATCAATGGCATGTTTCATACTTGGTAATGACTTAAGAACCCTTGATTCAGTGCTTAATTTCGGATTCAGTCCTTTTAAGAGGGTCTGCAGAATTTGTATATACATTAACTCTACTGTCTCTTTCAAGTCATGTTTTCCAACCTGCGACTTGCACATCGTTCAAAGTGCATCCAGGTAGACCGAAACAGGTTCTTGTGGGTTGGCATTCCTGACATCAGATTTATATCCATTAATTCTTTTACGTAGAAATTGTCACTTGAAAAGCAATAAACTTTTCCCCCTCTTGATCACTGTCATGGTTTTCTCCTACTGCACACCTGCTTTGTTAGGCATTTGGCACAAGATAAATTCCAGAGGATTTATTTTCCCTGGATTTCTGGTAACCCAAATGAATCAAGTATTATCTCGCAGGATGGACCAGGAGAAAGGATTTTAGGTAAAGTTCCCCCTCTGGTGGCCATCAATGAAACGGTCCTTGCATATCAAAGAAACAAACGCTTAATGCTTTGCAAACAGGCTAAATTGTTTTGGACTGGCATGTCCAAACTTCGGCCCTCCAGATGTTTTGGACCGCAACTCCCACAGTCCTTTTCCATTGGCTATCTAAGCTTAGAATTCTGGGAGTTGTGGTCCAAAACATTAGGAGGGCCGATGTTTGGACATGCCTGGAACTTTGGAGCCTTCATTGTGGATCAGTAGGAGTGGATCAGGTTCCTATGTTGGGTTGAAGCTCATCATCAAAGAAACTAAGATCATGGCCACCGGTCCCATCACCTCCTGGCAAATAGAAGGGGAAGAAATGGAGGCAATAACATAGTTTATTTTCTTGGGCTCCTTGATCACTGCAGATGGTGACTGCAGCAACAAAATTAAAAGACACCTGCTTCTTGGGAGGAAAGCAATGGAAAACCTAGGTAACATCCTAAAGAGCAGAGACATCACTTTGCCAACTAAGGTCAGGATAGTCAAAGCTATGGTTTTTCCAGTAGTGATGTATGGAAATGAGAACTGGACTATAAAGAAGGCTGATCGCCGCAGAATCGATGCTTTTGAGCTGTGGTGCTGGAGGAGAGTCTTGAGAGTCCCCTGGACTGCAAGGAGATCAAACCTATCCATCCTGAAAGAAATCAACCATGAATGTTCACTGGAAGGACAGATTTTTAAGCTGAGGCTCCAGTACTTTGGCCAACTTATGAGGAGAGAGGACTCCTTTGAAAAGTCCCTGATGTTGGGAAAGACTGAAGACAAAAGGAAAAGAGGACGGCAGAGAATGAGATGGTTGGACGGTGTCATCGAGGCAACCAATATGGATTTGACCAAACTCCGAGAGGCAGTGGAAGATAGGAAGGCCTGGTGAGCTCTGGTCCATGGGGTCACGAAGTCAGACACGACTGAACAACAAGGAGTGGAAGCCATTTATTTTCAATCCAATACATTAAGTACCCATTACTCATCCTCTAAGTTAATTTTGGGTTTGCCTGCTCCTAAAAGTTTTGACGGCCGATCCATATACGCAATAGGAAAGGAGGAAGACCAAAGAGGAGATGGATTGACTTTCTCCATGGGTTTGAATCTGAAAGAGCTGAGCACAGTAGCTGAGAACGGGATATACTGAGGAGCGCTCGTTCACAGGGTCCCCCTTCGTCTGGGGCAACCTGATGGCACATAACAATGTAGGTCCGAATCTGGTAGAGGTCCCAAGGGGCAGTCTGTGTTTGCTATAGTAGTCCAGAAGAGTGGTTGCCAACCTAGGGTTCTCAGGTGTTCTTGGACTAAAAATCCAAGAACTGTGTCGCCCAGGATTTCAGGGAGCTGTAGTCCCACAGGACAGGTCTATCAGGATCCAAGGTGGCAAACAACCGATCTAGAGAGACCAACAACCACAGCCAGTAAAAGGCTGAGTGGAAGAACTAGATTGGAAGACGCTCACCTAACAACAAAGCTGAGGAAACACTGCAGAGCTTCAAAGGAACTTTTCAGAATGGGTAGGGGGGTATACAAGAAACCATTCCTGACTGAGCAGCGCTAGTAGTGATGTAAAATTTGCAAAAATTTTGAAGTCATGGGGAAAAACTTCAGAGTGAAAAAAGCCTCTGGCGGGAGAATCCAGGCTTTTTTTTTTATCCAAAGGTTCTGCAAATTTTACATCTCTAAACACGAGGATGGTGCCGTGGGACCCAGAGCATCTTCTTACCCTCCACCTTTCAGCATCATGTCCTTGCACCCATTATTCTTCAGAGCCATATTTCCAGAGTTGGCTACTAGCCCAGTTGACATTTGTTTAGGGCAGGCATGTCCAAATTTTGGCCCTCCAGATGTTTTGGACCACAACTCACACAGTCCTTTGTCATTGGCAATCAAAGCTTAGAATTCTGGGAGTTGTGGTCCAAAACATCAAGAGGGTCGAAGTTTGGACATGCAAGAGGGTTTAGGGGGAGCAGAAAGAGCTGTTCTCCTTTCCTCAGGTGGCAAAAAATTCTGGGACGCCCCCCCAGAGATGGCAGCCACTGCTCGCCTTTCAAATGCATGCCATGGCTTTTGCAAACACGTCCCTGCATGCCTGCAAGAGCAATCAACCTCAGCAGAATATATGCCAGAGTTTGGCTTCGTTTCGAAAATCTGACCTTGCGCGCAAACTTCCAATGGGCAGATTTCCAGACAGCATATTGGGTGGCCTGGAAATGGTCAGCCAAGAAGGACTGAAGCCAAGATTTTTTTTTCAAATAAACCCTAAAAGACCACATGGGGGCGGCAGGAACTCAGAGCTGAGAGATTTTCTCTATGAAACCGGGTTTGGTTTCATTTTGAGCAGGGAGGATACAGAAAAATCCTTCTCCTCTACCTGGATGAGGGACAGAAACATCATTGGGCATTGCAATAAACAAAAACCCACCCTAAATTGATTTCAGGTGGCTTTCGTGTCAGACAAGAGGGCGAAAGGACCTTCAGCCTCCCGGTGCTCTGCCACATGCCTCCCATGATTCCCAACGGTTGGCTGTTCTGGCAGAGCCTTCTGGGAGATGAAGTCCATAAAGGAAGATCAAATGGGAGGCCTGGACTGCAAGGAGAACAAACCTATCCATCTTGAAAGGAATCAACCCTGAATGTTCACTGGAAGGACAGATTTTGAAGCTGGGGCTCCAGGACTTTGGCCACCTCCTGAGGAGAGAGGAGTCCTTGGGAAAGTCCCTGGTGTTGGGAAAGATGGAAGGCAAAAGGAAAACAGGACGGCAGAGAATGAGATGGTTGGATGGTCTCATCCATGCAACCAACATGGATTTGACCAAACTCTGGGAGGCAGTGGAAGACAGGTTAGGTTGAAGGAATACTGGTTTTCTCCCTGTGCAAGTGCTCTGAGGCACAAGGATGGCCCCTCTGTTAGGCAGAGGGCAGAAATTGCCTTTGATGACAGATTTTTATCTACAGCTATTTTAAACAGAGCCTAGATGCCCTAAACACATCCGAACTCACCTGATTTTGAAAGCTAAACAGGGTTGGCCCTGGTTAGTACTTGGATGGGAGACCACCAGGGAATACCAGGTGCTGTAGGCGCCTGAAGTAGGAACGCCTGAAGAAAACTCCATGGACATGGGGTCACGAAGAGTTGGTCACGACTGTAACGACACAACACACACACATTTTAAACAGAGCAGCTGTGCTCAATGTGGACCACTGGCTTAACTTCTTAAGCTACAATGTTCTTCTACACCCTGGGTCACGCTTCCCGCCTATTTCTCCTTGAAGTCTAATTTGCAGCAGATGGTATTTTTTGCTGTGCATTATGTGTCCTTGATTCCAGAAGAAACATAAAGAAACTGAAACAAATTATTTTTGCCCCCCACCTCAATCCCAAAACCATGAATCCTTAACTAGATCAACCAAGAGGTTGGATGGAATTTCCTCCAGC
Organism: Phrynocephalus forsythii; assembly: GCA_029282475.1. NCBI lineage: Eukaryota > Metazoa > Chordata > Lepidosauria > Squamata > Agamidae > Phrynocephalus > Phrynocephalus forsythii. The sequence goes on from JAPFRF010000013.1 coordinate 4,826,931, forward strand.
TTATAAGGAACACATCATGGGAGTCTGTATCTCTTTGGCTTCTGCTGTGTTCTCTGAGTCTTCTTTGCACGCTCACCATATGCAAGTATTTGAGAGTTACACCAGAAGTGATCTAATTTCAGGTCAAACAATTGCATTAAATCCATATCATCTGTTGCTTGGTTTTTAGTTTTCAGGAAGGAAAGCGCTCTTAAACTGGTTCGGTCTGGCTTGAACCAGCGACGTATTGCTCGTATGGCAACAGAATAGAATTGTCGGATGGATATTCATTGCCACATTCCACTCTTTGCTCCATCAGGAAAAACTGAAAATTAGGGAAGGGGGAAATGCAAAGGCAAACGAAAGAGAGGTGTGTGATCCAACTCATCTGGATTGCATTCCTCTGTAAAGCAAATGCTACTAAAATTCAACAGAACTAACTCCTAAGCAGCTCTGTGTACAATAGCCATGTTCAACTAATTCATACAAGTCTGAGGAGGTGGGGAAAACTATAAAGCAAATAGTGGCTTTTGCAGGGCTGGATTAAGCGAAGTCAAGTACAGTTTAGGGATGGGCACCTTATGAAAAATGATGCGCTGTTTCACCATTTTGTAAGTTTTTGAAACCTTATGAAACGAAACAAAACAGCAAACAGCATGTTGTCAAGAAATGAAATCTCTTGGGAGGTGATAATAGGTGAAGGGCTCCTTGAATATCTCAAATACTATGAAAACTCTGTCATTGCGTGCTGTTAACTTCCCACTACATTATGTCAACCCTAGCATTGAATCAACACTAAAAATGCCTTTCTTCAATTGCCATGCTTTTAATCTCTTAAAGTCTGATTCAATAAGGTAGGCAAAGTGCACCCCTCCACCTGAAACTGAAATCCTCTGTGTGTATGTTTCTCTCTGTGTGAGCGTGTGTGCATTGGAGTCCTTTACTTACAGATTTCAAGATTTAAGGAATGATCTTTTCTATCCCACCCCCTTTGAATAGTAAGATCTGGACATCCCTGATGGGAAAATTCCCAGTTACAATTTCCCTCCTGGTAAGTTTCTGCATATGGTCTCCATTTTAACAGGCAGCCACCAGACCTCACACAAATTTGCATGGCTTTGTGGAGTGAGGGAGATTTCTCTTCTCGTGTTTGAAACGGCTTATTTTAAGCATCCCTTCCTGCGTACATTTTGGCAGTGCAGAAAATATGTTGGTTCAGTGGCAGGTTGTAGCTTCCTTCCCTTCCCTCAAGGTTTGGGTTTTAGAAAAGGCTTCCCTTTCTCAAATCTTACCAATATTGGCAAATATATTTGTTTTTAGGTGGTATTTCTCTGGATGGTGTGTGTGTGTGTGGGGGGGGCTTCCCCTATAAGGCAGCTGCTGCCAGCGTCCTTTGTATGTTCCTGATGCAGTAACTTTCTACATTTCCAACCAAACTCGTTTCTCTCCTAGCTGCAAGCTACATGCACTCATCTCTGCAAATAATGCCGAATCACAACAGAATAAATTAGGATCCCACAGAGAAATGGCATTGGTTATGAGGGACTTGCTTCTATGCAATGTTATCCGGATTGCCATACATGATTGCATTGACTGATTTCCTAAGACCACCAGTGTTTTCCATGTTACTGTATTTTCCAACCTTCATAATCAATTTTTTTCTTTTCTTTAATGTTCTAAGATGCCTCTTTTAATGCCCTGTTCTTAACTGGGATATGTCTTAAATGTTCTGGATTAAATATTGTCTCTCATTATTGTAAGCCACCTTGGGTCCTTTCCGAGGAGAAAGGTGGGATAAAATATTCAAAATAAATACAAATACAAATATAAATAAATAATACATGCTACCACTCTGAGGCTCCGGAGTGCTATATGATCTTTCTCTCGTTGTACTTGGATAGCAGTATAGGGAACTTCAGGCATTTAATATGGCCAAGACTGCAATTCTATATGCAGACTGACTTGGCAGGAAACCCCACTGAACTGAGCAAGGCTTATTTCTTAGTAAGCAGAATTGGGAGGAGGCTTTACATTTGCTTTCTCCAGCTGAAAAGAAGTGGGTTTTCCCCAGAACCACTGGATGAAACTGCAGAATTGTGTCCTACTCGGGTGGCCAAAGGAAGTGGCAACATGAACTATAATTTTGCTGTTTGAGACATGCTGTCACACATTTCTTTTTACAAGCACACCAGCCAAAAGGCGATCACAGACGGAGAACAAAAAATAAGACCTCTCTCCTAGGTAGCCGCCTTTTATAGACTTCCCATCAAGGTAGCCCCGCCCCTCCGCCCCGCCCCCTCGCCAACCGCCGGCGGAGGGCAAGCGGGCCCTTTTCCGCCGCTGTCCAACCAGCGAGCGGCTGACAAATATGCAAATTCCTCCCTCCGCCCGCCAGCCCGCCCCATTCCCCCCCCCCACACACCCCGAGCCTTAGCATCCCTGTGGCCTTCCAACTCCCCCTCCCCTTCCTCTTCCAAGCCAAGTTAAAAATATATCCCCTCTCCCGGTTGGCTGAGGAGACCGTTGACGGCGGTCCGACTGACTGGCTGGCGCGCGAGGGCCTCTTCTTCCCTCTCTCTCTCTCTCTCTCCTCTTCCCCGCCCTTTTCCCGGCAGAGCCAATCACCGCTCCCTAATTTTCCTCACACACACCGCGAGGGAGGGGAAGAGGGCGCGCGCGCGAGAGGGGGGCGTGAGAGAGAGGGGGGGCGTCAGAGAGAGAGCGAGCGAGCGAGCGAGCGCGTGGCCCTGACGTGGGGCGGGGGCGCGCGCCTGCGCCTGCACGTATGCGCGTGCGTGGAGGAAGTGGGCGGGCGCCCTCTCCGCCAATGGCGAGCCAGGGATGTCGGAGGGGAGGGGAGGGGGAGCGAGCGAGCGCCGGGAGGAGGGAGTCTGAGGGCGGGGGCAGGGAGCGAATCACGCCGCGTCTGCGCCCCGCCCCCCTTCTCCCACCCCCCCCCACCCCCACCCCCCCTCAGCCGCCGCCGCCGCCGCCGCCGCCGCCGCCCTCTCTTCTTCCTCCTGCTGCCGCCTGAGGCAGGGCCTTGGCCCGCCCGCCTGCCTGCCAGCCTCCCCGTCCTGGACCCTTTTCCCCCTCAGCCACCGCCCGGTAGGTCCGCCCCGGCTGGGCTCCTCTGCCCGCTTTCTTGCCGCCGCCTCCGCCGCCGCCCCTCAGGCAGGAAACCCCGGGGGCGGGAAATCCTCTCTTTCTGAGGGGCGCCTCAGGCGGCGGCTGTGGCGAAGGAGGAGGGGGGGGGGGTGCTTTTTGAAAGGGGGGAGGGGAGAGGAAAAGTGTGTGTGTGTGTGTGTGTGTGTGTGTGTGTGTGTGTGTGAGGGGAATCATTCGGGGCGTTTGGTGGACGCGTGCCTGGTTGTGTGTGTGCGTGTGCGTGTGTGGTAATTCCCTGAGGGGGAAAAGGGGAGCGGTTGCCTCTCTTCCTCCTCCTCCTCCTCCTTCCTCCCAAAGCCCTTCTTTTCCACCCGGGGCGCCCCTGACGGCTCGTCGTGTCAGGCCGGCCACGCGTTCGCCCTCAGGCCGGGGAAGGAGGAGGAGAAGGAGGAGGAGGCGGGTCGCCGAGCTGTCAAGGGCCGGGGCATCATCCTCGCCTCAGGCGACACCCCTGGCCTTCCTCCCCTCCCCTCCTGTCCTTCCTTCCTTCCTTCCTTTCCTCACGCACGCCAAGGAGGGAAGGAGGGCGAGGGCGGGAGGGGGGTCGTCTGCCCTCGTTTGCCCTCCCCCCCCACCTTCCTCTTCTCCTCTGCCCTCCACCTCCTCCCCAAATCTGTGCTCCCCTTCCTTGCTTTGGAGGGGCTTGGCGGCTTCCTTCACGTTCACACCGAGGGAGGAGGAGGAGGAGGTGGGCGGCTTAGGCCTCTTCCTCCTCCTCCTCCTCCTGCTCTTGTCACACCTTCTTCTCCCGCTCGCTCGGCTCTTTTCTCTCAACCTCGTGGCCTTTCCTTTCTCTGTCACCACCTTTCTGATCCACATACACACACACACATACGCAGCACACACACACACACACACACACACACACACTCTTTTCACCGTGCCCCCTCCACTATTGCCCTCCACTGTTGCCCTCCACCTGCCCTGCCCTGCCCTGCCCTGCCCTGCCGGGCCTCCCTTCCACCCTGCCGTCCACCTGCCCTGCTACCCATCCAATGTATCCTGCCATCCATTTCCCCTGCACTGTAATCCACCTACCCTTCCACCCACCCACCCACTCTGTCCTGCCCTCTGAATACACAGTCTTCCCAGCCATCCACCCGATCCTACAATCCACCTTCCCTGCCCCCACCTGCCCACCCTGCTCTGCCCTTCGTCTGCCCTGCCACCCATCCACTGTATCCTGCCATCCATGTACCCTGCACTGCAATCCATCTACCCTGCCAAACGCCCACTCTTTCCTGCTCCCTGAATACCCAATCCTCCCAGCCAGCCACCTGATCCTACAATCCATTTACCCTGCTCTCCACCTACCCCACCCTGCCCCCCACCTGCCCGCCCTGCTCTGCCCTTCACCTACCCTGCTACCCATCTAACATATACTTGCGTCCACTTACCCTGCACTGCAGTCCACCTACTCTGCCACCTGCCCACTCTGTCTTGCCATCTGAATACCCAGACCTCCCAGCCAGCCACCCAATCCTACAGTCCATTTACTCTGCTCTCCACCTACCCCACCCTGCCCCCCGCCTGCCCTGCTACCCATCCAATGTATCCTGCCATCCATGTACCCTGCACTGCAATCCACGTACCCTGCCACCTCCCACTCTTTCCTGCCATCTGAATACCCAATCCTCCCAGCCAGCCACCTGATCTTACAGTCCACTTACTCTGCCTTCTACCTACCCTATCCTGCCATCCATCTGCCTGCCATCCACCTACCCTGCCCTACTATCCACCCCGCTCACCTAACCATTTTATTGGCCTTACTGTAGACACAGACACACACCCGGAAAAAAAAATCTGGCCCTAATGATTTGAAACAACCAACTCTTCTTTTCTTCTCTTCTGGGTGGAGGGGAGATAACGGAGCATAGATTGCAACCCCTTCCACAAGACAGACAGAGTTTCTTTCTATCTGATTATTCTGATTTCAAATTATCTCCCCCACCCAACACATGTGGAGCATTGGGGAATAATAAGCAGCAGTTGCCGTTCCTGACACCACATTTCCTTGTAGGTGATGCCCCTCTGTCAAAAAGAAGAAGTTAATGGGAATCCAACTTTGATTATGATGTGGGGGGTTGGAGTATTCAGAGGGGGTGGGTAATATTATTTATGCCTTCTTGGGTGGGAAGGTGTTTATTTTTAAGGTTTAAGTTGCTATAGGAAACCTGTGGTTTGGAGACAGTTTGCAACTGAACGCCAGTTGTGGGAATAAGATAGAGGGCTCTTGTAGCATTTCTGGAGTCACGGTACCTTGTTTGACCATCCATGCCAAACAGCATGGTGGACTTGATGGATCGTTGGCTGATCCATCAAGGTCCCCCCCCCCCATTTTCTTATGGGATTAGTTTTGTTTAGTGGAATGGTGACTGGAAGTGGTACAGGATAGCTCATTAATCCCAGGTGCTGCCACCCTTTTCATATCATTGACTGGAAGTAAGTTGTGCATTTTTTTCTGGGAGGGGAGTTGATGCAGTTACCTGCCTGATGTTCTCGTGGTAAACCTTTAGCTCAGGCTGACCCATCCCATTACATTCTGTCTCTGGATGTGGAAGTTGTGTATGCAATTTACACACACTTGTCCTGACAACTAGTTAGTTCTTTCTGCTTAAAATTATTTCCTATTCACCACAGTGGTAGCCTCAAGAACCCATGACAGAGGCTGCAACACGGGAACTGTTTCCAAGAGACCATGCAGCCAGGGCAGTATTAAGGAGAAAATATTGTGGTCCCTGACTTGTCTACCTGCTTTGCTTCCCCCCGCCCCCCAGCATAAATATCGAACAGTGGTTCTCAACCTATGGTATGGGGCCCCAAATGTTCCTGAATGGTAACTCCCAGAAGCCTCCACCACTCGCTTTGCTGGAAGGGATTTCTGGGAGTTGCAGTCCAGGAACATCTGGGGACCCACAGGTTGAGAACCACTGATATAGAGGATAGGTGAATCTGGGAATGGCCTGTCTGGTTTTGGAGCACTGTGCAGCTGTTGTTACCACCCTTTTTCATTTCACTCCTACAGTCAGGGAAGGGATCAGGAGATGCACCTTCAGGAGTGAGTTATTGACTAAGTGGAGACACTGAGCATATGCATTATGGCATAGACTGACTCGAAGCCCAGGTTTTCCCTAAGTGAAGGACTGAAGCTAAAGGAGGATGCAGTTGAGGCTTGGCTATCAAGCATGCACGCACGGCGCCATTTCACTCAAAAGGTTGATACTGTCCTGTACTTTGCCTGTCTTGCATGAGCTCTACAGTCGGTCAAGTACCCCTTTCCATGCCTGTAGGAGAAGGTGATGTGTTAAGTGTTCAAGTTAAGTGAAAAGAAGTACACTTATTTTAAAAGCAAGTGGCAGTGGCAGAACAACTGGGAAGTATGTGAAGCTGGGTGAGGAGTAATTTGTGTGTCCCAAATAACGTTAGAAGGCTTATAGAACATCCAGATTGTGTGAATCACTGCTATAATGAAGAGAAGATGAAAAGAGAAAACATATACTGGTCTACTGCAAAGCTGAGATGAGTTCAAGTTGCTTTCAGATGTGGAAAAGCAACAGTGGGGAACTTCTGTGCCAGGTTATTAGGTAGTAAAGTAAGTAGGATTGGGGACATTTCTTCATGAGATAGAGAATAATTAAAAATAATCTACTTTGACCCTTTCAGTTGAGATATTAGGGTAACTTAACAGAAATTAATGGAACAGGTATATGGTATCAGAGCTGCCTAGATGCCCTAAGCGCATCCGATCTCTCCTGATTTTGGAAGCTAAGCAGGGTTGGCCCTGGTTAGTACTTGGATGGGAGACCCACCAGGGAATACCAGGTGCTTGTAGGCGCTTGGAGTAGGAACCGGCAAACCACCCCAGTATTCCTGCCATGAAAACTCCATGGACATGGGGTCACGAAGAGTTGGTCACGACTGTAATGACAGAACACCATGAATATGGTATCAGCAGACTTTGCTTTTGTTAAGATGTGAGAAATTGTGTTACACTTGCTTGAGCAACTTAGGTGGTAGTAGATTTCTCTGTACAGAACTTGTATTTTATCGTCTTGACTTTGTTGTGATTGGAAACCCATAAGATTAGTCTGGAATTATTTGTGCCAATAGAAATGCAACAGTAGTTGCTTATATGGTATATATGGCGTCCTGAATGGGTGGAGGGGGGACACCACAATGTTACTTTAACAGATAAAAATATATGTCTTCAAAACGAGAATGTGTTTTGCTTTTGTGGGAGTAATAATGTTGCTTTTATAAGAGAGAATAGGATTAGAGGAGGAAATCTGAAACTGAAATGGCATTCATATTTGCTGTGAACTGCTTGGACATTATTGGATTGGCTTCTTTTCAGATTAATAGAACAATGAAATTGGAATAGAATTTTAAAGTGCCTGCATTATGTGCAGTTTTCCATTGGTAAATTGATTTATGCCTTTTTGAACAAAAATATAGTTTAAAGAGGTCCAAAAATTGGTAATCCACAGGGAAATTAGATGGATACCATGCAGCCCAGTGCATGACATAACTACAATTTGTAACTGACCTCACACATTTTATGAATGTCCCCACTTAGTGACTTGAAATAGGAATATGATTGCGTAGGCACTAAGCTCAACAACAGTATTAAAGAAATTTTCTAGGATCATCTAGAAGGGTATAGCCATAAAAATTGAAGGCAGTCAGCTTTATTTCTTATGTCTTGTGTGGCTGCTCTTTAGGTCCACCTGTTGCCTCACTTTTTTTCCCTCACCATCTTAGCTTGTATGGTTCTATCAGGCAGGGACATTACATGTCCTTAAAGTAGTAGTTGTAATCCTTAAATATATTTATGGTACAAAATACCCATACTAGTTATGCCCATGTGAGAACTTCCCCAAAAGGAGGGGTGCTATAAATATAAAGCAAAACAAGTGTTCTGTTATCTACTGCCCCACAGTGCTTCAAGCACTCTCTGGGTGTTTTACAGTTTAATTATGCAGGCTACACATTGCCCCCCACCAAGTGAGCTGGGTACTCATTTTACCAACCTTGGAAGGATGGAAGGCTGAGTCAACCTTGAGCCTGCTACCTGAGGTTGAACCCCAGGTCATGAGCACAGTTTAAGCTGCAGGACAGACATTTAACCTCTGTGCCACAAGACTCATAATGTTATGTTTATTTCAGTCAGCATTGATCTGATTTTGAATCTGCATTTGTTGGTGGAGCTGGTGTAAACACAGCAGTGCTTCTGTTTTAACATTTTAGATTACAGATCATTATTCTTATGATACTACTAGTGAATGAAAACCAGCATTGGTAAAATCTAATTAAACCGTAATTTGAAACTTTTGCCCATTGTATTGCTGTAGTGCTTGTTTGGGATTCCTGCATATAATTAAGTTCATGGTGTTGCAGAAGGTTCATGGTGAATTACATGCAGGGAATTTGTTCGTCTGATTGTGCAACTAGTTGCACGCCTGACTGCCCAGCCAGATATCTGTCTTTAAGATATCCAATTACACTTGGTGGGTCTGAGCATGAAAGCACTGGTGCAGTATGTATGTATTGTGTGCCATCAATTCCAATTGATAGCAACCCTTTCTAGGATTTTCTAGGTAGAAACTACTCAGACGTGGTTTACCATTCCCTTGTTCTGGGGGTGCCCTGGAGTTGTGTACAGCATCTTGCCCATCACTACACAAGCTCACTCTTTATCACAGGAAGCACAGTAGGGAATTAGGTAGGCAGATACCTAAACTATGCAGCCAGCTGAGGTGCAACATAGTATTTGAGTTGTTTTCTGGGAGGAGGTATGTCATTGGGAAAAAAACAGGCATGAAACCAAACAAATAGTGAGTGCAGTGCATTTGTATCCCACAAGAACTAGTGTCCAGTTCATTGATCTATATAGTATGCTGCACACCTGTGCTGTGAAGGTCTTATCTGGAAGGGGATGAGGACATTTTTTGCTGCCAATCAAATTCAAACATTTTATTATTTTTGATGTAGGATGCTACAATGTGGGAAAGGTTTTTTTTTTTTTTTGCTTTTGCTTCATCCCCTCTAAAATATTACTGTATAATACAAGAAGGGAAGTCTCTTAGCCACATGCCACAACTTTGTCAGATAAGCCTTGTATATTTTTTCAGCTGACATTCTGCATCTCGACAGCTGTCCCACATTGCCACACATGTTGTCTGTCTTGCTTCTTTCTGCCTGTAGAAAAAAATGTAATCTAGAATTTTGGTGTCATTGTGATTAAGTAGTACTTTATGTCCACTCCAAACAAAATAGGATAATCAAGAAAGCAGTGAAGAATTCTGGAAGGAACTCCAAGGTTAATTGAGTCCAACCACCTGCCAAAGCAGGAAAGCCACAGCTAAAGCATAGCTGATGGGTGGTCATTTAACCTGTTTTAAACACTTCCAACGAAGGAGAGTTCAACACCCTTTGAGGCAGTCAATTCCACTGTCAAATAGCTCTTGCTCTCAGGAAGTTTTAAATGTTTAGCCAAAATCTCCTCTCTCATAATTAGACTCAATTACTTTGGGTCCTGGAGAAGTGAAAAGTAATCTGGGATCTGCACCTGCAAATACAGCTAGTACCACAGGGAGGCTGCTGCATCCCCTTGCCTCTTTGGGGTAGGAGGACTAATGGTTGCTGAAGTGTGTTGATGTGAGGTGTTTCATCAGCACCTGTTGCTTGCAAAATGCCTTAAGGGTCATTTGAAAGGTAGGGTATAAACCTTTTAAATAAAGTACAGTTAATATTCCTTAGGTTCTAGAATCTTGTAAGTTCTCTCAGACAACTTTGAATGGTTAACCTTTTTATTTGTATAGTCCTCTGAGAAATCACTGCCTTTCCTTGTAATGGTCGTGGTTTCTTCCATGCTGATATAATTCAGCCACCCCAGTTGGCTGTGAGAAGGAATAATATATAGCATACTGAATTTTAGCAACTATCAAATAACAGAAGAACTGGCTAATTTAGGTAGGCTGAACCTACCACTTCCTTCTGCTTCTGTTTACTGACACTGACATCTAAACAGAGCTGCAGTTTTGAATTCAAAGGGGCATGTATAAAATATAACTGCTATTGATGCGAAGTGCATTATCATTTCTGGGAAATTAATCAAGCTTCTTAATAAATGAGAATTAATGTTGTTACTGAGTGATCTTCAAAATGTCCGGTCCTTCTCGGTTCTTCTTAATGGAGGACAAAGTAAGGAAGGGGATGTGATGCAGTACCAGCACAAGTCATGAAAGCCTTAAGCATGACATTAAGACTGTTGTCGTTTTTAGGAGTCACACATGAACTGAAAAATGAGGAGAGTAAAAGCTTGGTCCAGTCACTGCTGGATTCCTCTGATTCACCTATGTTTAGTCTCAATCGTTTTTTGTTACTTCTGTGTGTTTTTAAGGAGCAGACTTGAGCAATTCCTTCTGGAAAGTCCTTTAGTTGGGAAGTTTCACTACTTCTGGAGCTCAATTGGTGGATAAGATCTGACTGGCAAGTCTTTATGAACTTATTGTAGCATTTTAGCATTTACCCTTGCTCTGTAAATTAGCTGACTTACAGTTTTTTTGCTTGATTATTGGAACCAGGGACACCTAGATGCAAATCTACTGTATTTTAGTACATGTATGTCTGTGAATGGCCCTGATCAAGTGTGTATCATTTACCTATATATGGAGGATTTGCACTAGCTGTATTCAGACCAATGAAGCTGTTTGGATGAACAGCGAAACGTTTCTATCTCTCAAAAAGAAGTCCAGTACCCATGACTCAACTTCCAGATAAACTCACCTGGATGACTGAGAATCTTCACAGACATATTTACCTATATATAGTTTAAAATCTCTGTACTTTTAATTTCTGATCTTTTGGTTATTAAAATGTGCATTGAACTTGAAATGCCTGTGTGTTAATGGTTGTTGTGCTTATGTAGCCCACAAGGAGACATCCAGCACTCAGTTGCACAAGTGGAGATGGAATTCTTAGACAGTAATGGGGATCATGGCTTGGGCTGCAGATGCCGCGGTTAAGACTTCATAATGATGCTGGCTGGGCTTTTTTGCTCTGCCAGCACTGAATAGGATCTTGACTCTTAACATATAATTTGTATGTATATCATTATTCTACCCACTGTCTTATCCTGCTATCCTAAGCATATTATGCAGAAGCAACTCCCATTAAACTTCTCTGAGGTTTGGAATCATCCTTTTGTGAATGTGCTTTTTGAAGAATGGGTTCTTATTAAAAAGTGTTATATTAACTAGTATGAAGCCTGTGCGAGCTATCTAGATGCCCTAAGCACATCCGATCTCGCCTGATTTCGGAAGCTAAGCAGGGTCGGCCCTGGTTAGTACTTGGATGGGTGACCACTGGAGAATACCAGGTGTTGTAGGTGCCTTGAGTAGGAAATGGCAAACCACTCCAGTATTCCTGCCAAGAAAACTCCATGGACATGGGGTCATGAAGAGTCGGTCACAACTATAATGACACAACACACACACACACACATGAAGTCTGCGCTCCTCTGAATAGACAGTTTAACAGAGTTTTTCCTTTCTTTTTTATTATGAAATACTTATATTTGTTCTAATATATCACTGTTTTTTGTGACAGACCATAAGAAATCACACCTGTTTTTTTAGATTTTGGATTTGAGCACATGGCAGTCATTTTACACTGCTGGGAATTGGATCACTTTCTGGTTTTCTTCCCAAAAACCATCTTTCTTAAGTGATAGAAGTTTGTATGAGGATTCCGAGTGACATTTTTTCTATCACTAAGTCAACTTTTAAAAATTTCTTCTTGACTTTTCCAAGAGGAGCCTAATTTTTGTTGTGATGCAGTACTACTAGGATATATTCTCATGGTCACTTCATGGATGTTTGGATAGACTCTCAGTTGATCAAAACATTCTGTCTAACATTTCTTTGACTTACTGTAAAATGTCGCTTTTAACTTTTCGTGCAGCTTAATTTGCATGTAAGGTATACCATTGGAAGACTGTGCATATTGTTTTAAAGTTGATTGTGAACAATGTGGCAGACAGATCATTTCACAATCAACTTTTAAACATATATTTAAATATAACATGCACTTGTGCCTTTATATCCTATATAGCTGAAAAAGTAAACCAATGGTTTTATGTCAGTATATTAATGCTGCCGTGTTGGAGACGGTTATTCCAGAAGTGCTTGCCTTATTCTCACTCATTTGCAGAGTTCACATCCTATCTTTGGTAAATAGAGCATCAGTCCACCCCAAAGCACTTCAAAATAGACAGAATAGAACACTTTTGTGCCTGTCAGTGTGCATTTTGAGTAATCATTGTACTGTAGTTCAATTAAATGAAATGAAATTGCCCCTGAAAGGTATTGTGTATTGTGGTTTGCAAGCTGTTTTTCTCTGAAGATTTGTATAATAGACCAGAAGAGTTGAAGTGAAGTTTAAAGAACATTAGCAAATTAAGTAATCCCTAATGATGCATTTTAGCTACTTATCGAGGAGTTAAATGTTCTTTCTAAAGCAAATGTTCATATGTTGCTATTTTCTCTGTTCAGGAAGTCAGATTAGGAGGGGGAAACAGACAAGTCCTTTGCTTTTTATTCAGTTTCTATTAGGATGGAAATTAAGTGTACATTTGATTCATGGATAACAATTTGTAAGAGGTGTAAATGAATCTGACTGGTAGTTAGATTGTAATGTAGTGGCAGAACCCATCTTTACCCTGCAGAAGGCCAGCCAGGTGGCATTCTTGGTGTCTTCAGCTGAAGGTTCTCTTACAGGAGAGCTAGGAGACACCTCCCTCAGATCTTGGAGATAGGCTGCCAGTTTGAGCAAATAGTGATGGCAAACTAGAGTCACCTTTTGAAATGGTAGGGTGTATAAGATATTTTCATTAAAGCTGTCTTAAAATGTTGTCTGAAGCCTGCAGTGCTGTCCTTTTATTAAGATGGCTTCTTGTTAAAATTCATTGAGTTCTTGGCAATCCTCCAAAAAGTTAGTGTGAGGAGTTTATTTGCACTGTGGAAAACGCAAAGGAAGAAAGATGGATCATCACATCACTGGGAACCATGTCTAGACAAGGCTACAGATCTCTTGAACAGAACTCTGTAAACGTTAGGCAGAAATGCAACAGCAAACAAAACAATGAGGAAAATCTTGTTGGCCTGAAGTTATACTGTGCAAGCGGTATTCAATGCTGGCAATGATGAATTTAAATTTTCATATCCCCTCTCAAGTTTTTAGACAGCCCAAGTATCTCTTTTGCTTGTGGGAGGCTTGGGAACCTTTAATAATCAAAATTTGTTGCTCGATCTCAACCCCACTGTGGCATTCTGGTGACATATTGACTATTAAAGGCCTCTCCCCAATTATTATATTTCTGTTCTATATTTTCCCCCAAAAGGACCCAAGGCGACCCCATCCCTTGTCTCCCAAAGGCTAGGAAGCATCAGAACCAAGGGAGGGATAGGCAGTTTCTGGCAAATTGGTTTATGCTCTGTAATTTGGTGCACCAGGATTTTGTCCATCATTTTCTCTTGACCAGTAATGAGGCAGGCCGATTTCATTTCTGCCTTGTGGCATTTGATTACTGAACAGTTTGTTTTCAGTTTCCTTTTATGCTTTGGGTTAAATTTCAGGCAGCACAAGACAGGACAGAATAATATTTCCGTTGCCAGTGGTTGTTCTTGGCAGGTTATTGTTGGGAAATCACCTCCTCCTTGTTCGTTTATTTATCCATTTATTGCATTTGTGCACCATTTTCTCACTATGAAGCAGCATGCAGGCTTCATTAAAATGGATAAAATCCCTACATAGTTAGAGCAGAGCAGGCCACTGGAAAAAAAAACTTGGCCCTTGAGAAATAATTTCTCCACTTAAGAGGTTTTTTTTTAAAAAAATGTACTTTAAAGACTTAACTGTAATGCTACTTAAGATTGTGTTGGTAGTATGACTTGCAGAGGTCAATTGTTTAGCATTGGGAACCAGAAGAAACATAATTAGTGACAATTGTATGGGGCGGGGGGGTGAACTGAACCTGAATTCTGATAAGTTTTGAGCCATGGTGGTTCTCAGGTCTGTGAATTGGGAAGGAAAAGTGTTCTAGATGGGGTCATGTTCCACCTGAGGGAGCAGCTGTGTAGTCCGGAGGTACTCCGAGGTTCGTCTTAATCATTTGAGGCTCACTGGCTCCAAATGTCTGGGGTCAGCTTTGTCTGGTCCTTCAGTGATGGCTATACTGTATGTGGACAGAGATAACCTGGCCTCAGTAGTCCATGTCCTGCTGACTGTTGCAGTACATTCTATGTGGGTTTACCCTTGGGGATGGGATGGATGCTGCAGCAAGTGCAGTATGCAGCATCCGGACTGCTAAAAGAAACATATTTTAGAACCTACGTCACACTGGTTCTAAAGGGTTTACACTAATTGTCAATATGTTTCCTATCCAAGTCAGGCATGAGCCTAGCAATACCTTCCAGCCAGGTTCTGCAGCGGGTGGTATTCAGAAGCATACCACTGCTGTTATCATCATGACTAGTACCATCACTAGTCTTTTCTGTCGATGTATTTTAACCATTATATAGCTGTCCAAATTGATGACATGACAATGTTTTGTAATATATTCCATATATGAAGAGCAAGTTATGCAAATAACTTTCTTTTCTTTCTTTAATGTTCCACTGTTCAGCTATTCCTTACTGTTACATGCTTCAGGGTTGTAGTGGTTGCAGCAGAGTTTTCAGGATATGTGAGATGTTCAAGGAGTAGTTTATGGTTTCCACACCATGGAGAGGTTACATAGCTGAGCAGGGATTTTGAACCCAGGTCTTCTGAGTCTATCCAACCCAACACAAAGCTGGCTTTCATATTTAGCTCATAGATAGTAAGTTATGTTTGTCTTTCTTTTTCCGTGCATATGTGTGTAGTTTATACTATATGTCAGATATGAAGTCAGTGTATTCATGCATAGATGATATTTAAAATATGTATGCAAAATTATCCAGTTAGCATTTTGTATGTTTGCCGTATATTTTACTTCAGCAGGTGCAACTAAAACAGATCTGTAACAAAAGTCTTCAAAATTCTCAGTATCCATTAATCTTTCTTGTGTTAGAGGCTGATCGTGTGATGACTCAGTTTTAGCTTAATATATGCATTATTTCTTTCCCTTTTTTAACAGTTCTTCTGCTGTGGTGACAATATTGCTGTGAGGAAATATTTTAATCGACAGCCAAGTGAGAGTGCAGTGCATGTAAAGAATCTAAATTTTTAACCAGATGGTAAGTTGGGGGGGGGAGGAGAATAGTAATTGTTCTGAAAGCAGAATATGTTTTCAAACCAATGATAAGAAGAGTTGACCAGCAGTGTCCTAATTACCAAGTTGACTTATAAAATGGCAGATAATGCATATGTTAAGGCCTGTGACGTAAAATAGCATATGCTATGCCTACAGTATCGTTTATTACTGAATGACAATTGCTTGTCACATTTTTCTTTTCTGTAAGCAAGCATCCACATAGTATTTCATGGTAACTAAGCTTTGTGAGAGGTGGCCAGATGTGTACATTATCTTTGTATTGTACTGAGATTAAAGTCGTTCATTGTTATTCTCCCATTTCTGTATCCTGACTTCAAAGCCCACAGATGAGGAAGAAAATATGTGCAGACTCATGCGGCCATCTCAGTCTCATGAACTTCGGACATGCTTAAAATAAACTGGTCAACTCCACATTAGATTGCAGTATGAATTTTGTAGGGGGCATCAGTTGTCTTCCTTAGCTAAAATTTGCATTAGGCACTTTTGAAAGTTATTTATGGTTTGAGTTTACAGCACCTGCACTTTGAATCAGACTGAAGTATAGTGTGTACCATTTTACAAGAAAATGTGATGGTACAGTTCTGGATCAGAGTGTCAGTCCACTGTCAGTTATCATTTATACTTTCAGTAATGTGCAGTGTTGAGTCTGGTCATCCATGCCTTGTGCATGGGGAGTGACATATTTCATATAGCGGTCCAGAGCAGAGTTGTGATATCCAAAAGTCTTGTAATTGAAGGAAATAGTGTGCATCAAAATTATTTTGAGAACTAGTGGTTTACTATTTGTGTTTGCTATTTGTGTTGCAGATCCCTGTTCCTAATGAACTGTCTGTCAGCAACCAAGTATTTCCCCAGAATTATGTAAAACATTTGCAGCAGAGATGTGCTACCTATTAATGGATGAAGGTATCTTTTGTTTGCTCTTATCTAGTCATTAGATTAAATATGATCACATTTTTGTTACCTAAGTGCCAAGCATTTAATTTAATTTCCTAGTATCATAATGGATTCCCTTTGTTAACTGTATCAGCTAAATTTGGATGGATTCTGATTACCTTTTCTTTTTGTTCCATATTATTGATTTATAAATGTTTAAGGCGATGTGTGTTCCTGTTCCTTTGGTACTTCTTCAGGGAAGGGCAGTTTTTTGCCTTGCTAGACTAGAGGTTCATTTTGTGTCTGGTTCCATTATGAAACTTAGATCATGACAGATTCCAGGATGAAATGAATGTAAGGGCTTGCTCTTTGACTTCTACCCTTTGTGGTGACAGATGTGGATGTTTTCTCATGTCACTCATTTTAGGTAGCCTTCAGACCTGAAGGTGCAGTAATTCTACAGCAGTTGTCAACAAATATATATATATAAACACACAAATAAATATAAAGTAAATAAAACAAATGATTAAGGTTCCTTTTAAGCAAAATCAGGTTATTCCAGTCTTAATGTATTTTGGGAACATGCATGCAAAACGATCATGATCAGTGTTGCCCTTTTAAAAATGGGTTCTTTTTAAGAATATAGGCCAGATAAATATTGTGAATAAATAAAAGAATAAAAATTATCTGATGATCTTGAGGACATCCATATAATAGTCTCCTTTCCAGTATTTGGATAAATGCCTGTACTGCAAGTAAAACTGTGCTCACGACCTGGGGTTCAATCCCAGATAGCCAGCTCATGGTTGACTCAGCCTTCCATCCTTCCGAGGTTGGTAAAATGAGTACCCAGCTTGCTGCTGGAGTGGGGGGGGGAGTGGAATGTGTAGCCTGCACACTGTAATTAAAACGGTAAACCGCCCAGAGACTACTTGGAGTGGTATGGGGCGGTATATAAACAGAACCCTTTGCTTTGCTTTTGCTTTACCGTACCACCACATAACCCCTTAGGGAGCCGGTTGTTAGTAGCTGCCATCCACTGAACAAGCAGCATGGAGTTAGTATCTGCAAGTTAAACGTCCACATACTTCCAAGAAGCTGGCCAGTTGTTTCATTGTGGCCTGTTGTGTCCACTTCCCTTCTCTGGAAGGTTGCTTTTTAACAGAGAATGAAGTTGAGAGCAAACCCTGGATTATTTCTCTAGGGAGAGAACAAGCCCATAGCATGGGAAGCTTTTCATTGCAAGGTTACACAATCAGTGTACTAATAATGTCACAAAGCTCTTTCATTGCTTTGGTTATTCCTGCTGCAAGTAGGCGTGATCAAACAACGTGCAGCATCATACTGCTTGCCTATTCGAAGCCAACGTCCCTGCAGATCTTTGACTTATAGCAGGAGAATTGGCTGTTTTTCTTTGTGGAATATGTAGTAAGGTGAAACTCTGCAGTCTTGCAGTATAAAGGTGACACAATTGAACATTCCCTTTACTAATTAAGATGTGTCTGTTGAATAATTGTGTCTTTTCAACCACAGAGAGTAAAGATGTCTTTTCCAGTGCCATGAAGAAGCACAGTATTGCTCCTTAGCTACTGGCTCTTGTTCCTGGAAAAGCCTGCGTTTTTCATCTTCTAATATATGATGCATCATCTTGCTTAGTCTTCATATACATGAGGTGCTTAGAGAGTCAACCATGGACTCTGTTTGCCCAGTTTCTTTTCTAAACTCCTACTAATTGTAGAGTGTTAAAGGCCCGATTACCGTATGTGCAAAAATGGCAGACTCTCTTCCTGAATAGTAAATGGTGTGTATCTGCATGTACATGGATACATATATAGTGCCATAAACTGGCATTGACTAAAATAATCTCACATAAAATCAATCCACCCTGCAATTTTTCTGTTTTTAGTTATCATGTGACAAGTGAGAAATTGGGATATATATTGTGGAGGGATTAAAATAAAACCCAGATCGGCCTCATTAATGACATAATTTTGTTTGCCCCTTCTTTTTAAAGGTCATTTTAATTCCTTCAAGACATTGTTTCTGCAAAAATTCTAACGGACGTCAGCATGGCATAGCTAAGTTGTCGGACACTGCAAGTTATCTGTTACTGTGTGCTACCAAGAGGCAACTAACTCCCTTTGGAGTTGTGTCGAAGTAACACAGGTATATCAAGATGACAGATCCTATGATGGACTTTTTTGATGATGCCAACCTCTTTAGTGACACCCTAGAAGGCTTGTCGGACGATGCCTTTGTGCAAACTGGACCTGTTTCACTTGTCGATGAACTGAACTTGGGTGCAGAGTTTGAGCCTTTACACATTGACTCCTTAAACCATGTGCCGGAAACACAGACTCAGCAAAAGATGAATGACTTCGAACAACTGAATCAGTATGGTTCACTGAAACTTCAAGTCAGTCAGTCCTTCAGCAGTCCCTCTGAAAACGTTTTGTCACCACACTCGGAGTTTAATTGCTCACCCATTCACCCTCAAAGCCAAACCAATGGGTTGTTTCCTGATGTGGCGGATGGAAGCCCGATGTGGGGGCACCAAACACCTAGCAGTGTTTCTAATCAGAATGGTTCCCCTTTTCACCAAGGACGCTCACAGTCTTTGCAGCAAAATAAAAGCTTTGTAGCACATCACGATTTTGCCTTATATCAGGGCAGTGAACAGCACCATCCGTGTACCTCATTACCATCCCAGCAAAACAGAAATGGCATCACAACAGAAGAGGACAGTCAGAACCAGTCAGAAAACTTCATGGAAGTTAATGCATCCCTACCGCACAGAACTGATGGTCCCCGTCCACCTCAAGCTGCTAAACTATCAAGCTCACAACAGTCTATCTCCGTTCCGTCGTTTTCTCAGAATTCAGCAGACTCACCTCACTTCTCTGAGAATCAAGAAGGAAACTTTGATGCACACTCTCCTACTATAACAGCAAGCACTGTTGTTAATACACAGTTTTCACCTCCTTTTCCCTACTCTAGTAACCACATCTCTCCCAACAGCCTTCTACGGTCTTCTGCGGCTCTTTCTGTTAGTCGGCAAACACATCCTCTCTCTGACTTTCCTGGGAGTGATGCCTTTGCATCCCAAAGAGGGACCAAGCACGAAAACACAGATAACATTCTTAATTCAAGTGCATCATTGAATTCAGATAATTTCCATGTGTTGCATTCAGCACATCCTCAGGGCAACTTCAGTAGTTCAAAACTATCTGTAGTGAACATTAATTTTTCTACCCCAGCTGGCTCTGGCCCTCAGCTGAGCCATTTTAGTGATCCTATAGAAGGTAATGGTTTTTCATCTCTGGATGACAACTTGCTTCATCAAGTGGAGTCTCAAGCTGAACCATTTACAGAACTTGATCCGGAAACTCTCCTTCAGGAAGATCTTCTTCCACAGTTTGAGGAAGCTGCATTCGTTCAGGACAGCTCAAGTAATGAGTTAGAACATCACCTGGAGCACCATGTCGTTTCACAAATAACACAACCTTCTCACCATGCAGAGACTCAGTCTCAAAATTGCAGTCATCTCTGGTATCCTCCCAGTTCTAACCAGCATCTGCAAGAGCGAAAGCATATAAATACTCAAGGACAGGTAAGTGCTGCTTAATATTTTGTTAGATTCTTTAGTTTGCTATTAGTAAGAAGCAGTTCGTCCACCAGGCAGTATAACAGAGCAGAACTGTCTTTCCTCAGTGAGAACCCCCTCTCCTCAAGTAAGTGTGTGTGTGTGTGTGTGTGTGTGTGTGTGTGTGTGTGTGTGTGTGTGTGTGTGTGTGTGTGTGAGAGAGAGAGAGAGAGAGAGAGAGAGAGAGAGAGAGAGAGAGAGAGAGAGAAGAATTGTATCAGTTGAGATTTGATAACTTGTTAGCTATTTACATTGGAATTGAATAATGCATGCCATTATAAATCTAAACTGTAAATGCATTTGTACACATATCTGCCCATCTTAGAAAGTATATCATTTTGCAGTACAGTAGTGGTTCATGGACAGGATATCTGCTTATTCACTTATCTGCTGGCTGAAAATATTAAATTAAAAACCCAAGAAATACGTTTGTATGTAAAGTAGTCATTCCAGGGCCTATTTTCCATATTGGCCATTAGATACTTCTGCTTGTTTCAGCATCCACAAGGGTGGTGTGGTGATGATGGAGGCAGGCTTTGAACCCTTCTCCTTGGGATACCACATTCCTATTGTATTTTACAGACTCTCAATGTGCATTTTCACTTCATCAGTTTGATTAGTTACACAACTGTTTATGTAATCGTGGAGGACATTATAAAACTTCTGTGCCACTATTGTAAATGCCTACTACAAGGAATAAGCCACGAGGCCTCGGAATAGCATTTCTTCCAAAACCTCCCTTAAGGCATTTTAAATTGTTGTTTGTGACAAGGTACTTGAGAAGCCTAGGTTGCAGAGCTTATTGTTTGTCAAGGTATCTGCCAAGAACTAAATCTTGTATGTAGGAAACAGAATTACATTGCCTAGTTATTCTGAAAAGATAAGAGCCTAGATTCCTTCGTATGTAGTAGTAAGGTAGTAACATTGCCAGTGCTTGAAATGTTACAGTCAGAGCTACTAATCTAAAGATTGTTGTTGTGAGGTTTTCAGGCTGTTTGGCCGTGTTCTGGACGTTTTTGTTCCTGCGGTTCCTCCAGACTCTGTGGCTGGCATCTTCAGAGGGCAAGGAGATAAGGGAACTAGGAGTTCTCTCTGTGCTCTGGGATATAGAGTGAGACTCTGGGGGGGGGTTAAAGTTGTGGATAAGAGGAAACTTGTCCTATACAGGAGAATAGGTGTTATTCATTGTATTGTGATGGAGGGATTAAGAAGTTTCACTGCAATTAGGGGTGGCAGCTATCCTTTTCTGTGGTTGATGGGTGTCATTAGCTGTTCTGTTGTGTGAATTGATCGCTGTTTCCTGTGGCTGGGTGGGAATAATTGAGCTTTGACCTTTTGCAGACTGTAGTTTTCAGTACGGGAAGCCAGGCTTTGTTGATTTTTAGACTTCCTTCTTTTTTGTTGAAACTGTGCTTATTTTTGTGGATTTCAATGGCTTCCCTGTGTAGTCTGACATGGCGATTGGTAATGTCGGCCCAAAACAGCCAGAAAAGCTCACAACTATCAGATCCCAGCCGTGAAAGCCTTCGAGAAATCTAAATATTGTTTTTCAATATGATATATAGAAGTTTGATGAAACATTAAACAAGATAATATTTCCAAATATGTAATGCCATCTGACCGTTGTAAATTGGCATCCCTAGGCAAATAAAAAAAGTATGCAGGTAATTTATAGGTGCTGTCTTAGTTAACAGAAGACTTTTGAAATTCAGAAATTAGTAATAGTATTTTGAAAGTTATAGACACAGGTGCAAGTTTCAAAGAAGCCTCCAGTTTTTAATAAGCTGTGCCTAAAATACCAGCAGTCTGGTTGTCTCATTAGTATATTGCTGGAAGAGAGATAGGTAGGATTTATTAAATATGTAAGAAATTCAGTAATAGTTTGTTCATTGAATCATAGCATTATTCTATGGCACCATGTACTATTGTTATTTTTAAAATTTACTACTTTAATTTTACCAGGAACAAATTAAGTCTTGCATCCCTAATAATGTAACATACTAAAAAAAGGATACTAATCTCTATGTTAGTATTTTTCAAAATTGTCTGGTAGAAGGACATGGACTGCTTATGAAGCAGTGTAATACGCAGTTTGGTTGTTGCATACTCACTAAATTGCAAAAACTGTTATATGCCTTTTTTATTACTGCAGTGCTTTTTAAATCTCAGGGTACTCCCTGATGGTTGTCTGTTGTCTCTTCTTCGTTAGCAAAAAAATCCTCTCTGTCGTGGACTTGCATGGCATCAACAGCCTGAACTGAAATATGATCTTAGCTGTTACTTGGTGTGCTGTATTGCAGAGGCTCCCTAGCACTCTGCCAGGAAACGAAGAAACAGAACGCAGAGTTGTTAACAGTAGCTTTCATACGATTGGTCTCCTCTGTGCCTAGTTAAAGCACAGAGAACAAACAGGAAGTGGTTTCCAGGAAGCAGTGATGTGTGGAGGGAAAAGGATGAAACTCATGGGTAACTGCAGCCTATAAAGAATGGATGTTGGGATAAAAACCAGACTTAAATAGACTGGAAGTTATTAAATATGGTACACCCATGTTTTACGGTGTTAGAAATATAAATGTTTTTGTAGAAGAGTAGTATTCTGAAACATGGAAGGTGTGAAAGAAAGATGAGTTTATTTATATAACATGTCATTTAGGTCATTATAAGCTGGTTTGTAGCACTGAAAGCAAATCACAACCTGTTTTGAACTTTAATAATAATGTCACTTCCTCAGACTTGACAACAAGGAAAAGACTGCAAGTTTTCACTTTAATTTTTTATTAATCTTGCATTATATTTGAATACTCCACTGTGGTTAATCTACAAACCATAGCTTGTAGATGTAAATGAGCTTCATGGCCCTTGGTTTGAACTTGGCTGGTTTCAAACTATCTGTAGTTAAGATTAATGAGATTTTGTTCAATTGACAGGCTCTAGCTATACTAGATGAAGAAAGGAGAAATAGTATTTTCCCTGAGATGTGAGATACAAATGAGCTCATAATGCTCTTTTATTTCAAAGCTAACATTAGTATTTATTAGCCATGTATGTTAAGGTTACACTGATAAATGAAACTTGACTGAGGTATTTATTTTTTTCCTTGCATTTAGTGAAAGTCTCTTATATGCGTATGCTGTTTGCAGACTTGGTTCAAGAAGGCCAATGAGAAGGCAACAACTACCTTAAACTATTCCTAATTAAGGCTGCTATCCTAAACATACTTAAGAGAGAGAAAGTTCATTAAACTCAATAGAAAGTTACTTCTTAATAATGCATGTTTATTCAGCTATTTTACACATTTAATGTTAACTGAATTTGGAGAAAATCCTTATGTTTGAAATGGCATGATTTGTTTTGTTTTATCAAATTTGATGTAAAATGACGTGTGAATATTATTAACTCCTTGTGTGACGTGGTCAGTTCCAATAGTTTTCAACGGATTCATAGTTTCAGAAGGGGAGCTATAGTTTGGTGGAATGTGTGTAAAACTGTGTGACCATAACAGGCTTAAAAGCAGGTGGGCTTAAATGGGAGAGAGTTCTTGTGAAGTTGTGCTAAGCCAGGCATGTCCAAACTTCGGCCCTCCTGATGTTTTGGACCACAACTCCCAGAATTCTAAACCTGTATTTCCAGTGGCAAAGGACTGTGGGAGTTGTGTTCCAAAACATCTGGAGGGTCCGAAGTTTGGACATGCCTGTGCTAAGCCCAAAGCCATGTTAAAAAAACTGTATTAGTATGATTACATCTTGACCATGGGCTGTTGTGCCTGTGACATCCCAGCTCGGTTAAAAGGTAGGCTGCAGTGCCTCTAGTTCTTTGTCATGGTCTTTCTGCATTCATGCTAATATTTGTGCTCCACGTAGTTTGCAATGCCTAGTATTCAGAGTTCATTAAATGTTATGAATAACTTTTATTTCATCATGTATTTCTAATTCCTTAGAAGTATACATGGTACTTACTGTAGAAAGCCAAACATTTGGTGGAGGGGATGATGCCATGAAGGTTAGAACAAAAAAAAAAAAAAAACAAAAGCCAAGAAGTAAAACAGAAGGAACCTGTTTTCATTATTTAGCTTGTTTTTAATTTGGCTAATCTTTATTTTATTGGCCTGTGGAGATCTGAGAAGGGACTCTTGGGCAGCTAAGATATCCACAATGATATTACAGATGGGTGACTCCCCAGCCTACCTCCAAAGGAGGGGATATAAGGCTGTCTGAGAAGATATCATTAAAATATTATATGATATTGATACCCAGACTACCATGGCATCTGTAGTTAGTTGTCACTCCAATAGGATATTCAAAAGCTTTTCCTTCTCTTTTTGGAAAGGTGTTTTCCAACATCCCTTCTAATTTTCAGCCCTGACAGGCCAGGCTCTGTTCCTCACACATGCATGCTTCCCACCACCACCACCCCACTGCACAGGTTCCATCACGACTGGAACAAAAAATGTCTCTATGGCTGTGTGGGAGAGAAAAGGCCCCAAACTATTTTTTTAGAGATCCTGATTAACTATGCTGCAATAAAGTAGATTTAGTTTAATTTTGATTTTAATAATAAAAATGGGGTTTGAATCTTCAAATAATAGGCTATCATCAGGCAAACCCAAAGCTTCCTTGAATAGGACAATTTTTTTCAACACAGTGAATAAATTCTGTCTGTAAATTCTTCTAGAACTGTTATTGAGTTTTTAAACAGAAGTTTATAACTTCTTGTGGGTCCAGTAACATGAATAAGCAGTAATTAGGGATGCTTTTCTTGTGTCTTCATTTCACTTTCCTATTTTTCCACAATAAGATGCTTTTTTAAAAATGAAAGGTTGCTGTTAGCAGTGTTCAATTGTCCATAGTGTGTTTTATGACTGTAAATTACAATTTTAAAGGAATGCAAATTTTAAATATTTTTAATACACTGCTTTTAGCCAAGTTAATTGCTTTAGGGCTCTCTTGGAATTCAAGACCTAGGTTCAAATCTCCATTGACCTGTAGAAACTCACGAGGGGGTGGGGTGGGGACAAAAATAAACCATTTCTTAAAATCCTAGTATGGTCATTGTAAGTTAGAACTGACTTACGAGAACATCATACCAATAACTATATTGTGTGTTGAACTTGTACATTAACATAGGCACCATTGACTTCAGCTGGTCATCTCTAGTTTAAATTAGATTTAGCTTTTTATTTTTAAAAATATTAGGGAGTAGTTGATTAAAAATATTCCAGAAGAGGCTAGGCCCACATATGGCTAGAGCTAATTTCAAGTGATCCAAACAGCTGCATCGGGTTCCTGACTGGTAAAAGGGATTGCATGAATAATAGGGGCACCCACATCCCACTGATCTATAGTTCACAATCTGAAATATACCCAGGAAGAAGTTCTGCAGAGTTCTTTAGGTCTTATTTCTAATTGGACATATATAGCATCACATTACTAGTAACATCATCCACATACGGTCTTTCAGCACTGTCCTTGTTTTTAGATGTTTGACCCCTAAGTAGGAGTCACCATTCTCCCTCTGATTTACCCATCTGAACATTTTCTATGGACACATTGAGTTGCCGCTGTTGTACAATGTTCAAAATGATTTTTAAGGTCTTAGAATTGCCACATGTTACCTGCCATAGACATGACTATTCTCCCCTGCTGTCTTCCACTCCTTCTGTCTCCCAGTAAATCAAGGCAAACAACATTGCTGTTACAAAGAGAGAAGGCACATGCTTGTATTTATGCCCAAGGTGAAATGTTCTTTATCACAGGCCATCTAGGCCATCTGCATATTATTTTATTAAATCTGTCTAGATTTTGGACAAGGACGAGCTGCACTGGAATATGGACCTGGCCAGGAGGTCCACACATTCTTCCTAGAACTACTAAGCAGTCAGTTTTCTGTTAGCCATCAGTGAACTACAGACCTGCTTCCACAGTATCTGCATTTTCAAAACAGATACATTTATCATCAGACTGAATAAATATAGGTATTAATAACTTGGCCTCTTTCTAACAGGAAAAAATTAGGTACATGTTTGTTATATGTATGTTATAAATGTATAGAGCTGTGGCAGGAATGTGTAAAAGAATCGGTACGTGTTTAATTTTGTTGTGTTGCTTAAGTATTCTGTAAGAATTCAACTACTGCAGGAGATGGCGGAGTAAGGGTTAATCACTATACCACATGTAGGGAAGAGCAGCCCATTGAGGGTTAAATTGCAGAGTCTAATGGAATAATAACTGGTAGCACCATCTGCTGGCCTACTTCCGCAGAAGGAGTCAGTATTTTTTAACGACATCTCTAATATTCATGCTGATGCATTTTGATGCTTTGTGCATTCATTTCTTTCTGTGTTTTCTTGGAATCTGGCTGCCTGCTTACCGCTGTTGTTGAGATGCTGCTCTTCCAGGGAATCCGGCGGTATTCAGAGCGGTTAGATAAATAGAAGGCTCATGCTTGTGAAGAGAGGAATATGTTGATAAATCACAATGTATATTTGTGGAAGCGTGTGCCTCTCTCGGCTCCTGGCTTGCTAAACAGGCCATTTAGCAATCTTCTTTCAATGCTTCCCTCTTGAACACCATCTCGGGTGGTGAAGAACCAGAGGGCAAGCCTTTGTCTCATGCCAAAAATGTCTTCAGCGAAGAGGCCAAGAGGAAGGGTAAGTGAAAGCTTGAATGAGTGGGAGGAGGAGGGGTTCTCTGGGCTAAAAGGCTAATGGGATTGAATAACCTTCCTTATTACTGGCTGCTGCTATGAGAGTCGTGCTGCATCGCCATCTTGAGCTTGTTGCTGTTTTCTCGGGTCTTCGCGACTTGTTGTAGCCCGCAGGCCTTGAGGTGGCATTTTACTTCGCTGTCGTCAGCCGTGCTTTCTTCTTGGTGGTGCAGTACTGCTGTTAAGCTTTGATGAGACACGTATAGAAAAATGTATCTAGTGAAGCGAACGGGATTTGGCCTGAAAATGTGTTTGGAAATTCCTGGCTTTCCCCCATGCTGTAGTCAGAGGCACATTTATGGGTGAGAACAGAACAGAATTATTATCTGCTTTCCCTTCCCCTCCCCCCTTTTTGTGTGCTTGGATAGGAAATTCTTTCCATTCCTCTCTCTCTCTTCTCTCTCTCTCTCTCTCTCTCTCTCTCTCTGTGTGTGTGTGTGTTTTAACTGTCCTTCATGAGAACTCAGAGAGTAACTGCTTGTGCTAAAATGGGGAATTTCTATCTGCGTATGTTTAGAAATAACATCAAAACAAAGGAATTGTTTAACTATTTCCTGTGATTAGTTATACACAAGATTCTAAACAGGATTTCCCCCCCAACGCATGGAAATTATTGTGTCTTTATTTTGTAATGATAAAACATGCTAATACAGTATATTCTGAAACCCTCTCTTGCGTCTGACTGCAAAACAGTGCTTTATGTACAGATTATGTTATGACGTTTATTTTTCTGTTATATAAGTTGGTATAATTTGCAGCTATTTCCTCATCACTAAATCATTCTGCATCTTTAGCTTTCAAGGCTGGTCAAGCCATGTAGTCCGGTCTTTTTTAATAGTACACCTTGGTTGTTGTTTAGGTAGCTTGCTCCCGATAGATAGACAGACAGACAAGACAGACAGACAGACAGACAGACAGACAGACAGTACAGTATATGTATGTATATATACTGCCATGAAGAAAGCATTTCATTGTTTTTTTTAAAAAAATACAAAAAAATACAAAGAATAAAATCATGAGAATAACAGTATGCAGTTCTTTTAACATTTATATGTTTTTGTGCATACTCATGAGGGGAGTAGGCCGCAGAATGTAAATTTACAGCTAGAATAGAACAGAAGATCAGGCATTAAATAAGGGGGAAGAGTAAAATGGAGCATGTAGATAAATGCAGTTGGAACAGGCATAATATTATAACCAACCGCACATTTGGACTAGAAATTGGACCCTTCCCAAGCACAGCTGCTAATCTGTTGAGCTCTGTATATCTACCCTTCCTTCTCACAAGGTTAGTAACATCCCCAGCTTTGAAAATCATGTAATAGAAATTCTTGGGAATCAAGTTGGTCATATTTTCAAATTACATAAGCTAATACAATATGTGACTACACTTTTGCCTACTAATTATTATAAACATATAGTATAAACATTAACAATTGCAACCTCTTTTAAGGTAGATTTTCATTAAAACAAATTAGATATCTATTTTTAACTTGGTTCTGTGACCTTCTCATAAAGAATGAAATGAATGTTTTATGTTTCCCTTCCTCTTTTTTATTGCAGAGAGAGTTCTTGCAGTAATTGTGGCTTCGTTAAAAGCTACAGTATCTTTTCTAAGCAGTGACTATCATGAATACATGAAAACTTTGGTTGGCTTTTTCCATAAGTAATATATCTTTAACAAAAACAGTTTACACCAGCTTCTATATGCCATGTGGTAGACTTGAAACCAGCTTCTTATATGCTTTGTGGTAAACTTGAGGCATTTTTATTGCATTTCCACGTAATTATTTGGCTTTATCTGACTGAACAATCCTCACACCAAAATCTACCTGGTGGAGATGATCAGGATGGAATGCCACTACTGGAGGAGAATTCTGAGGGCAAGAAAGCTTTTCTGTGTTAATTTTCTTACTAAACACTTGGAAAGCTCTGCAGAAAAAGCTCTATTGCCAGTGGTGTCTCTGCTAGTGGGAGACACCATCCAATGAACAGCCAGGAGTGGGCTTGGATTTACTGGATCTAATGCCCCTTTCATTCTCTCCAAGAGTCTCAGATCTTGATCTATGAGCTACATTAGCTCCAACCAGATAGAAATCTGAAAGAAAAAAAAGTGGGGGGGGGGATGTAGGGCCCTCTGCAACTTCTATACATAGTGCAAGCCTTAAGTGCTCTGGACATGGTAGATGATCCACTGGTCATCTGATAAAGATAGCCAATTCATCCCATCTTTCTGCCATCTAGCTCTCTGCTCAGCTACATTTATGAACAGATTTACAACCATGTAAAGCCTCATTGAATCCAGCGGAATGTGATTTTAAGTAAACATGCAGAAGATTATGTTGGCACAGCTAAAATAGTGTATATGCCCAAAGGCAAAAGGTAAAGGTTTCCCCCTCCCCGCACATGTGTGTTAGTTGAGTCCAACTCTAGGGGTGGTGTTCATCTCTGTATTCAATCTGAAAAGCTAGTGTTGTGCAAGTACGTGGCCATGTGGCTGACATGGCTGCAAGGAAACACTGTTTTACAGTACCTTCCTGCGCGGTACCTATTTATCTACTTGCATTTACATGCTTTCAAACTGCTAGGTTGGCAGGAGCTGGGATTAACAGTAGGAGCTCACTCCGCTGTGTTGCACCCGGGATTCGAACCACTGAGCTGCTGACTTTGTAGCTGACGGTGTTCAGTGATCTAGCCTGCTGATCCACAGTGAATGCACCAGGACTCTTGTAAATATGTGCACCCATGCAATGCAAATTTTACGTATGAGGCAATAAATCCACCTAAAATCAATAACCTTTCTTCCTTTTCTTGTAGCCTCCTTCCACAAAGAAAGCAGATGGTTCTGGGACATATGCTAAGCTGCAGAATACCCAGGTGAAATCTGTGTCTGAGAAGAAACAGAAAAAAAAGGGGGAATCTGAAAGCAAGCAGGAGAAAGCTAACCGCATCATATCTGAGGCAATAGCAAAAGCAAAAGAAAGAGGGGAGCGAAACATTCCGAGAGTGATGAGTCCAGAAAACTTCCCCAGTGTTTCCGCAGAAGGAAGAGAAGAAAAAAAAGGCAGAAAAGTTAAATCCAAACCAAAAGATAAAGAAAGCAAAAAGCCCAAGACTGGCTCGTCTTCAAAAACTAAAGAGAGAACAAAGATTGGGTAAGTAGACTAAGAGGGTATTTTATGAATTTTAATTCCCTATTCTTATGTATGATTTGGACTAAATAATACCCACTGATTTACATATGAGAATATAGATGTGTGAGCCCCAAGGTATTTGCAGGAGTTGAAACTTGATGGTGAGGAATCTATTCAGAAGGGTTCAGGAAACAATTCGGTGTGTTTTAAGACCATTTTGTTACCTATGCTACAAGTGTGGGCAACACAGGGTGTGTTGTCCATGCCCATTTTTCTGGCCCTAAACCTGCTTCCCTTTCTGTAGAATTGTTTTGAACTCAGAAAAAAAAGCCCATTAGAAGCCTTGTCTGGTGATTTTCCAATAAGGGAAAGCACAGGGCCTTGCTTTAGTGAGCGAATTAAGTTTTTTTCCATATATTTTTTTCAAAACCTGAAGTAAACTTGTTGTTGCAACCTCTGAAAAAAAGAAAAGGAGTCATATTTTAATAGCAAAGCTTGACTTCTCCCTACAAATTCTTTAATATGCTACAGCAGACTTCTGTTCCATCAGTAGTTGTATTGAAAATGGAAATGAAAGTTCTACATAAGACTTGGGTGAAGGGACTGTGATATCATAAGTGGGTTTCATCTTATCATTACGCTTTTAGGTTTGAGTCTTTCTGTTTTTGCTGTCAATACAGAGGTGTTAGATTTCAGGTGAGAAATATTCTGGTATAGAGTCAAAAGACCTTCCCTTTAGTTTTAGACCTACAATACTTGTTTCCATAAAATACATTGAAACCTACTGGGTGAGGTTTTCAGTCAAAGAAATTTCAGCATGTCAAGTTGTTAAGGTTCTCCATTTTTGGAAGAAGAAAATGCATATACAGTACTGTATGTTATAATGGTGTGGATATCATGTATTCTCCCTTTCCTAGTTCTATGTGGCCTGGTTTTAGGCATAAGTGTACTTGTACTTACTGTATGGTAAATATATTCTGATATGCTTCAAGTTGGTATGTTTAAATAAAGCCTTGTTAAGATTTAAGCTGACCTTTGTAACTCACAATATCCAACTTCTGCTAGGCTGAAGCAGGAGAGAGGAGGGAAATGTGAGTCCATGGCTCACCTAGCACACTGCTGAATGTATAGAAAATAATTGTAACAGTTGGAAAAACCATAAGAAGAAAAATTGAAGCTGGGAAGGGAGTTTGAAGCACAGCATATCATGCAGGTCTCATAGGAGAAAATGTTCTGTCTCCCTGGAGAGTCACTCTTTGTGCAACATGCGGACACTCAACCTAAGAGTGTTGTGTGGATTGTCGAGGGACCGGCTTCGTAGCCAAACTGAAGCAAATTAACTAATATGAGAGAGAAAAATATGTGGCACAAGAACCAAACAGAGTCTCACCCCTAAGGTGGGATAAGACAAGTGATCAGTGTTGAGGTGAACATAGGCGTTCAATGGGCTGGAGGCCAAAGGGAATTCAAGTTAGAACGGAGCCAAGATAGGAAACATTGGTTTGTTGCTTAGCACAACATTAGCACAACCTTGGGTAACCCATGTGTTCTTTGACTACAAAACCCTGGCTATCATATAGTGATAAAGGCTTCTGGCAGCTACAAGCCAATAATACAATGTTGCGAACCACTGGCTTAGCATAATATGTATGTCATTCTAGACTTCTGGTGAGTTTCATTGATTCAAATGGATCTATTCTAGTTGTGACATCCTTTGGTATAGTAAGTTGCAGCTAGAGCTGTCCCATTTGAATCAATTGAACTTATATAGGATTTCAGCCATCCAGAAAGAAACAAAAAGAATACAGTAGGACCCCGGTATCCACTGGGGATTGGTTCCAGGCCTTCCTGTGGATGATGAAAACCGTGGATAAGAGGGAACGCCTGCCCACCCACACCCAAACTACTGTTTCCTGACAGTAGCTTGCTTTATGACTGCTGTTTTGAGACAATAACTTTCTTTATGGCCACTGTTTGGGACAGTAGCTTGCTTTACAGATGCTATTTGCAACAATAGCTTGCTTTACAGCTTGCTTTGTGGCTGCTGAATTATTTAATTTTTTTCCTCTGCCAACCATGGATAATGAATCAGTGGATACAGGGGTCCAACTGTATATGATTTTAGAAGTAGCATGCGATGGGTGTTTCTCAGAGCCTGTCTCAAATGAGATTTATGTAGGGACAAGAGAGAATTAACCAACAAAGAAGGCAAAACAAGGTGTTTAGTGCTTGGATAGTATATGCTCTTTGGGGAACTAACCAAATTTGCTTCTCCCAGGATGAATCTAGGTCTTTGTTGTGAGAGATTTTGACAGAGGACAAAACTGATCTAGTACATCCTGAGGAAAAAATGTTGCTACTGTAC
This sequence comes from Phrynocephalus forsythii, assembly GCA_029282475.1. Lineage (NCBI taxonomy): Eukaryota > Metazoa > Chordata > Lepidosauria > Squamata > Agamidae > Phrynocephalus > Phrynocephalus forsythii. Next base: position 4,859,114 of record JAPFRF010000013.1, read on the forward strand.
TAGCAAGATCTGTGCATAATATCCATAATATATTAATTATTGATTCTATGGAGAAATGGTATGTGTGCTGTAATAAAGGCACACTCAAAAGCATATTTTAAATATAACAAAACCAAAAGTGAATGTAAAGTGGGAATTCAGTGGCTGAGACATGCTTACCTATACCTAGAACTGAGCTGTAAGATGATTTGGTGCTTTAACATTATTTCCACACTGTCAATAGTAAAGTCCTAGTATTCAAAGTGGTTCACTTTCACTCAAGAACAGTTCTGACAATAAACACTGGAAGATAGATCACAAAATGAGAAATAGAAAGGTATCAGTACAAGTGAAATCTTAGAAGTTCACATTTTAGCCCCATATAGTACAGCGGATTTCAAAATAAAAAACCTCACCGAGCATTATTACATTTATGGCATACCCATAAGTCCAAGAACATTGTTTTTTCCTCCAGTGTGGTTGAAATAAGCAGCCATGCAAAGAGGCTGTAGCACAACTAGTCTCTCATGTGCACAATATTGTGCTTGGTTGTGCTTCATATGGCCACATAACATGAATATTCTTTGTGGGAAGCTTAAATGGGTTTGGGCTATATGACCTTCATGTGCATTCAGAATTATGAGTCATAGAGTTGGCAAGATGAATCATGTGCAATGTGGAAGCCTGCCAGATTAGTCTGGCTGCAGCAGCAGGGGTGTTACAAACAAAGAACAATTTTCTTTCTTTCTTTCTTTCTTTCTTTCTTTCTTTCTTTCTTTCTTTCTTTCTTTCTTTCTTTCTTTCTTTCTTTCTTTCTTTCTTTCTTTCTTTGTTTGTTTGTTTGTTTGTTTGTTTGTTTCCTTCCGTCCTTCCTTCCTTCCTTCCTTCCTTCCTTCCTTCCTTCCTTCCTTCCTTCCTTCCTTCCTTCCTTCCTTCCTTCCTTCCTTCCTTCCTTCCTTCCTCTCTCTCTCTCTCTCTCTCTCTCTCTCTCTCTCTCTCTCTCTCTCTCTCTCTCTCTCTCTCTCGTAGTCAAAAAGAAGAGGCTGTATAAATGATGTGTGGAGGGTATTTTGGAGTGGCTTTTGGCTTGCTGATTACCTCTTGGGTTTGTTATGTTGTGGTGTGCTTATTAAAGTACCTCTCACTGCAAATAGCTTCTATATCCTGTTTTTTACAGTTGAATTATATGTATACTGTATTTTGGAATGCATGTATTATTGGCTAGGTATAAATGTTGGCATGTGTATTCTCTGACTTGCCCTGCATGTATTATGTAATTGATCCTCTTGACTTCTATGCATGGGTATAATTTTGAAAGTCAGTATCAGCAAGTAACAATGGCTGATGTTTGGCTTGAGTCCTGCCAGATGTGCAGAGTAGAAATGCAAAATCTCTTTGGTAAATCATGCCCGGATTTTAATGTTGGTTGCATAGAGCTCCATGATCTGGATTTAACTTGTTTGCACAATATGGTAACATATTGCACAATATGGTAATACAATATGGTATCCTTAAGAATTCTGTGCTGAGATTTTCAAATTATTTTCCTCCTACAGGGGGAAGTTCCTTCATAGCCATGGTGTACATAAAAAACCAACCCTGTCCCTTCATCTGAAGGCATAGCAATGTAGTGCAGGATTCACCAACCCACTGTGACATTTGTCTGTCTTTGGACTTCTCATTCTTGGATACTTGAAACAAATAAAGACACATATCCATGTAATTCTAAATTATAGGCAGAAAAATACAAAGGAAGGTGACAAATGGCTTGAGAATGGTATATATTAAAAAATCATCCCAGGGACCTTGGTAGAAACCAAGATAAACATGAGTCAGCATCATGATACAGCAGCATTTAAAAAAACACACACGGTGATTCTGCGCTGCATCAACAGCAATCTAATGTTCCAGAGCAAGAGAAGCAATAGCACATCTCTAATCTGCTTTAGTTGGACCTCATCTAGAGTATTGTGTTCAGTTCTAGGAACCACAGTTTAATTTAAAAAAATAGGAGAGAAAAAGTGATAATAGATGGTCTGAAAATTGTATCCCAGTGTTTCAGCGTGGATAAGAGAAGATTAAAAACTGTGATAGCTATCTTGAAGATATGTCATGTAGCAAATGAGATAAAGTTGTTAAAAAAAACCCTGTAAATTTATAATTTACACCAAGGGATTTCTTCAAATGATAAGACATGAGTTTTCAACTAAAAATTATGAAGATTGTCCCAGTGGCCTGTTCTTATTTGATGTTTTTAGACAGAGCATAAGTGGCCACAGGGATACTTTAGCTGCGAATTTTCTTCCTGGAAAGGCAGTTGGAATCGATGAGGTTTGGAATCTCTTCCAACTCTTTCAACCCTGTGCCTCTCTGATCAAAAAAACCTTACAAGCTTAATACCCTCATAATTGTCACCCTGATTTCTGGCAGTTTGAACCATTCTCCTCATAGGTTGGATCCATAGGATGAGTTCATTTTTCCTATCTCTTCAATGTGGTAGCCCTTAAGATCAGAGCCCAGAATCAGTGACATAGGAACTGTTTAGAGCAGTGGTGGTGAACCTTTGGCACTCCAGATGTTTTGGGATGCAACTCCCAGAATTCCAAGCCTGTAGTGCCAATGGCAAAGGACTGTGGGAGTTGTGTTCCAAAACATCTGGAGTGCCGAAGGTTTGCCACCACTGGTATAGAGTGACACTTCATTTTATCATTTATATATTGCAAAATGGCATGTTTGAAATGAGACATAGGAGAACTTCACTAGAGACTTCACACACACGATTCATCCATGATTTCTAATCTATGAGCATGTAGGCTTGGGCAGCAATCACTATATTTGTTACAAGCCCCTGCTGGCATCCTGTATGGCGGCATTTAAACATCATAGTGTTCCATTCACATAATTTGAATTTTTATATGGAACATCCCAACTCCTTATAGAATGTCAATACCAGTGTTGTTTCCAGCCTCAGGTGTGAAGGCTGCATAGATTCCCAACAGAGAGCAAACTCCGGTTTCATCTGAAGAGTTGAGATGTGTAATATAATTCTGAAATGCCCCCATAAGCCTCTGCCATGAACCCATATTTGCAACTTGTAAAGTTATAGAACGATCTATTTTTCCCTACATATTCCGCGTACAACTAAGATTTAACATTGTCGATGAATTATATAAGAATCACAACTAGCTGCTTAATTGTAATATTACTCACAGTTCACTTGGGTGCATCATGTAAGTAAGCCTGTTTTATCTAGACATTTCTTTAGAGAGAGAGATTTTATTTTACAGTAACATCATTTATATATGATGCAATGAAAATTGATTCAGTAGGCCCTTGTCACTGCTTTTGATTATATTCCTGTGACTGCTCATGTTATTTTTTCAACATGCAATAATTTCAGCAAATGAATGAGACTAATGCTTTTGGGGAGGGAGCATTTGGGAGGCAAGAGAAATTCCCATTCTAGAGCAATTCTTTCACTTTTACATAGTATGTAATTATCTAATCTATATTATGTATAGCATGCCTCTAAGGACATCTCTTTATCTGAATTTGGGTTTGATTGTAATCGCTTCATGGTTATTTTCAGAATGCACTGAAAAGCAGTACTTGTCAGATTTCAAATATGGAAAATTATATGTATTTACAGCCCTCTGATTAAAATCAGATGGAATGATATTAATATTGCTCCTTTTTCTGTAACCCTTTGAGCATAAACTCAGAAATAATTAGCACTGTTGCATTAAGCACATATTGTACCCTACAATTCTAGAGTCATTTTCAGTTGCAGCTGATGAAATGTTTTTCGTACTTCCTGATGATTCAAAATTCCTGTCATCTTGACCATTTTATACTGTGGGCCGTGTATAAAAAAATAATTACGGTATATATCAATGCATTCTTGTTTCTGTGTCAAATAATTAGAAGTTCCAGACATATATGCAGATTTTCTTCTACAGCTTTATACTCCTTCACTTAAGCAGACCATTTCTCAGTCTGGAAAGCTGTATTTTTTATCTTTCATTCAAAACCATGGTAGGATTAGGATAAAATGGCCAGAATCCTACAGGATAGTTCCACTGATTTAAGGCCAGTAGTGTAAATTGCAATGTTTGTTAAACAGCTGCTCCTTGTATCTGTCATTACACAGCAACTCACATGACTTCTATATGACAAAGGATACAAGTGTTTAATGGTGAGTTGCATCTACAGTTTGCACCATTTCGCGTGTACCAGTGTACCTGCTCAGTAAGATTCTGGCCCCTATTTTAATGCTGTAGCACTCTTCTTAAATGCAGAAAGGACTCACCATTTTATGCACTGGTTTAATGCTGTGTTTTGTTTCATCACAGCAAACTTATTATTACACTGGGCAAAAAGCAGAAGAGAAAAAATGAATCTTCAGATGAAATGTCGGATGCTAAGCATACTACTCAACAGCCGTTCAAAAATGAGACCTCTCAGGTATATAGAATTGTCACTTTCAGAATCTTGCTGTCTTTGTTAACTGCTTGCTCCCATCCATATCCGCCACCCACAAAACAATATTTTGCAGAGGTTGATCTAAACATTATTTCAGATGTATGCCATTCTGTTTTAGAAGAGAAGATCAAATCGACAAATTAAACGGAAGAAATATGCAGAGGAAGGCGAAGGGAAACAATCTGAGGAAGAAGCCAAAGTTTCGGTGAAAATAAAAAAGAATCCTGCCCCTTTGCCTGCTGAGCAGCCTTTACAGTTATTTGTAGTGAGTAACGTTCTTTTTGTCAAGTTTATATCTTGCAATCCTCGGTCTTGAGTTCCAAAGGCAATGTTTGCATGGTGTTTTCTCCAGCAACTCAAAGGGCAGTACAAGACAATGTGGTTATCATTTGCCATTAATTTAATGTTGTGACTGCCTGAGGCAACATCTCCCATGGTGCTATAGATGGCCAATTTTGCCCAAGGCCACGTCTCCCATGCTGCACTACCTGGTTTGTGTGTGACTTGGATGACAAAGCTTACTTAAAGACTTAAGACGGTTCGGATCCAAGAGCCAAGAATCCAGGAATATAAGAACAAAGATTGTCAAACAATATTTATTCTTCATTATCTGACCACTGACGAAGCAATGCCCTGTGTGGGAACACTGCTGGGTGCCTTATAGGAGCATTATATGCTCCTGGACACTCACTCACAGCTCCTCTGCCCATGTGGGTATTCGGTGGAGGATACCAGGAACGGTATGTGCCCAATACACAGAATCTGTAAATCTACACTTGATCTTAGCCAAAATGCTGAGAAGAGCTAATAAAAAATTGTTGACAACCTGTAGAGCACAGGGGCTCTTTATATGTAAAAAGTGCAATTTCATATTGGGTCATGCTTGCCTTTGAAGGTGCAAGAGGGAGAACATGCACTGCCTTGAACATGGGAGGTTCCCTAGAGTTGATTCAGATAAATAGTTTTCTGTTTCAAAATGATTTTAAAAAATGGCTCCAGCTGTAAATTTGGAGGATAATATCCAGGATTAAAAGTATTGGTTTCTGTTTTGTTTATATTTCACTCCTTATTCATGCATCAGAATTTTATCATCAATTTGAATTTAGGACAGCTTTATTTAACATTTCTTCTTTCTACTCTCTAGGAAAATCCAAGCGAGGAAGATGCAGCAATTGTGGATAAAATTCTGTCATCCAGGATTATAAAGAAAGAAGTGAGTTAAATATAAAGATCTGGGTTTTGTTCACAATTACTATGAAGTATAAATGAATCTTTTAACAGAATTCTCTTAATCTTTCCAGATTCCTGGAGGAGTGCCAATGGAAGTAGAGGAATTTTTTGTTAAATACAAAAACTAGTAAGTACAGTGTTTAAGTTGCTATCTTTTTATGAATTCCATTCCCCCCAACCCGACTGTATGCTTTGTCAGGCTTGGCTATAGTCCTATGAGTCCCCATGAAAGATGTCTTCATATAAAGGATGTTATAGGGAATTTCCAATTTGATTCTGGACAATTTCTGAACACTTCTAGTTTTCTTTTACTAGCAGAAGTGATTAGCAGATAGAACTAGGTATTGTAAACCTACTTGTGATTGCTGGCCTCCATCTGCAGTTTTGCTTACATGTACTTGATTAAATTGTGTGTGTGTGTGTGTGTGTGTGTGTGTGTGTGTGTGTGTGTGTGTGTGTGTGTGTGTGTGTGTGTGTGTGTGTGTGTGTGTGTGTGTGTGTTGTGTCCTTATACCATGTTTCCCCGAAAATAAGACAGTGTCTTATATTAATTTTTGCTCCCAAAGATGCGCTAGGTCTTATTTTCAGGGGATGTCTTATTTTTCCATGAAGAAAAATACGGTACACATTTATTGTTATCTTATTATGGGGAGGCCTTATTTTGGGGGGATGCCTTATATTTCAGTGTGGGGCAAAACTGTAAGTTGGTCTTATTTTCTCAGGGGATGTCTTATTTTTGGGGAAACAGGGTAGTTGTGACCGACTCTTTGTGACCCCATGTCCATGGAGTTTTCTTGGCAGGAATACTGGAGTGGCTTTGCCAGTTCCTACTCCAGGCGCCTACAGCACCTGGGATTCCCTGGTGGTCTCCCATCCAAGTACTAGCCAGGGCCGACCCTGCTTAGCTTCTGAAATCAGGCGAGATCGGATGTGCTTAGGGATTTATATATTGTTCAGTTTATTTAGGCACCTTTATATTTTTGGCTTCATTCCAATGTTCAGAGTCATTAAACACCCCCCCAAATGAAATTGCTAGAATGTAATGCATAAGAAGTAGACCTGCAGGAGTCATCTGATGTCGCTTAGGGCTACGTGTTCAAATGAATACCCCAATCTACACTTGCCTCAGTGTGCTCACATACTCTTCCATAATTCCAGCTCATACCTTCATTGTGAGTGGGCCACAGAACCACAGCTTCTGAAGGATAAAAGAATCCAGCAGAAAATCAAACGCTTCAAGCTGAGGCAAGCACAGAGAGCCCATTTTTTTGCAGACGTGAGTATGTGTAAAAAGCAAAGCAAAACCCAACTGTGCTCGTTAAATTCTTGACTACCAGAATCCTACACACACGTTTCTGTTCAGTATACGGTCACATTCTGAGCCGGTTTCTCTCTGTGCCTGTGTCTCATTGAATGAAAAGGAACTTTTAGATTTAATATAATGGAATAGTAATATTATTCTTCAGTGCATAACAAAAACAACAATGTGTGTTCTTATTCATTTTTATCAAATACTGAATGTTTCCATTTTGATTTCCAAGTAAAGCTTGAAGAATAATCAGTATACTTCTGTATGGATTTATATTGTTCTAAAATTGGATATTGTTCCAAAGTTAGTTATGGCAATTAAGTGTTAATAAAGGTAGACTTTCTCAATTTCAGATGGAAGAAGAACCTTTTAATCCTGATTATACTGAAGTAGATCGTGTGTTAGAAGTATCCTTTTGTGAAGATAAGGACACTGGGGAGGTATGCATCCGATAGAAAAGAATCACATATAGAATCACTTATATAAATTAAGACTTTATTTCCTAATGTTTGTATGCCTGTTTTCCAGTTACAGTATAAGCTTCCTTAAGCCTTAAGAACAAATGTAACTAGGTAACAAATTTGTGATAGATATTTAAACATAGGGAGCTAAATGTTAGATTACATAAAACTGAAAGTAACAGAAGCAAGGGAAGGGGAAGTGTCAACTGTAGAAAAATTTGAGTGGAGAAGAAAACATCGCTTAGAGAGAAAAAAATCATTTTGGAGGAATGAAGTTGAGGGCAGTGCTGTAAAAGGTTATGTAAACCAGGCAAAAATGTTTTGGTAGTACTCTATATATGTTAAATTTGAAATAAATTAATCTTGTGTTATTTTGTGTTGTCATTGTTAGTCACTATGAATATACATTGTATCTCAATATTTAAGACTGCTAGGATTTTTTTCCCCATTTAGCGTTATAAAGTTGTAGTGTTACACAAATAATACTGAAGTTCAGTCACCCTTAACTAGTCAGACATTTTGGATTGCCTTTTGCTGTGCTCTGTTCTCCATCCCAGTTATGTCACTAATTCTGTACTAAATGTGTATTTATTGTACCTTACTTTGTTTTGCAATAAAGTGAGAAAGATTTTTAAATAAAGGTAGTCGAGCATCGGTGCCAGGTAGTATTAGAAATGTAGGAGCTCTTTGCTCTTGCTCTAGTCTAGACAATCTCCCACTTAGTTTATGGTTTATTGTAATGTAGTAATTTGTTAGAATTCCATAAGTTAAGTCGTTGACTTACAGGTTATCTTTCCCCTCGGCAGCCTGTCACATACTATTTAGTAAAATGGTGCTCATTGCCTTATGAAGACAGCACGTGGGAACTTAAAGAAGATGTAGATCAAGGAAAAATAGAAGAGTTTGAACAGCTGCAAGCTCTAAGACCTGATTCTAGGCGACTGGTAAGGATAAATATAGTTAAGTAATCACATTTCTAAAAGAAAGGGACAGGAGGAGTGACCAGTCCCCTCCTATTGCATATCTTAATTCAGCTGAAACACAGAGTGGTGACCCTCCTTCACCCCTTCTGTGCAAGGTAAAGAACTGTGTTCCTGATCTCTGAAGGTGAGTATGTAGCATAATCATTGTATGATCCAGATGTGAGATTAACTAGTGAGGGGAAAAGATAACTAATTATTGGTGTATTTTTAAATATTTTGCACGGAAAAGGTTGCATTTCACAAATAACTGTGATGACTCAAGAATGCATACATGTAATCTGTTAGTTTTAGCGGAATAAAGCCATTGAATAGTATTTCTAAGTTAACACATCATGTAGTTTCAGTAGGTCTATTCTAACTCAGACTAATAATGGAATTTATCCCATAGTGTATTAAATATTAGCCAGTTAGCATTTTGGGAAAGAGCAAAGGACATGAAGGGCTTTGTCTCGTTAGAACATAGCCCTTTAATTGTTTTGACTAGCTTTACCTCAGAAGTTTTGCTTAAAGCAGAAATTTATAGATGATCTACTGGGTGTAAGATCTGCTTATTTTAGTTCTGCAACAAATAACTCCACCTGCCCCTCCTAACTGTCCTCAGTCCCCTTCTTCAAGAGGATAATGATAGCTCAATTTGTATTTTTGTTTTTATTTCTAAGGACCGCCCTCCTCCTAATTCATGGAAGAAAAAAGAACAGTCCAGGGAATATAAAAATGGCAACCAACTCAGGGAATACCAGTTGGAAGGGCTCAACTGGCTCCTTTTCAACTGGTACAACAGGTGCGTAAAGAAGATGGGTTGAAATGGAAACAAACAATGGGATGCATTGCATTGAACCGGATCTCAATTGACTGTCTAGTTTTAGTCCCCGTTTGGGTGGTGTTAGTGGTAGGGGGAGAACATGTGTGTGTCTTAATTGTTCTATTGATTTTATATTGTTTTGCCTCATTTCTTCTTTGTAAACCGCCCGGAGTTCCCCTGGGAAGACGGGTGGTATAAAAATAAATAAATAAATAAATAAATAAATAAATAAATAAATAAATAAATAAATAAATAAACATTGCCTGTGCCTCAGGAAAATGGAACAAATGGGAAGGACCTTATAATGTAATTTACTTGGAAAACTGAGAATTCTCTTAATATTTATTGAGCTGAATGATTTAACGTTATTCTGAACGTGTGTCTGTCTCTCGCCTTAGTAATAAGTCTGTTTATAGTAATGTCTAGTTTCAGTTTAGCTTAATTTTAGTTTATTATTGTTGATTTATGTATATTCTGTTTTTATTATGCTGTTTGTGTTCTATTTTTTTTAAATATATATTTCTTGTTACTTGTCATGTTATATCCTATGTTGTAAACCGCCCAGAGTAGCCCTAGGGCTAGATGGGCGGTATGAAAATCAGATAGATAAATAAATAAATACATTTGTGTTTCCAGACAAAACTGCATTTTAGCTGATGAAATGGGTCTCGGCAAAACCATCCAGTCAATAACGTTCCTCTTTGAAATTCTCCTGACGGGTATAAGAGGACCGTTCCTGATCATAGCTCCACTCTCCACCATAGCCAACTGGGAAAGAGAGTTCCGCACATGGACTGATCTCAACGTGGTGGTGTACCATGGGAGCATGATTAGTAGGCAGATGATACAGCAGTATGAGATGTACTTCAGGGATTCACAGGTAATGTTCCTTACTCTGGAGTCTATGTAGCAAAGCATTAAGGCTTGATTTGTGTTGTGATATCCTTTATTTATTTTTTAACGATCTATTTGGCGGTCATTTTTTTATTTGAGGTACCAGAAACCACCCGTGATGTGTAAACTATTTCTGCATCCTCTATCATAGAACAAATGAAAATCAGGCAAACTTAAACTTGCTATCATACTGATGGAACTGGGTGAAGACAGTTAAGCTTTTTGACTGTTTTTTTCTAATGTTTTGTTTCCTTGCACTTGTGTGTTGTGTATTGCTCCAGAAAGTTTAACTGGGGCAATGTCAAATGCTTTTTCTAGGTGTTTTACCAGACACATGCCCTCCTTACAAATACTAGAAAGCTCTGTAATTATCCTGGCTGAATCTTCACGTGCAGATTCAGTCAAGAACTGAAGGTTCTGAGATAACTGTGGCAAATTGTTTTACTTCCATTTACTCTTTTTTTTTTTTTTTTTTTAGGTCGCGTCATTAGAGGTACATACAAGTTCCAGGCCATAATTACCACATTTGAAATGATTCTTGGTGGCTGCCCAGAACTCAACGCTATTGAATGGCGCTGTGTCATTATTGATGAAGCACATAGATTGAAGAATAAAAACTGTAAACTTCTAGAAGGACTAAAACTTATGAATCTTGTGAGTCTCTGCTCGGTTTCTTGAAGTAATGAGTTATTTATTTCATTGAGCCTGAATATATGGATAGAAATAGGAAGTTGAACTGGAAGTGTAATGGGGAAAGGATTGCAAAGTTTCAATCCCTATTTGAGTGACGTCTGTTGCTCATGGGTTAACTCCCACTCTGCAGATCCATGGGTTATGTGGCTTTGGGAAACCTAAAAATTTAATTAGTTTCCTCCTTGCTAAATGACCAGAGAATATCTTATATCTTACAGATCAGGAAAAATGTGTGTTCCTACTAGATTCATGTTAACTTTGCTTTATTGCTTGGTCTTCATGTGCCTTTACAATGATACCTCATGTGACATCATATGGTCCAATTTTGCCTTACTGTCGCCTATAAATGTGTGTTCTGCTACCTATACCATGTCATTTATTCTCTCGGATAAATTCATAGCAAATACAATGTAATACCGTGATTCCCCGAAAATAAGACAGTGTCTTATATTAATTTTTGCTCCCAAAGATGTGCTAGGTCTTATTTTCAGGGAATGTCTTATTTTTCCATGAAGAAGAATACAGTACACATTTATTGTTATCTTATTATCAGGGAGGCCTTATTTTTTTTGGGGGGGGGATGCCTTATATTTCAGCAAGAGGCAAAACTGAAAGTAGGTCTTATTTTCAGGGGATGTCTTATTTTCGGGGAAACAGGGTAATGATTTTTAAATGTGCAAAAAGCAATTTACAATAATATTTAGTTCAAATCCCCTTGAAAACAATAAAAAAATCTATAAGCCTAAATTGAGCTAGAAAAGACCCATGGAAAACTTGATAAAATCCCATTATTCCATACATCTACTCCATGTGGGACAAATAATTGGATTTATGCAATTAATTTTAAGATCTGATTTAATTTTTTTAAAGTCATGCGAAGTTATTATTTGTCTATTTTATTTACAAGCTAATTTATCTGTGCCATTGCTATATCTTCTGTGAAATTATCAAGATTTAAAATAACTTTGTATCAGCAGTGTGTTAGAGGATAACGCAAAGTGTACATCTTCTGTAGGAGCACAAAGTGCTGTTAACAGGCACCCCACTTCAAAACACAGTGGAAGAACTTTTTAGCCTTCTTCATTTTCTTGAGCCCCTTCGTTTTCCAGCAGAATCGACATTCATGCAGGAATTTGGAGACCTTAAAACAGAGGAACAGGTACTGAAACTTTTCTGGGGGAAAACTGTTGGAATATCAATTGTGATTCTTTCTTTGAGACAGCGAGTTTCAGGGCCCACCTTTAACCAAAGTCAGAACTGGAACATTGCCCTTTTTATGTAAGTCCAAGTTCATTTCAAAATAAATCCTGTCTTATCAAAACATTGGAACATATAACAATGAGCAGCCTGAGCACAGTAAATCAGGTACGGATGTTTGAACAAATGTTGATTTGAGAGATTTTTTTTTCTGACTACTTATATTCTTGTCATCAGCAAAAATGCAGCAACTCATTGTGGTTGCGAAATCAGTAACATAGAAAAGCATATGTTAAGATGCACTTGAATTATGTAGAATCAGACATGTGGGTTAAGTGCATTGGCCAAGATCCAAGAGCTATTTACAGTTCATCAAAAGATTTGGGCAGGACTCCGGTCAATTTGTATGCCTATATTGCCGAGCTTCTTCAGATTTTAAAAAAAAAAAAAAACCTACTTCACAAAGCTTTTGAAACAAAGAGTTTCAACTTCAAGAAATTTGTGTCCAAAGTCTTCTACAGGAAGTGGAATAAAGAAATGGATCTCCCACTGTGATCTGTATCTGTGAGAGTCAACTGTGCCACACGCAGGTCTTATCTTGGGAAGCTCAATTTTGTGTTCCAAGCACTTCTTCCTAAATTTTCTGAAGTCACATACCGTTCTTAAGGACAGCTGAATAGTTAATCTGTCAAAGTGCAGTGTGTTAGAATGAAATGTGGGCTGCTTTTTTTTTAAGTGCTGGCATGCCACATTATTTAAATGGCATAATCTATGGCATCATAGTTAAGCCAACCCACATTCACTTCTTTGAAAGCATACCATAACTTCTGGGGGGTGTGTGTGTTTCATTTAAATAGTGTTTTAGCCGGTTGTTGTATTTGTTTGTTTTTAAAATTCCATCTAGGTGCAAAAGTTGCAAGCTATCCTGAAACCAATGATGCTGAGAAGATTAAAAGAAGACGTGGAAAAGAAATTAGCGCCCAAAGAAGAAACTATCATTGAAGTGGAGCTAACAAATATCCAGAAGAAGTATTACCGGGCTATTCTGGAGAAAAACTTTGCATTTTTGTCAAAAGGAGCTGGGCACGCCAACGTCCCCAACTTAGTTAACACAATGATGGAACTCAGGAAATGCTGCAATCACCCATATCTGATTAAAGGTAAATGAGGAACATCCTGCTCTGTTAACGTCTCATTGAGCTCTTGGTAGTGTTAGAATTAGGATGAGTGTGGTACAGGTAGCCATAAAATAAGTCAAGTAGCTGAAGATAAAAAGCAACTAGCAGTTCCTGTGTTAGGTCACATTTCAGAGGAGATTAGCCTTTACATATTTTACTGTACTTTATAAATTTTGATGAATTGAGTGGGAACTGCTGATAGCATTAATATAATGTTTTGAGAATTACTGGTTGAGCTTTGAAGGAGAATCTGGCCGCCTCTCTCTCAGAAACAAGGAATTTGTTACATGGAGACTTGTATTATTATAAACATGCAGTTTAGTTCAGATTTGTATGAAATGTGACTGTATTTAACATGAAGCAAAGGGGTGATATTTTGTAGCATATGTGTTACCTGACAGGTGCCGAGGAAAAAATCTTAGGAGAATTCAGAGAGACATACAGTCCATCGGCTCCCGATTTCCACCTGCAAGCAATGATCCAGTCTGCTGGGAAACTGGTCCTTATAGATAAACTTCTTCCAAAAATGAAAGCAGGGGGGCATAAGGTGCTTATCTTCTCTCAGATGGTTCGCTGCCTTGATATCCTTGAAGATTATCTTATACATAAAAGGTATGGCACAACGTGTATTGCCGCTAAGTATGCTGATAGATAGATAGATAGATAGATAGATAGATAGATAGATAGATAGATAGATAGATAGATAGATAATGCAGTGATCAGTGAACTCTGCAACACATATTTGGGAAATTAAAAACCAGTGTGGCTGAAATTGTAGCATACTATATGTAGGCAATATATTGAATATGGCAGGTGTTACATGGGGTATTATGGCTATCGATGTGGAGATTTATTAAGTGAGACAGCCCAGGTATACAGGTGGATGCTTTAATAATCATGCCCGCTTTTAGTTTTGTGTCTCTTGACAAAGACATACTGCATCCTAAGCTTTACTACAAGACAGGTACAGATGGAATTTCCTTCTTAAAAGTCCTGGAAGTGTGAACCGAATGGAATTGTCAAAACTGATACATAATAATATATTACAAAAGGCCTAGCTCTGGGAGAATGGCTGGTCACCAAATGCCTCCAGGCTCTTGGATTATTATCTACTATGTAGGTTTATGATTGATTAGTGTTGTAGAGTTCAGTGGGACTGACTTCCTAGATGAGTGTGTATAGGATTGTGGTCAGTATAAGGAGCTGTGCATTATTTTAATGAACTGCATAATTTATACTGTATCTGAAAACAAAACCTTTTCCTAAAGGGGTCTGGTTACCAGGCCATCTGATAGTGGTCAGTGGAGCAACATCTACTTTTGCTTTCAGTTCTTTGAATAAAGACTGAATAACTGAAAGGGTAATACTGTGTGTGTGTGTGTGTGTGTGTGTGTGTGTGAGTGGTGAGAGAGAGAGAGAGAGAGAGAGAGAGAGAGAGAGAGAGAGAGAGAGAGAGAATTTATACAGACCCAAATTATTTGGAGTAACTCAGTATATCTATTGTATATCTACTCATATCTATTTATCTCTTTTTTAAAAAAACGTAATTTCTGAAGTCAGTTTATCATTCATTGCCATCTACTTAAGATCATGACAGTAACCTCACGCTGTCTGTCTCAATGTAATGCAGCACACTGTGATAACTGTTACAGATCTCAGCAGTGGTTGAAATCTGACCCGAGGCTGTGTTGTAACAACGTCCTGTTTTCATTTCAAAGGTATCTGTACGAACGAATTGATGGAAGAGTCAGGGGGAACTTACGCCAGGCTGCCATTGACCGCTTTAGCAAGCCAGACTCGGATCGGTTTGTTTTCCTTCTCTGCACCAGAGCTGGAGGACTCGGCATTAATTTAACTGCAGCCGACACCTGTATAATTTTTGATTCTGACTGGAATCCTCAGAATGATTTGCAGGTAAATTTATGTCAGCACTGAGGCTGACATTCGTACAAGGGACATATAAATGAACATGGTTAATCCTCGCAGATCATGTGTGGACAAACGGGATTGGAGCAGCGTTCTTTTAGGCTGGTGGGTCACAGGTGAAGAGGCGTTCCGAAGCTCCAGTGGGTTCAGCCCAAATCAGGTTGCAAGTGTCAAAGAAATAAAGCATCCGCTTCCCCTTTCCGTGCCATACGAGAGGAAGCAGGTGATGTGGTTTGCCTGACATATTGTCAAACCCAGAGCAGAAATAAATATGTTTTCACCGAGATTTGGAAAGAGATGTCGGGCAAGTGGCATTGATTATCCCTTTAGCAGTTCAGAATTGGGAGGAAGTCTGAAGGATTTTTTTTCCAAACATGCCAGAAACTATTGGAACATTTGGCAAACAAAAGTGGCAACCAGTGCTCTAAAAGAACATAGTAGGAAAAAAATGGAGTGTCTTGTTTGACATTTGTTTTCTTTGGAACCCTTTCTAGGAAAATTTGAGGTATTTCAAATACTGAAGCATTTCACCAATAGCTTCCTTTTAGTTACATTTTGCAGTTAGAAAAGTTTGTTTAATTAGTGCTTCGGGGATGTTTCTATATATGTCTGCAGTTGCAGCGTTTCTACTTCACGAATTTGTGTGCCCTTTTTTTCAGGCCCAAGCTCGGTGCCATAGGATTGGTCAGAATAAAGCAGTGAAAGTCTATAGACTGATAACTAGGAATTCATATGAAAGAGAAATGTTTGACAGAGCAAGTCTGAAGCTGGGCCTAGATAAAGCCGTCCTACAGAGCATGAGTGGAAGAGAAAATAGTGTCGGTGGTGTACGTATCATTCCTCTTCTTCCCTTCCCTTTACCGGAGACAGTAAGAAGCCAGATTATTATTATAACTTCTGTGGTGTATATTCTGAAGGAAAATAAAACATTTTCAAGTTTAGGAAGAGTGTGATTTTAAATCTTTTCCCCTCTTCATTAGTGCCTTTTTGCCATTGGGTCTATAGGGTTTTGTTGCTTTCCTTCTACTAGGAAAGCTGGTGATATGTGAGACAGACTCCCATATGTAGCTTAGAATTGTGTTGGTTGGTGTGTGAACGGAAGGAATGTTGGCAAAAGATAGTTGGGAAATCTTTTAACTGTGTGAAAATCTTATAAACCTCCGTCTAAAATAAAGCAAGGCAGATGTCAATATCAATGCTGCCACATGCACAACAAATTCCATATTAAAAAGTGGAATAATTTAGCTGTATTTTTTGAATATTTCTATAAATCATTGGCTTTATATTAAATACAGGCCTGAGTTCTTATGAGAGGACAAAATTAACAGCTATTGCATATTAATTTCTTTCTCGGAACTTTTACAGAAAGGTTCTTCTAACATTAAACTGTTATTTACGCAGATCCAACAGCTTTCCAAAAAAGAAATTGAAGATTTGCTTCGAAGAGGTGCATATGGCGCTATCATGGATGAAGAAGATGAAGGCTCTAAATTCTGTGAGGAAGATATAGATCAAATATTGCAACGTCGCACAAAAACTATCACCATTGAATCCGAAGGGAGGGGTTCTACATTTGCTAAGGTAGTTACAAGTTGTTTTTTTGTGCTGATAGATAGAAGGTGCTTTTTTCTTCTTCACAAAACACTGAGAAATTTTTAATACTTCCTTAGAATTACCTGGCAGGGGGCTTTGTCTCAGCTACTCACTGGTTAATCTCTTATTGGTATTTTCTTCTTGCAGAATAGACCAGAAGGTTCACTTGTATTTGTCCTGCTTCATATCAAATTGGCACGGGCCTGGCGGTTTTGTCCCAGTGTTGGGGTAGAATAACATCTAGCTTGCCGTACTGTAAATGAAGCGGATGTGTTACTGGTACTTTATATTATGTTCTTACAGGCTAGTTTCATTGCATCTGGAAATAGGACAGACATTTCACTAGACGATCCCAACTTCTGGCAAAAATGGGCCAAAAAGGCAGAAATTGACATTGACACCATCAGTGGTAGAGTAAGTATCTTGATAGTTGCACTAGATGTGGAAGTTGGGTGTCCTTTGCTCTGTAATTAAAATGGTAAACCGCCCAGAGACTACTTGTAGTGGTATGGGGCGGTATATAAGCAGAACACTTTATTTTTAATTGCTTTAATTTGCTTTTTTTTTTTTAAATTTTTTTTATTGAACATAAAAAAGACAAAACAACAATGATAAACAATTATATAAAAAAATAGTAATAGGCAATCATAAACAGTACAAAGTGCCCCCCACCCCCAAGAAACCGTCCAGTATTCTTGCATCTTCTCTTTCTTCTTGATCTTTTTTTTTCTTCCAAAAGGCTTCTTAAGGTCCTTTACGCCAGAACTGTGTTGGGTTATAAGTTGGTTGTATCCCTTTCCCTTTTAATAGTACATGATCTATAAATTTCCCCCAAACATCATAGAAAGTATCTTTTTTTATTTCACCTCTCAAAACTTTTATATTACAAGATAGTTTATCATTTAGTGCTATATCCCACACTTCCTTATACCATTCAGCAATTTTAAGGTCTGATTTCAGTTTCCAGTTCCTAGCAATAATCAGTCTAGCTCCTGTCATAAGATTTGCTATTAATTCTTTAGTTTTCACATCATATTCATTGATAGATGGTAATGATAACAAAGCAATTTCGGTACACATTTAATATCAGTTTGTAGTATTTCTCTTATCTCCTCAATAATCTCTTGCCAAAACTTTTGAACTATTTCACATTCCCACCATAAATGAAAATAGGTACCTATCTTTTTTTTTTCGCATTTCCAGCAGAGCTTAGAATATTTTGGATTCATTCTATTCATTCTGACTGGAGTCATATACCATCTTAAAACTAGTTTGAAGTAGTTTTCTTTTATTCTGACTGATAATGACCGTAAAATCCTCAAATTCCAAATTCTTTTCCATTCATCATTATTTATTTCTTTCTCTATGTCTTGTTTCCATAGCTCTCTTATTGTGTCCTGTTCCCTATTCTCAAATGAATCTTGAATTATTTTATATAATTTGCCAACTGTTCCTTTCCCTGTATTTCCTTTCTCTGATTCATATGTTGTCAGAAATTGCTCAAATTTTGTATGTCCTCTAAGTTGTGTATTTCTCCTAATCCATTCTTTCGTCAGCTTTCTAACTGGGCGTAATTCAACCACGACAATTCCTGAGTTTGCAGAATACGTTTAATTTCTTGTTTTGATGTCATCTTTTTAATCCAATCTTTTAGTCTTGCCACTTTCCTTAATTTAAATAAGTCTCCCAATTTCTTCATGTTCGTGGGGAAATTTATCTGATCGATCACCGCACCAAGCGGGAACCTTCCTGTATCAATTTCTTTCCATACTTTTTCCAAGTGAGCAATAGGGAACTTAGAAGAGGATTTTTAATTGGGTAACTTTTCCTTTTTGGGGGAAACTAAACACATATTTATTTATGTCTTCATTTAGTTCCTCTGATTGAAGTTCCCACCATATTAGTTTTTGAGGTTTAAATAGTATTTCCCCAGAGAGCTAAGCTGATTAGCTATGTAATACATTCTAAGATTAGGTATGCCTATACCTCCCTCTTTTTGAGATCTGTACCATAAGCTTTTATTTATTCTTGCTTTTTTCCACCATTGCAGAATTTATTTAAAAGATCTTGATAAACTTTAATTTCAATTTCTGTGTATTGAATAGGTAACATTCTAAAAGAAAATTTATTTTAGGAAGTATTTTCATTTTTACCATTGCTATTCTACCAAACCATGATAAGTTTAATTTGGAGTAATTTTGTAATTTATTTCTAATCTCTTCCTTTATTTTTGTGTAATTTCGTTCTTTCGTTTTAGTAATGTCTTTATCTAAAAGTATCCCTAGGTATTTTATACATTTACAAACTTTCAGTTCATGATTGGAGATCTCTTCCATGTCTCGATTATCCTGATTGAAAAGCATGATTTCTGATTTCTACCAGTTGACACATAATCCGGTTGTTTCACCAAATTCCTTTAGGTGTGCTTTTATTCTTAATATATTTTCTACCGGATTTTTTATTGTTAACAAAGCGTCCGCAAATAAACTAATTTTTATCTTGCCTTCCTTACCCATACCTTTAATAAGTTGGTCCTCCTTTATTGCATTAGCTAGTAGCTCTATCACTATGCAAAACAGAACTGGCGATAAAGGACATCCCTGTCTTGTTCCTCGGCCTAGGGTAATTTTTTTCTGTCATCCCATCATTAACAATGATTGATGAGGTGCTATGAGAATAGAGTTGGTTTATTACACTTAGAAATTTTTCGCCAAATCCCCATTTCACTAATAAAAGTTTTAAGGCAGGCCATTGGACACAATCAAAGGCTTTAAATAAATCTAGAGACAAAATGCATGCTTTGTCCTGTGATCTTCCCATCTCATAAAGAACATTCAAAACTCTTCTTACAGTGTCTGACATTTGTCTACCTTTGATAAAGCCCGTTTGGTCTTCTTTAATATATTTGTCTATAAATGTATACATTCTTTTGGCTAGAATTGCTGTAAAAATCTTGGCATCTTGATTTATAAGTGATATTGGTCTGTAAGATCCAACATCTATTGGATCTTTATTAGGCTTGAGAATTAAAATAGTTGAAGTATGTTTCCAGGAGGAAGGAACTTGCTCACCCTCCAATATCTCATTATAAAGCTTCTTTAACTTAGGAATTAACATTGATTTGAATACCTTGTAAAATTCTGGTCCCAATCCGTCATCTCCTGGAGTTTTGGCATTCTTTAGCTTATTTATAACATCCTCTATCTCCTCCTCTTTAATAGCTTTTTCCATTTCAAGCCTGTCTTCTTCCGCTAGTCTTACTTTTAGGTTTTTGTCAATATATTGTTCCATAACTTCCTTACTACTTCTATTGGCTGTATATAAGTTTTGATAAAATTCTTGAATAGCTTTTAATTTTTCTTTCATTTGAGTAGATATATTGCCGCTAAATCCTTTATCCTTCCTATCATGCTTTTTCTTTCTTTTTCTGTGCTAATTTTGCTAGCATCTTGGAGTTTTTATTACTGTATTCAAAAGTTTCTTTTCAAATATAGTAGATTTCTTTGGGTTTCTTGTAGATCTATATCTTCTAATTCCCTTTTCCTGGCCTCAACCTGAATTAAAAATTTTTGTCTTTGGTTAAAAAAATTGAGATTCAAGGTCTGCTATAGTAGCCTCCAATTTTTTTTTTTTTTTATTTTGCTGATCTCGACTTTTTTATAATAGCACTTTCTTTTATTATGTAACCTCTAGCCGCTGCCTTCAGAGTGTCCCAGATAACTCCTATTTGACCACCACCTTCTTCATTGATATTCCAGGTTTCTAGCCATTCTCTTTGTATTTTTTGTACTGTATCTGGGGTTTGAAAAATTCTAGGGTTTATTGTCCACCTTCTAGCTTCCTTATAATTCTTCTTATTTTCTATTTCAACAGACATTAGAGCATGATCAGAAGTTTTTATCAATTCTATATTTGTATTTACAACTTTAGATAACAAACTTTGTGAGACAAATATAAAATCTATTCTCGAGTAAGCTTTGTGGGCTGATGAATAAAAAGTAAATTTTCTTTCATCGCCCTTTAATTCTCTCCAAACATCCTTTAATCCTGTATTTGCGATGAATTTTGTTAAGATTGTATGTCTAGCCCTCCAGTCTACCTTCCTAGTCATTGTTTTATCTTTTATTTTGTCCATAACCATGTTGGCAGGAGATTTCAACATGGTTCAACATAATTTGCTTTTTAATTGTAAACTGCCCAGAGTTCCATCCGGAAGATGGGCGGTATAGAAATATAACAAACAAACAAACAAACAAATAAATAAATAAATACATTATTTCAAGGGAAAGCCAGGTGCAGCCCCTGGGTCACATACAGGATTCCTGGGCTCCACAGCCTTCCATGACTTTAATTGAAAGAACATATGGGTTATTCGGAAGGTCCTTTTGCAGTCTCTAGGGAGTCTTGGGAGGTGTGTGTGGGCGGGGGGGGGATATGTAGCAGCCTTCCACCCTCCAAGTATTTTATTGCTGGAGGGTAATGAGCAAGCTTATTCCTTTTGAAAAATGAGTCCTTCCATCCCTGGAAATCTGCATCCTGTGCTGTATTTGTAGTCTTCTTGGGATTATTATTATTATTATTATTATTATTGTTATTATTATTATTATTATTATTATTATTATTATTATTATTATTATTATTATTATTATTATTATTATTTCACAACATAAACTTTCCCAAATATCTGTTCTGTTTCATAGAATAGCCTGGTTATTGACACTCCCAGAATCCGAAAGCAGACGAGGCCTTTCAGTGCAACAAAGGATGAACTGGCTGAGTTATCGGACATTGAAAGTGAAGGAGATGATAAACCAAAACTTCGCAGGCCTTACGATCGCTCCAATGGATACGGAAGAACAGAATGTTTTAGAGTGGAGAAAAATCTGCTGGTTTATGGGTAAAAAAAAAAAAAAAAAAAGCTATCTGTTATTCCAGGGTGAATGTGAAAAATGTGCCTTATTTTGTTTAGCTGTTGTCTCATCAGTGTACTAACCAGCCTGCAGGGATTCATGATGGTAGAACAAAATAATCAAAGAACCCAGTTTATGTCACAGCAAATCTTAAAACGAGGCTATATGTTAGGCTATGGCTTATCCTAACCCTAACCCTAACCCTAAGCCTGAATAAAAACAGGAAACAGAGAGATTATTGTCACGTCAGAAAAAGCACAGTTAACACATTGGCCGTTGAACTATGTACCAGTGCTCTTAAAGTGTGTCTGATTTAAATGTTGATGTGTGTTAAACCTTAACCAGGTGGGGCCGTTGGAGAGAGATTTTGTCCCATGGGCGCTTCAAGAGGCAACTGAATGAACAGGACGTGGAGATCATTTGCCGAGCTCTCCTAGCATATTGTCTGGTCCATTACAGAGGAGACGAAAAGATAAAAAGTTTTATATGGGACCTAATTACGCCAACTGAGGACGGGCAGACTCGAGAGCTACAGAATCATCTAGGTAAGGAGCCCGAGGATGCCAAAATCAGATGAAGATGGCTTAATCTTTGATGAAATTAAAGATACCAAAAGCGAATTCTGCTTCATGTAATTTTAGCGGCACTAGGATCACAACATCAGCACTTGGGACTCCTGATCCTCTGTTGGTGACTTCAGGTGGATGTAACTTTAATGTCTCGGGAGGGGAAAAGTAGCTAGAGGAGAATATTGGGTGACTAATGCCTGGAAAGAGAAGAATTAAACTACACACCTACCACATTTGAGCCGCCTCCTGCTTCACTTCATGGAAGGAGGAGAAAAATTACGAAACTACGTGTAATGGTTCTCAACCTGTGGGTCCCCAGATGTTCCTGGACTGCAACTCCCAGAAGCCTCCACCACTCTCTGTGCTGGAAAGGATTTCTGGGAGTTGCATTTCAGGAACATCTGGGGACCCACAGGTTGAGAATCACTGATTTAGATATAATAATCATGTGCCATCAAGTCAATTCATACACATGACAAACATGGTCAGGCCTTTTTAGACAGAAAGTACTCAGAAGTGGCTTCCCGTTTCCTTCTTTTTGGGGTTGTTGTCCTGGGACTGTGCAGGTTTCTCAAGGCCACACGCGCTTGAGGCACAGTCGGGAATTGAACTCCGAACCTCCGGCTCAGCAGCCAGAAATTTACAGAAGTTAGTTTTCTTTAAATGCAAGCATTATACTTCAGTGCAAGACTTTGTCCAGAAATAAATGTAGTAAATTCATATAGAGGTTAACAGTTGAAAATGTTACAAGACTAGCATTTCATCACACATTTTGCTGTGCTCCCTTTTTGCGTTTTGTAGGTTTGTCAGCCCCGGTCCCCCGGGGTCGAAAAGGAAAGAAAGTTAAGACGCAAGCCAGCACATTTGACATACACAAAGCAGAATGGCTTCGAAAGTATAATCCAGAGCATTTGTTGCAAGACGATGGATATAAAAAGCACATAAAACACCACTGCAATAAGTAAGTAGCTGTATAAATAACCTGGGGTAATAGTATAGGAAAACTGACTGCATTTGGGCCTTGTGATGAAATATTTGAGATTTTAAAAAATCCCTTATGCATACAGAATTATCTCACATTTTTCTTTACTCACATACTGTATACCTCATACTGTGTATACACCACCTTTCTATTTTATAATGATAGCAAACAATAAATTAACTAGTAAGGATATAAATTTAACTAGGAAAAAATTAAAAATTGATTTTAAAAAATTAAAAAGGAGCAGAAAGAGAGCTCAAAATCACAAAAGGCAATTTAGCAGTACATTTGTTGATAGGATTTGCTAAAACCCTGCTGTGCATATTTCCTAGGTATATTAGACTAATTCAACTAAAATGTGGTCTGAATTAACATTGTAGTTAATGATAATATCTATTGAATCAGTCCAAGGCCATGGCTAAGTAATTTAATTGTGTTTAATACGTTCACACCTAGGGTCTTACTTCGAGTAAGAATGCTATATTACTTGAAACAAGAAGTTATTGGTAACGAGTGCCAAAAGGTTTTTGACGGGATTGATGCCAGGTAAACCATACTGTTTTTCCTCCTTCGTTCTCTCGTTTCTTAAATAAAGTTATAATTCTTTATTTATTTATTTATTTATTTTATTTAAAAGGGTCCACAGTGTTTTAAAAGAAATCACAAATTAATTTTTCCTGCTTGGTGGAACTCCCACCCTTACCACCAAGAAATGAAAAAGAAAATATCTTGTATAATATGTCTTACAATGCGTCAACTAATTCTCCCTTTGTTCTGTATCAACGTTTCAGCGAAATTGATTTATGGGTCCCTGAGCCAGATCATTCTGAGGTGCCGGCAGAGTGGTGGGATGCAGAAGCTGATAAGTCTCTACTAATAGGAGTTTTTAAACATGGTAAGTGAGAAGGGCATACCTCGCTTGCCATGTGCACGTTGGTAGACATCTGAGCTAATCCAGTATTGTTCTTGGGGTTCCCCCCCCACAGGTTATGAAAAATACAACACCATCAGAGCAGATGCTGCTCTCTGCTTCTTAGAAAGAGTGGGGAAGCCTGACGACAAGGCGGTTGCTGCTGAACAGAGAGCAAATGATTATATGGATGGGTATGCTTCTTTTTTCGTTGCTGCTGTAGCGCTATCACTTCAAGTTATATCACTCTGTATCGGGATGTATACAGACCAGGTAAAAGGGTGCTAGCTCACCAAAGTTGACACCCTGTAATAACAGCGAGCCCATTTTTATGTTGTACAGATTCGCCCCATAGGCAATTATGTTAAGCAAATCTCCCCTATCTCCAGAATTTTTTATGTTGTACAAATTTTATGTTATACAAACGCTTTGTTATACAAGGGTCCACTGTATATTCTTTTTAGTGACGGTTTCCTCCAACAAAGGACATTTTTTTCCACTGCTGTTTTTGTAGGCAAAGCATTGCATGGGAAAGTGAACATATATATATATATATATATATATTAGCATGTGGTACATGTATGTTTTTCAGGGATGTGGAAGATCCAGAGTACAAACCAGCCCCAGCAATGTTCAAAGATGATATGGAGGTAATGAATTCTCACCTTGTCATTCATTTATTCCTTTACCATTATTCCGATACTTAGAAATGGGATAGTTCTTCTCTGCATAGAGACTTGAAGCATCTTCAATAAAAAAAGAGTTGTCAGTGATCTATATTTGAGATGAGTTGTCACTATTATTAGGCGTTGAGTCATGCTCAAGATGTGCTGCCTCTGAATCGTGCCTCTGTACATTTTAGTTTTTGTTTTTTGTTTTTTTTTCTAATTTGATTCTTAGGACGATGTGTCATCACCGGGAGATCTCATAATAGCAGACGGAGGTAAAGCCCTATGATTTTAAATGAGGGTGTTGTGCATCGTCTTTTGGAACAGAGGGAGATTGCACTCGTTGTAGTGCAAAAATCCAGTCGCGACTAGTTGTTTATCATTTGTCTTAATCCTAGACGGTCACATGGCTGAAGGGGACAAGCTTTACTGGCCGACACAGTCTGCCCTAACCACACGGTTGCGTCGCCTCATCACAGCCTATCAGCGTACTAGTAAAAACAGGCAGACCCAACAGATTCAACCTGCATTTCCAGTCCAGGCCTGCGTGACGCAGACTCCATTTGACGAAGCCACTTTGAATCCAAAAATGGCTGCCAAAATTGAAAGACAGCAAAGGTCTGTGATTAAACACTTACTTTGATCGATCACTTGGTTCTAATCTGATTTCTTTCTCTTTTCTGGCTTTGTATTTTTGGAGAGAAATACTTAATTGTGATTTATTTTCCTTCTTGGTTTTTCAATCTAGGTGGACAAGAAGAGAAGAAGCTGATTTCTACAGAGTGGTTTCAACATTTGGCGTCGTGTTCGATCCTGACAGAGCCCACTTTGACTGGACCAAATTTAGAGCGATGGCTCGACTACATAAGAAAACGGACGAGAGTCTAGAGAAATACTTGTACGCCTTCATGGCCATGTGCAGAAGAGTCTGTCGGCTCCCTTCAAAAGACGGTGGGTAGCCTGTGATGCCTGATATTTTTCCTTGACATAGAAAAAGAAAAATTAAGGGGAAAAATACTTTTTAAAAAGTAGACTATGAGACTTCTAATTAAATGGGTTCTTCGTGTGAGAAAGAAATCGCATTAAGCACATTGAATCTCCAATGGAAGCTTTCATGCACATAAGATGGTGCAGTGTCAAGTTCATAGCCATATTGACAAAAGAATATTCTTAAACTGATTTTCAAGCAGTCATCATAGTTAGCTCTTAATTTCCCCAAACTGTAACTGACTTACCAG
Organism: Phrynocephalus forsythii; assembly: GCA_029282475.1. NCBI lineage: Eukaryota > Metazoa > Chordata > Lepidosauria > Squamata > Agamidae > Phrynocephalus > Phrynocephalus forsythii. The sequence continues at coordinate 4,885,118 of JAPFRF010000013.1, forward strand.
CATATTTTTTTAAAAATGAAGAGTTGGGTGCAGGAGGACAGTATTTTTAGAAGAGAACAATACTATTTCCCCCCCCCCTGAACTTATGATATAAGTTGTGGCTTTTTTGTGTGTGCGTTTTTCCCCCCCGCACAGAACTTGTGGATCCAAACATTTTCATCCAGCCAATTACAGAGGAACGGGCGTCTCGAACCTTGTATCGAATTGAACTTCTCAGGAAGGTCCGAGAACAAGCGGTCCGTCACCCACAAGTGTTTGAACGGTTAAAACTTTGTCAGCCAAGCCCAGACTTGCCTGTCTGGTGGGAATGTGGGACTCATGACTGGGATTTACTGGTTGGTGCCGCCAAACATGGGGTTAGCAGGACAGATTACCACATCCTTCGAGATCCCGAACTTTCGTTTATGCCAGCCCAGAGGAATTACAGTCACAACAAAGTAGCACTTTCAAGGGCCCCTACCCCGCTGCTGCATCAGTATCAGATGGCACTGCCTGCACCTCCTCTCACACCTCAGGCAAGACTGATGGATGTTAAAGGAAGCACACTGGAGGAGGCAAAACTTAAGAATGAGAACCATAAGGAGGAAGCTCCTTCTTCAGGAGACGAGTCGATGGCTACTGAAGATGTGCGGCCAGGAGTGAAGGCTGAACCTTTAAGCCCAAAGAATGGCACGGCACCACCAGCGATGGGCCACAAACCCGTGTCGAAGGCAGATAACGATAGGCGTATGGTTGCAGCCAGGACAGAACCACTGACGCCAAATGCTGCTTCCAAAAAACAGAGGCCAAGCAAGAGAGGATCGGAATCCAGCTCCGATTCGGACTCGGATTCCGACAGATCGTCCTGTTCTTCCAGAACGTCGTCGTCTTCGTCCTCCTCTTCTTCCTCTTGCTCACGTTCCAGATCGGGGTCCAGCTCTTCATCCTCCTCCTCTTGTTCTTCAACGTCGTCGTCGTCGTCCTCCTCCTCCTCTTCGTCTTCATCGTCGTCATCCTCATCCTCATCAGAAGAAAGCGACAGCGATGAGGAGGAGGCACAGAAGAGACGTACGTCTACGTTGACAAGTTCTCTTTCCCCGTTTGTTTCTGTCTCAAGTGGTCACAAGGCCCTTTCCCCTGGCTCAGGGAAACAAATACAATGGTACCTTGTATAAAGGAATTAATTCGTTCCAAATGAAATTATGTGAAGCAATTTTTGCTTTATACAAATTTCCCATAGGAATGCATTGAAAACAGAGTAATTCCTAATCGCGACCGTTTTTCTGCTGTACGGATTCGCCCCATAAACGATTCTGTTAAGCAAATTTCCCCTATCTCCAGAATTCTTTACGTTGTACAGATTTTATATTATACAAACCGTTCGTTATACGAGGGTCCACTGTGTTTTGAAAATGCCAAGTGGGGAGAACAGGCGCGTTCAGGGTGGTATGGTCGTAGGTCTAAGAACTAAGACCAGCATAAGTATGCCTCTACACAGCTGTCACTAAAGGCTGTGTCAGAATATATTTCTCCCATATTTAATTCCTGTGTTGTTGTTTTTGTTGTTGTTGTTTGTTTGTTGGCTTAGAATAGTAGTGGACCTCGTGTGGCTGGGCCACTTTTCATGCCATTCTATTGTCCCCCATCCTTTAAAGAATTAGGTAGCTTTAAATCGGCCACCCCAAATCAGTAGCGTGGTTGCCTGCCGATATTCAGCTGGAAACTACCTAATGCATTCACTGCTTCTGTTAGCCATGTTTTATGAGTGTGTTTCAATGGAATTAGGGTAATCCTTTATTGTAAGCGTGTCCAGCATTTGGCTAGCCATTCTGTTTGTCAAACTTTCCTGCAGCCTCACGAAAGAATTTCCTGTTGTGATATTTTTAGTCATTTTCTCCGTGCCTTGATGATCTTGGAACTTGGAGTGTTCCATAGGCTGGACACTCCCACGTAGCTGCTACTGTTGCGACACTCTGTGTAATGTATTAGAATTACCCTTCAAGTAAAAATTAATTAAATCTGAGGAGCTTGAGGAGTGGCTCTGTGTTTTACTGTCAAGTATTTGCTGGTATGGAGGAGGAATCCCCACTGTGTGATTTCTGTCCATCATCAGCCATCAGTGGCAGGAATAATGTGATTTCTGTCCATCATCAGCCATCAGTGGCAGGAATAATGCGACCAGAGCAACTCAGGCAGCTCATTATTTTCAGTTTTGTTTTCCTTCCTTTGCTGAGAACAGAGTGTTTTTCACAAGTTCCTTCATTCTTGGCTAAGCTACCCTAGTTTGTATTATTTATTTTTTCCTTCACTTTCTCAGATCTGTTTCCACACACCCCAATCCTGATTTTTACCAGTACAGTAATTCCCCATTTATCACAGGGGTTAGGTTCTCTGACCACCTGCGATAAAGGAAAATCCAAAAATCCGCAATATGTGGACACCTCCCATTGCCTCATTTCTAAAGAGGCTTCCTCCATGGAGTCTTTTCTCACCCTTTCCTTGCTGCAGCTGGGATCCCACCCCCCGCCCAAATCACCTCATTTGCAAAGAGGTCTCCTCCACAGAGGCTCTCCTCTCTCCTTCTGCAGCCCGGATTCCCCAGTCCCAATCACCTTGTTTTCAAAAAAGGTCTCTTGGTTGCAGAAGGGATGGGGAGAGGCTTCATGGGGAAGATCTCTTTGGAAAGAAGGTGATTAGGACTGGGGAATCCCGGCTGCAGAAGGGGAGTGGAGAGGCTGGTGGAGGAGTCCTTTTTTGCAAAGGAGGCAATTAGGACTGGAGAATCCCGGCTGCAGAAGGGGAGTGGAGAGGCTGCTGGAGGAGACCTTTTTTGCAAAGGAGGTAATTAGAACTGGAGAATCCTGGCTGCAGAAGGGGAGTGGAGAGGCTCCCTGGAGGAGATCTCCTTGGAAGCTGTATGTGTTTGCAGCACTCCAGTTCCCCTAGAGTGGGGAGATTTTGTTCTTTTTTGAAAAGCTTGTACATAAGGGCCTGTGCATCTTGGATGCTGTCATTTCTCATTAGTAAAGCAGGGTATTCACATACAGCCTAAAAACCAAGCATGTCCAGACTTCAGCCTCCAGATGTTTTAGACCGCAACTCCCACAGTCCTTTGTCATTGGCAATCTGAGCTGAGAATTCTGGGAGCTGTGTTCCAAAACATCAGGAGGGCTGAAGTTTGGACACGTCTGGCCTAAAGCATCATTAGAGAAGGTGAAGGGGCTAAGTGTTCTTTCAAATTCATACCTGTTTGTGTACAATTTGAGACTTGAGACTTAAGATTTCCTTCTTGCTGCCATCCAGTGATTCAAAAGATAGTAGGCTTTTGTGCGTAGTTCTACACCAGCAACTCAGAATTTTAAACGAGTCAGATTTTTGCACATTAAACTCCCTGGTTGGAGAAACTGGACATCCAGCGCTGAAGGGTTTTAAATTCAGATTATTTTATTTCAGCAGAAGGAACGCCTCACTTAAAAGTATATGATGAAGAGAGTGTAGCTTCCCTAAGTACTGTGCAGGATGAAACCCAAGACAGTTTCCACATGAATAACGGAACACCCAACTCTAACTGTATTTTACATGGTGGCTATATCTTGGCTGCTTCCTACTGGCCCAAGGTAAGTTAACACGTCACCTGTGTGAACTTTATTTGGCAAAATTATTGAAGGGGGGGAAGGTTCTCGTCATTCTAAAAGAGGTTAAGCATGGAATAGTTGCTTTCTGTCATGGCTGGGAAGAAATGTCAGTAGCTTATTTCTGCTTATTCTAGGATCGAGTTATCATTAACCGCCTGGATAGCATTTGTCAAACAGTCTTGAAAGGTAAATGGCCTTCTGCAAGGAGAGGTTACGACGGCAATGCTGTAGCTTCCTTCTATACCACCAAGCTTCTAGACAGTCCAGGTGCGGCTGCAGAGAACAGTGAGCGCAGTGTACCAACCCCTCCAAATGCCGAAGCTAAAGAAGAAAGCGATCAGTCACCACAGATGTCAAAGGTGAAGACGCATGTACGGGAAAAGGAGTTTACCGTGAAAATCAATGACGTATGTGTATTTTTATTGCCCTAGGACCTGATTATGATTGCGGTGTGCAGCATGCTTGACTTATAAGTAGCTGCCTGCTCTCATTCTATGCTGCCTTCATACACTCATTCACGGGCAATTTCGGAGCAGTTTCTTTGGGGCATTTAATGTTGGGCCTTTTAAATGATCATTTTCAGGAACTAAATAGTATCTTTCTTGGTGTTTTGAAGCTTTGCTGGCAAAAAGCTTTCCGAAATGGCCTTTCTTATGCTCTTTGTAGTACTGTGATTACCTTCCAGCTGGCCTGGCTCTTCTGGTTGCCTCTCATGCCTGAAATTAAGGAATTTTAAATGGCCGTCATTGTGAATTTTTCCTATGAAGCACTGGAATAATAAAACTTCCTCATGTCCAAAATTCCCTAGACCTATAAATAGAAGGTGGATTATGATACTAACTAAAATAAGCTTTTTCCTGATCTCTGTAATTTTCAAACCTACTTATAAAGATTCTCTGCCATTATATTTATCTTTCAATATGTAGTTCTTCAAATGAAATCCCGATATGACCTCAGTTAATTTTTCTTCCCAAAGAAATCTTCTAACCTTGATGTTTGTTCAACAGGAAGGTGGTTTGAAACTAATTTTTCAGAAGCAGGGGTTTTGCCAGAAAAGGCCATTTGAACCTGACGACGGCACCCTCGGGCAGCAGCAGTACCTAGCCAGGTTGCGTGAACTCCAGAATGCCTCAGAGACATGCCTTGCGAATTTCCCAAAGTCTTTGCCAGAGTCAGGTAAGCATTCAAAGCCTGTTATCTAGCATCTGTAAAGGAATTGCAATTTAAGAACATGAGGTATCATATTTGATTTGACATTCCCGCTGCTTTTTTCCCACTCACCAAGCTTTTGCTGAGGCCATGTTACTTCAGAATCTAGATAGATCATTGGTTTCCTGCTAACCTGGACATAAACCAAAATCCTAAACTTACTAAATGTCGTGATGGAGAGAAGACTGCGCCTTCTCCATGCCAGTTTCTCCTTTGCAGCAGATGTTTGTGTATGGAAGGGCATTGAGTGTGGCGAGCCTGCGTGCCGCCATCTGATCTTACGCAGTTCAGAAATCTGGTTGATTAGCATACTAAGTGGCCAATAGAGTAGGCACATAGAAGGCGCTTTTACACAACCTCTAAAATCCGCTGACAACTTAAATTCGGACCAGAGATCGTGGGGTTTGTTCCTTTTCCTGTGTTCCCACTCTTCCGCACTCCATTGCTTCTGTCTTTGATGAGGGGAGGGAGGGAAAAAAAGGAGAAAAGAATGCAGGCTCACCTCTGCCTGCTGTCAGAGCAGCCCCATACGGATTCCTGTCTCTTAAAGGGGCGGTGGGGACAAAAAAACACACAGAAGGCGAGGGGAGCCTGGCATCCACAGCTTTACAATCCGCATCGGAAAAGTTTTTACCTCCGGAGACCAGATACTTCTAAATTGTGCTGGGGCGCGCTTAGGTGGGCGTGGTCGTATTTTATTTTGTTTAAAGTCCGCAGCTGGTGGGAAAACAATTTTAAGCTCCGCATCTGGGAACCCTTTGCCTCAGATTTTAGGGGTGATGTAAAAGCAGCCAGAGTCAGTGGACGGAGGAGTTGACTCGCCTGGTCCTCGCTGACTGAGCAGGCTAGTCAAAGTGTGACTTACTGTGGCAAGCAGTGGGATTTTAGCCATACTGAGTGGCGAATAGCTTCACAAGACAGAGAGGGAGAGAATGACCTGGGTAGCCATATCAGCAGCAGTGAGTCGAGAGGGGAATGATGAGAACAGTGGCCACATGGTTTGGGCTGTGCCACCTCTCTGCCTTATGATTGGGAAATGCCCCAATTTTCAGTTTCTGTTGGGAGCTTTGCTGAGAAGCTTTGGCTTATTTTGTGGTCATGTTGTTTTTCTGAAATGGACATCAGCATCCAAAGAGAAGCATCAGCTATTAATCTTCTGGGACTCTTTGTTTGGTTAGGAACTTCCAGCCATTCAACAGCCAGTGCAAATGGAGTAATAGTTGATGACCAGCCTGTATTAAAAAAGAGGAGAGGAAGGAGAAAGAATGTGGAAGGAGTTGATACCTTGTTTATAAACCGAAACAAAACACCTAATCACGTAAGTTTGTAACCCAGAGTAGATAAATTGTTCTAATGTACGCAGTGGTACCTTGTATAAAGGAATTAATTCGTCCCAAATGAAATTCTTTTAAGCAAATTTTCCTTTATACAAATTTCCCATAGGAATGCATTGAAAACAGAGTATTCCCTAAACGCGGCCATTTTTATGTTAGTACGGATTCGCCCCATAGGCGATTCTGTTAAGCAAATTTCCCCTATCTCCTGAATTTTTTATGTTGTACAGATTTTTTAAACCATTTGTTATACGAGGGTCCACTGTACATGGTTATGTTTGAGAACTCTGGTGTCTCTCAGTGAGTTGAACATTTTGCCTTCCCGCCTTCTTTAATAGGCTTCTCTGTACTATTTTTGCTGCTCGCCCAATTCCCACCCTGAGAAGAATCCTGTTTAATTCAGTCTATACTTAATTATTTGCAAAATAGCTGTTCATTTGACCAAGTTTGAGGTTGGAATGTGCTTTCTTAATTTTTCATCTTTAAGTATTTCTCATTGCAGATTGTATTTTGGCAGGTTTGTCATGGCATTAATGCCCCTCCAGTTGCTCCAGGAATGAACCTGGCACTTCCATATGCGCAGGCCCAAGGTCTATGTGATGCAGAGAGTCCAGTTCCAGTTATTAACTTGAAAGATGGAACAAGACTTGCAGGCGATGATGCCCCCAAAAGAAAAGATTTGGAAAAATGGCTTATTGAACATCCTGGATATGTTGAAGATTTAGGGGCTTTTATTCCTGTAAGTATTGTATTTAGTATAAAAAAGGAGCTTCCTTTCACGCCTATTATATTCAAAGACAGCAAATAAATTATGTTAAATAGAATGCAATTTTGAACACACAAAACAATGCCTGATAATTTTAGCATGCTCTGAGGATGTCTAAAACATTGTGGAATATAATATGAAGTAATATAATGTACAGTGGGTGTGCGCTCAGGTGTAAGTCATAAGTTTATGGGAGTGAATGGGATTTCAATATAATCTTGTGTGTCTAATATTTCAGCCTTGGAAGCATAGATAGGTACTTTGTAAGCTGTTTTAATAGTATTTTAAGTCCCCCCCCTTTTTTTGAACAAATTCTCCTGAAACAGAAAATGCAGCTTCACGAGGGGAGACCCAAGCAAAAACGGCACCGGTGCCGCAATCCCAATAAGTTGGACATTAATAGCCTTACAGGGGAAGAACGTGTCCAGCTAATCAATAGGAGGAATGCTAGAAAGGTAAGCGTTTGTGTGCCTTATTTTGCCACCATAACTGTTCCACTGAATATTCAAATCTGTATACCCGTATATACTCGAGTATAAGTCGACCCGAGTATAAGCTGGGGCCCCTAACTTAAACCCCAAAAACTGGGAAAATTTATTGACTCAAGTATAAGCCTAGGGTGGGAAATGCAGCAGGGCCTGGCAGCTCCTCCTTTGTGAGCTGGGTGTGTGTGTGATGTTTAAAATGACTTTTAGCCACCGAGGCAAGTGCTTGAGTTGGTGGCTTAAAGGTCATTTTAAACATTGTTTTAAAATGACCTTTTAAAAAAGTCATTTTAAACATGGGGGGGGGGTCAGGAGAAGTGGTGCACAACATTTAAAATGACTTTTAGCCACCGACCCAAACTTGCTTCAGTGGCTAAAAATATTGACCCACATATAAGCCAAGGACCCCTTTTTTTCAGCCCAAAATTAGGGCTGAAAAACTAGGCTTATACTCGAGTATATACAGTACTTAAATTGGTTTCAATTCACTATATAAAAACCAGTTGATGTCTTATGTTTCTTAGCTGTGCCTGTCAACTGAGTATTCAATCCATGAAATAAGCTGACAAGTGTTTCTTTATTCCAATATTTCAGGTCGGAGGTGCGTTTGCACCCCCACTGAAAGATCTGTGCCGATTCCTGAAGGAGAATTCTGAATACGGAGTAGCTCCTGAATGGGCTGATGTTGTAAAACAATCTGTAAGTACCCGCAAAAGCAGACCTGTTCATGTGATGCTCCACCTTTCCAAAGTTTGAAGACTAGCTTTAAAGCGGGGAGGCTGTTGTTTTAAGCATTTTGACAACAACTTGGGAAATCTGAGAATTGAAAAAAAAAAACACCCGTTAAGGTTGACAGAGGGCCTGTCTTGTATTTCTATAAATCTCCATGCACCCCAGGGGTGTCCAAACTTTTTGCAAGGAGGGCCAGATTTGGCGGGCTGAAAATGTGTGGGGGGCCCCGACCATTCAGCCACATTTTGCCCCCCGGGCCGGATTTTGGACAAGTCTCTATAACATGCAAGGGGCGGGGAGAATGCTGGAGCAACGGAGTCGGGGGTAGGTAGGCTGGGCAGGTGGCTGGGGGGATGGACAGAGGAGGGAGGACAGACAAACTGTAAAACTGCAAGCTGACGTCTCCATCCGGTATGGGGAGGGGCAGCTGGTGGGGATGCATGACCAGCTGAGCCGGCGTGGAGAAGAGGCCGCGGGCCACTCAAAATTTATAAACGGGCCACATTTGGCCCCCGGGCCTGACTTTGGACATGCCTGATGAAGCCTGAACTGTGGTTTAAAAGGGAAAGGAATATCCAAGCAGACCAGATTGCTTGTTCTGTGACAGTTCAAAATCTATAAAAAGCAAATATTTGCATTTGTGCTTTAAATCATAGTGCCTTACATTCCCATGTTTCACATTTGTATGCTATGCTCTAAAATACATGTTAAGGTGAATATAAAGGTATACCCGTTCAATGATTATATTGGGGTGGGGTGGGGTGGTCTTTCCCCCCTTCTCTGTTCCAGGGCTTTCTTCCTGAAAGCATGTTTGACCGTATTCTCACTGGGCCTGTCGTCCGAGAAGAAGTGAGCAGGAGAGGGAGACGGCCTAAAAGCGAGGCGGCCAAGGCAGCCTCTGCTTCTGCCGCAGCGGCAAACCTACCCGTCAGCCCTTTGCTCGCCAACGGGCTACTCCCAGGAGTGGATCTGTCGACTCTCCAGGCCTTGCAGCAAAACTTGCAGAATTTTCAGTCCTTACAAGTGACGGCCGGCTTAATGGGAATGCCGGCTGGCCTGAATGCTGCCGGAGAGGGGAAGAACCTGGCTGCCGTGTTTCCCATGCTGCTTTCAGGAATGGCTGGTTTGCCAAACTTGCTAGGAATGGGAGGACTCCTAACGAAACCGACGGAGTCTGCTTTGGAGGAGAAAAAAGGCACCGACTCCCGAGAGCCTGATGGGAAAAAAGAAAGGACAGAAAGCCACAATACACCCAACGGCGGTTCTCCTTCTACATCGTCCGCTTCTGGTTCTCCTTCTACATCGTCAGCTGCTACTGCAGCAGCTGCTGCCGCCGCCAATCCCTTAGCTCTTAACCCCTTACTCTTGTCCAATATACTTTATCCAGGGATGCTCCTCACTCCAGGCCTTAATCTCCATATCCCAGCTTTATCCCAATCTAATATTTTTGACGTACAGAACAATGAAAACAATGGCACAGGCTTAGCCAAGCCTACAGAAGAAAAGGAGGAAAACTCTAGGGTTCAAGATCAAGAAGACACAAGGGGAACGGAGCCTAGCTCTCGCCACGAGAACAGCACAGACGAGGGTTCGGAGAAAGCAGAGGCTTCCTCTGGATCGGACAGTACATCGTCCTCATCGGAGGGTTCAGACTCCAGCGATGAAGACTGACCCTCCCCTCCCCCCCTCCAGACTTTGCACTTAAATTATAAACTGGTTTTGAATTTATTATTTGGTTACTTTGCTGTAAATAACCCAGTGTTGAGTGAGTGCATCGATATTTTACTGACCGAACATTTCAGTATTTGTTTAGAAGTGCAGATTGCTTTCAAAGACATTTTGCATGTAATATTTCTTGAAGTTCATACATTTCTGAACTTGTACGTAATATCGGATACACAATTCTTGTGTAAAAAGAATTACAGCAAAAGGCATTATAATTTTTGGTTGGGGGGGTTGATTTTTAAAAAAATGCATAGTGAGAGCTGTATATTTAATATATTTGCAGTGAACACAATTCTTTATGTGTGTTATTGATTTAATCTGAATATAGTTTTACAGCCTCCTTGACACTTATAATTTACAGATCAAAACTCAGCAATAATTTGGGCAGCTAATGAATGTCATGAAAGCTGTAGAATCTACATCACCATCCACTGCTTTAATTTACATGAAAATGCTGTAGTGTTGTAATGCACTGCTGATGTTTCCAATTCAGGTACAACTGTGTTTAAAAGAAAAAAAATATTCCCATTCAGCCAATGTAATTGGCTACTTGTTACCTCAGCTGAGTTAGTTTAGGAAGTTTACATTAGTTTATCTACTTGTTTTCTGCTCTGCTTTCTGAAGGCATCCTGTGTATGTTAATTGGACAAGGGAAACAACCATTACCAGTTGCACTCTTCAGCACTAAAGGGAATTTTGACACAGAAAAATCCCTTTTCCTATGTATCTTTGACACAATGAATACCTAGTTTATTCTAAAACAATTGCTCCTTCTACAGCCTTCATGTTGTTGAGGAGCAGTCATCTGCAAGCGGAAAAGACTTAAAAGTGCCACTTTCAACACAGCATACTTCATGTATAAGGATTCAGTCCTTGTGAAAAATGGTTTGATTGCTTTGTTTGTCTAGATTTCTATTTTGTGTTTGTTTTTCATGTAACCTCCTGTAGTTACCAGTTAATAATGGTAAGGGGAAATGTAGACATGTTTGAAACGTTCATATTTCTCTACAGGTTTGAATCTGACTATAAAGAAAAGTGTTACCCCAAATCAAGGTTTAGGGTATCATCAGTTAATTATAATAACACTGAGTTGCCCAAGAATTTAAAGCACTTTCAATGATAATGTGAGAACAGTGTATACCATAAAACCATGACAGTAACAGTGCTTAAAAAGCATCTGTTTGAATACAGATCCTTAGAATCTTGGTATATAAAATCAACATTTGGAGCTTGATATGATTCCTTGCTCTGCTGAAGCTGCTATTATTACTCTTGTTATGGTAGAATTACAAATTCACACCATACAGTGGAACTAACGGAGATTAGATATGAGATTGTATTCATCTCACTTGTGGTCCAAGAATAGCTAAATATTTATGAAATGGATAAAAATACTGGCGACCATCGATGACAAACCTTTCCAAAAGGGAATAATTTAACAAAATCTGTATTTTGATATGGTTCTGTTGCTTGCTTGTACAGTAAAAATACTGTGTTGTTTTTTACCAAGATCTTTACCAATAAAATAAAGTTTGTACATGCAAAATAATTAACCCCCTTGACTAGAAAGCAGTATTACATGTAATTACACACTTATGAAAAGTATAATTTGGATCGTGCTGGTTATTGTATTTCCCCCTCCCCCCTTCCTTGAGTAGTACAACTTTTTTGGCTCATCATACAGTGTCTTAGCAATAGTCAAAACATGCCACAAGAAAAAAAGGGGTAGCAATTCTTCATCATGAAAGGATGTATTACATATTTAATATTTTGCCCTTTGTAATATAGCACTTTTGTTTATCTTGTATGTATCCATGATATAGCCAAAGTTTTTCCAAACACCGTTGTTGACTTAGTCGATTGAGTATTTCAACAATATCACCACTTTGCACCATCATCCTAACATATTTCCCCCAGAAGAAATCCTAAGCATAATTTTTAATAAATTTATGAAATAAAGTATTTTCCTAATTATGGTCAAGTGAATTTGCTTACCACATTCTAGTGAATTTCTTTCTCTGTAATAAGGCAATTTTGCAGTTACAGTGTGTGGCTGATACAGATTTGAATATGAAGTAAAGTTTTGTTTGATTTTCTTTTCGGTATCGGTTAAAGTATGAGAAATATGTAGCTCTGTCAGTTAAACAATATGCAAGTGTGGCTGCGTAAATTCAAGGGTAATAAGGAACCTTCATGAGAATTTCATTAATATTGAAATTTCAGTCCAAAAGATATCCAAGATGGTGAAGAAGTGTATGTGGATAGTGACTAAAAGAACATTAGCTGTTTATTGCCTTGTATTTCTATCCCTTGTTTCAGGCTTCATGAACCGTCTTAGTCCTGGTTTTTTTTTCTTTCTTTTGGATATTTTGCAATATTTGCCCGTTGTGTTCTGTGTAGTCTGAATTTGCTTTCTTGTAGTTGAAAAAAGCGTCTTAAAAGTCATTTGTAATTTATTGAATTACTTTCTATGATGTTCTATAGAGCAAATGGAAGTTTAATTATTTTTTATTAAACATATTCTTTGACAACCCATGATGTTGGCCTCAGTACATTAAACATGCCTGCCAGTTGATCACGAAATGTAACTAAGCTTGAGAATAAGCGATTTTTACTGTAATTTCAAAGCCTTCGTGGAGCTAATCACTATCCATGGGTAATTTCTCTGCGTATTTTTTTTTTTTTTTTGGAAATGTGTATTTTCTTCTATATTTATAGCACCCAGCAATATCTTGATGAGATCTCGGGGGTGTATGTTGCCTTTACCCTAATCTTGCTCATGCAACACTAGGGACCATACTTACTCCCCAGCAGTTCATTGTTCCCTAGTTTTCCACAGTAGTACAGCTCGGAGGAGTGTTGCACCGCTGATGCAGTATGCATCCTGTACCTTGACATTTTCTTATTGCATGAAAAGCTTATATATTAAACTAAAACATAATAGTAAGCCTTTAAACCGCCACAACATTTCCTTTTTTTTAAAATTTATTTTCTACCTGTCTAATCTTACTAAGTGGCATTTTTTTAAAAAAAAAAACCCAGAGGGCTCGGGAATCACAACGGAAAACTTCCTCCTCCCAGGATCCCCGGGCTCTTTTCCCTTTAACTCGCGCGCGGCCTTGTGGGAAACGTAGTCCCGCCGCCCACTTCCTTTCTCTCGCCATCCTCTGGGGCATCCAATGAGCGGCGAGGGGGTGGAGCCTAGCGTTGTTTGGATTCGAAAGCGGCGGCGGCGGCCGTGGGGGGGGGCGGAGCCTGGGAAGAGTTGAGGCAAACAATCCGCCGTGGCGCAGGCGCAGAAGCGCCCGCCTCCCCCTCTCGCGCGCGCGACGGCCTCGGCGGCTCCTCTCGAACCCCTGAGGCGGCGGCGGCGGCGGCTTTTCTGCCCTGAGGGGAGCGGCCATGTTGGGGGAAGCGGCGGCGGCGGCGGCGGCGAAGAGGAGGAGGAGGAGGAGGAGGAAGAAGAGGAGGCGGCGGCGGCGCGGGCAGCACCACCGGCGCCCCTCGCCTCACCGCCTCAGGCCGCCTCAGACCGGCTACGCGCGGAGGAGGCGGAGGAAGGAGCCGAGCCCAGCGGAGGGGCCGCCGCCGACGGCCGTGAGGAGAAAAAGGCGGCGGCGGCGGCGGCGGCCCCGAGGAAGAGGAGGAAGAAAGAGACGAGGAAGAGGAAGAAGGAGAAGAAGAGGAGGAGGAGGAGGCCCTCGGCTGTGGAGGCGGCCGAGCGGGCGACGCGCCAGCGCTACGAGGAGCTCTGCGGCAGCCTCAACATGGACGAGCGCGCCCGGGCCGAGGCCTGGCTCAGCTACCAGAGCATGAGGAGGAATTACACCCTGGAGGTGAGAGGAGGCTCCCCGCCCACCGGGGCTTTGGGGGCTACCAGAGGGAGGGAGGGAGTGGCCGAGGGAGAGGGAAGTAGGGTACACCCCCACTGGAGGTGAGGGAGGAGGGCCGAGGGAGGACAGGCCCCGCCCACCGGGGCTTTGGGGGCGTGGCCACGGGGGAGGGAGGGAGTGGCCGAGGGAGAGGGAAGTAGGGTACAGGCTCCGCCCACCGGGGCTTTGGGGGCGTGGCCACGGGAGAGGGAGGGAGTGGCCGAGGGAAGTAGGGTACAGGCTCCGCCCACCGGGGCTTTGGGGGCGTGGCCACGGGAGAGGGAGGGAGTGGCTGAGGGGGAGGGAAGTAGGGTACAGGCTCCGCCCACCGGGGCTTTGGGGGCGTGGCCACGGGGAGGAGGGGCTCTTGCTCTGCCTGCCCCTCTGGGAGAGGAGTGGCTATGAGTCGGGGGCGTGGCTTAGGGTGGTGGTGGTGGAGGAGGGGCGTTGGGGGCTGGGAGCAGGGCGGAGCCTCAGGGAGGAAGGCGTGGCTGCTGCGGTGGTGTTTTGTGGACCCCCAACTCCCAGAATTCCAAGCCTGTGTTGCCAATGGCAAAGGACGGTGGGAGTTGAAGTCCAAAACACACCTGGAGGGCCAAGGTTCACGCCCGCCCGCCCCACATGCATGCACAGGCAGTGTGTTTGCAGCCCTGAGTGTGGATTTGAACCCAGGGCTCCCCCGATCTTTATTTATTTTCTTATTTATAATATTTAGTATTTGTGTTGTTTTGTTTTTAGCTCCTTATTTGTTCCAGTCAAGGCAAAAGGGGTTGAGCCTTGTGGCTGTCACAAAACACAATTGCAAAAATAGATTACAGGCAATACCTTCATAGGCCACTATCGCCTGTAACCTATTTTTGCAATTGTTATTTGTTGTAAACCACCCAGAGTTCCCGTGGGAAGATCGGGTGGTTGACAAGTACAAATATAAATAAACAAAATAAATCTTCATCTGTATCCATTGCACTGCCTCCTCTTCCATGCTGTGGACACCTAACCCACAGGGAAGATGCCCCACTTTTAGGTGTGGGGTTTTTGGTGGCATTCACAGACTCCTCGTTTAGTCGTTCGGCCAGAACCCACCAACCTCCCCAACAGAGTTATGAGACTGGAAGTCATCAGACTATTAGGAGGCTAGGCAGATGGGTGACCACCAGGGAATACCAGGTGCTGGAGGTGCTTGGAGTAGCAACTGACAAACCACTCCAGGATTCCTGCCAAGAAAACTCCATGGACATGGGGTCACGAAGAGTTGGCCACCACTGTAACTATACAACACACACAGGCAGCCCTTAGAATGCCTCTCTCTCTCTCTCTCCCTCCCTCTCTCTCTCTCTATCTATCTATCTATCTCTCTATCTATCTATCTATCTATCTATCTCTGAAAGGGCATGATTTGAGGGCTCCCTGCCCTATAGTTCAGATGATGGTTCCCTCTAAATTATGGAACTGGGCATTCATTAATATGGAAAATCCCATCCCCACTCCCCTCCGCTGGATGAGAATGCCAGAAGTCAAACTGGTTTTGGAAAATATCCACCATTTGGGAACTGTCCGATCCAAGCTTGATTTTGAAAAAAACTAAAAACAGGCCAAAAAAGGGTCCCTGAAGTTGTCTTATGCCTAGTGAACAAATGGAGCAGGGATATATCAATGCTTATTTATTTATTTATTTAAAATATTTTTACCCCGCATTTCTCCTTGGAAAAGACCCAAAGGATGAACAGATTAGATGTTCAGAAAGGCCCTTTGAGTAAGAAAGGGTGAAACCGAAAGTGTTATCTTTGCAGCTAAAAGTACATCCATGGTCAATTTTTTATCTCGGTTGCTGTTAGTTCTTTGGTGTTTCATGCCCCAAACTTATCATTTTTGTTACATGGCTTGTTGTCTTACACCCAGTGCTTTCTGAGTTCTTTCCTATAATCAAGTTGGAACTGAAAGAACTGTACAGCTAGTTCTTTGTATTCAAGAAGGCTTTCAAGTTTGTGTTTTGCCAATATCAATCAGCTCCCTGCCTTTCATGGCCACGTGATAAATTATGTTCAAATTTTACTGATTGTTAACAAGCTGTCTGTGATACAGCATGAGATGGGTGCAGACCCTTTTCTTCATATGCAACTACTTCTTCTTAGGTGTATGATTTAGAAGAAGGAAAAAAGTTAAACACCCCCTTTTTTTAATATGACAGGGAAATGATCTACATTGGCTTGCATGTTCCTTGTATGTGGCGTGCAGAAAAGCTGTCCCAACCGTTAGCAGAGGAACTGTTGAAGGAAACTACGTGTCTTTAATCAGAATATTACGCTGCTCGGGACAAAGGTAGGTTTCTGGTTTGATTGCCTTTTTGTTTAATTTTGGAAAGTATCAACATTTCAGTAAGAAGGCTGCCTCTGTCAAAAGGAATGTCCGATTGCTGGAAAAACCTTGAGTTTTCCAGTGAATGTGTGGATTGTTATAGTGAGAATGTTTTCATTACTTGTTCATATATTTATATAGGATTTAGGCTAAACCATGAAAAAGAGTGTTTCAAGCAGTTGTAATGTAGCCGTTGCATTTTACTGATAGCCAGCCAATGCCTCTCTTTCCCGTTTAGACATTTTATAACAGTGTGGTTTCCTCCTTTCCTCCCTGTAAGATTTATTTGACTAACGCTTATTGAGGTAGAGCATTCCTACAAAGGTATCTCCTTCCTGTAACGCTGACATTAATGGGTTTTTGAAACGGAAAGTGTTTTATGTCTGGCAGCCTCGTTGTCAAACTTCACTTGTCCCAAGATGTTCAGACTCAGGCTTTAAGACGGAAGTGAAAAGTTGGCAGCAAATCTATAGGTGTGGAAGGAAGAGAAGGATACATGTGTCATCAAGTGTAGCAAATTGATGATCTGCTACTTTGTCTAAGGCGGGAAACATTGAATATCAAATTGCTGTCAGTATACATGAACAGGTGTTTGCAGTCCCCTTTGTTATTGGGCTATATTGTATCAGCGAAGAATTACAAGACAGGGATGAAGTGACAGCACCATAATCTGACACATAATTTAGAAGAGCTGGCACTAGAAACTAGACACACAAGCAATGTGGAAGGAGTATCTTTCTACTTAAATGACTAGATAAATAGTGCAGTGCACTGGTGGGTTACGCCTTTCTGAAATTTGTTGCAAAAAAGAGCTATAAAGCTGGGACGGTTTTGCGTTTTAAAAATAAACCTGAACAATGGATTCTCGAAGGCTTTCACGGCTGGGATCTGACAGCCGTTGTGAGTTTTTCGGGCTGTTTGGCCGTATCCTGGAAGTTTTTCTTCCCGACGTTTCGGCAGACTATGTGGCCGGCATCTTCAGAGGGCAAGGAGCTCAGGGGACTAGGAGTTTTCTCTCTGTGCTGTGGGCACATTTCCATCTTAATATGATGAGATTTGTTCTTTAGAATATCTTAAACACCCTGAGCTCTTCTACTTTTCATTAATCCTATCCTTTCTGGAGTTAGATGCAGGTATGGTCAATTCATTCATATAGTTGCTATGAATTCTGATGGCAAAAAGCAACAGCATTACTAGGAGTTCTCTCTGCGCTCTGGGGGCTCATAGTTCCTTGAGCTCCTTGCCCTCTGACGATGTCAGCCACAGAGTCTGGCGAAACATCAGGAAGAAAAACTTCCAGAACACGGCCAAACAGTCCGAAAAACTCACAACAGCAAAACCTGGAAAAATTTCATGCACATTTCCTCTTGTAGACATTCCTGGTGACATGTCACAGTCAGTTTTCTGCAGGATTTCAGAATGTTTGCATGCTGTTAAGACTAAATCCTGATAATCTAATGTCTTCAGTTTGATAGAATTTTTTAACAAGATGAAGAAGTGGGAAGATATGGCAAAGCTACCCTCCCAATTCAGAGAACGTACTACAAGATTAGAAAGGAATTTTACCGTTTCTGCTGTCATTTTTAAGAAGTATGAACCCATTTTTCAGGACATTTTCAAGTACCCGCAGGAAGACCAACCACGTCAACACAGAGGACGAAAGCAAAGGTATGGTTCATTTCCTCTCTCTCTCTCTCTTCTGACCATAGTTACTTTTTAAGCCACTCGCACAGCATTGTAAGATGTTTTCACATAAACTTTTTAGTGTTTTTGGCAGCCTTCAAGGTAGGCTGTAACATTAGGTGAATGTTCATGGCCCCCAGGCAGTGGGTTTCAGCTGCTATTAGAGTGTACCAGATCATTTAAGCATTCAGCGTGCCATGGATGAGTTATGGCATTTCCTCCTTCATGGCGCAATAATGTTGTTGGCTTTGGTACTAGACAACTCAGTTCGGGTGGGGTGAGGATGCCATTTGAGGACACCTTGGCAACTTCCTGCTCTTGATCAATACAAATCTCCTTTTCTCTGTCTTCGCTGCTCAACTGCCTTGGGTCATTTCTGTGGGAAAACGGGGTAAAGATACGTCAAGTAGATAAGCGTTGCTCTATCGGTGTAACTGGCTTGGGAATTAAATGTCACCCACAGCCTCAGTATCCGTGCCCAGGTTAACAGAAGAAAGCCCAATGAAAGCTGAATATGCAGATCATTTTTCTTAATCATGTGCACACTCCCCAAGCTCTCAACCTAGACTGAGAAGATAATGTGGCCTTGAATATATCTGAATGAATTTCCTTTTGTGGGGGGAGGCATATTTTGGAAGTGTGTTGTTGTGAAAATGGAAATATGTAATAACGCCTTTTGTTTCTTTCCGGGGATTTATTTCTGAAAAGGAAGCAGCCTTGTACGGTCTCTGAAGTTTTCCAGTTTTGCTGGGTGCTTTTTGTTTATGCAAAAGGTAAGAGTCCTGATTTGGTCTAATAGTTTGCTTCTTGACTTGGCTTATAAAATGTCCTTCAAGGTGTCCGGAAAGCAATGGGCAATTGCCATGAGATGGCAGAAGGAACTCCTCTCGGCAGATTGTGTGCTTAATTTATTTTTAGCAAGAGTTTCACAGCATATCATTTTGACTCTGGGTTTGACTGGCTAGTCTTCTTATAGATTGATCAGGTGAGGGAATTGAGGGGATCTTTGTGTTTTGGTGGTATTTTAATGTGTTGTGTCAGTAAGTATTGTCACAAAACACATGCTGAATTTTGGAATTTTTTTTTAAACCAAGCAGAGCATTCCTGCCTTCTCCACTGGCCAGCTTTCTTTCCTGCAGACCTAATTTGAGTTGTGTGCATGGAATTTAAACATTTTGACCGTTTTTGACCAGAAACAACCAACTTTAGTTGATTGGGGAGCTGCTGGACTCTTCCATGTTTGTGGATTGTCCTGCTACTGTAAGATTATCCAGAAATGTGGTTACGGGTTCTTAAATGGGATGCTTGAGATCACAATAATTGTGAACTTGTTATGAGTTTGAATATATCACAAGAGCCACTCATTTGGGTGACTCTTGTAGGACAAGAGTTCATTTACTCCAGTTTTAAATGGTTTTTCAGTGTTCAGATTCCAGGTGGCTTCCGGTTCAAAACCCACAGTTACAAAACCGGGGTCGCTTCCTCAGAAAAGCCCACAAAATCCACATCCTTTCTAAGAAACAACAGCATAGCGCCTTACCGTTGCAGGGCTTGTCGTCGAGAGAGTGCCAATCAATTGTGCAGGCTGTGGATACTGCATGAGAGACAACTGCTTACATTTGTGGGCCTTAGCCTTCCGAAGAATGGCAGAGCACAATTCACCCCACCCACCCACCCCAAAATACTCTTTCTGGTGCCCTGTTAAAGAGCTGCCCTCTCCCAGTGGACTGTTATGTCTGTGAGAAGCACGGGTGCGAATACTACTTAGGTAGACCAGAACAGCTTCCGCACCCACCCCGAAGCTTTAAAAAGGCGAGGTAGCTTGCACTGTTCTACCTGGAAAATAAGAACCTGACGTGATCAGATTCCATGTGGTGTTTGAGGTTCGGAGGAACTGGCATCTCGCTTGCTCTGTCTGTCTGTTTATGCTGGGGTTTATCCTGGCAACTGTGCTCCGAGGACAAGTTTCAACTTGTCTTTGTGACAGGCGTCCCTCCTGCTTTCAAGAACAACAGTGTCCTTTCTTTGCACAGACGCTCTCCAGATCTATTGCTCCCTGCTTCTTTTTGCTGCTCAGTCTCGCTTGATAAGGGAAGCGTTAAGGTAATGTAAAGTAGTGCAAGCTTAGTAGGGTGGCTGGAGCTTTATTTTTTTTCCTCTTGCTTTTCCAGTTTTGAAAAATGTAGCTGTATCCATGGTTTTTTTTTATATATTTCACAATCTATTTAAAGATTTATCAGCACGCCTATATCTGATTATTCTACATTTTTATTTTCTCTCACCATTTGTTGGTAAATAGGCAGTGGCGGGTATTTGGGTGTTATATTTGTGTATTTTTTAAAAAAATCTAGAATGGCCAATGCATTTCCTCTCCAATTCTGCTGAAACCTAATTCAAACACTGATTGCATTCTCGCAGGAAATTTCCCCATGATCAGTGATGATTTGGTCAATTCCTATCATCTCTTGTTATGTGTCCTTGACCTAGTCTACGGAAATGCTCTGCAGTGCCCAAATCGAAAGGAGCTTCTGAATCCCAGTTTTAAAGGTATGCTATATTATGCATCTATTTATGTATATATATACTCGGAGAGATACACACATACACATAAAACACCTGCATAACATAATGCTACCAACAATGGCACTCCATTAATTTCTCTTATTTTTTGCTTGGAGTATGGTCATTAAGATGTCTTATTAAGGTCAGGGTGTAACAAATGGAAGGTACCCCGACTTAAGAGCAGCTTGACTTAAGAGTGGAAAACTTCCAGAACATGGCCAAACAGCCTGGAAAACTCAACAACTAATTGCTGTATTAACACCCAGCAACTAATTGCTGTATTAACACACAGGGTAGAGGTCCAGGTTTTGTTAATAGGGGGTGGTTTCACATTTATTCTTCAATGGTAAGAAGATACAAAAACATACACAATTTTTTCCCACTTCCCTCTCACTTGGCTTATCATCACAGGACTGCCTGAAGATTTTCATAATAAGGATTTTAAGCTGTTGTTTGAACCTCCTTGCATCATCGAAAAGCTTTGTTCCTTGCACGACGGTTTGGTTTTGGAAGCAAAGGGCATCAAAGAGCATTTCTGGAAGCCTTATGTCAGAAAACTTTTTGAGAAAAAGGTACGCGACTAAAGAACCAACGGTGCTTCAAAAAATGGCTCCATCCCTTGCACTAAGCATCATTTTTCTTTTCTTTTTTTAAGAGTTTTTAATATTTTGTATGGTGTTTATGTGTTTTATGTGTTTTGTATGTTTAGAGTGTGTAGTGGAACAGCACTCTAATTTCGTTATGCATATCTTGTGTATGCATAATGACAATAAAACTATTGTATTCTATTCTATTCTATTTTTTTCTTTTTTTTGTCTAGATTCTAAAGGGGAAGGAAGAAAGCCTGACAGGGATTCTAGATCCAGGAAACTTTGGGGAAAGCTCGTAAGTACCGGGAACCTGCACTAGCTGCTCTCTGGAGTGATGCCAGAGGCTGCCTTGTTCTACTCTCCTCCTCTGGAAAGCCTCTTGCTTTACACTGAGGGCCTTGTTCTCATATGCAATGCTTCTACTGTCTTTGAGCCAACAGGTCCTCCAGTGGGTACATTCCCAATGCCCTTTCCGTAGCACTGTCAATGCACAGTATAAATAAAAGTCCCAAGAACAAGTTCCTTCTTGTTGTGACTTGGTTCTAACATTTGGGCAAAGGAGAAGGTGGCACAGGTAGTCTCTCTTTTTCATTATTGAGTGAAATCCGTTTAGCCGGCATCAATTCTGGGTGAAAACATTCCAGCCTTTGCCTTCCATTTACAGAATCCATGGTATCCTAACAAGAGGCATGTTTGTGAAGAAGCACCTAGATTTTGCAAAGGCACTGCAAATTAAATTATATAAGACAGAGGCACTGTATCTTAGCAGCAGAAGAAATACACCTGTCATTTCTGATAATGCCTGTCCCTCCCTGAAAGATTAAATGTGTGGCCCCAATCCAAAAATATTTTCCCTTTGGAAGAACAGGCTTCCGTGTCTCATATTTCACGGCCAACCCAGTTAGCTTTCTTGGGGTTTAGATGATGTGGGAATGCGGACAGGACTGGAGAGAGAGGGCACCGTTTGAGAGAAACCCTCAGCCCACTGGGCAATGAACAGAAGAACAACTTCGGGTCTCAGCCTTTGACTGGACCAGGAGCTGGTGCTGATATTGTTCCATGCATGTCAGTTACAGAAGCAAAGCATGTGGCTTACCGCCCCATAGTGCTAAAGGCTCTCTCTGGGTGGTTTGCAATATAATTATGCAGGCTACACATCCCCGTCTCCCCCTTCCTCCCCGGGGTGAGCTGGGAACTCCTTTTATCAAACTTGGGAGGATGGAAGGCTGACTGAACCTTGAGCCTGCTACTGGGATTGAACCCTGGGTCATGAGCACCGTTTTGGCTGCAGTACAGCAGTTTAACCACTGTGCCAGGAGGCCCATATACAGTTAACCTGTATTGTGTTCTCTGCCTACCCACTTCTCGATAGCAAACTCCTACTGTTTGTAAAAATTATTGTAATAGTTCCATATAAAACTGGATTTCCAGGTTAATTTTGTTTCCATTTTTTTATCCATTTTTTAAAAAAAATGTGTTAAAAGTCTCATGGAAGAAATTACTGCTGTTATTGTTAGCACTTCACTGTTTTTGTGGAGCCATTGCTGTTGCAGTTTTTATCTTATTTTATTTAAAAAAAATCTACCTCTCGTGTAGCAAATCCACCAACAAGGCATACGAAGAGTATGTCTTGTCCGTCGGGAATCTCGACGAGCGGATATTTCTTGGAGAAGATGCCGACGAAGAAATAGGAACCCTGCAAAGGTGTCTGAACACGGCGTCAGGAGCGGAAACAGCTGAAAGAGTACAAGTGAAATGCCATCTGCAGGAGCATTTTGAGCGGGTGTGTGTGCGTGCCTTGAAGCCTAATCTCATTCTTCTTTCAGTTAAACCATCTTGTCCTACCATGCATGGGAGAGACTCTCCTATGTCTGCAGACGGCTATCCTATCCCTTCCCACTCTTCCTGGCTCTGCACTAAAAACATACCCAGGCACAGCTGAAAGGGGACTGAGAATATTCACCTTTTGTCGGGGAGTGATGCTACTGGTCTGGTGCCAGATTGGCATCAAATAGCGAAACCTGTGCTCCCACTGTAACGTAGGAGACAGTGGTGCAAAAACCACTCCTACGTTAACATAACACACTGTAATAATTTTGTTCCCTGAAATATTTTCCATTGTGCTTCCAACTAGGCAAAATCCTTTAAAATTGCCACCCCTCTTACCGGCCGGAAATACATCAAAGAGAGCGATCTCTGCGCAAGCCCGCTTTCTGCTGCCACGTACAATTTGACACGACTCCACACCATGCTGACCGGCCTGAAAAACGCCCCTAGTGAAAATCTGGAGCAGATCCTCAGGTCAGTAAAATGGCTTGTAGCTTTGAAAAGACTATGTGATAAGAGTAGAGAAATGATATGAATTGAGAGGACTTGCTCAGAACAGATTGAAGAGACATATGGCTTCATGTGCAGGGAAGTGCAATTCTCTAGAATAAATGCTTCAATATTCCTCAGTCACTCACCCACACTTGTTATAGAGTAGTACATGCTTGCTATAGCTGTTGTTTGATTGCCTGTTCTCGGGGAATTGGTTTAGTCAAAATAGACGTGCGAAACATACCATGCAGGTTATAATCTGCATCCATTCAAAACTGAATAGGTCTTTTGTGGGGGATGGAGCTCCTTTGTGAATGTGTAAGCAATCATGTTGATGTTTTCCTCTTGAAATTGCAAGTGTAAAGGTTTCCCTTATTCTTTGCCAGGTCATCTTCCAGAGACCCGTCTGTGTCAATTACGAACAGAATGAAAGAAATGTACGAAATTTATTGTCAGAGAGTGCAGTGTCAGGGAGACCCAAATGGCTTCTCCAGAGGTAGGGCCATATTTTGCATGTACTCCAAACACTGTGTTGAAGGTTCCCAGTAAGAACCACATAAACTAGGACATGTCTTTGGAATGAAGCCAATGAAAACAGGACCTGACCAAAACAATATCTTTGAATCTGGCCTGTTCTGAATGAGAATGTAGAAGGCCGCAGGTCCAGCCACATAATTTGGGCCTGATTCTGTGGAACTACTCAGTGCCATCTAGGTCACAACTCTTCTGTTCGTAGCTTCTCTTTGTTTCAGTTGCCCTACTGAGCTAGCTGGAAAGTGATGCCAGTCCAGGGATCAGGCCACTTGGACAAATATTGCCACTGGCACGCAGCCGGTGTGTATGTGTGCCAAAAACATTCCACTCAGCCAGAAACTGAGCAGAATTCTGGGAGGGTTAGAACCAGTGGTTTGTAATTCAAATCAGAGGAAGGAAATGCTAGGGGGTGGTGGTGGTGGTGTTGATGTGGAATTCCTCCCCATGACTTTCCTTCTTAATGGCTGCTTGACTGGGACCTGGTTGAACCCATGCCCGGTGCTTGAACTTCTGAATGCCGAGCAGCCGGTTTTTTTGTTTCGCTTTCTTCTCCTTCCAGATCTCATTGGGAAACACTTCCACCTTGCTGAGGTCTTTTACTACAAGGTGCTCGAATCTATCATTGAGCAGGAAAAGAAAAGACTGGGAGATGCTGACTTGTCTGTAAGTAAGTTCTGTGGAATGGTTTGTGTATTGCTGCTCAAGCCTGTGTGTTTTCTCGCGACGGGACCTTCTGAGTGGCGTGACAAGAACATTCGGGCAGTGCTGGTGCCTGCAGGCTGGCTTCAGTGAGAGGCCCAGAATTGGCATAATTACTCATTTCCTTGGTGGCTGGGGAGACGACTGACTGAGGGCTTGGGGTTGAATATTGTTTATCCAGAGCTTGCCCTCCTGCTTCCTGCCTTTCAAAGCACACAGATGCGCTACTTTCAGCTGAAGTTCATTAAGCAGCCCGTTGTTGCAGTACAATCCTTGTGATCCTTATCCTGTCGCGATCGTTGTGATGTTTAGATCGCATCAATCCGTGTGCTATCAGCAGGACTCTCTCCGTTCTCAGTTTTCCTTTGCGTAGCATAAACCGATGGGTATTAATCAGACTTCTAAATGACTTTCTTTCCTCTTTCTTTTAAATCCTAGGTGATCCTTGAACATGATTTATTCCACAGATCTCTCATGGCTTGCTGCCTCGAGATAATTACTTATTCTTACAAGGCATCTGACAGATTCCCTTTCATCATTGACATATTTGATATTCCTGCTTTTCACTTTTATAAGGTAAGCCCCTTTGGTGCTCTCTGTTCTGCTTTGCTAACAAATGAACCTGTTTTCATTGTTCCCCAAACTTTCAGCGTCATTTGAACTTGTGGCTTTTATTGTAGGTGGTAGAGATTCTGATTAGAGCAGAAGACGGTCTTTGCAGGGAAGTGGTGAAGCACCTCAACCACATCGAAGAGCAGATTTTAGACAGTCTGGCGTGGAAAGCTGAATCCGCACTGTGGGACAAGATCAAAGAAAATGGCAATAAAATCCCAACCTGGGAGGAGGTGAAATAGGGTTATCTACTTCACAGCTGCACTTGTATAAGTTAGTTAATAACGTATCTTGCCGGGCTATCTCTGAGGTTTTAGCAGAAATAGTTTCATAAACGGAGGTGCTTGTTTTCCAATGTGGATTGAAAGAAATTCCAAGCCAGTTATCTCAGCATTTGGCAACAAGTGGTTATTTTATTGTGTGTGTGTGTGTGGTGTCGTTGTAGTCGTGACCCCTAACCACATCCAACCTCGCCTGATTTCGGAAGCTAAGCAGGGTCGGCCCTGGTTAGAACTTGGATGGGAGACCACCAGGGAATACCAGGTTATTTATTATGCTGTGTCTAAGTCAGAAGACATGTTCCTTCATGGGATGGTGGTTGGGCACCACATAATTGTGGTTAAAGCAGGCATGTCCAAACGTTGGCCCTCCAGATGTTTTGGACCACAACTCCCACAGTTCTTTGCCATTGGAAATACAGGCTTGGACTTCTGGGAGTTGTGGTCCAAAACATCTGGAGGGCGGAAGTTTGGACATGCCTGGGTTAAAGGCAGCAATGGGCAAGGATCCCCTTCTTATTTCCCGTTGATCATCCCTTCATTCTCTCATTCGCACGAACACACCCACACAGAAAAATACTGCATCATCTCAAGGAGGTATCCCAACACAGCTTTAAACACACCTTCTCTTCTCTCTCACTCTCTTTCAGCCCCATCTCCATCCTCCCCATCAGTTCCCCCGCCTCAAATATGGTTTCCATCACCCTCTTCACAGACCTTGTCTTATACAGCTTCCCTTCCTTGCTTCACGGTCTGTGAAAAGCCTGGTTTTGGCTGGCCTAAACATGCACCAACGTGGGACGGGGGTGGGGGGGTGAACAAGGGAAAAGTGGTAAGGTTTCCACAGGGAGCAATTGGGGGGGGGGGAGCAGCATACATGGAACCCGGGTCCTTCTATAAAGGCAGACCAAGCCACAGTCAGCAGTGTCTAAATAACCAGCTTTCAGAAGCATTAAGGTAAAAAAAGTAAAGGTTCCCCACACACGTGTGTGCTAGTCCTGTCTGACTCTAGGGGCAGTGCTCTTCTCCGTATTCAAGCCAAAGAGCCAGTGTTGTGCAAGTCCATGGCCAGCACGGCTACAAGGAAACACAGTTTTACCTTCCCGCTTTTTATGGCAGTACCTTTTTACCGACTTGCATTGACATGCTTCCGAACTGCTAGGTTGGCAGGAGCTGGGGGTTAACAGCGGGAACTCACTCTGCTGCATGGCCTGAAACAGCATAAATCTTACGTTTCCAGGTAATGCCGTCTCTGTGTCTGGAAAGGTCTGACGGAAGCAGCGTGGCAGATTCCCCCTTAACCCCACGGAGACTTAATGAGGTTCGTGCTGAAACTGGAGCGCTGGGAAAGGGTAAGAGTTTGCCAATTTAGAACGGGTGGCAAGTTGTGCGTTCCGCAGAAAGAGCAGATCCTGAACGTGGACTTCCATAGCATGGGGTTAGGAAGCCGAGCCAAGTCTTTCAAATGCAACAATAGTTCATTTAAAATTGCAGTCTTTGGAATTATTTGTTAAGCGTTTCACTCATTGCTATCACTGTTCTTACTAGACACTTCCCTTGTTCTCTCAGTTTGGTAATTCTGGAGAAAAGGATGAAAAGCAGGAAAAAAGACTGCAGAAAGTGGGATATGGGATACGAGTAAAGATTTTGTATATCTTCCCTTATCTTCCCTTAAAGTTAATCACACCCCAAAATTATGTTTTCCTTAATCATTACGGTTGATTTATATTTTGCTTTTTGACAAAATTGCTAAAAAAATTATCACAAAGAGAGGTTTGTTGCAGTGCTTTCAGATGGAGGCTATTACGCCCTAACTAAGCACATCCAATCTCGCCTGATTTCGGAAGCTAAGCAGAGTCAGGCCTGGCTAGTACTTGGATGGGAGACCACCAGGGTATACCAGGTGCTGTAGGCTCCTGAAGTAGGAACTGGCAAACCACTCCAGTATTCCTGCCAAGAAAACTCCATGGACATGGAGTCACGAAGAGTCGGTCACAACTGAAACGACACAACACAGAGGCACACTATTTATTGCAGCCTTGTGGCAGTAGGTGGTATTTTATCATATTAAGGACAGGAACTTAGTATGGATTCTCAGTAGAGTTGGGCACGAACTACTGGTTCAATGTTTTGTGCCGCTTCATTTAGCAGACAAACAAAGTGTTCTGCAATTCAAAATCCTGCTTCTTCTGGTAGGTGCACACACTTGGAGGCAGCAACCAGAGGAGGCAGGGCAGAGAAGCCAGGCTGTTGCTTCTGAATGGTTGCCCCTACTGAAGGGAGGCGGGGTTCAAGAGCCGAACACCTGTTCGGCTGCTCAACGACTCACCAGGCTGGCGGTTCGTGCCCATCTCTTATTCTCAGCCACCATCGTGAAAGTGCATTTAAAACGTAACATTTTCTTTTATCAGAATAACCCTAGCAACCTGGCCGTGTTCAAATGTAAGCGTAGTCCTCACTGCAGTCTTGGGTTGATTTGTAAACAAGAACTAGGGTTGGCTTGAATGTTAATGGCATCCACCTTGCCTTCCAGGCCTCCCGTCTTCTCCGGCAATGCTTTATGAGAGATACAGCCCTCCAGCAAGCAACCCAACCAGGAGGAGATTGTTTGTAGATAACGACACCCCCACGGAGGCTCCTCGGACTCCAGCCAGGGTCTCCCAGCAGCCTGTGATTAGTACAGTGCCCGTACAGAACGTCTCCCAAGAAACGCTACCCGTCACTCCAGTGCCCGGGCAAACCTTAGTGACAGTAGCAACGGCCACCGTGACGGCAAATAACGGGCAGACGGTGACCATACCCGTGCAAGGTATGAATAACAGGTTGCTGCCAGATGAACTGGGTTTCTCTGTGATGAGAAATAACCACGTGGGTTGCTCCCTAGAAGAGGATTGTAGGGATGGGAACAAGTCAAGACACGTTATAAAATCGGGGTGTTTCCTGGTTTAAATGGATGGCAGTGAGGCTGCTGGCAGCCCTTATCTGATATTAAAGCCCTTCCCCACCCTGCCCTGAGGCTCCCAAGGGCTTCCCAAGATTATTTAAGCCAGGCATGTCCAAACTTTAGCCCTCCAGATGTTTTGGACCGCAACTCCCACAGTCCTTTGTCATTGGTGATCTAAGCTGAGAATTCTGGGAGTTGTGGTCCAAAACATCAGGAGGGCTGAAGTTTGGTCATGCCTGATTTAAGCCACGAGTAAGGATTCTCATCTACTGAGAGGACATCAGAATCCCTGTGCAGGTTGTCTTGACTCCTTCGCCTGCCTCTTTACAGGTATTGCCAACGAAAATGGAGGGATCACGTTCATCCCCGTCCAGGTCAACGTGAGCGGACAGGCTCAACCCCTGACCGGTTCCATCCCACCGCTCAGCGCCCAGGCCCTTGCTGGGACGCTGAGCACACAGCAGATGACCAGCGCAGGGCTTCACTTACAAAGCCAGTTCCAGCCGGTGGCTCTGCCAGGAGACCAGCGACAAAAGCAGCTGATTGGCAGCGGCACAACACCCCGGAAGGCCAGCTCCCTCTCGCTCTTCTTTCGAAAGGTACCTCCCCTCAGGAAGGGTACATGCGTTGCTCTTTTGCCGGTTGGACTGGGAAGACGCTCAAGACCCCCCCCCTTTACAAACAAATCTGTCATGCAGAGAAGAATGGGATAATATGCCCCCTTCCATGTCGTAGCGCCAAACCTGCCCGCTTAGGTTTACTGGGGAACTAGCTGGTGGTGGTTAAATGAAGGGGACAGAGAGTGGAGCGAGGATAGCAGAAAATTAGGAGTACATTGGACCGGCTGCAGATTAGGGCCCATTGGAAGGCTTAATATGTGGAGGAGGAGGAGGAGGAATCATGGATGTCTGCCCCCCATTCCATCTGCCCCAAGCTGTTTTGAGTGGGTTTGTAGCTGTGCAGGGCAAACATAACCCTGAGATAAGACTCTTGACTGTCTCTTCATGATCTTCCAGCACTACTAAGACTTCTGCTCCCTTTGAAGGGGGTGTGAGAGAGAGATAATTGGTATAGTTGTTTAAGCTGATGGTTTCAGGTTAAAAGAAAACAGAATTTCTGCTCAGCTTTCTGAAGGCTGAAGAAACGAATTTGATCAAGACCAGGGGCATGCAAGCAGACAATTCATAATGTTTTCAAAAGAAAACTCACATATTTTGCATGAAAAGCAGAATTTTAAAAACATCTCCTTTCAGTCTAACACTGGTGGTATCTCCCCCTCCTGCCCTCAGGTGTTCCACTTGGCGAGCGTCCGTTTGCGGGATCTCTGTCTCAAGCTGGACCTCTCTGACGAGCTGAGGAAGAAAATCTGGACTTGCTTCGAGTTCTCGCTGGTGCAGTGCTCTGAGCTCATGATGGACCGCCATTTAGACCAGTTGCTCATGTGTGCTATTTATGTCATAGCAAAGGTAACGCCATCCGTAGATGGGGCTGCCGGACCTGAAACGGAGTAGATGTAGCAAGTCAAGAAGCCAGATCTAGTAAACAAAGGGTTTTTCTTTCTTTCTTTGCATGGTAGGTCACAAAAGAAGACACGTCGTTTCAAGATATCATGCGCTGCTATCGGACTCAGCCCCAAGCTAAGAGCTATGTAAGCAAAGCTGGTTTGAACATAATGCCTGAGCCTTATTCTTCCAATTACTTGCCCGGTACCTTGGTCCAAACTATGTGGTGGTTTTTTTTTACCAGTTTCACGTATTTCTCTTGCCCAGGTACTGGAATGAATTTGAAATGCTTTTTCCTCTCCTCCTTATTAGTCGTCAAATATGTGGAGTCTGTCCACAGTCAAATTGGCCCTTTGGACAACTCCTCAGTGATTTCTGAGAAGCCCTTATCACTGGCCAAAATCCTATGGGAGCGCACGAGACTAGATCTCTGTCTCCTGCAACCAGTCCCCTGCATCTGGCCCTTGAAGTACCCTGGTTTTAAGCGTAGAGATGACACATCTCCATCATGGTTTGTCACCTGGGATGGACTTTTCCTCCAGGAATCTGCCCAATCCTCTTTTGAAGGCATCCAGGCTAGATGCCATCACCACCTCTTGTGGCAGGGAGTTCCACAGACTTCCACAGTTTCTCTGTCCAGGGAGAGAGTCTGCCTGCTGTGTTTGATACCTTCGGAAAGAGAAACCTTGTCATTTTTGGGAATGCACCCTTCGTCCAAGTAGTGCTATGTGCCAGTGATGTTTTTGCAGATGCCTGACAGATGTCTTCCAGCTGCAAGACCTCTGCCTGGCTAGGCACGTGTGCCGTGCTCCACAATAAAGAGTGGCTCCCTTTACATTTAGACTGAGCCACAACCATTTCCATTTTTTATTTGCAGGTGTATCGAAATGTCCTGATTAAAGGCCGAAGGCGAAGACATTCTGCTAGTAGTGACAGCAATAATCAACAGAATTCTCCCACAGACAGAAATAAGGAGAGAAGTAAGTGGTTGGTAAATTGTCAAATCTGGGAGGCTTTAAAATGAGGTGAAGAACTCTGATTTGGCCAGAGATACACCTTTGAAAATCTGTAATTCCCTTGGTTGTAGAACCCCTGGTACTGATGCAGATTGCCACTATTTCACAGTCATTGTTTCATTATAACCTGTTGCCAGACTTGGCTTTTTGAGTTGGAAGGAAGTGTAGTGACAGATATTTCAGTTCCTTAGCAGTTGTTTATCCACTGGCCTCATTTTAAAAATATTGGCTGAAGGAACCCTAAAATATGTGTTAGTCCTGTACACATTTACCTCATAGGGCAGTCCCATCAAACACTACAAGGGACAGGTCTGTCAACATCCACACAGTTGCACTGTGCTTTCTGTAAGGTTCTCTGAAGTTGCAGGCAAGAAACATGTCGAATGGAAGACAGCCTGCCAGATGATCCTTCTGTTGAACAGACTTGAAATATCTTAGAATTCCCAACGACAACAACAACACTTTATGGGAGAGGAACTGGGATAAGATGTGCTTGCCGTAGCTGTGGTGGAGGAGGCGTGAGGAAGAAAAGTACAGTGCTATAATTTCTGTGCCGAGATACGTTTTGGAGATCATCCAGTGGCCAAGCAGAGTGGAGATGCGTCCTAACGCTGGCTGAGTGACTCTAAAAACAACCTCACCAGCGACTGCGCTACCTTACAGCTTTTTAATCCTGTCCTCTTAGCAAGCAGGGATTCTAGTCCTGTGATGAGATCGAGTAGCACCCTGCCGGTCCCCCACCCTAGTAGCGGCCCTCCTACGCCAACCCGCCTGACCAGAGCCAACAGTGATCCGGAAGAGGAAGAGCGCGGAGACCTGATTCAGTTTTATAATAATGTCTACCACGACCGAATTAGAGACTTTGCCATGAAGTACTCCCCGGCCAACGGAGTAAGTAGCATTTCTTTCTTGGTAACGGCAGCAGTTGGTTTCAGGGACTCAAGAAATCCTTTGCTTTTAACCCTGTTTTCCCAAAAATAAGACCTCCCCGAAAATAAGCCCTAGCAGGATTTCTATGCATTTGTTAAATATAAGCCCTACCCTGATAATAAGACCTAGTGATGGGCGTGGCTATGGTTGTGTGCAGCTCTGACATCCCCTGAAAATAAGCTCTAGTGTATCTTCTTGAGGAAAAAATAAATATAAGACAGTGTCTTATTTTCGGGGAAACACAGTAGTAGTCCAACGTTATCCTTGACACGTACAGAGGAGCATTGCATCCCACAAGTTAACACTTCCGTCAGAGAACCATGAAGTTGGAAGGGTGGTTGTCCAAATTTCTCTTGAATGCCTCCATTGTCGGGGCACTCGCCACCTCTCGTGGTCATTGGTTCCATTTCCCAAGCAGATTTTTTTCCTGATATTCGACCGATATCTTGTTTCCTGTAACTGGAGCATTCTGGGTTGATTATACCTTTAAAATCTCAGCACTGTACTAGTGATCCGCTTGTGTTCCTTTAGTCTGGAGCTGTAGGGGATAGCTGGTGGTCTTCAGGAGAACCACACTGGAGAGACTCGTCTGGCATTGGGGTTTTGCTTCGTTGGGAGCTGTTTGTAATTTGAGAAATGCCTTGAAGTCTTTCCTCATCTATTGCCAGTCCCTGTTTGGATAGGAATAGCGTGTGGCCTGTAGACCGAGGTGGGAAAGAGCCGTTGTTACAGGGGAACGGAACCCACTTGAGGGAGCAAATTATTTTATTTTCTTCAGCAGTCGACTGAATTTTCAGCTACCTATGGACTCCTTGGAGGCAGGTTATTTTGGATAGGGTCTGAAATGGTATTCATGCCCAGCCCTGCCAGTATGCCAGCTTTATTGCTGCCAAAAGTGAAATGGCAAACATGCCTTCTTTTCCTGTATTTAGTTCTGTTACCAATCGCCGCGAACCAACCCAGATCCACTGCACTTTCATTTCTGTATTCTCAACAACTACAAATTAATTTCCTCACTTTTCTCTTGACAGTCTGAGCCGCCGCCTCTTTCGCCCTACCCTTTCGCAAGGAGTGGCTCGCCGCGCAGAATTCAGCTGTCGCAAAACCATAAAATTTACATCTCCCCTCACAAAAACGAGGTGGCGCTGTCTCCTCGTGAGAAAATCTTCTACTATTTCAGCAGCAGCCCATCAAAGGTAGGCACTAACATCTGGTCTGCTGTGCAGCACAAAATGTTTTCAAGGTGATGCCACTTTTACACAGTTTAGCAAGATAACCCGTTATTCAGTATTTTTGTACTGCGAGACTGCTTGTGTTCTTTCCTTTGTATGGAAGGCAAACATGTAATAACCATGGGAACCCAGATACAAATAGGTCACTCGCTTATTTCTTTTATTCTGCCTGTTCTCCTTTAAGATTGTTTCTGAGTTGAATGAATAGCCAAACTTGTGTAGTAGTTAGAACTAACTATGTCTGTGAAGATTCTCAGTCATCCAGGTGAGTTTATCTGGAAGTTGAGTCATGGCTACTGTACTTCTTTTTTGAGAGATAGAAATGTTTCACTACTCCTCCAAACAGCTTCATCAGTCAAACAGCTGATGAAGGTGTTTGGATGAGCAGCGAAACGTTTCTATCTCTCAGAAAAGAAATCCAGTAGCCATGACTCAACTTCCAGTTAGAACTAACTAGTTAGTTGGTTCTTAAGGTTCCCACAAGCCTGCTAAAGGTACTTGATATAACCTCCTAGTACAGATTTCTGATTAGTCATCTTTTGACTTGTTACGTATGTTCTCATTCAAGCCATGGTCTTGAGCACTGCGCTAAACTGGTACGGTGCCACCCTGCTAAAGAAACTTCACCAGTGTTTCTTGCGTCCAAGGCTAGGCAGCATCAAGCTCACAATTTCCCCCTCCTTGTGGTTTGTTTTCAGAGGCTTCAAGAAATCAACAGTATGATCAGAACTGGGGAGGCTTCGGCCAAGAAGAGGGGCATTGTCCTGGAGGAGGGGGCCGAATCGCCAGCCAAACGCATGTGCCAAGAAAATCATACCGCCCTCTTGAGGAGGTTACAAGATGTGGCCAACGACAGAGGCTCTCACTGACCAACAACTTGCACGGCTGGAGATTTTGACCGCTCTCCGGGGGTCTTTCGCCAACAGCTACGGAGCCGGCAACCCCTCTCATCTTGGAGGCACTTGCCACAAAGAACTAGCAGGCATCATTCCGGCACAGATGATGGTCCAAGCAGCGTCTGACTCCTTTGTTGCAAGGGGCTACGGGACCCTGAGCCGACTTCGGCAGGGCAAGAGGGAGAAAAGGAAACCGCTCCTCCATTTCTTGTTGCTAAAACAGAAAGTGCCACACCACATTTGCTTAGGAATACTGTATTTGGGTAGGGCGTGAGAGTGCGTATATGCAGCTGTGGATTTTCAGCTGCGGCATTTTTAACTTATTTGGCAGAATTAAGAGTTCCCTAAGAACTGGCGATAACTCATACTCTTGCATTAGTTCAGACTGCATTTTTGTTTTTCAATTATTTTGTAAGCTATCAGTGTAATGCTTGGGATTTGGGGGGCAGGGGTGTTTAGAAAAAAATCACATAGCAGTGGCAGAACAGTTGTTGTGGCCTGACACAAACGAACACCCCCAGAAACAGGAGTTTTGTTGCATTTTAAACTGGCAGTGGTAAGGAACCTAGTTAGGGCCACCCTGGAGGTAGAAGATCAACAGTCTATTTTTAACTACCATGAGGGAAAACAGAGCTTGCTTCCAGCTTTCTTTCAGCTGCCCTTCACATAATTATGGTAATATAGAAAAAATATGTTCAGATGATGATGATGATGCTTGGGATGTGTGTGCGTGTGTTAGCTGTGCAGTGATTCACAGTGAACTTGTCTCACAGAGAAGAGGGCGTCAATAATTCTAAAGCATTGTTTTGAAATGCAGATAATAGTTTGGCTCCTTTGCAATGGCACTTTTAAATATATATATTTTAAAATAGCCAAACCGTAAGATACAATTTCTGTTTAAACTGTTTCAATTGTATTTATTTATTTTTAAGAAAGTAGACCATGGCAATTCTCATCTTGGATGCATTTTTTTTAACAACGCAATTGTCTTCCCTGCATTCGAAACTGTGCTAAGCGTTAACAGTTTTGGACAAAATTATAGATAATCCCCTGTATCCTGCAGCATTTAATCAAAAAGAAGAGGCTGCCTTGTGACCTATTTCAGTAAGAAAATCCAACACAAGGTCTCTTTGCCAAGCAAGTCTGAACAAGGCGGCATAGCAAGTATTTGGAGTTGCCCTGCGTTAGAAAAATGGTCAGCTAGATGGCACAGGACTGTTTTTTTTGTTTTTGTTTTTTTTTGCTAAATTCCTTGTAGATTTAGGCTGTCTTGACTTCATATTCCTCATCTTCAGCCAGGACCCATTAAAGATCTGTATCATTTGAATGAAATGAGTATATCTGTCCATTAAGAAACGAAATGTGCACAAAAGAACTGATTTTCTTCAACAACTAACCTATCCACGGCTTATAATAGATTCATAATTAAGCTGAGCCATTGTCTCAGTTTTACATAAAACCAAAACCATCTCATGCAGAATTCAAGGAAGGAATAAAAGTTTGTGATTTCCTTGTGTTTGTCTGCAACCCTGCTGGCAGAAACCTAAGTGGCCAGTAAAGGGCTCAAGTTGCTTTCCCCCTAACGGTCACCCCAGAAGGACACAAGCACCCAACATGGTATGGTTTATGCCTCCTCTTTCTCATGAGTGGGCCAACAAAATGAGGATGTGGGCTCAGACTACCCCTACTCTGATTTAACACCAGACCACAACGGCTTCTATTAGGTGTGAGCTTTCTCCTTGCACTGACAGCATTCTATTCGGGCCTGAAACTCCCTTGGTTTGGCTTGTGTTAGATGTCCAAAATTTATACAGGCACCCACTAGCTCCTGTTCTATTTATTATGTATGTTTCAACGGAAAGACGACAAGGATCACATCTAAGCCTCTTGGAATGGTAAGGATGTACCTTGCAAGGAGGTTACCGCCCTCCTTTCAAGTTGCTCTCCGCTGCTTTACGGAAGAGTCAAAAATAGGAATCTGCACAGGTTTCATCACAATATCACTTGGAATACCTGTTTTAAGATGAGAAAGCCACGTAACACAAGATATACCAGATAAATATAAACATACTAATCTGAAAGGCAAGACACCTATCTTTTAAAAGCTATATATGGAAGAAAACTGGTAAACGAAACCCTTTCATCACTGCTGGCACCAGAGAAGAATGCTACTCTACAAGATAATGAAAGCCGCAGAGAATCTTCAGTATGCCTTGACATCATTAGACTTGAGCCCCTGTAAGGATGTAAGACCAATAAATAAGACTTGAAAATGATTATCTTGATATTTAATTGTGACACATTTGTGCTTCGAAGACTCACTTGGTCTTTCCCCACCGGGAGCACTCCTCAAGGCAGCTTTGAAAACACGCTCCAAAGTCAAAAATAAAGAGGCCTACCTTTCTGGTGATGGAGGTCCAGAAGTGCTGCCCTGGCCTCTTGTTTCCAGGAAGGTGTGTGACTTTGAAGAACAGCTGCATTGATTGCTGGTGGAAGAAACCCAGCCTGCTACCTGCAGGTGACGGTGTGTGGGAGATGGGTCTTAATCCACTTGGAAACGCCCCCTCGGAGGACCAGCCACCGGTGGCTCTCAATTCGGCAAGCCCTTTGGTCAGGCCCTCGAGCAGCACTGGTTGCTGAGGAGCCCCAACTGGGAGGGGGCCGAAGTGAAGGTTGTCTGTCACCTTGCCACCGCCTACTCTCTGCCTGCGAGAAGACTTGGGAATTACAGGATCTGGCCCTCAAACTCATGCAAACAAAGATCTCCAAGAAAGACGAGTGACAAGACAAGACATTGTACCACGATTGGACTTTTATTTTTTTTAAGATGCCACTATTAACACATTAGTCACATTAACTCTGAAGCAACCCCTCTAGGTCTTCTTGGAAGATTAGTTAAACCAAGAACTAACTGTCCACCACGAAGAGCTTCCGTTTTCGTTCTAGTGGTTTTAAAAAAGCCCAATGGCTCTACCATCCCGACTTAATGTACGCTTTAAGGCTGCCTCTAATATTACTTTGACACGTCTTAAGGCCACTGGTTTAAGATGCATGCCAACATCAGGGAGAAAGAGTTACATATGCACTCTCTTGACATTCTTTTGAGATTTCCCCGTTGTGCATCTTTGTTACAAAAGGAAAAACAAACGAAAACCCAGTGTAACTCCTCCTCGGGACGATGCTTGCAAACAATAGGGATAAAGGGTCTCAAGACTGTGGAGCAAGTGATATTAGGAGCAGCCTGTAGTGACGTCTATTAGGGAGAGGAGAAGAAATTAAGGTATACATCACCATACATGCCAATCTCAGTCTTTCTGCCCCTAAAAGGCCTGAAGAGAATCAGAACCAACTATTTACAAATTCCATATCCTAATATATTTACAATAGAAACCAATGCATTTAAAAGTTTTTAAATATAGTATTTTACTCTGCTATATTAGTTTACATAAACACAGATTACCTCTGAAACGGGTTTTTCCTGCCAGCTCTCGACTTATTATTTTTTTTAAAAAAAGAAAGCTTAAAAGTAACCCAAGCTAAGAACCCCCCGGGGCTTTTATTAGAACCCTGAGGCACGACCCACCCACAGCGGACTTGGCCATTAAACGAGTCCAGCATTGTTAAGAACTACATCCCACCTGCAGGCTGCGACTTTAAAATCGTACATGTAAAAACACCGAGAAGTATCTGAGCAACGCCACAGAACAGCTTTCACTTGAGTCACGGCTACTAGCCTTTTACTCTTTCACTAACTCCAAAGTCAAGAAGGAAAACCACCGCTTTTGCCGTTCGGCATCTGTTCCGTTCCCCCCTTTCCTGCAGGACGTGTTGGGCGCTTCCTCGCCTGCGCGGGTTAAGTGGGAAGACTCTTGTCTTCTTTGCTGAAAGGCTGGACTGAGCCAGGCTTCACCCAGGACAAGCCAGAAACTTGCATACTCTTATTCTGTTGATCCTCTGCCTTCTTCTAGGAGGGGAAGGGGAAAGAGGGAAAAAAGAAAGAAAGAACCCTTATTTAGAGGGCTTGCAAAGGAGGCGAGTCTTCTGATCCATAAAACAGAACATGTGTAAGCAGGGCTTTATGATCCTTGATCAGGATGAACTAGTAATGCACCCAATGCGAAGGCTCTTCAGTTCCTCATCCCATCCCAATAATTTTTCATTTAGCTAGATGGCACAAGCAAAACAAAACCCAAGAAGGGGGAGGAGGCTCCCAAGTTCAACCGTACGGCTAACTGTTGAAGCCATGCAGTCCTGCAAGGAGGGAAGAGAATCCCGCAAATGCCCCGTGGCACAGTGGTTAAATGCCTGTCCTGCAGGTAAAACTGCTCACGACCTGGGGTTCAATCCCCGGTAGCTGGCTCATGGTTGACTCAACCTTCCATCCTTCCGAGGTCGGTAAAATGAGTACCCAGCTTGCTGTTGGGGGGGGGGGGAGTTGGCAATGTGTAGCCTGCATTACTGTAATTAAAATTGTAAAACGCCCAGAGACTACTTGAAGTGGTATATAAGCAGAACACTTTGCTTTGCTTTGCTCAGAGGAAGAGGATCACACGCTTCTCACTGCAAGATGCTCTCCTTTACTCCCACCCCAAGAAATCCCATGGGGTTTCTCAGAAGCTCCGTGGTCTTGCCCCCCCCAACCTCCCACTCCAGAGGACTGTTATAATCTCTGCACAAAAATGTCATTTGTCCAAGGCTCACTGAGGAGAACAGAAGAAGCACCACGTTGTGCAGGTCTACTAAAATTTCAGCCAAAAAAAAGTACACAAGGTTCAGCTTGCCTCAACAACAAGGAGAACAAATCCCAAAGTCGTGTCCTCATGATATAACCCGAGTGACTAAACTGCACCTTGTACTGTTGGTGGAGAATATGGCTTGAATCCGTTTACTGCTCACAACCACCGAATCCCTGGGATTTAAGCAAAGCGCTGACTTTCTGTGCAGCCATCAATACGATTTGCCCAGTGCGGCTGGGACTAGCATGTAGAAGGAATTTTCAGTGTGTGTGTGGAGCGCCACAAATTGGTGCACTCCGAAACACAGAACCTTGCGTGTATCAAGTCCATGCATCTGACACCACCGGCATGGAAGACTGGGAGGAGAATAGTGCTTCGGATCAAGACACGGAGGGGCTCCAACCCCTGTCCTAATCCACGCTCAGCTCAAAGCATGCACTGCCAGGAGGACGGCCGTCTGCTTCCTTACCTCAGCCTAGTCCTGGTCATAATATGCTCATCCACCAGTCTGAATGGGTAAGTGCATGAGGTCCAGTCTTTGAGGATGGAAGCCGCTCTGCTGAGGACTTAAGGGGATAAGAATACCCTCCTAGCCTCAGGGAGCATTCCAGAACTCTAAAGACATACATGTCACCCTAAGCAATGATAAACGAGAAAGTTAAAAGTCTAGACTGGCGGGTCATTATGAGAAGATACTGGGATGAGGCAGAAGAGAGATAAACAAGCCCGCTTGCTCTGCTGTTAGTCCCCTGGATTCTGGCAGCCTAGAAGTGGGTGCAGAAGGCAACAGAAAATGTCTGTTTAAAAACAAACTAAGAATGTGGCACGCCTGGCCCAAAAGCTGTCTGACAGGCTGCTTTCAGTCCCTGGCTTGAAAGTAAGAATCTACATCTTAGCTGTCTGGACCTCTAGAAATCTGGACAGTGCTGTGTATTAGAATCGATCACCTATGCATAGACGGCGAACTACATGAAGGTTGGAATGGGTTCTCCAAAACACACACAAAACCAGTCCTGCTTCATGAATGGAGGTTCTCCAAGAGGAGGTTTAGGCAAATCACTTAGTACCCTTTGGCTCCCATTATACTTGTTCTAAGACAGGCATGTCCAAACTTTGGCCCTCCTGATGTTTTGGACCACAACTCCCAGAATTCCAAGCCTGTATTTCCAATGGCAAAGGACTGTGGGAGTTGCAGTCCAAAACATCTGGAGGGCCAAAGTTTGGGTATGCCTGTTCTAAGATATACCCTTCTGTTTAGCTTCACCTATGATAGTGTCCTACAATAAGCAGCAAGACGGACGGATCCATTTCCCATACCTTCTGAGTCAACATCTTCTCTCTTGCGTCATCGTGTACAGCTGGGTTCCATGGAGAAAAGCTGCAAAACACAAACAGAACTTAAGCCTGCAACGCTGCCATTCTTCAAATCTGAATCGCCCAAAAGGAGGTGTGTACACACACACACACACACACACACACAAGAATACAACCATCCCACCAGGCCTATCTGCTGGATGTGACAAATGCATGGCATTAATTTATTTATTTCATTTATTTATTTTTTCAACTTATATGCTGCCCACTACCCAAAGGTCTCTGGGGCGGCTTACAATCAAAAGAATTAATACAGTTTAAAATAGTTAAAGATAGAATATCCATAAATAATCCAAGCAAATTAAGAAGAATTTTAAAAGCAATAAGGCAAGACCGTTGCGCTGAAAGGATTCATCACCCCACAGATGTCTCTGACTTGGTTTCCATAGCAAAAAAAAAAAAAAATCTTAGCCCAGCTTCAGCTTACGCTAAGATGTAGAGCAAGAAGGGGCTGAGAGCAAGGTTTGAACACAGTGTCCCATGTTGCTTGCACATATCAGACACACAATTACAAAAAGGGTTTATCCCTCACATAGCCTGGTGATGAAGGGAGGCAACTTAATTGAAGTTAAGGCTTTCGTTGCCTTCAGGTCTCAAAGATGTCAATTTGAGAGGAGTTTCGGTACCAGAACCGCAGTAAGCCTGTACAGCGGGAGGAGAAACCGTGCTATGGTGAGGGACATGGTAGGTTACCCCCTGATTTTACGGCTACCTACCTGATTGCATAAGGATCCTCTATTTTAGGTGGATCAAATAAATGGCTGCTGCATAATCGGACACTGTCCACCACTTTACTCTTGAAAAGCTGGATATCCTTTTCATACCTAAATGAGCAGGGAGATTGAGACAGAAATGCATCTCAGGCTTCTCTCCAAAGCGACACAAAGGTTAGGTAACAAAATCAAAACTAGACTATGGGTGATACCTTCATAGGCTGCTAGTAGGAAAATTTTTAAAAAGTTGCTGAGATTTCGAGGGCACAAGCTCTCTTTTTCAAAGCAGGTATAGAAGTCCAAACATGGCAAGGGATGTAATTTGCCAAGAGAGGGTTCTTAAAAGTTCGCTTGGCAAGATGGGTGCCAGAGGTGGGGATTCTGCACCCTTATTGATATGCCTGCAACATCTAGGAAAGGGTTTTTAAATAACAGCCACAACAATAAAAACATTGACCAATCTCACTCAAACAGACTGAACGGACCTAAAAGGTTTAACAGGTTTGGCTTCCAACTAGAAACTTAATAAAACAAAATATAATGGAAGTAGTCCTGCGTAAGGCCAGTTTCCTACTGGAAGACTACAACCAATGTAAGTCCGCCCCCTCCCTCCCCACAAGACTTACAGGACAGCAGCTTCAGGATTCAGAGGGCTGTTCGTGTCGATCTTGTAGAAGACCCTGCGAGCGTACATCAGGATCTGCCATATGTGATTGTGGTTCCGCCTTTAGGAGAAGCACACGAAAGCCACAGGAGTACTTTTAACGGAGCGTCCAAACACAACCGCCCCCTCTGTTTCAACCCTTCTCCTCTCAACCCCACTGCACTGACCTCCACTTGGCAAAGGCTCTTTTCACGTCCAGTTCACCTGAGACGGGATCTACTAGCGGGTGGAAGATGGGCAGATCAAAAACCAAGCGCTGAGAGAAAAAGAGAAGGAAATGAACATTTAAAACACACACACACACACACACACACACACACACACACACCAAATTTGTAGAATAACTCATTCACCTACTTAGGGAGGGCAAACCTTCTGCATTGCAAATGCTGCCCTTGTCAGTCAGAGGCACGACTTTTTAAAGCCAAAAGGCCCATTAAGAAATAATTTACTACCCTTACGCACAAGAACACCTTTCTAAATAATGGCCTTCCTATGAGACATTAACAGGTATTTTGGGACGGCAGTGCCCATTCTCCTCTCCCCATGGGCGCTCTTAGGTACACCTCATGGGGTCTCAATACTTCAGTAACACTGACAGAATCCAGGGTGAAAGGGAAGTTCCAGGATGAAAAGAGATGAAAATTTGAAAATCCACTTTTAGAGGCATGGGTTTTTTCAAAGCCAAAAGAATCCATTAAGAAATAATTTACTTTCCCAGGACGCCCAAAGAACACCTTTCTAAATCCCTGGCCTTCCTAAAGACTTTAGACTCTGTATTTTGGGGCCTTTGGCGTTTTTGTAGTTTTTCTTTCTTTTCTCTCCCCATGGGCTGTTCATAGCCAGTACCCTAGAGGGGCTTTCTTGCTGGGATTGGAAACATTGGCAGAATCCAGGGTGAGAATAGTAGTTTCTTTTTGACTCTGTTGTTTTATTTTGTTGTATTGTTACTGTTTAGAGGCATGTAAGTCACGCCGGGTTTCAAAGATGGGGGGGTATAAATGTAATAAATAAATAAATAAATAAATAAATAAATAAATAAATAAATAAATAAATAAATAAATAAATTCTGCTGTGAATTTTGGAAACAAAAGGTTTCAGGCTCTCCCCTCTTAAAGGAAAGGGTCAAAGCAGAAGAATGCAGTGGCCGGAAGTCAGGTGGATTCCAGTGGCCAGATGTGACCTAGAAAACAAGCCCTTTCCTGGGTTTGCAGACTCCTATGTATCCAAGACAACTGTGAAAGCTCCTTCTGGTCAACGTAAAGCAAATGCAAAACCCATGCAGTACTCCACGAGCCTTATCTTAGAGAGATCTGAACAGACCTCCAGTTGGTATGTTCCCTGATGGAGATGCATAATTGAGTTTCCGCAAGTGGACCAGAAGCACCTGTGAATCTCCTTTCAGGAACAAGAGAAATCCCCTTCTGCCTGTCAAACCCTGGTTTGTTTCCTAGACTCATTTGTAATGCTCAAAAGGCAACTAGAAACATCACCGGAAATAGAAGCATAAAATGGAAGATAAAGATGAAAAACACTGGCTCTTCCATGAAATGCAGCATTTTTAAAAATATTAATTTTAACTGCACGGTTGGCCGACACTGTCTTATCTCCATTCCACATTAGGATCTTAAATACATTTCCCTTCAAAGCTTCCCAAGGATTCTCTTGCATTTCAACGCCTTCCTGCCTCCAGAGGTCTGCCAAAAAGTTCTTCTGCCAAGAACCGTGAAAGCATCTGAGGCATGGCTGGATCTTTTATTTTATTTTATTTTTTAGCTTTTTGGGAGCTGCCAATGTGAACGCAAAGGGAAGCCAAAGCGGTGAACAGGAACATTCTGCCACTTGTTCCAGGGCTTCTGATTTTTAGGACCAGCTTTCTGGGACTGGAAAGGTTTCCTGAATCCTGCCAAGACCGATGGGTCATTCCATTCTTGCAAAGGGCTGAGGCCAAAAGTAGATGTTCCAACCATGATACCTCTTCCGGACCCGTCTCACTAAAAACTCTAAACCAAACATTGCTGGCGATTGTCCAGGCATTCTTGGAACTGCACCTCCCATCATCCTCCACCAGCAGAGCCAACACTGAAGGCTCATGGGCACTGCAGTCCAAAAATGCCTGGAGGGATTGCAAATTGCTCACCCCCTGCTTAAACATGATCATCATGTAATGGCTAAGAAAATAAGCCTTTACAAGGGCAGCTATCAGTCCAAAGCTGATTTTTTTTGCACTTTAATAAACTACAGTAACCCCTCCCCCCTCCGTCTATCACAGGGGTTAGGGACTGACCTGACCTGCGATCACAGAAAATCCACAATATGCAGATGTAGGTCGGATTGGGC
The DNA here is from genome assembly GCA_029282475.1 of Phrynocephalus forsythii. NCBI lineage: Eukaryota > Metazoa > Chordata > Lepidosauria > Squamata > Agamidae > Phrynocephalus > Phrynocephalus forsythii. The sequence goes on from JAPFRF010000013.1 coordinate 4,928,834, forward strand.
CGGGGGGGCACGTGCAATGTTTAAAATGTCTTTAAGCAACGGAGCTCCTTTGCTGAAAGCATTTTAAACATCACGTGCCGCTTCCCCGCACCCAGGCGGTCTGCTCTACTTACAATTTTTCCCATTTATTTATTTATTTATTTATTTATTTATTTATTTATTTATTTATTTATTTATTTATTTATTGTTTATTTATTTATTTATTTATTTATTTATTTATTTATTTATTTATTTATTTATTTTCAATGTTTTACATACGGCACCTCTACTTAAGAGTTGTTCGCCTTAAGAGCATGCATTTGGAACAGATTAAATCCATAAGGAGAGGCGCCCCTGTATGTTCAAACTTCCCAGAGCATGCTCTAGGCACTATGGGGTGGCATACAAATTGAACCAACCTTTTACATTTGCACCAAGAACTCTAGCTAGACCCTCGCTTACAAGCTTTTTCTGGATCATAATTAAAAACTGGTGTAGGTAAACTTTTGACTGAGAAAAACACCTCAAATAGCCACTCAGATTAAAACACAAACACAAAACATTACAACCAACGCTGGGAGGTTTCAGTCCCATTGTTACTTACTGGGCATTCCCCGTCCGGGTAGTTGTCAGGGATGTAGACTGTAAATTTAAAGACGCCATCCTGGTACAGCCCATGCCTTATGAATATTACCCCGAACCACACTGTTAGGGTAGGAAAAAGGAAGCTGATGAGCAGATGTGGGGGGGGGGACTTGTGTCAATGTTCAGAAGCTTTAAAAGCCTGAAGTTTTAGCACTTACTTAATGCGGACTGGTACGACGGTTGCACATAGACACCCGGCAACTTCTGTTTCACAACCAACGTACTGTAAGGGAAAGGAAGCCCACAGAGTTACCATTAAAAGTGTAAGAGCCCCCGTGGCGCAGTGGTTCAATGCCTGTCCTGCAAGTAAAACGGTGCTCACGACCTGGGGTTCAATCCCAGGTAGCAGCCTCAAGGTTCACTCAGCCTTCCATCCTTCCGAGGTCAGTAAAATGAGTACCCAGCTTGCTGGAGGGGCGGGGGGCAATGTGTAGCCTGCATCTTGTAATTAAACTGTAAACCGCCCAGAGACCACTTGAAGTAGTATGGGGTGGTATATAAGCAGAACACTTTGCTTTTGCTTTGTTTAAAAATGAAACTACCCACAAAAATGTCACAGCCATGTTGGGGAGACTCTCTTCAACTCTGAATGGCCAAGCCCTGGTCTCTTTAGTAATGTTCTCTTGGCCCCCAAAAGGTGCGGGGATTATTCAGCCTACTTAAGGCAGGGATTTTTCTGTTGGGAAGTCTCCTCCCATTCCATAGGTGTGTACACACACAGAGAAAGGGAAAGACAGAGAGAGAGAGAAAAATGTTCTTTTCTTTATCTAGAAGAGACTTTGTTGGACTTTGGAGTGCAGGTAGAAAGGTCTCCCCTGGAGCCTTGCAGCAACACAAGACAAGGTTCACTTGATGCCAGTGAAGCTGAATGAAAGCCAGACACACAGCAAGGAGTGGTATTAGGTGGCAGGAGCAAGGGAGAGGCGCCATCAACGCAAGACAGCTGACTACAGCTAGGAAATGGATCCAAATAACCCATAAAACCTGACTAGCTTGAGGGGTCTGCCTGGCAGGAATAAAAGCCAGACAAAGGAGCAGATATACACACAGAAATTATGGGTAAAAACACCGTTAAGGGGAATAATTCCTGTAAGTATCCGGTGCTTTTCCACTGCTGAAGAAGCAGATTGTTGTCTGGCTAGTGCCTAGATGGGTCCATGCGCTCAGACCCAACTTAAGATTCCACCCCGAGTTTCATAATGGAGGCCATGAAATGAAACAGTGGCCTTCTTAAGATGCCAATAGAAAGGTCCATTTTTATCACACAAGCAAAGGGAGCAGACTGGTTCTTCACTCCTTGGTCCTAGCTCATGACCCATGGAGAGCAAAATATAAAGAGGAAAGCCACTTCTAGATAGATGGACTGGCTCTCAGAAACCCCGAAATACTATGGATCCTCACTCCATGCTCCATGTACAGATTCTGCAGACACGTTCAGATTAAACCTGTTGCAGGACACCCAAAGACAACCTATTCTCTACTGCACAAAGCACCTCTCCTTCCATTGGCTTGATATGCAGAGAAAGCCTGCAATCAAGGGCTGAGGATGCCTTAAAAACTGAGTATGGATTACCACCCACCCAGAAAGTATACAACACATAGCAGGAGCATACTGCAGCTGGAAGAGAAAACCCCCAGGGTTTAATTGTCACCGACCAAAAAGGACTATGAGAACAAGAAGTGGTTGTGTTCCCAACACAGCGGCATTAATGAATGGAATGTTCGTCAGTCACCCAACGACAATAAAACAATCAGCATGCGTAGCGTTTTGCCAGAGCAGTGTGCCTCGAATCAGCCTTCCTAAATACGCTTTTTGATCAGCTGAAGCGTACAAGCCTGTTTAATTGAACCAAGCCGGCCAAACAAGACAGAAATAAGCCCCGCCACCAACTGTAGCTGGAGAAAACTCTGTGTGGTGGAAAGCTGAACCGAGTTAAACAGCACGTTTTGATTTACAGCCCTTGTTTTTCTGCGTCAAGTTGCACTTAGAAAACGGATTACCATTTTCTAAGTTGGCTTTCACCTTTTTTTTAATGAGAGGAGGACACGGCGGGAGTTATTATTTCCTGGGCAGCTTTTCAGCTGTTCCAAGAAGAGTTGCTAAGATGATGAAAAGGCTGAGGCCTGCATTCTGCTGCAGCCCACAAGGTACAGGGCAGCCTTAACCTAATTTGCTACAGGTCAGCTTACATCAAATGTTGTTGCTGTTGTTTAACAACAGAGCTGGCCCAAAATGAAGACCTTCGGCCCAGCATGTTGTAGACACTACTAGCTTTTCAGAAATATCTACAGACCATGCATGGACAACAAGGAATTTGCACAACCCTGATCCAGGCATGTCCAAAGTCAGGCCCAGGGGCCAAATGCGGCCCATTTTCAAATTCTGAGCGGCCCATGGCTTCTCCCCACCGCCTCAGCCTGTCACACATCCCCGCCAGCTGGCCCCTCCCCATACCAAAGGGGGGAGTTAGCTTGCAGTTTTATGGTTTGCCTGCCCTCCGTCACTGTCCATCCCCCAACCTCTTGCCCAGCCTACCCAGCCCCAGTTCCGTTGCTGCAGCATCCACCCCGCCTCCTTGCATGTTACAGAGACTTGTCCAAAGTCTGGCCCAGGGGCTAAATGCAGCTGAATGGTCGGCCCACACACATTTTCACTTCACCAAATCTGGCCCTCCTTGCAAAAAGTTTGGACACCCCTGCCCTAATCACTCTTAGTCAGAAGCACTTTCAGACAGAGCTGCCAGTTATGACACTACAATGCACTGCCGTTCAGTTCCTCTCCTTGGCTATGGGTTTTGCGCATGATTTATAAGCAGTGATGTGCCCGCTGGACAAGGCATCTGTTGCCCAACATCTACTCTCCTGACTTTGGGTGCCACATATAAAGGATCCAGATCTACTTGAGATGCCCACAGAGTGATTTACCATCGGCACATCCCCAACTACCCATTTCCAGGAGCCTAACGCTTAAAACAAACAAAAACAAAACACTACCCTTCTGCATTGAAGAGAACAGGAGAATTTCCTTCAATGATAAACATTTGTGGTCAGTATGCAATATATCTGCGGTGCTGCTTCAGAAGATCTGAAAGCAGATTCCCCAGTCAAGATTTGCCATTGGAATTCTTCCAAATGCTCAAAAGACCGAGAAGGGGTCAAACCTCAGAGCAGCAACCAGAAGGAAACCTTTTGAGATGACGACGACACATCGCTGGCTGAGAAGAGAGTCAGTGCTACCGAAAACGTAAGCCGCCAAGTTAAAAGTGAGCACAAAGCAGGTAATTTTCAGACTGTTCACACACATCACAGAGAGAGATTGAGAGAGAGAGACGGAGACAGAGACAGAGAGAGACTTACAATTCTGCCAGGAGGGAGTACTCTAAGTAGAAAGGTCCATAAGAGGCATGTGTTCCATTCGTAGACTGGGCTGAGAGGGCAGGAGAAGCAGCCTTGGTCATGGGAACCACGTTTTTGGGAATAGAAGGCAGCTGCTTTTTCGGAGCGGTGCGAGGAGGACTGCTCTTCAGCTCACCAGCCAGAGCTTTTTCTTCTGTTTCAGGTCTCTATCGGAAAACAGAAAAGATTCGTTCCATTTATGTCCAGCAATTAAGAGTGCCGCCTCGTTTATTTTTTACTGTACCAGAACCAAAACGGCAACTTGCAGAAAGAGACAAACTGCCACCCCAAGATTTAATAATAATATTCTTAGAACTGCAGAGCTAGAAGGGATTCTAGAGGTCATCAGGTCCCCAGTGAACATAAGAAGAGCCCTGCTGGATCAGGCCAAAGGCCCATCTAGTCCAGCTTCCTGTATCTCACAGTGGCCCCACCAGATGCCTCTGGGTGTGCACGAGACTAGATCTCTGTCTCCTGATACCACTCCCCTGCATCTGGCCCTTGAATTATCCTGATTTTAAGCCTGGAGATTACACTTCTCCATCATAGTTTGTAACCTGTGAAGGACTCTTCCTCCAGGAATCTGTCCAATCCCCTTTGGAAGGCATCCAGGCCAGATGCCATCACCACCTCATGTGGCAGGAAGTTCCGCAGACTAACAACACACTGGGGAAGCTGAACTCTCAGCCTGTGAATTTTCAGCCAGACAGCTAAACCTTAGAGCTATCCAGCCGTTCATGGGGAGGGTACCATAGAATTAGCTCAGCTTTGGGGGAAAGAAAATGTTCTAATTTGTAAAGATCCGTGTAAATGTACTTGATCCAACAGATGCTCTTCAGTTATGCTTTCTACTTGACCCCATGATAATCACTGATAACCTGCAATATGTTTTTGGTTAGTACTTAACATCCTTTATGACAACTGCCCAAACATACTGAAGTCCCAACAAGCTCATGCAAATAGAGGGATATTAAAAAGCATAAGTTAGATAGTCCCGCTTTTCTAACAAGTCATACCTTGCGCGTAGAACTTGTAGACATGCTCCAGAAAGGGTTCATAACGTGTATTCGAAGTATAGAGCTGTAAATATGCTATGCTTCCCAAGTGTCTCGCTTTCTGGGTTTACTTTCTGTCCTAGAAATAGGAAAGAAGTCACCAGGTGGTTATCTAGTCAACCCCAGAGCAATGCCACCTTAATAAAGACACACACTAACCACCCTGCCTATTTCCCCTTAAGCAAGCAGCTCAAGGGAACAGCAAGATTGTTATTATTTTAATTCTGGAAGAGCAACTTTGACAGGAGAGGATCAGCAGGTGGGGAAGGTTCAAAACATTCTTTCAAGAAACTGCCTTAGGCAAATGCTCCACCTAAACCAGGTGCGTCTAAATTTCGGCCCTCCTGATGTTCTGGACCACAACTCCCACATTCCTTTGCCATTGGAAATGCAGGGTTGGGATTCTGGAAGCTGTGGTCCAAACCATCAGGAGGGCCAAAGTTTGGACATGCCTGGCCTAAACATTATGGTCTGGCTATGGATCTGCAGTCTCTCAAGAGACCGCAGCTCCACTATCGGCTTAACCGCTTAGAGCTAAACTAGCAGTAGAAGCAATGCAGCCAGTTTTTTTTTCCGTAACCCTCTGAAAAAATTCCTGCGCTATCTTCTCACTTATTTTGCTAATCTGATCAAACTGCAGGCAGCTGCAATCTGGGATTTGATATAACAGCATCAACACAACACCACTGCCACATTATTACAGCCACATTATTACAGCCTGATTTCCTGCCTAGGTCATAGACACTCTTGCCAGCTCCTGTGTTTGAGAGAATTCACTGCACCCAACAGGAGAAAATGAGAGGAATGTAATTGTTATTCCCCATCCAGCACTCAGAAAATAAGATTTCAATATACGAATACAGTTTGTTCAGTCATTGCTATTTACAGCTCTTACTGTATGTAAGCTTCCACACCGTTAATTCGCAAGCATACTCAGAAGATAAACCTATTAGACCAGCAACTTGAAGGTTTATGCTCCTGCACAGCAGTGCTCAGAAAGGAGATAACACCTTTCTCACAACGTAACACTGCTATAATTAATATTATTTCAAGTTGGTTCTTCGGAATCATGATGAATGTTGAAATAGCCATCCTAAAAGTCAGGGCTGTCTAATCATTCCACGGATGCTTCCGGGGTGGTTCTATAACATGGGCTATTGAAATTTGAGTTTTAAACCTCTGAGCTGTCACACTGGAATCCGCCATCATCCCACTGAATATTCAAAAGATTTTGCATCTCTATGAAAAGCTCTCCTGCTATGTAAGAAGTGTGATCCTGCCATGAAATAAGTCGTTGCATCTCTCGGGAAATCTGAAGTCTCATAAATGTGACCCGAGGAGCAAATAGGAGCAGCATTTAGTGGAAATGATTCCTTGCCCATCTGCAGAAATGATATAGAAATGTACTGAAAAATTGAGGGCATACGCAGAATTCAGGACAAGGATGAAGGGGAAATATTGTAGCAAAACTCAGAGAAGGAACAGAATAAGCTGCAAATGCATCACTAAACAACTTTATGTCTGTTGTCTTAATGCCAATAAAGATCTCTTAATTAATTAAATTAAACTCAAGTTTATGCTTAAGCCTCGTTAAGATACCACTGATGAGTAAACAGTGCATCTTTTCCCCTATATTTTTTTTATAAAAAGGAAAAAAAATCCAGCTATTGTAAATGACTTTTAATGTAAAGCCCTGAGGGAGGGGAGCTATTAAGGACATCTCTCTAAAACAGTGGTTTAGACTTCAGGGAGTCTAGAAAACTCTTGAACTGCACCAACTATCAGCAGCTTCCTGCTCTCTCATTTAGACTGCACTCTTCAACTCCCTCTTGTGCATTCTTCTGCGCTCATGGTTTCTGGGGAATCTGCAAGCAGCTAGTTAGGATCAGAATGAGAACACTGTGGAAGGCGAGCTTGACAAAAAACACATCCCCCCACGTTGGCACATGCTAATAGGGGTTCTTCACGGTGTGGGAAAACCCAAAACTGTACAGTGGTACCTTGTATAGAGGAATTCATTCATTCCAAATGAAATTATGTTAAGCAATTTTTCCTTTATACAAATTTCCCATAGGAATGCATTGAAAACGGAGTAATCCCATTTTATGTTGTACAGATTTTCCCCATAGGCGATTATGTTAAGCAAATTTCCCCTGTCTCTGGAATTTTTTATGTTGTACAGATTTTATGTTATACAAGCTGTTTGTTATACGAGGGTCCACTGTACTGAGCTCCCAGGGGAAGCAGGGTGGGCGAATCATTCTCTTTTAACATATCTATGTGCGAGTTATGCTGTTTCAGCTGTAGGCACCACAAAAAAAGCCACTTCTTTAACAATCATAGTCAGGCCTTCTTCTCAGTTTGTTGCTACTGAAGAGCTCGGTCATACGCAGCTGCGTGCCACACAGCTTATCCGTGTGTGTGTGTGTGTGTGTGTGTGTGTGTGTGTGTGTGTGTAGTGAGACTGCACTCTACCCCTTGCTCCAAAGAACTTTTTTTAGCAAGATCTCCGCAGGAAACCCTCCTCTGTTCTTCCTTCGATCCAGAGTTTATATCCTGTCTTCAGGAATTTTGTACACTGCCCTCTCTTCAAAAATGTGAACTTACTGAGTGAGAATGCCACACACAAACACAACCCAACCTCCCATGGGAGAAACAGCAGCAGGTTAAACCTGTCTGCCGAGTCCACCCTAAGAAACACCTTGTACACTTGTTTCCTAATGCCTTTTAATGACGTCCCATTCCATTACTCTTCAAACGCCGAATGTTAGCACATTCGTTAGCCTTTCTTTTCAAACTGTTTAGGGAAGAAATGTAAAGTCACGCTACATCACGAGAGAGAGAGAGAGAGAGAGAGAGAGCACTTATATATGCTTATGTAAACATCCATATATTTAGGTGCATATGTATACAGTGGACCCTTGCATAACAAACGGTTTGTATAACATAAAATTTGGACAACATAAAAAATTCCAGAGACAGGGGAAATTTGCTTAACAGAATCACCTATGGGACAAATCCGTACAACATAAAAATGGGACCACTCTGTTTTCAATGCATTCCTATGGGAAATTTGTATAAAGGAAAATTTGCTTAACATAATTTCATTTGGAACGAATTAATTCCTTTATACAAGGTACCACTGTACATATATCTATGTCGTTCAAATGTACCCAAGATGTCGAACCACAGAGAGGTGGGGTCAAACATTCGGAACAAGGGGGTGAGGGGTTCAGAAAGCCTGCATAAAGAACATTATCAGTATCACAAAGACCCTCTGAACTTCAAGACCACAACTACGATCTGGAAGCAAGCAAATATTTAGGAAGCGGTAAGGATCAACTCTACTATGGAGAGACAAATTTCCATCTCCGGTCTAACTTTCGTGACTCACAACAGCAGTCTAAAAAAATCACACACATCTGGAAAGGTTGTCTACCGGTAGGAATTTCGGACATGCTGGCAGGAACACCATCACAATGCAGAGGCCAGCACACAACTGACGTTCAGGTATGCAAAGAAAAACCTCATTCCTCTTCATAAATAAATATATGCCACTGCATCCCTCCAAAAGGAATTTACAAGGACTCAGCACAAGGTTTCAAGGATAAAGCCGAAATGACCGGCACCTTATAAGGAGCATGGCGGGATCAAACAATGACAGGATGTATGAAGGACAGGCCTTTGCTCACACAAAGTGTGAACAGCCACACGTCATAAAAGCTCTACTCTGTCTCAACCATACACAAATCATCACATGTACCTCTTCCAAGAGGCTGGCTCTTGTCACATTTAAAATCTGCTGCAGGACAACTTATCACTCAGGACATCTTTCTTACTAGACTTTCTTTGACATGGACCAGGGGATTGGACTTGATGGCCTTCCAACTTCACTATTCTAAGATTCTATGGCTTCCCCCGGGGAGAAATAGCCCCTCACTTTTTTAGAAGAAATAAGAAACTTCTTGGGACTGGAAGTCAACTCTTCTTCCCCCGGCCAGAACCCAATGTGGGGAAAACCCCTACAAAAACACTTTTTCCCTTCCATTTCTTCTACACAAGAGGTTCCCTGCCAACTAAAACAACAACACCATAGGGTTTAGTGTGAGGAGACAGCCTCACCTCCTGGAAGCTTCCCAGAGATCTAGTTCTTATTTTTAAAAGCAACAGGCTTCAAGGGATGGGACCGCCAAAAAGCAGATGGCACACAAGCCCCAATCTTTGCTTTATGCGAGAGCTTGCTCTCTCAAATAATGTCATCTTTCTGCTTCCAGTTAGCTACCAATCTTTTATGCCTAGGTTTTATTTGCTTGGATAAAATCCGGTAGTTGTTGGGTTTCAACTCCCAGAACCCTTCACCACTAGCGGTGCTAGCCAAGGATTCTGGGAGTTGCAGTCCGAGAACAAATGTGTGACCCAAGACGGGGAACCAATGCCCTAAACCAGTGTTGGTGAACCTACGGCATGGGGTGCCCAAGGTGGCCCTCGGAGCCCTTTCTGTGGGGCACCTGACATGGCCCCTTCACAGCCACCTGTATTCAGGTTAAATGGCTGTACAATGGTTCCTTGTATAAAGGAATTAATTCGTTCCAAATGAATTTATGTTAAGCAAATTTTCCTTTATACAAATTTCCCATAGGAATGCATTGAAAATGGAGTAACCCCATTTTTATGTCGTACAGATTCTCCCCATAGGCAATTATAAGCAGACTTCCTCTCTCTCCGCAATTTTTTATCTTGTACAGATTTTATGTTATACAAACTGTTTGTTATACGAGAGTCCAATGTATTGGCACTTTGTGAATAATGAGTGGGTTTTGAATCGCCGTTTGGGCACTTGGTGTCTAAAAGGTTCGCCATCGCTGCCCTAAACCCTTTCGTTCCTCTTTAGCCCTTCCAACACCTTGAAACAGGCAACACCTTTTGGAAATCAATCCACCCTGCACCTGTTTCTCTAAGCTCCCACCAACAGCCCAGCCACCTGTTCCTCAGCAACACCTGCACCAGCTTCTCAAGACAGGCAGGTTTTGTCTCCAAGGTCCAACCTCCTCTTCCTTTCCAAGCAAGTACCACCACGGCCTTGCCTCCTCACCAGCCGGGGCTGCAAACCTGACTCTGTCAACTGGAGAAGGAATTAGAAAGGTTTTCCCCCGGCTGAATTTCTGTCAAACTGGCACTCTCCAGCAATGGTTTCCAGCCTTGGTTCTCCAGAGAGGTTCTTGGACTGCCACTCCCAAGAAACTGTGACCAGCACAGCCAGTGGAGAAGGCTTATGGGATTCGTAGTCCAAGAACGGCTGGTTGAACCAGACAGCAAAAGGGAACCCTCTTGACATGGTCAACTTCTGCTTGCCTTGCTGCTGTCCTCATTGTCAAGAGGAGGCTGAAGGGCCTTCTGGTTTGCCTTAACCAGGGAAAAGGGAGGCAAGAGCTGCCTGCCCTGTTGAGCTGCTGCCTGCCTCCCCTCCACCTCCACTTACCCTCTGCCTGCCTCCCCGCCACCCTGTTGACTCCCTTCCAGCCTCCTTGCCACCCCTGTTGAGCTTCTGCCTGCCTCCCTGCCATCCCATTGACTCCCTTCCAGCCTCCCTGCCACCCGTGTTGAGCTTCTGTCCGCCTCATTTCCACCCCCACTGACCCTCTGCCTGCCTCCCTGTTGACTGCCCTCCACCCCCTGCCACCCCTGTTGAGCTTCTGCCTGCCTCCCTGCCATCCCACTGACTCTCCCCCCCCCCACTTCCTTGCCATCCCGACCCTCTCTCTTCCTCCTTGCCACCTGTGTTAACCTGCTGCCTGCCTCACAGCCACCCCCAGTGACCCTCTGACTGCCTCCTTGCTTCCCCTGTTGAGCTCCCGCCTGCCTCCCTGCCACCCCACCGACTCTCCTCCTGCCTCCCTGCCGCCCCGGTTGAGCTTCTGCCTGCCTCATTTCCACCCACACCGACCCCTCTGCCTGCCTGCCTGACACCCCACCGACTCTCCTCCTGCCTCCCTGCCACCCCTGTTGAGCTTCAGCCTGCCTCTGCCTCCTGGCCACCCCCAGACCCTCTGCCTGCCTCCCCGCCTCCCCTGTTGAGCTTCTGCCTGCCTCCCTGCCCCCGAAGGCCGAGCAGGAGCCCCTGCTGGGGAGGACCCGCGAAGGGAAGCGTCCCCCCGGGCAGCCCCCCACCTCTGCCCTTCCCCGCCTGCTGGCCCCTTCTTCCCACCTCACAAGGGACCTTCGGCTTCGGAGGAGGAAGACGAGGAAGAGGAAGGCCAGGGACCAAGGCCGCCACCCTCGCTCTCTCCCTCGCTCTCTCCCTCCCAGCCACCTCCACCTCCTCCTCCTCCTCCTGTCCTGTCAGCTCCGAGGAGCGCGTTCCAATTCCCCGGGGCGGAGCGGGTGGGGGGGGGGCGAACGGACGAAGTCTGGCCCTCCTCGGCTCCCGTCGCCGGGGCCCAGCCCCACGCCGCGCATGCGCTCTTCTTCCACACCTCACCCCCCCTCAAAAACGCCCTCGCCCTCCCTACCAACAGCCCGCCCGCCCGCCTCCAACGAAGAAAGGCAGGCCCCGAATGAAGCCGAGCCGGAACCTCGGGCCCCGCTCACCTCCTGGCTCGCCCGGGATGCTCCTGCTCCTGCTGCTGCTTTGGCTCTGGCCGCTTCTCCTCCTTCATTCTCCCCGACTGGCCTCCCTCCCTTCCTCTCGGCGGCGAAGGGGGAGGGGATATCCTGCGCAGGCAGGGAAAGGGGCGCGGCCATTGGTCCGCGCGGCGGCCAATCACACCCTGAAGTCCCGCCCCGCGACGCCGGCCTTGTTCTGGTGACTGCCGCGGAGTCACCCTCGCTCCCCTTGTTGCTAAGGGCGGGGCCCGACGCCGGAAGCGTGGCTCCGATTGGATGGCGGGTCCACCCGATCCTCACGCCGCCGCGATAGGGCACAGAGCTGATGGATTGTCACGTTAGCCAATACATAAACAGCAATGAGTTACTGACTGGGAAAGTGGCCAATGACACTTCTAAAGCTGGGAGGTGGCAAAGGAATAAAGGAGAGCTGTGATAGGGAGATTGGAAATGGGCGGGATTTGAGGAGAGTCCGTTTGGATTCTCCTTTTCTAAGACTACATTTCCCATTAGTGCTTAGGGCAGCAAGCCCTTTTAGGAATTCTGGGAGATGTAGTCCAAAAATGAATCTGCTCACCTCCAGCACGGTTTAGTCTCACTTTAGGTTCACAAGGAGTAATAAATAACATTGATTGAAAGCATCTGTCCAATAAAGAGAAGGAAATGATGGGGAATGGAAGTAGCAATTGAGGGATGATATATTTATCCATCTATTATTAAGAGGAAGTGTAATGTTTTGAATATGTTAGAATTAAGTTTGAAAGCTAATGCATTAATATATTAATATTGTTGGTCCCATTAGCGACTGTTCGTATTTGCAGCAGATAAAAGCAACAAAAATACAGCACCGTGTTCATATTTATTTATACACCTCTCATTACGCATTAATAATTAACAATAATGTAGCAATTGCTCCGAAAACAATATCTTGATCCTTGCAGCAATAGTAAGATGATTGTTGAGATAGGCGACAATCCACAAAAGCTTGCTTCAGATCAAACCTGCCAGTCCTTATTTTATTTATTTTGTTGATTGCATGTATATGCCATTTTCTCTTGACACTCTGAAGACGCTTGCCAATTTTTTTAAAAATATATTTTTAAATTTAATTTTATTTATTTATTTATTTATTTTTGCACAAACAAGCTGATATTGGTTGGGAGATTTTGTTGCTTTTCCTGTAAACCATCTGGAATCAATGGTGAACAGCAGAATTAGAAAATATTTTTAATAATAAACAATGGAACTTACTTCACATCTGACTAACAAGTTCTATTCATTTGTATGGCTCTATTCTAGTTGAGATTGATGTTGGATTTACCCATTATTTAGCCAACGGGGAGATCCTGGTTCCTGATTTCAGGGAAGCCTCCTTTATGAACTGCAGGGCAAAAAAAAAAGTCCTGCCTCTTTCAACCATGCACAAACTCCAAAGAAACTGAAAGCAAAGGTTTCTCTTATCCACTGTTTCCAGCATCCACCGGGGTGCTTTGAACCGACAACCCTTGGATAATGCAGTCCTACTGTAAATGCTCTTTGTCCTCTGCCACCTACAAAATAAACAGATTGCACGCTCCTAAGGGTAAAATAATAAGAAGAAAAATAAACCACAACACAAGTGATCCGGGTGCCGTCGTAACACAATTCGCCTCAAACCCACTTGGAACAGCAGGTGCCTCACAAAGCCGGCTGCCGTCCTTGTCGCAGAATTTGCATAGATTCTTCTCGTCAAGATAAAAGACGGAGATTAAAGATAAAATCAAAGGGAAGTGACAGTCCGGAGCAGAGAAGAGCGCAGACAGCCTCCTGACAACCCGTGCACACGTGCGACAGATCCAATGGGTGACTTCAAAGCCGCCTGCATTCTGAAGGAAGACGTTCAGCCGGTGTTCTCCAAACAAGAGGGCTGGAGGATTGGTTTGCTCATACGTGAAGCAGACATTTGTGATTTGCTCTGTCCCAAAATAAATAAAACACAATTTTTTTCACGTAGTTTGTTTTTGTTGTCAAGCGGAGAGCAAGGTATGTAAAGGGGGGAGAGCTGAAATGACAAGAAGCAGTGCTTTAATATACTGTATTAGAATATTTCAGAAGAGAGGAGCATGCGGGTCGACGGTCTACAATATATATGGGAAGCCATGCCTTCCGCACCAGGAGGGCAACAACTTCCCAACTGGGTGTTGCTGGCAGAGCAATGGACTAGGACTCGGGAGAAGAGAGTTCGACTCCTTACTTGGCCACGGAAACTCATTTGGGGAGTAGAACCGGCTCATCCGGTCCTTCAGTATCTCACCTTGAAAGCTTTGACAGCACAGAACACATATAGCACCATGTTCTAAAATCCAATTGTTTGACCTTAGAAAATAGAAGATCGCCACTAGGTGGTGATCTGCCTCTGTAGAATACAACACCATCCTTTTCAGTACACACAACTTTTTAATATACTTTTTCTCCCCATTCTGTATGCTTTTGGGGGTGGGGGGGACAGACATGTCCCAGCAACATACAGTGCAGAGAATGGACTGGATACAAACATCAGAACAGGGCTGGGGAATTAGAACACTTCCAAGTCGACTTGGACTACAACTCCTAGTGCTGGCGGATGATTGGGGGCGTTCCATTCCAACCACATCTGGGACGATCCACGCTCCCCAGCCTTTCATTATCAGTGGTTCTCAACCAGTGGGTCCCCAGATGTTCCTGGACTGCAACTTCCAGAAATCTTCATCACTAGTTGACCTGGCCAGGATTTCTGGGAGTTGAAGTCCAGGAACATCTGGGGACCCACAGGTTGAGAACCACCAGATTACATGATAAGAACCACCAGTGGATCAGACCAAATATCCATCTAGAGAAGAAGGTTCAGAACATGGGGGGGTGTTACGTATTTGGGGTGCTTTTGCATTTTTTCTTTGTTTATGGTGGCTCAGGGATTCTGGGAGTCACGTCGTTAAAAAGTCACCCCCCCAAGCTAGTACAACCTCTGGCGTGGAGTCTAAAACACCTGGAAGGCACCAGATTGTAGGATCCAGTCCTAGTTCTACATCAGCGGTGGTGAACCTTTGGCACTCTAGATGCTTTGGACCACAACTCCCAGAATTCCAAGCCTGTGTTGCCAATGACAAAGGACAGTGGGAGTAGTGGTTCAGAACATCTGGAGGGCCAAAGGTTCACCACTACTGATCTACCAGCAGATGATGAGAGCAGATCTTGGGTGCTTGGATGATCTCTTTTGCTTCCTGGGAGCTATAGCTTCACTGCCCTTTAGGCTCTCGAGATGGGGTTCCGCCCCAAAGAGCTATGTCTCCCACAAAGCACCACAACAGCTTTCTATTTTCTATTCTGAGAGTTAGAGCTCCTCCCCCCTTAAAAAAACAAAAACCAAATAGCTCATCCCTAGTGGAAACACAGAGACTAATTGGCTTAAACGGTTGGATTTTTCCCTGTCCTGCCCCCCATTGCCTGCAAGAAGCCCGATCAGCTACAAGCACAGCAAATAGAGAACACCGCCTTTCTAAGCCACCTTTGATCAACCACTGCTATAATATAATTACCGACATTCATTTGCAGCTGTGATTGTACTGTGTGATGGGTTGTAGCCAGCCTGCAAAGCCGTCTTGGAACTGTGTTCCAAGCGCAAATTAATTTGTTTGCCTGGGAAATAAAATGCCAGCCGACGTAATTTCAGAGATGATCAGACACCACGGAAGTTTTTAAAGTCTTCTTTTGAAAGTTGGTCTTAACTTGCATGAGGAGCCAATGCCTGCTTCTTTTTCTGTCACCCCCACCCCCCCACCCCAATACGGAAGTCACTCGCCTGCTTTCATCTTCTTATTACCTTCCCAGGGTGGTGACATATTAAATAGGCCTGGAAGTCTACAATGCTAAATTGAGGGGAGAGTGCATTTTTAATTTGTCTTTAAAAAAAAAAAAGAAAATCATGTTCATTTCATCGAAGCACCAGCTACTGGAAAGTAAACACAACAGACCCTAGATAAAGATACAAAGTTGGGGAATACTGGCAAAATGGTAGATTTGGAAGCACAGGTATTCGTCCAAACAACTTCCGGCTGTCAACTCCAAAACCAAAGCAGAAACAAGAAACCAAAACTGACAGCCATTGCATCGGCCTACAACCGCAAGCCAAACGAGACCAGGAGCAAATTGGGGTGTTGATTATTAATGTTTATCATTAGGATAATGCTGAAAAGGAGCACTAAAAGAATCACAGTGCTAAAGTATAAATGAAACAACATTCCTGCTGAAGTTCAAGTCTGCATAAGAAGCAGGTTTGCATTACTAAACTCAGTTGGGCATGAGAACTGTGGACTGAAACCCAAGATGTTATTAAGACGAACGCAAAAAGACAGTTCCTGTAGCTAAAAGAAAAAGAAAAGAAAAGAAAAACCTAGATGGAGGATGGAAGAAAATTGAAAAAAACTGACGAGAAGTGAAAGTGAAAGGTGACAGAAGCAGGGTTACAACCTACAGTTTTGAGAGCTAAGTTCCTGATTGTGGAGTCAGAAACTGGTAATTTGGTTCCCCATGGTGTCTACTAGCAGAAGACTACTAGCAGAAGGAATGGCACATCACGTCTGATGATTGTCTGCCTAGAAAACTCTGGAAAGGGTCACCGTAAGAAGTAAATAACTTGATGGCACATGATTATTGCTTGTGTAACATGTGAGAAGGTGATCAGATCAATTTTAAAGAGACATTCCCTCCATCCTTCTTACATGCTTTTCCTATGCAGGATCCCAAGTTCAGTGACCTGTGTCCTCCAATGCCACAATTATTTTGCATCCATTTGTAGCTGCTTTCTTGATTTTAAACACTTGTTTGCCATCAATTAAAGGTGTGCACGTTTCATTGACCCAAGTCTCTTTAAACCAGCTGAAAGCTGCATTATGAATGAGGAAGCCATTTCACTAGAAGTAGCTCCCTCCTGTTAAAAAACAAGCAAATGGTTCTAAACTTTTTTAATGCTTCCTTTAATATTCACTTCCCCCTCGGCAAACAGCCTGTTGATAATCAGAGCAGGCAAAGAAGGTTATACTGCCTAAGGCGATCGCTGTTATGCAACAAAGGCTGCATAAAGATTTGATGAATAAGTAGAAGAGTTTCCTTCAAGGAAACAAAATTGATTCAAGAACACCAAGAGCAGTGCTAACTTCCTGCATACAAGGATGAAGAACACACACACACACAAGAAATATCCTGTGCTTGGGTGTGTGTTGTGTCGTTACAGTTGTGACCGACTCTTTGTGACCCCACATCCATGGACTTTTCTTGGCAGGACTACTGGAGTGGTTTGCCAGTTCCTATTCCAGGTGCCTACAGCACAGCACCTGGTATTCCCTGGTGGTCTCCCATCCAAGTACTAACCAGGGCCGACCCTGCTTAGCTTCCGAAATCAGGTGAGATCGGATGTGCTTAGGGCATCTAGGCAGCTCCATCCCGTGCTGAATCAACATAATTTAAGACAGTATCTAGATGACATAGTTAGAACCAGGGATGTTGGCAGGTCTTTGGGCCTGAGTCCCAAGTCTGAGTCTGAGTCTTTGGTACCAAATTCGTCAAGTCGAAGTCCCTATTAAAAACAATTTCCCCTGCCCCACAAGAAACAAGGGAGGGCTGGGTGGGATCACAGGTTGAGTCTGAGTCATTGAGAAAAAGCAAAACAACACACCCTGAGTGGAGTCAAGTTGAGTCACCGGTGTGGCTTAAGTCCGACATTACAGAGAGTCGCACAACTCAAGTTACCATCCCTGGTTAGAACTGTTTGATAACATTGCAACTGCCATGGCTTCATCCCATGGGATTCTGGGGAATGTAGTTTTTGTGAGATCCTCAGACCTCTCTACTGGAGAAGACAAACTGCAGCCAAGATGTCTCCCCAAACTACAAATCCCAAGATGCCAAGGACAGATAAGTGCAAAGGGCAACTATATCTGTTTTAATGGAGCAAGAATAAATATTTATATTGGAACATATGGATGAAGAATAATGGTGGTAGAGGCAAACATGGACCACTGAGTTGAGGAGATTGGTTGAGAAAACCATTGTTGTTGTTGTTCAGTCATTCAATCGTGTCCGACTCTTCGTGACCCCATGGACTAGAGCTCACCAGGCCCTTCTGTCTTCCACTGCCTCCTAGAGTTTGGTCAAATCCATGTTTGTTGCTTTGATAACACCATACAACCATCTCATTCTCTGCCATCCCCCTTTCCTTTTGCCTTCAATCTTTCCCAACATCAGGGACTTTTCCAAGGAATCCTCTCTCCTCGTGAGGTGGCCAAAGTATTGGAGCCCTAGCTTCAAAATCTGTCCTTCCAATGAACATCCAGGGTTGATTTCTTTCAGGATGGATCGGTTTGATCTCCTTGCAGTCCAGGGGACTCTCAAGAAGACTCTCCTCCAGCGCCACAGCTCAAAAGCATCAATTCTGCGGCGATCAGCCTTCTTTATAGTCCAGCTCTTACTTCCGTACATCACTACTGGAAAAACACTAGTTCTCCTACCATGTTCTCCTACAAAGCCACAACAGACTAACAAGGCTACCAGAGATGGGGACTCAACTTGAACTTGGGACTTGGGAGTGACACCCAAAGTGTGTACACATGAGATGGTGTTGGTTATGCACACACCATTTTTTCTTGTTTATCTTGGACTCTTTATGCTCCAGTCTAGGATTGCTCCCTTCCTAGAGCACTCAAACTGGAAAAAGGCTCAGCTGGTAAAAGGTTGGGTGGGAAAGGATTAGGATAGACCAGTTTCTGGCCCAGCTTCCTGTTTGAAAAGGAAGTTGCTTGCCAAGAGTTGCGTAATCAAGGGCTAATCTTGTGCCAACACTGTCCTCTTTTCTCGAGAGCTTCTTCCACAGGTCCCACTGGTCAACCATCCCTCGTGAACACCAGCAGATCACCTGAAAGACTAAGGCTCCACGCGCTGACCAAAAGCCCCCAGCAACAGATGGAAGAAAGGTTGATTTCTCAGAAAGGAAAACAACAACAACAACCAAGGATTCTGGCTCAGCTTCCTTTTTTAGCTAGCTGACTATGGAACGGAGTTTTAGCCTCTTCATAATTCTAGGTCCTGAAACTCCAGTTTTAAATGGCAGTTAAAAACGGCATGTGCCACTTCCCGAATGCAATTGAGCTTGACAGTCATGCCATCAAACCTAAAAATAAATGACTTCACATCCAAATAATAAGTAATAACAATGTTAGCCTGAACTGGAATTGCAGGGGCAGATTCAAATACAATATTAATTTTGGGGATATGAGTGACTAGGGAGAGATAGAGGCGATGCAACAACCCCTTCATATAGTCAGATTCTCATCTTATCCCTAGGCAACTGGCTGCCGTTCACCTCAGCGGTGCAGCAATTATGTGGCATAATGACTGCGCTGCAAATAAGCAGAGAGGTTTTATTAAACCAAATGAGCAAATCATCGGCGTCTTATTGCCGTTTGATTGACAGTGACAAGTGTCGAGCAGACACGGATGCGAAGATGATAAAGCCGCTCGCCGGAAAGCTCTTGATAATGTTACTCTTGATAAAGTTGCTTCGGCAAATCTTGCTGAGTAAATAAAAGGGAAAGATATGTGATGCATATTAATTCCCGTCATTTGCTCCCTGGCACAAGCCAGGGAGGGACAGAGGAGGCGAGGGAGGAGGGGAGATTCAGCAGGCTGGCATTTCATCTGAATTCCAAAATTGCATTCATGAGTCACACAGACTTTACAATAATATATTAATATTAAAAGTAAAGGTCATTCCGCATAACAGTTAAGCTGCCTGAGCGTCAACCTTTCCATCAGTCTCAGGCTCGGGATTGGGGGGTGGGGGGTGGGGATAGAAAGTGGGAAAGAGAAAACAAGAGTGAAGGATGTGAAAAATGGATGATGGGGAGAGGGTGTCCCCAAGGACCATTGCTTTGAAGGAACATGCCATGAAGTTGGGATGCCTAACCGAAGCACCTAACTGAATGGTGCAGCTATCCGTTTCCTTAACATGTGGTGTCCTGACAGATCTTCTGTTGGGTTTCCCCTCAATGGCCAGCTCTGCATTCCAGCCTGAATCGATCTGATGTTCCGCGTTTTACGACATTGACTTGCATCAATGGGATATCGCGGTCTCTTTCTCCATCGCTCATTCGCCAAGACGACGCGGCAACTGCAAACGTTTGCGTTGTCCCTTCCTCTGAGCATCCAGAGTCGATAACCCCATTTCCGAGTCACCGACTCATAACGCTTGCCCACAACACTCAGCTAGCCTCGACAGTGGAGCCACCTCTCAGAAGGCGGTGGGCTTCACGCAGAGGGAAGTTTTTAAGCAGTTGTGAGGAGGGCCATCTACCTGGGAGGCTTTGTGGATTCTCTGCATGAAGACGGTTGGTGGTGGTGGAACCAGATGCTTCCTGGATCTCTTCCTATTCTACAATTTGGCGGCCAAAATATTCAATACAAGCACTTCCTCGTGGGAGTGGTTCTCTCAGAAGAGACCAAGCATTCCCATTCACTTGAGTCGCTTGGTCCCAACCCCAGCACTGTTTAAGGGAGAAGTCCATCATTTTTCATCCTTGAGCAGGAAGCCAATCTGATCTCAGAGCATGGCTGCATTTTTCTCTTCTTTCCAGGAATTCTAAAAAATGAGTTTACCAAGGATCCAAAGAGTACCTTCTCTTTCCCATGTATTAAAATGAAGAGTGCTAAAATGCAGCCAGGTGTGTGGAGATGTGTGTGTGTGCCTGTGTAGATGTACCCATGCACCATCCAGCCTAAGATGTGGTGCAGCTGTGTTAGACTAGTACATAGAGGGAACCATAAGCCAGTAGTGGTGGACCTTTGGCACTCCAGATGTTTTGGACCACAACTCCCAGAATTCCAAGCCTAGATTGCTAGTTTCACCACCACTGCCATAAACACTTCTCCCCATTGCTGGGAGAGATAAAATGCAATCAAGAACATGTTAGCCAACATTCTGGTGCCTTTCATGATCTCCAAAATCCTCAAATGAGGATGAACCATACATTCTGATGTCCGACAGAGGAGAAGAACAGCTGGGACCCACAGATGGTAGGCCTTCAACAACCCAAGAGACTGGGACCCAAGTTAAAAGAAGGTACTGTACATAAACTTGATTCATTGCCAAAGGCTAAGACTTTCTAGAATCCAGAGAATGACCAGCCAAGAAATGCTAGAACAAATGAATAAAGCTCAACACATCAGAACAATTGATTAACAAAAGCTGGAGTACTTTTGCCGTGCAATGAGAAACAAAACAAAAATGCTGAATGTTAGAGGTGGCCATTTAAGATAAACTTTCCTGCCAAGGAAACTCCATGGACATGGAGTCACAAAGAGTCGGTCACGTCTGTAATGACAACACACACACACACACACACACACACACACACACACAAATGAGGAGAGAGGGGAGGGGGAGGTTATTTTGGCTGAAGGGTTCTGGAGATCTGTTACAACACGACATCCTTGTTTAGAGGCCTCTAAAACTTGTTTAGAGTCCTCCGGACTCTGAGTGGGATTTGAGGTCGCACTGAAATCAATCTGGGTAGTCCACAATTAATTGCAATTCAGCTGATTCTGATGCAAACCCTATTTTCTTATAGTCCACAGGCTGGGCGGAAATCATGTACGTAACACTATAGAAATCAGATACGAGTGAACCAACAGACAGTTTGAATTGAAGTACATTGGTCATGGTCCAAGTGCAGAACCCAGAAGCCAGATACACGACCACTGACGAAAAACCCTTTCTCATCAGTGCATGGTCTTTTCACCATCTCGCTCCCACCGCTGGCCGTTTTGGAAATCTGGAGGAGAAACAGCCATGTCGATAAGGAACATGTCACTGCCTAGGCAGGCTCCGCAAGGGAAACAGCTACTGTAAATAAAAAGTCTTGGTTTTGGCAGGATGGAGCAGGCACGGATGGTGGATAAATCAGGATTTGGGTCTTTTCTGGAAGACCTTCACAACAAAATCTCCATGCATGTTTCACTGTTGGGATCATTTCCATCCATGGTGTCTTTTGCCTGTTTTGGAAACTGATGCTAGATATTCCCGCTGTTCTTTGTTCCTTTGTTAGTATTTAGTTACCTCTTTGGCAATAGCCTTGTTTGTCACTGTATACTAAGGGGAGTGGGATGGGGGAAAGGTTTATGGCTTTAAAGCCAATATATGTCTATATATGTATGTATGTGTGTGTGTGTGTATACACGCGCATATTAATTCCATTGTCCCAGAATGGCCGATTCTATCCATTTTTTAAAAAATCAGCTTACTTATAAGATATTAGAACCATTATTGCTTCCTTTAATATTCGTGACCTACCCCAGGAAATGTATCACAACTTGGCATTTATTAGCACTAGGCAGAAGTAAGGGGCATGTTATTTGATTTGAATAACAGCTTGGAGCTACCGTTTGAGTCGAGAAATATATTAGTCAGAAACAATCTCATTTAATAACACCGAAACTAATAAAAGGAGGTTTGAAGTATCCAACTTCTTCAAAATTGAATTTATGAATATTGCTTAGTAGGATTAATGATAATAAAAAAACCTACCCCAAACCTGTTTGTCACATTATTACCTTATTTTTCCATTTAAATGCAAAACTGGGGAGTCAATGAGCCCGCTGGATCGCAGATTGAGTCGAACGAAGCCATTACATACACACAGACACTTGGAAACTGGTGATAAACTTTAATTACAAGGTCAGGGTAATCAAATTACAATCAAATGGCCTTGCATAAAATCTCTGTTTGAAATTAATCAGAGACGATTCTACAATTCTGTACTACTGCACTTCTAGATGTAGGGAAAGCCATTTCATTTTCATTTAAAAGTCACCTTAAAGACTTTCACCTTCTACGTCGCTTAATTTGATTTCGTAAGGGTTCCCCCCCTGCTGCCGCAATAATGCAGGTGTATCTCTAGATTTTTAAAAATTAATCAGTTTTTTTTTTTAAAAAAATGGCAAAATACATGCGGTGATTTAATGAGCACATATTTTTGATAAGAAGGTATCTTAAATTGCAGAATATGGAATCCCTCCTCAATGAAATTAAACTGTGGAGTGGAACCCAATAAGGTGTATGCCTGAAGAATGTCTACCACAGAAGATAAGCAGCGAAACTTATCCTGCTGCAGAAACCCCATATTAGGGGATGCATTTTTAAAAGAGATATTAGGATTCCACAGTCATTCATTTAATTTTAGAGGTCTGTGAACCTTTTCCTTAAAACCCTGCAGGCATCTTACAACATTTCAGGACATAATATGAGTCTTTAAGTGCCATGTCCTTATAGAACTTTGACAATCAGTAGCCTGATCTAGTTTCTCTCTAAAGCTATTCTAAACAGAGCACCTGTGCTCACTGCAGACCAATGGCTTAAATTCCTAAGCCAGAATGTTCTTCTACACCCCAGGCCGTGCTTCCCATCTATTTTTCCTTGAAGGATAACTTGCAGAAGATGGTATCTCTTATTACAAAATATTGCAGTCTTCTTCTCTTTATAGTATTGAGGATTTCTAACTTTTTATTCATGTGCTGCAATACAGCCACATTAGTGACTCTGGCTGTCCAAGGTATATTCAGAATGTGTCTGTACATTCACATTTTGAAATATAATACGAGTAGTTAAAAAATCCCAACAATTTAATAGGCAGGATTCGCTGACATATGAAAAATGTCTAGCAGAGGTACTGAGCATTGCATTTATTTCCCATCCAGCTTGAAGTTCGAAATAATAATAATAATAATAATAATAATAATAATAATAATAATAATAATAATAATGGTGTGCCATCAAATCAATGCTGATTTGAGGCAACCCCTTATTTCAGGCTTTTCTAAGTAGAGAATATTCAGAAGTGCTTTATCCTTCCCTTCTTCAGGGGGTACCCTGGCCCAACTGGCCTAAGGCCACACAAACTGACCTTACTCAGAGAAGGCACAGTTCGGGAACCATAAGAACCTAAGAAGAGCCAGTGCTGGATCAGGCCAAAGGCCCATCTAGTCCAGCTTTCTGGATCTCACAGTGGCCCCACCGGATGCGCCTGGGAACGCACAAGACTAGATCTCTGTCTCCTGCTACCACTCCCCTGCATCTGGCCCTTGAAGGACCCTGGTTATAAGCCTGGAGATTACACCTCTCCATCCTGGTTTGTAACCTGGGATGGACTTTTCCTCCAGGAATCTGTCCAATCCCCTTTGAAGGCATCCAGGCCAGAGGCCATCACCACCTCCTGTAGCAGGGAGTTCCCCAGACTAACAACACGCTGGGTAAAAAAAAAAATTCTTTTGTCTGTTCTCACTCTCCCAGCCCTCAATTTGAGTGTTATGTCCCCTAGTTCTGGTATTTTGTGAGAGGGAGAAGAGCGTCCCTCTATCCACTTTACTCATGCCCTGCATTATTTTGTACGTCTCAACCATATACCCCCTCAGGCACTTTTTTCCAGACTAAAGAGCTCCCAACCTCTGCCCCCACAGATACCTAATAACTCAGCAAGTTAGGTTATCTGGCTGCAGAGATGGAGGTTGAGAGCTTGATTTCCCCACAGAGCATCTCAGAAGTGCTCGCAAAAGAGGGAAAAGTTAAGCCACTTCCAAGTAAAAAGGTGTTGACCTGACAAGACATAATTGTTAGATTTGTTGCACTATTTCCATTCAAGCCCCAATTCACATCAAATTAGGTGAAGGTGGGGGTTTCAACCAAGAAAAATATATATACAAATTTTCAGCTTGCGTAAGTTTGCATAGTTTGAACAGAATCTCAGTGCATCACACTAATATTTATTTATTTATTTGAGGGACCTGCCAGGATTGACTGTTATAATTTGTGGATCCCTATCTCAATCCTGCAAGGTCTCGTCTTAAAAAAAACCACCGATGGACTTTTCTGTTTGTAAAGCAAACACAGAAGAACTGTCCAATGGATTGGAAAGACACAAACAACCCAGTCCATAGTTCTAATGTTCTAATGTTCTAATGTTCTAATGTTCTTTCTTTCTTTCTTTCTTTCTTTCTTTCTTTCTTTCTTTCTTTCTTTCTTTCTTTCTTTCTTTCTTTCTTTCCTCCTTCCCTTCCTTCCTCTTGTTTTATTTTATTTATACGTCATCACCAGTTTCACACCATGGGTGCAAAAACCCAATTGCAGAAGCACTAGTACCTCCACTGAGGTGGACAGAAAATGTCTTGCTGTCTCACAAGCAAGGACTTTTTTGTGGCTCTTTTTCCTCCTTTTGTGCACAAACAAGGATGCAACAGATGGTTTGGCTACAGTCATGAAGAAGTGCACATGTGCACGAAATATCACATTGAAATATGAAAGTTAGTCTTTAAGGTGCCACATGTTTGTGTCTTTTGTTTTGTTTTGTTTTGCTTTTCTTTGATTTTTGCCTGTACTCTTCAAAGTAAGCTGTGATACCCGACAGCTCTGAGCCATTAACATCTATACATCATTACTGCAAAGGAAGCCCTTTTTCAAGTGTATTCAGTGGGGCTTACTCGGATGAAACAGGCATTAGGATTTCAACCCAAAACATCTCAAAGAAATTGTGCTGTCTGTGGTGGATACAGGTAGGCAGGCTGGAGAGGTGTATGTGCTTAGAGTGTATTTTATCTAGGCTGTAGATGGAGCCATAACACAATTTTTCTGACTTCATATTTATGATGAAAACACTCTTAAAAAGTCATCCTCCATTCGAGGGAGAATAAATTCTTTGGACTGAAATATACGTATATGAAGGCTTCATACATATATTTTTAATCTTGCCTCTGTGTTCTTTAAACACTGTCATACGTAGTAACGATCTGGAATGCGTTTATCCAGAAATAAGTGCTGCTGAGTTTGGTGAGGCTTACTCCCAAGTAAACGGTTCTAACGATTGCAGTGGCGGCGGCACATTATCCTCTTCAATCAATGCTCTGAAAAAAAGAACAAGAACAAACAGAACAGCTTTGATCCTGGTCGGACCGACTTCGCAGATATGCTGTTCCCGGGGAGTTCCTGCCCTTTCGTTTTCAACACAGCCACTGCTCAGACCCCAGGTTGAAACCGTCCAGCAGGATTTGCCCAAGTTGTGTCGCTTTTGAGATGGAGTTCCAAGCCCCTGTGTGAGTCAGGAACCAATGGGAAAGGTTGATAACCTCTGTAAGTCTGGCCTACCTTGCAGGTCTGTTGTGAAGAGAAAGTAGGAGTGAGCTGAGGCACGTCAAGGGCCTTGAGCTGGATGGAGGCATGGGAGGCCATAAATGTAACAAACAAACAAACAAACATCTGAGCAGAAGGAAAGTGAGTGGGCAACTGTTATCGGTTTTAAATTAGATTTTTTTCTTGATACTAAGTAATCCAGGCATTCATTAAAGCCCCTTAAAATGTTCGTAATGCAACACCATCAGCGAATGTGCGATAAAAAAACTAAAAGTGCACGTAAAGGCTACAAGAAACAACTCTCTCTCTCTCTCTCTCACACACACACACACACACACATACACTCCCTCTCCCTCTCCCTCCCTCTCTCCCTCTCCCTCTCTCTCTCTCTCTCTCTCTCTCTCTCTGACACACACACACACACACACACACAGTGTACCCTCGTGTAACAAATGGTTTGTATAACATAAAATCTGTACAACATAAACAATTCTGGAGAGAGGGGAAAATTTGCTTAACAGAATTGCCTATGGGGAGAATCCGTGCAACATAAAAATGGTTGCAATTAGGGATTAACTCTGTTTTCAATGCACTCCTGTGGGAAATTTGTATAAAGGAAAATTTGCTAAACATAATTTTATTTGGAATGAATTACTTCCTTTATACGAGGTACCACTGTGTGACTGTCTGTCTGTCTATCTATCTATCTATCTATCTATCTATCTATCTATCTATCTATCTATCTATCTATCTATCTATCTCGTATAAAGGAATTAATTCGTTCCAAATGAAATTATGTTAAGCAAATTTTCCTTTATAAAAATTTCCCGTAGGAATGCATTGAAAACAGAGTAATCCCTAATTGCGACCATTTTTATTTAAAAACAACAGAGTAAAACACTCATTATTTTCAAGTCACTTGAGAGGGAAAAAAACTGAAGACCGAAAAAGCAAAATGGCACGGAACTTGGAAGCTTCTTAGTAGAACGCTCTTAAAAAGCAACTTTTGGAAGGAAGGAAGGAACTGTCACCGTAGCTTTGTTCCTTACTTTTGTGGGGTGATCGGCTCCCCAGTTTTTAAATGTAGTTCAAACCAATGTCGCAGCAGTTTGCAAATGGAGTGAAGGCTTCCAAGGTGGTGGCTTTGGTTCCAGAGTGGTATGAGAGAGGGAACTGGAGGAGAATGAAGGAGAGACACAGGGAGGGACACAGAACAGTCCAGGGCAATCATGGACCAGGAGACCTAGCCGCAGAGTCTGGGGGACCCAAGTCTAATGACAAACGGTTTGTTCCAGGCATTGCAACTGAGGCTCTTGTGGTGAAGGGCTTAAGTGTGACTCGAAAACAAACAAGGTCCATCGTTGGGCAGCTGCTGTATAGGGAGAGGTTTCACTTGGGCTGTTACTTCATGTCCTACCTTGTTCCGCTACTAGTTTTGTACCGTGACAGCATTGGTCGCAATCACGTGGTTTTTGTCCCTGTTTAGTCCCTGTTTCCGTTTTCTCGCGGTCGTGATAACTTGTCTCGTGACATGGTCTTGTTTCGTGACAAAATCTGGGTTTGTCTTGCTTTATTAAGCCTTTTTTACTCTTCGATTTATCTTTTTAAATATTTTGAAATGCTGTTATTGCATGTACCGTACATTACGGAATCAGAATTTACGTTTCGATAGCTTGGCTCACTCACTGAGACAGCTATGCTGGTTGCTCCCCCTCCCCTCATGCTTGGAGAAGGTTCATTATAATCTGCATTGTTCTGGATGGATTGAAGTTTGTGGATTATCCTCTGGGAGCTGGTAGATCTTCCTGCAACCCTTCGCACGCCAAATCTTTGGCCCTGGAATGCTCTCTGCTCAGCAATCCAACTGTACTTTCTCCTCTATTGCCGTCTTTTAGCAGCGAACAATGTGGCGCATTTATCAGGTCAATTTTATTTTTTTGGCTTAACTCCTGTAATGCTTAATAAAGACTAATACTACAAGCCCTGTAACAATCCATTTATGGATTTGGACTCGTCACAGCCGGTTCTTCACAATCCAGGTATTAAGAAAATGGGATCTTTTAAAAGGGAGGGGAATTGAGCTACTCAGTGTTTTCGCAATTAACCAGCAGTTCTCTGGAAGAACATGGCAGACTCTGGTGCAATAATAGGCTTACCAGTCTTGCATGCGTTCTTCGTCTCCACCCCAAACATTTCTGAGAAAAATAATAATTCTGGGGGAAAGCTTATGCGCCAAACAGCATAATGTATATTTGTTTGTCAAATTAATGACTACAGAAGCGTCAAAAGAAAGGACAGAAGGAAGACGTTTTCATTCAAACAAGATATTTATGCTGCTCAATAATTACAGCACCATGGATGCCAGCAAGGAAGAATAAGCATCTTGTAGACACATCGAGGCGAGCAAATGCCGTTTGTTATAAGCACTCAGGGATTGCAGCGCTTTTCATCAGAGATGGAGGCTGATGCCAAACAAAGTTTGTTCGGCTTGGCAGTGCCATAAAAAGCAAATGAATCTAGGAAGATGGCAAACCCATGGCCTCACAAGGACCCAAGTATCTTGCAATCTGTGCTTAAAGCACATGGGCAGAATTGAGCCCATCTTAAGCACTGTTGTTTCGTATTGTTTCCCCCGAGAGAGAAACAGACGAAAAAAATATAATCCTATACTAAATCAAGTTGGAAAGGGTTTAGATATGAGGCCATTGGGTCCAAACCCCTGGAATCCCATTCAAAGCAAGTCTGAGAGATGGTGGTCCGATTTTTTCTTGAATGGCTCTAGCGCTGGAATGCTCACCACCTCCCAAGGTCATTGGTTCCATTGTTGTACTGCTCTAACAGTTAAGAAGTTTTCACTCATATTCAGCCTAACTTTGGATAGTGGATAGAGGAACACTCTTCTCCCTCTCACAAAATTCCAGAACTAGGGCACATCTACTCAAATTGAGGGCTGAGAGAGTGAGAACAGACAAAAGGAAATGCTTCTTTACCCAGTGTGTGGTTAGTCGGTGGAACTCCCTGCCACAGGAAGTGGTGATGGCATCTGGCCTGGACAACTTCCAAAGCGGATGGGCAGATTCCTGGAGGAAAAGTCCATCATAGGTTACAAACCACGATGGAGATGTGTAATCTCCAGGTTTAAAACCAGGGTACTTCAAGGGCCAGATGTAGGGGAGTGGTATCAGGAGACAGAGATCTAGTTTTGTGCGCTCCCAGAGGCATTTGGTGAGGCCACTGTGAAATACAGGAAGCTGGACTAGATGGGCCTTTGGCCTGATCCAGCAAGTCAAGGCTTATCTAAGGCAGGGAAGTCAGCCAGCTAGGTCTTCTGTCCCGATGAGCACTACTTTTGATTGCTGTTGATTCTTACTTTTTATTGTACACCGCCCCGAGTTCCGTCTCGGAAGATGGGGTGGTATATAAATATAATAAATAAATAAATAAATAAATAAATACTTAGGTTCTGTCAAGTCTGGGTCCTCTGTGTGAGGCTCTCAGAAAGGAGAATTATGGAAATCACAGTCCAAGAAGCACACATTCCTGGCGCTAAGAGAGAAGACATATTTTAACCTTCAGAGAACGTGAGAATGGAGAAATGAAGATGGCATCAGAGACTGCTTTTTTTCTGTTTGTTTGTATGTCGCAAAACAGACTAATCAAATACATATTTTGGGGAGGGTGGGGAGAAGAGGAAACAATGGATAAATGACTTCCTGAAATTGGTGAACCTTCTGGATGTCATTAAAGGGAGATTAAATATAGACACTAACTGTAAGAAAGGCAAAATCTATTAAGGCGAGCATCCATGTCCCAACGAAAGGGAAGCGTTGAGAAATTTCTCCAGAACTGTTCTCCCAGGCTCCATTGGGAGTTATTTCGGGAAGAAGCGGCTATCTGACTGGATAATTAATGGGTCAAGACCAGCCTTCAGAGGCCTCAATCTAAATATACCCAAGACCTTTTTCTAAAGGGGAAAGTCTGATTTATCTCTTTTGGGTACCAGGACTGGCACTTGGGAAAGAACATGGGGTTGTAACGGCAGCTCTACCCCCACCCATCCCGCAACCCCAGGATAAGCTGGAAGCTCCTTTCGTGCATCACAGTCGTCACCACTTCCACATCTGAACATGGCGAAGGAGCCCTTTGAAACCCATAAGGCTTACACTTTTAGGGGATCTCTCCTTGCACAGAGTTAGAAGGATACCTGTGCTCACACAGGGCAATTCCTCACATCATTTTACACAATCAGGCTTCTGGTCAATATGCATAGTTCATATTTAGAAGTAGTGTTAGCAATGACTGGTTGTCCTAGCACCTGCTTTTCCTCACCTCCATATCTTGCATCTTGCTTTGCTTCGAGATTGGGTATCAAACAAGCTAGAAACAGGCTTAGCTTGCAAGCCTGATTACCCGGGGATCTTTAAGGATCACACATTACCACAGAAATGTGATAATCACGGGGAATATGAAATTCCCCTTAACTTCTATATCTAGAAGCGGTTTTCATTGGAAGCAGTGAGAAGGACATTATAACACTTCATGGCTGAAGTGAATTCCTACTGATGTGAATTCCTAAAATCAGAGAATGTGTTTAGGCTATGGTCTGCTCTCTTTTAATCTTAACATTCCCACAAATCCCAGGATTGGAGGATCAAAAAGTGCTGGGATACCTTTGGACGGCCACAAAATTGTAATCCGGCAGGGCAATGCAGTGTTTCATTTATCTGGGTTCACATCCAATAAGGAATGAAGACTCGACTTGCAGGACTTGCTACCAAGTCTGACTTATGTCTCACTGGTGACTTGACTCAAACTCAGTGGTTGTTTATTTATTTATTTATTTATTTATTTATTTATTCAACTTATACTGCTTCACGTGGTGACTTGACTCAAACTCAGTGGTTGTTGTTGTTGTTGTTGTTGATGATGATGATGATGATGATGATGATGATGATGATGATGATGATGATGATTTTTCAATCACTGAGGTTCAACTCATGACTTGGATCCCACCCATCTCCTCCCTGTTCTTTTTTTTGGGGGGGAGGGGGTGTTTTTGTCATGGACTCAGACTTTGGGCTTGACACTCAGGACTTGTTATCAAAGCCTCAGGCTCAGGACTTGAAGACTTGCCAGCATCTCTGCCGTTGCATAGAGATGCAAATTTTGTGGAAACTTTGGAGGAAAAATCAGAGGGGACACACACCCCTGTGCCCTCCTGCAATGGTTCTGTTTTTCCCCAAGTCCCCCCCCCCATGGTTTCAGAATTTCCTTACATTTTACATATCTGTTCTCAAATAAGTGGCAGATTAAGTTTTTTTTTTTTTATAAAAAGGAAAAGGAAACTCAGAACTGTGTTTTGCAAAACCAAGTACGGTATATGTGAATAGAAGTACCTGTATATTTGTCATCATAAGGAGAGTCTATGCGTATAAATCTCACACAAACCACAAAACCCTGCATCTGAAGAGAACTCATTTGCACCTTAAGAAAAAGATTAGCATATATTTACGGAGCCTGGTTGGGATTAAATATAGGCACTCTTGGTTACAAAATATCCAGACGGTCTGATTTGCTTAATCTATGCTTAATGTAAGCTAATAAATCTGTTTGATAATGCTTCTGTTTAATTAGGCAAACACTTGTGGGCGTTTTGAAAGAACAAACACCATCTAATTAAGGGGAATAATCAGGGCCAAACCCAACAAAAATAGATTCCAAATGATGTGGATATTTCCCAGTCAACCACAACATTGCATTTGCTAAATGCAAAAAAGATTTTAACTACTGTGTGCAATGTACTTCCAGTGCAATCGTATTTAGGTCTACTCAGAATACAGCTCTAATGAGCACACTGAGCTTTACAGTTAGGTGCACATGATCACACTGGAAGGAAATAAAATCTCCGTATCCCTAGTTAGAAAATGTATTCGGTTTTACCAAATATGTGTCTCAGGCACGCACAACTAATTAATGATGTGCCACCATTTTGCGTCTACCTATTACGTGTCTTTTATATGAATTTACCATACACGATCATATAGACTTTGTGTTTATAACCACTTATAACCTTGTGTGAATGCATTGACACTGTGTTTTCAATGTTAGTTTCCATCCCTCATAACGTTTACATGGATTTTTTACTCTCTCTTTAACTGCTCACGTTCTCTTGTAGCTTTAACATAATGCTGCCTTTTAATGCTGTAAGATATCCCTCAATTCCCTGTTCTCAATACATGAACATGTCTTAATTCGGGCATGTCGAAACTTCAGCCCTCCAGATGTTTTGGACCACAACTCCCCAGCCCTTTGCCATTGGAAATATAGGCTTGGAATTCTGGGAGTTGTGATCCAAAACATCAGGAGGGCCAAGTTTGGACATACCAGTCTCAATTGTACTGGACTCTAAGCTGCCTTGGGTCATTTTCCAAGGAGAAAGGCGGGGTAAAAATACTCTAAAACAAATAAACAAATAAATAAATCATGCCCGTTCCAACTTATGGCGACCTTTCTTGTAGTTTTCTAGGTAGAATGGAACAAAATTTTGGGGAGCAGAATATTCAGACGTGGTCTGCCATCCCCTTCTACTGGAGACAACCTGGGACTGTCATGGTTCTCCAATTCTGAGCTTCCCATGGCTAGGTACATCCTGCCGAACACAACAGGACTTCCCTCCGAGCTGAAAAGCGCAGGACTCCACGGCTAGGTGGCAATCTAGTGCGCCTTCAGTTTTGCTGAGACAATTGCCATTTACTTTCAAGTATACCCCAAGGATGTCAATGGCACGTTGCTAATGTACTGTCGCCATGGTCTTCTTTCTAGATTTCTGTAGGGAAATTGGCTACTCATAATCAATCATATACTACATTTCTCTCCATCACAGCAGCCTGTGACCTGCAGGAACAGCTGTGTGATGATATAGAAAAAAGATTACTTGGCCTTTTATCGATCGAGCTGTGAGCAGTCAGAATCCAGAGGCTTTCTCATTGCGGGCCTCAAAATAACATTTTATTCAAAGACAAAGTCTCCCCTTTGAGGAAGGGAAGGGAGGAGGGGGAACACTTTTTTCTGTTCCCTCTCTCGAGACATAAGGAAATAATTGTACATTCTATCACGGTGCCAGTTTGACTGAACATATTAAGGGGAGAAAACCCTGTATTTTACCAAATCCACAAAAATCCCAGACAGATTGTTATTCAAACATGTGTAAGGGATGTTTGGTATTTGGAACCGGCGCTGTTGGACGGCTAACTATATTGTCATTTTCTTCTAAGAAGACGTGATGGAATGAATGTAGAGGGGCTTTTTTGGGGGAGATGCATGCCCATTTTACCACTGTATCATTTGGGATGAGCAGAAGGTGGGGGTCTTATGGGATGAGTATTTGGAAGCCTCTGTATGTTTTGGGTTTCCAACTACCATCAAGTCAAGGGTAGGGGAGTTATGGAAACATCCAAAACAAGGAGGTGGGTGAAAATTTTCCCAGCCTCAGTTTACATTAGCAATTCTCTGTCATTCTCTAAGTCATTTTGAGTTCACATCCCAAAATCTCAAAGTGTTGGCCCTAGAAGCAGAGGCTTTTGATAGTTGAGGTCTAAAATGTCTGAACAACACTTAATTATGAACCGCTAACCTACATTAATCCTGCATTTTATATCTTGGCTTACTGAGGGCTTTGGTCCACTCATTTCTTCTTTCAGTTAAGCTGCCTTTAAGATCACGATGCATACCAGTAACCGTATATCCATCTTAACCAAAGTGGCAAAAATGGCTGAAATCCAGTAATCTTACCCAAAGTGGCAAATCCAATGGATGAAAACTAAAGTAAGCCCATTTAATAAATGGAATTTACGGATTTGGCTCACAAACTTCCCCCTCGGCCTACTCTAGTTGGAACACGACTGGGCTTTAGCCGGTGGCTATCAGCTTTAGAATAAGTCAGGATAGTGATCCTACTCTGAACAGCAGTTTAATATCCATACTTGTTATGAAGCTGTTAACCAGTGTTTCCTGGGTCCATTAAAAAGATGAAACAGAGATGGGCAGATGCTACCCATTTGGTGGTTCGTGCCAGTTCGTTTATTGGCAGAACAGATGTTTGGTGCTTCCCTGCTCTGCCTTCTCTCCTTTTGAGTGGGTGCCCGCTGGGGGAGGCGGGGCTTTGAAGTGCTGAACACCTTTTCAGCCAATAAACAAACTGGCACGAACTGATGAACCAGCAGTTTGTGCCCATCTCTAATAAGAACCCATGATTAATCAAACATTTCTAAACTTGACTGCTCTCTATATACAGAGGACCCGTAGCATGCACGGGCCAAGTTTTGTTCCATTTTTAGATTCACGGCCAAGGTTTACTTTACAGATGGTGGTCCTCTATTGCTTCTTGTTTTCCCCTACCTATCAGACTTAGCTTTTGATTTGACTTTGTCAACAGCTCTGTTTGAAGGTGTTGGTTATTCAAAGTCCCATCTAATTCAAATCCAGTTTGACCACAATGAGTTAT
Organism: Phrynocephalus forsythii; assembly: GCA_029282475.1. Classification (NCBI taxonomy): domain Eukaryota; kingdom Metazoa; phylum Chordata; class Lepidosauria; order Squamata; family Agamidae; genus Phrynocephalus; species Phrynocephalus forsythii. Next base: position 4,963,197 of record JAPFRF010000013.1, read on the forward strand.
CCAAAGGGAGACGAGGGCCCTTGGAATTATCCACTGGGAGATACTCAAGTTGCTTGCCCGGGTTTGGTGAGGTGCACTCATATTTCAATTTAAACTGTAGATGGCTATTTGTAAAGTTGCATCTATAGATTGGTGTGTGTTTGTTTGTCTGTCTGTCTATCTATCTATCTATCTATCTATCTATCTATCTATCTATCTATCTATCTATCTATCTATCTATCTATCTATCTATCTATCTATCTATCTATCTATCTATCCTTTTATTCTATCCTTTTTGATTGACACTGTCTAGCCCAGGCAGCATATTTAAACTTTGATACTAATTTGATGGAATTTTATTCCATTAAGCCAATTTCCCTTGGCTCCCATTTATATTATGGGATGCATCAGCAAATTGTTGTAAATTGGAAGATGTTGGCCTGCTACAACTCGAAAGAAAAATAATCTGAATATACCACATTTGTTTTTGCTCTGTTCTTTCTTTTGGGAATTAGCTTCTTTTCTGTCCATAACTTACCAAGGTATTTTAATTCTCTTTTAAAATCTATGTTCTTGAAGTGCTTCAGTGTACCATTATGGTATCACACCCTTAAGAAACAAAGTTTGAACAGTTGCTATCCGCTCTCCTTGAAATGGCGATGTAGGAATATGTAGACAGAAGCAGAACTTGGGAAGTTACTTTTTAAAAAATAATTATTTAAAGTATATGACATAATATTTAAATGTTTAATTAACCTCCTGCCATGATAAATTTTATGTTCTTTCTTTTTTCTTCTTTCTCTTCTTTTCTTGACTCTTCTGACCCATTCTTCGTCTACTCGCATTTATTTAAACGTTTACATCATGTGATAATGGTATGTTGTGAAACTGTGTAATTATAAAGCGTGTGCTGTATATCAACTGATACACTAATATAAATAAGAATATAAAAAAACATTTAAAGTATATGACAATATAATACACAGCTTGGGCAGAACATAGGTGGTGAGATAGATCCATAGTGAAATGTCTTGTTTGTTTTAGAAACAGAGACTTAAAAGCAGGGGGAGAACAGAGATCTTAAAGCCCCCCTCCCCAATGTCTGCTGTAACTCATTTCACTACAAAATTATTTGTCTTTTTTGCATCAACACTGAGCAATGTCTCCTCTTTGGAAATTACAAAGGAACTGGCATTTGACATCCAGAGTGGAAATCCCTGCTCCACATTTGATGAAGCAGCATCTAGCCAAAGAGACAGCCTGCTCGGGAAGAACAACAGAAATATTACTACAAAGTAGCACAAGACTGTAACTTAAGTTTTGCACGGAGTCATTTCAATCCACCGTCGTTACTGAGAACAGTTCACACGGGATGTTGCCTTATTAGTCCCTCTGGAAAGATGGCAAGCAAGCCGTTTACATCTGGGATTCTCACAGCCTTTGCACCCCAGCTGTTTTGAACTACTCTTGGCCATGCCGGAGAGGGTTTCTAGGAGCTGACGTTGAAGAACATCTGGAAGGCCAAGGGTTGGGAAGGTCACTGGGATCAATAATGTGAAGCGCCAGCAGTGGTCCAAATCTTTCCCAGCCAGAAGCAGAGCCGCCCTTAGATCCCACAACCACCCCTGGCTGCTAACTGGGTCCTAACTGGTGGTATTTTATCCCAGCCACCCATGCCCTATCAACTCCTCTCCTTGATTGGCTTTGACTGGTTGGCATTAGCCCACGGTGCACCACATTTAGCTGAGTAAATATGAAAGGAAAGGGTGACAAGGCAAGGCACTAAGCTGTGAGATGTCCAGACTGGGAAGCAAGAATGAGGGAGATCTCCAAGTATAACAAAGTGAGAGGGGGAGGCTGGCTGCAGAGGCAGGGTGTTTTTTTTTAATGGCGGGACATGGTGCAATTTAGGGTTCTCCTACATCCTCTCACTGGAGGTGGCCACTTGCCTAAGGGTAGGAGTGTCCTTGACTTCATCTAGACCAGTGGTTCTCAACCTTCCCAATGCCGCGACCCTTTAATACAGTTCCTCGTGTTGTGGTGAGGAACCCTTGCCCTGCTTGGAAGAGGCCACAAGCCCCCTTTGGCAGGCCACTGCCGCAGGGGCCATAGAGAACTTTCCTCTATATAGGCACCCTCAGCCAATCCGGTGCCATTGACTGACATCCCCTCCAACCTATCAAGCTGTAACTCACTCTTTCCTCCCCCTCCTTCAGACCCAAGCTGTTTGTGCCCTTTTCTTCACTAACTCATGGCAGCCCCTGTGAAATGGTCATTCGACACCCCCAAAGGGGTCCTGACCCTCAGGTTGAGAACCACTGATCTAGACCAATACTCTGCTTTAGACTGTACTCCGACTCTTAGTGCATCTAGATTAATCATTATTAGTACAACAACAGGACCCTGATATCCGTGGAAGGTTGGTTCCAACCTCCCATAGATTCTGAAATCTGTGGACAATCACAAATGCTAAATGTATAGTATAGCAAAAGGGTGGAAACCCAGAAAAAATATTTTAACATGCATTGCCAGATACCATGCCTATAATATATTCATACTGTGAGTAAGTGAAACCGCGGATATGGGGGTCTGACTATACCTATTTATTTAGTTAGTTTACTCAATCCTTTTTTCCTAGCAGTATTCCACATCTCTTCCTGAATACACCGCGGATTAAATGTGGGTTTCGCCACAAGCAGCCGCGGCACGGACTCCTCTCCTTTTACTTTTGAATAGCTTCACAATTTTGGCCTCTGCCTTCTGCCTGCAAACATTGAAAAAAAAGTGCACTTTGGCTTTAAATCACAAGGGTTTTCAGTAAGAAGGATCCGATTTGCTAATTTTTCCATACAGCCTGCGATGGCTGTTTGATGAGACCAAAGAGGAGAACACAGGGCAATTACTGATGGCATGGATAAGCACCGTTGTATGGCTGGATTTCTAGGTCTCACTGGTGTTAGTTGGACTCAGCCGAATGCCATGTCCCGGTTGCTGTTCTGTTATCCTTTGAGACACGCAAACGTTCTTATCTGGCTTCCTGGCTGGCGTTCTCCTTGAGGGCTTCTGTGACGCGGTCGCCCCACCAAGGTCTGTGAGACCCTTGGGAACGGGGGCTTTGCCGTGACTTCTTTATAAGGAAGAGATTTTGTTTGGGGTTGCAAAATATTAGGTGAATAATACAAACCTCCTGCCGAGATCCTGCCAACCCCTTTGCGAAAAGCCCCTGGGTTAATCTTGGTGACAAATCTAGCTGTTTCAAATTACCAAAATGCATCATAATGAGGCGTAATGAGAATATGGCGGTCAGGAGCCAAAGAGTGCTTGGAAATTGACGCGAAACCCCAGTGCAAGTGAGAACACAAACATGGCCCTGTTTCCTGGGGAAGGGAAGGAAACGTCTCTGTCTGCGGTTTTCTAGAACGTTCCGCAGGAATCCCTTGTCGGGAGAACTGGCCCAAGTTGGTCCGTGGATAGCGTGAGTCCCTGAAGACCAGGAATGAGGGAGAGGGGAAATGAATGGCTGAATCCAGAGACTTCTGTGGTTAAAAATATATATATTCTGCTGGCCTCTTGATGCACATCAACAAATTAATATTGTATGGCTGCCATTTCAAAGGCTGCTTACGGCAACGAGACGTATCTGAAGCCATTAGAGCACAGATGGTTGAAACTAGATGCAGATATACTTATGTGCTCCCCCCCACCACACCAACTTTTCATTTATGCTGCCTTTCCTCCCCTCTTGAACTGTAATGAATTGTCTCATAATCTATTCCATCTACTTGCCATTAGCAGGCTCCGAATGTTCACAAATAAGAGCAAAGAACTCATTTTCCACTGCTTTAATCACACAAAGAGGGAATGCCTAATTCTTTAAATGAAATGGTCTGTGAGCACTGGAGTGGAGATTTAATATATCACGGCAAATTAGGTAGATTTTAATAAATTACTTATCTCTCTGAATACTTTACATATGCTCGCGAAAGAAATATAGCCTGTTTTGCAAACATGGGGAAGCCACCTCTACCCATGAAACCCCATTCAAAGAAACGGGGGATAACAAAGTGTATATATTCAAATACAAAACATTAACGTCCCCCATCTGAATCTCATCTACAGACTTATCGTCCCCCACCACCACCCCCGCCACAGCTCTTCTAAAAGATACCAATTAAAACCTTCATCACCACTGGTGGAAAAGTGGAAAATTGAGCTTCTAGGCTATTATTAGGATACAAGTATCCATTGTTCAGGTTTTATTTAAGTTTTCAACATGACTTAAAGAAAGTGGGGGGGGGCAGTGGGCCAGCCTTGAGTGGAAGATAATCAGATCGATTCTTTTTACAGTTTTGTTTTCGCCAGGAGCTGAAATATGTAAATCTCTTTCCCCACCCCTCCAGATGAAAAAGAAACAAAACAAAATTAAAAGAAAAACAACACCCAGGTTTGAACAATAACCCCCCTCCAAACTTGATAATCACAAACAACTGATTATAACGTTAGCAGAAGGGCAAAAGTTGTGTGTTTCTTTTTTTATAAAAGCTTGCAGTAATTTAATAAGTCTTGGGACCAGTCTCGTTCTTTATATTTAATTGATAGAAATGGCATGCATCAAAGAAAATTCATACTGAGATTTAATGTGCATAAAATGGATATTAGCATTTTAAAGAGGCAGATTAACACATTAATCCAAGTAATTTTCATATATTGCTTCTAATAAAAGCTTCACAGTATAAAATTCTTAATGAGGCTAATCGCAGGCATTCCATTTATCAGGGTGATTAGGGATAACATAAAAGTATTTTTAATCAGTTTTCTAAGGCTTAAGGTTTATTATTATTATTATTATTAAAAATTAAAAAAATTGACTTGCATTTTTATTATGTTTTATGTAAGGCAAAAATATGTCAAAAATGCAAATAAAGCACATCATTCAATCATGTAGGTATTAATTATTTACAAGCTGGTGTCCATTGTGGGTGGGGGTAGAAGCCTGAGAGAGGAGAGAATGTGTGTGTATATATATATATACACCCACCCACACCCACACCCACACCCACACCCACCCACCCACACCCGTCTCTCTCCGTGTGAGTGTAGATGCATATTTAAAAAAACCAAACAGATGGAAAAATATGCAAACTTTACAGCTGAAAACAGTGAATCGTTTACAAATAAATTATACATTAAATATAGTGCTACATCTCTCTTTTCTGGAGCTACATTCAGCGCTGGCTATCCGTGGTGCTAAGGGTCATTTTTGAGCCCCTAGTGGATTTCCACACTCCTTGTAGACGGAGCGCAGAGCGTGGAGGGCGTCCACCGTTACTCTCAGCTTTCCAATTACCACTCCATCATCTTGCGTACTGACAACTAGGGAAGGAACGGAAGAGGAAGAAGGAACATCAGAAGCGAGTTCACATGTTCACATAACTCCCGCACCCTAGAGGTAGCTTCCTCTTCAGTCACTGCTAAGAAAAGTCTTTTTGGATGCACATGAAAGAGAGGGATGTAGGAACAGAACTTTGAGCTGGGTAATAACAAAACCAAATAGCTTTATCACTTTGAAAGCAGGAAAGACATCAATACAAACACAGTGTATGTGTAAAGAGGTTCTCGCTGCAAAATTAAGCAGTGGCTCTCTCTGTACTTCTAAATGGAATCTTCCAATGTACAAACTGAGTATCAGCAGCAGGCGTGTGTAATAAATAAACAGCAGTTTATAAATACAAGGACAAATTATCTGCTCAGGAAATGTCTTTATCACAACACCGCTATTTGACCTGACCCAGGAACCCAACTTTCTTCAGGACTGCCTCTTCTCTGTTGTCCTTCCGGAAACAGGGAAAAACCTTTCTCTTCAGGCAAGCTTTCCCTGAAGGATGGTCTACCTATTATTATGTGTTTGTAATATGAATCTAAAGGTTCCTATAGACTTTGTGTTTATAACTACTTATAAACTTATAGCTTTAATGTAATGTTGTCTATTAATGCTGTAAGACAGTCATGTCCAAACCTCGGCCCTCCAGATGTTTTGGACCACAACCCCCACAGTCCTTTGCCATTGGAAATACAGGCTTGGAATTCTGGTAGTTGTGGCCCAAAACATCAGGAGGGCCGAAGTTTGGACATGCCTGCTGTAAGATGTCCCTCAATTACCTGTTCTCAATATTTGAACATGTCCTAATTGTACTGGACTGTAAATTGTCCCTCATTACTGTAAGATGCCTTGGGTCCTTTTCCAAGGAGAAAGGCAGGGTAAAAATACTCTAAAATAAATAAATAAATAAATAAATAAATAAATAAATAAATAAATAAATACAAAGCACTCATCTCTACTAACGACTAATCAGCACCCCACTCCCTAATTCCAAACAAACAAACAAACGCCCTAAGAACTGAACGTTGCAAGAGAGACCTAAAAAGGAGCCAGCACTCACCATTAATGTCTTGTTCGGTGAGGTCTTGCCTTTTCCGAAATATCTCAATCAGACTGACATGAGCAAAGCCGATATCTTCACACTCAAGATCCTGCTCGTCCTCTGGGGGGTCGGTGACCACCGTGAATCGTATGCTGTTGGGCCGGGAGGGGGGGAGGGAAGAGGTGGAGGAGGGAAAGAAGCAATCAGTTCATATTTGGGAAGCAATCCATTCATAGTTGGGATTTCTAGCGCTATGTGTGTGTGTTCAATGGGAAAGAGGTATTCAGTTGCCACTCTGGCCTGTTGTTGGCTTTTTTTTTGGGGGGAGGGGACTGCATCTCTCAAAACTCATGCCAAACGTTGCAGGCTTGCGTTATCCAGCTGCTTTACATCAACTTCCATGGGTCCAATATATCACCCACCTGTCCCACCTGAGTTATACTTAGTGGGCTTCCGTTAGTTCTTTGCATTCACCTCTGTAGCTTCGCACCTCTGAACGCACTGAACAACCCAAGTGTGGGATGGGAACCAATGGTGAGGAGGTATGGAAGTGTGCCAATGGGTCGCTATTAGTGAAAGAACAGAGCATGGCAAACATTTATTTTAAGAACTGTGGAAGTGTGTGTGTGTGTGTGTGTGTGTGTGTGTGTGTGTGTGTGTGTGTGTGTGTGTGTGTGTGTGTGTGTCGAACCATCCATGGCAACGGATGTGATTTTATCTGTGATGGTGTAAGGCAGGCAAGTCCAAACTTTGGCCCTCCTGATGTTTTGGACCCTAACTCCCAGAATTCTAAGCTTAGATTGCTAATGGCAAAGGACTGTGGGAGTTGGGGTCCAAAACATCTGGAAGGCTGAAGTTTGGACATGCCTGGTGTAAGGGAAGAAATTCAGTATGTTTGGGAATTTGGGCCATCAAAATAGCTACATGGATCCTGGTGTTTGTGGTGGCCACGACTCTTTGGACCAGCTTCTCCTTATGGTAATGAATTAAAACTATAATCAAAACTATTTATCCGCTTTTCTCCTCCTTCCCTGCCACATAAACACACACCTGCTTCTTCTTACCTCCACAGTCTGCAAGGGAGCCCGGGGTCAAAGAAAGAGCCATTAACAGCCACTCCAACAGGGGGCAGTAGAGGGAAGTGAGATGGGGGAAAGAACCTGTCTACCCTCTTTCCCTGCCATCTCTCTTTCTATTTTTGCGTGTTTTGGGTTGTTGTTTTTTAAAAATAGAACACTATATGCTTTGAGGCCACTGTTGGCTGGTAGGAGAAGACAGATGGACCGGCTTACACCCCCCATATCCTTTTGTTTAAACCTGACAAAAATACGGTATTCTCCATCTGCTGTCTTAGACATGCCTATAAAATATATGAAAAATGACCTTTAGATGTATACATTTCTCATGGAGGATTATTCATCAAGTGGCTTAGTCATGATGCTGAAAAGCACTCTTAAGTCCTGCCAATAAAGCTATTTACTTAACTACAAAGGATTGGCACAAACCACCCGTTGGAATGCGCAGTTCACTTACGTGAAATTTTAAAAGCAGGCTATCCTTTAACAATTAGACAAATAACCCACTTCCTCCGACATGGCTTGGCCTTGTATTTACTCAAAAACATGGAATGTCCCCAAAACACGGTATCACACGCCATTTATTACCTTCCCTGGCACCTTCGCCAAGTTGTACAATTCGAGGGGGGGGGTCCCTAGCCAAACCGCAGAACATTTTCTTTACAGATGGTTAAATGTGTTTCGCATGGCAAGAATAACATCTATGAAACCATCAACGTCAGTGAGAATTTATTCCACCACTCCTGGTGCTTTAGCAGCTTTGGAAAACAATTTTGCATCTAGGCTGGTCCAAAAGATCAAAGCTTTAGTGACAGGAGGGACAACCGTTATCTATACAACGGGGCTTCAAAAGCCCATGGATTTAAATCAAGATTGACGGTTGATTCCATGTAGGCATGGAGGTTTGCTACGAGTCTGTGACATGAAACTTTCTTCAAGAAATTCTGAACTTCATTCCACTCTCTTCTCCCACCTTTTTTTTTTTTTGACCCATCAAGAGTTTTAAAACAGACAAACAAACAAAGAACTCCACCTGGCTTCACACAGAAGAAGATGGCCAGATGGAACCATTGCTCTGTATAATGATAAAGTGATGAACTAAAGCTTTAAGTGAAAATCCTATTTACATCCACCCGGAAGTATGTCCCACTGAACATGCATTATGTCCGAGCAGGCGTGTACGGAATCGGACTGTTAGCTGGTTAACTGGTGGTGGTCGTGGGGATTTTATTTGGAAAACTTCCAGAGACTTCAATGGGCTCATCTGTGCAAACTCGAAAGCCATGCTCTTGTTGGAGCAACAGTGTGGCGTAAGGAGAATCACTCAAGTTGGTTTCTTCTCTTGCTAGCTGGCTGGAGTGCCACTGCGTGATCAACCAGAAGTTGCTGGGCCATTGGACACAACCCTTCCAAAATGAGTATAATTGTCTGAATGATTCCCAATATGGAACAACGGTGTAAAGGGGTCGAGTGACGCCAAAGACTCTTGTGGAATCCTAAAAAGTAGGAAGTTTTATCTGGCATCTGCTCTCCTCCACTGCAGCCCACTTCCTCCGACACAAGAACTTTATCATTTTGCGACTTGGCTTCGGTTCCGTTTCATCTCGTCACCCATTTTATAGGAAAACATTGCATTTACACAGAATTGGTACAACCAATGCAAAGCTTTGCTCAAACCTGACCATAGTGAGGGCCTTTGGAGGAACACACAGTGGTTTCTTTGCCGTTTGAGTCTTCACCTTCCTCCCTAGAAGTGACTATCATGTTGGCTATCACTCATTTATCCCACCACTGCGCCAGACCATGTGTAGCCAATTTGATATTTTTATCCTTGGCCCTTCGGTTTCCTAAACTTTAAAGTTCTGTTTAGACAGAAGAAGAAGAAGAAGAAGAAGAAGAAGAAGAAGAAGAAGAAGAAGAAGAAGAAGAAGGAGGAGGAGGAGGAGGAGGAGGAAAAACATCACCCTGATCTTATTATATAAGGCCCTCATGATAGGAAACATGTGCCGAGGGAGTGATGCAACCAGCTTCAATCTGTGATGTGTCCTTGGACTCTGGGCTGTTCTTGGTCTTTCTCTCATTACAGGCCCACTTCCGAAGTGGGAGGAGAGCGAGGCGCCTTGATCGATACTCCAATCCAGTTGGCGAGGCCCAAGCCATATGCTTCGGCAATGACCTAGGAACGGCTGGAAGAAAAAAAACGCTTCCTTCTGACGGAAGCCACTTCTAAAGACGATCACAGATGTCGTGAGCTTTTGTGTGCCTTTATTCAATCAATTCTTCCAGAGAATGCACTGGCCGATGGGGGTGGGGAGCACAACAAGCTTTTTTTTTCTTTTCTTTTGTAGACTAGGCACGGGACAGGAGAGAGAGCCATAGGAGAAGATCGCACCTGCCATTGCTCATGGTGTCTATAAATCACATGGCATTGTATCCCCAACTCTATGGGGAATCCACCACCGCTGGAACACCATTCTGGCAGGCACGAGGGATGTCAACATGGAGGAATGATTCAAAAGTGGGAACTGTTAGAGACCTTGGAGGCCACATGTGCATACCCGGCTGGAATAGGTGGGAGTTTGATCCCCCACGGTGCCTCCTTGAAAGGAGCCGCATACAGTGATCCATAGGGTCTCTCCCAGGTCTGCAGTTCTTAGATGTTGATGATTAAAACTTCCAGTTGTGTTTTGGAGCTTAGAGATGCTTCTTGGCCAAGGACCAAGGGCTGCGACCTTACCCAGTGAAAGAGACAACAAAACCACACTGCTCTTGGAATCCTGTTAAACACAGCCAATTCTGTTGGAAAGAGATGGGTTACAACTAGAGATGGGCATGAATCAAAAAAATGGTGTTTCGTTTGTCGTTTGTCGTTTAGGGGGTCCGTTTCGGTTCGTTTGTTTTTTCGCGATTTTTTGCAAAAAAATTCATTTTCGTTTTCATTCATTTCGTTACCATTTATTTCATTTTTTGTGATTTTTTTAGCTTTTAAAGCAGTTCAATGTATTGCCGTAACGAAAACGAAACGGACGACAAAATTTCTGGTGTTTCTGTTTGTTTCGTTTCATTTTAGAGATAAAATTCGTTTGTCGTTTCATTGTGCAAAAAAACGAAAAAACAAAAACGGAAACAAAAACTGTTCGTTTTGTGCCCATCTCTAGTTACAACCATCGGAGAAACAGAATTTCCACCCTGAGAAAAACTGCACTCGGAAGGCAAAAACGATCCCGAGTTAGTCAAGGATTGGAGAAAAGAGCTTGTCTTGATGACCTCTTTCTTCCCCTGAGCTTGCTGATTTCAAGGGAAAAGAATGAAGCTATGGGACCATATTGTCCATCCATGGTGTTAGAGGGACTTAGAAGTGTTTAACTTTGACTAGATCCACACAGCATCACAATTCTGGAGTCGGTGCGAAAGATTTTGCTTTGTTGCTGGACTTGGATTTGACTGAGGAAAGAACAACCAGTACTGGAAAATGCAGCTCTACTGGGAAATCTGTAATCATATTTGGAGTTTTGCTAGTACCAGCATGTTATCCATCTTACTAATGTATGCGATAAATCTGGAAGTCCTTTGCTTGTTTGCTCAAAAATGAGAAAAAGGGGGGGAGGGAATTGTTTCTGAACTTCAAAGCGCTTTAGATGTGATACGTGCTTTCTCTTAAGGGATCATTTTATGGCACTTCCTGTCGGAATCCATTAAAAAAATTGTGCACCAGCCAACGCATGAAGCTCAATTTTAAAGTAAAATGGAGGAAACAAAGATTACTTGCCTTGTTGCCAATAAACCATCCCTCAGGTCTACTGTTTATCTGTAAATTGATGGGCGACTCAAGTGTGTGAAAACCTGATCAGCAGCTCTCAGGCTTTTTGAATGAACTGGTAGCGATGGTTCATAAATGTTTAAGCACTCTAACAAAATAAACACATATGTGTGCTTTGTGTGAGCTCTGTACTCTTTTCTGACCCCAATGAGAATTCCAAGGTGATATGCACAAAACTTTGGTTCTCTAGATGGTTTTAGCCCTAATGGAATGGGTTTCAACAGAGAGAAACGTAGGGTGCTGCATCTAGGTAAAAAATAATAATGAATTGCACAGTTACAGGATGGGAGACACCTGGCTGGAAAATAGTACCCGTGAAAGGGATCTGGGAGTCTGGGCAGATCACAAATTGAAATCCTGCCAGTTAAGTGCAATGGCATAAATTACAGAGGTGAATGTCAGCTTGATCACAAGTCATTTTCTGGATTCCATGTCACATGCCTAGTCACACAGTTAAGACTACAAGGGGTGGCTTGCTAGCAGCAACTGATCATTACAATTTATAATTTACACCACTGCAACACCCCCCCACACACACACAAACCAACAACAACAGGATGCTGGCTAGAATGGGACATTTTTCATCCCAGTGTTACATCAGTGTTGGCTAAAAATCAGTATATGTGGAATGTGATTTGTTCTACCTTTCTAAAAATAAATTTGTGGACAATATATATGGGACACGGCAGAAATCTGATTACAACTGCGTAGCTACTTCAAGTCTATTCCCGTTTTCATTCAGCAACAAAAACACCATCCTTTATGTATCAAAGTTAAAATCAAGAACATTCCCCCCTCAGATCATGGATGAGTTCTTAATTTTTTAAAAAATGGAAAATACCATTAAATACCGCATACCATTGGGATAAATTTAAGGACAACCGCCTCCCCTCCCACCAAGAATATAAGTAGCTACCATATGGAAATAAAATGATAACAATGAGGCATGCTATTAAAAGCAGCTTATTCGGTGAAATAACAGGCAAGACCCCCCCAGTTATTTATGTAGGCACAAATTTATTCTTTATTTCTCCCCTTCAGATGCAATTAGAAATCAATTTGCACAGCAAGCTGAGTTTGTCAATGTATCTGGATACCTTTGGGCTCCAAACTTACCTTCCTGGGCTGGGCTCTGATCCTTGAACGACGGCCTTGAGGAAATCTCGCCTGGCTTTATGGTTTGCTCCGTCGACGTGCATCACTTCAAAGCCAAACAGAAAACACCGTTGGGACAATTCGCTGTTAGGAGGACTAGGAGGAACATGTTTGCTGGTTCCTTTTTTTCAAACGTAAGGTCAATGTGGTTTGTGGGTTGTGATTTATTATTATTTTGTTTCCTTTTCTGCATTTAAATAATCAGCCAACAGTTTCCAGAAGGGCACATTCCAATTGGCTGGCTCCATGTAGTTCTTTCCATTAAAAAAAAAAAACAAAAACCCTAGGAAGATGGAATGCCAGAAGTTTGCTTACTTATTTTTATTTAAAACATTTATATGCCACCTTTCTGCTAAAAAGGATACAGGGTTGCTTGCTGTACTAAAAACAAAAGCAAAAAACAAAAACTAAAAGAATGGATTTTTAATATATATATATATATATATTAAAATCTACGAAAAACAAATATATATATAAACATAAACCCAAACTCTGGCTCAGATATGTTGACGACACCTTTGTTATCTGGCCACACGGGAAAGATAAACTGAACAACTTCCTCACACATCTCAACAGCCTACACCCCAAAATACAATTCACTATGGAAATAGAAGCCAACAACCAACTTCCCTTCCTGGACGTCCTAATCTACAAAAAGGCCGACGTTCCTTAGGACATACCATCTACCAGAAAAAAACATACAAACCGCTACTTAAATGCACAATCACACCACCACCCTGCACAGATCAACTCCGTCTGTTGCCCTCATCTCCAGAACCAAACGTTCCTTTGTTCAAAGACCACCTAAAAACTGAATTACACACTCTCTCGAATGTTTTAACTGCTGATGGCTTCCAAAAAACACCATCACAAACTAATCCAAAAGGTTACACCCCTGGAACCAAGAAACAGAAGAGAACAACCTGGTCCTCCCTTGGTCAAAGGCACCTGACAAAATCAGCAAAATTCTCCACAAACACAATATCAAGACAGCCTTTTGTCTCCCAATGTTTTAGCCAACATCTTAAGAAACCCCAAAGACAAGATTGAGCTAGAAAACCAAGGAGTCTACGGTTTTGTTATTGGAGTCTGTCCAGCCACATACATCGGACAAACAAACAGGAGAATAAGCGTTTGGCAGAACACAAGAAGGTGTCAAAAAAAGAAGAAAAATCTTCCTCTCTCTTCCAGCACATAAAAACAACAGGTCATGAAATGACTTTGAAAGAACCAAACTCATCTCCAAAACTGAACACTTCAACAGTCGAATAATCATGGAAGCCATTGAAATTTCTCTACACCCAAACAACATGAATAAACGTGATGACACCTCCAGCTTTGCCTGACATCTGAAACTAGCCCTGGTCAACAGACGAGCCTCTGTCACAAAGACTGACACCAGGTCCAAAAGGACACAAGATGCCACCACCTTCCATCCACACCAAACACAAACCCAGACCCTTCCCACAGATGAAACGAAACCACCATCCAATAACAAAACCACGACTGCACCATCTACTGCGGCACCCCACCCCAGTCACCACATGGAGCACACTCACACACCCCAAAAAAACATTGGGAGACCACAGACACGTAGCCAGACCAAAATGAATTCACAAGACACAGGACCCCACTCCACCAAAGCCCAGGATACTGCCAGATCCTACCAGCCATCTAACCCACCAGCATGTAAACAGCCATCTAAACAGCCATCAGCAGTTAATCCCTTAACGATCGCCTCAGCCACACAGCAGATCACAAAAGAACAAAGGAACAAAGGAACCTACAATCAGCAACAGAGCAAGCAAACCACACACCCCCAGCAGTATTTATAGAAGGACTTCAACTGAGACCACACTTTGCTTCAAGAAGAAAGAAGCCAGAACACCAGCCTGAAGATGACGAGTGAGACCTCGTCGAAACGTCGCCAAAACAACCAGATTTCTACACGGGAAGAAACCCGAATCCACCCTAACATGCATACCTATACCCGTGAAAATCTACGAAAACATATATATATATATATATATATATATATATATATATATATATATATATATATATATATATATATATATATATATATATATATATATATATATAACTGTGTATAAAACAGTTGTAAAACACCTCAAAACCAACAACAAAACAATCTTAGCCCACCGGCCACTAAGAAAAAAAAACCTTGCCTGAACAAAAAGGTCTTTGCCTTTCTTTTTTCAGAGAGAATAAGCTTAAAATACTAATAAAGAAGGCACTCCATGAATCCGTTCTACTAAGTAAACTTTAGCCAGCAATTTGCAAAAAAAAAAAAAAGAAAAAAAAAAAAAAAAAGAACGAAAGAAAGAAAGAAAGAAAAAAGGAAAAAAAAAAAAAAGGAAAAAGGAAAAAAGGGGAAAAAAAGGGAAAAAAGGAAACTAGAAAAATCTCATTTGGAAAACAACAAAGAGCCCGATGGCACAAGAAACACAGTCACATTATTCTGCTGGGAAATGTATCTCACTTGTCGATATGCAGGGAAGGGAACCTGAGTTTCAGGTGAATAATGCTGGAACACATGCGTGGAGGTAGGAATGCGAACAGTGAAGGCAGAGAGAAATTAAAGGCACGAAGTACTAAATGGGGACAGCTATGTGATCAATTCATTTCAACTGGATTCAGTTTGTATGCGTGTGTGGGGATCCGTGCTCAGCAAAATGGAGAGGAAAGCTGGTGGATGGGTGGGTGGGTGTGATCCAACGGAAAGGGGCAAAGCCCCCCTTTGGGCTCGGCAACCTTTAGACCTGCAAGAAGCGCCCTGGGTGTTTGTTTTTGTTTTTGTGTCTTTGGAAATTATTGATTGCAAGTCAAGTATTCAAATCTAAGTTCATTGTATTATAACATTATCATATTTTCGTATGTATCATCATCATGATCATCATCTATGGGTTCACATAGACTTTGTGTTTATAATTACTTATAATTAAGGCTTAAGCTTATAAATAAGGCTTAAGCTCAACCCCGAGAAGACGGAGGTTATGTTCTTTGGGAGCTCGCCATCTGGGCACGGTGGCCCTCTTCCCTGTCTGGGGAGGTTTCCCTCCAGCCAGTGGAGAGGGTGCGGAATCTGGGTGTGGTCCTGGACCCGGCGCTGACCATGGAGGCTCAGGTGGCGTCGGTGACCAGGGCCGCTCATTACCATCTTCGCCAGATCGCTCAGATCCGCCCGTGCCTGGATGCTGACTCTCTGAGAACAGTGGTCCAAGCACTGGTGATCTCGAGACTGGAGTACTGCAATGCCCTCTACATGGGGTTGCCCTTGACTCTTCTCCGGCATCTGCAGCGGGTACAGAATGCGGCGGCCAGGCTGGTGGCTGGTGTGCGTCATTACAACCACATCACCCCAGTCCTGGCTCGCCTGCACTGGTTACCCGTTGCAGCCTGGATTAGATTCAAGGTCTTGGTTTTAGTTTATAAAACCCTCCATGGCTTGGGGACCAGACTACCTGACAGAGCGTATCGTCCAGCGATCCATCTCGGCCCGTCCTGTTAGGCAGGTGCGAGTGCACTCGCTGCGGGTTGCCACTCCACGAGAGGCCTGGAAGATGATCACTCGGAACCGGGCCTTCTCTGTGGCAGCCCCTTCCCTATGTAACTCTATCCCTAGCGAAGTGCGCTCTGCAGAGTCCCTGCAGGCCTTTCGAAAAGCCTTAAAAACATTTTTATTCCGAGTGGCATTTGGCGAGTTTTAATTTTTCCCCGCCATCATTGCCGAATCTATTAATTCGATTGCTGATCATAGGTGAGTCCAATTTTAATTTTTCAGGACTTCACCTCTCTGGCATGCTGGGATGCAGGAGGATTTTATATGCTACATTTGTTCTTATTGTTGTATGTCAATTTTGTTTTTATATTTGCTGTATTTCTATCGTTCGTTGATTAGCGCTTGATCGCTCTTGCCAGCTGCTTAGAGTTCTAACTGTAGAAGATAAGCGGGATGCAAATATAACAATAAATAAATAAATAAATAAATAACCGTGTTGCTTTTTAATGTAATGTTGTCTATTAATGCTGTAAGATGTCCCTCAATTCCTTGTTCTCAATACTTGAACATGTCTTAATTATACTTGACAGGATATTGTTCCTCATTACTGTAAGCCGCCTTGGGTCCCTTTCCAAGGAGAAAGGTGGGGTAAAAATACTGTAAAATACATCCATCCATCCATTCATCGATCCATCCTCCTCATCACAGAATGGTCAGTTCATAATATTAATCATCTTGACACTACAGAGTTGGAAGGGATCTGATGGATCATTGAGACCAGCCCGTCAAGAAGGCCCAGTGGGGAGTTGAACTCCCAACCTCTGGATCTGCAGCCAGAGACCTAAACCACTGAGCCACCCAAAACGGCGTCCAAAACGGAGAACAAACAAACGCATAATGAAGAAAAACCTTCGTGAGCGATCATGCTGAAACAGAATACTATTGTGCTTCTCTGTTAAATCTGATTGCGGAACTAGTTCTCCATTCAATTCTTAATGCCGTCTTTGAAGAAGTGTGCAGTTGGCGGTACGTTTAAAATTATCTACTTGTTAACCCCCCCCAGAAGTGGGAACAAGGCAGGTATGAACGGGGAACCCTCTACGCGGGAAGGTGAGGTCGGGAAGGGGCAAAGAAGCACGACACGCTGCCGTCCGTCTTCAAAGAATACCCGAGGAGACAACGGCAGTGGAAGCCGGAAATGTCATGTGACCCAGTTGTCATATTGCTGGCAGCTCTAGGCACAGGCTGTCGGAAGAGATACGGGGAAGCATCTAAGAATGCCACGCCGCTGTCGTTTCTTGTTAATAGCCCTGGCCGTCAGGACTGTAAAAGCCAGTGGCTTTTCGCTGCTTTGCAATGGAGAGGATTTACTGTGAGAGCCAGCGATCGTGATAAAGTATGGCAGAGCCCTTGTCCTTTTTTTGACAGGCCTGGTAATTTAATCCTCCTCTCCTGCCACAACAGGCAAGGAGGGAAAACGTTGATAGACCTCCGCCGAGTATGGACGGCTGCGGCCTGACTTTGGCTGGTTTCGATTCCAATCAACAATGATCGGCTCCTAATTTGCTGCCAATGAAATGTGCCGTTCAGGTCACACACGTGTGTGGTACGGAAGTGTGTAAGGCCCTGTTCATTTTGACCACATCTATGATAGCCAGATGTACATGCACCTGTTATCTATCTATCTATCTATCTATCTATCTATCTATCTATCTATCTATCTATCTATCTATCTATCTATCTATCTATCTATCTATCCACACATTTTCCAAGGACTTTTCCATTTCACCCTTGGCATGGCACGCCTTGGGCAGGGCCACCTCTGGCTTGCCTTAAAGAATGCTGGCTGTTATATGCTTCATGTCGCCCTACTGTCGGACTCAAATATATTCTGAAACACCTCCCTGAAAAGCAGTGTTTTTATATGCTTTCTCAGTAGGAGGGGGGAAGGGGCTTGGTGTATTTCCACAGGTAGGACGTTCCACAAAGAGGAAAGATATAATATTCCCAATGCGAAAGGTATCTGGCTGCTAATTCTTTCTTCATACACTTAAAAAAAAACAACACTTCACACTTGCCTTAGGTATCTACAATTTGTCCAAATAATCGACTTATCCCATCTCAGGGCAAAGTCTTCTGATCTATATAAATCTCATAAAAAGAAAAAAACCTTCGGAAGATTTCATTAATCTTTCCCCTTTCTCTTGTCAATTTCCAAGCAGGTTTATATAGAGTCAAGATAACATTCTTCCGGCCCGCCATCATTAATCTTATTCCCAGGGCCCTTTCTTGCCACCTCAGCGTTCTCGTGGCAATACTCTCTTGGCTCGATGAAATATAAATGCTATTTCCTTGTTATCGGTGTCTATCAAGTGAACTTAATCTTTGTTATTTCAATTATGGCGGCCTTGCCTGGGACGAAAGAGGGGAGGAAAATCATTTTGTCAAGGTGAAGTTCAGGCTCAACCCCTGAAGTATAACTATCTATTCCAAGTGTAAAGCCAGTTTGCTTACGCTTACAAGTTATTTCCCCCCTTAAGAGTCGGGCTAAGCGCTGCCTCCAGTTGGGAAGCGTATCTTGCTTGATGTCATTTCCTGGTCTTGACAACTGACCAGCCAAGTTCTTTTTAATCCTCCTCATGACAAATCTCCTCCGTTCCTTGGTCCTGAAACACCATAGAGCAGGGGCGTCCAAACTCCGGCCCTCCAGATGTTTTGGACCACAACTCCCAGAATTCCAAACCTGTATGGCAAATGACAAAGGACTGTGGGAGTTGTGGTCCAAAACATCTGGAGGGCCGAAGTTTGGGCATGCCTGCACTAGAGCAGTGGTGGCGAACTTTGGCAATCCAGATGTTTTGGACCACGACTCCCAGAATTCCAATTCTGTATTTCTAATGACAAAGGACTGTGGGAGTTGTGGCCCAAAACATCTGGAGGGCCGAAGTTTGGACACAAATGCCACAGAGGTTAGGAAAAGGGGTCAAACCCAAAATGCAGAGGGAACTGTCTGGATTTCTCTCTCCTTTCTCCCTTGGTGGCTCCTCTCACTGTTCCTACGCTTCTACTGATCTGGGAGAAATGAATTACAGTAGAACCCCGGTATCTGCTGGGGATTGGTTCCAGGCCTACCCATGGATAATGAAATCTGTGGATAAGAGAGAACGCCAAAACCTCCCCCATAACTGGTGTTTCATGACAGTAGCTTGCTTTCTGGCTGCAGTTTTGAGACAGTAGCTTGCTTTACTCTGCTGTTTTATGACAGCAGTTTGCTTTACAGCTGCTGTCTGTGACAGTAGCTTGCTTTGCAGCTGCTGAATTATTTATTTAATTTTTTTCCTGCAAACCGTGGATAACTGAATCATTGGATAATGAATCAGTGGATATGGGGGTACTACTGTACAGAGAAGAAGGTGCTAAAAGAGGCAAGGAATGAAGACCATCCAGCATGTTAGATGTAGCAGATGTGAGTTCTTCACCCTCGTGACTTGGGGAGCCAATGCTCCCGCTTATCCTGACTGGCCCAGTTCACATTTGTCACTCTGACTTGTGTTAGATTGTATAGAGGGGAAATTAAACAGGACCGCTTGATGGAAATATGGCACCCATTGTTAAACTCAGATACTGAAACGAGTGATAGATTAAGCAAGATGGAAAATGGGTTATACAATGGGTTGTTATAAACTGTTATAAATTGTATTAGCAGAAATTATAAGGAAAATAATGTACTATATTGTGTTACAGTACGCTTGTTAATAAAAATGTAATTTTTTTAAAAAAAAGCAAAAAAATTAATAAAAAATAAAAACAAGTTTCCAAGATCTTGGGTAATCTGTGATCTTAGTGGCTGAGCCTCTTCCATTTCTTTTTACTTCCATTTACTTAACAGAGGACTAGAAAAAAAGAATATTTCGAGAAGGATAAGCGAATAACCCACACTCTTAGAAACGTTCTTTACATGCATCCAGACTATACATTAATAACACCCATTAAAATATGTTATACCTCAGTTATAGTATGATCATGAAATTTGATATATTAATTGAAGAACAACCTCACTCCCGCCTACAGACTGAAAATAAAAATACTGTACAGGCGTGAGGTTCTGACAGCACTAAACCATTACAGTAAGTATTTCTTATTAAGTGAGGATTCCTCAGCTGAGATGTAGGGTATTTTTTTTTAAAAAAAGCCAATTGCAGTGCTATAATATACATATAATAATAATAAAAACTCAATAAAAGGTATTATTTACCTAGAAATGATGAGTCCTCCAATTATACGTGGATTTATCACGTCTTTTTCATACAAAATCCCGGGGACTGCTAGTTTTCATCTAAGCTCAAAGTACACTTCCTTTCCCAATCTCAGTTTTATTTAAAAAAAAAAATCAATTAACCCCAAATATTCTACACACTCAAATCTAATTAGGCATGAATAAGAAATGGAGTAAACCTATAGTAAACACACACAGTCTGACTTCATTACTACTAGATTATTGGCTTTCTCCCTGGCATTATCAAACAGCAAATTTATTAGGACGTTTTGCCTGGGAAGGTACCCCTGGTTAAGCAAAACTGGCATGGAACGGAGAATTAGGTGGCCAGTTATTTAAGTAACGCTCTAAGAAAAACAAAGCAACCATGTTAGAAACCAGTTTCAGTTTATACTGTAATGCGTCTGGGGGAAAGCATTTTATTTATTTATTTATTTATTTATTTATTTATTTATTTATTTATTTAGCCACCCCACTACCAAGTGGTCTTTGGGCGGCATACAACAATTTATTAAAACTATTAAACAACGTAGTTATTAAAACCATAAAATACAAAACAATATAACCAATTTTCTAGTAGAGTTGATAAAGTTATTGCCAACTATAAGACCTATTATGCAAAATATCTAATTCCCAGATTGCCACATGTGTGTCTGTTGTGATGTTACAGTCGTGACTGACGTTTCATGACTCCATGTCCATGGAGTTTTCTTGGCAGGAATACTAGAGTGGTTCGCCAGTTCCTACTCCAGAGATTCTCACATAGTCAGTGTAAATTACAAAAAGGCAAGATGGCCCACCAGATCATTGAAAAATAAATTAATCTAGCTCAAAAGCTTGGGAGTTCTCAAGAACGACAAGCTTGGGACGAGTTAAGCGTCAATGTCCCACGTTCCTGTTTTAAAGTCAAGCATGGTCAAGGCAGCATTGCCTTCAAACTACTAATAAAAACGTCACTTTTCAAAAGCTGCATCACTGCTGAAGAGAACAGGGACGCCCAATGGGGCAACAATGTCCCGTTTCCATCGGTTTCTGCTGTCAAGCAGCCATCTTTGGGTTGTCATCACTCACAATGGATCCCATTGAAATATTTCTCAAGTACAGGTTGGTCTAAGAGACTGCCATCTGCTGTTGTCATCAGTAACATGCAGGCATGTGACATCCTTCAATTTTGCATTCTGTGAACTTGGTTTTAAATGCTGGCTGGGCTTTTAACAGGACATGAATAGCGCAACATTTCCATACTTCAATATCTTGACCCCGATTAGGCTGTTCGCCTGTTTCTGTCATAAAAATGTGATTTTGCATTGATTTTTTGGGGTTTTTAATTAGACATGGCATTCTGAGGAAATTTCCAGTTTGGGGTGGCTTATAAAAATATTTGATAGACCTGATTACAGTTTAAGCTTGCTGTGGATGGATTGTGTGTTCAAAACACATCACAAAAAGAACCCCAAACACTGGTTCAAACAAGACTCCCAAAGGTGGTAAAAAAGAAGAATTATACAGATTTTTAAACAAGTAAACGTAATACAACTGAAATGGCACTTTCTATTATATAAGATCAAACTGGTAAGTGAAAAAAAATGGAAATCTAAGATTTGGGTGTTTTTTTAAAGAAGTCATCACAAACGTTTCTATAGTGCCTGAAAAATGACTGCAGCTATAATAAATAAACCAAGCTGGATGAAAATAGCTTCATTGTTACATATACATACATATCTATCTATGTTTTCGTAGATTTTCACGGGTATAGGTATGCATGTTAGGGTGGATTCTTGTTTTGGCGACGTTTCGACGAGTCTCACTCGTCATCTTCAGGCTGGTGTTCTGGCTTCTTTCTTCTTGAAGCAAAGTGTGGTCTCAGTTGAAGTCCTTCTATAAATACTGCTGGAGGGGGTGTGGTTTGCTTGCTCTGTTGCTGATTGTAGGTTCCTTTGTTCCTTTGTTCTTTTGTGATCTGCTGTGTGGCTGAAAATTAACTGCTGATGGCTGTTTAGATGGCTGTTTACATGCTGGTGGGTTAGATGGCTGGTAGGTTCTGGCCAAAATGAATTCACAAGACACAGGACCCCACTCCACCAAAGCCCAGGATACTGCCAGAACCTACCAGCCATCTAACCCACCAGCATGTAAACAGCCATCTAAACAGCCATCAGCAGTTAATCCCTTAACGATCGCCTCAGCCACACAGCAGATCACAAAAGAACAAAGGAACAAAGGAACCTACAATCAGCAACAGAGCAAGCAAACCACACCCCCTCCAGCAGTATTTATAGAAGGACTTCAACTGAGACCACACTTTGCTTCAAGAAGAAAGAAGCCAGAACACCAGCCTGAAGATGACGAGTGAGACCTCTCTATCAAAACAACCAGATTTCTATCCACCTAACATGCATATCTATCTATCTATCTATCTATCTATCTATCTATCTATCTATCTATCTATCTATCTATCTATCTATCTATCTATCTATCTATCTATCTATCTATCTATCTAAACTATCAGCTTTCTGACCAGGAATGCCTAAATGCTGTTTTTTTGTTTGTTTGCTTTCAATGATGCACATTTATGAGCTCACGAATGTTTTTTGCTACTTCGTGGTATGACAATGTGCCCCCAAAATGTATTATGGCCTGGCACTCATCTGCTGATACTCAACACTCTGGTGTTACATTCACAACAATGGCTTGGAGGGAAAGTCGGCCAAGTGCTGGAGCGACTGTTGCTCGTTGGCATGACATCATCAAACATTTTGTCTACATACTGGAAGGATGATGGGTTTTATTTAGTTTTTGGTCGCAACTAAAATGACAAAGTAAAGCCAGTTGTTCAGTTGTTCAGTAAGGGAGCCGCTTCTACTGACCTCCTTATCATCAGAAGAATGGGAGGAAAGATGGGACCCTCTCACACAAAAAAAACTACAATTCCCAGACTCCCGCAGCCAGCATGGCCAGTGAGAGCTACAATTCCAAAACCCAGCCTTGTCCCACCGAGACCCCAAATTCTGGAAGTGTTCCCGTTTGTTACTTATGCTTACGGGCTTTCGCAGGTTGTCCATCATGGACAGGAGGGGGTCTAATGAAGATGATAGCTTGGGCTAACCCAGTGGTTCTCAACCCATGGGTCCCCAGATGTTCCTGGACTGCAACTCCCAGAAGTCTTCATCACTAGCTGAGCTGGCCAGGATTTCTGGGAGTTGCAGTCCAGGAACATCTGGGGACCCAAAGGTTGAGAACCACTGGACTAACCTATCAGAGTTCTTTTATAGAGGTAATTATAATCCACAAATTTACAGAGATAATTATAATCCACAAATGTGTTTCAGATGTTTTAAAAAAGGAATCACTTAAAAAAAAGGGGGGCAGAGATCAAACGAGAGACTTGAAAAGACAAGAAGGGTTCTATACTTAACGAAGACCTACCATGGCTGTAATTGTAGTAGACCCACTGTTCAGGTCTGGGTTTCGGAAGCGATACTGGCGTTTCGTAAGCTGGAAAAGTGGAGATCTTGCATTCTACAAACAGCCGCTGTATGGTGTCGTCCCGCACGATCTGGTTGTCTGTGAGGCTCAGCGCGACTATTTCAACCCGGATTTTATCTGCAGACTGTTTAAAACACACACAGAGAGAAATACCAGAAAGATGCGTAGACTGGTTGATCACGTACAGGTCCCAACATTTGAAGAAGAAAAAAAACCATGTTATGGTCCTCCATTATTATTTCAATTGGATGCAAAAGTGTCCACGGATGTCACTTTAAAAATGCAACAAGCGTGCATTGGGAAAAATGCAGATACAGTAGCTGCTGGCGCGTGTGGCACATGTCCCAAATATGTGGTGACACACACCTCACCCCCGATGCAACTATTTCTGCTTAAAATAAGAGCAAAGGGAAGGGCATGGGCTTGGAGGTGGCTGGGTCTTTCTGGATGCAGTAGCAGACTATCCTACTCACCGTAGGGAAGAGGTCTTGAAATGGCTCCAATGTGCTTAAGACTACAAGGAACGGTCACCCCTCTTTCCATGGCCAAAAAAAAAAAAAAGTGCTTGCAAACCAAACTGCACCCAACTGCATTTATGGCTTGGAAAACGCACAACTTTATCGGTGTCGTATATTAGCAAGGAGGCAGACACGCCTCCTCTGAACAAGGCAGCGGGTTCAAAGGAGCGCACAATCACTGTGATATCAAAATTAGACTACACAGAACACCATTCAAAGGATGAGAATCTGCTCTTCAAAGAAGAGACGAAGGACCTTGCAGATCTCGACTGTCAAGTTCTTAACTTTTCTCTTTACGGTTCGCCTTCTGCCTTAAAAGCCTATTTCTCCAGTGAAGAATCGGAAGGAACCGTTTCTGGTTGGTTGCAAATTCAAATCACTAACCTTGTGGCAATAATTACAGAATTAAAATAACAGAGGACAGGGGGGGAGAGTGAGAGAGAGAATTGAGAGACTGAGCTTCTGGAGGTCGACACTCAAACCATAAAACTGATAACAATATTCAAGTTCAACATGACAACTGATGCATTTCCAGGACTATATTCTATAATTAATCAAATGAAAAGCCTTGAGTATCCCAGTGTAAATAAATCTATCTATCTATCCATCTCTTTCATATGGAACAATACACATTTCTGTCAACCCCCTTCAATATTTGATGAAGTTATTTTACCCACACCCTCTATTCAAAAGGCATTTCCTTTTATTATGTATCCTAAGACACCTTAACTAAAAACCCAAATCTGAATATTTCAATAAGGTTGTTTTATTATTCAGTAGATTCATGGAAATTTTACTAGGATGACAGAGAAAATTCCACAGCATTCTGTCTCTGCTAATACAGGTACACGGCTTCAGCAGGCAATATTACTAGGATTAGCATAGTACGATGAAATATTTAAAGGAATTTCCCCCCCTAAAAAACCTAATAAATCAAATGACTGCCAAATGTCATTAAAGTGATGGTCTTTGACTTGAATATGCTTTTCATATTCAAATTTGAAAGAAAGAGATGAAAGCCTGGAAAGGTTACTCAGTTTCAACTAATAACCTCAAGCACTCTACATTCCCATGCATAAAAAATGAAATTGCTTCTATTGTCTAATTTTACTTTAGAAACAACTCCCCTTCTCCTTCCACCGGAAAGATGGATTAGGAGCGTTTTTAAGTGATATTCAGAGTAATGCTGCTCCAAATATTGAGCTGGGCTGTCAAAAGGAGCTCGTGCTGAGATGGCAGCTTACAAATAAAAGTCCAAATGGAGGAAGCATGTGTATCCGGGACCTCTTAACATCTCACAAAAGAAAAAAAATGGGTGCACTTGTTTTATGCCAAGCAAGGATGGGAAGGACTTATAAAATGGGTGATGTTAAGGCAAGTAAATAAGCCACGTCCATAGGGCCAGAGGAGTTACCCTAAAAAAAAGGGGGGGGAACAAACCTATGCTATTTTTAAAGGGGTCTTAAAAGACAAACAAAGGCACTTCTCGCTTGTTGCCATTTAATATTACCAAAGGAAACCTGCTGGCAAGGAAGAGAGGCCATAGCTCGATAAAAGAGCACACATTTCTCATGAAAAAGGCCCAGGTTTGATAACAGGAAACAGCAGCATTTAAGGCTGGGAACAAATTCCGTCTGAAACCCTGGAGAAACATTGCCAGTGAATGTGAACAAGAGTTCGGCAATACACGTCCCACCTGTGCTGTGGGCTGCTTGGCTCTGTCTGTTTTGGTTGGTGCTTTTAGCTGTACGATTTAAAAATATATATTGGTCCCAAATTTGACAGCGATAATGGTGCAAATGGGGTGAGTTCAGGTTCCACCAGGGCAAAAGCACTGCCCTCTACATGTTGCCTTATCCCTGGCGTAGAAACCCTGAGCTAGATGGACGCTTAATCTAAGGTGACTCCCCGTGTCCTGCACGGACTCAGTATACAGACCTTTGGAATGAGCGGGAGAAGTTGCATGTGCTTCCAGGATTTCCAGAAGGCACAACCAAACCGTGACTTAACATAATGGGAACCCACCTTAACAAGTCTTGAGATTTCACACTTTGCCTTACTCTCTAATTCCTTTTTTCCCCAATTTGTATAACTCACAATGGCTCATTAAATCTGAACTCAGGAAACCAACTGATTCAGCGCCGAATGCTTCTGAGAAATGAAGATCTGAAACAAGAGTTCGATCTAGTCTGTCTGAATTAATCCTAGCATAAATCACAGTTTTCTGAGTTTGGACATGATGGATACTGTGGCTGATTTTAAAACAAATCCAGAAAATTTTCAACTTCCTTTCAGGGTGGAGAGGTTTGTCCTGCGCCGATAATTACTTCCGAGACCTCAAACCTCTCTACTCCTACTCATAAGACGCAGTCCAGTTTCGTTTTGTACCTAAGGCAAAGCAGCAGCCCTGGTAGGAACCATGGAGTTATCAAGGCTGCATTGAGAGAAACTAAATTTCTTTTTTAGCATTGCTGAGTCTGATCTATTCAGGCACCACCAGCCATGACGATGAGATACTGGGGCACAGCCATTCACAGAAACAAAAAGAAAACTTGAAGGAGTTCTTAACCTTATTGTTGCAGAAGGCCATCAAATAATTCTTATTGCCACAGAAGGCCATCAAATAATTAACTGGTTAAGCATATAAGCATACGGGTGGGAATACTTGCTGAATATCTGGAAACTTCATTTCTCTTCTGCACTGGACAGCTGTTTCGAGGACGAGCTAAAGAACGGCCTAGGTTGTGCCTTAACGACTTAAGATGGAGAATTCCCTATTTGTTGTTTAACAGATTGAAGAGTCGAGGAGAAAATCCTAAAGAGAAATGTGTTCTTGTAGGCCAGTCCATTAGAGAACCTTTGCACAGAATCCTTGTGATGTACAGTGGACCCTCGTATAACAAACAGCTTGTATAACATAAAATCTGTACAACATAAAAAATTCCGGAGAGAGGGGAAATTTGCTTAACAGAATCGCCTATGGGGCGAATCTGTGCAACATAAAAATGGTCGCGATGAGGGACTACTCTGTTTTCAATGCATTCCTATGGGAAAATTGTACAAAGGAAAATTTACTTAACATAATTTCATTTGGAACAAATTAATTCCTTTTTTTAATACTGTAAAACCTTAGAACTGCAGAGTTGGAACGAACCCCATGGATCACTGAGTCCACCCACTCTCAAGGAGGCACACCGGGGAATCGAACTCCCGATCGCCAGCTCCACAGCCAGAGGGCTAAACCACTGAGCTACCCAATTGTTATTTCCAACCACTTTTCTAAATTAGTCACATCCCATCACTTGACAGCCGGCGTTGTGATTCTGTTCAACTGCCCATCTTTAGCATAAGAGGATCCTTAAAAAAAAAAAAAAAAAGAAAACAGTAATTCAGCAACAATAATAAAGTAGCTAATTGTTCCCTCCTCGATTTTTCCCCGTTTGGGCTTGTTTTATTGATTGATTTATTTTCAAAAAAACAATGTGGTTCCCTACAGTAGAAAACAAGCCACCTGGAAATCCTGGCTCATGCTTTTTAAAGAATGCCAAATGTCAAAATTAATTAAGAACCCACAGATCTTAATTTGAGGAGAGTGACTGTGACAGTGTTCACTAAACTGCTGTTAGTGCAAGAGGAGCACACTAAGCCTGTCTGTAATGGAGGAGAAAAAGATGTAAACACACCTAGAGGGAAAAACGAGACCACCATGGAATAAATTGGTTTTGCTAAAATTTGCCTTGTGGGCACATTTGAAGATAACTTAAGAGCTGACAGCGGTTAAAAAAAAATTATTGTGACAATTGAAAGTTAAATTAGGAGTCAAAATGATGAAGTGCAAAGGTAGGGGGATGAGAACAAGCAATTGTTATTTTTATGTTACTTCCATTTTAGACTTTTTTAAAAAAACACACAAGAAAAGTGAATGCAAATTTCCAGTTCTGATGTCTATTTCGAGGGCCTGTAACAAGGCTTTTAATCAATGTATTATACATCAAATTGATAATGTTAACTTCTGATTATTCAGATGTATGAAATATTCATAAAGAACTGTCCAAAGTTTTACATTTTTCTGATTTTTTTCTCTTTCCTCCCCCTTCCATTAATTATCATGCCTAGAAGCTTTTTTTTTTAAGTACAAAACACCAGCCATCATCTTGACTCAACCTGACAAGCTAGCAAGGCCCAATTACGTTGGCACTCGGTGGCACTTTGATCTAGTGGAAACGAAGGGGGATAGGGGCAAATTGTATAGCACATTATGTTAATGACATGATTTAATCCAGCCACTAAACTTTATGTAGCCTGTTAAAAAAGATGCTAACACTAATTACGCCACTTTGGAAAGGAAAAAGAAGGGGACAAGCATTTCCAACCGACAAAGCGAGGCTCATAAATGTTGTAAATGGAATGAAACAAAATGAAGTAATCTATGATTAATTATACATAACAGAGGAGAAGAAAAAAAGGAAGAGAAAACCAACTTGCATAGCTAAATCCTGGGGGTGGGGGGGAGTTAAGATTCCTTTTTTAGATCCACATAACTAAGAAATAATCATGATTGGTTTGATTTCACCAAACTGTGAAAAAGGAACAGCTGAACCTGGTTTGGGATTCACTGGGTAATTAGGAAGGCAATCTCCAGATAAAATCAGATGGTTTGTTTACGGGGAGCCTGCCTGGCCCTGGGGCTATTTATCTTGCAGATAAAAATAAGCAGCTGGATCTTGAGCAGAAAAATATTCAGCTCCACTTGTTTCTTCATCTAACCAGACAGGGATTTCTGGAGTGATGTCTCTCTCCCTCACGGAGATTACGATCTCAGAAGATGTAACAGCATCTCCAGAAAACACGGATGACACCTGAAAACAAAGCTTCTGGTTTTAGAAGCATACAGGCCAGAGGCTGCGGGTTCGTGTGCATGACTGTTAAATGCTAATCTTTCTACCTGTAACAGACAGGTGCGGGGGCTCAGTAAACCCGCCAAAGCCTTAAGAACATACTACAATATAGTTGCTAAACTACATGGACTTGTGCTCCAATCTGGAATGAGGGAGTTCTTAACATTTAAACATATTTACAGTGAATTTCAGCCTGAAATGGTTTGAACTACCTCAACCAGGAGGAGTGTTTGTGCCTATATGAATTTCTCAGGAAGCCAAGGTCTACTTAAGGCTCTGCTCAGTTTGATTGGTGAGTATATGATATGGGGGTCATATCTCTTTTTTCCCGTATTTGTATACTTCCAACTGCAAGATGGGTGGAATATAAATCAAATAAATAAGTACACTGGTGCCACTTTTTTCTCCAAGAAATATATTAAGACGTCCTTCCTTAGGTGAGTTGCAAAGTACTGTACTCTCTTCTGTATTTCAATCTAGTTAAAGGGGACAGACCAGTTTTTAATTAATTAAGTGAGCAGCTGTGATCAATCTAGTGCTTGCTACTTTTTAGTGTCAACATTTAGGAACCAAAGGTATTTTAACATGTTTTTATATTGACTGTATAACATGTATGTGTTGGACGAAAGAAATAAATGTAATATAGCATGCATCAGCATAATAACATCATCATTAGAATAGAGAGTGGGATAGATAATTAAAGTAGATGAGATTAGAATAGAATAGATGATGAGAATAACATTAGAACATCGGAGTATGTTCAAGATTGTGGCTATTAGGTGGGAAGACGTGTCTTCTAACTTTTTAAAGATTGCTCTGGACCAGTGATGGCGAACCTTTTAGAGACCGAGTGCCCAAACTGCGATTCAAAACCCACTAATTTTTCACAAAGTGCCAATACAGCAATTTAACCTGAATACAGGTATCTGTGAGGGGGTGATGTCAGGTGTCCACAGAAAGGGCTCCGAGTGCCACCTTTGGCACCCGTGCCATGGATTTGACAATACTGCTCTAGACTAAGTCTAACTTAATAGCACTAACTTAAGTGCTATTAATTTCAAAGGCAGGGCAGCAACAAATTTTCAGTATGGACTTGAAATCAATTAAACTTATAGGTATAGCTAATTCTGGCGAGATTGTCCCCATTGTTGCGAAACAATATCTGTGAATTTAAGGAGACTTATGGTCACAAGAGAGCCCTAGGGCACATGTTGCAATAATGCAGAGAAGCTTCTGTTTGTTCAAGGCCTTTTCTGTTCACCGTAATGTGAATACAACATAGAATAACAGAGTCATCAAGTTGGAAAGGTTCTATAAGGTCATTGAGTCCAACCCCCTGTTTAAAGCATGAACAAAAATCAAAGGATATCTGCCAGGCGGGTGTTTAAATTTATGCCCAATATTGGCATGCTCGCCACCTCCTGAGGTCATTGGATCCATTGTTCTACAGAACCCCCCAACTATTTTGGGGCTTAGGGAACCGACCTGACCCGCAATAATTGAAAATCCGTGATGTGCAGATGGTGGGCTGGGTTGGGACTGGGGGGCCCTCTCTGGGGCCTCCTACATTTACTGTATGTACTCGAATACAAGCCTAGTTTTTCAGCCCTAATTTTGGGCTGAAAAAAGGGGCCCTCGACTTATATTCGGGTCAATACTTTTAGCCACCGAGGCAAGTGCTTGGGTCGGTGGCTAAAAGTCATTTTAAACATTGCGTGCCGCTTCTCATGACCCCCTCTGAATCACAGGGGAGCAGCACACGATGTTTAAAATGACTTTTAGCCACTGACCCAAGCACTTGCATCAGT
This sequence comes from Phrynocephalus forsythii, assembly GCA_029282475.1. NCBI lineage: Eukaryota > Metazoa > Chordata > Lepidosauria > Squamata > Agamidae > Phrynocephalus > Phrynocephalus forsythii. The sequence continues at coordinate 4,994,158 of JAPFRF010000013.1, forward strand.
GGCTAAAAGTCATTTTAAACATCACACACCACTCCCCCAGCTCACAAAGGAGGAGCTGCCAGGCCCTGCTGTATTTCCCACCCTAGACTTATACTCGAGTCAATATGTTTCCCCAGTTTTGGGGGGTTAAATTAGGGGCCTCGACTTATACTCGGGTCGACTTATACTCGAGTATATACAGTACCTGAGGCCTGGCCTGGCACTGCTTTGAACAGGCCTCCAATGGGCTTCCCAGGCGTGTCAGACACCCCAGACGTGGTTTCCGGCCAGAAACCACTTCTGGGGCCTTCGACAGGCTTGGGAAGCCTGTCGGAGACTCTTTTGGGGCAGCGCCATGGTCCGGGGTAAGTGCAGGAGGCCTCAAACAGACCGAAGCAGCTTGCCCCAAGGGGCCTTGCATTTCGTATACTGCAGTCCCGCGATATACTGGGACCGCAGTATATGAACCGCGAAATAGTGGGGGTCGACTGTACTGGTCTAACAGTTAAGAGGTTCCCCCCTGCCCCCTGTTCTTTGTTCTCCAGTTTACCTCCAGCGTCGAATTGGAGCTTATAAAACGCTCAACGGAATTCCAGGGAGCAGCCCCCGCGTTCTACAGTGGTCCCCCGCCCTTTCGCGGTTCCGGTTCCGTGGTCCCGCAATATCGCGGGACCACGGTACCAGGAAAGGGCTTGTGGGAGGGGGGATCGCACACTGCCCGCCCGTGCCTCCTAGGAGGTCCGGGCAAGTGGGGTGCGATTGCAAAGGCGCTTTCGGCTGTGGAGCCCCAGCGCTGGGCTCTGCAGCAGGAAGCGCCTCTGCCCGATCGCACGCGGCTTGCCCAGACCTCCGGGGAGGTCGGAGCAAGGGGTGCACACCTTTGCAAAGGTGCTTCCAGCTGCGGAGCTCCACGGCGGGAAGCGCCTTTGCAAACGCAAGTGGTGCGCGCAATTGCCCCACCCCACACCAGCCCCCCACCCGCTTCTGCCTATCGCAGATTTTCATTGATCGTGGGTGGGGTGGGTCCCTAACCCCCGTGATCGGCAGGGGGTTACTGTATGAGTTTTACTTGACTCCTGGCTTCAGTCACTCCCATTTCCTCATAAGCAGATGAGCAAAAAAGCCCGGCATCAACGTTCCCCCCCACGCTGACCTTCTTCAAGCTCCGAGATATTTTAAGCCTTCTTAAATCATTTTGGTTATAATAGAGTGCAACAATGCCAGAGATTTGTAGACCCAGCTGTATGTTTGCAAGGCTCATTGGCAATGAGTAATTTTCCTATTTGGTTCGCGTTGTTCCAGCTTAAAAGAATTTGATGGCACTGAAGACGCAGTTAATCATAATACAGTTCCACCTATTAAAATAATTTCTCTCTCTCTCTCTCTCTCTCTCTGGGTTGGATCGGTGGCAGCGTTTCAAGATTCCTGGTGTGGGATGATGAATAGACAAGAAGCCAATCAAGCGCAAAACACTGCTTAATGGAGCTGGGTGCGCGCCGAGATGTTGCACACCCATTGCTTTTTTAAGCTCCCGCTCAAAGGCCATCATTAGGCTGGTATTGGTTATATTGCAGGCGCACTCTGGAATACTAAATTAAGGCCAGATTGTGAAAGATGACTTAACAGCACCGAAAATAAATGAGCAGAGACAATGCTCCTCCACAACAAAAAGCAACCACCCCCACCCTACTAAAATGCAGATCCCAAACATAATTCACCAATAACTGTTCCCTGTTTTGTGCCTATATATATATATTTAAGAGCAATCCAAAGGGAATTTTTTTCTGCCCACTGGCTGGCTCTACAGATGGCCCAAACCCACAACTAATGGAGCGGAATGAGCGGTGTACTTTTAAAGGGGAGAAAACTGATTTGTTTCAAAACATGTTCAACAACGCAAAGCCTTTGTGGCTTATGGAAGAGGCGAATTGACACTGCATCACAGCTTTGTTGGAATGCAGCTGGACTGTAGTTCTTGGGAAAAGAAGGGGCCACAGAAGGGCTTCGGAGGGTAAAACCAGTCTTTGATGCCCCCCTCCCTCCGTCATGTGCGTTTTGGACTGTGCTTTGCCCACCTCCCTTGTTTTAGGGCATAGAGGGAACTGCGGCGTCTTTAAAAAGAAATGAGAATACCCAAGAGGATATTCCTCAAAACGACCAACTCACCTGAGCGAGGCTCATGGTCACGGTGCCCGGAACAATACAGTCATCACTATCTGTTACGGATTCGACTGCATCCGCCATCTGTCTGTCGTCTTGCTCTGTTGCAAAAAAATAAATAAATAAAAAATACATGTGAGACACAGACAAATAAACAAGGGGTGGATACCTGGTGGGGCGTCCAGCTGACAGTGTTGAACTAGACATTGTTAAAAAGCTACGTTTTTTTTTGCTCCTGGCAGAAAAAAAAATGCGACACCGACCTATCGATGGCTGCTCAACGGTCTACTAAACAACCCCAATTCCTCTTCAGGCCTCCTTTTGTCTTGAGATGCCACCTGGAAAGAACACAACGTTGTCACGTTGACCACAGTAAGTGGCTATTTTTGTTAAAAAAAAAAAAAAGAAACCTAAAGATTTAGCGCGGCTCTCTAAACAAAGCTGGACGACAGACGTGAACTTGGTTGTTTCTTAATTTTTCTCTGGCTCTTCTGCTTTTAGGCAGCCTCAGGTTGGCTGTGGCCGTGGCCTCTATGCTCATTCCCCTCCGAAGTGACGTCTATGTACAGTAATGCGGTTGGCTTCTCTCCAATCAAGTCCCCTCCTTTTGGTAGACAACAACTTGCTTGCATGCATGCACAAACGGAAAGGGATAACGTCTATCCCATCCTTTGGCCTTATGAATTATGATTTATTCCTTAACCCATGTACATAGCAAAACCCCAGCATGGCGTTCTCCACGAGACCACTGGAAGCAAGCAAACCACTTCTTGGAGGGCTCTATGGATGTTTACTAACTCACGACCCTGGAGACACTGAAAGCATTTATTATTAACCATCCCCACCACCGGAAAGGGTCAGCAGTGACTTATTTCCCAGCAGTTATCCCGAAAAGGCATCCCCAGAGGGGCAAGTCATTCCGTAAATGTTTCGAAGGAAGGAAAGAATGCTGCTCGTTGCTGCTCGGGGAACAGCTCTTTTGCATGACTATTAAAAACAGAGCTATTGTTTGGTTGATGGGGAGTAGAGATGGGCCATTTATATTTGTTTCCTTACGAATACCTCCCCCCAAAAAAAAAAAAACCCAACCCTGACACATCTTTTTGACATTATGGGTGGTTGCTACCAGAAGACACAAGAAGCCCATGCTGTCAATTATTCTTCAGAACTGGACTCTTTTAAAGGATGGCTCTATTTCCTGAAGGAAGAAATATCAAGACATTTTAAAAACAGAAGCCAACTCCCTTTTAATATTGAATGGAACCAGGTTGGAGCTGGGAGTTGCCCCCTCCTTAGCCAATTAATACAAAGGCATTGTTTTAGATTAACACGGCAACTGCTCCGACTTGGCTATCGCAGGGACGGAGATCAAAACAACGCACCCTCTGCTGAAACTACTTCTGCTGTCAGCACCATACGTTTAATAAGGAACGAGGCAAGGGCGCATCGTGTAACATGGCAGACAATTACCTTCTGGTTCCAATTCCTCAGTAATTTCAGTTTCATCTCCTGAAGACGCCGAGCTCTGGTCAGCCAGCTGACCTTCGGAGAGCTGGGAAAAATCTTCATGGACCTCTTGCATTTTGGAGATGGGTTCGCTCCTTCGTTCGTCTGCTTGTGTTTCGGGTTTGGCCTTGAGCAACAGAAGCATTACAGAAACATTCGCTGGTTATGCCTTGATAGTCATTTCTTTTTTTGGGGGGGGGGAGGGTTAAGGTCAGCATTTTACATAAGGATGGCCTTGTTTTGCTTTAAAGGGTGAGTGATTGGGTGGGAAGCCCTATTTTAACAGATTAAGTCTTCGTGGCTCAGAATAATAATAATAATAATAATAATAATAATAATAATAATAATAATAATAATAAATAATAATAATAATAACAACAACAACAACAACAACAACAACAATTATTATTATTATTATTATTATTATTATTATTATTATTATTATTATTATTATTATTATTATATTTTATGGCACAGTGGTTAAATGCCTGTACTGCAGGTAAAACTGTGCTCACGACCTGGGGTTCAATCCCTGGTAGCAGGCTCAAGGTTCACTCAGCCTTCCATCCTTCCGAGGTGGGTAAAATGAGTACCCAGCTTGCTGGTGGGGCAATGTGTAGCCTGCACACTGTAATTAAAATTGTAAACCGCCCAGAGACTACTTGTAGTGGTATGGGGCGGTATATAAGCAGAACACTTTTTTTTGTAACATTCATCACAATATGCTTTATCAGCAGCTTTATGCATTGTTAATCATACATCTAGGAAGCAGAACATGATGTCCTTTTCTTTTTGTCTAATTCAAAACAAGCTACTGCAGAAACTAAAGCCACGTTTTTACTGAAAACAATGGAATCAAAGGTTAAAATTTCATCTACACCTTTTATCTAACTGAGAAACCCTGGTTTTACAGAGCAGAGTGATTTCACGTTTGTTTGTTGACTTATTCGAAATAGTTTTCACCCTACCTTTCTCCCCAAAAAAGCTCATTTAAAAAGACAATATTTAATGGTTTGAAATACTAAGTCCTCGAATGTTTTAAAAGTAGTGTGGATTTTACTTTGAGGATCACAACTTTTTGTGCCACCTTTTACTCACACAAGTTTCCCCTGTGAGTTGTGCTGACCTGTATTGGCTGATAAAAGAACAACCCCCGCAAATGCATTAAAAGCCATTGAAATAGGTGAGTTTTTTAAAGATGCATTTTCCAAAGTGCTCATCCTGATGGCTCAGTTTCACAGGTTTTATAAGAGGGGCTTGAAATGGAGGGTGGCACAAGAGTTTCTGCACTGTGGCTATATTTAAACACATTTTGTTTTTGTTTTTGTTTTTTACATCGATTACATGCGTGAGAATCTCCAATGCTACACACCTGCATTTACGAATGCTTCGTGCCTGGAATACAACTTCCAGCTTGGACAGGATCCCATATGCAGTGGGAAGTGCAATGAAAGCTGACTCCGCAAGCCCTAATCTATTTTGGCACTGGCCTCCTGGTTCTTTAATATGTAACATGACATGTCTCGTAAACCTGTATAAAGCCATTTGCCAAAGCGTTCAACGTGTCAGGTTTTTGCCATGCTTATCTGAGCTGCCTGTGAAATGCAGAATCCATTGAGGAGAGGAACAGAATGACCCGAACTGAAGATGCCTTGTCAAATATTTTAATGTGCCTGGTCCATCCTGCCGGCAAAGGGGGGAAAAAAACCCAGGAACTCACCGCTACATCTCTTGCCTTAAGCTTTCCAGCCTGAGATCTGCTGAAAGAATTAGTATCCTGCATTTCAGATTCAAGATGGCACTCAAGAACAGGGCAGATCACTGAAGCAATTACCTTGTGCATAATTAAGCAAGAACCTAGATTACCGTTAATCAATACGGCGGATGAGCGGTGGATTGTTCTGAAAGTCGTCCAGTAAGTAATCCCTGCACCCGGTGGCATAAAGGATTTTTTTGTCTACAAATATTGTCAGCTAGTCAAAAAGGAATGGCTCAAAGGTGAAATGGAAACCAGTATCTTCAATAGCCAAATTAATGACTGAATTGCACAATCAATTAACCCTTTTAACTCATCACCAATGGGCAAAAAAAAATATAAATTGACAGAGGACTTGGGAGAAATGCCAACTGTTTCATACCTCTGGAACATTTGAAACAATGGGCTTTTCCTCATTCATTTTCTGCTCCGTTTTTCTATCTTCTTTTTCAGGAGCAGCACTCTAAATTATTAGGATTGAAATACACAAAGGTATCTTAAATTTGGGTATAGATAAAACAGTTTATAATGGCTTATGGTGACCTCACTTTCTTAGCTGTATTTACTTTCAACACACTTATGCTTCATTACCTATTGCTTATATTTAAAGGAGGTAATTAACATTATTTCCCCATGTATAAGACTATATTATTGTCTTAAATTCTTATACTAAAAATTGATGGTAGTCTTATGCACGGAAGTAAACAGGAGAGAACCATGCAGTTGTGAAACTGTAATTCTGGGTTGAAAAAGTGGGCAGCATCTTATACATGGGATCGTCTAATAGACGGGAAAATACGGTAGTTGGTTAGCATGAACATACATCCTGTAAAATGTCACCAAGAGATCTAAAACACTGATCGTGTTTTACACATATTATGAATGCACCCAAAGTCAATCCAACTGTTATCCTAGGTCAGGCCTGTCCAAACATGCATAAGGAGAAAGTGCACACTCACCGGATCTGGCAATGTGGCCACCCCGGCAAAAGACACCTTCTTGTCTGCTGCTACACGAAGTCTCGGCTTAGGCTGGGGCCTCTAAGGAACAAGCAACTCGAGTCAAAATTAGCATTCTCATTAAAGTTCAAAACACCAATCGTGCGGCCTTAAGATGAAACAGATGCACCGGAAGCCTCACAATTACAGGGTGATGAAACCTTATCCCACCGGATACACTCTTTTCCAAACTAAATCATTTGCACAGCCAAACACAGTTGGAAGTCTTCTATTGGCATCCTGCTAACCAACTGCCCAGTGCAGCAAGCTCATTTGTGAGATGAAAATCTGTAGCCATCTTGCTGGAAGATAAACAAATGCCCTTTACTTCTTAAGGGAGCTCTGCTTACAACTGTGAAGCCGCTATCATTCCTATTCTTGCCATTAGAATGATCTGTCTATCTACAAATGATCAAACTTGTGGCCAACAACAACTAAGAAGCTGCACACAAAAATGTATTCCATGTACAATCTGCTTGTTTTTAAGGTACAACAAGATTTTTTTTCTGATGGCAGGAGCTGACTTAGGTTTATTGAGAAGGAGACCATCCTCTCCTCCTTTCTCCTGAGACTTTACCCATGATGATTATGATAGATTCTCCCTTTAATTTTGTTCAGAGAAAGACATGTTACGCTACACAAGAAAGCTTAAAATGGTGTACCACTGCTGGCGAGGAGAAAGCAGACGGTGGGGCTGGTCCTTCCCCTTGCCCCTTCATCGGTTTCTCATGCTGGATGTAATCTGATAGGTCTGCTGCTACAACCGAGTCAGCCGGCTGGAGGTAGGAAAACTTCCATTTTAGCTCAACGGTAACTGTACCAGCGGAACGGCCGTCCGAGTCAGTGAGTTCAAAGGTACCTGCAAAAAGGAGTACAACAAGAAACCCATTTCTTGTCTCAACATTTAGAATGTTGACAACCCCTCTGTGTAACAAGCAAAACCTTCCCCACTTAATGCTTCTATGAAATAGGATTGTGGGACTTTTGCTAGTTTCCTTCTCTTCTCCCTGGTGCCGGACAAATAGATCTTGAACGTGGAAACCATCACAAGAAATTTGCAAATAACGAACCACCTTCACACAAAAGCAACCGGCACAGATGTATAAAGATGTGGATACATCTGCTTGGGGTGTCTTATGGGAAATCAAGGCAATATTTTTTTTCCGGGGGGGGGGGAGGCTCAGCAACCTGAAGAGAAAGCAAACGGGGCAATGAGAATGGTTGTGCCCTGGACAGCAGCATCACGTTCAGATACGGAAGCGTGATTTTCTAATTGAAGAGGATATCTATGACCTATTGCTTGTACCAAGGAAACATTGGAGAATACAGCAGGATCATGTTATCAACAGGGGATTGATTTCAAGATGCTGCCTGCAGATGCTAAGGCACCGAAATTGTAGACTGCAAAGTCGGCAGCTCGGTGGTTCGAATCCCGGGTGCCACGCAGCGGACCGAGCTCCCCGATAACCCTAGCTCCTGCCAACCTAGCAGTTCGAAAGCAATAGATAAATAGGTACCGCCGTAAAAAGCGGGAAGGTAAAACAGTGTTTCCTTGCAGCCATGCCGGCCACGTGGCCATGGACTTGCACAGCACTGGCTCTTCCGGCTTGAATACGGAGATGAGCGAGCACCGCCCCTAGAGTTGGACACGACTAGCATGCATACAGTATGCGGGGGGAACCTTTACCTTTGCCTTACATATAGCCTAGTCTCTGGTTCCCTTGCAGGGTCACGTCTGGTAATCTATCTTGGGAAAGCATGTTTCTGGGTTCCTTTAATACGGGCATGTCCAAACTTCGGCCCTCCAGATGTTTTGGACCACAACTCCCACAGTCCTTTGCCATTGGGAATACAGGCTTGGAATTCTGGGCGTTGTGGTCCAAAACATCAGGAGGGCCGAAGTTTGGACATGCCTGCTTTAATATTTTTAGTCAGTGGATTAAGTGAAACCACAGGTACTGATCTCGTGGACAGGGCGGTCGTTCTGGATGGACACGTTCTGAAGTTTGGAACACCAGTGGGGATAAAAACATGCTCATTTTACCTAACTTTCACGGGGGCAACACAAGTATGCTCCAACAAAGGGCAATTGGATGGCCTAATGCTACGGGCTTACATTGGCCAGTATTGCAGCTATGAAGTAGACCGGCGTCATGAGTTTTTTTGTACAAATCTTATACAGTGGAACCTCGGATAACAAATGGTTTGTATAACATGAAATCTGTACAACATAAAAAATTCCAGAGATAGGGAAAACTTGCTTAACGGAATTGCCTATGGGGCGAATCCCTACAACATAAAAATGGTCGCGATTAGGGATGATTCTGTTTTCAATGCTTTCCTATGGGAAATTTGTATAAAGGAAAATTTGCTTAACATAATTTCATTTGGAATGAATTAATTGCTTTATACGAGGTACCACTGTACTGATGCACTGAGAAAAACCTCATGGTTTTCCAGAGGAACTGGTGCTTCTATATAAGCATTCTGAAAACAGCTGCCTCACTCCCTGTGCAAATACTCTGGAGCACCTTCTATTTGTATCCGTACCAGATGAGAATCAAGTTGGTGGAGAATTTATTAACTAGATTCAGAAGCAATTACCCATATGCAAATAGACGCTGGCGTTAATACTGATGCTTCCCCCGAGAGCTGGACCCGACTACCAGCTAGCTTTAGTACATCCCACTAACCCTGGCTAACGTCATGTGAACTTCAGGGGAAAAGAATGGGCTTCTTACCTGAAATGTATCTGTCGTGGGCTAATGAAATCAAAGGCACTTTGGCTTTCCCAATGTAAACCCCATCTTCCGTTTCACTGTCGTCAAAGACATACAGCCTCAAGGATTCGGATCTCAGGTAGCGGTCAAGGTCGGCGTTCATCAGCACGGGGAAGCACATGTGATCCTCAAACTGTGGGTGATTGCTGCTAGGAACGATGGCGGTGTCGTGGTCTGCGAAATCAAAGAACTTGTAGACCACGTAAGGGCTGGGTTGGAGGTCGGTCTTCCGGCACCGCAGATCGCCACAAGATTTTATGGTCACGTAGAGCTCGTTTAAGTTCCCATCTGCTGAGCCAACGGCCTGGGTTGGACTGAGTGTCGGCTGTTTTGAGAGGAGTTGGGGGAGAAATGACCATCAATGGCTGTTCAGTAGGCTTTGGGCTTTCAACTGGAAAGAGATGCCTATGTCAGCAAGCACTCCAATGTCAACCCAACCATTTCATCCTGGGAGTCCTCAAGGGTCACTCGGAAAACCCTGCACCAAAACCAGGGAGAAACGAGTTCAAACCCTGGCTCGGGTAGGTATGACGCTTTGGAAGTGGTCCCAGGCTAGTCACTCCATCCCAGCTTGGCTTCCCTTAGACCAGTGGTTCTCAACCTGTTCCTGGAACTGCAATTCCCAGAGATCCCTTCCAGCACAGCGAGTGGTGGAAGCTTCTGGGAGATGCAGTCCAGGAGCATCTGGGGACCCACAGGTTATTTATTATTTATTTATTTATTACATTTGTATCCCGCCCATCTTCTGGATCAGAACTCTGGGCGGCTAACAATAAAACTAGACAATAAAAGACCAAACCAAGAATAGCAAAAAAAAGAGGGGAGGCAGAACCCTCCAGCGGGGATAACGCAAGCGGCAAAAAAAAGGAACTTAAGTAGAAAGGTCGCCAAATGCCTCCTTAAAAAGTTAAGTTTTCAAAGCCTTTTTAAAGGCATGCAGGGACTCTGCTAGGCGCAGCTCACTGGGGAGATGATTCCACAGCATGGGGACCCGCCACAGAGAAGGTGCGGTCACGCGTGCGCGATTTCCGTGCCTCTCTGGGTGTGGCCACCCTCAGTGAGCGCGCCTGGGCCTGGGCCTGGTCCCAGTTGATCTCTGGGAGATACGCTCCGACAGGTACTCTGGTCCCAAGCCATGGAGGGCTTTGAAAGTCAAAACCAGGACCTTGAACCTTATCCGGAAGACAACGTGAAGCCGAAGCAGGCGGGCCAGAACTGGGGTGATGTGCTCGAATCTACGATCACCCACCACCAACCTGGCTGCCGCATTCTGCACCCGCCTTAGACTATTGGGAAAATGAAGGATGGGAGAACAATGTAAAATGCCCAGAAGCTCTTGAAGGAAGACCGGAATGCGGGCATAATTTGGAGAGGGGAGAAGGTTGGATAAAGGCACTGTATTTCCCAGCTGGGTAGATCTGATTTGATTTAAATCCCAATTTGAACTCCTAACCTCTGGCACTGCAGCCAGACACCTAAGAAAGTGAGCAATTGGGCAGTCCGTAGAACAAAAAGGAAACAACAGGATGCTGCAAAGGACTTAGTTTGGGAAAGGAAAGCCACGCAGTGAAACAGAATCAAACTCATGGCTCTAGTATCGATGAAAGAGCACTGAAAGTGCTTAGGCTTGCCTGATCTTTTAAGTTGGTTGTTATGTATCCGAGAGCTTTTGCCCGTTCTTTATACAACCGGATGGCTTGGTCCATGGGCACTCTTAACCTGATCCAGTATTCCACCGTGCCATAGTTCCGGATCTCCCTTCCAATTCCTGCAAGTCAAACGTGAAAAAAAAAATCTCTATATAAAAAAGGAAAATAAAGCCGGAACTGGCCAGAAATCCATTCAAATAAAATAAAAAAAGTGTGTATATGTGAAGTTAAAAGGAGTGTTGTAGTAAAAGGAAAACTGAAACAGAAGATTAAATGAAGCCCTGTCCTTGGGAGAAAGGAGGTCCAGAATGCCAGCCAAACTACGGATTCTAGGACCCACACCCTTTTCTAAAGCATCGTGCTTAAAGAACATTACTAAATAATACTACGAAACTTGTAGGATCTTAAAGACCATTTCTTTAAATGCAGAATTGCAGCCCATCAAACCTTAGGCTGAAGCTGCTCCTCTTTAAGAACTCACGAGACGGTCTGTTACTTTTGGTGGGGCTGACTATCACAGCTCCTCCCCGGGAAATTCCTGAACAAATACCTAACGGCGGCTCAGGAGTGAACTATAAGCAAGCAAGGCGCACAGATCTGAGGAGACTCACCGACTAAAATGGCTGAGCTGTAGACCCGGCCGGCTTTGTCCAACACCTCGTGGAATCTCAGCTGGCAAGCACCCACCGTCTCAAAGTCCGTGCCGTAAGCGTGGTGGATTTCCAGGGTGGCACTGTTTCTTTGCAGATACTGCAAGAAGAAGTCGTCCACCCGCACGAGATATTGAGAGGTAAAGTTGTAGGCTGGGCTCAGGCCCTGAACGACGGGCGTCGTCTGGAGTTCGAAATCGTAGAAGGCGTAGGTGCAGAACGTCGAAGGCTCCCGGTCCTCAAAAGAGTTGGCCGCTTCTGCAGAAAAGACCACTCGGCTGATATGGATTTCAAACAGGTTCTCGCCTCTCTCCAGGTGGGTGGCTTCGTCAAACTCATCCACCGGATCCTCGGGCGCAATTTCCGGCCGGAACTTGTACTGTTTGGTACCGTATGCAATGTCTTTCAGTTGGGCTGCAAGAGACACAAGAATACACGTCGCGTTGGTTTTCGTTTCGTCTCGGCCAGTGCTTGGAAATCCCTGGCAACAGAGTGGCCGAACCGTTTCGTGCCCAGAGCTTGGGGAAGGCGGGAGGGATGCGTTTTTGGAGCACAACCTTTGGAAATTGGGGAGTTATCATGATACAGTAGGACCCCCGTATCCACTGATTCATTATCCACTGATTCAGTTATCCACGGTTGGCAGCGGGGAAAAAATTAAATAATTCAGCAGCCACAAAGCAAGCTATGGTCACAAACAGCATCTGTAAAGCAAGCTACTGTCACAAACAGCAGCCATAAAGCAAGCTACTGTCTCAAAACAGCAGTCATAAAGCAAGCTAGTGTCAGGAAACAGCAGTTTGGGGGCGGGCAGGCAGGTGTTCTCTCTTATCCACTGTTTTCATTGTCCACGGAAAGGCCTGGAACCAATCCCCAGCAGATAATGGGGCCCTACTGTAATAACAAAAAAAAAAAACTCTTTAAAGCTCTTCATTATGATGGACAATATAGGACAATAGCCAGCCAGTGTGGTGTAGCCTATAGGCCAAGATTCAGGTGATTTGGCTTCAGATCCCCACTGAGCCATAGTAAGTCACTGGTTGCTCAAGAAAATCATTCCTTGAACACCTCACACCACTCTAAAACACTGCTGTAAGTCAGAAGTGAGTTTTAACATACAGCAGTTTCCTCTGCTATAACCAGTAGGGAAGAGGACCTCAGACACAAGTTTTGGAGTGATACTGGATTCAGGAGCTTCTGAGCTCTGTATTCTCTACCACGAAAGCACAGTCCCTCCTCTAGAATCAAACACAGAATGGAAACACTCCTCCCCCCACATCCCCAAGACGACTGATTGAGGAAGCAGGGTGACTTGGCTGCATCTAAAACTGCATCTTTCCTGCCCGTCTTCCGTCTTCCTGTTCTACTGCTCAGGTGCAAACGCAAGAGGCTTTCTCAAGAGTTCCAGGGGAACATGCCTTCCAGTTTTCGGATGCGGGCGGCTCTGACATCGAGAAGGTGGACGTATTGTTCCAGTTTTAACTCGTAATCTTGCTGCAGAGCTTCCATCTTGCGGGTCACGGACTCGACTTCCGCCTGACGGGGCAAAGAAGAGAGTAAAATGAATTAGGATACGTGCGTGCCGTCCCCAGGAGTGAGGTGCCCAGGGAATGCATGGGAGGAGCTTGAGATGGTGTTGAGAGACCAGGGATTTCCTCCTGCTACTAGTACACGCGTGGGGATGAGGAAGATACAGTGGACCCTTGTATAACAAACAGCTTGTATAACATAAAGGCCGCCCAGAGACCTTTGGGTAGTGGGCGACATATAAATTGTAAAAATAAATAAATAAATAAAAATAAATAAAATCTGTACAACATAAAAATTCTGGAGATAGGGGAAATTTGCTTAACATAATCGCCTATTGGAAGAATCCGTACAACATAAAAATGGGATTACTCCATTTTCAATGCATTCCTATGGGGATTTGTATAAATTTGCTTAACATAATTTCATTTGGAACAAATTAATTCCTTTATACAAGGTACCACTGTATTATGAAGCGTAAGCAGTTCTGCTTCCATTCTATCCATTACAAGGAGACACGAACAGGGAGACCCTTAATTCAAAGTTTTGCCAATGTCTGCGAGATCAAAGACTTTCAGAAAGAATCATACACCGCTGGGGAAGATTCTGAACAAGAATTTATGGGTTTGGTGCTTCACTCTGCCAAAAAGCGAGGCGGAATAAGGAAGAGCGATGCAAGGGCGTGAAAGAGACTCAGACCAATTACGGATCTCATTCTGGGTCTTCTTTTTCATTCTCACAAGACTTGCTTCCCCCTTTACCCTTTTACTCTCCTTAAAACTCCTTTTGCCTGGCTTTGGTCCATCAAGTGCTTAATTAAATTATGGTCCTGGGGTATGTTCGTTCGACACGCCTAAGACCCCTTCAAATCAAAGGACTCACTTCGCAAAGCAGCTCCCTCCAAAAGAGTTTGGAGAAGCATTTGAAGACATGAATTCTACAGCTCAGTTGAGGAACAAAGAACTCACCGTAATTACAGTTACTTCAGCTAATTAAGATGTGCACGCATCAGCAGAAGAAACCTCGGCATCATTAATCTCAATAACCAGATCCTACAAACAGCACAATGTCAGAGACACTAGTGGTCAAACCGCACAGGTTAAAATAATTATATACCTGATAATCTTTGTTAATTTTATGCTGTACGATTAACATGTTGCGGGTCTTTTCCAGTTCTTGAACAGTCTCCGCATGGGTTGCTTGGAGCTCATGCATCGACCGCTCCAAGTCCTTCTGGGTTTCATCTTCTGCTTTCTCCCCAAACTTGGGGTTTCCGCTCGCTTGCGGCCGACGAACCTGAGACATAAAAGCCTGCAGCTTCATAATTAGATTTTTGAAAAGAACGTTTCATTTTAATTGAGAAAGATAGGCCTCCTCTCCTTCTACCATTCTACGAAGTCTCTGCATGGAAAGAGGTCTTCTCAACTCCGGCAGGCAATGACCGAGATCCTATTGTTTGGCTGCATTGCTGGCACTAGAGAAAGCCTCTTGAATCAAGCGGGGATTTGTTGAGCCGGCACGTTCCCCTGATTCAAATGAGCCTACTCTAGTTGCGATTTACCTGGCTTTTAGCCAATGAAAGCCACTCTGAACTACGTGGCCCTCTGTATCTTGACATAGAAACATGCTTCAGCAAATTGAATGGGGCTTACTGTCATTTTACCGAGCGCGGTGGCTCAGCAGAGTAAGGCTCCTAAATCTGTCGGCTGCAAGGTCGGCAGCTCGGCAGTTCGAATCCCGGGTGCCACATAGTGGAGTGAACTCCCGCTGATAACCCCAGCACCTGCCAATCTAGCAGTTCGAAAGCATGTAAAGGCAATTAGATGAATAGGTACCGCCGTAAAAAGCAGGAAGATAAAATAGTGTTTTCTTGCAGCCATGCCAGCCACGTGGCCATTGACTTGCACAACACTGGCTCTTTGTCTTGAATAGGGAGATCAGCACCGCCCCTAAAGTTGAACACGACTAGCACGCATGTGTGGGGGGAACCTTTACCTTTACCTTACTGTCATTTTAGCAAGAGATGGTGTACTCCTGACGGATAAAAGATGGAAGCAGTAATCTTTTATGCACAAGGACTCCTGGAATCACCCAATGACACTGCATTCCACCTCTGCCACAGTATCAATGGTAACTTCCAGCATAATCTGATGCATAATTATTCAGAATTAAATCCTACTGTGTTCGCTGGGGCTTACTCCTCAAGTAAGTGGATTGAGAATTATAGCTTGAAGCAATTCCTCCTCTCTGTTTCAACTCCTCCTCCCTGCAAACATCATGGATATAATAGGATGCCTTAAATTGAGAAGGCTGTTATGATTATAAGATAATGTATGCAAAACATTCCGGACAGTCTGCCAGCTATATAAATATCAAGTATTATTTATTCATGCATTGTTATTGTTGTTTAAATATTAAGCAGAGCGAGCATAGGGTTTGTTATGTTAAGGGAATTCACAGGGAACAGTAGAAGGCAAAAGGGTGATTTATTTACAGTTACTTTAAAAACAACCCCTAAAAACAGCAGAAGCAGGAGGGGGGGAGAGATTTACTAGAAGATATTCAAAACTGAAAAGGAAACATTTTCCCATTCATTCTTTCCTCTTCCACCTCGTGACAAGAGGGTTGTAAACAGAAGCACTACAAACTAGGTGCAAGGGGGGGGGACATGCATTTTCCCACATTGTGCTTTTATAAATAAGCAAAGAGCAGGTGTTCAGGTGCAAGAGGGAAGACATGCTTATGTTTCCAGAGCATAACATTTTAGTTTGGCATCTGCTTTCACAACCTTGCGGAATTATTTTTTTTATATCCCTCAGAAGATGTAAACAGAAAAGTTGTTGCGAGCAGGCCGGCAGAGAGACCTCGTAGGAAGACAAAAAGGCAGCTGTTACCACTCGAGCCAAGAGGAGGAGAGGAGAGATACTTTAAAGCAAATCCACGTAGGCTTAAGGTTAATTCATTTTCGATGTTGCAATGAAATATGCACATTGGTTAAAAAAATCCTCCCCAGCTACCTTTTCACTCTTCTGTCTGCCGCACAACGTCTCTGCTTATCGACGTGTGAGAAGCATTAAGCCAGGGAAAGGAGCGCAAGGGTGGGGAAGTATCTCTTTGAAAACTTAGGCATGGCAAGAAGAACATGACATGTGGCTGGCCAGGTTTGGAGAAGTGGGGTGCAACTTTTTTTTTTAAAGACGTCACCTTTGTAAGCACGAGGGCTTCGCTCAGGTCGGCCGCGTCAACGTCACTCTCCTGAAACAAAGACATTCAAGAGGAAGGCGTTCAATTCGACAAGGATGAATAATGGAGTGAGAGAGTGAGAATACACAGTGCATCCACACTAAAACATGACATTTTGCTGGCGATCATGAATAAGTAAACTCCGTCACATCTCAGCATCCTTTTGCTTTTAAAGAAGGACATTTGCATACCCACCCCACCCCCCACCCCCCCCCCACCCTCCTTTCTGTTCATTTCACTAACTAAGAAGAGGATAGCTTACTTTGGAGAAAAATTTCGTGCTGTTTTTCAGTTCGTCCAGCTGTTGCTTCTGTTCTAAGTAGCGCAATCGTAGCTCCTGATTCTCCTGGGCCAGTTTTTCATTTTGTTCTCCAAAAGAATGGACAGGAGAAAATGCATTTGTTTTTGTTTATTTAATGGACTTTTTTTTAAAAAAAAGGAGAGGGCGTAGAAAATGCCATAGTGGCTGTCAAAATCTATCCTGCAGGAA
Organism: Phrynocephalus forsythii; assembly: GCA_029282475.1. Classification (NCBI taxonomy): domain Eukaryota; kingdom Metazoa; phylum Chordata; class Lepidosauria; order Squamata; family Agamidae; genus Phrynocephalus; species Phrynocephalus forsythii. The sequence goes on from JAPFRF010000013.1 coordinate 5,010,896, forward strand.
ATTTACACCAGATGGACTTATCGAGCAGGATTTAAATACAGTCACAACCTTCTTGACTGAGATATGAGATGGAAGGTGAGAATTCTATTTATTCTAATAATTTCCACTAAGAGTTTTGGGGGTCCTGCCAAGAAAGGGACACGGTACCCCATACCACGGTCCTCTAGAAGTTAGGCAGTTCTTAGAAAGGATTGGGTTTTGGGTCGAGGCAATGATCTTGTGCAGTAAACCTAATACAGTAGTAGCAAACATAAGACAGAAGCAGATCATCAAAGACCAGAACAACAACAACAACTATCATCATCATCATCATCTTAATCTTTTTTCTTAAGTTTCCATTTATTTACAAGAGCTAGAGATAGTAATAATTATTATTTTTTTAAAAACATGAAAACAAAATTGTTGTGGCACCTCAAAGACTAACTGCTACGTTTTTATGTGAGCTTTCGTGGACACGTCCACTGCTTCAGACGCCTGGAGATGGAAGAATTTCCTTTCCTTGTGTAGAACAGTGTGAAGGGACCTAGGCTACTACTTGTGTTACAGGTCTAACTTAATCAAGGCTCTGCCTCCTATGAGTGGAAGAGTCTTCTATAGCTCTTGTAAACAAACGAGAACTTAAGAAAACAAAGATTAAGATAATCTACCGGTTAAACAAACAGCTGTCAAAACCTGCTTGTGCTAATAGCCTCATCTGTAATCAATATGTGCAGGGAGCTGACCGACACAATTTGCGTTCAAACGAAGAAATGGAGTAAGGAGATTTTCAAGCCTGCAATTAATTTAAACATTCAACTGCACTTGAATGTTCCAACCCAAAGGATCGGAAAACCTGAAACCAATCTGCACATTGAACAGGGAGTCAGGGGGGGTGGAGGAACGGGAAGCAATCAAAGAACCAAAACAGTCCTGTGTTATCTAAACCCGGCACATGGAGTTTTCAAACAGCAGTCCATCAACAGGGAGTGGGAAGAAGACAAAAGAGACAGCGGAGACAAACAGGCTTTGTTCATCAGCTCCTGTGGAGAAGCTAGCCACATCAAGACCCATTTTATATATATACTGTATATATAAAAGTGGATATATATATCAGCTCACTTTTTAAGATTTGGTAGGGGGGAAAGCTGGACCGGTCCCAGAAAGTGCAATGAAATGCCTGCTTTCGTTTGGTATAAAGTAGTGTTTATTCACGGGAGATCTGCCTGCAGTGTGAACTGGTAGAGTAAAGATACAGGTTGACCATTTCATGAGTTGTCTTGGAAGAACAAGGCTGTTCCACCAAACCACCTGGAATGTTTCTGATACATCTTTTGGTTCAGAAGCTAGGCAGGGCTGAGGCTCATTTCTAGTTAGGTGGGAGATAAAGGTAAATGTTTTCCCCGCACTCATGTGCTAGTCGTGTCCGACTCAAGGGGTGATGCTCATCTCAATTTCCAAGCCAAAGAGACAGTGTTGTGCAAGTCCGTGGCTATGTAGTCAGCATGGCCGAACACATTTCTGTGCACAGAGCACTATTTATTCCCACTATTTTATGGCGGTACCTATTAATCTACTTGCATTTACATGCTTTCGAACTGCTAGGATGGCAGGAGCTGGGGTTATCAGGGGGAGCTCACTCCGCTGCGTGGCACCCGGGATTCAAACCACCAAGCTGCTGACTTTGCTGCCGGCAGTTTCAGCACTCTAGCCCCCTGAGCTGCCACGCTCCCTAGGGGGGAGACCCGACCAGGAATACCAGGGATCCTCAAGGAGGGCTAGGAAAGACATCTGCCTAAAATGGAGGAGAACCACTGCTAAGACTTGAGATACTGAGCTAGATGGACCAATGGTCTAACTCAGTACAAGATGGTCCCTGTACTTCCCACCATCAAGGAAACATGACAATGAAAGTCCTATGGGCACATTTCTCATTGTGCCTTGACAAATCACACTTGTCTTTAGTCTTGCATTCATCTCCTGCCGGCATGAAGTACAGGACAACAGAAATGCAAAGTCAACAGCAGAGCACATGGTTTATACCTAGATGGTTCCCAGTCTGATCTCTGTCATCTTCAGTCCAAAGGACCCGACAGCAGAAGCCAGAAGTAAGCTCTGGCTGAGACCTCCCAGGAAACCACTGATGGTCACAGTGACCCAGGCATGTCCAAACTTCGGCCCTCCAGATGTTTTGGACCACAACTCCCACAGTCATTTGTCATTGGCAGTCTAAGCTTAGAATTCTGGGAGTTGTGACCCAAAACATCAGGAGGGCCAAAGTTTGGACATGCTTGCAGCAGACCATCTCAGACTAGATGGGGGCAAACAGCCTGATTTGATACTAGGCAGCTCTTTGCATTCCTGGATACGCAGCAGCCCTCACGAAAACTTGTTCGTAATATACCTCGTTCCATTTTTATTCTGTCCAGGATGTCGTTTTTATCTGCCAAATCCGACTTTAAAGCAGCCTCCAACTGATTGATCTGCAACTTCAACTGCTGCTCTTTTAACTTCCAATGCTGGTCATGGGTCATGCCGAAGGCACTGGGGAATTTAGGAAGGAAGGAAGGAAGGAAGGAAGGAAGGAAGGAAGGAAGGAAGGAAGGAAGGAAGGAAGGAAGGAAGGAAGGAAGGAAGGAAGAAAGGGCAATTTTTAAATGAAAACTGTTTAAAGAACAACATATGGCCTGCAAGGAACTCTCTGAAATCAACTCCAACAGAAAATAATAAAGAAAGGAAAGGCGGGAGGAAGCCGTTTTAGCGGCAGAGATCACTGTCACCATGTCTTAGGAATTAAGTAAACACACACTGGTCTGCTGCTGCTGAAGCAGAGGCGCCTCACCCAGGCTGCGGTGGCGGGACATGAAAGGGGCTGCGGGAAGAGCAGCAGGGCTGGCCTCAATTTAGGGCGGCAGAGCCAGGAGAGTCGACAGCCTCCCTAACGCTAACTTTCTTTTTTGAGGGGGAGCTCAGAGAGGAACTTGGAGGTCTGTTCCAGAAGAATCTGCTACTCAAAACCTCAGCTACAGCCTAGAGTTGCAACCCTTTTTGCTGACTGGGGGTCACCATTAACCCCAATCGATCGGTTTTTGAGGAACTTGAGAGGGAGGGGGAGAGAGGAGAAGGAGGCAAGGAAATTTAGAGGCCGTTGCATGTCCTTAATCATCATCATCATCATCATCATCATCATCATCATCATCATCATCATCATCATCATCATCATCATCATCACCGGTCCTCCTATCTTAAAACAGCTCCTCGATAATCCATTAAGAAACCTTTTTGTACTTTGTTAGGAACAAGTCATTTACTGTACTTATTCATTCGTCCGTTTTGATTTATACACTGTCCCATTAGTGCAATGCACTCTTCTAGGAGGTTCACAACAACATAATAACGATAATTTATTTATTTATCTATTTTGAAAATTTTTACCCCACCTTTCTCCTTGGAACAGGACCCATGGTGGCTTACAATAATAAGGGACAATGTACAGCCTAGAACACTTAAGACATAATATTCAAGTTCAGAACAGGGAATTGGAAGAGGCATCTTAGAGCATTAAAGGGTAACATTAAAGCTACACAGAGTACATAAAAAGAAGAAGAAAAATCCTTTATGAGGGGTGGAACCTAATACGGAAAACGCTGGTGTTCTTATGACATCAGTCAATGGAATCATGCATGGTAGTCCATCTAAACCGACATACAGTGGACCCTTGTATAACAAATGGTTTGTATAACATAAAATCTGTACAACACAAAAAATTCCGGAGATAGGGGAAATTGGCTTAACATAATCGCCTATGGGGTGAATCTGTAAAACATAAAAATGATTGTGATTAGGGTTTACTCCGTTTTCAATGCATTCCTATGGGAAATTTGTATAAAGGAAAATTTGTTTAACAGAGTTTCATTTGGAACAAATTATTTCCTTTATACAAGGTACCACTGTATTTTTTTGTATAATTTGATGTGGTTGAGTATATTGTCTTGTTGGAAACCACCCAGAGTAGCCTTGGTAGCCAGATGGGTGGCACTCAAAGTCAATCAATCAATCAATCAATCAATCAATCAATCAATCAATCAATCAATCAATCAATCAATCAATCAATCAATCAATCAGTCGAGTATTCTTTCTAAGTCTCTGCTGCTACAGTTTGTAAAATGGAGCTTGCTTTGGAAGCAAAATTATGAGACGCTGTCTATCTCAGAATTTACCTGAAGTTTTGATTCGCAACGATTGAAACATTAGAGAATGAATGGAAAACAAGGAAGGAACAGTGGAGAGATCATGAATCCAGCCTGCTACTTAAATACCATTACACATGATTTTCAATTGTCAGTAGAAGTTGGCTTAGTCCAGTTTGATGGCCTTCTACATATTTCTAGCCCAGTGAATGTGGAATCTGGCTTGGGTTAAAATGCAAAGCAACTGAGAAGACCATTTCACCAAATCCACATAATGCTCACTTTCAAGATGCCTAAATTGTTTGTTGTTGATTCTTTTATATATGTTACTCTGTTGAACCAATTATTATTTATTTTGAATGGTCGTATGCTATTCCTGTTAATGGCCATGAGTTCCCGTTTGGGAAAATCCAGCAGTAAATAAATAAATAAATAAATAAATAAATAAATAAATAAATAAATAAATTTGTTCTGGGATTTAGTCTGTAGCTATCATCTCTTTTACATTTAGGACTGCATCCCGCTGGAATCCACGTGGAATGCCTTTGTAGTCCATTCCCTCCTCCTGCCTCTGGGTGTGTAGAAATGGCCAGCCACACACCACACCGCGGCCTTTGTGCTGATGGTACGCGAGAACGGGTGAGGATTACAGGGTTGGAAGAAAGTGATACCTGGAAACCACAGGCCGAAAGAAAATGGGGCTCTTGGATTTCACCACAAAATGTGTCTGGGTTAGAGCAGCAAATTCCTTACCATGCTCGGAATGCTCGTTCAGCCTGACAGACTTTCGACTCTAGAATTACTGGGCTCTGTTTTTAGAAAAAGGCCATCTTCTAAACTTATTATTCTTTTTTCATCACTCTTGCGCAAGGTTAAATTGGTGATGATAAGGAGCCTCGTGGCGCAGTGGTTAAAATGCCTGTCCTGCAGGTAAAACTGTGCTCACGACCTGGGGGTTCAATCCCAGGTAGCCGGCTCAAGGTTCACTCAGCCTTCTATCCTTCCGAGGTCGGTAAAATGAATACCCAGCTTGCTGGGGGGGGGGTCAATGTGTAGCCTGCACACTGTAATTAAAATTGTAAACCGCCCAGAGACTACTTGAAGTGGTTTGGGGCAGTATATAAGCAGAACACTTTGCTTTAAATTGATGCTAGAAGACCAACACAAGTCCTTCTTTTCTATCACCCTGAAGGGGATTTCCACGCATGAGCATAGGAGGACATGGCGATCTGGTTTGTCGGGGACCTCGGGGGAACGGACCTTTGAATATGTTTGTGGCTGCACGGTGAGAAAAATGCAAATATTGAGCTCAACAGAACAAGGGCCTAACTTGGTAAAATACTAGGTTCCTGGGGAGCTCTGCATTTTGCAACGGGTCTAGTTTGGAACTCTGTTATCACCAACGGCTCTGGTAAAAACCCAAATGTTGTGGCAACCCATAGGGTGTCAACACAGCCAATGTTTCCAAATATGCAAGGCGCTCAGGTTCAGCAGGGGAATCGGGGGCTCAGAAAACCGGTTCACGGCAACTTTCCCCTACCTACAAAAATAAAAAGCAAAGCAAAGCAAAGTGTTCTGCTTATCTACCACCCCATACCACTTCAAGCAGTCTCTGGGCGGTTTACAGTTTTTAATTACAGTAAGGCAGGCTACACATTGCCCCTCCCCCCCCCTCCAGCAAACTGGGTACTCGTTTTACTGACCTCGGGAGGATGGAAGGCTGAGTCAACCCTGAGCCTGCTACCTGGGATTGAACCCCAGGTCGTAAGCACAGTTTTAGCTGCAGCACCGGCACTTAACCACTGCACCACAGGGCTCGTATTTGTTGGTAAACCACCCAGAGTTCCTTTGGGAAAATCAGTGCAGTATATTAACTTAAAAATAAATAAACATTTAAAATGTTAACGCTCCCTCGGAAGAAGAAACAAACTCCACATTGCTGCCTCCGAAGAAGTAAACGTTGTGTCTTTCCCCTCGACTGGAAGGCTCTTCTCCCAACCACTGTCCCTGTAACGGCCATTGTGTTCCCTCATTAAAGCCGCCTGCAAATTGACGGTAATTGCTTCAATTTTCTGTTCGGCACCAGAAAATGAATTCAGCGCCCTACCTCATTTCATGTCCCGTAGGTTCGGCCTTCTAATTTTTTATTTATGTGATATTAAGCACTGCTGACAGAATTTACACAGGCTATTACCCCTCGGCTTCTTTACAGAAATATCCAGGGGTAGCTGTTGTATAGCTTTAGGCGATTTGGCACCTGAACAGTCAGAAGGACATCTCGTGGTCTTTCCGCGTCTCCCTCATTGGCTCTCTTCCAGGAAACCCGTGCTCTCGACGGCAGAGAAGGCAAAGAAGCAGCCCCCCCCCCACACCCAAACGGCTTTGGTGGCATCGTCAGCCTGAACCAAACAAGCAATCTGGAAAATGGCAACCAAGGCCCTTTGTACACGACCCCTAAACTCCGCCGCAAATGGCTCCCAGCTCCGGAGCTTAAAATTGTTTCCCCACCAGCTCTGGAGTTTACAGATAATTAAGTGCGACCGCCCCCACCTAAGCGCGTCCCAGCGCACTTTTCAGGTACCTGCTCTCGGAGGGTGAAAATTCCTGATGCGGATATAACTGTAGTGACTGCCCAGCTCTCCTTGCTTCTGTTTTTTCTTTTTCTTGCCCCCCGCCCCTTTAAGAGATCTGAATGCAGTGCCGGGATGGCAAAACGGAGGTGAGCGGCATTCTTTTCTTCCTTTTTTCCTCCGTCCCCTCACGCAGCCAGCAGCCAGGAGTGCGGAGGGGGTGGGAACGCAGGAATAGCGACAAACCCCTAAGATCTCTGGTCTGAATTTAAGTGGCCAGCGGATCTTAGGGGTCGTGTGAAAAGGCCCCAAGTGGCTGCATAGCCCGCGGAAAAGGGGAAGAGATACCCAGAGAGGAGGTTAAGGAGTGGAAACGCAAGAAAAACTGCTCCAAAACACAAGGCCTCCATCGTTCCACATTTCACCTGAAGGCACGCCGGCAAACCGGAGAAGCCCAAACCTACAAGGCTGCTCTTGCTCTTGGACTGCGAAAAAACCCTATCCATTTTTATTTCTTTTGCTAGGAATTCTCAGGGATGAACTCTAATCAGGATTCAGAGAAACCACAAAACTCCTTCCATGGGCTGGAGGGTTTCGACTATTTTGCTCACCACGCTAGAGACGGGGGTCTGTCTAACTGTGGCCAACACCCCCTCTTGTGCCATGTGACAAACCAAAGGGGGGGAAGAAGAATTAAAATTGGGCGCAGGGGAAGAGTCACAAAGTCCAGGAGTTCAGTGCAACTTCCCTGGAGCGGGTGGTTCTGCAGTCGGGACCCCCGGGCTGCTTTAATCCCTTGGAGGGCCCAAGGGATAAATTACGATACATTTACAGATCAAGAAAGGTGAATCTGAAGAATTTCCCTCCCTGTTTGGCAAAACAGCAAGAGTGCTGAGCTACATTTCAAACTGCAAGCCTTCAATGTTTTATTTTATTTTTTTAACCAGGTCGTACTGGGAAGGAAGAGAGCAGTGATTCTAGAAACATGGATGCATATGATTGACTGATTGATTGATTGATTGATTGATTGATTGATTGATTGATTGATTGATTGATTGATTGATTGGCTTAATTTGGTGGTGGCCAAACTTTGGCACTCCAGATATTTTGGACCACAAATCCCGCAGTCCTTTGTCATTGGCAATACAAACTTGGGATTCTGGGAGTTGTGGTCCAAAACATCAGGAGTGCCAAAGTTTGGCCACCACTGGCTTAATTCATCAAACCTGTAATCTAATAAATTCTCCAGGCATGGCTAATGATTAAGAACAAACTGAGCTCCCTGAGTCTTTGGACGGTTGCCATTATTTTGTCGTTATTCCTAATCTTCCCCAAATTTCTTTTGAAGAGCGGTTCTCAAAGTAGCAGATCCTTCCGTATTTTAAAGATCACTTCTGTCACTGACAAGTTTCCCAGCCTAGTATTTTTTTCTTCTGGAAGTGAGGGGGGTGTCAGTGTCCGGTTTGATCAGGATTCTGGTAAAGGAGATTCAGGTTCCATTCCCCCCCACCCTGACCCCACGGAAACCGAGAGTAGCAAACCTTAGCGTCGTGATGGGTGGCGCAGTTGTCTCTGCCACCCACCATGGGCTGGGGAAAGTTCAGCTGATGCCCAACCCAGCGGGGGAAACTCACATGATACAGAATCCAAAGGAAGTCCAGTATGAATGGCACGGGCTAGGAACTCTCTAACAACACCACATGCAGTTTTCTGAGTACAGCTTCAAGTTGGAAAACTCCAGGTAAACCAGTGTTATCAAAACATCAGCCTTGGCACCTTTAAAGGTGATGAGTTGGCACCTTTTGTTTGGCACAAGGTTTCACGGGCCACTTCTGCGCCTGAAGACAGGGGCTCTGCCCTCTAATGATTTAGGATGATGTCCAGTAGGACCCCAGTATCCGCTGGGGATTGGTTCCCAGCCTTCGCATTGATAATGAAAACTGTGGATAAGAGAGAACGCTAAAATGTCCCCAAAACTGCTGTTTTGTGATAGTAACTTGCTTTACAGCTGCTGTTTTGCAACAGTAGCTTGCTTTACAGCTGCTCTTTGTGACGGCAGATTGCTTTGCGGCTGCTGAATTCTTTATTTATTTTTTCCTCTACCAACCGTGGATAACTGAATCCGTGGATAATGAATCAGTGGATACAGGGGTCCTACTGTACTGTTAAGTTGATTCTGATAGTTTCTTAGGTCTAAGGTATTAATAAGTAGTTTACTAGACTTCCTTCTGGGCCTCAGGTGACGCAAGATTTGTTTAAAAATGCCAAAATCCTTTCTTGGCAATATGCAAAGATTCCATTTTCTCAAAAATAATAATAAACCATTCTTTTTTTTAGGGTATTGGTAGCATTTTCTACAACTCTCTATGAGCAAGTTCCCTGATATCATCATCTAACACTAGTCCACACATCTTTCCTTCATATAGTGGCTATTTTAGTGAACAGATAAATCAAGAAGCAGAATTCCAAAATTCCAGTCACTTAATAATTTACCTGTTATATAATTTATCATAGTTTTCCTTTAAAAGATCCCTCTCTTTTTCCAAATCATTAATTCTATCTTGCAGCTGGAATGAAGAAGAAGGTTACAAGCGATGCAACTGAAAACAAACCAGCAATAATTATTGACATGACCATTCTCCCCCCACCCCACCCCGGTTAATGGCATGGGTTTCTAACAGGGAATGGAAAAATCAGAGGGGTAAAACTGTTGGGACCAGTTGAACTAGTTTCTTTACTGCAGAAAGCGCAGGACAACCCATAGTCTCGTTCACAGAGACTATATTGAAGCTGCCTTCCGCTTACTTGAGGGAAGGTGAGTTTTGCATCTTACTTGTGAAGGAAAGAACGCCATACACAAAGCCAAGCCAAGCCTGTATCTACTATATATTATCCCACAACACCTAAAGCACTCTCGGGGTGGTTTGCAATTTAATTACGCAGGCTACGCATTGCACCTTGCCCCCCCCCCAGTAAGCTGGGTACTCAGTTTCCCAACCTCAAAAGGATGGAAGGTTAAGTGAACCTCGAGCCACCCATCCTGGGATTCAGATTCGCACAAATCCAGTCACAGGATAACAACTACGGGAGAGTGGGGGGTGGGAATTGGGAATAATCCATATAGAACAGAAAATAGTTACTGCGAACGAGCCGCATCAGAGGGTAATTACTCTATGCCAGTCCCCTGTGCCTCTGCCACATTCCTACCAGAAAGACAAAGGAGGACGTTTATAATTACAAGGAAGTGTTTTGGGTTCCCTAGTTTTGGCGTTAAACGAATTGGTCTGAGGCTTTTTATTTAAAAAACGAGTGTTGTGGGACAGCTGGGCGCCTCCTGAACTTTTGCCCACCCCAGACTGCCTCTTACCTCTTCTAGTCGCCGCTTTGAAAATGTCGTGGCTTGCCGTTCTCTCTCCAGCTGGAGGCATCTGGAACGCTCCGCCTTGAGCAGGGCGTTGAGTTCGTCGCCCTTCGCCATGAGCGCGTCGTGGCTGGCTTTCAGGTTCCGTTGGTTCTATTGGGCGTGTGGGGAGGATGCAGCAGAGAGCACGCAACCTGTGTGAGTTTTAGGTGGCAATCATGGCCATATTGCTGTGGTTACTGCCGTTTGGACACGTTGGCCAAAAACAAGGCAGCGGGAGGCAAAAATGAACCGGATCACAAAACACCCCACCGGCTCCTGGGCGCCTTACAGATGATCCAACCGTTGCAATGGTTTGGGGTTGCATTCTTAATTCCTTTTTGGTGCAATGCCACCGCGGGAGGATTTAATGACTGTATATACCCAAATATAAGCCTAGTTTTTCAGCCCTAATTTTGGGCTGAAAAAAGGGCCCTCGACTTATATGCAGGTCAATACTTTTAGCCACTGAGGCAAGTGCTTGGGTCAGTGGCTAAAAGTCATTTTAAACATTATGTGCCGCTTCTCATGACCCCCCTCTGCATCACGGGAGAGCAGCACACAATGTTTAAAATGACTTTTAGCCACTGACCCAAGCACTTGCATCAGTGGCTAAAAGTCATTTTAAACATCACACACCACTCCCCCAGCTCACAAAGGAGGAGCTGACAGGCCTTGCTGCATTTCCCACCCTAGACTTATACTCGAGTCAATACATTTCCCCAGTTTTGGGGGGTTAAATTAGGGGGCTCGACTTATACTCGGGTCAACTTATACTCGAGTATATACGGTAAAAGAAATTTAGTGTCTTAAAAATGACAGTGGGGTTCGGCGGGCAGTGGTCGGAAGGTGCATCGCGTGATTTCAACAGCATGAAGAGCACAGATGTGACACAATTTTTATTAATTTAAAAAAATGCCAAAGTGTTCTACTTATATACAGCCCCCTAGTGCTTAAAACACTCTCTGGGCGGTTTAGAAACAATGATGCAGGCTACATACGTATTGCCCCGATGGTGAATTGGGTACTCATTTTACTGACCTCGGAAGGATGGAAGGCTGTGTGAACTTTGAGCCTTCTACCAGGGATTGAACCCCAAGTCACGAGCACCGTTATAGTTGCAGTACAGTTGTTTAGCCATTGTGCACAAGGCTCTTACAAAATAAAACATCAAAAAAATTGCAATCGACTGAATGCCTTAAATAATCTGTGTTTGTTCTTTAGGCTAGAATTCTGTAATATATACAGCATTTCCCCACAGATAAGACTGTATTTTTGCCTAAAACTGTTAAGACTAAAATGCTTAGGGTTATAGCCAACGTCTCTCCGTACCTCTTCGAGCTGAAGAATTTTGTCTTCTAAGGCTGCAAGCTCGTTGCTTTTCTCTGTCAACTGCTTGTGCAGCTTGATCATTTCAACATTGTCTCGAATGCTTAACCTTCAAAACAAAAATTTAGAAAAAAGGAAGGAGAGAGAGAGAGAGACAGAGAGAGAGAGAGAAAGAGAGAGGATGGTAAGAGCTACATTGCAACGCTCCCCTTGTTAGTTTTCCTCTGGGAACTTTAAAAAATAAACACATCAAAACCCTCTTGAAAACCAGTCCTTTATGGCTCTTGGATTTCTAAACACAGTTGAGATGCCCATATTTTATTATTCAACTCAGACCCTTTTGTTCAAACTAGCGTTATAAATTGTTCAATAAATCTAGATTTTGCTGGAAGGGGTCCGAAAATGACTCGGTATTTAGACATACTGGTTTAAGCTATCAGGCTGTGGAAGGGTTCGTGGTGAAAAGAGTTACGGTTATGGTTACGATCGGAGACAATTTGTTTTCGCGACCTAGCCACTTTCCCCAAACTTTTGGTGTCTGAGAATTACTATTTCCTGCAGTTTCCTCCGAGACCTTAAAACACTTTCCCCAAGTTATTTGCAAGGCAAGTGACTTTGTGTTTTACACAGCTAATGCCCCAAGACTGAAATTCAAATAAACTGCAGATGTATGTTAAGGTTGACCATCTTGACCGAAATTCTATATGGCTTAGATTCTGTTATATATTTCCCCTGCTGAGAATGAATTGAAAACTCACAATTTAATCTTGTTAAAAGCCATCAGGCAGCTAAATAGATACTTTTTTAAAAAAGATAAATGCATTGCAGTGCCGAGTGACCTCATTATTATTGTTTTTCCATGTATTTTGAGAAGGAAGAAAACGGTTTAAAGTAAAAACTCCTGAACGGCTTAACTGCTAATACCAAATAAAGTATGATAAACATCAGAACAGAATCACACATCTTGAAATACATTGTTTCTCCTTCTATACTTATCAGGGCAAGACAGGCTGGAAAAAATTGTCCTGTTGCCATACTGGAACCAGAAATTAGACTACAAAGCCTAGACATCTGTAAACCAGCTGAAGGCTTGAAGTACTTATAGAAAAATTTTCTTCTGAATCTTAGAATCCACTGTGTTTTGGCATTACTTGGTAAACTGCCCTTACAGAGGAGATTAAAAAGCTCTCAAACCAGGAATCTTGCCCAAGGAACTGGCTGACTGGACCCCTAAACACATAGTTGCAGGAAGGAAACAAAACACTTTTGCCTGATCTGAAAGACCAAAAAGTTTAATGCAGTTTCATGTTTTGATAAATTCTGTTCCTCACACCATATAGATAGCAAGAATGAACGCTCCAAGTGAGTTTTTAGAGGCATTTCTCTTATCTTGTTTTTAAATATATGGAACGGGAAAGAACTGCACTTATCATGTGCAGATGTTAAGCCCAATTACATCTGCTAATCATCATTAACCGATGTATTACATGCTGCCCAACTACCTTGGGCCAGGTCGCAACATTACTGGGAACCATATCTTCCCATTTGGAGAAGGAGGAGCCCCCCCCCCGGGGCAGGGGTTAAATTGCAGTACTGCCATGAAGACTCTGCTTTGTGACTGGAATTTGATCCTGGATTCAGGTAGCCTGCTCAAGGTTGATGCAGCCTTCCATCTGAGTCAACTGGGCACCCAGCTCGCTTGGGGGAGCAATGTATTTATTTTATTTTATTTTATTTTATTTTATTACCCCCACCTTTCTCCTTGGAAAAGGACCCAAGGCGGCTTACAGTAATGAGGGATAACATACAGTCCAGTACAATTAAGACATGTTCAAGTATTTGAGAGTTCCCATCATCCCCAGTCAATGTGGTTATAAGAGCAGTAATCTAAATTGTGTGTATGTGTGGGGGGGATTCTGGCAAATTGCAGGAAGCTTGTTCAGTAGGGTGATTTTTAAAAGAAGTGTTTCTGGGATCAAAGCAAAAAAAAAAAAAAGGCCTAAGAGATTTAACAGAAGGGCCCAGTTATGTATAGCTTGCAGAACTGTAAACTGCCCAGAGAACGTTTTAAGCGCTATGGGACGGTATATCAGCAGCACGCCTTTACTCAAAGTGTGCCTGGGACCCAAATGTTTCTTTCCTATTCCCTCTGGCAGACCTTGAGAAGGCTGAACGCTTCCACTTCCCATTTTCAAACCAAAATGAATTCCCTTTTGTTTTCAAAACTCGGGGAATTATCATCTGATTGAACTTTGTTTACAAGGACTGTGAAATCCCCGTGGTTTCCCTAGATTCGGAGGCGTTTGATGCTACCGCTAGTTCTGTCATTGAGATAATTGTGGTTAGAATTCGATATTGGCCAGCAAGAGGTAAGTGGAGCCGAATTAACAAAAAATGTGAGGCCACTCACCAAAGAAAAACTGAGCATGAAACAAAGCAGTACAGTAGGATGGCAGCATCGATTGGGAATTGGCTCAACACCCCCCTGCCCCCAATTGCAGGAATATTGAATGCATGGTCCCTGGCTCTCTCTAGTGGGCAGTCCAGTAAACACACCCTGGAAATATATTTAAATGCGCATTTCTGAGGTTTTTTTTATTTAGTATTTTCAGGCAGCGGATAAATGAATCAGCGGATAGTAATCCTGGATGGAGGGGTCCTACACTACTTTACTGCCGTATGATCTAGTAATTTATGTAGTTTATGACCTGGGAATATCTTCCTTCTGCTTGGGCATACCGTTGGCCACTGGCTTGCTGCTCTTTCATCTGCAGAACAGCATCCTCAAAATCTTCTTCTTTCTTCTTCAATTCACTTTTGAGCATTTCCACGGTGTAGGATAACTCTTCATTGTGCAGCTTTTGTGACTCAATCACGTTTTCTCTGCAAAGTCAACAAGGCAAATAGGGTTGGGTGTTTTTTGTTTTTTTAAAAAATCATTTTTAGGAGTTAGACAGCAAAAAGCATATACAGTGGACCCTTGTATAACAAACAGCTTGTATAACATAAAATTTGTACAACATAAAAATTCGGAGAGAGGGGAAATTGGCTTAACAGAATCGCCTATGGGGAGAATCCGTACAACATAAAAATGGGATCATTCCGTTTTCAATGCACTCCTATGGGAATTTGTATAAAGGAAAATTTGCTTAACATAATATCATTTGGAACGAATTAATTCCTTTATACAAGGTACCACTGTACGTAACATGCGGGAAATACTGTAGAATGAAACATGGGTTTTAACCATCATATGAGATTATTCTCGTTTGTTTTCTGTGCTCCGGGAAGACGAGTTCCAACAAAATGAAAAGAGGCAAACGGAATTTAAATACATTTACCTTGAGATTGGCTTCGGGGGCTACTACCACGGTTCATGTTCGTGATAAAGTATACGGGCTGCTACATAAAACTACATACAAATCATTTGGTTGGATATTACAATACTATCACACATTTATGAATCACTTTTATTTCACTTTGTGGTGCCCCCATGCGGCACCTCTGGGAAACATGGACTTTTAGTTTGTTTAAAGCCTTTAGTATCTCCATGGAAATTTCCATACGATAATTATGATGTTAAGATCTGAGAGATAGGCACTCAATGCATGGCAATGCTTTCGAACATGTATGGTTAAATTCACCATATGCCAACCAGGGGTCCACATGTTGTTCATGGACATTATAGGCTCATCATTAAGATTTCCATCAGACACGGCTATTGTAAACCAGCTCCGTTGTGGAGTCGCTGCATTAAGAACGTTTGATAAGACATGAGCAAGGCATAACTTTTAAATGACCTTTATAATGCGAGAGAGGAAGGGTCTGAACTGGCTGTGTAGAGCCATCAGCTTAAACCTAATCTACATCTACTCCTAAGTAAGACTCAGTGGGTCCTAAAAAGCTCATTCTTGAGTCCACATAAGATTGGGACCCAACTGTGCTCTGACAACATTGCTTTTTTTAATGAGCAACGGAGGAAATCTGACGGTCGTTTCTCATTCATGCAGATCACGGATAGTGCATTTTATATCTGAGGCTGTTTTTTTACAGATCCACGGTTAGCCCGTTTGTAGATTTAGTGTATTGTTTTCTTATATTGTAAATTTTTATCTGCATCTTATCGGCTGCTCCAGGCTGTTGCTTTTTGAACTGCGGGGTATACATCAATGTGAGGGAAATACTAGCGTATCTTATGAGATGTGGTAAACGCTGCTGAAACGATGTATGTGGAGATATTTTAACGCTCGAAAGGTTATGCAAATGCTATCAGCAATTATTATGATTACAGTATAATATGCGGTCGTATGTGTGAGTATCATATTAGATGAGCTAAGGAAGGTTGGGAACGAAAGTTTCATGGCTACTCATGTCATCCTTGCAGAAGGATGATTTCCAGGTGGTTGAGAGAAGTAAAGGCAATCCAGGGGTCTCTATAGACCAGTGGTTCTCAACCTGTGGGTCCCCAGATGTTCCTGGACTGCAACTCCCAGAAGTCTTCATCACTCGCTGAGCCGGCCAGGATTCCTGGGAGTTGCAGTCCAGGAACATTTGGGGACCCGCAGTTTGGGAACCACTGGTAAAGAAGCTTTATCAAAGGAGTTGTTCTGGACTAGTGCGGAAAGGAAGTGCACCTGGTGAGCAACTGAGTGGAGGCTTCATTTTCCTGCCACTACAAGGCAGCTGGCATGCTCAGGCTGGCAGAGGGGGTTCCAACCCAGCAGCGAGGGTGTTTGACACCGGGGGTGGGTGGGTTTTCAAGTGAAGCCCTCGGTCCTACGAGGTTGGGAGCTCACCCGAGGACTGTTACACCTCAGGACCGAGGCTGTATCATCCAGGCTCCATCCCTTCCTAGAAAAAACAGGAAGCTGTAATGGGATTGGCCTTTGGATCAAAGTCTGTCTTCTTGGAGCTCGTGCTAGGCCCAAGGCTAGAGTTGGTGCCGCAGCTCAAGCGTTATAATAAGCTTAGAACTGCAGATTCTCAAAGGGACCCTCTGGATCAGTGGTTCTCAACCTGTGGGTCCCCAGATGTTCCTGGACTGCAACTCCCAGAAACCCCTTCCAGCACAGCACATGCTGGAGGCTTCTGGGAATTGCAGTCCAGGAACATCTGGGGACCCACAGGTTGAGAACCACTGCTTTGGATCATCGAGCCCTGTCCTGGTCAAGGAGGCACCATGGGGAACCAAACTCGCAACCTCTAACTTTGCAGCCAGATATCTCAACCACTGAGCTATCCGGCCCCTTGTGGTCAGGATGAGCTCAGCTCAATGTTAACCTGGGCCTATGAATTTTGGATAGCCGTGTCTTGGGCTCTGGGATCAAGGTGTTTTAGGGTGTCCAGTGGCTCCGAGGTTGTGCTGGCTTCTTGGTCAATGCCCAAGGCTCTCGGGGAGTCCTAAGGGCCAAGCATGGTCCAAATCATCTTCTGCAGGAGCTCAAGGCCTGCTGTGAGTTCGAATCTTGACAGCCAACAACTCAGAACAAGTAGAGAAAAATAAAGTAAACACAAAGACCAACATATATCAAAGGGGGTGGGGTGGGGGGAAGCTTAATCAGGAGACCGATCTATCCTCTAGATCAGTGGTTCCCCTCATGCTTCACTGCCAAGCTGTTCCTAACATCTAAATCAGTGGTTCTCAACCTGTGGGTCCCCAGATCTTCCTGAACTGCAACTTCCAGAAATCCTTTTCAGCACAGCGAGTGGCGGAGGCTTCTGGGAGTTGCAGTCCAGGAATATCTGGGGACCCACAGGTTGAGAACCACTGCTCTAGATGTTAGGAACAGATTGGCAGTGAAGCATGAGGGGAACAGCATAGTGGACAGACCATATAGGGTGCCATTTTCTCTCAGACTGCATCAACAACAAAAAAACATGGACATAGAATACACACCTGTACATATGTATAACGTACCACCCAGTGTGGCTTTTATGTCAGATGGTGCGGTATATAAGTCAAACAAACAATAGGCATTTGAGAGTGTGCTTCTCTTTCTGTATCACCCTAAAGGAATAATTTAGTTCCACTGTTTGTAAAAAACAACAGCAGCATTTTCTCATTGATCCTAACTGTTGGCTCCTTTTGGTACCACTAATCATCTTTTGTGTAAGTTGACTGGAGTGTTACCTACGGGCTTGATTAGACTAAATAAGGCCTCAGAAGCTCTGTGTTAATATTATATTGATCAACACGACTGCTTAAAAAAAGAAAGTTGATTGTGAGCCACGATTTCTGGCCAACGGAGGAATGTGGAAAGTGGTTACACATGCAGCGGTTAAGAGATTGGATGTAAGGGGCAGACAGGCTTCAAACCTAGGGAGAACTGGGATCGCGAAGAATGTTCATGATCGGAGATGGGGAGCGGGGGGCCTGAGAAAGATTGTTAGATGAAAACAGGGGTTTATGAACTGATTACACAATAAAATAATGATCTTGTGACCCTGATTAAGGCAGAGCAAAGAAACATGCTCCGGGGAGAGAAGGCAGCAAGAATTGTTTTGCCATTTTGCCTTTTGATTCCTTAACTTCAATTAATTGACTAGGGATGTGCCTTTTGCACCAGTATTACATGCAAACACACACACACACACACACACACACACAGAGAGAGAGAGAGAGAGAGAGAGAGAGAGAGAGAGAGAGAGAGAGAGAGAGAGAGGTATAAATCTGAGAAAATAATCTGCATCATTGTTTTAAGCACAGTATTTGTAGACAATCCACTTAGAGGGTCTTAAATTAAGAATGCAAATCATGTGGCTTATGGACTGCATTGACCCTCAGCAAACGCCCTGCTCCCATTTTATCTGCATGTGGCTATTCATCTTCTAAACAGGCGTAGGAAAACCAGCACCGTTAGATTAGAAATCATGAGGCTCCTTCAGAGTTTGCTCTTTCTCTTTCTTCCTTAGCTATCCTGAATCAGCGAGCCCACCTCTGGTTCTTAGGGATGAAAAATGGAACCCAGACCCCTCCCTTAAAACCTAATCGAAATGAATGGGGCTTCCCTTTTAGCTTTAGTTGGACAGTAATAACCTTATTAAAAAAATAAGCTAAGCAAAGTGTGCTGCTTATATACTGTCCCATAGTGCTTAAGAGCATAAGAACACAAGAAGAGCCGCTGGATCAACCCAAAGTCCCATCTAGTCCAGCTTCCTGTATCTCACAGTGGCCCCACCAAATACGTCCGGGAGCACACGAGACTAGATCTCTGTCTCTTGAAGTACCCTGGTTTTAAGCCTGAAGATTACACCTCTTCATCATGGTTTGTAAGCTGTGATGGACTTTTCCTCCAGGAATCTGTCCAATCCCACTTAAAGCGCTCTTGGGGTGGTTTACAATTTAATCATGCAAGGCACACATGGTCCCTCCCCTCCACCAACCTGGGTGCTCAATCTATAGACTTTGAAAGGATGGAAGACTGGGTGAACCCTGAACCCGCTGCCTGGGCCATGAGCAGAGTTTTGGCTGCAGTATTGCAGTGTAACCACTGCACCATGAGGCCCCTTAAAACAGTTTCCTAAGGCGTATCATTTTAAAGTTTAGCAAAGAAGGAGGGTTTCATATTTAACGACGTTGATGGTGGGGAATGAATAAAGAAACACAGAATAACGTACAAGTTCCTTATCTCTGCTCTTGCTTCTTCGAGTACGTTGTGCCCATATTTGGGTGGCAACGCTTGTGGGGATTTCAACGGTCGGACGTCTAGGTCCTGCAGCCTCATTCCTATAAGGTGTCATAAAAGAGTAGAACACATTTGTTGAAAAGAAAGAAGGGGACAACGACAAGATTGCAGCACGCTGCCATTTTGAATAGGATCACTTCCGGTCAACGAGCTCTCTCTTTGGGGACATTGAAGAAACTTAAAACGGACTACAGTTGACCCTCGTATAACAAACGGTTTGTAAAACATAAAATCTGTACAACATAAAAAATTCTGGAGATAGGGGAAATTTGCTTAACAGGAGGGCCTATGGGGTGAATCCGTGCAACATAAAAATAACCGTGGTTAGGGATTAGTCCATTTTCAATGCATTCCTATTGGAAATTTGTATAAAGGAAAATTTGCTTAACAGAATTTCATTTGGAACAAATTAATTCCTTTATGCAAGGTACCACTGGTAGTAGTAATCATGTGCTACCAAGTCAATATTGACATATGATGACCCTAGGGGACTGGTAACGTTCCCCTGGTTGTTTGAGAGACTCTCCCAGGTACAAAGGGTGTTTACCTCACACCGAGGGAGGTAAAACGGCGGAGGGAAAGGTTCGACACAAAAGAAGACCCAGCCTCGCCACCTCCGCTCAGCTTCTTCAAGCGCAACTATGGTTAGAGAGTTCTCTCTCCCAGAGTAACTTCGGGCTCGCTGTCCAAAGTTCGGCCCTCCAGATGTTTTGGACCGCAATTCCCACAGTCCTTTGTCCTTGACAATCTAATTCTGGTTAGAAAACATCAGGGGGCCGAGTTGTGTCCCTCAATTACCTGTTCTCAAAGCATGTCCTAATTGTACTGGACTGTAAATTGTCCCCTCATTACTGTAAGATGCCTTGGGTCCTTTTCCAAGGAGAAAGGCGGGGTAAAAATACTCTAAAATAAATAAATAAATACAAAGCACTCATCTCTACTAAGGACTAATCAGCACCCCACTCCCTAATTCCAAATTGGACCGCAATTCCCACCGTCCTTTGTCATTGACAATCTAAGCTTAGAATTCTGGGAGTTGTGGTCCAAAGCATCAGGAGGGCTGAAGTTTGGACATCAGGAGGGCTGAAGTTTGGACATGCCTGGTCTACAATCAATGACCAAACCCTGAAAGGGGCCACCGTATGTCGGAGCCGTCCGGATGGCCCGCAATGAAAGGAATCACCTTTCCGTGCCCGCTCCTGGGCGCCCACACTCTGGGCCCCCTTTCTGAGGCCCGTGCTGACGCGGGCCTGGACGTAACTGTAGGGCGTGGGTTTGTGCCCCTGGAGCTGCAGCTGGTGCTTGGTGGAAATGAGCCGGTGGCGGACGGCTTCGTTCTCCTTCTCGAGCTCCCGCACTCTCTCCTGCAGCTGCTCGATCACTTCCTCCATCTCGACGTCGTGGCCCAGCCGCTTGGGGCCGCCTCCACCTCCTCGCTCGGCCTTCTTCTTGTCGTTCACCAGCCGTATTAACTTGGTGGCCATCCTGCATTGGGGCGGGGCGGGGCGGGTGTGTGGGGAGGAGGTGGTGGTGGTGGTGGTGGTGGGGAGGGGAACAGCGTTACAAAAGGAGGCCAAGAAAAGTCGGTCTGAAACGCGTTCCCCCGTTGAAAGGCACGTAATCACTGTGGCGACTTCAGAACAGAACCTGAATAATAAATTTCAGGTTTTGATATAACTATTACTGCCTGTGAAGAAGCCTTTGAAGATAATTGAAACCACTGGGTAGCAATCTGTTTTACGGCCCTGACAAATAACAGTTTCCTAAGGCTTATCATTTTAAAGTTTAGTAAAGGAGGAGGGATGCATATTTACGCCATATGCTGCTCAAATTTAGAACGCGTGACCTTCCCGAGGAACCCCGCACGCTGTTAAGTATAGCTACAGATCGGGGAGGTGGCGGGGCCAGGCATGAAAGCTGCCGTCCCATGTGATATTAAGCTATCTAACGCATGCTTACAATATGTAACACATTCTATTGATGTAGAGCTTCTAGTTTGAGTAAAAGAGCAAAGGGGGGGGGGAGAGGAGGGGAGGGAAGAACGGAATACATCTTGGTTCTAAAACAAGTAGGTGGGCAGGCTTAAAGGCAGGCCCTTAATAGCTCATGTCGCCTCGCTACGACTTAGGCTTAGCAAATAATACCAGTGTGCTTAAGAGGGGGTTTAACAGTTACCCTCGGGATATAATTGGATGCAGGAGGCATGGTTTTCATCTAGTTTTAAAAGGATACAAATTTTGCTTTTGGCTTCTCGAGAGTCGTACCTTTGATTCCTCTCAGTTTTTGATAAACATGGGGAAGCCAGAACAAAGACACAGAGGGCATGTGGGGGTGATGTAATATACAAGAGCAGAAAACACTTCCAGCAATGTATTTTATGATTCTTTTTTTTTTTTTTGGGGGGGAGAGAGACTCAGGAGGGAGGGTCTTGGCAGGCAAAGAAAGGAAAGGTGGCTTTGATGGAGGGGAGAGGTTCAAGATTTTACAAAATTGGTCGCACATCTTTGAGAGCTGCATTTACTTTACAGGGAGTCAAACCCTCCCCACCCCCACCCCCACCCCCGGAATCTAGACAGGAGATTGAAAATAGACCCACACATCATTCATCTAGAAGGGTGTCCTTTATTTTAGCATGGCGTGCCCACAAGCCTTTTACTTTTAAAGAAAGAACCTAAGAACCTAAGAAGAGCCCTGCTGGATCAGGCCAAAGGCCCATCTAGTCCAGCTTCCTGGATCTCACAGTGGCCCCACCAGATGCCTCTGGGAGTGCACGAGACTAGATCTCTGTCTCCTGATACCGCTCCCCTGCACCTGGCCCCTGAAGTACCCTGTTTTTTAAGCCTAGAGATTACACCTCTCCATCATGGTTTGTAACCTGGGATGGACTTTTCCTCCAGGAATCTGTCCAATCCCCTTTGGAAGGCATCCAGGCCAGATGCCATCCCCACCTCCTGTGGCAGGGAGTTCCACAGATTGAACAAAAAGCTGGGTAAAAGAAAAAAATATTTTCTTTTGTCTGTTCTCACTCTCCCAGCCCTCAATTTGAATGGATGTCCCCTAGTTCTCGTATTTCGTGTGAGAGGGAGAAGAGTGTCCCTCTATGCACTTGACTCATGCCCTGCATTGTTTTGTACGTCTCAATCATATCCCCCCTCAGGTGCCTTTTTTCCAGACTAAAGCGCCCCAAATGTTTTAGCCTTTCCTCATAAGGGAAGAAGAGTGTACACGTGGGAGGGGGACCTTAATAGCTTTGAGATGTCACAGAACAAGTTACTGGCCTAAGAGCGATGCACTCGAGATGTGCAGGAGAAACACAGAACCTGTGTTTTCAGAAAGGAAAGATATATATGGAGGCTGATAGCTGCGACGGGTAAAAATGGTGGAAGACTTATGAAATTGCCCCCGGTACGGCATCCATATCACGATGTTCCTAGTCCATGTGAAGTGAAAAAAGGGGAACAGTTCAAGAGGTGATACAGATCACTGTTAGGTACCATCATTGGTATATCTGCCAAATCTCTCCTTAAGAGCAGTCGTTCCCAGATATTCTTGGACTGGAACTCCTAGAAATCCTGGCCACCACAGCTGGTGTGAAGGCTTCTGGGAGTTGTAGTCCAAGAACACCTGGGTTACGCAAGGCAGGGGAGCTCTGCTTTCAAACAGCATCCCAATGGATGCTCCCTGTACCAGCTGGGGGAAGGGGGGGGGACTGCAGCCTGACACATCTGGAGAGAATCATTTCGAGGCAGTATTTCAGAAGAGGGCGAGGGAATCAGACCTTTTGATCTTGTCCTCTTGCTTGCGAGCATGCTGCTTGAGTAACATGTTCTCTTCGTTCATGCGGAGGTACCGGTCTTCCAGCTCCTCTCGGCCGACGTGGGAAACAGCCTGACGAGCCTTCGCACCCTGGGCTGCGGCGGATTCTGTGAGACAGGGGGAAAAGTGGCATGGAGTGACCCATTCCCGCCCCACCCCTGAAGGAAACCAATATCCCGAAATGACGCACCAACAGATTTGGGTGTGTTGATCTATCATCCAGCAATCGATTCAGGGTCTGGCACTCTGTTGCTAAGTACCATAAGTAGGCCTAATGAAAGAGTGGGGAGCTGGTGAGTGAATTCCTACATGCCATGAATTAAAATGACCTATTTTAGCTGCATATTAGTGGGCTAATCAACGGGATTTGTGCCACAGGGTCTATTCTCTTCCTGTAAGAAACAACAGATTCTCATTAATCGGTCAAACCCAAGATCCAGCTGGTCCTGCATCCTTACACAATGGCTATGGTTGCGAAGGATACACACACACAGTTCATGATGTCTGGAAGCTGAGTCATGCCAACTGGACTCATTTTCTTGAGAGACTGAAACGTTTCGTGGCTCATCCAAACAGTGAAGAGCAGTGAAACACTTGTTTGGATGAGTAGTGAAATGTTTCAGTTTCTCAAGAAAAGAAGTCCAGTTGCCATGACTCAACTTCCAGATGAACTCACCTGGATGACTGAGAATCTTCACAGACAGTTCATGAGGCTAAAAGCACTCTGGTGTTTTTACAGATGCTCTTCTTAAGTATCTCTGGTGATCCAACCAGAAAATATTCTCAACCAAGCATGTGCTATCATGCAGGACTGGAAGTAGTTCCATTTCTTCTGCATGCATGGTTTATACATCTACTTCAGACTTCATTTCTGTTTTGAGTTCAGTTCAAACCCTGTACTGTAAAGGTGCAGTTTCCTTGAATCCACCCTAAGAATCTTTGCACAACATGCGCTTCTAAAGAAGCTGGTTGATTGACATGTACAAAAGACATAAGAACATAACATAAGAACATAAGAAGAGCCATGCTGGATCAGGCCAAAGGCCCATCTAGTCCAGCTTCCTGGATATCACAGTGGCCCCATCAGATGTGTCTGGGAGCGCACGGGACTAGATATCTGTCTCCTGATACTGCATCTGGCCCTGTAAGTACCCCTGTTTTAAGCCTGGAGATTACACATCTCCATCATGGTTTGTAAGCTGTGGACTTTTCCTCCAGGAATCTGTCCCATCCCCTTTTGAAGGCATCCAGGCCAGATGCCATCACCACCTCCTGTGGCAGGGAGTTCCACAGACTAACAACACACTGGGTGAAAAAAATGTTTTCTTTTGTCTCTTCTTACTCTCCCAGCCCTCAATTTGAGTGTATGTCCCCTAGTTTTGGTATTTTGTGAGAGGGAGAAGAGCGTCCCTCTATCTACTCTACTTGACCAACCTTGCAGCCCTCCAAGGCTCAGGCCCACGTCTCTCACGGGCAGGTCCTCCGAGGTCTCATCAGCTACAGTAGACATGGCCCCGCTATGGATGGCAAAGGCCAAATCTCTGTCTTCTTTGCTTTGCTTTCTTGTTGTCCTTTCCAGAACCAAAGCATGTTGTGAAGTACATGAGACCAAAGGAAAGAGAAAGGTAGTAACAGATGTCAGCCCCTTAGCACCCCATGCAGGCAGCAATACAACTCCTCAGTCTATAAAGCTGTCTTGTAAACTCAAGGCTACTGTTTTCTCCATTAAATCCATCCTATCTCATGTACTGCTGAATCAAACCACCTCACACATATCTACAGTATTAAGTAAGTTTATATTTGACTGCCTTAGTTTATCTCTGTCTAACTCTACACAAGCATACCACATCAGGTACACGCAAGTGTGTCTGATTGGGCACCAGAGGTAGAGAATGGATTCCCCCACCCCCTGGCCCAAATTTCTTTATTGGGATCATCATACAATAATGGCGCCGAAAGGAGGTTGTGCGCAACTCCCTGCTCGATGGCTGTCCAGTTTTCTCTTCAGTGCCTCCAGCACTGGAGGGCTCACCAGTTCCTGGGGATATCGGTTCCGCTGCCATACTGCTCTAACAGTTAAGAAGTTTTCCAAGATACCTGGCTTCCTGTATCTTGAGCCCACTGTTGTTGTGTGTCCTGCATCCTGGGATGACTGAGAAGAGATCCTGCCCCTCCTCTGTATGGCAGCCTTTCAAATACAAATGCTATCCTCTCCCCCCCCCCCCAGCCCTTGATCACCTTTTTTAAAAGGCTAAACATGCCCGGCGCTTTCCTCCTTTCCTCCTAGGGCAGTGATGGCGAACCTATGGCACGGGCGCCAAAGGTGGCCCTCGGAGACCTTTCTGTGGGCACCGAACATCGTCCCTTCACAGCCACCTGTATTCAGATTAAATTGCTGCGTTGGCACTTTGCAAACAATTAGTGGGTTTGAATCGCAGTTGGGACATTCGGTCTCTAAAAGGTTCGCCATCCCTATCCTAGGGTTTGGCGTCCAGTCCCCTCACCGTCCTTCTCGCTCTCCTTCTTAGACATGGGTTAGACTTAGACATGCCTCAGTAAGGCTTCCTTCGTTTGCCATTGTCACTCGGTGAGGTAGGGGGGACCTGCCTCGGTCACCCGGTTGCACAGCCAAGATGCGAACCATCAATTAGCTGCAATTAGCCGTGTGCAACCTGGACGCCAACGGCATTCCAGCCCATGTTCTGTGCACGCCATGTGCAGGAGCTTACCCGGCTTTCTCCCCCTCTTCCCATTATGCATCATCATCATCAAGATCATCATCATCATCATCATCATCATCATCATCATCATCATCATCATCATCATCACTATCCTGGGACTGCAGAGCTGGAAGGGACCCTAGGGAACATCGAGTCCAGTGTGTGTGGGGAGGTCGGGCTCCCAACCAGACGCCTAGACCTCTGAGCTACGTCCAGCAGGATGGAGCCCCCCCCCAAACCCCAGTCACGTGTGCACACGCAGACACGCGTCTGGGGCCACAAAGAGGCGCACACAAGACACGCAACACAGGTTGCACCTGCCTCCACCTCACACACGCACACACACACCACCACCCTTCCCGGCTGCAAAGCCTCCCTCTGCCGAGATGATGATGATGATGATGATGATGATGATGATGCACCACCACCCACGGTCCTGACCCCCGCTGCCTCCTCCTCCTCCTCATGCCGCCCTTCTCCCCTTCGGACCCCCTTTCCCAAGGTCTCTAACCCGGCACTCACAGCGGCCCGGTCTACCGCCGACTCCGGCCCGCCTCTTCGTTAGCAACCAGCCCCGTTGCTAACCATCCAAAGCCACTTCCGCCCTGAGAGGCGGGTCTTCCGCCGCGGCGATCATGTTTCCCTCCCCACCACATACTGTTCAGGAGGCGGCCCCTCGCGCGCGATGCCTTCTGGGAGGGCTAGTTCTCGGAGGGCAAACGGCTCCGCCCGCCCTCCAGGGAGGAGAACGGCCAGGTTTTGCGCCTGCGCAGTGCCGTCTCCGCTCTTTCGGGTTTATGCGGCGGCGGCGAGAGGGGGGGGAGGCGAGGGCTGCGCGGTGCATCTTGGGAGTTGTGGTCCCAGGGTGGCCAAATCCCTGATGGGGATTCTCGTGGCTTGAATTGTACAGGAGGAAGCCTGCGCGTTTGCACGACTTTGCACGTGTAGCCGTTGCAGCCGCAGCAAAAGTAGCATAATCACAATGATGAAGAAGAGGAGAGGAGGAGGAGAAAATGAGAAGGATGCCAAGGTAAATAATATGATTAGATGAAAAGCAGCGAGACAGATGTTGCACACACAACTGGAAAGGGGTTTATTATTATTATTATTATTATTATTATTATTATTATTATTATTATTATTATTATTATTATTATTATTATTATTATTATTATTATTATTGCAACTTCCCTACCTTCTTGCAACACCCCAAACTGGTCCCACAGTTCTTTAGTAGTGCAATTATTTCAAATGCATGTGCAGGATTCCTTAACAGTGCAGTCCTGTTTGTGCCACCTTGGAAACGAATCCTGCTAATTTCCGTGGATTTTTGTTCTCGGCTCCGCATAGGTTTGCAACCATGTAGAATCCAAGGCAAACTAATCGTGTGTGTAGTCTGATTAGGGGGAGGGAAAGTCCTGTTGATACAAACAGAGTCCTAGGAAGCAAATGCAGGAATGACACATTGTTAACCTTGTTTGTTTACTGACTGTAGGTTACAAAAATGTGTGGGAAACAAAATATGTTACTTTTTAACAAGCAATCGCCAGACTAAAGCTTTTTCACCCCTAACCATTGAGGGCAGGCTAACATACCTACACTTTTGGAAATGTGCATCTTTACTTCATTTATAAACATCTTAGAGGTTCGCAACGTTATCTGTCTGCTTAGAACTTCCAGAAACCTCCAAACTCCATGAACAGAATTTTAAAAATCATAGTCCCCAAAATGTAATTTCTTCCAAGCTGCAATTCTTCTCTTCCTCCAGAAAGTTCATATTTATGGTTTCCTTCTATTTGCAATTCTTTGCAACAGTAGCTAACTGTTGTCCAGGCTGAGTTTCATGGATGGATAAAGGTTTGAAGGTGCATCTTTCCAGCTCTAAATTTCACACACTGTCTCTTCTCATTGCTCGGTTTGTGTTCAGTGCTATTTTCTCTGGATAAAGAAGAACTTCCTATTTATGTTTATGGAGAAGCGGCAACAGATTTTATTTGTGACGCAAGGTGAAAGGAGATAAAACAAGAATGGTTCTGAGGAGTTATAGGAAGAGAAACACCACTTTTGGTGCTAGAACTTAAAAGAAGGAAGATTCCTTGCAGTCTGAGTAGGACACAAACATACATTGAATATGAGTTTATTAATATAGGTATTTTTTTAAACACTCAATTCTCTCTTTCTCTCTCTCTGGCCTTCCAGTCACTTCCAGGTTTGAAATAAGGCCTTTCTGGACCTAAATACAGTACAGGGGCAGTGACAATGGCCCAAAATGGTTCCTTTGCCCTTTTGAACCCACAACTGGCTGGGACCTATTTTTAATCAGTAGTCTGGTGATCTGGAACTGGAGCAACCCAGTTCGTGGGGTATGGGATGTATAACATCAAAAGACAAAGGTTCTCCTCCCTAACCCAAGACCTTGGAGAGTTCCCATCCTTCTGAGTATATTAACGAGAGATTTGAGGGTCCAAGGGCCTTACTAGTGATCAGACACCTACATGTGTGTGTCCATGTCTAATAATAACAGTAATCTTGTAGCTGTAGACCTGGAAGAGATCTCTCTGGATCATTGAGTCCAGGTCATGTCAAGGTAGCACAATGGGGAATCGAACCATTGAATGCCATTTCTGGTTTCTATACTCTTGTAAAAGGACTCCTGCATCTGGTTGTTGTTGTTGTTGGTGGTGGTGGTGGTGGTGGTGGTGTGGTGGTTTGTAGAGGTGGGTGTCATTTGTGGAAGTTCTCTAGTGGAAACAGGTCTCGCTCCGCATGCTATGAATGGAACAGAAACAAAACTGTAGGGTTGATGTCATGCATCTTCTGTTGGTTGGTTGGGTGGGTGGGAGGTGAAGCGCACCGGCTCAGCTCTTGGGGGGGGGGGGGATGAAATGCAAGATGGAGCACATAGCAAATGTCCTCTGTCTTAAAATTCATCACAACACTGCAGGTTCAGATTGCCCCAGCTGTTAATGCTGAGACCATTACAGTAATGGCCTCTACAAATGAAGGAGAAAACACACACACACACACACACACACTATTACCAGAGGGGTATTTTTCTTCGTGTGTAATAGCAGCGGAGCCCTGGTATCGATCAGCCCATCAAGGTGCTAATTCGCTGTAAAATTACTTGTTATACCTGAAAATGTCTTAATCCAAATCAGCCACCCTCTTCGCTCTCTGTTTGCTATTGAATGCTGGGCCATTAGATGGTTTATTTTTCATGATTCAAAGCCTTTAAACATGGATAACAGTGGGCCCTTTGGTGAGAACGGGTGTTTAATCTTCCCTCGGATGCCTTGCTTTAGCTTTAAGCAGGACGTCGGATGCGTAATTAAGGAGCAATGTCTGGTCTTGCGGCTCTGAATTATACTAGTGCTTTAGATAGCTCGGATTTATTGAGAGGGTTTAATATAAGGCCGAATATAAAACTGTCCATCTGTATGTGTTTGTGGTTATGTTTATGGGTCAGGATGCTGTAAACGAAGCCAGGATGAAACCTACGCATCTTTAAACGTCCATCAATACGAGTCTTATCAGCGGGCTTCTGTCTACTGAGGCGCTCGCGTCTGCCTTTTGTTTATTACAATCTCGACTCACATGGTGCCAATTTGTGTCTTCCAAGGGGAGCACTTCCCAAAGCAAGGCATAAAATATCAATCTTGTTTTAAGACTTCTATGGAAATGTGGGAACAGAAGAACACAAGCCCAACACCCTGCTCCTTACACTCTCCAGCTGGGCATTTGTAGAAACTATGCTTCTAGATAACATAGTACTGTACTATACAGGTACTTTGAACTATATGCTGTGGTTTCATGGCCTGTATCTTTCACCAAACTACAAAACCCAGCAGGTTTTGAAACCTGCTGGGTTTTGTAGTCCTCAGGATGAAACCATGGTACTTCAAGTGCCACCAGACTTCTGTAACTATTTTATATCCAGCCATTTCATATTAGTACAGTTGTTGATAACCTTCTTGTGTACAAACTTCTTCTTTGCAAGATTGCCCGATTTGTTTTAAAAGTTTAAAAGCTGCTGCAGTGGCAAGTTAACATTCGGGAGACTCCCGCCTTATCCAAGTGGAGAAAAATACTTTCCTTGACTACAAATTCCAGAATTCCCTGGGCAACCCTGGCTGGTTGCTGCTCTGATGGGAATTTTGGGACTTGTGGTCAAAAAGGTAACTTTTGCAACTCATGAGCTATGTGTTGGACCACTCAGGGTTCTCTTTACTTCCCATGGGAGTGGCTCAGTTGGTTGAGAACTGGAAGCTGAATCTGCCATCCTGATCCCCGTATCAGCTTTGTTACATCCACAGTAAGCTGGAATTGGAAACCAGGATTTGTTCTTGCTTTTTGTTGGGAATTTGACAAGCCGGATAACCTGGTTTAGATGAGTTTTCCAAGAGGTTTAGCTCAGTGGTTCTCAACCTGTGAGTCTCGAGATGTTCCTGGACTGCAACTCCCAGAAATCCCTTCCAGCACAGAAAGTGGTGGAAGCTTCTGGGAGTTGTAGTCCAGGAACATCTGGGGACCCACAGGTTGAGAACCACTGGTTTAGCACTTCCTGCTGGTGGGAAGAAAAATAAAATCTTGCGGATGATCATATTTTTTCCACACACATGCACAACTAGTAGTCTCACTACGTCATACGGCATGGAGATTACATATTTCAATTCCAGGTTGTGTAGAAAAATATTTCATTTAGGATGTAATGTGTTGTGCAAACACAGATTACCTTGACTTGGGAGGCTATGCAACATTGTCGCTTATTAATACTTGGACTGAGACATCACCAGGGAATGCTAAGCAAATCTAGGTAGGATTAGGAAAAAAACATGCTTAAATCCAAGAGAGCTACTGCTGGGTGGAAGTGGCAGTTCTCTGCTCAACAAACCAACGATTTCGTTCAGTGTAAGGTAACTTCTTTGGTTCATTTTTTAAAAATGATTTTTTTAAAAAAAATCAGTGGGTTTTGTTTGTTTTGTTTGTTTCATTATGCTGTTTAGTGGTCCCTTCAAAAACAGTGTGCGCCACTCTCTTTTTGAAATCTGCTCCCTTGCATTTCCCTGTTTTATTTTCTGCTCATCCCGCCATTTTTATTTCAGGTGATAAAGTTACCTCAGCGCAACGGCTGTCATCACCTCTGCCCTCAGCTAATCAAAGATTTTTAGCTGGAGGGAAGCATTTACCTCCCACTTTCATTATTATTATTTTCGTAGCTGTAAAGATATATATATGTCAAGAGGAGCCTGTAACAGCCAAACGAGGTATTGATCGGCTGTATTTGGCAATTTCTTTCTACCTTGCCGTCGATATCCTGTCAGAAGCTGACTGTACTGTGGTTGACCTCACAAATGGCTGCTTATGTTCCCATCGGATTCAAATGATATACTATGCTGAAGAGTAAATCAATGAATGATTATAAAGTTTTGAGTATTCTATCATGGCCCTGAGGCAACCAGGGTTTCATGCACCGCATGTTGGAAATGATAACCTCGTGTAAGGAAACCGTTATTGCTGGTTTTGGAGCTGCTTTGTCTTGTCCCCATCTGAAATGGCTAATTTTTGGATAAGCTGGGTTGCTTCATTCTAAAGCTGCCCCTAATCATGTACATTTTTTTAAAAAAAAATTCAGTGTGGCAGAAAAAAGATGAGCCTAGAATTTTGTTCCCCGATGGCAGGTTTTCCATGCAGAACGACAGAGAACAACTGTGCTGGGTTTTTCAGGGGCAAAATTTGGCCCTTGGGTCTGAAAATAATAAAATATGGAAAAAAATGGGGAGAGGGGTGCACAGAAAGTTCTGGTTGTGAGTTTGGGGATTGGGAGAATCTTGCCTGTACCCTCACAACCGGAGCACAACATTGTGTTGTGAATTCCCGCCCACCCTTTTATGGTGGAGTGGGATTGAGGGTGGCTGTGTGGAAGCATTTGTATGTGGGGCTGGCGGGC
This sequence comes from Phrynocephalus forsythii, assembly GCA_029282475.1. Taxonomy (NCBI): domain Eukaryota; kingdom Metazoa; phylum Chordata; class Lepidosauria; order Squamata; family Agamidae; genus Phrynocephalus; species Phrynocephalus forsythii. Next base: position 5,042,532 of record JAPFRF010000013.1, read on the forward strand.
CCACTTTGGTAGGGGACTGAACATGTCCCAGGAATCACAGTTTGACCAGCCTGGACAAAGAGGGGTTTTGTGTGTGCCAGGCAAATAGGGATAGCTCAATTGTGCAGGTATGTGGTTGTAGACTCAAAGACTGGGGGTTGAAATCCCCACTGTGGCTTCTTCACCAGGGCTATACTCCATGGTTCATTTGCAGATCTGAGATTAGTGATCTGTAGTGGTTGGAATGATGGGCGAGAACTCAGAAGACCCTAGTTCACTGGTGGCAAACCTTTGGCACGCCAGATGTTTTGGACCACAACTCCCACAGTCCTTTGTCATTGGCAGTGCAGGCTTGGAATTCTGGGAGTTGTGGGCCAAAACATCTGGCATGCCGAAAGTTTGCCACCGCTGCCCTAGTTCATGTCCATACTTGGCCATGAGATCTTGAGCCTGACACACCCTTGGTCTGACCTGCGGGACTATTGTGAAGACCAGGCAGAGAGAAGTGCCCATCTCAATTACTTTGAACTCATAAAATGTAGGATACAAATATAACTCAATAACAGAAGCATCTTCAGCCAGGTTACTCCATTCTACCCTTCAACACGAGTTCATTTTTGTGTATGTGTGTGTGTGTGTGTGGGGGGTTGCCCTCCAACATCTGTGGCTGCTGAGAATGTTTTACTGCTTTGAGTTTACTTTTAAATTTGCCAGTGGTAAAAAATTATTGTGTCAGGATTGGAAGAATACCAGTGACTGAGGAAATATATAAATACCCCCCCCATGTATCTGTCAAGTAAATCTGACAACCTTCATCCCTCTCCTATCACTTCCTGCTTTCCTTCCCATTCTTATAAGTGGCATAAATGTGCTATTTATCTCGTAGTCCATGAAGGACTACTTTTTTTCTCTGACTCTCGCTATTGCATACACATTGGTGGTATTCAGAGAACGGAGATAATTAATAAACAAAATGGGTTGTTTGTAAATGTTTCTCCCATCCCTCAGGTGTTTTATATGTTAATGTAGGCAAAACTAAATGAGCTTGCGTCGCTTAAATGAAAACAGCTAGCATGCAGATCTAGGGTCGCAACCAGCTTTAAAATATAGTTGACACATGTTAGGTAAAATATAATGCTCTTTTGTGTTGGATCACCTGCTGGAAGTCGTAACTCTTCTGGAAGCAGTGCTTTGAAATAAATAGCTAAGTATTTTCTTTCTATATTTCTTTCTATCTTTGGGCATTTCCAGGAGGAGGCACCAGAAACGTGAAACACACACAAATAAAGCAGTGGCTGGAGGTTTAAGGTAAAAGTAAAGGTTCCCCCTGCACATGCGTGCTAGTTGTGTCCGACTCTATGGGCAGTGCTCATCTCTGTATTCAAGCCAAAGAGCCAGTGTTGTGCAAGTCTGTGGCGATGTGGCCAACATGGCTGCAAGGAAACACTGTTTTACCTTCCCACTTTTTACGGCGGTACCTATTTATCTACTTGCATTGACATGCTTTCGAACTGCTAGGTTGGCAGAAGCTGGGATGATCAGCGGGAGCTCACTCTGCTGCATGGCACCCGGGATTCGAACCAAACAGTTTTCGGAAGCCTTAGTCCTCTGCAGGGCTGTGGAGTCGGTAGATAAATGTTCCGACTCCAACTCCTAAGTTTTTTGTACTTCTGACTCCGACTCCGACTCCAGGTACCCAAAATTTCCTTCGACTCTAACTCCTCGACTCCGACTCCACCAGCCCTGCCAGGGCTGTGGGGTTGGTAGATAAATGTTCCGACTCCGACTCCGACTCCTAAATCTTTTGTACTTCCAACTCCGACTCTGACTCCAGGTACCCAAAATTTCCTCCAACTCTGATTCCTCGACTCCGACTCCGACTCCACCAGCCCTGCCAGGACTGTGGGGTTGGTAGATAAATGTTCCGACTCCGACTCCAACTCCTAAGTTTTTCGTACTTCCGACTCCGACTCCAGGTACCCAAAATTTCCTCCAACTCTGACTCCGACTCCACAGCCCTGGTCCTCTGGTTTTAAAAAAAATGGAACATAGGGGTTAATCATCATGGTCAGCAACAGTGCAGAGGTGGGGCTTCCAAGACTGTAATTCTATTTTTTTGGGGGCATCAGAGTATGCCTCTTTTTTCTTGAAGGGGGTGAAAGGGCAGAGGGTCTGATGAGGCAATGGGCTACAGAACCAGCCCTGGGGGCTACACTTGGCTGCTCCTTGCCCTAGCCGCTAGCCCTATTTTACACCTGCAGCTGACCCTTGCCATGTTAAAATGGTCTGAAAACTACCTTATGACTGGAGCGGCAGTGTCAACTGATGGTGGGTGGTAGTGGTGGGGCCAAATGCCAAGACATAGTGGAACTGGAAAAGGTGCAGAAGAGAATGACTAAAATGATTACTGGGCTGGGGCACCTCCCTTATGAGGAAAGGCTAAAACATTTGGGTCTCTTTAGTTTGGAAAAAAAAGGTGACTCAGGGGGATATGATTGAGACGTACAAAGTAATGCAGGGCATGAGTACAGTGGAAAGAGGGAAGCTCTTCTCCCTCTCACAAAATACCAGAACTAGGGGACATCCACTCAAATTGAGGGCTGGGAGAATGAGAACAGACAAAATATTTTTTTACCCAGCTTGTTGTTCAGTCTGTGGAACTCCCTGCCACAGGAGGTGGGGATGGCATCTGGCCTGGATGCCTTCAAAAGGGGATGGGACAGATTCCTGGAGGAAAAGTCCATCACAGGTTACAAATCATGATAGAGATGTATCATCTCCAGGCTTAAAACCAGGGTACTTCAAGATCCAGATGCAGAGGAGTGGTATCAGGAGACAGATATCTAGTCTCATGCGCTCCCAGAGGCATCTGGTGGGGCCACTGTGAGATCCAGGAAGCTGGACTAGATGGGCCTTTGGCCTGATCCAGCAGGGCTCTTCTTAGGTTCTTATGCTGCTGTGTGAGTATTTTAAAAGAAGAGAGAGAAAGAGAGAAGCTTAAAGAGTGGAATACTAGCTGCCCACAGGGTTGTGTTTCGCCGTAGACTTTGCATGCATTTGTGATCTGAAAGACCAAGGGGCTGCGGGCTGGGAAACAGACAGGTCCACTTGAAGAAGACGGCTTGACTGGCAGACTGCCAGTGGGGTTGCTTGCAAATTGGCAGCGGTCTCATTTAGGACCTTTGGAGATGTCTCTCTGCCTGGACAGAACGAGAGCGCCTTGCCTGTCCTGCCGAAAGACGCCCGCTCCTGGCCTCCTCCTCCTCCTCCTCCTCCTCCTCCTCCGCGTCCGGCTGAGCATGACAGTTGCCCTTCATTGCTGTCTTCCCCGAGCTTCACCTCTGACCCTCCGCTTAGTCGCCGCGCAACGGTCGGGAGCCGGCCGAGACGTGGGCGAATTGACGGGCAACGGCCTGCAACACGCTTGTCATGATTTGACTGTCAAAGAGAGCCGGCCGTTGGGTTCCATCAAGGTTTCAAACCTATGTGCAGCCGCGCATAATGCGTTGCTTCCAGGGCTGTCAACGGGACCAGCAAATTGTGCATCGGAAAACAGGCGCCCTGAATACATCTTCAGCCATAGAATCAGAATATTCTTCCTCTCTCTCTCCTCTCTCTCTCTCTCTCTCTCTCTCCATCCCTTTCAGTCCTTTATTTAAAGTTATGCATTCAGAGGATCTCATCACTGCCAAGAGCATAGAGCATAAATGTGTTGTTAGGGCAGTCTCTCTCTCTGTCTCTCTCTGTATAGATAGATAGATAGATAGATAGATAGATAGATAGATAGATAGATAGATAGATAGATAGATAGATAGATAGATAGATAGATAGATACATAGATGTAAACTTTATTTTTATGCCGCCATTATCCCCGAATGGCTTACATTAAAAATAATCAACATATACAATATAAAAATATCAAAGTCAATACAGTGCTACCTTGTATAAAGTAATTAATTTGTTCCAAATGAAATTATGTTAAGCAAATTTTCCTTTATACAAATTTCCCATAGGAATGCATTGAAAACAGAGGAATCCCTAATCCCAAATATTGTTATGTTGTATGGATTTGCCCCATAGACGATGCTGTTAAGCAAATTTCCTCTATCTCCGGAATTGTTGATGTCGTACAGATTTCACGTTAGACAAACCGTTTGTTATACAAGGGTCCACTGTATTTAAAAGCAACAATAAATACACTATAAAAATAATACTAAAAACAGCAGCAGCAGCAGAATTTAAAAGAAAGTGTATACAGTGGACCCTTGTATAACAAACGGTTTGTATAACATAAAGTCTATATAACATAAAAAATTCCAGAGATAGGGGAAATTTCCTTAACAGAATCGCTTATAGGGTGAATCTGTACAACATAAAAATGGTCGCGATTAGGGATTACTCTGTTTTCAATGCATTCCTATGGGAAATTTGTATAAATGGATAGCATAATTTCACTTGGAACAAATTAATTCCTTTATATAAGGTACCACTGTGTATATATATACTTTCTTTGAAAGTAATGATGTAGTGAGCAGCCAATTGTTTTCTCTAGAGGGTCTGAGTTTCAAATAGCGGGTGGTTGAGATCTGAGCAGATCTGCCTGTGAACGTCTCAGACCGCCTCTCCTCTCCTATCAGCTTTCAAGCGGAGGGTATAAGTAGCGAGATACCAGACAAGCGGTGCCTGAGGTTAGCTGTCAAAGTGGAATGCTTGTTTGGAAGGACTCTGTAATGTGATATTTTGGAGGTGGGTGGGGGTCAACCTTGCCCGATTTGTAAGTCTCGGGAAAATATTTATGCTGTGCTTCAACTACAGGATCTGCTGTGGCCCTCTCTTGTGGTTCACCCTGCTGAGATCGGATTCAGAAATGATTCAAGATTAATGGATGAATAGCTTTATTGCGGTCAAAGACCACAAACACCAAACAATCTGCAATAAGCACATATAATGCGAAATTGGAATAAGTACAAAATTATACAGTCTTCCGCTAAAATAATAATAAATAAACCCTTACTTACAGGTTCATAAATTACTCAACAGTGATTCAAGATGGCACGAAAGACAACCTTTGTGAAAGAAACCCATGAGCAGAACACAGTGTTTAGCAATGATGAAAGGGCATAATAATGAAAGTCCTCATAGTGCAACATTAGCTATTCCGTTGATTCGTTTACATTGTTGGTAACCTGGTTTATAAAAGTACAGGTACAAAATTTCTCGAAAGCTTTAAAAACGAAATCATCCAGCAATTGTAGATGTATGTCTATGTTTGTGCCCTCAAGTGGACTCCTACTTATGCTGACGCTTTCTAGGGTTTTTGAGGTAGACAAGACACACAAGTGGTTTACCAACCCCTTCTTCTGAGGACTGTGCAGCTTGCCCAAGGCCACACAGGTTGACTGTTTTCCCAAGAGGCCCAGCGGGGAATCGAACACGCAGTCTCTGGCTCCACAGCTAGAGGCCTAAACCACTGGGCTATCTGGCCAGCTTTGATCTTAGCTATGTGATCTGCATCCTAAAGAGCAGAGACATCACTTTGCTAACTAAGGTCAGGATAGTCAAAGCTATGGTTTTTCCAGTAGTGATGTATGGAAGTTAGAGCTGGACTATAAAGAAGGCTGATCGCCACAGAATCGATGCTTTTGAGCTGTGGTGCTGGAGGAGAGTCTTGAGAGTCCCATGGACTGCAAGGAGATCAAACCTATCCATCCTGAAAGAAATCAACCCTGAATGTTCACTGGAAGGACAGATTTTGAAGCTGAGGCTCCAGTACTTTGGCCACCTCATAAGGAGAGAGGAATCCTTGGAAAAGTCCCTGATGTTGGGAAAGATTGAAGGCAAAAGGAAAAGGGGGGGGCAGAGAATGAGATGGTTGGATGGTGTCATTGATGCAACCAATATGGAATTTACCAAACTCCAGAAGGCAGTGGAAGATAGGAAGGCCTGGCGAGCTCTGGTCCATGGGGTCACGAAGAGTCGGACATGACTGAACGACTGAACAACAACAGCAAAATGTGATCTTAGTTATTAACCCAACTAGGGCACAAATGAGATATTTAAGGAGTGATTCTACTAGTACCACTCCCCTAATGGGTTTCCATGGCCAAATGGGGATTCAAACCCTATTCACCCACGTCCTAGTCGTCACTGTATTCACTACTCCATAGTAGGTCCACATCTAGCAAATACCTCTGAATAAATGTAGTATCATATAGGCGTACGAAATACTCTTGTCCTAAGTGAGATTCTACATGAAGCCTTTTTGATGTGGCAGTTTTTAACAGCTCCGTTTTTTTCATTGAGAGATCCAGTGACCTAATGGATTTCTTTAGAAGCAGTTTTTCTGCAATTTTGTGCACAATATGCTTTGCACAAAAGTCGAATCTCTGCACAAGACTAGTTTCTTTTCTCCTCTGTGTAGTTCAGCGCACGTGCACACAGCAGGCAGAAAGGGACACACCGATTGATCACAAAGACACAAAGAACCCATTCAAGTGCTCCTATGTTTAGATAGTTGGCTATGGCCGGTGGGGTGTTTAGTCAAAGAAAATGCAGAGGGAGCGCACATTTTCCCATGTCGCTTTGAGTTTTGTGATAGAAAAGGGAGAGCGGATAAGGATGGGCATGATGTGATTGGTTAAAATTTGTATATGTGGCACCGCACGTGCTGCCATTACCTCCCCGCACCCCCATCTGGATGCACCACTCTCTAGCACTGCCCGTGAACTCCTCCTTAGGCAAATTACCAGTCCAGGCAGAAGCAGGGACGAATCACTCTGTGCCCGTTTCTAATACTGGATAGAAGAATGGAGTGATACCAGCCAAAAGCAATGACTTAAACCAATAATGATTTGGGCCATGCAGACCTATGGCGAAGAGCTGCCTAGATGCCCTAAGCACATCTGATCTCGCCTGATTTCGGAAGCTAAGCAGGGTCAGCCCTGGCTAGTACTTGGATGGGAGACCACCAGGGAATACCAGGTGCTGTAGGCACATAGAGTAGGAACTGGCAAACCACTCCAGTATTCCTGCCAAGAAAACTCCATGGACATGGAGTCACGAAGGGTCAGTCACGACTGTAACGACACAACACAACACACAACAAGAACAGACCTATGGCGAGCCCCCCTCACTCTCACCTATAAAGGTGTCATTAAAAAAGAGGCGAATCTTATTTTTATGTTGTGTTTCACGATGGATGGCAGCCCATCGCCCCCATGTCTCGCTTCAGAGATGGCTTGTCTGTCTGACAGCAGTTGTCCTTCTGTTTGATTCTGGAAGTCATCATCAGCATCTACCCTTCCCCAAGCGGCCGAAAGCATGGGATACCATGTTGTGTCTCTAGCGCCGAACCAAAGGTGGTCTCTTAGGGGGGAGTTCCCTGTTGTCGACCACATTGTCAGGACTCTCCAAATGCCGGGATGCTAAGAAGGTTAAGACCTTTGTGATGCCAATTGCCCAGGCCTCAGGTCACGCTTCCCACCTTGGCGTTAATGTGCTAACAATAAAATGTCTGCATTAGGTACAGTGGCAAAACACCTCCAGGCAACTCAGTTCTTATCACACAGGTGTTTGGAAGTAGCAGAGGCATTGACGCAGACTGAAATGAGATGATCTGTGCTCTTCTTTTGATAAAAGTAAAACGACCTGCCTGCTGTGACTCATGATCGAATTGCCCAAGGCAGATAATATTTTTACTTGCTGCTTCTTTTCAAAGTATCGCTGTGCATTAAAAAAATAGCAAGAAGGGTCTTATTGTTTACTGCACGTTTCTAGGTACAGATAGGGTATACCGCGCTGGAGTTGGAGGACAGGCGCATGAAGCCAGCCTCACAACCCTGAACACGGCTTTGAAACATCAGCCTCATCACTGATGTTCCACTGCATGTCAGAAGGCATGCTGTGTAAGCTGAGAGACCCCCATCTCTTGACCTTGGAGATGCAAGGTTCAGATCTTCCATTTAACCTTGCTTTTCCCTTCGGCTTGGGTCTGTTCTGAACTAGCAGTTTGACGGGGCTTTGAAAACATTGATACACTGGGCTGGTTTTAAGTAAGTTGGCTTGCTTAAATTTATAGTTTTTGGCCCCTGGCCGCAGTTGCTACTCACTTTACCCGCCCAAGTTTACTTACAAATGTGTCATCATTGCCTCAATGGTCTGTACCTGACAAAATCTGGTAAAGGTATCTGTTTCACCGGTGTATTTTATAATCTATAGCAACAGTTCCCAGCCTTGGGTGCCTAGATGTTCTTAGACATCATGATGATGATGATGATGATGATGATGATGATGATGATGATGATGATGATAATAATAATAATAATAATAATAATAATAATAATAATAATAATAATAATAATAATAATGCCCTGTTCAATTTCCTCATTTGCAACTGTTATTGGTAATAGGTGGAATGGCTTCACCCCCCCAATTTGCTTGGCTTCCGAAGCTATGAAAACTTTGATGCAAATATTATCATGCACTTCGTATCTGCAGGTTTATCATACGGCAAATGGTAGTGTTTTGTTGTCATGTAAAAATTTAGATCGAGTGCCCCAGGATGGATAAAATTCAATGATTTTTTTAAAAAAATCAGATTGATTTAAATCATGGTTTGTAGTTTGAAAAATTGTTTCTAATTTAAATCATCAAAATTTTGATTTTTTAAAAAAATAAATTTTAATTGAAATCAGTTTGATTTCTGTTTTGAAAAACTGTTTGTAATTTAAATGGTCAAAATTCAGATTTTGTGAATTTTAAAACATTAAATTGTAATTGAAATCCGTTTGATTTAAATCCAGTCTACCCTAGAGAAGTGGCTTTTCTCCCCGGGGGAAATCAAACTCCCAAATTGCTAGTCCTGCAGCGAAATGCCTAACTCGCTGAACTATCCAGGGAATGGAGGACCAAAAGAGAGAGAGAAGAAGTTGTTCCACGGCACAAAGTGCCGTTTCGACATAGCTTACCTTCCTCCTCCCCCCAACGATGTCCCCAAATGCTCTTCAAAAAAAATATGCATACCAGCGACATGCAGGTAACCCGAAGAGCAAATAAGATGCACCTGAGGCTTGCCATGTGATTTTTGGTGGCTTTTCACATTTTTAAGGTTCTCTGCCCACAGTTCATCCCCGCCTGAGTTCTGCTTACTGTAGCAAAATTGCATCAAATGTAAGTTAACAAAATACTGTCATGTGCGATTGTTTCATATGGACAGCATGAGACAGGAGGAGAGAGATCTGGTACACTAATAGGCACGCTCACATGAGCGACCTAGTCCACTGACAGATTTTTTTCCCTTTGTTCTCCCCCTCCACCCACTTTATGCCAGTAAATTGTGACATATTTTGCAGGAGATCAAATAAGCCTCTGACACCTGATTGCAATGTTGTACTTGTTTACAGTTGCTTGCTTTCTTCCTTCCTTTTTTATTTGAAGGACCCTTAGACAAGATGGAAGGTTTTAACTTGAAGTAATTAAATTTGCATCTGGGCTGTGACAGGCGTTTCTTTACATATGCATCCAACTCAGCAAGTCTTACCATAATGGGCCTCTTAGGCACTAGGCGAAAAATAAAAAAGGAGGGTCTTAGTAAATAGTCAGGTTTCCAGGGTTGTTATCTGCTATTTAAGCCTTACTCAGCTATGCTGTTATCAGATGCTCTGTATAAGCTTCCCAAACCATTTGGCTGGCTACTAGAGATGGGCACGCCCTTAGATGCCCTAAGCACATCCAATCTCGCCTGATTTCAAAAGCTAAGCAGGGTCGGCCCTGGCTAGTACTTGGATGGGAGACCACCAGGGAGTACCAGTTGCTGTAGGCGCCTGGAGTAGGAACAGGCAAACCACTCCAGCATTCCTGCCAAGAAAACTCTCAACTTGTGGGCAGGGCTGTGGAGTCGGTAGATAAATGTTCCAACTCCGACTCCAACTCCTAAGTTTTTTGTACTTCCGACTCCGGCTCCGACTCCAGGTACCCAAAATTTCCTCCGACTCCGACTCCTCGACTCCGACTCTGACTCCACAGCCCTGCTTGTGGGTCCCCACATGTTCCTGGACTGCAACTCCCAGAAATCCCTTCCAGCACAGCGAGTGGTAGAGGCTTCTGGGAGTTGCAGTCCAAGAACATCTGGGGACGCACAGGTGGAGAACCACTGTCTTAGATGGAATGTCTCCCTAAAAGAAACCATGAGGTTGACTTGTCATGAGGTCATCAGGGCTGTTGATATTTTGGAAACTGCTCATTCCTAGGGGCACCATAAGCGCAGGCTGTCACAGCACATCATGCCGACAGTGCACAACCTGAAATGTTTCCCCTTGCTCCCAAGACACCATGCCTGTTAAGTGTTAGGAAGAGGTAGTGGTCGTGTCTTCTCTTGGCTGGCCAATGAAAGATCACCACGTCCAGGAACCACGACTTAAGGCAGCTAAATGGGAAACAAACTCTTTGTGCATCTCTCTCGACCTCTCCTCGTTGCCAGCCTCATGTACAACATTGTTTAGGGGAAGCAATTATTTTCAGCGAATTGACTACACGCAAGATTAATAGCTTCTGAAAGGATGGTAATGATGGACTGACCCAACTGGCACATGCCTTATTTCTTGTTTGTACTCCTCTCATCTCTCTCACCTTTGGGCTACAACAAAATGTAATTTATGTCCCTTACTGCTACCTAGGAGATGAAGGGTCAGTGTTTAATGAGGGGCAACCATGATTGGTATGTAGGAGTCAGAAATCTCAGACTGGTGGAAAAAGCCGTCAGTAAAACATCTCAATGAAACATGTGGCCATTGAAAAGCGTCAAAGACATGCATTGTGGAACAGCAAAACCCAAATGATCTATTAATAACATAACCTTTCAGGGCAGGAAGTAGTGCTCAACTCAGCCAGAAGCTTAATCCATAGAATCAAAAATGGTTTGAAACGCCCGGGTCTTCAGATGCTGTGATTTGTTCAGTCCGTAAAGATTGTAGTGCATTTCAGTTTTGTCGATGCTTGCCATTTCTCCCGTCTAGAATGTCATGAATGTTTGGGGTAAACCCAGTTTCTTGTTCCATCTAGAGGGAATCCCATGAAACCGGTGGGGCTTACTCAAGTATTGATGTAAACCTTCAGTTGTTAATTTAGTGGTACTGGATATTTTAGGTGGGGTTATCAACTGCATTTAAGATCATGAGTCTTTTTCATCTGGTGAGCCAAGTCTGTTGAGAAGACATGGCTCATCAGACAACCAGGCAGCTCTGTTGGGAAGGGGTAGAATGTATTTCTCTGAAGATTGGGTTGTTCTTTGCTTTCTTGTTGATGTTTTTAAACGTGACGTGTTTAGATCAGTGGTTCTCAACTTGTGGGTCCCCAGATGTTCCTGGACTGCAGCTCCCAGAAGTATTCATCACTAGCTGAGCTGGCCAGGGTTTCTGGGAGTTGCAGTCCAGGGACATCTGGGGACCCTCAGGTGGAGAACCACTGGTTCTCAACATGACCAGAAACCTACTGAATCAGACAAAAATGCATCTGTAGTCCAGGATCTTGCTTGATGTGGTTAAACCAACCAAGGCTTAAGATGAGGATGTACACATATTAGACAGAGAAGATAGGTGGTTTGAGGGAGGGGTCAGGGAAGCCATTCATGTGAGCATTGAAAACCCCTTCCTCAACAGGGGTGGGGGCCTCAGGCACAGTCTATCTGCTACTTATCAGGGCTGTGCTTTCAACAATACCCAGACAAATCAAAAAGCCTTCACCACCAAGGCCATAGCTAACGACTCATATTTTATGGGTTTCAGCACCTTAGGCCATTGTTCACCTTAAGGCTATCAATACTGTTGTCTACCTAACAAGCCTATTCAGGCCACTGTTCTTCTTATGAGCCTATTTTAGACCAGGGTGACAAGAGGTCAAAGCAAACTATAAAACAGAGGACTTGCACTAGCTTTATTCAGACTGAATGAAGCTGTTTGGATGAGCAGTGAAACATTTCAGTCTCTCAAGAAAAAGAATTCCAGTTCCCATGACTCAACTTCCAGATCTCCTGTGGTTAACAAATTAGTTTACAGTGCTTTGTGATCACAGATTAGCTTGCCATGTTTTGGTCTCAACAGTGGGGTGAACCCTTTGGATGGACAATATTGCAGCCCCCCTGTGAAAGCTAGGGGCTAGCCCCACCTCACATTCACAAGACAGCTTTAATAGTTTCCTATAGTCCAGTGTTTTTCAACCTTTTTTGGGCAAAGGCACACTTGTTTCATGAAAAAAATCACAAGGCACACCACCATTAGAAAATGTTAAAAATTTTAACTCTGTGCCTATATTGACTATATATAAAGTAATTTTTCAATTTATCCCACGGCACACCAGGCAACATCTTGCGGCACACTAGTGTGCCGCGGAACAGTGGTTGAAAAACACTGCTATAGTCTACCATTCTGTGCTCAGCGAACGAGGCAGGTCCTTGTGCACAGCATTTAATAAATTATTGAACTTTGAAGAACTTTTGAAAATCTGAGGCTCTGTGTGACTGAGCACCAGACGTGAAAAATGTGCTGTATCCTCCAGTGTATCTAAGAGACAGAAATAGATGCTTGATCAGACAATATGAGCACTGAGTGAAGGATGGTATTAACATTAAATATTTACATGTGCGGGGAACATCCTAACAGGAGCAAAAAATCGGTGTGCTTCTTGTCAAGTTGAATAGAGCTAAACCCCATGCAGTTGGCTGCTCCTGTAAGGTTTTCTTTCTTGTATAACCAGGGAGTAGTATTCCTTGTGAGAAGGGATACCTCTTGAAAGGAGTGCGTTGGTGCTGAAGGAGAGAATAGATTAATGATTGCATTGAAATGATGATGTAAAGGCACTGAGATTGGGTTGGCAATATTCATTCATAACCTTGAATTTGGAAGGGTTCCAAAGGTTTGGAGGTGCATTGTGACTTGCCATTGTAGCGTAATGGATGGATCGATGCCCTAGGTAGGACTCTGAAGAGCAGGGTTCAAATCCCCACTTGGCCATGGAAATTAACCGGAAAACCACCCCTTAAATATCTCACTTAGCTTGAGAACCCTATTAGGGTTGCAATACATCAGTTCTGACTTGATGACACAGAAACACATGCACAATTTATTATTGTGACTTGGGCATTAGTAGCCGTCTTTTTCGGAAAGAGAAAGGAACGATTTTTCATTCGAAAAGAAGCCAAGGTGGGAAAATGGAACTGAACAGTAAACTGGAAAGGGAGGTAACGTTTAGTTTTTAATTGGCTTTTTGGTTTTTGCTGTTGTTCTTGAAATGACTTTGTGTTATACAAAGAAGTCGGTATCTGTAGTTTTTGGGCATGGCTTATTTTTCAGGCTCTTGGGAAGATGCCCGGGGAGAGCAAATGCAGAGGTGGAAATCATACAAGGATGCTAGATAAGAAACCTCTTGAGGTCTGGATCGGCATCTCTCTGCCTTGCTTTTTCTGTCCTTAAAATACTTTGCGAAACTTGGGCATCCATGGAGTGGCAAAGTTGAAGATCCCTCAAATTGACCGAAAGAGGAGCAGCTCATTATGTTGCTTCCACCATGGAAATAATACCCCTCTGTGGTGGACCTTCATGGCTGTAGGTTAAATGTTAAAATTGCCCATTTTTGTGGTTGCCAACAAAGTCTGTGCTTACCTCCACATAGACAACCACAATGTTAGAAGCAAGCTTACTTTGCTTAATATTTATCCCTTCTCTCCCCCAGATACACTATTTTCTTCCTGCGATAGCTCCGTTGGGTTTTAATGATCTATCATGCTGAGCTGTTGAACCTGACTTATTAACACAGAAATAAAATGACATTACATCTGCTTGACCTTTCTTAATGTGTTTTGCCATCAGTATTCAAGAAGAAAAATAACTGCTAGATGTTTAGTGTGCAGTTTTAGAACTTTCTGTTGTTCAGTATCTTTGGCCAGGTTTCTGCTGGGTAGCGCTCTCTGCCTGGCCAACAGGAAGGATGATCATAGTTAGCACAGAATTGTTGCTGATTAAAGACTACCTTTTAAAATTTGGGGGTGTTCAACCCCCGTGTAATGAGACAAAGTTGCACACACCCAAACTTTTTTTTAAAAAGAGAGAAGTCTTTAATTCACAGCAATTCCGCTACTGAAAAATGACGTCATTTCCATTTTGTAGGGAATGGAATGAGATGTTGGTTGTTGTTTTTATTCTGCACACTGAGATTGCTTAGGTGGGGAGTCAAAAGCAACAAGGTTTTGAGGTAGAGTGGAAATTGTGCACAATTGTCAGGAGATTGCTCATGCTGTTATGACATCTAAGATATTCTGTGATTTGCCTAAACATGAGTTTCACCTCCTTCTTGTGTCTCCTATGTTATAGAAAGAGATATACAAGAACTGTGACACACACATACCTTGTCTTTAACCTAAGTATTTGCCCACTTAAGGAGACGGGATGAAAATGACTCAAGCTGAAGGTAGATCACACCCCAAAAATTATGGATTAGAATAAATACGTACTTCATGCACTGTGGAGAATACATTCTACAGATACTTGAAGCAGAATTAAACACCATTGTAATAACTGAAGTAAATTGATGTGCCCCACCTGAAAAATGTTGAGAATTGAACTTGGGGTGTCTTGCACAGAAAACACATGATGCTTCTTCATATACCTCAAGATGACAATTGTTTTCCTCTAATTAAGATTGGATGCCTCTTTGACCAACAAAAGAATCTTCACTGTTATGTCTATGTAGATTTTTATGTATGGGCACCAAAATGTGTGTGTGTGTTGTGTCGGTACTGACCTTTTGTGACCCCATTTCTGTCGAGCTTTCTTGGCAGGGATACTGGAGTGGCTTGTCAGTTCCTACTCCAGGTGCCTACAGCACCTGGTATTCCCTGGTGGTCTCCCATCCAAGTACTAACCAGGGCCGACCCTGCTTAGCTTCCAAAATCAGTCGAGATCGGACGTGCTCAAGGCATCTTAGGGCAACCTTTTCCAACTTGGCATCATCTACCCAAAATCCATCCCCAGCATGGCCACCACTTGTTCTACCCGAGAAAAATAGGCATTGTAGTTCAGTCCTTCTGCAGGGTTGGGAAAGGCTGGTTGAGAAGGATGAAGCCTCAAAACACTTTTAGGGATTTTTGGAGGTCTATAGCAAGGCTACTTCAGGGGACCAAGCCCTGTTCTACACTCCCCTTAGCTCTAATCTAGCTGGTAAAGGAAGATGTGCAGGGCAGGCTGTCTGATATGAGATGATGGGGGAAATGTGGCTTTAATGAACCCTATCATGGCTTTTTTTTTGCTCTCTTGGTTTTGCCTTACCTTTCTTGCCACCCCGATGTCGAGTTTGAGGTCAGTTCTTTCCCATGCATGCTCCTGTTGTGTTACTTAGTCACAGAGGGAAATGTTGAGTCCGACTCACTCTTTCCCCTGTGCCACCTCTGGTTATGTTGGCTTCTCTGTGCTGTGCCCAGCTGCTACACCGAGGAGCTGAGCATTTCAGGTTCCTTGGGCGAATGGATGGAATTTATCCGTGCATCACTAGGTGGCACTGAAAGTTCACTCTCGTTAAGCGGGTGCTTCTGTCCCTCCAGGCCTCCGCTCCAGCTGCTTCGGGTTTAGAGGTGTCAGGGAAATTGTTTTATTGTGAAAGGGCATAGTGTAATATATTCATCTCCATCCAAGGCCGCCATTTAATGCCCTGAAACATGGCCCTCTCACAGCTCTGTCCTGTTAACTATGCTTATTTGGTGTAATAATTAGCAGAATTTCTCACTAACAGGGGCACTTACCAACGCCTCACATTTTTCCTCTGTGTTTTCGTACGTGATGGTTCGTGCATTCTGCGAATCAAGTTAAGCGGGTCAGCACCTACGGCCCTGTGCGACACTGCTGTTTTCCGCGCAGTTGTGTTGCAGCGGGTGTACATTAACCTCTTCCTGGATCCTGGAGACACCCAATGTGAACACGTTTGGAGCTTTTGTATAATAGGTGGGTGAATGTTTACAAACACAATGTGGTTAATTTTTCAACTTGGGTGGGAACGATTGTGGGGGGAGGAGGATGAGTTGCCGTGGGAAAAACCAAGAGGAGGGGTGCCACTGGGAATTTAACTTTGAAGAAGACTGTTGTGGTTTAATACAGAGGGGTGGTGGTTTTGGTTGTTGTTTATTTGTTTTGTTTTGGTTTTGGTCCATCAATTGACTAGCAAGTGCTTTAATTTTCATATATCTGTTTTCTGCCAAAATAGAGCATGGGAAAATGACATTTTAAAAGGATTGTGATGTGTTCCTTAAATCAGTTGATGGTGTGACCGATACCTTGTTAATATTAACGGACCGCAGCATTGTCAGGGAGGCCTGATGTGGTCTGTCGTACTTAGTTACTTACTTACTTAAAGGTAAAGGTAAAGGTAAAGGTTCCCCTTGCACATGCATGCTAGTTGTGTCCGACTCTAGGGGCTTTGCTCATCTCCGTATTCAAGCTGAAGAGCCAGTGTTGTGCAAATCCATGGCCACGTGGCTGGCATGGCTGCAAGGAAACACTGTTTTACCTTCCCACTTTTTACAGTGGTACCTATTTATCTACTTGCATTTACATACTTTTGAGTGGCTAGGTTGGCAGGAGCTGGGGTTATCAGCGGGAGCTTGCTCCGCTGCGTGGCACCTGGGATTCGAACCGCTGAGCTGCCGAATTTGCAGCCGACAGATTTGGGAGCCTTAGTCCACTGAGCCACCATGCCTCACTTCCTTCCTTCCTTCCTTCCTTCCTTCCTTCCTTCCTTCCTTCCTTCCTTCCTTCCTTCCTTCCTTCCTTCCTTATTTTGTTGTTGTTACTTTTCCTTAATTAACAGCAACAATAAAATGTACACCTTGGGGTTGATCAGAAAGTGGCGTAACACTGGAAAAGCGTCTGACAAATTACTGTTTGTAGTAGTGCTTTGCCCTTTTCCAGGGTTTTCTAGGGAAAGGCTGCTTCGAAGTGATTTTCCATTCCTTTCTCCTGCGGGCGCCCTGGGACACAGGCTGGTTATTTGGGGAGGCATAGTGGGCAGTCAGACTGGTGGCTCTGCAGGTGCCTGACTAACTGAGCTTTATCCAGCTAGCCTACCTATCAAATAGCCTGCTACAAAAGCCTTAAAACATCCTTTAAAAATAAACATGCTCAAAAGTAACTAGAAAGTATTACTCATTATACCAAGAGGTTTAGTTGACGCAACAAAGAGCTTTGTGTTCCATTTATTCTCTTCCCCTTCAAATCTGTCCTGTGAGAGGGGGCAGGCTGTGAATCGAACGGGCGAGGTCTGCTCTGAAATGTGGAACCACATGGCTGGAAAGAAAATTATTTTGATTTTTCAGGATGATATCCTTCCTTTCCTCCCCTTTAATCCGTTACCCTGATCGATGGGCCAAAGAAAGCAATAACGTTGAACCGGTTGGGTAACAGCTACAGGATTCTCCAAGAAGTTACTGTTGACGAAGAAGAGTGATTCCTTTGTTTTGCGGAATGTATCTCAATTTGGCCTCCGCAGCGCTTGCCTTTGTAGCTTTCTACCCATTGCATAATAGATCAATGCTCCATTGTCCTTTGGCTTCTCAAGCACTTCACTGTTTCTCTTTGTCAACTCTTTGACCCAATAAACGAGCATCAACTCTCAAAGTGGCGATTCTAGCCTTCCCTCAATGCAGGCAGAGGTCTACTTTTTCCGGCCCAAAGTGCCTAAGGGCTGCTACACTAAAACCTCTACTTACGAATTTTATCCGTTCTGAACACATGCTCATAATTAAAAACTTTTGTAAGTAGAGCAGCAGTTTCCCATAGGAATGCATTGAAAACCAATTAATCCGTTCCAGAGGAAACAGATTTCAACGTGCCATGGCCATTGAACTGCCCCCGCTCGGCTGAGACAGTGTGCTGACAGACCCAGAACTTTGCTGGGGCAGTGGTGGTCCTTGGGATGGGAGAGGGAGGGGTGGAGAACTTACCCCCTCACTTTTTTTAATTGATGGCCAGTGGGCTACTTTTGAACCCTTTGCGGGCTACCAGTAGCCCACGGTCTACCTGTTGGGCAGGTCTGCCTCAATGGAAAGTGGATGCTAAACCACACAAATAGTCCCTAATGTGACTCTCGGGTCAATTACAACTTGCTCTGTACCAATCCTCGTAGCATTCACATGTCAATGAGAACCTGCAGGTAGTGTTTTCTTGAGGAAAAGAAATAACGTGAAGCCCAACTTGAGGAGCAAGAGCATTGTCAAAGTGGAAGGCAGCATGTTGAAAGAAGACAAGAAACGTCAACGGTCATGCAACAGGGAAAAGTTCATGAAGAATCAATTAGCAAATGTATGTGCTGGCATACAAACCACCCCCACCCCCACCCCCACACAATAGTGTTGCCACAGAAGTGCACCCTTAAAGGGTTTCAGATGCTGTACTCAGGAGTTAAGCCTCACAAGTGTAGGGGTGCAACAGTGGTGAGAGACAAGGCTGCTCTCACAAATTTCCCCCACCTCAACCTGGAACTCAACAGTTTTGCTAGAAAAGCTAAAAGGGGTTTGAGCCGCGTGGCCATCACAAAACACAATGGCAAAAATAGGTTACAGGCGATACCTTTATAGGCCACTAATAAAATAAATAAATAAATAAAAAACGAAGAACATTGCAAAGTTTCGACTGTAAATCACTATTCTTCATAGCAGGTCCCAGAAGTTCAGACATGGTAAAAGATGTGCTTTATCAGGAGGTTACTTTTAAAGTTCTTGGCTAGATGAGGTTCTTAAAGTCCGTGACTAGATGATGTTGCAGCCAGGGCAGGAGTCTTGTTTTACTAGACAAAATCAAGTTTTACCAGAAGACAGAAGAGCACCTGGGCAAATCAGAATTGTTGCTGCCACTCAGCAGTGCATTTATTTATTTATTTATTTATTTATTTATTTATTTATTTATTTATTTATTTATTTATTTATTTATTTGAGTATTTTTACCCCACATTTCTCCTTAGTAAAGGACCCAAGGTGGCTTACAGTAATGAGGGACAATATAGAGTCCAGTACAATTAAGGCACATTCAAGTTTAAGAACAGGGAATTGAAGGGTATCTTACAGCATTAGCAGACAACATTAAAGCTACAAGAGAATGCGAGCAGTTAAGAAAAGAGTATAAATTCCATGTAATCATGTATGGTAGACCATCTAAAAATTATGAGGGATGGGAACGAACAATTGATAACATTGTTTCAATGTAATCACACAAGGAGAGGAATAAACACAACGTTGTAAGTGGTTATATACACAAAGTCTGCGCAGCCATGTATGGTAGATTCCCATAAAAGACACAATACTGTACTGTAGTGCATTACCACTATTGGAAAGCAGAGTGTGTGTCACAGTTGCTGAGAACATTCTGCTCTTCTGTCCCCGTGTCCTACAACTGTGTTGGGTAGTTTCCGGCCAACTCTAATTGTGCTTGACATGGACCCCCAAGTGTTTATCTGAATCTCCCCATTCTTACTACCTACCTATGAAAGGTTTATTTATTTATTTATTTATTTATTTATTTGATTTATTTATTTATTTATTTATTTCATCTTTCTCCTTGGAAAAGGACCCAAGGCACTGTGGCTTGGCCCTGAAGTGTTGAAGTTGAGAGGGCACCATCTAAACCATCCAGAGGTGGATACACTGGTGAGACAACGCATCCTCCCAGCACTATCCAAGTCTGAGTTTGTTTTTATTTGTTTGTTTTGAAAACATAAACTTTCCCTTTCTTTGGAAGAGGCACCACATTCTCCTCCTCTTTGGTAGCCATTCTTTTGGGCAGCATTAGCACGGTGCCGTTCCTCTGAGCAGAAGTGTTGGGTCTACCCTAGGTGCTAAAATTCCTAGTTGCACCTTTGGGTGTAAATGAAATACAGTGGACCCTCGTATAACAAATGGTTTGTATAACATAAAATCTGTACAACATAAAAAATTCCAGAGATAGGGGAAATTTGCTTAACAGAATTGCCTATGGGTAGAATCCGTACAACATAAAAATGGTCGTGATTAGGGATTACAGATTACTCTGTTTTCAATGCATTCCTATGGGAAATTTGTATAAAGGAAAATTTGCTTAACAGAATTTCATTTGTAACAAATTAATTCCTTTATATAAGTTACCACTGTATACAATAACACAATGCTTGCAAACAGGTTTTATTAAGTGGGGCTCTTTTTTCCTATCAAGATGGGGCCTACGTTCTTCACAAAGCGAGCAGAAGGATGTAAGAAAGGAAAGGGTCAAAATCATCAGATTGCAGGGTCATCACCGAGTCCATGATTAATTGCAAAGGAAGAAGGACCAGAAAACTGCCAAAGAGGCTGTTTGTGAACCTGTAAGATGGACCCAATAAGAGGATGGAGAAAACCACAGAAAACAAGGCCCCCCATCTCGGTGTATTGTTCTAACATGAAGCTTTGTTTCAAGTTATGTCTGAACCAGACCGATGCGTAGCCAGTGTTTTTGTCCACCCACAAAACTCCTGAAGATTAAAAGGAAAGTCTAACAGGATAAATAATAAATGACATCTCCATTATGAGTTGTTGATCTCCTCTTTTGTTGTTCTTGTTGGTCCTTGAGAAACTGTGAAGTGAAGGCAGAGGAGGCTCGATTTGTGACATTCCCTCAGTCTAACCTCATGGCAGATGTGAAAACGGAGGCGATCTCACACGGCGAAAAGATGTCAAGAGGCAGCCATTTTGTAGCTGCCTGTGAAGATGTTCAGATACTGTGTAATGGGCATGACAGCTACAGTGGTGGAAATTTACTGCTCTGGCTCCTTATTGATCTTCTCTTGAGGCAGTAGCGTGGGCACCCGGCTTGAGCACTTAGCACCTGGTCTTAGAGTGCTAATGTACAAGCTTGAGAAACGGTCATCAAGAAGAGTTTGGCAAAAAAAAGGCACCCTATGACAATTAGGTGGTGCTTTTAAGATGCACCAAGAATTTACAGAATGTAATTTTTTTTCTTGATGGCACCCGTGTGATCTTTGAAATGTTTTAGAAGCCTCTTCCTCTCTCATGAAGCATTATTTTATGTTTTCAATTATTTAATGATCATTTACGCACACACAAACACTCCCTTGTGATATGTTCTCTGAGGTATAACTGTTATTAAAAAGAGCACAGCAGATGAAAAAACTGAACAAGTATTTACAATGGCACAGATGGACAGAAATTGCCCAGTTATAAGAGCGGAGAAAGCCGTGTTCCAGTACTAGGGTCAAGTATTTGCTCTAGTAGCCCAGAAGTGAACCACTCTTGAAGAACTCTTCTCAATGTTTTTCAAACACATCATGAAAGAAATGCAGGCCGAGTCAGCATTGTATAAGACACATAACAAACCATCTAAGGTGGGGGTGTGGAGAATCGTTTCCAGTCTGTGTCCCCCCCCTTCCAATGTGCCGGGGACCCTTAGGGGGCAATATGGACCCCATCAAGAATGGCTGATTTAGAACACCCGACAGCATCTTGATTCAGCCAGCTCCAACAACGAGCAACGGTTATGGAACCTCTCCCAAACATCACCGGCCGTCGACTTCTAGTTCCATTGTTTTCTTTGTAGGTGTTGAGATTCTGTGGCGGTGCCTCATTTCACACTAAACCCCGCCATTCCTGGAGCAGGGAATTGTCATTTTTTTGCAGGTTTGTTTTAAGACAGGTGGAGGCTACAAAGATGGAAGGAGAAGAATAATGAAGACTGTCTCAGAAGTACGCTTAGGTCAAGGGCATTGTGGAATATTTAAAAAGTGACTAGATTTAGACCTCCGGAGCGATTTGCTAAGTAGAGGCTAGGTAGGGGTATCCTTTGTGAGCTTTATCCAGAGCTGGTCAAGTTACAGTATTTATTGTTTTGATTACAGGTCTCAGCATCTCTCAGATAGCACGGTCAGTGCCAGAGTGGCGGTGTTCTTGTAGTTTCTCTAGAAAGTCACCTGTTGATGCTACCCCGGCGAGACTGAAGCATTAATCTACTGCATAAGGCACTTGATAATCATACATAGATCCATAGTACAGTATTCATTATACCCAAAGACCAGCCAAGACTGAGTAATCATAATGTGGTAGCAGCTAGAAATTCTTATTCCCTTTCAGCAGTTTGGGTTTCCATTAGGTCTTCTCGAATAGTTCCCCCACCCCTTGCAGGGGTTTCTTGTTTCCATTTCAGTGGAAGACAAATCCAAATAACATCAGTCAGGTTTCAAGTAGGCTTCTGTTTTTAATCGTCTCTGACTGTCGGAGGAGGCCGTGTTTAGAATAGTTTTATATTAGCGAAAGGGCTCATCACACTTTGGTTGTTGCCAAAAAGTCAACTTTCTTCTGAGCCTTAATCTTCCAGCCCGGCTCAATCACTTTAATAATTTCAATATGTCAGGATTCACTTGACGAAATACAATTGGCACATAGTGTTTCTGCTCCCCCTTCGGCAATTTAAGAATGAAATTATTTCCAAGGATGAACATTTTCATCCATTTGCCAGGTAGACTGGAGCAAAACTGCCTGATTTATGAGAATAGATGGAGTACTTTCCCACCTCATATATTTTTTTGGGGGATTAAATATGCGAGTTCCGAAAAAAGGACAATATTGTGGTCAAAATAACAGCCCTAAATTATTGAGGTTGTATAGTTATGGTATTTTTGCTGGAGGAGAGGTTATCTCAGGAAAGGATGTGGAAAATAGCCTTTTCTGAACGGTTTCTAGACCTTTTGGTTGGTTCAGGTTATGTCGGTTGGGTTGTCGAATGGGATCCATACCCTATTGTAAGTGTTTATTTAATTTCTCTCTGTGTGCATTTTCAAGTTACCTGTTTGTTAAAGTAGCACAGCAGCATCATTAAGCAAACCCAGCGAAATAATGGCAAAAATAAAAAACAAGAAACATTGCAAGCTTTCGAGTTTACATAACTCTTCTTCAAAGCAGGTCCCAGAAGAAGAAGAGTCATGTAAACTCGAAAGTTTGCAATGTTCCTTGATTTTTTTATTTTTAATAGTGGCCTATAAAGGTATTGCCTGTAACCTATTTTTGCAATTGTGTTTTGTGATGGCCACACGGCTCAACCCCCTTTTGGATTTAGCAAAATAATGGGTCTACCTAGTGCTTGATTTATATTTCTGTCTTCTAAATGGCCAAGCTTCAACACTAAGGTCTAAATTCAAGGAGTAATCCCAGCTGTCACAGAGTATGGTAGAGTATGGGCATGTTGAATTAGTGGTATCTCTAGTGTTGGGAATAGACCTTAGAAAAATAACTTTGTACTACAGTACTGGCCATACCAGCTAGAGTGTTTGTGGACGTGATAATTTTCCCAAAGTAACTTTTCCAAGTTTTGATTGGGAACTATCTCAATCTAAAATTCTAGAAGGTCAGTAGCAGGCACCTCATATCATATTGATGGATTGGTGATCTATCATGATGTAAGGAAAGTGTCTATTTTTGTGTGTGGGCAAGTGTTTAGATTGTTGCTTATTTTTATTTTCATTAAATTTTCTTCTTTTTATTGATGCCTTGTGTTTTTATAATGAAACATTAGCCCCTTTAAAGAACTGTATTGTTATACCTCTAGAAATGTTTTGAATAAATAGCCTGATTATATTTGAGTCTAGTTTTGCAGAAAGGGATGGGAAAGTGTAGTGTTTAGAATTAAACAAATCTAAACTTTAGTCTAAACCTAGCTCTACCAGGCTTTTAGAATTGATGTTTAAGAAGGTTTGGTTGTCCTAGTTATCAGTGCTTCCCCAAGCAATTAGTGGAATCCAGCTGGTACTACTGTGGATCGCTGATAACATCAGCTACAGTCACTTCCTGCTTCTGTCCCACAGCTACTGAGGCTATGAGACTGAAGCAGGGAGACCTCCAGTGATACGTGCAGTATAAACTCAATTTCTAAAGCAGCAAGGGCGTCACTAGTTTTTTGGATGACGGGGTTATTGCTCTCTTGTTCATTGAGCTTGGGTTTGATGAGATTCATGCCCGTGAAGAGAGGATGGATGGACGGGGAGGATCATGCTTGGAGCAGAGCCTACAACCAACATATGGGGTCTTCTTGGCTTTTCTTTCCTTCTGCCTAGGATTGAGCCAATGGGTGTGAAATAGTCTTGTTGGAAATGCACCCTCCCAGCAGGTGGATTGGGTATGGCAGCAATTTGATTTAGTATACAGCAACTTTTTTTTTGTACATGCATGTGAAAAAAAATTGAGTTCCAGAACAGGCAAACCCCCAAACTGGAAGAATTATCTGTGTTTTTTGTTTGTTTTTTTAAGTTTGAACTGAAAGCAGATTAGCGGCTAGACTGGTATTTATAGACCGTTGGAAGAAGAATCAATTGGTGATGTATTTAGCTTGCAAGCTTGGGTGAATCTCAATATGCAGGCTTGTTATTCTGCTATTAGAATGATTGACTTCCCATCAGACAAGCCAACGCAAGTACATTTTCAATAGTTACAGAACAGAGAGGGTAAGTGACGTGGATGCAAAGAACGCATTGCAATAACATCAGGCCCAAGCTGACAAAATTACATATGAAGTTCATTACAGCCGTTGTTGGTTGTGCCAAGAACCATCTGGGCAGATGAGGAGCCTGTTAATGTTTGGGATCTTTCTGGTGTGAAGATAAATAACATGTGAACGCAACGTCGCCATTTCGAAATGCTTGCTTCATCCCCTGTGGATTCCTAAGGTGCTCCCAGCTCTAAACAAGCATCGGAGTCTGCGATTTCAAACCAGTGTACCTGGGCAGACCACAGAAGGACACGCAAAGATGTTCCGCTGTTCAGAATGGCAGCTGGGCGTCCTTTGAGATTTAATCCAGAATATACTAACCTAGATCCAACCTAGAGGCTCTTGAAAACAGCAGGTTTAATTTTTTTAGGAATAAGGATTTGCTTTTTCTGGATCCTGAATCATGGAATGAAGCTAGACAAGAGTTCTATTCTAAAATTACCCCTTTTGATCTTTCGCATCCATCCAAGCTGGTGTCTCTTACTGCCATCTGGTCTGAGCAAACCCTATCTGTTCTCCCCGTGTCCAGAACCATTTCCTTATCATTCCCTTGTTGCACGGTTAGGTTTGCCTGAAGAGTGAGTACAGTGGTACCTTCTATAAAGGAATGAATTCGTTTCAAATGAAATTATGTTAAGCAAATTTTTCTTTGTACAAATTTCCCATAGGAATGCATTGAAAACAGAGTACAACTGGTACCTTGTATAAAGGAATGAATTCGTTTCAAATGAAATTATGTTAAGCAAAATTTCCTTTGTACAAATTTCCCATAGGAATGCATTGAAAACGGAGCAATCCCTAATCGCGACCAATTTTATGATGTACGGATTCGCCCCATAGGCGATTATGTTAAGCAAATTTCCCCTATCTCTGGAATTTTTTATGCTGTACAGATTTTATGTTATACAAACCGTTTGTTATACAAGGGTCCACTTGTATGTTATAGAGGGAAAAAGCAACAAAGAGGGGAATCACCTCAATAGCCCTTATTGTCGGTTGCCTGTAAAGCAACACTAAAGCACCCTGTTTTGTGGAGACACATTGCATCTCTGTATGCTCTTTACCTCTCCAGATTTAACACATCTCTGTCTGTCTGTCTGTCTGTCTGTCTGTCTGTCTCTCTCTCTCTCTCTCTCTCTCTCTCTCTCTCTCTCTCACACACACACACACACACACACACACACACACACACACACACACACACACACACACACACACACACACACACACACACACACACACACACACACACACCAGTGCTCCCACCAGCTGGCCAAGCCGGCTCCTTCTTTTTCTTAATTGCCTCGGCTCTTTTTGACTTTCATTCCCCCCCCACCCCTTCCGTTTTGTTTCGGAGTGATTCTTGAGGGGTGGGATGGCTTTGACGTGCGGGTGACGGCTCTCCGTCACCGAGGAAGAGCCCCGTGTTCTGCTGCCCAGCTGTATCGGTATTTGTCTGCGCGCCGAACAGGAGAGCAGCCGCTTCGTCAGATCTGTCAATCAAATGCGAGCCACACTAGCTCTGCTGCGAGGCGGCATTTTAATGCCCTGTGGTGTGCTTTTGCCAAGAGCTTAACATTTGACAAAGAAATTGTCAGTCCCTCCCCCCCTCTCTCTCTTTATATATGCCTCAGCTTTAATATTGTACAATGGACGATCATATAACAAACAGTTTGTATAACATAAAATCTGTACAACATAAAAAATTCCAGAGAGAGGGGAAATTGGCTTAACATAATCGCCTATGGGGAGAATCTGTACAACATAAAAATGGGATTACTCAATTTTCAATGCATTCCTATGGGAATTTATATAAAGGAAAATTTGCTTAACATAATTTCATTTGGAATGAATTAATTCCTTTATATAAGGTACCACTGTGTGTGTGTGTGTGTGTGTGTGTATATGTGTGTTAGTGTGGATTCGTTTCTTGTGTGAAATCTGGTTGTTTTGGCGACGTTTCGACGTGTCTCACTCGTCATCTTCAGGCTGTGTTCTGGCTATTTCTTCTTGATGGTCTCAGTTGAAGTCCTTCTATAAATACTGCTGGGGGGTGTGGTATCTAGTATTTATATACTTCAACTGAGACCACGCTTTGCTAAGAAAGAAGCCAGAACACCAGCCTGAAGATGACGATCTATATCAACCAGATTTCTATATCTATGCATACCTATACCTGAAAATCTATCTATATATATATATATATATATCTAAGGTTTTGCTAAGCTATGTTCCAGGGTTGGCTATTTGATCAGTGGTACCTCAATTTATGAATTCAATCCGTTGCAAATGTATGCTCGTAAGTCGAACTACTCTTAAGTCAGGGTACCTATCTAAAATAATGAAAAATTAAGTTTAAAACATCAAAAACAAAATGAAAATGAAAATTGTAAGTCGAGCAGACCGTATCTAAAATGTGTAAGGCGGCAGTTAAAATGGCAACAATTTTCCGCTCTTAAGTCGAGCCGCTCTTAATTCGGGGTACCACTGTAATAGTTTTGGTGCATTTAATTCCATAAGTAACATTGCTATATCTTGCTTCTATGCAACAGTTGTGTGTGTGTGTGTGTGTGTGTGTGTGTGTGTGTGTGTGTGTGTGTGTGTGTGTGTGTGTGTGTACTTACACCCCAACACTGCCCCTTGGAAATCACACAGACGACTAATGTGTCGCCTGCCAACTTAATCTAAAATTACAGTCCACTTGGTTTTCCCCCCCAGACTCCCTGTCAGTTTTATCATGCGTCCCTGAGGAAAGCGAGAAGAGCTGTTAAACTTGGAGAGATCTGGCTGCATGTCTGTTTTATAAATTTTAATGTCGAAGTTGCCCGTCCACTTAGGATGAGCCAGTCGCTGTTAAGGAAGTGGAGGATGGATTCTCGTCCGTGGCAACTGGTCTTCATCAAAATGTGTGCCAAAGTGGCCTTGAAAAATGGAAGAAGATCTTATTCTTTCTGTAACTCTAAACCAGCGGTTCTCAACCTGTGGGTCCCCAGATGTTCCCAGACTGCCACTTCCAGAATCCTTCACCACTCACTGTGCTGGAAGGGATTTCTGGGAGTTGCAGTCCAGGAACATCTGGGGACCCACAGGTTGAGAACTATTGCTCTAAACCTTCAACCACCGGTTTCTTTCTGTGGGTTGATCTACTACGAAATTAAAGTTTGACATGGTCTTAGCCCTACTAAGCAGCTTGGGGGACCAAGACTCCTCTACCCCATGCCACACACACACACACACACACACACACACACACACACACACACACACACACACACACACACACACACACACACACACACACCTCTGTAATATTCAAGAAGACTGTATACACCATTTTAAATAGGATTGTCAAACAAGATTTGAAGAAGCCTTCATTGCATGTCCTAGCATCGACCAGGGTTGTTC
The DNA here is from genome assembly GCA_029282475.1 of Phrynocephalus forsythii. Taxonomy (NCBI): domain Eukaryota; kingdom Metazoa; phylum Chordata; class Lepidosauria; order Squamata; family Agamidae; genus Phrynocephalus; species Phrynocephalus forsythii. The sequence goes on from JAPFRF010000013.1 coordinate 5,070,446, forward strand.
TGTGACCCTTTGGAAGGTGGAGAAGTGGTGTGAAGTCTTGACGTTTAAGATGGATTTTAACCAAACAATAAAACTGTGTCCCTTTTGCTTCAGCCCAGTTGTTAGTCCTGATTAGAGTAGTCCCACGGTGTTTTTAGGAATCCGGTAAATCAACACGTAGGGTCGATTTTCATGATTCTCTGGATCTACTCTAGTCAGCACTAGCAGTTGGGGTTGACCACCTCTCTTACAGATCTGTTCTTGTCTAGCTCCATTTCTTCTAAATTAGGCAGTCCTTGTTCTGCTAAACTCAGACAGTGGCAATTTTATTGTCCTGGTCCAAGGAGTCATGATTGGGTTTTTCTCTCCTGTGTTAAACGAATCGACCAGCGGTCAACATAGGCCCGACCGACTAGGTTGTCGTGGGCGCACATGCTGCGGGTGGCCATGCCTAGGGAGGCTCGAAAAACCTTCACCCGTACACGAGCCTTCTCTGTGGCTGGCCCTACTTTGTGGAACCACCTCCCCAGCGAAGTGCGCCTAGCAGAGTCCCTGCCAGCCTTTCGGAGGGCATTAAAAACTTTCCTTTTCCGAGAGGTGTTTGGTGACTAAAAAGGTCCCCCCCCCGCCATCTGCTAGTTACTAGTTGTTTTGGTTTTGACTGTTATTTTAAATTGTTTTTTTTCAATTGTTGATATTGTCATACTTTTTCTGTTGTGAACCGCCCGGAGTTCCCTCGGGAAGACGGGCGGTATATAAGCCTAATAAATAAATAAATAAATAAATAAATAAAGACTACAAAGCGCATAATTCCCAGCTAGCGTGGCTACGCCACGCCTGATCACAGCATGGCTACATCATATCGGAGTGAAGGCATCTTAACTATCCCTGGAGACCCAAGGTTTGGAACCATTGGTCTAAGCGATGAGGGTTTTGAATGTGTGAAGAGAAGAGAACAAGTACTGATACAGATGGGAAGCATGAGTCCAAATGCCAGGGCAACCAACTGGGGTTTTTTCCTCTTGTGAACTTCAATGTAAAATGTTTATTTTTGCAACTTTAGAAACAGAAGCTCCTCGACGAACTTGGACAGAGCCGGCTTCCGTATCTAACCCCGAAGGACGATGGCTTCTACCAACTGGTAAAGCATTTATTTAAATTCCCCTCTCTGCTACTTTTCTCCTTAAAAAGGGATCCAAGGAAGCTTGCATCCCTAAAAAAAAAATTAAAACCTAAATGTTTAGCCTTAACCTCCCCCCTCCCAAAAAAAAAAAAGGTTTGAGAGGGAATATGATATCCATGTTTAAATATTTCAAAGGGTGCCATATCAAAAGGAGGACAGGTTTGTTTTCTGTGGCTTCAGGGACTAGGACTCGGAGCAGTGGTTTCAATCTACAGGAAAAGAGATTCAATTTAAACATTAGGAAGAACTTCCTGATGGTTAGAGCTGTCCAGCAGTGGAATATGCTGCCATGGAAAGTGATGGAGTGTCCTTCTGGCTGGATTGCCATCTGTCGGGAGTATTTTTGTTCGATTGATGTATTGTTCCTGTTGGGTTTGCCTTGCCCTCTTTGATCACCGCCCGGAGTTCTTTTGGAAAGACGGGCGGTATAAAAATGAATGAATGAATGAATGAATACTGTGAAGGGGGTTCCTGCATGGCAGCAGGTTGGACTGCATGGCCCTTGAGGTCTCTTCCAACTCCCATGATTCTGTGATTCTATACAGTAAGCATACAAATATTTCAAACCTATGAACAAATCCCATGCTGAAAACTTACACGCACAGACACTTACAAAGATCTATGCCACATGGTTAATTAGCTTAGCTGTTTATTCTTGCTAATTTTGTTTTTGAAAACCAAAACCAAAACCCGGAACTCCTCAATTCACTGCTTTGAATGGACAGGAAAACAGCGGAGAAACAGCCGTGGATGTGGTTGTTGTTGTTCTTGTTTCCAAATGGATTTGGGACAGCCCTCAAAACGGCTGCAGCTTCTACAGTGGAAAGACAGTGGAGAAACAGCTCTCGAAAGGTAGACGGTGCCGGTCAGCCTGTCTGCCTCTCCAGGGGCGGGCTGTAGAAGGTCAGGAGAAATCCAACAAGGAGAATGCACCGTTTGGCCATCATTTGTCTCCTACCTCTCCTCCAAACGGTCTGACCAGTGCAGGTAGAACAAAAGAGGAAATAAAAACAGGCACCCACGTTTCAATGTGAAACCTTGGAGGGTTATGTTATTTCTTAACCATTTTTTTAAAAAAACACATGAATGCACACTTCTTTTGTATTACTAGCGCATTCCCATCCCTCACTCTTTGAAGTGAAAAGGCATTGTTCTGGAAGAGCTGGCCCTTTTTGTAATCTCAAAGCCTTGTTCTCTTTGTAGCCGCTGTGGCCGTAATGTCATGTTGCAGAACCGTAGAATAAACGGGGCTGGAAAGGCCATTGAGTCCAACTCGACTGGCTCACTGCAAGAATCATTTGTGGTCAGCCTAGCTGGGCTGATCAACTCTATGCTAGCCTTTTCTTTCGTTAAAGAATCGTTAAAGCCAAGCGGCTTTTAGATTTGTTTAAACAACACCGTGCTTCAAATGCATATCCTTCAGCTAAAAGTCATTGTGTATTACGAGAATCAACTTGCCCAGGCCAGAATTAGTTGTTCCTGATACAGCTTGATTATTTTATCCAGCTCCCTAGAAAACCCAAACTCCTGTCCTTAGATACAGTCTCTTACTCTGTCACCATCCCCACCCCAATTCTCTTCAGTCCATCATCTTATATCATCCAGCATCTCTTGGTTGGCTCTCCTGTTTGACATCTCCCAGCCCATTTCTTGCTTCCTGTTGTTACTTGGTAGAAAACGTGACACTTCCGTCATAATCCTGCTTTCTTCTTGGGATTTACTGTCGTCTAAATGCCTCATTTTAATCCAGGAAGCGCCAGTGATATGTTTGAGACATACAAAATTTTGCAGGGCATGAGTAAAGTGGATAGAGGGAAGCTCTTCTCCCTCTCACAAAATACCAGAACTAGGGGACATGCACTCAAATTGTGGGTTGGGAGAGTTAGAACAGACACAAGAAAATATTTTTTTCACCCAGGGCATTGTTAGTCTGTGGAACTCCCTGCCACAGGAGGTGGTAATGGCATCTGTCCTGGATGCCTTCAAAAGGGGACTGGACAGATTCCTGGAGGAAAAGTCCATCACAGGTTACAAACCGTGATGGAGAGATGTAATCTCCAGGCTTAAAACTGGGGTACTTCAAGGGCCAGATGCAGGGGAGTGGTCTCAGGAGACAGAGATATAGTCTTGTGCACTCCCAGGGGCATTTGTTGGGGCCACTGTGAGATAACAGGAAGCTGGACTAGATGGGCCTTTGGCCTGATCCAGCATGGCTCTTCTTATGTTATGTTAACAATACATGTGTGGGAAGCAAAGGAATTTGATGGAGATGGGGTTGATCTCTGCCTGGCTCTCCCATCCATACGATTCCGGGGCTCTTATTAAGAGTAAAAAAAAATCAACTTCAATCGTGAGATGCACAAATATAATCCAAACTGGTAGAACGAGGGGGTGTTGGTTGAAGAGGTGGAAGATTCTGCCGAGTCTTCCTTCGACAACACTCCAACCAAATGCGAAACATCTGGAAGGACTCAGACGAGTTCAGTCAAAATAAGTTGGAACATATTGAGTGAGATGAAAGACATAAAAAGGAATCTCTTACTTAGTCTGAACAGCTCCGGCAGGAGTTTCTACATTATAACCATGTCAGCCTTCTTGTATTGACATGTGGTCAAAAGATGCATACAAAGTAGTGTTTTTTTAAGGGGTGGGCATCATGGCCTCCTCGCGCTCCCCCCCCCATGCAGGAACAGGAAAACTTTCCCTTCCCTCTTTCTTTTTAAATTGATTTGAAATTCATACTTCTTTGGGGGTTAAAAAGCACTGTATGGCAGGCAGTGTGGTGTAGTGGATGGAGTGCCAGACAAAGATGCACCCCTGCTCAACCACTGGTAAGAAAGGTGGCACTGGTAAACACCCCTCAGTAAATATCTCACCTTCCTTTGAAAACCTTATTAAAGTCACCGTGTCTCAGGTGGGACTTGATGGAACACAACACAGAATCCAGTCCTTATCTCCCCGAGTTCCCCAGCTGGTAGCCACACTACCTGACTGTAGCCTTAAAAAGCGCTCAGGTAATGGACCCCATGAGTTGTTGACTGTTAGATGAAGGCACCAAAGGCTACTGGAGAGTATGATGCCCAGATGAATTTTGTTAAAGAAGGAAAACCAACAAAACCTGTCATTTGAGGAGAAAATGTTTAATAAATCCTGAAGTTATCTCATGAGTATTTATTTATATATTTATTTTTATATTTGTATACCACACCAATTTCCCAAGAGAGTAGTGGATGAAGAACTGGTATTTAGAAACAGATTTGTTTCATTCTCCTCTCCTTAAGAGTAGTAGAATAATCACCCCAAACCCCAGAAAAGGACAGGCCTCAAAACCTTATCTGGCATTTATAAAGCAGTGTGTGCTGCTTATATATCACCTTAAAGTACTCTCTGGGTGATTTACAGTTTAATTATGCAGGCTACACATTGCTTCCCCCTCCCCCGCCTCCCCCGATGAACTGGTTACTCATTTCACCAACCTTGGAAGGATAGAAGGCCGAGTGAACCTTGAGACAGCTACCGGGGATCGAACCCCAGGGTTGTGAGCTGAGTTTTGGCTGTAGTACAGCAGTTTAACTACTGTGCCACAAGGCTCCTTTCTGCTCCTTTATATACAGTAGGTTATAAAGGAATAACTGATACAAAGAAACCAAAATATCCCCTTGTGGCTTCCATGAATATAACCTATCTTGATTGTATGGGACCAAATTGTAGAATCATTGGCTTGGAAGGTGCCTGTATGACCATTGAGTCCAACCCTAGCTAAGTGCACAAAGCCAAGTCAAAGCAGATCTGAGAGATGGTTGTCCAATTTTCTCTTGAACACATTCAGTGTTAGACTGCTCCCCTCCCCTCAGGGCAATTGGTTCCATTGTCATACTGCTCCAATAGTTCAGAGGTTTTCCCTGATATTCAACTGAAATCTGGATTCCTGTAACTGGAGTCCATTATTACAGTAGGACCTCTGTATCCACTGATTCATTAACCACTAATTCAGTTATCCACAGTTGGCAGAGAAAATCAATCAATAAATAATTCAGCAGCCACAAAGCAAGCTACTGTCAGAAAACAGCAGCCGTAAAGCAAGCTACTGTCACAAAACAGCAGCCGTAAAGCAAGCTACTGTCACAAAACAGCAGTTTTGGGGTTTTTTTGGGCAATTTTGTCTTATCCAAAGTTTTCATTATCCACCGGAAGGGCAGGAACCAATCCCCAGCAGATACTGGGGTCCTACTGTATGTGCCTTGCTGAATGATTGAGATGAACGAGAACAGATCCTGCCCCTCCTATGTATGACTATTTTTCAAGGATTAGAAAAGTGCTATCTGATCTCCCCTTAGTCTTCTGTTCCCAAGACTATACATGCTCAGCTCTTTCAGTTTTTCTTCCTCAGTTTACTCTGGTTTACACTGGAGGTTGCCTCCCTGGGTTTGTGGTTGTCCCTTAACAGACAACCCCCCTCTCGCTGCTGCGATTGGTCAATTGCTGAAAATATTTCGCGGCTGCTGCAGGTGTGTTAATTCTGTTGGGGGGTGGGTGGGATAATGGGCGTGTTAAAAAAATTAAGCATGAAATGTTTGGGACGCGTCAGGGCAGTGGTGCTTGCAAAGCGATGGCTTTTATCAGCCCAACCAAGGAGTTGACCTTGCATATTAGCTGTCAGAGGTACAGCAAAACTGACATTATTTTGGTTCCTTCAATCAGTAAAAGCACCCGGTGTCTCCTCCGTGGCGTGTGTGTTTTCCTTCTCTGTCCATTCTTTTCTTCTTTCTCTGTCTTCTGATCTCCTAATGTGTTCCTTATGTAGGACATAGCAGGACTGGCTGCAGAATTAAAGAAGACGGACCGGTGTTCTCAGATGATGTGTTGGAAATGTGTTTCCATTTCCTGCTTAAACACCCCCCCTTAAAAAAAAACGGCATCTTCTGAGATGCCAGTGTAAAATACACGGGTTTGTGAACACACATGCTCTTTTATGGTTCCTTTAAAGGACAGGAACCCTGCAGACACCATCTAAGATATATTGATAAAATGCTTTTGAAACATGTAATCTTTCAGTTCACAAGCCAAAAGGTAACATGCAACTCATTAGGTTGGCATTAAAACGTGGAATGCATTAGCTCCCAGTTTTAACAAGGAAGTGAAATGTGAGGGCTTTAGAACAGATGTACTGTCCCACCCGCCCTTTTCTTCCCCTCCTCTCCCCTGAGGTGCCGTTGTTGTGGTCTTTCTTCATCTTTGGGGTCTCATTCCTTCTTTTCTTTGGGTCTGCTTCATACAGCTGCTTCTGTTTTGGTCAGGCTCCATATTGGCAGAGAGGGCCAGTTTAGACCCAAGTTGAGGGGGAAGGCCAGCAGGAAAATGGCTCCTTCTCCATCCAAACTTTCTAGCTGTCCTCCTCTGCGGTAGGACCTTTCAACCATGAGAAATTGGGAACCCAACAACTGTTCCCTCATTTGAGCGTTGGTAAAAATGGGTTGCGCAAACCTTAGGCGGAGGCCTTGTGGTTCAATGGTCAACCCATGGTCCCCTCAGGATTTTGCTCTCAAAAAAAGGGAGTAAGAATCCTGAGGTGGAAACGGGTGTGCAAGGGCCATCATGGCATAAGGGATTCATGGATAAACTTCATTTTTTTAGGTTTCTCCATGGATTTTCTTCGAACTCACCCCTATGATTCCACAAAGTCAATGCTGACTCAACAGATTAAAGATATAGACTATCAAGACTCCCTAGCAGGAAAATGGTTTCTCCGTTCTCTTCATTCATTGATTATGCTCCTGTTGTAAAATGGGATGCCCTGGCAGCTGCGTGAAAGACAGGCTGTGGGGGGGGGGGGTGGGGATGGATCGCTATGTGGTGGCTCTTGCAATGCGTGGTTCATGACAAGGAAATTTCAGTCAGAAAGTTTTGGAGCATCCGCTGAGTTGATTGTTGCTTGGCATGGTTGAATTTGCACCAGAATAGGCTGACTGTTGAAAACACTGTTTTTTTTTTAAATGTCTGTGAAGATTCTCAGTCATCCAGGTGAGCTTATCTGGAAGACGAGTCATGGCAACTGGACTTCTTTTTCTTGAGAGATTGAAGCTTTTTGCTGCTTCTGCAAACATCTTCGTCAGTCTGACTGATGAACCTGTTTGGATGAGCAGCGAAACGTTTCAGTCTCTTAAGAAAAAGAAGTCCAGTTGCCATAACTCAACTTCCAGATGTTTTTTTAAATGTTTTTTTTTCAAACAAACCAAGATTAAGGGAAGGGTAAACTGCTTCTGTGCATTCCCTATCTGAAAACCTTGAAAAAGGTTGGCAAAAGTCAGCCTTGACTTGGCGGCACATGGCTATTATTAATATTAAAATATATCTCATTCTGATTTTCCCCCTTTTTAGTGGGAAACGAAATATTCCAAACTGATCCTCAGAAAGGCTGGGAGCATCTCAGAAGACATCCACAAAGAGGTTCAAGGAGCCTTTTGGATTCTGCAGAAACGTTCTTGCCTCTTCCGAGACCTCGTAAGGATCAAAGGGAAAGATTTTGTTACCCCGGTGTCTCGTCTGTTAATTGGAAACCCGGGATGCACTTACAAATATTTGAACACCAGGTTATTTACGGTTCCCTGGCCGGTGGAAGGTTATGAAATCAATTATTCCCATCCTGAAATATCCAAGGCTTGCCAGGCATTAATCAAACTTAACGAGCACTTGCGCAGAGATACCGTCCTGGCTTTGCAAGAGCGGAATTTGTCCGAGACAAAAGGAACGGGACACTCACTGGAAACAGAGAGGCATCAAGAGAAAGACGCCCCGTTACGGAGAACGTCTCTGCTCTTCAAGATCAAAGCGTTTCCCGCATGCCAAAGGATGACTCGACCGGCCGAACGTCTTACAACCTGACGTTATTGAATTATATGGACCCGCGGCGAATGACATCCCTGAAACAGGAGCCGTATTTTGGGATGGGGAAGATGGCCGTGAGCTGGCACCATGATGAAAATCTGGTGGAACGGTCCACGGTGGCCGTCTACAGTTATTCCTGCGAAGGTGGGTGAGGCCTGGGGCGTGAAGAAGCAACCGAAAGAGGGTCTGGTGCACGGTGCGATGGCGTTCCTGTCGCTCTTCTAGTTGGGGAGGTGTGAGAGAAAAGCACCTGCAGCCAGCATTTAACCACTGAGCCTCGTGGCGCAGTGGTTAAATGCCTGCACTGCAGCTCAAACTGTGCTCACGACCTGGGGTTCAATCCCAGGTAACAGGCTCATGGTTCACTCAGCCTTCCATCCTTCCATGGTCAGTAAAATGAGGACCCAGCTTCCTGGGGAGGGGCAATGTGTATCGTGCATAATTTAAACTGTAAACCATCCAGAGACTACTTGAAGTGGTATGGGGCGGTATATAACCAGAAGCAGAAATGTTCTTCGTTGGCTGCCTTTCCAGCCTGTTAGCCCTAGGTCTTAGGCACAACCACGGGCTGTTTTGTTTTGCAACCTACCTCATCCCTTTTGGATAGCGTGGAGGTTTAGGTCTCCCTCTGCAGAGCCAGAGGTCGGGAGTTCGATTCCCCACTGGGCCTCCAATGAGTAGAGCCAGCCTGAGTGGCCTTGCGCATGTTCCCAAGGTGGCCCCAGAGGAAGGAAAAGGCAAACCGCGTCTCAGTTCGTACTCTACCTGGAGAACCCTGGAGAGGCTTTGCATAACTCGGAACTGACGATACAGGGCCCAGTGGTTAAATTGCTGCACTGCTGCCAAAACTGTGCTCACCACCCAGGGTTCAATCCCAGGTAGCCGGCTTAAGGTTCGCTCAGCCTTCCATCCTTCTGAGATATATAAAATGATTACCCCCCACCTTGCTGGGGGTAGGTGGGCCATGTGTAGCCTGCATCATTAACTTGTAAAACACCCCGAGCGTGCTTTAAACACTATGCGGTGGTATATGGGCAGCACTTGATGTTTCAATCACTTTTTCAACCCCTTTGGTCATTTTGGATATCAAGGACCATTTTTTGTTGTTAATCTTACTTAGACCACTTTAAGTAGATGGAAAACTTGTTCTAATGAAGTCACAGCCCAGGAGTTGAAATTTGAAATGAGTTGACATCTTTGTTCATCCCATTCTTATCCGATGTGTCTTTCTGAGACTGTCAAGTGCTCCAGTAGTACTGGTTGTTTTATGAGTCAGTGGTCTTTTCCTTGGGTTAATCTGCCAAACACAAACTTGTTCCGGTTACTGACTGTTTTTTTTCAGCAGTCCTTTCTCTGTTGAGGATCCTTCCATGTCTTCAGGACGAAAGAAGGAGGAACATACTGGCTCCACCTCTGTCCTTCTTGACCTTCTTGTGCTAAGAGCAAGTAGCCAGAGAACATCTTCTGCTCATGGGGACTTGCCACAGATTGCAGAATCTTTGAAAATCAAGGTGCTGCAATCTGTCAAATATGGAGGAAAAGTCCATCACAGGTTACAAACCATGATGGAGATGTGTCATCTCCAGGCTTAAAATCGGGGTCCTTCAAGGGCCAGATGCAAGGGAGTGGTATCAGGAGACAGAGATCTAGTCTCATGTGCTCCCAGAGGCATTTGGTGGGGCCACTGTGAGATACAGGAAGCTGGACTAGATGGGCCTTTGGTCTGATCCAGCATGGCTCTTCTTATGTTCTTATGTTCTTATGCACTGAGGTTGGAAAACTTACTTTTTTGGCCTGCGTGGTCTGTGGTTCCCTCTAGTGGTTAGTTCTGGTAACTTCATCTTTACAAATATGTATTTCTAGATTTTTTAAAAAAATATTTTTAATATTTTCAGACCATGGAAAGTGAACCAGCAGATACTGATCCTGCCAATACAGCAATTTGGACCTTGTTGCTTTCCCCATCTAAGGAATATTTATACAAGCCTTTTACTTGCTGCCTCTCTTTTTGTTTTTGCTGTTTATTTTGGAGTAATGAATTTCCCTCTGGTTAGCCTGGAACTGTTGCTCCAACTTTGGACCCCTGAGATCCTCCAGGCATCATGACTAAGAGCTCTGTCTAGCAGAGCAAGGCTCTTGGCTTGTATTTATTTATTTATTTTTTATTTATTTTTTTTTTTGCAGCAAGGGACTACAAACCTATATAGCTAGGCCTCTGGGGATTGTCACATCGTACCAGAACGAGGAGGTGTAGAGAGACAGCTCGTCCTAAGACCGGTACTAGCTAACAAATGAAGGGGAAATACCTTGAAATAAAAAGTAACAAGGGGTGTGCGCAAAGATATAAATGACGTTTATGTGGAAGAGAAAGCAAGGACCGTATGGGGTTACATGTCTTAAAAAGACCACTTTAGAAGTGAGTGGCTTTTTTCCTCAGTGATTGCAGGAGGTTGAACTTCAGTGCCTATGTAAATTTTTATCCTTTATGAGATCCGTAACTGGAAACCCCACTTAGCTGAAGGGTTTCTTCATTCATCCCCCTCAAAAAGGTGACTTCAGATAAATCGGGAGGTTGTTTTTCAAGGTGCTGAATACTTCCTGAGGAATACTGGTCTTTTCTTCCCGGCCGTTTCTCTGGACCTGGTTGGGAGTGTCAGCGTCTCAGGATCTTCTGAGCAGGGGCTGCGCACCTGGCAGAATGTGTCCCCTGGTGTGTGGTTATATGATAGCGCTAACCTGGACAAAAGTTTCCTTGTCTGCCAGTTGACTCTGCAAAGTTGGATCAATAGTCGCCTTGTGTCGCTTCTTGGAAAGCTGAGCGTGGCGGTAACCCGTTCGCGTTGCGAATCCAAGGGAACTTTTTTTCGTAAACTGTTGCTACTTGCTAATAGGTTGATTAAGCCAAGGCGATTAACACGATTGAATAGGATGTCATCATAATCCTTGTGTCAATAAATGCAGAGCCCCCGTTTCCCGTGACGGTTGCAGAAATGGTGAAGAGTTGAAGGCATCCTGTGTGTGCAGGCCTCTCCCTCACTTAAGAAAGCTTAACCCGTAGGGCTAATTGTAGAAGAATAGAGGTAAATGCCTTTGGATCTGCTCCAGTCCAAGTTTATAGTAATGGCTCTCCATTTGTGAGGTTTCAGGTAGTCCTGGAAGACCAGTGGATGTCGCCGGGGTGAAAAGATTACAGAGGGTAGTGAACGCAGCACAAAACATCATGGGCTGTCCCCTCAGTCCAATGGATGATATCACCTGGGACCGCTGTCTTAGGAAGCAAGGAAAATCCTCAGGGATGACCCCCTCCCCCGGTCAGCACTTCTTAACTCTCCTACCCTCAGGTAGGAGATACAGAAGTATAGCAAGCCATACCAACAGGCTAAAAAACAGTTTTTATCTGTTGGCTCTTCGACTGTTAAATGAGACGTGATAACTCGGGATAGATTTGTGGGGCTGGCGAGTTGTGCAGCAAGCACACAGAGTGAAATCAGATTGAATGGCTTTTTAGTGGGATGGTGTTGTGGGGGAGGGAGGGAGGTTCAGCCAATTTCACTGTACACTGGATGTACAATGACAATAAAGATTATTATTATTATTATTGAATAGTTGAAATTATCAGGGCCTTCTGAGATACCAGAATACAGTGGCACAAGCCTCCGTTGCATCATGTCTGGATTACCGCAACATGGTCTACATGGGGCTGCCTTGGAAGGGTGTTTGGAAACTTCAGCTGGTTCAAAATGCTGCAACCAGAGTGCTGTCTGATGCTAATTACGGAGAGTGTGTTATTCCTTTATTACAACAGGGTCGCTGGCTGCCAGTCTTTTTCAAGGATCAATTTAAAGTTCTAGAAAGCCCTAGTGCAGTGGTTCTCAACCTGTGGGGTCCCCAGATGTTCCTGGACTGCAACTCCCAGAAGTCTTCATCACTAGCTGTGCTGGCCAGGATTTCTGGGAGTTGCAGTCCAGGAACATCTGGGGACCCACAGGTTGAGAACTACTGCCCTAGTGGGTTTGGGCCCAGGCTATTTGAAGGATTCCATCACCCTAATATAAACCTAGGCAGCTTTCATGATCTTCTGGGGAGGCTGTTCTCTCATTCCAACCATCTTCCTAAGCTCTTTTGGCAGGGAACATGGGAGAGGGCCTTCTCTGTGGTTGCTCCCATGCTTTAGAATGCATTGCCCCGAGAAGGCCAGTTGCCTCCCTCTCTCTTATGTTTCATCATCAAGCAAAGATCTTCCTTTTTAGGCAGGCTTTTAAGCAAATAAGCAGGGACCTAGGAAATGATGCATCTACTCTATCTATCTATCTATCTATCTATCTATCTATCTATCTATCTATCTATCTATCTATCTATCTATCTATCTATCTAAAAACAGTTTTTACAATATTTTATAAACGATTTTATCCTTGGGTTTTAGCCTGATTAATATTTAATTGTGTTTTAATACAGTTTTGAATAGCTTTTTTTAGTCCTGTTATTACTATATACTTTTTATTGTTAGGAGCCACCTTGGGTCTCTTATATTAAGAAAGGTGGCATATAAATAACACCTACCAACAGACCGACTGACCGACCAACTTCCATCCATCCATCCATCCATCCATCCATCCATCCATCCATCCATCCATCCTATCCCATCCCATCCCATGGATAGTACATAACATTCAGCCTAACTAAGGACAGGCCATACCGGCAGGGCTAGGGTAGCTTCAGTAGGGTGGGGTAGTCATACTCCCATCCACAAGAACATAAGAACAGCCTTGCTGGAACAGGCCACAGCCCATCCAGTCCAGCATTCTGTCTCACACAGCGGCTCACCATTTGCTTCAGGGTATTCCCAAGCAGATATCTTCACCTGCTTATGATTCCCTGCAAATGGCACTGAGAGATATCCTGCCTATCTCTTCAACCTGGAAGTTGTCCTTAAGGCAGTGTTGTCCAAATTTCATCCCTCCAGATGTTTTGGGCCACGACTCCCACAGTCCTTTGTCATTGGCAATGCACACTTGGAATTCTGGGAGTTGTGGTGCAAAACATCTGGAGGGCCAGATTTTGGACACCCTTGCCTTAAGGCATCCATAACAATAGCCCTTGATACCCTTGTTCTCCATGATCTTGTCCAATCCTTTCTTAAAGCTGTGAAGGCTGACAACTGTCACCACATAGACTAGATCACAAGGGTGTAAGAAGAACTGAGACATTAGGGAATATACTGTATTTTTCACCTAGGAGTCATGAAAAAAAATAGCATCTGTGGATGTGGCAGGTTGAGCTGGACATTGGGCATAGTGAGTAGTGTATCAACAACTGGGTCATGAGAAGTCCACATTCGTTGTGGAAAGGAGAACTCCCTTATGTTTGAGTTCATTCGAGGAAAGGTGGAATATAAATACGATGATTGACTTAAAAATAGCTGTTGGAGTCTCAGAGTAGGTTGTACCTTTTGGGGGGGGATGGGGAGGAGGGAAAGGTGTCACCTTGATCCCTCGTACTGACACTACCTGTTTCTGAAGCCACAGATGTTTCCTCCAAGTTCCTGTTTGCATTTCGGTCTACAATTAAACCTGTTGACATTGATCTACGTTGTTCCTTATAACGTGGGCCTTAGCCGTTGGAGGCTGCCTCGTATTTCATGGCCCCTTTATGACAGGTGGAATTCACTAGTCTGCTTAAGCTAATAATATTTCAAGGTTGTAAATCTTTTCAGGAACTGGGATCAGGAACAATGAATTTGATATTCACCCATCACAGCCACTCTTGACAGTCTAAGGCGGTGTCCTTCCATGTATTCTTTTTTGTGCTTCTGGAGGGGGACAGTGGTTCTGAACTGGACCTAGCCAATCCCTGCACGTTCGACCTCTTACTGTCTAAGACAGTGGTGGCCAAACTTCAGCCCTCCAGGTGTTTTGGACCACAACTCCCACAATCCTTTGTCACTGGCAATACAGGTTTGGAATTCTGGGAGTTGTGGTCCAAAACATCTGGAGTGCTCAAGTGTGGACACCACTGGTCTAAGACAATGGAGCCAGAGATTTGCTTTTGGACCAAGAGTTTAAATTTATTCTCTTATTCTTCTTGGTTGACCACACTTGATACATTTCTGCCCTTAGGCCAGGGGTGGAGAACCTTCGGCACTCCAGATGTTTTGGGCTACAACTCCCAGAATTCTAAGCCTGTATTGCCAATGACAAAGGGTTGTGGGAGTTGTGGTCCAAAACATCTGGAGTGCCGAAGGCTCACCACCACTGCCCTAGGCACTCTCTCATTGGTCTCCCTCCAGCCAAGACTTCACTTTCACCTTGTTTTCTAGAATGTATCCCTAAAACTCCCAAGCAGGGTTAAAGATGGGCATTGTGGTACGTATATAGAGCTGAAGCTGGTTTTATCCCCCTAAATTCACATGGCGGTGACTCGTGAAGATGGTTAAAGGCGAGACGGGAAGAAGACATAGTGCAGCCTTCTGTTGGCCCCGGGGCAGTCAACTAACCCCACCTGTTCTTCCTTGCTCCTGCAACTTGGATCACCTATTTCAATAATGAGGACATTTTCTTTCTGTTTGGTCTTCTTCCGCTAGTATTGTTCTTGGCCTTCTGCCCCTTCCGAGGCTTACTTGCGAGTGTAAATCTCCCAGTAATAAACAACAGGATCTGTTAGTAGACAAGTTAATGTTTAACAGGCTAACAAACCCGTGATTGACGGCCATAGTGAGGCATTATGAAAGGCCTATTACATTTGATTTTATGAACAAGCAATTCCTATTCCCCCCCTTCCTGCAAGACATATTTTGTTTTTATTATTTGGTATAGAAATTTGGGGCGGAAGACTGGGAGAGTCTCAGTTAAGCTCAGCACCTGCCTGCTTAATTTCCATCATGGCTGTGATTAGGTGAGAAATACTAGTGGCTGCTTCCCTTGCTAATGACTTTATAAACTGGCTGGAATGTTCTCTTGGATTGATAATTGACCAGTAATCCCCTCTATTGGCTGCTTAATAGATGCAAGGTCAGTTAGGAGTAATTTGTACAGCTGGTAAGGAACTTTGGTGTTGTTGTTTTTATGTACCGTCAAGTCAGAATTGACTTATAGCAGCCCTAATAGGGCTTTCAAGGTAAGTAAGATATTTAAGGAAGTGTTTTTACCAGTTCTGTCCTCCACCCACCCCACCCCATGAGTTTTCATGACCGAGCTGGGATTCAAACCCAGGCCTTCAGAGTCCTACCCTATGAACTACACCTCACTGGGTACCTTCAAACAAGGTTATATTTCTCCCCCTATTCACTCTCCAGCAGTTATGAGGTATTCAAAGATGCCCTCTCTGGAAATACACTAGCAAGAGATTGTTTGTAGCGTAGGACCAACTCAACCATATAGGCCGGAGAAGGGAATCAAAGATGGGCACGAACCTCTGGTTCGCTTCTTGGATGAACAAGCATTCAACACTTTAAAGCTCCGCCTCCTCCATCAGGCACCCACTCAGGAGGCCACACTCTGATTGCCCTGCCCTGCTTTTCTCCGGGCACTGCCTTGGAGTGGGTGCCTGTTGAAGGACACAAGGCTCTGAGGCCCCCAGGCCCCCATTTGGTCGAGGAACGAACCAGCCGAATTCGCAGCTCATGCCCATCTCAAATGGAAACCATTGAGCTTCCAATTTTGTAGTCCAAAAAGGTACCTTTTCCAAACTTGGGGAAAGGGAATGCCCTTTGACAGTGTCTGGATCTATTTTGGGAAGTTTTTTTGCCTTGTTTTTGGTTTGGCTGCATGCCGAGTTAATAGTTCCATTAAAACCCATGTTGTCTATAGAGTTCCTATATTTTAAGATCAGGGGTCAGCCATGTTTCTAGTGTTGTTACCAGACAGGATGTCAATGAGCCACAAACCAGTGGTGGCTGATAAACCACTCTGAACCACCGATAGCGATCCAGTTTTGCCCATGTGGCCCAAAATGGGGTGAATATTATATTGCCAGCTTCCTGGCGCACGCAAGCAGGTGTCCATACAACGTTTTTCTGCATATGTTTTTTATCCCATTTCATTTCCAGCCCCCACCCCCCAAAAAAAACATGGAAGGGAGGAGACCAGAAAGATTTATAACTTTCATTATTTCACACATGCAGACAGGCTCTGCCTGACCTCCTGGTTCCTCTGCATTCAAGCCATCCATCACGTGGTGGGCTTGCTTGTGATTGCCTATTTAGATTGGGGCTTTACAAGTCAGTCGTAAAATATGAAATTGATTTCCCAGTTGATTTTAAGAAAAACAAAAAGGGACCCAACTCTCTCTCTCTCTCTCTCTCTGTCTCTCTCTCTCTCTCTGTGTGTGTGTGTGTGTGTGTGTGTGTGTGTGTGTGTGTGTGTGTGTGTGTGTGTGTGTGTGTGTGTGTGTTCACCCAGGCTTAATTCTTGCAGTTGTTTCTTCCATCCATGGAAGAACCAGAGAACAGTGCTTTTGGAGTGATATAATAAACCAACCAACCAACCAACCAACGAAGCAAATAAATAAATAAATAAACAAACAAATAAATAAATAAACAAATTCAAGAAAACACAGGTCAAGTTAGAAGAACCAATTTTCAGCAATTCTTTCAGGGCAGGACAGATATTTAAGAAGCAGTTTTGACCAGTGCCACCTGCTGCCCCTGAGTTTCCATGGTCGAGCAGGGGTTTGAACCCAGGTCTCCCGAGTCGTCACCCATCATCACTCTGTCTTTTACACCACAACGGGTATCTATGTAGAACTGCAGCTGTCCAGAAACGAAGTTGCTTGTGCAAATCTTTAGAGGCTGTGATTTTTTCTTTTTGAAGTAAGAGAGGATCTTGCTTTTCCTTTTCAGAACCTGAGAGTCGTGAGAAAAAGGGCCAGAGTGGCAGGGATCCGGCTGTCTGGCATGTCGCCTTGAAAGTCGCTTGGGACATAGAGACCCCCGGGTTGGCCTTGCCTCTTTACCAAGGAGACTGCTACTTTATGCTTGGTAATATTCAGATATATCCTAATGACCCATCTATTTATCTTGTTGGTTGACACTTCTAGGAATGTTATAGGTGAATTCCTGCGGCCAGATGAATTATCTTGGCGTCCGGTTCGCGCCCATCTCTATTACCAACTGGGTGCAGTACACCCATCCTTGCAACAACGAAAACTTGGCATTTTACCCTGTGTTAGTGTAAAATTGTGGCCCATCACCTCCCCAAATCTTCTCTTCTCCCATACAGTAGGACCCCCGTATCCACTGATTCAGTTATCCACACTTGGCAGAGGGGAAAAAATTAAATAATTCAGCAGCCACAAAGCAAGCTATTGTCACAAACAGCAGCTGTAAAGCAAGCTACTGTCACCAACAGCAGCCGTAAATCAAGCTACTGTCAGGAAACAGCAGTTTGGTGGTGGGCGGGCAGGCGTTCTCTTTTATCCACGGTTTTCATTATTTACGGGAAGTCCTGGAACCAATCCCCACCGGATACCGGGGTCCTACTGTACTTGTTCCTGGCTATAGCACAGTATCTAGTGTTGCTTTCAAACCATGCACAAATCTTGGCATGTCAAGGATACACCAGCAAAATTCAGGAGCATGTTAGCCCTGCCTGGACATCCATAAGCAGCATGTGAACAGGGGTGTCGGGTTTCCCCTCCCCCCCCCAAAAAAGGTAGAGGATTTTGGAGACAGGGAGGAGAAATCTAAGCATGTTCACCCATGCTTAGCATGCTGCTTTAGGACTTGGAACCACGAGACACTCAAAATCTAGAAGTGTAACTTTTTCAGATAGCCTGATCTTGTAAGTGCCAGAAATGAGGTGTTATGGCAAGGGAACAAAAAAGAAAACAAAACAAAACCGAAAGCCCCGCCCTCCAACTCTCTTCCTTCTCCCACAAGATCGAGGGAAGAACGAGTACATTTTTAGATTTTTTTTTCTCCCCCAAAATAATCCCTGAACTCTTTTTTCTTTTTTTTTTTTCTTTTGGCTCCAGTGCTGGAGAATATAATAAGATTCTTTGTTGCGCGCCAGGAAGGTTGGCGGGGGAAGGTGTTAAAGTTGAAATTTTAAAGGTTAGTTCAACACCTGCTTCTTAAGCTCATGCCTTGATTTTTCCCCTCCAGGTGAATGTCAAATCACACCTGGAATTCTACAGTTTGTACTGGAAACAAATAACCACTTATCTCCTTTTTTGGAGGGAGAGTGAGTTAGAAGAGATGTTGTCCCTCCCCCTCCCCCCATTTTTTTTTTTGTTTTACAGAAGCTTTTCCTAATAGACGAAACCTGATCTTCACAGCCCATGTCAAAAGAGAAACAGTTTTGCTCAATTTATAAAAATATATTCTCATTGGCCGGGTTCAATGGTACAGTATCCAGTTCTTGCTTTGAATGGGTCTCTGGGGCAAAATATTTTGGGAGAGGGCTCCACAAAAACCACAGCATAAGAACCTAAGAAGAGCTATGTTGGATCAGGCCAAAGGCCCATCTAGTCCAGCTTCCTGAATCTCACAGTGGCCCCACCAGATGCCTCTGGGAGCGCACGAGACTAGATCTCTGTCTCCTGATACCACTCCCCTGCATCTGGCCCTTGAAGTACCCGGTTTTAAGCCTGGAGATTACACATCCCCATCATGGTTTGTAACCTATGATGGACTTTTCCTCCAGGAATCTGTCCAATCCCCTTTTGAAGGCATCCAGGCCAGAAGCCATCCCCACCTCCTGTTGCAGGAGTTCCACAGACTAACAATGCGCTGGGTGAAAAAATATTTTCTTTTGTCTGTTCTTACTCTCCCAGCCCTCAATTTGAGTGTATGTCCCCTAGTTCTGGTATTTTGGGAGAGGGAGAGGGAGAAGAGCGTCCCTTTATCTACTTTACTCATGCCCTGCACATGGTGTGTGTGTGTGTGTGTGTGTGTGTGTGTGTGTGTGTGTGTGTGTGTGTGTGTGTGTGTGTGTGTGTGTGTGTGTGTGTGAAGGATGGTGCCCCCCACCTGTTGTGCCCTCTGCTGCACACATAAGCCAGCTTTTCACAGGCTTACTGTTAAATTGAGATTGTTCGCCTCTCCCCGTCTGAATCCTCCCAGGTTCTGGACAGGTTTTGTGAGCGGATTTACAAATCGACCCTAATTTTGCCGGTCGTGACTTCCAAAATGCATTGATGCAAGAAATACGCTTCGGGTCCGTTCAAAGAGGGAACCCTTTAACTCTGCCACAGCTGTTTCCTATAGATCAAATGTTCCTTGAAAGTTCAAGGTTTAAATTCGGCTTGTGGATGAATTCGGCAGCCTTTGTTTTTGGGGGTGGAAGGGGAGGGGTTGTTGAGTGTGGGGGACTGAGCAAATTATAGTTCAAGGAACATCAGGATTTTTTTTATTATTTTCACAAACCAGAAGTTGGGGAGTACACATTTAGTATAGATGGGCTGCAGCGGAAGGAATAGCAGCATTAAAGGGAAAACCCTTCCCATATGTAGGTAGAGACTCCTTCCAATTAATTTCCCTCTGAAATCTGAACCCTGCATTTGATCTACATACTTTCTGTATCTTTACTTGCTAAGGCCCTCAAGCCCCCTGAAAGTTATTTGTTGCTACTAATCTTTGATCATATGAAGTTTCGTCAATCGGTTACATCTTGTTCAGTTGTCTGCTAATTAATCATGTGAGGGTTCTCCCCTCTGTCTCCCCCCCCCCTCTTCCTTTGTTTATGCATGTTCCCCCTGGTAAAAACAACAGTGGTATTTTTAGGGCTTATTCTCAGCCTCCCTTTTCTGCTTTTGTAGAGACAGACAGACAGACAGACAGACAGAACAGAACAGCCAGACAGTGGCCAATCCAACTGAAATATGTGGGGCATGTTTGTCATCAGTTGTGTAAATCCACCATTCTACTCTAGCTGGCGGAGCCTAACTACCTGTTTTTTAAAGTTGTACCAGGCATCTGCCTTCAAATGCTTCGCAGACAGGCTCAAAACCTTCCAATCCTGGGTTCAAAATGTTCCCTTCAGAAAGTGGTCATGTTCCTCTCCTTGCATACATTCATTTAGGGCTTTTTCACATTTTTGATATGCCTTCTCCCTCCACTCATAAGTTCAAAGGCCTCTCCTAACGTGTACTTATTGACAATCAAGGGATTAAAGCTGAAATAATTTGATTGTCATTTGAGATGGGTACGAACTGCTGGTGCGGTAGTTCGCACTGGTTTGTTTCTTTGCTAAACAGCTGAACTCCAGGTGACAGTGTACCTACCGTTCCTTCTCATCATTTGAGCCTCACACCAAATCGGTGCACTTGCTTGATCACAACATCAGCCGAATATACATTCCTTCTTACCTTACTACTGGAAGACTTAGCTTGCAAGGAAATACCTGTGAGAGCTTCCTTGGCTATGGTTTTGGAATGTCTTTATGGCCCAAGTAACATAAATGAAGTCCTTATTTAACATTTTAAGACTCAGTCCTTTGCCCAAGCATGTAGGGCTGAGTGAGATCATGACTGCATTACACGTTTGATCTACAAGTGTTAACAAAATCCAGGTAGAAGTCTCAACTAGAGCAAGCCCGTCTCTCAAGTTCATCGCTGCCTTGATTTCTTCTTTCTAGATGATATGAATTTAACCCACCAACATTGTGTCTTGGCCGGCCAGCAGCCCCGATTCAGCTCCACCCACCGAGTGGCAGAGGTGAGTAAAAGAGAAGCTGGCCATTGTTCTTGGGTCTGTCCTCTTGGCCAAGGACAAGTTTGCTTTTGAAAGATCTTAAAACTGTAGCACTGCAAGAGATTCTGTGTCTGTGGGTGTTGCGTCATTACAGTTGTGACTGACCCTTTGTGACCCCATGTCCATGGAGTTTTCTTGGCAGGAATGCTGGAGTGGTTTGACAGTTCCTACTCCAGGTGCCTACAGCGCCTGGTATTCCCTGGCGGTCTCCCATCCAAGTACTCACCAGGGACGACCCTGCTTAGCTTCCGAAATCAGGCGAGATTGGATGTGCTTAGGGCATCTAGGCAGCTGCAAGAGATTCTAGGGACCCTTTAATTTAGCCTTTGTCAAGGAATCTGTTGGCTCTCATGTCATGGCTTTGTTTTCTCAAAAAGTATTCTATCCTTTGATGGCCCAGGACAATTGTTAATAAGAACCCATGTCAATAAAACCCATATTGTTAATAAAACCCATTGTTAATAAAACCCCAATCTGTGGAGTCACCTATCTGCCTAAAAATGTTAAACTATAGGAGCCCCTTGGCACAGTGGTTAAATACCTGTCCTGCAGCTTAAACTGTGCTCATGACCTGGGGTTCAATTGCAGGTAGCAGGCTCATGGTTGACTCAGCCTTCCATCCTTCTGAGGTCGGTAAAATGAGTACCCAGTTTGCTATAGGGGGCGGGGCAATGTGTAGCCTGCATTACTGTAATGAAACTGGAACTGTCCAGAGATTAGCTGAAGTGGTATGGGCTGGTATATAAGCAGAACACTTTAAAGGATTTAAGTATCAATTTTTGATCCCTATACCACACAGTTATCATGGTCAATCCATGATGATCCATTTCCTGCTGTCAGAATACACAGCCATTCTGGTGGGCACCTAAACATTTCAGATGTTATGCAAGCCAAAATATTTAAAATAGATGATCCACATATCATGGACTGGGGCAATAAAAACACCTCCCTCCCTCCATTCCGGATGCAGCCTCAGAACATCCAAGCTCCGAGCCTCAACTAAGAAATTGCCTGGCTCCCCCCGCCCCATCTTGCCAAGGGCCTTACATCTAAGAAATAAGTCCTGGCCAATCCAACTTTTGCCATGTTATAACCTATTGGTACTACCCTGAGGAAGAGGGTTTCACCCTCAAAATATTAGCAATGTTTTTGTTATTTTTCTAGTAGCCTAAAGCTATCACCTGTTCCACTTTTGTATTTGATATCATGGAAATGTGTATCCTGCATTTACCTTCTCCTCATATATTTGGATTCACGTAATAACCATTCTCCATGTCTCTTAGAAGTTGGAACTCCCCAGTCCTACCTCCTGATGGGGTGTCGTTCTGATATCAGAATGTACATTTCCTTACATAGCCATGAAAAAAACCCAACCCCAAAGTACTTCCTGTCTTTAGAAGCTCTTGCTATATTTTTATAAACCTCTCTGACCTCCCATTATATACTGTGGAAATGTTCAATTGAAAGAATTATCACACCAAGTGGTCCTTTCCCATGGTTATTCTTGGGTGTGTGTCCGTCCCCCCGCAGTCCTTATGAATATTTAGCTGAAACATATTTTAATACAGGAGTATTCTTATAACCCACCACTCCCCAAGGAAAGGCTCTTTTATGCTTTGTTGGTTTTTTTTCTGTACATATGGAAGTTTTTGAAAAGTCAAGCAGGAAGAGGGGTTTGTGGGGGAGAGATAGGATCTTCAGATGTGAAATCACTCTCCCACCCCCATGGCTTTGCATTTCAGTGGACCCTCATATAACAAGTGGTTTGTTTAACAGAAAATCCTCTTAAAGGAAAAAAATTGGAGATAGGGGAAAATGGCTTAACAGAACTGCCTATGGGGCGAATCCATATGACAGACAAGCGGTCACGATTAGGGATTAATCCATTTTCAATGCATTCCTTTGGGAAATTTGTAGAAAGGAAAATTTGCTTAACAGAATTTGATGTGGAACAAATTAATTCCTTTGTACAGGGTACCACTGTATTTTCCACATAGATGGGTGAGTTACTCCAGCTGTATCCACGTTAATCAGAACATTCTAGAACACAGTTCTAGTTAAAGGAAGGGTGAAAAAATCACTCCCTCGGTATTTTAACTCCAAACAGTTGAATTTTATGATGCAGTTTTTCAGGTTAAAAAAAAAGGCGGGAGAAAGCAAAATGTGGGCAGAAATTCAAATGTGGAAATACTGTAAAAATAATGTTATGTCAGTGAAATTGCTTGGAAAAAAATGATATGCTTTTCCGTGATTACGTTGCTGCAATCATAACATTAATGGGGTGGTTCAAAAATGAAATAAAATGAAATCAACCAGTCGGTCAGTCAGTTAGTCAGTCAGTCAGTCAGTCAGTGTTATTACAGTAGAAATCCTGTCATCCATATGATCTGTATCTGTGGATTCACCTATCTGCCTAAAAATGTTAAATTAAAAAATGAAGACATATGTATTTTTACATACAGTAGAGCCCCGGTATCCGCTGGGGATTGGTTCCAGGCCTTTCTGTGGATAATGAAAACCATGGATAAGAGAGAACGCCTGCCCACCCACCCCCAAACTGCTGTTTCCTAACAGTACCTTGCTTTATGATTGCTGTTTTGAGACAGTAGCTTGCTTTATGGCTGCTGTTTGTGACAGTAGCTTGCTTTACAGATGCTTTTTGTGACAATAGCTTGCTCTGTCGCTGCTGAATTATTTATTTTTTTCCTCTGCAAACCATGGATAACTGAATCAGTTGATAATGAATCAGTGGATACGGGCGGGGGTCCTACTGTATACCCATGATGTACTTACCACAGCTGGCTGCTAGAGAGAGGCAGAGATAATGCTGTGTTTAGTGTTTGCTATATCAGTGGTTTTCAGGTGCCAATCCCCCATGGATATTGTGGCCCTATTGTATTTGGAAAGTTATAGGCTCCCAGACCCTCACATAAGACTTACATGCATTCTTTTGAATCCATGATGAATGGCCCATGGAAACATACAAGTTCTTCACTCTAAATAATATCTCAAATAAAGATCATTGACCATGTTGGCAGGTGGTCTATCAAAGCTAAATTGTTTGTACGTGTAGTGCAATTTGATTGTTCTAGTCCTCTCTGAAGTGTTGTGCTTCTCTTGGCCCGTTGGTTTTGCTTCACCTTAAATTAACCTGCCTTTCTGTGTTCACACATTCATTGCAGTGCTCTCAGGGGACTCTGCCGTACATTTTGGGCCGATGCAGTGCTGCCCTTGACAACTTGCACAGCGATGATGGTTTAGGATGCCCTGCTTTGAAGTCGTTAGATGTTGGAGCTATAAAACAAGTAGAAGAAATACATAATGAGGTAAGCAGAAGGTTTGCCCCAGAGTCATAAGTGGCACTGAACACTTTGCATGGAGTTTGCATTTTCTTTAGGTGTCTGAAGTTTGCATGGGTTCTGCAATATTATTGACTGATACATATTTGCTGTCTTTCTCCCTATTGGAGACCCAAAGCGGCCGACAATAACTCAACAGAAAAAATAACACGTCAATTCTGACTTATGGCAACCCTCTTTAGGGTTTCTTAGGTAGATAATGTAGACATGGGTGTTTTGTTTTGGAAGTGGTCCGGTTCCGAAACAAAATGTGGGAGCCCAGCTGGCGTTTGGAACTGGACCAGCCCTCTGGAACAAAATGAGCCAATCCCTTACCTTGCTCTGGGGTCGTGCAGGGCTAAACTCCAATGAGGAAGAAGCCTCCAATGTCATCTTTCCTTCTCCCTGACCCTGGCCAATCAGACAGGGAGGCGGGATGATGCATTTCCCTGCACAGCTCCTGATTGGCCAGCGTCAGGGAGAAGGAGAGATGACCTCGGAGGCTTCTGCCTCGTTGGAGTTTAGCCCCACACAGCCTCAGAGCAAGGTAAGGGATTGGATGATTTCGTTCCAGAGGGCTGGTCCGGTTCCGAATGCCAGCTGGGCTCCCATGTTTCATTTCAGAACCGGGCCACTTACGAAACAAAATACCCATCTCTAAGATAATTCTCCTGGGGACAACGTGAGACTCTGCAGCTTTCCCAAGGCCACCCAGGCTGGCTGTTCTCTTGAAAGGCAAAAGCAGGGAACTGAACTCCCAACCTCTGGCTCTGAAGGCAGGCACCTAACCCCTTGAGCTATCCAGCAAGCTAAAGCTACATGGCAGCTAACAGCTTTAAAAGGCTGTATAAATGCCATATTAAAATGCAATTAGACATAGATTTGAGTTGAAAACCAGGAAGAGAAACATTTTAAAAAAGCATATGAAAATCTCTAACTTGAAGAAGGCAAGCATTCATGAGGCACTTACTGCTTAAAAGTCCGCCTTAAAAGGAACATGCTAATAGGTGGCAGATGAGTTAACACATGCCTTAACAGATTGAGAATGATCTATACCTGCATTATATTTTCTGTGTCCTAGCTCCTGAACGAATGCCACTGAGGCAACCCCTCCAGGAGCTTTTGGCGTGCAACTCTGTACACCAGGCATGTCCAAACTTCGGCCCTCCTGATGTTTTGGACCACAACTCCCAGAATTCCAAGCCTGTATTTCCAATGGCAAAGGACTGTGGGAGTTTGTGGTCCAAAACATCTGGAGGGCCGAAGTTTGGACATGCCTGCTCTACACGCAGCTGTCCTGTGTGGTGATCTCTCAGAAGTGCATCTTAGAACATCTTCTTGGACACTGAATGTATTCTCGGGGTCTCTGTTGGCCGTGGCCTTCTAGGCTTCTACCCATTGGGTCCTCTTGAACTAGCAGAGCTTCTAAGTGGCTTACTGTTTGGGCTGGTAGTAGATCTGACGTACTAAGTTTCTGTAGCTTTGGTTGTGTACTGCTTCCCACAGGAGGCCAGCCTGGCACCATCTTTGCTCTCCTTCCAACATGAAGGCTTCTTTCTTCAGGCAACCAACTGGCTGCCTGAGCATGGTTTTGGATGGACTTAAAATGTGCCTTACAGCTTTGAGTATGCTTTTGGTGTTGCTTCCGTCCACCATTCTGGAGGAAACATCCATCTCAGGTTGCGAGCTGTGATGGGCCTACAATACAATATCATCTTTATTTACGGCCACAGGCCAAACCAATAAAATAAAAAAAAATACATATGGGTAGTTTTAAAAGGATAAAAGAGTAAAACCATTACAAAATTTCAAGATAGTTAAAACAGTTCATGTAGTAAAAATGAATTACACAAATATCATGCAATTCATGATTATATTAAGAGCTAACAGAGGCCAAGGTTGTCTTCTGTATTCTTTGGGCAGAGAAAAGAAACTTGGCCACAGATTCAGTGGTCCCCTTGTTTGTGTCACTTAATAAATGTTTTAAATACCGGTTCAATGTCCTACCTGGGAAGACACTCATTATGGGCTTGAGTAATTTGATACGCTCATTTCTATAAAAATTACATCCAAAAAGGACAATGTGATGGGTATACGTGTTCTCTCCAGGCTTAAAAGAAGGTTACCGCAAAATGCCAGACCTAGGGGAGTGGTACCTGGAGACTAGGTTTCTAGTTGTCTCTTCCGCTCCCGGAGTCATCCGGTGGGGCCACTGTGAGTGAGATACAGGAAGTTGGACTAGATGGGCCCTTGGTCTGATTCAACAGGGCTCTTCCGATATTCTTATGTTCATTTTTAGAGTGGTATTTGTTTTGATCCTCTTACCTGCTTGATGTTTTTAGCTTTACATGTTATCTTTTAATGATGTAAGCCCCTTCTGCTCCTTTTTAAAGGTGAAAGCTGCAGTAAAAATATTTTAAATAAACATTAAGTGGAGCTTTCCTTGTCACTAGCTCCTTGACTTGATTTCTTGACATGTCTTGAGTAGAGATGGGCACGAATAAAAAAAAATGGTGTTTCGTTTGTCGTTTGTCATTTAGGGGGTCTGTTTCGGTTCGTTTCCGTTTTTTGTGAATTTTTGCAAAAAAATTGTTTTCATTTTCGTTCGTTTCGTTACCGTTTCGTTACCATTTATTTCAATTTTTGTGATTTTTTTTTAGCATTTAAAGCAGTTCAATGTATTGCCGTAACGAAAAAGAAACGGACGACAAAATTTCTGGTGTTTCTGTTCGTTCCGTTTCATTTTAGAGACAAAATTCGTTTGTCGTTTCGTTACGTAACGAAACGAAAAAACAAAAACGGAAACAAAAAATTGTTCGTTTCGTGCCCATCTCTAGTCTTGAGAGCTGTTTGCAGCTCAGTTATTGGACCTGCGAATCCAGAACGAGAGAAGTGCATGGACTGTCATCTCAGGAGTTCATGCTGTTTTGGTGGATGGCTGAACCGGTGTTCTGCCCCCTCTAGGGTTTATCTCTGAGTGGGTGACGGAAGAGGCTCAGTGCCAAACTTCGGAACGAACGCCTGTTCGCCCATCCACTGAACGAGCACGAACCAGTGAACTGGCCATTCGTGACCATCTCTTTCTGGAACCATGAGCCACGATGGCTAGGAGATTCCTCCTACAGCTTGTAGTCCCCAACGAAAGTCCTTTCCTAGGTCTGCAGATCATCGGCCATGTCAGCTTCCTTCGCTTCCAACTACCTTGATCCCAGTTTTGATGCTTTCGTCTGCACATGCTACTCTCAAGCAGACAACAACAACAACAACAACAACAACAACCTCATCTACTGATCATTAATGGCTTGTCGGTTATGGCCCTTTGATCTTTCTTCTCTCCCTGTTCCCTGAGATTAGTTTTTCATTTGCCAAGGGGTTTAATTCCACAGGACAGCCGCCTCGCCTTCCCTGAGCCTGCCCGTCGCCACACATGGGGACAACTTAACTGTGGTTTATTTTGCTGCAGAGACGGGATTTCTTTACTGAGTTTCTGCTGTAAACGGGAAGCCGAGACATCTGCAGTGCTAATGCAGGTCTTTGATTCTTCCTTTTTGTAAAAAAAGAGAGAGAGAGAGAAGAGAAGAAAAGAAAAGAAAAGAAAGACCACATGCCTTTTGTATACTAATTATAGGGTAACGGTTGGTAGGTTCATGACCTAATACAACTGGTATGTTACTAATCTGTTAGGCATATGTTTGAAGAAAATCTCGGTTTTATATCCTGAATCTGAGAGGTGCTTCCCCCTGAGAACCTCTGTGGTGCAGGAAATTTTCCTAGTAAGAACAAAGGAAACAGTGATCATGCTGTTGAGATCCACAAGTCATTTTCTTGGCCTGTCAGGCTTCCTACGTGGTCTTGATCAACTTATTTGTATACCACATTGGCTCCTCCATACTTAGGACTCTGGGCAGGTCCCAAAGACCAACAGCACCTGTAGTTTCAATGTGTAATAGCCTGAACCCAAGGACAAGTCCCTTAACACTGTGTCCTTTCCAACTGGTCTGATGAGAGTGTCAACTCTCTACTGGTGACTGCCATTGCACAGTTGACTAAGCCATTCACGTTAAAGAGGCTATGAAACAGTTACTGTGGTCACAACAAGCTTATGGCAGAAGAGAGAGAAATAAACAAAATAAATACAAGGTACATCACTTAACTGGTTCTTAGGTGACAGGATGAGACCCACCTCTCCTCAGATTCCTGCATCATGACTAGGAACGGGTTCCTGTCTTCAGCTTTGATACTGATGTGTTCTCCAACCCAAGAGCAGAGGTGAGCAGCTCTGGGGAGTCTGAAAACATTATGGAGTACCAGGGAGATAAAATGAAGAAGAATGGACACAAACAAGCAGGAGAGGGAGAATCCACCCTCTTCTGAGCCTGCCGGACTCTGTTTTTTTCAGATGAGCAGATGGACAGGAAGAATAGTGTTGCTTTGTGTATAAGAATAACTCTTTTTTAAAAAAAATATCTTCTGCTCCTCCAGTGGCAGTTTGGCTATATGTTTAGAGAGATTTGGCGAAGAATGCCTTGATTTTGCATTAACCAAGGGGAAGGGTTGTATTCCTTCATAATACTCTATGTACTTCTGGAAGGAGAAGGGGACTCCATGTAAAGAACAGCATGAAGCAACTTCACGGATCCCGGTGTGTGTGTGTGTGTGTGTGTGTGTGTGTGTGTGTGTGTGTGTGTGTGTGTGTGTGTGTGTGTGTGTGTGTGTGTGTGTACATACATACAGGCATACATACAGGATATCTATCTTATTTTTAATTTATTACCTTGTAGAGATAATTAATTATTTTTTAAAAAAAATACGAATTGACCATGAAAATAAATTGCCATCACAGTTGCCAAACCTAAAAGCAAATCCAGAATCCATTTTGTGACTGTAACCAGCAATAAGGTGCTCTCTCTGTGTGTGCATGTGTGTAGAGACTTTGCATCGCAAAACCATGGGCATCCTCTTTCTAGCAGTAATCGGACTTTTGAAATCTTTATTGCTGCTTTTCACTGCATCCATCATGGCCCCGAACCCTCTCCATTCCTTTCCTCTGCCAAGCTCGAGAGGCTTGGCCAGTCCAGCTGGAAATTTTATTTTGGATTCTGGTACTTTTTACTTTTGGACTCGAACACAACAATATGCCCTTAATTGGAGCTTGAGCGGGATGCATAGGGACGAGGGGCCGTTGGAAGGGAACATCTTTAAAATCATCATGGATTGACAAACGTGACTCATTCTCCTGTTTGGAGAGGAGCGAATATCTGGTGCCATTATGGGCATGATCAAAGGGGGGGGATTAGCATAACACACAAACACACACACAAGCTCACTCTAGCAAACCCTTGGCTACTTGTGCTGAAGGACAACCTTCTTTCCTTACTTTGAAATGAGAGAAAGAGAAGTAGTAGTAGCTAGGGTGGTTCAAGAACGAACCCACTTACCCTTTCACTCCACTTACCCTCTCAAGCAGTCTGGTGATTGCACAGCCATCAGTAATTTCCTTTGAAGTATGTGATTTGGCACCACTGAATGAAGGCTGACCTGTTGGGCGGCCCAAGCATTTGATGGCGATTTATTCTGCCACCGAGATGTGTCCAGAACGGTGCTCTAAAACGGGGGTGGGGTGGGGAGAAACACCCATGGGTGAACACCAGCAGATGGGGGCAAGACAATAATTTGCCCAGTGATGGGCATATCTAAGGTAATCCCAACTGTATCAATGGATAAGCCTCTCTCTCTCACTCACTATTGTTTCTTACACTTGCCTCTTGGCTTTCCCCTACGTTAGCACAAGGCCTTGAGTATTGACGTGGGCTGCTGTTTCAGAAACATGCTCCCTGTTGCTTTTGTCCTGTTAGTCGGAAAGAGTGAAATGACCAAAGGACAAGTCTTGGTCTGTATCCAGAGACCTCCACATTCTTAAGCAGAGGCTGTAGGCAGGAATGTGGAGATGATTGCAACTGGTTCAGAATTGTGTAGCCCGGCTGGTGAGTGGTAGGGCTGCAAGGGATCATATCACACAGATTCTACACAACCTGCATTGGTTACCAGTTGTTGCCCGGGCCCAATTCAAAGTGCTTGTTTTGGCATATAAAGCCCTAAATGGCTTAGGACCTAGATACCTGAAGGACCGCCTCCTTGCATATGAACCTACCCGGCAATTAAGATCTAGCCAGGGAGCCCTTCCGAGAGAGCCATCCCTCAAGGAGGTGAGAGGGATGGCTTGCAGATCTAGGGCCTTCTCGGCAGCTGCCCCCCAAGCTATGGCTTGCCCTCCCAAGTGAGATCCACCTGGCACCGACACTGATGACATTTCGGTGCCTGGTAAAAACCTTCCTGTTTCTGAAGTTTTTTAATTAACATAACATAGATTGTGGGTCCTGATGGTAATTTTAGTGTTTCATTTTTAACTGTTTTTATTGTTTTTAATTGACCATTGTCATTTTAATGTTTTAACTGTTTTAACTGTTCATTTTAATTGTAAGCCGCCCAGGGACCTTTGGGTAGTGGGTGGCAAATAAATAAATAAATAAATAAATAAATAAATAAATAAATAAATAAATGATGAGCTGCTGTCTCAGCAACGCTCAGCTGGAGGGTCTGGTTTGAGCCTGAGACTCAGTTGACATCTGTTGGTGCTTTTGAGAGAGTTGCAAGAGAGACTGATGGACCAAGAATTGACTTCAGCTCTGGTTGTTTATCTGGACATCCCTACACCTAGAGATGGAGACGACGTTGACAGTGTGGGTTCCACCGGAGCTAAACAAGCTACCTCTGTTCAACAGCAGCCCAAATGGCTACTGCCTGCCGTCAGGCAAAGAGGTGTCATTAAACACTTCCCACTGGCTAGCAGAGTGTAAATGACCTGTGGCTACCTGAGCTTTTAAACACACACAACAAATGGGTTGTGTTGCTGGCCTATTAGGTCACCGCTGAGAACCGTCTCGGCGTACACAGCCGAGGGAAGGCGAGCGCCTGTGTTCGGCACATCCCACTGAAATGGCAGCCCAGCTGGAGGTCTGGCTGGCATTGAAGAGAGGGAAAATATAGATCACCTACCTAGGTGGCATTTAGTAAGCCGAATGCTTTTAAATAATTGACAGAGAAGGACCGGCACCACTCCAGGCTCACCAAATGTCAGCTGCTGGCCGATGGCCTTTTCCCCCCATGCCTTATTGACTGCGTTGCTCCCCGAATGTGCTTTTCATAATAGCTTAAAGGGCGAGCAGGAGAACGGTTGTTGTGTTGCAAACAGAGGGGGATCAAGACAAAATAACCCGTGCAGCAGTCTTTCGTTCTGCTTTGACAATGCACCTGGGGGGTGGGGTGTCGTTCAACAAACTGTTGTCTCCTGATCTAGCTGGGCGGAAATGATGTCCCACGGTAAGGGGAAGACAAAATGACAACTCAAACAAACCAAGCAGCACACTTTTTAATGAACAAAGTGTCCATGCACACACACACACACACACACACACACACACACACACACACACACACACACACACACACACACACACACACACACACACACACAGAGAGAGAGAGAGAGAGAGAGAGAGAGAGAGAGAGAGAGATTTTTTTAAAATCTGGTGCCATTTATGGATCAACCATTGGCAGTCTTTATCACCCTACTAGCCTGAAGACACTGGTCTGGTTTGATTTGGGAAACTAAGCAAGGGCAGGCCTGGCTAGTGTTTGCTTGGGTAACCCCCTTTTTTAAAATCCCACTTTTCTCCTAAGAAAGGACTGAGATGGCTTACATTATGAAAGTACAGTGGTACCTTGTATAAAGGAATTAATTCGTTCCAAATGAAATTATGTTAAGCAAATTTTCCGTTATACAAATTTCCCATAGGAATGCATTGAAAACAGAGCAATCCCTAATCACGACCATTTTTATGTTGTACGGATTCGCCCCATAGACGATTCTGTTAAGCAAATATCCCCTATCTCCAGAATTTTTTATGTTGTACAGATTTTATGTGATACAAACCGTTTGTTATATGAGGGTCCATTGTACAATATTAAAGCTGAGGCAGTGCTTATTATGTACCCATAATAAAGCTCCCCCCCCTGTGGTGGAAGAGGGCAAAATTTCGGCTGAACTGCATTGGAGAAGGACTGACATAATTAAGTCTGCTAAGAGAAGTTAAACTGTGTATGTAACCTTTCTTTCTGAACATCTAAGATCTACCTCCGTGAGTGTGTGTCCCCTAATCCTGTCAATATGTTTTATCAACAGGGCTCCCTTTTTCTCCCCTCCCTCTAAATATCTGTAGCTCTCTTTTTTTGTTTGTTTAAACGGCTTCTATTGAAAGCAGTTGCACACATCAAACGGGTTCGTTTAGTTACTGTCGACTAAAATCGCTTTCAGATTTTTGTATCTGTTCTCTTTAGCCCAAGGGAGGAGGAAGCAACAGAGGAGGTGGTGGTGTTTTGGGGAAGGGGGGGCAGCAGGAAAGCAAAGAGAGTATATTCTCAGGTGAGAACTTAATCAGGTTTGGGGAGATTTTTCTTTTCTTTTCTGGTCAATGTTGCTCCATCTACAAGTTTCTCTTTGTCTAGGCCGTCACCGTTTATATAAGGGTAAACAGAGCTAAGATTCTTTGTAGTTGCAGGTGAAGATGGAATCCGGATTTGAGGCTGTGTGTTGGGGAAAACCAACCCACCATGGCCCTCTCCACCTGTAACCAAGATAAATAGGCAGCTCCCCTTGGCCAGAAGTGGAGATCGTTTGTAATGAACGAGGAAAGAGAAGGGAAGAAACAGAGTTGGAGACCCAGTGTTTGAAGATTAACCAGCAAAATTTCTTACGCTTTTCTTGTTCTTTGCTGACTTGGAATAGCGGCAACCCAAGGTGCTGACTCAAGATTTTTTTTTGAAATAAAGAAAGTTGTGTGTGTTGAAAATTATTGTCATGAGCAGGAACTACTTGACCCTGAGGGAACATACCAAGGAAGAATAAAGGATTGCTTCTGAATCGGTTTGTTCTGTAACTTACTCCCGATGACAAGGATGAGAACAGGCTAAGACAGAATCCTGTTACTGGAAAAAATGTGTGTGAAAGGAACATCTCACAGGTTTTCCCCTCCTCGCCCCAGCTGCCTTGGGGAGGGGTCCGTTGCATGCTCGCACAACTGGTTGCATGGTTGATGTTTGACACCGGACACCCCGTGTAAAAGAGGGAATCATACACATAGTCATTTCCAGAGTTTCATCCAAGAGGATCCAGACCTAAGGCCGAGCTGTACAATCAGCCTGTTTTTTTTCAACATACCAGTTGCACATCATATACCTTAGCTACACGACTCATCCAGTGTCCAGGAGTAGCCAGGTAGTATTGGGGCGATGGGGTGTGAATTCCATGGAGATTTGGAAAGCATGGTAACTGTAATCATCTATGGGGTGCATGCCTGCAACATAAAAATGGGATCACCCTCCGTTTTCAATGCATTCCTATGGGAAAATCCGTATAAAGGAAAATTTGGGTAACATACTTTCATTTGGATTCCTTAATTTTGTATAAAGGAAAATTTGTAACATAATTTCATTTGGAACCACTGTGTGTGTGTATACAAGTGTGTGTGTGTGTGTGTGTGTGTGTGTGTGTGTGTGTGTGTGTGTGTGTGTGTGTGTGTGTGTGTGTGTGTGTGTGTCAGAAGAAAAAACATGGTTTGAATCTGTATTATTTATTTTATTATATTCAGAATATTAACACTCGGCCTTCCTCCTTAAAAAGAACCCAAGAAGTGAGAGATGGGCCTCTCTTGATGACCTTAACACCCCAGCAGGCTCATAAAGGGAGACAGATACAATACATGTATCTTCCAAGTCTTGTAACTCCATATTAACCCAATCTGCCATCATGGGATTTGCTATTATCGACTGTCTTGTGGGCTGTAAATTCCAATGGGGGAAATCAACCCTCTGTTGGTCATTTAAGAAATACTATGTTTGTGGTTTTGCAGGTTGAATTCGAGTGGCTGCGGCAGTTTTGGTTCCAAGGTAAACGTTACCGAAAATGCACGGACTGGTGGGATAAACCACTGGCAGCTCTGGAAGAACACTGGAGAACAATGGAGCGGATGGTGAGTGTCCACAGTTGACTTGGCATTGGATCATCCAAATTATGTGGCAAATCTGGGTCCATGTGCTTTCTTTCCCCTCTCTGACCCACACATTTTTTTGCAGTAAGTGGTCTGCAGGGTTGCCATCTGCCCGTTCGCGACGGCAGTGCCTTGCCAATGAAAAAGCAACGTTGTTAGATTGTTCCTTTATCTCCACTGTGCCTTGCAAACGTGCGGGAACCCCCACCCCCACGCATACCCGAAGCATTCTCAAGAGCAGAGTTG
This sequence comes from Phrynocephalus forsythii, assembly GCA_029282475.1. Lineage (NCBI taxonomy): Eukaryota > Metazoa > Chordata > Lepidosauria > Squamata > Agamidae > Phrynocephalus > Phrynocephalus forsythii. The sequence continues at coordinate 5,104,871 of JAPFRF010000013.1, forward strand.
GTGTGACGTTTCCATGTGTCTCTAATTAGAAACACGGTGCTGGGGAGTGTATCTGCTTTCAGCAGGACCCAGGATGATATTTATCAGTGAGTTTTGAAGACTTTTTAAAAATTATTCGGAGGGGAGGGGTGCAAGGCAGAAGCTGCTTCTAATTTAAAAAGCTTAAGAGGCCGTCTTTAGTGCTTATGACTTGGAACACATTGACTGCAGTTGAGTTGCCCCGTTGAAGAAGACAGAAAAAGAACTTCAGTGGACCAGGTCTACTGATTTTGAGAGTAGGGTTGAGTCTGCATGGTAAATATGGGTGCTGATTATAGCTAGGATTCAGAATTGCACCAAGTCTTTCCCTATCTCCACTTTGCTTGTCTGTGTGTGGGGGTTTGGTAGTCCCTTTTTATACCTGTTCTGAATCTTCAAAGCCTTTAAAAAGACACTTGCGCACAGCAGGGGGCGCTCTTGAGCTACTGTGTTGTGGTCTTTTCAGGCATTGGGGTGGGGGAGATAGAGGAAAGCTTCTACATGCCTATATAAGTATCAAAAATTCACCCCTGTTTCTTCAAGTTAACCATAATCTCTAAGATTCCGTAATACAGGAAATCAGTTCTTGGGTAACAAATTCAACAGCAATTTGACGTAAAAAAAGTGCAGTGTGTTGGAACAGATCTGGTTCCTTCAGGGTTGGGTAATTAAAAAAAGAAAGGGAGAAATCTTCCTTTCACCCATGTCCCGTGCGTTTGCTTAAATTCTACATTTGATAGTTGTGTATATTTATATTTTCTTATAGCAACACATGCAAAGTCCACCATTTGACGCCACCTGTTTTTGTAAGCTGTCCTTGTTTTTTATAGCCCCCCAAAAAAAGCATCCTCTTAATATTATAAAATGGCAAAACCCACTGAAACACGACTCATTTGTTCTCTATTCTGAAAGATGGGATGACAGAGTTGTCTCTCTCAAATGGCAGGCTGTGTTTCCCTACAGGTTGGGTTTTTTTTATGTCTAGATTTAAATGCAAAAAACACACTCACATGTTGGTCCTCCTAATTATCAGCCACCTTAGTGCAACATTCGGAATGTTCACCTTGCCCTCTTTGTGCTTGAGAGATGTTTTCCGTTTCCCAGCAAAACAAACAAAAACAAGGCACTAAAACCAAAACATTTTTGGCCCATTATGGTAAGTGTGTAGGACTTTTTTTTTAAAAGAAAAACACCCTGTAATGTTTATTCTTGGCATTTCTTTCCCTAAGGGTAGTTATTCGCTCAGGGTTGCCTCTTGTGATGTAAATGTTAAACCTTTCATTTGAATGACATTCTGATAACACCACATTCTCTCTCTCTCTCTCTCTCTCTCTCTCTCTCTCTCTCTCTCTCTCTCTCTCTCTCTCTCCCCCTCCCACCCATCCATTATTTCTTCATGAATCTAAGAACTGCTCAAGTCAAGAAGCAGTTTTAAACTTCGGGTGTCCTTTGCTTCTCTTTCTCCTCCCACCTCCCTTAAAAATATGAAAGCGATTCAAATATTTGTATTTTTTTTTATTTTAGTCACTCAAGATTAGCACATTATCATGCTTACCATCAAGATAAAGTTCTAGCTGAATTCAAAGGCAGAGTTACCATTTGAAAGGAGTCGCAGGAGCTTTGCTTTCTGGGTAGAATCTATTCTGAAAGGCTGAAATATCATGTGATGCCAGAGAGACTCACTTGAAGCTGTTCTGAGATTTAGCACAGAGACAATTTGTCTCTCAGGATCTAGTCTTATGCAAAAGCTTGCAAAATTGACATTTATTTTCCTTATAAAAATGTTTAACGTTGGGTGGAAGATGGAGGAGCCAGGAAAGATTTTTTTTAAGGCAAGGGAAGAGAAAAAGACCAAGAACCTGAAACGTCCTTCCTTTTTCCCCCTTTTCTTTTTTGCATGAATGCACATTAAAATGACTGACACTAGAAATGCATTTTATTTGCAAAGTAAACTACACAGGAAACCTTTAGAGAAATACCAACGAGTGGCACGTTTTTGCAGTCTTTTAAACACATGCCATCATATGCCTGTAAAAAAAAAACCAACAAACCACAAAGGCACATGATATTACATGATATAAACACCCTCTCCCTTCACCGGACAGTTCATTTAACAATTTAAGAGTGCAAACGGTCTGAACGATGTAGCAGAAATGAGTCTATGCAGCACCTTTCCTGTGGCCATAGAGAATTATTATTCAGATCTGTTGCTTTCCGTGTGAGTATCTCAAATTTTCGTTGTGTATGATAAGCTAAGAGTGAATGGATCCCCTCGTTTGCAGGCAAATTCAGTAGAGGGATAGGGTGGGTTATGCACCAAACAAGCCAGTGCAAATGTTTGACCGAGTGGTAACCTTCAGAGATTTGAATCCCATAGACCAGTGCACCCATCAGAAAGCCAGTTAGATCCTTCCTTTTTAATACCGTAATTTGACTTATGCTCTCTTTTGCGATTGGAATCGGATATGGACTTTAAGACATGTTAATTGCTACCTGGAAATTATGCCCTGGAGCCAACTAAAGGTTTGTAGCCATTAAAAAAAACCCAGCTCTTGCACATGGTGCAAGCTATACCTGTAGCTGGTAAAGAGGTAACACAGCCTTTTATCCATCTTGGTGTCCCAGTTTCTTCTCCTCTTGCGAGCAAGGTAAAGAAAACAATGGTGCAAGCTAAAGAAAAGGTAACACAACCTTTTATCCATCTTGGTGTCCCAGTTTCTTCTCCTCTTGCGAGCAAGGTAAAGAAAACACCTTGCCACTGAGAGCGTAGATGGCATAAAGAGAGCACCATCTTTTTTTTTCAGTAAAAGCTTGGGAAGTGATCAGTTTCCCTGTAGTAAGCACATAACCATTCTTGGTGTATAATGTGTTTCGGGGGAAAGCAGAAGAGTGTGGAAAAAGCTTCTTACCCAGAATCCCTCACCAGCGAGCAGCCATGTTGGCTTGGGGTGTGTGTGTGTGTGTGACTTCTGGTTTTGCACTCCCAAATGACTGAAGAAGCTACTTGGATGAGTAGTGAAATGTTGTGTTCTCACAAGGAAAGAGGTCCAGTTGTTATGGCTCAGCTCCTGGATTAACCTCACTGGGATGACATAGAATCTCCACAGACACTCCCGAAAGAGCAACTTCCCCAAGCGGAGGGTGAAGGGAAAGGTGACAAAGACGGTTCGTGTGAAGAGAAGATGTTTTCAAGAGGAAAGCTCTCTTTGGATGCCTCTACTCAATGCCCCCTAGGCACCACTTCCTTTGAGTTCCTTCTTGGCTGCCTTCTCTGATTGCCTCCAGTGCATTTGTTGGTGGTCCCAAGTTTGGGAATGGAAAACAAAGAGCCTACCGGCATAGAATGGGCTTCAAACATGTGGCACCTAATGTGGACTTATAGTGAGGGCAGGGCACTCCTCACTCTTGCGGTGGTTTTATTGTTGTGACACATCGCACAGCTGCCTAGCGCCAAAGAGAAAAATGGCACGACGCAAGAGCTGTGCTACTACCTGCTTGCGAGGACCAGAGGAGGACCAAACTCGGTTTGGTTAATCTTTGGATGCCAGACCAGCTGGTAGCAGCACGAAACCTCAAACGGAGCCAGGAACGGATCCTGCTGTAAGCTCCTGAGAGATACAGAAAGTCAGCGTTGACAGTGCCGTGAACCTGAGAACCCCACTGTCTGACTTGAGGCAAGGCAGCCTTCTGCAGATTCTTGATCACTGGAGCATTCGGTACAGTCTTAATGAGGACTCATTGTGTTGGCTCCGATGCCACAAACAAATCAAGACACATGACAGTTTCTGGAGTCTGTTCATTCTGGGGTCAGTGTCAGCGTCTGAGACCCCTAGGTTGTGCCTGTGGTTCTAAGCTCCAGGAAGGATCTTTGTTTACAATCAGGGCCTTCAAAGTCACTTCAATTTCATGGCCCTTTGAGGAGAAAAAAGATCCCTGAGCTGAGAGAAGATCCTTTTTTAAAGCAGCAAGGAATCCCCAACGAGAGTGTTGGTGTTTCTAGACAATGTCCAAAGTGACTGGATTTGAAGGCTGGCAACAGCCAGGCTTGGGTCTGGCCAAATAAAGGTTTCACGTACACGTTCAGGTGAGGAAAAAGAAAGAGAGGAGATGGAATGCCTCTTCTCCAGTTTAAGGACTTAGAAACAAAGCAGCAACACCATCCCTAAGTATGTCTGTTTAGAGGTAATTACATTAGGACCACCGTATCCACTGATTCGTTATCCACTGATCCAGTTATCCACGGTTGGCAGAGGATAAATAAATAAATAATTCAGCAGCCACTACTGTCACAAAGAGCAGCTGTAAAGCAAGCTACTGTCATAAAACAGCAGCCGTTCTCGCTTATCCATGGTTTTCATTATCTACGGGAAGGCTTGGAACCAATCCCCAGTGGATACTGGGGTCCTACTGTACAGTTTAATGGTATAAGGCCTGCCTACTGTAATTAAAACTGTAAACCACCCAGAGACTAACTTGAAGTGGTATATAAGCAGAACACTTTGCTTTTGCTTTTTAAAGTGACTGCATTTTGATTCTTACAGGTCTGATGGAAACATTTCAAAGTTTTGAAGGATTATTGGGTGTGTGTGCTGTTTTCACATTTTGAGACATCATTTTAAAAAAAAGCAGATGATGTTGGGTTGTTTTTTTTAGCCCACTGTGTCTTCCATTTTGGATTACAAAATGTTTACTTCATGCAAATAATAGTTTTTAAAGGGAACATCAAAGTTTTTATGGAAGAGAGTTTTGGATATGTGTTTCTCAATCTCTTTGTGCATGCATGCTTCCTTTTTTAAAATACAAGTTCTTCGTTGTTGTTTTATCCCTGGTCTTTTAGCTCTAATGTACAAATAAAAAAAATTGTATTGGTTGACCCCCACACACACACACACACTGGGATGTCTCAGTGTGCTAAGACACCCATCTTTTTAGGAAACGAGAAAGCATTCATTATGTCCGCACTGCCAATGAGCTGGCTACAGTTGCCGATAGGTTTGTGTCACGAAGCAACAAACAAGCTTTTTGAAAGTTCCAATTTCAGAGAATATATTTCCCTCTTTATTCCCAATTCTAAAGATCCCACTCCCTGGATAAAAAGTCGAGGTGTATGTGCAGAGTAGAGAGTGATCTTTAAAAATGAGCCTCTAATCTGTTTTTTTAAAAAAGCCCAGTTAAACTCAAGATACGACATTTTGTTCTCTGTCATTCATCTCTGGCAGTTTGAAATCGTATACAGAGGTGAACCCTGCTGATTTTTGTGAGGCGCACTTCCTAATAAATATGTACTAAGGATTGAAGCAATGTGACATAATCAATCTCCACAAATGTGGGAGCACATTCAGCATACTCCCTGTGTTCTGAACGACTTTCATTTTTCCTGCTTTAAAAAAAATGGTTGTCTACCCCGTCTCTCTCATAGAGATATATTTACAATTCTGAGTAAATTCAAAGCTAACCTTCCGCAAACAAAATGTCTCCTCCAAGCACAAAGGACTGTGTTTATGATTCCCTTTGAAGTGTTTTTTTCCACCCTTTTCTCTCCCCTCCGTTGCCTTTCTTCTTCCTCTTCTTTCTACTGCAATAGGATAAGGAAAAAAAATTTTTTTAAGAAGCTGCCTGATAGTGTTCAGGGTAAATACTTAAACCCCTTTAGAGAATTTCACACACAGATACTGTGCCGTTAAAAAAAGGGTACTTATGTTTCCTAAAGCTGCTACAGCCTACAGCTTTGTACTTAAAGACAGAGGTGTTGAATAGAATTCTACCGAGGATACATCCAGTGACAATATCTACGGGAACATCAGAACAAACCAACGGATAGTATTTTCTTCACACACACACACTTTCCCCCCACTTTAACCCTTCCGTGAACTAATGGAGATCTATGTCACTCTACAGCACTCTTTCTTTCTTCAGTTAGCATTGATCGGAAGCTCCCTTCCGTAGGGTGAACACCTATTTCCAAGAAGCATTATCCTGCTAAGAGGTGTGTGTATGTGTGTGTGTTTACTTACTTACTTACTTACTTACTTACTTACTTACTTACTTACTTACTTACTTACTTACTTACTTACCTGTGTGCGTGTGTGTTGTGTCATTACAGTCGTGACCAACTCTTCATGACCCCATGTCCATGGAGTTTTCTTGGCAGGAATACTGGAGTGGTTTTGCCAGTTCCTACTCCAGGTGCCTACAGAACCTGGTATTCCCTGGTGGTCTCCCATCCAAGTACTAACCAGGGCCGACCCTGCTTAGCTTCCAAAATCAGGCGAGATCGGATGTGCTTAGGGCATCTAGACACTTACTTACTTACTTACTTACTTACTTACTTACTTACTTACTTACTTACTTACTTACTTACTTACTTACTTACAGTAGTTTTCTCTGTATAAGACTATATTTTTGTCTCAAATTGTTAGACAAAAAAAATTTAGGGTCATCTTATACACAGAAGTAAGCCAAAGAGAAAACTGTGTGGTTGCAAAACTGGAATTTTGGGTTGGAAAAGTGGGGGTCGTCTTGTACATCGAGGGCATCTTGTAGATTGGGTGGGGCATTGAACCACAGATCAGCCATTCGGACGGTTAACAGGCAGCACCGAACCAGTGGCTGGTGGCCATCTCTGTTTTAAATCTATTTCTGTGCCCTTTCCAGGAAAGCAGAAGGTCTTAAGAGGGTTTTTTGCACCTCTTTAATACTTAATATACATTTAATGTCTTAATTACACCCAGGACAGGACATCAGAAAAGGGGTTTGATGAGCACAGTGGATATTTCCATGAGTATTCACTTATCTTAGTTTGATAGAACCTTCGTCGTTACAAGCAGAATCCTCCTGGATACCTGATGATTGTGAGCAAATAAACAGAAAACATTATTGCTTCCAAGCCCTCTAATGATCTTTCTAATAACCTTTGGTTGATAACAATCAAAAGCAAGCTGAGCTACAATTGATGGTGTTCTGGCTAGGTGCAGTGGACCCACATAACTAAATTAGTTACAGTGGTACCTTGTATAAAGGAATGAATTCGTTCCAAATGAAATTATGTTAAGCAAATTTTCCTTTATGCAAATTTCCCATAGGAATGCATTGAAAACAGAGTAATCCCTAATCATGACCATTTTTATGTTGTACAGATTTGCCCCATAGGCAATTCTGTTAAGCAGATTTCCCCTATCTCCGGATTTTTTTTTATGTTGTACAGATTTTGTGTTATACAAACCATTATACAAGGGTCTGCTGTACTTCATTTGCTTTTTTAAAAATCACCTAGAGATTTCTGGTTCAGCGGCATAAGGCACTGTTCCGTTACTCAGTACAGCTACACATAATTGTTATAAAACTGAACCGCTATGCCACCGAGGGAGGAAAGTCATTCCTGCTGTATTGCAAGGGAGCTACTGTATTTATACCTTGTTGTTGGGAGAAAGACCTAATTCAGTATCCTGTGATTCCATTGGAGCTTATGCTCATACATAGAGTTCACGGAGACCACCTTGTGTGAGCTCTGGAAAATGTCCTCTGCACATGGCCAGGAACTGGTTACCTGTAATAATTTACATCAAAGCTCTGCATTCACTCCCATGTGCACAAGGACTCACGACTGGCATTCCATTACCTATAAGACTTGTTTTCTGAAACTAATTTCTGAATATCTTTTCATCTTTGCCGTTCAAAACAGGGTACAGGAGATGTATCCGTGGATTTGAGAAACTGTTGTCCAATGATACCTGCTCTCAACCATATGTTATTGATGGCACATTTTTTTAAAAAAATCATTTGTTAATTTCACAGGCAAGGAGAGGGGAACAGCATGGATTGAGTAAACTAGTTAGGATAGTTCCTAATATTTATAGGAGATCGTTAAAAGACATTTGGCCTGCAAATTAGGTGACAGGCCCTGTAACAGACTGGCCAAACTTCTCAAATAAAGTTGCATCAAAGCAATGGATCTGTCTAGCAGACCCCACCACAAGTGGGACAAACACTAAAGAAAAAGGAAGAATTTGGCCAGCAAATTATCCCTTAAAGCAAAAGCATCCAGCTTTGCGTTTCCTTGGTATCTCCCATTGCTAGGTTTCTAAAGAATGTTTGGAGGGTTTGAACGCTTGCACATTTCTGGGGCATTTTAGTCAGTCCTATTAGCTGGCTGGGTCGCTCAGTGGTTGAGGTATCTGGTTACAGAACCAGAGGCTGGGAGTTCAACTCTCCACTGGGCTTCCTGTGGGTAAAGCCAGCCTGTGTAGCCTTGGGCAAGCTGCACAGTCCCGGGGCACCCCAGAAGAATGGAATAGTGCATCTCTTCTGAGTATTCTCTCCTTCAAAGACCATGAAAAAGGTCATCGTATGTCACAACTGACGTGGCCGCACACTTTTATTACTACTATTATGCATACAAGTGTTACCCGCCTGTGTATTTTGGATGTTTTCTTTGTTTCCTCTCTGTTTCCCCCCCCTTACCTGCTTAGAAATTGTTAGGAATGGGTAGCAAGAAGACAGGGGTGGCTGGTAACATTCCCCTGGTTGTTTGAGAGACTCTTCCCAGTACAAAGGCTGTTTACCTTCCTCACACCGAGGGAGGACAAACAGTGGAGGAAACAGTTAAACACAATAGAAGGCCCAGCCTTGCCATCTTCTTCGTTCAGCTTCTTCAAGCAATTATTGTTAGAGATTTCTTTCTCCGATATTAACTTTGGAGTCTGTGTGTCTGCAAGCGGCCGTGGCGGCCCGGGCTTAAACCAAATAGGCAATAACAGCATCGTTGATGTCGGCCGAAATCAAGATGACTTTATGTGGTGGGTTCCCCCCCACCCCTTTCCCTTTTCTTTTCACCGACGGTTAACGCTGCTAAAGACATTTGTTAAAACTTGCCCGTGCCCCAAACCAAATAGTCCACAGAAGTGGAGAGAGGAAAAACAAAAAGAAACAAGAAAACAACATCTCTCTCTCTCTCTCTCTTGACGTTGGCTTAGAGGAAGGTCTAAACGGCAAGCCTGAACGTTATCTTTGCTCCTTACGAGCGCAAAGGGTGCTGCTCTGCGTCTCATAAAGATTTCTGGCACAGCGAGAAAAACCTGGTCAATTTCAGATTCCTTTCTGGGACCTGTCTGAAGTGTTGACAGGCGGCTCGCCTGAATATTAATACTCTCCCCATCATCAAAAGCTGTTGCATACCCAAAGGATGAGAAATATTTTAATCAGCTTTCAGCTTGTCTAGCAAAAGGCAGTGTATTCCACTGGGATTATACATTCGTGCACACAATTTTTTTATTTTATTTTTTTGTTGTTGTCTCCGTGCGCCTTCTCTCTCTCTCTCTCTCTCTCTCTTCCTTGGCTTTGAAAACGGCAGGAGAGGCAGCCAACTTGAGCCATTTTTCCTTGGATTGAATAGTCCTGAATCAATTACAGGGTTTTATAAAACTGAGAATAGAGTGAAGAATGTGCTGTCCGGTATTTAAGTATGATGACCCCTCTTTCCTTTTTAACGCCTGTTCCTGTCTTTGAGAGGTAGTGGCATAAAGAGACAATGGGCTGTTAGGGAGACGTAAAAGCCACAGAAGATCTCCTGTCTCTGTGGATATTAAACGGAAACTATTGAAAGAGAGGTTAATTGTCGATGTTTCCCTATCTGCGCGGAGAAACTCTGTCTGTTCGTTGAAGCCCGAATCCTGTTGTTGATGGAGTTGCGTAAGGGAGATGACACAAATGACGGGAAGCGGTCTGCCACCGGTCCCTTGTACTCAGAGTCTTCCTCTCAGTGTGTGACCAGCAACTCGCAAAAAGAGCCATATGACCTGGTTGTCTTGTGTGCAAGCCATGAGCACTCCAGAACTGCAGAAGGAAGTCTTTAATCGACAACAACCTGCCGCTGATGGTAGCATTGTGTCGGTTGTGCGAGCTATTTCCACAGCCTCTTATACAGCGAAACCTGCAAGTGGGTTACTGGAGGTTTTAGCTCTCAAGCATTCCAGTGGATTTAGGTCCCACTGTGTAGCATTGTAAGGTGTGTAGGCGCTGCTCTACCATCGTTTTGGTCTCCAGAGCTGTGAGCAAGGGAAGCGTTGGAATTCTTGAGGAAATTGTATCTGAATTCCAGTATTAACTGACCTGATCCACATCTTCTAGATTGATGGTTGTGTCAGAACTTAATTTTCCACAGGTGCTCACTCCTCCTGAATATTCCTGCATCGCACTCGGTTGAAAAAGTGCACCAAGATGTATGCATTAGATGTATGCATTAAGTTAATATAGGTTATTTTTTAACATTTTCTAATATTTTTTTCATGAAACAAGTGTGCCTTTGCCCCAAAAAGGTTGAAAAACACTGCATTAAGTAATGGGTTTTTTTAATGTAATATATGTACAGTATTTATATTTGAAGTTCCATGCCATTTTTTAGTTTATTTCATTCTTGAAGTTAGGAATGAAAAAATAAATCAAAGTTTTTCCCCCCACACTTGACAAAACTGCATTTGTTTTGCATTTGGAGACATTTTACAACAACAACAACAACAACAACAGCAGCAGCAGCAGCAGCAGCAGCAACAACAGCAACAGCAACAGCAACAGCAACAAATTATGAAGAAATGTATGGTGTGCATACACTGGGTGTTTTTCTGTTCAGTTGTGTATTCTGTGAGTGGATGATCAAGACCAGTTTGGGGAATTAACCATATATATCATTGGCTTGAGTGTCTGGAAGAGGCCAGGTTTAGTAGCATCTATTCAACAGCTGAAATGAAGGATCTCCCTACCCCAGGGTCAACCTCTCTCCAGCCTGCCTCCCTAATTTAAGGAGGAAACCCAGGAACTGAGCTGTGTTCGATCCTCTTGATGAACTCTCAGCCTCATTAAACTCTGGAGGTGGGGGAAGAAGTCATTCTTGGCTCCACCCACCACCCAACCACCATCAGCACCAATTGCCACTGCCCAAGTTCAAGTCCTGAGGCTGCCCCCGTATGGGATTGAGACTGTGCCTGTAACATTTGCTGCTCAATTTAATTTTAGAATTGCACAGCTGGAAGGGAACCTGTGGATCATTAAGTCCAGCCATTGTCAAGGAGGTCTAGTGGGGAATCAAACTCCCGAACTTTGGCTCCACAGCCAGATACCTAGACTACCGAGTCTTCTTCTTCTTCTTCTTCTTCTTCTTCTTCTTCTTCTTCTTCTTCTTCTTCTTCTTCTTCTTCTTCTTCTTCTTCTTCTTCTGATTATTGTTGTTGTTGTTGTTCATCATCATCATCATCATCATCATCATCATCACCACCACCACCACCACCACCACCACCACCACCACCATCATCACCATCATCTAGCAGTTCTCTGGTGGTTCTTGGGAGGAGATTTATTGATTTAAAAAATCTCTCTCCCACCTTTCTCCTCAAAAGGACCCAAGGTGATTTACATAATAAAACAGTACCGGTATTTAGAAGCTTAATGCAAGTCTTTAGGTATATATGATGTTTCACATAATAAGTTGTAACTGAGTTTCTTTTTATGTTATATTGCCTCCAAAGAAAGCTGATAGAGCTTTGTATATTGAAATAAAGGACATGACATTGTCTACATCTGGGAAGTAGAGTTCCCCTTCTTGGCTTAAGATTCCCCTGGATGTACCAGTTCCTTTTGTTATCTTCAGCTTACAGTATTCAAACAGAAGGGTGGATCTGGTCAGTTAGATTGTAGCAAGGAAGCATACGCAGGTGGGAGGGGAGCAATGAGAGTTTTTCCATCCAGCAGCTTCAATCAGGATGCAGAGTACACGTCAATGAAACATGGAAGGCTCTTTTCTATGGTTGGCTTTGTGTGTGTGTGTGTGTTGCGTCATTACAGTCATGACTGACTCTTCGTGATCCCATGTCCATGGAGTTTTCTTGGCAGGAATACTGGAGCGGTTTGACAGTTCCTTCTCCAGGCGCCTACAGCACTTGGTATTCCCTGGTGGTCTCCCATCCGAGTACTGACCAGGGCCGCCCCTGTTTAGCTTCCGAAATCGGGCCAGATCAGATGACAGATGGCTGTAAGAGCAGCTACTTCTACTGTCTAATCATACAGAGATATTTTCAAATGCTCCAGTTTCAATTGAGGTTTCGCCATCGTACCAGCACATTGCAAAGTGTTTGAGTACAAATATGTCAGGTTTAATAATTTGTAGATCACACCCTCTTCCCTGCGTGGGACTAAACAAAGGAACTAACATTTCTCTAAATATCATAACCTCCACCCTTTCAGCCCAAGGGACACATGCTCATTCTCCCAGTTCATGGAAATTGAATGGCTGTTAACGAAACCTTGAAGGAGCTGGATAATTTCTGCAGCTGTCTTTCATACAAAGCGCACAGGTAGTAAATACTTCCAAATAAGACGTAAGCGGAGAAGCTGAGTGACACAGCTCATGCCAACATGTGTGACTTGGAATATTCAGTCACTCTTCCTAGTATAGTGAAAGAAAGGCTTAGACCTCTCCATACAGTGCAGTGTGTTAGGTTTCTTTTTCTTTCATAGTGTCTTAAGGAATGCCGGCGTCTTGTTCCTATGAAGTGTTACACTTTCCTGATGCCTGGCTCTATTATTTATGTTCCAAAGGGTGTTAATCCTGGAGCAATTAACACCCAATCAGACTCAACAGTGTGCTAATGATGCTCAAAGATTTCCCAGTTTCTTTTAGCTCTAAGTGTCTGGTCCCCCCACCTTGGCTGTATTTGCTCTTATTATTTTCCCCAAGCTGTTTCAGTTCTACCTACTAGTGGCTGTTGAGCAACCTGGTTCACCAGCACAGAGGACACCAGGTGCCATGGGCCAAAGCACATGTGGAAGGCAGCTCTTTCCAAAGAGGGGGCATCTCCCTTCGTGGTAGTCCAAGAATTTGAACAGAATCTGATCATCCTATGCCAACTTCCTAGAGATTTGCAAACTGGATCCTCGTTCTTCACTATCACCTTTGTTTGTGTTTGCACAAGATCCCCACCCCCCCAAAAAATAAAACCCGCCTTCATTTAAGTTGGTCAAGCAAATAATGATCTAAACTAAACAGTGTCAACCCAGTTGGGGCCCAGTGTTTTAAGAATTACTGGATAGCTCAGTGGCTTAGGCACTTGGCTGTGAATCTCCAGGCTTAAAACTTCAGTACTTCAACGCCCAGGTGCAGGGGAGTGGTATCAGGAGACAGAGATCTAGTCTTGTGCGCTCCTGGACACATTTGGTGGGGCCACTGAGGTACAGGAAACTGGACTAGATGGGCCTTTGGCCTGATCCAGCATGGTGGTTCTCATCTTCTCATGGCTCTCTCCATGATTTGTTTTGGGCTTGGTTGCAGTGATCCACCACAAGGAGGAGGTTCTTCCACAGATAGATGAGATGTTCTCCATTTCTATGTCACTGAGTTTCTCCTAATCTCAGTTGTGCACTTTTCTCCTCTTTGTCCTGCATTGGGTTATGGGATGGAGCCCTCAACCCCAGCAGCAGCTTTACATCAACTCAATGTGAGATCTTTCTTATCGGGAGTTGTTAAGAATTGAACCTGGGGCCTGGAATGCACATGGGAAATGAGCCATCCCGGGGCCTCAAAAGCCCTATTAGAATTGCCGCATCAGAGGTAATTCCTCTGACCAACCTAACTCCTTGAATTCCTCGACTTGCATTCGGGGCAAGCCACACATTCCTTTTAGACTTTATTTTTGGAAAGTCTGAGGGTGAACCTTCAGCATACAACTGTTTTGTTGTACTCAGTCCAAAAGGACTCCTTTTTCCACAGATGGGGGGAGCGGGGAGGGAGGGCGTTAGTTCTGAAAATAAATTGTGTGGTATCCACAATTTAAGACCAACAAATACCTCTGGCTGGTTGGCAGCCCATTTCATCCTAGGCATGGCCTCATAAAACTGGTGATGTGATCTGTGCAATATGAAAGCCTCTGGCTTAATACACTTACAGGTCTCTCTTCTTGCTCCTGTTCTAATTGTGCCTGTGGATATTTTTAGATCTTTGTTTATTTCTGTTATTGAATTAAAATATTTTTGCCTCATCTTTCACCTTAAAGGGGACCCAAGGCGGCTTAGCTCATTGAAAAAACACAATATTGGAAAGATACAAACAGGACATAAACTAAGATTTAAAAAGAATTACACAAGTATAATGTTAAAAACAGTAAATAACATCAATGCCAAAATCATAGTTACAGCAACAGAGCACAACAATCAGTTAAAACACACACACACACACACACACACACACACACACACACACACACACACACAGAGTTACTTCATGTCCCTCTCATCGCGGTTCGCCATCCAGCTTGGGACTGGTACGGAAAAATGTTACTGCACGTCCATTGCATGATGGCGTGAGTTCGTCCCGACCATGCTCCCTGAACTGGGATTTAAGTGTGATGAGCCATACCCCTCCCTAGCCTCGGGATCTTCTTGTCTCAGTTCTTGTTTCGAGACAAGAGCCTGTGAAGTAAGGCTCATCACGCAACATGTGCATTCTCCATCTAGTGGCAGGAATGTGAAGTTGCATTCTCCAGTACAATCCCAATGGCCTAAACAATGCATCACAGAGAGGGAAGAAGGCATAAAACCTCGAACGTTGCTGCTTAACGCATGAAAGGCAAAGTTACGGAGAACTGAAATATCGAAAAACGGAAGGTCAGACCAAAAAAAAAGGGGGGGGAACGAAGGCAGGGAAGTACAGATGTCACAAAACAAGGACGTGAAGTAATAGTCATCATGATACTATCAATCACGCCCGTGGGTAAACGGAAACAGGGACAGAACTGGGACAAGACCACATGACTGCAAATGACGTTATCATGAAATGAACATAATCTTGGAATGAGGAAGGACGTGAAGTAACCGTCAGAGAGAGAGAGAGAGAGAGAGAGATGTATGTGTTTGTTTGTTTGTTTGTTTGTTTGTTTGTTTGTTTGTTTGTTTGTTTGTGTGTGTGTGTGTGTGTGTGTGTGTGTGTGTGTGTGTGTGTGTGTGTGATGGAAGCCGTGCCAGACTAGCTGAGCATAGGGAAATCCCAAATCCTCTTCTTTTTAAGTTCTCAGGCTGACACAATAAACATCAGGAGCCTGGATTCACCTAATATATTCTTAATCTCAGACGAGGAGAGAAGTGAAATGTGAGAATTTTCCTCCGGGAATGGTATAAATCTTACAAAATGCATGCATTTTCTGTTGTAACATACATCAAAGCAGAGGTGACTCGGGAGATTAGAATATGTTTCTAATCTTAGTTTGATGAGCAAAACTTTCACTGTAATATTTATTATGAGGGGCTTCCTTCATGTCGCTTCTTTCTTTTGTTCTGTTTATACACAACGTCCTGTCTTTCCGAAGTAGGAAGAGTGGGAGGTATCACTTTCAAACAGCCAAAGGATAGCGCAGGGGGGGAGTGTTGTTCCGTTTGTGAAAGCCCCACTGTTGGCCCACGTGGCAAATACAAACTTTCTCGTCCTTATACTCACTCCCCAAGGGAATCCCAAGTGCTTTCCTATAGTTTCCCATGAATACTTTTCATTTACAAAGGCAGATCAGTGGGTTTGGGCTGGCCGACGAAGATGATCAAACAGGCCAAATAATGGTGGGTTTGAGGAACTGAGCCAACATTTTTATGGTTGCTCTTCCCTTAGAACTTCTGTTTCTATTCCCATGATTGTCCTCCAAGGGTGTGTGGTGTAGGAGAAAGTGGCCGTGAAGCAGTCGATGCTGGGGTGGGTCACCCAGGCTTCTGTCTCACCAGTCTTTACATGTTCATTTTGGGGATAAAATCGACCTTCTTAGGTTGAATCAAACAACTGTTGTCAATCTTGGTGTTTTGGGATGACCCCCCCCGCACCAAATACTTTCACTATTAATTGCTTTGGCCTGGGATTTCTAGGAGTTGCAGTCCAAGTATCTGAGACATGCATAATGGTCCCTTGCATACAGAAAACTAGCCGTCACCGCCACTGCTACCACCATCCTGAGAGGCAGCTAAATCCTACCAACAAGCAGTCGTTAAAAATAATAATAATCTTAAACGAGCCAACAAAGTGATTCGTGGTTTGTTTGGGAGAAATTTGTACGTTCATGGTTCATGGGCTTCCATGAACCAAGATGAACTGCCATATGCCTGGTTTTTGCCCATCTCTAATCTAAAACCAAAGTCTTGGGTAATCCTCAAATGTAGCTGGCAGCTTTTCACCAAAGTTGGGACATCAAGATTCCAAGATCAACAATTTTATTGTTGGAGACTTGTTGATTTTTATTCATGCAGTACGACTTGCCATATAACTGAAACAACACCACAATGGGTTGGCTGCAGCTTTCCCTTCTGGGAGCTGTAGTGCAAGAAAGTAACTCCCCACCCCCCTCCGATCTCTGCTTCTTGTTCTCATTCATGGTCAAATCCTAGTCAAGTCTTTCTTGATCCACCCTGTCTACCTTCTGTTTACTCTTCCACATCTACCTCCTCCTTTTTTTTTTCCTCGAGTGATGGGCTCATGTTTAACAAGAACCACACAAAAGCCGGCAAAAGGGGGGGGGGGAGAAAAAGATGATGACCAGATGGTGATGCCTTGTAATGTGGCAAGGCATATTTTTATATGAGAAAACTAGTGGGCATAAATTAGGCAATCTGTTCTCTCCTCCCTCCTTTGTCTTAGCTTTTATTAATAAACATTGGAGAGGCTGGACTTAACCAAAGCTCATCTTTAGAGGTCAGATGGTGCCGAAACTTGGGACAGCTGTCCGACAAACATCCTGGATTGTTTTCGATTGTCTTCCCCTTCTCCGACAGCAGTAATTCTTGTTTATATTGTCAAGAGCCTTGCCTTGCCCTAGCGCAAGAGCGCCATACTTTGGGGGTCACATGCTTAACCCCATGGCATGGCTACAATCTCAATGGTCCCCTTTTGTTTTCATTAATGTGTATCCCAAAGCACGGTAGAGCGGTGAGATGGGAGTGTTCACAAAGCTTAAATAACTTGTGTCTTTAAAATAACGTTGCCAAAGAAAGCAGAGAGAGAGAGAGAGAGAGAGAGAGAGAGAGAGAGAGAGAGAGAGAGAGAGAGTTTGTCTCCATCTCTTGGTTGTTTAGCCTTAGTCTTGCATGTTCCACCAACCGCAAGCCAGTTGATTGATTTGCTAGTGGAGAAGGGTTTTTGTGTACCATATTGACCCCATGAACTGGAATACATTTTGGTGACTTCACAGATTTTTCTTTCTTTCTTTCTTTCTTTCTTTCTTTCTTTCTTTCTTTCTTTCTTTCTTTCTTTCTTTCTTTCTTTCTTTCTTTCTTTCTTTCTCCCCCTCCCTCCCATCCTCTCTCCCCTTTTCTTCCTTCCTTCCTTCCTTCCTTCCTTCCTTCCTTCCTTCCTTCCTTCCTTCCTTCCTTCCTTTCTTTCTTTCTTTCTTTCTTTCTTTCTTTCTTTCTTTCTTTCTTTCTTTCTTTCTTTCTTTCTTTCTTTCTTTCTTTCTTTCTTGTAGAAACAGCTAGGGTCAGCCAGTTTTCCACACAAAGTATTACGTTCCCTCCTAGCATCTTAACACCCAATGTGTCAGCAAATAACACAATGTGGGGGAAATTGTGCCTTCGAGACCCAGAACAAGGAAAGTTGGAACACTCGCCTTGTGTCTCAGTGCGTCAGAAGAATGCCACACATACACACACACTGCTTTCAGCTCCATAAAGATTTCCTCTTCTCACAAAGTGGGAGTGGGAGGCACCGGCGTTGTCCTTTGGGTCTTGCGGTCAGCCGTGTTGCTGATGCTGCTTTATTGAGATGCATCTGATCACCTGCTCCTTAAGGTCTGGACAGAGCTGGAAGACAAGGTCATTTCTGTTTTACTCCTGAGCAATTAGTTCAGAAGAACCTGACAGTGTTTCTCCAAGGTGATACAGACACACCTCTGAATGCGTAGAAATGACCTTGGCCTGGATTTGGGGTGGTCGGTCAGGTGGCAATGTGTTCTTTCATATCTTTTACAGAGATTGACTTCCTGAGTGGGAAATGGCTCCTGCCTATTCCCCCCCCCAAAAAAAAACTGTCATGCACAGATTCAAATCCATTGATGTTTTGAACCTTTTGGTTTTGGTTTCGGCCTTTCCTGCTGCTGAAACAGGGCCTGTGATGGAATGTGGAATGTGGCCCTTGGGCCAAAATGGCCTTCTGCGCTGTATAGAATAGCGCTATATTTCCATGTCATCCCAATGTTTCTCCACCACTGTGCTTCTTTAACGGTATATATATGCATCCAGGGTTTGAGACTGCTTTCTTTCAGAACCATCAAACCCCTTGATGTGTTTCCAGCCTCTCTGTCTCTCTCTCTGTGTGTGTGTGTGTGTGTGTGTGTGTGTGTGTGTGTGTGTGTGTGTGTGTGTGTGTGTGTGTGTGTGTGTCCCACGAAAACGCACACACACCCGCTCATCCTTAGCAAACTCGGCTGAGGAAGATGCCCTCTGAGTTTATATGAAAGCTCCGTTTTGCAGTTGTTCCTCTGCGTAAATGGAACGTATAAATATACCGTGGAAGGCAAAGGAAGCTATTATCTCGAGAAGATGAGCCAATAATATATGCTTATCAAAGCAGAACACGGCTCTGAAAAAACGTGAGTTCTCTACTTCAGTAAGGATTCATGCCAGAAGCAATACTGGTTTAGGGTGGCTTCCTCCCTCCCAGCCTCTCAAAAATTGCATTAATCAGGGGGAAACAAACAAACAAACAAACAAACAAAAAATCTCACTCTTGTCGCTCATCTTGTTTACCTATGTGCAAATGAAGAGAGAGTTAGGTGTGGGCTCTCTGGAAGGGAATCTCAACAACCCAAATTCTATTGATCTATTTGCTTTTCCCAGCCAAAACAGGAGACGCTGAAGGCGGATAAAGATTAACGGGCCCTTAGTTGGTATTCTTGTGCATCAAGCAGATACGCTTTCATCTTGTGTGTAAGTGCACCCATACTTCTTGCCATGATGAGTCCTCAATGATTTGGGAGGGGGGGTTGGGGGAGACAGTTGTTCAATACCAAAACAGGACACAAAGGGATACTGATTTGCAAAAAATGCATACATTAATGTATATGTCATTCCTGCCGTATGCTTCTTCCAACTTATGGTGTTGTGGTGGTTTTGGCTTATATACTGCTTCATTGTGCTAGAGCAGTCTAGTTCACAGCACAGTTAAGCAAAGAACACTTGGTGCCCCCCTCTCCTCAAATGAGGCGGGTACTCATTTTACTGACTTTGAAAGGTTGTGTGAACCTTGAGCCATCTCCCTGAACCTGTTGGGATGGAGTTCAGGCTACGGGTAGAGGCGTGACTGCAGTACTGTGGGTTATCCACTGTCAGGGAAGAGGGGTGGTTTAAAAGGTTTCAACCCCCACTATGTTTCCAATGGTCAGGCAGAGAGTTGAACCCATGTCTCCGGTGTACTAGGCTAGCACTAGATCCACAACACTGCATTGGCTGTCACAACACACGTATGCAGCACATGCTGATCTCTCTGGTAGCTTCGAAAAAACGATGAGCTTCTCTTCCAAAAAATGAATGAATGAAATAAATGAATTAAAAATGCCCCACTCCCAGTTTTGAGATTCATCTCACTCCAGCACTGATGAGAACAAACCATCGCTTATGTTGATGAAGATTTTGGTTGCCTAATCCTCTATCTGTTACCTCCTTCCGCAGAACCCGATAGAGGAATCCCTGAATGATGTAGGAACATAATTCCATGGGCCCCTCCTCGGGAACAGAGCCTCTATATTTATCTTGGCCGACATCTCAAAAATATATCGGCTGAATAAGCCCATTTTTTTTCGCCCAGCTATTGAGAGAGGAGAATATTTATGGATTTTCCCATTTGTCTGGATGACTGTATTGGTTGGGTCACTCAACAGCCTGGGAAGCTCCAGCCTCTAAAGGGCACCAGTTTCCTATCTTTGACTTCCTCGGGGAGCAACAGTAGTTTGAAGGCTTGGTGGTTTTATTTTTAAATAGCTTTTTAGAAAGCTTTCCTAAATAAATATTCCTAATAAGTGGAAAGTGCCAACAATAATTTTTCTGCCAACATGTCAAATCTTACCAGGAGGGAAAAACCAGGAGATGAAATGTTTTAGCCCTGTCATTTTAGATGCTTGAAAGAAAAACAGAATCCCTTCTCCACTGGTGTTTTATTGTGCAGGTTATTTGGTTTTTTTGCTTTTTCTTTTCTTTTTAAGAAGCTGAGATGTGTGGTTATTTTTTTCTTTTAAGATGCAAAGAACAGGTTTTTAAGTGACTTTTTTTTATTCCTTTGGTAACTGTTTCTTTAAAGTAGCTGAAAAATTATGCTCCCCTGTCTACCTGCCTGCCTGCCTGCCTGCCTGCCTACCTACCTACCTAAATACCTACTTACTGCTTACTTTCCATCCATACCTCTGTCAATGATTGTCCCTTTCAATCATTCTTGTAAACCCATTTGAAGACAGTAGAGGGAGGACCAAATGTGGGATGGATTAGCTTATTGCCCAGATTTCCCTGACCTTGATGGCGACTCCCTGAGGACAGTTGTGCAAGCGCCAGCCCTCTCGAGGATTGATTACTGTTCTTGGGGCTTCCCTTGAACCTCGTCCGGCGATTGCAGCAAGTTCAGAATGTGGCAGCCAGATTGGTGGTTGGTGCGGGTCGTTTTGACCACATCATGCCAATTCTGGCCCACTTGCACTGGTTACCAGTTGCATCCTGGATAAGGTTCAAGGTACTGGTTTTGGTTTACAAAACCTTCCATGGCTTGGGGTCTGAGTATCTCGCAGAGCAGATCTCTCAAAGGTCAGCATCGACTCAGCCCACCAGAGTATCTTTGGCGTTTTTGCTCCGCATGGCCACCCCCCCCCCCGGGAGGCCTGTAGGGTTTCATAATGGTTTGAAGGAACAACTCTTCTAGAACCATTGAAGCTATCTGTGTTCTTTAATAAAACTAAATATGTTGTAGTCTGGCTTTATAAAAACAAATGTTATGTCATAAGTTTTTGTGTTCCAGACTCTCTCTAGCCTCTTTTTGGTCTTTTTTTTACTTTGTAGGTCTTTAGATGTGGCTTAGATTTTCAGTTCTAGTGGTTATGGTAAGTCCAGAGGAGAAAACACTTTATCCTCGAAGTCTGTCTTCCTTGTAGAACCCGCATCTCATTCCTAGTAAAAGCCGAATATTTGGAGCCTTTAATTTGCCCATGAGGCTCGCCGGAGCAAAGAACCCTGGGGAAATTGCAGACAAAACAGGGGCGCGAAGGGAAGGGAGGAGAAAGCAATGGTTTTGCAAAAGGTCAGAAAAAGGCTTTTTTTGTGGGGGGAGCTAGAAATCAAATCCCATTTCCTATCATAAGAAACCAGTTGTTTTTAGCAGCCGCGGTTAATGCATGGGACGTGAAAGATTTAAGACTCGCTGGAAAAGCATTGCTCCTGTTTTATTGGGCTGCTCTTGGAAAAGCCAACCGCGTAACTTCAACTAGGTGCTTTGAGATTTCTTAATGGGCTGTCAGGGGCAAGACACCAGGTCTGGGCCGAGGCGGTTTCTTTCCTGTACATTAAAATAACAGGGGCCAAAATGATCATATACAGAAGTATGAATGACTCGATGCTTCCCCCCCCCATTCCATATGCCCGGCCATGTCTTGGGCAAATTGATCACGGTCCGGAATCAGTTGAGGGTTCTCCGAAGCATCAGAGTCAAACGTTTTAGCTCTACCTGGGCAAGGCGAAGGAGTGGAGAGGTAGCAGGCATCAAAATTAAAACTAATAAAAATACACACACACACACACACACACACACACACACACACACACACACACACACACAGGGGGAGAGAGAGAGAGAGAGAGAGAGAGAGAGAAAACGCTGCTGGCGCCAGTATGACCAGCTGGCTTCTATAAACAATCCTCCTTTTTTCTTCTCATCACTTCTGCCTCCTTCCCAACTTTCTTGCACCTACTGGGAGGGGGGCATTTTTCAGCATCTTTTCTTATTCCCCACTCCCACCCACCCCCAAAAAGAAGAGAAAACCAAAACCCTACTGCAGAACTTGCCAAAAGGAACCTTAATATCCAGCTTGCTGTGGCTCAATAAACAAAAGCAGGCCACTGTTTGAGGCTGGTGGGCTCCAACCAAAAGGCAGTGTGATAACTTAGAACGTGTCCTTGGCTTCCGACGTAGCCACTTCAACAAGGTGCCTGGGTGTGTCCTATAAAGGGAGGAGTAGGTGGAAAGGGTATCCCATAAAGAAATGCAAATGACTCGAGGCCGAGATACTACAGAACCCATCAAGTGCTGAGAGCCAGAAAGCTTCAGGAGTGTGATGAGAACAGAAAGGGGCAGATTGGCACTGCTGATCATCCAAGGACTAATACAACAGGAAGAGAAGTGCATACAGATTGTTATTAAGGTGTGTTGGGCAGATTCTAGCCTGTTTCTATATCATCCAGTTGATTGCTGGCCTTACACTTGTTTTATGTTTCCTAAGCACTTCCGATCTCTCCTGATTTCGGAAGCTAAGCAGGGTCGGCCCTGGTTAGTACTTGGATGGGCGACCATTGCCTGGAGTAGGAACTGGCAAACCACTCCAGTATTCCTTCCAAGAAAACACCGTGGACATGGGATCATGAAGAGTCAGTCACAACTGTAACAACACAGCACACACACATACTGTGTATTTTAACTTGCTAAGTTTTATTCGTTATCAGTTTCCTTTGTACCAATTTATACTCACTCTCTTTCCCCCCCCCATGCCAATAAAAGGAGGATGACGATGATCAATGTCATCAAGGTTTCAAGTTTATGCCGTTTCTTTCGAGTTATGTTGAGAACAAGAAAGAACATTTTCCCCTCCTTTCCTGAAGGAGGATGAAATACTTTCTTTCCACCTCAGGGATGGTGCTTGCATTTGCAAGGGTCTGTTTGTGCAAGTCAGAGCCATCGAATGGGTTGTTTGTGTCTTCTTGATCAACCTACCATTCCTTCCCTGCTTGCTGTGCATGTGCTTTGTTTAACCAGGTGTTCAGCAGATGTGCTTTATTTAACTAAGTGTTCAGCAGAGGTGTTCTGTAGAAATGGCAGATGGCTCAACGGGACAATATTGCTTCCCTTCCCCCTCTTCCACCAAAGCCGAAAATATATAGTTTGAGTTGGATGGATGGATTAACCAAGCTCTTCACAGAAGTCCTAGACTTGGAGTAACATAGTGAGCATCTCATCATTACTTTTAATGTCATTCAGTTTTTGACAAGACAAGATGCTTGTTTCCACAGTTTGTGTGAGAGAGGAAGAGGTACCTGATGACAAGTCTCACAAGTTTTCTCTGAGGATCAAGTGTGGAAAAAGTCAACCATGTGTTCTACCATTTATTCCCCAAAGAAATGGAGTATAAATATAACCACTAAATGTGCACAAGCTTGATAGGTGTCTTGTTCTTGTTGTTGTGTCTCATCGAATCCTTTCACACCTAAGGCAATCCTACAAATTTGTGGCAACCAAAAGGTCCTGCCTTGATCAACCTCATGCTTCTAGCCTCATGGCCACACCTTTCTTGATCAAGTCAAACCATCTCATGTTTGACCTTCCCTACATCTATGTAGGAAGGACAGATTTTGAAGCTGAAGCTCCAGTCCTTTGGCCACCTCATGAGGAGAGAGGAGTCCTTGGAAAAGTCCCTGATGTTGGGAAAGATGGAAGGCAAAAGGAAAAGGGACAACAGAGAATGAGATGGTTGGACGGTGTCATCGATGCAACCAACATGGATTTGACCAAACTCCGGGAGGCAGTGCAAGACAGAAGGGCCTGGCATGCTCTGGTCCATGGGGTCATGAAGAGTCGATCACAACAGAACGACTGAACAACAACATCTATGAACAAATAAGGAAGCTGGGGGGGGTAAAGAATGCTGACAAGTGGGGGGAATTTATATCTTTTAGAAATGTGGTGCTCAAGGAGAGTGTTGGAGGCCAGAAAGGCAAATAAATCAGTGCTAGTTTAGACTGAATTATCTCTTGAAACAAAAAATAAAGCAAAAGACCAAACTTGAGTTCATCATTGTACTTGTTACAATCTAGGTAATTAGCAGACTGGAATGGGATATAGACGACTTAACAAACACGAGTTTGCATTCCATCCTCATTCCATCTTGGTTTGTTATTGATTATTGGCTGTTAGACTTTCTTGAAGTGGGGAGAGTCTAGCAAAGGCTTAGAGGTTTAGTCTGTTAATCTCTTTGGAAGGACTAAGGAGGTACTACATTAGATCTCCTCCTGAAATCCGTGTTTGTTGACAAAATAAAGAAAGACACACACACAACACACCCCAAGCCAACCATACTGGCAATTTGTGTGAAATGTGGAATGTGTGGACTTGGTGATGCCATCCCGAGGGAACGGTTGAAGGTATTGCCTTGTCAAAGACCCACCGCCTCTTTGGAGAGGAATGTTATTGATGACCACTATTATCTCAAGAAACCCACCTCTGACTTTCCACTATCCAGCAGCGATTTGTTATCTCCCTGCTGGGGTGTTTCAGGATGTGCTTTTGGGAGGAGAAGAAAGACAGCTTCAGTGGATCCTAACCGGCAAAAAATTCCCTGCTGAGAGACCGGTGAGATAAGGCAGGTCTACATGTCTTATTTGTTTATTCTGCTGATCTCACCTCCCTAGTCTGTCTCAAGGAGGAAGAAAGAGAGCCCAAGAAGTCAAGCCGGGTCTGGTATTCGGAACTGATGGCATCACTCAGCATCCAGGGAGGCCAGGGTCTCTGTGGACAATTATCTGTCATTACAGTTCATTAAATGAACGAAGAGCCTCCGGTTGACCTTGCTTTGATGGGACACCCAAAGTTCTAAAGAAGATCTGCCCATCTTTTCATGACAGGAATCCTACCAGTAGGGTGTGTTTTTTTTTTTTTGGTTGACATCAACCAATTTTTAAATTGATTTTTTAATAGATTTCCTTGTTGATAACATCTCCAGTCAATTTTTTTGGAACCTTCAGTCGCTCACTGTTGGGGCACACATGGCTGTTTTTCTAACCTTCTCCCTGTATGTAACTCTGGTTGTGGAAATGGAATGAACCCTGGAGTATCATTTAATGAGCCGAATATGTTGATGTAAGCTGCACTGTGCCCATAGCTGACAGGAACTGAATGACCTGTTGGAATTAGCTATGATATGGCCTCTATCCATATGGCTGTGGTCATGTTGGTTTTAAAAGAGTGGGGAACATCACAGCCTACAATTGTTCATAAATTACAACACTCATCATCTATAAGCAGAACACTTTATAACCATTTTCTCTCTTTACCTAGGGCTGATAAAACTGGAATCCCCAAATATCCCAATTTTGTTTTAACACTTTGAATTTTTAAAAACATATTTAAAATTAAATTGTGATTTAAATCCATTTGGTTTTGAAAAATCATCAGTTTTTATCCACCTTGCTGCCCGCGCACATTTATGCAAGCATTCACATGAGGCAATAAGGAAGCTTCGAGTGCAGTATCTAATATGTAGGTAGATATTCTTCAGCTATACAGGGCAGAAGAGAACAAAATAAATTTCATCTAGTGAAAAATAAGACCTCGGAAGCCCAGCCTGTCGTGTTACTTAGGGCAATGAAGCTTTAAGGTTTTACCTCAACATCCCATATACGTTGATTAAATACCAAATAGATGGTGGCCATTTTTTTAAACCATCATTTACGGTATTGATTGGAAAGCAGTGCAACTGTAATAAAAGGGAGCCATTGATTTACTGTCCCTATTTGCTTATGGGCTTTTTAATTAATTTTATGCTTTGTTTCCTCTTTTTGTGGTTGTTTTTATAATATTTATGGTGTTTCCCTCCCCCCCCTTTCTCCCGTTCTCCTCCCCATCCTTGCAAACAAGACGAGCCTTCTACTGTGTGAACTCAGGAAGGAAGGACAGATCGAGGAACAAAGGAAAGAAAAGGTTGGGTGTCTACTGCCTCTTCTTGAAGACCGTCAGGAGCTACGGCAGGAATGGTTCATGAGGTGAGCAAGCGATCAGAGAGGAAAGCCTAATGGCTCCATCTTCTTTTAAGAACATTGCAATAAATATGACATGTTTTTCTGCAGTGGGGATGAAACATAACAAACAGCTTCGATGCTATTTTTGTGGTGTTAAACCTTCCAGGGAGTTGTATCTTTCCATGGCTGGAAAACCTGCGTCCAACTTTCAGTGCTTCCCTTGGCGCATGGAGGTCCTTGTGGACAGATTTCTTCTCCTCGGGTAGAAAGTTGGCACACCAACGAGGAGATGGGGGATAAAACACTGATGTCTAGCTTTTGATATGCAGCAGTCTTTTGTTGAATTGCGGAAGAGGTCAAGACGGGAAGTGAGGCTTCCATCATTTGTGGTTAATGATGCCTCTATATTCCAGAACTAGTCTTGTTCCAGGTTTTCAGGTCATCATTGGTCCATGGTTGGAACATCTTTCTCTTAAAATAGCCACCTGATTCCCTCAGGCCATGCTTCTTTTATGATGCCACACCAAGGGAGAGTAGGACATCAGCCCAGATGTTGGGAGTTCAATTCCCTACTGTGCGTCCTATGAGTAGAACCAGCCTGTGTAGCTTTGGGCAAGCTCCACAGCCCCAGGGCACACACACACACCCCGAAGAAGGGGGTGGTCAAGTACACTTTTGCATACTTTCTACTTGGAAAACCCTGAAAAGGGTCATCATAAGTTGGGAATTATTTTGTGACGGCGTGTGGTTACTATTATTAGGTATTTTTGCGAGTTTGCTTGTAATGCTGTCATGTTGGCTGTGCCTTGACAGGTGCCAGACTCGATGTTCCGTCGGGTCCTTTCCATCAATACTGTTCATGTCTTGTGGATGTTGGTGGCATTTTTTTTTAAAAAAAAAAACCCAGACTTTGGGGATTTTCCAACTCCGTATCAACAGGGGTAATTATCAGCTGGTCAGCTGGCCCAGCTCTGGCTCTGAATACAGGGAAGCAGATGCCAGTAAAATTAATGCGAATCCTACGGCTGGCACCGTCAAGTCCACGGATGGTTCCCTGGGAGTCCACATGGGTGTAGTGTGGGCTTCTGCCAGGATACACCAGGTGCGCCAATTTAGCCCTCGAGGCCACCATGATGTGGAAATACACTCTGGTGCCTTCTGAGAAGCCGTCACAGTGGTCAAAATATGACACAACAGCTCAGCTTGATGGCACAGCATGGATGCCCATGAAACCAGGAAGCCCCCTCTCTCTCACACACACACCTCCTGCCACATAGAAGAGGTGAGGACAACAGCTTTTGCTTTAGTAATATGAGTGTGTCCCTCAAGGAGCACAGTTCTGCCTCACTCTTCCACTCAGAAGTGAAGAGATACTGCTTTCAGAGCTTGTGGTCAAACTCCCCTCAACTTAGAGCACTTCAAATGATTTGTATCCTCCCTCCCTCCCTTGCATTTTTGTCTGCAATTATAGAATCATAGATTAACGGAGTTGGAAGGGGCCTCTCAGGTCCCACCTCCTACTCCATGCAGGAACACACAGCTAAGCAAATGTGACAGATGGTGGCCCAGTCTACTCTTGAATGTCTCCAGTGTTGGAACCCTCAGAACCACCCAAGGTCACTGTTCCATTGCCGTACTGCTCTAACAGTTGAGAAGTTTTTTCTGACACTGAGCCAAAATCTTCCTATGAGCCTATCTCTCATACTGCTCTAACAGTTGAGAAGTTTTTCCTGACACTGAGCCAAAAGCTTCCTATGAGCCTATCTCTCATACTGCTCTAACAGTTGAGAACTTTTTCCTGACATTGAGCTAAAAATCTTCCTATAGCTTGAGCCTATCTCCTAGACTCTGGGATGATCAAGAACATATCCTATACCTCCTATGTATGGCAGACTTTCAAGTGTTTGGAAAATGCTATCCTATCTCCCCCTCAATCTCTTTTTTTCACACCCAGCTCTTTCAGTCTTTCCTCATAGGGTTTGGTTTCCAGTCCCCTGATCATCTTTGTGATGAGCTCGAGCTCGTGGTGACTACGTGTTTACGGTATTGATTGAAAAGATCTCCATTTTGTTGCAAAACTCCCCTTTGGGGAGTTTTCATGGGTTGAAAATGACTCTCTTTTGGGGGGAGGGGCAGGCGGACAGATTTTTATTTTAATCTGGATTATCTATAAACCACAAAGCATGGACCTAGGAGCCCACACAGGGTCCCAGGGCAGACGTTGTCCATCCCCAATCTAATCTTCTGCCTCTTCACCGTTTTCCAGTTGTGCTCCACTCTCCCCTTTACTCTGAAGCTGAAGCCTGCGGCCTTATTTTCTCCTCTTTAGAACAAAAAATGTTAAATATTTGCAGGCACGGGAGTGGTGGGGGTGGTGGTGTAGAGCAGAACAGAGAGAAATGGGAGATGAGTGGGAGGGAGACGTCGGAGCAGACGAAAGGCAGGCCCCATTAAAACGGAACACCTGAAAGAAAGTTTTGAGAGCATGATGTCTTGAAAGCTTTAGAAAGACAATGCCTCCAGAGGATTAAAGGGCTGTAATCTTTCCCCTGCTTCACCTTGTTCCCCATGCTCTTTGATGTTTCCCATCACCGTTGACCTGAATTAAAGGGTCCCTTCCACTTATGGACTGCTACCATGCTCTGTGCTTTTTCCCCATCAAAAGTTCGGAGCAATGCCTGGAACAAGACCCAGACAAAAGAACATATTTTTTTCACCCAGCATGTTGTTAGTCTGTGGAACTCCCTACCACAGGATGTGGTGATGGCATCTGGCCTGGATGCCTTCAAAAGGGGATTGGACAGATTCCTGGAGTCAAAGTCCATCACAGGCTACAAATCATGATAGAGATGTATCATCTCCAGGCTTAAAACCTGGGTACTTCAAGGGCCAGATGCAGGGGAGTGGTATCAGGAGACAGGCATCTAGTCTCATGCACTCCCAGACACATCTGGTGGGGCCACTGTGAGATCCAAGAACCTGGACTAGATGGGCCTTTGGCCTGATCCAGCAGGGCTCTTCTTATGTTCTTATGTATGATCCTACTAGTAGCCATCGGAGGGTGGTGAAAGTTATAAAACGCCCACCACGATTCTGGCAACCCAGCCTGTATTTTAGAGCTCAGCCTATTGCGTACTTTGGAGTTACACAAGAAACAATATGCTCCGACAGGAAATAATTAGCGCCTGTCAGGGGCCAGACATTAGGTTATAGTATTTTTACTTTCAGCAAGCTATCAGGGGATCACATAGATGAGATAATAGATTTTTTTTGCCCCCTCCCCTCTCATTCTCTGTTCTCTTCTCTGGAAGTTAAATACGGATCACTCTAATTACCCTGCACCGCATATCAGAGGAGACTTATGAACAATGCAATGTTGAGGAATTTAGGTCAAGAAGATGAGAGGGGGAAAGCAGCCAGAGGTAAGAGGTGAGAAAAATTCATGAAATCTGTAAGGGTATTCTAGGTTCTTTATAGAGGTCTTAAGGCTTTCCCTCTGTCTTTCAGTGGGTAAAAAAAAAAATACAATGAAGGCACACACCTTGATAAGTCAAGTCCCTTCTGTCCTGCTCAGCTTTGTTAGCCAATAATGGATTTTGAGCCTCTGAAGGATTTCTGTTCCAGGCAGCGATCATGACTAGAACATGTTTTCAAGTCTAGACAGAGGCTCAGAAGGGATCAGGAGCACATTTTGGGCCAGACTAGCACCTTGGAGAGTTCCAAGGAAGGACCAGAAGTGGAAGAACCCCTTTCAACCCAAAGCTGAATTTTGTTTTCCCCGACTCTTTCTTTGGGGGCCACGTTCTTCTGGCAGGCGAGAGGAAAATGCAGAAAAGTGGGACCAAGCCGAGGAGTGTGTTTTAATTTGAAGCTGTTACTGGGAGGAGCTACGTCTCAGGGAAACATCTCAACGTCTTCTAGAACGGGCGGAACACTACACAAGGCATGGGGTTTCCACCTTGAGCTAGGAGCAGTAGTTATGCAAAATATGAAGGAAAAGTGGGAAAGTGCTCCATGCAATACTGTTTTTTTAATTATCGGAAATCATCTTGGGTTTTATGTTACTTGTCGTATAAGATGCTAATTCCAATTTATCTCGATCTGATGATATGTCCATTTTGGAGCTTGAGAGAGTTCCTTTATTCTTTCTCCCCTCTCAGATTCCCACAGTCACCATGGCCACTGAGTGTTGGAAGGAGGGAGGGAGGGAGGGATGAATGAGTGTGAGAATGAACAAACAAACAAACAAATAAATAAATAAAGCAAGCAAGCAAAAACAAACAAACAAAAGAACATTAGATCATAAGAAGAGCCCTGGTGGATTAGGTGAAGGGCCCATCTAGTCCAGCTTCCTGTATCTCACAGTGGGCCCACCAGATGCCTCTGGGAGCACATGAGAGCACTAGATACCTATCTCCTGATGCCACTCATAGAATCATAGAGCTGGAAGAGACAGATGGCATCCAGCCTCTGCTTTGTTTTCAAAAACAAAATTAGCAAGACAAATAAACAGTTAAGATGCTAAAGCATCTCTCTCAATGCGGCACAGATCTTTGTGTTTCTGTGTGTGTAGGTTTTTAGTGTGGGATTTGTTCATAGGTTGGAAATATTTGTATGCTTATTGTATAGAATCATAGAATCGTAGAGTTAGAAGAGATCTCAAGGGCCGTCCAATCCTATCCCCATCACATTATTTCTGACAGATGGCCATCCAGCCATTGCTTAAAAGCCTCCAAAGAAGGAGACTCCACCAACCTCCGTAGCAGCATATTCCATGGCCAGACAGCTCTAACCATCACAAAGTTCTTCCTAATGTTCAAATGGAATCTCCTTTCTTCTGGTTTGAAACCATTGCTCTGAGTCCTAGTCTCTGAGTCCCATTCCCCTGCAGCTGGCATTTTGAGGTACCCTCCGTTTAACCCTGGAGAAAAGATGTATCCCCACCATGGTTTGTCATCTGTGATGGACTTTTCCTCCAGAAGGAAGGACAGATGGATGGATGCATTTATCATGTTTGTGGTCCACAATCCACTACACTAGGTGGTGGAAGGTAGATGCAAGGCATCCTCTAGAAACGATGGCTCTTAGGATACAAAGATGATTAATCTTTCCAGTCCTTGTTGGCTGGAAAGCCATCTTGGTTTCTTAGCAGTCCAGTACACAGAGAGATAGCCGTTGGATGATGAAGCAGTGGGATATAATTAGGCTGGGAGGATGTGGGTATGCCGCGAGTGTTAACAGAATCAACTAAAACGTTCCTCGAGGCTGCCGTTTGTTTATTCTGCCAGATAGGGTCTGATGGACAGATTGTTAAAGGGCTTCTCGGCCCTCCAAAGTGACCCCTTCTTGACCTCTGCGTGCCAAGGGTCATCTTTCTCTTAATAAAGTAAAGGCGAGCTTCTTAACATCCTACTGTAGAGTCAAAAGCTAAAGGGCAGTGAATTTTCAAGCCAGCCGGGCAAAAACAAAAGGGGATCAAGAGCTTGTGGGCTCTTAGGGTCACTGTCTGATAATGAAAATTATTACCCAAGTGTAGGGATGTTGGACTGCAATAGGTCAGCCCTGGGAGGCGGGGTGGAGACTATTGCGTTTGATAAATGAAGTGTGAAGCCGCCCATCTGGCTCGGGACAGCTCTCTCTGTCTGTCTCTCTTTCTCGCTCTGCTTCGGCCAAAGGGAAGCATTTAAAAAATAGCCACGGTACATATAGACTCAGCGACCCATAAGAGGAGCTGGAATAGATTAAGAGTTCATGGTGACCGTGGAAGAAAAGGGTTACATGACAAAGGAGACAAAGAGAAGGCAGCTAGGTGCTGCTTAATGTCTCCGTGCTTAAAAAAGAAAAAGATTATTTATGAAACTTATGTAGTGCAACTTTACCCACATCTATTCAGGCTCCAGTGCCATATGCGAGACCTGCTCCTAGGAATGGGCGGAAACGGGCTGCTGCTTTTGTGTGGTACAGGGCTCTGTTTTAATCACAGAGTGTAGTTTCACTGTTCCGTTTTGTCCACGGAGGGCAAAATCCACACATTAAGAGACGGAGCACAATTTATTCCACCATTGTGACTACGAAAGAAGCAACGCACATATATGGGAAGAAATTTTGCCCATAGTTTTTCAGTTGTGCATACGGGTAGACGACATATTTTGCGTAGGGGAGAGACGTTGACTTGGGAGAGGAAACTTGGATTAAATTGTGTTCTTTGTACACTAGAATGGTGTGTCTTGGATTTTAATCTGGGAGCCGTCTCTGTGTGGTAGAGCCAGGATGTGACACTAGGTCTCAGGCTGGTGATGGATTCCATTAAGAGGGAATTCTCAAGTAGCGCTGGTTTTGAATAACAGGATTGGGTTGGTATTGTAAACACAAGGAACATCTAATAAAAAAGCAATGGCCCAAAGCGAATAATTATTCCTTTTAGTTCATTCTGTATGTCAGGAGGGAAAGAGTGTTAATTGATTTGGGCTATTGATTCTGAACAGGATTCAATCTGATGTCCCTGCTTAGTTGAAATGATACAATGAAAACTATCAGCTACCCATGGTGTTGCATATGAATCTGAATACACATCAGTGGTTTATAGATTTGGGTTCCCACTGCAGTAGTCAAATCTTTAAGTTCAGAATGCTGCATGGAAGAGGATGTTGACAACATTAAAACACCTCTCTGTGGAATTTAAGAAATGGTTAAATAAAGAATTTGAGTTCAACACTTCAGTCCAACAGATTCCTTGCACACAGAATTTGGGGGACAGAGGTATACTTGCAGTTGTAAATGCACCAACGTTGCTTATCATCTAGGCTTGAGATGTGGTTCATAGCTGCTTTGTGTCTCTCTTTTATTTTTCACTTGTCAAAAGCCTTTGAATTTAGGCCAGGTGTCACAGAATTGTGGCATTTGTGACCCAGAAAACCTGAAAAATCCCATCCCTAATAAGTTGTATTTTGGTTCAAAAAGCTCCTATGATCATAGGAAGCTATTTCATATTGAGTCAGATCCATGATCCAGATAGACCCAGTATGGTCCATTCTGACCAGCGGCAATTCTAAGGTTACAAGCAGGATTCTTCACTATCTGTCCCTGGAGTTCATTAACATACTCTGTTGGTCTCTCATCTGGGTGTCAACCGGCCCTGATCTTGCTTTATTCAAATAACCAATTTATTCTGAGATATGTGAGGTCCTAGGAGGTCTAACGTGGATATGGCACACCTGTTCGTTCCAGCACTCGGAAAGTTTCACGTGAATGTGACCCTTAGACTTTGGCAATCCAGGATATTTGAAATATCCATGTAGAAACCAGGATCTATGTGACTGAATATGTAAATAATACTTATAGGGGACAGAGGAGGAAGGATAACTGTGTACCAAGCAAAACAGGATAATTCCACAAAGATCTCTTTTAATAATGTTTAAAAACAGTCATGTAATACAGCAAGGATTCTCTATTGATGCATTTTTTATTGATTTGTTATCTTTTTCATAGCTGTACCCTTCTTTCAGAACAAAGCTGTCTTTATATTTATACAGTACATTTGTTTCTGGGCCGGTAGGATCATGGATAAAACGTTTCCACAATGCCTATGAGTTATATCAGCTTTCTGCCCGATGTTAAGGAGAGATAAGTGTACTTTGAATGCCCTCAAATTTGTCTCTAGCTGCCGTGTTAAGTCCTTTAATCAGAATGATTTTTGACCACCATGGTCAAGGTTGATTTGGAGAAATGCCCTGGAGAGAAAAAGGTTAGCTATTTGTCCGCCCCATAATGGATTAATCGCTAGCTGTACAGTGTGTTTATCTTAAGAAGACAATTTACCACACATGAAGAGTAGTAATTTTATTTTATACTAGGGGTGTCCCCGGTGTATCTTACTTATTTCCTTTGCCATATATTTTCTCAGTTATAGATAAAGTTTAAATTCAACTGTCAGTTTGGGGAAGTGGTTGAGGACCACGGCGGTTTATTAAGTGGTTCTCACCTATAGGTGACACTGTTCTATCATTTCTTAAATTGTTTTCCAATATATTGAACAGACACACACACACACACACACACACACACACACACACACACACACACACACACACAGTCTGTGAGATGAGATATTTAGTTCAACTGTTTTGCAATGAGTTCTCCTCCTCCTCAAATACTTCCATTTCTTTTCATCTTTTGCTAATTAAGAAGTGTTGAAACATCCACAGGGAGCTGGGACAATAGAGGCAGATATTCAAAGATAGGCGAGCTGAGTTCAAATATTGGGTAGAACATGAATGCTCCTGGTGGTGACAACTTGATTCTTCAGGGTTGATTCCTTGAACCATCGTGGTCCTCATATTTTTAGGGTTGCCATAGGTCGCTGATTACTTGATGGGATATATATTCACATGTAAACATGGAGTCTATTTCAATTTTAGAGCATTATTTAGATTGTTATATAGTCATTCTTAAGATAATTTTTCTAAGACAAGCAGGGTGAGGAATATATCAGTTGCACATCTCGGTTGACATCCAAGATGGCTAGCTATCGAAAGGCTCATGGATGTTGCAGTGGATGGCACTTCAGTGCAGAGAGAACTCATTCCCATCTTAATAGTCTCTAGACTCTAGGTTGAGTTGCTTCTTTGTCTATGTAATTTGGAAGAAAGGATGTTTGCCAACTTGCCCCTCCTTGTACATTCCCTGTGCTGGTCCCTCAGGAGCACATTTCTGATGGTCCCCTGAGAAAGTTCCAAAAATGGGTAATGGAAAGGTGTCTCCCTCAAATTCTGTTCCGCTCACAGAACATATGCTAGGGATTTATTCTGGCTCCAAATTCCCAAAGTTTTGATTCTCTTTTCTAGCATTCTTCAGACTCTTCTCAGCTCAGATTTCCATTAAACAAAGCCTCCTTTGTCTTGTCTACATGATGCCATCCTGGTCTTGACTGATTTTAGAAGCTAAGTGGAGTCTGATTTGGTTGCTCCTTGAGAAGGAACCACCAAGAATTTCCAGGCTGAGTCATAGAAGATTCCAGGTTGAGTCAAAGAAGGTTCATCATTGAAATTCAACCCAACCTCTGTTTTATTTGTTTGTTTTGGAATTCCACAAGAAGCCAGCTTATGAATGTCAACATCCTTAAACTGTGTCCAGATGGCACTTTGAATTTTGGAGTTCTGGCCTTGAGCCAACCGTCACTTTCTTGCATCCTGGGATGGGAAGTCTTGGAGCTTGTAACTTCTTGGAGCTTTGGAAACTATAACCCTTAGACCTGATGCAGCTGCCAAAACACTCGGTGATCTAGAAGCTGATCTCTGCCCACTTTTGAGCTGGTTGGTTGTTTGATCACCTGGTGCTGCCAGAGAAGGAACCCAGGTGGAAACCCAGAATGCATTGGAGCATCAGAAGCCAAAGGTTCAGTACCTTGGAGAGTTCTGAAGGAGCAATGTGCTGCAACACCTTTGAAGCTGGGGGCAGAGGTGGTCAAAGTACAGTCCGTGGCATATGTGTGTGTGAGAGAGACACCCCCCAAGAACCCTCATTGAACGAAACCTCCAAACGCCATGCCTGTTCTCCCTGCATAAGGTTTTTACCTGGAAGGATTTGACAAGGGTTTTTTCCTCCCGGAAAAAAAAAGGCTATCTCCAATCTTGAGCCCCTTATGAATGGCCCCCCCAAAACCTAAACTAGAAACATGTGTCCAGACTCTTCTGATTTTACACCTTTAGATGTTACCTGGCATTTCTACTCTTGTATGCACCACACTAGGCTGTAGAGGCAACCATTTATTCCTCATTTCTGCTGAATTTGCTTGCCTCTGGTCAAAACTAAGATCTTACATTGCTGGAGGACCAGAAGACGTGATTGCGTTTCACATACTTCCATCCGTGAAGAACAAAAACCCTTCTGCCACTTAATAAGACAGCCCAAAACCAAAGTGAATCTTTGGGACCTAAGACATGCACTGACATGGTCCAAGAAAGCATTTCACTTAGGATTTGTTTTGTCCAACTAAATGTCTACGTGCATTGGCTGCATGTTGTTTTCGTCATCTCTTTGTTGCTTTTGCACCCTGCCTTTCTATCCAAAGATAAGACTCCAGGTGTCTTACAGGCTTATTAAAAGAAGACCACTCACTGGTGTTGAGGGGAACTTTGGAGGGCCGTGGTTCCCCTTGGCTCTGAAAAGGACACCGTTTGTAGAGACAGTGAAAGATTTAGTCAGGTCTCCCCATTTATCAGGGGTGTCCTTGGTAGCAGATGTTGAGATACGGCCACGTTTGATCCATATGCCTCTTCCCAGCAGACGCACAACCCTGTTCCTCTGGGACAGGTGGCCAGTCCCGATCAGAAATGTGTACGTCAAAAAGGGACTCTAATGAACCCCCGGAAAGCACAGTGTGTGTGAGATTTGTGTGAGTGCGGGGTGTTTTGGGTTGTGATATCGTACGTTTCCTCCTTTTAATTTCCGCTTTCGCTATCAATTATGCCATGTGCTTCAACCCAGTTGGTGCTACCCTTCCCAGCGTTAATTATAACCTACAAGAACTGTTACGGTTAATTTTATGGCAAGCATATTGTCTCTTCAAGGCTGGAGAGCGGCTCATAAATTATCTTGAAGGTAAAGCGGCAACTTGGGGGACTAGTTAGGAAAATTCCATCCATCTCGCTTAGGAGGTGCAGCTGCTGCTGTCAGCTGCGTGGCTGTTCCGTTGTGAAGGAATTACGGCGGGTCAGGTTTAAGAGGTACAGCCCGGGCTGTCACTGCAGAGGAAAGCTGTCCTGGCTCTGTCAGGCAAGTACCTTCTGCTGGTCCCAGGTGGCTTCGCTTTTCAAGCCGTAAAAGGCAGGCTGGTGCAGGTGGACGGTCCCTGAGCTGTCTCTATTCATTACTTTACAGAAACTTGTTTTAGGTAGGCAGGTAAGGAGACCTTTCCCCTTGCTGTTCTTCAGTGTTGTCATGATGGTTAGAAGCACCGTCTCAGAGCGCAAGAGGAGGAGGGAGGGAGGGGGGGTGATTAACTTGGTGCCGTCGGACGCCGGCCCTTATGCATCGGAGAGCGGGGTGTGTGTGTGTGTGTGTGTGTGTGTGTGTGTGTGTGTGTGTGTGTGTGTGTGTGTGTGTGTGTGTGTGTGTGTTTGTGTAAGATCCTGGCTTGCACGGAGGGGGAGCTTGAAGGCACAAACGATTTAGGCTCGTCAATACCAGCACAGATGTGCACCCACACTGTTAGAGCAAGCCACTGGTCTGTAAAATCATTGTTGGTTTAATTGTAGGGAGAATCAGTTTGAAGGGTAAGGGAAGAGAGCGGGGAGGGGGGGAGGCGTCTGTTTGCCTTTATTTTTGCACACCTCGTTGGGCAGGGTGCCATCCCAGCGCAGAGCACTTTGCGGTAAGTGTGATGTGTTAAATAAATTGAGCGTGGGTTTTATATTTGGATCAGCCTGGGTCAAGCGAAGCCTTTCCATCCTCTGCCTTGGTTGCATCTTGGAAGACACGCAGGCTGTTCCGCCTAGGTGTCGAACGACCGGGCGTGTTCCTTTCTCAGCTCCAACTCCTTCTCTCAACTTTTCACTTGCTGTTCCTGGTGATTTAATAGGACGCTTGCTGTAGGGGTTAACTACACAGCAAGCGATGCTATAAATAAAAGATGGGTTTGCAGTCTGCATTTATAATATGAAATTAATTAAATCATTCTGGAATAATGATGGAAGACGTTATTAGTTTGTCTATGCAATACTTTTAAACTTTAGAACGTCCCACCAACGCAGCTTGTGAACGCAAAGGAACGTGAAGCCAAACATGGAGCACATGTCCTTCTTGTCCTGGTAATTATATCACAGATTTCTTCAAAGATATGGCTTCTGGGCACCTTTGTTGGTTTAAATTAGCAATTCCGATTGGACCCCTTTATGTGGAAAATTAAAAGACATACTTGCATACCACCCTAAAAAAAGGAGTATAATCTATTAAGGAGTGATTTCTCCACCTATCTGCCCCTACTCCTTTTTTTTTTTTTTAAAAAAAAAAATCCCCTCTTTATTATTTACAACCAAAAAAAGGTAACATCTTCTAATTTTCAGGGAAGTAGCCATGTTAATCTGTTCCAGCAAGTTTTTTCTTCTTTCAAACTATTCTATGTCAAATGTGCTACCATGGTGTCCTCAAGATGTTGGGTTACAAATCCCCTAATCTCCACTCACAGTATGGGATTTGTTTGGGATAGTGGGACTTGTAGTCTATCCAATCAGAACAGAGCTCTTTGGGGCTTGTTGTTCTTGTTGTACATGGTGAACCAGAATACAGTTGTATGTCTGATCTTGTATTGGTCTCTTGTGGCACATCCCCTACACTTGATGATCATTTCTAGATAGTTCCTTTCTGCATTTCTGAGTGTCCATCTTCTGATTGGCTGCCGTCTCCATTTGGACTGATCACCTAACCAAGGTACAGAAGGACCCCCGTATGCACCAATTCATTAACCACTGATTCAGTTATCCACGGTTGGCAGAGGAAAAAATTAAAGAAATAATCCAGCCACCTCAAAGCAAGCTACTGTCACAAACAGCAACTTTAAAGCATGCTACTGGCAAACCACTCCAGTATTCCTGCCAAGAAAACTCCATGGACGTGGGGTCACAAAGAGTCGGTCACGACTGTAACGGCACAACACACACAGACACACACACACACACACACACACACACACACACACACACACACACACACACACACACACACACACACACACACACACACACGAGTCGTAAAACAGCAACTGTAAAGCAAGCTACTGTCACAGACAGCAGCCGTAAAGAAAGCTACTGTGGCAAAATAGCAGCCATAAAGCAAGCTACTGTCACAACCATTCTGTCTCTCCATATTATGTCAATAGCTTCTTGTTTGCAGTACACATTGGAAGAATCAAGAGTCAAGGTAAGAATCAAGAGTCATGATCCACAAAGTCAAAGGCTTTGGTGTAGTTTACAAAGCATAGATTGATTTTCTTTTGAAATTCTTGGGTCCACATCAGAAGCCAATATTATCAGTTTGGGGCAGGTGTATACAGTATGTGTTGTGTGTGTTGTGTCGTTACAATCATGACCGACTCTTCGTGACCCCATGTCCATGGAGTTTCCTTGGTAGGAATACTGGAGTGGCTTGCCAGTTCCTACTCCAGGCGCCTACAGCACCTGGTATTCCTTGGTGGTCTCCCATCCAAGTACTAACCAGGGCCGACCCTGCTTAGCTTCTGAAATGAGGCAAGATTGGATGTGTTTAGGGCACCTAGGCAGCCCTATACAGTATACTAGATCAGTTTCAAGTCAGTTCATTATGAGCTACATCAGTGCTACTTGGCTGCACTTTATCTCTGTATCTGTGTGTTTAACTGAAACTGCCTTGTTTATGCTGTCCAAAAAATTACTTGGCGATCAGTAGCTAAATGTGCTGTGCTGAGTTAGGCTGCCGGAAGGGATCCAGCAGGAAATGGCTGTCATCCTATTCTCCTCATTAAGCCTCCCTGTAATTCAGTAGCTGGCTTTTTGTCTGTGGCCTTGATGGTTAAGGAGACCACTAAATAAATGAGGATTATTTTCAAATTAACACACCAAGTGCAATGCTGCTCTCTGTCTATTTTAAGCCTCATCTAGATTGTACTGATCCTATGGCAATGCTGTTTTGGGAGCTAGAATTTGTGGTTTTAATAAATAAATAATAAATAAATAGAAATCATAAATAAAACAAACAAATAAGCACAGGGTTAATAGGAAACTGTAAAGAGGCCAAGGCATACTGGAGAATGGTAAAGTTATTTATAGAAAGATTTTTGAAGATTAAGTTAGAGCTTAGACCAGATTTTTTTCTATTAAATATAGTAGATATTAATATCTCATATGACCAGAAATATGTACTTCATCATGTAATAGTTGCAGCAAGGATACTGTATGCGAAATTTTGGAAACAACCAGAAGTGCCAACAGAGAGAAACTTTCATGAAAAGATAAGAGAATGTATCGAAGTCGACAGGCTCTCCAGATTTCTAAAGGGAGACTACAAAGAGATTTCCAAAAAAAGATGGCAAGAAGTAACAAACTTATTGGTATTGTGATACTATTTGGTGATTCGTTAATATGCTTAATTATTATTTTTGACTTGATATATTCAATGCAATTTTTATAGTGTATCCCCCTCCCCCTTACTCCCTCCTTCTCCCCAAAAACCAATAAAATTCTTTAATTATTAAAAAAAAATAGGAAACTGCTTACCCATGTGAAACATGTCCACTGTTCAGTGATATATGTGCGCAGATGAATATTTTCAGGGAAGAACAGGGTGCATGGGTTGGGTGAGATGGAGAAAGGCGGACAGAATGCAATCGGAGGAAATAATAGACCAAAGAGGGAATGTTTCCGAAAAGCTCTGTTGTATTCTTTTGCATCAACAATCCAGGAAAAAAACAACAACTGCATTTTCAAGGTAGGGTCAGTATGAGGTCAAAAATGCATTTGGGGAATTGCCTTTATGGAAAGAAACCTGGGTCCTGGGAGAACTTCCATTGATTGCCCTGCAGTCTTGGTTTTATTTTATAGGATCTTATTTATGCACTTGCAGATTGCAACACGGAGATCTTTCCTGACATTTGCCTCTCACTGCCCCTCCCCCACCCTACCCTGTCAGCAAAACAAAACAAAACAAACAAACAGGCACTTAAGATATGGGCAAAAAAAATCTCCTTTTATGCTAAATGGACATATGCAATATTTATCCTGTAGGTTTCCTGGAAAGGAATCTTCAGACTAAATGTGGATCCATTTCATTATAAGTGGTATCATTTATTTTGAATTCTGAGATCCTGTCCAGCCCAAGGTGATTTTGGCTTTTTGATGGATGAGGTGCACAGGGCACATCTGAATCTACCTGGCAATTAAGATCGAGCCAGGGGGTCCCTTTTGAAAGAGCCATTCCTCAAGGAAGTGAGAGGGATGGCTTGTAGACACAGGGCCTTCTCGGCAGCTGCCCCCAAGCTATAGAATGCCCTCCTGAGTGAGACCTGCCTGGCACAGACACTGATAACATTTCAGCGCCAGGTAAAAACCTTCCTGTTACAGAAGTTTTTTAATTGATGTAATATAGCTTGTGAGTCCTGATGCCAATTTTAGTGTAATGTTTTTATTGTTGTTTTTTAATTATTTATTGGCATTTTGATGTTTTAACTCTTTTAATTCTTTTTGATTGTAAGCTGCCCAGAGACCTTTGGGTAGCGGGCAGTATATAAGATGTAAAAATAAATAAAAATAAAATAAATTAATTAAAATAAAAAAAGGAAGAGGATAAACAGCTGCTCTTTGAAATGTTGAAATGTCACCTGGAGGCCAACCCACCAGAGCATTGCAGGCAATGTCACTCCAGGTGGCCACATGTAGAGAAGCCTGAAAAACAAGCACTAGGATTTGGGCCTTCTCCGTGGTCGCCCTGCCACTGTGGAATCTGCTTCCAAGTGAGATTTGCCTTGCAGAGTCCCTGCCTGCTTTTAAGAAAGTAGTTAAAACGCTGCCTTTTTGAGAGGTGTTTGGCGACTACCTATAGTTTTTTTGTTTTTTTGGGGGACCAGTAAAATAAGACTGCCTGCCAATTTTGTTATGAATGTGTTTTTTACTATTATGTTTTGTGGTTTTGACTCTTTTTTCTTCTTTCACTTTCACTTTCACTTTCATTTTTATTGTATTGTATTGTATTTTTATTTTTATTGTATTGTTGTAAACCACCCGGAATTTGGGTTAGAAGACGGGTGGTAAATAAATAAATAAATAAATAAATAAATAAATAAATAAATAAATAAATAAATGGGTATCGTGAAGTCAATTCTGACTTACGGCGACCAGTTGCAGGGTTTTCTAGGAAGACAATACAGAGAAGTGGTTGATCATTCTCTTTTTGTACTGGTTGCAGGTCTCTTGGGACTGCAGTTTGACCAAGGCCACCCAGGTTGGCTTTCCTTGCAAGAAACACAATTGGGGGAGGGAATCGAACCTCCAACCTCTGGCATCCCAGCCAGGAACTGACACCGCTGGTGCTGTCGAGCCAGACTCTCAGAAGTAAATCTCGCAGAATACAGTGTGACGTCCTTCCTAAGTGAGCGTGGGTAGGGTTGCAAACAAAACTCCACTGAATGTCTTGATGGATGTGGTGCTTTGAGCCTCTGCGGGCGGCTGCTCTGGATTGTGTTTCGGAGAGGAGAAAGACACTTTCAAAAATAATGATAAATTACCCATGACAACTAATTTTTACCTGGATCAAAGCCTTTGTGGGTTTTTCGTCACACCCCTGCGAAATTAATCATAAAAGGGAACAGATTGCTTTGTGTTTGATCTTCAATAGGCTTTTAAAATTCATAATTGCAATTTTAAAAATTAGAGACATGTGTAAAGCATGAAACAGATCAGGTCATTTTTTTTTGCAAATAAATTGAGATGATTTCTGTTCAATCACCTACTGTAAGTTCTCAAAGTCCAAAACCCAATGACAGCTGTTCACGCAAACAGAGTACAGTTCCATATAGCCATCTAATAGACACACATTAGTTCTCCTTATCTTCCCATTTTATTTTGTCAGAGATTCCGTTGTTGATGTTGAAGATTTGACTAATGATCTGAGCTGCCTAGATGCCCTCAGCACATCGGATCTCACCTGATTTTGGAAGCTAAGCAGGGTCGGCCCTGGTTAGTACTTGGATGGGAGACCACCAGGGAATACCAGGTGCTGTAGGCGCCTGGAGTAGGAACTGGCAAGCCACTCCAGTGTTCCTGCCAAGAAAACTCCATAGACATGGGGTCACGAAGAGTCGGTCATGACTGTAACCACACAGACAGACAGACAGACAGACAGACAGACACACACACACACACACACACACACACACACACACAGAGAGAGAGAGAGAGAGAGAGAGAAGGATGAGGCTTGTCTAGTTGCCTGTAGATACCAGAAAATATTTTCCCCACTTCAATTACAGTTCTTAGAACCGCAACCAGAACTGGGCACTAAACTCTGCAGGTACTTGGTTAGTGTTTGAAACAGTTGGCTTGGTTCAAGTGATATTCGTAGTTATCCATCGTTCCTTTCCTTGGGAACAGTTTGTCAAGGCCAACCCACCAGATCTCATTTAGGCCTGGTTTTGGTCTACCAGCAGCTTAGCTGCATAAAATACTTCAGCGGTGGCTGCTTTGAAGCCATTGATTTGATTCTGCAAGGAAGGACTGGTCAACCACTTCCTAAGCACTTTGTACTGAAAGGGTCGCTACGAATTGGAATGAACTTGGGAGCACGTAATTGTTACTTATGATCCTTTGCTGTATTTTGACCTCAAACACGTGGTCTACTTGAAAGTTGCATTGTTTTCTTTTTAGCAGAAATGTGATTTTGTTTTTGTTTTTCTGCACTTCCCATCCACATAGGAATTTCACCTGAGCAGGAAACAAAGAGTTCCCTAGTAGCCCCAGGACAGAAACAGGAAGCTCAGTTTGGAGTTAGGCCTAGCTAAAGTTCAAAGCCTTCCAAATTAGGCCCTTTCTCCCGGTCAGGTCACGTTTAGCAGCCTACAAGGTGTATGTAAGCCAGGTAGAACTCCCAGAGTGAGGAACTATGGGATTTGCAGACCAAGAAATGAACAAAAATCTGCATTTTAAAAACTATAACTAGGTTAGGCTGGAAAACAGCACGCAAAGCCTTGTAACTCCTCAAA
Source organism: Phrynocephalus forsythii (assembly GCA_029282475.1). Taxonomy (NCBI): domain Eukaryota; kingdom Metazoa; phylum Chordata; class Lepidosauria; order Squamata; family Agamidae; genus Phrynocephalus; species Phrynocephalus forsythii. The sequence goes on from JAPFRF010000013.1 coordinate 5,148,594, forward strand.
GACTCCTTCTGTGCCTATTCAAAGCAGATACTATTTGTTTTTAAAAGTGCCACAAGATTCTTGGCTGTGAAAATATGTTGAAAAGATCATTTCTCATTTCCTCTGTTGGCAAGACAATCATCAGCAATAGATAGATGGGGCAGGGGAGAGGGAGATTATTAATGCAGGCGTAAGTGATTATGTGATGTACATTTTTCCTGCTTCTGGGTTAGGAAATACAAGCTGCCTCACCCAGGTCCATCTGTATACCCCAACGAACAAGCTTAAGTATGACACTTTCCATTGTTCGTGGGAAAGACATTGGATTTGTTTTACACTGGGGGGAAGAAAAGAAACATATTTTCCTTTTTTTTTTTTTTTTTTGAAGATCATATGGGATGCAAGATTTTTTTTTAAAAGCCACCCCAATATTTCACATGAGAATTGTGCAGAAATGTGTGCATAGCAGAAAAGATCATGCTTTTTATAAGGAACTAAATCCACACCCACAGATGGCACTGCTCAGGTGTGATTTTAATTATGAAGTAGAGCAGAGTGTAGCACGGTAGGCAGTCTTCTTAATAAACATCCTCAAGCTTTGGTCTCTGTGTTTTTTTAAACAGCCTTTTTATTGAGTGATTATTTTCTTTTCTTTTCTTAGTTCTCCCTCTTTTCTCATTCTCCACATCCCACCCACCCAAAGCTGCTTTGAGGTGATAAAATGGACTACAAAGTCAACGTGAGAATTGAGTTGATCACTGTTTTCTGAATGGTGGAAGAAACGGTTTTAAGGTGTTTATGATTGGTTTTGAACCCAACTTCCCCATAACGATGAGTGTTTGCGAATAAAACAGATCTAAGCGTTCTTGATAGCTGAAGAAAGAGCCTACATTTGTGAAATACTGTATAATTAAAGATAAAACATTTGAATCTCGTTTCGATATAATCTAACCTGCCCTGAGATCTGGAGATAGAGGATGACCTAGAAATCCATCACAGAGGGGAAGTCAAACAGGAGAAGGGTAGACACATGCTTTTAACAGTCTGGTTGAGTTTGAGACATGGCATATAACATTGCATTGACAAACATTATCAGAATGAAAATAAGATAATCAAGTTATTCAGTTTTGGAATTTCTCCATTCTGATTTGGAATAGTAAAGTACAAGACACTGCATTTGACAATCCTTTAACTGCATAATCTATCTAGATCAGTGTTTTTCAACCTTTTTTGGGCAAAGGCACATTTGTTTCATGAAAAATATTACACCACCATTAGAAAATGTTAAAAAATTAACTCTTTGCCTATATTGACATTTAAAGTAATTCAATAGAATCAAATTGTATTTTATAATTACTTTATTATGAAATACAGAAAATTATAAAATACTTTATTCAGTGTGGGCCTGTTTGGCTGAACAGACAGATTTTCCAATGGCACACCAGGCAGGATCTCGAACACTAGTGTGCCGGAAGGAAGGAATATAAAATATTATTTAAGGAATTTGTACAGACATTGTTTTGAACTATAAAATTTGATAGATAGATAGATAGATAGAAGGAACTGAAGATAGATAGATAGATAGATAGATAGATAGATAGATAGATAGATAGATAGATAGATAGATAGATAGATAGATAGATAGATGGGGCACAGGAAAGATGCTTTAGGACTATGATGGAAGGTGTGATCCAAATTCTTATAAACAATATAAATTGCATGGCAAAGAATTATTGAATTAGTTGTGTGCTGATGATTTTTACCCTAAGAAAGTATGCATTGCAAGGTGTCCCTGCAACTTACATGAAGGATGAGATGCAGGTTTTTGCAAGAAAAGCAGAGCAGCTGCAGAGACAAAGGGAGACACATTTAAAGTGCAGAAACAAAGGGGGGGGGATGTCATTTCAAACCCCTGGTGTTCTGTGGTCTTTCCTAGAAGAAGCCAACAAAAGTATGGGCCCTATGGTTGAAAATTGGTTATGTATCCCAACAATGCAAGTCCATCTCTCCCTTTTTCGGAGGGCATCATGTGAGGCCCTCCGTATCTTGACATACTTAATTATCCATGGATAATGCTTTCCCGGAGTAGTCTCGATTGGCTGGCCAACCTCACGATGGAGGCCTTATTAAGTGCGTGGAGACCCAGGTGCAGAGCACCTATGCACTCGTCCCAACCGAAGCCAAACAGCTGTGTTGTCCTTGTCTCATGATGCATCACGCAGAGAGTCTTGTTTATTATCAGAAGAGCTAATGATGCAAGTGGAAACTTTTATTTTGTCCCCCACCCTGGCACCTTAATGCGGCAATATATTTGCCGTTAGATACGTTCACTTGGCTGCTGTAAGTAATTTATCTCTCCCAGCACCGAACCGTTTCGTTCATCTAAGGCTGTGGCTCCGGGCTTCATTCTCTTAATCCTGACTCATTTGCTGCGTTCGTATTCCCCGAATTTTTGGTTCCTTTTCTCTCTCTCCCCCTTTCTTTTTGTTAAAAGAAACCAAAATGTGGCTTTAATTATACTCAAAACATAATAGCACTCCACCATTTAAAAAGAGAGAAAGAGGGAAGTTTTCCTGCTTGGTTTTAGAACATTCTGAAATAGTGATTATATTCTTTTTAAAAAATAAATAAATAAATCTTGATTATTATAGCCAGCATTTGCCATTTTATAATTCTGAAGATGGGATGATGGGTAGCCAAGGTGAAATCTTCTTCTTTTAACATGTATTAAAGTTTTGTTTTGTTTTTTAAAAGCTTTTACTTGGAAGCTAAACTCATGACATTTTTGTAGGTCTTTTTGGTCTGTTGACTGGGATGGATCTACCTCTGCATTCTTGGTCATGTTTATAGTGCTCTCATTCAAATCTCAACAGCATCCAGAACATGGCATCCCTTCATTGTGCGTCCATTTGATCAGCCCGCGAATACTTCATTTTTAATACAAATCTATTTAACTTAATTTTGGCAGTATGGATCATTGTTGTTGGGTGTATAAATGAAAATTGTGCTGCTTTCCCTGAATAACAATACCAATAACAATAACAACAATACCAACAACAGTAGTAGTAGTAGTAGTAGTAGTAGTAGTAGTAGTAGTAGTAGTAGTAGTAGTAGTAGTAGCAGCAGCAGCAGCAGCAGCAGCAGCAAAGCAAACCAAAGTGTTCTGCTTATATACCGCCCCATACCACTTCAAGTAGTCTCTGGGCAGTTTACAGTTTTAAATACAGTATGCAGGATAAAGTAATAGTAGTAGTAAAAGGTAAAGGTTCCTCCCTGTACTTGCGTGCTAGTCATGTCCGACTCTAGGGGCGGTACTCATCTCCGTTACCAAGCCAAATAACCAGTGCTGTGCAAGTCAATGGCCACATGGCCGGCATGGCTGCAAGGAAACACTGTTTACCTTCCCACTTTTTATGGTGGTACCTATTTATCTACAGTACTTGCATTTATATGCTTTCAAACTGCTAGTTTGGCAGGAGCTGGGGTTAGTGGGAGCTCAGTCCGCTGCGTGGCACCCGGGATTCGAACAGCCAAGCTGCCAGCTTTGCAGCCGGCCGTTTCAGCACTCTAGTCGGCTGAGCCACCACGCCCTCAGTAGTAGTAGTAGTAGCAGCAGCAGCAGCAGCAGCAGCAGCAGCAGGCAGAGTTGTTGTTGTTGTTGTTGTTGTTGTTGTTGTTGTTGTTGTTATATTAAACATACAGCTAACTATGCTGGATTTTGTAATACAAATCACTAGTCGAGTGCTTCCCAAGTGTTTAGGACTACGTGATGTATCGGCGAATTATGTGAGCAGATCCCAGTAAGGCGGCTTTCTGCAGCTGACTGATGGTGACTTTGTCAACTCCAATTTCTTCTAAATACTTGCTTAGCTTTTTAGGCACCACACCCAGTGTGCCGATTACCACTGGGACTACCTGTACCGTTTTATGCCAGAGTCTCGGAAGTTCTATTGTTGTTGTTGCTGTTATTGTTGCTGTTATTGTTGCTGTTGCTGTTGTTGTTGCTGTTGTTGTTGTTGTTGTTGTTGTTGTTATTATTATTATTATTATTATTATTATTATTATTATTATTATTATTATTATTATTATTATTATTATTATTATTATTATTATTATTATTACTGTGTGCCAGGCCATCAGGGTTTTCTAGGTATACAGTACTCCTGAGTGTTTTACCATTTATTTTTTTCCTAGGGTCTCCCGGGGAGTGTGGAACTTGCTCAAGGCCACACAGGCTCTCTCTTCTGGGATGACCAGTGGGGAATTGAACTGCCAACCTCCAGCTCCAGAACCAGTTGCCTAAGTTGCAGAGCTATCCAGCCAACCATAATATCTCAGGCAGCTGATCTAACATAACCACACTGCATCTTCTTGCCCTAGTTTTTGTTTTCCCTGAGTTTCCCACTGTTTGAACTGACGTCCATTGGGTTCGTTAGCGTGCTGTAACTGATCTTGATCTTTATTTTGTTTTTGAATCTCCAGCCTAATCAAAACAAGAAGCATGGGGGCCATGAAAGCAAATGCCTTTCTATCCCTTTTTCAGATCCACGCAATTTTCTCTCCAGGATTAGATGAAACAGAAAACCGATACGCGCAACCCCTTGGAATTGCAGGCTTGTAATTTAGAAATATCCATTTTATCCCATGTAATTTCTTTGCTAAGATTCCTTAGCCTGAATCCGATACAGGTAGGAGCCAAGACAAACAGTCACCACTTAGAGTTGTTCGGGCCAGTATGGATTACACTGTAATGCAAAGCAAAGAGGCATCTTGGCTCCGTGTCAGGTGTGTAAGAGGGGCAGAAAGTGCACTTCAAATTTAGCATCAAATGTTGCCACATGCGGCTTTAGCTAGCCCAGACGTTTCTCCAGCGCAGCCTGCAGTGTCTGGACGCCAGCGTCTCACCTCCTTGGAAGAGCGAGCCCATCATTAAGGGATTGCCATTGAGCGGTTAATTTAGCCGCGTAAAAGAGCTGGCTTAGAGGAAATATTGCAACTGATTAACAAAGCGATTCACCCGTAACTCCGAGATCAACCACCGTGGGTTTTTTTTTTTGCGGGGGGGGGGGAACAGGCTCGAAGCCAGTAGCAAGAAGGCTTAGGGAGACTGTGAGAGTTCAAACAGGTTGGCCTTCGATAATGAGACCTAATCCCCCGAAATGAAAAACAGAGGTGGATCTCCATGGGCTTGTGATGATGGGAACCATGATGGTAAGAGTTGCGAGGCTTAACTGGCACATGAACCTTCTTCCATCTGTGTTCGATCATATTCATCCAATTCAGAAAGCCTGGTTCTCCAGTTTCTCTTTGGATTGCATAAATCTTTCACCTGTAATAAAGCCCAAAAGAACCTTAGATGAGAATGTTATGGAGGCCAGGGTGGTTTCCCGTTGGCTCAGATGGGGCATTGGTGGGCTGTTCCCATTGTAGTTTCCACACTGGCTCATGGGAGCTTTATCTATCATACCCGTGCATGTAGAGCCGCACCGAGTATCAGCCTCTTTCATGGCCAGAGACCAGGGATTTTTTTTTTTACCCAGCGTGTTGTTAGTGTGTGGAACTCCCTGCCACAAGATGTGGTGATGGCATCTAGCCTGGATGCCTTCAAAAGAGGATTGGACATATTCCTGGAGGAGAACTCCCTCACAGGTTACCAACCATGATGGAGATGTGTAATCTCCAGCCTTAAAAACAGAGTCTTTCACGGGCCAAATGCAGGGGAGTGGTTGCAGGAGACAGATATCTAGTCTCATGCACTCCCATAGGCATTTGTTGGGGCCACTGTGAGATACAGGAAGCTGGACTAGATGGGCCGTTAGCCTGATCCCGCATGGCTGTTCTTATGTTCTTATGTTCTTATGATATAAATCTTATTTTACCTTCCCAAATGAGAAACAGCAGCATAAATGTTTGCTTCCCATTGGGTGAGACAGCAAGCATTTTTGAGCATCCTCCACTTTTTTGGCCTTGTGCGCGCGCACATGTGTGTGGTGTTGTCCAGAAAGACCACAAACAATGCCCCCGACCCTGCATTTTGCACAGACAAGTCCTGTGTTCTGTACAAAATGTGGAGTTTTCATGCAAAACACCGAGCTATTTGTTTGTTTCTTCTTGTTCCTTATTTTTCTTTTTGTTTGAAGGTGGTGGAAAAGAAAGAGCGGATCTCATGTCGGAGCCAAAAAAATTCAGAGTCGGTGGTCCATTTGTTTTACAGGGTGTATTGATATTTCAAGACATGCTTTTTTGACTAAGGACAGAAAAGGGACTGACATTATTTACATCCTTAGCTGAAACTCCAAATCCCCCACCAATATCCTTCCCATAGGATCCCAGTGCACACCATATCCACCTCACACCTAGGCCTCACGCCTTCCAAGCTGTTACTTGGTAATACTGTCTCTCCCATTGCGAGACCAACTGCTTGAATGATCGCACTGGGTATCCATCTTGGTGCTTCTATTGAGAGAGCATCGACTGGCTCATCTCCATGACGCCCCAGCTTCTCAGAAGGCCTGGGAGATGGATCACCTTAAGACAACCTTTGCACATCTGGGATCATGTCCTAGCAAGCGTTGTCTTGCTTCCGTGGGCTTCAGCTGGGCCGCCATTCCTGACAGACGTGTAAACAGATGCAAGCGTTGTTGCTAATGACAGGTGATTATACGTGGCGGGGGTGCCAAAGTAATTAAAACGCGCTTTGACAGCAACATTTGGTAGTGTGGTATTTCGGCATTAGAATAATTGTCGTGAACACATTTGTCGCCCACCCACCCCCACCCTCCACTCTGGTGGCCTGTGAGATCTGAATACTATGAATTATGATGCACAGAATCATTCCTGCTCAATGCTGGAATCTATATTTTTGGCTAATTTAAAACAAACAAACAAACAAACAAACAAATTCTACCTAAAACAAAATCCACTCTTTTTTTGTTTTAAGAAACTTCTGCTTTGCTCCTCCAGTGCCGTCTCCCCTGCGTCAAACTGAGTGCTGCAGCTCGCTTTTCATTTTGAAACCATGCAGTGTTGTTCATGTTCACATTGAAGAGAGCTCACGCCACTCCTCAAGCCACATTGGGATCTTTAAGATAAGTTAGAAGGACCCTTCCAATGAAACCACATTCCAAGGAAAACTTGGATAGACATTCACAGTCATTCCTCTACCAGTGGGAGCTGTTTAGAATTTAAGGGCAAATATCTTCCAGGAAAAAAAATTGGAAAATTGCTTAGCTGAGAGTGGCTTTGGTAAATGTATCTAACTCAAATTGGCTTCGTTTGGGATTTTAACCCTCTGTACATTTTACATAAAAGAGCTCTATACAGTTTTAAAATAGTTCTTTATCTTTTGCTTTAGTACCGCCTCTGATCTTCGGCTCCAAAACCCCCAACAACCTGGAATATATTTATGTGAACGATTTGTTTGTTTGAAATATAAGTATATTCAGATCTGGACTGACTCTAGAGAATTTGTTTTATTTTATCCCTGATCTGGCCCAGTGCTCCCCCAAAGCCAACAAAGTCTAGCCAAGCTGAACCCACGGACAGACGTGCAAACACACCTATATGCCACTCAGGACCATCTGAGCGCCTTGATGCTTCGTCGCAGTGGCAGCAAGTTAAAAAAAAAAAAAAAAGATAAACATTGCCGATCTTGAAAATAACTCCCCTTGTCTTCTGCCTTGGACGCTAAGGGGATCTTTTTAGCTGTGCCTCAATGCTTCCTTCCGTGTAACATGTCACGAAACATTTCTCCATAATGACCGACATTGAATCTAACTTGACAGGACCTCTGACTGAGCAGAGTGGGTTCAATTACCAGAGATGTGAGGTTACCTGAGATTTTTTAAAAAAATGTATGACAAAAAAAAAGAGATAAACAATTGTGTTTGATTGTTGGGTCTTCAGCTTGTAAGTGACGTTCCAATGAAAACAACCATCTGTCTGCTAGTCTTGCTTGTTTCTTTTAATTGGGGCATGTACGGTTTCCCTTTGCCCTTATCCGTTTCTCCTCCTCGAAAGCACACAAATGTAACATATTTCTTAAGGGAAATGCCATCATTAAACTAGGTTGCTTCGCCGTTTTTTGTTTCTTCCTGACATGAAGCCGGGTCTTGAGTGCTGTTATTCTATCTTGTAAAAATATCTGGGACATAGTGTCCCGTAATCAATACAAGATAAGCGATTGGTCTCGTAACCTCACCTTTCTTCTTCTCGACGTGGTTATGTTGCTCATGTTCACCTCTAGCCAACCTGACGCCAGAGGAAATGAAAGGATCTGCCATCAAAAGTATCTTCTCTCGCTCGGTGTTTTACGTGGCCAGGACCGAGCAGACTCTCGCACTTATTTTTTTAGTCCCTTTGAGATCCCGAGATACAGTTATAGCAACCTGCCAAAGGGAAGGGTCCCCGTTTGCCTTCACTTGACTGCTTGTACAAAGTCATTGAGCTAATTGGCTTTATAAGGCCGGTGGTGGGGTCGATCTTCTGCCAATGATAGAAATAAATGAAATGGCTCCTTCGGTATTGATGGGGCACATCCAGATGGCGAGGTGGGGAGCGGAAATAGGAGTGGTTTGCTTCTCGCTCAAAAGGTGCTTATCTTTTATGTATTTATTAAGCCGATTCTGACTTAGGGTAACCCTGGTCCAGGGTTTTCCTGGTAGAGGATGCACTAAAGTGGTTTGCCGTTCCCTTCTTGTGGAACTGTGCCACTTGCCCAGAGCTACACAAGACGGCTCTGTGCAGTCTGTTTTTATCTCTCTCTTGAGCAATCCTTCCAATCACACCAATCAACATCCTTTCTCCTGTAAAAAGGGCCCAAATAGGTCTTTGAGTCATTCCCCAATGCACCCCGCTTTTGGTTAATGAGAGTCCCCTTCCTCACCTTTTCGTGGGGCCATCATTTGACCAGCTGTGGCAACTTCTCTTTGCTTGATGTGATCTAATCTATAAGATTAAGTAAGTAATAAACATCACCAACCCATTATATTTCATCTATTCACCTAAGTTCTATCAATTTCCAAATATATCAATATCTCTGAGACTAATACTTAATGGGCTATTCAAAAAAGAGAGTTATATTTTGGTCTCTCAGTTTCATGTTACCTGTATTCTTGGCCAGACTGTAGGCAGCTGTTAGGTTAGGCCCAAAAACCTATTGAAAGAAGCAGAGCATCAAGCTGGGCCAGTGGCGATGACATCAAGAACCAAGAAAACGGCTGTTGCATAAGCCGTATTCCAACCTCAGCAGCTAGCCTTCAGCAACTGATCTGATGAGGAAGAGCTCACGATTAGCTTGAGTTGGCCAAGTATCAGAGAATCTTGAAACCCAGCAGTGGCAAACCTGAAACTTCTTCTAAGGACGATCTCAATCATTCTCCCCCCACTGTCCATACTGATTGTGCCTTGGGTTTGTGACCCAAGGCATCTTGAGGCGATCAGATAGCCTACACCTTGGGACTCCTCACAATGTCGGTGGTTCACACTCCATGGGCTCTAGGCAACCTCTCCAGTGCCTTCTGGATTCTATCCCAATATCCAGCTGTCCTGAGTTCCACCCTCTGACAAAGCGCTGTTGGGGAAAATGCCTCTCTTCCCTCATCTTGGGCTTTCGGCCAGTGCATTTTCACCAACGATGACAAGTTCTGGGATTTTCAAAGGGCCATTCTCAAGACGAGTGCGACAATTTGCACAGAGATACAGTTGGCCGTGTGCAGTCAATCTGTCACCAATGTAATGGTGTTCATTTCTTGCTTGAACTATGGACAGTAACCCTTGAAGCTCAGAATACAATTCAGAAGTCTGAGAGGTCCCCTCCTTGAAGAAATCTTCAGGCATGACTTGATGTTCTCTTCAGTTTTCATCTCTTCCTTGCAGTTCCTCCCTCCCTTATTAGGCTCACGAAAGCTAAGCAATGACTCCGCTGAGGGTGCCACATCTGATGGCCAGCCCAGGAGGAAACGCTTCCTTGCCAATCCACTGAGGAACAATATCCTGCCAAAATCCGCAGGGGAAATAGTTCATTTTCCTGTGTGTTGGCTCCAACAATAATACGTTCGAACTAAATGTGGAGTGAACTTCCTGCATTGGATGCCATCGCCCCAGAGTCCAAGAAACCTGGAGTTCTGGAGAAGTTGCATACAGTGGAACAATTGATGTTTTCCATCCCCTCCATTCCCCAAATCTGTTGTTATCAGAGATGATGAAATGATCCCAATGTTATATCCTTCTTACCACTCATCTTGAAGGCTCTCATAGTGCTATAGGTGAAGCCATCTGTCTATTACAGCTATTTGTTATCTACTGAACTACTACTACTATTACTACTACTACTACAACTACTGCTGCTGCTGCTGTTGTTCAACAAATTGAAATAATAGATGTGTCGATCCATAAGAACGAAACCAGCAGGAATATCTCCAAGCAGGCAATCTCTTTATTAGGACCATTGTGAGGTTGATTCCCTTGCTCCTTCTTTTCAGGCTATTGGCCCTTCATGAGAGGAAGTGCTGGAAAAGTTATCCTGTTGTATCAAAGACTTTGCTGGACCAGTGGTGACTTTCCTTGCTTTCCTAAGAGTTCTTTCCTTTAAGGTCCAAGAGTTGTACCAAAAATGTTGGTTTTATTTTAGCAAATGAAAAATGAAAATTTTCATGTGAACTTTTTCAAAAGGTGGCTACATGATATCTTTATTGGTCACCACTAAAACAAAAAAAAAGTAAGCTAAGCTTTCAATAGCAACTTGCTATCTTTATCAAAGCATTGATCAAGCATTGAATGAGGCAGTGGACTTGTCCACAAAAAGTTCACATTAAAATGGAGCAATTAGTCTTAAAGGTACCACATCTTTTTTGTCTTCTTTAAGAAACTAAAAGTGTCCAGAAAGAGTCAAGCAGGACAGTAGATGTTCTAGACGCCAAGCCATATAATCAACATCTGAGAAAGTTGCATCATATCTACCCTGGAAAGAGAGAGAGAGAGAGAGAGAGAGAGAGAGAGAGAGAGAGAAGACAGAGGTAGACTACTTGGGATACCTGAAGGACTGCCCTGTGGAAGACTCTGTAAACTTGAGAGTTCTGAATGGACAATGTGTGGGATTTATCTAAGTTCACTCTGTGAAAATACATCCTGTGACTGTTTTCTGCTCCTTTGCCCAGACCTTTGGGGGTGGAGTACCACATCTCCTGTCAGGATGGACTCAAAATGAGCCATTGGGCTATAGGTTGAGAACACTCAAAGAAGGATGCTCCCCACAATATGTGCTGCCTTTCAGGAAGCCCTGGGACAGGAAGTTAACCCTAGACAGCCTAATGCCCCAGTGAGCTGGGCAGTGTGGCTGATCTGGAAGGGAGGAGGAAGCAACTAAAGTAGATGCTGGGGTCCATTAAGGAGAAGAACCGGGTAGGAAACCCATAAGGGGAAGGGGCTTTCTGTGTAGCTGAGCTACTCAAGAAGCCCCCCTTCATAAGGATGGGCCCAAACTGAATGAACCATGGATTGATACATTGTTTTTTGAAAAAGAAAGAAATTCCACATAGTTCGTGGAAACAGACGAACCACGAACCATCATGAGCCACCACTGTGCCCATTTGTGACCCTCTCGAGTCTCTTACTCACAGCCTGTGCAGGTTGTAGATTGTTCTGTGGCTTTAAAAGCAACATTCTGCCCATACAAAGGAGTCACGGGACACACAAACACACACACTCAGTTATCAATGGAAAAGATCATCTGTTGACACATGCCCTGTTCACAGGATACTATCCTGTATATTTGATGCTTGATAACTGAAGTATTTGCATCCCAAAAGATTTATTATTCATAATATCAATATCTGTCTGTCTGTCTGTCTGTCCCCATCCGTCCATCCGTCCTATCTATATCTATCTATCTATCTATCTATCTATCTATCTATCTATCTATCTATCTATCTATCTATCTATCTATCTATCTATCTAGGCAAACAGACACACTCTCTGTCTCTCTCTCTCCCTCCCCTGGTGTACTTTTACAAGTCCCAGCTGTTCAGTGAATAAACAAGTATGAATCTATCTCCATATCTTTCAGAAGTGTTGTTTTTTTGCTACTGTTATTACAGAAGACACTTCATTTGAGTCACACGTTCAGTCGTCATGAGAGAGGACTTGCTGTGTTTCCCCTACAAAAGCTTTTTAGAAACAGGGAAATTTTCACCCTTCTACATTTTACGTACATTAAGGAGCGCAGCTGTCACTGGGGTTAAATGATCCAGAGCAGCCCAGGCTACTGGTCTATTAAGTAAATAAAGCGGCATGCTAAATCTCAGCCTAAAAGTGCCTTTGGAGAAAATGGAACGCTCCTATTAATACTTTCATTACAAGGCTGTTTTGAAAGTTCTCGCCTTTTCGTTGTGACTGGGGGTGGGTGGGTTCTGGAGGGACTTGTTTATTTGTTTGTTTGTTTTAAGAGGAAACCTTGAAGCGCCTGACCAAACGAAGCGGCTTCTTTTTTTGCAAACGAGCCAGGGAAGCATATGATGCCATTTGCCATTGCAGAACACAGCGTGCTGTTCTTCTGTAATTATAATGGCCTAAGCGGCATGGGGTTGGTTAGCCTTCCTTAACGATCATTAATCTACCCAGTCTCTGTCGCAGCGGCCCATCTTGGAGAGCAGCAGTGTTTTGGCGCAAGAGGCCACCGTAGCGCTAGAGTGAGGGGTTGCCTTCGTGGCTGGCTTTCAGGCCCTTGCCTGCTCTGGAGGATTACGGGAGGAAGGCTCCTCCTCCTCCTCCTCCTCCTCCTCCTCCCCCCCCCCCAGATAGTCCCCGTGCCTTCACCTTCCTCACTCTTCTTTAAGGGTGTCCCTTTTCTTTGGTGTGGAAAAGTTTCCTTTCTCTGCAACCAGGAGCCTGTTTAGCAGACCATATTGCCCGTGAAGGGTGCATCGTTTGTTGGCCAGCTTTGGCAAGGCCAGGCAGTCAGCTGGGATGTAATTAAGACTCGGAGAACAGGCTGTCTTCACCACAGGAAGGGCATGTTAGATGTTGCAGGGATTTGGGGCTGTCAGTTTGGCCAGCGTGGAAGACCGTGAGCCAGGGAACAGCGGCTCTCTTCCCCTTTCATTTATAATCCCTTTATGTACGGTGCCTGCACTTGGCCGGGTTTACATCTAACCTATCGGCTCGTGCTGGCGGGCCAACGAGGCCAGATTAGCATATGTTACATGTATATTTTAGTAATATTTTAAAAGCAAGTGTGCCTTTCCAAAGTGAATTATGCATGTATGACAGAAGCAGGGTGGTGTAGCGCTGGGTGTCAAATCCCACATCTTTTTGTCCGGGCTAGGAGTTGCACATTAAAAAGGCAGAGAGACTAAACGAAGTAAAACAGTTTTAATTTTTAACAGTTTTGGTCCGGCCCAAGGAACCAATTTCTGACAGTTTTAACTGGCATTTGAATAATTGGATTAATTTTAGAAAGGGGGCAAATCACTTTTTGATGGTTGTGTCCGTGCCTCTTTACACGGGGTGTGGGTGTGGGTGTGTGTCTGTGTGTGTACATTGAGAGAGAGAGAGAGAGAGAGAGAGAGAGAGAGAGATGCATACACACACAGTGGACCCTCGTATAACAAACAGTTTGTATAACATAAAATCTGTACAACATAAAAAATTCTGGAGAGAGGGGAAATTTGTTTAACAGAATTGTCTATGGGGCGAATCCGTACAACATAAAAAATGGTCATGATTAGGGATTACTCTTTTTTTTTTTTTTTTTGAGGTCGATCAGCTAGAGTTCTGTTGATTTTTGTGTAAGTTTTATATAATTTGTGTTGCCTCGTTGTGGCTCACAGGCAAGTCGGCTGTCTCACTTCAATTCCTGTCCCTCTGTGGTGTCTTTCCTCCAGGAAATACACTTTCCGCTTATAAATTAGTTCTTCTGGCAATGAATAGTAATGTGTTTTGGGTACCATAAAGATTGTATCTCAGACTGGACCTCTGAGATACACCGGAGTAAGACAGATTTTCCCAAAGCCCGGAAAAGCTTTTGTTGTAGAGTGAAGTAGACCTTTATAGGGACAGATGGAACTTGGAAGTACAGTGGTACCTCAACTTACGAATTTAATCCGTTCTGAATACATGCTCTTAGGTCGAATTACTTCTAAATCGGGGTACCTATCTAAAAAAATGGAAAAAAATAAGTTAAAATAAAAAAATGAAATAAAATATTTGTAAGTCAAGCAGACCATATCTAAAATTTGTAAGGTGGTAGTTAAAATGCCAACAGTTTTCCGCTCTTAAGTCGAATTGCTCTTAAATCGAGCTGCTCTTAAGTCGGGGTACCTCTGTATTGAACTACTAATCACCAACCAGTTATTAATTAGCAATTGGGGAGTAAATAGCAGAATGGTTACTTGCAATTAGTCCTTCTTTCAAAAGCACACCTCCGTTATGTTGAAATTGTAGTTTCATGAGGGATAGCTGCAGGGTGAGTTCTTTTCTCCACTAACGGGCATTTTATGACATGGAATGCTGAAAAGAGTTTCAACATTAGAGAGCAGCAAGTCGACAAAAAGGATGGCTGGATAACCCAGGGAGTTGGATATTTGGCGGCTGAGGAAGAGCTTAAAAGTTCAACCCCCACCCACTATGCATCTTGTAAGCTGAGTCAGCCGGTGTAGCCTTGGAAAGCTGCACAGTCCCAGGACTTTCCCAGAAGAAGGGAATGATTAAACTGCTCAGAGTATTTGCTTCCTAGGGAAAAAAATTGAAAAAAAATAAACATTACTCAGAACTGACTTTACGGCATGAAATAAACAGGGGCTCTGAAAATCCCTTTCCTCATGTATCTCACACACTTTATATATTTCCTTTAATTCTTATAATATATTTCAATGCAAAGTGTTTCCATCTGAAAGGCTCTTTCATGAGAAAATAGCTAAGGAAGCTGTTTTCTTCCCTCAGACAGCAAACAGGCAGCTGCAAGGACAAAGCTGGCCAGAAAACTTGGCGAGAACAGAGGTATCTTGACCCAGCACCCCCAAAATGCAAGGAATTAACCATTTCTCAAGATAAGAGCCCAAAACAAACCATTTTCGCAACACGCACGGGATTATTATTACTATCAAGGTGAAATAGGCTAATTGTCTTTCCAAAACAGGCATTAATTCAGTTAATTCCCCCCCCCCGCCGCCATTTACCATCACCGCTTACCCGCTGAGTAAGATGTTGGGCTACTGAGCCTTTGTCTAATTTCTAAGGGTGCTAGCACTGTTCTTTTAAGATGTTGTTTGATTGTCTATTGTATTCATTGTGTGTATGGTATTTTTAGCTATTGAACTGTCTATTGTATTTGTATTGATGACCGTTGTCTGGTCCATTGTTGGAAGCCGCCCCGAGTTCCCTTTGGGAAGATGGGCGGGATACCAGTTCAATAAATAAATAAATAAATAAATAAATAAATAAATAAATAAATAAATAAATAAATAAATAAATAAATAAATCTCTCTCTCTCTCTCTCTCTCTCTCTCTCTCTCTCTCATTCATTCATTCATTCATTTTCATTTTGGGACTCACACACATGTCTACAACACAAAGAAATATTTCAGGGACAAAGAAACCCACCTGAGGCAGTGGTTCAGCCACTCTGATGTACCCATACACAACTCGGAGTTCATTGTTATATCCCTGTTTCTTTTCTGACAGAAGGGAATTGGGTGCCTGCCCTGTGCCTGGATCCTTCCCCTACTTCTGTTGCCTTTGGCTCTTCCGGCCTGAATATATTTAGGCTTCAGTTATTTCTCTTAGAGCACAATTTGGGGGAGCTGTCATTTTCGTGACAGGAATGAAAGTTCAGCAACTGTCAGCACCCCTTCCTTAAGTTCCATGTAGGGATGTTGGGGTGGCACCGTGCCAGTTGATGCCTCAACGTTGGTCAGGATTTCATGTTCTTGAAAGCGGTGCTCCTCACCTCTCCGCCGTTAAATCAGGCATGTCCAAACGTCGGCCCTCCTGATGTTTTGGGCCACAACTCCCAGAATTCTAAACTTCGATTGCCAGTGGCAAAGGACTGTGGGAGTTGTGGTCCAGAACATCTGGAAGGCCTGAGTTTGGAGTTGCCTGAGTTAAAGGAACACCTCTGGAGAAGACTTTTGCTGAAGGCAGAAAGCAAAATGGTGGAGTACGACCTCTCTGTATCAGAATGGGGAAACTTTGGCCCTGTTGGACAGCATTGGGTTACACTTCTCAGCGGTGACTCTGTCTAGGATGGATGGGAGTCGGAGTCCAAGCACAACTAGAAGGCCACATCTGTCCCCAACTCTAGTTTATATGAGCTCTTTGTGAATGGTCAAGACACCAAGGATGCCGTCTTCTCTTCAGTACATAACCCAGAAGTTATATCTGCTTACTGGGATGTGTTTCTCCAGATGTATTTTCAAGAAATACATGTACCATCTTTTGTCCATTTCTGAACATTCAAACCAAATTCTGCACTGTTTCACATGTTGTTGTGGCTGCTACTTTGATTGTTTACAGTTTGGAGAAGGGCATTTCCCATTCCTAGAGGGAAACGTATATAAATAGTGGAGTTGTGTACCATCTTGAAATTATACAAGAAATGGGCATAGCTCTTTATCATCCAGGGACATATTTTTTGGGGTGGGGGTTCATCTGAAGAGGAACCAAAAGATTTGGGAGAAGATGAGTTGATTTCTTAAAGCAGTTTCTTCCTTCCTTTTGTAATCATGGGTAAGATGAACGGTGCAGGATGCTGAGCTAGCATCTGCCATTTTGGGGAACAGCAGGATGTGTTTTGTGAGATCAAACTGTTTGCACAAACTGTCGGACAGATCAAGCGTCTTTTGAAATATTGGTTTATAAAACGGGTTAACGCAGTCGTTCTTTGTCCTTGAGGCATGGGAAGGACAGGAGAAAGGGAAAGTCTAGAAAATTTCCACAAATCACATGGCTCGTTCTGGAATGCAAAATATGGTCCAACTGGTCTTAACGTCTTTTTTTGGTCGAGTATCATGATTTTTGTAAAGGGTTTTTCCCACCTGGAATTTTTTTTTTTTTTTTTTTTGCATTGTTGCTGCTGGCAATTTCCTTTGCGTTCTTTCCCTCTTTTATGATTTCCTTGCATTTTGTTGCATTTGGACATACAAATTGAACAAACAAACAAAACCCCAAATCAATAAGAATTGGTAGTCTCGTCCCAACGGGCGGTAGTCTATGCTCATGCTAGGGATGTCAGTTGTGTGATCATCCTGAGATTCTCGAACTGCAGTCCCTTTACCCTGGGTTTGCGCGGGCTGTAGCGGATGTGAATGGTAGCATTAACATAGCCAGAATCTCATACACTCCCCATACACGTTTCATGTCCATAAGCATTTTATATTACTAGACATCAATGCATCTATGGTTTTGGTTTTGCTGTTATAGTCTTATTTGTTTCTTTATTGAAATAAATAAGAGCCTCGTGGCACAGTGGTTAAATGCCTGTACTGTGTATAAAACTGTGCTCACGACCTGGGGTTCAATCCCAGGTAGCAGGCTCAAGGTTCACTCAGCCTTCCATCCTTCCAAGGTCGGTAAATTGAGTACCCAGCTTGCTGGAGAGGGGGGCAATGTGTAGCCTGCATAATTAAACTGTAAACCGCCCAGAGACTACTTGAAGTGGTATGGGGCGGTATATAAGCAGAACACTTTATTAGTCCCTGGCAATTGTTTGCTATTTCTGGCTTCTGTGGGTTTGCAACACTTAGGAGCCAGCGAAACCAAGACCCCAGACATATTAATAGATTTGATGGGATGGAGAGTCATTTCTCTGAGCCCAGCTGAACCTGATGCCTTCTGCTATTTTGGAAGGAAGCTTTTGCACAGGTAGAAAATAACAGCCTTTGGGATATATTGAGACAGGTTGAAGATCTCCTGCATATTACTGTTTGCTGCTTTTTTGAATGATGTATCAAGGGAGATGTGGGGAAAGGATGCTTATGGAAATGGACTTACAGCATGGCCAAGAGATGTATGGGAGGGGGAGAAGTTTGCATAGTTTTTATCTGCAGTATCTCTTCTAGTCAATCCATCAGTCAATCAATGACAGCACTCTTGCTTGCTAGGGTGATTCTAATGTTAAACTTGTTGGTTCTGCCCTAGCCTGTGCTGTTGATATGCTTCTTTGCCCTAGGATCATGCAGTGGTCTGTATGAGATTCTGTGATTTTCAGTATTCCAAGGGCTAGATCCAGCAGCCAGGAATGGAGAGAGATTTTCCAAAGTGTTATAGTTAAGATTGCTCAAGTGCCACACCTGATCAGGTGTCTTGCCACTCAAGAATTCGTCTGAGAGTACAGAATTTGTCTGATCATAGCCCTAGAGCAAACCTGCAAGAGGAAAGCTTAAAGGAGTAGAAGTGTTTGCTATGCACATCTAAAGCTAAAACCTGAGAGATGCGGTCAAGAGTTCTGATGGAGGATGCTGTACATCTGGGGCCCATACTGCTGACATCCAGAAAGCTGCAATGCAGACCTGAAGGATGTTGGGTTCCCACCTCCCCCAAAAAAGTATATCTAAAGGCAACCTTAGGGATTCAGTGGTTCTCAATGGGATAAGGTGGTCTCTTGGGTTACAAGGCCCCAAGTTGCTTAAGGCTTTATGAGCTAAACCTTTTACCTGGCCTTGTTGATGAGCACTAGTCCTTCAGCAAAGCTGCCTAGATGCCCTAAGCACATCCGATCTCACCTGATTTCAGAAGCTAAGCAGGGTCAGCCCTGGTTAGTACTTGGATGGGAGACCACCAGGGAATCCCAGGTGCTGTAGGTGCCTGGAGGAGGAACTGGCAAACCATTCCAGTATTCCTGCCAAGAAAACTCCATGGACGTGGGGCCACGAAGAGTCAGTCACGACTGTAACGACGCAACACACACACACACACACACACACACACACACACACACACACACACACACACACACACACACACACACACACACACACACACACACACACACACACACACACCTTCAGCAATGGTGGGATTGACTTGCCTGGGGATTGCTTTGCTCAAAAAGCTAGGCAAAGCCTTATGTGGCCCCTGCAGCTTGTGTGCTAGCCTCAGGCCCTGCCCCACATAGAGTGCTTTGCAGTAGTCTAGCCCCAAGTTTACCAGTTTCAGCAGCCTACAGTGCTGCTGTTCCATGTGGACTCTAGAGCAGAAGTGTAGCCACTTGGGCTGTCTGGATGTTTACAGTCTGATGACTTAAAAGCCTACCTAGCTGCCCCATGAAAGAGGCAAGGAGTTACAGGTATTAAGTCCTATACAACTTGTAGGATCAAATACCTGTCTCCCCCTTCGCTAGGTTTACTGTGCAATTTGCCTGCGAAAAACGGGCAAGTGGTGTCGAAACCCAAGCGGTAATAAAATAGTAATGTATTTAATAGGCACTCTTAGAAAGAAAGAAAGAAAAAAAGAAAGAAATATTTCATCTTTATGTTTTAACAAATAAGCTGGTTTTTTCTGATTGCAGCCCTAGGTTTCCTGTGGGCCTCTCCTGATGTGGAAGAAGGGGAGAATATTTACCGCTGAGGGGCTCAGATCCAGGCATAGATATTTTATGAAGAGAAATAAATATTTTAAGATGCAAACACTGGAGTGTGTTGGCACTTCAAAATAGGGTCAGAGGATTTGTTCAGCTTTCAGAAGTGCTGGTGTTTTAATGTATATCACGGCAAACAGTGAGGCTTTCATGATGAAGCAACAGTTCTCTCTCTCTCTCTCTCTCTCTCTGCCAATTTGGGAAAAACACACAGAGAGACACACATATCTCTCCTTTTTTGTTTGAAAAGATCAGACGATTTCTAAGGCTATAAATAGCGGTCTGGGAGGAAGGTGGAGGTTTGGAGGAAGATGGGTTATTCTGTCTGGGACTACATTGGAAGGCGCATCTCCCCATCAAGTTATTTTATTTATTTATTTATTTATTAGACTTATATCCCGCCCATCTTCCCAAAGGGAACTCTGGGCGGCTAACAGCAATAAAAACAAGCAGTGAGGGACAGGACAAAAAGAGGCGAGATGGCGGCAGGACACCGGGCAGAGGAAGGAGGAAGGGGGGAAACTAACTGAAAAGGTCGTCAAAGGCCTCTCTAAAGAGGTGAGTCTTCAAGGCCTTCTTAAAGGTGGGCAGGGACTCCAACTAGTGTTCACATTTTTTTAAAAAAAAATAAGATCATTTTATTGAGATGAGCCAAAGGGCAAGGATTCCCTGTGGGTCTGCAACTGTGGCTGAACACGGCCTGGCAAATTCCTGCCCCAGTTTTAAGAATTGGTTTTAAGAATGGCATAAGAACATATAAGAACATAAGAAGAGCCCTGCTGGATCAGGCCAAAGGCCCATCGAGTCCAGCTTCCTGGATCTCACAGTGGCCCCACCAGATGCATCTGGGAGCACATGAGACTAGATCTCTGCCTCCTGATACCACTCCCCTGCATCTGGTCCTTGAAATACCCTGGTTTTAAGCCTGGAGATGACACATCTCCATCATGGCTTGTAACCTGTGATACACATTTCCTCCAGGAATCTGGAGTTCTTCTTGGTGAGCCTGGTCTCCTGAATTGGAAGTTCCTTGGTGTGGAGAAGTTGATTGTATGAGGAAAAAAACATCATGAGCACCAATGAGATGTATGGCAAATGGTTGGGGTTTCTGGGAGGTGAAATCTGATGACATTTAAGAACCCAAGATTGTTGGCAGCTTGCGAACCAATGATGTGGACCAGTGGTTCTCAGTCTTGGGTTCCCAGATGTTCTTGGACTGCATTTCCCAGAAGCCTTCGCTACTGCCTGTGCTGGCCAGGATACCTGGGGATTGTAGTCCAAGCGCATCTGGGGACCCAAGTTTGGGAACCACCAACATAGTCGATTCGTTGCCTTCAAGTTTCACTTTGCCGGCTTTCAGGGCGTGTCTGGTTGATCATTGGTGGAAACAGGAGACTGACTTAGATCAACTTCTTGTCTTTCTTTTACTGATCTACTGTATCAGCATTTTTGTTACATCCCCTCCCTCCCTGCTGAAATGCATCAGGTTTGTGGCCCTGGAGCTCTGTTACGGAGATGAGAGTTAAAACCAGTGACCTCCTATAACCTGAGCCAGGAGAATATGCTTAGAATTTGCTAGCGCAACATGAAAAGAAATGAAATAGGAAGCCCTTAGCTGCCGTCCGATTTGTAGCATTACTCAAACTGTAATCATGTTGATTGTATTGCATTAGCATTCTAATTTCCAATTTGAGGTTTTGCTACATAATCTCCAGTAGAGGACATCTAATCTTCATGCAACCCCAAGTCTTTATATAAACTCGACGGATTTACCTCCATGTGTCTCTGCTAAACTGTACCATGTTTGTTGGCTGGGCTGCAGAGACATTAAATTACTAAGTAAATCAAGACGGCATTGTTATGTCACTGTATCTTTTTCAAAGACAGGCTCAAATTTTGTCTGCTGTCTCTTTGATCCATTCCATTTAGTTTGAAATACACTTGTTATTATAGCAACTGTTGTTTGTATGTTATTTTAGCTTTTTGCAAAAAAATAATAATAAATAAATTCTGAAGTAGCTACTTAGCAATTTAAATGAAAACGTAATTAGGTTACATCTGTTTTACATGCACGTAATACCACGCAGATGTAAACTTCTATTAAAGCCATATTTTCTTTTCGGGTAGACTTTCCCTTCTTCAGCCTCTCCCTCCTCTTCCCAAATTCTAGCAATCAAGAAACAAATATTTCTTCTTTTAGCAAAAGGAGCCAGTAATGTAGGCACACAACTTATTTAAATGTGAAGGAAAACAAAGCTATGTATTCCTAGCAGACAGCAGAAATGGCAGAGAGGAAAAAACCCCGGGCCGCTAATTCTTTTATTTATGAGCATAGCTTCAGATAGAAAGCACAGCTTTTGAGTAATTAAGGCACATGCATATTTTCCTTTTCTCGTGCTGGGGGCGGAGAGGGGGGGTGCCCTGCCAATCTATATTTTTCCCTATGGTAATTCGTCTTAATAATATTGGAATTTAAAAGGCAAAGGAACCAGAAGAAAACAGAACAGAAACCTTGGAACCCAGTGGCCATTGTCCATCTGTGAGCCTATTCAGGCAATTGTCCACCTACGAGCCTATTCAGGCCATTGTCCACCTACCGAGCCTATTCAGGCCGTTGCCCAACTTATGAGCCTCTTGAGACCAGGGTGATGTGAAATGAAGGTGAACGATTGGAGGACTCGCCACTAACGTTCCTCAGACTGACGAAGTTGCTTGGATGAGTAGCGAAATGAGAAGTCCAGTTGCCATGACTCAGCTTCAGGATTTGCTGAAAGTTACAATCAAATGCAGGAGCAAGCGAAAGCAGTTTCCCATTGAGGAGAAAGTAACTACCTTTCAGCTTCAGTGTTTTTGGTCTGTAGAATCATACAATTCATGACGTTGGAAGGGTTCTATAAGACCATCAAGTCCAACCCCCTGCTCACTGCTGGAATACAAAACAAAGAATATCTTCCAGGTGGTTGTCCAAATTTCTCCTGAATGCCTCCGGTGTTGGTGCACTCACCACCTCTTGAGATCATTGGTTCCATTGCATGCATGCTAGCTAGATGGCAAGAAAGGTTACCGCATCTCTAGACCACTGGTTAAACCTCTTCCTCTCACTGAAACCTCTTTGGTATCTTCTCAGTATTCTCTGATCTGTGTCTAGGTTGGTCCAGGGAGCTGATAAGTTCAGCACCAAGGGTAGCTCCTGCTGAACACTTTGCTCCTATTACTGATAGTGCTGGTCCAGGACTACTGCTTCCAGACCCTACCTTTCTCATGAAGTAGCATTGCCTTTCCAGAAGCTCCCAATGGCCATGCTGCTACCGAGGATGATGTACCAGCAGTTTCTACTGGGGCCAGGCCATGGAGGTGCTGCTGTTGGTCCATCCATGGAGATCTCAGTTTCAGGGTGGCAGTTTTAGAGAATTTGGATTTTCAGTTGTTTGGAAGTACATGACTCTTGTAGTTGATCGCTCAAAATTACCCTTAGGAATTTGGATTTTCAATTGTTTGGAAGTACATGACTCCTGTAGTTGATCGCTCAAAATTACCCTTAGGAATTTGGATTTTCAATTGTTTGGAAGTACATGACTCCTGTAGTTGATCGCTCAAAATTACCCTTAAAAAGAAGTGGAGGAAAACACAGGTGAGGAGAAGGAAGAATGGTTTGCTACTCTGCAGGAGCTTGCAGTAGGAACTAAAACTTCTCTTTTACAAAAAGTATTGCCTTTTTCCAAGAAAAATGGGCTTTTTTGTGTGTGTTGCAACATTCATCTCTACTGGACTGTCCAGTTCACACACTTGGTGTCATCTGGGAAATTCTGCCTGTGACCTACCTCTGGGAGCCGTTGCTGTGAGCAGAAAAGGTGCCAACAAGCATGCTATCTTGACTCGCTGGAGGAACCCTTCCAAGATGGCGGGCAGGTACATCTCCCAGACCCTACTTGCGGACATTTTGTTCATAGCCCATTTCCCGATATAATTGTTTTCGCCATGCAGGGTGTTTTCTCTGCCTTTGCTGGGCCAAACAAAGCAGTTTGCCGTCTCTGCACAGAAAAGATAGCGTTTTCAAGACACAGCCCCAGCGACGCGATGAATGACAATTCTAGAACGTGGCTTTTCCTCCCCGCCCCCCTAAAATTCTCATCACATCTTTTGCTTCCATGTGTGTTAACGGCAGCTCCGGTAGTTGATGAGGTAAATGAATATCAGTGATGACTGCCAACGTTGAGGAGAGGGCACGGAAAACTTGGATGCAGTAGCAGTTCACGTTCTACCGCCGCGACGCGTTTGATTTATGGCATTACAAGGAGGGTGAGGTGGACCCTAAATAGCGCTCTGCCGCTTTCTTTCCCTGAGTCTGTTAAATATGCAAGTACAAACAGCTTTAACACAGCACTCTTTACCTAGAAACAAGCCCCGGGCATCTTCCACATACTTTTAACGTATGAAAATTGAGCTGCTTTGAACTTGGATGTTTTTGATAACTACTTGGTATTCTTCCTGGAGCTTCACCTGTGGGCTGCACTCCCCCCCTTCCAAGTCCTAATCCCTTTGATTAAGTGCCAGGACAGATAGCTCTCAATGAATAACTCCACTCTCATAATTCTTCCTCCTTTCAGAGTTGAAACAGCAGCCTGCCCGGGTGTTCAATAGCTAAATCCTCTGATTGAGCTGGAGCAATTCAGATTCCAAGACCGAGCCAGTACTTGGTTCCAAAACAAAGTTCAGAGGGGCTGCCGCACATTGCTGTACTGTTTGTCGCCGCGAGTTGTAGGATTGGCAGTGTGGGAGACACATGAAAAGTGTCCCCCCTTTTTTCTTTTGAGCAAATAGGTTTAGAAAGAGGAAATCTTTCAAAAACAGGAGTCCTGAATTAGATCTGGGTCAGAGCGACAAGGAAAATGTGGTCTTCTAGATTTCATTGGCTTTCAGTTCCCATCAAATGTTCTTTTTAGAAAGAACAGTCCATAGGGACCCAATTCACAGATTGTCTTATCTTCTTTCGGGCTCTAATGTGTACATTGTTTGCAAAGTTGCCAAGTTTGTAATTAAACCTGCAGCTTTAAGAACACAATACGTCGAACAAATTGGAGTATCCTGCAAAGGAGATCTACCTATATGACTTCTGTATATTCTGAATTTGTATTGTAGGTTACCCTATTGGATGGTGTTGCATGTAATTCAATGTATTTTATATTCTGTGTTTTTATTGGTTGATATGGTCATAGGACTAATCAATAAATTTATTTACTTTGCTTTGCTTTGCTTTGCAATCCAACAATATATGGAGGGCCACAGTTTGTCCACTGTCAGGAGGCCCACTGGCATCATGACTACCATAACTCAATGAAGTTCAGTGAAGTTGTTCTAACATAACGTAAGGTCACATTCCTCCCTCGTTTTTGTTTTTAAGTTACAACCTGATTTAAAAGTGGGCAGGAAGTAACCGTGACACACGTCCTTCTTCTCCCTGTGGGCAACACGTCAAGAGCCATTTCTGAATAATTATGAGGACATTGTGTTCTACTATTACCCTTGATACCTTTGCAATCTTCTCTGGAGGAAAAATATGTCCCATAGCTAGAAATGCTATCGGATGTCAACCCGAATCCACTAGCACTTAAACCATTCTTATTTTGAGGGCAAATTGTATGATCGCCACCCCCCAAGCCAAGTCTTAGCTCTACTTTGAAGGTCAGCTGGCCACCTATTGACTAGGTGTTGACCAGCTGTAGTCTGCAAAGGTGGCCAAGGCCTTGGCATTACAGCTGCATTAATTGATTATTTTAATAAGTCGCCTCCATAAATCTTCAGATAACTGTAAAGAAGAATGAGATAAAGATGTTCTCGGGCTACACACTCACAATCACTCACTAGTGCACAGGACCAAATCAGTAGGTCAGGTTGAGTTAAACCTAAAAAAAGAAGGACTGGGGACTTTCTTCTGAATATATCGTTAACAAGGGGGGAGCCATTAAGTTATTGTTATTTTTATTGCGCTGAAGCGAAATTTCAGCTCTGAGTTTCAATCCGCTAAGAATACTTGGAACCCAGTGGGGTGTAGTGGTTAGAGCTATGGACTAGGATTCTGGAGACCGCAGGTTGACTCTTCAGACAGCCATGGAAATTCACTGGAGATGTAGAACTGGAACACCTCTCCTGACTTACCTTGAAAGCCCTGTTAGGGACACTGTAAGGTGGTTTCAACTTGATGGCACATGACAACAAGGATTCTTAATGAAAGTGTCATAAATTCTAAAAAGGGCATGCAGTGAAATGGAGGCCATAAAGCAGGACTAATTAAAACATGGAGTCTTTGAAATGATGGGGTTCCACAGCTTGGTGATTTCTATTTCATGTGCTCCCCACAATGGCTTTGTGCATTAAATTTCCCTGATTACATTTATATCCCGCTTTTCCTCCAGCAAGTCAAGATAGCACGCTTGTTCCCACCTTTCCTCCTCACAGCAACGGTTCTGGGAGGTAGGTCACAGGCAGAATTTCCCAGATGACACCAAGTGTGTAAACTGGACAATCCAGTAGAGATGAATGTTGCAACACACACACGAAAAGCCCATTTTTCTGGAAAAAAGACAATACTTTTGGTAAAGGAGAAGCTTTAGCTCCTGCAGAATAGCAAACCATTCCTCCTTTTCCTCACCTGTGTTTTCCTCCAGTTCTTTTAAAGGGTAATTTTGAGCGATCAACTACAGGAGTCATGTTCTTCCAACTCATGTAGGCATCTCACAGGAGACCTTATCCCTCTACTGTATTTTGAATTATTTTACTTTATTTTATTTATTCAACATTTTTCCATCCTGTCTTTCTCCTTAAATGTTCTTAGCTCTGAATATTGTCTTTACTGTTTCTTAACAACTGTTGTATCCTCATTGTCTACAGCTTTGAATATTGTCCTCAACAACAACAACAACAACAACAACAACAACAACAACAACAACAACAACAACAACAACGATGGTTGGGATATTGGGTCCTTTTCCAAGGAGAAACGCGGGGTAAAAATACTCTAAAATTAAATTAAATTAAATTAAATTAAATTAAATTAAATTAAATTAATGAATGAATGAATGAATGAATGAATGAATGAATGAATCTAGATTAGGGCAAAAATACCAGGCTGTTTGTATGTGAAATCTGGAGATGATGATGATGATGATGATGATGATGATGATGATGATGATGATGATGATGATGATGATGGTGATGGTGATGGTGATGGTGATGATGATGATGATTAGACATGGACACGACTTGGCGAAATTCTTGTTTCCGTTTTCATTCCTCGTTTCCGTTACGCAACGGAAGCGGAAACGACAATTAAGCCGTCAGAACTCGAACTCGAACCGATAAACGATAAATTGGGTCTGATTTGTCGTTGTCATTCATGGCATCACGCGGCACAGAAAAAAAGTTTTAAAAATAAAAAAAATCCCGATTTCTGGCCAAAAAAGCAGGCAAAAATATGCCTGTCTGAGGGCACCTACCAGAGGGGTGGTTTCTGGGGAGGGGGTCCCCGGCCTCCCCCCTCCTGTGCTGGGCTGCTGGACCTGGTACCAGGCTGGGGGGGGCATCAGTCTCGTCGTCTCCATTTGCCATGCAGTGCGGGGGGATCCAAAATGGCGACCGCAATATTTTTTTTTGAAATCATGGTCCAAAAACCCACCAAAGCACCACAGAAACATGCGAAAATTAGCTATTTTAAATGCTTGAATTTTTACAGTAGCAGCAGTGGGTTTTTCTAGTGATAAAACGTCTCCATTGATTTTATTTTATTTTTATTTTTATTTTTTTACACCTGTGCAATGATGGGCTGGCCATGGGATGGGACCATGCAAATTTTTGGAGCCATTCCACCAATTGCATGGCCACTTGGCCAGGTTTTGACTGAGACTTCTGGGATGTGCCAGTCGGGCATAAAAAGCCCACTATAACCCTAGTCCTAGCCCTAGCCCTAACCCTAACCCTAACCCATACACCAGTACACTGTCCTTCTTAGTGGGTCAGAGGCACCCAGAGGTGCAGCCCACTAACTCACCCTAATCTTACCCGTAATAACCCTAAACCTAGCCCTTGCCCTAACCCCAACCCTAAGCCAGATCTGTACTCGCATTGCATTACACGCAAGTACACTGTCCTTCTTAGTGAGTCAGAGGGCGCCCAGGAGAGGCATTCTTCTCTCACCTCGCTCACAGTCCAAAGTTCCAAAAAACTCCAAACCTGTACGCCAGTATGCTGTCGTTCTTGGTGAGCTAGAGGCACCCAAAAGAGAGGTGCCAGTGCCACTTGGTACGCAATGGCTACACGGTCATATACCCTTCCTTTCCCCTTTGTAGGGGGCCAGAGGAGGCATCCACCCCAGAGAGGTGCCTCCAGGAGCCTGCTACCCTACCCCCCCTAAACCAGTACTAACGACAAACGACAAACAAAACAACAAATTTTTGAAAAATTTCACGACAAACGGAAACAAGCCGAAACGGGCCGGCTCCGACACACGACAACTCGAAACGTCATTTTTCCTGGTCGTGCCCATCTCTAATGATGATGATGATGATGATGATGATGATGATGATGATGATGATGATGATGATGATGATGATGATGATGATGATTGGGATATAATGAGGCCTCTGGATTAGGGCAAAAATGCCAGGCTGTTGGTATGTGAGATCTGGAGATCGGCGAGCTGCCATCCCTCTTCAGCTGATTTTCTGCAGGGCCAGGAAGAAATTAGCCTCACCACGCAGTTGAAAGAACACCTGGGCTTTTACCTGGGGCGATGATTCATTCATGAGCAGATTTAGTTATATTTCCTTCCCACACACACACCTAGGAATTAAGTAATAAGCAGTTTTTGTCCCGGGGGTGGTGGTGGGGAGACGAAGGTAGAGAGAAACCCAAACCAGGCCTCTTTATGCTATGAATTGAAATGGTTAATCATTCACTCCCTGTTCTTGCGGTTGGACTACGGATTCAAACAGACCTTGAAAGACTGCTTTGGTATCGTGGGTTGAATCCTGTTACTAGTCCCAGCGAGATTAGACTCGTTGACTGCTGTGGATTTAGATGAGTGTTGACATAACTGGTCCCATCCCATCAATGGAGCTGCATCAGCTGGGATGGACAAGTGAATAAAGGCCTATTGACACACTGAGGTATATAGATTCATTGAGTGGCACTGTATTTTAAATTTATATGTCATTTAAATTGTTCACATTGTCAGTTGTTCTGTCTAAATTCATTTGAAGATACCCGTCCACCTCCTTGATGTTTTTAATCACCACTCCTGTTCCATGTTCTGATTTCTTCTAAAATGCAAGAGACCTTTTCTGCTAAGGCTTTCAGGACAACTCCAAAAGATTTACTTTGTTAGCTAGTGTTAGACTAACATCTCAGCCAGATATTCATGAAATAGTGTTCCATTTTGGGACCCTTCTTCATTTGCATATTGCCTGCATAGCGAATACATATATTTTATCCCTCAGTCAGGTCATATCGGCACATGAAAGACACTTCCTATAAATTCTTTACTACAGCTTGCGATTCAGGAAATATTTTATGGAAAGACATATTTTAGGTTGTCCATCCTTTGATTTCCCTCAGAAACTAATAAATAATCAACAAAAATATGATTAAAGGCCTGGCTTGTGAACTCGCATCCAGAAAGGGAGGCTGTCTGGTAGAAAAATCTTTCTGATCCGTATCTGTTTATTCTCAGAAACGGAATTCTAACTGAGCTTTTCACAGGAAAAAAAAAAGAGGGAGAAAGAAATAGAACTGATGAAGGGTTCGCCTAAGTTTTGACATCAGATTCCCATCCTCAAAATGTCTGTTGAGAGAAAGAGCATACAGTATCTGAGTCTTAAAATGGTTGGAAGATGAAGAGGAGCTTAGCCAGCCATGAGAGTGCATGACCTCCCTGCGGCCAGAATTTCCTAAAACAACTCTTCCACACTTTTGGAACAGATCTCAGTGAACCTGTAACTATTCCTATGGAAAACTACATTCATTAGTAAGAAAATAATGCATATGTCTTATGCCAAGGATCCTCAATGTGGTAGTACCCATGAGCACCTGTGAGGGACACCAAGGATGTGCATCATCTCCTCTCTCCATCTCCACCGGTGGTTCCCAAACATTTGGACCCCACAACTCCTTTGACCATTGGCCATAGCTGCCCTGGCTCAGAGGGGTCATCACGGATCTTCTCGCCAAGTCATCCCATCCCATCCCCACCTTGAAATATTCTCCAGTGTCCACCTTCTTCCAAGTCCTGACACATGGGAACCAGAAGGCACTTCCACCAGGGACCATAAGGATGGGGGAAGGAGAGGCAAGCAGAGGGCTTCTTCATGTTTGACATAGAGCTATGAAGGCTATTAAAGTCCTGTTCATCGAGCTACAAAAAGCTCCTCTTTAACCATCATAGCTTTATGCTCCATCCCTTTCCATCAGGGTCCCTGGCTGGTTTTCACAGCACCCCATAGAATTCTGGTGCAAAGTTTGGTTACTGAGATCTAATCTGGTCTGATCTGGTCTGGTCTAGTCTAGTCTAGTCTATTTTAGCCTAGCCTAGCCTAGCCTAGTCTAGTCTAGTCTAGTCTCTATCTATCTATCTATCTATCTATCTATCTATCTATCTATCTATCTATCTATCTATCTATCTATCTATCTATCTATCTATCTATCTATCTATCTATCTATCATTTAAAACAAATTGGATCAGTCTTCTGCCAAGTTCCTGGCTTCCTTTTCTTTTCATTCCTTAGAACAAACTGGGGTTCCCTACGGCGTCATAAAGTCACTTTGTAGAGTTATAATTCTCTGAACCCACCAGATAGCCACCAGGCTGGCTGGGTTCTTGTGGCAGTTTATTATACTATCGTTATTTTTGTTATTATTCAAAAATGCCAGGCACACGCAATGTAATCCATAAACAATTGGCCAATATTATACATCAGGTACATATTTTAACCAAAAAGCCCAAGTATCTGTTAAATATTAGTGTTGTATGTATGTTGTCCCTTCTTCTTCTTCTTCTTCTTCTTCTTCTTCTTCTTGATGATGATGATGATGATGATGATGATGATGATGATGATGATGATGATGATGATGATGTTAAAACATGGGCAGATGACCTCATGCTTGTTAAGGTTCCACATGAAACATATCACTAAACAAAGCAACTGAGCTGTGGCTGGTGTACATTGACTGCAAAGAGAAAAGGAATTAGTTTGTTTCAGTTTTTCCCAAAGAACACTGGACAACATGATCCTCAAATCGCCTGGATTTGTTCTTTCTTTCTTTCTTTCTTTCTTTCTTTCTTTCTTTCTTTCTTTCTTTCTTTCTTTCTTTCTTTCTTTCTTTCTTTCTTGAGAACCCAGTGCCAAAAGGTTGCCTTTATATTTGGCTCCCTAGACCTGCATCTTGACCTTGTAATTACTTTATTTGAAACAGCACTGAGGGTATAATAAAACTGGAGGTTGTCTCTCGTTGGCTTTATTCATAAATTAAAGCTGTTAGCCAGGGCGAGGTGAATGTCGAGGCACGGCGTTCATTACTGCACCAGCTGACGTGTTGTCAATAGCACTGCTTTTTAGTTTGTTCTAGTCAGCACTTGTGCTCATTTTCTGGGGCCACTGGGAAATAAATACAACAAGATTATACATTTGGAAATACCACAAGAGTTCATGGGGAAGGAGGGGAGGGGAAGGCCCGATTGGCGGAAAGCAGGGCGAAGGGGGGTGGATGGGAGAAAAAGCAGATGATAAATTATACACTTGGTAGTAAGTGACATGCTATCTTGTGCTATTAACAACCAGAGATAATTGCAGTGAACTGTAATTGCAAGTTTGGAAACTTACAGTACACAGTGTCCGACATCAATCTTAATAGGGAACAAAGCAATTTGTATTAAAACTTAATTTCACTGGGTAACTTTCTGCTGTATACAAGGGAGCGAACAGATGTAGCTTTTCAGGAAGTTCAAAGGCACCGGAAGCATGGAGAGGCATGCAAATGCGGCAGGCCTTGGAGAAATATTGCGTTACAGCTTGTAATGAAAACAAATGCATGCCATTATATCCTAGTTTGCGTTTATTTAATAAAAATATATACAGTTTGCACATTGTGGAATTGAGCCTCCCTCGACGGGAATGCAATTATGGCCTCTTTTGATTTGCTGATCCGACAGGCAGGTCCATAATGCTTTCTGCGTAAAAATGAGATGTCTACTTATCGCTTCTACATTATATGTTAATGTAATAGTATTAGCTTGTTGCACTATTTTTTTTTAAATGGAACCCGATGTGAAAAGGGAGATGGGCATATAAGTCTTCGTCACATTCGGAATTGGATGTTGAAAGAGGGTGATGAGGTCAAGAAGGAAAGGGGTGTGCCCCCTCTTTTCTGTGTGTGTGAGACCCTAGGTCGCCGACCACTTGAGTTGTTGCTGAAGGGGGATGCGTGCCGGCAAACAAACAAACAAACAAACAAAATTCTTTCTAATCCAGTATTTGTCTATTCTGCTCTCCTGCCCATTTCTGCAATGTTTTCTGTGGTCTTGTACTCATGATAAAAGCCCCAGCCCTGCAGTTGATTGGGCGCCATAGTAAACTACATCATCATGTTCCAGAGGTGGACGAACCAACAGACAATTTGCCTTCCATCCTTCATCTTATTCATGCTCTGTAGTACAGCCACATTACTGACTCTATCTTCAGAATTTGTCTGTATGTCATGGATGTGGCCTTGGAAAAATAAAGATAGATAGATAGATAGATAGATAGATAGATAGATAGATAGATAGATAGATAGATAGATAGATAGATAGATAGGATAGAAGGAAGGAAGGAAGGAAGGAAGGAAGGAAGGAAGGAAGGAAGGAAGGAAGGAGCTGATGATAGATGGATGGATGATAGATGGATAGATAGATAGATAGATAGATATGGATGGATGGATGGATGGATGGATGGATGGATGGATGGATGGAAGGAAGGAAGGAGCTGAGATAAGATAGATAGATAGATAGATAGATAGATAGATAGATAGATAGATAGATAGATAGATAGATAGATGGATGGATGGATGGATGGATGGATGGATGGATGGAAGGAAGGAAGGAAGGAAGGAAGGAGCTGATAGATAGATAGATAGATAGATAGATAGATAGATAGATAGATAGATAGATAGATAGATAGATAGATAGATAATCCAACTTTATAAAATCCATCCAACTATACATTTTTCCAGAAGGCTAACATTAAGCAATTGTTATAAGACTGACAATAACAACAGACAACATCCAACTGAGATTCGTCATGAATAGAATGAATGTCATGTCCAGCAAATCCTTCAACCAGTGGAAGTATCGTTTTCTGCAACACACCTCCAGTGTAAAGCCTCTCTGAAAACACATCCATAAAACAGTAGAATCAGCAGTTTCGAATTAAGGTGAACTGAAATGGTTAAATCAGCTGGTCAAGCATGAAACGGAGACATTAAATTAGACACTAAAGGCCTGGGGTGGTGATGGTGGTGGTGAAGGTGGTGTTTGTAGTGGTGCTGATTGACGAATACTGAGCTAATGCCTAAAATTAATTGGAGGGCATCTCAGATAAACACACCTGTGGATGTACAGTATGGCAGAGTTGGTAGACTGTCACTCAAGAAGTCTATTTCCCTGGTCCATCCATTCATGATGGACGCAGTTGGAGAAAGCTATCAGATGACCATCTGAAGAAAACCAAGAATTCACAGAAGATACAGTATTATGCCTTTAACATATTTAGGGTCTCAAACCCCTTTATGATCCTTAGGAAAAATTATAACTCTCTAACAATACACACATGTACACACACACACACACACACCTGATTCATCCTGCTCTTAATATTCCCCTTTCACCCCCACCCTCCACCTCTCACGCTAATGCATTATGGGCTATGACAGCCCGAGCTTGCCACTTGGAGGCTAACCCACCATTAGAGCTTCTTGTCTGGATACTTTAAATGTTGCTTAACAAGAAAAATATGTCAATAGACAATGAAAGCTTTCATTTTATGCTTTCAACTTGAGCAAACCGCTGGGAGCGGTGCTGTAAATTACCCCCAAAGAATGCAGAAGTGGGCAAAAAAAAAGAGAGAGGGAGAGAAAGAAAGCAATTTTTAATGACATCAGACGTGACTGGCTTCGTAATTAGTCACATTTAACAATATATTAAGTTTATCTCTTTTCTGTTCTCGGTGACCTCCACCTCCACCCTGTTCCCACCAATCCTTCTGCTCCCTTCCAGCTCCTGGTGAGCGTTGCCTGACTCTTCCGTAAATCAGGCCTCGACTTTGTCAAACAGGTCACATCCATCTCTGTTATTTGAGGGAAAATTACTAGGTGAACTCCTTGTACAAAAATTAGGTCCACGATCCATTACAGGCTAAGAATATCTTTTCACCCGAGCCGTATAGTTCTGCCCGTGCTGCTTTGTGTCTACAGAAAGGGAAGGGGTTACGGTGGACGAGATAGCAATTAATTACCGTTTTGCTCCGAGACCCAATCGCTGCAATCGCGAGCTGGGCTTGCCAGTTGGCTGGACTGCACCACCGTGATCCAAACCAGGTAGCCCTGCCAAACGAGCCCTTTGTTGAAAGCGGCTGTCAGCTAATGACAGATGAGACCCATCTGATGGCTTTATCAGGACATTCATCTCCATTCTTGATCAGTAAACCTATTGGATTAGGATACATTCACCAGAGCACAGCTGACAGTGAAGATACTTGATCTGACAACGGGTGTGTAGTAGTAGGTTTGGCCCACGAGTGAGGGAAAAAGAGTTAAACATGATCAGCTGTGGAACATAGAGCAACAGAGCTCTATTGAACTCAACATTATCTGCATTGACTGGAGGCCAGACCCATCAAGGGTCTTGAGAGAGGAGGTATTTCCTAACCCAGATCCTTTTTAGTTAGAGGCATCATGGATTCAGCCTCAGGTTTCCTCCATGCAAAGTTGGATTCATTGTTCTGTTGGTGGACTTATCACTCAGGAATTGCAGCCAGCATGGACAATGGTCAGGAGTTCTGAGAGCTGAAGTCCTAAATTATGGTGGGTGAAATCCTCTCCCATCCTTCCACTTGCACAGTGATTCCATGAGCAGTTGGGTAGTTTCCAAACCGGTAGCGGAGGTATAATCAAAAGTGCCATCATACATGTCCAGAAACCCTGCCATGGCTTACACAACAGACCGTCACTCAACTGGAAAGATGGAGCACAGGTTCCTGCCCCAAGGCTGAGAGCTACCTCTTCACATCTGTCCACCCACAAGTCCACCCTGTCTCATTACCCCATTAATCGATTCGACAGATTTCAACGAGAATACAACCCACCATGAAGTGAGCAATTTAATGCCTCGTTCTAAATAGATCGGCCTAAGTCAGGCTCACAGGTAGGAGGAAGATAAAATCAAGGAGGGTTTGATATATCAACACTCATGTAAGTTCCACCAGTTCAGCAGATCTGCTCTAGTTTTGGTCTAACCATGATTTAAGTCACTTTCCCCCCCTCAAAATAAGCATGTCTCAGTGTGAAACAGATTTTCTTTCAGAAGACATTTCTACACTAGATTTATTTCAGAATATGCATCTTTATCTCATTCATGTTTACTGTATTGCAGATTATTTTTTGAGCTGAGAGCATTTAAGTAGCATCAAAGTTCCGATTTAAAATTTCTGGTTGAAATTCTGTAGCAAATTGCGACTCAAGTAGCCCCACTGAGTCAACTGGGACTTAGTGAGTCAACGCTCTGTGAATTCCACTGATTTAATGGGTCTACTTGAGATTTCAGCCTCTGTTTGATAGCCAGTGGAGGCACAGATCAAGTTGGTTTCCTTGGCAGCTTTCAAAAGGAATTTTCTAACCATAAGCCCTCATTTTCCAAAGTTTGTTTCCCCCAGGTTTTTATTAGAATACAAATCCCATAACCCACAACTCCTATCCAACTTGTAAACCAACAAAATGGAAAAAGGTTCAATGTTTCACTAATTTGCTGAGGTATGAAACACTATTTTAACATTCTCTTAAGAAATGCTTCTCCTTGCTTTTAACAAGTTGGGTCCATGCCTTCATTCTCATGGGTATTTAAAAATAAAATAAAATAAAGCAAAAATAGCAGAAATGTTGTATTACTGAGAAGCAGTGTTTCCCTTTTCCACAGGAATTTACCTCAGTGCTCCCACTGCCACCCGTCCGCAAAGTCAATTTATTACGTGCCCCTTGTTTTATGACTTTCCCCCAACTCACTGACACACACACACACATTTTACCTCTCTCGCATGTATGTCTGAGTGGTGAAAGGTTAAAAGGTGTGTCGCAGAGGCCTCTGGCATAAAAGCACATCAAGGCCAAAGTTTTGGGGTCAGCTTTAAATGAGCAAATAAAACTCAAGGTGTTTATTTCTTAACTGTTAAACACAATTTTTATACCGTGTGGTTCTCATTCCAACTTGCACTTAGGCTTCTAAAGAGCTTCTGTAACCCACGTTTACCTGCCTCGGAGTGTTAATAAATGCTAAACGGCATGAGGAAAGCTGAGAGGGGTCTCAGTTGGGAAGAATTTCCATTTTAAACCTGGATCTGAATTAGCCAGTGAATCCGTAAATGCATATCCAGGTATATATTTAATGTGAGGTGTTTTTTTAAAAGGAAACATTCTTCACCCACACAAAAGGTGAATTTATAACATCATAGTGGTGTTCTTTTTCCCCTTGACTCCCTCACCCCTCAGATGAACCTCCCATTCCATGGACTGTCACCTCAAGGCTTCTGATTTTCACTGTTTTGACTGGGCCTAAAGTTGTTAGTTATTTAATTGCATTGCTGAATTGGTTGGCTGGTTGGTTGGTTGGTGGGTTGATGTCAGATGGGCTATATAATACATAACCAGGTCCTTGCCTATATTCTAATATTTATAGTTACCTGTGAGTAAGCCCCCCTGGACTTGCTATATTGCATTTCTGCATAATTCTGCCCCACCGTAGAAAGGCTTGCTTCCTTTTTCAGTCACTGTAACATCTCTCTCCATACCTTCCCACTTTATATTTTCTCATGATTTGTATATTTTGTTGTACATAGTCAAAGCTATGGTTTTTCCAGTAGTGATGTATGGAAGTGAAAGCTGGACTATAAAGAAGGCTGATCGCCGCAGAATTGATGCTTTTGAGCTGTGGTGCTGGAGGAGACTCTTGAGAGTCCCCTGGACTGCAAGGAGATCAAACCAATCCATCCTGAAAGAAATCAACCCCGAATGTTCACTGGAAGGACAGATTTTGAAGCTGAGGCTCCAGTACTTTGGCCACCTCATGAGGAGAGAGGAGTCCTTGGAAAAGTCCCTGATGTTGGGAAAGACTGAAGACAAAAGGAAAAGAGGACGGCAGAGAATGAGATGGTTGGACGGTGTCATCGATGCAACCAATATGGATTCAACCAAACTCCGAGAGGCAGTGGAAGATAGGAAGGTCTGGAGAGCTCCGGTCCATGGGGTCACGAAGAGTCAGACATGACTGAACGACTGAACAACAACAGCATATTAAAACTCCTGCTCAACGTTAGTGCATGTCTGCGGATGAAAGAGGTGACTCCTTTCTGACCTGGGGCACCTGAGATTGCTATACACAGATCTTGCATTAGTCATAAAATATTGCATAGAAAGGGCACTAGGTCTGGAAAATCTTGTTTCCATCATCATCCAGGCTTGTTTTGAAATGAACTCACATCCCTCCCACCCCAACCCAAACCTCTCCACTTACAATAGGAAAGGGCCTCTCGCTTCTTTGTTCCTTGTTTTGGTTCTTCCTTGTCTGTTAAAGCAAAGCAAAGTGTTCTGCTCATATACCGCCCCATACCACTTCAAGTCGTCTCTGGGCGGTTTACAGTTTTAATAACAGTATGCAGGCTACACATTGCACACAGCCCCCCACCCCTGCAAGCTGGGTACTCATTTTACCGACCTCGGAAGGATGGAAGGCTGAATCAACCTTGAGCCTGCTACCTGCGATTGAACCCCAGGTTGTGAGTACAGTTTTAGGTGCAGTACGGGCATTTATTTAACCACTGCGCCACGAGGCAGTGTCTCTGATGCCCCATCAAGATGGGGCAGAGATGAAGCAAGGGTATTAGGAAGAAATGAGCAAACTAGAACAGTTTGTGTGTGAGTTCACTGATTGTTCCTTCTTCTCAATCATTTCTTCTCCCAAGTTAACGTGCACTTTCAATCCCACACTGTTTTGTTTATTGTGGGGTTTGCGCTAGCTGGAGGGAAATGGCATGTCACAAAACACACGCATCACCATATATTTCCTGATGAACTCTTTTAATAAGAAGCAACCGAATCTTTCACTCACTGGGGTTCTTGTTAACTGATAGAGCCAGAAAGCACTTGTGATTTAATTCAGTGAATTATTTCACCAAGAGTTATTGTTTCCCGTGCAAAGATATGAGGACGGGAAGAACGACAGTCTTTTAGTTGGTTCCACTCATTAATTCTCATGTTCCAGATTGATAGGGCAGATTTTCATAGAATTTTGATTTATGGGACGTAGAAGAGTATAGACAGCAAAGATGTTGGCAAGCCTTTGGGTCCATGTCCAAAGTCTAAATCCAAGTCTTTGGTTCCAAGTCCCAAGTCTTAAGTCTTTGGGTCAACATAAGAATATAAGAAGAGCCATGCTGGATCAGGCCAAAGGCCCATCTAGTCCAGCTTCCTGTATCTCACAGTGGCTCCACCAGATGTGTCTGGGAGCGCATGAGACTAGATATCTGTCTCCTGATACCACTCCCCTGCATCTGGCCCTTGAAGTACCCTGGTTTTAAGCCTAGAGATTACACATCTCCATCATGGTTTGTAACCTGTGATGGACTTTTCCTCCAGGAATTTGTCCAATCCCCTTTTGAAGGCATCCAGGCCAGATGCCATCACCACCTACTGTGACAGGGAGTTCCACAGTCCAACAACAAGCAGGATAAAAAAGATATTTTCTTTTGTCTGTTCTCACTCTCCCATCCCTCAATTTGAGTGGCTGTCCCCTAGTTCTGGTCTTTTGTGAGAGGGAGAAGAGTGTCCCTCTATCCACTTGGGTCCAAGTCCAAGTCTGAATCTTTGATCCCAAGGCAAAGACTTTGGTGTGACTTAAGTCCAACTTGACAGTGAGTGCCATGACTCGTGCCCCCATCCCAGGTAAACATTCAACAATGTGGAGGATCATGTGTATATAGAGGTGTATTTTCAGCATGGGCTGAAAACAAGGAAAAGTGCCAGTCTTAGCTAAAATCAGCCCATTAATCAGTTGCTGAACAAAATCCTTTTGATTCAGTCAGTCTTCTCTAGTTTGGACTACCCATTGGATTCAGGTGCAGAAAGCTGATCTCCAGTCTACCCTCGTGATAACTGAACACGTCAACAATAACTATGTAGTTTTTTACGAATGGGGGGGTCCGAATCACATGCAGCAGGATATTCCTCATCTCAGCCCCGTTCCCACTCGATGATAAGACGACGACTAATTGGTATGCTGTTTGAACCATAACACTTTTGTCCCTCGTTAGAAAGTGGAGCATGAACAAAGGGCTCATTGTCGTCATGGCTTGACAACGTCCAACCTGAAATTTACATCGCAAGGATGCATAGCTTCTCCTCCGGCGCAGAAACAATAATTGGAGAAGAGACCTCTGGCAGGTAACCAGTCCTTCCCTAACACAGAGAATGGGGGATACGAAGGTGTTCTGTATCACTAATGAACATGATACATCACGTTTGATCAAAGTGATCATCAAAGCAGGGTGGGTTCAGTAGCTGCCGCCGGGCTTTGTGAGTGCCTCTCCCTGCCGACTTGTCATTGCACCGTGGAAGAAAAGGCACAAGGTAATCAGATACAAAGGCTATTTTCCCAGGCACCGCCATGATACCTGAGTTTCCAGGTCAACCTCAGTACCATAGGTTAACGTCTGATCCTGCAATTAAAAATTGAACTCTACAGGAACACATGATTGCCACAGAATCGATGCTTTTGAGCTGTGGTGCTGGAGGAGAGTCTTGAGGGTCTCCTGGACTGCAAGGTGATCAAACCTATCCATCCTGAAAGAAATCAACCCCGAATGTTCACTGGAAGGACAGATTTTGAAGCTGAGGCTCCAGTACTTTGGCCACCTCATGAGAAGAGAGGACTCTTTGGAAAAGTCCCTGATGTTGGGAAAGATGGAAGGCAAAAGGAAAAGAGGATGGCAGAGAATGAGATGGTTGGACGGTGTCATCGATGCAACCAATATGGATTTGACCAAACTCCGAGAGGCAGTGGAAGATAGGAAGGCCTGATGAGCTCTGGTCCATGGGGTCACGAAGAGTCGGACATGACTGAACAACTGAACAACAACAACAACCACCTCGAGTTGTTCCCTTGTAACATTCTTCGGCAGTTCTTTGCCTCACTTTATCCTACATCCAACCTCTGGAGGCTTGCTTTGAGTTGATGTGGGGCAGGAAAACCTGGCAGTGTGACACCACATCATCTGTACTTCATGTACCGAATGTGCCATGCCACAATACATGGTGTCCATCCTTGCTCTATAGGAAACTGGGTGTGGGAAGCTGGGTGTTGGACTAGATCAGTGGTTCCCCAAATTTGGGTAACCCATAGATTCTTGGAATGCAATTCCCAGAAGCCTTCACCATCAGCTGTGCTGGCTGAGGTTTCTGGGAGTCGCAGTCCAAGGACATCTGGGTAGCCCAAGATTGAGAACTACTGGTCTAGAAGGACCCAAGTTGGGGAGAGGGGCCACAAACTACCGGTAGTCCCGAACGGGCAAGTGTGGTCCTCCGGGTGCTTCTGTGGCCCAGCTCCCGTAACCACTTACCCTTGTCTAGGATGGGTCAGGAACTTCTTGTGTGCCTTTTTAACCCCCTCCTGGATTAGACAGAAAATACATCAAATCAATGGAAAACAATACACCCTATATTTAAAGGTGCCACACAAATAAATCATTGACATGCCCTAAAAACAGTCAAGACAGCAGAAGCTGGTAAAATTCTACATTCTGTTGATGGAAGAGTCATTGGCTTAGGATCGTCATTCTGTTGATGGAAAGAACTGTCTGAACAGCCATGTTTTTATTGACCTCGTAACAGTGTCGAGGGACGAGGGATCACAGGAATATCAGGTGGGAGCTGATTCCACAGGCGTGGTGTAACAGAATTGGGTGGTGGCAGTGGTTCCTAGATTTCAGCTCCCAGGATTCCGTCACCAACATGGACTTTGGCCAGTCTGGCTTCTGGGAGTTGTACAGTAGTCCAACCGAAACCCCTTCCCAAATTCCTGCTTTTTACTTCCTACGGACCAAATAAGCTGTTGAAACTCCTCCTATGCATGGGTGCATTTGGCACTTCTCTTTCTCCAACAGATGAAAAGGCTTTGTTGGACAGAAATAATCCTTTCGGGGGGTGGGGTGGGGGAGGAAAGGAAAACATATGTTAGTTATTGTAATTTGGTCGCTGCTTCGTTAATAACTCTGACATATCACTCCAGTTCTGGTGGGTCTGATAGATTAAACATGAGCCTCTCATTATTCAAGGTGGTTAAATATTTTGGCTGGCTTTTACTCTCCTAATATTTATTCCTCGCACAGTTGAGCTACCAAAATTGACATCTTCTTTTTAAATTGTTTGGCAGTGGTATTTTTTTTCCTCTCTCTCTCTCTCTCTCTCTCTCTCTCTCTCTCTCTCTCTCTCTCTCAATTGCCACTGTTGTAAAGTATTACTGGCTGGCATTGCTTCCCACCCCCTTTTAATTATTCTTGACACCATGGAGAAACATCTAATATAAATCTGTAATGCCTGCTGATGACAGACTACACGCTTCAAAGACCATGTAATCTCTCCACAATTAATTAAAGTGTATAGAGTTGTGGCTTTGTGCGGGTGTGTGCGGGTGTGTTTATCTAGCATCCAGATGCCACTAACTGCCTCCAATAATACTGCTGTCAACTGTAAAAAATTAAGATCCAGACCCTAAGAAAGATATTCCGATAGAGAAAACAGATGCCTGGTTATTTTCCTTTTTTTGGGTACCGTTCGCTTGGAAACAGCCATTGTTCAACAGCTGTAGCTCTGCATATTTAATTACTCATGTAATTTAGCAAATCTGTCAGCGAGGTTGCTCCCACCCCAACAACTCCTAGTTACTTTGGCAGATTTTTTTAAAAGTGGGAATAATGCTAATCAGAATAAATAAGGCTAAGGGAAGGAGAGGAAACTCTAGGTGGACCGGGGTTGGGTGGGGCGGCAGGATCAGACCCTAAGAATGTAATCTGGTTGCAAGCGGATGTTTACAAAGCAGTTACGTTTCTGTACAGACGCCTGTGTGTGTTTGTTTACAAAGCTGCTCTAAGTCTCATAAGAACATAAGAAGAGCCCTGCTGGATCAGGCCAAAGGCCCATCTAGTCCAGCTTCCTGTATCTCACAGTGGCCCCACCAGATGTGTCTGGGAGCACAAGAGACTAGATCTCTATCTCCTGCTACCACTCCCCTGCATCTGGTACTTGAAGTACCCTGGTTTTAAGCCTGGAGATGACACATCTCCATCATGGTTTGTAACCTGTGATGGACATTTCCTCCAGAAATCTGTCCAGTCCCCTTTTGAAGGCATCCAGGCCAGATGCCATCACCACCTCCTGTGGCAGGGAGTTCCACAGACTAACAACGCGCTGGGTGAAAAAAAATTTCTTTTTTCTGTTCTTACTCTCCCAGCCCTCAGTTTGAGTGGATGTCACTGGAAGCTTTCTCGGGCTGGGAGTCAGGCTGAGATAAACACCTGAGACAGACTCATAGCAAATGGTATCATTCACTACAAAATGTAAAGGCAATTAAATGCAAGGTGATAACTGTGGTTATCAAGGTGACATCTATGTGGTTGATGACCCAGAAACAAAAATATATAACTTTTTTTCTTTTTCTTTTTGCTAAGAATTCTACAAATATGCATTTTCTCATCCTCAGTGGGAAAAAGGTCAAAAATAATGGTCAACTGCAAGGAGGTTCTGTCCTGTTTGACAACAACAAAAAGCAAAGCAAAATGAAAAATACGGTTCTTGTATAAAAATGATTATTTTGCAGAAAAAGTTGCAAAATGCAACAGTGTGTTGGGGGGTTTTTTTGGTGGGGGACAGGAGGAAAATTGCACAAAAGGAAGGTTCTGATGAAAAGGTCTTGTGCAAAAGATTCAGGAACTGTTCAGAAAAGTGTCCTAAAATAGAAAGAATGCACAAAAATGGATTTTCTTGCCCAGTGAGGGAGACAATTACAATTGTTGAGTCTTGTCATACATACATGCAT
This sequence comes from Phrynocephalus forsythii, assembly GCA_029282475.1. Taxonomy (NCBI): domain Eukaryota; kingdom Metazoa; phylum Chordata; class Lepidosauria; order Squamata; family Agamidae; genus Phrynocephalus; species Phrynocephalus forsythii. Next base: position 5,191,520 of record JAPFRF010000013.1, read on the forward strand.
GCAATTTTATTACGGTCATTGACCAGCAAAGACAAAATTACATAAAACACCATAGTATATATGTAGCTATTGGTAAGCCATGCATTGAGTCTTGTCTGTGAGTGGTAGTGTGGGCTGTGAGCCTTTGGGAGTTGTAGTCCAAATAAAATCAAAGTTTTGACACCTAGGTAGTTAGCTACTATTACAGCTGCAATTGGGGAAAAATATTTGCTTTCGCGTTAACAAAGGTTTAAAATAAAAAAGCTCACATCTCAAAATACTGCGCTAGTCTCCTCTGGTGCACACCACAATCTGAGTTCCTAAGTTTTTTTGAATTGCGATTGTTCAGATCCTTCGTCCAGCAGGGCTTTGTCAGCAGCGTTCCAAGTGTTGGCATCTGCGACCCCTCGGAAGGTCCAGATTTAATTTCCACCCACTTCCATAAAGACGAAGGAGCATTCCAATATTTTAGCCTGCTGTGCCCATCATCCTAACCTTGTCAGCTCTGCCAGGGATAAGGGAGCATAGGGTTTGTAGTCCAAGAATACCTGGAGGGTTCAGTATTGCGCTCCTCAAATCAAGAAGTATCAGCAGGGCCATGGTGTCTGGGCCATGTATGATAGAACCTTTGTTTCAAAATAGAAACACTGAGATTCCATTATAATGCAAACTGAACTCAAAGGGTTGTTAGGCACAAAACAACTTACCAAATAAAGCCGTGTTTTTGTATAGCATCAGAAGAATCAGGCAAAGTATCTTTAATGGCCACTAACTGCCATGATCCTTTGAAATTTTATCAGACCACTAGTTTATCACATACTGTAGATATTTGATTATTCTGCTTTCTTTCTTTCTTTCTTTCTTTCTTTCTTTCTTTCTTTCTTTCTTTCTTTCTTTCTTTCTTTGAACTGTTAACAACAGTTGACTTTCGACACCTCAAAGGCAAGGGGTTAGCTCGTGAGTGAGGAAATTCTTTGATGTGTTTTATTGTTAAATTACATAGAACAAGCAATATTTCATTTTATTCAATACAAATGATTTTTTTATTTACTTGAAAGGAGGCTGTCTGTCTTATTTCTGTACCCTTGGCTTGGAAACAAAGGGATTACATTCTTTTAAAGAGGTGTTTTATGACTGCAGAGAGAAAATGTAAGCTTTTTAATAGGCATTTATATATGCGGGATCCATGTCTCCACTCTATAATATATTTTCAAATAAAAAAGGAGGTTATGTGCCAGAGTCATATGATGAGAATATATAGGGGGTTAGAGAGTGCAGGACACATGTTCCTGAAATCAGTAAGAAAAGTTTCCTTGTATTTAAGACTAGGAAGTCAGGTTTTATTCATGACTTTTCATTTCTGTTGATGGATTCCAGCATGCATAGATTTGGAAAGGGGAATGCGGCTTTTCCTTGATAAGCTATCGGTCATTGAAACATGCTTTTTTTATGGGTTCTATAACCCTAAATCCCTCCTTTTTTTACACAACACGGCATGTATTTCACCCTTCCCTATGCACTCTTTCTTTTCCCCTTTCAGTTTGGTTATTTGTTGTAATTACCTACTTCATTTTTGCTCTAATAGATGTGATTAAGTATATTTAGCGCGATGTAATGGGTTTTCTGCCTGGCTGCATCTCAGCTAATATGGAATCCCTCCGATTACTTTCCGACAGCTGCTCGGAATCCCAGGTTGGTAGGGTCGCTAGAGACTTCTCCTGTGCATCACAAACATTAGGGGAATTAGCTCCGTGAGAGTAACCAGAAAATCCAGGATGAAATTTGATTAGGAATAGATCTGGAATTAACTTTTGAGCGGCTCCAAAGACTCTGTGGTCTCCTTTGAATAAGAATGATCCGTAGCTATGAACAAATAAATAAACAAAGTGGTGGAAGAGAAGGAAAATCGCTTCTTTCTTTGATTCAAGATGGGTTATAAGATGGAGCAGGAGATGACCAAGTATGTGTTACTGCTCTTTGGTGGTCTACAGTTCCCCAAGCAGAGATGGGCATGGACTTTGGTTTGGAGGTTTGGACTGGTTCATACACACCAGCACCATAGCTGGCTTGTTTTCCCATACCCCATCTCCCTGGCTGTATCTCCCACTCACCAGGCAGAGTGTGCTCCTCTGCTCCTCCTCTTTGGCTATTTGTCCAGTCACCAGCAGGGGGCACTGGCTTTCCTGTCCTGCCTCCTTGACTGGTCGAACCACAGATAATAGCAAACTCATTTTTCAACTATCTGGAAAGAGGTGGGTGAGAAGATGAAGTAAATGCATCACATTGCTCATTCACCGTGGCTCCAAACAAATGCCCCGATTTACATTAAGGCAGTGTGATGTCTCTTGACAGCCACACTGGCAGTGGTGGATGGCACCATGCATTGTTCAATGGGTTCATTTTCCTGTGTCTTTGTTTGTGGGTTCCGTTTCCCGTGTGCTCCAAAGATGCTAACTTTGCAGGCCGTGGCATATACTCTGGGTATCCCAGCTGCTTGCTTATGTATTCCATCGCCCTCCTGATTGATAGCTCTGAAAGCCCTGGCTACAATTAGCAATTGATGATGTAGTGGTACTCCAGAGTTGCCGGGCAACGGCGTCAGCAGCATCACCAGCAAGCTCTTCGCTGGTCCTCCGGAAGGGGGATACAGAGACAAGGAAGAATGTGCTTTCTGTGCTTTTGAGTTTCTTCAGAAATGAATGTGGTTTTAGGCTACTTTGGGCATGGATAACTCCTCTTTCCATGATTAATAAATCAGCAAACTCCAGCTGGAAGAAAGAAACGGGAATATAATAAGCAAGGGGAAACCCATTGGCTTGTTAAATGCATACTCAGGCTCTATTATGAGATATTTCTTTAACAGCCCCGCCAAGATCCTGTAAACGAATAGCAAACAGATCCTCTTGAGTATGGTCCTGCTTGGGGCTGAAATATTACCAACCGACCACAAGGCACAACAAGGAGGTAGCAGTAGATGTGGGTACGATAGATCTGTAGTGGGGGAGAAGGAAGTCTGAAAGGAATCTAAAGTGGAACGGATCATACTTGGTGCCTATGAAATGGCTGACTTACTTCTGAGGCTGGGAGAAAGCAGGTACTTATTGCTATCTGCCAGCAAGTTGCTTCCAATTTGACTTAGTGGCCTGCAAGCCTAAAGGGCACATGGCTTCCTTTAGTGAGTTACTTCATCTCATGTTTCGTCCTCCTCTTTTCTTCTTGACTGTTTGCTCCATCTTAAGGGCTCCAGATATGGCCAGCTGCAGGTTTTGAGGAGTTTCAAGCCAAAATCCCTTGGGAGTTACTACTGCAAGTTTACCTGGAACTGGATCGACACACCGGCATCACAACTTCCCAGCCATTTCCTAAAGCAGTGAAGCGCTTGGGGTGGGATTTAAAATGGTGGCCTGTCTACCCTGGCACCCTTGTGTAGAGAACATTGGACAGGCATCATTGCCAGTCTAAGTTCCATATAGGTGGCAGAAACATGATGGCCTTTCACACTTGCCAGGTAGAGATGCAAGACCTGGACGGGGACACAAGCCAGGCTTTGCCAAAGGGTGCCTGCAATTGAGGGGTCATCCTCTGAACAAACGCCAAAAGGACCTAGGGGTGTTCAGTAGCTACAGACTGACTCTTGGGGGCCAGAAAGAAGGAGATGGAACAGAGATGGGAAAAGCCCTAAACAACTTGGCATCTCAGTAGATGGTAGAGGGACTTCTTCCAAGATGGACCGCCTGTCTTACCCACACATCCCAGCCTGGGTGGCCGTGCTAGCCCTGAAAGAGGCCCAGAGGCAGGGAATAAGGAACTGGGCTTTCTCAGTGCTTGTTCCTATGATCTGCCACCTGAAATTTGCCTGGCCCCTTTTCTGGAAGCTTTCAAGAAACCTTAGAAAGGCTTCTTATTCCAGCAGGGTTTCCAAACTTGACCATCTCAACAACCTACAGAGATGATGTGCTTATTCTCTATAGTTTGAAAGCATTTTGATTTTTAATTGTGCTTCTTGAATTATAGGGCGGCTTGTATGTTTATGTTGTTTGGTGTTGTCTACCACCTAGCGTGACCATTGGTCAGGTGGTTGGTTCAGAAGTTGGGGAGGAAATGAATCAGCAATTGAATGAATGAATGAATCAATGCATGAATGAATTTGAACATTAGGAAGAACTTCATGACAGTTAGAGCTGTTAGGCAGTGGAATATGCTGCCACAAAGGGTAGTGGAGTCTTCTTCTTTGGAGGTTTTTAAGCAGAGGCTGGATGGCCATCTGTCGGGAATACTGTGATGGGGTTCCTGCATGGCAGGGGATCTGACTGGATGGCCCTTGAGGTCTCTTCCAACTCTATGATTCTATGAATGAATGAATGATTAATTGAATGAATCAATGAATCAATGAAGAGAAAACACTGATCAAATACCCAGGATCTTAGCTGGTGAGTTGAGGATCCGTCTTAAGAAAACACTCTCTGTGAATTGAGATTATTTTTCTTCCCATTCTGATACCACCACTGGCCTTCCTGGAAGCAACTGTCTCATGATAGCAACCTCACGCAGCCCCTATATTTCCTATATCACTGTATATCCCTCGTTCTGAAACCTTTGAAAACCAGCCGGGTTAAGAATCTTTTCAACCAAGCCGAGTATCGCCCCGCATTACACCGTTCGTGGCAAACATCTCCGTCTCTGGGAGGCCAGGCGTGTAAATAGGAAGCCTGAAAGAAGTTGATCGAGATATATATTCAACTTGGCAGAGGGAGCTCTTATCTCCTGCAGCCAGCCATACGTTGGCTTTTTCTAAAGTGCAGGAGATCATTACTGCTCACCGGGGCTGCTTTGCAATTAGCGTGAAGCCCCCAAGATAAGGCGAGGGATATATAAGGAATTAAATGCAGATAATGTAAATGAGAACAAAGGAAAGTAATCCCCTTGACTTTTTTTTTTGGCTTGTTGACGTCTGATCGGAATTGTAACTTTAAAACGAAGAGACTGGGTGGGAATCAAGTAGCCTTTGGATATGCGTTCAGTTGGCGTTTTGTCACTGTTGCGGTTTTATAAAGGCCACAAACAAACCAGAACGGGTGTTTCTTTACCCTCCTTTTATCCCCGGGCTTCCGTTGTCCCCACAGCAAAAGATGCTGAAATCAATGTGGTTTACAATGCAAGCTCCGTTTGTCCCCACCCCACCCCCACCCGCCCCCCGGGCAGACGTTTGTGGCCTCATACTTGAAAGAAGGTCAAATTGATAGACAACACCTAACTGTCCAGATAATGACTTGATCAAACTAATTCTCATAGGCAGACCTGTACAATGAATTGCTTGTCGTCCAGATCCTATGGGGTCTGACCTCCCCCCCCCCTTTCCAGGTAGTATTGCTGATGATTATCAGTAAATGGTTAGTAGGACCAAGATTTCCATTCCATTCCATTATTTTAGTGTGTGTGTGTGTGTGTGTGTGTGTGTGTGTGTGTGTGTGTGTGTGTGTGTGTGTGTGTGTGAGAGAGAGAGAGAGAGAGAGAGAGAGAGAGAGAGAGAGAGAGAGAGAGAGAGAGAGAGTTTTGCATTGTCTGCTCTTAAACCAATGACTTTTATAAACAAATGTGCCCCACACCAGTGAGAAACGTTGTGTGCCCTACCAATAATCTCCCCCTCTTACATTCTATCAACAGAATTTAAAAATATCTTTAAGACTCCCATAAGTGTTAGCTTTCATTTGGAAAGCTACCGTTTGATTTCTGCAGAGTTCTTGAACAAAAGCACGGGATAATTCACACACCCCTCCCCAAGCAAAGGAAATATAATTGATGCAGCGTTGGCGTTTTACAAAGCGCCCCATCAGAATTTTGGAAACGAGTTTGCATATAAGGGATGGCTCAATTCTACCGATATTGCTTGTCCTTTAGATCTCTGTCTTTTGCTTCTGGTCTGTACCCAAGTCATGGCGTTAAACTAATATTGCGTATGAGCTGAGCCAGACAATATGCATGATGAAGATGGCTCATCTACTTATGCATGCAGAATATATATATATATATGGGGGTGGTGGAAACCATTGTTTATGCATTTTCCCCTCCCTTTGCTGAGTCGAAATGGGCTTCTCAACCCCCCTGCCAAAGCAGAAAGCGTTGGGGGAAGCCCGATTTACCTAGCAGCCTATAACAAATGATCAATCTCAATAGGAAAACAGAACCATTCTCGGCTCATCTCAGGTTATGATCAGCAATTAGAGTCGCATAATTCATCTCATCTCCTGGTCCCTGTTCTCCCTGGACCCTTTATTTCTCCCCTCTCCTCCCCCACGTTCCCGCTGGTTCTGGAGAATATGCCATCTATCATCCCCGCTTTAAAAAATTTGCCGATCCTACATTAGTCAGCGGGTTGTTGTTGAATGCTTGCTTACTTGTTGGGTTTTTTCATTTTAAAAAAAATCAAATAAACATTATTATCGTTTATTTTATTTTATTTAGAGGCAGGTCATGGCACTCATCATTTCCCTATTTGATATTGTCCTCACTTGATAAGGCAGAGAGCTGTAAAACCTGGGCAACCAGCCACCACTGAGAGCGGTGTTTGAGAGAAGCTGGTCTGAAGCAATAACCCTGCATTATTGGAAGGAGGGCTGGGTTTCGGCAGTCGTTGGCCGTTTGGAAGATAATTAGATTTGATGTCAACATTTCTTTATCACCTGAGTCCTTTTGTGCATCTGTGTGTCAAGTTGTTATTTCCGGATTTATTAGCATCCTCAGAGCTGCTATCTATCTGTCAGCTTGCTCGATGTCTGTGTTGACAGTTGTAAAGTTAATTACTACTGCTAATGAGCAGCGGGCTTTTGGTGGACATGGTATTTGGGGCATTTAAAAGGATAATTAGATTCTTGCATTTCCCCCACCATTAGTGTGTTAAGAGCTGCCAGAGGAAGTAATAATGTGATCCTACTGCATGTGAATTCAGAAGTTCCATTTAGTTGGCTTGAAAATAGGCCAGCCACGTACATATTGCCAGAGAAGAAGGACTAGAAAAAGAGGTATGAAGAGGACACTGAAAAAATTGCATATCTTAATTTATATGTACAGTTGTGAAGCTGGAAATATTTATTACATGAACAGAATCAACAGTGCATCTTAACTAACTTAATGAATCTGCTTTGAGGCCCCATTTCAGAAGAATGTGTGTGTGTGTCATTACAGTCGTGACTGACTCTTCATGACTCCATGTCCATGGAGTTTTCTTGGCAGGAATACTGGAGTGGTTTGCCAGTTCCAACTCCAGGTGCCTACAGCACCTGGTATTCCTTGGTGGTCTCCCATTCAAGTACTAACCCAGGCTGACCCTGCTTAGGGCATCTAGGCAGCTTATTTTTCAGAAGAATAGCAGCCTATAAATAAACAAATCACCACCACCATCATCTCAGCCAAGTAGGGAAGCCAGTAGTCAAGTATCTTTGAATACTTACTAAACTTCCTGTCAAGCTAAGGATGGATATTTGCACATTTTAATGTATGTTTGCACATTTTAAAGTGTATTTGATTATTATTTTTGCAAATATTAGCAACTTTGTTCATTTGAATAGAAAAGGGGGATCTTGACACATTGAACCGCCCTTGTGTGTGTGTGTGTGTGTGTGTGTGTGTGTGTGTGTGGGGAAGGTCAAGTGCTGTGAAAAGATCCACGCGGCTCAGCAGAAGCATTGGCCCAAAGAAAGAAAGAAAGAAAGAAAGAAAGAAAGAAAGAAAGAAAGAAAGAAAGAAAGAAAGAAAGAAAGAAAGAAAGAAAGAGGGAAGTGGGCTGGTGGGGGGGACAAAAGACGATATTACGTAATTGATGTGTTTTTCCTAAAAAAACATATTTGGTTTTTGTTACACACAAGGCAAGGTTTAAATGGAGGACTTGCCTCCCTAAAAATGGTGTAAGGTCACTCTACATCTCCTTTGTCTGAAAGTATCAACTGTAAATGGAGAGGGAATCTAAACCCTCTTTCTTTCAACAACTGCACACACATCACAGACACACAGACAGACAGACAGACACACACACACACACACACACACACACACACACACACACACACACACACACACACACACACACACACAGACAGAGAGAGACAGACCTGAACAAGTACTGGGGTTCTTCTCTCCTTCCTCCTTGCAACCCAGCCGTCCAATCTAGACACAGGCACCACCAAACAAGCTGCATAAAATTGGCTCCAGAATATATCCATGTGTCTGGCAGGTTGTTCTCACCACAAGGTGATCAATCTGGGTCGCCTCTGAAACACTTCCACTGCAGAGCAAGGTTGGTTGGTATTAAACATAGCACTGGTGACCTTACTGACCTGGAATACTGAGTCTCCTGCCCTCACACTCTTTTTCTAGCTGTTTTGTTGCTTGGATAGGCATCTGTCAACAACTGTGTACCCTGCAGAGCTGAACGAGAGAAGCTCAAAATGATCTTTCTTCCTTCCTTCCTTCCTTCCTTCCTCCTCCTCCTCCTCCTCCTCCTCCTCCTCCTCCTTCTTCTTCTTCTTCTCTCTCTCTCTCTCATATGTATGTCACCTTTCTTGAGGTGTCTCACAACATTAAACTCAAGGTGTCTCACAACTTTAAAACAACTATAATTGCTCGGCGGAACAAATTAGGCGTTAAAATGGAAATAAACTGTAATAACAAATAACAATGCAGGCCATGATTAAAACCATTAAAATTTTAAAAGAAAAGTCTAAGGTAAAAACTAGCATGCAGCACACTATACGGCTTGCCCAGATACAGTGAAAGTTGACACATCAGGAGAAGGGTTCTCTCGCAGCCTGACCTGCTGGTTCTTTGCATGTAAGGGATTCATTTTCAGAAAGATGTGTTCAACCATGCCAGTCCCCCAGCTGCAGAATTAAGGGCTGAACTCAACATATACCGAGAACGTGGACTCGCCTGTCCACAGAATCAGATTTGGAAAATAAAGGCCCTCATTACATCTGGAAGACCAGTCCCAAAACAAAGCCGTCGAATATTAAATCGACGGGAGGTATGCAATGGTCCTCCTGTAAAAGCCAGATGTTTTCCCGGAGTTCCTTTAGCTTCATCCTCTCCATAACATGTTGATTTACCATAACTGGTCCAGCACAGTCCAAAGGAGAACTTGAAGATCGCCAACTTGGCCAGGAGAGATATGATTTTGTCCTGCGGCATGTCCTGATAGATGCCAATAACTTTTCAAGAGTTAGGGCAAAGTCGAACTTAAAACATAAATTCTCGCCTTCCAATGGTGACCCCTCACTATCCTTTCTGTACCTTTGAGGCCCATCCCAACTCAGTCTGCTTTCTGTTTATCGCTTCTTTCCTGTTTTACGAAGCAGTTCTTGGCCTGGGCATAAATCGTCAGCAATTTAAGAAGAAAAAGAAAGAGAGAGAGAAGAAGGACACACTCTCAGAAATAGCTCATCCCTGGCAATGACGAGAGAACAGTTTCCATCTCCTATTTGAAATAGGGAGATTTATTGAGCTTGGATAGACTGCAATGCCACATTGCTGTCTGTGGACCAGAAGGCCCTATATATTCATCCTTATTGCATTGCCCTGGAGAATCTCTACTCAGCTTTAGGTGGGGCGCGGGAATGTTATTATTTATGTTAGATTGGGAAAGAATGCACACAGCAGTGCCTGGTGATTTTTATCATGATGATTATGATGACTTCCGTTTAGTAGGAATGACAGGATATCATCGCAAAATGACCTGGAGAGTCGTTTCCCCGGCCAGCCTTCTCTCTGGAGAGTATTTCCACTTTATCCTTACACTAATTCTGCTAACTTTCAGACTCTGTGGCTGAAAATAGGCCCTTTGGCACTTGCGTTCAATTTCCCATCAAACCATGTCAGCCTCTGGAACTCAGGGAGTCTGAGGAGAACCTCAATGATCCTGCCCTTCTCTGCCTGGGACGGGGAGGTGTTTCCTTCAATTGCTCCTTGATTTTTTTGATTGCATAATTACCTTTTCTCCCAGATGGTGTTAATTGCTTTGTTTAATTTGGTGGTGGTGGTGGTGGTGGTGGTGGGGTGGACATATGCTGGACAGGCACGTAAAGACAAGCCATGGAAGCTTGCAAGAAGATCAGCCAGTGTAAAGTGGCCTTCTAGTAATGATTGTGAAGGCCATTACTAATTATGGTGTTGCCACCATAATTCCAGAGGTGGCCTCAATGTCTTGGTTGGCCAGTGTGTAGGTGGCATCAGGATTTAGTAAAAGAATCTTTTGTCCCTTAAGGTCTGTAGGTCCCAATCTTGGGGCTCCCCACATGGTATTGGGCTAAAGCTCCCAGAAGCCTTCCTCGCTAGCTGTGTTGAGCAGGCTTTCTGGGAGTTGTAGTCCAAGAACATCCAAGACTACAACTCCCAAGACTGGGAGTTGTAGTCCAAGAACATCTGGGGACCCAAGGATGAGAGCCACTGGCTTTGAGGCTGTATCTTCCCAACCTCATGTTGGTGGCAGAAAAAGGTGAAGCCACCAGGGAAGATGGCCAGAACAGAATATGATTGAAGCTACTGGGTCACCCTTTCTCTCTGTCTTCCTTCATTTTGGCCACACCATTTTTGTTCATACCAGTCCTTACTAGCTGTCAGAGTGAGGTATGGAGATCCAGCACCTCCCCTCCCCCTAGTGTTGTGAAGCTCATGTGGTGACTTTGGCCAAGTTACTCACTCTTACTATGATCCACCTCTCAGGGTCGTTGCGATGATAAAAACAGACCCTGTCTTGTTCTCCTTGGAGGAAACAGTGGTGTTCATAATAACTATGAAACAGATCCAGATTCTAAAATGTTGGTAGACAGATGATGCAGTGACCACTGCTTCCTTCCTTCCTTCCTTCCTTCCTTCCTTCCTTCCTTCCTTCCTTCCTTCCCTTCCTTTTCTCCCCCTGCTGCCCTTTCTTTCATTTATTCCTTCATCACTGCAAGAAGTCTTAACAGTCTTGGAGAACTGTAGAATAAAGCAATCAGAATGCAGCATGTGCAAACAAACAGGAGAATGGAGAATTGAAAATGCAGGCAGATATTTGCAACTTTACTTTTAAGCCACTCACCTGTAGGGTAATTCTGCCTCCTGGGTCATCTTTAAACAGAGAGAGAGAGAGAGAGAGAGAGAGAGAGAGAGACATTATGACTTGAGTACATGATCTGAAATTAAGGTGAAGAGGAATTCCATGGCAAAATGACAGGCTGATCTGTAAAAGAATATTTTCCTTCTCTCTTTTAATCACAGTGATTTTCAAAGCTTGTCAAAAGTGGGCCCTGCTTAATTTAAGGGCCTGCTTGTAGGCAGCAATTAAAGCCACAACAGCAGCACTAAGAGAGAGGTGGGCTCAGAGGGAGGGATTAAAAAAAAAAAAGCCACCAGAGCCAGCCTGTGCGCTAGGACGACCTGCTTGCATCCATCCGGAGAGGGAATCGTTTGTGACACTCCGGGGACAGTTTTGTCACCCTGACAGTAATGCTGTTACGCACCGAGTTGACACAGCAGACGAATCCATAAAGACAGATAAGTAACTGTGAAAGTGACTTGGGACCAACCTGAGTGGTCCCACTCACCTGCAAGTGACAAATAGATCGTCGCGAAGGATTGGAAATCAGAGCAACGCAGAGATGTGTCAGTCCGAAGCTGAATTACTGCTTGGGTACATGAAGGCAGGAACATGGGGGAGAGGGGGGGCTCCGGGCGATTCCGGGAACAGGGTAGCTTCAATGTATACCATTGCTTTCCCTCCTTCTCTTTCTAAAAGTAAAGATATACAGTGGACTCTTGCATAACAAACGGTTTGTATAACATAAAATTTGTACAACATAAACAATTCCAGAGATAGGGAAAATTTGCTTAACATAATCGCCCGTGGGGATAATCCGTACAACATAAAAATGGGATCCCACTGTTTTCTATGCATTCTATGGGAAATTTTTATAAAGGAAAATTTGCTTAACATACAGTAATTTCATTTGGAACGAATGAATTCCTTTATACAAGGTGTGTGTGTGTTGTGTCATTACAGTCATGTCCGACTCTTCGTGACTCCATGTCCATGGAGTTTTCTTGGCAGGAATACTGGAGTGGCTTGCCAGTTCCGACTCCAGGCGCCTACAAGCACCTGGTCTTCCCTGGTGGTCTCCCATCCAAGTACTACCCCGGGCCGACCCTGCTTAGCTTCCGAAATCAAGCGAGATTGGATGTGCTTAGGGCATCTAGGCAGCTGACTTTATACAAGGTACCTATGTATATTTATTTAAAGTACGAGCGTGTATATATCTCAACAGCACCAGGTCTTTCATTAATCATCCTGGGCTTTTAACGTCCCAAGAAAGGTGTGGTCCTGACTGTTCTCAGGGTCATCAGCCTTCCTCCTTTTTAAGTATTTGGTAGGAGGTGAAATGATCGATTAGGAATCAAATTGAGTATAGATGCAATACGGTGCAGGGGTTCGAGCAGTGATTCCCAACTTTGGTTGCCTATGTCTACGTGGACTAAAACTCCCAGGTGCCTTCACCACTAGCTGTGCTGGCTGGGATTTCTGGGAGTTGTAGAACCATCTGGGAACCCAAGAATGGGAGCTGCTGGGTTTAGAGTCTTGGTCTGGATTTTAGGAGATCTTAACTTCTAGGGGCATGGTGGCTCAGCAGACTAGAGCACTGAAAACTGTCGGCTGCAAAGTCAGCAGCTCGGCAGTTCGAATCCCGGTTGCCACGCAGCAGAGGGAGCTCCCGCTGATAACCCCGGCTCCTGACAACCTAGCAGTTCGAAAGCATGTAAAAATGCAAGTAGATAAATAGGTACCGCCGTAAAAAGCAGGAAGGTGAAACAGTGTTTCCTTGCAGGCATGCCGGCGACGTGGCCACAGACTTGCACAACACTGGCTCTTTCGGCTTTGAATACGGAGATGAGCACTGCCCCTAGAGTCAGACAAAACTAGCATGCATGTGGGGGGGGACTGTTACTTTTTTTACCTACCTACTGATGTTGCCATCAAACTCCAGCAGTGAGTTTGGACCAGTCACAGCCCCTCAGCCTGGCCTACTTCACAGGGTGGTTGTGTAAATTAAAACGAGACAGTGGAGAATCCTGTATATCCACCTTGAGTTTTACTGCTACCAAGACTTAAATGATTTTCGTACCTCCCTGATCACCAAGAGGATTCTGGCCGTATTCGTCTCTTTATGATGTATCAATCATAATTTTATGTCCCTCTGCCATATCCAGCCTGTCATTATTATCTCTAGACTCAAAATGTAGAATAAATCTTTCCCATTTTGAGCCTTTTTTAAGACCAATAGAGGTCCCCATTTGCAAATCAATGAAAGCAGATTAAGATGGATAACGGGGGAGAAAAGGGAAATGGAATAAGGCATTATAATTATGCATAATCTTTAAAAACAGAAAATACATCATGAAAGGCATATTCTCAGAAGTAAGGGAGCTATAAAATGCCCATTTAAATACAAATGTTTGTGTGAACTTTGTTCTAATAAATCAGAGACCAGCACAGAACTGGGATGGAGTCTGTGATGAATATGCATGCAAGTTACACTCAACAAATATGGATAATTTTGTTTACTCCTGATAACAGTTATGGGTATTAGCTGGCTGGTGAGCTCAGTGAGTTTACCACTGGGCTGCACATTCAGAAATTGGGAATTTGATTTCCCACAATGTGTCCTATGAAGAGAGCCAGCCTGGGTGGCCTTGAACATGCTACTTAATCCCAGGACAATCCTAGAAGAGGAACATAAGAGCAGCTTTGCTGGAACAGGCCACAGCCCATCCAGTCCAGCATTCTGTCTCAGATTGCTTCGGGGCCCAGATTTACCACACTGCAGATGCCTTCACTGGGGACTTCCTTTTCCTTTGTGTGTACGAAATTTGGAAGGTGGAAGAACATGGTGAAGTTCTGGTGTACTCACAAAGGTCAAAGCTCCAATTACCGGCACCGGGGAAAAGAAATTGCATACAAAGGTCAACCTCACATTTTCTTCTCCTCTTTCACTAATTTATACCAAGCCGGCACTGGAACATGTACGCCCAAGGACTTTTCCATACGATACAAATGCACTGGAAACATACTTCTCTTGTCTTCCTCTATGTATTCTTTTTTTAAGTGGAGTTCTCAAACTTCTACTTTGTTTCCCCCCACTAATTCATTTCAAGCAGCCTGCATTTTATTGGCTTATCTCCTAATTCTTTTGATTAAAACCCAAGCGAAACCCAACTGACTTGAACAGGTTGAATGCCACATCTGTGCCGAAAACGGTGGCGCACTTATTTACGGCTCAAAGAAACGCCACCGCCAACCCCCCCACCCCAAATTAAGCTTGCAATTGCTACAGAGTGGATAAGGGCCCATTATGAATTATCCTTAATTATAGTGATTTCCTAAACGAATAAACCTGCTAAATCTTTATTGCAAAGGTTAGTTTACGCGGCGCATATAAAATCTGCATGTGCTACGCATCATCCGCCAGCTGTCTGACAGGGTGTCGCTATTGCTCCTGAGCGTTCCCATAAATTTTATGTTGGTTATATTAAGACTCAGTCCATATCGCTACCCACAGATGCCAGTAGACATAAAAATTGCTCTCCAGTGAGCCCAAATATCCCTCGAAGCTAGTTGTGGCTAATGTTCCATGTAGTATTTGTACGTGAGCACAGCAGATTGAAGAGTTATTTACAGACGAATATTTCAACCCAACTTAGCTCATGGTGGCCTACTTAGTTTGCTGTTTTTCTGGTTTATTTGTATGCTAAATAATTCACCAAAGCTCCTTTTTTCATTTCAGTTCTACCTTCAGTGAAATGCACAAAAAAAAAAAAGGAGACCGACTTCAGGTGTTGAAATGGCTAAGTAGCTTTAACACCCTTCCTCTAACATTTAAAATGCAGTTAAAGCAGCCAAGGCAGAATTATATAAACCAGTGGTTCTCAACCTGGGGGTCGGGACCCCTCTGGAGGTTGAACGACCCTTTCACAGGGGTCACCATGAGCCAGTGAAGAAAAAGGCGCAAACGGTTTGGGTCTGGAGGAGGGGGTGGAAGAGTGAGTTACACCTTGATAGGTTGGAGGGGATGTTAGTCAATGGCTCCAGAGGCTGCGATTGGCTGAGGGTGCCTATATAGAGGGAAGTTCTATATGGCACCTGCAGCAGTGGCCTGCCAAAGGGGGCTTGTGGCCTCTTCCAAGCAGGGCAAGGGGTTCACCACCACAGGAGGAACTGTATTAAAGGGTTGTGGCATTAGGAAGGTTGAGAACCACTGCTACAGTATAGACAAATCAACCCTCATGTTATTGTGATTGTTGATTCAATGTTAGTTGCCATTTTTAAACTTGCCACCGATGCCTTACTATGCTGCGTCCATTTAACCTCGCCATGACCCCATCAGGGAAGCTCAGGGAGTTAAGAATTACTGGATAGGTCACTGGTTTAAGGCATCTGGGTTGGGAGTTTGATTCCCCACTGTGCCTCCTTGAGATGAGCTGGAATCCATTACGGTCCCTTCCAGCACTGCAGTTCTGAATGATGGTGATGTTATTTCTGCTTCCATACATGTGTGGGAGTTGAAATATGGAAAGACTTGTGATCCCTTTCTCTGGTTATTGTTCCTTTCAGATTTTTGCCCTTTTTGTGTCAGATCCATAACCTTTCAGAAACAGTGTGGTTAATTGCAGGGTGCTTCTGGATATCAGCAGTGGAACTTGCTCAATCCAATATCATGAAGTGAATTTGCTCTAGGCTGGGTGAACTTTACAGGACCTATCCAAGGTCCTGAACCCTACCTCTCTCTCCTTCCCTCCCCAAAGGTGCAACACCTTGGATGGTTCTTTTAAAGCAGGCATGTCCAAACTTCAGCCCTCCAGATGTTTTGGACCACAACTCCCACAGTCCTTTGCCATTGGCAATCTAAGCTTAGAATTCTGGGAGTTGCGGTCCAAAACATCAGAAGGGCCAAAGTTTGGACATGCCTGTTTTAAAGGGTAGAGTGGACCCTCGTATAACAAGTGGTTTGTTTAACAGAAAATCCGCTTAAAGGAAAAATTCTGCAGATAGGGGGAATCGCTTGACAAAATCGCCTATGGGGCAAACCTGTAAAACAGAAAAACGGGCACAATTAGGGAATAATCTGTTTTCAGTGCATCCCTGTGGGAAATTTGTACAAAGGAAAATTTGCTTAGCAGAATTTCATTTTGAATGAATGAATTCCTTTATACAAGGTATCACTGTACACTGAATGCCCTCCATAGCATCAGAGTCAGCAGCATCCCAAAATTAGAGGGCTCAAAATTAGAGGGCTCAAAAGTGGTACCAGCTTAACACTGTTGTGATGCTATTCCATCCCTCTTTTCTTAATACATGACTTGGAAAGATTCTCTGGACACCCAGAGTCACTAATGTATCTGTATTACAATGCATGAGTAAAAAACTGGAAATCCTCAATATCATAAAGAAAAGAAATTTGCTATATTTCAGACATATGATGCGCAATAGGAAATACCTGTTTATCCTTGAAGGAAAAATAGATGAGAAGCGTGGCCCTGGGGCATAGAAGAACATTCTGGTTTAAGAATTTAAGCCAATGGTCCGCAATGAGCACAGCTGCTCTGTTTAGAATAGCCTTAGATAGAAACCAGTTCAGGCTACTGATCGCCAACGTTCTACCAGGACATAGCAATTGAAGAAGAAAGATAAGGCGGGGGGGGGATTGCAGAAGCACTGGAAAGCACAGGGGATCCACATTGGCTGTGCTGTCTCTCCCTTCCTTGTTAAATTCCACAAATGTGAGCACGGCGGGAGACATTTATGGTCCAACAACAACTATGCTGAGAGTGTGGAGAATTTGCCTGCAACACTAACTTTTTGTTTTACAACATTGATTTTCATCATCATTATTGCTTACCCTAAGAACTGCTCTATTGATATGTACTCAAATACTTATTGTACAAAAGCTGTAGACAACTCAGTTTACAGCTATCGATGTATGTCTCTTGCTTGCTATCTCTGCCGTCAGCCTATTCCAACCGAATATTATTCAGATGCAACTCATGTTTCTCGCTATTGATTTTGGATTGCATTCATTACGTACTTCCCAGCTCATGGATTCAATCTGCCTAAAGCACTGGTTTTCAGCAGCCGGGCCAATATTCACAACTGGGTCACATCATAGGCTGAGAATGCCCTGGTGCCACCATTATCATCAGGTTTTCTGTAGGGGGACGCTGAAAAAGTGGAAGTTGGCAGTCAATATGTTGTTGTTGTTCAGTCGTTCAGTCGTGTCCAACTCTTCGTGACCCCATGGAACAGAGCTCACCAGGCCTTCTTATCTTCCACTCCCTCCCGGGGCTTTGTCAAATTCATATTGGTTGCGTCGATGACACCGTCCAACCATCTCATTCTCTGTTGTCCTCTTTTCCTTTTGCCTTCGATTTTTCCCAGCATCAGGGACTTTTCCAAGGAGTCCTCTCTTCTCATGAGGTGGCCAAAGTACTAGAGCCTCAGCGTCAAAATCTGTCCTTCCAGTGAACATTCGGGGTTGATTTCTTTCAGAATGGATAGGTTTGATCTCTTTGCAGTCCAGGGGACTTTCAAGACTCTCCTCCAGCACCACAGCTCAAAAGCATCAATTCTGCAGTCAATATGTATGTGAGGGAATTTTGCTGCAATTTTCATGTCAAGAAGAGGGAAACCAAAACCCTCTTCAAACTTGAGAACAGACCAAAGAAAATATTTTTTTTACCCAGTGTGTTGTTAGTCTGTGGAACTCCTTGCCAGAGGATGTGGTGATGGCATCTGGCCTGGATGACTTCAAAAGGGGATGGGACAGATTCCTGGAGGAAAAGTCCATCCCAGGTTACAAACCATGATGGAGATGTGTCATCTCCAGGCTTAAAACCAGGGTACTTCAAGGGCTAGATGCAGGGGAGATATCAGGAGACAGATATCTAGTCTCGTGTGCTCCCAGAGGCATCTGGTGGGGCCACTGTGAGATACAGGAAGCATGGCCCTTCTTATGTTCTTATGAAAGGTAGGGGCAGGGGCAAAGTTACTCTCATCCTCCTCATATATCCAGATCAATCGTTTTTGGAATGTCTGGATAGCGCATTCTGGATAGGGTGCAGGATCATGGGCACTAGTGTCCTTTTCATGGCTTCACACTCAGAACAAAAGCTTTTTCGGAAGTGACGTCTGCTTCTTATTTTGGGTGTGCATAAGGGAGAAGTTGCTAGTGAGGTTTTTTTTTTTTTTTTTAGACTTCGGGAAAGGCTTGGATAATGAAACCCTCACAGTAGGCTTTCTTGAACGTAGCTAAGCCAATCAAGCTGGCAAGTGTTTGACTCCAACTAATTCACTGACCTGTCACTTTTTTTTCCTACCCATTGTATAAATGCAGATATATTTGAACCGTCTCAAGCTTGCCTCACAGCTACAGTATATGCAAGCAACTGCAGTAAACCAGTAAACACCCTGGAGAGAAGAAAATAAAAGAGGGAGGGAGAGAGAGAGAGAGAGAGAGAGAGAGAGAGAGAGAGAGAGAGAGAGAGAGAGAGAGAGAGAGAGAGTCATTGGGAATAAAAAACAAAACAACCCATCTGCTGGAGCCTTGAATGGAATACCTGTCACCTCTAGTTATAAAGCCAGAAGAACCGGGGCTTTATGACAATCATACCGGGCCGTTTATTACAAAAGCGAGAGGCAAGCCAACTCAAACCTTTTCCTTGAATCTGACACAGTGTCAGAGACATCAGTTTCAAGGCGTCACATGGACAGAAGAGTGAGGATGAGGCCGGTGTAAAGGCTAACAAGGAATAAGAGAGAAAGGGGGAGGGAAGGCTCAGAAATCTCTGCCTTCCACCTCCTTCCCACTCCCCCCCCCCAACATTGGCGAACTAAATAGACTTCCCTGCTGGAGAGCTGCGGAAAACACGGAGATAGAAAACATAACTGTCAAGGGCATGACTTGAATCACTGTCAAGCAATAAGCCCATTGTGTCAAACAGGTTGATGGGGGAAAGCCTGTTTTAATTGCAACCAACTTGGTTCCTTGTAGTTCCGTCATGGTCTTACTGGCATGTGGGATCCTGTTTTGGATACTCTGGCCCAAGTCCTGTTGCTTCGTGTAGTCAATGGCACTAGAGTAGACACGCTCAATCAATGGGGATTTGGTGAATCAACTCCTCCATGTCCCAGCTGTTTAGTGACACAAGGATCCGAACTGGATGGAATGGAGTGGTGCTGTTGTCTTTTGGGCTGAAGTGCTTTTATCTTATGATCGCCCTTGGTTGGTTGAATTAAATGTCAATGGTTAGCCTTAGCAGCATAGGAGATGTAGGTTGAACCCACTAGCTGCTACTGCCTGTACCAGTGGCCATAGCTTGGGAGCCAAAGCTGGGAATATGTAAACATTCTGTGGGATTGTTGAGCAGACACCCATCGCAGACTCCTTTGTCTTCAAATTGGTGGCTGAGAGTTGTCTTCAGAAAAACTGTGCCCATCCAGGTGATTGTGGAAGTGTTTTCCGTGGTTTGCTGGTCATCCGTGGTTCATCTTGCTGCATGATGGATTCGCCAACTCGCATGTGACCAGACAGTGTGACAGAGGACATGACGATTGCCCTGTCATGCCCCATGTTCGGATCAAAATTCGGCCAGGGTGCCCTACACTGACTAACTGGTCCTATGGAAGATGCCCAACCTTTTTTAAAAAAAAACTCATCTCACTTTGTTCACTCTCTCTTGGAAAATGTACAGACAGGGTACATTCATGTAATGGGCTGTTTTGGTCATTGATTTTTGAAGGTTCATTAGATAGATGCTGACATCACAGATTGATGTCTCTTTAAAACAGTGTCTCAAATATAACCATTGGGAAAATCACAAATATCGACGTATCGTTTGCTTAGAGGACCCGCTAGAGGCATCTTTTGCATTAATAGCACCCATCAATTTAGGTGTTCTTTAATTATACTGAATCTGCATTTCAGTGTCAAAAAAAAGCCCTGTTCAGCTAATTTGATCCAGTACTCAAGTAACTGAGCGATCTGCCCAAGAAAACAAATAATGTCAGATATGAACTCTGTCCATGTTGTTACTTTGCCGTCGGTTTTTTTTTAAAATCAAAACTTTTTGGAATATCTTTGCGGGACAATAGACTGAGTGGGTGAACAGATGGCATTGATTAGCTGGATAAGTCAGCCAGCCCAAAAACCAATTGAGTCGCTCAGGAACATACAGGCAAGCAAAATAAAGTTGATAGGTTTTGTTTGTGTTTAACCCCTCACCCTAGTACCATCAATAGATTGAAGACGTCGTTTGTATCTGCAAGTGTTTCTTTAATTAAGACCTTCTAAAAATCTTTGCTATTGATTCATTCCATTATCTTATTGATTAACTGCACTGGATCATGTACTTGGTCTTAGAGTGGAGAGAAACCGTCTCAGCCTCCTGTCACTACCGACAGATGTGAACTGTAAGCATGGCTCAGCATCCCAAATTCCCATCATGCCTTTGGTTTTAACAAAGTACGGCTGCCGTTGCCTGCATTACATGAGAGAATCCAGTCGTCCTCCATTCCTGGTGAGCACAAGCACCAGGATTTCCATCCAGACATTCATCAAAGTGGTACCTCGTAGGGAAAGAAGTAAAACCATGCTTTTCCTCTACAAGAACCCAGATTTTCTCCAGTTGAAGCAACATGTAACACAAAGTGCCTATCAGTGTAATTTCTCTCCTACAGTTCTGCATTCCATACGCAAGGATTCTTCAAAGTAGGATTGTCCTTGACTTAACCCAGGCATGTCCAAACCTCAGCCCTCCAGATGTTTTGGGCCACAAGTCCCAAAATTCCAAGCCTGTATTTCCAATGGCAAAGGACTGTGGGAGTTGTGGTCCAAAACATCTGGAGGACCGAAGTTTGGACATGCCTGACTTAACCCTAACTCCATAAGACTCCCCCATGTATAAGACGACCCCTGCTTTTCTAACCCAAAATTACAGTTCTACAACTGCGTGACTCTCTCTTCGGCTTACTTCCCTGTATAAGACGACCTTCAATTTTTAGTCCAATGATTTGATACAAAAATATAGTCTTATACATGGGGAAATACTGTATTAGTAATTTTCCTTCTCCGCTCCTACCTTCACAAGACATGATCATGTATTCCAAACGATTCATGCAACAAAATAATAATGGCCAGCTAGTAACAAAGGCTTCTGGGAGTTTTAGCTCAAGAAAATCCGGGGGAACCACTGCTCTCAATGACTGGCAACCCATTTTCTCGGTTTCCAACATAAACATTACCAAGTGGATTATTATGAGTATAGCAACGTGCTGTTTAGTGAAGCGCCATTGCACTGTGTCCACTCGTGGTTAAGGTCCTCAGATGTCAGCTCCATCTTGGGGTGTGTGTGTGTGTGTGTGTGTGTGTGTGTGTGTGTGTGTGTGTGTGTGTGTGTGTGTGTGTGTGTGTGTGTGTGTGTGTGTGTGTGCGTGCGTGCGTGCATGCGTGTGCGTGTTTGTAAGGGTTTAACAAGGCAGTCTTGGCATTTTGCCCTTTGACTGCCATCGCACAAACGCCAGAATGAGGTCATAAAGAGAAAAATACCTGTTCGGAGCGGAGCTCACGGCTCTTGAAAGCAGCGTCTTGCAGGGGAATATGGCACAATCACTTTGCATTCCTGCAAGATAAGATTGGGCTGCTATTTTTAAAAGCTTGTGCGTGTACATTAAGAGGCACTTTGATCAGCAACTGATACCTGTATAACAGGAATAAGCCGTAGGCAGTTTGTTCAGGGCATCAGTCTCTGACCCACCAGCTTTGCTGTGGTGAGTGAGGGCAGAGGAGGTCTTTTCTTAGGGTAGTTGCACCTTGCTTCTCATCTCAAAGGGCGTGTGTCTACCTCACATGGAAAATCCCCAACATGAAAAGCTGGTTTCTAAATCTGATTGAGAACCATACCGTTGGTCTCTGGCCATGGAGCCAGAGGTTGGGAGTTTGATTCTCCACTGAACC
The DNA here is from genome assembly GCA_029282475.1 of Phrynocephalus forsythii. NCBI lineage: Eukaryota > Metazoa > Chordata > Lepidosauria > Squamata > Agamidae > Phrynocephalus > Phrynocephalus forsythii. The sequence continues at coordinate 5,213,524 of JAPFRF010000013.1, forward strand.
TCCTCAAGGTGGACTGGACTCAATGATCTATAACAGTGGTGGTGGACCTTCAGCACTCCAGATGTTTTGGACCGCAACTCCCAAAATTCTGAGCCTAGATTGCCAACGACAAAGGACTGTGGGAGTTGTGGTCCAAAATATCTGGAGGGCCAAAGGTTCGCCATCCCTGATCTATAGGGACTTTTCCAGCTCTGCAATTCAAAGTTTCATCATCATCATCATCATCATCATCATCATCATCATCATCATCATCATCATCATCATCATCATCATCATCATCATCATCATCCTTTATTGAACATTGATCCATGTGGCACAGTTTGTTTTAAAGGTAATTAGTACTGGAGTTGTATCCTTCTTGTATTGTATGTATGTGGCTTACATTTAGACACTTGTATTCTTTATGAAAATTTGCAGTTCTCCGGTATTCAGGGCATTTCTTTTGATGTCAGAAATACATGTACAGTGGTACCTTGTATAAAGGAATTCATTCCAAATAAAATTATGTTAAGCAAATTTTCCTTTATACAAATTTCCCATAGGAATGCATTGAAAACGGAGTAATCCCTAATCGTGACCATTTTTATGTTGTACGGATTAACTCCATAGGTGATTCTGTTAAGCAAATTTCCCCTATCTCCAGAATTTTGTATGTTGTACGGATTTTATGTTATACAAACCGTTTGTTATACAAGGGTCCACTGTATAGCTATTATGACTGCCAGTCCTCTGTAGCCTTAGTGTCCATGACTTTCATCTACTAAAGCTTTCCAAGATGGTGGTCCTTATGAACCATCAGTGGTATCCTGGAAGGAAGGTACCGGATCTAATCATATTTAGTCTGGTTTTGTCTAATCCAGGCGCAGGATTAAATGGGTGCACAAGATGTTCTTGTTTTGAAATTCAGCCTGGATCATCCTAGCAAAAAGTAAACGGCTGTGGGTGCTGGGCTACAGAAGCACCTGGCGGACCATAGTTGCCCAGTCTAGTCTAGTCTGCTGTTCCCTCCCCAACCTGGATCCCTCTAGATGGGTAATTCCCAACTTTGGGTCACCCAGGTGTTCTGGGACTGCAACTCCCAGAAACCCCAGCCAGCACCACTCATGGGGAACGCTTCTGGAAGTTGTAGCCCAAGAAAGGTTAGGTGCTTTGGCCAATGACACACATCAGTTCCACCTAACATCAATAATGGAAAGTGAGGATGGAGTTCTACCAGATATCTCGAGGAATTCATCTGGAGAAGCCTTGCATAATCCAGCTGTTATTGGCTTCCTAGAGTCTCAAAATCTGTCCTGTTGGAGAGGCTAGAACTGAGTTTTGGATCTTCTGCACATATGCTGTGGGAAATGAACCAGATCCATTCATTCTAGCCAGTTAGGACACAGCAGCCTGTAAGTAGATGGCCATGGGCTTCCACCACAAGGTTTCATGCCATATAGACCATCCCTGATTTAGATTGTAGAATGCCATGGGGTGGGGTTCTTGAAGTCCGAAGCTACTGAAGAATGAAGATTAAGAACACTTCTACTAATGGACTTTCTTTCAGTAGGTTAGAACAAGGTATTTTGGAGGTACACATCTGGGAACACAGCTCTTCTGTTTTACCTGCTAATTTATGGTTAAGGAAACAATAATTAAGATAATGAACACTAACTTGGCATAGAACTGCCAAGAATTACAGATTGAGAGAGAGAGAGAGAGAGAGAGAGAAATTTCTCTTATTATCAGTCTTACCCAGGTTAATCGTCCCCAGGTGATACCAGCATTTTATTACAACTATTTTTTTAAAAAAGGACAATCACACATCCAACCCAGTTATATATCATTTTGATTACTGAAATTTGCCCACACATCAACTGAGCAATTAAAATCTCTAAACCATGCTTCCCAGAAATGACAGGCATGGGATGAGTTTTCCTGTGGGAAAAGGTTTATTTTTAAAGCGGATCTTCCCCATCTGAAATGTCACCTCCTTGCAAATGATTTTGCTAACTGGAATAAACAGAAATGCTTGTGTTTCTTAAACAACCCACAACATCCTGATATAGCAAGGCTCAAAAGAGGGAAGTGAATTTTTGTTTTAATCAAGGCAAAATAAATTTGGCATAACTGGGAATGTGTTGTAGAAAAACAAGCAAGGAGTGTGCTAGCAGTGAGAAGCTGAGGTTCAAGTTTATATGTGCTATAAATACATGAAATGAGAGTCCTTTTGGAGTGTACCACATCAAGCATGGGGTAGGTGGAGGATACTCTATAGAGCAGTGGTGGTGAACCTTCGGCACTCCAGATGCTTTGGACCACAACTCCCACAGTCCTTTGTCAATGGCAGTACAGGCTTGGAATCCTGGGAGTTGTGGTCCAAAACATCTGGAGTGCCAAAGGTTCACCACCACTGCTCTATAGAATGGTTCTGTTGGTTTGTTTTATATGAAAACAGTGTAGTGCAGTGGTTCCCAACTTTGGGCGTCCAGATGTTCTTGGGCTGCAACTCCCAGAAATCCTGGGCCAGCACAGCTTGGGGAGGAAGACATCTAGGAGTTTTAGTGCAAGAACAGCTGGAGAAACCTATAAGGAAATTAGGGATGTTAGGCCATTAAGTCAAAAACAAGGATAAATCCACTGGAATAATGGATGGGGTTGGATTAGGTCTTTTGTGGATGTGGCTTCTGGTCCCAATTCAGCCTTCAAACTCACTGGGTAGCTTTGGGTTTCTCTCACACACTCTCAACCACTCACAAAATACCAGAACTAGGGGATATACACTCAAATTGAGGGCTGGTAGAGTGAAAAGAGACAAAAAATTTTTTACCCATTGTGTTGTTTGTCTGTGGAACTCCCCACCATAGGAGGTGGTGATGGCATCTGGCTTGGATGCCTTCAGAAGGGGATTGGACAGATTCCTGGAGGAAAAGGTTACAGGCTACAAACCATGATGGAGATGTGTAATAATCTCCAGGCTTAAAACCGGGGTCCTTCAAGGACCAGATGAAGAGTGTTATCAGGAGACAGAGATCTAGTCTTGTGCGTTCCCAGAGGCATCTGGTGGGGCCACTGTGAGATCCAGGAAGCTGGACTAGATGGGCCTTTGGCCTGATCCAGCATGGCTCTTCTTATGTTCTTATGTTCTTAACCTGAGTTCCTTCTCAAAAGTGTTGTGCCAGTAAAGTAGAAAGAAGGAGAGCCATGAAATAAGTACCGTAAATGAAAACCCTTGTGTATAGAAAACTCACACACAAAGGCAACACTTCTAAGAGAGCCCTTTCCCAGATGTACCTTTTTAATGTATATTTTTATGTGGGTATTTAACACCAGAGAGCTTTAAAACAACATGGCACCATGCTTGGCACCCAGACTGGCAAAGTCTATATGGGGGAGAAGCTCTTAACCCAGGTGGGGAATCAAACTCCATATCTCTGATGCCACAGCCAGATACCTAAACCACTGAACTCTCCAGCCAGCAGTTCTAGGATAAGTCAGTAGGAAGGATGTTGACCCAGAGTACAGAATGCCGAGGTCAGCATTCTGCTTTCATCCCGAGGGCTGCGGACGCTTTGCTACCCTTTAGGCTTGACCATCCTTGGAAAAGCGACTTTCTGGATCAAATTCCCAAGAGAAAACAAGTGCTATAGTACAGGGAAAAACTCTTGAGCATGGCATTCTAAGTATCTCACCAAACCACAAACCCTGGTATCCCATAGGGTAGAGCCACATATGTTAAGGTGGTATCAAACTGATACAGTCATGAAGTTCAGACACACTTCTGATTGATTATTTACACAGTGCAATATTAATTCACAACCTGAGTAAGCAGGTGTCCTAGGACCTGAGATTCCGATGGGTGTTCAGCCTATTAAAATAATCTCGGTTTTTGTTTTTGCTTGGAGGTGAGTCTTTTCCATGATGTCATTTAGGGCCCCAGCATGTCTTAATCCTACCTTGTCTTTAGGGCTACCTGGTCTATAATCCTTTCTAGAATGACCCTATTAATACCGGGGCTTTGTAGTTAAAGGAAAGCATATTCTACTGGCCCCTCAAAGCAAAACAGAATTGCTGGTGCTTGCTTAGCTTTAAAGGCAGCATAACGAGATCAGAGCCTGTATTTTTTAAAAAAATCTTCCCTGGCTTCCAGCAAAATTATCTCATGCCTAATAAATGGAAGAGTAACCTATAACAGGAGGCTGATTGCAAAAAAAAAAAAAAACTGGACATGATAATAAATGGGTGGGAAAGAATCTCCTGGCTTCCAGAAGCACCCTGCTCCCTTAAAAAAAAAAAAAGACCCTTCCAAGGAGTTGGTGAACAATGCCGCTTTCAAAATTGATGTCAAATTCTTCAGATGACCAAATAATGTCCTTATCTCTAATAGAGTCTTTTACAATCCTTGCCCACCCTGTAATTTTCTGTTCAATTTGGATAGCAGATTTAATTAACTGTTGGTGAAACAACTCTTCTTTAATAAACCTGCAATAAAAATTGGATTTATGTGATCTGAGGCTCATCCTGACCAAGTGTTGTGTACTTTGGAGTCGCAATTCTGGTAAGACAGAGACAATTTCATTCTTTCCTCCAGTCCAGAGATGGAATGCAGACTTAGCCTTGGAAAGTTACTTTTAAAAGGAATCCCTTTTGGTTGCCTGTTGCCGTGTTTGCTGATTAGCTTGTCATTGTGTATCATCATCATCCTCTTACAATGTTGAAAAAGGAATTCCTTGTATCACTTGTTGTGTTGATTGTTGCTTTCTCATCCCTTTTGTTGTTGTTGTTAAGTAGAGCATCACTGACAATGACACCACTAAACAACCTTGCTCATTACAGCACATGAAATGGAACTTTATCCTGTCCTCATCAACCACCCACCCACCCACCCAACCAACCAACAACCAACTACCCACCCAACCAACCAACCAACCAACCAACCAACCAACCAACCAACCAATCAATCAATCAGGTATCAGCCCCGCTTAGTAATGCTTCCCATGCATTGTGCTGTTGATAGATACATAATGTAGTTGATGAAGTTTGTGCACTCTAAGAAATGTCCAACTCCATATGAGAGAGCACATATTCTAAAACACAAGCTAAGTTCATCTCAGATTGAGTGTGTCCAGTACGATGCCAAGACATGCCCTAAACTAGGCTACACTTGCCTCACGTTGAAGAGGACACTCAGAGAGGAGCCCTGTTTCATTCATAGCATCAGAATTCGCCCACAATGCCTGCCGCCCCACCAGAACATCACAAAAAGCCAGCGACAGTCCTGACGGAGCATTCCTGAGCATGTGTACTTTGAGGAGGAGGTCAATTGCACATGACAGAAGACTCTTTTTATGACTGTAGCACATCAGAAAGCTAGCTGCGGAGAAACACTCTCCCTTTCTTTTGCCCTGTGATCCTTCCGATCCTTCGTACAATGTTTGCACCTTTGAGGCAACATCTTCCTCAGTGGTCATCATGCGTCCTTTGGTGTCCTTTGTGTGTGTGTGTGTGTGTGGTGGGGTTTACTAGTCAGGCACCTGTTCGGAAACTTTCCTTGCCAACTCGTGTTTTTCTGTGTCGTACATTTGATCTGAGCCGTGTTTCCTCGTCGAGCCTCCTTTCGGATGGAAGCTTGCCAATATGAGCAAACGCATCGAGACAACGGTCAACCTTGACGCATTGCTTATACGCTCAGCATGTAATGGGAATTCTTCTTCCCACACCACTCGCCCTCCCTCTCTTCTCTCCCTCCCTACTTTTTTGTCTCCCTAATGCATCCTGAAATCTGTCCAGACCTAGGAGACCCTCTCCTTCTGTCTTTCAGAGTTAACTTCAAGGGGAGTGATAGGAATCGGAGGTTGCTTTTTAGAGCGTTAAATGCGGCAAGTTGAAATTTGTCGTGAGGCCTGGGCAGGAGCGCCAGGTGCATGTCACCGAGCGGGAAAGTTCCTCGGCAGGTAACTCAAATGTCTGCGAGCAAGCCGAGTACACGAAGAAGCCATTTGTATCCCAGAGAGTCCTGTAATGTTCAGCGCGTTGCCGAGATTTACACGAGCCCGATGGAGGCAGATGGTGAAGATGGCTTTCACGGAGTGGCAACGAGATGACCTCAATAGCTTTCCCCCTTTTTTAATGCCTCAGAGAGTCCCGTCGTAGCTGTAGCTTCTGTTTCCCCTCCTACCTCTTCCCTTCCCTTCTCCCTAGGTCACCATTTGTGATGAAAAGGTACATTTGATTCAAGCCGGCAGCTGGAAATCAGTTAGGTGGAAAAGTTCAGCAAAGGGGAGGGGGGGAAGGCAGTTTCCTCTTGGGTCCTCCGTGGAAGCCACGGGTCAAAGGTAATGTATCGGTAGAACTCCTGGGCATGCAGTGATTGTGTACGTTTCTGTTGGCGAGGCCCCAATGCTTTTAGACAGAAGAATTGTCAATGGTATTGATCAGTTGATCTGATAATCCAGCAAGGCTCCCTGATGTGTTAAATGCCCTCCTTCCACGTGGCTGTACGTGTGGAAGAAAGGGTCAACGGCCGCTGAAGCAACTCTCGGTGGAATTCCCAAAGTGCCCCCACCCGCCATCAAACAGTGCTGGCCATGCCAATTCCGATCCATCATGTTCTTGTTGATTTATTTATTTATTTGGGTGTTTGTTTGTTTCGCTGCCTATTTTCCGGGGCTCTCCATTAACCCCTTCGCCACATCTTACCGTGGGCTCCCGGGGCTCCCGGTTCAGCATGGGTCTGTGTTTCTGCCATCATGTTGGAAAAGCTTTCGAGGTGATCCTTTTAGTGGTGGGTTTGGACAAGGAAAAGGTTTCATTTGAGAGATGCGTGATCCGAGGAGTTAAAAGTGCTCAAACCAGGGACAACATCAGCAACAAGCAAAGTTAAAATATGTATGGAAGAAAGCAAATAGAACCTCGTGCTTGCGCTTGTCTATCCGTACACAAGGAGCACCTGTGCATGTTAAGAGATCCTTCCATCTCTGCAGATGGAAGATGATATTGTGTTGTTAAACTGCTTTCAACTCAACATCTGTCTTGATTATGCTGCATAATCAAGAATACACGCCCGTTGTAGTGTAGTCATTCACCATATCAAGTTTTGGTCTCAACAGTTGCCCCGCCTTCTTTATGGAAACCGTGGTTCTCTGTTATGTGGAAATAGTTATATTTCCCTCTCTTTCCAGTGTTTAGGCTGTGCGTGTGGTTGCAATTACGGCGTCCACAAGCAAGGGAGAGAGATGCCAGTACATTTTATGGCTCATCTTATCACCCAGTTAGTTAATCAACAAACAGTTTGTCAATCACTGGTCTAAAACCCAGAAGCAGATGGCTGGGACTTATTAGTGATGGTCACCCAAGCTCTGGAACTTCCTGCCCTAGAAGATCCTGACAATTTGCTCTCCGGGTGCAATTAATCATGAGACAAATGCATCATGGACAAATGCACTGCCAACAAGGCAGTCATATACATTGACTTCTTCTTTTCAGTAGAGTTTGTCCCACTTGATGGTGTGGTCCACTATTCTTGGTTTGGCATGGTCATGGGCTAGGTCTGGGTGAAACCGGGACAACTTCATGTCATTGTCAAGGGTGTTTATCCACTGCTGGTTTTGACATCCCCTCTGTCAGGATCGAGTGCCCTCCAGGGTGTGACCCTGGAAACAATGGATCTGTCCACTAATGTACATTGACATTAACTTGTAAATTTGCTTCCCCCCCCCCATTGGATTCTGTTGTTTGATTGACATCATTTGGCAAAGGCCTCTAGCTGCCTTGAGGTTTTCTGGGATGGAAAAACCAGCCATCCATGTTTTTATATAGAACTCTCTTAAGCAGTGGCACTCCGCGGGTTAACCGCCTTCCCCTTTCCCTCCGGAAATGCACAATTAAGAGCCAGATTAGTAGAGATGAAGACTGCACCGAGAATCTTCCACCGCATTATGAGGTCTAAAACAATTTCTCGGAGAGGTATGACTTTGCCTGCCATAATCCTAACGATAAACTCTGTTACGCTAATCATTTTTTGTGGGGGGGGGGAGTTGTTGGAGAAGAAACTAATTGTGGCGAAGACAGGACAAATCTTTTTTAATCCCCACTGTCACCTCAACTAAATCCAAACCTATTTGTATTAACCTTTGCTGACAGAGTCACATGACGGACATAATTTCTTGTAATTTGCCAGCAGTAGATCTAACCTCTCTTCATCAAATATTCATAAAGGCGCGATTCCCAATGATTTTCTGTCTCTTTAAATATTTACAGCTTGTTGTCTGCTCCTTCTCTCTCTCTCTCTCTCTCTCTCTCTCTCTCTCTCTCTCTCTCTCTCTCTCTCTCTCTCTCTCTCTGCTGTAATTTGAACACAATTGTAGTCAGATGGAATTAAAGTTACATTACTTTTGTAGAGGCGTGGACCTCAAGGCAAGTTTAGAAGGAGAGAGGGGTGTGAGAGAGAGGAATTACACTGGTTATTCCTGCTGTGTGCTCTACCTTGTCCAGATCAACTGCATTTCACTCAGGCACATTAAAGCGCTCATCTCCTGGTCCGTCTTTCAGATTTTAATTGAGCGTGAGGTTGCTAAACGGAAGATCATTGGAGAATTTGACAAGATGCCTAGTTAGCCCCATCAAGATCTGACTTGAGTAGATCACGACCAAGATTCATCATCAGGCACAAGAACTGCATAGATGCAGTGGGAAAAGTTTGGCAAATGTACATTTTCTCGACTCCTGGCATCCTCCAAGGGCCAAGACCCTCAGAATTTAAGGAATGTGGGAGCTTCTTTCTTCTAATGGCCACATGCTTCTTGTGCTGGATTCTACATTTTGCTCCCTGGCAGGTATTGAAACAACATCCAAGTGAATGAGAAGACAGTATGGTTCATGGCATGGATGGGAAGTGTGCAGGTCTCCAATAATTTTCAACTTAGTCTGGAGAGAGATCAAAACAGAAAGATGGTTTGATCACTGCAGCTAGCGCAGCAACTCGCTGCTGCTCTGGTCTTGGAACTATAGCAGCCTACGTTACTTTGTACAGGTTCGGGTGTCATCGGTTTTTGATTTATCAACAGATGTTCTGTTTTTAATTCATTAAGTGCCACCAAGTCAATGCCAGCGTATTGCAACCTCTTCCAGAGTTTCCTACATCTAAATGACTCAGAAACTGGGCGACCAGTTCCTGCTTCTTGCTGGTGGGGTGGTGGTTGCTGGGACTCTTACTCAAGGCCACACAGGCTGGCTCTTATCACTGCATGCAACTCATGCAGCTGCCTGACCAACAGAACTTACCATCTTTGGCTCAGTTTTAAAAGCTCTCTTTTTCTGCCGTCTTGCAGTCTCTGGAGGCGATACCAAGACTGAGCAAGAACTCAAGTTTCTCATAGGGACGTCAAGGGAACTCCTACGACTACGAGGGGCATGGTACGAAGCGACATCTTCCTTGCTCGCAGCCCATGCTCCGGGCCATGACACGCGAATTCTCTTGCATTTTATGCTGCCGGCGAAGAGGCCGCCAAAGGTGGAGGGCTCAGCTCGACAGCCGCCCGAGAAACCTGCTTTCCCATCAAGTCCAAGCGCAAGGGCGCAAGGGTTATTGGAGCTAATCAAGATGTTTGCGAGCTGTTACAGGGTAACGAGTGAGACCTAGTGCTTTTCCCAGGCGACCTTGGGAACGTAATGCACTGTTCAGACCGCTTTTCCCATTAATAGTGTTTTGAACAAGGAGATGATGTCCTTTGATTTAGTCTGACCTTCTCCTCCGTTGCAATTCCAAGATGCCTTTCAGAGGCAGCCAAGAATTTCCTAATGCATCTTTTCCCTAAATGTTAGGTTAAGAAATTGGGGAAGGGGAGGTGCACCTAACAATTACTTCTTTTTTTCCTTTGCTCTGTTTTCAATGGTGGTCCCCTTCTAATAGTTGCTGCTGTTCTTAAAATAAGCCCTCCACATTTATTTAAAAAAATCTGTCAGCAGGTAGGAAATTGCTTTCAGCCTGAGAAACAAATTCAGTTCTCGGAAAAAAGGGATCACATTCCAAAGCCAGGCAGAAGCCAAAGGAGAAACGTGGAAATTACCGATCCCCCCCCTCATCTATAAGATGTCCTCATGTATAAGACGACCCCCCCACACACTATTCCAACCCAAAATTACAGTTTCGCAACTGGGCTGCGCTGTCCTTGGCTTACTTCCGAATATAAGACAGCCCTCAATTTTGAGCATAACAATTTTAGGCAAAAAATATAGTATTATACATGGAAAAAAATTGCACTTGAATTGTCCAGGTTTAAGTGGCTAATGCAGTGGTTCCCAACCTTCCTAAGGCCGCCACCCTTTAATACAGTTCCTCCTGTTGTGGTGAACCCCTTGCCCTGCTTGGAAGAAGCCACAAGCCCCCTTTGGCAGGCCACTGCTGCAGGGGCCATAGAGAACTTCCCTCTATATAGGCACCCTCAGCCAATTGCAGCCTCTGGAGCCATTGACTGACATCCCCTCCAACCTATCAAGCTGTCACTCACTCTTCCTCCCCCCTCCCTCCAACCAGACCCAAGACATATGTGCCTTTTTCTTTAGTGGTTCATGGCGACCCCTGTGAAATGGTCGTTCAACCCCCAAAAGGGGTCCTGACCCCCAGATTGGGAACCACTGAACTAATGCCACTAACTAAACCTCAACGGGACAGTTTAGTCTTTCAGAATCATACAATCCCATACAGAAAGCTGGGAAAAACAGGATTTGAAGTTGAGCTAGGCCTAGTTTCACCTAGCTTCCTGTTTGAAGAGAAAGCTCCTAGCTAGCACTGGGGCAGGAACAGCCTAAGCTAGGCCTAGATGGAGCTAGGCCTAGCTTAGGCTCAAAGCCTTCCACTTGAGGACTTTCTCCCAACTGATCCACATTTTGGTCTCTAACAAGTAGAACTCACTGGATGGAGATTCACGGGGCTTGTAGTTCAAAAAAAATATTTTTTAAAAAAAATCACTGTTTTGTCTTTTATTCCAAAATACACATGAGTTTACCTTTGCGATATTTCCTCGGTGTCTTCCAGAAAACAGAACCCGCCCCAACTTCTAAAGGAAGAGAGTGAGGGGATTTTTAAAAAAAAGCAGATGTGAAGGAAATATCAGTCTTACTTGTGTTCCATCCAAGTATCCTGGGGTATACTGAGACCCATTCTAATTAGAAAAACACCTCCGTTCATGCGATTAGCTTTAAACCTCTGCTAAAGCGGCACTGGCATCTGAGAGAAGTTAAGTAGAATCCCTTTTGTGATTTGCTGAATAGGCTGGTTGTATCGGGAACCGTGCTAGATAATGTTAAGTAGGATTTATGAATTATTGCATGTAAAGCTTTAAAAAGCAGCTTTATGCCAAAAAGGAGGTCTGTGCCCAAGGTATGTGCATTTGGAGTGATGGATATATATATATTTCCGCATAGATAAGATCTCTTAAGAAGTTGACTGAGTGGCTTTTTTCCTTCTTCGGGTGGGTCAATAAAAGCATAATATGAGATTCTTTCCCCTCATTCTGGGAACACAATTGAACATGATATTGATTTATAGTTATTCAAATATTCCATCCCTCTCTTTCAATAGTGGCACACCATCCATAACATTTCCATAAAGCGAAGTGAAGGACTTCATCATTGAGCCGTTGAAACCAAAGATGGAAACCCATCAAACTGAGAGGCCAAGCTGAGATCCCATTGTTAAGCTCAGCTCTTACATGGGTATCAAAATAAAGACAGTCTTTGTGCTGGGTAGGTCTGTAAAGGTGTGTGTGTGTGTTGTGTCGTTGTAGTCGTGACCGACCCTTCGTGACCCCATGTCCATGGAGTTTTCTTGGCAGGAATACTGGAGTGGTTTGCCAGTTCCTACTCCAGGCGCCTACAGCACCTGGTATTCCCTGATCGTCTCCCATCCAAGTACTGACCAGGGCCGACCCTGCTTAGCTTCCGAAATCAGGCGAGATCAGATGTGCTTAGGGCATCTAGGCAGCTGGTCTGTAAAGAAGGGCATTTCAAAACAGGGATGCTACAAGTGAGAGATGTACTTGCAACCCATTTTATCACAATACCTTGAAAGATGGGCATGAGCCACTGGTTTGGCCATGATGGTCTGGAGATCCCGCATACCGAAGACAAGGTTGAAGCCCCCCTGAAGAAGGGGATGGTAAATCACTTCTGTTTGTTCTCTTCCTTGAAAAACACAGAAAGTTCATCTTGGAACTTCATTGCTGGGTGGGACCGTACAGATAACAAAGCCCAGCTCCTGTCAAGGAGACATAGGTCCTGGTCTCCCTACCATTATCTGCACATCTTAATTTGATGCATACTGTTTGGGGGGGGTCACATGATGTTTGATGCACAGTTAGCACCCCGACGACAGGAGAGTATGTTACTTCTCTGTGTCTGCCCCGACTTGCTTACTGCACATCTTTTCCCCTTGTGGCGAATACCTGTATAGCAACCAGGTAACAGTTTTTCTTCTTAAAATCAATTGTAAGTAATTGAAGGCAGACAGCCAGTAAAAATTGTGCCGGCGTGCCGGCGTGCCACCAATTCAGTAGCATAAACGATTACCAAGGCAGAACTACAGGAGTTGGCAGAAAAAGGGGTACGAATTTAATTGGTTTGAATTTTCTGGGGTTGCACCTCGTTTGAGGTGTGCCTCAACAACAGAATTATTTTAACACAACCCCTAGTGGTGGTACAAAATGCTGCGGTTAAAGTGCGCTTCCGGGGGCGTGGTCAGCCAGGGTACCAAAATGCTGCTCTTCGGATTGAAGGCACAATCTTTTGCTGCGCAGTCTTTCGCAGCAAAAAGAGCAGCAAAATTGTCATGAGACCAGGGAACTGAGCTGTCCACCTCTGGCACTGCAGCCAGGTACCTTAGCCACTGGGCTGTCTAGCAGGTGCTCTAAGTTGGAAACGGATGAATGGCACACATTACCAAATGCATATCTATGACTCGTTAAGCTGTATCCTAGACCCATAAGCCAGATTGTGAGCATTGCAGCCTAGCCCTAGAGAATAGTGGTGCTACCTCTTCTTCACTATAACAAGAGCAAATAGATTAAACTCCTAATAGTTATATTGAAGGTTCTAGCAGAGGGCACGGTGAAGGACTGAGGTGAACGTCCTGGATATTTTAGTCCATCAAAGGGACGTAGAACTAGGTGGACACTGAGCACAAAAAGAGCTTTGTCTTTTCCATCCAAGCAAGGGCAATATGAAAGCGGCACTTGAGTTTAGTCCAAAGCTTGCTTCAATCTTCCACATGGCTCAAGGTCCTCCATGACCTCTTTGTGCATACATTTCCTCTCTACTCACCCTAAGACAGAAGGACATAAATTGGATGTTTGAAGCATCTGTAGATGGACATCAGTCAGTCTTGGGCATGAAAGAAGTCTTTGCCCTTATGTGTTCTTTTCCCGCCTTAAAGTGAAAAAAGAACAAAGCACCAAAGGGCTTTGTAGTGGCATGCCTTAAAGCTGGCACTGTATATCGGAACCCATCAAACAAATGCCGTTCATTTCCCCCATCAGGGTCTAGGAGAGGATTCTGTAGAAGGCGCACCAGAATTCCAAACAGAATTCCAGTGCTGTAACATGTGGGTGGGTGAGTTTTGTTGTGTGAATTGTGGCATATCTCTTGCTTCTACAGTTGACAAAAGATTCTGTTGCTATGTCTCAGAGTATTGGTTGAAATCTCAGGAAAAACCATGCTTCTCCAGGTGTCCAGTTAAGGAGAGAAATCACCTGGTGACCAGCTCAAAAAGAAGATGTGTGTGTGTGTGTGTGTGTGTGTGTGGCTTCAGCACCTGAGCACCCATCTTGACCCTTTCCCAGCCGGTGTCATGTTTCGCAGATCCATTGTTGACGTGTCTGTTATTGTACAGTGCTCTTGTGGTACACAGCATCAGGGCGCCATTAAACTGGGAAGGCAGCACCTTTGGAGGGGACTAATGGAGACCTGTCTTTCTACTAAAACTGAGTCTTGACACGAGATGTAACAATTGCCATCTTTTTCATTTCATTTCATTTCTATACTCCCCATTTGGCAGCACAGCCATTCTGGATCTTGTGTCACTTCTCATTTGCTTCATGTCTGACCAGCTTCTTCTGGCTGGGTCTCTCCATGGTTTGCAACAACTGAGCAATCCAAGAACTTGTGCTATCTGAGTGGAGTGAATTTTATTCACTAGATAATGGTTTCATTGGCCACATGATGGTTTCATCTGTCCAAGAACAGTTGAACCTTCACATTCCTCAGTTCTCAATTGGCAGAACCATCTCCCCTCTTTCCCAAAATGGAATCAATGGATGAACATCTTAAGAATGGAGTGGACACTGCTTTGATTGTCCATTTCTGATTAAGGCGCCCACCTTCCAACTCAGTGCATGGATTACCAAATTGTGATATGGAAACTCTCCACAGGAACAAGGATCCTGAGAAATCAGGGCATTTGCTCACATGGAAAGCTTCAACACAAACAAGAACTTTTTCTCCTCAGGCCCGTTGCTTTCCATGTGAAGAAAAACAACAGAAAATGAACAGCCTTCCTCCTTGTGTGTGGAAGAAAGGAAGACAAGCAATGCCTGAATAAAGTTTATCTTCATGGAGCAAAAAGGTCCTTAGATTCCTGGAGGATGGTATATTGTGAGTTTGTCATTCTGAGTATAGTCTGGTTCAGGGGTAGTAGTGATCCAAAACATTTGGAGGGCAGCTCTCATCATTCTCAACTTCACTAGGCTAGTAACTAGTGATGTGCCCTTTGGATTTTAATTCTCAGAATTCCTTATTTGGGGAGTACCACTTGTACCACAGTTACAGACACCTAAATTTCACTCACTTGGAGAAACACCTTCGTCATGAGCCTAACTCCAGCCTAGTTTTGGCCTAGTTTCCTGGTTTAAAAAAAGAAGCTGTCCCACTGTGAGCATGAGGACAAGTGATCTGTGGTGGTTTTAAGAGCTGTCCAAGGTGCTGAATTTGCTGGGGTTACATGTGGCATCTTAAATAACTGCTGTACAATTCTAACCAAAACCCAGCTCAGATTACTTAACCCTGATAGCTAGGGTTGACTGAGTTGGACTCCAGTAATATCAGAACAGACATACATTCTCCACCTCTCTGATTGCCCCATAGGATTGCCTTGCATCACACATAGAAGCACACATTTCTAGGTCTTCCAGCTATGGATGATGTTCAGTTTGTCTTCTTTTCTTTCATAATAGCCTAGATTATATTTAGAGATGGTGGAAATGTTTGCAACAAACTCTTTACCCCTCTTTCTATTTTGTTTTTCATCATGGAAGATCTGTATGTATACAGCATGGAGTGGCCTCTTAACTCTTTGGACCATAAGAACCTTCTGGTAGAAATCCAAAACTCTGTAGTCAAACAATGCATTCATCATTCAGTAATGCTTTGGAGTGATGCTCCAACAGGCTATATACCTCTATGGAGGGTGTGTGGTTTTGTGTGTGTGTACATACATATGTATCACAGTCCCTTCATCCATTCCAACCATATTCTTTCAATTGATGCGATTGTGCAACTCTGAGGAATGGAAACGGCTCCAAGGATGGCCAGGCTAAAGTAGGCTGTTGAGATCAAATGGAAATTCATGTTTCTGCAAATGCTGTGGCATTTAGTAATGTTAGCCAATTGAGATTCTGCTCATCAAAAACCAGACCTTTCCCTTGGTCCTCTTGTCTTGTGCATCACTCAACAACAAAGAGACCGGAAACTCTGAAATGTAGTCAGGGAGGAGGTAGGGATTTTTGCATGCGAGTTTTACAAAAGAATCTCTACACAGTCCAAACTTCCTACTTACTCTTCAGATGGCCACCTTCTTTATTTAATTGCTGAAATGTGTGAGGACTTGACAACACAATCCTGAGGGAAAGGAAGTGTGTTTCCAGGGGCAGTCTGGTTTTGAAGCATCCTTAACCATTTCCCCCCTCTTATGGGACTCCATACAACAGCAGGCTGTTTGATCTCACATGGTGAGTGTTGCTAGGTTGGCTATAGTGGCAGTGGCTGCAGAGCATTATGGGAAATTAAAGTGCCATGCTTTGATGGATATATTTTTGAAACTGGGTCCCATCTGCATGTGGAAACTCCAGAAGCTGTTGAAGGGTTTTAGACACTGCAATTGATCAATTCATAAATATGTATGATGGAAACTGAGAGCCCCATGGATTACAAAGGTGCAATAGAAATATTGTAAACAGGCAATATGTCTGTGAAGATTCTCAGTCATCCAGAAGTGGTTATCTGGGAGCTGAGTCAGGGGAACTGGACTTTTTTTTTCTCATGGGATTGAAATGTTTTGTTAGCTTCTTCAGTCTGAGAAAAGTCAGTGAGATGGCCATTGTCCATCTAATAACCCTATTCAGGCTGGGGGGGGATGAAACCAAGGTACACTTTGAATTAGAAGCATCATCCCTCCACCAGGAAGGGTATGGCTAACAACCTATACTTAATGGGCATGGGGAAGAACTGCATAGGTTTGATGTTCACACACCCTAGGCCACTGTTGGCGAACCTATGGCACAGGTGCCAAAGGTGACCCTCGGAGATCTTTCTGTGGGCACCCGACATCGCCCCTTCACAGCCACCTGTATTCAGGCTAAATGGCTGTATTGGCACTTTGCGAAAAATTAGTGGGCTTTCAATCTTTGTTTGGACACTCGGTCTGCAAAAGGTTCGCCGCCACTGTCCTAGGGCATTGTACCTCTAAAGAGCCTATTCAGACCAGGGCAGGGTGAAACCAACATGAACTATAAATTGGAAGCCTCTTACCAACTTTTCTTGGTATGAAGAAGCTACTTGGATGGGTAGCAAAATGTTTCAATCCCACAAGAAAATAAGTCCATTTGCCATGACCCAGCTCCCATGTAAACAATCAAATACCTAAAGTATCCATAGAGCTGGAGAAAGTTGTTCAACTTAAAATTAAATTAAATTAAAATTCTTGTTTTTGAACCTGCTTTGAGGTTCCTTGATGGCAGTTGATGGTCATGTTGGAGAGGCTATTAAGTTGCCTCAAGCTACATGAAATGAAGCATAGGTGAAGCTACAATCTAGAGGCATCTTTGCTCTGTTTCAATCTCCAAACACAGCTGGAAGTGTCTGCAAAGGATGGAACAGAGTGTACAATTCTGCTCATTTGATCTCCTGGTTCAGCCTCAACCATTTTATGCAAGCTTCTTGGGATGGAGCAAGGAGGGATTTAGGAGCCCTTTGCGCTATGTTAGACTTCTTCTTAGACTAGAGGGAAAGCATAATCTTCTCCCAGTGGGACAGCCCCTTTTCCACCCACACTGTTTTGTTTGCATTGTTGCCAGGGAAGAACACTGCCTCTATTCTAGTAACCAGCAAGGAAAGTTACTTTATCCCCCTTTGAAATCATATCCCTTTTGTTGGGCACATTTCTGAAGTTGTTCTACAGCTTTTATGCAACAGGAGCTGTGGAATTCAACACGGCCATAGCCTCCAGCTTATAACTGGGCCACCTCAGACATGATACATATAATCACCTGAGCCGTTTGACCCCTTTATTGTTATGGGCGACCAGGTAGGAGCAAAGTGAGTTTCAAGTGACCCTATCATGTGACCAGGATCAGAGGTCACAGCACTCTAACTGGTTTTCAAGGGAGCTCATTCATCACCACAGTTATGGAGCTGACATGGTGACAAATAGATGGGTGGATATTAAATGATTCTCTGTCTGCTACGTGGAGGGTTCTGTGCCATAATGAGGTGGCACCATTTTTCTCTTGTTAACAGCTGGTGGGCCCAAACAACTCAACATTAAAACTTAAAATGAGAAACAGTGTCAACAAGAGGTGGTGGAGGAGGAATCTGGGTAGCTTAACCTCATTATCAGATGCTGCTCTTAGACAGGGAAGAGAAAAAGGTGACAGGGAGGGGAGAATGGTGTTTTAAAATAAATGGTGAGCACATTAGTATAAAATCTATTGATTAAAAATACCACGCATAATGTTAGTCTTTTAGTCTCTTGAGTGATGCAATCCTGAAATAAATTTATCCCTTTGACTCTTGCATTAACCTTTTATTGACTGCTTGCACACCCATAATTAACACACACTTTAGCTAAAGTGGTTAATTTTAGCATCATGACCAGTGACTCCTAATGTCGTTGGCATTCTAATCATCTAAATGTAAGTAGATGTAAGTAAGTAAAGTCCTAGAGAAAATAACCAGCTTTCTCCTCCAAATTTTTCTTCTGAAATGTGGATAATCCTACACAGGTAGTGAAATGGAGTAGTAGAGTGCTATGCTGGGGGAGGGGTTGGGATAGATTGGACCCATTTGGACTGTTCCCCCCTGCTGTGTAAATATACCCCTGAGAGAGTTCAGCACCATGGATAGCACCATAAATTTGTTTGGAGGCTAGCATTCAGAACCTGGGAAAACTCCTGAAAAGGGGGCTGGGTTGAGCACCTGCGATAACTCCTGAAAAGTTTGGACTGAAATCCAGAGTGAATTCATGGCCAGGTGCCCCTGGATTCAAAGGTACTTCCCAGTAGGAGAAAGATAACAAAGAGCAAAATTTTATACCTGACCTCTCTTGGGTGCATCAATTCTTGGCCGCAGTGAGATTTGGTGAATGGTGCCCTAAGCACATCCAGTCTTGCTTGATTTCGGAAGCTAAGCAGGGTCGGCCGTGGTTAGTACTTGGATGGGAGACCACCAGGGAATCCCAGGTGCTGTAGGCGCCTGGAGTAGGAACTGGCAAGCCACTCCAGTATTCCTGCCAAGAAAACTCCATGGACATGGGGTCACGTAGAGTCGGTCACGACTTACACATACACATACACATACACACACACATTGGAAGACTGGAGTTAGTAGAAGTTCAAAGCTGGGGGAGAGGACACCAAAGAGGGAGAAATAGACTCCTTGCTTGGTGCTGGGCGGCTGCTGTTTCTATTTCAAGTGAGATCCCACGGTTATGCCACATTGCAGCATAGTGGAAATTAAAATGTCCAACATCCAGCAGAAACCACACCCACATAATCCGAGTGGGTCCCACTGACTGAGGTCCAGGATATTCACTGTATCCCAGAGGGATCCTGAATGTGCCCCCCGTCCAACTCCATTTCTTCTTGGAAGGCCAATCAATTTATAAAACTAATGCATTTGGAATGGGAAGTGTGCTGGCAAACAAAAAAGTGGCACCTTGTTTGTTTTTAAACAGTAGTCTATGAAACGGGAGAATGTGGTAGACCCTGAAGAGAGGAGCAAACCCTCCACATTTTAGACTACCAGCTTCCGAAGTTTCATTACGTTTTGCTTTTTTTTTTTCAAACAAAGAAAAACTCCGCTTGTAGGCTGAAGCGATTTCTGCTGCTGTTTGCTTTTGTAATTCAGAATAAATTTGTATACTCCCGTCACTTGATTGCAGAACCAAGACTGGCCATTTATCCAGGAAGGTCTGAATCAGATCAATTTGTTTTGCACGGGGTTGGAACTTGCAGCTTCATGTCGTCATCGTTTAATGGATTCCTATATACAGCAAATAAAGAGGTGATCCTTGCAGTCTTTGTCACACTTCCTTTTGCCCATTGTTATGCCTCCTTGCACATCCAGGATTCACTGCTGTCCATGGTTTCACTCAGGCATGTCCAAACTTCGGCCCTCCTAATGTTTTGGACCACAACTCCCAGAATTCCAAGCCTGTATTTCCAGTGGCAAAGGACTGTGGGAGTTGTGGTCCAAAACATATGGAGGGCCGAAGTTTGGACATGCCTGTAAGGGGCGTCCAAACCTAACCCTTCTAGATGTTTTTGGACCACAACTCCCAGAACGCCAAGCCTGTATCGCCAATGACAAAGGACTGTGGGAGTTGTGGTCCAAAACATCTGGGGACGTTTGGACACCACGGCTGTAAGATCATGGAAAGGATTGCTCACAGATACAAGAGCTCTTCTATAATTCAAGGTTAGCCCAACTTAACTTTTGTGTGATGTTATGTATGAAAAATCATTAAAAATTGGTTTAAATCAATTGATTAAATTGAATTAATAAATTTGTAGGGATTAGCCGGGGGGGGGGGAGAGAAAGCAAGCCACTAATTAGACCTTGTGATTAATTTCAAAAGGCATTAATAGTGTCTCTTTAAAATATAATTCAGAGAAAGGAAGGCAAGTCTCCCATACCATGCTGTCTGAGTAGCAACACAGGGCTTTCTCTACCTTGTGTTTGGCTTAATAGCTATTTTGAGGTGGCCCGCTCAACAAATCCACCATTTGGCCTCCCTGTGCAGCCTTATCCATGCAAGCAGTTTAATATTTACACCAAGCGGGCTCACCAAAGTAGTTGACGCTCCCTTTAATTCTCATGTTAAATAAATAACGAGAACATTTTAACACATTACTCTTTCTTGGAAGGCCTGAGGTCGGGCTAATCTTATTATTTATGAAGTGATGTGCTACATAATAGTGCTTAGTGCATGTTAACAGATGCTATTATCAGTGGCCGATGTGGGGAGCTGAAGATATATAGGGAAGTTACATGGTAAGACTGTCCTTGCACTGTAATGTACGCAGAGTGCATGGGGAGCTATAATTAACCGTGGGTGTAACGCTGAAGTACCTTTTTCCTCCGGGGAGGGGGGGGTAAGCCATCAGTAATTCTCCAGAGACAGATGCTGTCTTTCATTGGGGTTTTGTTTCATTCCTTTTCAAAGGGGTCAAGAGAAGGGCTGGGCCAACATAGGGTGTGTGTGTGTGTGTGTGTGTGTGTGTGTGTGTGTGTGTGTGTGTGTGTGTGTGTGTGTGTGTGTGTGTGTGTGTGTGTGTGTGTGTGTGTGTGTGTGTGTGTGTGTGTGTGTTAATCATTTCTGCAGCAGGGCCAGTGAGACTGGTTTTGTTTTCTTCCCTTTTGCTAAGATGATGATGGTGGTGGTGGTGGGGATGGTGATAATGATGATGACGATAGACAACAACAACAACAACAACAACAACAACTTTATTTTTATGCCGCTTTTCTCCCCAAAGAGACCCAAGGCGGCTTACAACAAATTCAAAAAGTACAATAAAAGCAATACAATGTAAAAACAACACAATACCTATAAAATACTATACAATACTATACAATATAATACAATAAGAAACAAGATTAAAAACAATAGCTGCAGCAGAGTTTAAAAACCTCCCCATCCAATAAGACTAAAAAAGTAAGCTGTTATAAAAATTTGTAAAGGCTGGAGGCTCAGAAGGCTTGCCTAAATAAGTAAGTCTTAAGGCCTTGCTTGAATATTTTAAGGGAGGAGGCAGTTCTTAACTCAGAGATGAGCTGGGTATCTCCTTAGTTATAAATCGAGTCTTGGGGTTGCATTTATGTCTTTCTCAACATGGCTTATTGCCATGCAAAAAGAAAGAAAAGAAGAAGAAGAGGGGTTCTCTTGGGTGCATCTGGAGACACCAGCCTGTGTCTGCCGGGCAAGCTAGTTTGTCCCACATTGTCCCACGTTGTGTTCCTGGAATGTTCTTACTTCTTTAACACTTCTGTTGTATGCCAAAAAAGAATAGCAAACTGTTATAGATGCCCTAAGCACATCTGATCTCACCTGATTTTGGAAGCTAAACAGGGTCAGCCCTGGTTGGTCCTTGGATGGGAGACCACCAGGGAATCCCAGGTGCTGTAGGTGCCTGGAGTAGGAACTGGCAAGCCACTCCAGTATTCCTGCCAAGAAAACACCATGGACATGGGGTCACGAAGAGTTGGTCACGACTGTAATGATGCAACACACATACACACATTGACTGTGAATGGTTTAAAAGGCAAACAAGATGTTGAATAATAAAAACCTAGCTCTCATAAGTCACTTGATGTTTCATGTTAGACACTTACTCTAGCTATAGGTCATCATTCCACTGAATTCCTCCAGAATTTTTTTTCCTCTTTATAGAATATTTTGGTACCTTTGGTAGTGCTTTTCTCCCTTCTGTGTCAGACAGAAATTTGGAAGTGTGTTCTTTTTAAAGGTGCTACACTATGTCTTTCTGGTTGCATTGTGGTTGTATATTATTGTATTTTGGATTTTGGATTCCCCCAAAAAGATGAGACGCTAGCACATAAGAGAATACACACATACACCCCAAAGTCATGATCAGCTCTCGTGTTTTTTACCTCACAGAATGATACTTTTGACAGGTATCAAGATTCTACTGCCCTGAACAGCCCTAACGTATGTCTTCATTGCTTACCCTAGAAACTGCATGAACTGGTCAAAGCTGACTCCTAATTAATGTATCTGTCCATATTTTCCTCTGTAAGGATGAGATCTGGAGGTTTGAGGACTTCAAATACCATCATTCTCCATTCTAGGAGTTCTGTGTATGTTCAGAGACACCTTACAAATACCTAAACGTGGTTCACCTCTGGAAAAACCCTCATGTAGAAGGTTTTGAGGTTGAGTTAGGCCTACTTTTCTGTTCCTGCCTCAGTTCTAGCTGAGCAGGACATTTGAGCATAACTCAGCCTCAAAGCCTTTCAATTTTTTTGGCCTTTCTCCTAGATCAGGGTTATCCAACTTTGAACAGGCCGAGGTCTACTTTTTTCTGGCCCACAGTGCCTGAGGGCTACTACACTAATACCTCTACTTATGAAATTTATCCATTCCAAGCACATATTTGTAAGTTAAAAATTGTAAGTAGAGCAGAGGTTTCCCATAGGCATGCATTGAAATCCATTGAAATTGATTGATTTTAAATGCATTCCTATGGGAAAGCTGACCATGCACCCACTTCCCTTGCACCTGCTCAATCATCTGGCCAGTGGGGGGGGAGCAGGGGACCATGCCGTGGCCCTTGAACTGCCCCGCTCGGCTGAGACAGTGGGATGGCAGACCCAGAACTTTGCTGGGGCAGTGGTGGTCCTTGGGGTGGGAAAGGGAAAGGTGGAGATCTTATCCCCTCACTTTTATTATTGATGGCTGGTGGGCTACTTTTGAGCCCTTCGCGGGCTACCAGTAGCCCACGGTCTACCTGTTGGGCAGGCCTGTCCTAGATGTTCATATTTAGGTATTTCTTATGTGTCTGTAAATCTACCGAAAATTCCCAGAATGGAGGATAATGGCATGTGTTCTAGTAACCCTCAAGAGCAAAATACTGGAGCATCACGTGGTTTCTCTTTGAAAAACACAAATGGGAAGAATAATTGATTTCTGACGTTTGAAACTTTTTGTTTGCCAAACAGAATCGTAATTATGCTTTGCTCTTTTCACACTCCTTTAAAAGCATTAGCTAATTAACTGGCAGCTGGCAAATTAAATGCAGATGCACAAGACCAAATTTCTACAAATTTCCTAACACATGAGGAGTAAATGGCAGTCTTTATTACACAGTAATCTTCAGAGATGTGTCGGTTTACTACTCATAACATTTTCCAGTGCAAGATGGCAGTTTTAGTTGGTTATTATAATTAGACTTTACTACTATTGACGAAAGAGCCATTCAATAAGAAACATTATAATTCAAAGCATTTCTCAAGGGACTTAGAAAACACTAACCTTTTAATTTAATTTTGTTGTGGTTTTGCCCGTCTATTCATCAGCAGAAATTGTTATTAACCTTCATTTGCATCTACCTTCCTTTCAACGGCACCCTTAGTTCTTGTAGCTGATGGACTTGTAAATCTCCCGGTTTTATAAACCATATCCTGTGATATTGTTCAAATCTCTCCTTTGACCTTAGTGCAGTAAATTTGGTTTAATCTCCCTCAATAATCTAGTAATATCACAGAACTCCGCCAACAATGGCATAAAGTGCCTCCTTCAAATAAGACTCGAGATAATGAAAAAATAATTCGCCATCCAAAGGAGTGCTAACTGAATTTCCTTCCAGATGGGCTTTCTCAAAGGTCCCTCAAGGAAATACAAATTCTGTATCTGAAGAGGCTGCCTCAGAACAGTGAGGGGAAAGCAGCCATGTCAGTTTGAGTAGACCCCTTGAAATCAACATGCCTGTGCTTAGTTGTAACTACCCTGGTTGTTTTGTTCCCATGGGCCTACATTAAGCATAGCCTCTGAATCCAACTCCTTTTGTCCACTAGTTTGTTTGTAATTTAAACGAATGAGAATGCATCTTGGAAAAGTTGACTTCTTTCAGCCATAGTTCACACATTCCACCAAAAGAATGGAAGACCGCCATGCTAGGAACATAGAAAAAACATTTCAGCTAGGACTGTGTAGAACAGCAGTGGCAAACCTTCGGCACTCCAGATGTTTAGGACCACAACTCTCAGAATTCTTTTTTTTTAATATTTTATTTTAATTAAAAGGCAAAAAGTAAACATAAAAAAGAAAAAGAAAATAGAGAGAGAGATATAAAACATACAAAAAAGTTTTGCAATATAATATATCTCGTATGGCGAGTTTATATCATTGACTTTCTATTATCTATTCATCCTTTCCCCCTTTACTACAAGGTTTTTATCATCCACCAATTGTAAAACAGGTCCCAGCTCAAGTTAAAAAAATTGATTCTTCTTGTCCCTTTAGTCCAGTAGTTCTCAACCTGTGGATCCCCAGATGTTCCTGAACTGCAATTCCCAGAAATCCTTTCCAGCATAGCGAGTGGTGGAGGCTTCTGGGAGTTGCAGTCAAGGAACATCTGGGGGCCCACAGGTTGAGAACCACTGCTTTAGTCTCTTAGTTAGCCTGTCCATTTCTGCACATTCTAATATTTGTCTAAATAATTATATCATCAGTTGGTGGGTTTTCACATTTCCAAACTCCCAGAATTCTGAGCCTTAGATTGCCAGTGACAAAGGACTGTGGGAGTTGTGGTCCAAAATACCTGGAGAGCTGAAGGTTCACCACCACTGGTGTGGAAGCTCCTCTGACTTATTCTGTACCCAAGTCAAGGGCATACAGATTATGACGGCTCCCTCTACCCTTTCAACCCAACTGGCTCTCTCCATGGTATTTGTGTCTTTCTGAATACCTGAGGGGGGAAATATTCCCAACTATGGAGAAGTGCAAACACCAATGGCCCAGAAGAGGGGGAGGCTACACAGCACCATAAGTTTCAGGATAGTGTCTAGATCAAGGGAAGTGACAGTACCACTCTATTCTGATCTGGTCAGACCCCACCTGGAGTACTGTGTCCAGTTCTGTGCACCTCAATTTAAAAAGGATGTTGATAGCCTCGAGTGGGTACAGAGGTCGGCAATCAGGATGGTTGAAAGTCTGGAAGAAATGTCTTATGAGGAATGGTTTAAGGAACTGGGATTGTTTAGCCTTTCAAAAAGAAGGCTGAGGGGGGATATGATAGCTATGTTTAAATATTTGAAAGGATGTCATATTGAAGAGAGAACAGATTTGTTTTCCATGGCTTCAGAGACTAGGACTCGGGGCAATGGTTTCAAACTACAGGAAAAGAGATTCCATTTGAACATTAGGAAGAATTTAATGATGGTTACAGCTGTTCGGCAGTGAAATATGCTGCCACGGAGGGTGGTGGGGTCTCCTTCTTTTGAGGTTTTTAAGCAGAGGTTGGATGGCCATATGTTGGGAATTCTGTGTTGGGGGTTCCTGCATGGCAGGGGGTTGGACTGGATGGCCCTTGAGGTCTCTTCCAACTCTATGATTCTGTGGATCAAGGTAAACTTTAAAAATGATGGGAATGCAGGAAAGCACAACAGAAAGAACTGAACTCATAGAGTTAGCAGCAGGGGGTGGGTGGGTATATAAACTACCTAATACTCTCAGTGTGGGCTCTTCCTAGCAGTTCCATAGTTGCAATGTCTAGGGAGTATCTTGAGTTTACTGGGACTCCGGCCATGCCTTAGACCAGTGGTGGGGAACCTTCAGCCCTTCAGATGTTTTGGAGTGCAACTCCAAGAATTCCGATTATGGCCTGTAGGAGTTGTGGTCCAAAACATCTCGAGGGCTGAAGGTTCCCCACCCTGACTTAGACATTAGAATGATCGTTTTCCAATTATTCAAACCACTGTCTTTTTAGCCCTGCGGATGCCGTAAAGAATATGAAGATGCCACTGTGGTGTCACTCAGCCGAGAGATGGAGTCATCCTTTACTTCATCCCCTATTTACCGCAGAATCAAAACCCCAGTACGGTTTTCTGCATATCAAGAGGGTGCATATGCCAAATTGTGGAATGGGGGGGGGCTGATGAAGCTAGCCAGCTGTGGAAGAAAAGCTATTATCAATTGCTGGGGGGTTTAGAGGGCGAGATCATGGCAGTCGGAAGGTTGAATACAGCCTTTAGATCCTTCTCATAATGCTTCCAGTAATTCGTTTCTGATCTGATTTGTTTCAGGTGCCATACGCCGCTTGCTCTGAGTTTACCAGAAGAGGAAAAACCAAGATGCCACCCTTACTGGGAGGTGGGTGACAATAATCTACCACTGCCCTTCAACCTCAAAGATATCATAGCTGAGCTTCAGAATGTCATGGAAGGATAAACAAAGGGTGTTCCCCATAAATTGACCACTGCAAGTCTTTGGAACTGGGAAAAACAGATGTGTGTTTTGGATAGACCCAGAGAAATAAAGGACTAACTACAAATCTATCTTTTGTATTTCTTCTCTCTGACTTTAAGGGAAAGCCACTGCATAGTGCTTAATACAAGCAGGGTAGAACTGACTGAGTCCATATGATGCTTTGAGTGGCATCTCACTGTTTCCCACAAACTCAGTCCTTGATAAACCTTAGAGTAACCCCATGTAATGTGTGTGTGTGTGTTGTGTCGTTACAGTCGTAACCGACTCTACGTGACTCCATGTCCATGGAGTTTTCTTGGCAGGAGTACTGGAGTGGCTTGCCAGTTCCTACTCCAGGCGCCTACAGCACCTGGTCTTCCCTGGTGGTCACCCATCCAAGTACTAACCAGGGCCGACCCTGCTTAGCTTCAGAAATCAGGCGAGATCGGATGTGCTTAGGGCATCTAGGCATCTCTAACCCCATGTAATACAGACAGCATTAATTCTGAAAGAATGTGGTGTGAAAAGGTAATCATGTGAAGTTCTTCCAATGCTTTAAAACAGAGGTGAGTGACTGTGGTATTTCCAGAGGCTAAATTCATGCCCCCAACATAGTCTGATGGCCACAGGGACCTCCCACAAAAAAATGGTTAGGTAGTCAGCGTTCATCCACATCCAGAGTACAGCCATGAACAGTGCAGCTGGACTCTGACTTGTGAGAGCCTCGTGGTGCAGTGTTTAAATGGCTGTATTGGAGCTAAAACTGTGCTCGCCGCCTGGGGTTCAATCCCAGGTAGCCAGCTCAAGGTTCACTCAGCCTTCCATCCGTCTGAGGTTGATAAAACGAGGGCTCATCTTGCTGGGGTTGTGGGGGGCAAGGTATAGCCTGCAGAATTAACTTGTAAACCACCCAGAGAGTGCTTTAAGCACTGTAGGGCGGTATATGTAAGCAGCATGCTTTGCTTTTCATTTTTTACATTCTGATCCAATTCTCTTTCCTTCACCATTATAGAACTCAACAGTTGTTTGTTTGTTTGTTTGTTTGTTTGTTTGTTTACTTTTTTTTTAGCTGCCTCACTACCAAGTGGTCTCTGGGCGACAGAGTAGATTTTGGGTTGTATGGATGCAATCTTGTCCTGTGTCATGTTGTGATTTGCTGGTGGATTGAGTGGCTTTGTTGCATTTTTTGCCAGCCCTGCAAACCCTTTTGTAAATAAATGCCCTCTTCCAACGAATGGCTAACTGCATGGGGCTTGGTTTATTGACTCTGAAGCCATAAGGAGGTCCAGGGTCAGGTGGAGGAGAGATGCCCCTGTTTAGCTCCTCTCCTTAGATTGCAGCGGGCTCCATGCAGAATCGAGTTCACGCCACTGCCCGCCTTTACTTTTTCATCATCGCTGAAAGAACGGCAGGGAAATTGGTCCCTTGCATGCGTGTGTCAGCCTAAATGGATTACGGAAGATACAGATCTGTTTGCTTGTCTGCACTTGCCTTTAGACAATATTCATCAATTCTACAAAAAGCTCTCTGACTAAACAGAGAGCCCATACAAATGCGAACGCTCAAGGCAAAGGGGCTTCCCCCCCCCCACCCTCCTCGCCCCATCTATAACAACAAAATCAGATCTCAAGTTGATTTTACATTAGCGGGAGGAAATTGTTGGCAGAAAATGAAATCCTTTTATCATCGCAGCAGTCTGAAGAACGGGAGTCGTAAAAGGGCATTCTTTAAAGTTGGCAGTAGAAAGCCTGTAGCTTTGAGCCACGCATTTTCTGTATTGAGTATGATTCATATCTGCATTGCTAAAGCTAACATGGCCCATTCTCCATTGCTGATGGAGCAGCATCCTATTTAAGATTGGACAGGAGAGAACGCTTCTGTGTACCAAATCCATCCATTGGCCTATCTAGCCCAGTA
Source organism: Phrynocephalus forsythii (assembly GCA_029282475.1). Taxonomy (NCBI): domain Eukaryota; kingdom Metazoa; phylum Chordata; class Lepidosauria; order Squamata; family Agamidae; genus Phrynocephalus; species Phrynocephalus forsythii. Next base: position 5,241,890 of record JAPFRF010000013.1, read on the forward strand.
CGATAGACCAGGCATGTCCAAACTTCGGACCTCCAGATGTTTTGGAAAACATCTCCCACAGTCCTTTCTCATTGGCAATCTAAGCTTAGAATTCCAGGAGTTGTGGTCCACAACATCAGGAGGGCCGAAGTTTGGACATGCCTGCGATAGACTCTGGAAGGCAGTGGCTGTGCAGATCCAACCTTGGAAATACTACTCTCTCTTTTTCAACTGCAAATCCCAGAATGCTCAACCAGCACAGCCATTTAAGGCTGGTTGAACCATTCTGTGAATTGCACCCAACCTTATCTAGCTTGCAAAATCAGATGAAGTTCAGGGTGAGTAAGATGCTTGTTTATTTCTTTCAGTGCCATGAATTTGAACAGCGATGCACTGGACGAAAATTCTGTTTGCAGTTCTTCATTTCAAGTCCAATTATCTGCTTGGCCATTGTATTTATTAATTCTTTACATATAGAAGATCAAGGTTTCTATTCCTGCCCTGATTAATTTCTTCTAAACTAGATGTATGTAAACCAAACTTGCTTCCATAGATTATTCCGCAGAATTTAGGATAGATTTTGGCCTCTCCACCATATTTTAGAAGCTTGCTTTGTAGTCAACTATATTGATCTGATTAATCAATCGCATTAGATGGATTTTTGTCTTGCAAAAGACAAAAAGAAAAAGAACCCAGTGTATATGGTTTCCCTGAGCTCTGATTTCACTACACTGCTCCTGACTTGAAAATATAAACAATCAGGGTATGTTTACTCCTAAACCCACAGTTGGCTTAACATTCCAACCACAGCTCAGTGGCATTTCTAATGCATGTTCCCTTGATCAAACGAACATTTTCTTATCAGTATAAAGAAAAAGGGAAGGAAGAGGAGAAGCCTTATTAAGCCTGAGTGAATTTCAAGCTAATGTCTGCAGTTATTGGATTCATATATTGGACCATTGATTTCTTTCTGTAAGGAAGAACATAACTTTGAAACCAAGTTTGCCTGAAGTCTTGAGATCCATTGAATGTTCCATTTTAGTCGCTCTCTTCTGCGCCTTTTCCAGTTCCACTATGTCTTTTTTGAGATGCGGTGACCAGAATTCTACACAATACTCCAGGTGCAGCCTTACTATCGTCTTGTACAATGGCATTATAATGTTGGCTGTTTTATTTTCAACCCCCTTTTTGATCATCCCTAGCATGGAACTGGCCTTCTTCACCACTGCCACACATTGGGTAGAAACACCTTCATGGAGCTGTCCACCAGCACACCAAGATCTCTTTCCTGATCCGTCATGGATGTTGAAATCTAGAAAAAGAATCGGGGTGTCCCAATGGAAACGACAATCCCAAAGCCACACTGAACATGCTATACATACTATTGCCTGATTTCAGGAGAGAAGCAAATTTGGGCCAAGTTAATACATGGGATGGGAGGCTACCAGGTAACACCAAATAATCTCCAGACTGGTCGGGGGGGGGAATGTTTGAATTCCCAAATATTGTTGAGCTGTCTCCAACCCAAAAATGACAAAATCAGCAAATTTTGGTAAATGATGGTGGAAACCAAATGGTCATGAGATTCTTATCCCCCCTCCTTCATGGAAAGCACCATGTTTTGGTTGTGTCCTATTCGGCTTCAATAAAATAAGACCATGTCAAAAAGGGAAGGAAGGAAGGAAAGGAAGGAAGGAAGGAAGGAAGGAAGGAAGGAAGGAAGGAAGGAAGGAAGGAAGGAAGGAAGGAAGGAGTGCCATTTGGTGTGATTTAGCAGGATTCTTCAGATACATTTTAGAAAATGTTCTTTTTCTTTCTTTTCTTTTCCTTCTTTGGCCTACAGTTCGCAGAATTTAGTATAGCTACTTCAGTCTGATATAGTAGGGTTCTTTACAGATACAGTAGGACCCTGGTATCCACTGGGGATTGGTTGCAGGCCTTCCCATGGATGATGAAAACCGTGGATAAGAGAGAACGCCTCCCCACCCACCCCAAACTGCTGTTTCCTGACACTAGCTTGCTTTAAGACTGCTGTTTTGGGACTGTAGCTTGCTTTACAGATGCTATTTGTGACAACAGCCTGCTTTACAGCTTGCTTTGTGGCTGCTGAATTATTTAAATTTTTTCCTCTGCCAACCGTGGATAACTGAATCAGTGGATAATGAATCAGTGGATACGGGGGTCCTACAGTACTCTCCGTAGCTCTGATTTTTCATATGCCCTTATGCCCTAATTTCCACCTGGTATAGTACTAATACTAATATTGAAACAAACAAACAAGTAAACAGCAGCAGCCACAAGCATTGAGTTGGATGGGACCTTATGGGTCACTGAGTGCAGCACCACTCAATGAGGCAAAGTGGGGAATTGAACTACCAGCCTCTGGATCCACAGCCAGAGACCGAACCCATTGAGGTTTCCAGCAGTTTTTAAATCATAATGTCTCCTCGGGCAAATGATCAAGGATGCAATCTCTCAGAATCCCACTATGTAATGGCTGCCTCGTGCCAAATCCCTTCACAGTGAGATGCTGAGTGGTGAATGTCTCGCTCCTGCCTTCTTATCTGTAGTTGAAAGTTACTTCTGCTTCCCTGGCTAAATCCCTGGCTAATGGGATCAGGGGGGAAAAAGTTCCTTTTATAATAGATTGCCCATCCCTTGGGTGGAAGGACTTTTTTGAGATACAGGCCAGGAGGAGAAGGCTGGCTGTTAAAGAACATCTAATGCGGGCCCCCGGGAATGATAATTACAGCATTTAGTTACGATGATTCATAGAGGTAGGAGGTCATTCCACAAGACACGGGCTCTGCCCTGACCTCTAGAAAGGACGTAGGTCAAACTCCATCGATTGTCTGTGAAGCAGGTATATCAGGTCCCATCTGTTGGAGGGAGAAAGGGGTGATGGAGGTGGCTGGAGCTGATTGTCTCAAGGCAACGGATTCAAGCCATCAGACCACAGAGAATGATGGGCTGGTGAGTGAAGAGGATCAGATGAGGATTCATCTTAGACATCAGCCTCTGGTTCTAACAGGAGAAAAGACCCTCCGGGAGATCAAAGTACCAGGCAGAAAACCTCGTAACATTAGGGGTGGCCAAAAGGTATAGCCCCCGATGTTGTTTGAGTGGAAATCTCAGCATCTTTGGCCCTGCTTTGCAATGACTGGCCAGACCAGGACATGTGATGCCCTTCTGCCACAGTCGGGGGAAGGTATCCACAGTTTCTCCTTGATTCCTGTGCTTGCACACAATCTGGTGGGGACCAAGGTGAAAGGACTGGAGCATCCACAGACAATCGTAGTATGGGAGAGAACACTCTCAGGATGCTGATAGAAAGTTTATTAAAAGTTTATTAAAAGAGCCCAACGCGTTTCGGCCCAAATGGCCTTCTTCAGGGACTTTTTCACTATAAAAAGGGGGGGGCATTTAAAAGACATAGAGTCAGAGAATATTATATGAACAACAAACAGAAGCACTAATAATCAAATGCATGTTTAACACTTAGAATGCTGAAACAGTATGCATGATAGTCAACACTAAGTATTGTGGGGATACTTTTTAGACTGACTGATTTGCTGTCTCAGACCACTAGCTATCTGGCACCCATATCATTCTAGGCTTTTTTTTTACAAATATACTGTTCTAAGAAAACAATCGTGTTGGGCTCTTTTAATAAACTTTTAATAAACTTTCTATCAGCATCCTGAGAGTGTTCTCTCCCATACTACGATACACAATCTGGTGGGGCCACTGTGAGATACAGGAAGCTGGACTAGATGGGCCTTTGGCCTGATCCAGCATGGCTCTTCTTATGTTCTTATGTAACTTGATTTTCTTCATTGCTTCTGCTGCCAATAACCAAATCCCAACCAAATTCTTGGCCCTAAATTTTCTTCCTTCCATCCCCTCTGGCTGGAGCTCCTTTTGAAGGTGTACACCAGGGGTGTCCAAACGTTTCGCAAAGAGGGCCAGATTGGGTGAGTTTAAAACGTGGGGGGGGGGCAACCATTCAGACACATTTGGCCCCCCAGGCCGAACTTTGGACAAGTCTCTATAACATGCAAGGAGGCAGGGAGGATGCTTCAGCAAGGGAGCTGGGGGCAGGGTGGCTGGGCAGGTGGCTGGGGGGGGGGGGATGGACAGTGGCAGGGAAGGCAGGCAAACTGTAAAACTGCAAGCTGATGTCTCCATCTGGTATGGGGAGGGGCCAGCTGTTAGGGATGCGTGACAGGCTGAACCAGTGGGGAAAAAGAGGTCGCGGGCCACTCAGAATTTGAAAATGGCCCACATATAGCCCCCAGGCCTGACTTTGGACATGCCTGGTGTACACTTTGTTTTATTAAGATGTGCATTTCAACCTTTAGGTCATCTTCAGCAGAGGAAAGTTATCTTGTGCCAGAAGCTGATGGCTATATTGCTTTACCGATCGCCGGTCTCCATTTCAGCAAATCCTTAAATGATTCCCCCCCCTCCCCCCCAAAAAAAAAATCATATGTTTTTATATGGCTTATATCTCCTCACTTAACCTCCACATCATTGAGCATTTCCTCATTTTTAAAGCAGGGATATGTCAAAAATGTTTCTGGAGAACTCAACAAATGTGCAACACATCACCATGTTGTGATGGGAGCTGTCAAGACAAGTATAGATTTTTTTCTGCCCTTTAACAAAACACACACACACACTATGTAGCTTTGTTCTGTCTTCGCAGTTCCATCGCTACACCTACAGCAGAAAAAGAGAAAGAATGAATATATGAATTGACTTTCTAAAGCAGTGGTTCTCAACCTGTGGGTCCCCAGATGTTCCTGGACTGCAACTCCCAGAAATCCTGGCCAGCTCAGCTAGTGATGAAGACCTCTGGGAGTTGCAGTCCAGGAACATTGGGGGACCCACAGGTGGAGAACCACTGCTCTAAAGGAACTACAAATAGATGTTTAAGGAGTGTCTTACCACTACAGTCCCCCTCAGTAAGCTCCCATTGGACTGAGACTTCTGAATCCTAGTCCAATGGTCCACCCATTTTTGTTGTTGTTCAGTCGTTAAGTCATTTCCAACTCTTCGTGAACCCATGGACCAGACCATGCTAGGCCCTCCTGTCTTCCACTGCCTCCCAGAGTTTAGTCAAATCCATGTTGGTTTCATCAATGACACCGTCCAACCATCTCATTCTCTGCCGTCCCCTTTTCCTTTTGCCTTCAGTCTTTCCCAACATCAGGGACTTTTCCAAGGATTCCTCTCTCCTCATGAGGCGGCCAAAGGACTGGTGCCTCAGCTTCAAAATTAGACCCCTTCAATTCTAATTTGGGATGGGGCATTTGGGTTTTCTGGACTATAAACACCACAGCTCTCTACCCTAGGCATTCCACCAAGCTTTTGAACACCTTACAGATGCCCAACTGTAACTCGCCTGGGGAAAAGGGCTACACTGGGATGTTTTGAGTCTTGGCTCGGCCTAGTTTTGCCCAGGCTCCTTGCTAGCACTGGAGGAAGCTAAGCTGACCTGAACCTCAAAGTCTTCAGGTGGAGCCTTTCCTCCCCAGGAATCCCATTCAGACATTTATAATATGACAGTGAGGGAGACAGAACTCCTGGAATGAGGAACTGTGCTGTTGATAGTCCAGAAAAATCTGAATATCTAATTCTAAGAGTGGCTGAGATGCAGGGGGTTTCTCTGTGTTGCTATACCTCAGAAGTAAAACACTTCATTTAAAAACACAGTCTATCCAACAGCTCCCACTTGCCAATCATAACGCAGTTGCTAAACATCATTTAAGCGAGTTATCCCCTCCAGTAATTAGAAAGGCTACTGCAAATAGATGTAACCTTATCTATTTATCTAGGGCTGAGTCTTTATGGTAATTCCGAGCCAGAATCCAATAGTGTCTTACAGTGAGCTACTGGTATGTGTAATTACCGAAACTGCAAGGTAATTGGTGTTTAGTGCTTATTTACGGCCCGTACTCTTAGATCTTCCTCGAGGGCTTTTTAAAATAAAATGGAATGGAATGGCCTGTAAAAAGGAAATGCATTTCTATATTAAAGAGTAATGAAAATGTATCTGTTTTGGCGTCTTTATTGCTCAGAAGACCAATGTGTTATTATTTTTACACAGGCATTTGCTGCTACGTTCTTTCTCTAAAGAAAAAAAAAAGGAAGAAATGAAGACCAACCTTCTTTAAAGCAATCTTTTTAATAAAGGCTGACACTTGATTGCAGCATTTTTGAGATGTGTATGTATGTCTTTTCTTCCTTGCCAGCATTCGGAGGGGCTGCGAATCTCAGAAGACAAATCCGTCCAGAGGAAGTCGAGGAAAATTTCAAGTTCCCGTGTTGTATGTCAGAGTTGAGGACAACTTGTCAGCTTTGCCACTGTTGGGTTTTATCTACAGATATGACAGGCAATTTGTTCGGGGAGCAACCCTGAGTGACAAGATAGAGCAGGGTTGTAAAACATGACACCTGTGTGGTAGAGTTTTGCTTCTGTGGACATCAAAGGAGATTGTTTTCTTTTGCTATTAGCCCGATGATCCTCAGAAATTGGGAGAAGAAGGCTCTGGCCCAATCATAAGGCATACGTACACAAGACCTTACATTCCCCCCACCCCCTAAAGACAGGAACATATAGCTCTCTGGGATTGTTGGAAGCCAATGCCAAATGCTGAAGATAGGACTCAAGTTGATGGTTTTATGTGGTTTAAATTGTCTTATAATCCATAAAATAAAGCCATGTATCCCTGAGTTAATGGGAGGAGCACCCCCAATGGCCTACTATCGCCAGCAGAGACTGGTGGTTCAGATGTCAAGTGAAGTGGCTCTGTGTATTTAGTATGATTAGTATGACCCTTGAGAAAGCAATCGGAGTTGCTGAACCTATTTTGGGGACAGGGTTCAGAACCTTGGAGAGCTCCTTGAAAGTTCAGATTAAGACCTGCAGCAAATTCACACACCAAAGTAGGGTTATCAGATACCACTGTCCCAGTATATTCAGTACATGGGGCAGGGCTTCAAACTGACCCCTTGCAAATCCTGTGGTCTTATTGGAAAATAAAATAAAATAAAATAAATACAAACAACCACTTATTGTTTTGTCCAGTGGGGAGAAATTCTTTTAGCTTTTCCCTCCTACTTGTGAGAACAAAGTAAGTTACATGTCTGCTTGGGAACCTTAGATGTTCACTCTCCTTGATCCTGAGAAATGGTTTGGAAACTTGAGACTTTGGGTGTACTGGAACAAAAATGTTCCACATTCTTAGCTATAACAGTAAATAAAAGTCATAATCCAAACGGGTCTCAGGTCCTGAGTTTAGGAAGGTATGTTTTACAGCAAAACATGCCCAACTGATTGGAAAGGGTACAGCGTGATACCGCTTCATGCAAAAACGTGCTTTTGTTGTTGTTGTTCCGTCATTCAGTCGTGTCCAATTCTTTGTGGCCCCGTGGACCAGAGCTCGCCAGGCCCTCCTGTCTTCCACTGGCTCCTAGAGTTTGGTAAAATCCATATTGGTTGCATCGATGACACCGTCCAACCATCTCATTCTCTGCTGTCCTCTTTTCCTTTTGCCTTCAATCTTTCCCAACATCTGGGACTTTTCCAAGGACTCCTCTCTCCCCATGAGGTGGCCAAAGTACTGGAGCCTCAGCTTCAAAATCTGTCCTTCCAGTGAACATTCAGGGTTGATTTCTTTCAGGAAGGATAGGTTTGATCTCCTTGCAGTCCAGGGGACTCTCAAGACTCTCCTCCAACACCACATCTCAAAAGCATCGATTCTGCAGCAATTAGCCTTCTTTATCGTCCAGCTCTCAATTCTATACTTCACTACGGGGAAAAAAAAACATAGCTTTGATTATCCGGAACGTTGGCGAAGTGATGTCTCTGCTCTTTAAGATGCTGCCTTCACCCAATGCTTATTCAATGTGCTCCTTTTTTGCCTTTGGACTGACCCTACAAATACAGCCTTCTCTGCACAATCTCCTGTAGGGTGCTCAGACTGTGGATTCTTCCCCACCTCCCAAGACTTCTATTAATATTTAGTTGTCTCACTCAATTAACGTTTCATGACAGAACTCAATTCCGGCAGGAGTGGAATCTTTGCAATATCGCAAAAAAGCTCCAGGTGAAATGGGCACTTTATTTATTTTCCATTCATCTCCTGGACTGTAGTCGCCTCGGCTCCAATTGGAGAGGTTAGTTGCAAAGCCTTAAGTACCCTCTGGCTATTGTCATTGAAGCTGTTGAGGTAGCATGTGCTCCAGTCCTGCCATGCCTCTGCAGGGGGAAAAAAATTGGCAGGCTGTTGTATATTAAAAACCGAACAGGTCTTTTCTCGGAGGTGGGTTAAAAAACAAAAAGACTCACAGGTCACCAGCTTGACGATCTTATGTGTCATTCTTCCAAAGGTGATGGCGATTTAGCTAGTTAATTTCACTTCTGATGTTTTCCGCATTGAAAGCTTGACTAATAATATCCCAACCATCATCTTCCAGTGTCTCCATATCGGAACAGTCCATTTCTAGGTTTAATAAGCAGTCCCTTTCCAGTTTTAGAATTCAACATTGCAAATGCACAATTTGCTGCGCCTTTGTCCCTCACCTGACCTCTGAGGGCTTGTCTCCCCTCTGGTCCACCTAGCCTCTCTTCTGCCTCATTTCACCTACATCTCACCTTTACCTGCTTTGCCTCACCTCAGCTCACCTTTACCTCACCTCCCTTCATCTCTCATCGGCCTCCCCTCTGCCTCTGCCTCACTTCACCCACTTCTGTGTCACCTTCACCTTCACTTTCATATCCACCTCCACCTGGCCTTGCCTCAAGTCACCTCCTCTCCCACCTCAGGTTCACTGCCATCTTGCCTCACCTCATATCAGTCTCTCGTCAGCTTCCATTCCTTCACCTCCGGTTCGTTGCCACTTTGCCGCATCTCAAGGCTACCTTGCCTTGCATTTCTTCTTCCTTGCCTTCTCCTCGCTTCTCCTTCAGTTCTGCTTCGCCTCTGCTTTGCCTTTGCCGTGCCTTTGCCATGCCTTGCATCCATCCCTTTCACCTCTCCCTTGCCTCTCCCTCACCTCTGCCTTGCCTCACCAGTGCCATCTCTCCCTCACCTCCATTTTGCCTCCTCTGTGCCTCTTCATTTTCAGTGGTCAAAATCCTGCTGAATTGACACAACTGAGAGGTGTGCAAGCGTTACTGAAAAGGATGGGCCCTATTGCTTATTTCAGTGGTGGCCAAACTTTGGCAATCCAGATGTTTTGGACCACAACTCCCAGAATTCCAAGCCTGTATTGCCAGTGGCTATGGACTGTGAGCGGTGTGGTCCAAAACATCTGGAGGACTGATGTTTGGCCACCACTGGCTTATGTCATTGGACTGTGCAAACTATCCAACAACCCAAACAGCTAATGACTAATGAAAAGTCAGCTCAGGGCCTGTTGTCCATGCTGGGGATTTTGGCACATCCAGTATGTGCTTAAAAGGTTCTTATCTTAAGTGCAATCTGTTTAACTCTTAATTGAGCATTTTTTTCTGCCCATACATGCAATTGCTCCTTGTGGGTAGTCTCCTTTTCCAAGGAGAAAGGTGGGGTAAAAATACTCTAAATAAATAAATAAATAAATAAATAAATAAATAAATAAATAAATAAATAAATAAATAAATAAAATATGCACACTGAACCTTCCATTTTGAAAAGTCAGGAAATTCAGTTCTTAAAAAAACCTGGAAACCATTTTTCCCTTTTGGGTTCTCTGCCATTCACACTTATTGAAGAGCAGCCATGACAATTGCTTTGTGTTTGGGTGAGGAGTGGTCAACTGATGGAAAAAGGGAGCCAAATTTTGGCATTTATCCTTGTTTGGTGTGACTTTGTGAGAATGGCAGTGAGACCTGTGGGTCCCCAGATGTTCCTGGACTGCAACTCCCAGAAATCCTGGCCAGCTCAGCTAGTGATGAAGACTTCTAGGAGTTGCAATCCAGGAACATCTGGGGACCCATAGAACCACTGCTGTAGACCATCCTTGACTACAGCTGGACAACATTCCAGCTGCCCTTGGCTACCTAAAGCTCAGCATCCTTTTTTTTCCTACCGGTAACGCAGGCACGCTATTTTGCATGGCGGTACTGAGCCATTTCCCGGTGCTTTGAGTCATGGATGCCAATATTCCACAGCTATAACCCAGAGTTTCTTTAAAGAATGCAATCTTTGAGTCATGGATGCCAATATTCCACAGCTATAACCCAGAGTTTCTTTAAAGAATGCAATCAAAGGGATCGCTGTCAAAACACGGGCTCGATAGCAGCTTTACAATTTAATCCCGTTGCTTGCTACCTGCAAATAAAGGTTGAAATGCGTAATTGGTGCTTCAAATGGTAATTAACTTATTAGGAGCGTGCTGGCAGTTTGAGTGTGCAAGTATGGCAGCAAGTGTGTGCGCGTTCATCAGCGATGTCAAACACACCTCAGAGTTCTTTTTGCTTCAGCTGCACACCCGCCAGCTGCCTGTTTGATTGGTTAAGGAGTGTGCCGAGTTGGGGGGGGGGGGTAAAGAATCAGCTGGTCTCGGGAACTTGTGTTGTGGGGGCTAGGGTGGGGGTAGGAAGGAGCAACCGCTCCAATATCCCCTTCTTTTAGATTGATGTGTTTATTACTTTTTGTGACAGGCGATCCCAGGGCAGATGTTCAATATGGTGGTGGAGGTGGGGGGGAGCCTGCTACAGAACCCAGTAAAGAGCGAGAGGGGTGGAGGAAATTGGGAAAGTTATCATAAGCACGGAGTTGTTATTGAAGATTTCGCTCCGAGCATTTGTAACTGTTGTGTTCTATACTCTTCCGCAGACAGTAATCTAACAGGGAATTATTGAAAGCCAGCTGCCAATATCTTTAAATTGCACGGTGTGTTCCAAGCGCTTTGTATTTGCTCTTTGAACAGACCAGCTGCCCAAATGCCTGGAAGGAGAGGGTGGGAAGACTTTAAAAGAAAAAACCCCAAACCCAAATCAGTTTTGCCTGTATGGAACACAAGTGAATGAAGATGGAAAGACTAAGCACTCTGTGCTGTTCTTTAAGATGCCTCTAATAAAGGGAATTTCAGCCCAAGCTGCTTTTTCCTCTCCATTATTTAAAATAATAGGGAAGAACTGGTCTAAAAAGTGCTGTTCAACCTGCTGGGTTTTGTTGTCGTTGTAATAATCAGATGAGCTGGGTGGGACCCTGTGGATCACAAAGTCCCGCCCCTGTTTAAGAGGCACAGTGGTGGGCCCGATCCACCAAACTGCACCAACACTCCGAACTGCGATTCTTGCCTATCACCAGTATCTAGCAGGGGCGCATGCATGCACACATGCACATGCGCGCGCGCGCACACACACACACACACACACACACACACACACACACACAGAGAGAGAGAGAGAGAGAGAGAGAGAGAGAGAGAGAGAGAGAGAGAGAGAGAGAGAGATCATACTACCGCTTACAACAGCCTGCCAGATCCTCACTGAAATTGCCTAGGCATCTCTGTGGCCTCTTTTGTGAAAACAGTTGTGAGCCAACTGTCAAACTAATTCCAACCCGAACCCCAACTTGTAATTCAAACCTTGTTCTTTGTTTGAAAGGCAGAACTCCATTCCCAGAGACCTCACAGTTTAGACATTCATTATTTTGGTCTAAAACCGTTTTTATTGTGGATGACAAACAGGTGAGGCAGGGTCCAATCGAATAGCCACAAAAATGCCCGTTGGGGTCTTTGCAGGCCAAACCATCACCTCTTGCTGCCATCGTACCCACTAGGAGCCTGGTGGCACATCGGTTAAACGGCTGTCCTGCAGCCAAAAATGCTCTCACAACCTGGGGTTCAATTCCAGGTAGTAGGCTCTAGGTCTATGGTGGCCAAACTTCGGCCCTCCAGAGGTTTTGGGCCACAACTCCCAGAATTCCAAGCCTGTATTGCCAAAGGACTGTTGGAGTTGTGGTCCAAAACATCTGGAGGGCCGAAGTTTGGACACCACTACCCTAGGTTCACCCCGCCTTCCATCCTTCCAAGGTTGGTAAAATGAACGTCCAGCTCGTTGGGGCAGGCGGGCAATGCGTAGCCTGAATAATTACACTGCAATCCGCCCAGAGAGTGTTTTATCCACTATGGGGTGGTGCAGAAGCAGAAGCAGAAGCAGCCAACTGTGGTTTGAAGTGTCCGTCTGGTGACAACGGTTGCGCTAGTAAATATTGGGCAGTGCTGGGTCAGAGGCTGGTGTTTGGAGAAGACCTTGACAATCATGCATTGCTATCAAAAATGCTAACACTGGTGAGCAAATTCTGTTTTGCCACCAAGTGCTGCCCTGTATTTGAAAAGAAATTAAGGGAGAAACCCATAGGTATCTCCCTGGTGGTACGGTAGCTGGGCTTATCACAGTGGTGGCAAACCTTCGGCACTCCAGATGTTTTGGACCACAACTCTCACAGTCCTTTGTCAATGGCAATACAGGCTTGGAATCCTGGGAGTTGTGGTCCAAAACATTTGGCGTGTCAAAGGTTTACCGCCACTGGCTTATCCTAATGATATGGTTTCTTCCTACAAAACTTGGCCGATAAATTAGCTCTTGTCTTCCTAGCTAGTAGTTAAATAACTAAAATATAAAATACCTTTTTGCCTTACCTATAACAAAAGGATCTTGCAATTTTTGTACCTGGAAGAAAGGTGAGCAGTTTCATAAGATTATTTCCACTGTGTGGAAAACATTGACAAAACATCACTTGAAGCAATCAACTTGGCTTTAGGGGCCTTTTTTTTTTTTTTACGCAGCTCTTTAATCCAAGTGACATTCTCTCCAGCCTTTCATTCATAAGGTGGATGTTTTCCTTTCCAAGTGTAAATTGAAGCAAAGTCACTAGGGGTCATTAATGGACTTAGGGGAGTCCCCTATGGGGGCCGTCAAGTCCCACCTGTTTAATATTAAAAAATTGAAGTCAATAAGAATAATGCTCTCAATATAGAAGAGGCTATTTTGGAAGCTGGCAGGATTCTGGGAGGTGGTCTTAAGCTTAGGAGATGAGACAAGGCTCACGGCAAGTGTTTGCTTCCATAAGCCTCGAGAATACCCATGCCCTTAGCTCTCCCCAAGCCGTAGTAACACTGAACGCAAGGTTTGCAAAACTCATACCCTGAGCCCAGTGTTTTCTTCTGCCCTTAGATTAAAGCTGCAGACATTCCTAAGCCAAGTGAGACTGCCAGATAGCTCAGTGGTTTAGATCTCTGTTTGTAGAACCAGAGGTTGGGAGTTAATTCCCTACTGGGCCTTGTTGAGAGGGACTGGACTCAATGATCCATAGGGGCTTCCAGCTCTACAGTTGTAAGATCTTTGTTTCACGCCTTTACTCCAAACCATGGGTTCTTCAAATCCACATAAAATGGTATTTGTTCAGGCTTACTTAATAAAGCATAAAGTGTGTTGTTGGCTGCCTTTAGGGAAAAAAATTGCTTTTAAACTGGAATATCTGCCTATCTTTGTTGCTAACAGAGGGCTCAAATGGGAGATGAATAGAAGGTGATTAAAAATTATTCACCTGTTTAACCAAGTCAGCCTGAGCTCGCAGGATAGATGTGGCCATCTTAGACCAGTTCTGACAATCCAATTTGGAAGCATTGCGAGATAACTTAATCAATGCAGAGAGGCGAGCTTTGACACCATGTTCCTTGTTTATGGTTATCATTTTTAATAGACATGGAAATGCCTCCCAGGTGCGTACGGGAGGGGGCCATGCCAAAACACCTTTCATAAGCAGTGGCTTTTCTTTTTATTTTTTTACATTTAAGATATGACGGACTCCTCCACCCCCACCTCCCGTTCTGCTGATTATCCACCAAGGTGCTGCCAGAGAGGTCTGTGATCTCTTGATTGACAGTCCCCAAATAGCCTTTTTTTTTAATATTGGTGTTGCAATAATAGAGATGTCAAACTATGTCAAGTCTAACTCATTGATTCCATAAGGGACCTTGAATAAATAGTTTGAGTATCTGGGAAGTGGAGGGAGGGGAGATACGATCTAGGAACTAGGGATGAGGAAAGAGTAATACTCTTTGTATTCTCGAAGGCTTTCACAGCCAGGATCTGATAGATGTTATGAGTTTTTTGGGCTGTTTGGATGTTTTTCTTCCTGATGTTTCTCCAGACTTTGTGCCAGCATCTTCCTAGTTCCTTGAGCTCCTTGCCCTCTGAAGATGCCAGCCACACAATCTGGCGAATCATCAGGAAGAAAAATTTCCACAACTCAGCCAAACAGCCCGAAAAACTCACAACAGCTATTAAAAGTCTTTCCTGGGGGGTGGGGAATGAAAGGAGTACTAGAGAAGATCCATATTGGATTGTGTTTGTGGACCTCTGCTACTGGTTGAAAAATCAACGCTGTGGAGAATGGAAAGTCATCAGCTTGGCTGGGGTGAAATGGCAGTGTCGGCCATTGGTTCTGTTGTCGTACGGCTCTAACAGTTGAGACATTTTTGCTGCTATTCAGATTGCTGGTTATATTTCCATCCTGCCCTTTCGCAGTGAGCCCAAGGTAGAACACATGGGCTCTCTTCCTCCTTATCAAACAGCCCTGCCAGGAAGGTCAAGAGTGCGAAGAGTCCAAGGTCATGGCTTGAAGTGGGAACATAGATTCGAGTGTCCCGAGCCTTAGCCCGAGGCTCGCTCGCTTGGGAAGCAAACAAAGTCCGTCTGTCCCAAACCATCCTCACTGGACTTTGCATGCTGCTGATCAGCTTGGCTTTGTTTTGTGATTGGTTGTTGGGAGGTCAAGAGGGGCATCATTTGCAAGCCAGTCTGCTCAGGCATGGAGCTCTGCAGCAAGAGACTGCCTAAAGAGAAAATACAGATTTCTTTTTTTTTTAAGTGCAATTTGATCAGAAACGATTGGAAGTAGGTGGAACCGAAACAGGCATTCATAATCCTCAGTAGAGATGGGCACGAATAAAAAAATTACGTTTTGTTTGTCGTTTGTCGTTTGGAGGGTCCGTTTCAGTTCGTTTCCATTTTTTGTGAATTTTTGCAAAAAAATCATTCGTTTTCATTCATTTTGTTACCGTTTCGTTACCATTTATTTCATTTTTTGTGATTTTTTTAGCATTTAAAGCAGTTCATTGTATTGCAGTAACGGAAACGAAACACACAACAAAATTTCCGGTGTTTCTGTTCGTTTCGTTTCATTTTGCAGATAAAATTCCTTTGTCATTTTGTTGCACAACGAAACGAAAAAACAAAAACGGAAACGAAAATTTGTTCATTTTGTCTCTAATCCTCAGTGTTTCTAGGTGTCAAGAGCTGATGTTTGTGGCTAAAGTTAGGTAAACTGAATTCAGACCGTATAAAAGGAGAGAGAGGTGTGCGGCCTGCCGGATATCTGTTATTCCCATGACGCAGCTGCATTCAGCACATATGATTGCCATGCAAAACACTATAGAATTACGATTGCTTTCGATTAACTTTCAGGGACCATGTCCAGAGGCTGCTCTGTTAATGGCTTTCTGTCAATACCGGGGGGGGGGGGGAGCTAACCTGCCTTTACATCTAATCAATGTTAAAACGGCTCTTTACATAAACTAGCTCTCCTGTTTGTTTGGTTTTAGTTGTGTTTCCCCTGCCTTTTTTAAAAAGAAAGAAGACGAAAACAACCCAATGTTCTTGAAGTGAAGGCACATGGTTGTACTGTAGTTTTCTAAAAATAATAATATAGGGACAGCAGTGAGGGGGAAAAACCCTTGAGTATTTTCCTCCATCACTCCCTTTATTTCCTTGAGAGCACTGACAATCGATGCTTCACTTTGCCATCATCTGTCTTCATACAGTAATAAATTAAGTGGGAAATATTGATAGTTTTGACTAAGCTTTTAAAATTTACATACTAATGACAGTTGCACCCTTGTGACTTTTTGATTTCTGTTGTTGCTTACTGTTAGTGACTAGACTGGGCTCACGGTCACCCGGGAGCCGTATTTCCCACATCTAAAGGGAGATGTGGTGCCATTTCCCCCGTTAAATATTCCAGATGAGCTCTTTAGCATCCCGGCCTGTTTCCTCTCATTAGAAAGGAGGCAAATATTACATTTCTGTCAGCCAATGATAAAGTGGATAGAGGGATGCTCTTCTCCCTCTCACAAAATACCAGAACTAGGGGACATCCACTCAGACTGAGGGATGGGAGAGTGAGAACAGACAAAATAAATTTATTTATTTTTTTAGCCAGCATGGTGTTAGCCAGCATGGATTTTCAAGGTGAGATACTTAGGATGTGATTTCTTCAGTTCCATACACCATGAAGAGTCTGTAAAGTGCAGAGAAGAATGCTCTACTCCCTCTCACAAAATACCAGAACTAGGGGACAGCCACTCAAATTGAGGGATGGGAGAGTGAGAAAAGAAAAGAAAATTTTCCACCCAGCACGTTGTTAGTCTGCAGAACTCCCTGCCACAGGAGGTGGGGATGGCATCTGGCCTGGATGGCTTCAAAAGGGGATTGGACAGATTCCTGGAGGAAAAGTCCATCACAGGTTACAAACCATGATGGACATGTGTCATCTCCAGGCTTAAAACCAGGGTACTTCAAGGGCCAGATGCTGGGGAGTGGTAGCAGGAAACAGATATCTAGTATCATGTGCTCCCAGATGCATTTGGTGGGACCACTGAGATACAGGAAGCTGGACTAGATGGGCCTTTAGCCTGATCCAGCCTGATCCAGCAGGGCTCTTCTTATGTTCTAACGGATGGCATTTCGTGTATAGACAGCGAAACATCTTAGCATAACACCGCAGAGCTGGTGGGGGACCTGATAGACAACTGAGGCCAGGCCCTTGTCAAGGAAGCAGAGAGAAGAATCCGTCTGGACTTGATGGTCTATAGCAGTGTTGGCGAACCGATGGCACAGGTGCCAATGGTGGCACTTGGAGCCCTTTCTGTGGGCCTCCAACATCGCCCCTTCACAGCCACATGTTAAATGGCTGTATTGGCACTTTGCAATTAATTAGTGGGTTTTGAATCTCAGTTTTGGCACTCTTTCTCTAAAAAGTTCGCCATCATTGGTCTATAGCAGTGGTTTTCAACCTGTGGGTCCCCAGATGTTCCTGGACTCCAACTCCCAGAAACCCCTTCTAACACAGTGAGTGGTGGAGGCTTCTGGGAGTTGCAGTCCAGGAACATCTGGGGACCCACAGGTTGAGAAGCACTGGTCTATAGGAATTAGGGGTTGGAGAGGCACTATACAGTGGTCTCCCACCCTTTCGCGGTTCATATACTGCGGTCCTGCTATATTATTATTATTATTATTATTATTATTATTATTATTATTATTATTATTATTATTATTATTATTATTATTATTATTATTATTATTATTATTATTATATGAAAAAGGCCCCCTGGGGTAAGGGGGGATAGTCCCTCGGAGGCCTCAAAAATGATTTTTGGTGATCCAGAAGTCACTTCCAGTTTTCCGGAAGTCACTTCCGGTTCGCAGGGAGGCCCTTTTGGGGCCTCCAGAAGGCCCAGGAAGGCCCTCGCAGGTCCATTAAGGATAGGGCCAGGCTGGGGGTAAGTACAAGAGCCCCCAGCGAGAACCCCCAGGCCTGACCTAACCTGCATCTGCATATCATGGATTTTCAATTTTTGCGGGTTGGGTCGGGTCCCTAACCCCAGCAATAGGTGGGTTGGGGGGTCACTGTACCAGTTTTTTCACCCATAGATGAAAGAGTTTGTTCTGTGTATCTAGTTCCTGTTATTTCAGATTGGAAAGGACGAAGACCTAGTTGTTTCATTCAGGAGTGTTCAAAGATGCTACGGAAGCATAAACGTATCTGTTGACGTGCGTTGGCCGTGGGTTTTGCCCTAGGCTGTGAGCAAAATGTTGTATTTTTTTCTCTATCTTTTATTAAGCTATCGACACCTGGATTATTTAAAAGGGCAGTTGGGGGGGGAGAGAAAATGGATCTCTTTGAAGCAGACAGATGGCCAATTGCACGCAGACAAACGTAGGCGCAGACATGGATGTGACGAGAGCACAGGAAATGTATGAATGCTTTCTTTCTTCTTCTTGTGAGACAATCTGTAGGTCATTTGTGAGGGATTAGGAAATATGTTAGTGATGATAAAAAGCTGGGTCATCTCCAGTTTCCTTCCATGGTGGTAAACACGCCTTTAGATCACACTGACCAGGAATCTCCTCACAGCATTCTCTGTTTGTAGAGAAGAAGAAAAAACAGAGCTATGTGGCAAAGGATTGTTTCTTCATCAAAGTATCCATTTCCTTCCATGGTGTTGGTGTTGGTGTTGGGGGGCCTGCGGCGCAGGGAGCTGCAACCTTATTCTGTTACACAACCCACACAAATATGCCTCTTTTATTCTTGAGTCTTTCTCTCTGTGTGTGTACTTATGCACATTTATAGAATTACAAATACAGTATTGATAAATCACCTACACCTGAAGATCTGAAAGCAGGATACAATAACAAAACACAAAGTACAAAAAGATGTGTAAGACTACTGCAGATTTTCCGGTAAGCTAAACTGGTAAAGGTGAATTACACATCTCTAGAAAAATGCACATCCGATCTCACCTGATTTCGGAAGCTAAGCAGAGTCAGCCCTGGTTAGTACTTGGATGGGTGACCATCAGGGAATACCAGGTGCTGTAGGCGCCTGGAGTAGGAACTGGCAAACCACTCCAGTATTCCTGCCAAGACATCTCCATGGACATGGAGTCACAAAGAGTCGGTCACGACTATAATGACACAACACAGAAAAATAATTGCTATCTATCTATCTATCTATCTATCTATCTATCTATCTATCTATCTATCTATCTATCTATCTATCTATCTATCTATCTGTCTGTCTGTCTTTCTGTCTGTCTGTCTGTCTGTCTGTCTGTCTGTCTGTCTGTCTGTCCTAATCAAATGTTTCAGGATGAAAAAAATGTTTTAAAAAACCCTTTAGGATTAAAATTATGTTGTGTATGTGTGACAGAAAATGCTAGATAACATTCTTCACCTCTCTAGTTCTTTGGGAGGTTCTCACCATGTGTCTGAAAATAAGAAAGAATGGTTCAGGCAAGCAGGTGGGTATTTTAGGATTGAAAACCTCTCCTAAATTGTCTCACCGGACAAATTCCTCATCAGTGTAATGGAAAATGTTAGACAGTATTCCTTGCTGGAGTTATTGACATTCAGGTAGCTGTGACCCTTTGATTTCACCCCCCTTCCACTGCTCTCTCTTCCCACAAAACATATAGATCAAGCTTGACTGTATTATTGGACAGGAAGATCTGATGAAAGGCTTTCCTTTATCTTTTTTTGTATTCTCCCCCTTTTCCAACGCGTGCGCACACACCGCCTCTGTTTGTTTGTAGCTTTCCCTCCGACTGTAATTGTGGTTTTCTCATGCTATCCAGGGAGTTCCTATTGCCTCACTAAATATTTCATAGCACACAGAGCAGGGGTACCTGTCAACGGGTCTTACTTGTTAGATTTTTTTTTACAAGAACAATAATAGAAACAAGAACAACAATGGGGGGAATGGAAACAAAAGATAAATGTGAAAAATTGGGAAGTGGAATGAGGTGCTTGTAAAAAAAATTGGAATTACAGATAGAATTAAAACCTAAAAGGAACCAGGAAACTGCAGCTCCTTTTTCTGGCCTTGAAAATTGGTTTACGTATTTTCTTCTTTCATATTCTCTCTCTCTCTCTCTCTCTCTCTCTGTCTCTGTGTGTGTGTGTGTGTGTGTGTGTGTGTGTGTGTGTGTGTGTGTGTGTGTGTGTGTCTTCCTCTTCTCTGTGATTCCAAGTGCTTGTTTCCTCACAGTTTCGCTTCCTATTTGTTCAAAAGGGAAAAGTTCAAAGGCACTTTCTGGCAGCCGAGGGCGGCGGGGGGAAGAAACCTCGCTGAATGGTATCCCTCTGGTGTCTACCTTGTCCTGACCTTGAACAAGTAGCAGTAAACTGCTTGGTTGCTGCCACTGCATATGTGTTTTGTTAGTCCAGGTTAGGAGGGGGGGTCACCCCGTCTCACCTGAGGTTTGACTGGTCGCCTTCAACTGGTTTTTGTGGTGGCATAATAGATATTTTTAAAAGGGACATTTTGCCGCTTTGTCTGAGTCCAAACTAAGCTCTCTTGCCCCCTTTCCTTTAAAAAAAATGAAACCTGTCAAAATCCCTAGCACACACTCCATAAAATATAAATAAGTACTTACTGTTTGCAGATGTTGCTCAGGTTTTTCCACCCCATAATGTTTGCATTTGAAGCCCCATGTCCCTGCCTCTTGTCAGAGCCGGATCTCTTCCAAATTCAGTTTGTCAATGAAAACAAGTTCTTGTTGGAACTGTCTGTATTTTCGACGCAATCTCTCTTCCCCGTTGACGCACAGACACTCAAAAACCACAGACAGGCATGTTCACAGGCAATAAGGCCAGCATGTATGGCTATGAATGTCACACACACACACACACAGAGAGATGCCAACCTTACCTAAGTGCTCCTCACAGAGGTTTGCAAGTGCCTGTAGATGTTCCTATTTATTTGTACCACTTAAGCTGCTTCGTGGCCACCAAATCAGAACCAACATCTACAGAGTCCAGAAGGATTTTCAAGGTGAGATACTTAGGATGTGATTTCTTCAGTTCCACACACCATGAAGAGTCTGTAAAGTGGGTAGAGGAATGCTCTACTCCCTCTCACAAAATACCAGAACTAGGGGACAGCCACTCAAATTGAGGGATGGGAGAGTGAGAAAAGAAAAAAAATTTTTTTTCCACCCAGCACGTTGTTAGTCTGCAGAACTCCCTGCCACAGGAGGTGGGGATGGCATCTGGCCTGGATGCCTTCAAAAGGGGATGGGACAGATTCCTGGAGGAAAAGTCCATCACAGGTTACAAACCATGATGGAGATGTGTCATCTCCAGGTTTAAAACCAGGGTACTTCAAGGGCCAGATGCAGGGGAGTGGTATCAGGAGACAGAGATCTAGTCTTGTGTGCTCCCAAACACATCTGGTGGGGCCACTGTGAGATACAGGAAGCTGGACTTGATGGGCTGTTGGCCTGATCCAACATGGCTCTTCTTATGTTCTTATGTCCTTATATATCAGAGGGGGTAGACCAGGGAATACAGTAGGGTGCTGTTGAACGTGTGACCCCGTTGGGACCTCCCATAGGGCTCTGGATGGCTCCTGTAAGAGGCAGAATGCCGGACTAAATCAGCATTGGGTCTGATTCAGCATGGTTCTCTAACTCTTCTTCACACTCTTGGGATCGGCCACCCTGAATCTAAATCCTGATAGGTCAGGCCGCTGCAATGGGATGTGATATAATTTTTTTGGTGTGTGTGTGTGTACACATCTAATTTCTCTCCCTCTCTTTCTCTTCAAAGCGCTTCCCCTCGAAAGCCCCAAACTCTTCACATCACGATGAAAATAGTTTATCCCAATGCGTCCCCCCCCCCCTTTCTTTAACCGACGGATCCAATTTGAAAATGGGTCTGCAGCCGAGGCTGGAGGGAAAGCTGACAGGATGACTTTTATAATAGCACAACGTTTAAGGTTATAGAAATAAAAGGAAAGGCAACGGAATCTCGCACACTGATCTTAGCCTGCAGGCTTTGGAGGCTAACTCGGGAGCCCCAGCAATTATTTCTGCTCTGGCTTCTCCACCTACCCTGTTTCTCTTCTCCCCATCTCCCCTCCATAACCTCCCGTTCTGTTTGAAATGAAGCAGAACCAGCTCGGGGAAGCTTATCAGCAGTCCTTTGCTGACAGGGGGCACCTCACACCTGCTCTTACTTGCTGCTTTATTTTTTTCCAGACACATTATGCCACTGAAGAATGTTGATTTTGTTCTTATAATGTGTAAAGATTCATTTATTTCACCTTTTGAACTTGGTAGAGCCACTCTGGCTTAAGGGGAGTCTCTCTCTCTCTCTCTCTCTCTCTCTCTCATTCTCTCTAGTCGGGCTTTTCCTCATTCTCCACTTTCTTTCTTTCTATAATTGATGTTTATTGGACGATGGTCCAAAGAGGCCAGGAGGACACACAAGATGGAATGAGCTGATGTCGGTGGGGGGAGATAGACTGGAACGTCACTCACCCTAAAAAGAGCCTTAAAATGGGATTTTTTTTTTTAAATATTATGCCGGAAATCAAAGACCATCATAAGAAACATTTATTAATGTATGTGTTAAGTACTATAGCTAGGATTTCGTTGGAAAAATACTGGAAAACAAAGGATTTACCAGAACAACACGAGCTTCTGGACAGATATTTGGAAACAGCGGACATGGACATTTTGTCAGAAATACTCAAGGAGAAAGACCTACAGAAGGCAAGAGAATGCTGGAGACCTCTATATGTTTTCTATGAGAAAAAAGTCACTAATAGACTTTGACCCATGGTAGACTGAATTTACATTTAGATTTGAGATCAAGATTGGTAATGAGGTGGTTTTTTTATGTAAGGTTTCCTTTTTTATCTATAATAATAATAAAAAAATTTAAAAAATCAAAAATCAAAAAATAAATAAAAAGAGCCTTAAAATGGGATTTTGAGGCAGGACTGTAAAACAAATTACTGGCCAAATAGAACAAATATGGACTTTTCAAGAATGCCGCCGCCACCACCACTACCAAGATTTTTCTTCCACAGGTGAATGCAAGGCAGGGAGATTTTTCTTCTTCTTCATTTGGACCCCATAAGTACTCGAATCACCCAAGTGGGAAACGGAACCTCCCCCCCCAAAAAAAAAAGCAAGAACAAAGTCCTAGAACTGCAGAGCTGGAAGGGGCTTATTATGGATCATTGAGTCCAGCTCTGGTCGTCAAGGTGGCCCTGTGTGCAATTGAACTCCCAAACCTCTGGCTCTTCAACCAAAGACCTAAACCACGGAGCTATCCAGTATGAGTATCTGCCTGCTACGAAAAGAGTCACTTAGCGCCTTCAACACTTGGACGGCCCATCAACCGTTATTGCATGCAATTTATGCTACGTTTGTCAGGGCCACTTTTTTCCCTGGGTTTTCCAGAAATGTTCTTCAGGTGCAGATGGCAAAACTTTTTTTTGGGGGGGGGGAATCCCCAGAATTTGATCAGATGGGATGGTCACTGTGCTTCTAGGCTGCCTTGATTGAAGACCATGGGCCCAGTGGTATGGGGGTTGGGTGGGGGGAGGAGAAGCTAAGGTATATTTTTACCAGCCAAGGTATCTGTTTACAGCATCTTCTTTCTATAGACAGAAGCCTGGCTGTGACCTCTTGTGATGTCAGTTCAGATCATAGCACTTGTCTCGTTCATAATGTATAAATGAAGAACAAGTGAACACTTTAAGAATTGCCAGTTTTAAAGAGAAAGATATGGACCCATTGTGATCTGTCTGTCTGTCTGTCTGTCTGTCTGTCTGTCTGTCTGTCTGTCTGTCCGATCTCGCCTGATTTTGGAAGCTAAGCAGGGTTGGACATTTTTGTTGTTTTTGTTCTGTCATTAGAGTCATGATCGACTCTTTGTGACCCCATGTCCATGGAGTTTTCTTGGCAGGAATACTGGACAGGCTTGCCAGTTCCCACTCCTGGCGCCTACAGCACCTGGTATTCCCTTGTGGTCGCCCATCCAAGTACTAGCCAGGCCCGACCCTGCTTAGCTTCTGAGATCAGGCAAGATCAAATGTGCTGGAGACCTATCTGTGTTCAAATCCCTGCTCACCCCATTGGAAATTCACTGGCCGGTTATGGTTGGGTATGACTCCTGCTCTACTATGACATGTCGTGAGCTGGTTAAGAAAGAGGTAAAAAAGAAAAAGAAAAGAAAGAGGTAAAGTGAGATTTCAATTAAGAGATGAGGAGGAGGAGGAGGAGGAGGAGGAGGAGGAGGAGGAGGAGGAGGAGGAGGAGGAGGACACAATAAATAAATAAATAAATAAATAAATAAATAAATAAATAAATAAATAAATAATGCTGCTATAAATAGGTCTGGAGAATTTTGCAAACCGGCTGCGTTATTCCACTTACAATGTGTCATGCAAAACAGCACTGAATGGCCGGAAACCTTGCAAGTGTAATAGATTTATTGAACTTGATTTGGTGGCTGTTATTGATCTTGACGTTCCTTGGTGTTTCTTTTGCAGGATGGAGCCCTTGGGTCCAAAAACAGAAAGTGGACATCTGGAGCTTTTCCAAGGCATGGATTTGGCCAACGCCACAGACACAACAATTCTCATGAACCCAAATCTTGACATATTCAAATCTTTTCCATCTGTGAGACAGAATGCTGGACTGGATGGACTGTGGCCTGTTCCAGAAAGGCTGTTATTATGTTCTCTCATGTTCTTATTGTAACTGCTCGGTTGTCACCTCCTCCCCCTTCTTAGGGGAAATGATGGCAAGTGCAATCTGTGCTGAGATACCATGCAGTTTATAACAAAATGCCGTATTTGTGGTTGTAAGATGAATCTTTTCAAAAAGCCTTTCTCCATCTGCCTTGTGTAACATCTAGCCCGGTGAAGAGTTCTTAAAGATCTGAGAGGTTGCTCATGTTTTTGTGACTGTTTGGTTGGACCCCGTAAAAGGTATTTCCTGAGGGCTGATCTTGGAATTCAATGGACCTAGGCTACTGTGTCAAAATTAACCGTATGCCTTAGAGATGGATGCCTCACAAACTCGAACGTTGACACTCCTTTTTTACACGCTGCTGATGTTCCAGAATGTTTGAAGTTGGGATCCCAGATGAGGCCATTGAATTAATATGTCTAATTCCACTAGAATAGCTCTGTCTGACACACACACACAGAGAGAGAAGGTTTTGCCGTGTATCTTGAGTTCCCCCCTCTCTGTAATTCTACCGGGCTGCCTCTGAGCATCTCTGCAGTTCATATACCCTTCCAGAAATTACGTAAGCAGGAATAATGCAAAAGAAATGAGTCATTACAATTTATTGGTGTCGGTTTGACTCCCTCCTCCGCCTTCCTCTCCTCTCCTAACGTCTTTTGCTATTATATTTTTAAGGTGATCACAGATTGAAAACAAGGGAAGATCAAGTGTCCCAGTTATGTTTTCAAGGAAGTAAATCGTGGAGAAACGATTGAGGAGCAGATGTTAAATAAATGATTTTTTTTTTGAGTTAAGATCTGTGACAGAACACTACATCAAGGCAAGCTCTTTAATACTAAAAGAAGTTGGGGGGCGGCAGGGAGCAGGGAATCCACCCTGCTGTGAATACTGCTCAACTGAAAAGAAAGCAAACAGAGTTGGATTTGCAATGAAAGCAGAGTATTATATTTTAATGGAGGGTGTTTAAAAAAAAGAAAGAAGGAAAGAAAATGATCTGTTACAACCTCCTCATGGTTTTAAGTGATACTTGACTGTCAGTCATTTGAGGTATTTTTTTAAAAAAATATATTTTAAAAGGAACCTTTAGAATGAAACAGATCACTGCAAAAATGACAGCGCATTGGCTTAACCCAACAGCTTATCGAGAACTTTTCATTAAGTGTCAGTCACCACCCAGGGGTAGGTTTGCACAGGATTGCAACCTCAGCTTCCACATGGAGAGTCCCGCCCACCTTGCACCTGTAAAAATGTCACCTCTCAGAAAAGCCTCTTTGAAACCCATACCGGATCTTTGTAAGAGCGATGGGGGAAGTGAAAAGATTTTTTAAAACCAGCGCCCAATCGCTGTGACATCTGCCTCCTTAAAAGGTGGTTTTTTTAAGCAAGGCAAAAAATTCCCTACCTCTCCAGTAAGACTTGGAAACCTCACTTAAGGGGGCATTACCAGGTTTTCTTTTTTCTTTTGTTTTTCAAAAAGCCCGGTGGCCATGGGGATGGCATTTTTGGACATGGTTTATCTACAAATTTAATCTGCATTTAAAGGGACATGGGATAGGGGCCTAAGTTACACATTTATTTTTTTTGACCCACCGGGTGGGGTGAAGGTGTCATGGCCATCTCAGTAACATGCCTGGAGCTCCCGCGACACCTGTTCCTTCCTGCTTGTTGTTTGATATTTTGGTGAGTACGTAATAACATAAGAGGCACCATGTGGGGTCAAGGCGAAAGCCTATCTAGACCAGCATTGTGCTGACACCTCTGGCAACATGTTCCCTAGGGGAAATCCACATGCAAGTTATGAAAGCAACTGCACATCCAATCTCATGTTCCTTGGCAACTAATGCATAAACACATGCTCCCTTGGATACCTGAGAGGATATATAGCTGTCACAACCAGCAACCACTGATGTCTCAACTCCCATAAATTTATCCAGTGTCTGCTTAAAGGCATCCAACTTGGCAGCCATCTTGTGGCCTTAAAAATCTACAGTGCAGCTAGTTGCAGGGCATAGAGCTTTCTTCCTATCATCTCTTCTGAATTGCCTGCCACTCGTTTTCAGGGGGTGATCCCCACTGGATGCAGGTATTGTGTATGTGAGAAAAGTTTTTTTAAATTTAATTTCTAACACCTTGCAGTTGTTCTGAGGGTTTCAAGATGCCCACCCCAGCTTACTGACTCATTTCCCTTTTGTGGAATGGATCAGGGAAAGCTTAAGAGGGAATTGTATATGAAATCGGATTTTAATCCAAGCCAGAAAATTATTTTGGGAGAGGGTACATCAAGTACCTTTTCCCCTTGAGGTGTGCTTTAAAAAGATTGCAGAGGGCCCAGAAGTTTGTGGCTGGTGCACGCAAGTTTGACCACAACCAGATTCAAGGTTCTGATTATCACCTACAAATCTCTTCATGGTTTGGGATCACCTTACCTGGCAGATCACCTTTTCCCAAGGTCATCTACTCTGTCTACTAAGTACTCTCAAGCAATGCTCCTCTGGGTGGACCCATCAAAGAAGGCTTAGAAACCAGCCACCAAATGCAGGGCCTTCTTTGCTATGGCACCAATAATCTAGAACCAACTCCCAGTGGAGCAGTGCTTGGACCTACCCCACCCAATGTTCAAAAGATGTCTGAAGACACTGCTTTACAGAGAGACCTTTTTGGCAGCCCTGACTGATGTGTTTTTCTGTTGTTTGTTTATATGGCTTGTGTTCCACATTCCATTTGCAAATTACGTCTCTTGGAGTTTTCGTATTTTATTGATCAGCTTTATTTAATATATGGATATTGCATTTTTACTTCAGTGTAACTCAACCAGAATAGTGCATTGCACTAATGGAATGGTATGCAAACCAACCAACCAACCATCCCAAATTCACATCCAGATCTCAGGCAGGGGAAATTTGCTGGAATGCCCCTAGGGGGAATTGACATTGTACTGTTTTACTGCACAGTGAACTATTTGTAAGGTGATCATTACATTTCCAGGGAGGTGTCATCCCCACCCCACCCCCTTGGCACAGACAAACACCGGGGAGTCAGGAGTAAGGGATATAAAGAGAGATTTTCTCATTGATTAATTGCTCACCAATTTTGTTTTCAAAAGGGCATGTCACTGCAGAAAAGACAATCCCGTTTATGTATTACACATCTGCATGATTTTAGAAAGCCCATCTGACACATCCTAATTTGATACTTCTCAAAGTCCCTCCAGGGCTGACTCTATGCGTTTGAAATATCCGCCAAGCATGTGTTTCACTCAGGACGTGTTCTAAGCCTTTTGACACATAACGAACAAAAGGGAGACAAACGCACCATTATGAGTTTCGCATTCTCTTTAATTTTCATCACATGGGGTGTAAAGAGACACAGAAAGCATGAGCCGTGCTATTTGGAATTTCAAAGAGGTGCTCTAAGGTTACTCCGAGATGGGAATTGTGTTGAAAT
This sequence comes from Phrynocephalus forsythii, assembly GCA_029282475.1. NCBI lineage: Eukaryota > Metazoa > Chordata > Lepidosauria > Squamata > Agamidae > Phrynocephalus > Phrynocephalus forsythii. The sequence continues at coordinate 5,269,646 of JAPFRF010000013.1, forward strand.
CACCTCTGATGAGGAATCCAGACCTTACAAAATCTTAAAATACCCTGAACAACTTACTTCTTCAAACCTGGCCAGGCATCCCTTTGTAGTTCCACAATCATTTTCATTGCCCCGTCTTGCAGATTATAATTCTAGCAGAAAATAAGTACAATGGAGAAAACGCAGAAAAGCTGTGAACATACTCATTTCTAGAAGGGGTGAATGTTTCTCTAAAAACTTCTCTTGTTTGGGTGTTGATGGGTGGAAACCCATCATGTTCCCATGATGCCTTAGTGAGCCACAGGTGGAAATTTCTGGAAACGTTGCGCCCGAGATCCCCGCAGATCCCGACACCTCTGAGATGTCCAGCCAATTTTGTTGGTGTTTGTTTCAGAGTTGGGAGGTGGCCATGGAAATTTTAATGACTTCCCCGAGGGGCTGACTCTGAAGGAGTACCTCCCAGTGCTTCTCTCCTTGCTTATTTATGGCAGCGCCCAGTTATCAGCGCACCAGCGGCCCAATTAGCTCAACGAGGAGAGGCTCCTCAGACAGTGTTACATTATGCTGTCTCAGAACTATGTAATCCCATCTTAATGATACAGTACATTCCATCCCCACTATATTAATTTCAAAGGGAAATGTCAGGATGTGCATTGGGGACGAGCCCGTGTTTGCTGTACAGGTATCCCGGCATTTTAACAGCAGATTTACTGAGGCAAAAAAGGTTTGGAGAAAATCTTTCAGATCATCCTATGCTATCACTGCCCCCCAGTTGATAATCAGTGCTAGTTTCCCTGTGTGTGTGTGCGTGTGTGCATTTGAAGGTTCCCCTGGAAAATTAAGCCCAGTTTTTGACTCTAGAGGCTGGGCCCATCTCCATCTGTAAGCCAAAGACCCAGTGTTTGCCTGTAGACATATTTCCTCAGTCACGTGGCTGGCATGATTGAACACTCAAATGCACAGAACACTGTTACCATCCTACCAAAGTGGTACTTATTTATCTGCTCACATTTTATGTGCTTTTGAACTGCTAGGTTGGCAGGAGCTGGGATGAACAACTGGAGGTCATTCTGCTTAATCAAGCTGCTGACCTTTTGATGGACAAGTCCAGCAGCTCAGTGGCTTAACCAGCAGTGCTTCCCAAGTCCCTGCACACACATATAATACACTATCTATCTATCTATCTATCTATCTATCTATCTATCTATCTATCTATCTATCTATCTATCTATCTATCTATCTATCTCACAAGATGGTGACAACAGTGGTGGAGACAGTGGCAGAAAAGTGTAGAGAAGCAAGGCGACAGTGGAAAGTGGGTAAAGACAAGCTGTGCGCAGGGAAAACAAACTAGGAAATTCATTGCCTCGCAAAAAGTTTGTTAATTCAGGAAAGCTCAGGGTCTCTGATTTGGATGAACCTGAACCATAAACCAAACAGTGATTTTTGATCAGCTTCCTGGTTCGTTTTATGGTTTGTGCTCATCTGTGTTTCAGACCTTCTGCCCCAACCTAAACTGGGAACCATCAAAGAGGACATGATAGAGAGTGCGGAGTCTAAGAAAATGGCCTCGATTCTAGTTTTATGAGTATTGAATGTTTGAACAAGGTTGATCTCTTGAAGACATTTCAGCTTAAGAGAACTATTGAGTCAGTTTCGAACTCATTTTGGAATCTACCTTATCTCTTGCAGTTATCTAGACTTGTGTCTTGAGTACAAAGAGACAAAACCCGCCAACAAACAAGGTGGGTTTTTTTTTTTTTTAAAAAAAGCAAATGAAAGAAGCAGCAATTCTTTTAATGTCAGTGAATCTCTTGTCCTTCCATTCTGTTCTTTTGCATGACTCAATCTTTTTTCCATCCTTCTTGAATTTTTATAGGCAACAATTTCATACGTGGATAATGTGCTAAACAAGTATCATTACCCTCTTTATCTATGATGCTCTGTGGAAGCATAAATTCAGCATTAGGAGGATTCGAAAGAAGAGCTGAAGTGAATTTTAATATAAGTCCCCAGTGGCTTCACTGTTCAGTAAGCAGACAGAATAGAAAAATGAATAAACAGTGAAGACTCTTAATAAACTCTTCACGAAAACACACACACAATATATACAGGTTGTTTGTTTGTTTAGGTGACTAAATTTAGCTGTGTGGGTATATGTGTTTAAAGCAGAACATTAGAAAGCAAATCAAATAAATGAGGAGAATTAAGAGGTTCTCTGCTTCTTTCAGTCTTAAAGGGAAAACAGACCCAGCTTTATGGATGGTATTTATTTATTTATTTTAATATTTTACTCTGCCTTTCTCCTTGAAGGACTCAACATTGAAGGACAATATACAAAGTAGTAGTAGTAGTAGTAGTAGTAGTAGTAGTAGTAGTAGTAGTAGTAGTAGTTGTTGTTGTTGTTGTTGTTATTATTATTATTATTATTATTATTATTATTATTATTATTATTATTATTATTATTATTATTATTATTATTATTATTATTATTATTTTACCCTGTTTACGTCTAGGCCAGGCATGCCCAAACTTCAGCCCTCCAGATGTTTTGGACTACAACTCCCACAGTCCTTTGTCATTGGCAATACAGGCTTGGAATTCTGGGAGTTGTGGTCCAAAACATCTGGAGGGGCAAAGTTTGGACACCCCTGTGCTAGATCCTGTCTGCCTCGACCCAATTTGGGGTGTGTGTGTGAAAATCTCATTGCCTGTTGGTGAAGCCTCTGGTCTTTCCTTGACATGCCCACAACATGATCTTTGACATGTTCTTGGCAACCGTCTGCTGCTGACCTGGTAGAATGTGCCGCTGTAATAGCACGACAAGTAAAATGGAAACTTCGGTGTTCATTTCCTAGGCTGATAACTTACAAGCGTCATGCTGTGGTTTCCCAGCCAAAACACCTGGACTATCTTGCTTTTCATCTCTTTTGCCCTATGGGGGTGGACTGTCGGTTACATATACGCATGATTTATGCAGTAAGGAATCTATTTCTGCAGATATTGATCAACACATTGCTGTCTTTTTTTGGGGGGGGGAGAAACACACACCACATGGCGTCCAGACTTGGTGCCCAAGGACAATCATAAAGAGCAATTATGGTCTATTTAAATTGAACGGCAACAACAAGGCCCCCTACTACATCCTGTTCCATTTTCAAACAAGTGCCCAACAACCTTACAGACAGATCTGGGCTGCAAATATTGTCCATCATTATTGCAAGCCACCTTGCAATAATTGGGTCCTTTCCCAAGGAGAAAGGTGGGGTAAAAATATTCAAAATAAATAAATAAACTAAAAGTCCTGCCTCTATCAAGGCATTGGAGAGAAGCTGAACAAAATACTCAGGAAAACTGGTAATTCTAGACTATCAGTTTGGAATTCTCTTGGCGCCTCCCATGTGTTGCTTCAGAATCATATTTATTTATTTATTTATTTATTTATTTATTTATTTATTTATTTATTTATTTATTTATTTACAAAAAAATTAGCTGCCCCACTACCAAGTGGTAGTGGCCACAGTCATGGGCCATGACCAGAGAAGCTGCTTCCTCTTGAAATAGTTCAGTTTCAGTCCCAGTCTGTAACCTTCCTAGGAGGGAAAGATCATGTGTTTGTTACATTAACCTCCTACTTCTAACCCATCTCTGGCCAATCAGGAGACTTGTGTTTCGAAGAGCCAATAGAGATGATGGTTGTAAGCAAGAGGGTGGTGCCCATACCATGCAGCTCTTTGTTTGAATCCTGTGAAGTCCAGCCCATTGGACCATGCTACTCTGAGCCTTCCAAGAAGATGCCTGGCCTCCATCTTTGCCAAGTGAACTTTTAAGAACTCTTTCCTGGCAAATTACATCCCTTGCCATGTATGGACTTTTATACTTGCTTTGAAAAAGAGAGCGTGTGCTCTTGATAGCTCAGCAAACGTTTTTCATTTTTCTACCAGCAGCCTATGAAGATATCACCCATAGTCTACTTTTAATTTTGTCTGTTTTAATGGCTGCACAGCTCAAAACTCCTTGTATATTTCACAAGCACTATATTACAACTCAAGTTGATGACTCAAACAAAGGGCTTCTACACTGAGGTGTGGTACGCATCACCCATGAATAAATTGTGCACCCAATCGGTTTTGCATCCCTTTCATGACCAGTCTGCCTCCTCCCTGTGGTACCAAAGGTCCTTGCAATTTCTCTTTGAAACAAGGTGCATGGCAGCCCACATCTTATTTCTGAGATGATGCGAACTCTCAGAAATCTCCCGTGAACCTAGTTCTAAACTGCTTTAACTCCTATTACCAGCAGGTTGCCAGAGTCTCCACAATTCCTCTTTATAACAAGATCTACAAATTTCTGAATTTGCCATGTCAAGTGGTGTGTGTGTGTGTGTGTGTGTGTGTGTGTGTGTGTGTGTGTGTGTGTGTGTGTGTGTGTGTGTGTGTGTGTGTGTGTGTGTGTGTGTGTGTGTGTGTGTGTATTTAGGAAGGGAGGAAAAGAATAGATCTAGTGCCTAGAAGAGTGGGAAGACAAATGAGACAGAAGAAAAAAGTGAATGATCTAGGTGGCAGGCACCACCAGCAAGCAAACAATGGGTTTTTTGTGGTCCTGATGCTAGTGAACATTGAATCTACTCTGGGTTTTACTCCGAATGCAAAACTATTGAAACTTCTTGAATGGGGGCAGGCAGAGAAGGAGTCATCACCTTTGCTAGTTCTGATCAATTTCATCCTGAAACCCAGAGCATGTTGGCTGCCCCGTGGATAGTGGGTCCACCAGTCTCCACTCAATTCAAAAGCCAACAAGGACATTAAAACCAACCAACCAACCAACCACCTCCCTCTTCAAAAGGAGAGGTGGTAGTCAGTTCCAGCTTTTTTGGGTAAGTGTTTTGAAGAACAGGGGCCACCACAGAGTAGGTGGCACCACGAGTGCCTACCACTCTCACAGATCATAATGGTGAAAGAGCACATAAGGTGTCTCTCAAAGATCTGGACCTGGGCAGGTTCACATGAATCTTTGCAACCTGTTGTAATTGTTGTGGAAACACACATATCTGTCTCCTTTTATGACTGTTCTCTTGCTTTTGGCATATTATTAACACGTGAGACCTCTTTTTTCCCTTCTCAAAAGCTTCAAAAGTTCTGTTTTTGAGGGGTTTAAAAAAATAGAGAGAAAGGTCTGTACATCCCATTTAGCTTTAAATCCACGAGTTGACTTCTAATACCATTACCTCATGTAAAAAAGAAAATGTAAATTGCAAATATGCTGGCGATTATACCCTTTCTTCCTGACAGACATTGTAATATAAATGCAATAAATTGAATTTCTTCTTGAAAGAAATTTGAATACCTTTGGAGCATTTTAGAAAACCATCTCCAGCTTTTATGGCACAACATCAATGGACCTGTGGAGCAGTCATCCGCCGATGGCATGCCTTCTGCCACAGAAGGATCTAGTGCAGCAAAGGTATGCCAAGAAAAATAAAATGTACTTTATTGATATTCAAAACTTATTTTAATAACATTGCACAAAAGGCTTCTTTAAAAAATGGAAGTGGCTTTTATTAGCAATGACATTCATGCCAGTAACGTTACAATGCTGCATTATTTTTTCTTCCTCTTTTTAAAAAAAAAAAAACTGGGTAGCAGGCGAGAGGAAGACGTCAGTTTTAACCATTTTGAATCTGTGTATCATAAAGATTCTAAAATAGCAAGTTGGATGCCAAAGCTAGCTGGCAGATCTCAGTGGGTTGGAGATCCTGACTGCAGAGCCAGGAGTCGAGAGCATGAAAATGGAATTTTTTTAAGGTTAAGGATATTTTTAAAAAACAAAAAGAAGAACACCACACACACAAAGCAAATTAACCTGAAATCTGTGAGTTACAAGGAAGAAGAAGAGGAGGAGGAGGAGGAGGAGGAGGAGGAGGAGGAGGAGGAGGAGGAGGCTGTGGCAAGGAAGAAGAAGAAGAAGAAGAAGAAGAAGAAGAAGAAGAAGAAGAAGAAGAAGAAGAAGAAGAAGAAGAAGAAGAGCAATAATGTGCCATGAAGTTGACTGTAATCTATGGTGACTCTCCCAGGGTTTTCTAGGCATAAACATACTCAGTAATACTATTCTAAGCCCTCTTGCTGGTAGTATCTTGGGACTGCCCAAGACCACACAGGTAGAAGAGTGCAGCATCCCATCAATTGCATACAATCCTGGTGCTCTCAGATGGCCCCTTTCCCAGGAGGGACTTTGAAGAGTCGTACTCCCAGCCTCTGGCTCTGCAGGTGGGTGCTTCAGTGCTCCAGAGCTGTAACTATAAAGAATAGAAGACACAGTTCTAAAGCAGCTAATCCACTTTTTTGGAATGGGGATTTTCAGATTCCTGGGGAAAGACCAGCAACAGACCATTGATAAACAATGATGATTCGTTTCCTTGTGGTGGAGTAGTCTGCTAAGCTCAAGTGAAACCCACAGTCCGAAGTGATGGCGTCCAACGACGGCGCATTGATTCTGGAGGCTAAAACAGAAGCGTTCGTCACATCATCAGAATTCCTTCCCAGTAAAAGGAGCTACTTATGACTCGATAAGAATTCTCCAGAGAAGTTGCCCAGAGAGAGGAATGCAGCACACTGAAGGAATCTTGTCCTGATAAATGTCTATGCCTATAAGTGGGTATTGCTCATAGATCCCATTTCAAAGTTAATTCTCAGCATTGTCTTCCTGGATATCGTCATCTGTCATCACAGAGAGGCTGGGAAGAAAAGCTGGACCTGGACCGAAATTTTCTTGTGGGTAAGACTCACAAAAATCTCACTTTCTTTGGAGGTAAAAGGTGGGGCGGGATTTTAATTCCTATCCACAGGAACAAAACAAATAACTCCACTCAAACTGAGGGCTGGGAGAGTAAGAACAGACAAAAGTCTGTGGAACTCCCTGCCACAGGATGTGGTGATGGCATCTGGACTGGATGCCTTCAAAAGGGGAGGTTACAAGCCATGATGGGGATACATGTTATCTCCAGGCTTAAAACTGGGACCAGGTGCAGGGAAGTGGTATCAGGAGACAGAGATCTAGTCTCGTGCGCTCCCAGATGCATTCAGTGGAGCCACTGTGAGATACAGGAAGCTGGACTAGATGGACCATTGGCCTGATCCAGCATGGCTCTTCCTATGTTCTTATGTTCTTAAGGGTTTACATACTTTCAGCCAGAGGTTTGTGCTGGTTCATATGCATAACCCCACAGATGCTGCACGTTCTTGTCCCAAGCCTCTCTGACTGGATCCCCCACTCACCAGTCAGTGCACACGCCTCTCCTCCTCCTGTTCAACTGTTCAGCCGGTCTCCAGCTGGAGCAGTGGCTTCCCTGCTCCATCCCTTTGGCTGATCACCCACTCGGACAAGGAGGCAGGAGAGGCAAGCCTGTGCTCCTGCCAGGGAAGTGTTGACGAGCCAAACAGGAGGAGGAGGGGGGGGAGGAAGATGCTCTGACTAGTGAGTGGGTCATTGGCTGGGAAGGGAACATTTAGCACCTGTGGCACCATGCGCATGAACCATCACAAACCTCTGAACCGAGGTTCATGCCCATCAGTACCTTGGAGGGCAGATAAATGGGTTCCAAGAAAGAAAGAAAGAAAGAAAGAAAGAAAGAAAGAAAGAAAGAAAGAAAGAAAGAAAGAAAGAAAGAAAGAACAAACAAACAAACAAAAAACAATGGTGTATTGAACTGTGTAGCCACAGAATCTGTAGTTATATGGATGGCACTGGTTTCTCATCAGAATGAACCTCAGAAGAAAACTCTCTGGGGTACTGTCACCCATTTGGCAACAGAAACAAAAATTAAGTCTGCTGAATGCTGCTGTGTGCCTAATTTATTATAACTCTGTGGGGCCTGGAAGACTTGGCTCATGATATGCTTTAGTTCCATAGGATTTTTTTTAAGTAAGCCCCTATCCAGTAAATTCTGGGGTTCTAAAAGTTAATTCCACACTGAAATACGGCCCTTAATCTTTGGCTTCAGCACATGAGAAACTTTCCAACTTTGGGAGCTTTTAGAGACTGGTAAGATGTTGTAACTCGTCAATAAATATGATCTATATATGTCTAAGCACAGCCCCAGTCCTGCCGTTACAGTTAATGGCCTGTTTATGTTTCCATTTCTATTGTAACTCCGTATAGATATATTTTTCAGAGGGTGGTAATTCATGCATAAACATTTCCTCATGGCTGAAACTTGGTATGCACCGTCAACTGAGGCCTATTTTCTTGAAAATGAAATATATTTTGACGTGACATTTACAGGTCTAGGGTATGATAAATAAATGAAGATAAAGACCTCTCGTTTGACAACTGGAGTTATTTTATGGGATGGGCAGTCATCTATGCAGGTCATTCATTCCTGACTCTGTGGCAAGATCATTGTGGAATCCTGTTTCTCTCCCTCTGTATGTGTGTGTTTTTCCCCCAGGGCTCCTAACGGGTGCATTTTAAAAGGTACCTGTGTTATTGTTTCCTCGTCAAAATCTGTTGTTCTCAACCTCTTGGCCTCATACGTAATTAGCTGCACCATGCATTAGTAATTACCACCATCATGGTAGAAGACAAGGAAACCATGGGTGAAATCTTGCTCAAGTTGGCATAATGTCAACTTATGCCCATGGAAATCTCCCAGAAAAACTTCTCTATGGGAGATGGGTTTCTGAAACATATGCATAAAAAAGGACATTGGGTGGGGGGAGAGAAACACACCAGCTTGAGGGGAAAACCATCTGTAATAGCAAGGCAGTTCTTCTGGTTAACAAAGCTGCCATTTTGAGTCATGCCAACAGCATGTTCTTATTTTCACATCAACCACAAACTGGAGCTTTACATGTGTACTGTCAGTGGAGCGTGGTTTTACCATGTAGCGTAATGATTCATATCGATTCAAAAAAAGAGCGAAAATGATGCAAAACAGACCCTAAACGCAGACTGATATATTATTTATATACATGTTCAGCTCTGGAAAGCTGGCAGGACACAACTGTTGGTATTTCAAAACTGTCTGAGCTCTGTGACATTGGTCTTCCATGAACGTTGGACCGTGCGTTGAGTCCCCACCCACCTCATGCTTGGTGTTCTAATATTCTGCTCAGCCGCAGTAACATCACTTGGAATACATTTGGGCTGAAATTCCTGCCTGTGGTGACACATGATGTGTGGAATTCAGTGCTCTTCTGCCTTTGTTTGTCCCTCTTAACTGGCCGGAACACCCAGGGCAAACTGCCCAGCACAAACTTGTAGGCAAAGCTGAAGGGTGCCAATAGAATTGTGGACCATTTGTTACAACTAGAGATGGGCACGAATTTTAAAAAATGGTGTTTTGTTTGTCATTTGTCATTTAGGGGGGTCCGTTTCGGTTCGTTTCCGTTTTCTGTGAATTTTTGCAAAAAAAGTTTTCATTTTTGTTTGTTTCGTTACCGTTTCATTACCATTTATTTGATTTTTTTGATTTTTTTTTAGCATTTAAAGGAGTTCAATGTATTGCCATAACGAAAATGAAACGGACGACAAAATTTCTGGTGTTTCTGTTCGTTTCATTTCATTTTAGAGACAAAATTCATTTGTCGTTTCGTTACGTAACGAAACAAAAAAATGAAAATGGAAACAAAAAATTGTTCATTTCGTGCCCATCTCTAGTTACAACCAGAGCTCAGAAAAGTTATGTTTCCAAGTTTCGGAGTACAGCTGTAGTGGAACTAACATGGTTGGCTAGACAATTCTTGGAACTGTGGTCAAATGCTTCCAGGCAGTGGCTCCAACAATAACCAATGAAGAAGCAGAAACTTAGAAGGGTGACCCAATCATAACCTGGAATGAGAATTCTAATTCTTCTTCTTCTTCTTCTTCTTCTTCTTCTTCTTCTTCTTCTTCTTCTTCTTCTTCTTCTTCTTCTTCTTCTTCTTCTTCTTCTTCTTCTTCTTCTTCTTCTTCTTCTTCTTCTTCTTCTTCTTCTTCTTCTTCTTCCCAGCCTCTGGCTTTCCTGAAGAAATTACTAAGCTTGAACATTGTCTGGAGCCATTATAATGGCAGCTGCTTGGGTCTACAAAAGCTGTTGACTGTCTGTCATCCTCAAGTGTTGAAGGGGGGGCTCAGAGGACTCCTCCCTGAAGGAAACCTCTAGCACAGGAGCACCAGGATTGGCTTCAGAACTATTTAGAAGCCCCTTCACAAAACAGAGGAGGAATTTTTAGAGAATAGCAATCATCACCATCTTAGAACTTCAGAGCTGGGATGGACCCTATGCATCATGGAGTCCAGCCCCGGTAGGTGAAGCCGAGTGGGGTATCAAACTCCCAACCTCTGGCTCCGTAGCCAGATGCCTAAACCACTGAGCTATCCGGTCATGCTCCCAATTATGGGAAGACATTGGGAACAAATAAATTGCTGTGGAACAATCTGGACTGCGTTGCTGGTGCTTCCCTGTAGATGATGAGAGAGAACGAGAGAGAGAGAGAGAGAGCAAAAAAATACCGGAGGACATTTTCCCATTCAACGTGTTGAGGATTTATACAGGTAATTCCTGCTAATACGAATGGGAATGAGGTCCTTAAGACACATCTTTTCAGCCAAGAGAGAGAAAATCTGTGTGCCCCTCAAGTGGAAGACGGATCATATCAGAATAAAAGGGGTGTGTGTAGAACCCATTCCCCCCACCCTCCATGTGCCTAAGAAGCTCTTAATATTCACAGAGTCTTTGAAGGGGCCAGCTAATCGCCCCAGTCAGCTAATATTCTGCATTTAAGAAACCAGCTGAGCGGCAGAAGAGAGAGGAGGAGGAGAGAGGAACTGTTCCTGGTTGTAGAACAGCTGGAGAATTTTGCTTTCTTCACCAGCTGCAGCTTGCTTTTTTGTTGTTGCTGCTCGGATTGTACGCCATCCACATTCTATCCAGCTTTATGAGCCACTGGAATTATACTTGGAGGCCTCTCTGCTCCCCAGTGCTAAGGCCCTAATAAAAAATGAAGTGGAGCAAAATATTATTTCCTTAAGTAGATGGTATTAATATCCTGTTTAAGTTGAGCTGTCTGCTGTTGTAAACCCTTTGCCTTTGCCTTCCTGTCAACCGAGTTGGCAGGGTGATTCCCCCCCCTTCTGAAATGGGGACCTGAAGAATAAAAAAACGAATCTGGACGTGTTTCCGCAACGCTCTGGGCTCTGAGAGCAGTGCTTTTCTCAGCGGTAGGTTGCATGTTGAACTCCTCCTGCTTGAACCCTGGCACCTCATGTCCAGTCTTGTTACATGGCCGAGACAACCCGGTCATTGCGAGATTGAAAGCAAATAGCATTGCTTCCACTAGGGTGGCAATCAAAGCAGCTACCAAATCACAGATCTAAAAGAAGCAAAAGAGCACGGGGAAAAATTATATACCTTGAATTAGCCATTATTTTTATTGGCTTCTGTATTTGTTTGGCGTGGCATCTGCTAACCACCTTGAATGTTTTATAGGGTTTGGAGGATATTTCTTTTTTTTTTTTAATAGGATGGTGAGATGGAAATGTTCTTAATCTTATAATAAAAATCTTAGAACGGCACAGCTGGAAGGGACTCTGTGGGGATTCGAACCCCCAACCTGAGGCTTCGCAGCCAGATGCCTAAATCCTCCCAAGGGTTCCTCTCTCAAGGAGGCCCAGTGGGGAATCGAACCCCCAGCCTGAGGCTTTGCAGCTAGATATCCTAAACCACAGAGCTAGCCAGCATAAATAAACAAATGCTGGAATTTTAAAATGGGTTTTCCCACCACCAGTAACTGGGAGAATTCAATTTCCAATTGCCTTGAAGAGAAGGCCTTTTGTAAGAGATCAAATCGTACACATAGTGGGCAATGCTGTTGCAGTGAAGACAAAAGGGGGAACAAAATAGTCGTAAAAGGCTCTACATCCTGACAAGTGTAAACCTCCCACCAGCTTGTTTTTATAAATAGTGTTTGCCTATTTGTCCTAGGCTCAGATTTCTTGAATTTAAAATCCAGCGCTCAAACTGGACATTCATGCCCATCTCTAGTCTTCAGATGTCAGTTCTAAAGATTTCTTTTCCTATCTCATTTGATTTCTTTGTATTATGAAGATTAGAAGACTTTCTGGATAGGTTGCCTTTAGAGACTGGCACGAATCGAAAAAATGACTTTTCAGTTTTTTGTTTTTTGTTGCAGGTCCGTTTCGGTTCATTTTCATTTTTCGTGAATTTTTTGAAAAAAAATTGTTTTGTTTTTTCATTTTTTCATTTTTTACCCGCTTTTTGCGTGACTAAAAGCATTTCCGTGTGCAGACGTCCCCCAACGCCCCAGACCAGAGGGAAAACACTAAAAAAAATGATGCTGGCAGAGACACAGTATAGACTAGGTACGCAGGGAGGCTGCAAAGGCAGCGGCGGGCGTTGCCCAGGGCGTAAGGCAGCCGCAGAATGACTGCACTGAGGGGCAGGGGAGGGTACTCACCGAGAGGTACGCATGCACACAGAGAGGCTGCAAGAGAAATCTCTTCTTTCTCTCCCTTAAGAGCCAGGCTGCAGCCAGCAGGAACACAGAGACACACACCTGCCTGGCTGGCCTAAAGTAACGAGTCGCATAGACAGCAATCCCACCCTAACTTCCACCGCAGACTGCAAGGAGGACGGGGGCTGCCAAAGCTTTTTATGCCTTCTGTGGCTGCCACACCTACCCAGTCTGCAACCTGGGCATGCTATTTGTTGAAATTGTCCAAGAATTTACATGATCCCATCACATGGCTTGCATCCATCTTGTGGCTGGAATCCATTTTGTGTCATCCTTAAAGGGAAAAGAAAAAATACATTGCGATGGGAGAAAGACAAAAACAAAGGTTTTAAGGACAGCAACCCCCTGTTAGGTAATAATTTCAAATAATTATCACTACATTTTTACAGATTTCCAGGGCATTTTAATACCCAAGAAATCAATATTAGGCATCTGGGAGCCATTTTGGATTGATGTCCCCTAACTCTCCTTAAAGGAAAAAAAAATACAGCGATCCGAGAAAAGACATAAATGCACCCCCAAACCCCTGGGAGGTATTATCAGGCAGAATAAATAATTATTGCTGGGTTTTTACGGATGTTCAGGACGTTTTTTAACATTTAAAAACAGCTCATGTCATTGTGCATCGCCATTAACGAAAACGAAACATAATGAACCTAATTTTGATGGTTCTCTTTGGTTTGTTCCAATTTCATCACAATTTTCATTATTCGTTTCGTTACGTAATGAAACAAATAACGAATAACGGAATGTTTCGTGCCCATCTCTAGTTGCCTTTTCAAGTGGCCTAAAGAGGGAAGGTGCATTTTAACCAGCTGGTTTCCCTTCCATACAGAAGTTCGGCCTTGTGGAGAGACACAAGGCATTTCCATGGCACAGATGTTAAAGGAAAACAACACCCTGGCTCAGCAAACTCGCTGAGCTGTTCGTCATTGGAGCTATCCGTCAAGAAGACCCTTGCCATCATGTGGCAATATTTTGTGTGGGGTGTGTCCCCAACTTTTATTGTGCGATATGTAGATGAAAATCCTAAATGACCCTCCCCACCTCCTCAGCTCTTTCCCTGCAAAGACTTAATCATTTCAACATCTGCACTGGTCTTCTGGAAAAAAAAGAGAGAGGGGGTGAAAACGGGGCAGTAGGAGAGCTATTTAGGGGCAGCGTCGAAATAACACCTGCCCAAGCCTAACAGATTTCACCCAAATGAGGTGTGGAAGGACAGTAGGGGGGAGACAAAGCGCATGAGGTAATCCAGTGGGGTTTTTTATTTCTTTCAACCAAAAGCATTAATACTCCCTCTTGGTATATTTCTGAAATGGTACATATGAGGCCTCTTTGGAAATATTTAGAAGAAACAGCTGGATCTTACAAGAGCACTGTCTTTTAGACGTAGTCTCTTTATATGACTGAGCTAATACCCATGTGCCTTCCCTCAAATCCACCATGGTTTTGTTCCTTGGCTTGCGTATTTGAATATCCCAGTCTTGGTTTCAAATACTTTATCCAGGTGGAGTGCCGGGGTTGGGATGGGCATCCCGGTTGTTATATATCATCCAATCTGTTCTGGCCTAGCAGCCAGACCAATATAGTTTTTGAGGTATGTGAGATGTTCAACCAGCTCTACTGTATAGAAGATCTATTAACCAAGGATTAGATTCATGGCGAAAGGAAATATATAGTAATGCAGAACTGCATCGTAATTTCTCTCTCCTATTGGCCCTGTCCTTGCTTTTTATTTGATCCTTATTTTTATTATTTTATTTTAGAGTATTTTTACCCCGCCTTTCTCCTTGGAAAAGGACCCAAGGCGGCTAACAGTAATGAGGCATAATATACAGTCCAGTACAATGAAGACATGCTCAAGTATTGGACAACAAGGAATTGAGGGACATCTTAGAGCATTAATAAAAAACATTGGTTATAAGTAGTCATAAACACAATGTCTACGTGAACCCATAGATTCATATAAAATACACATAGTAGTCCATCATTCAGGGAAAGCTTGCCTGAAGAGGAAGGTCTTTGCCTGTTTCTGGAAGGACAACAGAGATAGGGCAGTCTTGGCCTCTAGTGGGAGGGAGTTCCAGGGTCTGGGCGCAGCAGTTGAGAAGGCCCTTTCATGGATTCTCATGAGACATACCTGTGAGGGTGGCAGGATGGAGAGAAGGGGCTCTCCTGATGACCTTAACATCCTTAAAACAACCTTGTGAGTTGGGCTAGGATGAAAGCTAGGTTAGCTTTTGGTCAGCGCTCACCCACGGAGCTTTGTAGCTGTGAAGACTTTGAAAGGTGATTGTTTCATCTTCACACTTTACCCACACTGACCCTTCCGCCCTTACAACCACCTTACACATCAGGTGGGCACTTATGTGGAGTAGTAAGGGGCAAAGATGTAGAGAAAATGGCTTATTTGATGTCATCTCAGTTGTAATCATAATCATCGTAGAGCTGGAAGGGATGCAGTGGGTCATCTCCACAACCAGAGACCTAAACCACTGACCTATCCAGCAGTTCTATGGCAGCTGTCTGGTTTTGGCTGGGAGCTTTGTGATCCATGACCTCATCTCTTAGTTAAAGGCCTCCAGCTGATGGTAGATTGAGTCAGAAAACCATATTCTAAAAGCTATGCTGTCTTCCATTGAGAGACCAATCTTCTAGGTTTCCAGACGGGGGGGGGGCAGCTGTACTTCATCCAGGATCTAATATCCTTTGTGGACTGAGAAATCTGGAAGACTGTACTAGTTTGTGTTGGCTATTAGGAATATATCTGTAGATTAAAATATCCTGGAGGAAATTTGTCTTGGCATCTTGGTAGAAATTGCACGCCATATCATTGTGTGTAAGCTGAGATGGGTTGTATATGTTAAACAGATTGGATGGGAGTTAAGCTAGACAGTTGCGGGTGACGTCGTCAGAATGAGAGCCAGCTTCTTGAGAACCGATTCCGTCTCTTGGACCAGGAGGTTTTATGTATTTTAGTGCGAGCTGAAAACTCCAAAGCCATTTTCTTTAAAACACTCTTCCCTAAATTGTTGCTCCCATGTGTTTTAGATGACATCTCTCTCCAGCTGGCAAGTAAGTAGAGATCATGGGAGTTGAAGCTGAAGAACAGCTGGCGGGCAACAGATCATGATGACCTGCCCACACCTGTGCCTTCTTAAAAGGAAGCTGCTTCTGTACAACTGGATAAATCATAACTTCCATGTCTCCATCTCCTTTTCAGATCAGCAAGCCAAATTGCAAAGCTGCATCACCCATGGGGCAAATGTTGTGCCCTTCCACCTTGAATCATCCATGCACATCTCCTTACAACTTCGAGAACTTGCTGTGTAATCTTCCTCCTCCCTGGCACTGGCCAATCAAGAGCTGTGCAAGGACGTGCATCATCCTGCCTCCCTGTCTGATTGGCCAGCACCAGGGAGAGGGAAAGAGGACACATCGGAGGCTGCTTCCTGATTGGAATTTCGCCCAGCGTGAACTACAGTGTGGCAAGACACTGGCTGATTTTATTCCAGAGGTTGAGACTAGGTTCAGAGAGCCAGCTGTGCTGGTGTGTTTTGTTTCAGAACCAGTCTCCTTCCGAAACAAAACACCCATCTCTAATAGCCATAATTCTAGTCTTTCTGTTTCAGAAGGAGGTACCATTGAATTGGAGACGGCTAGGAAAGATTTGTTTTTGCAAGTGTGCAGCATCTTTTCCATGGAAAGTGGGTCTCCAAGCATGGCACCATTCAATCTTTTCACCTCAACATGTCCGTTGCATCACTGCCATGATCTATTGCTTAGGCTGCTCTTTGGGGCTGAATTCAATTATGGTTTAGGCTTTGATAGAAAATAACATGGGCAAGAAAGACAAGGGAATTTGAGTATCAAGCTAGATGCAAACTGACGCCCAACTTGAGTCAAAACAGGTAAATTACCAGAAGTGGGGGAGGGGGGGGGAGGACTGGCTTCAAAATCTAAAGTTGCTTTTTTGGATTAGCAAATCCGTCATGCCTTTTGAAAGTTCCCCAAAACTTTCAAGCCGCTTCCTGCTGGTCCATCTCTTGATGGCCACTGCTCTGCCGAAAACCATCTTTCTTCCTTTTGCAAAGGCTGGTGTCATTTACTGGGGGATAGCGTCAGCCTTCTTGCATTACATATGAAAAATGGGAATTTAAACAAAGGAACGCCCTCCAGTCTATCTTCCCTGTGGTTTTCTTTCCTTCCTCGGTGCTAAGGAAATAGACACGTCCCCGTTTCCTTGTTAAAAGAAGAAACCAGCCAGATCAGATCAAAAGTCTGTATACTTGGAAAGTGTTTCTTTATGGGGAACATAACTTCCCAGAATCCATTAATCAACCTGGACACTACTTTAAGTATATACAAGGCTGTAAGATGCACATGCATGGGTTCCATTAGAAACAGACACACAATGCATACTGATGTCTGAGTATAACTTAAGAAGATCATTTGGAATTGGCCTAAAAAGGTTGGGGAAATGAGCTAAAGAAATCGACCAGTTTACCCATCCTTACTGTGTTTAGGACTATTTCCTCCTGAGTTTCTGGGAGACAGAAAAACTCAAATGACGTTGCTCTCTGTTGATTTGCAGTTTTGTTGCTTAGATGTTGAACACTGGACTCATTGGACTAGATCGGATGGGGCTTCAACTGGACACTGGAAGATTACCTTCAGGTTGGGTCTTGACATCTTATGGAGGAGACGTTCTCACACCGGCTGGGTAGCTTGGTGGTTTTGTTGTCTGGCTGTGGAGTCTACACTGTGCCTTCTGCAGGTAGAGCCAAACTTTGACGGTTACTTCACTTCCTTCCTCGTTCTGAGATTACGTTCATTTCAGGATAACGTTGTTCACGGTCACGTGGTCTTGTCCTGGTTCTGTCCCTGTTTCTGTTTACCCATGGGCGTGATTGATGGTATCGTGACAACTGTTACTTCACGTCCTTGTTTTGTGACAATTACTGGATTTTCCTGGCTTCGTTTACCCCCCCTCTTTTTTTTTGGCCCGGGCTTCCGTTTTTCGATATTTCGAATCTCCACAACTTTGCCTTTCATGCATTAAGCGGCAAAACTCCCGGTTTCATGCCTTCTTCCCTCTCTGCGATGTATTGTTTACGCCATTGGGATTGTACTGGAGAATGCAAATTCACACTCCTGCCACTAGATGGAGAATGTGTGTGTTGTGTGACAAGTGTTACTTCACGGGCACTTGTCTGGAAACAAGAACTGAGACAAGACAATTCCCGAGGCCAGGGAGAAGTATGTCTCATCACGCTCTGTTCCCGGTTCAGGGGGCATGGTCAGGATGAACTCCCACTAGGTGTGGGAAAGTGATCCTGTCCAAGCCCGCCGCAGAGATCTGGATGTCTAACTTCTAGGTCACTGGTTAGTTATTGTTTTCTGCTGCTCTTTACCATTTAAGGGTTGGCTGAGCCTGGATGGGACTTCAACTGTCCTTGTAACTCCTCTTCCCCTGCTGCTGTGGAGTAAGACCAGAAGAATAAACAAACACCATATTTTCCATGTACATTGGTACCTCAACTTACAAATTAATCCATTCTGAATGCATGCTCTTAAACTGAACTACTCTTAAGTTGGGGTGCCTATCTAAAAAATTGAAAAAAATAAGTTAAAAAAATGAAAAATATATATTTGTAAGTTGAGCAGACCATATTTAAAATTTGTAATGTGGCAGTTAAAATGTCAACAGTTTTCAGCTCTTAAAGTCAAATTGCTCTTAAGTCAGGCTGCTCTTAAATCAGGGTACCACTGTATATTTTTCCCTAAAACCATTGGAATAAAAATTGAGGGGTGTCTTATACACGGATTTAAGCCAATGAGAGAACTGTGTGGTTGCGAAACTGCCCATACCTTGTATCTGCAAAGTCGTCTTATACGTGGAGGTGTCTTATACATGGAAAAATATGGTTAATTAATTTTTTGCCCCTGTATCTTCCCCTCCATGAGAATAGGAGAGGTCTAAGAGCTGTGCTAAGCCAATGATAACATTTTACTGTCCCCTGCAACATTTACAGTCACAACTTTTGAAAGGCACCTGACTGAGCAAAGAAACTCCTTGGGTGCATCACTGAGGTGTCCCTTTTACAGGAGGAAAAAGTCATACAAGAATAACTTTTTGATGTAGATGCCAATAGTCTAGGTCTGATTTTGGCCGTGTGAAATTACTCTAAGTGGAAGGGACCAAGCCTAATGTAATAACTTGAGTATGTTAATGATACAAACGCTTTGACATGGGTCCAATTATCAGCCTTTTTAACTTGACCATCTTTCCAAAGGAGATGACGGATAATAGGAGGAAGTCAGATATGTTAAAAATATACTTAGTTTTAACAGGAACGAGACACTTAACTTGTCAGCAAACCAATTATTAATCAGTTTAATGGACTTTCAGAGATCCTCACATCCTATGGACAATTGATTGGTTTACGTTCCATGAATACCGAGTAAGATTTCCACATGCTAGGGGACCCTAAACACAGGACTTCCATTAAAAATATATCCAAGGTTGACTTTAGTAATGTATGATTATAGGCAGTTTTTTTGGGACAGTTTTTGCCAGTTGTAGGGGCCTTGTACAGTAGCTGATGATATGGGTTTTCCCAGTGAGTTCCTAGCACCTTGGCTTTTGCTATGTGCATCAATGGATTCAGGAAGGGACATATTAGCACCTTGTTGGGTGTAATGACATAGTTCAAGTATGCCAAATGTCAAGGTCTTTACGTCATTTGCTGTCAAGCTCAGGCTCCCCTGATGTTCTTGGACTGCAACTCGCAGAAGCCTTTGCCATTAACTATGAAGGCAAGGGCTACTGGGAGTTGTAATCCAAGCACATCTGGAGAGATGAAGCTTGAGAACCACTGCTCTAGAACAGTCAGCGAAGGCCAAAGGAGCTGGTGGGAGTCTCATCCTCAAGTGAACCTTCCACAGTTGCCAACAATGGTAAACCAAGGGGAAGGGGGTGAATGAATGGGGAATCTCTAAGGTATCTACTGAAAAGTCATTTAAGCCTGCCATACCTGGCTTGAAGGAATACAGGGTTAGCTAGGTCCCTGTTGGCTCTCTGAATCATCTGGCCCAGCTAGAGTGATGAGTTGCACCAAATGAGTCACGCTGAAGAATATCCTGAATCAGTCTAAATCTGTCGCTCCATCTGCCCTAGAGATCCTGGCTTGTGAGTACTTGATGGAAAGGGAGAAGAAGTAAGCTGAAGCTCGGAGGGTGGTCAAAAGCTTCAGTGAAGTGACCAAGTGCCCTTGATATGATATCCTCTTTTGGTTCCAAGCCATATGGCCAGTAGTTGGGATCTTGGGAGGTATGGTCCCAAACCTCTTGGTCATCATCTTGTTAAAGGTTGGTGATCTGCAACAGTTTGAGAGGAACCATAAAGGGTAAGCCAAACAGCTACTTTAATGCATGCTCGGAAGGTCTACAACTAACCTGTTAAATATTCCCAACACATGCAAGTGACTTGTCTTAATATATGGACATACATTAGGAAGCCAGCCAGGGCATTAATTAAAAATGACACGAAATCAAAGCAGCTTATCTAATTGCTTCTTTTGTACATGCTACAAAGCTTACAGGAGAACTGTCCTACAACAACGGGATCAATAATGACCCCAGATGTCAAAGCTGCATCTAATCATTGATTGAACCCAACATTTGGTCTTGCCATTGGTAACATTCTCCCCCATCTACTATTGGTAGGTTTCTCTGGGCTACACAGAGGTCACACATGATTTTTTGACAGTGAACAATTGAGACTTTTTTTCCTGGTCAAGGAGTACATCCTGGTTTTATCCGATGTCAATACAGCGGGCCTACTGAAGTATTTACAAGATTGGTTCCTATTTATTTATTTACTTACAAGATGTTTGATTCCCATTTTGAAGTCTAGACAGCTTACAATGCCCTAAAACTCATGGAAACACAATTGCCATTTGGACATCAATTTCGACATCATTATGTTTCCAACAACAGAATGATTTTGTTTTAAAAGGCACCAGCTTGTGGATTTAACATTGCAAAACATCTCAGTGAGGCAGAGACAGGAACAGATAAATCTTCAGAGGTTGTTATAAAAAAAGGAAATAAAAAGATGCTGATGGGGCAATGTGTATCTTCCAAAGGCGGACGTTTCAGGGATGTGAAGCAATTGGTAAGAAATCTTGATCACTAGTTGCTATTAGCCTGCCTTTTTCATCATGTCCTGAAAAGTAGGACCTCTGGCCTTGGTCTTAATGCTTGAAAGGTCATGGGCACCTGCGATCCATTTGGCATGGAACAGCCAAAGGCAACATCTTGAGTTACCCTTAGAAATACATAGGTAGCTGTTGTAACTGGTACAGTGTAGGCATAGTATGACCTGATCAGCTGAACTCACAAACACCACCGCTGCCAGTTTCCCAGTAGAAACTCCTGAAATGTCATCCAGGCTGACCTACACATAATGCTTTACAGCACGCTAACATTATGGATACCCATCTAGTCAAAGTAACATTTAAGAACATAAGAACATAAGAAGAGCCATGCTGGATCCGTCCAAAGGCCCATCTAGTCCAGCTTCCTGGATCTCACAGTGTCCCCACCAAATGTGTCCGGGAGCGCACGAGACTAGATGTCTGTCTCTTCAAACCACTCCCCTGCATCTGGCCCTTGAAGTACCCCGGTTTCAAGCCTGGAGATGACACATCTCCATTATGGTTTGTAAGCTGTGATGGACTTTTCCTCCAGGAATCTCTCCAATCCCCTTTTGAAGGCATCCAGGCCAGATGCCATCACCACATCTTGTGGCAGGGAGTTCCACAGACTAACACCACGCTGGGTAAAATATTTTTTTGTCTGTTCTCACTCTCCCAGCCCTCAATTTGAGTGGATGTTCAACATTGCTGAGGGTTCTTTTGCAGGTTCTTTCCACCCATCTTATTGTGTGTTGCAATGGAGTTATCCGGCAGATAGCTACTAAAACAGGACAAACATCACAGGATAGAGATTTGGCTGTATGTAGAAGTCCATGAAACAGTTCATGCAGGATACCCATCCTGTTGATGGCTAGAAGATCATGGTCATTCTTTTCAGCCCAGGACTTTGTCAATGACTTTTACTGTGGATTTTTCTATTTGAATCAGCATGCTGTTGTCCATCTTTTTGATGTTTATATAATGACCTGGAATCTTGTTCCTGAAGGACTGTACACACGTATTTGTTAAAAAGAGAGAACACTGTTGTGGAGGTCTTTGTTGTTAAAAAAAAAAAAAAGCTAATCTGAAGCACTGAAGCATATTCCTGTTCCTTTAAAGTATTTTTTTTAAACAAAGGTCCTGGCTATGATTTCATGGCAGCAGAAAATCCTTCTGCTACACACATTCAACCTCTTCCTACATGCAAGGTTGTAATACAGAAGGGTTTAATTTTGAATGCAAGATTCTCATTCCCATGGAGCCAGCCAGAACGGAACATTGCGTGGACATCTTTAATGTTCATTATATTTTGCAAAACATAAATCTGTGCTATTTGAAGATTTGTTTATGACTGTCTGGGAACTCAATCCCCTCTTTATATATATATATATAAGATGTTAAAGATCTTAAAACACATGGAGTCATCTTAAATCTGCATCCTAGGTAGAGGGATGACATTATATGTGTTCCCAAGAAATTCATTTCAAGTACTACAAATGAGTCCTTCAGTAATACCCAGGAGTCATAATGTCTGTGACATAACGAACCCTCTTAAATTACAGCCTACGCTAATTAGATCAGCTATTGCTACATTCCAGTCCCTGAAACAATTTGCTTAAAGTGGTAGTTACCTTTAATGAAAAGACGTATAACCAAAAATGTCAGCAACCTCTTTCGATTCAGGATGACTTATTGTCAAGGCTCGGTTGTATAAAGTACCTACACTCTCGGCGACCAATGGGGGCCTGATCTTCTCATAAAAGAGCTGGTTTATGGGATGTAGAGAGTACATTATTCCCAGGAGGGAAACCCGCTGGTTTCCACCTGCTCTGCTCTTCTCCGCCCACCCTCCACTTTTTACTAGTGCCTAAGTGTTTCCTAAAAAATGTAATCTTTACTTCCTCTTTAATGCATTTTTTTTAAAGAAGAAGAAAAGGAAAGGGGTTAAAAAAAGACTTCACTTAGGTTGTTAACAGCCTCTTCCTCCTCTCCTCCCTCCCTGCTCAAGTCTTCAATTCTCTTTCTTCAGCATGTTATAGATTGGTTATCAATAGCACTCAGGCTGGCTAGGGATCTGTCACTAGAAGCGCCGATGGTAAAAGACAACTATTGGAGAATGTAGATATATTGGAGTTTACTTGTTGAGTCCTGAGCCAGGCGGGTATTGACAAAAATGCTGGGTTGTTATTAATTGGCTTTAACCATTAACAAATAACTAGCTAGCTGTCTGGGAGCGAACCTCATTTTTGGCACAGAGGGCTGCCCTTGAGGTAGCTCCGTGGGAGTCACAATCAGGAATAGGCCACATGGTTATTAAGAGAATACAAGTGCAGCAACAAGTGATGCATTTGTTTTGCCATCACGAATCTGAAACAAACCGATAAACAAACAAGCAAAAAAAAAATACCTGTGCTTCCGGCAATAAATCATCTTCCTCAAGAGCGTGCATCAAGTTTTCGGGGTTGGTTGCAAAATTGTGCATGTCCCAAAGTCACATGAGTGGTGTTGAACTAGCAAACTGCGAGCTGCGGGGAGGGGCTTGAAAACAACCCCTCCCCCTTCCAAAGGCCATGTGCAGACTAGAGCCTTTTCCACCTAGGAAGCTTACCTGGTCTCAACATCAACCTATGGTTGACTTTGGGCCATGCATAATTTTGGAACTCGCCACACACACACACACACACACACACACACACACACACACACACACACACACACACACACACACACACACACACACACACACAGACACACACACAACGTGATGCACAGCCTTGATGGAGATGATTTGCTATCAAAAGCTCAGTGTTTGCTTTTTGTTTTCTTGTTTTTTTTGTATCCTCACGGTAAGGATACCCTCTTTCTCATGTTTGCATCATTTGTTTGTTTCTGATTTATTTATTTACAAGCCTATTCAGCTCATGGCCCACCTAACGAGGCTATTCGGGCCATTGTCTGACTTATGAGCCTATTCAGACCAGGTTAATGTAAAATCAAGGTGAGCTATGAAATGGAGGATTAACCACTAACTTTCCGCAGACTGATGAAGCTGCTTGGATGAGTGGCAAAATGTTTCAAGAACTTAAGAAAAGAGGTCCAGTTGCCGGGACTCAACTTCCAGGTGATTTATTTATTGTGTCCCTAAAACATTGCCCAACAACAAGAAAAATAAAATCATCTATTAACACGAGGATTTCAAAACCCATTTTTAGTCAACCTTCTTTAAAAAGAGATGAAAATAAAGTGTGAGATCCAATCTTACAATGTGTTTTGTAGACTGAAGGCTACATAGAAAAATATATACTCGAATATAAGCCTAGTTTTTCAGCCCTAATTTTGGGCTGAAAAAGGGGGCCCTCGACTTATATTCAGGTCAATACTTTTAGCCACTGAGTTAAGTGCTTGGGTCGGTGGCTAAAAGTCATTGTAAACATTGCGTGCCGCTTCTCCTGACCCCCTTCTGTATCACAGGGGAGCGGCGCGCGATGTTTAAAATGACTTTTAGCCACTGACCCAAGCACTGACCTCAGTGGCTAAAAGTCATTTTAAACATCACACACCACTCCCCCAGTTCACAAAGGAGGAGCTGCCAGGCCCTGCTGCATTTCCCACCCTAGACTTATACTCGAGTCAATACATTCCCCCAGTTTTGGGGGGTTAAATTAGGGGCCTTGACTTGTACTCGGGTCGACTTATACTCAAGTATATCCGGTAGCTCACCTCACCCCTCCTCTGTGGGGTCTTACTATTTTAAGCCTATGAATGACCTCCAATCAGCTTTCAACCTCCGGTAGGTGACAGGTGTCTGTTGTTCTCCATTCTCCTGTATGTAGCCTTTAAAAGTCCAGCTCTGGTGCGGTGTGAGAAGAAGAGACATTGAGGTCATTCTCCATCTTTTGTATCCCAAATGGTGCTACATCTTGCCAGCTTTACCGCAATTCCCTCTCTGGAATATCTTAAACCACCTTCCCCATTAGCTCTCTCATGGACTCACAAAACTAAGCACTTTACACGTCTGGCCCACAAAGGAAGATGTATCAGACTCCCCGTGCTGTTTTATTTTGTTTTCCCTCATGAAATTTCTTCATAAAGGGCATGTAAAGAATGCTTGAATAAACACAGATCTGTTGCCCTTTCAGAATACAAGTGTTGCTGAGTTCAGCTTGTGGCGGTGCCATTTTAAAGGCATGTATGCACACATGCATACACACAACCAATAAAGCGCAGGAGGAAGAGATTAAAAGGTTAGCAAAAGAGCCTTAACGTGTTTCATAACTGTTCCAGAAGGCTCTTCCCGATGACAGCATTACATACCAGATTCTGCACTGACATATTGACCTTTCCCCACCATCCATACAACACTAAATTTGCCTTGCTTAGGATGGTGATGTTTTATGATCTTCCTGTTCTTCTAGACAAATTTTGTTCAGCAGGTGTGGGGGGGGTGGAGGAAGGTAGAGAGTTGTTAGTCTGTGGAACTCCCTGCCACAGGAGGTGGTGATGGCATCTGGCCTGGATGCCTTCAAAAGGGGATTGGACAGATTCCTGGAGGAAAAGTCCATCACAGGTTACAAACCATGATGGAGATGTATAATCACCAGGCTTAAAACCGGGGTCCTTCAAGGGCCAGATGCAGGGGAGTGGTATCAGGGGACAGAGATCTAGTCTTGTGTGCTCCCAGACACATTTGGTGGGGCCACTGTGAGAAACAGGAAGCTGGACTAGATGGGTCTTTGGCCTGATCCAGCATGGCTCTTCTTATGTTCTTATGTTCTTATGAGTTTAGCACTATGGTGCTTTAGTACTATGGCCTGCCCCATTGAGGCTGATGGCCCCATGGGAACTTCCCAGCTGGAAGCTCTCAATTCACAGTGGAAACAGCAGTAGCAGCAGCAACCAAGTTGATGCTAGCACAAAAGTTGGAATCAGTTTAGGAACTGTTCTCTAAGGACTGTGTTTAAAAAAAACTCTCAAAGAGAGGGGTCTTTCTTAAAGAAAACAGTGAAGTCTCAAAAAGAATCTTAGACAAGGCTTCTGAAGTTGTGTTCCTTCAGCACCTCTCTCTCTGCTGTTTTGCTATCTTGAATGGAGGAGTCAGAAGAAAACCGTTCAGCTTTTATGACATCAAAAGGTTTCCCTCAACGGGGTGTTTCATATTTTCTCACCAGTTTGGTGTATCTGCAGATGGGAGTAGTGTCTGGCCAATAATGGTGTCCGCAGCTTCTCCTCCTGTTTGGGACTGCTAGTCTGTCTTCTGCGGAGTGGCACGTGACATCCTACGCCATTCATTTCTCCCCTTCTAAATGCAATTCAGAGGCTGCTTGGATTATTTATGCAGGCAGGCACAGATTAGGTGCTGCAATTATAAGGCTGCTTGGACATCATTGCCAATGCATTTTAGGCAATGACAGGTAGTGCATTTATATCGGAGTGGGAGGTGGGGGGGGGACTGATTCTCCATCATTGACCCCTTTCCCCCATGTTTAAAAAAACTTCCCTGTTTGGCTTTAAAATAAATCTTAATTCTGAAATGTTAATGCAGCAGAAGCTTGAGCCAGAACACAGAGCTCCTATCTAATTGTATCCCCATTTGTAGCAAGCTGGCCTAGTGACATGCATTTTCCAGTGCTAAAAATAATGAGGGATTCAACTGACACCCATTGATGGCTCCGAGTGCCATCTTTTTCCTTGACCTAATTGATTGTAGCTATGCACCTCGGGTCCTTTGCATAACCCGTTCAGACAGCAGGGACGCTTCCTGCTCGATTGATTGACATATCTTATTTCTAACTTTAAACTTCATCACGGCCAAGAAATAATTCATTTACACCTTCCAGACTTGTGGAACTTGACACGAGAGGCAGCCGTGCCTAGGAGCATCTCAGCAGTGCAACGGAAGACCACTTCCCTGAGCAAACCTGTATCTAGATATATTGTACCTAATATTAACTTAGTTTATGAACCTCTTGAAATGGCGGAGGACAAATGCAATAAAGGGGATTCATTAAGTGGCAGCAGGTGGTACTTCCCGTTTGAAAGGATGTGATCATCCAGAGATTTTTACAAAATGGTCTTATGGTTTTATACATATTATATATATATTAGTGCTTAGCAATTGTATATACAGTGGACCCTCGTATAACAAACAATTTGTATAACATAAAATCTATAAAACATAAAAAATTCCGGAAATAGGGGAAATTTGCTTAACAGAATCACCTATGGGAAATCCGTAGAAGATAAAAATGGTCGTGATTAGGGATTGCTCTGTTTCCAATGCATTCTTATGGGAAATTTGTACAAAGGAAAATTTGCTTAACAGAATTCCATTTGGAACAAATTAATTCCTTTATACAAGGTACCAGTGTGTTTTAAATTTTAATTTGTGTGTGTGTGTGTGTGTGTGTGTGTGTGTGTGTGTGTGTGTGTGTGTGTGTGTGTGTGCAGATAACTGAATTTGAGCTCAGACTTGATCTTTCCTTTCCTTTTCCTACAGTTCCGCTCACAAAGACTGAAAAGGTGACACTGGGGTGGCATAAGGCCTCCTGGGTTGTGGATGTGGTCCCTTAGGGCTCCTCTGCCACCTTTTTTTCCATTAAAAGGCCCAGATTCTAAAAGCTTATAAACCTTGATACTCTGCAGTAGTGTGAGTAGTGCCGGTGTTTCCTTAGAGGCCCATTTTTTGGCATCTCCTGTGCTGACTGTGAGTGATAACAAAGCTTTCAAGTGCTGTTCCTGGGCCAGATTGCCATGTGAGACCAGGGCGGGCCATTCTGCCACCAATTGGGTAACTTCACATGGGGATGCTGTTGGTGTGACTGTCAGTTGCTGGTGGCATCCAGGCAGGTAAGGCGGGGGGGGGATTAGGGTCTGTTTCAATCGGCAGCCCTCTCTTGCTCTTTCTTACAACCCAGTGGCTTGCCGGGAAAAGGAGGACAGATAAGTCTTGTCAAACATTTGAACAGATTGTTTAGAGAGGGGTTTTAAAATTAGACCAAAGACTACTTGAAATTACACAGAGGGTTGCAGGCGGTCTTAGGGAATGCCAGCTGCCGACCTCTGATAGGAAAGACCAAGCCGTGCTCAAGCAGAACCTGGATGCTGCTTCCATCTTCCTTGATGGGGGGGGGGTTCCTCCTTGAGTTTTGCAAACCCCAGTTGTATGCAGAATCACATTTCCATAATCTCTTACCGTTAGCTCTGCTGATGAGCACTGTAGGCCCCAGACATCTGGAATGCCATGTGTTGCACCGTCCTCTTGCCACTGCAGCTGGAACAGTAACATTTATTGGCAATATTCTTTGTGTCTCCATTTACAAGTGACAGGATGCCTCTCACGGCATCAAAGTCTGTTGAGTAGAGATGGGCACGAATCAAAAAGTGGTGTTTCATTTGTCATTTGTCGTTTAGGGGTCCGTTTTGGTTTGTTTCCATTTTTCACGAATTTTTGCAAAAAATTCATTTTCGTTTTCGTTCGTTTCATTACCGTTTTGTTACCATTTATTTTAATTTTTTGTGATTTTTTTAAACATTTAAAGCAGTTCAATGTATTGCCGTAACGAAAATGAAACGGACGACAAAATTTCTGGTGTTTCTGTTCGTTTTGTTTCATTTTAGAGATAAAATTCATTTGTCGTTTCGTTGCATAACGAAATGAAAAAACGAAAACGGAAACGAAAAATTGTTCGTTTCATGCCCATCTCTACTGTTGAGTTTTTTTTACCAGCGGAAGCTGCACTGTTCATAGTAAGCATCCCCAAGTTCAAGAGAGCTTGCCCCAAATAATTGGGCATTGGATTAGAATCATACTGCTTCTCATATATTTGTGAGTATACATTGGTACACCACTGATGGTAAAAACATGTATACAGTGGTACCTTGTATAAAGGAATAAATTCGTTCTAAATGAAATTATGTTAAGTAAATTTTCCTTTGTACAAATTTCCCAATAGGAATGCATTGAAAACTGATTAATCCCTAATTGCGGACATTTTTTTGTTGTACGGCTTTGGCCCGTAGGCAATTATGTTAAGCGATTTCCCCCTATCCCGACATTTTTTCCTTTAAGCAGATTTTCTGTTAAACACACCGCTTGTTATACAAGGGTCCACTGTACATGGAATTGGTGGAGTCATGGATTTTTTCCACTTTAACTAAAAGAACTAGGCCTGTTTAGCCTGACAAAGAGAAGACCTGGGGGAAGACATGATTGCAGCTTTCCATTTCGTGAAGGTTTGCCACAGGGAAGAAGGCATTGATTTATTCTCAGTTGCACCTGAGGGTATGGCAAGGACCAATGGAAATTCCTCAGAATGAGAGCCAACCTGGAAGTAAGGAGAACTTTCTGGATGATGAGGGCCATTAAACAGTGGAACAGCTCCCGATGTTGTGGGTGGCCCATCAATGGAGGTTTTTAAGAGAAGATTGGACAACCAACTCTCCGGGATGGTATGAGGTCCCCTGTCTTGGGCAGGGGTTTGGACTAGAAGACCTCTGAGGTCCCTTCCAACCCTACGATGATTCTACATATGATTCTGAGACCTTTTACATGACCCCTAAGATCCACTGGTAGCTTAAATTCGGATCCCCCCCAGCCAGATATCATGTGGGTTTTGTTCCTCTTCCTGTGTTCCCACCCTTCCACACTCTGTTGCTTCTGTCTGTGGTGAGGGGAGGGAGGAAAAAAGGGAGAAAAAAATGCAGGCTCACCTTCGCTCACCTCCGTCTGTAGGGCTGTATGAAACACACGCCTTCGGTTTTCTGCCTGCCATACTCTTTTACCCTAGCTGCAAGTCAAGACCAAGTCATTGGGAGGTGTGTGTTAGTCAAATCTGTATCAAGTCTCTGGTGTGACTTAATTCTCACTTGACCACGAGTCCTGCAACTCAAGACCTGATCCCTGGTAATCTCTAAAAATAACATGATCACACTCGGGTCATTTCTGCTGCCCATCGTTCAATGCAGCCTCTCTGTGGCTTTCTTTCCTTTCCCAGCTGTTACAAATGTCCGTTAGCATTTTTTAACCATATTCCTGTGTCTGTCTCTCTCTGCATGTGTGTGTGAGTGCGTGTGGACAATCCAGCCATCAAAGGCCTCTCAGAGTGTTTAACATTGCTGGGAGCGAAGGAATGAAGTGGAGTCACTGCTGCTTATTAGTCATTAGCCGTGAGGACATTCACTTAACATGCGAGCAAATGAATGGCGCAACGTCCTAATGGAAATGGCCTCAGTGTACCTTAAAGCAAAATGTGGTTTAATATCCGTCATTTTGCTGAACGGTTAAAGAGGCCTGTTAGACATACATGGTTAGCGAGCATTCTCTGTGGGCCTTCCATAGCCTTCTCGGGGTTTAATAATAATAATAATAATAATAATAATAATAATAATAATAATAATAATGATGATGATGATGATGATGATGATGATGATGATGATGATGATGATGATGATGATGTTTTATTTGCATCCTGGCGATGTTCGTTGAAGCCTTTTATTCATAAGCATTAAATATCCCTTTTCCATCCTGCTGCGGAATGTGACTTGAGATATGTTTTATTTCCCCCCAAAGGAAAGGGTTAACGTCTTTGTACGTTAAAAGGGGGGTTGATTCCTAGTGAGGGGGGCACATCCACCTGAATATTCTGCTTGGTATGCAATGCGTTGGGCATAAAGAACCTTTGATACCTTTATTGGTTTTGCTGAGATGAAAAAGCAATCAGGCTGTAAGCCTTAATTTTCTTATAGCTGTTTGTTAACAGAGGGAGATAAGGCTCTCGAAATCACTTGATTAGCACTTACCTCCTCGCTAATATCTTTGGCATGGTTTGAGGTGCACATATCCTTTATTAGATTTATAATTGTTCCTTTGTAGCATCTCTTTCTTCCCTTTTTGTTGTTCGAACACTCCAAACTTCAACGAAACCCTTCAGCGGAGAAGCTGAATTCCAGACGCGATTATGCCTAAGTGTGATTTTGGAACCCTCTGTGAAATTTGGTCAGACTTGGAAATATATGTTAAATGTTAACATTGAGGAAAGCGAAGGAACCAAGCCCACGAATGTGCCGATCAGTGGAAGCTTTGTGAGCCCTTTAATTCCAGCATCATCCCATTAAAATGAAGGGGACTGCTTTGGAGTAAGTATATTGGCAGCAGAGGAGGCACTTTAATGGATGCAGTTGGATTCTTGCTAGTGTGACTCAACCCTCAGCAATAACTTCAGCCCTGGAAAGCACTGTTAATATATTAAGGAATGCAAGGGAAATATATTATATTTGAACTGTCAAACAGATCCTACGCAATTCTAATTTTCGGCCTGCTCTTTCCAAGAATAAAAAATGTTATCAGTCATCTCCGAAAGAGAAAGGCAGTCAGCAAAAATAATTCTCAGCAATTTTTGTTTATTGTTATTATTGGGAAACACCACCTTTAAACAGTTCCTCGGTGCAGGTTTTGCCTTAGGAGTACGAGAAATTAAAAACAAAATGTGCCGAACGGCGAAAGAGAATGAAACGAAGAGCATAACTTTGCTTCTCCAAAGAGGAAAACCTGTCTATTATAGGAAGGCATCCAAGGATTTTTTGGTTTTTTAAAAAAGTGAGCAGTTTTGGGGAAAATGTGCAGGCAGTGGGGGGGGAGGTGCAGTTGGGAAAAAATGTGCAGTTCAAGAAAAAAAATGTGCCGTTGGAGAAAAAGTTGGAAAAATGTGCAGTTCAAGAAAAAAAAATTGCCAGTTGAACACTGATAAACCCTGATGCTCATCTGTAAAACCATCTGTTTGCTTCCAAATTGATCTCTACTAGTTTCCAACTGCACTCCCCACCACCACCACCACCAAGATGCACATTTTGTGTGCAAACTACATGCCAAACAAACCAACAACATAAGAACATAAGAAGAGCCATGCTGGATCAGGCCAAAGGCTCATCTAGTCCAGCTTCCTGGATCTCACATTGGCCCCGCCAGATGTGTCTGGAAGTGCACGAGACTGGATCTCTGTCTCCTGATACCACTCCACTACATCTGGCCTTTGAAGTACCCCAGTTTTAAGCCTGGAGATGACACATCTCCATCATGGTTTGTAACCTGTGATGGACTTTTCCTCCAAGGAATCTGTCCGATCCCCCTTTGAAGGCATCCAAGCCAGATGCCATCACCACCTCCTGTGGCAGGGAGTTCCACAGACTAACACGCCGGGTGAAAAAATATTTTGTCTGTTCTTACTCTCCCAACCCTCAGTTTGAGTGTATATCCCCGAGTTCTGGTATTTTGTGAGAGGGAGAAAAGCAAACCTGGTTATCTACTAATAGGGAATGTTCTCTTCTACAAAGCAATCATTGGAGGTGCAAAAACTGTTCCTTCTTGGCACACTAGGGAAATATGGGTGAGACTGGTGACCCTAACACCCAAAGTCTGCAGACAGACAAAAAACAATGGGAGACATGACTCTGAAAACAGAACGAAAAGGACTAAATGAGTGTGCAGCCCCCCCACCCCCTGCACCCAGAAAGCGAACGGGGCCAAGTGGTAGGTAGCGCTGGGCTAGGACCAATGAGAACTGGATGGAAATTGATGTTCAGTCCGAAAGCTCACTGGATGACCTTCTGTCAGGCATTCTCTTCAAGCTTGGACCTACCTCAGAGGATCGTTGTGGCCCCAGTGGCCTGGATAGACAGGCCACAAACAAGCAAGCAAGCAAGCAAGCAAGAAAAGAAACAAATGGTGCATACAGGCTCAATGCAACACAGCCCTCACTGCTTTAAAAAACAACAAGATATCAATTAGGGTTGGTGGGCACTCCAGATTTCGTTAGTCATCTTCCCAAAACTCCACCTCCGCTTCCCCAATCTCACACGATGGAACCGAAGCTCTCCCTTCACACAGGCCTGCTTCAAAAGCCGAAGAGGAACCTGGCTTGACAGGCAATAGCTCTCAATCCCTCGCTGCTCTCTGCTCCGCCACCAACCCTCATTCCAGGCCTTGTAGACGAAAGGGAGATGATTACATCAATCAGTGTCAAGTCTGGCCACTGTGATTTATGAATATGCATAATGAGTTCTCACCTTTGAGAAGGACTAGCTCAGAAGATAATTGATTAGACAGGAAAAGAGCAGCCAAGGAAATGAAGCCAGGGGTGGGGTGGGCAGAACAGAAGTCTAAGCTAAACTAAAAGCTTTCTTTGAAAAGCAAGGGCTCCTGTGAAAGTGTGTGAGAGAAAAATGCACAATGGGTGAGGCTCACACCCCCCCAAAATAGAGGCATAAATCAAGAGGGCTTCACTCACAGCTTGCCTGGAAGGTGTCCTAGTGCAGTGGACCTCCAGATGTTTTGGACCACAACTCCCACAGTCCTTTGTCATTGGCAATCTAGGCTTGGAATTCTGGGAGTTGTGGTCCAAAACATCTGGATGATTGACTGTTTGGACACACCTGTGACCTAGGACTTCAACCAAGGATATTGGCAAGGCAGACTCCAGACTTGTATTCCCTGCAGTCACCAGAAGAGGGAGACTGATGTGTGTCAAGACCCGTGCATTGCTCTTGGGCACTGCAGGTGGCCAGAAGGAAGTATTACAGCTGCAATAACAGAGCTGGTCTCTGCCTTATCCATCCTTCTGACTCAGCAGAATCCCTGTCTGACCAAAGAACAAATAGTACATCAGGTGTCCCTGCAAACAATCCCCAGAACACGTCCCAGCTTGCCTGTGGTCAAGGCAACACACCTGCTAAACAAAGCTGTCATGTATTTCTTTGTTTCATTCTGCAATCTTGCCTCTCTTCACCTCCAATAAGGCAAAGACAGTGGGAAATGCTGCCCTATTCCAGGAACAAGGGCTTTGTAGTCGAACTCCCTAGCCCAGCCCAAAGCCAAAGAAATGAAATGGGGCATGGCAGACCTGCCGTTGATTCATTTCTCACTCCCTGTCTCCTGAAGTTTTGTCAAATGCTGGAATACAATATAGCACCAATGGGGCAGCTGAGTAATCAATGGGCAGGGACAGAACAAGGAGGGTGGCAAGCAGGGCATGTTCTCTGGGAACCGCACTGGGGGAGCACCAAAACAACAAAATCGTATTTGTAAACTAGATGTTTTCTGCAATTATAACAATTCCTTCAACTAACACATAACACCTCCTTCACCAAACCAGGGCTTTGTTCCGGGTGCTGTAGACCCTAGTTGTGGGTCTGTCAATGGATTTCTGAAATCTACTCACCCCTGTCCCATGGACTGACTAACTGACTGGTGTGTGTGTGTGTGTGTGTGTGTGTGTGTGTGTGTGTGTGTGTGTGAGAGAGAGAGAGAGAGAGAGAGAGAGAGAGAGAGAGATTCATTTACTGCTTCCCCACTTGACTTCCTAAGTCAAACATGGGACCATTAAATGCAGAAAACCTTAGGTAAAAATGTAGTAAGTACTTCTTTAGAAAGAGAGAAGAAATATGCAGAAAGAGATTTTAAAAAGCATCTCCCCAGTAGAGATGGGCACGAATAAAAAAATGGTGTTTCGTTTGGCGTTTATCTGTTAGGGGGTCCGTTTTGGTTTTGTTTCTGTTTTTAACGAATTTTTGCAAAAATTTGTTATTGTTTTCGTTCGTTTCATTACCATTTCGTTACCATTTATTTCAATTTTTTGTGATTTTTTTAGCATTTAAAGCAGTTCAATGTATTGCCATAACGAAAATGAAACGGACGACAAAATTTCTGGTGTTTCTGTTCGTTTCATTTCATTTTAGAGATAAAATTCGTTTGTCGTTTCGTTGCATAACGAAACAAAAAAAATGAAAACGAAAATGAAAAATTGTTCGTTTCGTGCCCATCTCTACTCCCCAGTTCTCTCCCTCCATATATGATCTTATAATCCATGACATTCTCTCCCAGCTTTCATCTGACCATAGAACCGGCCAACCTATGGAGGGTGGGTGTATGTGTGTGTGTGTGTGTGTGAATCTACGTTAATGCAGACTTTCAGATATGTTAGTCTAACACACATCTTTAAAAGACAGAAAGACAGAGGAGGAAAGGAGTGTGTGTGTGTGTGTGTGTGTGTGTGTGTGTGTGTGTGTGTGTGTGTGTGTGTGTGTGTGTGTGTGTGTGTGTTTTAAAGAACCCACCTTCTAGCATCACAAAGCTTGAGGATTTCAAATGCGGTCTATCGGCCCTCCTGCAATCTGAGCCTATAAATAATACATTCCTATCACCGTGACCTCAAAATGTCAATACCGCACACCCTTCTGCATCTGCATAACTTGTACTGTCTCAACTTGAAGGATGTCACCCTGGTTGCTCCTCTGTTGTTGGTACTTTTAACTCAGCGTTAACTCTTCACACTCAGCTGCTGGCTCGGCACAGAGAGAGAGAGAGAGAGAGAGAGAGAGAGAGAGAGAGAGAGAGAGAGAGATGCTGAGGGTTTGTGGGTGGGTGCCCCAGCGTTAACGGGTGCGGCTTGGTGGAATCAGCCACAACTCTTCTGAGGAGGCTTCTGGGTGAGACAAACAGCTGGTCCAACCTAGTTTTTCACAAATGGATTGCAAGCCAGCTCCTATTATGCCCTGCCAGCTGGGCCAGGCTCAAACATATGAACACATATAAGTATACAGAAGTCTGCCTAGATGGCCTAAGCACATCCGATCTCGCCTGATTTTGGAAGCTAAGCAGGGTCGGCCCTGGTTAGTCCTTGGATGGGAGACCACCAGGGAATATCAGGTGCTGGAGGCGCCTGGAATAGGAACTGGCAAGCCACTCCAGTATTCCTCCCAAGTAAACTCCACGGACATGGAGTCACAAAGAGTCGGTCACGACTGTAACCACATCCACCCACACCCACACCCACCCACCCATCCACACACACACAGAGGTATAAGAGAAACAGAGAGCTATTGCTGAAAATAGCCAGGACATAGCTGAGCGCGGGTCCCCCAATGTTCTCGGACTAAGCAAAGCAAAACAAAGCAATGTGTTCTGCTTTTATACTGCCCCATACCACTTCAAGTAGTCTCCGGGCAGTTTACAGTTCAATTACAGAATGCAGGCACTAGCTCTGCTAGCCAAGAGTTCTGGAAGTTGTAGTCCAAGAATGTCTGAGCACCCAAGATTGGGAACACTGGTCTAATGCGGAGTAAGAAATGGATTAAGGTCAACATCTCAATGCAACCTCTCTATGCAGTGCATTTCTGTCCCTGTCCCTACCATTGGGGGCTGGCTATCGGGAGGGTAAAATGCTCAACATGTCATCAAAGGAGACTATGACAGCACTTTTCAAATACTTGAAACCTAGTCCAAATTTTTTAATTAAAATATACACCTTGGCATAAAATTCCACAGGCTAACAACATGCTGGGTAAAAGAAAAATATTTTCTTTTAGCTGTTCTCACTCTCCCAACCCTCAGTTTGAGTGGATGCCCCCTAGTTCTGGTATTTGTGAGAGGGAGAGGAGTGTCCCTCTATCCACTTTACTCATCCCAGAATTCCGAGACTAGATTGCTAATGGCAAAGGACTGTGGGAGTTATGGTCCCAAGCATCCGGAGTGCCAAAGGTTCACCACCACTGGTCTACACTATACAGTTAACCAATCCTGCTTAACAGATTATATTCCTCCAAAAAATCCCCCCCCAACAAACCACTTTCTACCATCACCTTTGGGATTTTAACCAATCTCCTGTCACATTGGCATGGGGTGATTTAAGATGGATGGACCAGTTTCCCGAAATATTTGATGCCCAAGGATGCAGCTTGGGTCATCTCTGTTGACTTGCAAGTCAACACACTGCACCTGTTTTATGTCATTGTGAGCGCTGTTGCCACCTTCATCCTCTGTATCCTAATGCCGGACTCAAGAGAGACCCTTTCTGACTTTTAATGCTAGTATCTGGCTCCATTATGTCCTCGTGGCGCAGTGGTTAAATGCCTGTACTGCAGATAAAACTGTGCTCGCGACCTGGGGTTCGATCCCAGGCAGGTGGCTCAAGGTTCACTCAGCCTTCCATCCCTTCGAGCTTGGTAAAATGAGTACCCAGCTTGCTGGTGGGGGGGCAATGTGTAGTCTGCATACTGTAATGAAAAACTGTAAACTGCCCAGAGACTACTTGAAGTGGCATGGGGCGGTATACACACAGAACACTTTGCTTTGCTTTGCTTTTTAGTCCCTTCTTGCAAACTTATGTCCCAATGACTTTACAAAACCCCCTAAGAAAGTTTCCATACGTGGGGATGCAATACGGAATCAAAAATAAAATAGGAGTAGGAAACAAGCAGTCCTCTAGATCTGCATGGACTACAAATCCGATCATCCTTTGCCAGCAGAACCAGCATGGTGAAAAGTGACAGGAGTTGTAGGTGTATGCACCACAATTTCTCTGTGCTAAAAGCATTTTGTTATCAGTTCATCCCAGCATCACTTGTGTGAGTACTCCTCCGTAGGAAAGGGCATTGTTTAAAGAGATGACAAAAGGGTTAAAATATTTCTCCTTCTCAATGATTTTTGAGTGCCACCAACTTCCTGCTGAACATTTGCCCCCCTTTTTCCAAGACCTTCCTGCCATGGATTCTGAACAACAACTCGAGAACTTTTCTCTTTGCCCGTTTTTCTGAACCAGCTCACATCTGGAAGGCAGCAGGGAGAAGAAGAAATGAAATCAATAGGGAGGAGCAGCACATAATAAGGTCCTTAGGGTGTCATAGATCATATTGGAGGCCAAGGTAAAGTGCCGTTGGCATCTCATGGCCTAGCAACTTGTCTTTAGATGGCTAAAAGGAGCCCCAAACCCCTACCCTCCTATTCCATCATCAACATCCCTCTTTCTGCATTATTTTTGGCCCACTGACAGAGGAAAAAAACCTCCATCAGAGAATCTATCATGGTAAAGACGGAGAAACACACCAAGCCGTCATAGAAAAGCCATCAAGCGAGCAGGAGAAAAGAAAAAGAAACGGTACTCTTTCTCAAGACCAACTGATCTACTGCTCGTGGCAAGGTTGACTTTGGGGAAAAGAACCGCCAGAGTGGTTTAAGTCACTGGCTGTGGAGCCAGGAGTTGGCAGTTCGATTCCCGACTGTGCCCCTTTGACATAATCCAAGATGATGATGATGATGATGATGATTAAACAGGCACTGATTTGAAGCCACCCATAGCTAACTTCCCAAGGCCGGCCAAAGAGCGCAGGCGGTTCCTTCCTGCAGAGGGCGCCCCAGTTCCACATTTAACTCCCTCTCTTGCTTCCAGAGGTTCGTTTTAAACAAACAAATAAATAATTATAAACGGTTGGATCATGAATATAAAATAATCAGAGGAGAGAGAGAGAGAGAGAGAGAGAGAGAGATCTGGATTGCTCTCCTCTCACGTCCAAACCGCCTTCGAAAACGGGAGGGGAAAAAAAAACACAAGGGGAAAAATAAAAGTGGAAATCGGAGTTTCGGTCTTTCTTTCGGCTCCTTCTCTTCCCTTTTCTCTTTCAACCTCGTGGTTCCTTGAGCCCATGAAAAGGACAGCACGTCTGTTTTGTTTTTTCAGCCTGCCCGTCGCCTCCTCCTCCACCAGCCAGTCCCTGAACTAGCCTATAATAATAATAATAATAATAATAATAATAATAATAATAATAATAATAATAATAATAATAATAATAATAATAATAATAATGAACCATTATAAGAACAAAAAAAAGATTTTTGTGAAATACGTTCAAATAATAATGATAATAATAATAAAGGATGAGGGCGCACACCCAAAGGTGCACCAAAGATTAGGTGCCCGCCTCAAAAGAGGTGGTGGGGGCAGAAACAATCCCAATAAATAAACGAGGAATAAAAACCAGAAACCAGGAAAAGATCCATTCTAAGACCTTTCTATTGAGACACTACTAGGGAGTATTTTCCTCTCCTCCAGCTTGGAGTTCAGCAAAAACTTTTCTGAATGGAACTGGCCTTCATCGATCAGAAGACCTGACTTGGGCTCAGTTTTTAAAAAAAAGAAACATTAGGTGCACTATAAATAATAATAATAATAATAATAATAATAATAATAATAATAATAATAATAATAATAATAATAATAATAATAATAATAATAAAAGTACTTAACAGCTACTCAGGGGTTGGTTAAAACTTTTATATGTTAATACCAATTTTTTATAATTTTTATTGACTGTGCCTGGCAGTTAATAATAATAATAATAATAATAATAATAATAATAATAATAATAATAATAATAATAATAATAATAATAATAATAATAATAATAATAATAATAATAATAATAATAAAAGAGATTCTTATGAAATGTGTGTTCAAAACAGTATATTTCACAAAATCTTGATTCCTCCCCCTCAATGATTCTTCAGTGTCTGTCACTCACCTATTTTCTCTCTCACACTCTCTCACTCACTCACACACTCACACACACACACACACACACAAGCCCACACACCCTTTTGTGTGTAGCTCATAACTGCATTCTCTACTCAGAAACACTGTACAGAAAAGTCAAGAGACCAACTTGTGTCAACCGAATAGTCAAAACACCAAATTGATTGTGTTGATAACAACAATAATAAATTCTAGTAGGTGTCCATATTTTAGTCAAAGTGGCATGAGTTTATTAGCCAAAAATATATACTTTCTTGTACAATTTGGTTCACACATATGTACATATTTAGTTTTTACCATATATACAAAAAAATGGAGACGCCTATTTCTCACTGGACTTCCAAAAAAACCTCACAATTTCAGCTAATCCAGATAATAGTAGAGAAGCAGTTTTTTTCCTTTGCTTTTTTTTTTTTTTTCATTTAATGTAGGGACATGCGTACAAGCCGTAACTATACAGAGAATTTTATTGTACAATCATCGGGATAATAATTAGTGGGGTGAGGGAATTAACTAGGATGATGATAGTGCAGATAAAACCATAGCTGCATCAAGTTGATTCTGAGGCCTAAAAGGGGGAAAAAAGGACATAGAGAGAAAAAATATATATGTGCATTTATATTATTTTTGAATCATGACTTATCTGATGTATCATGGCATTGAAGTTTTTTTTCCCCATTTAAAGAAAACAATTAGAACAAAAGCATTTCAGAACAAAGACCGGTAATAATTTTTAAAACTTGTATTATATGCATTCCATGCATGCATTCTATTACGTGTATGGCATACATTCTGCATTTATGGAACCCTCCTTGTCCATTTTCGCTGGTAGTCTTCTAAAAAATGGATCGATTGCACAGTATATTACTGAAGCCTGCATATGGCCAGAACATTCAAAGTTTGACTTGTTGCCTCTCTGGCTCCACCGCAACAGACTAATAAAACTCTCTATGCCATGTTCCAGGCATCACAATATATCTCGGGCAGGCTCTTTCCGTTCACATTTTTATTTGTGCAGTCGCTCCGTCTGGTGTGTTTGTGTGGACATATGTGCCTGCACACACATAGATCAGAATGTAATATAACAATGTATTATTATTTCTACTCCAGGTGCATTTAGACGCCTACACCGCAATCCAGCCGTAAACCAAAAGAGACATTTGTATGCGTCTAGATTGCTCCAGTGCCCATGTGGACACACACCACAGGTTTTAGCCAGTACAGACTGGCGAAAATCTGTGCGCACACATGTACACGGGCACATTTTATTGCACGCAACAGGTAGGCCAGTCGGCCCAGGTTGGCATTGTCCTATCCGTTGCTCTTTTATTCATCTCACCCGGTCCTTAAATATGGTGTATTTTCATACTGCCCCCCCCAAACAGCCCGGGTTGCGGAGAAAACGGTAAAGGGTGGTTTGTATTTATTTATTTTATTTTTGGTCTCTCTCTGTGTGTGTCTTTCTGTTTCAAGAAAGTCCGTGGCATAGATGAGATCTTTGCTTCTCACAACCAGCTTAAAGGGGGGGGAGATAATTTATTTATTTGATTTATTTTTAGAGTATTTTAACCCCACCGTTCTCCTTGGGAAAGGACCCGAGAACTTTGATCGTGCTCCAATCATCATATTAAAGGAGGCCCTTGATGATTGCGAGGGTAAACAAAGGGGCCCCATCTCCCTCCCTTGATGCCAGTTTGTAAAGGTCTGTGCAGCCCGGATGTCTTGTGTGCTCACTTCCCAGAAAATCCCTACAGCTTCCGTGGTGTGTTACTCCCAAGTAAGGGCCTGTCTCAGCTTACTGTTCGCACAGAAGCCAGCCAAGCCCCCCCATCGGTGAATTCCAATGCAATTTAGCCTCAATGAACTCCTGCCCACCCCATCCACCACCCCCACCTTCCCCAGCGCCCCAGAAGTCTGTCTTTTTCTTACCGCCTCTGAACTGGGTGGAAAGCTGTCTTTATTAACTTTTTTTCTATTTCCAAGGCACTAGACCGATCTAAAACAAACAAAAAGCAAACAAAAGCAAAAATAAAAAAAACGTGCCTGCTTTTAACCCCCCGCCCCCACAAAAAAAGAACACCTTGGCTTTGTTTCTGTTGTTTATTTTAAACCCCAGTTATTTAAGACAGTCTGGAAGAACTTAGATGGGCACCTTAAAAAAAAAAAAAAAAACAGAAGCTCAGAGCCCATGCATATTAAGACCGAAAGAGAAACCAAGCCTATGTCGGTGGAGATGGCTTAACCCCTTTCAGTCGCAACCCTAGGCACATTTACCCGGGAATAAAACCCACTCAATTCAAAGTGCAGGCACAGGATCAAACTGCTTATATAAGGTTATGCACAGAGCAGCTGGATCAGTAAGCACCTTTTAGTAGGTATTAGGTATTAATTGTAATGGGTGTACAAGGGCCTACAGCCTACCAGGATTGGGGATTAAAAGCACTTTTTTTAAAAAAAATAGAAACAATAAATTATAACCTAACCCCACCACCCAAGGGAATTAATTCTGATCACAGCATTTTCTTATAAATGGGAAAAGCTCACCCTACATGTTCTCCACAATTCAAGGAGTAAATAGGGTCTCCTTTGCTCTTTTCTCGGCTTTCCAGGGTCCCACATAAAACTTTGGCTCTATATTTCTTTTGGTCAGGAAACTCTGGCAATTTATCTCAGGCCAAGAATGTGGCTG
Organism: Phrynocephalus forsythii; assembly: GCA_029282475.1. NCBI lineage: Eukaryota > Metazoa > Chordata > Lepidosauria > Squamata > Agamidae > Phrynocephalus > Phrynocephalus forsythii. The sequence goes on from JAPFRF010000013.1 coordinate 5,311,383, forward strand.
ATGGAGTACCCAACCAGGAGGGGGACAAGGCCGGTCCAGTTAGAAAGCAGAGCTGATCAAGGTGTGACGGAATACTCAATCTGATTCCCCCACCCCCAAATATCCAAGAACTCTTCAGCTACACCATGCTGAGATAGAAAAGTTGGGGTTAGAATGGCCAGAAATCAGATTATTGAGAAGTGCATGTTATTCACTCCCATTTGTGGCATTGAAGTGGCTTTACTTCTGGATGTCAAAGGCACCCATTTCTACCAAGGTGTATTGGGGTGCCTTTACTACCCCCCTCATCTGAATCTTCATTTTCACCCCCTTAAAACAGACTGCCTGCCCTGCAACTCGGGTGCATTCCTTCAAAATTAAATGCCACCGGCATTCACAGCCTTTGAGACCCAGGTCTGGAGAAGCCATTCCCCTGGCAGCCGGGACACCTGCGGAACTCCAGCAGACAGGATTTTCTGAGCAAACTAGAATGCTCTACTTTTAAAAGGGGCCAGTTTTTAGAAGGACTGGTTGTTTCCTTTGGGGGTTTTCTTCAGGAGAAGCCCTAGGGGACTTGAAGAAAGTTGGGAGAAACTTTCACAGAGAATAGGTTTGGTTGGGCTTGGAAGCTTCAGTAGGCTGCAGCCCCGTCTTCAGCTGCAGAAGAAGCAGGCTGAAAAAGTTTCGGGTGCCAAATTAAACTTCTTGTCTTTTAAGGTGATGCAAGTCTTCTTGTTTCTCCTGCAGCCCTATACTTGGAACCGGAGAAGGATCAGGGATGCCTCAAGTTTTCCCAGGCCTTTCTCTCTAAGATCTCTCTCTTCCCCCACCGTCTCCCTTTCCCCCTCTCCCCCTAACTCCTCCAGGCACCCGGAGACCCAGTGGTTACCTGTTCCGCCGGCCGTCTCCGCGCTCCGCGCTTGGTCCGCGGGCCGGGAGAAAGCAGCTAAAGCCGCCGCCGCCGCCGCCGCAGCAGCAGCGGCTGCAGCCGCGGCCGCGTTGGGCGTCGTCGTCGTCGTGCCGGCGTTTCCCCCTGCGAGTCCCAAGAGGTGAGGAGTGTTCAGTAAGGTCAGCGGGTGGGGATGATGGTGGTGGTGGTGGGGATGCTGCGGGTGCGGGTGGGCCGAGAAAGGGCGCCCGCTGGCCCAAGTGGCGGCGAATTTGCCCAGCGGGCAAGCGGAGACCAGTCTGTGGGTCGGCGCGGCAGGGGCAGCCGAGGGGGCTCCCACCAGCTGGAGGCTCGAAGGGGCGTTCGGGCTGGGCGTGGGGGCCCCGACGGCGGGGAAACACCCCCACTGCCGCCGCCGCCGCCGCCGCCGGGAGATTTCCGAGAAGGGTTATCCGGGCTGGTCGCCGTCTCCGCCAAAGACCATATCTTGGGTTTGGGAGGCGGAGGAGGAGGCGGCGGCGGCGGCAAAGCCGGGCTGGGAGCCGTCGGGGGGGACGCGGGAGGCGAGAGGCGGCGCGGGGGCGGCGGGGGCAAGGGCAGCGGCCTCTGGCCGGAGGGCGAGGCGCGCTCCAGAGGTCCCTCCACCTCCCGGAGGAGGAGGACTCGCTCCCTGCCGTCGGGGAAGTCCTCGAAGCCGCCGTCGGAAGCGTCCGAGTCGCTGGCTTTGGCGTCGGAGGGCAGGCGCGCGGCCTCCCTCTCCTCCTCCTCTTCCTCCTCCTCCTCCTCCTCCAGTCCTTCCTCCTCTTCCTCCTCCTCCTCGTCCTCCCCTTCCAGGAGGAGCTGCCCTCCTCCTCCTCCTCCTCCTCCTCCTCCTGGAGTCCCAGGACGGCGGGCGCCAGCGGGCCCTCCATGTGCTCCGTATCCACGTTCTCCAGGTCGATCTCCTCCTCCTCGGCCTGGCCGCGCTTGTCCCCTTCCTCCTCCTCGTCCTGCTCGCTGCCGTAGGCGTTCCCTTCGTCGTCGGTGCGGCTCCGCGGCGCCCAGGTCATCTTGTTCTCCTTCTTGAGGCGCCGCCGGGCGTTGGCGAACCAGGTGGAGACCTGGGTGAGGGTCATCTTGGTGATGATGGCCAGCATGATCTTCTCGCCTTTGGTCGGGTACGGGTTCTTGCGGTGCTCGTTCAGCCAGGCCTTGAGGGTGCTGGTGCTCTCCCGGGTGGCGTTCTTGGGCCGAGACGGGTCGCCGAACTGGTACTGCCCATAAGGGTAGAAAGCCGGGTGCGGGTGCGAGAAAGCCGCGTGCTGGACGCCGGGGCTCTCTTTCAGGTCATATTGGGCGCCCTGGACGGCGGAGGGAGAGAGACACGGACACCGTGAGATCGCAGTCAAGCCCAAAGGAAGCCCCTAAACTGAGCGTGTGTGTGTGTGTGTGTGTGTGTGTGTGTGTGTGTGTGTGTGTGTGTGTGTGTGTGTGTGTGTGTGTGTGTGTTTAGTCCCCCAAGGAAGAAATCCCGCAGCCAGGTTAAAAACCAACAGCAACAACCGGGTCTGCGCCATCCTGGCGAAGATTGCAGTGACGCTCCGGAAGCTTGCTCGTGACACGCAGCTCTGTCAAACCACCCGAGGACGACAAGCTGGCTCGCTTGACTCCTAATTTCCCATCCTTCTTCACTGCTGGAGAGATATTAGAAAGACCGAGTGGACAATATGTGATATTCCCACTGAACCCTCAAGGAGCCTTTCCAAGAACCAACAAGCCTTTTAAGGATCAGCTCAATCCTCATTATATTCATATTCAAAAATGTCAGGCGCAGTCATTTTAACGTCAAACGAAATGAGAAAAGGACTGACTGCTAGAATAGAACAGGCACCCGTTTTAACTAAAAAACTAAGAATCTGTTTATTAATATTATTTTTCAAAAATATCAGGCAGAGTCAATCGAAATTATAAAAGAGCATTGAACGTTTTATTATTATTATTATTATTATTATTATTATTATTATTATTATTATTATTATTATTATTATTATTATTATTATTATTATTATTATTAAAGCGAGAAGTTGCATTCCTCCCCAACGCCTTCGAGTTTTAAAATCCAGCTTTTCGGTTCTAGAATTCAGGGAACTTTTTAAAAAAATTCAGAGGAGGGTTCCATGGACTCTCTGAACAACATCATAGATAGGAAAGGGAAATATTGTATAAAGCCTTCCAGTGCAGATAGAGAGATCTTTTATATAGAAGCGAAATGGGCCTATATCCCGAAAGCTCTATATACTTATCTAGGAAGTCTGAAGGAACCCGAAGGGTATTAGAAGGCGATCTTAATTCATGCACGCGTTTAAAAGGCCGGGTAACTGGGGTGCTGCTGATAATAATAACCACTTTAAAAAGGCCTTAGGTTTCGGCAACTCACCGGGAAAGGACCTGTCAATCAAGCCTTTACGGGGACGGCGGTGGATCCTGCACCTATGCCTGCTCCCTGTGTGTGTATGTGTGTCTCCATGGAGAACAGCCAGAAGTTGTGGTGCGTGCGTGTTTGTGAGCGTGAACCAGGGGACACCCCGATTTTTAATCTGAATACAACGCGCGCGGGTGTCTCAGGAAGTTCCCCTTTGCGGCGGTGTTTCAAACCCGGGAAGAATTTTCAAACACTCCCCAGCAGGAAAACTTTTTTCTACACCTCTCTTAAAAACAACAACAACCCGCCCCACACCAACGGATTTCCACCTTTACGTTACATTAGCTGCAGTGCCAGATTGGCATTTCTGCGGCGCCTATAATAAGCCACCCCTGACGGCTTGGTCGAGTGACTTAGTAGTGAGAACAACCCCCCCCCCCAAAAAAAACACCACGGTGTCCCTTTCCATCATATGAGCGCCCCTGTTCCACCCCCACCCAGCCACCCACCCCAGTCCCAAACGGGATGGTTAAGCAGTGGGGGAAACAACTCCCCAGGAAAAATGGAGATTGGCTTGGAAAATAAATAGGATCGGTTTTCTTTAAGGATCCCGGGGGATCCGGGTTTTTTGGGGGGGGGATCTCTGTGAGAAAAACTTGGCCCTGAGACCCCAACACACACCCTGTCTTCGCCCCAGGAGCGATCCAAGGACTCCGGGACTTGGGGCCCCCAGTGGAAGAGGGGAGACGCTCAAGAGCCCCCCCGCCCCCAAACCGGGTCAGAGAGCTCCTTTTCCCCAGCCCGGCGGCAACAGCTGCTTTTCCCCAGCTCGGAAGAGACAACCACCCCCCCAAAAAAAGGGGGGGGGAGAGAGAAGGCAGGGTTCCTGGCGGAGGAGGGGGCGCGGGACCCCGGGCCGTCGAAGGCGATCGCGGACTCCTTACCAGCTGCGGGAAGATGGGGAGCTCGGCGGTGTAGGGCAGGAACGCCCCGTAGCCTTGGGCAGCAGCAGCAGCAGCAGCAGCCGCGGCGGCGGCGTAAGGCGCGCCGTACATGGAGGAGGAGAGGGCGCTGGCGAGGAGGGGGCCCGACGGACTGAGCTCGGCTGGCCCGGCCCGGGAGGCGCGGGGGTGCCCTGGGCGCTCGGAGGACGCGTCGATCGGCCGGATGTACTGGTGGTGGTGATGGTGGTGGTGGTGGTGGCCGCCCAGCTGGGGGAATGCCATCGCGGGCTGGTCGGGCGGCGTCAAGTTTGCGCGGAGGAGGGAGGGAGGGGGGGAGGAGGGAGGGAGGGAGGGAAGAGACGGGGGGAGGAAAGAAAGGGAGGGGGAAGAGGAGAAAGAGAAAGAGAGAGAGAGAGAGAGAAGGAAAAAGCGGGAGGAGGGATTCGATCCTGCGCCTTTGGCTCGCCTCGCCGGCACACTTTTTAGCATCGGTCGGAAACTCTGCGCGGCATTGGCGGTGCCGGGCGATTCGGGGGTGCGGGAGGGAGGGAAAAAGGGGAGAGGGAAGCAGGAGGGGAGGCCAGGCCAGGCCGGGTGTGTGTGTGTGTGTGTGCTGCCTCCTCCTCCTCCTCCTCCTCCTCCTCCTCCGCGGCCGCCTAAAGGCTTGGGCACCTCTTGCTGCCTCTCCACTTTTTCCCGATGGATGTGCCCGCGCGCCGCCGGTCAGGTCCGAGCAGATAATCACGAGCGGTTATTGGGGGCTCGCCTCGGATTGATTGACAGCCCGGGGCTCCCTCGGAAGGCCCGCCTCTTTCTTTGCAAGCCCCTTTCCCTCTCCCTCCGGATTTCTCACTCGGGCCCTTAATTCTTATTTCTTCTCTCCCTCTCACTTTTTTTTTTTTGTAACCCCTCCTCTCTCTCCACCCCTCCTGGCCTTCCCCTCCTCTGACGTCGCCGCCTTTTTTATTTGCGTGGTGTGTGTGTGTGTGTGTGTGTGTGTGTGTGTGTGTGTGTGTGTGTGTGTGTTGGCTTTTTTCTTTTTCTTTTTTGGTTTTTTTTTTGATCCGAGCGGGTGGAATGCCTGCTCTTTCCGATCGTTTCGGCGTTTTGCAGCCAGTTAACCCTGTCCCGGAGTTGGTGGCAATTTTTTTTTTTGTTTTTGAAAAAAAAAAAGGAAATCCTCTCCGCCAGCACCGCCATAAATAATGCGGCCGTTGTTGTTGTGTGATATGTATTATTCTCTCCCCCCTTTTTTTTTCCATTGGCAATTAAATTAAATGTGCTCCTGGAGGGGGCCAAGAGGAGGGCTGGAATTAAGACGGCCATCTGATGGGATCTAATTCTTAGGAGTGGGGGAGGAAATTTTTTTCCCGGGGTGGGGGGTGTTTCCTACTGTAGCGCCTGCAAGATAAACCTTGTTAGTTTAAGAAGGGTCAGCAGATTCTTTATTATTTAGTAGTGTGAGCTGACATCATCATCATCATCATCATCATCATCATCATCATCATCATCATCATCATCATCATCATCATCATTTTGGTTAAAGCTTCTATCTATTATAAAACAGCCGTCATAGTTGTAAACAATTGAATGGACTATTCCTGGTATTTTTTTTAAAAAAAATAATAATGCTGTAATAATAACTGAACCTTTAATTTTTTTTTTTGGCCAACAACCACCTTGTATCCGTGTAAGGCACCAGTCAAAGCGTGTGCTTTGTAATTCATAACGATTCACTAGTTTGTCGGCGACACGACCCGAGTCAGGTGTCTGCGGATGATGGGTTTTGTTGGCTTTTATTTTATTTTTTTCTTGAGGTCATCTGTACGCTCCCCCAGCCTATCCGCTTCCTCCTTTCCTACCGTGGTTGGAGCTGCTTCGTGCAGTCGTTAACAAACCCCAATTAAAAAGAAAAATCAAATTTCCTCCTTTAACCCCGTCGCACCCCTCCCCTCTCGTTGAGATGGGTGAAGGGTCTCCCTTCCGAATCGGGAGGTCGTTGCCTTAACGCGGTAGGGAGACAGATACAGTAGGGAGGAGGCATTGAGGACCAAGTCAGGTTTGAGGGACTCAGACCTCTCCCCCCCCAATTAGGAACTTCAAAGACCCGTAGGTCCGATTTTTGACATCAAAGGCGGGTTTAAGAAGGCGAATTAAAATATTAACAAAAGCCGACACCCAGGCAGCCCGTGAGCCGCTGGAAAATAAATGATGTGAGAGACCAAAAAAAAAAAAAAAAAAAAAAAAAAAGAAAGAAAGGCAGGGGAAAAAAAAGAGGATGTTACTGGAGAACCCACAATGGGCTCACAGTGACCGGGATTTGAATGAAAATCATTAAGGGCTTTTGGTCTCGCTGAGCAATCTCTAATGAGGAAATTGACGACCGTTTTGGTCAACCTCCCAGGCCTTCTTCGACGAAGCCGGAGAAAAGTCCAGGTGAGGCTCAACTCAATACCTGGAGAGGGCCAGAAATATAGAAAACAAACCGCGTGGAGGGACAGTGAAGAGAAAAACAGAACTTCGAAAACTTCGACCTGCGCTTTAACGGCGGTTGGATTCCCTGCCAGGAGCCTCTTTTGACTTAATTTTTTTAAAAAGCGATTCCTTTTCATTAAAAGCAAAAAGACTGACAATTCATACACTCCTGCGATTATTCAGGGCTTTTTTTTTTCATGATGTCCCAGGGTGGAAAGTCATAGAAAGTGGGGTGTTGTTGTTTTTTTGTTCACTCCTTCCTTCCTTTATTTTTTGGGACAAATTTCCTGAGGGTGTTTTTGCCCCCATTGCTTTTTATAGGATCCCCCATCCTTTAGCTGTTTATAGGGTTTTTAAAAATTGCCCGGGTGCTCCCTAAGGGGTTTCAATCGCTCCCCTAAGATCGGTGGGGACTCGTCGTCCTGAACAGCCTTCTGGAGTGTGGGATTTCTTCCCACGACCATCCGAGGCGCAGAGGAACCCTAAAATAAAATAAAAAATAAAGAGAGCGAGAGCGAGAGACCTCCCTATTTGTGAAAATACGGGTCTAAGTCTGTTTAGGAGTGACTCCTGGACTTCTCTCCTCTGGTCCAGTGGAAACAACCGTTCGGAAGCAAGCGACGCAAAAAAAGTTCTTTTTTTCCCGTTCCCAATTCCCCCTCTCTGTCTTCGAAACTGCCGGATTTATGGCTTTTTTTTTAATTTGGCCCCAACCACACGTCTGGCGCCCCCGTCCCTATCACGCACGTCGGATTTTTTTTAAAGCCGTTCTAGAAAATCGACCTTGATCACTCCCCGTCCTTCCTAACCCTCTCCTCCTGTAATAAATACGGATTATGTCGCACAGCACCAGTCAGAATTAAAATTCTCCGAATCAATATGCAGGAATCGAGAAGGAACATCTCTCTAATCGTATTACTCTCGTCCGTACAGCCTCCCCTATCTGCTAATCTAATGCCTCTTCCTCCTTCTCCTCCTCTCCACCCCCCTTCCACCCCCACCCCCCACCCCCGTCCGGATAACATCCTCAACTGTGGGTTTGGACAGAATCTGCTCCCTCTTAAGGCTCCCCTCCCCTATTCTCTTGTGATCGTGAGGTCTGGTAAGCCTTATGTCGTGGGGGAGTGAACGAGCTTCATTCTGGTAGCATTCAAATGCTATTATTATTATTATTATTATTATTATTATTATTATTATTATTATTATTATTATTATTATTATTATTATTATTATCATCATCCACTGTAATATTCTGACGGCTGAGTGAGGTACAGACAGACAAGAGTTATTGCTTGGCTTTGGAATACATAACCATCTATCTATCTATCTATCTATCTATCTATCTATCTATCTATCTATCTATCTATCTATCTATCTATCTATCTATCTATCTATCTATCTATCTATCTATCTATCTCTTCCCCTCGTCTGTCTGTCTGTCTATCTTATCTATCTATCTCTTCCTTCCCCTCGTCTGTCTGTCTGTCTATCTATCTATCTATCTATCTATCTATCTATCTATCTATCTATCTATCTATCTATCTATCTATCTATCTTTGCTGTATAGCTCAAAGGTTTAGGGCTCTGGTTATGGTGCCCGTGGTGGGGAGTTCGATTCCACCCTGTGGGGATGGACTGGGTGAACGTTAAGGTCCCTTCCAACACCGTCCTAAGATTTTTGTAAGAGCTCTGGCTCTCTCTGTGCTGAGCAAATGAATGCCTCTTGATAAGTCTGTAGGGCTCGCTGCAGAGATTCCCAGTGTGGGCCAGTGGACAGGGTGACAGGCTAGGATTCTGTAGAGCAGGGTTCGAATCCCCGCTCAGCCATGGGAAGCCACAGGGACTGTGGGAACTGGCAAACCCACTCCATAAGTACCTCAGGTAAGCTCCCCAGTCCTAACAGGGCTGCCGTCGGTGAGTTCTGACTTGACAGCATAAAACGCAGAGAGATATAAATGAAATATAGAGGTATCCGGAGAAGAAGAAGGTTTGACAAACATCGCTGCTACTGATCAGATGCCTATATTTAACAACCATAAGGATCGTCGCCATCTTTCTGGGTCTCTCTTCTCTCTCTCTCTCTCTTGCTAGATCGAAACCCTAGCAAAATGATACCTAGGTTTGCATCCACCTTTTACCTTTCTTGGCTGTGCGGCGCTAGGCAGCGACTGGAAGGGTGTGTGTGTGTGTGTGTGTGTGTGTGTGTGTGTGTGTGTGTGTGTGTGTGTGTGTGTGTGTGTGTGTGTGTGTTTATTTTGAGTAGCCTCGGTCAAGTTTCCTGCGAGAAAAACGGCAGTCCTGAAGGCGTTTCACCCATGGAACTTAACGGCACCTCCTTCTGTCTTCCGGTGGCTTTGCATTTCCTGACTCACTTCGAACTGCCCGGTTCATTTCACCAGTCAAGCTGGTTATGACAAGAAATGTGCCAAGGACCTTCTGGAATACATGGCCCGGTGGTGCAGTGGTTAAATGCCTGCACTGCAAGTAAAACTGTGCTCACAACCTGGGGTTCAATTCCAGGTAGCAGGTTCATGGTTGACTCAGCCTTCCATCCTCCCAAGGTTGGTAAAATGAGTACCCTGCTTGGTTGGGGGGCGGGGACAATGTGTAGCCTGCATTACTGTAATTAAAACTGTAAACCACCCAGAGACTACTTGAAGTGGTATGGTGCGGTATATAAGCAGAACCTTTTTTTTTGCTTTATTTCACAAGCCTCTTTGTGGTGTTTGCCCCTCATTTTCTTGCAGCCTGATCATCATCATCATCATCATCATCATCATCATCATCATCATCATCATCATCATCATCATCATCACCACCACCACCACCACCACCACCACCACCACCACCACCAGGACTTATGCTTAATCCCACAACCCAAGGGATCTGCATGTCTCACCCAGGCACTAACCACCCCCAAATATTCAGTTTTATCTGCTGCTAGTTCATCTATTACCCTTTCCGACCTTCTTGGGGTCCAACACAACTTTTTTGAGCATCCCTGCCCACTGAGTACGTGGGCTGGAAGAAATGGGGCATGTAGTCTCAAATATCTCAAAGCTTGTTGTGGTGTCATTACAGTTGTGACCGACTCTTCCTGGCCCCATGTCCATGGAGTTTTCTTGTCAGGAATCTTGGAGTGGCTTGCCAGTTCCTACTCCAGGCGCCTACAGCACCTGGTTTTCCCTGGTGGTCACCCATCCAAGTACTAGCCAGGCCCAACCCTGCTTAGCTTCTGATATTGGATGTGCTCAGGGCATCTAGCCTATACCAGGCAAAAGAGGCATACATACAGGTACACTGCATAACTGATGCACATCATACACTTTGCAGTCCATTAAGGTTGAATGCTATCCTTTCTCCCCCTTGGAACAAAACTAAAGTTCCAGTTCTGATGATGAGCCAAGAGTCTATACCTAACACACAAAGTTGACTAGTTACCCCATCAGTCTGTCGATGTCTGATGTGCTCCATCACTCCGGAGAAAAAGCCAGGACCAGTAAGTATTGATTGAGATGCCGGCACCGTGTGTGTCTGTACGCCAGCATGTGATCAAATGGCCTTTTCCTGGGCATCTGCATTCTCTTTCTTTGTCAATATTAGCTTGTTGATCTTGGCTTGAGTGGGGTTTCTTGGGTTTTATTAGGTCTCTTAAATCCGATTATTCTCTTCTCCTCCTCGGGGCTGCCCACTGCTGTATTTACCTTTGTGTGTGCTGTGCACTAACTTCAGCATGGTGTGTGGGTGGGTGTGCGCGTGTGGGTGTGTGCATGCAGTAAGGCCTCTTTCACACACCCTTTTATTTCATCCCCAGTTCCTCTTCAGTGCCAGCTCTAACCAAACAGTGCAGGGCCTTGTTAATTAAACAATGTAAACACCATGGCTTGGGGGGGCAGAATGGAGAGGGTAGAGGCTTAAGGCCCCTTGTGCCTTCATTAAGTCTTCATCTAGGAAAGCTCAGAGGATCGACTCCTGATGATTCCAAGGGTGATCCCAGAGATCAAGGAATCGGAGGAAAAGACAGGACAAGAGGTTTGAAACCAAAGCAGGTGACCCAACAAAGCATCAAACTCTGATTTTCTACCAATACATTCTCTCTTTCTTCTCCTTTCTATTGTTGAAGCAGAACAGTGGCTTGATTGCCTGGGCCTCTTGTCTGGTGTGTGTGTTTTGTGGTTTTTTTGGCCAGGGTATCTGCCGGTCAGCTCCATTTGCAACCTGTCTGCAACCAGTTCCGAACCCAATGGGGAGGAGGAACATCTTGTGTGATCATTACGATATGCATGATTATTCCCCCCCATAGGATTCTGACCTAAGACCTAAATCCAATTACTAGAGCTGGGTATAGCGGATGTATGGACTCCACCGAAGAAAAGTGAGTCAGCCCGTGCAAATCTCAATGGGTCTACTCCAGTGGTTCCCAACAGTTGGTAACCCAGATGTCCTTGGACTGCAACTCCCAGTGCTCTTCCCCACCAGCTGTGCTGCCCCGAGGTTTCTGGGAGTGGTAATCCAAGAACATCTGAGTTATCAAAGGTTAGGAACCACTTTCCTCCTCTAATTTAGGCTAAGAGTTGGATTTGGGCGAAGAAGGGTGGGGTCAAATGAGGACACCGATCCTCATTGGGATGGCTTGTGGGGTGACCCAGCGTGGTCTGTTTCTTGGTGATCACATGACACATGGAGAAATGGGCTCCAGCCCACTCTTAATCTGCCCCCAGGCTGGACCTTTTGGGTTCAGCTGGATGCTGCTTGTACCTTTCTGGGGAAGCTGGACTGGAGAGATTTCCCGGCAAACAGAGGGATCACTTAAAGCAGGCATGTCCAAACTTCAGCCCTCCAGATGTTTTGGACCACAACTCCCAGAATTCCAAGCCTGTATTTCCAATGGCAAAGGACTGTGGGAGCTGTGGTCCAAAACATCTGGAGGGCTGAAGTTTGGACAAGCCTGACTCAAAGGGAGATGTTATTGGACATAAAATTTCTCTGCAGGTAGCCCCTTCAGCAGATTCCACAGAAAAACCAGTCTGGAAAAGCATGCGTGAAATAAAACTTGTGGACTCCTCAAGCAGCCTAAAAGTATCTATTGCAATGAAGGCTGTTCTCACCCGTGTGCAGTTATTTCAAAAGGATTAGAAAAAAGACTCCCAAGGTACTTTGTAGAGGGGGCCTTCCTTCCTTCCTTCCTCTTTTATCCAGGGTCCACAAACCATTTTTCAAGGAAGGAAAGGTTTTATTCACACCTCTGCTGCGTTTCAAAGGAAGAAAGGGAACAGATAGGAAAGGAAGGAAGACCACCTTCTAACCTTCAGGCTTTGTTTTTTTCCAACATTACAATAGGAGCGTGGATGGAGGAGGAGGGGGTTCCCTCTGGCAGTGCATCCCAGAGAAAGGGCCTCTTCCTATGTTTTCACCCTGCAAGGCTAAAAAGGAAAAGGAAAAGTTCCCTAGGCCAGCATTCAGATATATCAAAGGGACACCTCCTTTCATCACCCAGCCTCTATAAGGCCTCCACTGGGAGTCAGGGGAAAGTTGGCCCAGTTCATCGGAGAGGTCCTTCTTTGTTGCTACTCCCAGACTCTGGAACTCCCTCCCACTAGAGGCCAGGGTGGTTACATCACTCAGTGGGTTATGTCAGTCTGTTTCCCCACCCTGTCTCCTTGACAGGGACTGGACTCCATGATCGTTCGGGTCCCTTCCACTTCTGAGATGATGATGATGATGATGATGATGATGATGATGATGATGATTGTTATCCTAGTGGTCCTTTGGCAAGCAAAGGCCCTTCTCTTCAGTCAGTCTGTCTCAAAGGATTTTTTAAAAATAAGGGATTGTTGTACCTTGCTGCTTTTAATGTGTTTGAGTGTTGACTTTGCTTATCGTTTTTTTTAAAGTGCAGTATTTATCTGATCCTTTTTAGCATTTGCCTGCTGACTCGTTTTAGCTTCAAGCATTATCTTCTCATGATGCAAACAGCCTTGAGTCCTAGGAGAAAGGCTGGGTAAACAATTTTTAAAAATAAATAAATAATCTTTGCGAGTCATCTTTGCATACCAATCTTTTTGTGTGGATTTCATGGAGGGTGTCCAGTTGGAGCCCATGCATGAAAGAGAAAAATCTTGGGGTACCACATGCAGTTATTTATTGGTTTTAAAAAACCCCACATATATCAACAGGAAGGAAGGAAGGAAGGAAGGAAGGAGAGAAAGAAAGAAAGAAAGAAAGAAAGAAAGAAAGAATAGAAACTACTTATGCTATCCTGAATTGTCTGTTCTTCCACCCTGAGTTCATAGGTTTAATGTCTTACTAAGATCCAGAGTTTGGAAATGGAACCCCTTAAGTTAGATTTCCTGCAGTTGGGGGCGGGGGGCATTTGGGACACCTTCCCATTTTCCTTCCAAGTTCTTTTTCTCCCGGGCAGGTATGTGTCCCCCTCCCATCTACATCTGCACACACTGCCTCTCTCCTCTTCCCTTAAATGGCTTTGAAAGCACTTAAGGCTCCTAAAGCCGCTGCTAGCCAGCATTTTCCGATTAACTAATTTCACTTCCATCCTATTAAAAACGGAGTCTTTCTAACCTTCAGCTGAACTCCCCACCTCCAAAAAGGGTCCTCTCTCTCTCTCTTTTTTTTGCCTTTATATTTAATGATGCTGGGAAGCTCTTTCTCCTTTGAGGAGGCTCTCATACCATCTGGGTCCGGCTTCTGCTCGCCTTATGTCTTTCAAGATCTAAGGCCGCTACTGAGAGCAGAAACCGCACGCCTTTCCCCACAAGGAAGAAAAAGAAAGAGGGGGTCTGGATCTAGGCCGGTCAGCCCAGAACTTTCTCCTTTTCTAAGAAGATGGAAGTGGCTTCCCCAGAGTCCTTTTGGAAGGGCTGCCTGTGGGGTGCAGTAGATTGAGTGATGGACTTGGGGAGTGGGTTCCCATCCCTGCCACAAACATTCACCAAGGGGGTGGAAGTGGGAAAGCTTAATATTGCACTTGCTGTGGAAGTCCCATTAGGGTTCCTCTAAGGGCGTTTATACACGACCCCTAAGCTCCGCCGCAAATGGCTGCAAGGTCCGGACCTTAAAAATGTTTACCCACCAGCTCCGGACTTTGCAGACAATTAAGTGCGACCCCGCCCACTTTAGCGCGACCAAACAGCAGTTTTCTTGTACCTGGTCTTTGAAGGTGACAAATATTTGATCCGGTGTAAGGATAGTGAGTGCGGGGCTCTCCTGGCTTCCGTTTGTTCTTTTTTTTTTGCGCCCCGCCCCTTTAAGAGATCTGAATGCTGCCGGGAACAAAACGGAGGTAAACCGGCAGTCTTTTCTTTCTTTTTTCTCCCTCCCTCAGGCAGCCAGCAACCAGGAAGTGCGGGGAGGGGGGTGGGGACAGAGGAAGACAGAGGAAGAGTGACGAACCCCTAAGATCTCTGGTCCGAATTTAAGTGGCCAGCGGATCTTAGGGGTCATGTAAAAAGGCCGTAAGTGGTGGCTCAATGGACTAAGGCTTCCGGAAAACTGTCCACTGCAAAGTCAGCAGCTCAGTGGTTCGAATCCCGGGTGCCATGCAGCAGAGTGAGCTCCCGCTGTTAACCCCAGCTCCTGACAACCTAGCAGATCGAAAGATAGGTACCACTGTAAAAGTGGGAAGGTAAGAACAATCCCAGTCACATGGCCATGGACTTGCACAACACTGCCTCTTTGGCTTGACTACAGTCAGACACGAGTAGCCCGCATGGGCGGCGGGGGGACCTTTACTTTTACCTTTTTAAGTCAGCTTTGACTCAGCAGCACAGAAGGCACACTTAACTCAGTATAACCTGTATAAAGGAAAATTTGCTTAACATAATTTCATTTGGAACAAATTAATTCCTTTATACAAGGTACCGATGCACTTCATGATCTGCTAATTTAATGTTTCAATTAAGCTGTTGCAGAGATGGGTAAATCTGATAGTTCCTTCCCAATTTTTTTTTGGGAAAAAATGTTCTTTTAATTTAATTTTTAAGAGATTTAGGGTGTTTTATCAAGCTTGAATGGAATGAATAAGAAATCTATTCATTATATATCTGCTCATAGATTCTCTCTCTCTCTCTCTCTCTCTCTCTCTCTCTCTCTCTCTCTCTCTCTCTCTCTCACTCACTCACTCACTCACTCAAACACACATACATAATTTTAATATTTTCCATGGCCAAATACAGCGTTTAAAAAGCTGAGTTAAATGATGTTGGGCCACAGGCATGTCCAAACTTTGGCCCTCCTGATGTTTTGGACCACAACTCCCAGAATTCTAAGCTTAGATTGCTAATGACAAAGGACTGTGGTAGTTGTGGTCCAAAACATCTGGAGGGCTGAAGTTTGGACATGCCTGAGTGGGGACTTGTTTTCTTTTTCTCCTAAGCTGGGACAGCATCCTGTCCCAAGGAATTATGGAACAGAGAAACCCATCTCTACACTTTCGAAGAGCCAATAGAGATATGATGGTTGTAAGCAAGAGGGAGGTGTCCGTACCATTCCGCTCTTTGTTTGAACTGGCCTGTGAAGTCCAGCCCCTTCAAACCATGCTGCTCTGTGCCTTCCAAGAAGAAGCCTGGCATCCATCTTGCCAAGTGAACTTTTAAGAACTCTCTCCTGGTAAATGACATCCCTTGTTGCTACATTTGGACTTCTAGACCTGCTTTGAAAAAGAGAGCTTGCTCCTGAAAGCTCGGCAACTTTTTTATTTTTCTACTAGCAGCTTATGAAGGTTTCACCCATGGCTGCTACTGCACTTCCTTGAGCAACCGCTTTTTGTTTTGCATCGCCTTATCTCCTCCCGCGGTCACCTGGTCGCTACAGCAGTTCGGCAGTCCGCACTTCAGCGGTTTCCTCGCCATCGGCTTCCCCATCTGCACTTTTCTGAACCGCTTTATAATTCCATTTTCAATGGCGTTTCTCCTGTCTCCGCCTCCATTTCGGAAATTCTCCTTTTGGATTATGTCATGACGGCATTCTGCCCAACTAAATAAAGTAATAAGCGTTTAGGTCCAGCCTTTTGTTTATTTATACTGGTACACATTGTTTTTGATAGCCTCCTTCCTCTAGTTTTGCTTTTGTTTTAATGGCTGCATGGCTCCAAACCCTTTTTTCCCACCTTCCAGCCAACTTAAAGATCCGGTGTTCGGCGATGCCAGTTCTGGTGTCGATTGGCTGTTGTGAGCGTTTCTGGACTGCTGAGAAGGTTTGTGTCCAGATGCTGTTTTGCCTCTTCTTCCACGTTTGTGCTTCATTCTGTAGATGCTGCCCCTTTATATCAGTAACAAACAAGCATTGATTTTATGGTAAAGTCACTTTGGAAGGGGAATGAGTAACTCCAGGCTGTGCTATCACTGTATTACATGGAAATGGCCCGGGTAACACGATGAACATTGATTCAGCATTATGTTTGATCAATAATGAAATAAGTAACTTCGGGGCCAAATTAAAATGCAAGCTGGCTTAACGCTGCCAGCTCCTGGGCTAAGCGACAAGGCTAATTCAGCAGGGAAACGACAATATTTGCATGAGAGGCTGCATCTGTTGTCTAGCAGAGAAGGAGGTTGAAGGAGGGGGGACATGAATGCACATGAAGGCGAGATGACGCAGCTTCAAAGTCGCAAAGCTGGCATGCAGGCTGAGATGGGCAAAAATGCAATCGGTGTAGAGACACAGAGTACTCCAGCACCATTCACTGGTTCTTTTAATACAGTTATGGCCTTCTTGTAATGCTCAAAGCAGCTTACACATCTTATCAAGAGACATCATCACCATCCTACAAGGACTGCAGGTCACCAGTCATGAACAATCATTTTGGAAGAGAGAAGGTGGCACTCAAAACGGAAATGGTCCAGTTTCTCAGTCCTTTTCTAACAACCTCATGGTCCCCAGGCTTCTGGGGTGGAGGTGGGTGGAAAGGGATATGTGTCTTTAGATTTTTCATGAACGGATTTGTTCTCCTGCAGATTTTTTTGTTGTGCTGTGGCTCCCTTCACCAACTTTATGGGCGGTTTAGATAAGGTTTCGAAATGTTTAGTTGCCTTTTTCAGTTTGATGGTTTTAAATATCGGGTGCTACCTTGATACCAGCCATGAAAGAGAGGCAGGGGGAGCCGTCAAACCAACCAACCAACCAACCAAAGCAACAACAGACAACCATCTGCCATGTTTGAGAGCAGCAGATTTAAAATGTGGTGAGCAATTTGGGGATAATACTGTACTTCTTAAGAAAGATTGAAGATAAGACTGGATCTCTGAGAAAGTATGGATTCCTGCCTGCACTGAAGACATTAAAGGACGATTGAAAGGTTTGCATAAGGTTCTCTCTTTGGATGACCTTTGCCCTGCTTTTCTACATGGCTATTTTTTTGCGTCAGCTGGTCAGTGGTTTATGTGTCTGGCAGTTGGGCCAGACAGCCTGTGTTGCTTTGGGCCAGCTGAAAGTCCCTGAGTGCCCCGAGAAGGATATATTAAATCATTTTTTTAGGTTTTTAACCCCCTGGGAAATACTGGAAGGGTGGATATAACTCAACATTGACTTGAGGGCACATGATGTCAATGACGATTAAAGTCTGGTTATTTTCAAAAATTTGGATCCCATGACTCAAATCCTTTATTTTCTCTCAGCATATCTACCTGTCCATCTGTCCATCCAACCATCTGTCCGTCCGTCCGTCTATCCATCCATCCACCCACCCACCCACCCACCCACCCATCCATCTGTCTGTCCATCTGTCCATCCATCCACCACCCACCTACCCATCCATCCATCCATCCATCCATCCATCTGTCTGTCTGTCCATCTGTCTGTCTGTCTGTCTGTCCGTCCATCAGTCCGTCCATCCATCCATCCATCCATCCACCCCCCTCTCCCACTCCTCATCCTTACCCTTCCTATGTCTGTTTATCATTACATTTTTATTTTTCCAGAACTGTGCCTTTATCAGTTTGATCCCATTTCTCTCCGCTCCCACCTCCCCCCCCCTTTCTGTCTGTCCATCCATCCACTTGTCAGCCGCTTTCCCCTGGTAGAGAATATTATTTACCAGTCAGCTGCTACTAACCCTTGAACTCACCTTACCTCTTTAAGACAGTCTCAGTGTAAGCTCTAGAGAAAAAGATTAATTTCTCAGACTCTTATTGATCCGTGGCTCACTTGCATTCAGTGCTATGGGAGGGTTGTTGTCCCCCCCTCGCCCAAATAGGTTCTCCTGATGCACCTCATGGCGGCTTATTCCCCCTGGTTTGGCAGGGCCTGGAACATTGGGTTCAGCTTTGGGGGGTGCCGGTGAAATATTATATTGTTCCTTCCCCAGCCCCAGCTCCCCCCTTAAACGAAGTAATGCAAACAAAGCCGATGCAGGCGATTGTTGAGGGAAAGGGTGGTTGATAACAATTATAGCTGTTTTCCTAAGGAGGTCAAACCCGATCGTTCAGAGTTATCGATCCTGCTTCCTAGGTCTGGTGGTTCGCAGTGAGGTGTTGAAAGCAAGGGAGAAAGGGAGAGAGATGAGGTGGGGAGCCCTGTTGTGTGTGTAAACCCGGTAGTCCGTTTAATGGAACAAGGACTTTCCGGGTTGGTTTTAGAAATATTTGCCCTGTTTCGGAACCCACCTTTTTTTCCCACGGACTACAGGTCCCATCGTCCCCTGACTAGCCGGAACGCTGTAGCCTTCCAGCCGCAACCCAGCACCCGGGATTGCCCTCTCCTTGCGCCTCCAACTTTTCTGCAAGTCAGCGGTTCCTGGAAGGCCGTCCCCACACGTTCAGGCTGCGTGTGAATGTAACACGGGTTTAAAAGACTCCCGTGTTCGGTCCCGGTTATGGGCGAGGGGGGGCGCCGAAGGGAAAACCCTGCTCCGAATGAAATGCCCTGCGTGGCCAAGAAAAGCAACCTACACGCGTCTTCTCCCGCCCCGTTTCCTTCGCGTGGTAGGTTTGAAACATTGATATTTTAGGATGAATATGACACGGGCAGTTAAGGTCTGTAATTCAGCCCTTTCCCGGCTACCGTCGCAAATGTAAATATAGCCACATCAAAAAGGATCAGTTTATCCTTTTAACTCCTGTCTGTCTGTCTGTCTGTCTCTTTCTTTCTTTCTTTCTTTCTTTCTTTCTTTCTTTCTTTCTTTCTTTCTTTCTTTCTTTCTTTCTTTCTTTCATCAATACACCTGCATCTTTGCCTGAGACAAATCCCCGCTCTCTGCCTCAAGGAAGCCCCAGATTCAGTCGAAGAGGTGCTCTTTTATTTGCCGCTCCACCCGTCTCTCCTCGTCCCACAGCGAGTTAGCGGACCCATCTGTTACCCAAAGCGGCTTACAAATCAGGACTTCCTTGCCTTTGTATGCCGCTTGTCCCCAAACGCTGTGCTCAAAGGCGGCTTCCAACAGGAAGCGTTGCTGATCCTTTTTACCTTTCTTTCGCGAACGATGGGGTTGCTAGCGGGGAGAGTCGTCGGAAGAGTTTAGGGGGTATTATTTGGGGGGGTGATTTGGGGTGCTTAGAGGCACCAAGGAGCCCTAGCAGAACTGGCAGCCCGGCCCGGTACACCAGAAGTTAATCAAGTCCGCGGTGCCATTTTTTCAGCGCTAATGGAATGAGTGCATCGACAGAGGGGATTATTTAAAGTGCCGCGGGAGTCTATAACCACGTCCATACACAAGTTATTATATATTGGAGAGCTGTCTTTTCTTGGTCTCCCTTGCCTCTTATAATCTCCCGCCCAGGCCCCCGGGCAGGGTCCCCGGGTGGAAATTTAGCAAAGCAAAATCACCCGCCTTCTCCGCCATCACGACAATAAATCCCGGAGTTATTTGCTACCGCATTTAATTAAATATTTCGGGGTGGGGGTGGGGAATAAAAGAAAGAAAACGCCCGTGATTGATTGGCCTCCCGTATCGACCCGTGATCGATCCCCGCAGCTTCTGGCAGGCAGAAGCGCCCAAGAGGGGAAGGGAAGGGAGGGAGCCAGGGGTTGGAAGGGAAGTGGGAGGGGGTGGGTGGAAAAGAGACCCCTTTCAGAGACCCGCACCCACAAGGAGGCCTGGTGGGGACGTCTCAAGACGGAGTTCAACGGGGGAAAGCCGGGTTAAACCTGGGGGTAGCCGCATCGCCGCAGCAACGCCGAACACGGCCGTTCTCCAATGAGGCACCACAGCCCCGCGAGGTAGGCCGGTAGCAAGAAGATCCAGCTTCTCCTGTTCTCCGTTTATTGGGGAACCCCAAGCCTCCTTGGTTTTAAGGGCTGTCGCCTGTTTGTCTGAAGCTAGGCCACCCATCTGTCTGCAGAGCTAATACCTGCGTCCATAGATAACCTTCCAGAGATGCCCCTGCCTTGGTGTGTGTGTGCGCGCGTGCGCGTGTGCGCGTGCGCGTATGAGTGAGACGGTGCAGAGTGAGAGGGAAGAATAATCCACATTTGATGACTCAAATGTCAAAAAAAGAGAAGTTAAAGACATCAGGAAAAACGGTCTTTTTAACACTCCCGACACGACCTTGCTCAGTGAGGTGAGTTCACAGATTACTTTCCTCCTATTCACGTGTCCGGGAATCAAATACAGGCGAAATCTATCCCGGGGCACCAATGCCTCCTAAAAAGAAGCCCATCCTCCCGTTTCTTATTCTACAAGCGGGTGAAACCTAATCTTCAGGCGGCCTGTTCGCAAGGGAGGCACTGGGCGCTCGACCCTGAGCAGTTTTTCTTTTCTTTTCTTTCTCTTTTTCAGAAAGAAGTCCCACCCCGTCAAGGAAAAGTTACTTTCCAGCACGTGTAGAGTGGAACGTAGCCGATCATTGTCGTTTTCGCCCCTGTTCTCCTCGTGGTGTTCGATGACATTGTCTTAATCAACTGTGAGCCGCCTTGGGTCCCCTCTCTTTGGAGAAAGGCGGCATACAGAACCATTCTTTCTTATTCTTTTTTAGTGTACACCGCCCCGAGTTCCGTCTCGGAAGATGGGGCGGCATATAAATAAATAAATAAATAAATAAAACTCCACCAATAATCAAGGATCTGTTGACTGATCTTTTCCTAACAGTCATCTCTTAATTATGTTGATATTTAAAGCAAGGGATGTGTTGTAGATGGACACACAATGCACCTGTCCCTTAGGCCACCATTGGCTGGTTGGGTCAATGGAATCCGATCCTAAACCAGCCTCTTGGAGAGGAGGAGAGGACCACCCCCTTCTAAACCTCAGATGCTCAGGTACTCAAATATCGCTATACTAGACCTAAAGTCTTGTTTTTGATTAAATAAATTGTAATAGAGCTGTTGACAACTCCCCCCCAGCTTATATGTACCTAATAATAACTGCGTGAGGTGGAGTCAATTTTGACTTATTGTGGCCATTTTTAGGGTTTTCTAGGTAGAAAGGGGGCAAGGAGGCACAGTGGGGAATCGAACCCCCAGCTTCTAGCCCACTCACTGAGCCATCCATCCAGCACTCCCTAGAGATCCATCCGCAGGTGACTCTTTTGGTTCCTGGATGCCTTGCCTATCCATCCCCTCACACGCCAAATGTTAGGTAGGATTTAGTGACCTTTTAATGTTTTTATAGCCTACCGGTTTCCATGGGAAAGATACGAACTCGGGATGGCACCAGCAAACGCGCAACTTCGTCTGAACTGTGTCAGTTCGACCAGGAATTCTTAGGACTGAACTGTGACCTGGGTGGGCGTGATAGAGAGAGAGAGAGAGAGAGAGAGAGAGAGAGAGAGAGAGAGAGAGAGAGAGAGAGAGAAGAGGGTCAAGAGAAAATTTGTATTTAAGAAAGAGAGAGAAGGTACGGGGGTGAGTGAGAAGATGGCTAGAGAGTTGATTCACACGTGCTTTTTTCTGCACGAGTTCAGGCAGAACTGGATCGCCCGTTGATTGAGTCATCTTGTGATCCACAGCGAGCGTGAGTCCACGTTCAGACGTGTTAACACCACAGGGTAGGAGAGTCAAGTGGGGAAACGGGAATGCATTTGAACCATTCACACGTTCAACGGCTCATTTCCACGAGTAGCACGATCAGGTCCAGAGCAAACAGGGCTCCCACCTGAGCCGCGGGTATGAACCAGGTAGGAACTCCGTCCAGGGGAGCATCCCAGTCGGGATTTCATTTCTCACGTTGCAGATAAACTGTGGACTCCTTCAGCTGGCCCGGTGACCCTGAAGATGCCCCGGTCTTGTGGTGACCGGCCCAGTTATGGCGACCCCAGGTTTGTTTTTGGGGCGATTTAAAGTGACATTAGGAAACTCCATGAAATCTGCCCATGCTCAGGGGCAACACTGCCGAGCTCCGCTAATGAGGAGGAAAGCCCCCCCCCGCCTTGCCCGCTTCCAGCATCGTGTGAACTGAGGCACTGCGGAAGACGAAGAAGAGATTTTGAGGTGCTAAGAGCTAGATTCTGGTAATAGACTCGCAGGCTCAGTCGTGGTCTTGACTAAATCCAAGTTCTCATTATGAGTGGGAAGAAATACTGTACACCCACAGAGATCCCCAGCCTCCGTTTACGCCCGGCAAAGCCTGGAGAAAATGTTTGGATGGACTACATCGCCCAGAATCCCCGAGCCCAAAGCCGTGAAGCCTCTGACCAGGAGCATGCGGTCGTCTGAGCGTGTACAAAGCGCCCACGCTGGCCTGCCCACGGGGTGCTCCGGGACAGAGATGCTGGTCGCCCAAACCTTGCTCTGACACGAGAGAGGACGTGGGGAAACTAAGCAGGGCTGAACACCCGGGTAGGAAGCGTGCAAAGATGCGGGTCGTCCGCCGTCCCGATCCGAAGGGAGCCGTTTCTCTCGGCTTTTGGGGCTCCCCTTTTTCTCTTGGCGTTTGCACCCTGGTTGGAATCGACGGAGGGGGGGTGGAGGGTGCTTACTCACAAGGAAGCCCCGCCCGGGCAGGAGAGTGGCTTGCGCTAAATTGCTCTCAGCGGCCGGATCCTAA
The DNA here is from genome assembly GCA_029282475.1 of Phrynocephalus forsythii. Classification (NCBI taxonomy): domain Eukaryota; kingdom Metazoa; phylum Chordata; class Lepidosauria; order Squamata; family Agamidae; genus Phrynocephalus; species Phrynocephalus forsythii. The sequence continues at coordinate 5,334,005 of JAPFRF010000013.1, forward strand.
GCACGGTTGACTCAACGGGTGAGCCCCACGGTCTTCCGTTGGATTTGCACTCCGGAAAGCTCTGATGGAGAACGCACCGTTGACCACGGAGCGCTCCTTCGCTTTTTTAAAAAAAATTGCTTTTTTTGGGGGGGGGGAGGACTACATGTTCCATCATCCTCCACTTTGAGTGCGTTCCGGTCCGGAACTTCTCCAAGCTCTGAGGTGGGGAGCAAAAGGCAAGCCCTAGTAGGAGACCCACGCAGACAAACTCACACCCCCTTTCGCCCCCCCCGTTGCCCTCCCCCCTTTCCTCAACTGCCTGAAGCCCACCGCGGGCTCCCCCTCCTCCTCCTCTCCCTCTTCCGCGCCTCCTCCTCTCTTCGCCCGGCCTGTAAACGCCAGGGCAACCCCGCCAGGCTGGAGGGCTTCAGGTTCCTATCAAAGGGTTTATCAATCCTATTTTAGAAGCGCATTGATCTTTGCAGAGGATCTAATCCGAACTATGAAGTTCAATAACAACTCCATTACCTGCCCGGCTGCGATTGGCGCCTTGTAATGCCAAGATTAGTGGCAGGCGGTCCGGGCTGCCAACATTGATTGGCGCGGTGGAATCACTTGTTTAAGAAAAGGGCGAAGGAGGGAGGGAGGGGGGGAACAAAGGAAAAAAAAGGGGGGAGGGATACAGAAATAATAATAATAAAAAAACACACCCCGTGTTTGCCTGGTAATTGAACAAATTTTTTTACACCTGCTTTTCTCTTCACCTCTGCAACTACAGATCAAGTGATGCATTGTTTTGGATTCCTGCTTAAGGTTAGAAGGCAGGAACCAGATATGGGGTGAAGGGGAAAGATTTGAAGCTTGAATTATTATTATTATTATTATTATTATTATTATTATTATTATTATTATTATTATTATTATTATTATTATTATTATTATTATTGAAAATCCCAGAAATCACTGTGCCTGATATTAGCAGATAAAAGTTTTAACCAAAAACACTAAGTATCTGTAATAATAATAATAATAATAATAATAATAATAATAATAATAATAATAATAATAATAATAATAATAATAATAATAATTTTGTAATACAAATCACTAGTCAAAAACTTCCCAAGCATTTAGGACTATGTGATGTATCGGCAAATTATGCGAGATGATCCATCACATAGTCCTAAACACTTGGGAAACGTTTGACTAGTGATTTGTATTACAAAATCCAGCGTAGTTAGCTGTGTGGTTAATTAATAAATAATAATAATAATAATAATAATAATAATAATAATAATAATAATAATAATAATAATAATAATAATAATAATAATACATGTTTTGGTTAAAACTTGTATCTGCTATACAATAACAGTTTTAATCATTTGGATGGACTACGCCTGGTATTTTTAATAATAATAACTGAGACTTTGGTTGCAATAATAATAAGGAATAATAACTATAATAAACAACTACCAGGTGCAATCAACATTATGAAAACATAGACTGGCACACAGGTACAAGTTTTAATCAAAAACCCAAAGTATTTGTCAGCCTTTAGCACAGGGGGGACAGGGTTCCTAATATCACTAGTTTTGTTTGTTTGTGTGCAGCTCTGATGGTGTTGTTTCTGAAATCTGCCTAAAAACCTATTAAATAGGATTAAACCTATTTAATCCTATGTAAATATTATCCAATGGGGTTATATACTGTAGGACTCTTTGTTTGTTGCTGTATAAAACTAGTTTATACTACCATTCAGAGAAGACCCGAGCTGATTCCTGTTTTAATAAAACTGGGGTTTGCTTCAGCTGGTTTGCATCTCTTCCTAACCTCTTGCCAGAGAAAATCCACAAGGAAAATCCACAAGGTAACATCACTAGTCCCAATATTGTCATTTTTAAAAAGCTCTGCTCCTGCTGTTATGATGATTATGAAATGTTTTATGTTCCATGGATCAGATCTGCTGATGCAGTACAACCAAATTGGGACTAGGGAGTTAGTGCCAGGGATGAATTAGGGTAGGGTCATGCATTGCTTTGTGTGTGTGACAGAGACTGCAGGGCCATTTCAGACTTGTGAACTTCAACAACTGATGGTCACTTGATCCTGAAGTCAGGATCTGGGTCCCTCTGTCAAAGAACCTCTGTCCCCCCCTGTGGTGGAAAGAAAAATTCATCCCCCCCCAGCTTTCTTCAGAAGGATATTTATGTATTTACAGGCTCACGGGTTCATGAATTTAAACATGTATTTTTTTCATTCAGAGGAAGCCAGGAGAGATTGAGCGATACCCATGTGGACCTCCTTGATTCATCATGAAGGCCTAAAATAAAACATTGAGGGTTTTTCCCACTGGTTGTCTCTCTGTGTGATAAAAAATACAGCAACATTTGTTGATCTGATAAGTAGGTTTAGCTTGCATCTGTTATATAATACCAAAGATGGCATCTTGTATTTTTGAGTCGTCGTCATCATTGCCGTCATTCTCATCTTCATCTTCTTCATCATCCCCATCCCCATCCCCATCCCCATCCCCATCATCATTGTCATCACCATCACCACCATCACCACCACCACCACCACCACCACCACCACCACCACCACCACCACCACCACCACCACCACCACCATCATCATCATCATCATCATCATCATCATCATCATAATCATCATCATCTTGAACCTGCGGAGCAAGGAGGCACAGTGGAGAATCAAACCCCTGACCTCTCACCTAAACCACAGAACTAAGAGAGCTCCCAATGAAATGGACCGAGGAGTTATTAAGGTGCCATGACATTTTTATTGCTTTATTTCATTTTCTTATATACTTTAAAGAACGTTCGGTGGATTAGTCATTTGCCTTTTAATTGACGTGCCAATTAAGTGAGCGAACTGAAATTCATTTGCAGGTAGCACGCGTTCACCAAGGTTCCTTTTGGGGGTGGGGTGGGGGGAGACAAGGATTGGGTGGTTCAATGCTGTTATCATCCTTGAGAGAACCACTAGCGATCAGGATAGTTATGCCCTGGCCACGCCAGCAACACACATGGACTCGCATGCACACATGTGCACACAAAGTATTATACGAATGTGACCTTAGCTCTTACAATGCCACTTACAACAGTCCCCGCCAGTAATATTGTGGTCCACCCCATCTGGGTATTTGTGTAAAGTCCATGCATCTGTAAGGGGGTTGACTTCTGAACATTAGCAGAGCCAATCAGACTAATGGATAATCTTCTTATGGATGCTTTACATCCAAATCAAACTCTACAACATGTTAGGTGCCATCTTTCCATGAGATAGCTTTCTGTTCTCCTGTCTCTTCTGCTGTGTATCCCTAGATTCTCCCTGTACCTGCCCTAGATAGCTTTCTAGGATGGTAGAATAGGTTTAGAGGTTATGAGATGTTACCTGGATGTTCTTTCATGTCCTACATGTTTGGATTAGAGGCCTTTTGGTCTCTGCTTTTGCTCCTTCGTAAAGTGGAGGCTTATCAAGGCAATGCTCTCTGATTGACGTCCCGATTGTCTTAAACGGGGCCCAACCCTTGATAAACCCTGGTAGCTCCTGGGTTCTCCCCCCTCCCCAAATGTGTGCTTTGAAGACAATAAACAAGACTTGATTTGGAGCTTTGGTGATCAGTTTGTTTCTGAACATACTTCAAGGTTTTGACTTCAGAAGCCCTAAAGGGTTCAGGGATGGGGTATCCTTAAGATCACGTCTTCCTGCATAGCACACTGCCTGTAACTTCTAATCCTCAGTGAAGGCTGTGAAATACATTGCATCACCCTAACCCTCAATTAGTTTTATTTGTATGTTTAGATGTTGTCGTTGACTGTGTTCAACTTGACGTGACATTGCACCACGTGAGGAGACAGTAGGTCCTGTCTGTTTGAGACAGGTCCTTTTCTGTGATGGCAGCACCTCAAGATGGAACTCCCTTCTTTGTTAAGAGAGAGAGAGAAAGAGAGAAAGAGAGAGAGAGAAAGAGAGAAAGAGAGAGAGAGAGAGATTGCTACCCACTCAATTTTAATGCAGGTGGGCTATGGAAATTCAACCCAACAGGACCTGAATGCCAAATAAAGTTTGCATCACATTTTTGTTCTATTTTCACCTTATTATATAAAATGTTTTTTGTTTCTTTTCCAAGAAACAATGGGGATATTTTATAGAGGTTTATTTATAATCTTACAGTCAGATGCCTGGTAGGGGGGAGGGTGTAATGCAGAAAGGTATAGAGATATAGCCATCAATAGCTAGAGTTGTATTTCTAGATGTGCCTGTTTTTCTACCTGTACACCTTAATGATGCAAACTATAGATGGGAACACACCACCAGAATGGCAGAGTGTTCTGATTCGTGGTTCGTCAAGGTTGACGAACCACGCATTTCTGCACCCTGAATTGACAAACAGACAAATCGGACTACCACCATTTTTTTTTAAAAAAAATCTTCATTGCCCTGTGGGCTGGCCAGGGAAAATTTGTGTATATCCCCGCCTACCAACTGATAAATGGTACATGTGCAGACTGCCACCAGAGTAAGCTATTCCATCAGCCTAGCCTCCATATGAAGGGATGAATATAAAAGGTTAATATTCATAACTTCGTATTCATCTGAGTCTCTCAACTTGACAAATACCAAGTGACAAATATTAGAGGAATCAGTAATTCTGATGAATATCTCAATTTCTTTTTTATTTGTCTCCATCTCTAATGCAAACATGTATGCGTGCATATAAATATGGGTACTTACATACAAGCATGTGCACATATATGTACCGACATCCACACATATCTATGTTTACATATATTTACAACACACTTATAAGAGTGATAAAATACTAGAGGATGTAAGCAGAACATTGCTTTCCACCTTCTATTAAAGTCAAAACATTTTATTTAAGTACTTCTGTTTGCTACTCAAGTCTGTAAATTCAAATAGTACACTGTATTTTAGTGATGAGCTGCATCCTTTAAATGTAAAACTTTGATCAATGTGCCTTTTAATTTTTGTTATCTGTTTAAATGCATATAAAGCATATACACATTGGAGTGCACATATATCTTTATCTATATGGTTACATGTTTATCTTCTGCCCCATCTCTTTGAATGTGTTACTTTTCTTTACCGTTTTTAGTGTGATATTTGCCTGGCCCTTTTAAGTATTTTGATGCCTGTTCTTTTTACCTCTAAACACTCTTTTTTAACGGTTGTAAGATGCCTCATGTCCTTTTAAAAGAGAAAGGCAAGGGTAATTTTTTTAAACCAAACAGATAAATAGAATATAAATAAAACATTTCATTGCTATGTATTTGTATTGTATTGCTGATGGTGATTGTCTATCCAAGGTAGGGAGTGGCCACTAAGGTGGGGATATAAAAATTAAATGAATGAATGAATGAATGAATGCATAAATAAATAAATGACTAAAATAAATAAATAAATGGATGAATGGATAGAATAATAAAACCCCTCTCTCTCTCTCTCTCTGTACACACACACATGCTTGGTTTATATCATTGCACAGGTAACACGCTTGTGTACAGTAAATAAAATTATTTTTGCATTGATGTCAGCTTTTCCAAGTGGTTTGCTTCTCTTAATCCATCCTTACCCCATCCAAACCACCAGCCTACAAACCACGGCCCTTTTCTCTCCCTGCTCCCCTGCTTTTTTTTTTCTACCCGCAGAAAAACGGCCCCTTTGCAACCCACAAAATGGATGGTTTCACAGCCAGTTACCCTTAAGTAATAGATACATTGGGCCCAGCCTAGCAGAAGAGACAGCTCATTCATTTCTCTCTCTCTTTCTCTCTCTCCTTCTTCGAGTGCCAGATTATCCAGGTTAAATAAATGAAACAGACTGTTTTGCTCAGCCATCACAAAGCCAACCGAGAAATGGATGAACCCATTTTCCTTAACGCATAACATGAATGTTATACGCGCTCTTCCCCCCATGGAAGGGTTACAGGTTAATGAAATCCTCATTTTGCCCAGGCGTTTGTTTTGTGTGTGTGTATTTTTTTCTCCCCCTGCAAAGTTCTGATAAGTAGCTAACCAACGAAGCTTGTAATTATAATCTTACAGAAACCGGCCCGATCTGTATATAAATCTCACCATCCAATTACAAGATGTAATAATTTTGCACTCAAGCTAGTAATGAGGTCTAATACTCGTGCACGTGGTTATCCCCTCTGGATGCTGGCTTGATCAGATGTTGCCTTTGTAATTAGACTGGCAGAAAATCATTATTTCATGTTCAAATAGAAAATGAGGTTGGTGGGAAGTTAATTTCTCTACGCTCTGCGAAGCGTAGACAAGAATTTAATGATTTAATTACAGTTGTAAGCTCTTTGCATGAGACTTAAATGGAGCTGAGAAATTCGTCCTCCGCCTCCCCCCCCCATCTACCCCCCCCCACTCTCCAAACCCTTCATTGTGCCATATGAGGGGGACTCTGAGCATATCAAAAGCTCTTTGGACATGATTTTCAAATGCTCGCTTTTGATTTCGGGGTAAAAAGAGGCAAAGTAGCATTACGGCCCACTCCAATGCAGAGCCTTGTGATGTGAATTCTCAAAGGCCGCTGCGACAGAAATAAATAAAAAGGAACACTTGTTAAGAAAGGGAGAAGGAAAGAAAGAAATCTCCCCCTTCCTTTGCTATAAATATAAATATAAGCATAAACATTGTCTTCAGAAGCTTTCCACTCTCCCTGTGTCTGAATTTAAAGAGATCCCCATACTGCGTATATTTATCTCAAATGAGACTCTAAAAAGTTTTGATCTGTTGGTACTTGTAAGGGAGGGGGCATCCTTTTTTTTGTTTAAAGTCCATTACCAGATACTGGAATTTGAGATGAAAAAAATGCCCCTGTTTTCCATGGCTCCCAATTTTGCATTTTGGTATGCTGGCTTCGAAGTGGCGGAAGTGTCACATGTTTTGATAGTTGAAACTTGAAAGCCTTCGAGAATACATTGTCACATGTTGAGTTGCGAAAGGAACCAGCAAAATGCCTCTCTTTAAAATAACCGCAGCCTAACCTGGCAGATTCAGCTTTCCAGATTTGGTATCATGTCCCCCCCCCAAGATTTTACACCACGATTCCCCCTCCCCCACCCCAGATTTTGCACCACATTTTTTTCATCCCCCAAAATCAAAGCTCAAGCCCACATTTATGGTTTTGTTTCCTCTGGTTGAGATCCAATCATAATGATGGTAGAGTATCCATGGTAATAGCAATTAAGGCTGAGACGGGGAATATCCATTCTGAGTGTTTGGTTCGTGTTTGATAGACACACACACACACACACACACTGAACCATTTGCTTGGGCAGGCTTTTGATGCTAGTTTTCCCATCCGATCAGAGATGCAAAAGGAACGATGAATCCTCATTTATTTTATGGAATCAAATCACACCTAACGTTGTCACCCAGCTGCCGGCCATGCCCTCCCCCTCCCATCCGATTCCTTATCCCAGGCTGGGGGATCCATCATGTCACATCCTATGACAGTCAGATAATCATATCTCGCCCTGGATAAGATGCATGGATTCTAAAAATGTCAGTCAAAATGACTGATTTGTTTATTTATTTATTTAGCATTCTGAGAACCTCCTCTTTAATATTTTCACCTGCCTGCGTGTTTTTTTTTTTTAAATAAACATTCTAGGCTCCAGTCTTTTTATGCCACTTTGGAGGGGGTGGTGGTGGAAGATGAATATGTTGGCTTATTGGACAGTAAAAGGCCAATCTCTGGTGGTGACACAATTGGACAGTCATTATTCAGCAGTTTCTTCATGCATATTTAGAGGATGGTAATGAGGAGCTTTGCATTGTTGCATGGGAATGATCAATTCCCTGCAGTGTTGATGGGGAGGAAGGGAAACATACGAGATAGCTAAGTGTCCAGTCGCAGATGAGTTTTTTAGATTATGTGCTTGAGCCAGCCAGGCGAAACCTCATTGTCCCTTTTATTTATTTATTTATTTATTTATTTATTTATTTATTTATTTAAAGGCTTCTGAATTTGACCGCCATCATAGGAGCCCAGTTCCTCTTGCCATTATTCAAAAACCTCATTGGCAGACGTCGGTCATCGCCTCATGATAGACTTGACTGAATTCAGAGAACATTCAATTTCTCCTTTATGAGTTACTGCCAGGGATGAATGTTGATTATTTTGGCAGCTTGGCAGTTACTTAGGGTGGAAGCATGTCGCGTGTACGTGAAGTGTAAAAGAGAGACTGCCGGACCACTTAACACTTCCGTGGTCCCAGAAGTCTGTCCCACTTATAATGGGAAGGAAAACCCTCTCTTTTGTTAGATTTCTAGAGAAGGATATTTATTTATTTCCAGGCGCACTTCTTTATGCATTGAAGCATTTCAGAATCAGAATCAGAATCAGAATACTTTTATTGGCCAAGTGTGGTTGGACACACCTAGAATTTGTTTTGTTAAAATATGCTCTCTATATAAAAGGAAATATAAGAATCAGAGAGTCAACAATAAAAACACAGTACAACAATACAATATAACCTATTATTTAAAAAGGAAAAAGAGAAGTAATTAATTATTCAACAGTTTGATAGCACTTGGAAAGAAACTAACTTTATATCTAGTTGTCCTAGTGAGCAATGCCCTAAATGAGGGTAACATTGAAACAGGTTATGTCCAGGATGTGTGGAATCTGTATTTTTTCATTCAGAGTAAGTTTATTTATTTATTTATTTATTTATTTATTTATTTATTTATTTATTAAATTTATATACTGCTCCATCTAGCTACATGGCTACTCTGGGCGGTTTACAAACTGAACAGAAATCAAAACCATAAACAGTAAAATACAATATAATAGATATTATTATTCAAATAAGATGCCAGAGTACAAAAAAACAATAATTAGGAAAGAAAAAGCTGCTTCCTAAATCTTTTGCTCCCTCAAGGACCATCCAGTGCACACTTATTTTCACTGCTGCAGCACGCTGGGTTGATACCTTCATTGAACTGTCCACCAGGACACCGAGGTCCCTTTCCTGGTTTGTTGCACAGAGCTCAGACCCTATCAGTTTATAAATGTAATTATTTTTTGCCCCAACATGCATCACTCTGCACTTACTAATGTTAAAGCTCATTTGCCACTGGTTTGCCCCTCCCAGTGTCAAGAGATCTCTCTGGCGCTCCTCACAATCTCTGTTTTTACTACCCTGTATAAATTTAGTGTTGTCAGCAAATTTGGCTATTTACTCCTACTTCTAGATCATTCATGAAGAGGTTGAAAAGCAGGGGTCCTAGTACTGAAACTAGTTTGATGGCTCAGAGAAGATTGGTGTGTGTGTGTGTGTGTGTGGGGGGGGATAATCATTCCATTGGATAGCTTGGTGGTTTTCGTCTCTGGCTGAGGTTGGCTTTCGAATCTGCACTGTGCTTCCTGTGAATACAGCCACCCTGTGTGGACTTGGGCAACCTACCTTGTCCCAGGGTGCCTCCAGAAGAAGGGAATGATAAACCACTTCTGAGTCCTTGGGAATATCAACATGTTTTTGAGTTTCGCAAGAACCACTTGCAGGAAGATAAGAGTCTGAATTCAACATGGCTGCCTTTTTGCACCCCACTTGTGGCATACGGGTATAGAGACAGCCACGAACCTTAGAACTTCAGCTCTGGAAGGAGCTCCATGGATCACTGAGACCAGCCCCTGTTAAGGAGATACAGCGGGGAATCGAGACCAAAACTACATCACCCTAAGTGTCTGCAATGACCATTGGCCGTGTGGTGTTACCCCAAACTGAATCTTGCATTATTATTATTATTATTATTATTATTATTATTATTATTATTATTATTATTATTATTATTATTATTATTATTATTATTATATTTCTAGACCGCCCATCTTCCGAACGGAACTCTGGGTGGTTTACAATTAAAACGATACAACAAAGACAACAGAGAAGAAAAATATAAAGGGGAGAGGTACTACTAATAAAAAAGAAAATAATAAGGAGGGACAATTCTCTCCACGAAGGATGGTGCGGGTGGGGAAAAGAAAAGAAAAGAAAAGAAAAGAAAAGAAAAGAAAAAGGTCACCATATGCCTCTTTAAAAAGGTAGGTTTTCAGGGCCTTTTTAAAGGCGGGCAGGGACTGTGCGTGGCGCAGCTCACTGGGTAGATGATTCCAGAATGCGGGGCCCACCACAGAGAAGGCGCTGTTCCGCGTGAGCGATTTCCGCGCCTCCCTGGGTGTGGCCACCCTAAGTGAGCACGCCTGCGCCATTCTCGTGGGCCTGACCCCAGTTGACCTTTGGGAGATACGCTCAAACAGGTACTCTGGTCCCAAGCCGTGTTCTGCATGGGATACTGGTGCAACCAAATCGGCAATAGAGGGATGCAGACAAAGCTGAGCCATCCAAATTGCCTCAAACCATCACCCCCCCGCCACCAAAAAAAAGAGAAAGATACACTTTCTGACTTTGTTTCTAGGTTGTCTCCACATCAGGACCTCTGTTGGTGATTAGTATAATCTATAATCCCTTGTTTATTAATGACTGCGATCTGTAAAATATTGAGAGAGCCAAGTCCTCTCGGGTTTCTGAGCAGCTGTTCCAAACAGTCGGGCGCACTTTGGAGCTTTTGCGGCGATAGACCGGAGATTAATCTTCTATTTTTGTTTGTACCTTTGCCTGGCATCCATATTAAGATTCTGAAAGAGAGACAATGTAGGTGTTCTTGATAGACTCTCTTGTTTGGCAGTCTTATTGCAGGGGGATGTTGGGAGTGGTGGTGAAGAAAGAATGCGGCATTTCAATTGTCAAGCGTGAAAAGTTTGTTTTGATTCCACCAAGAAGTCATTCTGGTGGCGTATATAATCAATGTCTATGATTCTCATAAGTATAATCTACATAGGTGTATGACTCTTAGTCATCCAGGTGGGGTTATTTGAAAGTTAAGTCATTGCAACTGGACTTCCTTTCTTGAGAGATCGAAATGTTTTTCTACCCAGCCAAGCAGTTTTGTCAGTCTGAGGAAAGGACCCAACACCAAAACACAAGAGGTTTTTGCTGCCTTTGCCATAGATAATATATGTACAGTGGTACCCTGACTTAAAAGCAGCCCAATTTAAGAGCAATTCGACTTAAGAGCGGAAAACTGTTGGCGTTTTCATTGCCACCTTGCAAATTTTAGATATGGTCTTCTCGACTTAACATTTTTTTTTCATTTTTATCATTTTTTTTTACTTATTTTTTCAATTTTTCAGATAGATACCCTGACCTTAAGAGTAGTTCGACTTAAGAGCATGCATTCGGAACAGATTAAATTCATAAATTGAGGTACCACTGTATATATTTATATATAAAACACAGTCAATGGCAGAGCAGGAAGAAGATCATGTAATATAGAAATAGATGCCAGACAAACTTGCTAATTTATCAAGGCTGGTTGAACACATATGGCTGCCTTGAGAGAGAGAGAGAGAGAGAGAGAGAGAGAGAGAGAGAGAGAGAGAGAGAGAGAGAGAGGAAGGCTCTTTCTCCAGCTGAAAATGTATAGCAGCCATGGCTGACCAAATGGCTCTGTCACTTGTTATATGTTCTGCTGACCTGGTAGCTCAGTGGTTTAGGTCTCTGGCTACAGAAGCAGAGGTCGGGAGTTTGGTTTCCTGCTGTGCCTCCTGGGAGTCGAGCCAGCCTGTGTGGCCGGGGGTGAGCTGCACCATCCCAGGGCACCCCGCGGAGCAAAAGAATGGCCAACTACTTCTGAGTATTCTTAGAAAGACTCAGAAAGGCTTGCCATAAATCAGAATGGCCTTGGCAGCACATCATCATCATCATCATCATCATCATCATCATCATCATCATCATCATCATCATCATCATCATCATCATCATATAAACTTAAGGTAAGATGAGGGTGTGGTGGCATGTGCGGGGGGAACCTTTACCTTTTACCAATGGAGGTAAGAGCAATTAACAGCTGTTCAATGGCCAGGCTATTTCTCATCCCCACTCTCAAAGTGGGTATGGGTTTCTAGAAACAGAGGGTGCGGTGGCATCCATGTCTTTACTCTAGGCATATCAGGAGACAGAGATCTTGTCTCGTGTGCTCCTGGACACATTTGGTGGGGCCACTGTGAGATACAGGAAAGTGGACTAGATGGGCCTTTGGCCTGATCCAGCATCATGGCTCTTCTGATGATCTTAGGTTCTTATGTACTCCTCGTTTGCTGCCTTTGCCATAGATATGCTTTGATCCAATCCAGCCTGGCCAGCCTGGGTGTGTCTCATAAAATAAATAAATAAATAAATAAATAAATAAATAAATAAATAAATAAATAAATAAATAAATAAATAAATAAATAAATAAGCAAGCCAGCCCTAATAACATTCACATTTCCCGTGGAAGAATGATTAACTTATTTTCTGTTGCCCGGTGTGAAACCTAGAATTTTTGACAATACGTCGGATGCCTGGTGTAAAAATCCCGTTTTAATCAGGGATGACAGTTTGACATCCCTCCAGCTGCTCAGACGCACCAGACAGTCAACTATCACAGTGGGCCGTGGATTGGCATGCTGGGAGATGTGCGAGCTTTAACATCTTTCCACTCATTGGTTTGCCATGGTTCTTCTGAATGAATGAATGGAGGAGGAGGAGGAGGAGGGGGGATCAGGAGAGCAAGGGAATAAAGGAGGAGGAGAAGCAGCAGCTCTTTCCGGGTTCCATACCAGCTTGTACCATCTGTGTATTTCAGCCCCGTCTCCCGATAAAAGCCAACACGTCGCTATGAAACTGTATCCAGATGTTTAATCTTAATATTATCATTCATAGCAGCCGGAGATGATTTATACAGTGGCCCTGCCCTCTCGGAACCTCTTGTGGCTTCTCATGCAATAAATAGCAATTAAAACCCACTTTAAAATGCCTCAGCAGCCTGAGGAGAAGGCTATCTATTTAAACGAGGGCAGAGAGGTAACGTTTGAGAACAGATGAGAGGCAAACACATGGAAAATAAGGGACATTTCCAGAAGGAGCAAGAGAGAGGGGAGAGAGGAACAAGTGAATGGGGGAAAGTATTGAAGTCCTTGACAAGTTTGGTGGTGGTGATGACCGACCACAGTGAACTAGGCACACGGTTGGTTTCCTTTACATGTAGGCTCAAAAGTAGGCCCCACTGCGTTCTAGAGGCCAGGACTGCCTCATCTCTGTTGTCCTTCCGGAAACAGGCAAAGACCTTTCTCTTCAGGCAAGCCTTCCCTGAATGATGGACTACCATGTGTATTTTATATGAATCTTTGGGTTCACATAGACTTTGTGTTTATGACTACTTATAACCATGTTGCTTTAATGTAATATTTGTCTATTAATGCTGTAAGATGTCCCTCAATTCCTTTTTCTCAAATACTTGAACATGTCTTTATTGTACTGGACTGTGTATTGTCCCTCATTACTGTAAGCTGCCTTGGGTCCTTTTCTAAGGAGAAAGGCGGGGTAAAAATACTCTAAAATAAATAAATAATAAATAAATAAAATCTTCTGTTGGACTTAATTCTAGGTAAGGGTGTAGGTTACAGAGCCAGCATGGCCTAGTGGATAGATGAAGACCCGAGCGTTATGGGTTCAAATCCCCACTTGGCCATGGAAATTCCTTTAATGGGTGGCTGTAATGAATTTGAACATCTCATGTACCTCAAGAAAACTATAGGGGCACCATAAGTTGGAAGCAACTTGGCTCTGTGCGGCAAGCAGAAGAAGGGTATTTGGAAATGCTGTTGTCCAACTGACATCGCACTTCCCAAGTTTGATGCTTGCTAAGGTGGTTCAGGCGAGCAAATGGAAGTGCTCACCTTGGGGTGGTATATCCCTTAGGGGAGGAGGAAAATGTTGGAAGAAAGAAAGGTGACTAAGGCTGTTACTGCACGTCCATCTTGTCCCTGTTCCTGGACCCGCTGTGGAATGGTTCGAAGAAACGTAACCACACGTCCATTGAGGGTCATGACGAGTTCGTCGTGACCACGCCCCTGAACTGTGCTCCAAGCGGGTTGAGAGATTCCCCTCCCTGGCCTCGGGAATCTTTTCACCCCGCCTCTCATACCGGTTTGAGAGGCCATGTGGTTACTCTCCTCCCGATACGAGATCAATGGCACAAGAACCCATCTAGTGGCAGAACAAGGAAAAGGCCCTATCACAAGCATGTCCTATGGAGGTTTCAATGCAATGAATAAATTTGTCTAAAAACTGTCAGGCATTGAGCGCGCCACGAGTGTCTGATGGCTAGTTTTCGAAGAATCGAAACATCTGTTATAGGGTGCAGGGAGGTTACGGACAAAGGAGAACAAGGATGCGGAAAAACACAGCTCAAACCAGTATGAGGACGTGCGGATACAGTTCTGACGGTTGCATTCATCACACCCGTGAGTACACAGAAGCAGGGACAGAACCGGTTGGAGACCACGTGACCGCGACCGATTTCAACACGGAGTGAACTATATACCGGGACAAGAAAGGACGTGAAGTAACCCCCTAAGTGTCCAGCTCCGTAGCACCTAAGATGGTCCGCTGCCTTTTGCCTGGTGGAACACCCGCCTCCATCACAAGCCACTCTGATGGCCATGCTAGCAATGAGATGGGAGAGAGAAAGAGAGAGAAGCCACCAGCCCTGCAGGTCGATGAAACTGGTTTGAATCGAGCTTGATGAGGTGACGTAAAATGAAGTCAAGACTTGGGTTCCTCCAACCATCTCAGGAGGAAGACGCAGCCATTCCCCAGACAACCCATGTAAGGCTTAGCTTTGGAAACTCTGTAGAGATTTCTACTAATGGGCTGTCCCAATGGGCAGCATTAGTAAGTTGATTAGGCCGGTGGGCTACTCAATCCTCTAAAGGAGAGTGCCACTCATCATAAAGTTTCAATGCCGAGTGACGAACCTGTGTAATTTGCTCCGAAAACCAGAGGAAAATTGAATATTCTTATGACAGAAGAGGGATTATGTCCACATTCATCATCCCATATAGAAAATTCCCAGTGGGATAACGAAAACAGAGTCTGCTTTGTGGGGAGAAAAGGGAACAGAAAACATGGAGGAAAAATTGACTTGATCAATTTTGCATAAATGATCCCTACGTAATGTTTATGACACCGTTCAAGCGGGCCAAGGGCTTCATGTGACCTTAATCTCAATTGACCTTTAGGTGGTTTTCCAAAGGAAAGCCTATAGATCCTTATCCCCATGTTACAGATGGAGTCACTGAGGCTAAGACCGAGATGCTTGCCAGAGAGCTTACTTAGAGTTTGAGCAGCTGAATTTTGGATTCAAGTCTTCCAAGCTCTTACTGTTCAGTGAGTGGAGGACACATAGCTGTCCTTAAGTTACAGGAAGCCAAGCTTTGGTTGAATACCAGGAAACACTTCCTAACTCTTAGAGCAGGACAAAAATGGAACCAATTACAGCAACCCCCCGCCGATCGCGGGGGTTAGGGACCCACCTCACCTGCAATGCATGAAAATCTGCAATATGTGGAAGCGGGTGGGGTGGGGCTTGGGGGCAGGGGGGGCGATCGTGCGCCTGTCCAAGGCTTCTCAGAGGAGCGCAGGGGGGCGCGGAATGACCCAATCACCCCCACACCCTGTGGCTCCAAGGCTTCTCAGAGGAGCGCGGGGGGGGGGAAGCGCAGAGCGACCCGATTGCCCCCCGCTGCCCTCCGTGGCTCAGAGACTTCTCAGAAGAGCGTGGGAGCAGTGCGGAGTGACCCGATCACCCCTGCTGCCCCCCGTGCGGCTCCAAGGTGCAGGTACTGCAATCCCGCGCTGTAGTGGTACTGCAGTACCTGAACCGTGAAATGGCGGGGGGGGGGTGACTGTATGCTGTGAGACAAAATATCTTCACATAACTCATGCCAGGGACTGAATATTCCACATGCACTGGAGGGGCTTTGTAATTAGTTGTAGAACTTTAGATAACATAGATTTCTACATGTTACACTATAAGTTTGCAAGAATCTGTGGCAAAGCCCTTCTAATTCAATGCAAAACCCCCAAATCCTGCTGATGGTTTGCAATAGGAAATAAAGATATCTCCTGTCTATTATTTCATCTCCAGTACCTCATAGTTAGAGGTAGACAGTCTTTGAGGGTGGAGGTTCTGTGTAGCCATCAAGACTTGTAACTCCCATTATTCCTCTCCTCCAGGAATTTAACTAAAGCTTAGGAAGAAAAACCATAAAAAGTTACTTTCATAGGTGAGGCATGTACCATAAGGAAGTTTTCCATGAAGAGATGCCCCTCAATTTAATTCAGAATGGACAATTTCCAAAGGTATGGCAGTTAATTTTGTGTTCATAAAACTCATCGTGGATGTTATAACTGCGAAGAAACAACACTGTGGCTGAAAGTCTTTGTTAATAGGTTGGAAGGTAAAACGAGGTGCAGGAGTATCCTGCCTCTTGTTTTAAGGGTGAAATAGCATTCCTGGCAGGTTCAAAGAGTAGAAATGTATATTTTGAGAGAGATTGGGCTCCCCCCCCCAGGTGCATTTGAAAAGGGCTAGGATTTGGCCTAGAATGAAATAAAAGGGATTTAAACAAAATAAATACTGAAATCAGTTGGTGCCTCCAAGTGATCTGCAAAAACAATTTGGTTGGGATTTCGTTTAATATTGATTGAGTTCTTATCCTCGCTCTGCGCTCCAAATTGCTTAGAAGAAACAAACCCACGGATCGCGAATGCCTTTGAAACCACGGGTCCCATTTTATTCTGGAATAAGAATGCAGAACTGTTGGAATTAAGCCAACAACAAAAAATAACAACAGCTAGTCCATCTCTTTTAAAACACCATAAGCCGAAGGCGGGTGAAAGTTAAAACCCTTGTCTGCGAGTATTAGAAAAAGGCTTTGTCAAGGTTGCAGTTTTTAACAGGTCATTGATTTCATCTTGCGGAGATGATCTATGAAGAATATATATAACCTTTTATGGCACATTATGGCAAATGAAAACAAACTGGATACCCTTGGGTTAGTTAAGAATTCCATTCTAATGAGGATGTAGGGTTGCAACGCAAGGGCCATAATTTATCCAGTGCACGGGACTAGCGATGCTCATCCTTTAATGTGCTTGTTTGTCATCCTGGTGTACACACCGGCAGGGATGTGAAAGCACCAATCAATACATTATTGCAATTTCGGAGCATCGATGGGGTGCGCAGGCTCCTTTGCCGGCTGCTCCACCACCCTTGCAAAGCTTTGCGCCTGAGCATACATCAAAGCCGGTGCCTCGCCAGAATGAATGTTTCTGCAAGGCCCATTTTATCTGCATCTCCCGCACTTATCATTCCATTAGCAAGCCGGCCACAAGCCCCTTCCTGACATTCAGCCCTGAGGATTCAGATAGTCAGATGACACACTTTATTAAGGCTCAGCTGCAGAGAGTTGGGAAGCATTTGTTCAGAGGTCTGACAATCATTAGGGAGATGCAAATAAATAATCGAGATACTGTTATGGACATCAAGGAGTTCACCCAGTGCCATTTTTACAGTGTATGCACGGTTGATTCAAGTGGTGACGTTTTCATGGGGATTTATACACAGATACAGTGGACCCTGTTGCCTAGATGCCCTAAGCACATCTGACCTTGCCTCATTTTGGAAGCTAAGCAGGGTCGTCCCTGGTTAGTACTTGGATGGGAGACCACCAGGGAATACCAGGTGCTGTAGGTGCCGGGAGTAGGAACTGGCAAGCCACTCCAGTATTCCTGCTAAGAAAGCTCCATGGACATAGAGTCATGAAGAGTCAGTCATGACTGTAACGACGCAACACACACACACACACACACAGTGGACCCACATATAACAAACTGTTTGTATAACACAAAATCTGTACAAAATAAAAAATTCGGGATATAGGGGAAATTTGCTGAACAGAATCATCTATGGGGTGAATCCGTACAACATAAAAATGGTCGTGATTATGGATTACTCTGTTTTCAGTGCATTCCTATGGGAAATTTGTATAAAGGAAAATTTTCTAAACAAAATTTCATTTGGAACGAATTAATTCCTTTATACAAGGTACCACTGTACATATGCAGTATTTAAATTTTGACAATCTCTTGAATGAACTATCTAACTACTGTATATATAACTATACTTTATCTATCTATCTATCTATCTATCTATCTATCTATCTATCTATCTATCTATCTATCTATCTATCTATCTATCTATCTATCTATCTATCTATCTATCTATCTATCATCTAATATATTATGTAAGTGTATCATATGTCACATGTCAAATATTATATAAGTGGAATAGCTGGCCTCCCTGGTATCTACTTTTTCTCTATATTATATAGCTAATATACCACTATATCATATCAAATATATTATATATTTTATAATACAGTGGTACCTCGAATTACGGTTGCTTCGACAACCAAATTATTCGACTTACGAATGGAAAACCGTTGGCATAGGGAAATTTTGACTTATGAATAAAAGGTCCATTTTGCTTGACTAACAATTTTTTTAAAATATATTTTTTTCCAAAAAATGCTTCTCCCAGGGTGTTGCATCTGGGTGATTTTAAAACACCTGTGCCATGCTTCCAGACCTCTGTGGGTTGCATGAGGCATGAAGTGAGATGTGTGATGGTTTAAAATATTGCTTCAGGTTGAGGCAATGTTGCTGTCCAGTGTGCATGTCTTTAAAGTGCAGATTATAAAGAGTTTTGCACAAAAAACCTGGTGTCTGTGTCTTTTTCCTAGCCTCCGGAACAAATCAATCCATTCCCAATGCATTCCTATGGGAAACCACTGTTCGACTTACAAATTGTTTGACTTAAGAAGATGCATTCAGAATGGATTAAAATTGTAAGTCGAGGTACCACTGTATTATGTATTGTATATATATTGTACTTATGGTCATTGTTCACCTAATGGCCTATTGAGACTATGGTCCACCTAACAAACCTATTCAGGCCATTGTTCATCTTATGAGCCTATTTCAGACCAGGGTGGCAAGAGGTCAAAGTGAACTATAATATGGAGGAATCGCAACTAGCTTTCCTCAGAATGATGAAGCTGTTTGGATGAGCAGCAAAACATTTCTATCTCTCAAGAAAAAGAAGTCCAGTTGACATGACTCAACTTCCAGATACACACTGCCTTCAAATTCCCAGGAAAGTGGCTGGCTGATGGGCCGATGAACACTGCTGGAAACCAAGGAGAGCATTTTTGAACCCTGCCCTGCTAGCAGAACAGAACACAAGCTGACACAATGATTCAGTAGAATAATGATCTACTGCATCAACCAGATGTTGTAATCTGGTTGCATTTCAGACGGTTGGGGTGGGGTGGGGGGTTGATTTTGCTGAGTGTTGCTGAGGGCATGTGAGAAGGATGGACTGGATGCATCTCCCTCTGCCTGTGTCGCTTCTGTTGTCGCCGTACCAAGTGAGTGTGAGCTAATCTGAACTGGCAACACTGGTACAGAGAAGCATCTGCAACTTTTCATGTCTGAACATCGCTAATATTCCTTTGTGCATATCTCATCTTGATGACCGAGGGAGGGTGCGCTGCAATCCGAGAGTTCCATAAATGCTCATAATTGCCACATTAAACTTCAGTTTATTATTTTCTCCCGGTGCAGGTAGGACAACGATATGAAAACCCAACTGCATTTACATACAAATTGAAGATTTTCTTCCTCCCCCCCCCCCCCATTCCTTATTATTAATCAGCTGGGTAACCAGAATCTAACGGCAACACTCCATCAGCCCCCTTAAATACAGTTGCTGACATTTTTACCACGCATTAGCATGATAGGGCAAGCAGAATATAATGTACCAATGATTGCTTTCCTATTGAAAGCACAAACAGTTTCATTTTTCCTGTCATCTCAAATAAGTGTTAAAGAGGGTTTGGAGATTATTGTGTACGTTCCGTATGCTAGGGGCTTCTAAACACTGATGGCCGCATTAAATAACCATTAGTGGCTCAGCTTAGATCATGGAGACATACCTCCTCTTCAGCATTTATTCTTTGATTTAAAGTGAAAGCCATCGGCAACGAGTTTCATAAAAGGCCTTGGCGTGGCAGGGCGGACTTACCCACCTAGCCTTTCTCCCTCCCCACCCCCGATCCCACTCACCCATCCTCCCCCTCCCCCTCCAATGCATTACAACAGTAATTTTATGACTGTTAAAAGATAACGGCCGTTAACAAGGCACTTAATTAAAATGTATAATAAATAGAAGGCCACAGCCTTATCTCCTCTCCTGAGTTCCCAGACTCAAATGCCCAAGCTGTTTCTGGGCTCGTTTACAGATTAATTGCTACCCCGCCTTTCTGGCTAGCTGGCAGTACCAGCATCTTCTCCAGCCAGAGAGTAAATGACCAGATAGGGAGTTTTATCAATCAAGATTCTTTCTCTCTCTCCCTCCCCCCTCCCTCCCTCCCCCCTTCCTTCCTTCCTTCCATCCATCCTTTCCCTCCCTCCCTCCCTCCCTTTCTTTCTTTCTTTCTTTCTTTCTTTCTTTCTTTCTTTCTTTCTTTCTTTCTTTCTTTCTTTCTTTCTTTCTTTCTTTCTTTCTTTCTTTCTTTCTTTTCCCTCCCTCCCTCCCTCCCTCCCTCCCCTTCCCTCCATTGCTTCTGTTCAACACTTTCTGGGGGTGGGATGGGCTGAGGGACAGAATTCAGAAGTGAAAGAAATCTATGACATCTGCATCTCAAGTTTTTGTGCTGTTTGGCGTTTTTGATAGAGAGATGGCCCCTCTTTGGCACTGCTTCATCTTTTCATACAATAACATCTTGGAAACAAAGCATGCCACTGTTCCCCAGGCTGAGATCCTCCATCATCTGTGCTGGGGAGAAGAATATAGAAGAAAACTAGCAGGTGTATCAGTTTATAGCTCACAGTTTCCTTCCTTCTTGCTTAATCCTCTGCTCGGTTGAGTCAACCAGCCTGCTTATCCCGGACAATGATGGACTGGAAGGCAGGATGCTGGAGGAAGAATGAAATAGCAACCTAAAAACTGGGGCAATAAAAGTACATACAAATCCCACAATCTGGTTTAGTACATTTAACACATCTGTTTCAAACTTTATTGGATGGTAATGTATTCTCAAAGGCTTTCACGGCTGGGATCTGATAGTTGTGGTGAGTTTTTTTGGCTGTTTGGCCGTGTTCTGGAAATTTTTCTTCCTGATATTTTGCCAGACTCTGTGGCCAGCATCTTCAGAGGGCAAGTAGCTCAGGCAACTAGGAGTTCTCTTTGTCCTGTTGTCATTTGCCTTTCACTTAGTGACAGGGCCAGCCCTACCATTAGGTGGGTTCAGGGTGTTAATTTTTGTTAATGTCTTTATATTTATACTGTATTTTTATACCTATATTGATTTATTTGTTTATAGTTTTTGTTTTTATCCCTTGTTTATGCTAATTTATTGTTGTTCACCGCCTTGAGTTGCTTTTGCTAGCAGGCAGCATACAAATCTTAAATAAAACTAAAAAAACTAAAACCCATGGAGGCATGTGAGGGGAGGTGGTAGCAAGATGGCAGAGGACAGAGCTATGTCAACAGCTGGATCCATGTCCCCAAGACTGCTAGGTGTCTTCAGGATAGCTCTGTGGCTTCAGTATCTCCTTGCAGAACCAGCGGTTGGGGGTTCAATCCCCCACTTTACCAGGGGCTTGAGTGTAGCTGTCACACCCCATGATGTGCCACCCAGTGAAAATGCTGCCTGAAACATTCTCCTTCCTTCTCTGCCCAGGTCTATCGGTACAACCAGGGCCAGCACGTCCATTAAGGCGAACTAGGCAGTTGCCTAAGGTGCCAAAATGGAGAGAGGGTGCTGGCCAGCCTGCCGCCCCTGCCCCCCACCGCTGGCCACCACTGTCCATCCCCCCCACCCGCCCGCCACCTGTTGCTGTCCTCCCGCCACCCACCGCGCCCATTGCCGCCCACCCTCTTTGCCCATCGCCGTCCGCCCCACGCGCCCGTCACTGTCCTCCACCATCCGTCCCCGCACCTGCCCCCGCCCCCGCCCCCGCTGCGGCCCTGAGTACAACCTTGATGGGGGCTTCACCAGTGTCACTTGGGATCTTGACACCATCTTCTAGACCCCTGTCAGTTCTTGCTTGCCCTGTCTTATAGATGTACTTTCTGTGTTTGAGACCTCTCGTTCCTTCGTAGTTCCTCTGTTGTCACACTGTCTGAAGAAGCAGTTTCTCTACCTGGGAGGGATTTGATGACTTCTTGTTTCTTCTCTTAGGTAGCAAAACTTCATGAAAGGAACCTTGCTACTTGCCGAACCCTTGCATAAACAAGGGATTAAAAACCAGCTACCCATTACTACAATTAACACACCCTTGCCGTGTTAACCATGGTAATGGGTAGTTGTGTAAGTGGGTGGTTTTCTGCTAACACTCCACACTGTTTTGTATGCAGACGTTATTATTACTTCTTAATTCATTGCATGACTTTTCATATGCTGAATGGAAGTGCTTGGTATACAATGTCTCTGCCTCCCCACCTTACTTGCCTAACCTTCTCTCTCTCTGTTTTCCTTTGTTTGGAGATAGGTGGGTTGATTCATCTTACCTGCTTGGCATGTAAAACAAAACTTTCTAATGCATCTGATTTCTCCCGCTGGCTGAGCCCAGGGGCTGGATTTCATTTGGCGTTCCGAACATGCGTGGAGTAGTAACTTGGAAAATGCACTATATTACATTCCGGCTTGGCTTCTGAATACATATGAAGCCCAAGCGCTCCACATAATTTGTGTAGCTCTTTCAGTGTCATTGCTGAGGTGAGCCTTCTTGGAATAATAATAATAATAATAATAATAATAATAATAATAATAATAATAATAATAATAATAATAATAATAATAATAATAATAATAATAAAGCTCTGTGATGGCACAGTTCATGTTCACACTTCTGAATCAAGGAAACTTTTCTCAAGGAAACTGGGATCAGAAAATGCATGTAAGGGAGCAAGCTTATGATGAACCCCAGTCCCGTAGGCAGGTTGGAAATTTATGCTAACAATGTCTGAGGCTGTTTGGATGAAACCTAAACAAGGTCCAGAAGCAAGTCGATCCTTTGGAGAATCCTGGTCCAAAATGCAAGGTTATGGGGCAGCCTCTCCCAGCCTGGTGCTATATAGATGTGCGGTATTACAGTTCCCATTATATCTCACCAGCACAACTCAGACTTGGGATCTTTTGGATCCATGCTGTAGTCACTGAGTGATGAACCTTTTACACTCAAGAAGATTCTAGTCCAGTGGTGGCAAACCTTTGGCACTCCATATGTTTTGGACCACAACTCCCAGAATTCTGAGCCTGGGTTGCCAATGACAAAGGACTGTGGGAGTTGTGGTCCAAAACATCTGGAGTGCTGAACATTTGCCACCACTGTTTCTACTCCCAGTTAAGGCTGATCCACTGACATCGAAAGGATAAGTGATGACTAAGAGGTCCCATTCATTTCTGATGTGCATCAGCTGCTGTTCAAAGACCTGTTGCCTCCAATACAGAAGATAGCATAAAGCCATTTAGAGTAGAACACATTTTTAAATATTAGCACAACTCCCCTGGTGGAATTCACCAGCGGAGCACTGGCTGCACATCAGCATCTTGTCCTGGGGAACCACAATAGTGTTCCCAACTTGTCAGCTTGTTGGCATTCCTTTGTTGCTCCATAACATCTAGCGTAGTTGTACCCAACCTTGGGTGCCCAGATGTTCTTGGACTACATCTCCCAGAAAGACTGACCAGGGCAGCTAGTGGCGACGATGACTCAAGACTGGGAAGTACTGCTCTAAAGAACCAGTCAAGGAGAGGGTTGGCATCTCCTCCTCCTACCTCCTCCTCCTAGTCTGTGAAACTCCCTTCCACAGGATGTGACAATGGCCTCTGGCCTGGATGCCTTCCAAAGGGGATTGGACAGATTCCTGGAGGAAAAGTCCATCACAGGTGACAAACCATGATGGAGATGTGTCATCTCCAGGTTTAAAACCGGGGTACTTCAAGGACCAGATGCAGGGGAGTGGCATCAGGAGACAGATGCTCCCAGATGCATCTGGTGGGGCCACTGTGAGATACAGGAAGCTGGACTAGATGGGCCTTTGGCCTAATCCAGCATGGCTCTTCTTATGTTCTTACCTTTACATAGCCCCAAACCCATGCCTGCCTCTCTTCATAGGGGTCTACTTTATGCTCTCAGGCTTTGGCCCTGAAAGTTGATGCTGCTGATTTCTCAAATCCCCAGCACCCTCTGTCTGAATCATCCCCCTGTACCAGGGATGGGGACACTTCGGAGTGTAAACATGGACCACTAGTCCATCTCCATCTAAGTTCACTTCCTCTATTCCTATCTGCATTTGCGATGTCAACTACTGAATGCAGACTCTCCAAACTCAAGCGGAGGGCTCAGAGCATTAACTGATTAATGGGAGCAATTAAGTGATTAATGACTTGATGACAGGCTAAAAATACAACTCTGATTAATCAAAGCTAGCCATCTCCGATGGCCTAGATCTCTCTGTTGCCATCTTCTTCCTCTCCTTTCATTTGGAAGGGGGAAAAAATCTAGACTCTAGTCTAGGTAGACTAGGAGTCATGAAGGCAGGTTGAAGTCAACCTGGTGAAGCTTTTATCTATACAGTATGAGATGTAGTGATGAGATCGCATTTGTATCTTATGAGAACTAGGAAATTCTTCCTGATGATTTGCCCCTAGTGATTGTGAAATTGCTTTCCAAACAACACCTGCTTTTGGTTGCTTCCTCACCTGCATTTTAATTAACTTACAAGTTAACAGGGATGCAACCCAAGGTGGGTGGGGCTCCATTTTCTTTCCAAGATCTGCCTTCCAGCAGTGGATGTGGCCTAGATCCAAAATGGGTGAAGAAGACAGGTCCAAAACAGGTAGACCCAGACTCAGGAATGAGTTAGGCTTCAAAGCAGGCTGAAGTGGTGAGAAAGTTAGGCGGCGGTCTATAAGCAATCTTTAGGTCTTCCCAACTTTATATATAAAATGTTTTAAAATGTATCATGTTTCTCTAAGGCTGGATATGTTCCTCCAAGGCAGGATGGCCAAGTGAGAGTGATAACCTCAAAAGAGAATTAATTAGAGAATTAATTAATTAATTAATTAATTAAGAAAATTATTTAAGAAAATTAATTAATTAATTAATTAATAAAATATATATATATGGATCAATGGCAGCTAATTTAATGGAATTTTTAACATGCAGTTTTGGGTGTCTTTATTTGGATTTCTTTTCATTTGCATTAGTGCTTAATCTCATTGTGAGGCACCCTGAGCCCCATGCGCTTACCACAGCCTTATCTTTTTCAAAAAGTAACAATAAGGACATCTTATTTTTCACCCAGTGAGAGGAGGGGAGAAATCCAGGTTGTTTCTGGGACCAATCACAAGGAGTTTTGTCTGACAAGGTAGCAGAGACAAATAGAGGATGGTGGAATGGGTGAATTATCTCATGGAAAGATCACTTGTGAAGGTTGGCTCCCAATAGCCAATCTTGCCTTGGCTTAAACGATTTATAAACTGGCAACATGATAGATGTGGCTTTAAATGGACAAATCACGCATGGCGGAGGTGTAACTTGGTGTCAGCAAGTAACTTGATCTCACTTCTCTTTGGGGAAGAATAACAATCGGGCAGTGCTTTGAGGTGCAATGAGTTTAGGAGTGGACTTCACAGCCCTTCTGCCTGCAATAAATCATGAGCAGAGAATTTGTTTTCCTTCTGAACATCTTTACATGTCCTTCTTCCACTTTCCGTTCCTCCCCTTGTGTCCACATGGGTGGATGCATTGCCTATTGATTTGTGCCACTGTTTCTTCATAAATCTATGCAGCTGGTCTCCCTCATGCCATATTTCCCATTAATATATTATCCCCAGGTGATATCACATACCGTGGAAAACATGTAACCATAAGTCTTCTCCAGATTGTGCATTATCTGCTTAGGTGCTCCAGAGAATTCCAACACTCAGAACATGCATGATGTGTAATGGCATAAAATGGACTGCTGTCTAACCTGGTTTATTTCAGAAATTGTACAGTTTTCATTGCTGTTCCAGACAACGTCTCAGAAACTCCATTCCACAAGATAAGACTTCTTCTTTTGTTTCCCTCTGATTTTGTCCTAAGTGGCCAGTGAGAAAAGATTTTGTGTCTACCTGCAATATGGAACTGGTATCTGAAGGTTGTGTACACAGGGAAAGTTTATAAAAATGAAGAAGAGTGGTTCTCATTCAAGAAATACATACCTTCTTGGTACCCAGGAGAAGTCTGGGTGGGTTCAAAGGTCTTTCATAACAATTCGTGATTCAGGTTTCCTTCTTGCTCCATTGTTGTGTCTTTCCTCACATTTGTTGGCTCTTATGGTCTGATCTGGAGGCCATTTTGGGACCTTGGAATGTATCCTGATTTGGTCCACAGCGATACAGCTGATGAAGAGAAACTTTTTCTGAACTTGGCTGTACCATATAGGAAATTCTGAGAGAAGACCAAAATGAAACTTCCTTATGTTCTTGTTTTTTCCCCTGAGCACTTATAAACAAAGTAGTATTGTAACTACATTTTGGGAAAAAAACAGTAGTGGTTTCTAGATGGAGCATTTATACCTTCATTTATTCCAGATTCTGTAATAAACATTTGTTTTGGATACATCCAGACAGTGTTTATCATATCTATCTTTGTACTGTTCCCTTCTATCCCAGGTTCTTCCACTTATTTTTACTCTTCCAACCCTCCCGATTTATTTCTTGTTCCATTTTGTCCTGAAGCTGAGCTGAAGGAGCAAGGATCAACACTGCACAGATAAACAGTAGAGATGGGCACAAATAAAAAAATGGTGTTTCGTTTGTCGTTTGTCATTTTGGGGGTCCATTTCAGTTCCTTTCCGTTTTTCGTGAATTTTTGCAAAAAAATTGTTTTCAATTTCGTTCGTTTCGTTACCATTTTGTTACCATTAATTTCAATATTTTGTGATTTTTTAGCACTTAAAGCAGTTCAATGTACTGCCGTAACGAAAACGAAACGGGCGACAAAATTTCTGGTGTTTCTGTTTGTTTCGTTTCATTTTGGAGACAAAATTCTTTTGTCGTTTCGTTATGTAACGAAATGAAAAAATGAAAATGGAAACGAAAAATTGTTCATTTCATGCCCATCTCTAATAAACAGACACTGGCTGTACTCAATAACAAAGGCCCAAGTACACATCCAGTCTCGCCTGATTTCGGAAGCTAAGCAGGGTCAGCCCTGGTTAGTACTTGAATGGGAGACCACCAGAGAACCAGGTGCTGTAGGCACCTGGAGTAGGAACTGGCAAGCCGCTCCAGTCTTCCAGCCAAGAAAACTCCATGGACATGGAGTCACAAAGATTTGGTCATGACTGTAATGATACAACAACAACAGTGCAAGTACAGCAGTGATGGAAAGAAGCACTGTGGTGCTAGACCAGAACATGCAAAAATGCAACAGCAGTGAATTCTAAGATCTTCTGCTGTCAAGCAACAGAAGTGGGAGAAGATGATACAAATGCTTCATCAGGAATAGCTTAGTATTCAGGACAGATAAAACCACACCGACCACTTAATTAACCAGTTCTATCACCAAAAACAATTACTAAATGTATGCATAGATCCCTAAGAGATATGAGAATACGGATGCTTGTTTTAAGATTGCAAATTTGCGTTGACTTTCAGATTCCTACCTCTTCCTTGATTCGGTAATGTTTGATAAATAATGTTAAATAAAATATTTAAAGTCCAAAAGTTTGAGGCAGATAAAATCTTTCTCTCTCTCTCTCTCAATCTCTCTTTCTCTCAATCTCTCTCTCTCTTTGTGTGCTAACACACACCCAGGACCCCTTTGGAGGAAGCCACATGGATCTCTTCTTAATATTCCGAGGCACAGAACAAGCTTGTTTAATTATATTCTCACTATCAGAGGTTTTGGAGTATTATGTGGATGGATGGGACGACTGAAAGTAATTATGTAGAATATTTACCATTCCTAACTAGGGCAATTATAATTGGAAAAATGCTAAAAATGGATCAGCATCGGATAATGTTCACTGGAGGGAACAGTGCCACATGGGGTATGGTATTTCCCCCTGGAAGTGCTTAGAGGTTGGATAGAATTGTTAATCAAGAGGCAGAGAGGAAGGGGTGGGAACTCGAAGGGTTCCTTCATGCTTCCACAAGCTGTAGAGATTATACAGTGGACCCTTGTGTAACAAACAGTTTGTATAACAAAAAATCTGTACAACATAAAAAATTCTGGAGATAGGGGAACCTGGTTGCCATCAAGCCGGTTGCCAGAGGAATCTTAAATGGGCAAACTCACCCAAACACCTAATCTGGCCTTTCCTCACTCTTATTGTTGGAAGGATGCATTCGTGAGTATTACATGAATAATAACTGTACGTGTAATTCACTTAAGCAAGGTAATTTTTATTACCTTTTATTAATGGTTTCATGTTAGAACTTTCAAGCCATAACAAGGCTACCTCTAATTATAAACAACTCTTTAGTTGTCGTATATTAACCACACTACTTTTTAGAGGGTGGAGTGTAATTTATTAAGCATTATGTTGCCTGAATACAAGCTGGCTTTGAGGAGGAGACTTAATTAGGAGGTTTGTGAAAGCACCTGTTGCTGGAGGCAAGAAAGACCAAATGCATCAAGGTTGCTCCCTAGAACTAGTCTCGGGGTGGGAGAAAGTCCTGGCTTTTTTTGACTCTCCCGTTGTGGATGCTGTACTAAAGATGATGACAGGATGAGCTTGGTTAAAGACCAAGACATGGAAGAAGGAAGCTGGAGGATAGTTTGATTGTCCACTATAGGAAACAAGGTGTTGACATGATTCCTTTTTTTTTTTTTTTTGCTGGATCAAGGAGGGTTCTTATTATTCCCATATTTCCATCAACAGATCTGGACCTTTGGCAGAAGCAAAGAAAGATATGAAGATAATATAAGACTGACTGACGTGGGAGCACTTGTGGTGTGTGCCACTGTACTCTGGAAATGGCTGTACATTCTCATTGGTGGCCAACTCTGTGTGATGCACCACAATTTGCTCATTCCCTTTGCATCAGTTGGGTTGATGGCTACAAACGCAGAAGGCCTGAGAGGGCAGTGGAGATTATAAAAAAGGTTGGCTTGCCAGAGCAGGTCAAGGCAGAACAACACATGTCTATAGGAGGAATTAATTATCCAACCTTCCCTCTTATGGGAGATGCAGTTCATTCTCCTGGCAGATGTATATGTCAAACCCTTTCTCTTCCTTGCTGTGCTTCTGAAGAGAAAAGTTCAGGGAAGAGAAAGGAGATAGACATATGCAAATATAACAGATACAGTGGACCCTCATATAACAAAAGGTTTGTATAACATAAAATCTGTACAACATAAAACATTCCGGAGATAGGGGAAATTTGCTTAACAGAATCGTCTATGGGGTGAATAGGTAAAACATAAAAATGGTCACGATTAGGGATTGCTCTGTTTTCAATGCATTCCTATGGGAAACTTGTATAAAGGAAAATTTACTTAACATAATTTCATTTGGAATGAATTAATTCCTTTATACAAGGTGCCACTGTATTAGTCCTGGAATTGTTGGTGCTGTTCTGTGTAACACCAACAATACCTGCAATTGCAATAGGAAAAAATGCAATGCATTTAAGTGCTTCAGGGGGCACATTATGCAATCAGTTGACATGGAAACGATGTGGCTGATGGTACGATCAAACAGTGCAGTCCTTGCGGCCAGGGCAGATTGCCCGGCACATTTATGCAAGTGTAACATGACAAGATGCCTTGAGAAAGAGGATTCTCCATAGATGGCCTGGAGACATGATATGTAGCTCCAGCTGATGTTCATACAGGTGCCAATTTCATTTGTGCATTTTGATATCTTTTTGAGGAATGGCTTTAACACATGTTCATCTGCCTTTTCTTCTTCTTTGTTTTTAGGGAGGGCCAGGTAGAGCTCTTAGGAATAGCTTTCTGGGTGGTGTTCCTACTTGCGGACTCCTGAAGAACTCCAGGTGAACCTAGAAGAACCTGATTCCCTGCTGGCTCTAAGGAATGGAACAGCTGGGTTCATTTCCATGAAATCCATTGCCTCCCACAGCCTCCAGGGCTCAGTCTTCATCCCACCTGGCACCTTTTCCCATGACAAGAGAAGGGAAGGCGGAGCCCGCAAGGATTGCAACATGTTTGGATGTGGCTGGCTTTTTCCTTTTGTGCCAAGTGCCAAGAGACATGAGTTGCGGTTATTACGAAACGGCTAAGAACGATCTGCTCTTACAAATTAGTCATTTTAAGAGCTTGCTCACTAATTAAATGGAGACATGTTGCAGCTTTTGGATCCAGACAGGAGGCCCTCCTCCTCCTCCTGATTCATAATGTGAGCAAGGCACACTGAGACCTAATAGTCTTCCACTCCTTTTTTTAAAAATAACTCCCACAGCATATTTTGAGCACATTTGTTATTTTTTAAAAGATGGAATGAACACGAGGTCCTGGCTTTTGAAAAGAGTGCTACGAAGGTGTGGTCACCTAGGACAGGCTGGGTGGCATTCACGAGCTCAAGGCGTGGCTACACTGTTGAAATGAATCGGGAGCTGGGTCAGGGGTTTTGAAGTTAGTCATGCGATTCTTGTGTCAGTGCGGGTTTCCTCTTAGGATCACTTTCATTCTGGTTGTAAGTGGTGTTGTAGATCTGTCAAAGGAGGCTATTCAGGCTTCAGAACTGTTGTGTTTATAAGCATATTGGCAGCTTGAAGCTACAGCTGCTGATTTTTTTTTTTGAGGGTGTGTGTGTCTCTCATCATACCCCAAAACGACGTTCTTCTGCAGTAATATTCTTTTTGTCCTCTTGTAGACAATTGCTTGCTGCTGTTATACATTGCTTTGTAAAAATTTCACTTGCTTTTTAAAAAATGTATTTGTTTTAATTTTTCCAATGTATTTCACAGGGGCATACTGCTAGATCTATGTGACAGACAGAAAATATATAACTCTCTGGACGGCAGGGTATCCTGCAGCCCCAAACCCATGATCCTGGCATCCAATACTCGTCAAACCCCAGAGACACAATTTATTCTGACATACCTGATCACACACACTAAAATAATTTTAAAAATCATGATCAGAAACTATTTAAAATAAACAATTGCCTGCTGTGTGCTTTTAAAAAAACAAACAAACTCATTTTCCTGCAAAAATATGTGTGCTTAGCTGTAAGCCGTGCAGATGGATATTTTAAGATCAATTTCAAGTGTGTATAATGGGATGAAGGAACAGGGGTATAACAATGTGTAGCCAATTCCTGAGTCAATTTTTTGGAAACTCGACAGTTTCATTGTCGCAATAAGATAATGATAAGGTTCTCCAGCAAACCAGAGCCTGCATGTTGTTTCAATCCATTGTGGTCCCTGAGAGGCAATAGGTGAATGCACTTGAGAATACATAGGTTGGGGACATAAAAAGATATATGATCCATAGGTTGGGTTCATAAAATAAAATATGATCCATGCAGATGATGTATATTTCTTACTGGAAGAAGTTGAAGCATGCTTTGAATGGATTTTAAAACAATGGTGTGATGCTGTTGGACACGTGGCAGACCAGTGTTTGGAATCCCTGTGAAAACAGTTTGAATTTTCCCTCTAGGTCCATGCCTTGTTGCAATCATAGGCAGCTGAAACCTGAAGGCAAAAGCCTACAGTCCTTACTTGCTTTGGTGTCAAGGCCTGAGGGACAACCGAACTAGCCCAGATGGCTGAGAACAGGCAGAACTGACCTTAAGCCAGAGTATTCTCCACCTGGAAAACCCCAGAAAGGGTTGCCAATAAGTCAAAAGTAATTTGATAGCACAGGACTACATATGGAGCCATTCTGAAGCCCTGCATGGGCTTCTGATTCAAGCTCGGGGGGGGGGGGATTGTGCATAGCCCAGAAATAAGTCTGCTTCTGCCATTTGGTAGGTGGTGGCTTCTTACGAGAACGGCTGGATAGCTCAATGGTTTAGGTTTCTGGCTGTGAAGCCAGAGGTTGGGAGTTTGATTCCCCACTGTCACTCTTCCACAGGGGCTGGGCTCAATGATTTATGGAATCCCATCTAGCCCTGTAGTTCTAAGCTGATTATTGTTAATATTAATATTTATTAATTAGCTTAACTCCCCACCCCTCCCCAGCCCATGCACACACGTGTACCTAAAGTAAGGGTGGAAAGAAAGTGAAGGAGCAAGTCAGGGAGGGAGATTGGTTCCTTCACAACTTTAGATTCATTCCTGCTAGGCTTTTCACAGCCTTCTGTGTTTGTTGTGACTTGCCTTCTAGTGGCAAAGGAGGGGTGTTTTGCATGCAGGAGCTTTGGGCTCTCTGTGTCAATCGAGGGAGAAATGCTGAGGTTATGTGGTGAAGTGCTAATTGGCATTAACACTCAAATGAGGAACTGCTGCTGACACGTTTTGAAATTAACACCCTGTGGACAGGCTGCTGACCCGTGTTAAACCAGTGCTTCCTCAAATTCTTTGAAATTAGGCTTTTAAGGTGGGAATGGAGGGCCATTTGGTCTGGGGAAGAACTGAATTTAATTGGCCGTGGAAGACAAGGGAGATCACCTAACTTTTTTTAAAAAAAGAAGCTGTTGTGGTTGGTGGCCCTACTGGAAGTGTTGGATTTTGGTTGAAGAAGGAGATAGGCATCCCTGGAAGATGTCAGATCTATACTGTCCACCTTCATATAACTTGAGAAGCAAACAGTTCAGAAAACCCAACAATTCCGCATCAGAACCAGACACTTCCACATTTCATTATTTGCAAGTACGGGCATATTAAAGGAGGCTTTTGATTTTCTTCATCTAAGCAACCATTTCTGCCAATGCTCCTTTTTTTCTTTTTCTTTTGCTTGAAGAACACCAGATTTGGCCAAAACTCCAAATGACGAACTGAACCATCCTGTCTCAGGACAAAACCAGAAATTATCCCCCCCCCCCACATTTCAGCAGAATTGCAACAAATCTCAGTCAAGATGGTGCCTGAGGTGATTTAGGTGCCTGTTGGATAGGCAATGCCAAGGTCCTCCTCATGACACTTTATCTTTTTAAACCATTGTTGGTCTGGGAAACTCTTCAAAGAAGGTGGTCCTCATGAATGAGGTGTGTCCTTCAAAAGGACCAGTGGTCTCCATGAAACAGAGACACGGTCACCTTCTGCCAGAGTTTATCTGGATGTGCCTCTTTCACTTTGGCTTCTGTTAGGGGCCGGTTCCTCCAAAAGACCGCCATGTTTGGCCTTACTGGTATGATAAAACAAGAGCTCCCAAAGAACGTGAAATCATAGGAAGCCAGAGGTAGATCTGAGGACACATTCCCTATTTCCTGTAGTAGTATCTTTTGCTAGAGAGAAATTGAGAGATAGATAGATAGATAGATAGATAGATAGATAGATAGATAGATAGATAGGCATGTTAGGGTGGATTCGGGTTTCTTCCCGTGTAGAAATCTGGTTGTTTTGGCGACGTTTCGACGAGGTCTCACTCGTCATCTTCAGGCTGGTGTTCTGGCTTCTTTCTTCTTGAAGCAAAGTGTGGTCTCAGTTGAAGTCCTTCTATAAATACTGCTGGGGGGGTGTGGTTTGCTTGCTCTGTTGCTGATTGTAGGTTCCTTTGTTCCTTTGTTCTTTTGTGATCTGCTGTGTGGCTGAGGCGATCGTTAAGGGATTAACTGCTGATGGCTGTTTAGATGGCTGTTTACATGCTGGTGGGTTAGATGGCTGGTAGGTTCTGGCAGTATCCTGGGCTTTGGTGGAGTGGGGTCCTGTGTCTTGTGAATTCATTTTGGTCTGGCTACGTGTCTGTGGTCTCCCAATGTTTTTTTGGGGTGTGTGAGTGTGCTCCATGTGGTGACTGGAGTTGCCGCAGTAGATGGTGCAGTCGTGGTTTTGTTATTGGATGGTGGTTTCGTTTCATCTGTGGGAAGGGTCTGGGTTTGTGTTTGGTGTGGATGGAAGGTGGTGGCATCTTGTGTCCTTTTGGACCTGGTGTCAGTCTTTGTGACAGAGGCTCGTCTGTTGACCAGGGCTAGTTTCAGATGTCAGGCAAGCGGGAGGTGTCATCTCGTTTATTCATGTTGTTTGGGTGTTTCTCTATTTCAATGGCTTCCATGATTATTCGACTGTTGAAGTGTTCAGTTTTGGAGATGAGTTTGGTTCTTTCAAAGTCAATTTCATGACCTGTTGTTTTTATGTGCTGGAAGAGAGAGGAAGATTTTCTTCTTTTTTGACTGCGTTCTTGTGTTCTGCGATTGCGCTTATTCTCCTGTTTGTTTGTCCGATGTATGTGGCTGGACAGACTTTGCATGGTATTTCGTAGACTCCTTGGTTTTCTAGCTCAATCTTGTCTTTGGGGTTTCTTAAGATGTTGGCTATTTTTGGTCGGTGCAAAAGGCTGTCTTGATATTGTGTTTGTGGAGAATTTTGCTGATTTTGTCTGTGGTGCCTTTGATGTAAGGGAGGAGGGCGGTGCCGTTGTTCTCTTCTGTTTCTTGGTTCTTGGGGGTGTTTCCTTTTGGATTAGTTTGGTGATGGTGTTTTTTTGGAATCCGTTCGCAATTAAAACATTCGAGAGTGTGTAATTCAGTTTTTAGGTGGTCTTTGTCAGCGAGGCGTTTGGTTCTGGAGATGAGGGTTTTTGCTACGGAGTTGATCTGTGCAGGGTGGTGGTGTGATTGTGCATTTAAGTAGCGGTTTGTATTGTATGTGTTTTTCTGGTAGATGGTATGTCCTAAGGAGCCGTCGGGTTTTTGTAGATTAGGACGTCCAGGAAGGGAAGTTGGTTGTTGTCTTCTATTTCCATAGTGAATTGTATTTTGGGGTGTAGGCTGTTGAGATGTGTGAGGAAGTTGTTCAGTTTATCTTTCCCGTGTGGCCAGATAACAAAGGTGTCGTCAACATATCTGAGCCAGAGTTTGGGTTTATGTTCGGACTTCTGTAACGCGTTGGTTTCAAAGTGTTCCATATATAGGTTTGTGACTGGTGAGAGGGGTGATCCCATGGGTGCTCCTTCTATCTGTTTGTATCTTTGTCCATTGTGGATGAAGTATGTGTTGGTTAGGCAGTGGTTGGTCAGATCTAGGATGTGTTTGGGGGGGTTGTATTTGTTGTGGATAGCTGTCAAGGCTTCTTGAATGGGCACTTGTGTGAAGAGCGAAACAACATCGAAGCTCACGAGTAGGTCATTGGGTTGTAGGTCTTGTTTCTTTATAATTTCTATGAAGTGGAACGAGTTTTGTACGTATGAAGTGATGGATTCTGCATAGGGCTGGAGTTGTTTGGCAAGAAATTTGGCGAGGTTTTGTAGAGGTGAGCCTATGGAGCTGACTATGGGTCTGAGAGGTGTTCCTTCTTTGTGAATCTTGGGGAGGCCGTAGAGCTTGGGGCATCTGGATGATTTCTCTCTGGGGATGATGCTTGGCTTGATTTCTTCACTTAAGGGAGAGGCTTTTATTTTGGCTTTGGTGGTTTTCTCCAGGTAGGTGGTGGGGTCTGTGTTCAAAGGTATGTAAGCAGGGTCTTGTAGTAGGTTGGATAATTTGGCTTGGTAGTCGGATGTGTTCATCACCACTGTGGCATTGCCTTTGTCTGCTGGGAGAATGATTATGTTGTTGTCTTTCCTCAGGTTGGAGAGGGCTTTTGTTCTTCTTTGTGTAAATTGCTTCTGGGTGGTTTGCTGGAGCAGAGGACATTGGTGACTTCAGTCTGATTTTGTTGGCTTCATCTGGGTTGATTTTGGTTAGGCTGGCTTCCACTCCGCATATGATGTTTTCGGTGGGGATGTGTCTGGGGCGATTGAAAAGTTGAATCCTTTGGAAAGGACTTTGGTCTCTGCGATGGTGAGTGTCCTGTCTGATATGTTGTGAACTGTTTGTTTCATGGGCTGTTGTGTGGGGGTTGGGCTTCTGGCATTTTTCCAGTTTGTGGAGTTTGTTGGTGTGTGTGTCTGTCTTGTGGGAGGTCTCTGTTTCAGCTCTCCAGGCGGCCAGTTGCTTGGATTTGTTCCAGAGTGTTGGGTGGATTTTGTTGCTGAGTTTGAGGTGGAGAGTGAGTAGGTCTCTGTTGGTTTGATCTAGTAGGTATCTTTTCCTGTGTAGTTCGCTTCTGATTAGGGCTAGTTCTGTTCTTTTCAGGATCCTTTCGCTGGATGGGGTTTTTGAGTGGAATTTCAGTTGGAAGCTTGTGGGGATCACATTTTTGTCTCGGCAGTTGCGTAGGAATGCAATGTCACATAAGATGGTGGCTCTTCGGACTTCTAGTTTCTCGTAGGTTCTGGTCAGCTGGAAGGTTTCCTCCCGTAGAGGTCGGATATTTGTTTTCGTAGATTTTCACGGGTATAGGTATGCATGTTAGGGTGGATTCGGTTTCTTCCCGTGTAGAAATCTGGTTGTTTTGGCGACGTTTCGACGAGGTCTCACTCGTCATCTTCAGGCTGGTGTTCTGGCTTCTTTCTTCTTGAAGCAAAGTGTGGTCTCAGTTGAAGTCCTTCTATAAATACTGCTGGGGGTGTGGTTTGCTTGCTCTGTTGCTGATTGTAGGTTCCTTTGTTCCTTTGTTCTTTTGTGATCTGCTGTGTGGCTGAGGCGATCGTTAAGGGATTAACTGCTGATGGCTGTTTAGATGGCTGTTTACATGCTGGTGGGTTAGATGGCTGGTAGGTTCTGGCAGTATCCTGGGCTTTGGTGGAGTGGGGTCCTGTGTCTTGTGAATTCATTTTGGTCTGGCTACGTGTCTGTGGTCTCCCAATGTTTTTTTGGGGTGTGAGTGTGCTCCATGTGGTGACTGGAGTGGGGTGCCGCAGTAGATGGTGCAGTCGTGGTTTTGTTATTGGATGGTGGTTTCGTTTCATCTGTGGGAAGGGTCTGGGTTTGTGTTTGGTGTGGATGGAAGGTGGTGGCATCTTGTGTCCTTTTGGACCTGGTGTCAGTCTTTGTGACAGAGGCTCGTCTGTTGACCAGGGCTAGTTTCCAGATGTCAGGCAAGCGGGAGGTGTCATCTCGTTTATTCATGTTGTTTGGGTGTTTCTCTATTTCAATGGCTTCCATGATTATTCGACTGTTGAAGTGTTCAGTTTTGGAGATGAGTTTGGTTCTTTCAAAGTCAATTTCATGACCTGTTGTTTTTATGTGCTGGAAGAGAGAGGAAGATTTTCTTCTTTTTGACTGCGTTCTTGTGTTCTGCGATGCATGCGCTTATTCTCCTGTTTGTTTGTCCGATGTATGTGGCTGGACAGACTTTGCATGGTATTTCGTAGACTCCTTGGTTTTCTAGCTCAATCTTGTCTTTGGGGTTTCTTAAGATGTTGGCTATTTTTTGGTCGGTGCAAAAGGCTGTCTTGATATTGTGTTTGTGGAGAATTTTGCTGATTTTGTCTGTGGTGCCTTTGATGTAAGGGAGGAGGGCGGTGCCGTTGTTCTCTTCTGTTTCTTGGTTCTTGGGGGGTGTTTCCTTTTGGATTAGTTTGGTGATGGTGTTTTTTTGGAATCCGTTCACAATTAAAACATTCGAGAGAGTGTGTAATTCAGTTTTTAGGTGGTCTTTGTCAGCGAGGCGTTTGGTTCTGGAGATGAGGGTTTTTGCTACGGAGTTGATCTGTGCAGGGTGGTGGTGTGATTGTGCATTTAAGTAGCGGTTTGTATGTGTTTTTTTCTGGTAGATGGTATGTCCTAAGGAGCCGTCGGGTTTTTTGTAGATTAGGACGTCCAGGAAGGGAAGTTGGTTGTTGTCTTCTATTTCCATAGTGAATTGTATTTTGGGGTGTAGGCTGTTGAGATGTGTGAGGAAGTTGTTCAGTTTATCTTTCCCGTGTGGCCAGATAACAAAGGTGTCGTCAACATATCTGAGCCAGAGTTTGGGTTTATGTTCGGACTTCTGTAACGCGTTGGTTTCAAAGTGTTCCATATATAGGTTTGCGATGACTGGTGAGAGGGGTGATAGATAGATAGATAGATAGATAGATAGATAGATAGATAGAGATAGAGATAGATAGATAGATAGAGAGAGAGAGAGAGAGTAAAGACTCCTTTTGAATGATCTTACTCAGTTATACTGTGTTACGGAGTTAATAGCTGGCCTTATGGGAGTGCTGCTCTGAGCCGAAGGAGCAGGGTAATGAAAGTTGTAAATTAAAAATAAATTCCAGCTTTTGGCCTTTTCCATTGAAACCTATTAGCAGAGTGAAAGACTCGGAGCACAAATAATCGGTGGTAAATGAGGCCTGGGCTCAGTGCAGCTCTTTTGCGACCCTTGCACTTCACGGAAAAAGAACATCGAGATTCTGAAAAAAAAATTCTGTTTCTAGAGAGGAATTATATGCGCCGTCCTGGGGGAAAAAAAAGAAGAGGAAGAACTTAACAGGCCCCAATGCAGGCTAGCCCTCTGTAGCAAAGTTGGCACCTGAGTATCAGGGATGGTGGCCTGATTTTATCCAACATCACAGAATGATGGAGTGGAAAGGGGTCTAAAAGGCTATCAAGTCCATCCCTCTGCTCAATGCAGGAATCTAAATCAACAAAGCTCTAACAGATCGTTGCCCCATTTTCTCTCAAATGCCTCCAATGTTGGAGGGAGCTCGCTGCCTCCCAAAGATCCATACACTAATCCAGTATTCCTTCCAAGAAAACTCCATGGACATGGGGTCACGAAGAGTCGGTCAGAACTGTAGGACACAACAACAACAACAATGGTTGGAGTAGGAACTGGCAAGCCACTCCAGTATTCCTGCCAAGAAAACTCCATGGACATGGGGTCACGAAGAGTTGGTCAGAACTGTAGGACACAACAACAACAACGGTTGGAGTAGGAACTGGCAAGCCACTCCAGTATTCCTGCCAAAAAAACTCCATGGACATGGGGTCACGAAGAGTCAGTCACAACTGTAACGACACAACACACACACACACACAAATGTTAAGACCATCATTTTGACACTGGGATGGAAACCACAGGTAAGCCTTGTCCTAGTAAGTGTTGTCTAACACCCAATGTTTTTGTGTTGCTGGCTGAGAACCATTGCTTCTTGGAATACAATGGCAGCAACATTCTGTGGATGAACTGGAAGCTGAGTCAGGGCAACTGGACTTCTTTTCTTGTGAGATCGAAATATTTCACTACTCATCCAAGAGAAATGTTTCAATCTCACAAGAAAAGAAGTCCAGTTGCCATGACTCAGTTTCCAGATAACCTCATTTGAACGGCTGAGAATCTTCACAGACATCTGCGGGTGAAGATTGACCACCTTTTTCTTCTCAGAGAAGCTGTCTCTCCCCCCGCTAGCTTTTGGAGTTCATCTCTTCAGGCTCACTCATGGCAATATTTGAAGAGCAAACCCCATGGATACAATGGGAGGCCTTTATTTGGAGTGCTTAATTCAATAAGCAAGCCAAGGGGCCGAGTGAAAGCATCAAACGAGACAGGGAATTCCCAGTTGGCTGCGTTTAGGATGCATCTCATCAAAGCCATGGCACAAAATGGTTGCTGCAGAAAGGAACAGGTCTGAGGCTAAGAGGCAACATGCTGCAGGTGTGAATCATCAAAGATGATGCCAAGGAAGAAAGAGAAGCATCTGGGGTTAACTGCTATTTCCTGATCTAAATCTTCTTTCTTTTTTTGGTACAGTGGTCAAAGCAGGCAATAGACCCTGGAGTCTGGTTCTTTGAAATGATACTATAACCTTCCTGCAGACATTTTTTTTTTAAAAAATGTTAATGTGAAACTGACATTCATCACATGAAACTGACAGCAGTGGGTAATTATGACATGAACATACACTTTTAACATGGATCTGGCATCAGTGCAATGACAAGGAGACAGCATCTGCCATTTTTTTAAAAGGGGCCAGATTTGTAGAACATTTGAGGGCCAACTGTGAGGTTGTGGAGGAGAGTTAAAACCGTCAAATTTGCATCTCTATAGTTTTCGATACAAAAATCTAGAGAAATTTATTTGTATAGAGAGAGCTGTAGCTATAGATTGTGAAAAATGTAAATAGATTTTGTTGTTGTTGTTGTTCAGTCGTTCAGTTGTGCCCGACTCTTCGTGACCCCATGGACCAGAGCTTGCCAGGCCTTCCTATCTTCTACTGCCTCCCGGAGTTTTGTCAAATCCATATTGGTTGCATCGATGACACTGTCCAATCATCTCATTCTCTGCCGTCCTCTTATCCTTTTGCCTTCAATCTTTCCCAACATCAGGGACTTTTTCTCTCATGAGATAGATAATTGCACATATAAACAATGATCTATACTAAAGTATACACAATTCTCTTCCTTGTAAATTATTTGCAAACTGGATACAAATTTTCGTGTGTGTGTGTGTGTGTGTGTGTGTGTGTGTGTGTGTGTGTGTGTGTGTGAATGCATGCATGCACGTGTGCATGTGCGTGTGCATATGCATGTGAGCATGCACACACATTAGGGATATTTCACACTCACACAGATATCATTGTACAAATTCAGTTTACCAAGCTGAGCATTTCAGGCATGTCTCACATGGTCTCTACCATTCCAAGTCCCTCTCTGCTGGGAGACATTGGGATGCTCTCTAAATTATTAGAGTAATTTCTAATTTTGAATCTGTACTATAACTTGACAAGTATAATTTTATTCAAACCACTGCCATTTCTTGCCTTCTTTGAAAAAGACGATTCTACCTGTAACAGGAAGGCTATTATGCCCATTTGGGTTTCCCTTATGGCAGTGGTTCCCAACCTGGGGAGAGGGACCCCTTTGGGGGTTCGAACATCCATTTCACAGAAGGTCTCCATGAGCCAGTGAAGAAAAAGGCACAAACGGCTTGGGTATGGAGGAGGAAGGGGGAGGACGAGGGGGAAGAGTGAGTTACAGCTTGATAGGTTGGAGGGGATGTCAGTCAATGGCACCGGAGGCTGCAATTGGCAGAGGGTGCCTATATAGAGGGAAGTTCTCTACGGCCCCTCTGGCAGTGGCCTGCCAAAGGGGGCTTGTTGCCTCTTCCAAGCAGGGCAAGGGGGTCACTACAACAGGAGGAACTGTGTTAAAGGGTTGTGGCAGTAGGAAGGTGAGAACCACTGCCTTATGGGATAGCCTACTGGATTTATGTGAGAGAGGAAAAAAGAGAGAAACATTCAGTCCAGCCTGGATTTTTTTTAAAGTGACAAAACCTATTCAATGATTCTTGAAATCAAAGATATTAACACCTAGTTCCACCACTCCTGTAGATAGATAGATAGACTATTTATTGCATAATCGTCAGATCATTGCAAAATATACACTACAAACAAGCAAACATATTATCATGCCATATTTATCAGTATTTATACAATAAAATAAACATTTTAATATTAATGCTTTAATATATAGTATAAAAATATTGTTTACTAAAACCAATTTAACTAATCTATTATTATCTATTATTTAATGACCCCCCCACCAACCAACCATCCATCCATCCAACCAACCAATCATACACTGAACTTTCAGATCAATTCTTAGATGCATAAGCCTGCCATCCTGTGTCTTTCATTTTGCCTCCAGTAATCGTCTCTCAAGAAGCCAAGTGATGCCTCTGCAGGTGTGAAGCATCCCTACGTGACAATGTTATTTTTGAAATCGGAGCTGCATTGAGCTTTTTTATCTGTCTTGTCAGCTGGTCCAGGTTCTCACTGACAAAGTGCACTGCTGAACATGCCTTTGCTTTTATGGTCTCCTCTTGGTTGCCCAGCCCTTTGCCCCCCCAGGTTGGAATGATAGGCGAGACAAGGAGCTGGGTTGCCACTGTGGGCCACCTTTATTCAACTTCGACCACATTTGATAACCCATGTGGGGGCTGCATCTGTGCGGGGAACCCTTGGCCCTGGGGTAATGAACTTGACCCCTCCCAAGGGCATTATCGGATACTGGCGAGCCCCCCGGTCCCCGGGGGTTCCATTCAAATGCGTCTCCCCGGGCCAACCAAGCTAACCTTCACTACAGGAGCAGGGTGCCGTCTTCTGGCGGCCCCTGCTCTGTTTGGGTTTGAAATGCCCCTTCGCTCCAGTCGCTGTGATCTCAGGGTCGGCAGCGCCTGGGGGTCAGAGGCCTGTTGGCCAGCCTTTGGGGCTCACCTAATGCCAAGTTCCCCGCACTACCCACCAGCATGGCCAATGCCGCGCCACCGAAGCTAGTGTGAGATAGGCAAAAAATCCTTGCACCCTTCCGAGCCAATTGCAGGGAGCAAGGCAAAAATTCCTATCCGGCCCCTTACGGTGACCACATAAAGCCACACTAGCCATTAAATGAGTGGTGGGCGGGTGGGTGTGTTGCTGACCAGTTGAGAAGAGGCTGGGGAAGGGGAGGGGCTGGGTATAAAAGGGGGGCGCCCTGGGCCCAGCCCCCTCCCCATCTTGCGATGCCACGTTGGTCTCACCTCATCCTCCGGGGGTGGGCAATGCAGCCCCGGGCCGGACAAGCCGTTGCCGGGGCGACCTTTTTGTCAACTCACCCAGTGTGACAACTATAACATTGCAGAGAGGAGACTTTATAATCCTATTACTCTTTCATCAACTTGCATATAATAGCAGGAGAACGATCAGGAGGGACTGAAAGAACAACGAGGACGGCCTCCACTGCAGTGAATCTAGGCTTAGCCCAGGCACAATAGGTGTGCAGTTTTAAGGTTTTGTTGAGCTGAATGAAATCCAATCATATACTTTACTAGCTGATCACAGAAAGACAGAGGCTGAAAAGAGGGGGTGGGAGATGGAGGGAAGAGGAGACAATTCTGCCTCATACAAACAGTGTAATCCAGATTTAATTGCAAATGAAACTCACTCAGGCTTCCACCATCTTTCTTGTCATTGGAGTGGGATAATAATATTCCATTGACTTTTGGGTACCAGTTGGTTACTTAGCCAATGACTACCCCCACCATAACCCTTCTTAGATGTCTCAAACTAACTCCAAGTTCTACCACTATCTCAGTTCTTGGAGAAGTCTGGAAGTTGAGTCATGGCTACTGGACTTCTTTTCCTTAAGGGATATCTCTCGACTACCAGATAAACTCAACTGGATGGCTGAGAATCTTCACAGACATACAGACTTCTTGGAGAAGTGAATAACAGATGAAAGGATAAACTGGGACATCCCCCCTTTTTTTGGAAATAGTCAAAATGTCAGCCCCCTGGCACAGCGCTTCAACTGCAATATTCAGACAATATCTGTTCACAGCCTGAGTTCGACCTGAAAGAATTCAGATATCTGTGTCAAGGTCGACTCAGCCTTCCATCCATGTGTGGTCATTGAATTGAGTACCCAACTTGGTGGAAGGGGAGGGGGCAACATGTTCCTTGCATAAGAAGGTTGTAGGCTCCCCAGAAAGTGCTCTAGTAGTATGGCATGGTATGAAGTTGAAACAACAGCAACAAAAATGTGGAATGCCTTTGTAATTGCAAATGGGACTCTCCTTAAAGGGCAATATGGTCCCCAAATCCTTGACTTTAGCCCACGCTGGGTTGAAGTGTTGCTTCACTCAGCTTTTGTCCTCTTCATAAAGCTTTTCCCAAGACCCTCTGTAGTGGTGGCCAAAGACAGGCTTTGGGGCTGTGTGGGTTGCCTGGAATAAAAGCTCACTTTAAAAATCATATTAAACATTTTTGACAGTCTGTCACTTTTCTCCCCAGCTGCTGAGTCCCGCGTTCTGCGTAAGGCATTGATTCGCCCGTTGGACTGTTAGCCCTTTGTGAACAATTAAGCTCAGGGCAAAGGTCACAATAGATCAATTTTGCTGACCGCGTTAATTTTATTTTTACTGAAAGGAACTTTTTGTCTTTTTTTTTAAATCGGGAGGAAAATTAAGCTGTTAACTGGAATTCCACCAGGCTGTCTCCCGTGAAATCCCCGTAGCCATTTTTTTTTAAAAAATGGCACTCAGAAGGTAAATTTATTTCTTTTTTATTAAAAAGAACAATTTACGGCCTATACAGTATGTCTGAAGGAGGGGACTTCGCACAATGCACTGTATTTTCCCTTTGCCCCTGAAGGGTTTGACCTTCTAACGTTTCCAGTTTCCCCGGAGGTTTGTTGGTTTTCTCCAGATCCCTCTCTGGTGCCTAATGTTCAGGTATCCAGGTCATGAAAGCCCAACAGCACTGAAAATGTTGGATGCTGTTACAGAATGGAGAGGTGCAGAGTGAAGCAAGTCAACACTAATGGAGCCATTGTGCCTTGTGAAAATGCAGACACAGGGGCAAGTCAATGAGCTTCTGGTGCTCCCTTCAGCCCATAGTTTGTGTTCAGGGGTTGCCAGCAGTCTTTGGGTCGGAGTCTCAGTCTTTGGCACCAAATCCCAAGTCCGAGTCTTTAGAACTGGGTCCCAAGCTCCAGCTCTGAGTGCATGTTAAATGCAACCTCTTTTCTCCAGGAAAAAAAGGAAGGGATGGGTGCCTTACCAGTCACAAGTAGGGATGGGCACAAAAT
The DNA here is from genome assembly GCA_029282475.1 of Phrynocephalus forsythii. NCBI lineage: Eukaryota > Metazoa > Chordata > Lepidosauria > Squamata > Agamidae > Phrynocephalus > Phrynocephalus forsythii. The sequence goes on from JAPFRF010000013.1 coordinate 5,378,512, forward strand.
GAAACTATTATGTTTCGTTTCCTTTCCACTCTCCATATTTTTTACATTTTGTTTCATGCAAATTTTTTCAAAAAAAGTTTGTATGAAATGAACCATTACGGTAATGTAGTGGTTCGTGGGGGGGGGGCTGGAAAGTGGCAGATGGACAAAAAGTTATTTTATAAGTTTTTTCCCTCCCCCCAAGCCCCCTCCCCCTGTTCAATCCCAGGTAGCATGCTCATGGTTGACTCAGCCTTCCATCCTTCCGAGGTTGGTAAAATGAGTACCCAGCTTGCTGGGGTGGGTGGGGGCAATGTGTAGCCTGCATACTGTTATGAAAAAATGTAAACTGCCCAGAGACTACTCGAAGTGGTATGGGTCGGTATATAAGCAGAATACTTTGCTTTGCTTTGTTTTGTGGACCTGCCAGGAAAGACCCCTGGTCCAAATCAGGATGACACAGTTTCTGTTTATTTTTGCTGCTCTCTACTGCTCCCCATCAAAGATGGTTGGGAGAAGGTATTGCAGTTATCCATTCTCCCAGAATCAGGTGGCACAAGGTGCCAATAAAATTCCTCCTGGGTCTATTAATCTATTTATGTGGCCTGTTTTGTTTTGTTTTTGTTGTTTGTTTTGTTTTTGTTTTAATCCGAGTAAGGCATTATACAGTCATTGACTGAAGGGTTTAAGGATTAGAATTTTAAATGCCCTGATACTTATGAACTCTTGGTCCACCCATCCTGTAACTGGTTTAACATCCAGGTCTGGTGAAGTGTGTCAGTAGCATGTCATTCTTTGACATGTAGTAGTAGTTGTTGTTGTTGTTGTGGTGGTGGTAATGCATGCAACCCCATCCAAAAAATCACAAACAACAACCACGTTAAAATACATTCGTTGACGTTACGGTTTCTTAAGTCAATGATACTCAGCCCTTAAATGCCATTAGCTCCCACTATTTGCTCTCTGGAATTTAGCTGATGTTACTGTGTTGATTTTAAAAGCTATCAGCTTAACTGTAATAAATCCATTTGACATGTCTTTATTCCGATAAAACTTTAAGACTGCCAGTGTAGCAAATGAGATGCAAATGCTCCCTCCTTCCCTCTCCCCTCTCCTGTCTTTTATTTTATTTTAAGCATATTTAAAGCCGCCTTTTCAATGCAAATTTGACTGGAAATCCGACAAGCTAGGACAGACATCTTAGCTGTCAGTGTGCGAGTGCTTTCATTTGGGTCTCTGGGCTGGAGGAACAGTTGGCTGTTCCACCCCCCCCCCGCCATGAACCCCCACCCCCTTTATTCCCCTGCAGACTGAGATAATTAAAACTACAGAGAGATGGTTTTTAAATATACATGATTCACAGTTACTTAAATGGGGGACTAATGTAGAGAGGCATCGATTAGCATTTTTGATAGCATCACGGTCTGACCATATGACGGAAGCTGGGAGGGTGACAATTTTACAGCTATTGTAAACATTGTTTGTAAACAGCCTCTACAAGCAAGGCTGACTACCTGTGGACCAAGGGATGGCTGCATCTACTTGACATGCAGATCAATGGCTGTGTGTGTGTGTGTTGTGTCGTTACAGTCGTTACCAACTCTTCGTGACTCCATATCCATGGAGTTTTCTTGGCAGGAATACTGGAGTGGTTTGCCAGTTCCTAATCCAGGCGCCTACAGCACCTGGTATTCCCTGCTGGTCTCCCATACCAGTACGGGGAGGGGCAGGGGGTGGGGGGCAGGGTGGTGGATGGTGGGGGATGGAGACGGGTGTGGAGGGGTGGGCAGCGATGGGCGCGGGGACAGCGGGCGGGCAGTGGTGGGCAGCGATGGGCGTATGGCGACGAGTGGCCGGCGGGCAGTGGGGGGACGGATGGCGGTGTCCAGCGGCGGGGGCAGCGGGGGGGCGGCAGGCTGTCCAGCGCCCTCTCTCCATTTTGGTGCCCTGGGCAAATGCCTAGTTTGCCTTAATGGAAGTGCCAGCCCTGGCTCCAAAGCATGCTCCCCTGGGTTGCTACACCGAGGGAGGCTGGGAAGTCATTAGTCAGATGCAAGGCCTTCACGGTCAGGGCCCCAGCTCTGTGGAAGGGGCTCCCTGTAGAATGACACCTGGCTTGCTCACAGCCTTCAAGAAGATGCTCAAAGCAAGAATAGTTACCGAAGCCTTGGAGAGCATCCTCTCTTAATGTAGCATGGGCTGACTGTTTTATCATGCCTCTTTGCCACTGTTTTTTTTCCATTAATTTTTTTTTGATAGCTGATTTACTTAATTATATATGGTGCTTGTCTCCTATTATATTTATATTTATATTTATATTATTTTATGTAGTTTCTCTCTGGATGTGAACCTCCCAGAGCAGTGTTTGTGGATTGTGGATTGTTTTCTAATTCAAATTGTTTTCAGCCTACATTGGTACCCAAAGGAAAGGCAGCAGCTAAGTAAGTAAGTAAGTAAATAAATAAATAAATAAATAACCCCCAAATTCTCATGAGCAAACCATTTTCAGGCAGAAGGAAACAACTGGACAATCTAGCCTACCGATTCCCCTCTGCTTGATTCCAATTTTGGTGTAACGAAGAAATGTACACATATTTCCGTCACTTCTGTCACATTCATTTCCATCACCTGTGTGGTCCAGGAAACGAATTCAGGGTGGGGATATGTAAATGAAGGGGTGGAGCTACATCCAGAGGACCAGGGCTCCTTCTTGGTGGTGCTAAGTCATCAGTGGCAGAACACAGGGATGGGAATCTACTGCAATGGAGGTTGTTACAAGAGTATGCTGCAATCTGTATAGTCGTTTGACAGCTATGTTTCCAGCAAAGTCTAGAAGAGGGGGAAAAGGTAATAAATACATATTTATATCAATAGAAAAAAATGAGACCATATGCTTTAGAACATCAAAGATAGATAGATAGATAGATAGATAGATAGATAGATAGATAGATAGATAGATAGATAGATAGATAGATAGATAGATAGATAGATAGATAGATTCAGAATGAAACACTGGGAAGGAAAAATACATATACTGTAGTTATAGTACTGTATAAACACATTGGCATCCATTGGTCTCTTTCACTATGTAGGAACTGGATTTTTAAAAAATCTTTATTAATTATGGTATTTGCATGTTGGTGTGTGTGTTCTGAAATACTAAGATAATTTTTTGTGAAATAAATGTCTAAAAAAGGTCAATTTCATTTCATTAAAGTTTTTGATTTTAATGAATAAAATAAAAACCCACTAGATTGTTTTGAAGATAAAAACATACTCCCCCTTTTTAAAAAAAGTGTATTCTAGTAAGTTAAATTTTCCCACTCTTTTCCCACTCTTTGCTCATCATGCATATAACACCTCATTACTGGAGAAGTATGTCATTTTAAGACACCCAGATTAATGAGGCATTTTATGAGGCTAATACATTTAAAATTTCAAACTTCAGAATGAGTCTTTGGGATTGTACCATTAGGCGTTTGGTTAGATTTTCTTTTGATAGCTTTTTTCTTTCCCTACAGAGGAGCTAACTAATCATGAATGGCCATGAGTGTGCAGAGAGGTTGGATTTATGAGCCTCCCAATGGAGGGGAGCTAAATCATACTAAGGAGTTGAAACCATATGTTGGCTCAACCATTCTTTCCGAAACAATGCTCCAACTATGATAATTGCTGGAGATGGACATAACCTCAGCCTCTTGGGGCCTTTTTACACGACCCCTAAACTCCATCGCAAATGGCTCCCAGCTCCGGAGTTTAAAATTGTTTACCCACCAGCTCTGGAGTTTACTGAAAATTAAGTGCGACCACGCCCACCTAAGTGGGTCCCAGCGCACTTTTCTTGTACCTGCTTTCCAAGCATGAAAAATCTTGATGCGGATGTGCCGGGCTCTCCTTGCTTCTTTTTGTTGTTGTTTTTTGCCTCCTGCCCCTTTAAGAGAAGGAACCAGGAAATGATGGGGCCCCAGGAGGTAAGCCTTTATTCTTTTGTCCCTTTTTTTCTCCCTCCCCTCACGGAGCCAGCAGCCAGGAAGTGCGGAGGGGTGGGGACGCACGAAGAGCGACAAACCCCTAAGATCTCTGGTCCGCATTTAAGAGACCAACGGATCTTAGGGGTCGTGTAAAAGCACCCTTGGTCTCTAAAAGAGAAACATTTCCCTTTTTTTTCTTCTCTAGGGGAGACTGATCAGTGTAAGAGGCTGACCAGGCAGGCAGATCGCTCACTCTTTGGTTCACCCCATTGGCTGGAGACCACATGTGTTTTATTAAGTAAATAATCTTGCTTCTTAGTGACATAGCGCTAGGGCTGTAGGTCATTGGGTGCCATTGGGAATGCTGGTCATTATCCTGTCCAGTTGCTTAATTTGCACCCAAATAGAGCTATGGGTGGTATTTTCTGAGTTGACAAGCCTGTGATATGTTCAGTGGATTATGTTATTAAAGGTGAAGATGGAGAAACCCCCTCCTCTATTTTTGTCTTCTTTTTAATTATTGCCCTGAACCAAACCAGCTCAATCCGAATACATATACAGTGGACCCTTGTACAACAAACGGTTTGTATAACATAAAATCTGTACAACATAAAAATTGCTTAACAGAATCGCCTATGGGGCAAATCCGTACATATAAAAATGGTCGCGATTAAGGGTTACTCTGTTTTCAATGCTTTCCTCTGGGAGATTTGTATAAAGGAAAATTTGCTGAACAGAATTTAATTTGGAACAAATTCATTCCTTTATACAAGGTACCACTGGACTATACGGATGCATGTACTGTGGAGAAGAGAGCTTGAACCCCTGTTCAGCCATGGAAACTCACTGGGGGAGTGAAAGTGGCAAAACCACACCTTCAAGTACCAATTGACAGGGGCTGAAATCTATTCCAACAGCCCAAGAATCAAACTTTACCTTAACATGCGACAAAAGGCCCAGCCGGCCCGCTCCTGGTTGACAGGACTTTCCCCCGTGTAGTAATAAATACGCCTGAATTATTGATGGCAATCACCGCTAATATTATTATGACCTCAATTAAGTGCTTTCCCCCCACTCTCCCTTCCAGACCCATTAGCAATGAAAGGACCCACTCTTTGCTCCGTGCGCCTTCACGGAGGCGCACTTTCCATTAAAATCAAATTGATCAAACCTATTTGCCATTGCCCTGCGAGTGGAGAACTCTAATGGGTAATCTATCAGCATGGTGCCCCTTCTGTAAAGCTATTAACACCTTTCATTGTTTGTCTCCAGTTTTTGAGACGTGCTGAGAGGTTCAAGAAGGCAAAACCTTCCAATCTGTTCAGGATTGGAGGCGGCGGCCGCGGGGTGGGGTGGTGGGGGTGGGGAGAATGTTAGGAAATCAACTGGATGACTCCTTGGGCCTTCTTTTTAATTACCCAGCATCTCCCCCCACAACAAACCAGTGTGATTTCTGACACTGAGTAGGTCTTTTATTTAGCACAGGGGTGGTGAAAAGCAAGCTGATTAAGAAAATGGCAGCACCAGCCCATGAGGTGTGCATGAGTTGGGACACATGCATGCATGCATGCATGCATGCATGCATGCATGCATAATGCAGGGCATGAGTAAAGTGGATAGAGGGAAGCTCTTCAACCAATCACAAAATACCAGAACTAGGGGACATATACTTAAATTGAGGGCTGGGAGAGTAAGAACAGACAAAAGAAAACATTTTTTCACCCAGTGCGTTGTTAGTCTGTGGAACTCCCTGACACAGGAGGTGATGATTGCATCTGGCCTGGATGCCTTCAAAAGGGGATGGGACAGATACCTGGAGGAAAAGTCCATCACAGGTTACAAACCATGAGGAAGATGTGTGTTGTCTCCAGGTTTAAAACCGGGGTATTTCAAGGGCCAGATGCAGGGGAGTGGTATTAGGAGACAAAGATCTAGTCTCGTGCACTCCCAGAGGCATCTGATTGGGCCACTGTGAGATACAGGAAGCTGGAGTAGATGGGCCTTTGGCCTGATCCAGCAGGGCTCTTCTTATGTTCTTATATGTACATACATACCTGGTGGTTTGTGAGCTCCCCTCCTGTCCCCCCCCCCATTTCTCTCCCTCCAGCACTCTGCTGGTGTCTTTGCCACCTGAGTTGACGTCGCTCAGCAGCAAAAGCAAATAAATGGAGCTTAAAGGTTTTTCGCCCTTTGGCAAATTGGCAGCTTGTATTAGTTACAGAGGATACATGTGTAAAGTATGGCTCAGTTGTTTGTCTGTCAGTGGGGGGAACACTTTTTTTCCTCTCCTGAAAGGGCATCCCGGGTGAGTTTTCTTGGGGGCGGGGGGGGGAGAGAAGGCAGATTGTATGGGGTGTCCATTTTGGAAGATGAGGAATTGCCCTCATTAAAATAAAAGGAAAAGGAGCTAATGAGAAAAGATGAAGGGTGTGTAAACAAAGGACTGTACATGAAAAGCTCAGATGTCAACAGGAGATAATCTGTCAGCTTCTGGTCTAAGCGAGTCAAGACAAATTCGTTAATTTTGTTTTTGGAGAGATGAATTTTTGTGTTTTTTTTTTGGGGGGGATACTTACAGCTTTGTTGCTCAATTCCATACAGTTGCTGTCTTTTTCATACTTAAGGTTGCGATGCCATGCAGGTTTTCAAAGAATTGGGTCAGCTTTATTCTGAACAACCCTGAGTAGAACTGCAGGCTTCAGTTTTGCTGAGGTTGGTCAAGCAGCTGCTGGTTTAGTGCCCATCATGCCTCAAGGGTGGGCATCCGCGCTACGAACCACAAGCAAGTGTTGAGATAGTTGGATCCATGTTTCCCACAACTAACGGAAACAAGTCCTAGTTCAGGTACATAAGAGGCTGGGATACTGGATCAAAGCACCAGACATCCTGTGGCTTAATACTCATAACTGAGCTCTAGGAGAGTCATTTTGACTTCTTAGGCAGGCAAAGAATATTGTGGGAAGTGTCACATAACTTTTCTTCAGCCACTGGGTCAATGTAAGATGGCCTAGGTCAGGCATGTCCAAACTTCGGCCCTCCTGATGTTTTGGACCACAACTCCCAGAATTCTAAGCTTAGATTGCCAGTGACAAAGGACTGTGGGAGCTGCTGTCCAAAACATCTGGAGGGCCAAAGTTTGGACATGCCTGGCCTAGGTCATGGAGAGCGACTCAACCCCAACATGGGTTGTAGCTTCAGCCTGGATTATGTCTCTCCATCTTGGGGGTGGGGGGCATGGGCAAGAAACAAGGAAGAGCTTGACTACATTTCAGCTGGGTCTGCTATTGAGAGGTTTTGCCCCTTGTTTACTTCTTTTCCTAATTGGGATAATCAGTGGGGGTTGCCTTAAACAAACAAGGAATGTTCCTTTCCTCCTGCTCCATGACAGAGTGATCAAGGAAACAGCTGGAGACTTATTTTCTGAAATGGAGATCTTCCCAGAAGACTTCATGTAGGGAAGCATTTAGAAGCCCACCTACTAAAAAAAAACCCTCTCCCCCCCTTCAGTAAAGGTTATTTTTCTTCTTCTTAAGGCATTTAATAGACAGGTATACATGCATCACTAAACAGCAAAGGGATGCTCACTTAGCACTGCCTTGTGATATTGATGGAGGTGACATTTCAACTCACGTTGTCTTAATACAGTCTGTCATTCATATGCTGTCTGGAGACCAAAATCAATAAAAAGTGAGAATGGACTTCCACACTTAGTAAAAGAGGAAGAATAATAAAGGAAATAAAGCTGTATGCCCCCATCTGAGTGGTGGAATGAGTTTTTTTTTTTGCATAAGTGTTTGTTGGTTTAAAGTCTTTAAAAACAAACCCTTGAATTACGACGACTATGTAAATCAAGCAGTCCTTCTCTGGAAAAGCTTGTCATAATTCATTTTGCAAAAAACAAACCATGAGCCGAGATGATTTTTTATTTTCATGTTATTCTATTTTATTCTACTTTATTATTTTGTGAGCATTTTACCCCTCCTTTCTCCTTGGAAAAGGACCTATGGCACCTTCCAGTAAGGAGAGACTATACAGTCCATTACAATAAATCAAGAAACATTGAATTGAGGGGTATCTTACAGCATTAGAAGGCAACGTTAAAACTACCAATTGAAAAACTTAGGGCCTTTTCACACAACCCCTAAACTCCGCTGCAAATAGCTCCCAGCTCCGGAGCTTAAAATTATTTCCCCACCAGCTCCAGAGTTTACAGATAATTAAGTGCGACCACGCCCACCTAAGCACGTCCCAGTGCACTTTTCAGGTACCTGCTCTCCGGAGGTGAAAATTCCTGATGCGGATCTAACAGTAGTGACTGCCAGGCTCTCCTTGCTTCTGATTGTTCTTTTTTTGCCCCCCCGCCCCTTTAAGAGATCTGAATGCAGTGCCGGGACGGCAGAACGGAGGTGAGCGGCATTCTTTTCTTCCTTTTTCTCTCCTTCCCCTCACGTAGCCAGCAGCCAGGAGTGTGGAACAGTGACAAACCCCTAAGATCTCTGGTCCGAATTTAAGTGGCCAGTGGATCTTAGGGGTCGTGTGAAAAGGCCCATAGTGTCAATGCAATCACACAAGGAGAGAGATATAAACAAAGTTATAAGTGGTTATAAACACAAGGTCTGTGTAGCCATGTATGGTAGATTCATAAAAACACACAGTAGGTAGTCCATGATTTAAACTCTTGCAATGGATACCCCAGATATAAACTGTAGGATTGACATGGGAACCTTGGTGGCTCTCATGTGGTAGCACCCATCAGTTGCTTCCCAGATGTTTTAGCTAGCAACAAGGAAGTGTGGCTTGCTAAAACATAAGAACATAAGAAGAGCCCTGCTTGATCCGGCCAAGGCCCCATCTAGTCCAGCTTCCTGTATCTCACAGTGGCCCCACCAGATGCCTCTGGGAGCACAAGAGACTAGATATCTGTCTCCTGATACCCCTCCCCTGGATCTGGCCCTCAAAGTACCCTGGCTTTAAGACTGGAGATGACACATCTCCATCATGGTTTGTCACCTGTGATGGACTTTTCCTCCAGGAATCTGTCCAGTTCCCCATTTAAAGGCATGCATACCAGATGCCATCACCACATCCTGCAGCAAGGAGTTCCAGAGACTACTGCTGGGTAAAGAAATGTTTTCCTTTCTTCTGGTATTGCGTGAGAGGCAAAAGAGCTTCCCTCCCTCCATTTTATCCATCCCCTGGATAATTTTGTGTGTCTCAATCATACTGCCTCTCAGGCGCCATTTTAACAGACCTATTGCTCCCCCAGGAAGCTGTGCACTCACCAACCTATGAAGGAGAGAAAGCTGAGCAAACCTCCAGCCAGCCAGCTGGTATTGAACCCAGGCTGTGAGAAGAGTTTTGGCTGCAATACAGCAGTTTTACTGCTGTGCTACACGGCCCCTCCACTGTGCCATGAGTGTTGCCTATCAAGCTGTATTGGAAAGAAACCTCATATTGCATTATATTACTACTTTATACATCCAATTACAGTAGGACCCCAGTATCCGCTGGGGATTGCTTCCAAGCCTTCCCACGGATAATGAAAACCGTGGATAAGAGAGAATGCCAAAATGTCCCCAAAACTGCTGCTTTGTGATACTAACTTGCTTTACAGCTGCTGTTTTGCAACAGTGGTTTGCTTTACAGCTGCTGTTTATGATGGTAGCTTGCTTTACATCTGCTGATTTATGACAGTAGCTTGCTTTGTGGCTGCTGAATTATTGATTTTTTCCCCTCTGTCAACTGTGGATACCTGAATCAGTGGATAATGAATCAGTGGATACGGGGGTCCCACTGGAATTCATTAACATATGGCAATTTGCTTCCAACAGTTATGTCAGTTGTGCGGCAGGATTTCAGCAACTGTATTCAGCTCCTTGTTGTTGTTTTTTTCAGTGGGATTGCATTGTGCCTTCAGGGGTGGTGGTTGTGAGTGTGACCGTGGGCTTTGTGACTTACGATCTTTGCTGAATGAGCTGATTGTTTTACCGAGCGAATCCGGCGTATCCTTTTCGGATAGCGAACAGCTGAACCTTAATTGTTAAGGTGAAAATTAGAAAGCATTTCCAATTCCCCCTTTTTAATATGATGGTGATGGGATGTGATCATGGCAGATGTTTGGTGTGGCAGCTGCCAGGTGTGTGAATTCTCCAGCATCTCTTTCAAAACATTTCAAGATAAAGACTTCTCATCCGTCACTTAAATCAGGCATAATTTAGAGTTTACCTCCTGATGTTGAGAGGCCTGAGATATCTCTCCATCCTGGAGTATTCCCAGGACCAGCTGTCAGGGGATAAAAAAGAGGTTTCTTAACCATAGTGTCTTCACATAAAGAATAGACTTGAGAATGGTCTGTTAGTGCAGAAAGTTATTCCCATAGAAAGCTATTTAGTCTATATGCTGTCTTAATCCATTCATGACCCATGGCTGTTGACAACATGCATTAAAATTAGATACAGGTAGTAGAGATGGGAACGAAACGAACACTTTTTCATTTCCGTTTTTGTTTTTTCGTTTTGTTATGTAACAAAATGACAAACGAATTTTGTTTCTAAAATGAAACGAACCGAACAGAAACACCGGAAATTTTGTTGTGCGTTTCGTTTCCATTACTGCAATATGAGTGAACTGCTTAAAATCCTTAAAAAAATCACAAAAATTGAAATAAATGGTAACGAAATGGTAACGAAACGAACGAAAATGAAAACAATTTTTTGCAAAAATTCACAAAAAATGGAAACGAACCGAAATGGACCCTACAAACGACAAACGACAAACAAAATGCCATTTTTTTTTATTCGTGCCCATCTCTAACAGGTAGAAACACAACAGCTGAAATCCACGAGTAAGCCACAACCAGAGAAGTCTCAATGAGATATGGTAAGTCAATTCCTCTGTAATTTCCATGGATTCAGCGGGCCTCTAGTTGTGACTTGCTCCTGGATTTCAGTCAATAAATTAAATATAATTTGGTAAGTGTTCCATTCTTTTATGGGAGCTCTAGGTCTCTGTGAGAGGTGACCTACAGAGAGCTTAATAGGTCACAAGACAACACCTCCCACAGAGACTTAGGTCTTCCAGGAAGCATTGGAATAGTCTCCTTTCTGTGCAGGACCTAGACCCATGACAACCGGGAAAATAGGCCCTGTTCCAGGCGAGTGAAATCTAGATGTCTGTGGGTACAAACTCCCAGAATTCTGTCTGATGTATTTCTGGAGAATCTCCAAAGTTGGGATTCAAAAGCAAAGAACAAAAAGCTCAACTCTAGCTATTATCGTTGTGAGACTTGGTTCATAATCTCTTTTTGACAGGTCTGGTTGAGGGGCACAGCTTGCTTTATTTATTTATTTATTTATTTATTTATTTATTTATTTATTTATTTATTTATTTAAGTGCTGCCTTTCTTCCCGCTGGGGACCCAAGTGGGCTGAAAACAAGCTGAACTAGAAAACAACCCACATTTTAAAAATACCCTATCAATATAATGTTAAGAAACAATTAAACAGGCACCAAGATTCAAACTGAGATTTAAGAAAAAAAATTTGGAAAACATATTTTTTTTAAAAAAAAAACTTTTAAAATGTATAAGTTAATACAGAGAGCATTCGAGAGAGGCTCATTGTCTTTGACAACGAAAGGACAAGACACAGGAGGCCAACCTGGTTTATTAGAACAGTCCATACCGAAGTCTGGAAGATCTTAAGATGCTTCAGCTATCCTGGACCCAAGCTGTGTGGGACTTTTCCAGTGCTCACAAGCTTCCAGGGGCCAGTTGGATCTTTCCAACGGCAAACAAGCAAACAACAAACGAGAGAAAACCCAAAATATCTGCAAGTCGGGTTGTGGGGGGAAATGGGGTGGTGGTATCTGGAATGGCCTGCCACCCCAGGCCAAAATGTCCCCACTCTGATATACCTGTTCCTCGATTTACTTGTGGTCTGCATGGGTTATGCCTTATTCTATTTTTTAAAGGAAGGCCAGCCTGGTTAAGCCAGGGAAGGGAAGGCAGCCGTTCCAGTGAAATCACACATTTCCCAGGTACAGCTGGGGGGAAAGCCATTAAGGGAAGCACCGAAGCAGCCCCGTCTGTGATTGACGACTCCCTCCTTTGAGTTTCCCCCACTGCTGTGTTTACTGCCCCTTAATGTGCCATTGTTTACTCACAATTAAACTCTTTACCATTAATTTAACTTTCAGATGTTGAATTGGTCACACGGATTCCAAATCCCAGCGCTCGGACAGATGTGTTCTATACACTTGTTTAAACACGGCTCTCATTAGGAAGTAATGCATGTACTGCAAGCTGATTACAGCACAAAGCAGAGGCGCTTTATCACAGGGGGCTCTGGGGAGACACCGGGCAGAATTTGTCAGCTGCTGCTGCTACTCTTCGGCGGCTCTCCCCTAATGAGTGACAGGGAGGCTGCGGGCTGAAGGGGGTGGCCTGATAGGAATGATGTGGCTCTAGCCAGCCTGTCCCCCCTGCCACCCCACCCCACCCAATGCCTCCTTTTGCAAAAGCTGTGCAGAGCTTCTGGGACGGGAAGCATTAATTGTTGTCGGCCTACATTTCACACCAAAGATAACAAATGCTCGCCGCAGAGGCCCTGTTCAGGGGAGATAAACAAGGCCATTGCCTCCTCCCTCCCATCTCCTCCTCCCCCCACCCCATGTAATTAAGCAGAGACTGCCAATTGAATCAAGATGTTCCCTTTAAAGAGCAACGTTGCAAAGGAGCAAGCGGAGCGGCAGTTGGTAACAAATACGACAACACCAAATTGAGGCTGTTGGGCGTCATTTTGCTTGATTTTTTTGCTCCTGTCTTCCTGTCCCACGATGGAGCTCAAGGCGGCTTATGGAGTGCTTATGGGGCTCTTGAGCTGCCTACTGTAGATGCCCTAAGCGCATCCGATCTTGCCTGATTTCGGAAGCTAAGCAGGGTCGGCCCTGGTTAGTACTTGGATGGGAGACCACCAGGGAATACCAGGCGCTGTAGGCGCCTGGAGTAGGAACTGGCAAACCACTCCAGTATCCCTGCCAAGAAAACTCCATGGACATGGGGTCACAAAGAGTCAGTCACAAATGTAATGACACCACACACACATGGGGCTCTTAGTTTTCTCAAAGACCTCTCGATAAACCTTGCAAACACAGTTTCACAACACAAGCTACCTCTCGTGCACAATTATAGGAAAGAAAGACAGGCACTTATCATGCGGCTACCATTTGTGGATAGAGGCGTGGCGGATCAGCAGGCTAGAGCACTGAAACTGTTGGCTGTAAAGTCAGCAGTTCGGTGGTTTGAATCCTGGGTGCCAACGCAACGGAGCGAGCTCCCGCTGTTCACCCCACCTCCTGCCAACCTAGCAATTCAAAAGCATGTAAATGCACGTAGATAAATAGGTACTGCCGTAAAAAGCGGGAAGGTCAACAGTGTTCTGTGGGCAGAAATGGGTTCAGCCATGCTGGCCACCTGGCCACGGACTTGCACAACACTGGCTCTTTGGTTTGGAAACGGAGATGAGCACTGCCCCTAGAGTCGGGCATGAATAACACGCAATTGTGGGGGGAACCTTTACCTTTACTTTTTACCACTTGTGCACCAAAGGCCTCTGCAACAGCACTGATGTGGGTGTTGATTGTAGAATTGCAAAGTGCAAGTGCCCTTTTGAATTCAAATTTAGACAAAGCTCCAAGACATATTCTTCCACCAGGTTGGGAATCCATAGAATCATGAACTTGGAAGGGCTATACAAGGCCGTCATGTCCAACCCCCTGCTTGATGTAGGAATACAAATCAAAGGATATCTGCCAGGTGGTTGTCTAGATTTCTCTTGAAGCCTTCCAGTGTTGGAGCACATTGGTTCTATTGCCATACTTCTCTAGCCAGTTTCTCAGCATATGTTGACATGATATAAAACAGTGGTTCTCAACTGGTGGGTCCCCAGATGTTACTGGACTGCAACTCCTAGAAGTCTTCATCACTAACTGAGCTGGCCAGGATTTCTGGGAGTTGCAGTCCAGGAACATCTGGGACCCACAAGTTGAGAACCACTGATATAGAAGAATCTGCTCCACATGCAGAATCTTCAAATCCCCAGAAAAATATATCAATTCAATTACATGTCCATGATTGCACTGCGTGGATTCACCCCTTCAAATAAATAAACTAAAATAAATAAATAAATAAAAGGAATTATCACTAAACCAAGTTGCCAAGGGCCTTAAGCAGTCTAATTGGTATCAGCAGCTATAGATTCTCCAGCCATTACCATTAATTAAACATTGAATCTTTCCAATTCAAATCCCTTACTCACAGCCCTTCTCTTTCCTGGTCTTATCTTTTTTTGATCTGATCCCAATATTTCATAGTGGTTACACTTATACAACTTTTTTTTTTAAAAAAGTACCAATATAACATGAAGAAGGCAATGCAACAAAATGTCAGTTCAACAAAGAGAATCTCAGTTTTCCTATATTTCCAGAAATTTTATTGTGTGGCACACAGGCCATTGCAGAATACATCAAATGAATACAATACAATACAATACAATACAATACAATACAATTCAGTGGACTCTCGTATAACAAATGGTTTGGATAACATAAAATCTGTACAACATAAAAAACTCCAGAGATAGGGGAAATTTTCTTAACAGAATCACCTATGGGGTGAATCCATACAACATAAATATGGTCACGATTAGGGATTACTCCATTTTCAATTCATTCCTATGGGAAATTTGTATAAAGGAAAATTTGCTTAACAGAATTTCATTTGGAACGAATTACTTCCTTTATACAAGGTACCACTTACAATACAATACAATACAATAGTAGTAGCAATATCAAGAAAAAAAATAAAAATAAAATAACAATTTAAAAATAAGTCAAGACAGAATAATTTATATTACACCTTAAATTTCTAACCTCATGCAGAAAGAGTGAGGCAAAACTGAGATTCAAGAAAATTCCAACACTTCCTCTTGCATTTATTCCGGCTAACAGAAATGTTTGGTTCCAGGAGATGTTCACCGAATTGCAACTTTTTCAAATGCCAACGTTGTCGGTGGGGGCAAAGCACGGGGTCCCTTTGAAATTTGATTGACTCCAATAATGACTGCTCTGTTGGCAGGCCTCTTTCCTTGGGAGCCAGATAAACTCATTTCAAGTCCTTCTCTGCTGACAAGAGGATCCGGATTACGGTACATTAAACTTTTTGAAACACTTTTGCTAATTCCGGGGCATTGTGCTGCGTCAAGGCACAGCTCCCTTCTGTGGGTGAGGCCTGCGCCCTGTTCACCCCAGCACATGCACTTTATTAGCCATTGTCCGGCTGCCACACCTGCAGCTTTTAAATGACTAACCCAAATGTTAAAACGGTTGTGAGTTGGTCAAAGCAAAAGCTAAAAGTTCAAAGGTTAGGCCATTGTAGATGGCAGCGAAAGACACAGGAGACCTGCTTGTTAATGATATAGCTAGCCTATTCTGTGGAGGAGCTTTTTTCCTCCCTCACAGACTCTTGTGTCCAAACACTAAGCAGAGCGATTCTCAGCATTGTCCCTTGAATAAAGGGTTAAATTATTCTGTTTTGTCCTTAAGTGATCCTTGATTGGCAATTGGCAGACAAAGAGGTGGATCATTAAGGGCCCTAAAACTGTTAGGACTGTTTCAAAGTGAATTGTTAAGGAAGCAGGAAGTTAGCTTGGTCTGTCTCTTTTCAAGAATAAATAAAATATAAATAAATAAATAAAATTAAAAAAACCTGCAGCCTGTAGAAATGATTTCAGAAAAGACAGTCATGTTTGAGTTAGTTAATTTAGTCAACAATTCCATTTTGTTTCTGGGGAGAATCCGTGGCTCTCGTGTTGGGTTTGGAAGAAATATGCATGGTACGCTGTTAAGTTAGTTGTCTTTAAAGGGCAAAGCATTGCATATATTGATGTAATCTGGGTTAGAATGGTATTTGTTAACAGTTGGACTTTATGGAACCTCAATGCTCAAAGCAGGGGCGTGGTGGCTTAGTGGGCTAGAGCACTGAAACTGTCTGCAAAGTTGGCAGCTTGGCGGTTCGAATCCTGGGTGCCACGCAGCAGAATGAACTCCCGCAGTTATCCCCAGCTCCTAGCAGTTTGAAAGCATGTAAATGCAAGTAGATAAATAGGTATGGCTGTAAAAAGCAGGGAGGTAACAGTGTTACATGAGCCTCGTGGCACAGTGGTCAAATGACTGTATTGCAGGTAAAACCGTGCTCACGACCTGGGGTTCAATCCCAGGTAGGAGGCTCATGGTTGACTCAGCCCTCCATCCTTCTGAGGTCGGTAAAATGAGTACCCAACTTGCTGGTGTGTGTGTGTGTGGGGGGGAATGTGTAGTCTGCACACTGTAATTAAAATTGAACCCCACCCCCCCAGAGGCTACTTGAAGTGGTATGAGGTGGTATATAAGCAGAACACTTTGCTTTGCTTTTGCTTTTTCTATGTGCAGAAATGTGTTCAGCCATGCTGGCCACATGGCCCATGGACTTTCCCAACACTGGCTCTTTGGCTTGGAAACAGAGATGAGCACCGTCCCTAGAGTCGGACACAACTAGCACACATGTGCAGCACACATGTTTACCTTTACCATACTCAATTTATTTATTTATTTATTTATTGCATTTATACCCCGCTTATCTACAATATATACTCTAAGCTGCTTACAAAACATCGGCAATAAAATTACAAAAAAAAAAACAATGCAAAAAAAAAAACAACTCAAGGCAATGAACTCAATGACAGAAACAATAAGGACAGGATATGAGCTTTATGATTGTCTTATAACCTTCTTTCAACCAACCAGGTAGGCATCATACAAAGGCTCTTCCTTATTTCTTCTTCCATGGGCTGCTGGATATTTCAGTGGCTTAGCTCTCAGGCTGCAGAACCACAGGGTTGGGAGTTTGATTCCCCACTGTGCCTCCTTGAGAGGAACTAGACAGGTGATCCATAAAGTCTCTTCCAGCTCTTCACTCCAAAGGCTGTTGCTATTATTTATTATTGTTTAATTTGTCAATCGAAAATACATTTTTACACAAACCTGAGCAAATGGGAGAATTTATTTATTGACTGTTCATTTCCCCCCACAGGTGATCAGTGTATGGAGAGCGGTGGAGGAAGTCAACACAATATCTGGAAGTTGAGTCACGGCTACTGGACTTCTTTTTCTTGAGAGATAGAAACGTTTCACTGCTCATCCAAACAGCTTCGTCAGTCTGAATACAGCTCGTTGCGAGTCCTCCATCTTATAGCCAGCTTTGACCTCTTGTCACCCTGGTCTGAAATAGGCTCATAAAATGAACAATGGCCTGAATAGGCTCGTTAGGGAGACAATAATATCCATAGCCTTAAGGTGAACAATGGCCTAAGGTGCTGAAACCTATCAAGAATGGGTCCTTAGCTATGGCCTTGGTGGTGAAGGCTTTTTGATTTGTCTGGGTATTGTTGAAAGCACACCCTAAGTAGCAGATAGACTAATCCTGAGGTCCCCACCTCTGTTGAGGGAGGGGGTTTCAATGCTCACATGAATGGCTTCCCTGACTCCTCTCTCAAACCACCTATCTTCTTTGTCTAATATGTGTACATCCTCATCTTTGAAAGAGTGCCCTTTGTCCTTCAAATGGAGGTGTACTGTTGATTCTGGTCCTGAGCTGTTACTCCTCCTATGTTGGGCCATCCTTCTGTTTAATGAATGGCTGTTTAGTTTCTTCACTGTAGAGGTCTGCACACTCCTCACTGCTTTGGACCGCATATATTGTATTGCTCCTTTTTTATGAATATAAAAACACAATATGAACTTTTGGGAAGTTTGGAAAAAAAGATACAGGGTTTTCTGTAATCTATCCAACTCGTAGGATGATGTGTTGGCTGTGATGGTCAATAAATATTTATTCGTTTCGGTAGGTACGCATCACACTTGAACTCCAAAGTTCTCAGTGCCACACTAACAAATTACAATAGAGCTGGAGCCTGTGCATATGTACCCTGAAAAGCCATAAATCACTTTTTTTTGGGGGGGGGGGGGAGAAATTGGCATTAGGTTTCCTTATCTTTTGAACTAGTCTCTAGATTGACCTGACAATCCATTATAACTGGGTCATCGCTGGGACCCTTGTGGGTCATATCCAGAGCACTAAAAGGGAAGAAAGGAAAGAATAATCCCGAATGAAGACATTTCTGTTTGAGTATGTGCACACATCCTTCCATTCCAACCCAGGGCTGCTAATCTTAATTGAATCAATTTCTTGGCATATGTTGACAGTGAAAGATTGGTTGAAGCTGGGAGGCCAAGCCGGACAGAGCATCCAGGATTAGGAGGATGAGAGAGAATCTTCTTTTAATCATTAATTAGTTCATTCACTCCCATTTACTTCCATTCTTCACTGTCTCAGACCGTGTACTTCTTGCCTCCTAACTCTCTAGCAATCCCGTTCTAAGTGCTTCTCCTGATATAGTTGTTGGCGTTTCTTTCTCCCTTTCTGAATGTTTTAGATTGGAATGCAATGACCTGCCATAGATCAGGTTCCTAAACATCCATTTTGGGGGCCAGGAGTTCTGCAACAACGCACTCAGACCAAGGCTGTACACTGGAGAAATAAAAATAATAATAAAAACAATCTGAAATTCTGAACTAAATTGCCCTCCTTTGAATCAGTTTTGTTTGTGAGAGCCAGATTGACGCAGGATGTCCAAATTCTGATCTGAAGGAAATTTATCTCTCGGTTTGGATCCAAGCCAAAATGAAATAGATGAGTCCCCCTGTTTTAATTTAGTCTGCTGCTGAGATACAGCCTGCAATTAGCAGGTTTAAACGAAAGCTCACCTTTTAACTATCTCACAAAACGACAGGTCTGAGGATTGTGTGAGGAGTACTGGACCTCTACAACCTAGTGTAATGTAGTAAACATACCCTTTAACACAGTTGTTATCAGTCTCATATAGCTGTAGAAGAGTTAGTGGCTTTTGCTTTCTCCCATAGTCTTTTTTGTGTGAACCTGGAGTTCTTTCCAGCTTACATACAATGAACGTTGCAACTTTTGGTCCATTTTTCAAAACTAGATTCGGGCATGAATTGCAGGTTTGGCAATTCGTGCTAGTTTGTGCTTCAGCTGGCCAGCCGTTTGGTGCTCCCCAGCCCTGCACCATTCAGAGTCAGTGCCCTGCTTCCTCTGGGTGCTGCTTCTGAGTGTGTCCCCCTTGTAGAAGGTGGGGCTGGTCATCCCTGAACACCTGTTTGGCTGAAATACCCACTGTCCCGAAATGCCGAATTGGCCATTGATGCCCATCTCCATTCAAAAAGCAAACTAAAACAAAACTCTCCTCCTTTTGTAGAAAACAGATTCAACAAGTATGGGTCTTCCTAACACCTAGAGAAGCTATGCTGTGCCAAGTAGGTGTTAAGGATGAGGACTTTTCAGAGGGGGAGGGGAAGAGAGATGGCTATGCAAACTCAGAAATGTCTTAGCTGGACGTACAAGGATAACTTTAAAAATGTGTTGAATCTTTGTGTGTGTGTGTGTGTGTGTGTGTGTGTGTGTGTGTGTGTGTGTGTGTTTAGCCATTGCAACCGTGTTGCTTTTGGCTTATTGTAACCTTAGGAGGCCTTTTAAGATCCATAGGGTTGCTTCCCATTGTTGAGTTCACCCAGCCAAGCAAGGATTTGAATCTCTCTTGAGTCTCCTGTCTGAACCTCTCTACCCATTACATAAGGAAAACTGCCCCCAAACCCCTGTTGCTTTGCACACTGAATCCCTCTTGGCCTACTCTAGTGCAATCTAGTGAGCTAAAATAAAAGTCTTTTGTTCGTTATGTCAACGCTTAAGAGCCTTACAATGTACAGAAATGATTAGAACAGAATGCCCCTAGACCTCTAATAAGGGCTTTCCCTGGAAAAGGGGGATGTCTTGTTTATATCGTGATAGAGTGTGGGCTTTTGGACAGACCAACTAGTCACATGTAAAATAGGAAAGGCTGAGAATCACAGGCTTAAGAAATACAGTGGTACCCCAACTTAAGAGCAGTTTGACGTAAGAGCAAAGGAACTGTTGGCATTTTAACTGCTGCCTTACAAATTTTAGATATGATCTGCTCCACTTACAAATATATATATTTTATTTTTAAACTTATCCCCCAATTTTTTTAGATAGGTACCCTGACTTAAGAGTCGTTCGACTTAAGAGCATGCATTTGGAACAGATTAAATTCGTCAATGGAGGTACCACTGTAGTGTGGGTAAACAAGCATCTGGAGCCAAGTTCTTGGTCTTCCACATGCAAGAGATGCTCTCATATTCCTTTTACCAAAGGGAAGCCATCTGCAAGGGGGGAAAAAACATCTACCTCTGGAGTTTTCTTGTAGGGAACGTCATCTGCACATCCTTTGCTACGAGGCACAGATATCCCAGCTGGGCGAGGGTATTGGGACAGGAAGGCCCTTGTTTTCCCCTCAAAGCATTTAAGCTCCCAGAACAATTAGAAAAGCTTTCTTAATGAAACATTCACTTGGGGATCCCCCAACCCACCCTTTTCTTCTCTGTGTGAGCAAACAGGGAAAGGAATCGGCTGAGAACCTGAAACTCTCCTCCCTTTCGGCCAGCTTTAATTCAATTGTATTTCGATGTTATGATTTGGTTTTGGGGTCTGTCGGCAGGCCAGCGTCACGAACACTAAGGGTTTATCTCTATAACCTACTGTCTTAGGGAAGATGGTATCAACCGTTCCAGATGGACTCATCTGAAGAATAAATTCCACTTCCCCTTATCGCTGACAGGCATCCCATTTACATATTCTACTGGTGGAACTGATAAACAGCAAAGTGATTAATGGGCTACGATTTACAGATACCTGTTTGATCAATGTCCAGCAAATAAAATGTGTTTTGTGGAGAAGGCTGTCCCCTGGGGTGGGAGGGGAAAGAAAGAAAGAAAGAAAGAAAGAAAGAAAGAAAGAAAGAAAGAAAGAAAGAAAGAAAGAAAGAAAAAGAAACTACAAACGTGCACATACAAAGCCTCCCACACACAACCTACAAAAGTACCAAAAATTAATGAAATTTTATTTATTTATTTATTTATTTATTTTTGCATTTCTTGACTGGTCTGATCCCCCCCCCCAAGGGACTCAGTGTTTAGGGTTGGTAGATGCTGCTTACGTGGTCCCAGGTTTTGTATCAAACTAAAAAAGGTTGCTGAACGAAAGTTCCAGGAATGTGAATATTAGTACAGTACATGTAATAATTATTTTTAGAAGGGTTTTCCTTGCCCTGTCACTCTCTAGGTATTTTGGTTTCCTATGCCATCATCCCCAGTCAATGTAGCCTGTGGTTGGTAATAATGAGAGTTAACGGTCTTCATAAAAAAACTGAAGGATATGAAATGATGGAAGCTTGATTTAGGGGCAGGAGGTGGTTGTGACATTAATCTTCTCCTGCGTTTTACATTTGCCTTTCTTTCTGGGAGCCACAACTTTGGTGATCAACAGAGTTGAGCAAATTACTGAACCCCAGGTTTAGTGCCTCAAGCCTTTTTGGCAGGTTTTTGGATCCAAGTCCCAAGTCTGAGTCTTTGGTACCAAGTCCCAAGTAGAGATGGGCACGAAATGAAAAATTTTTCATTTGCATTTTTGTTTTTTGTTTCATTACGCAACGAAACGACAAACAAATTTTGTCTCCAAAATGAAACGAAACGAACCAAAACACCAGAAATTTTGTCATGCGTTTCGTTTCCGTTACTGCAATACAGCAAACTGCTTTAAATGATAAAAAATTTGAAATAAATTGTAACGAAATGGTAACAAAACGAACGAACACGAAAATGATTTTTTTGCAAAAAAAATCACAAAAAACGGAAATGAACCGAAACGGACCCTCCAAACGACAAACGAAACTCCATTTTTTCTATTCGTGCCCATCTCTAGTCCCAAGTCCAACTCCAAGACTTTGGTAGTGGGTACCAAGCCCCATGTCTGAGTCCTTATTAAAAACAAGCCTTTCTCCTAAAAAATAAAGGAGTACAGTTTGGTTTCCAAGTCATGAGTTTAGTCGATGAAAATGAGGAAAAACCAAAAACAAAAGTCAAGTCCAAGCTGAGTGACTGGTACAACCTAAGTCTGGCTTGATACCAAATCCTGTGACTTGAGGCCCCATTCCTGACATTCATCTGATGATGTTGGAATTGCCCCATGCATTGCTCTTAATGGTCTGTTAGAATGAAGTGACTGAGAGACTGACACAACTGAACTGATAGAAGAAGAAGAAGAAGAAGAAGAAGAAGAAGAAGAAGAAGAAGAAGAAGAAGAAGAAGAAGAAGAAGAAGAAGAAGAATGGATTGTCCTATTCTAGAGCAAGATGGAACCAAGTTGCTCCCCATCTCAGCCAAGCTATGAATTGAGGAAGCGATGCAGAAGCCCTTAGGAGCTGACACATTTCCATACCCTTCCCTTACCTTCTGAGGAAGAGAAACCTTGGTGAAGGAGGGCTCTCTGTTGACTTCCTGTCATCCTCAGAATCCCTTTGCGAGGCCCATCTGTTATTTGGCTCCTGCTGTTGCAGGCAGTGTCTTAAGTAGCTCAAACATTTGCATGGGTGGCAGGTTGCTTGTCGTTCCATGTGATCTGCCGGCATTCCCTGGAGGTCCTGGCGGTGCGAGATGAGAAACAAACAGGGCTGGGAAGTCAAGAGACAGACAAGTCTTCACCGTTCAGTTCAAATTCTGAAAACCCAGAGGACTGCAGCGCTTTCTGTTTTGTCTTTTCCTTTTCCCCTTTCCACCCACATTTCAAGGTCTTGAATCGCTGCAGGCTTCTGAGTGGGAGGCAGCTATGCATCCCAGAAAAAAAAAGACAGACAAGGCCATAACATTTCTCTGGGTTGGTCAGATCAAGGGCTTGTTTCGCGCAGTATCTTTCAACATTTATTCGGCATCAATAGCTTAGGAGGATGGACTTTTTGGATTCATAGGCATACTCTCACTTGGTTTTAGAAGCAAAGCAGGATGAAACCTGGTTTGTACTTGGATGGGAGACAGGCTGAGAACATGAGCTGCTTCTCTGTGAGCTAGGAAATGATTTCGGACCTTGCGTCCCATCCAAACCACATCCCATACACTGTACTGGGATTTTACAGGTGGTCACCCCGAGGGAGGCCTCGAAATCAACAACCAACAGGAAACAGTGCCTTCTCCATGATGGCCACATCATTATGGAATCGTCTCACAACAGAGGCTCAACTGGTCCCTTCCTTCTTTGGCTTGAGAAAATGACTCAAAACACGAATGCTCACAAAGGCCTTCCATAGCCTTACTCCAGACTACTGGCTAAGCTGTAACATTAAAACAGAAACCGTGCAACTTACTGCACATCTTACACCTAAGAAAGACATGCCTGGGGAAATCCATCTTGTCATGAATCTTTGCACTTTAATTGTGTTTTCCCCCATGAAAGCTTGTGTATTGCATGATGATTTTTTGTGGCCTAGAAAGGAATAGGGATTTGTATTTAATTTTGAAAATATTTGTATCTGTTACGTTTACCTGCATCAGGTTCTGACCTTCATTTGACACTGCCACTCCTCCTCCTGAAAAAATGATTGTTGTATCATCAAGCTATAAGTTCAAGGGACTTAAAAGTTCTCATTAAACTTTCCAAGCTATGCCACCATAAGTCATTGTTTTAAGATGTGATCTTTTGAAATGATAGAACCAGCTTATTCAGTTGATGGAAGTACAGTAAAAGAAAAGCCAGCAGCAGCATTGATTTTAAGCCTCATTGCTGAGAGTCTTACAGCTTAGATGCCATGTGTATGTATGTGTGTGTGTATGTAGGGCTGGCCCTAGGATAAATACCCCCAGGGCAAGAGAGAATGATTGCATACATGGACTGTTTGTGAGCATTTTACCTGGGAAAATGCCCCAGGATCCAGCACAATGACAGATGTGCTTCTTTTGTTCCTTACATGGCATAAAGGGAATAGATATCAGGAAAAGGTGTGTTCTTGAAAGCCAATATGTCCTGCAATGTTGGACCAAGACTCAAGGGCATTGCTCAGCCATAGAATCTCTCTCTCTGTGTGTGTTTCTCTCTCTGTTTCTCTCTCTGTGTGTAAATGACAAACCACTCCATGAATTTCTCACATGCCTCAAATACTCTACCGGGGTGATGATAAGTCTGAATCAACAAGATGGCACATAAGCTATCTTCTGTTTCCTAGCATTTTCCCAGATGTGCAGGCTCTATTCATTGGATTCTGAAGACAACTTTGGCCAGTTGACCAAGTCCTCAAGGCACAGGCTGACAACTTTCATGTTCTTAATGATAGTGTCTTGCCATCTCTCTTTTGGTGGCCCGAACAACAACAAAGCCATGTTCTGGTGATTTCACTAGTAGCTGGATCTCTATTCTTTTTATTGGCATGAAAAAAATTGTTAATAACAATGGTAATATAACAGCGAGCCACTATTTACAAGTGTCTATTCTACAGGGATCAAAGGATGAATAATGCCAAGTGAGGGGGGAAATGAATAGATTTCAGCAGATTAATCCCTGGGTCTCTGGTGTGGTTTTCACACTTTGAAATATTTAAGGCTCCATATGTTGTGGAGGAAAGAGGAGTCTGCAGCACAGAGAATGTTGATGCTTATTCTTTAATCTCCCTTTAATTGCTGTGGTCAAGTTACCCCATGCTTCATAACCCGCAGCTTGGTATATTATTGAAAATGGTGGACGCATACTTTGTCTGAAATGTCAGCACCGGCAAAAGTCTTGAAGTGGGTACTTTTGCTCATGACAGAGAGTAGAAGAGTTGTATCATCTGTTCTTTGTGATGTTATGTTAGCTACGGCAACATCTTTCCTCATTTTTGTTTTAATACAATGACACTTCAATGGATGCCAGAGATGGTGAAGGGGTGATATTTATTTATTTATTTATTTATTTATTTATTGATTGATTTATTGATTTATTTACCGCCCATCTGGTAGAAAATATTATCTCCAGCTTCTGACACTGGTTGCAAATCACTTGCCCTTCCTTCCTACTCCTCACTGCATTGCTTTTGGAGAAACTCATAGTGGCAGACACCTCACAAAATACCAGAACTAGTGGACATCCACTCAAATTGAGGGCTGGGAAAGTAAGAACAGACAAAAGAAAATATTTTTTTCACCCAGCACGTTTTTAGTCTGTGGAACTCCCTGCCACAGGATGTTGGGATGGCATCTGGCCTGGGTGCCTTCAAAAGGGGACTGGACAGATTCCTGGAGAACAAGTCCATCCCAGGTGACAAACCATGAGGGAGATGTGTCATCTCCAGGCTTAAAACCAGGGTCCTTTAAGGGTCAGATGCAGGGGAGTGGTATCAGGTGACAGAGATCTAGTCTTGTGCGCTCCCAGAGGCACCTGGTGGGGCCACTGTGAGATCCAGGAAGCTGGACTAGATGGGCCTTTGGCCTGATCCAGCAGGGCTCTTCTGATGTTTTTATGTTCTTATTTTGAGCATGGTTCTAGACACATTAGTTTAATTATTTCTGTACCCCATGGCACCCTTTGGTCCTCACAAAAAGGCTGACACCACGCGTGTCCAGGCCAAAAGGGAGTGTGTGAGGGAGTTGTTCTTATGGGCCATCAAGCCACCTCCAGCTCACAGTAACCCTATGAACGAGACAACTCCAGAATGTCCTTCCTCAAGTTCCCTTTCCTTCGCGTTTTCTCTCTATGCAATATTGAAATGTGAACAGGATGGCAGCGCTAGGCTTTCTTTTCCTAAGCCCAGATAAAACCCTCTGTGGTTCGTACAACATATGAAAGAGCTTGTGCAAATGAAGTCAGAAAGACTTTCTTTCTTTTTCTTTTTTTGTTTAAAGCTAGCCTGTTCCTTCTTTCCTTCCTTGACACATTTTTTATTAAAATAAAATTTACTAGGATGGAAGGGCATGTTTTAAAAACACACACACCAAAAATTCTTATAGTGCCGAACATCCGCTTTGCTTTGTGTAGTACCGTCCAGAGTGCATATATCTATATCTATATCTATACAGTATCTATCTATCTATCTATCTATCTATCTATCTATCTATCTATCTATCTATCTATCTATCTATCATCTAAACACACACACACACACACACACACACACACACACACACACACACACAGAGAGAGAGAGAGAGAGAGAGAGAGAGAGAGAGAGAGAGAGCAGCTCTCAGATTTAGTATCAGATTTATTATCAACTTCCTAGAAACTGCAGAAGAGGCCAAACCCCACCCACCTCTTAATAAATCAGGTGCCAAAATCACATCTAATGAGTTCTGTGTTGGAAATACACAGCGGTTTCAAAGACACCAAGACAGCTAAAACTCAGTACTTGACCTTTTAATGTAATCAGGAGAGGAGACAGAGAGAGAGAGAGAGAGAGAGAGAGAGATGAAAAGAAAGGTGTGATCACAGTTGAGGCTCATCAGAAATGGGCAACATTGTTTGTGATGATCCCATAATCCCATACTACTGTACTGCCCAAATTAATTGTGGGTTTCTGGTAACTGAAGTTTGGCAAAGGAACTCTCCCCTTTCTCTACGACTACGTCAAAGGGGCTTGGACATATTCATGAAGGATCCGTGAATCCTTCCTCCAGGAACGCAAAAGGGAGCCACCGAATGCTACCATCAGGCATCGGCTTCCCAGGGAGCTGAACCACAGCGCCTCACTCCACCATTGTGGGAGATCATCTGGCTTCAAAGCCTTGCTCCACCACGGGAAGTCACTGTATGTGGATGTGCGTGGCAATGGTCAAACCACTCCTTGGGAATCTCATGACGCCTGTTAAGTTGTCCTAAATTATACACATTTCCCATAGGAATGCATTGAAAACAGAGTAATCCCATTTTATGTTCTACAGATTTGCCCCCATAGGCGATTCTGTTCAGCAAATTTCCCCTATTTCCGGAATGTTTTATGTTGTACAAATTTTATGTTATACAAACTGTTATACAAGGGTCGACCGTATACATTAGTCCTGATTAGAGGCAATCAACTGAAACAGAACTTGTCCACATGGGCAAACCAGAAGCAGTGCTATCCTACAAGATGACTCAGAGAGAAAGGAACATTTTTATGATTAATACAGTGGAGCTGATTATGCTCTTGGTAGCTTTGTGAGGATTCAGATTTCACAAGCCCAACAAGTACTGTATATGCTCGAGTATCAGCCTAGGTTTTCAGCTCTTATTGTTGGCTAAAAAAATGCCCCCAGCTTGAGTCAATAAGTTTCCCCAGTTTTGGGGGGTAAAATTAGGCCCTTGACTTATTCTTGGGATGGCTTATATGGTATATAATGGTACTTGAACACCCACCCTGCCCATTCATTAGGTGTGTGTACGCACCTGAGGTTCATTGACTTTTCAGTTACTGGTCTTGGCGTGTTTTGATATGAGGGTTGTGGTAAAAGACTGCTCAACACCTCCCAAGGTGATTGATTCCATCCTCATACACCTCCAACAGTTAAGTTTTTCCCTTGTTTTATGCCTAAATCTAGTCTCCTGTAGCTTGAGTCCATTCTTACGTGTCCTCTACTCTGGGATGATGACTGAGAAGAACCGATCCTGTCTCTCTTCTCACTGACTGTCTTTCAGGTTTTTGAAAAAGTACTATCATAGTTCAGTCTTCTTTGATCCCACGATCAAAGAACAGATTCTTGCACCTTTAACCATGTGCTTTTAAAAAATCCTGTTATGTACCCCCATTATTCCCAGTTTGGGGATGAAGAGGAGATTGACATCAAATAAATAAATAAATAAATAAATAAATACAGATCAAATGCTGTATTCTCATTCCCAAAGAGTGAAGGAAAAGCAGCAAAGAAATAGCACCAAAGCAGGAAAGGTTTTTTAAAAAAGTAAAGGTCCCCCCTCCTGCACTTGCATACTAGGCATGTCTGACTCTAGGGGTGGTGCTCATCTCTTTTTAAAGCCAAAGAGCCAGTGTTGTGCAAGTCTGTGGCCATGTGGCCGGCATGGCTAAACGAAAGGTAGAACGCAACCAAATTCTGCTGAGGGTGGCTGAGTGTCTCCCTGACATGTCAGTTTAAATGTCACCCAGGCATCTTCCCTCTGGAATTCTTTGTCTCTTGGGATCAGTAGAACACACAAAATGACCCATCCCTGGTGTACTGGTATTCTGCAGCTCACGATTTATCACGGTTGCAAACCTCAAAAGCGAGGCATGAGCTCCGTGAGAACAGCAGGTTCGACATGGATGATCCCCTGCGGCTGGACCAGCTTTGCTTTGCTTTGCTGACTGGCAGGAGGCAGGGATATATAATTTGGTTCCACTTCATTTTCCACCCAAAGTTCTAACTCTTTGCAGAGACTTTAGGGGGCCGGGAGAAGCGATGTGGTCTTCCTGCCTGCTGTCCTTTTTTGTTGCTTTCGTACAGGCGGCGCTAGTGCAAAAAATAAAATAAAAAGACACTCACAGTTCCATAGCATTTTTGCCGCAGCATTTTAAATTTCTGGCATAATTCCTTCTTGCTACAATTATTTGGAATAATTTCTTCTTGCTATATATTTTGCTCCTGTTGCAAAATACTGCCCATAACACCCGATCATCTCAGGCAGGACATTTGAGGGTGCCGTCGCTGAAGGAGGCCCGTATATCTTTGACGAGAAATCGGGCTTTCTCAGTGGCGGCCCCTCGACTCTGGAACCAACTTCTTCCTGATATCAGTTTGGCACCTTCCCTCCCAGTCTTTAAGAAGCATCTAAAGACGTGGCTATTTAAAAAGGCTTTCCCCGGATATTAATCTGTTCTAATAATGATTGCTATTATGTATTTATTTTGTTTTTATCTGTATCCCATCTTGCTCCTGCTTTATGTTTTTGTTATATATTGCTTACTAGTTATTGTGGTTTTTATTTATATATTTGAGCTTATCTATTATATTGTATTTCACTGTTTATGGTTTTGATTTCTGTTCAGTTTGTAAACCACCCAGAGTAGCCGTGTAGCTAGATGGAGTGGTATATAAATTTAATGACTAAATAAATAAATAAATAGACATACAGAGACTCACAGAGGATAACCAGTTCATTAGCTAGCCAACCTTTTCTCATTAACTGTCACTTATAGTCTCAACAATGCACTCTATTCGTAGTCAAGAGAAGAAAAATGTTTCATTACTTAAACTTGTGAGCAGAGCAACAACAGCACACAAATAACTCAATCCAACTGAATCAACACAAGATGCTGCAAGAGATTATATTTCTGTTCCCTTTACTAGTGGAGCCTCGTGGCACAGTGGTTTAACTTCTGTGCTGCAGCCAAAACCCTGCTCATGACCTCGGGTTCAATCCCAGGTAGGAGGCTCAAGGTTCACTCCACCTTCCATCCTTCCTCGGCTGGTAAAATGAGTACCCAGCTTGTTGGGGTTGGGCAATGGGTAGCCTGCATAATTAAATTGTAAAACACCAGATAGTGCTTTAAGCTTTATTGGGCAGTACATAAGCAGTGTGTTTTGTCTGGTTTTTTTACATGCTTTGCAGGGTCAAGTGACAAATCTATACACCGGGCAACAAGAAGTTTCCACTGACCTTCCTTTTGATTTATGATAGGATTTAGGATGCCTCTTAGGGCCTTTTCACATGACCCCTAAAATTTGGACCAGAGATCTTAGGGGTTTGTCGCTGTTCCTGCGTTCCCACCCCCTCCGCACCCCTGGCTGCTGGCTGCGTGAGGGGAGGGAGAAAAAACAGGAAGAAAAGAATGCCGCTCACCTCCGTTCTGCAGTCCTGGCACTGCATTCAGATCTCTTAAAGGGGCGGGGGGCAAAAAAAGAACAAACAGAAGCAAGGAGAGCCCGGCAGTCACTACTGTTAGATCCGCATCAGGAATTTTCACCTCCGGAGAGCAGGTACCTGAAACGTGCGCTGGGATGCGCTTAGGTGGGCGTGGTCGCACTTAATTATCTGTAAACTCCAGAGCTGGTGGGGAAATAATTTAAAGCTCCGGAGCTGGGAGCCATTTGCGGCAGAGTTTAGGGGTCGTGTGAAAAGGCCCTAAGTAAAGCAAGAGAAGCAAAGGCACAAGAACAGCAATATTGCTAACCCCCAAATCCCCCAAAGCGGCTCTCGTCTCTACTCGGAATGTTTCCTCCTCGGCAATCCATTTGCTAATGATCCTTATTTCTAATTAGTAGAAATTGACTATGGTCAAAAGGGACACTCAAGTCAATTAGCCAAATTATATATTCAAATCTCTGAGCTCCTGACCCCTGTGCTTTTGAGCAGTTGATGAAGACATCACTTGGCAACTGTATGGCGCCCAAATTAAAGTCCTCGGACTTGGGTGGAGAGGAGGAAGGGAAGGGAATCTAAGTGTGCAGAAGTGTATCTAATCTTATCTTTCTGGAATGAAAGCTTTCCCCTTGAGATGGAAGCATGGAGAAGCGTAGGTCTGTCTCTCTGTTCCTAGCCTCTTGTCCCACTTCAGTCACTTCAGATTAAATTCTTTTCCATGTTTGGAGGCGAGTCAAGAGATGGTCAATCAGCGATGGTGCCCAGGTACAAAGGCCAATGCTGGAAACTCTCCCGAGAGTTTGTCTCCGTCTTTTTGCTCAGAGTCACGGCAGAAGGTGCCTAGAGGTAGGTGAGTTGATGCCATTTTTTTCCTTCCGGTTCACAAGCAGAACACTCTTATTGGCTTTCATTCCCAATGCACGCTGCTAGCTTCAGTCATTGCAAACTTCACCTCTGGCCAATATATTTCTGATATGGCTCCACTGGACAATGTTGAGAGCAAGGAGAGAGGGCATCGTAGGCAGGGTCAAATTTTGGATGGCTCTTTCCATGGGCAAATAATTTTGCAAAGCTTTTGTCAAGATATATGGGTGAATCTGTCCCAATGTCATTAAAACCAAGAAGGGTTCACCTGACTAAATGGGATGCCTGAGTAATTTGCTTTAGGTCTTAATTTGGTTCGTTGGTTCATTTTTATACCACCCATTCGGTCAAGCAACACTCTCATGGAAGCAATTCCTTATTAAAGATCTTATCTCCAGTGAGATCACTCATTCAAAATGATGGTGATTTCAGAACGAACAAACTTTGCTTGCCCTGCAACCCTTCCCCCCTCTCAACAACCATCCCCAGAAGGTTACTTGGCCCTTTAGGACTGGCGTCAACAGCTGCTAAAGATTTTCAATAGACATGAGAGATTGTCTTTCTCAATTTGGGTACACTTGGGGAAAACTCAGTGGCCCTCATGCCACAGTGGTTAAATGCCTGTACTTGCAGCTAAAACTGTGCTCACGACCTGGGGTTCAATCCCAGGTAGCAGGTTCAGGGTTGACTCAGCCTTCCATCCTTCTGAGGTCGGTAAAATGAGTACCCAGCTTGCTGGGGGAGGGGGACAATGCATGGCCTGCATACTGTAATTAAACTGTAAACTTCCCAAAGACTAGCTGGAGTGGTATGGGACAGTATATGAGCAGAACACTTTGCTTTTAATAAACTGAGTTCCAAGCAGTCCATTGATAACTTGATGTTGCTAATGGCCACTGAATGATGAGTGACTGGTATGGTGACTGAAAATAGAAAACTGACCAGAGAAGGGGGATAAAATACGACATCCCTGACGACACCTGGCTTCCAGGGAACAAAAGCACTCTGCCCTGCAAAATCTCTAAACCTGCCTCCATTAAGGTAGCTTTGCTTTGGTGTTTACAGTATTCCCTTTTCTAATTGCCTGTTATTACTGATGCAGGGGAGTCAACAGTCACATGCTACTTGTTGTTTGTCGGAGATCATGCTTTCATCCCATTGCTTATCTCATTTCATAACACCTTATATATAAAAATGAAGCTCTCTTTCTACGTAAGTGTGACCCACCCCACCCCTTCCTATGAATCAGGATCACTCCAGAGGCAGCAACACAGAGCTGAGTGTTCTTTCTAAACAGGGGAACACTGGAAGCATGCAGTGTAATTGTAATGTTTCTACCAATGTGGAAATAAACTCTATGGGATAAAAAGTGTATTCCCCCAACTGGTCCAATGGGAACATTGATCATCAGACATCATTTCAGATTCTTTAAGGTATATCGATTTGACCTGACTCTGTCTACATTTTCCTGCATCCCCCCTCCTCTGCTCCAACTCAGTTCTCTGAAGCCTAGTTTGAAAGTATTGCGGAATAAAGTGGAGCTTCCTTCTGTGTAAAGGGTCAAGCTGCCTGTCTCCCAGTAGAGACTGGAGGGTGATGTCACAACCATGTTTTTCTGGCCCTTCCACTAGCCAAAAGGGTGTCAACTTCCAAAGGGAGATGAGTGAGATGTTCTACCATTACGTCACTCAGTATCATTAGCTCAGCAACCTATGCGCAGCTGGGCAAAGTGTAAGGTGTCTATATTGGTGTCCCATCATAATAATTACATGATGTCATGTCAACACCAATGTATGGCAACCCTTTCTGTGGTTTTCTAGGCATAGAGTTATCCCAAGTGGTTTGCCAGTCTCTCCTAATTGTGAACTGAGATCATGTAGTTTTCCCAATGCTGCAGAGGTGGGTGTCACAGCATGTAACACCACCAACCACACATCATCTGGGTGATCTCAACTGGCACATCTTCTTGAGACACATAGCAGAGACTCAGACACCTGACCTCTGGCTCTGTAGCCAGGTATTTCAACTCCCTGAACTACCCCAGTCCTGTTAGTGCAGAAAGCTATGGACTCGATTAGGTGAAAAAGCTACTTATTATTTCTAATCCTGCCCACACTCACCAGTCATATGAAAGAACAATTATTTATTTATTTATTTATTTGTTAAATTTATATCCCGCTCATCTACTATGTACTCTTTATTATTATTATTATCTTTATTATTATTATTATTATTATCTATATTTATTATTATTATTATTATTATTATCTTCAAAAAATTATGCTATTTCCTCAGGCTTCCTCGACTCGTCTAGCAACTAGACATGGGCACAAAGCACTTGGTTGTGCTTCGTCAAAATTCATACCTTGCTCCACCTCCCAGGCCAGTTGCCTTACTCTCAATGTCCTGTGTCCTGTCAGGGACCTCCTTCTCCAGTTCAGTTCAGGCAGGATCCTGGGTTGTCCTTTCACATCTCCTCCAGCAGCTGACTGCTTAAATAAGGAGGCAGGGCAGGGATTCTTGACGAAGCGCGATAAAGTGTTTCATGCCCATGTCTGTTAGCAACCATTCAAAGCACAGCAATTTTAGTTTTGTTCTGCTTATATATCACCCCATACCACTCCAAGTAGTCTCTAGGTGGTTTACAGTTTTAATTACAGTATGCAGGCAACACATTGCCCCCCCCCAGCAAGCTGGGTAATCATTTTACCGACCTTGAAAGGATGGAAGGCTGAGTGAACCTGGAGCCTGCTACCTGGGATTGAACCCCAGGTCGTGAGCACAGTTTTACCTGCAGCACAGGCATTTAACCACTGCGCCACGAGGCTCCTTTTAGCCCCACCTTTCTGGAATATTCTGTGCAGGTACTGATGATCCACTACCCCATTTTTAGCTCAAATCCTAAAACCACCCTGCTGGTAAGTGGTGTGAAGACATTCAAAGCAATGACTTGTTTACATTTTAGGAGCAGCGAATGTCTTAACTTGAACAACAGTTGCATACTCTGGGAGATTAATATCTACATTGCATAGGCTTGCTGAGAATAAATTAATTCTTGACGGCACAATTAGTGTGTTCCTGGTGCTTGCTGGAGACAATTACATGGTGTATAAGATATTTAATGTAGTGTTGTGATGAATTTCAGAAACCATACAGCCTGGTGACAGTGCTTCATTCCATATCACGCTAGGACATCAATGAGGCAATGATTATTTCTGAAGAGGAATGTAAATCATACGTTCTCTGGATAATGAGAACAATCCTAGGATAATCTTTTATAAAGAATAATTTATCTTCTCATTAGGTGTTTACTTACTACTTATTGCTTTTGCCATACAGTTGATCGTTCATCATTCATAATTAGTTCCAAAAGTGTTCTAGCTATCCAAGCTGTCCAGCTTAAGATAACTGAAGAACATTAATGAGGTGTCATCTTCATCCTCATTATAGAACTCCAGAGCTGGAGGGGACCCTATTGATGATCAAGTCCACCCTGTCAAGGAGATGCGGTGGGGGAATTGAATCCCAAGCCTCTGATTCTTCAGCCAGATGCCTAAACCAGTGACTAAGCTATCCTCCCGTCATCAGCCAAGGAACATTGGCAGTTGTCTTATGTGGATCCAATCCTTGGACCATCTGGCAGTAAATCTAGGACTCCAGGACAGATTCTCTTGTTGCCCAACCTGGAGAGTCCTCATATTCATTGATAATTTCTCAACCGATTCTCAACCAAGCCCAACTCTGTTTGGGTTCTGAAATCAGAGGAGCCCATGTGTGTTTGGAGATCCCTCAAAATTGTCCTTTATATAAGTCAATATAAACTTTAAGGGGCTACCCAGAATAGGCCCATTGTATCAATGAGGATTGGATGAACTTCACAACTCTTCTGTGAAGTTGTGAACCAATGACCTTCACAAATCTTCTGTGAGGTTCATTGGTTCAAATAAGTCTCTACACTAACCGTGACCTATTTTAGGAGAGAAAGCCATGGTTATAGGACTCCCCATTCGAATCAATTGAACTTAAAGAGGGCTTGACCTACTACCACCCCACTGATTCAGTGGTCCTCCTGTCGCATAACTCATCATGCTAAGCAACCAGATTTTTAGGGGTGTCCTAAATTTTCCCTTCTCCCCCCTCAATCCCACATTAACTCTACATTACTTCTGGGTGATTCACAGGTTGAAGCATTAGGAGATTATTCGGGGAAAGGGAATGCAAAGTTACCAGAGTTTTAATATTTCCTCTTTTCCAAATCAATTCTTTCATGTAGGGTCTGTCCCAATCTTGAAAGCCATCCCTGCTTTGCTTTGTTTGGGAAAGTTTAAAGCGTAACGTCGACCATTATTCCCTCGTTGCTACTTTGGAAGACTTTTATGGTGCTGAGCCCCCCTGTAAAGTTCACTCTCTCACCATGACCTTTCCTCCTTTAAATTGTTTCAACATTGTGACTGACATGGACCAAAGGGAAGAGGTAAAAATGTTAAGGAAGTTCATTCTGAAGAAGGTTAAGCAACTTTTACATTGCCCTTTCCACATTAAGCTAGACCTCCTAAAGGCACTGGAACATGAAAGCGAAGGCCCCCTTAATTACATTCCGTTGTCAAAGGAAGCATGCTCAGAAGGAAGAGCAAAGTGAACATGCTGGTACTCAAGGATCCTCCTGGTAATTTAATCCAGGATCAAGTTCTCTGGCCTACTGAAGCGTCATGAAAATATCCAAATAGCCCAATCTGTATGCATTTCTGGGAGAAGAATTGGATGCTTGACTGTCATGGTCCTTATGTCTCTTTATTTATACCCAGCCTCTTCTTTGGCTCATTTTAAGGCCAGGGAAATGACAATGCCGAAATAATGATGCAGCAGATCAACAAACAGGTCTGGAGAGAGTCAGTAGTGTTGTTTAAAAATAATACCTATTTAGCAGAGATGGGCATGAAATGAGCGATTTTTCGTTTTTGTTTTTGTTTTTTCGTTTCGTTACGCAACGAAAACAAAATGAATTTTTTAAAAAACAAAATGAAAATGAAAACGAAACGACCAAATTTGCCGTGTTTTTCATTTTTGTTGCAGCAGATGCATTGAACTAAAAAGAATGCTAACGAAACAGCAATTTTTCATTTTTGTTTTCATTTTTTTGTTTCGTTACCTAACGAAACGAAAATGAAATGTTTTGCAAAAAACGTCACAAAAACGAAAACGAACCGAAATGGACCCCTAAACGACCAAACGACAAACGAAACACCATTTTTGAGTCGTGCTCATCTCTACTATTTAGTTCAAACTGTCTTTTCAGTTTTTATTTGAACCCAAGCAGAGTTGGCTTCTTGTATGCCACCTGTAAATGACGCTGCAAAAAAACAACAAAAAACTCCTCTTCCTTCCAGTCCTCTCTTTTTTAAACAAATAACATTTAAATTGATTTTTGATGAATTTGGATGAAACGGTTGCAGTTACATGTAAAGATACAATAAAAACACCACAAATTCCTGTTATGTGGAAAAGAGACTTTTTAGCTAAGAAACTGTAGTCTTCCTCAAACAATACAAACTTTCATGAGCCTCGATTACAACTACAAAAGTCTATTATGTTTTATTGTAATCTATAAACTGATCACAGCTCCTGATTTCATTGCAGACTGGTATCTGCAGGACGGGCACCTAAGCCGTTGTGCATTTTTTATTTTCTGTGTTTTTCCCTTTCCTTTTCTAGCACAACAGAAGCACAGAGTCAATCTGCTCCCCCCCCTCTAGTTTCACCTCTCTTTGGACTTCTTCAGATTTGAAGCAGTAGATGGGTTGCTTGTGTCTTTTTACATAATCACCCAATCTTTCTGTGCTTCCCATTTCTCTCTCTCTCTCTCTCTCTCTCTCTCTCTCTCTCTCTCTCTCTCTCTCTCTCTCTCTGTGTGTGTGTGTGTGTGTGTGTGTGTGTGTGTGTGTGTGTGTGTGTGTGTGTGTGTGTGTGTGTGTGTGTGTTGTGTCAGGTCTTAGTTGAATCAAGTGAATTATTTTGCCCCTGGTAGGCATAGGCTGGCTGCTTGTGATATTGTCTTAAAATGTTTGTTGTTTCATCTTTTGGAATTTCCCAGTAGGGCACAACCCCACAGACCTGTGGAAGAAAAGAGTTTTAGGATCTACCTCACCTCCCTGCATTGCAGATCCAGAGAATTTAGGGAAGTGGGTAGGAGGAAGCTGGGGCTCTCCCAAGATTCAGAACAACAACTACAGCCATGGTTCACAACCTGTGGGTCCCCAGATGTTTCTGGACTGCAACTCCCAGAAGTCGCCACCACTTGCTGTGTTCGAAGGGGTTTCTGGGAGTTGCAGTTCAGGAACATCTGGGGACTCCCAGGTTGAGAACCACTGAACTACTGTTAGGTCAGGTAGGCTGTGGCATTGGGGGACACAACATTGTGATGGCTGAGACCACACTGTACAGGGGGCAGCACAGTTCTGGGGCTAGAAAGTCCCCAGGGAAGGTGTAGTTTGGTGGTCAAGCTTGAACCCTGGTCCAGATCAGGATCCTGCAATCTAGTAGCCTCCCCGGTGAAAGGGGAAGTGCATTTTCAAAGACTTATTAAAGCACGGCCCAAGTTTCACCCACATCCTTGGATCTCGCCTGGTTATTCCAGGCTGGGTGGGTAAGCGGGCTGAGGGAGATTTCGGGCTCCAGTGGCAAAAGAGCAGCTTCCCACTCAAGTCATGATGGATGGTTTCTGTGAGATCTGGCTTGGCTGGGTGTGGGAGGGATATGGAACGCATTGTTTGCAAGCCACCGCCATGGAGTGGGTGGAAGAGGCTGTCCAATCTCCTTTCAGAGGACATGAATGACATCTCCCCAGGGATCTGTGGGCAAAGGAGGACGAGGAGTGGTTGTGGATAAGCTGCCAAACAAATTAGAATATAACAAGACGTACATGGATCAGAACATAATGGCAGGCTGCCTCTGTGGGTTTTCTGGTGTTGCAACTCTATCCCTAGGTTTGTAAGAAAGGGCAACGTCTAGGCTGGAGATGTTCATGCCTTTCCCATGTCGTCGACTCAACAGTACCCGTTGGAAGCTCATTCACTCCTAAGCTTTGTGATCTGAGCATAGAGCTTCTTCTTCTTCTTCTTCTTCTTCTTCTTCTTCTTCTTCTTCTTCTTCTTCTTCTTCTTCTTCTTCTTCTTCTTCTTCTTCTTCTTCTTCTTCTTCTTCTTCTTCTTCTTCTTCTTCTTCTTCCTCCCCTCCTCCTCCTCCTCCTCCTCCTCCTCCTCCTCCTCCTCCTTGCAGATAAGCACATTTCATCTTCATAATCATCTCAGAACTGCAGAGCTAGATGGAACTCTATGGATCACTGAGTCCAGTCCCTGTCTGGGAGGCCCAGTGGAGAATCCAAAACAATGGCAGATACCTAAACCACTGAGCCATCTAGCCATTCTAAATTGCATGTTTTCTTTTTAAATCAAACTTCTAAACTGTGTTGTATGTTCTGAATGGAAGAGTTGTGAGGAACCAGTTTCATTTCTTATCTGTCATTAAGTCAGTCAATCAATCCATTGGACTTTTAAAACTCACATAAATCAGATCTGTATGAGTGAGCCTTATAGTCAGAGAGAGAGAGAGAGAGAGAGAGAGAGAGAGAGAGACAGAGAGACAGACAGACAGACAGACAGACAGACACAGAGACACAGACACACAGACAGACACAGAGAGAGAAATCAGTGGGTACCATATTTTTCCATCTGTAAGATGCCCCAACCCCGTGTATAAAACGACCCTCAAATTTTAGTCTAACAATTTTAGACAAAAAAATAATCTGACACATGGGAAAAAAACGTAATTGTATCTCCTACACTGATATTATCAGTGGCAAAAGGCAACTACAATAGGTTAACTTGCACTGAGAAAACAATGCAACACACAAGTGAAGTTATTTATTGCTGTGGTTAAGGATGGACCTGATTGCTACTGTTGAGAAAAGGAAATGTAATCTCACTTGAGTCTTGTTTGGACATAACATTTTTTTAAAAACCTGAGCAGTGCCAAGCTTCTGGTTTGAGCATTCCACCTCCTCCAGTGGTTTCAACAGAGTTGAGAAATATTATTTCAACATCAGCTTTGCAATGTCTTTATTTGCCAGCTCTTCCACTTGCCAGCGTTTTCCGCCATATCATTGTCAGCTACAAAAAGTTGTCTTCCTGCTCAGCAGTTGGAAAACATATATTTGGATATCAGATTAAGCTAATCCAGAAAATTGACTTACAGTTAACTATCCTGGATTTCTTGCACTGGGCTGGGCTAGGCCCTACAATATTCTTTCCAAGGATTTGTTCTTGGGTATTTTTTTTTCTAACATCAGCTGTTGGTGGAAAAGGCATTAGAAGATCAGGCAGTCCTATGGGGCTACAAGTAATGGTCGACAGGACAACCAACATTCATGTTGGGCTGTTGTCTTTTGCTTCCTGAAAATCAGAGGACTCGATGATAATGATGCTTTTATTTGGCAGGCACATTTATGTCTATTTATGTGGTCCAAAATTGGTGAACAACATGCTTTTGGTAGGTAGTAAGAATAGAGATGGGCACTCGATCCAGTTTGGTGTGATTCGGTGGTGGTGCCCTGGATTCTGCACCTAGGCTCCTCCGCTCAGATGAAGAAGCAAGGGCTGGGAAGCCTGAAGTGCTTTTCCCAACAGGGCACTTGCTTGAAGTGGCGAGGCACAAAATCCAGAGAATCCACACAACATCTGCAGGCTCAATCCTCCACGAACTGCCGAACCACAGTAAGTGCCCATCTCTAAGTAAGAATTAAAACTTCAAAAGCTACCTTGAAATCCACCCTGTGTTATGAACATGGCCACATACGCTCCTGACTCTGATTGTAAGGTGGCCAGATATCTATTCATTTCCTGAGTATTTTGTCTTGACTTGGCTGGTGCACATTTTCTCTGATTGAGATTTTGAACCAGGCAAGTCTCTGCCAAGTAAATGGGATCAAAACCTTTGGAAGGTGGTCTGGAAGTTGAGTCATGGCTACTGGACTTCTTTTTTGAGAGATAGAAACGTTTCGCTGTTCATCCAAACAGCTTCATCAGTCTGTTAGCCATGACTCAACTTCCAGATAAACTCACCTGGATGACTGAGAATCTTCACAGACTTTGGAGGGGGGGGGACCCAATCACAACCAGAATCTTGTGTCTTCCATTCCATTTCATCTAGCTAACTGCAAAATTTCCCCAAAATTTGCTCTCTATTTTTAATGGTGCTAGATTTTGCCCTTGCATTGAATAGTGCTCTGTAGACATTTCAGAAGCATTTCCGGGAGGTTTCATACAAAGAAATCTGAAATCCACGTTGCCTTTGGTTACTGTGATCATTTCTTTTCATGTTGTTTCCAGCAGTGCAATAGAAAGAAATGTCCCTACTCATGTTAGAGAGCAGCATGGTATGCGTGAGAGTCATTCTGTTTTAGGTCTTCTTTGGGTCACTTTCCAGTTAGACTAACTTGTCATCTGCACGACTGGTGAGTTCGTAACCTGCATCAAACCTGTCTACTTTCCAAAGTTGCTTGATAGTCCTCTTTCAGGCTCATATCTGGTCTTTCTTTTTTCCTCCATAAAATAGGAACTGACCTCCTTAATCTGTGCATTTCACTTCTGCTTAATGTAGCCCTCAAATCCAGCCATCTACGATGAGAAGGTTTTTCCAAGTTCTGATTTTTTCGAGGTCCTGAGAGGCTCCTGAACAACTTTCTCAAATTGGAAAACTAATATTTCCAAGTACATGTTTTTTGTAATATATCCACTTCATCAGATGCAAGTGCTGGAATATGGACACAACAGAACAAAACATTTCACACTAGGCTCTAAGATCATTTGGGGCTCTTTAGTCTAGAAAAAAGGAGCCTGAGGGGGATATGATTGAGACATACAAAACAATGCAGGGCATGAGTCAAGTGGATAGAGGGATGCTTTTCTCCCGCTCACAAAATACCAGAACTAGGGGACATACACTCAAATTGAGGGCTGGGAGAGTAAGAATAGACAAAAGAAAACATTTTTTTCACCCAGCACATTGTTAGTCTGTGGAACTCCCTGCCACAGGATGTGGTGATGGCATCTGGCCTGGATGCCTTTAAAAGGGGATTGGAGAGATTCCTGGAGCAAAAGTCCATCACAGGTTACAAATCAAGATGGAAATGTGTAATCTCTCTCCAGGCTTAAAACCGGGGTCCTTTAAGGGCCAGATGCAGGGGAGTGGTATCAGGAGACAGATATCTAGTTTCTTGCACTCCCAGAGGCATCTGGTGGGGCCACTGTGAGATCCAGGAAGCTGGACTAGATGGGACTTTGGCCTGATCCAGCAGGGCTCTTCTTATATTATTATGTTCTTATCTTGGGACAGGGATATTGGGTTGCATTTCACACCTTACCTTGCTACTTTCTGGACAATCTTCTTTCAGAGCAACAGCAAAAACAAGAGGCTGTATCGCGATTTGAGTCCCCATACCTGGCCAAAAACTACAAACTCTTAGAATTTCCAAGTAGGCCCACTGTCAACATTAAATCTGGAATCTTATCTCTGCAAATAATCTGATCTGGGAAACCAGTCTTCCAGTGCCTTGGGCCATGGAGTCCCTCTTTAATACACCCCAAAGACACACGTTAGGTATGGGAAAGAAAGAACTGAAGCCAGGATAACTCTTTCCAGTGTAACTGGGCTAGAATTCTGGAAGTCTGGCACCCGGTTGTGTAAGAGCAACAGCCTTGCGACAAGAAATATTACCTTTCAGATCATAATGTGCTGACAACCTGGGACAGGCCCAATTTAATAATGCACATTCAAAGAGATGATTATACAGATACCAAGAACATGTTTAGCAAAGCCTTTATTGTTCAACTTACCAGTTTGCCCAGCAACAATGGAGCAATGGGAGGTAGTAGGAGGAGAACCAAGGGCTGCATTTGCTGATTGCTATCTGCGGCCAGGTGGGGCTCCCTGGCAGATGTGTGTTTACAGAGTGTGTTAAATGATTTTAATTAATTGTTGGGATTGTTTGTGTGTGTTGAGTAGGTAACCTACAAAAGCGTTTCCGATCATGCATCTGATGATTAGCAATAGCCTTGCTTTGGAGGATTTAAGTACAGAGAGAGGGAGGACTAATAGATATGGTCTAAGGGATGTTTTTCACCAGGGCCTTTGATTCGACACTTGTTTGCATCATGAACTAAATGTCATAATTTCCCTGTAATTTTTGTTTGTTTGGATGGATGGTTTAAGATGTGAAGGCATGGCATTTTGGAACAAGATCCCTGCTCTTTTAAAGCCAACTGATTCTTGGCTTGACCGATAATGGAACCAGTGGTCCACCATCAACCAGATATTTCCTAACCCCAGAGATTGGCTGAGCATCATCCTGCAGAAGATAGAGTAATGTTGGTGAAAGATGGCAGGACGGATCTCATCCATTACTTCGGGCTGCCATCAGTAGCCTTCATTTCATTCATCCATATTGTTGGATGGGCTGCAATTAAACCTCCACTTGAGTGAAACAAAACCAAGCAAAACCTTCCAGGGAGAACTGCGTGCTATCGGTTGAGTTTCTCAATGGGACAACAGGTGGGCATGGCCAGGTGCCAAGTTTTTTGCAAGCATGGTCCTGTGCAGAGGGTGGAGTCACTTTTTTTTAAAACAAGCTGTGTGGTCTTCCTGCCTGCTTAAATAAAACAGGGAGGTGTGTGTTTGTGTGGTACTGGAATCAGTTTTAGTTTCTTTGTTTCTCTGTGAGATGCACATCCCTGTGAAATGTTCTGTTGCTCCTGCCTTGTTCAAGTGTTGAAATAAGAACACTTCCGGGGGGGGGAGCTTGCCCCTAATTCCCTGCCACACCCACCCATCCCAATTCCCCTATGACATCTGGAGAGGTGGCAGTTTGGTGCCGTGATTTATGGCACCCATTTTGCGCTTTTAATTGGGAATTTACACGATAATTTGTGGGTACGCGCTTATGACGAGATTATCTCCCAAACCCATCGAGGACAGTTGTTTGAGAAATCCCTGAGGCGAATACCGGCTTCCTCAGCAATTCCGTCAACGACTGTTGAAGCGGTGTTTTCAACGAGAAAAGAAAAAAAAAATAAGAGGAAGGGAGGGAGAGAAAAGGGGAGCAGGGGGGCGCTTT
Organism: Phrynocephalus forsythii; assembly: GCA_029282475.1. Taxonomy (NCBI): domain Eukaryota; kingdom Metazoa; phylum Chordata; class Lepidosauria; order Squamata; family Agamidae; genus Phrynocephalus; species Phrynocephalus forsythii. The sequence continues at coordinate 5,421,305 of JAPFRF010000013.1, forward strand.
GAGAAGTGGTTTGATCTTCTTTGGGGAGGTCAGAGTTCAAACAACTCATAAACGAAGAAAGAACGGCCAACTCCTGAGAACCTTGGCACTGTTATTGTAAAACAATATTCTCCCGCAACGCTGCTAGGCTGCTGTATAAATGACAAACTGTGCCGTAATGGGAGTTGTTATTACCTCACCCAGATCTTCACCTGTGCTACATTTATGGTGCCATAAACATAGGTTTATTTAACAGCTGTGGGAACACCTATGGCCGTTTTGTGTGAAAGGTCAACGGTCCTAAATTTCAGCCTGCACCGTTGGAGGGGTGGAGGGGAGAGGTTTCAGGAAAATGTGATGGTTTGCGTTAACACACTGGGACATGCTTACAGACACACACTGAACGACTATAGAAGGGAAGGGAAGGCCAAGAAGACAAGACTGGGAGATTCTTTTTAAAACACATAGAAATGCACACAGAGAGGCCATTTTCTTTGGCCTAGATACCCTCTCCGAATGCAGCTGCGTAGCCCACAAATGAAAACTGAATTCAAAGTTATCATTCTGAGGACCAACAAAAGTTCCTAAAAGAGCACCAAGATAGGTCTCCCAAGTACCTTGCTGTTTCCCAAGTACCTTTGTGCATACCTGGCTGTCCAAGTTATGCACAAAGGTTTCCTTCAGCTCCATCTTTCAAACCAATCATTGCCCCCCTCCGTTAGCTTTCTAAATCTTCCAGCTTTTACACCCATACAGTGATTGAAAATACAAGAATATGGATGATCTTGGTCTTCAGAGGCAGATCCTTACTAGAGATGTAAATTTTCTAGAAATGTTGGAGTCATGGAGGGGAAAAATTGGGAAAAATAGAAAAATTGTGTGTGTGTGGGGGGGGACAATTTCCCCTTCATTTCCCCCAAACTTTCCAGAAATTTTATGTCTCTAACTATACTTGAATTAGTGCTGGCGGACCTTTGACGCTCCAGGTGTTTTGGACCACAACTCCCACAGTCCTTTGTCATTGACAATAGAGGCTTAGAATTCTGGGAGTTGTGGTCCAAAACATCTGGAGTCCCAAAGATTCGCCTTCTAAGTCTTAGTTGGCTGGCCTTAATACCAAGCATCCTTACACTCTTACATCCATTGAGTTGGGTAAGGTGTCATAAGGCTACTCACTCCCTATTAGCAGATTTTAAACAAACCTGCAACAGTCCAGCCTAACAAAAGGGATCATGGCTAGCCCAATAAACACTTGTTGGTTTTCTGAGCTGTCCAGATAAGCAAATATTCCAGGCTGTTGTTTGACGCCTGTTTACTGTTATTTCAAAACCTTATTTTGTCCTAATTATCATGGGATAATTACAGGGGACTGTGTGTGTGTGTGTGTGTGTGTGTGTGTGTGTGTGTGTGTGTGTGTGTGTGTGTGTGTGTGTGTGTGTAAGAGAGAGAGAGTGTGTGTGTTGCGTTAGGAAATAGGTTTTTTTGTGGTTAGTAGAGAGAATGCAGATGAGATCAGATATATAGGGTTGGTGTGTGTGTGTTTTCCCTTCAAAAGACAAAGGATGTGAAGCAATCAAGCAGCTGTTATTAAGTGATGCCAAACATATCTTTTTCACCCTTTCTTCAAGAGCATTTTCTATCTCCATCCATAATCTCGCCAGTGGTCATATAATTAACTATGTTAATAACACCCCCTTTAGTCTTTTTATGACTGTTGTTCCTTTGGATCTGCTTAAGAGCAATCAACTGTAATTAGCAATTAAGCTGCTGATATGCAAACATGAGATGGAGCCTGGTGATTTGGTAGCAGTGGACTCAGTCATCCAACCTCAGCTGCTTGCCCCCTCCCCCTTGTGAAAAGTTCAGAACACAAGCGGTTACAGGGAAAGTGTGTTTGCTAACATTCCACCAAACAACTAGGAGGAGGATTTGAACACACTGTAAAAAAAATATTTATTTGCTTTGCCATTGTCCCTGTTGCTATGTTGCCTTTAATGCTAAGAGAGCCTATGGGTCGTTTTCAAACACCTACTATGAATTTAGAAATTGGGGCCCCTCTTATACACATATCATGGTGAACCTCATTCTACTGAACCCATAGATTGATCTCCTTTATTGTTAAGCTGTTCCTTTCTGGACGGCTCCTCAAATATATCCATTCAAGGACAGGATTGTGAGTTCTTCATGTTGACTGCTCTAGGAGTGCCATGTATCCTCCTTTGTTGAAGGTTGTTCTTAGTGAAAGGAGACACACGCCAGGCTAGAGAACAGTCTGGAAGAGCCAAATGCTCAATTCAGTCTATTCGTTGCTTGTTGCTGAGCCCTCCTTGCCACAGATCTTTCTTCTTTGTTGTTATAATAAACCCACTTTTTGTTACATTCAACATAAAGGAACGGACCCAGTGTGTTCACCAAAGGAAGCCATTCTCCTTAAATTAAACAACCTTTAGAGCAGTGTTGGCGAATCTATGGCACGGGTGTCAAAGGTGGCACTCGGAGCCCTTTCTGTGGGCACCTGACATCACCCCTTCACAGCCACCCGTATTCAGGATAAATTGCTGTATTGGCACTTTGCAAAAAAAAAAAAAAATAGTGGGTTTTGAATTGCAGTTTGGGCACTCAGTCTGTAAAAGGTTCGCCATCACTGCTTTAGAGTGTCTTGTATCAAACACCAGTTGATTGGTGTCTTGTGAGGCCCTCCTGGTCTCTTCATGATCTAATTGCATGGGCCAGCCATGACACTCACTCAGAGGAAAGGTGCAACCATCAGAAATAAAATATATCCTTAAAAAGAAAGAGAAGACTTTGAAGCAATAGCATGTGAAACCGGGGCAAAAGATGAGACCTTGGGACAAAGTCAATGTTGATATGGTGTTATGGCTTCTTGGGAATGTTTTCAGGCACCAGCCCAAGTTGGCTTGTACCCTGACAACCCAAATGGACAACCGGCACAGGTATGAACACAGCAAACAAACCTCATTCCGTTATACTGACCAGAAGGGGAAAAGCAACTCAGCAACTGCCCTCCTGTTCACTTGTTTTTGTAATAGAGTTTTGACCATTTCCTTCAAGATGGGGGCCTCAAACCGTGAAATCCAGCAGCAGGCATCCTAGCATGCACCATATTGCTCAGGATTTGTGCTGTTGTGCAAACTGAGTCTGTTGTGCAAATTTTGGAGCCAGAATCTACAGTATGCCCTGCCCATTGTCTGACCCTACACCAGCTTTCCACTGTGACCTCATTTCCCCACCATAATGGTTGGATTTCTTTGGGCAGAAAATTTGCATTTTGCTTAGCAATGTGGCTTCTCTGTTTGGAGAAAACATTGTACCCACCAGTGTGAGAACCCTATCCTAGAGCCCTGGGAAATGCCTCTCCCCTCCCCTTTTATCTTTCAGGAGAAGCATAGAGGAACTCACGTTGCACATAGGCTTGACATGAAATGCGTCGTGGAATGATCCGACGCAGCCGTGCGCACCTCGCTCAAAGCTGTTCAAACAGATGAAGAGGGCAGGGTACTGGCATGACCAGTATTTACAGATGATCACAGGCCTGGGAATTAATTAATCTTCCACTGTAGGAGCCTCTCTTTGTGATGTAAAGCAAGTGCTGACACTTTTGTAAACATGAAGATTAGCATATTTACAAACTGCTGCATGTTACTTTGATCAGGCGATGCTCGCCCAGCAAAGACACCACTGGCAGGCGAGGGTTCTTGCTCTTCATATGACAAAGATCCTTAATCCTTTTTACACCACTCAAAGATCCATATTTACAGTTTCTGACTTGTTTCGTCCCAGCTCTGCTTGAGCTGAGCTTTGGAGTTTGTTTAGCTGGCTCCTTCACTTTTCTTTTAACTCTCACTGGGGGTGGGGGGTGGGGTGACTCAGGCTGGGTGTTCTTTTTTGGTTTTCTTTTCTTTTCTTTGTGGGGGGGGGAGAGGCAAGGGAAAGAACGAAAAAGGAGGGAGGAAAGGCATTTTTAAAAGAGCAGTAAAATTCCAAAGAAGCAAAATGATCCGAGTGGAAACCCTTAAATGCTTATATTTAATTATAAGGGCAAATTGGAATGGTTTGTAGGTCACGGAGCAGGCAGGGAAGGGGTGTTGATGGTATAGAGAATAATTCCAGTGTTGACTCTGGTTCTTTTTATTTTCTTAACTGAGGAGTTTAGATAAGGATGGTGAGAGTGTTTAGAAAGCACAAACTGTCTTGCGCTTGTGGAACAGATTTCCATTGAGTATGACAGTATTTCAGACAGAACAGCTGTGCTTTGATTCCCCCCCCCTGCAGCCATGAAATTAAAAGGGAGCAAACTTGTTTGACCCATTTTTACTTATTTTAAGGGTATGATGTTGGGATTTCTGCCATTCCTCTGTGGAACATAGGGTAATAGGACTCTCCCCTCCCATCCAATGTAAAAGTAAAAATGATTTGAGGTGGGAGAGATGTGATAGTGGTTTGTATAACTGTGTGTTTGGTGCAGAATGCGGACTGAGTAGGGGTTTCCATGTCAGAGCACTAGAGTCACTCAATTGCAAATCAAGGAAACTTACACAAGTGCTTAGTGCATTTTTTTGGTTAAAAAGATAGAGAGATAAAGGTAAAATGCATACTGAGGGAATAATGGGGGAAGGAAAACATTTTTGAGCTCTAAACTTTTTATCAGGCTGAACATTATGAATTTTAGGAATGGGATGAACTGCAAACTAACAAATTCAAAAATTCTCTCAGCCAGATGTTACTTGATTTCCAGATTAAGGTTACCAGGCCAACAGTAGGCCACTCCCTGCAACTTTAGGGTCAAGATCTGAGGTTGGTGGGGAGGGACTTGTGATGTCCACCTCCTCAGATATGTGACCTTCTTCATGTTCTTTGTGTCTCTTCTCTCTGTCCCCTCCTAAACCTTCACTTTCTTGTGAATTATGACTTCTTGACTGAGCGTGAGACACATTAGGCAAGAAAACTTCATCATTTGCATGTATGTTTTTCCAATTCTTGTGTTCACAAAATGTAGCTGATCTAGCAGGTTCTTCTGATGTCACAGAAGCACGGTGTGGGATTGAAAACCCAAATTATTCCTTTAGTACTGCTCATCTTGAAATATATCTTCCAGAGAAGTAAACATCTAGAGAAGTTTGTTGGACCATTTTTGACCCGACATAAGGCAGAACTTGAACTCAGAGTCTGGGGATCCATCTTTTGACCAAAGATGCTTAATGCGCCAAGTCCATGTGACCTCCTACTCTGCACAGTGGCAAAATCCTAACCCTAAATCAAATAAATGACAATGAGTGACCCTTCATGGCTCCAAAATGGAAGCCTGAAGCTGCTACTTGCCTTGCGTTGCTGAACAGCCGGGCTGCCCTAGATTGCAACGAAGGGCCCCGTCTTTGCATATTCAATGAGGCATTTCACTGATAAAACCTTAACAAATGTGTGGTTGAAGCAGCTACAAAAAGAGACAAGATTCATCCGGAGTTGGATAAGGCCAGGTTGTGGTATTTATTAATGACAACAGAGGTTGTAGGCAGCCGATCCAGCACGCCTTCATCAATGTGATTACGAGCACGGAACAAACCTTTTACTATTTCAGAGATAATGATTTCACAACCTAGCTATTATAAATGGCTCTGCGCGTCCTCACCTGGCAGCACAAACATGTTTTGATAAGTGGCTTGGGTAGGGAGATGGAAGAGAGGCTCTCAGGGGCACTCCACTCATAGGAGAGGTGTTCGGGTGTGTTCGTGTTTGTGTTATCTATGCATTTCATTTGCATTCACTCATTTCTTCCAAAAACGGGGCTTCCGGTGGGATTTTTAAACAGATCCAAATCAAATACAGTGGACCCTCATATAACAAATGGTTTGTATAACATAAAATCAACATATGTACAACATAAAAATTTTCAGAGATGGGGAAATTTGCTTAACAGAGTCATTTATGGGGTGAATTCGTACAACATAAAAATGGTCGTGATTAGAGATTACTCTGTTTCCAATGAATTCCTACGGGAACTTTGTATAAAGTAAAATTTGCTTAACACAATTTCATTTGGAACAAATTCATTCCTTTATACAAGGTACAGCTGTACATAGGTTCTCTTGTCGAAAAATAAATAAATTGAAAAAAAAAATCTCACATTCAACAGTAAATGGAGGGTGAAAAAAATTGCCACATTCAACAGTAAAGGAAGGATGCCAACCCAGAAACTTGGTAATGGGTGAGGATAAATTTTCAATTTTCAGCTCCTGCGGCTCCTGGTTCCTCTTTCCTGCAGCCTCTTAAGAGGTGCTTAATTATCTGGAAGCAGATTTTTTTTTTTGAACAGCAAATTTGGGGCCAACCTTTTGTGGTTGACCTATTTTCCCCTATCAGAAGTTTAGCAGCTGGCTGTTGTCTCTTAGGCAGTTTGATGTTGGCCTTTTTAAAAAGTAGGCTTAGGTTTATCTCTCAGGTTTTCATGAGGTCCTGTTTCAACCCTCCTGATGCTTTTAGATGTTTGGTACACAGGACACAAATTTAGGCCTCCTGTTTGTTTTCATTAGTGGGACCTTTTCCCTCTCTTCAACATTCTCAAATGTTCTCTGGTTTAAGTCAAGTTATCTGAGGTAATCCACCCTTGCCCTTATGAGGGATATTCCACTTTGTTCATAAGCACATAACATAACTCTAGTCCCTGGTGATTTCATTGTGAAATTAAAACCCAGACACTCATCCAGATGTCTTAGAAGATAAGGCCAGGCCTAATCCTTCTGTCACAGGGGCCTTGAGAATGAGGAATTCACCTATACATCATCACATCCTTATTAGCCCGGACCATGGCGATCCCAATACAAACATTTTCCACAGGCTCGGCATTGAAGCTTAGGCAGTGTTAAGAAAACAGCCTCTGGCAATCTGTTATTTTAAGCTGAAACAAAAGTCGACATGAATGGCAATAGAAACAGAGAAGTACTGTTTTCATCTTCCGTGCAAAACCTATAACTGGCCTTAAATGAAAATCCAAGTCAACTGGAGATGTAAAAAAAAAATGCCATCGAAAAGAAATGAGCTATCAGGTATCAACCCACCCCAGCCACGGGATGGAATTCTGAAGCCCCCCCAATGTCTTCTGGGCAGCTGCTGAGGCATGATGGGTAGGGCAATTAAGATAGCAGAAGCTGAAAGCTTTATCTGATTAAAACTGATATGCTGATTGACTTTGATGGAGCGAAATCACTTTCAGTTCAAAGCGGAAGAGAGAGGAGAGAGGGAATTATGGCAAATCCATGATTCAGATGAATTCCACATGGGAGTGAGTGAGGGGAAGGGGTGGGGAAGGAGGATATTGGATGGAGACAGCCCTATTCAGGCAATTCAAGAAGTCACAATTCGAACGTGTGAATGGGGAGAGCTTTCAGTTTGGAGCCAAGTTGAGAAAGTTGCTGTTAAGAAGAAGGAATGCCTTGACAAAGCGAAGACAGGGGGATAACTGAAATGGCAGGAAGATGGTGCTCTGAGGCCCAGAGGATCATCTTACAGCAGCTCAGTTTGGGGTATCTTCTGCATGCCATGGTGTTCACACTTCTTCACACTGAACCAGCTTCAGCTGTTTGCCAATCGACAGGAAAGAGGCAGTTCAGAAGTAGTTCATCGACACAAAAAATATGACCCTTGCAAGGTCTTTTGATATCAGCACAACCTCTGCCGATGAGTGTGTTTTGGGAATCAGTTGGTCCCTACAGGCAGCTTACTTACCCAGGGATGGGCTGAAATTTAGCCAATAGAGTCATTTCCTTTCTTCAAAATCCTTGGCTTCACATGCAAGCTGTTATCTCCCCCTTTTAAGGAAATAACTGTTTTTATCAGAAACGTGTACTATCCCAGATAAATGGAAGTGAAGATAAGAGAAGCAAAGAACGTGTATCGTCTCTGGAAAAGGAACATTCCCTCCAAGGATAGAACCATGTTGGACACAATGGACTCTTGGATTCCTCTAGTGATACGCATATCCATCACTTCCTGTCCAGGAGGAGGTGGATCAGAATAACCTTCAGCTAGGACAGCACTTTCTCTCAGGATCCCACCAGGGGATTTTTTAGAAATAGGTTCTCAGGAGCACATCTCCTTTTACTGTCAAGTTAACAGGCCAGTGATATAATTTCTATACAGGTTTAAAAGATGAGACATGATATGATAGGAGGACCAGCTACAGAAGAGTTTCACGTAATATTCACCATCAATGGGGAGATCAAAGTAATAATATGAAAAAAGACAAAATCCTTTGTGTGTGTGTGTTCTGTGTAGAGAAATACAAGTGTTACACACACACACACACACACACACACACACACACACACAAATCTGAAAATAGAGACCACAAGCTGTGGTCAAAGCACCAAAAATACACTTACCTTAATGCAGAAATTTCTACAAATCCCGCAGTTAATGATTATCTTGGTTGGAAGAAGGACCACTGAGGAATGCAGGGTTTTCTCTCCCTAAAGCTATTGTGGATTCTAGTGAGCTTAAATTAAGATGGGGTTTGGTCAAGATAGTTGGAACTGAACTCCTTCTTGGAAGCCCAAGAATTAGTTACATTGTATCAATTCATCCCTTTCCAAATGATAACGGATTGCATAGTTGACCTAATTCAGACCCTTCCTCTCCTTTAGACTTTGCCAACACAAAATGGTGGATCACCAGGAGAACTCATCAAATGGCTACATGCCTCAACACATGCAACCTGAAGTAACTTCCTGCCTCATTGTCTCCCAGAGTTTGCTTGCCTATTTTGTCCTGCCTTGAGGACTCTTTCGTCAGCTCCAGTCTTGGGTTCCCTGGGCCCCACTGTGTTCCAACATGATGCTCAGATTCCAGAGATTGGAGACTTGACTTGTGGGACTTGCTGTCAAGTAGAACTTAAGTGAACTGGTGACTCCACTCAGGCTTATATTTTAATGACTCTGGCTTGACTCCCAACTTGGATCCCACCCATCCTCACTTGTTTTAATAGAGACTTGGGACTTGGGGGACTTGGACTTGGACCTCAGACCCCAAGACTTGTCAGCATCCCTGCTAGATCCTAACCTATATGATAGCTTTTCCTTCCCTCATAGAACTGAAGTGGGAATTTCTTTAATTCCATGAGTCTCTGGACGTGGTGAACCATGCCACCAGCTCAATTATTAAGTGCCACAGCCTCCACTGAAATCCAGATAATTGCTGGTTGATGTTCTCAATGCACCCCCTTCCTGGCACATTGGAAAAACTCTCTGGTTCTCATTTTTCTACCACTTAGCATTCCAGGAGGAGAAGAAACAGGCTTTTCATTGTGGTGGCTACTCTTCTAATAACTTTATTGCTGTAAATTGAGGCTTCTTAATTTGACCCACAGGACTCTTTAGCTTCTTTAAAGTTTTATAAAACCCTTTAATGAGATTCTCTGCCCAGTGCTTTGTGTGTGAAAGCTGAGAGCTAGCAGCGAAAGCCATACACCTGTTAGAAGGATTAGGACTGGGAGTGCGAGGAGAGGAGAGAGAGAAAAAGTCTTGTCTCTTACATGAAAAGGTAGGAAGATTGGCTTTGAGAATATTTTTCAGTTGTTGGCATTAATGAAAGTACCGATGAGTTGTTTTTATTTTAAAACTCCTTTGTTTACTATCTACAGGGATGTAAATCACTGGGAATCATGTTTGTTATGAACAAACCCCATGTAGAGATGAGGGTTTCTCATTCTCTTGCATCCAGATTTTTCCCGATCTCCAGTATTTGTGGGCACGAACCGCTGCTTGGGCAATTTGTCTCAGTTTGTTTACCGCCGCAACAGGTTTCTGGTGGTTGGGTGCCCCTCCCACTTCAGCAGGCACCCACTCAAGAGGGGGCGGGGCAAAGAAGCTGGGATGTTGCCTCTGATTGAGCACCTTCTGAAGGGGGCGGGGTGAACAGGCATGATGGTGGTAGATGAACCGGGACGAACTGCCAGAGAGGTAGTTCATGCCGTCTCTAGTCCTGAAAGTGCAGTTTTGTAAATTTGGGTGAATTTGTCTCTCTCCTATATTAAGATTGATCTACACGGATTTAAAGGTTCAGTTCATTGAGAAGGCCATTGGGTGTATTTGTGTTTTGGCTAGCACAGCAACTCTTCTGTAAAAACTTTGACAAATCTGCTAAAGGTTGGCCACATAATATAACATTGTGCTGCTTTTACAACTATGCAGACATTGTCTTGGTTAACATAATGCAATGGGCTTTACGGTAGGCCTGTTGAATCAGTTGAATTTGGGGGAATCACCTTCTCTATAAATTCCAGTGTTTCAAGTGAGCTCATTCTAGTTGCGTCTTCCTATAGCATGGTAGTAAGTATTAGTAACTATACTAAGCAGTAGAGGATTATATTCATGAGCTCAGGCGATATCCCATCACAGACTCTTTCTGGGAGCAAGTTACTATGTGTACTGGAGCAACCTCTGCATTTTGTGGAGGTATACATCTTGCTAAATTGTCCATCTGTTTCTTGGAAATGAACCAATGGTCAATGGAAATTGATTCTCCGTGCACTTATGGTGTCGGAATGACTGATACGGCAACTTTAGAAGGGCAAATGCCCACCCACCATTAATCAACCAACTGAGGACCTTATAACTCTTCCAGTATTTGAGGGCGCAGGCAGCGACTAAGATATTTACATGGACATCTGGTCATTGTTGGCTGAAGTCTCGGTCTAGATTTCTTTAAAATCTGAGATTTTGGGGGAAGAGCCCTTATTCTTGTTCTTGTATCCTCTATTCCTGGGAATAGAAAATTTGTATTCCTGTGAGTATATTTCTGCTTGTTCAAAATACTATTTAAGCAACATTTTTTTAAAAAACCCTAATTATTAAAAGGAGAGGCAAATTAGACCTGGCATTGAACTTCTGGATAGCTTAGTGGTTTAAATCTTTGGCTATGGAGCCAGAGTTTGGGAGTTTGATTCTCCACTGTGCCTCCTTGACAGATGCTGGGTTTGATGATCCATGCGGTCCCTTTCAGCTATGCACTTCTAAAATTATTAATAATCATATTGATTATTGATTACTATGATAATAATCAAGAATAGCCATGGGGAACAACTCATTCTCCAAAGCGAGGAATATCCAAGATTGACCTCAGACTGGAAGTGAGTTTTAAATGTATTTATGACTTTCCCAGAAGAATTACGGGACTTCTGTGGACACTAGAGGAAGCCTGACAATTGGGAACACACACAGCGTGCCCTCCACCAACTTCCATTTGTAGTATATGTATTAGTTCATTTGGCATAATTGGCTTTGTTATGATTATCTGTTTTTATTTAAGTACATAAAATTGTTAGGATTGCATATGCTCAACAGCTCATCATTACCTAATAGTTTTACCTGTCATGGTCTCTTTCCAGCTTTCAGTGTGTTTAACAAATACAAAAATGGAAGTGTCCCAAACCCAAATAAATTCTGATTTCTCACTAGATGTGTTTCAGAGCAAGTAACAGAATGCATCCCTTAGTGCCATGCATTCCTGTCACAAGTATTTATTTATGTTTGCATATATATTTTCAAATTTTAAGGTATACATTTGGACCATTTGAGTTACATAAGTCTGAAATTTCTGTAGCAACCTTTGCTATTTTATATCTGCCCTTGCCCTGGACTTCATTACTGTCTAGACCAGTGGCACTGAACCTTTGGCACTCCAGATGTTTTGGACCACAACTCCCACAGTCCTTTGTCATTGGCAATCTAAGCTTGGAATTATGGGAGTTGTAGTCCAAAACATCCGGAGTGCCAAAGGTTTGCCATCACTGGTCTAGACTCATTTCCTCAGCCTTCAATGAAATTCATCCCTTTCAATTGGCAAAAGAATCCATACCATTTACATGTCGTCTCCCTACAAAAATGATAATACTGTACATCATTCTGCTTAATATGCTGCTCCTTTTATCAAGAACTACGTAAGGAGCTTATACATCCTATTATTTGCAAACACCCTGGGAGACCTACCAACTACTATGCTAAGCTACTCCTTTCAGATAGGTCCCTTCAGATCACAAATTGTGTTGCCAGGTTTTATTACGCTGCTATGATCAAATGCAGATGTATAACTGATAGAGGTTTGAGCGCTCCTAATTATACATATTGTTTTACCCATAAATGGTCTTTTTTACAAGCTCTGTATTTTCCAGTAATATATTTTATACTGTTTTATCATATTATATTTTTATTGTATTACAATTTCTGTATTATGTGTGATTTGGTTAATAACCGTAAATAAACATTCATTCATTCATGCTTAATATATCCATTTTCTTTTTTTGCACAAGAGTTTCTGCAAATCGCATCATTGCATGTTTCATTCATTAACAAGCTGCTTTTGCGTACACATCTGACTAACCTTCACTGGAGAAGTGGAGATGCCAAAAGTGTACCATCAAGTTGGTGATTTCAAGCAATGGGAAGTAAGTAATGCCAGGGAACAACCATATCTAAAATCATTGGATAGCCATGAAAGCAACCAAACTTGGGTGGGAATGGAGGAAGAGTAGGAAGAGTAGGAAGAGAACTGAGGGCCTTTTCACACGACCCCTAAGATCTGCTGGCCACTTAAATTCGGACCGGAGATCTTAGGGGTTTGTTGCTGTTCCTGCGTTCCCACCCCCTCCGCACTCCTGGCTGCTGGCTGCATGAAGGGAGGGAGAAAAACAGGAAGAAAAGAATGCCACTCACCTCCGTTCTGCCGTCCCGGTTCTGCATTCAGATCTCTTAAAGGGGCAGGGGGCAAAAAAAGAACAAACAGAAGCAAGGAGAGCCGGGCAGGCACTACGTTATATCCGCATCAGGAATTTTCACCTCCAGAGAGCAGGTACCTGAAAAGTGTGCTGGGACGCGCTTAGGTGGGCATGGTCGCACTTAATTATCTGTAAACTCCGGAGCTGGTGGGGAAATAATTTTAAGCTCCGGAGCTGGGAGCCATTTGTGGCGGAGTTTAGGGGTCGTGTACAAAGGGCCTGAGAGAAGAAGAAGAAGAAGAAGAAGAAGAAGAAGAAGAAGAAGAAGAAGAAGAAGAAGAAGAAGAAGAAGAAGAAGAATGTTAATGAGAAGATAATCATCATTAGATACAAATATCTCTGCATTGGCCATGGTGGCTTACAGGCTTCTCGGACTACCTACCCCGACTCCTTCTCTCAATAACTTTCCAGAACTTTAGTCTTGATGTATTGAAACACAGCTCTGAGCTTGAGGATGTCTCTCTCTGTATTTTATGCCATAAATCTCCAGGAGTTTTTCTTTGTTGTCATCTCACCCCCCACGCCACCACCCATGTCTAGGGCTCAAAGCCGGAAAATATAATTCTTCTTGCAGAATAAAAGTCCGGAGATCAAAAAGGCAATGCCAGGTCCTTCCTTATCTAATTTTGCCTTGCTGTTGTGACAGTTGAACGGGCGTTCTTCTCCAGCTTATGGCTTGCTTCTTGACAAGTGGGATCATTGAAATGCCTGAGATCTGGCAACACTTGATCGTTAACAGAGGGGAGCTACTGCAGTCTTCACAACAAGGCATTTGCCTGGTCAGAATCCTTGTCAAGCGTATGTCCACCCTCAAGGTGAACATACCTTTCCTGATTGAAAGACCCTGATGAACTATAGACCCCCACAGGCATTTTCTGGGCTTATCTGTTTAGATGGCAGCTGACTCAGAAAAGAGAAACAGGGATGCATTTCCTCCCAAGGTCTGACTTTCTGCTTTGCTTAGACCCACTTTTTGTCATCCCACCCCATTCTTGATCTTGTTTTGTTTTGCTTTGTTTTGGGCATTCAATCTTTTATTTTTATTTTTTTTAAAGTAGGTCTTATTGGAACATCAGTAACACCACATTCATCTCGTTAGGAAAAAGAAAAGGCAAATTGTAAGTGGAAAGAATGAAGAGACGAACCGTTTGCTGCTACACGCGAGGAGGGAAGGGCTGTGTCGAAAACAGCTGGGAGAGGGGAGAGATTTCGCTCACTTACCGAAAGGATTTTTGGGGAGACTGCTTGCTGTACCTCTGCTTAGATAATTGATTATAAATTGCAAGAGAAGCAATCAAACACAAAGCACCTGCAATAACAACATACAGCCATGTCCCTCCCCCAATCCCCAGGTGCTCGGGCTCTGAGCATTTTTAAAAGAAATCCTTTGCATCTATTGATTTGCTTTGTAATTATTATTATTATTTACAGGGTGCCCTTCTGCTGATCAAGCAGAAAGGCCTACGGAGCGGAGCCTGTCAAGCTGCTTATGCGTCACGATCCAGGCTGTGATAAGTTATCACAATCCCCTATCTATTATAGAGGTGATCATAAGACAATCCCTTTGTAAGCAATGATTGAGAAAGGATAGAACCTTCATTTTGTGTGCATGTGTGTGTTTTATCTGCTCTTATATTGTTTCCTGGCATCCATAAGAAGAAGGCGGTGTAGGGACATTGCCGCTTGGTGACTCTGTCAGCATCTCTAGTGACCTGAAAGTTCTTTATCTAGCTTTTATTTATTTTTTAAAAAGTTGCAAAGCCCAACCCTCTTGGTTTTTGAGTGCTACATAGCAACCTTTAGCTATATAATTAACTTTAATGATTGATTTGCAGCCTTCCCGTGTTCTAAGTGGAAAGCTGTGGTCCCTCATTTATACATGGGAACTAGGAGCTGAGGTTGTACTAAAAAGCAGGGTGGGAAAACAAATTCAAGTTTCAATGTTGTTGCATTCCTCTGAATTGTGCCCATATTCTTTATTCTTTATTATTGATTTAGTTAAAATATTTGTACTCCGCCTTTCTCCTTAACAAGGCTCCAAGGTGACTTACGCCATTAAAAGACGACATTTAAAATAGAGACATCTCCAAGCAATGAATACACAAAGGCAGTTTACATCCTTAACATACAACATTGCACAACTACAAATGAGAACTACACCAATACTAGCAAGGATCAAACACCACTCTGAGAAATGGTAAACAAAAGCAATGTGTTCAAAGCAATAAGGTATAACCATCCATCTAGGGATCCTACTCAGGCAAGCAAATCAGCTTATTCTTTAGCAAAATATCACCCACACCCCACTACCAAGCAGGGGTCATTGTACCCCTTTTTCTGTGACGTTCTGTAATTCACACATTCCTTTGAGGTCTTGATTAATAAGAATTACCTTGCTAAGACTAAGGGCGTTTATACACGACCCCTAAGCTCCGCTGCAAATGGCTGCAAGCTCCGGAGCTTAAAAATGTTTCCCCACCAGCTCCGGAGTTTGCACACAATTAAGTGTGACCCCGCCCACTTTAGCGCGACCCAGCACACTTTTCTTGTACCTTCTCTTTGGAGGTGAAAAATCTTTGATGCGGTGCAACGATAGTGAGTGCGGGGCTCTCCTCGCTTCTGTTTGCTGCTTTTTGGCTCCCGCCCCTTTAAGAGCTACTTTTACAGAGACGAGGGGGTTGGACTTGATAGCCTTACAGAGACGAGAGGCAGAACGAGGTGAGCGGCATGCTTTTCTTTCTCTTTTTCTCCCTCCCTCACGCAGCCAGCAACCAGGAAGTGCGGAGGGGGGTGGGGACAGAGGAAGAGCAACGAACCCCTAAGATCTCTGGTCTGAATTTAAAGGCCCTAAACTAGCTAATACAATATTTACACATGTTTACAACCCATCTCCATGGTCTCAATATAAGCCAAGGTTTCTTAGGTCATTATAAAATGTAAAATATTGTGTTGTATCTGCTGAAATTCCCAGCTAATCTTTCTTTACTATCGACCAGGGTCAACTCACAAGCCCCACTGGTGATTGCAGATACTCATTACTATAGTATTCCTATGTTGTTATATTATATTTATATATTTCATGTTAAAATATAGCAATTAGCCCTTAAGGTGCCAATTTTTTTGTCTTTGACTTTTAATTTTTTTTCCTTTTGTTTCTGCCTGGTATGCTAGCATAGATGAAACATGACTATCTCTTCTAAAACTACCTATGGAGATGGCAATTTAGTGTTGAAAGTAGCAAAAAGAAGAGAAGTAGCAAAAAAAAAAGCTTCTACAGATTCTACAGGTGGGAATGGAGGAAGAAAGTGACATTTTCTATAGTAAATTAAAATAACAGAGATTTGAATAATTTGAATTCGTCATCTGCTCTCATCCCAAAATCCTTGGGGTCATTGGAAATTCCACCATGCTTATTTCCATACCACACAAATTATAAATCCAGTGCCTCTTATCATTACTTCATTAATGAGAATCATTCCTGGCTAATTAGCAGGTCATATTCCCCCTCCCCAAATGAAAAAAACTAGGGAACTGCTGGTCTTCCATCTGACATAGGTAAATTTAGAATTTGGCTTCAACGACAATAACAGACCATTGTTGTTGTGTCAGGTTTACCTTTTTTGTTTTTTTTTTTTTAAATCTGAATTGGCTTTTTATTTATGTCCAAAAACTGATGAGAATTCCCTCTGTCAGAGGTATAAATCATGGAGGATATGGGTCGAAATGCCTGGTTGTCATCTGCATTACAGGAATTATGGCTGTCAGAAATGGGTTTCACCAAGCTGTACATCAATTTTTCTCATTCTTTCCACTATTTATTACATCTCTATCTTATTCTGTTTCTTTTAAAAGAGATATAAGATTTCTCCCCCCCATGAAAACAGCAGATTAGAGGCAGGTCTACAATTCCAGTCACTATCCCCTATTTGCCCACCTGGTTTTTGAGAGAACCGCGAGCCCTGTCTCTCATGGTTAGCCTTCTGTTTCACCAGTGTGCGCTTCCAGTTTTAATCAGATCAAAACCAGAGATGGGCATGAACCAGGTTCGTGCTGATTCATTTTGAGGCCCAATGGGTGTCCAGCAGTTCAAAGCCCCACCTTCTCTGTTGAGCACCCAGTCATAGGCAGCACCCAAAGGAGACAGAACAGGGAAGCCAGGACACGGGACAACAAAATCTGTTCAGTTACTAAATGACCGGGCATGAACCAGAGGCAAGACATTTCCCTGGATGAGGCAACGGAAAAGGAGGTACCTCTCTCCATCTCACCCTAAACATTTGTGTCTGGTTCTGGAAACTAAGAAGAGCCAGGAATAGTTAATGCTTGGACAGAAGACCATCAGGTAAAACAAGGAGTCTTCAATCAGAGTACAAAAAGAATCCTAGGTAAAACCCTAAAGAGCTGCTGCCAACCAAAGCTGGCAATAAAGGATTAGAGATGGACCTTCCTTCCTCTGGCCCCACCTCTACCAATCCTGTTGCGATTCACCATCACCCATTGTACAGAGTTCCAGACCAGGTGATGGTGTTCCAAAGTTGTTCATACTATGTATAGAAATGCCACATACCACATGGATGTCTTTTACTTTGTCTGGGTTCCCATTTTGTTTGTAATTCTTTACTCCCCCCCCCCATTCAGAGGTGGTCTAGCACTAAACTAGTTTGTACTGGTGATAAAGTGACCTAGCGCTATTCTCATATGTGTAAAAAATGATTTATCAACCAGGATGATTGGGCTAGTGCCAGGTGGTTTTTCTTCCTTGGCCTTTCCCTTAGGCAGCACCAAGGGCCAAAATTGTGTTTGGCGTAGTAAATCATAATTAGAGTAGGACCGCTGAATCAATGGAAATTAGGTGTGTTAACTTCTTTGTAAATCCTATTGATTGTACTCAGCCCACTATATCCCTATTGATCATTGGGCCTGTTTTAGTAGCATTTACGCTATATTAAGTCACAGGATTTTGGCCCTTGTCTCATTCCATCCATCCTGCTTTGATACTCAAGTTGTGCAACTCGGGTATCAGCGTACAAAAAGAATGCTAGGTAAAACCCTGAAGAGTTGTTGCAACAAACTCCTTCTCTTAGAGCTTTCCCTAAGGTCTCTGTGCAATGCATGCCCTCTGCGGCTGAAGTAGACAATGCCTGTTTATTTTTCTACTGACTCCCAGCCCCCCTTTTGTTGTATGTGCTTATTTGCTAAGGCCCATAGAAGGAGAAGATGCTGTTTGTGCACACAGGATAAAGCCACATTATGAAATCCCAAAGTGTTTGCTTTGTGGCAGCAAGCATTGTAGTGGCAACGGCAGCAGTGTGGGTTAACTGCAAATGTACTGTGTGTGCATTTTTAATCAAAGCTGAGCTAACAGTGCACATAAAGCCTTCCACCTACCTGTGGCCGCCATATTCATTTGGGAGAGTACCATGCATAAGATATTTCTTAGCAGCGCGCTGACTGCTGTTCAGTTTTTAATAAATTAAATTGTTTCTATAAATGTAATATTCCTTAGACAAGCACTTCCAAGAAAGATTAGAAATGAACTTAAGGGGATTAAAAGCTTCTCTTGCTGCAAACAATGTTTCATATGGGAAATCCACTTATTTATGTCAGTTTTGGCAGGATACTCCCCCCCCGCCACCTCTTTTTTTAATATTTGCCACTACTTACAAGAAGCTGCAGGTTTATTCTTGACTGCCACCTCACCTTCCCACAGGCAGGACCGTATTTATTTTTTGCTCCCTATTGTAAGTTGTTTTGAACAAGATGGATGGTTTCCACCCGATTGTGTGAGACCTGTTTTCTCTCTTGTTTAGTGAGCAGCCAATGCTTAATGGGTCTGTCGTTTTAAATAACATTAGTCTATCTTGTAAATAAAGAAACGGGAGAGAAATGCCGCCTCCATGGTAGGCTGAGGGAAACCACCACTCACGTTCAGAGACAGGCCTGGTGGTGGTGGTGGTGGTGGTGAGGGGGAGACAGAAAAGAGATCGAGGTAATGCACTTTTCCACACCGTCAGTTTCAAAGTCAAAGCACCTTGAAGCTCATAACATCCACTACTCAGATCTGTTTTGGGTGCAATGAGGGTATATTTTTTTAAACAATGCTTCATTGTTGCCACATTTTAAGAAAGGCTGCAAAATGATTTTTTTTTTTTTTTAGCCAGGCTGCCTTAAACAGTGACCCCCAACCCTTTCGCAGTTCATATACTGCGGTCCCCTGGGGTAAGGAGGGAAAATCCTTCGGAGGCCTCAGAAATGATTTTTGGTGATACGGAAGTCACTTCCAGTTTTCCGGAAGTCACTTCCGGTTCACAGGGAGGCCCTTTTTGGGGCTCCAGAAGGCCCAGGAAGGCCCTCGCAGGCCCATTCAGGGCAACACCAGGCTGAGGGTAAGTACAAGAACCCCCAGCTAGACCCCCCCCCAAGCCGGACCTGACCTGCATCCGCATACCGCGGATTTTCAATTATTGTGGGTTGGGTCGGGTCCCTAACCCCCATGATAGGTGGGGGTCACTGTACTTCCTAAGATTCCCTGAAAAATGAAGCATAGTTTGGTTATCACCCCCTTTAATTGAGATGGGAGTAAACTGTCAGTTTGGTGGTTCATGCCGGTTCAGGGGCACCCACTCCGAGGCAGCACCTGGAGGAGGCATTGCAGGGAAACCAGGCCTGAGTGGAATTGACTTGATGGCGCAAAATTCATAGATGCCTACACAAAACAGAACATCATCAAAGCAGGAATAATTTTAAGATGGACATCATCCCTGCTGGTGGCAATCCTTAGAGACTAGATATGGGTCCCAGTATGATCATACTGTACGTATAATTCAAGCTTAATAGGAAGGACTGCATGCTGTTGATTCCAACCTATGGCAACCTTTAACTTGGAATCAGGTGGTTTAGCAGTCCCATCTTCTAGGGGGTCCTTTGGGGCCACATAGGTCATCCAGGGTCACAGAAGTTGGTCCTTCTCCTAGAAATCACAATAAGGAATCAAGCTCTGATCCTTGGAGCACTTTAACACAGTGAGATAGAAAGGCAATGTCTGATGAGGGACTGAGGTGTAGGTTAGTTCAGGTCAGCTTTCTGGATCCTAAATTCATAGACTCCCATGGATGCCTCTTGACTTCCTAATAATATTTACACCAGTGGTGGTGAACCATTGGCACTCCAGATGTTTTGCACCACAACTCCCAGAATACCAAGCCTGTCTTGCCAAAGAAAAAGGACTGCGGGAGTTGTGGTCCAAAACGTCTGGAGTACCGAAGGATTGCGACCACTGGTCTAGACTGAATTCTGGATCCATTTGTCAAGATGGTCCACATTTTGTTTTTGCCAGTGCAGAAGCTTGGGTTCCCTTCCTAAGTGTTTATTTCTTTAACCTTGTAACATCATAGGACCCTTCCATGGTTTCACAAAGCCCTACCCTGTGGCATCATCATGGCCCACAGTCTGGTCTCAGTTTTGGCCTTGAAATATCATAGAGTTGGATGCTGCTGATATGACATCCCCACCACACACACACCCAGCATCCTCTATCACTTGCCGTATTCCTCTGCTCAGATTTTCTGAAAGGCTAAGGAGAGAGGACAGCCCTACCGCACTTAGGTTTTGAATTGCCTTTTGCTTAAAGGCAAATCGCCTTAAAAATCACCTACCACATTTCCAATAGCTTTTTCTGTGGACCCCCCTTGGCCACGCCCCTTTCTGGCTGTTCTGTCAGTTTTTCTTGCGATGGCCACCAGGGGTGGTGTTTTTTTTAAACCAATTTCTAGACTGCTTTTTGAAGCAATTTGGCTGAAACTGCACGCACCATGCAATGTTTTTTCTGGGTTTCCCCCTCTGTATGTGTTATCCTGCTGTCAGAAAAGCAGAAAATTAGCTACATTACTTAGAATGGAAGAACAACGGCATGACGTTACCCTAAAAATAAAATTCCGAAATAGAAGCAGATGATGGGAAAATGACGGACAAAATTGGAACAAAAAGTGGTTTACCAAAGTGCGGACGGGAAAACGGTTCATGAGAAAATGCCAAGTGCGGAATGCTGAATCACTTCAGTGACCATGTGACAGGGGGAGGGCAGAAGGCAATTCAAAACAAAAAGCAGTTGCTGTTTGAAGTGTGGTAGTGGCCAAAGATGTATTGGAGTGAAAAATCAGCTGAGATCAGGAGGTCCCCTCCTGTGGATGCATCTCTGTACCTGAACCAGCACTGGTTCCACAAATCCCTGTAAGGGAGTGTTGACTTGCATATAGAAAAAAAGTTGGAGACTTTCCAGGAATCCTCAAGGAAGCAAAGTCAGCTTTTGGTTAAAAGCATATGAAGTCTAAACCTTTGATACTCAGAACCACAACCATATCATCTAGTTGTCCTTTGGAGAACAAAGGGAAAACGCTGTATCCTATCTCAACTTTTTGTTAGCTATCTTGTTAATTTAACTGCTCAGATATTTAGTGGGGATAAAGGCAGTGTAAAGATGTTCATGGTTTTTAATTACATTTTCAGAAGCCAGTGTTGGCTGTGACTCATGCCAGATTGTTTTCATTTAAAATTGTACCAACTGTCGGCACGGCAGAGTTCACATTGATTTCATTACCAAGTCTCTGTTTTGTTGTGGTTTTGGGTTCTCGCCTACATTCCCTTATGCTCTGTCTAAATCTGTCTATGGTGCAGTCCCAAATCTGTTAAGTTCACAGATCTTTTGGAAGTGGATAGACCAGCTAGTTAAATGCCACTAACTTAGTGGGCAAGAGACAACCAAGTGAACTCCACAATAAGTTGACTAGAGCAGTGTATGCCACTCAAGCTTTTGCTCCTTGGATTTGGGGGATTTTAGTTCCCAGAAGCCCAAGTGAATTTGACCAGTGGGTAGGAATTCTGGGAGACAAAATCAACTCATCTGGACAACTAAAGTTTGAGAATTATTCTCACCATAGGTTGAGAGCTGATAATGGAGGGCTAGACTGATGGTGTGGATCTATATAGGGTCTGTAGTATAGCTTTTACAGCTATATGGGTACCTCCCAATTCAGTTTCTAGAATAAATGGGTAATTAGAATTGCTTCTTGGCTTGATTTGGAGTGATTTCCGCCCTGTTTATTTTGATTCATGTCCTGGATTCTGATTGATTTGTAACCCTCCCATTGGCTTGCAAAAGAAAACCAAAACAAGTCAGACTACTTTTTAAATGTTTTTATTGCTGTTATTGAATTTCCAAAGGGACTTACCAATGGGTAGACTGGTTTCACCATTTCTAACTCCTGTGATATGCATGAAATTTAGAAATGTGATAGACCCCACAGAGCATTGTAAACCCTCCAAACATCAGGCACACTGAAATAAAGATTTTAAAAATTAATTAACAACAATACATTAAAAATTCCCTGCTTTGACCACATACCCCATTCTACATTGTCAAATTATTGAAAATTGTATTCCTGTTCTTTTTATTTTCACTCTTCGAATGCATCTCAGTGTTTCTATCAAGTCTTATATTCCAAGATCAATGGCACATAACTACAGGTTCGGCAATCAAGGAGGTTGGTTTATTTTATAAGTAGGTGTTAGGAGTTTGTTTGTCTGTCCGTTTTTCACCATTTGCCTTAGTAATGTTTTGTATTTTTAGCTGTTTAAGTTTTGGTTCTACTGATTGTTGTTGGGGTTTTTTTTTTTTTTTCTTTATGTCATATTGTGGAACCGATTATTATTTTTCCTCTGTATTTTGTTGCATGCTATAACTTGTTAACCACCCTGAATTTCCATCTGGGAAAATCTGGTGGTATATAAAAATAAAAATAAATAAATAAATAAATAAATAAATAAATACACATGTGCCTGGTAATGTGCTATGTAATAGTTATTTAGACTTGTGACTGGCTACCTTTTTATTCTTAAACCAAAATCAGTCCTTCTCTTTTTCCAATCTCATCTGGGACACCTCCTCTTTGGACTGGGATTTTTAAATAATCTATTTTAAAAAAATGAAAATGAAAAAAGAAAACTGAAAGAATTCACTAATGACGGTTTATAATATCATTATCTACAGTTAGAGATATTATAAACAATGGGGGTAAAAATGAAACTTCAGCCATATGTGAGGCATTGTTATTTCATGCTCATTTAACCCCCAAGAAGGCTTCAGATGCAGGGAGGAAGAAAGGGGAAAAAAAAGAAATTCAGGATAAAGTTGGGCGGAAAATTGAGATAAAACAAAGTAAGCCGAACATCTAGCAAGTTACCTTGCTGATTTAATTGATGGCTTTCCCAGAGGTGGGTTGGGCCCCTTTCGATGGCAACCAAAAACAAAATTTATTTTTATTTGTCTTCAACGGAATTATTTCAGCTTAGGATCCCAATGTGTTCCTTATTACATGGTTTGATAATTCGGTGATGTCCTGCCTCCCGTAACGTACAGGCTGATTTAAACCTTCAGCACAAACAGCCTAAGGGTGATTAGGAACAGTGCGGACACAGTATGGATTAGGTTGGAAAAGTAACAGCAAGAACAATAAAAATGAGACCTGTTGGTTGGGTGGAAAAAATCGCTATCAGATTCCGAACTGCAGTTTTCTTTTATGTACAAACTGCATTAAATGAGCCATTTAATTCAACAAATCCAGAGTTCTGATCCACCAGAAATAAGAGATTGGGCGAGTTCAATTTGTAACAAACCATCTCCATATGATCAAAGGCTTCCCAGTTGATTCCAACATACTGCTTAAATTAGGCTAACACTGAAGTCTTTGGCTCTGGGATAATATTTGGAATGTCTTAGCCGAAGAAAAATTCTTTTCCACACATGGTTCTAATAGCGCGAAATGCCAACCTCACTTTTTAATGGGCTGACAAGGAGGCTCAGCACTAGCTTTCTGACTCAAAAAAAGGAAGAAAAAAGAAAGGAAAAAAAAAGAAAGGTGGGGGAAAAGAAAAAGAAGTTCTCGTGCTGTTACCCACAAACCGGCTAGGATAATTTTTCCTCGGCTTCCTTATTAAAGCCTTGAATGAAGGGATTGTATGGCTTTCTTAATGTACCTCAGTCTGCCCACCATAAATCCAACCGTTCATGATGAAAGCTCCACTTATATTTCTCTGGGAAATGGAATCAAGCAGAAGGCACCCCAGTTCACAATAAATAACCAATGTTTGAGTTATTAAGTGTATTTTATATACCAGGGGCCTTATTACATCAGCAGTTTTGATAATGGTTTCTTTAAAAAAAATTTAGTTTGGTGCATGGAACTCGTTGCAAGTTTTGTCACTGAGGTTTGTAGGTTTCTGAGTATATTATTATTATTATTATTATTATTATTATTATTATTATTATTATTATTATTATTATTATTATTATTATTATTATTATTATTATTATTATTACAAAAAGAGGAGAGTAGACACAATGACACGACTTAAGGCTGTGTTTACAAATATAGTGTATTTACATTTTTTTTCCTGCTGGTGTCTTGTTAGATTAAGCAATGCACAGCCAGCGAAAAGTTGGGTATTTGCTCCTGCGTTTGCAGGCTATTCCCAGCTGGGACTGTTTGCTTAGCAGAATGAAGGCTCTAGCTGTTTAGGTCAGGAGCTTCCAATTTTAGAGAGTGCTAATTACTCTCTCCTTCTGAATCCATATTTCTTGTTTTATAATTCCCATTCCCCTCTTGAATTCGCTACTTCCCCCCCCTCACTCCCTCCTTCCCTCCCTCTCTGTGAAGAGAATGTTAAAACAGATTTGTTTGATCGCTATTGTGTAAAGTAACCTGAGCTCTGTTTCTGTAAAGGGCCAACCCAGCTGTTTGTCTGTAGGCCAGTGTTTTCCAGCTGTGGAAACCCAAAATGAAACACACCGTTTTGGGCTTACAAGTCAAAAGGAAGCAGCGGGACAAATCTTCCCATTTAGGAGAGTAGCAAAGCGACAGAAGAAGGGGGGTTAAAAAGCACAAAGAAAGGGGGCAGAGCCAGCAGCTGCAAGGGCTGTAAAAGGATCACTAAAGGAATTGAAAGAAGGCAGCAACAACATTCCCAGCATCTGGGGGCTGCCACGGAGAAGGCCCTGTTGTTTTGTCTTTCTTTCTTTCTTTCTTTCTTTCTTTCTTTCTTTCTTTCTTTCTTTCTTTGTCTCCGAGTCTTGTCCATTCTTTGTCTCACTGGAACTGCTGAGAAAAGAGGTCACATTCTGTAGGCCAAAAACACACACACAAAAAAACCCAAGACAGAAGAGTGTGAACAACAGAGAGAGTATGTGAGAAGATAGAGATATACCTTTGGTCCCTTCATACCCCTTGGAGGTGGGAACATTATTTATTTATTTATTTATTTATTTATTTATTTTTATTTATTTATTTTAGAGTACTGTATTTTTACCCTGCCTTTCTCCTTGGAAAAGGACCCAAGGCAGCTTACAGAATGAGGGATAATATAAAGTCCATTACAATGAAGACATGTTCAAGTATTGAGAACAAGGAATTGAGGGACATCTTACAGCGCTAGTAGACATTAGACAACATTACATTAAAGCTACAAGAAAATGAGAGCAGTTAAAGGTGAGCAAAGTTCCATGTAAAGTTATGAGTGATGGAAACATAGTGTCAATGTAAACCCATATGTTTATAACTAGTCATAAATACAAAGTCTATGTGATCCTGCTGAGTCATATAAAAGACACATAATAGGTAGTCCATCATGCAGGGAAAGCTTGCCTGAAGAGAAAGGCCTTTGCCTGTTTCCAGAAAGACAACAGAGATGGGGCAGTCCTGGCCTCTAGTGGGAGGGAGTTCCAGAGTCTGGGCGCAGCAGTCGAGAAGGCCCTTTCACGGGTTCCCACGAGTCGTACTGTGAGGGTGTCGGGATGGAGAGAAGGGCCTCTCCTGATGACCTTAACATCCGAGTCGGTTCATACTGTGAGAGTCAATCTTTGAGCTAGCCAGGACCCAGGTCATATAGTGCTTTGTATAGTGCTTTGTGCCCAATAGCTGCTTGGCATCCAGTGGAACTGTTTTAATAGAACTTGTGATCTCTTGCAGCATAATCTGGCTACTGCATTTTGGACCCGTTGAATCTGAAATTTTATAGCCTGCATTACAGTTCTATGCCCTACATACTAGGGCAGTGGCAACCTTTGTGACTGATGTTTTGGAAAAATCCAGTCCTTTGTCATTGGCAATATTGGCTTGGTTGTGGTCCAAAACATCTGGCGTGCTGAGACCACTTCAATTGGCCAGAGCTGGTTTCTCAGAAATGCGTCTGTTCCTTAATTGTGCAAATGCACTATTTGGCTCCCACCAGGTTTAAAAGCCTCATCATTTCGATCTGGACCAGGAGATCTAGAAAAGCAAAGGACTTCCCTGATTTGTCTTTCCACTCTCTCTCTCTCTCTCTCTCTCTCTCTCTCTCTCTCTCAACTTATTCCATTCCATAGTAAGGCTGCCATTTATTTTTGATTTATTTATTTATTTATTTATTTATTTATTTATTATTTTCCCAACCTTTTTCGATTTACCTAAGCCATCATTTATTTATTTATTTATTTATTTATATTTATATTAATTTTTATTAATTTTATTAAATTTTATATTTATTTATTCACAGAGAGAGATGTAGGCAAAAGTGCAGAGGTGATTATGCACAGAATCTCTCAGTCTTTATCACACCTACACTTTTCCCTTCACCCGGCTTCTTCCAGTATCAAGGGTTTTTGTTGCTGTTGTTGAAACAGACTCCTGTTGACTTAGTCTGCTAATGAAATCTTAAAAACATTTTTTCTCCTCCTAGTCTCCCGCTCTCTTCCTCTCAGTGATGGGGATTATATTTTTGTGGGGGTGGGTGGGTTGGTGGCAATTTTTTTTAAAAAGCTTACTTAACTCGTTTTCAAAGTGTTTTTGGAACAGAGATTTCAAAGATACTGTTCTGACTAAATATTTACTCTATCGCATACAGTAGTTTTGGCTTATGTGGGGTGTGCATGTGCGGGACTGATTCCCCCAACACACACACACACACACACACACACACACACACACACACACACACACACACACACACACACACACACACACACACACACACACACACACCATTTTGGAGGGTGTTTAAATTTCTTAGTTTCTAAGATGTGAGATATATATGTCATTTCTAGAAGTATGGAACTAATTGAGGTGTATGTCCGGCTCTTGTTGAGGTGAAGAGGGCAGATAAATATAAAACTCCACTGAACATAAATCTCTTCCACCAACATCAAAGAAACAAGCTCCAGCTAAGTGTATTTGTATAATGCAGTAATTTATGCAGAAAGCCACTTTTGTCAGCAATGCAACAAAGCGGCTTTGATAAATACCCTCTAATTTATTGTCATGTATCTTGAATCAGAGTAAAACATTTACAGCCTGTATATTGAAGGAACCCAGGCCTAAGACGCTTAAAGATTTTTCTTTCTTTCTTTCTTTCTTTCTTTCTTTCTTTCTTTCTTTCTTTCTTTCTTTCTTTGAAATGGAGGGAAAAAACAAAACAAAAAGGTTACAAAAGATCTGGTCTAAATGTTAAATATATGTGATAGAAATTACAGGAGAAAAATGCCCGGGAAAGCTTCTTAAACGGGGCAGAATAGGCTGTGACCATTTGGATTCAAGAAATTCTGTTAGCTGTTTTCTGGGCAGCAAAAGGCAGACAAATGGAGATATGGACTACAATTGCTTTTTATTCAATAAGATCCAGTGGTTATAAAATAAAAAATTAAAATGGAACGAGGGAAAAATGGTGGGTTATTGCAGAGAGCCCAGAAGTGCAGAGCTGAGAAAACTCCATAGGATGACATTATTTCAGGGCGCTTTTATACGACCACTAAGATCTGCTGGCAACTTAAATTCAGACCAGAGATCTTGGGGGTTTGTCGCTCTTCCTGTGTTCCCACGCCTCCGCACCTACTTGCTCCTGTCTGCGTGAGGGGAGGGAGAAAAAAAGGGAGAAAAGAATGCAGGCTCACCTCCGCTCTGCCATCGAGCTGCTCCGGGAACCATTCCAGTCTCTTTCAGTCTCTTAAAGGGGCAGGGGCAAAAAAACCCAAAACACACAAGGTGAGGAGACTCCGGCACTCACTGCTTTACATCCGCATCAGAAATTTTTCACCTTCGGAGACCAGGTACTTGGAAAATGTGCTGGGATGCGCTTAGGTGGGTGTGGTCATACTTTAGTTTGTTTAAAGTCCGGAGCTGGTGGGAAAACATTTTAAAGCTCCAGATCTGGGAGCCTTTTGCCCCGGATTTTAGGGGTTGTGTAAAAGCGGTCTTAAAGAATAAACCATTAGGGAAGGGCATTTCATTTTGGAACCAGTAGGTTACGAAACAAACACGCGAGCCCAGGTGGTCCTCGGAAATGGCTGATACACGCAAATCCAATTGCTTTACCTTTCTCTGTCTTGTGCAGGGTTAAAATTCAACAAGGAAGCATGCTGCGATGCCATCTTTCCTGCTTCGTGTTACTGACCAATCAGAGAGGGAGGCGGGATGGTGCCTGTTCCTGCACAGCTCCTGATTGGCCAGCATCACAGTTCTAGCACAGATGACATCATGCATGGTTCGTTTCATAACCTACTGGTTCCAAAACGAAATGTCCATCCCCATAAACCATCCTTTTAGTTTTTGGTGGTAAAGTTCAGATGTAAAGTTCAAATAGAAATCCCATCTTTTTATTTTCTGAATCACACCTGGCTGAGCTAAAATGCCAGCAAACATCGGTTCACTTAGGTATTAAGGGCTTAACCCCGCCCGCCCTCCCGGTATGGATTTTATAAAAATATGCTTGGGAAAATATTATGGTGTGGCTTGCTAAGAGCAATGGGAAGGCTTTGTTCTCCCAGAAGCTAGCCGGGATTTCTGAAAGCTGAAGTCCTAAGTTCTCAGTCTAGAGACTTGCTGGTACCTACATTAATGCCTCAGGCCAAAATCATAGTCCCAAGGGGGAAAAAAGTCTCTTCTTCAAAGAAGAGCTATGGTATCGTGTGTCTCTCACGAATGGCTGCCTAACTGGCTGTTCCTTTAATTTTGCAGCCAGTTGTGCAAACTGGTTGTGCAACCAGTGACTAGAAAGCCAACCCGTGAGGAGAGGAAACTGCTTAAATACATTTGGGCTCTGCGTTCCTGAACAGGAATTTGGGCTTTGGCTGATAAGGCAAAGGTTTCTTTTTAACAATCTTTTTTTTAAAAAAATAGATACTGTATATCCCAGAACTTGTAATATTGTTGAACATGTTTTCTTAAAATCTCTCTTTGGGATTGCTGCTGTCCTCCTTGATATATGATGGAGGGGGGGTTGTTAGACAGGGGGAGACAGATCCAGCTTTGAGTGTTCCTTCCTATTCTCGTCATGCCCCCTTCCTTTAAGATTTAATGTGTTTTTGCAAACTCTCCCAAGTGTACTAAGACATTTCACTTGTGCATTGGTTGGAGCTATTGTGGCTACTCGAGATGGGCACGAACCACCGGTGCGTCGATTCGTGGCAGTTCAGCTGTCAGCTCAACAAGTGTTCCATGGTTCCGAGCTTTGTCTCCCCTAGGGAGCACCAACTCAGAGGTGGTACCCGGAGGAGGTAGGAGAGGAAAGCCAGGGTGCTTCCTTTGCGTAGGCGACTCAGATGGGGCTCAGAACCAAGGAAAACCTGTTGGGTCAATAGCTGAATCGGCATGAACTGCCAAACGGCCAGTTTGGCCCATCCCTAATGACTACTACTACTACTACTACTACTACTACTACTACTACTACTACTACTACTACTACTAATAATAATAATAATAATAATAATAATAATAATAAACTTTATTTTTATGTCACCTTTCTCCCCAAAGGGACCCAAGGCAGCTTACAACAATTCAGAAAAATACAATAAAAGCAATACAATGTAAAAACAACACAATACCTATAAAATACTATAAAATACTATACAATATAATACAATAAAAACAAGATTAAAAACAGTAGCTGCAGCAGAGTTTAAAAAGCTCCCCAGCCGATGAGACTAAAAAAGTAAGAAGTTATAAAAATTTGTGAAGATGGGCGCTTTAAGACTATATAAGCATCAATGCTCACAGCTTGTCCAGAGCTTGGAAAATTTGCTTTTTGGGAGCCACCAGCGACTCAGGGGTCTCTCCTTTTATTTTGAGCAGAATGGAAATAAAAATGTTTTTTCCCCCCAAGTCAAGAAGACGAAAATATCTTCTCTCTTCTCCCCTTCCTGCTTCTTCTTCTTCTGCTGCTCCTTTTTCTCCTTCTTCATTTAAATGTCGGTGAACTGCGGGAAGGGTAAACCCTGCCATAAATCCATAAAACCCAATACTCCCCATGCAGGCTGGGATGATAAATATTGTACAAATTGCACTTACTAGGCTGGAAGCTACAAAAGGGTTCTGTTGATGTCAGTCTGAGCCAGGCCTACTGCGGTGGATGAAGTCTAAGTGTTACAGCGTTGGGAGGAAGTGAAAAAAAGGGAGTGGGTAGAGGGAGGGGGAGTGATTTTGGGTGACAAACTAGCTCCTTACCAATAGATCATCCACTCTCTTTAAAAATACTGTCTCCATTAGAAAGGCCTTTAGACTTCATGGCATGCGAAGCCATAACAACATTGAGTACGGGTTGACTAGCAAGGGACCAATATAACTTTTATCAGTTGGTTTGAACGTGTAAGAAATATGCTCAAACTCGAGTGGAAATAGGACTCAGCAGAGGCTTCCAGTTACTTAGATCTGCATTGTTTCATCTGGGACCAGACACGTTTCATGCCAATGCACATAAATAACCCTCGATTTGGTGCTCAGACTCAGAAGAAGCTAAGCTATGCTGGCTGACTAGCTTAATGTCAAGAATACTAGACGGTCTGTCAATGACCTATCTCCTGCCTTGACTGTGGGAAGAGTTAGAAGTCCACTTCTCTTTCACAAGGCAGGAAAGAGACCATTTTGCAAGTTTAGTGAAATCAGCAGGGGAGAGAACAGAAGTATATTTGCTGTTGTAGCCCCCCAAAAGGTAAGGTCCAGAATTATATGTTACAGATAACCTTTCTTCAGGACAGAAACGTCCTTAACTTCTGAAAGCATCTGATTTAATTAGTAGGGGATTGTGGCTCACTTTCCATAACATATATAATGTCTGTGAGTGCTTGTGTGCTGGGGATATTTGGAGGCCCAGAACATATGGATTAGAGATGGGCACGAAATGAACTTCTTTTCATTTCCGTTACTCGTTATTCATTTCATTACGTAACGAAACACATAATGAACATTGATGAAATTGGAACGAACCGAACAGAACCACGAAAATTAGGTTCGTTACGTTTTGTTTTTCGTTAATGGCGACGCGCAATGAAATGAGCTGTTTTAAATGTTAAAAAATGCCCTAGACATCCATAAAAATGCAGCAATAATTATTTATACTGTCTGATAATACCTACCAGGGCGTTGTTTTTGTTTTCTCCCATCGTGATGTATTTTTCTTTTCCCTTTAAGGATGACAAAATGGATGTCGCCGGCCACAAAATGGAGGCAAGCCATGTGATGGGATCATGTAAATTCTTGGACAACTTCAACCAATAGCATGCCCAGGTTGCAGACTGGGCAGGTCTGGCAGCCACAGAGGGCATAAAAAGCTCTGGCAGCCCCTATCCTCCTTGCAGTCTCCGGTGGGAGTTAGGGTGGGATTGCTGTCTCTGCAACTCGTTATTTTCACTTTAGGCCAGCCAGGCAGGTGTGTCTCTCTATGTTCCTGCCGGCTGCAGCCTGGCTCTTAGGGGAGAGAAAGAAGAAATTTCTCTCTAGCTTCAGTCCTGCAGCATACCTGTGTGCGTGCATGCGTACCTCTCGGTGAGTACCCTCCCCTGCCCTGCAGTGCAGTCACTCTGTGGCTGCCTTGCACCCTGGGCATCGCCCGCCACTGCCTTTGCAGCCTCCCTGAGTACCTAGTCTATACTGTGTCTCTGCCAGCATCAATTTTTTTTAGTGTTTTCCCTCTGGTCTGGGGTGTTGGGGGACATGGAAATGCTTTAAAAATCGCGCAAAAAGTAGGTAAAAACAAAAAAAATGAAAAATGAATAAATGAAAATAATTATTTTCAAGAATTTGTGAAAAACGAAAACGAACCAAAACAGACCCCCTCAATGAAAAATGAAAAACCAAAACACCATTTTTTTATTCATGTCCATCTCTAATATGGATGATGGGTGAGGTAACATCTGCACATCCTGTCCGAGTGCCTTGAGTCATTTTTTTGTCTCCTTCCCAACTTGGGGATGAGTGGGATAATCTGGGGCAGAAACAAGTCCAAGAAAAGGTTTGAAACAGAACCTCCTGTTCTCTGTTTCTTCTCCTTTGAGCTTTGTGGCACAGTGGTTAAACTATTGCACTGCTTCTGTAACTGTGTCCATGACTTGGGGTTCAATCCCAAGTAGCAGGCTCAAGGTTCACTCTGCCTTCCATCTTTCCAAGATTTGTGAAATGAGAACCCAGCACACAGGAGAGGGTTGTAACATGTAGCCTGCATCAATAAATTGTAAACTGCCCAGAGAGTGCTTTAAGCACTATGAAGTGGTATATAAACAGAACACTTTGCTTTTTGCTTTTCGACAATCAGTCGTAAGTAGAGATGGGCACGAATTAAAAAATGATGTTTCATTTGTCGTTTGTCATTTGGAGGGTCCGTTTTGGTTTCTGTTTTTCAATTTTTTTTGCAAAAAAATTATTTTCATTTTTGTTCGTTTCGTTACTGTTTCGTTACCATTTATTTCAATTTTTTGTGATTTTTTTAGCATTTAAAGCAGTTCATCTTATTGCAGTAACGGAAACGAAACACACGGCAAAATTTCTGGCGTTTCTGTTCATTTCATTTCATTTTGGAGACAAAATTCGTTTGTCGTTTTGTTGCATAATGAAACAAAAAATGAAAACAGAAATGAAAAATTGTTCATTTCGTGCCCATCTCTAGTCGTAAGAGCAGAGGTTTTCAGAGAACATTGCACCACACATGGTAGATTCCATAATAATTAATAATAGGTAGCGTGCATAGTTTTAGTGGTGTCAGATTAAGTCTGAGCAAATGTAACAATTAGCTACAGATGCTTATCTTGATCAAAATGCCCCTCCCTTTCCCATGACACAGCCTGCATGAAAGGAGCTGACAACTTTTAGTCCTCCAAAATGCTGGAGGTTAGAGGCCTCAAAGAGAGGGCGTTAAATGAGAAGATGGCGAGGATATATCAGTCCTTCTATCTGAGGTGTGTGCTTTTACGATGGGTATGTGTGTGTTTATTGGGACAGAGAGAGACAGTGTGTGTGTGTGTGTGTGTGTGTGTGTGTGTGTGTGTGTGTGTGTGTGTGTGTGTGTGTGTGTGTGTGTGTGTGTGTGTGTGTGTGAGAGAGAGAGAGAGAGAGAGAGAGAGAGAGAGAGAGAGAGAGAGAGAGAGAGAGAGAGAGAGAGAGAGAGAGAGGATTTTAAAGGTATAACATTTCACTTCAGAACAGTTTTTTTCCCAGATGACAAAAATAAATTTTATTATTATTATTTTTATAGGAAACATATCACGCTTCTGCTCCCTTGGGTCCCTGAAGCAATTTTTTGTGTACACCAAGCATGTCCAAACTCCAGCCCTCCTGATGTTTTGGACCACAACTCCCAGAATTTTAAGCTTAGATTGCCAATGGTAAAGGATTGTGGGAGTTGTGGTCCAAAACATTTGGAGGGTCGAAGTTTGGACATGCCTGATGTACACACACACACACACACACACACACACACACACACACACACACACACACACACACACACACACACATTTCCGAATTAGAGATTCTTTGAAGATGGGCGCTTTAAGAAACTCCAGGGTGACACATCTGTCACCAGCCATATTTTCTCACCTGCAAATAAGTTAAATGTTAATTATATATCTTTTCCACCCATTTTTTTTCAATATGTACTCCCACAATGAAATCACCCTTGCATCTTAATATGTCCCTCCACCCTCCACCCTCCACCCTCAGGAAGACTCCTTTTTTGTCTGAAGACCTCTGAGTTGCTGGGCCTTAAAGTGAAGCAAAAATCAAACTGAACTCGAAAGATCTGCTGCAGCCTAATTTTAAGATGTCCTCGGATTCGATTTTTTTTTAAAAAAAGTTTCTTCTCATAAGTAGCCCGACATGGTTTGCCAGGACAGTATTTGGACCCCACCCCCACCCCCACTCTAAGGACTTAAAAAATGTGATGATGGACCATTGCTTGAAAACAACATGGGAATAAGTACGAAAAAAACGGACCGGGATCCTGTTGACAGAGTTGAGCCAGGCAACTTGGATGTCGTCATGAGAACTGATGGCGTCATCCATGTTGCGCAAGTCAACTCTGTCAACAGCTGTGGCTGTGCGACAGCCATTTCAGGGAGGATGAAAAGCCATCCCAGATGTGAAAGTCCACCCCCATGGGCGATTGGAATCCAGTTCTCTTGAGTTCCACCACTGAGGGGAAAGGTGGTGGTTAAGAAGAACTCCCAAGCTGGTCTCCAGTTGAACACTGGTTGAAGTGTGGAGAAGTCCACCACAGGTTACAAACCATGATGGAGATGTGTAATCTCCGGGCTTAAAACCAGGGTACTTCATGGGCCAGATGCAGGGGAGTGGCATCAGGAGACAGATAGCTAGTCTCATGCGCTCCCATAGGCATCTGGTGGGGCCACTATGAGATACAGGAAGCTGGACTAGATGGGCCTTTGGCCTGATCCAGCAGGGCTCTTCTTATGTTCTTGTGTGTGTGTGTGTGTGTGTGTGTGTGTGTGTGTGTGTGTGTGTGTGTGTGTGTGTGTGTGAGTCTGCGTCTGTGTCTGTGTATACCTATGATTAATGTCACATGCTATTTCAGCCTCAGTGGGACCGTATGTGGGAACTGGGGAACCGGCTGTTGTAAAATCTATGTACAACTTTAATAGTATAATATCCTTGAAGGAGATCTGTTTTAAGATATTTTACAGCCCATCTGTGCTCCACCATTAGATATGCTGAGGGATAAAAAAATGCTTTATTTCATGAATACCAGTTTGTATCTGGTACCATAAACCCGAGAAATTGCAAATCCAGGCCTGCTGGTTAATAAAATGGAGACACGGTCGCGCGAATATGAAAAGAGAGATGTGATAAACCTCCATTTTCCCTTTCCTTGGTATGGAGGTTTTAACCTTCTGGTAGGAGAGCTTACACTTCAGCTGTGTTAATAAACCATTCTGAAAGGACCGGCCTTTCCTCTTCCTCCTCTTCGTCTGCTGACAGACAACAGGTTGGAATTATTTGTGTGCATCAGTACATCTCAAATTCAAAACCGAGATATGCATACATGAATTAAGCACAGATCAATATCTGAATGTTGACTACAATTTAGGACTCCATTTCTTCTGTGGGAACCCAAGACTCTTCGTGGTTTCTACCTAATGCTGATCTCAAGAAATATGCTCTAGCTGTTGCAAAAAGATTGTATCCATGATCACTGTACAGTAGGACCCCGGTATCTGCTGGGGATTGGTTCCAGGCCTTCCATGGATAATGAAAACCACAGATAAGAGAGAACGTCTGCTCACCCACCCCCAAACTGCTGTTTTCTGACAGGAGCTTGCTTTATGACTGCTGTTTTCAGACATTAGCTTGCTTTACAGCAGCTGTTTGTGACAGTAGCTTGCTTTGTGGCTGCTGAATTATTTAATTTCTTCCTCTGCCAACCATGAATAACTGAATCAGTGGATAATGAATCAGTGGATACGGGAGGCCTACTGAATTTCACCAAGGAGAAACATCAGCACCACATAAAAGATGGGCATAAGTATTCTTTCTATGTTGTGCCATCCCTATTCAATTCCTGGTGATGGAAAGTATGAGAGAACCACCATCACTAGTACTTTTAGAAAGATTTAATAGCCATGCTTGACTTCAGCCTATCTTTTGTTCCCCTTGAACTCTTGGGTATGAGATCTCTAGGCAGGACGGTCATTCACCTAAGGAGCTTTGGCTTTGGCTTTTGAGTCTCCTAAGTATCTCAACACTATGGGCTGTTTTCTTTTTAGTGGCACCATTATTCTGAAGACCACCACCTCCAAGGCAGCAGCATAAGGGCGGACAGGAACCAAATACTGCTGAGACCATGAAAGTCTATTGCAGGCATGTCCAAACTTTGGGCCTCCAGATGTTTTGGACCACAACTCCCACAGTCCTTTACCATTGGAAAATGCAGGCTTGGAATTCTGGGAGTTGTGGTCCAAAACATCTGGAGGGCCAAAGTTTGGACATGCCTGGTCTATTGCTTCTGAGTCCTTCAGCTGATGGCTCTTTGTGGGGCTGGGAAACCATCTGGAGAAAGTTTTAGGCTTTCCTGAGTGTTTCAGCAGGAGGTGAGGCAAAACATTCCAATTCTGATGATGTCGGTCACCAAAGAACACAAGGGGAACTTAGCCGCAGATGTCCTTGGCCACTGAAAAATGTTGTATAGCCACGTGGGAACCAGATTGCATGCACTCACTTCAAAAAATAATAGCTTGATGGACCAGAAATTAATGAGACTGAGAAAACCTTAACCTTAACCTTAAAGTTCTTTCCTTCCTTCCTTCCTTCCTTCCTTCCTTCCTTCCTTCCTTCCTTCCTTCCTTCCTTCCTTCCTTCCTTCCTTTGACTGACATTGGGGAGAACGGATGTGCTTAGGAGTCCTGGAAGACATGCGAGAGCCCGAAGGTTGGAATCATATGCAGTTATGCCTCCCCAGTGGGTTCAGCTGATGCCAGCACTCTGTCCTACACAGCATAAATAACTCACCATTTCAGCTTCTCCTACAAGCAGAGGTTCATTATTCTGCGTTTCTGGTGGCCTGTGATAAACAATAGCAAAGTAGCACATGGCAGACGCGAGGAATAAGATGAGGAATGTCTCTCTGGTGAGGGAGTGGAGAGATATGAGGTGACCTGTCACCCGATTTATCAGCATCTCCCAATTTCAAGCAATTGCCTCTTGCCTTCTCATCGTACATTAGGTAACTTTAGATACTTGTGACCATGCTTGACCGCTCCATGGAGGACAATTAAACGGGATGTAGGGTAATTTTATATCGAAACTCCCAAGCTTGTGTTAGAAAAGGTAGAGCAGAGATAATAGTTCCAGATAGAATTGATGTCAGGATTCCATTCGTGCTGAGCGGTAAAAGGGGCGGGAGGGTGGGAATAAATGAACGATGCTCGTATATGGCATTCACAAGCCGTCTGGGTCCGTTCTTCATCCAACTCCACCTGGCAAAGCTGCTTAATTGAATTGATGAGCAAATGAATTCATGATGATCTAGTTGACCCTGAATCATGACATTGATACTCTGGTGGACCATTCCGAATTTGGTCTGGAGTTCATCCCCTGATCCAGAAGATATTTCCATCCGAAGACTTGGGTGAGAGATGCCCTTGGCAGGCTTACCACCATATTTCACCATCAGTGAATTTCTGGGTGACTGTTGGGTCAGGGTGAAAGATTTGAAAAATGGCGAGGAAAGTCTACTATGTTTTCACTTAATATTCATTCGTTTGTTTGTTTGTTTGTTCATCCATTCATTCATTCATAGATTTGTATACCGCCCGTCTTCCAAGGGAATGCCAGGCTGTTTACAGCAGTCATCAAATATAACAACATAACAATATAGAATATAACATCGAGTCAGAAAACTTGTTCAATTTCCTTTAAAAAAACCATAACCAACCTGGAACTTACAGTAGAATTTGTGCTCTTATTGGCTTTATCCTCAACTCAATTTTGTGAAGTTAGGACAAGAAAGAGTACATGGTTGAAGGCTTTGAAATATTTTCTTATCTGAATGAGGATTTAAATTTGGAACTTACCCCATGCATTTCCTCAACCAGTGTGGCCAGTGGTAGTTCAGAATTAACGTTCTAAGCTCTGGTTACAACCCGAGATACGACCAGAAGGAGATGAATACAAATGCCCACAGAATATCCAAAGACGACTTTCTCAAGATCCCACCTACTTCACACATGCATTTGATGGGGACACAGGAGAGGGCCTTCTCTGTGGCTGCTCCCAGACTTTGGAACTTCCTCCCATGGGAAGCTAGGCTGACCCCATCTTTGCTGTCCTTCTGCAAATGGGCAACAGCCTTTCTCTTCAGAAAGGCCTTTCCTTAGTGATTAGCTGTCTTTTGTTTTTGTCCAGCCATTGAGTCATGCTCAACTCTTCATGACCCCATGGACCAAAGCACGCCCGGCCATCCTGTCTTCCACTGCCTACCGGAGATTGGTCAAATCCATGTTAGTTGCATCGATGACACCATCCAACCATCTCATTCTGTGCTGTCCCCTTTTTCTTTTGCCTTCAATCTTTCCCAACATCAGGGACTTTTCCAAAGAATCCTCTCTCCTCATGAGGTGGCCATAGTATTGACCGTCAGCTTCAAAATCTGTCCTTCCAGCTGTCTAGGAGACAATAAATAGGACGGTTTCTATTTTGTTGGCTCTCAATATGTCTTTACTAATGTTTTAACCTAACCTTTTAAATATATAAAAATTATATAATTCAGTCTTAACTGTGGTGGTGGAGTCTCCTTCTTTGGAGGTTTTTAAGCAGAGGCTGGATGGCCATCTGTCGGAAATATTGTGATGGGGTTCCTGCATGGCAGGGGGTTGGACTGGATGGACCTTGAGGTCTCTTCCAACTCTTCTATGATTCTATGATTCTGTTTGAACACTTTCCTGTTTTTAGCTTTTAGTATTGTGTGTTTGATGAGGCAAGCCGTCTTGGGTTTTCTTGCAAAGAAAGGTGGGGTAAGCAAATTTTAAATAAATAAAAATAAATAAATGTTATGTTATTCACCCCCAAAGCCAATGTTTGGTTCCCTGAGGCCAATATGAAAAGTTCCATGTATACAAGTTTCTTGTCCAGCTGCCATGGCTCAAAGTAAGATTTTTTTCTGCTTCCCTTACATTCAGGCCCATTTAACATAACACTAATTCTTTCTGTTGACGAAGGCTAGCACTGAAACTTTATCCCTTTCCTTTTAAAGCAGAGACAGCTGTTGGTAGCTGCTACACCCAAGCAAAAAAGGAGCTCTCATCCAAAATATGCATGTTCAACAGGGCTTTTTGGATGCATGTTGTATGACAAAACCACAAAACCCAAGAAAATTCACCCAAAATGTATTAATGTTTTTGACTGAAAAGGCTCGGGTCCACCCAGCTACCCAACTTCTTTAAACACTGGATATCCTCTGCACGCATTGTCTTTAGAAAAGATCATTGTGGGTTTGGGGATTTTTTTTTAAAAAGTCTTGATTTTGTTCTTGCTTTTAACTTGGCCAGCTTGGTTGGACACACATGGTTTCATTTTGTTGCGTAATGCCGCAAAGCAGAAATGCAAATTGCCCTTAATAAGCCTTCTTGAGCGAAAAGCGCAGATTCAACAAAAGTGTGTGGGGGGGAATGTTTAGGTCCAAGGTAGGTCATGGTTTTTGTGTCATTTTCACCTACATGTTCTTGGAACATCCCACAAAGTTAATGCCAAGGAGAAGAAGAGTAGACTCGTACTGGAAACGTAGCATAGGTTAAATGTGAAAGAGTGTTGCCATCCCATGTCACTCCAGCATGGTGATGAACGCGGGGCACTGACAGAGAAGTGTGAAACAGCCAGGTAGATAAGAAACAAGAATGAAGACCTAGTAGGAATGATAGTTTACCTTTTTGTATTGGTGGTGGCATCCACAAAGAGATAACCTGGATGCCTTCAAAAGGGGATTGGACAGATTCCTGGAGAGGAAGTCCATCACAGGTTACAAACCATGATGGAGATATGTCATCTACAGGCTTAAAACTGGGCTACTTCAAGGGCCGGATGCTGGGGAGTGGTATCAGGAGACAGATATCTAGTCTTGTGCACTCCGAGACCCATCTGGTGGGGCCACTGTGAGATATAGGAAGCTGGACTAGATGGGCCTTTGGCAGATCCAGCATGGCTCTTCTTATGTTCTTATGTTCTTATGAATTGCTAACCTCTGGCTGCATAGCCAGATGCTTGACCCATTGCACTTTCCAGCCAGTTTCCTGGTGTACAAGTAGTGTGACATAAATTGGGATGAGGCATGCGTCACATGTCTTCCAAACAATTCTTGAAACACTACACCGGATTTAAGCATATCACTAAATCTGCAATCCCCCCTATGTCTCAGCATCCTTGTGGTGTGTAAAGGTGTTGTATAGGAGATGCTGTCGTTCTGTGGCAGCCAACGTGATAGGGAGTAAGTTCTTTGATAAAACACTGGTTGCATTCATTGATCTAAAAAGTTGCCTCCAAGTGATGCCTATTTTGGAATG
Source organism: Phrynocephalus forsythii (assembly GCA_029282475.1). Taxonomy (NCBI): domain Eukaryota; kingdom Metazoa; phylum Chordata; class Lepidosauria; order Squamata; family Agamidae; genus Phrynocephalus; species Phrynocephalus forsythii. The sequence goes on from JAPFRF010000013.1 coordinate 5,461,423, forward strand.
GTGGTTTAATCAAATGCTTCTTGCTTGCATAGGTGAACTTTATACTCAAGTACAAGAGGGCTTTTGGGACCTACAAATCTACTTTTTAAAAATGGGATAATAATAAGTTTTAAAAGAGGGTGGGGGTTTTTTTTGGTGAAAACTCAAAATTAATTTCCCCCTTTCCCAGTTTTCCAGGAGAGCCAATTCTGTTTTTATGTCTTGAATAATTAGTTTATCAGCCCATTGTATTTTCCACTTGGGATTTGTCAAGGGGGAAAATATTTTATTTCAAGGAGAGCTCCATCGAAGGTAACCTCACAACTGGAAATCTAATTAGCAAATGGAAATCTAATTAGCACCTCTTTGCTGGAGTCTTCCCCAGAACTCCTGCAGATATTGGGGGTGGTGGTGGGGGGAATCCAAAGCTGTTATGCCTGAAGTGATTGGCCGGCCATTGGAGAGGACCCTGAGAGCAAACTTTGGAATGAAGAGCCAAGTCCATTATTTACTTCCTAATTTGTTTCTGACTAATGCCCAGATGGCCACAAGTGGTCACAAACAGAGTCCAGGCTGCCTCAAGAAGAGATGTGTCTGGCAAGAAATGGGAAGAGAGTGATGTGGAAGGATGATGGGAAAACTCAGCCTCATTTAGAGGTTTTTTTGGTTATTTTTTTAAATGAATGCATCCATTTTGTGGTTTGAGAGGTTATTAGGCATACGAGTATCCTTTGGTTTCCTAAGTTTACCCATGAGGATCACCTGTATACACCAAAGTAATCATGTCTTACTAAAAATGTACAGTAGGACTCTGGTATCCACTGATTCATTATCCATTGATTCAGTTATCCACGGTTGGCAGAGGAAAAATAAATAAATAATTCAGCAGCCGCACAATAAGATACTGTCACAAAGAGCAGCTGTAAAGCAAGCTACTGTCATAAAACAGCAGCCGTAAAGCAAGCCAGCCTCACAAAGAGCAGCAGTAAAGCAAGCTACTGTTGCAAAATAGCAGCTGTAAAGCAAGTTACTATCACCAAGCAGCAGTTTTGGGGACATTTGGAGTTCTCTCTTATCCACGGTTTTCATTATTCACGGGAAGGCTGGAAACCAATCCCCAGTGGATACTGGGGTCCTACTGTATAAAACCTGGGGGGGGGAGCAGTCAACCTCCCTCCTTGCTTTCTTCTTCCTTCCCTCCCTTCCCTCTTCTTCCCACACAATATTCCCAACAATCACCCTGCAAGACAGAACAGGTAGGGAGAAGTGAGTGGTCCATAGACACCTAGTGAGTTTCGTGGTCTCCTGTAGGCTTCAACACAGATCTACTAAGCCTTTGCTCAAACACTCAATCACACTGATTTATGAAAGTATGAAAGTATAATTATTGGTATCACCATAGAACTGCAGGGCTGTAAGGAGCCCTGTGTCTAACTGAACCTTGCCTTTGAACCTCAAACTCCCAAGAAGTAGGCATATTTGCAATTGACATGGGATACTCAGTCTTCACCAAATTTCAAAGGAAGACAGAGGAGAGTTGGAGGAAGTTTCCCTGCAAGTTTAGTGTCTCTTGGTGCCTTGGTGGGTGTATAACCTGACATCAGCATTTCAATCTTCACCCATCTTGGAGGGCTTATAGAAGAGAACTGGAAAAATTTTCTCTGACAAGTTGGTGTTTATAGGTGCCTTGGGGGCCATTTTATATCCCGATGGATCTACGAATCAAAAACCGCTAAGAATTAATCAGTACATATTCATCAGGGCTATTGATTTATAGGACTACAAATTTATGAATTAGTGATTTTTGAATGAATCTTGTGATGCATTTTTTTAAATTGTGTCCCATCTCTAATCTGCACGAGGCATGACAACACAAATTTATGCCCATCTTTATTTCAGATCTTTGAGGCCTCAAATAAAATGGTTTTGGGGCTCACTCCAGCAATAAGATGCAAATTATGAATCTCAGCTGTGAAAAGAGTGATGAGATGTTTATGCCTGCCCAGAGGAGGCCTGATATAATGGAAGTGCAGAAATAGCAACTTTATGAAATATGTGTACCAGAGGTATGCAGAGGAAAGAAACTCTTTAGGGAGTAGTTCTATCTCATATTTGATCTGGTTGTCTTCTTGTTTCCTTTGATCTTCCCCAGTATTATTATCTTGTCCAAGGAATTCTGTCTTCTCATGATGTGTCCAGGCAAGTAACCATGAAATTGCAGGTAGGTAGGTAAGCAGATGAGAGAGAGAGAAGAGAAAGAGAGAGAGAGAGAGAGAGAGAGATGTCAAAAGAAGGAAGGAAGGAAGGAAGGAAGGAAGGAAGGAAGGAAGGAAGGAAGAAAGGAACATCTGATCTAACTTGTTCATGGCCGATCCGATCTCCTCCACCCCGGGTGACAGCTGCCCGGCCGTCACCCCGGGCGGAGGAGATTGGATGAATGAAGCGAACATAACCAAACTAATTTGTTCTGGTTCTGTTCGGTTCATGCCCAAATTATTCTGGGCTCTGTTATTCGTTCCATTACGTAACAGAACAAATAATGGATAACGGAATGAAAAAAAATTTCGTTTCATGCCCATCTCTACCAGGTAGATAAGAAACAAGAATAAAGACCTAGTAGGAATGATAGTTTACCTTTTTGTATTGGTGGTGGCATCCACAAAGAGATAACCATGAAGCAGGTTGTCGTAGCTTCACACTTCAGAAAGGAACGCTCACCCATCCAAATTCCAAGACACGGCAGGACAGGATACTAAACACGAAAAATGCTCACAATTGGGTGATTCATCACCTAATTTCTTTAAAAAATTATTATTATTTTAAAAAACAATCGAGTCTTCTGCGCTCCCAGAGGCATTTGGTGGGGCCAGTTGTGAGATACAAGAAGTTGGACTAGATGGGCCTTTGGCCTGACCTAACTTGAACAGCAGGAGAATGTTGGCCAACAAAAATAAAACAGACAGATCTTAGTTATTTCTTTTGGAGGGGATATCGTCGTTCTGAATCGAGGTGGGTATTTTCTTCCTCCAGGTCCGGAGATGGATAAATGCTGCCCTGTTTTTCTTTTTCTTTGAACCTTCTTTCAGCTTCCTCTTTTTCTGGCCCAAAAGAGCAAGAAGATGAAAAAGAAAGGAAACATTGAATTCTAGCCTATAGGATGGATGATTGAGATGTACAAAATAATGCAGGGCATGAGTAAAGTGGGTAGAGGGGTGCTCATCTCCCTCTTACAAAATACTAGAACTAGGGGACATCCACTTAAATTGAGGGTTGGGAGAGTGAGAACAGACAAAAGAAAATATTTTTTCACCCAGCGTGTTAGTCTGTGGAACTCCCTGCCATAGGAGGTGGTGATGGCATCTGGCCTGGATGCCTTCAAAGGGGGATTGGGCAGATTCCTGGAGGAAAAGTCCATCACAGGTTACAAGCCACGATGGAGGTGTGTCATCTCCAGGCTTAAAACCGGGGTACTTCAAGGGCTAGATGCAGGGGAGTGGGATCAGGAGACAAAGATCTAGTCTCGTGCAGTCCCAGAGGCATCTGGTGGGGCCACTGTAAGATACAGGAAGCTGGACTAGATGGGCCTTTGGCCTGATCCAGCAGGGCTCTTCTTATGTTGTTATGAGTCTGACCCTTTAAAATAAGTCCCAGATCTCCCTTCCAATGGTTAACATCTTCAAATACCCAATTTTTCAAATCAGATAGAAGCACCCCTTCTATGTGATTCCAAAGTAGAAAAATCATCCCAGACCTGGTAAAGAACATGCCAGGATGGTTTATTTTGGAATGCTTAATGAGCTTTAAGGGAAATTTCCTTAGTGTAAGGAAATGTTATGAAATTTGAAGAAAGGTGGTGCCTTGCCTCAATGACTAGTTTCCTATTAGCCTGCACCATCAACGAGCACTTACTCAGAAGATGAAATGTTGGGCTTCGTGCATTTGGGGGAAAATAATCAACAAGTCATTCCAGAGTTTGTTTAAGTAGCTTTATGGAACTTTGACTCAAGACAGCTGCTATTCATTATATTTCAGATGAGATGCCCTGTCTGGGTGAATGATGTGCAAAGCTATCAAGATGGATTACAAGACAATCTTTTAAGGCTACAATAAATATTTATATGCTGCCTTCCTTGTCGGACATTTCTCCGTCATTCTGTTTAGAGCAACGACAAAACCTGGAACAAAGGAAGGGGATATTGACATTGTTCCACCACTAAATAGGATATGTAATAAGGAAAACCACCGAACGAGCCAAATTCTTTATGAACACAACAGTGGAGCAATTAAAACAAATGTGATTTTGCAGATGAAAACTTCTGCCTGCTAATTGCTCTATGACACCTCTCCTCGTCCAACAAGCTTCCCTTCTAGCTGTTTTCGTTCTGTGATATATTTTTGCAATCCTCCATAGACCAAACTTGAGAGATGATACAAAGACGATTAGTCTGGGACGCAGGACGTCTGTCAAGTGTTTAGTATTTCTGCGGAGACAGACTGTCACACGGAAGGTCCTCCGAGAACAATCGGCATTTCCATGCCATTAGCGCTTCCTTTGCCATGTGGTTCCAAGATAACCTACCCATGTGCCATTCCTCCTTAAACTGCGGCCACTTATAGGCAAAACTCTACGACACAATATTGGCCTCTCCACTCTTCTGAAATTTAAGGCTACGGGCTACAGTTCTGTGATGCATATATATTCAAGAAGGAGTCACATGAGTCTTTCACAGAATGACTTTTCCTACCCTACCATTTAAAAAGGAAACAAAGAATGCTTCAAGTCCTATGGCACAGTGGTTAAATTGCCAAACTGGAGTGATATCTTTATTAATATTTAAGGATAATTGTCTGATCAGTAGCCCACCCTCCATGCACCACGCCTTTTGCTCTCTGTCTGCTATAAAGCATGCACTTAACAAAGTTTCTGGAACATGATTCATGAGTTTATGGCAGTGGTGTTCAAACTTCGGTTCTCCAGGTGTTTTGGACCACAACTCCCACACTCCTTTCTCATTGCCAATACAGGCCTGGAATTCTGGGAATTGTGGTCCAAAACATCCGGAGGGCCAAAGTTTGGACACCCTTGGTCTATGGGCTTCATGTTCCTTTTGCTACATAACAGATGATATCTGGCAGAATTGTAGCATTGCACCACACTTTACCTGTTACTTCAGTTCCTTTTCATTTCCTGAAATATGGAACTCCTTGACCTCCTCCGTCACTTGGGCTGGTAATAATTGCCCCTCTCCAACCTGCATGCATAGAAAAATGTGCATATATATGCAGGTTTTTTTGAATTTGGTAACCTGGAGAAATGAATGAAAGTTGAACTCTGTACCTCTTGCTGAACAGTCACATTGCATGTTTTCCAGTTTATACAGCTTGATTCTCTATGGCAGTGGTTCTCAACCTGTGGGTTCCCAGATGTTCCTGGACAGCAACTCCCACAAACCCATTCCAACACAGAGAGTGGTGGAGGCTTCTAGAAGTTGCAGTCCAGGAACATCTGGGAACCCACAAGTTGAGAACCACTGTTCTATGGTATCACAAGAAATGTGGTTGGTTTGTATGCACTGCACATTGCCAATAACTCCGCAATATTCAGTTTCAGTTACCGTGAAAGGTTTCTTGGGTGTGTCAGGAATAGAGATGGGCACGACTCAAAAAAATGGTGTTTCGTTTGTTGTTTGTCGTTTAGGGGGTCCGTTTCGGTTCGTTTTTGTTTTTCGTGAATATTTTTGCAAAAAATTTTGTTTTCGTTTCATTACGTAATGAAACAAAAAAACAAAAACAAAAACAAAAATTGCTGTTTCGTTAGCATTCATTACAGTTCAATGTATTTGCCACAACGAAAATGAAATGCACGACAAAATTTCTGTTGTTTTGTTTCGTTTTGTTTCATTTTGGAGACAAAATTCATTTTTCGTTTCTTTATGTAACAAAACAAAAAAATGAAAACAAAAACGAAAAAATGAAAATGAAAACAAAACAGCTGATCCCTTGTCATGACAACCATATCCAAATTTGAGGACCTCGGCCCTGCAAGTCTAGGTCACCAAACTGAAAACCATTTTGGGGAAAGAGACGAACCTTCCTCCGCAGAACATGACATTTGTGTAGCAGACCTATTGTTGCTGTTGATATTACATACCGTTTTCTTGGGTCTCCAGCTTGCCTGTGTACAAACAGGTCAGGCAGGTTTTTCAAAAAGTACAGAAACCCGTGATTGTTTTGCTGAGTTAGCAGTGGGATAAATATGCATCACACCAGGAAGGAGCTTCTTTTAAACCATTTTCTTTTAAACCATTTTCAAAACAATCACCCACTTCCCATTGGTTATGAATTCTGAAGTTTTGTTCATCTGTCTCTCTAAAGGCCATTGTGAGTTTGAGATGTTCAGATGTTGTTTTCTCTTGGTGTGGATAGAAGAAAGGGTCTTTCTATAATCCTCACCAAATGCTTGGGAACTGCCTTCAGAGGGATGCTCCCTCGTCTCTCTCCCTAGCCTTCCTCCAGTGTGTAAAAAACAAGACCCCACTTTGATCTTCTAAACTGTTGTGTTTTATATTGCTGTTACTATCAGTTGTGTTTTTTCATGTCAACCATTACTGTCTTTGATTTATTAGCAGCTTGTAATTTGGATTTTATTTTGCCAAAATTAACTGTTTGTCCTTCACATTATTTAGTGGTAAGACATCCAGATTGGCCTTGTATTCGGATAGGTAGTATATAAATTAATAAATACCCATATTTTTCTGTCTATAAGATGCCCCCATGTATAAGATGCCACCCAACCCCACAAACTTTTCCAGCCCAAAATGACAGTTTCACAACCATGCAATTCTTTCTTTGGCTTATTTCCATGTATAAGACGACCTTCCATTTTTAGTCTAACAATCTGAGACAAAAATATAGTCTTACACATGGAAGAATACTGTAAATCAGGCATGTCCAAAATTTGGCCCTCCTGATGTTTTGGACCACAACTCCCAGAATTCTAAGCTTAGATTGCCAATGACAAAGGACTGTGGGAGTTGCGGTCCAAAAATCTGGAGGGCCGAAGTTTGGACATGCCTGCTGTAAATGAATGAATGAATGAATACATAAATAAATAAATAAAAAAAAAAGCAACCATCTTCCTACTCCAGACCTGTAGAGCATATTCTTTGTGTCACAAAACAGTGAGAGTGATGTCATTGGGATCGGGTGGAGGGAAGCTTGTGTGTTTGCTGGAAAAAGGAACTCAGACAGAGGAAATAGATAAAGATATGTCATGCAGGGTGCCTTTGTTTTCTGAAATGATCAAGTGTTCCGGAGAAGCCGTTAGCAAACAAATGGTCCTCTTTGCCCAACACGGTCAGTGGTTGAAGTTGCTTCACCTCCTGGAGTGTTCTCCCAAGCCAGGCCTAATTCACACAATGGGTCTGTTTTGCAGAGAAGTGCTATCCATTGTTAACTGGGATAATTTATCATCATCGAGGGTAAAGGAGAAATTTTTTAAACCGCTCCTTGCCTCCTTTTCCAGCAAAGATTCTTAATCGAGATAATTTCCAGTTTTAGATATTTGCTATCGGATGGGGCAGAATGGATTTCCTCCGAAGGTACTAGAAACCAAACCAAACCAAAACATTTGACAGAGACACAGGGAATGCCAGCTAGAGAAGAGTCAGAGGAACACGAGAATATTCTGCTTGCTTCCAATAATGATATTTGCTTCATCTGTGCATGATAAATTTTCATTTCAGCACGGATCAGCCAACACTGTGAAGTTTCCAGATACCAGTAATTGAATATAGATAACCTTGATTGTTGACCTATGCTGAGCTACAATTGTCTAGTTTCTATTGTTCCTGGGATTTTTTGTTTTTCTTTTACTAGTTGATACAAAGCCGATGTGGGCTGAATTTCTATATTTGGTTCCCATTGTTGTGAGAGTTGCTTATCGCCGTGGATGTATGTTGCAATAAGCTATTTATTTTACACTGCGGATAAGGCAAAAATGAACTCGATCGGGTCAACACGAGATAGAGCTAAGCCTCAGTGAACTATTTAATTATTTCGTAGATGACACAGGGGAGTTGGATAATAATTAACCCAACATCTACCTCTTAACATATGAGAAGGGAAACCAGGCTTAGTGAATTACTCTAAGGGAAGAGAATACTAGGCATCATAATTTAGCATGGTATTTGGGTTGATTCTTGATAAATTCAGCATTTTTTTAAAAAGCAAAAGGCTCTTGTGTAAAGGGCAGCTAAAAAGCATGGGGTGAAAGTTAAGAATCTCCCTGATGTTTAAAAGCACAACTCCCATCATCCCCTGCCAGTGATGGGAAAATATACAGTACATCTCCTAGAATAGCCTGGTCAACAGGGGATTCGGGGGGCTATCTTTAACATAGCCTTTCAATCTCTCATTAGGGATGATAACCTAAGACAGGCATGTCCAAACTTCAGCCCTCCTGATGTTTTGGACCACAACTCCCAGAATTCTAAGCTTAGATTGCCAACAACAAAGGACTGTGGGAGTTGTGGTCCAAAACACCTGGAGGGCTGAAGTTTGAATATGCCTGTTCTAAGAGTTGTATTACAAATAATAGAAAGACTGGAATTTTTCTTAGAATCATAGAGTTGGAAGAGACCTCAAGGGCCATCCAGTCCAACCGCCTGCCATGCAGGAGCCCCCATCACAGTATCTTTGGTCTAACTCTGTTTCTGTGTCACAAATGTGATTTGTTTTACCATGTTCATCTGGTCACTCCACGGGTTGAAAGAAATGACCAAAGGCCCAAGAAGTAGAGGCTGCATCACTAATACCTCATGCACATATTTTGCGTGCTTTGGGAGAGGATCTCAGAGCTTCCCAGAACCTCCCAACCAGCATGGTCATGAATCTGAGTCCTCATTACCTGAATTAGATCAGGCTCATGCTGCAGAATATCCCATTAAGATGGTTGCCCACCATTAGGGAGAGCTTTCTAGGTATGGTGATGCCACGGGTGTATGAGAGAACGTTGCCGTTGATTTCAAAGGGGAGCATCAGCTCACAGATGGAGTTGAATGCCTATGATGGGTTATTGCCCCCATTGCTGGCAATATGAGTGTTGTGTGACAAATGTAAAAGGTGTTGAGTGCTTCAGTGCTAGAGGCATTCAAGGGAAACTTAGACAACTGGACCTCTCAGTGGTTTAATTTCTCTGGCTATGGAGCCAGAGATGGGGAGTTTAATTCCCCAACTGTGCCCCTTTGGCAGGTGCTGGACTCCATGAGCCATTGAGTTCCTTCCAGGTCTGCAGTTCTAAGGTTATTATTATTATTATTATTATTATTATTATTATTATTATTATTATTATTATTATTATTATTATTATTATTATTATTATTATTATTATTATTATTATTACAGTAGGATCCCCCGTATCAACTGATTCATTATCCACTGACTCGGTTACCCATGGTTGGTAGAGGAAAGAAATTAAATAATTCAGCAGCCACAAAGCAAGCTATTGTCACAAATAGCATATGTAAAGCAAGCTACTGTCACAAACAGCAGTCATAGCCGCTTAGAGATCTTGACGATAATAAGCGGGGTATAAATATAATAAATAATAATAAATAAATAAAGCAAGCAAGCTACTGCCAGGAAACAGCAGTTTGGGGTGGGTGGGCAGACGTTCTCTCTTATCCATGGTTTTCGTTATCCATGGGAAGGCCTGGAACCAATCCCCAGGGGATACCGGGGTCCTACTGTATCATCATCATCATCATCATCATCATCATCATCATCATCATCATCATCATCATCATCATCGGATTTACTCTGACTTGGAGCAGAGGGTTGCACTTGGTGGCCCTATAGATTCCTTCCAATTCAATAATTCGATGATTCTATGATTTTTTTTAAATCATGTCATTGCCACCTCTTTTGCAAGATGCAGAATTCTTGAGAGCCATGGAAGAACCTACCTAGGATTGCCTAATGTAAATGCTTGTTTTTTTAAAAAAAAAACACACACACACACACATTGGTCAACAGTTCTAGTGGCTATTTTCATTCCACCCATAAGTTTTTTGGATCCAGGCCAGCAAAGAGAATCAATCTTGTTGGAACCACTCCATGAATACCTCGGAACCGCAGTCCCCTGCATAGCTTCTGAAAATTAAATTCCACCAAGTTTAATTGGCTTACTCACAGGCCAGGCCAGTTGCCCGGGGGGGGGGGCAGGGGGGGGGGGAGTATATACCTACAGCTCCATAAAAGCATCAAGATATACACCTATAGATTGCAATCCAGCTGTAGCAAGTGTTCATTGATTCAATTGTTAGAGGGCGATGGAATGCTTATATCAACCCCTTTGATTCAAGAGATCTGACTTTGGGGATAAATACACTATAAAGAGTATTCAGGCCACTGGGGCTTATTTTTTTGATGCATAAGCACACATGCCATCATGATTGTTTGTCTTTCCATCAAAAATAGTGGTGTTCAAATTAAGGAAGAATTGTATAATATAATCCTAGATGTAGATTCCTGCATGTAATGTAATGCACGTAATGCAATGTGATGTAACACAGCCTTGTTCACTGGTGATTTTTGTGATGTCCTGTCAAGTCTCTCTCTCTCTCTCTCTCTCTCTCTCACACACACACACACACACACACACACACACAGAGAGAGAGAGAGAGAGAGAGAGAGAGAGAGAGAGAGAGGATGAGAACCCCATGGATGAGAGATCTTCAAGAGGTCCTGACCTCAACAGCCTTGCTCAGCTCTTGGAAGAACAAATTCCTTTTAGGGAGTCAATACATCTCATATTTAGTCTATCTTCTCATGATGTGCCCAAGGAAGTAAGCATAAAACTACAGGCACAGACAGACAGACAGACAGACAGACAGATGACAGACAGACAGACAGACAGACAGAAGGAAGGAAGGAAGGAAGGAAGGAAGGAAGGAAGGAAGGCACTGATGATGGAGACAGAAGGAAGGAAGGAAGGAAGGAAGGAAGGCACTGATGATGGAGAGAGAGAAGGAAGGAAGGAAGGAAGGAAGGAAGGAAGGAAGGAAGGAAGGAAGGAAGGAAGGAAGGAAGGAAGGCACTGATGATGGAGAGACAGAAGGAAGGAAGGAAGGAAGGAAGGAAGGAAGGAAGGAAGGAAGGAAGGAAGGAAGGAAGGAAGGAAGGAAGGAAGGAAGGAATTAATGTTTTTCTGGAGAAATCACAAAATAAAAAGTTCTGGCAAAATTAAAAGGGGGGAGAGAAACATATATTGCCAAGGGGAAATATGAGTGGCATACTGAAGACACAAAGCTAATAATAAAAATTGATTGAAGTATAGCAGCTGAAGGAACCCTGCCAGATAGCCAGTGGGTCCATTAGAATATTAGATATGAAAAAGTGTCCTCAAAGGCAGAGCTGCTACAGAGGAACCAAACAAATTATTCGCCTTTTCCTCCGTTATAGACAGAATTGGCAAGGAAAACCAGAACACTTTGCTTTCTTTCCTGAGACGTTAGAAGCATTGTTGCAATTACCAATCTCTTTTTACCAGGGATTTTTATTCTTTCCACAGCCACACCACAGCCCCACACACACACACACACACACACACACACACACACACACACACACACACACACACACACACACACACACACACACACAGTGGACCCTCGTATAACAAGCTGTTTGTATAACATAACATCTGTACAACATAACAAATTCTGGAGATACGGAAAATTTACTTAACAGAATCATCTATGGGGCAAATCAGTACAACATAAAAATGGTTGCAATTAGGGATTACTCTGTTTTCAATGCATTCCTAAGGGAAACTTGTATAAAGGAAAATTTGCTTAACATAATTTCATTTGGAATGAATTAATTCCTTTGTACAAGGTACCACGATTTTTTAACTTAGTTTTTCAATTTTTTAGATAGGTACCATGACTTAAGAGTAGTTCGACTCAAGAGCATGCATTCAAAACTGATTGAATTTGTAAATTGAGGTACCACTGTATATATAAAGAATGAGCACATTTCGGTCATCCAGGGCTCCAGAGAAGCCACTCTGGTCCTTAGAAGGTTCTCTCTCTGCCATCCTGTATCTTTACCACATTTATTTCCAAAGGGCCAAAACAAGGGTATTTTTTCTTTTAAAAAACGATTTAAACTATTGTTTCCCTTATCTTTCTTCTTAGAAAGGACTCAAGGTGGGTTACTGAATTGAATACCCAATGTTCAAAGCTAAAACATGGTACATTGTTCAAATGTCAAGAATGAATGACTATATTAACTGGAAGTTGAGTCATGACAACTGGACTTATTTTCTTGAGAGCCCAAAACGTTTCGCACCCCTTCCAAGCTGCTTCATCAGTCTGAGGCAGCTGCTCAGATGAGCAGCGTACAGAAATAAGCATGATGGGACATAGTGTGATTTGTTAAGCTGAATATTAAGTGTACATTTCTGTTAGTATTAGACCTTCTCTGAGGAATGTAGAGGAACAGACATAACAAACTAGCCACATGGAAAATGGTTAGCTACTAGTGGTCATTTATGTCATGTGACCTCTGGAAGCTGTGAGCCATTATTATACAGATTATTGTGCTGATGATGAGCTTAGGATCACTTTGAGCTTGAGTTTGGTGTGGGCAGAACAGCGGTGGGGTTTGTGTGGGAGTTCATACCCTTCTCACACCCCGGCCTCATGCGGTAACATTACATCTCTTCAGCCATATCTAAAAGGGCCAATTGCAGGTTTACTCCTCCTCCCAGTTTATGGCCACGGTTCAGCAGGTGTAAACGAGCAATCGCTGGAAGTCCAGAGGTGGAATCATGCCAGGGACAGATGTGTTCAGTCAAATGACTAATTGAAAACCTTAAACAAAATCAGCAGCCTGGCTCTTTTGCCTGCATAATAAAGCACATCTGATAAAGGGGGATGGAAGGAGCGGGGTGCGGGGAGTGCGGAGAGGGGTAGAGTAAAGCCCGCCCCTCTCATCGCCAATGCCATTAACAATCACGAGTAAAAAACCAAAAACAACGCATGGTTTATCCTGCAAATGAAGGCATATAACGAGATGACGTCCCGGGAGTCCATTACCAATTTTAATAATACATCAAGGAGCTTGGGTAAACAGTTTGTATGTGAAAGCCAAACACAGCACACTACTTACTGTTACTGCAGTGAGAGCCAACTCCCAGTGCTATGTATTTAACAAATTTATAAAGGTACATAACATGATAGCTATTAGCTAAATTAAAAGAAAGCCATTACCGGCTGCAGTTTCACATCTCTCTCTCTCTCTCTCTCTCTCTCTCTCTCTCTCTCTCTCTCTCTCTCTCTCTCTCTCTCTCTCTCTCTGTATGTGTTTTATTTCCTGAAAGCCGAAAAGCACCCAACGAGCTGCCAAACTCCGCATTCAAATGCATTTCCTTTCATTTTTTTTTTTAAACAAGGGAAAGTGCTAGAGTTAGGAGTCAAATTATGTGCATGAATAATAAAATACCATCTAATTAAAAACTGTCGTTAAATATGCAAAAAAGGGGAGAAGGAGGGAGGGAGGGGGAAGCCTTCCTAATGATAATGAGATTGTGCAATACCTCAGAGCATCGCATTTTATAAATTACTCAGAAGCGGGTCGTGGGCTTGACCTGAACAGTGGATAATGGAACAGCTTTGAAAAATTCCCCATCTCCTCCCAGGGTGACAGCCAAAGCAAAGAGCTAATCTTTGCTGCTGGAAGTGAAGAGCAGCCAGCATCAAGGCTGACTCGAGGCTGAACATGTTCTTAATATGAGGCGAACCTGGGAGGCAGCGAGGTACTTGCAAGGTGAGAGCATCTGAGATCCGGATGTCTATCTCATGGCGACTTGGATTTACAGTGCACCCTTGTATAACAAACGGTTTGTATAATATAAAATCTGTACAACATAAACAATTCCAGAGATAGGGGAAATTTGCTTAACAGAATTGTCTATGGGGCAAATCCGTACTAACATAAAAATGGTCGTGATGAGGGATTACTCTGTTTTCAATGCATTCCTATGGGAAATTTGTATAAAGGAAAATTTGCTGAACGGAATTTCATTTGGAACACATTGATTCCTTTATACAAAGTACCACTGTACTTCCTTCAAACATCCAGTCATGTTGCTTACGGCACTCACGTAGCTGGTTTGACCATCCATCGGGGCTGTAGCTAGTAACGTTGATCCTTGGGGAAGGAAGCAAGGGTTCCCATTGTGACCTGCTTGGGTCTCAACATTCTTCCGAAGTAAGCTCCCTACAGAAAAGACAGTGTTCCGCTTCCAAAGCAAGCAAGCAAGCAAATAAAAGATGCTGCTGTTTGTTTCACCTTGTACTCACTACACCTTCATCTCCTAGATTTCAAGTCCCCTCCAAATGTTGACACCCAAGGGCAAAGAGCTGGTTGCCGTCTCATAGATACAGGCACACCATCCATGTTGCCATGTTAAATGCACATTATATGCAAAAAAAGGGGGAAAGGAGGCAGGGACCTGGTTGCAGCACCTGGTATTCCCTGGTGGTCACTCATCCAAGTACTAGCCAGTAGAGTTGGGCACAAATGGAAAAAAATGGTGTTTCATTTTGTTAAGGAGTTCGATTTGTTTTGTTTCGTTTTTTTGAGAATTTTTGCAAAAAAAAATTCATTTCATTGTTTCATTAATTCGTTATTTGTTTTTACCCACTTCCCCCCCAGCGCCCACTGCGCGTCCCCTGGGGCCCGGTCAGAGCTGGGGGTGCCTGCAGACGGGCGTGGGAGGAATAAAGGGGGCGGCGGCGTCGGAGCCATGCTACTCTGGCCATGCTGCTCTGGCATCGGCTGGCAGTTTTACAGTTTGCCTGCCCCACCGCCTCTGTCCATCCCCCCAGCCACCTTCCCAGCCTACCCACCCCCGGCTCTGCTGCTGCAGCGTCCTCCCTGCCTCTTTGCATGTTATAGAGACTTGTCCAAAGTCCGGCCCAGGGGCCAAATGGGGCTGAATTGTCTTCCCCCTCATATTTTCACCGGGCTAAATCTGGCCCTCCTTGCAAAAAGTTTGGACACCCCTGCTATAATGACTTATAGCCACCAAACGGATTTTGAAATCTCACAGCTCTTTTGGGGGTTGCCTAGGTACAGTACTCGGAAATGGTTTACACTTCCCTTCTTCTGGAGGCATTCTGGAAGGATGCTGTTTGCCCAAGAGTACACAGGGTGGCTTTTGGGTTAACATTAATAATAATAATAATAATTTTCAAAGCACTCTTCCCCAGAGCACAGGGAGGCATCAAACTCCTGGCTTCTGGCTCTACCACCAGGTATCTCACTGATTGAATTATCTAGCCAGCCTATTTGCATCCTAGACACCTTTAGAATTTGCTTTGCTTGTAGGCTAAAGCGATTGCTACTCCAAGTGTGCTGGATCCATAGCAATTTTTATACTCATTTTGCTTCCCTCTGGAAAAGGAACAAGCCCTTTCGTCTTGATCCAGACCTCACACTGCCGGGTTGGGGACCAGACCCATTTGGTTAGTAATGAGGGATTTGTCCAAATCTGGTGTACAGAGGTGCTGAACACCCAGTGAGGCCATTGGTCCATTGTGTTTGTTCTTTTTCATTTGGATTGGCAGAAGCTCCGATTATGGTCTTTTGCCACCATAATTGAAATGGCAAACAATAAACATAGAAGTCTCTACCTGTAAACCAAGGGTTTTATCATTGAGGTATAGCTTCTGTTTTATGGTCCTGCATCATCGGTAAAATTTAATATGTTCATCTTTATAGTTGTGGTTTTGCCTATAATTGAGTCAAAAAACAATTTCGGATTAAAAGCAATTTGAATCTCAGCTGAAGTCCTTTTCTTAATAAGGGGCTTAGGGGCTCTGGAAGAGAGAAAATAAATAAAGGGATTGCACACACAAAATAACCTTTATATATCATTTGCTTACCTATGGCATCAAGTACATATGACCTTTTATTTATTCAGCCATAAATGGGTGAGCTCATTGAGAGCACATAAAATTCAAAGCCACCTGTGGTCACCATGGAAACCACTCTGTTTGCTGAATATTTTCTCTTTTTCTCAATGCATATGAGAGAGCCGATTGGCAACCAGAGGAATACCTGAGCTCAACGCGCCTGATAAATTGAACTAGTTAGCATAGCTCTTACAGTCTTAAGCACTGTGGAACGGAGGGCTTCTCTTTCCGCATGGAAGTCCCTTTGATGATGAATCAATGCCTTTGCATGCTTAGCATAAATTTTTACATCCCTGCTTTAAATTGGCCAGTTCTGCCATGAGGGCAGAGAAAAACACCTGCCTCAAGATACATGTATTGGGAGTGGAGCAGTGTTGGATTTTTCTTATTAAACCTTACATGCAGCCTCTATTTTCTGTTCCTGGGGGAAAACCTTTTTAGGCTGGGGTAACTATTAATCGATCTAGCACTAACCAAACATTCCTTTCTTGGCTCTGATTCAAAGAGAGCCCCATTCCTCTGCTTTTTCTCCCTCCCTCCTTCAGCCTGTTGGAAGCAGTGGATCTGTGGAGGGCTGTTGCTGAAAGCAGTCATGTTTGTCTCCATCCTGTTTTATCTGCTCAACGGTAAGTAATTAATATCTTTTAATCTTTCTCCAACTGATGTCTCAGAGTGAATCATTGTAAGTGCCAGTTGGTGAGGGCAGGAAAGGGGGAACTTGCGGCTCTTCTACTCTGGTGAATCCCTGTACTCTTGCTGCACAGCTGAAGGAATTTAACCCAAATTCAAAACCCTGCCAGAGAGAGTTGTCCTCTGGGACTCTTTATCTATTCAGCTAGCCTGCTGACCTCATTAAAACCAGAGTCCTGAAATAAGATCCAACCTGCAACAGAGGGCAGATTCTATATATGGAAGTGAAGAGGGATCTTGTCCCTTACATCAGGCATCAAAATAGGTCGGGGTAACCTGATGGCTACAAATTTCAATCCTACCCATTTTTCAGTTTTGGCTGCTGCACAGATGATTCTTAGGCCAGGGATTGGGTTTCTTCTCAATTTATGTGCATTATGTACCATCAATTTGGGACCAATATACACCAAACTTAATAAGGTCAGTGAGACATTCAAGGGGTGGGTCTCCCAGGGACACATCTGCAGTGAATGTCCGCAGCTGACCAAGGGTTCCAAACCCATGTCTCCCAAGTCCATGCCCATCGTTTTATCCAAGGCACCACCCTGGGTAGGTTACTCTTCAATAGGATCCTGGTAAATTGGCAATGGTGGGCTAGATCGAACCCCCCCCCCAATTTCTGTCTGTCTGTCTGTCTGCCTGTCTGTCTGTGAGGGTATGCCAGGCGTGTCCAAACTTCAGCCCTTTAGAGCTTTTGGACCTCAAGTCCCAGAATTCCAAGCCTAGACTGCAAATGACAAAGGACTGTGGGAGGACCGAACATCTGGAGGGCCAAAGTTTGGACACCACTGGGGTATGCAAAAGAAGTCACATGCATCTTCAGCCTCGGACCTGCTACAGGGCATGTTGGTTGGAAGACCCCTAGCAGTTGTAGTGAAAATAAAAAGTTACTCTCCAAGGCTGCAACCCAAATCAGACCCCAGTCGCACAGACTTCCCTTGGCTGATGGAAACAAGCCAGCTTGTCTGTTTGGATGTGGCCATTGCGAAAATGATGTCACAGCTGCTGCAGAGATGGGATAGAGCAGATGAAAAGGATTTTCCTCTGATGGAACCTGTACTTGAAGCATACATAAGAACATAAGAACATAAGAAGAGCCATGCTGGATCAGGCCAAAGGCCTATCTAGTCCAGCATCCTGTATCTCACAGTGACCCTACCAGATGTGTCTGGGAGCACACGAGACTAGATCTCTGTCTCCTGATACCACTCCCCTGCATCTGGCCCTTGAAGTACCCTGGTTTTAAGCCTGGAGATTACACATATCCTATCATGGTTTGTAACTGTGATGGACTTTTCCTCCAGGAATCTGTCCAATCCCCTTTTGAAGGCATCCAGGCCAGATGCCATCACCACATCCTGTGGCAGCGAGTTCCACAGACTAACAACACGCTGGGTGAAAAAATATTTTCTTTTGTCTGTTCTTACTCTCCCAGCCCTCAATTTGAGTGTATGTCCCCTAGTTCTGGAATTTTGTGAGTGGGACAAACTGCCTTGTTGGGGTTCCGCTCCTCGATGGCAAACAGTGTGCGCCCACCTTCACCTGACATCTTGTTCTGGTTTTCGCTATCAAAGTGCTCTGAGTCGTTGGCGGATCTGCAGCTATATCATTCCTGCAGCTGTTCCAGGCCCTTGTAATGGCTTCACACTTTCATTCCAACTGCAGTTGCAGTGTGCCAGAGAATGTTGGCCGCAATTGTAATCTCCATCATTATGCCCATTGAGGAAACTGTTGTTAATGAGAGTGATGAGGAAGCCGACAAGCTGTTTCGCTTGCAGCCTGCTGCAAACATCAGCAGAACATCCTGTTTTGAGTGGGAGAGCGCAAAAGAAGGTTTTTAATGATTTAGATTACTTGAAGGTGTGGGATACATGTGGAGAAACACTTACAAACTTAATAAAGAGCCCTGTGGTGCAGTGGTTAAATGCCTGTACTGCAGGTAAAATTGTGCTCATGACCTGGAGTTCAATCCCAGGTAGCAGGCTCAAGGTTCACTCAGCCTTCCATCCTTCCAAGGTTGGTAAAATGAGTACCCAGCTTGTTGGGGGTGGGGCAATGTGTAGTCTGCATTACTGTAATTAAAACTGGAAACCAGTTTTTTTTTTTTAAAAATTATCAATAATTTGCTGCTTTTTTAACTTTTAGTGTTGCGTTTGTAACTTTACCAGCTGCCTTGTGCCTTTTTAAAGGAGAAAACTGTGGGAAAATACTTGAAACAAACAAATAAATAGTGGTCCAGGACGCATTACAAAAACTTGATTAGACCTACTGAATCAGTGGAATTTATGCAAACATTGACCTACTATATTAGTTTATTCAGTGACTCTACTTTAGTGAGGATCAGCCATTAAGCCATTACTGTGGTAAATTTATTAGAAATAAATTGGCCTTCCCCTGCTTGTTGCTATTCTAATATGGTTGGGTCTGAAGTGTGGCCTTATCAGCCAAGATCCCTCCTACAAGGGCAAAATGGAACAAAAGTAAGCAAGTTGAAAAAACTGATGTTCACAGCAAACCACCGAAAACTCAAGATGGCTGTCAAACAAAGCATCTTTCAAAGAGTTACAGGGCTAAGTGAAAAATTGACAAAAAGTAATTTATAAGGACTGGGCAAGCAGGTGAAATATAAGTGGCAGTGAAAGCTGAGACCTCTGTGAATCTAGGAGGGTTTTTGGGGGGAGGGGGAGAGGTCTGAGGCTGACTAAAATATATCACTGTTTCCTTTCCAGTAGTCCACTGGCTTTTCCCATAATAATCTCCTGTGTTTATTTTGGCCTCGGTGAAGAAAATGTGAGAGAAAAGAGGCTGCCGTTAAGGCTTCCTTGCTGTATGGCACTGAGTTATTTGAAGACCGCAATAGCTATTTTTCCTCCCCAACAGATTAACATTCAACTGCTTGAATGAATTCATCCAACTGACATAAATCTGCATGTGTGTTTCCCTCCCTCAAATTCAACTTATGAGTTTTAATCAGCCAGGCCACCTACAGAATGAATGGAGGTGCACACTTACACACGATGCAGGCAAGCAAATAAGAAGGAACTGGGGGAGTGAGACACCAAATAAAATTTCTTCATTATCTGTCTCAAGTGGTTCAGCTTTTCTCTGCTGTAAACAACAGCTTCCCTTCTGAGATGTTACTGAGATCATAATTGCAAAAATAATTCCTCAACTTATTTTTTAAGAGCTACCACAAACAAGCTAATGCACGAGAGAAGATAAAAGTTAGAAGCTTTCAAATTTAGAAACTCATCATTGTCTGAAAGTTGAGTCATGGCAACTGGACTTCTTTTCTTGTAAGATCGATATGTTTCGCTACTCATCCAAGCGGCTTCGTCAGACTGACGAAGCTGCTTGGAGGGGTAGTGAAATGTTTTGATCTCACAAGAAAACAAGTCCAGTTGCCATGACTCAACTTCCAGATAACTTCACCTGGATGACTGAGAATCTTCACAGACTCATCATCATTGGTTGTGAAGGGCACTTAAAAAATTAATTTTTTTTTGAAAATAAACAAAACGGGGGTGGCATGCTTTAAAACAGTGGTCCACAAACGTTGATCACTTGCGTACACCTTGGGCGTCCATTTACACAAACTGTGGCCTTCCTGTGGGATGGGGCATGGCTAGGGGAACTAACCACCCTCTTGAATTCTGTCCTTCCTCATCTCCTCTGGTGGTATGCATGAAGACATCCAGCAAAGGGATTTGAAATCATATAGTTGTTGTGAGTTTTTTTCTGGGCTGTTTGGCCGTGTTCTGGAAGTTTTTCTTCCTGATGTTTCGCCAGACTCTGTGGCTGGCATCTTCAGAGGGTGAGGAGCTCAGGGACCTAGGAGTTCTCTCTATGCTCTGGGTTATAAAGAATCTGGGTTATAAAATTCCATAAGGAATTTTGTCCTGCACAAACTGCTATTGGCCCAAAGAGTAGAACAAGAGCAGATGCTGCCTTGGAGTGAAAGCCGATTGGCGAGGAGAGAAGGATGAAGCCAAGGGGGGGTTTCTCATTGCTCAGGGTATAAAAGATCAATTTACACTAACCATTTTACCTTTCCACCTTTATCCAAGTTTTTTCATGTACCCATGAATGCCCTAGCATGTACTGTTGAGGTTACTGTGACTAGCTTTCGCAAGTACTTTGCAAAACTATAAAACCTGGGATTCTCTGGGTGGGAGCCATGAGAGTTAAAGCTGAAAGGTTTACATCTCTGGTGGCAGAGTCAGATATAGGAACTAGAGATGGGCACGACTAGGGAAAATGACGTTTTCGAGTTGTCGTGTGTCGGAGGCAGTCCGTTTTGGCTCGTTTCCATTTTTCACGAAATTTTGCAAAAATTAGTTGGTTCGTTTTTTCATTTTTTCGTTGTTGTTAGTACTGGTTTGGGGGGGTAGCGGGCTCCTGGAGGGAGCTGCAGGAGTCAGCCAGAGCCACAAGTGACGGACTGGCAGACTCTTTGCACCCGCTGTGTCTCACGTACTTGCATGTAGTGCAATGCAAGTAGATCTGGCTTAGGGTTAAGACGGGTTAGCGCAAGGGCTAGGGTTAGGCTAGTTATGGGTGAGGTTAGGGTGAGTATTGGGGTGCACCTCTGGGTGCCTCTCTGACCCACTTAGAAGGACAGTGTACTGGCGTATGGGTTAGGCTTAGGCTTAGGGTTCGGGTTTGGGCTACGATTAGTGGGCTGTTTATGCCCGATTGGCACATCCCAGAAGTCTCTGTGGTCAGCATGGCCAAGTGGCCATGCGATTGGCGGAAAATTTGCATGGTCCACTCCCATGGGTGAGTCCATCATTGCAAATGTGCAGGTGTAAAAAAATAAAATAAAATAAAATAAAATAAAATAAAATAAAATAAAATAAAATCAACGGAGACTTTTTTTTTTTTTGCAAGAAAAACCCACTGCTGCTACTGTAAAAATTCAAGCATTTAAAATAGCTAATTTTCGCATGTTTCTGTGGTGCTTTGGTGGGGTTTTGGGCAACGATTTCAAAAAAAATATTGTGGTCGCCATTTTGGATCCCCCGCACTGCATGGCAAATGGATGCGCCCTCCCAGCCTGGTACCAGCAGCGCAGCAGTAGCAATAGCCAAGGAGAGGGGGCGGGGAAAACCCCCCCAAATAAAACACCCTTCTGGCCTGGTAGGTGCCCTCAGACAGTTTTCGCCTACTTTTAGGGCCAGGAATTGGTTTTTTTTTTAACTTTTAAAAACTTTTTTTCTGTGCCGCTTGGCATTGCGCGATCGCCGCGATGCAAGTAACGAGCACGACAAATCAGACCAAATTGTTCGTTCATCGGTTCGAGCTCGAATTCTGGCGGAGTAATTCCCGTTACCGTTTCCGTAGAGTAACGGATACGAGTAACGGAAACGGAAACGGGAATACCGCTAAGTCATGCCCATCTCTAATAGGAACTCAATTTTCCACTATGCTTTTGTTGACAGGGGCTGGAGTTGGTCAATAGGATCCCTTCCACAAGTTACAAAATGGTTATGATGAAGGCGGTATAATAGGTGTGATGGAAATATACTCTCAAGATGAAGCAATCTTCTGTATCAGAGCCTACTGCATGCATTTAATTAATCGATTGATTAATTTGTTTTTTTATCCCTTCTTTATGGAGGAGCCTCGTGACGCAGTGGTTAAATGCCTGTACTGAAGCTAAAACTGTGCTCACGACCTGGGGTTCAATCCCAGGTAGCAGGCTCAGGGTTCACTCAGCCTTCCATCCTTCCAAGGTTGGTAAAATGAGTACCCAGCTTGCTGTGAGAGGTGGCAATGTGTAGTCTGCATACTGTAATTAAATTGTAAACCACCCAGAGACCACTTGAAGTAGTATGGAGCGGTATATAAGCAGAACACTTTGCTTTTGCTTTGCTTTTATCTTCTACCAATCATGGATGCAGAGCAGTTACGTCAACACGGGTTATCATTATTTAAACATTTATCACCCCCATGTGAACCCAGTAAGGATAATAGCATTTGATGACCTATTAAAGCAAGACATTCATTTCAAAAACATTGTGAAACATGCAGGAAACAACATTTCAAGAAGTTAGCAGAAACACTATAAAAATAGACACTGCCTGTCAAACGAGTACGTTTTGCTTTCCAGGGAATGGGTTGAGAACACTGTAACCTTAACGCTGCTGCAGATCAGCTGAGTCGCCGAGTTTTTGACTTCAAACAGAAGTTTCACAAGACAATAAAGGTTAGGTGGTCAACATTCCGTCACTGGTTCAATGGCTATTAATTTAAACGGATGTGACCCCTACATAAAAAAGTTCCAGAGGTGTTCAGGAAGGGTCGTCTCTCTTTTTTTAATGCTTATAAATAGGACCGGTGCCAGGTCAAAAATGCCCCTGTTGCTTTTAGACTTCCTAAAGAAAACAACGTCAGCCAACTAAATGGGAGAGTTAGGAAGAGTGAAGAACTGAGGATATATCTCTGAGATCCTGCAACTCTTAGGACCATCTTGTTGAACAAGGGAGGCAAATAGAATTCAAGCGGGTGCAATTGTAAATCCCATTTGGCCTGTGTATGTTGCACCCAAGGGACTTCTTAAGGAGTGAAACGGAGGAGAAGGAGAATGTGGAATCAATTTTCCAGGCCCAGCGATTCAAAGTCAATTAAACGACTCTGTCATCGACGTGAGAAGGGAGAAAAAGTAACAGTTTGTGCAACAAATTAGATAATTGTGGACCTATGGACAAATGAGACTCCGTCAGTAACAACTGAATAAATGTTATGGTTTCCCTCGTTGGAGGGAAATAGCCACTTAGGGGAGCAGCTTCCTCTCTCCATTTTCTCTGGAAAGGAACAGGAAAGACTAATAAGAACACCAGCAACTTGAACCTAGTCAAGAGTCCTTTGAATAGGGTGTGGCTTTCTTAATCTGCTCCTTCCATGTCATTCTTGGACTATGACAGGGATGTTTATACCATTAGGCTCAAACTGAGGTTTGGGAGAGTGAGAACAGACTAGAGATGGGCACAAAATGAACTTTTTTGTTTTTGTTATTCGTTGTTCATTTCGTTACGTAACAAAACGAATAACAAACATTGTGATGAAATTGGAACGAACCGAACAGAACCACGAAAATTAGGTTCATTACATTTTGTTTTTCGTTAATGGCGACGCACAATGAAATGAGCTGTTTTAAATGTTTAAAAACACCCTAGACATCCATAAAAACGCAGCGATAATTATTTATACTGTCTGATAATACCTACCAGGGGGGTTGGGGTCCTTAAAATGTTTGTTTTTGTCTTCTCCCATCGTGATGTATTTTAATTTTCCCTTTAAGGATGACAAAATGGATGTCGCCAGCCACAAAATGGAGGCAAGCCATGTGATGGGATCATGTAAATTCTTGGACAACTTCAACCAATAGCATGCCCAGGTTGCAGACTGGGCAGGTCTGGCAACCACAGCGGGCATAAAAAGCTCTGGCAGCCCCCATCTTCCTTGCAGTCTCTGGTGGGAGTTAGGGTGGGATTGCTGTCTCTGCAACTCGTTATTTTCACTTTAGGCCAGCCAGGCAGGTGTGTGTGTCTGTGTTCCTGCCGGCTGCAGCCTTGCTTTTAGGGGAGAGAAAGAAGATATTTCTCTCTAGCTTCAGTCCTGCAGCCTCCCTGTGTGTGTGCGTGCGTACCTCTCGGTGAGTACCCTCCCCTGCCCCGCAGTGCAGTCACTCTGCAGCTGCCTTGCACCCTGGGCAACATCCACCACTGCCTTTGCAGCCTCCCTGCGTACCTAGTCTATACTGTGTCTCTGCCAGCATCCATTTTTTTTTTGTGTTTTCCCTCTGGTCTGCGCGATTTTTAAAGCTTATGGAAATGCTTTAAAAATCATGCAAAAAAAGCGGGTAAAAATGGAAAATGAAAAATGAATAAATGAAAATGAATGTTTTCAAAAATTTGCAAAAAATGAAAATGAACCGAAACGGACCCCTCAACGAAAAATGAAAAACTGAAACACCATTTTTTCGATTCGTGCTCATCTCTAGAACAGACAAAGATTTTTTTTTACCCATTGTGTTGTTAGTCTGGGGAACTCCCTGCCACAGGATGTGGTGATGGCATCTGGCCTGGATGCCTTCAAAAGGGGATTGGACAGATTCCTGGATGAAAAGTCCATCACAGGTTACAAACCATAATGGAGATGTCCTTCAAGGGCCAGATGCAAGGGAGTATCAGGAAACAGATAGCTAGCCTCATGTGCTCCCAGATGCATCTGGTGGGGCCACTGTGAGATACAGGAAGCTGGGCTAGATGGGCCTTTGGTTTGTTCCAGCATGGTTCTTCTTATGTTCTTATGATCTTATAGGCTGAGTGAGTTTTACTCCTCAGGGGGCTGATGCAATAGGAAAGGAAGAGGAAGCAAGTCATTGGCTGAGAGAGCTTCATGTAAACTCCCCCCAATTCCTGGGATAGACTACTGAGGTCCCTCGGATGTAATGGAGGATACTATCCTCTCATGAATTATCCCAGGGGTCACCACGTCACCTCATGTGAAACGTGGAGGGACTCCATCTCGACCTTTCTCCTCAGGCAACTAGATGTCTTCTGTTGGCCATTAGGATGGCAAGGTGGCCTACAGATATTTACAGATGTTTCAAGGGCTATTTGGGCCAAGTCAAGGACCCGAAGAAGAAAGACAAAGGTGATCCATGAACTTCCTGCCCTCGGGTATGAAGAGCATCAGGGCCTCCATCTGAGCAGGGGTAGAGGTCAAAAAGCCTCTGAAATGGCCAAGTTAACTAAAGCCCATTCCATGAAATTTCTTGGCCAGGTCTTGGGGCGGTCTTTTATGATGTCTTGCAGAAGATGCTGTTGATGTCACAGAAGGGTGGCATCACTTTGTCCAAAGGTTTTTAAAAAGTGTGTTTGTACAATAAAGAGATGACATGGGAGGCATATACCTGTATTCCAGCTGCAGGAGCTGTTTAAGCAAAGTCATGCAGATGACAAGGGAGCTCCTGAGCATGTCTAGAAGCCCCACAATCATCAACCCTAACATCCAGGTTGTTGGCTTAGCAACTTCCTATTCCTCAAACCTGGGTCCCAGGTCCAAACCCTGACACCTAGCAACTTTGGACCATTTCTAGTCTTCCTAATGATGGGTTGCATTTCTGTTTTCATTGTATTGCACCTTTCAGATGTGCACCTGCACATTCAAATTAGTATGTAAATGTAAATGCCACTATGTTCTCTCTCTTTCTGCATGTGCAGCCATCTCAGGAAGCAGTCCGCAAGTGGTCCTACTACCAACCTTAGAATATCCTTTTCTTCAATAAATCGTGTATTCTTTGAATATTTGGCCAAAGTGATCTTGCTAGACCTTGCCTTCTAATGTTGAGCAAAATAAACAAGAGAGCTGCTGTTGCTGTTGCGGAGAAGCAGGGACTGCCCGCATCTCAACGACATATGCCTGCATGATGCTGACTCCTGATATCGCTCTTATCAAAAACTCCCAGGCTCCAGGCACCTCAGGGCCTAGCTGAGAATAGTACACTCACACCTCAGAGGCAGCTCCAGGAACAGAAAGCATCGCAAACACCAAGTTTGGCACCTAGCGTCAGGTCTTAGGCTTGATCATATTGTACTAGAAAAGTATGTGAGCAAGACCAATGACCAGATGACACTCTACAGTGGCCATGTGTCTTGCCCAGCAGATTGACAGTCATTGAATTCAAGTTTTCTTTCACTGAAATATCTCTCTTATCCCCGTGATATCTTACCATTTACCCTAGTGAGCAGCTTCTCCAAAAATCACAGCATTTGATGAAAGGAGCTGATGGACCAACATTCTGAAGAAGGACCAGCATCGAGGTACACATAGCAAGAGACGCAGCACACTTTGCCACCGTCAAAGGGTTCAGCCATGTAGCAGTGTGTCCAAGACTCCCCTGGTTTGCTCTCTGCATGTCCTGTTTGCACACAGGCGGGAACCTTTGGGTAGTGGGCAGCATATAAATTAAATGAATGAATGAATGAATGAATGAATGAATGAATGAATAAACAAACCCTGGAAACTATATCTGGAAGTACACCTGAAATGTAGGCAGGGGCCATTTTAATAATTATAATCTTCTACAGATTACGGTATATAATCTTCTACAGATTTCCTCAGTATAGAAATGGAAATAAATAAATAAATAAATAAATAAATAAATAAATAAATGGTTTGAGTGTGGAGCCAGACAGAGATTGGCAGTCCTAGGATGCTCCCCAAAGAACGCACTGGGAAACCACTTCTGAGGACTCTCTATCTAGAAAATTCTGCAAAGGGTTGGCCTAAGCTGGAGGTGATTTGACATATGAAATATGGAAACCATTCTAACCAATATTGCCCATCTTGCTTTAGAAAAGCAATTGACATTCCTTGATAGGAACGTCATTAGGCGGCTAGTCCCACCCACCAAAGAGAACCCATGTAAACTCAACTTGCAGTACAACAGAGAAAACAGACAAAGACTGATTTGCATAGGAAACATATTTCACGCTTGTTTGGGACACGTGCCCCCAGTAAATATGTTTAAAGCCATGTACAACAAGCATATTTTATCACAAGTAACCATGTTTTAATAAACACTTCATCTTTTTTTTTCTTTCCCGAAAACTAAAAAGTCTTGCGTGCTTTCTCATTGGAATAATAGAAATATAACGCCATATATCACTGTGGAACACATTTCCACATAAGCGCTGATAAGCACAAAATATTTTTCATCATTTACATTTTAACTGTAATAATATATGGCAGGATTAAAGCCGCATCCATCACGCGTCTAACTAACCTTGCTGTAATGAATTTTTAAATGTAATGGCTGCTGTCAGAAAAGAAGGGCATACATAATGTCTTTTGACACACCAGGCCCATGTGCTTAAGGATTTTTTATTTTTTATTTTTTATTTGGCCCACAAATAAATAAATAAACAGCAATGGAAAGGCATGCTTTTGTTTTTAATTAGACTGCTAAACTCTCAACAGCTCCGCCTCTCCTCTTTTCAACAATAGGATGGTGAAAGATGAGAATTTTTTTTTAAAAAGAGAGAGAGACAATTCTCCTGAACATCAACATTTCTTGCGGGGCAGAAGAGGAAAAAGATGACCCACTTATACGCCTACTTGGAGGAAATCCATCTAACCAACACAAAGGGAAGCCACATCCCAGAAACAAAGGATTATCAAAAATCAGAGGCTCTAAAAGCTCTCTTTCACCGCCCGAAGGCTTGCCTCTGCTACCTGGGGCGCTCTCTTGATGTCGGTGCTAAGAATGAGGATTGCAGTCAAGAAGGCCGAGCCATGGGGGCCAAGGCGGGCGAGCAGAAGGTCAAGGACAGCTGAGCTCACCCTGGCTTCCTCCATAACCCCCCCATCACCAGCCTGCTTGAAATTACCGATAATCCACCTCACCAGAGGAGAATCATTAAAAAATCATTTGCACATCCACTTTGGGTTCTAGAGGGAAGGCCTCCCTCCTTTCCTTTTTCCCATCCTCCTCCACCTTTACACCCGCCTTTATTATTATTATTATTATTATTATTATTATTATTATTATTATTATTATTATTATTATTATTATTATTATTATTATTATTATTATTATTATTATTATTATTTGGATACACTGTTTTCTTCCACGATTATTGCTGCGGACATGTTCCGGCCATATGGGCAAGAGATGGGTTGAAGAGCCTTCTCAATGCCTGAGTGGTTAATTAAGAGCTGTTGGCCCAGCTTCTTGGAGGAGGTCAAAAATCCCTCTTCACGCACTGACAATGAGTAGCTTTTTTTAGCCGAAGTCACTAGGGACGGTCAAAAGCGGAGGGTAATTATTTGAGATAACATACAGCTGAAGAGAGTGTGTGTATGTGTGTGTGTGTGTGTGTGTGTGTGTGTGTGTGTGTGTGTGTGTGTCTGTGTGTCTGTGTTGGTGGGGAGGGAGGCGGCCGCGATGGATGTGCGTTTGAAAAGAGGGCAGGCATACAGAAGAGCCTATAACAAAAAAGGTCAATATCTCCTATTTTCCTGTACAGTGT
Organism: Phrynocephalus forsythii; assembly: GCA_029282475.1. Taxonomy (NCBI): domain Eukaryota; kingdom Metazoa; phylum Chordata; class Lepidosauria; order Squamata; family Agamidae; genus Phrynocephalus; species Phrynocephalus forsythii. The sequence continues at coordinate 5,490,119 of JAPFRF010000013.1, forward strand.
CGACAGTCTGTAATGCCTCTTTTAGAATGGACGACATCAGATTCATTCTCTCTCTTTGCACCCCCTCTCTCCTTTTTTAAAAAAATATAATACCCGCTTAAATGAATATCTTATTTTTCTATTCAAACTTTGCAGTGGTGAGTTCCAGCCTGCCATTCCAATCTGAATAAGCTATTCTTACTTTATCAGCATGTGGACGCGCTGGGCTGGCTCCCCTGGCTTTGTTGTCACACAGAAGCAATTTCTCCCATTAACCCATGAAAACCCTGAGCCCTCTCAAGAACAAAAGGGCATAAGAGAAGAAATGAAGTTGGCGAATTAAAAGAAGGGAAGCCTTCGTGTGGCTATGAGTTCAGAGGCTGGCTTCTCTGCTGCCACCAGCCACCCAATGAAAGGTATAGGATGCTGGGTTTTTTTTAATGATTTGTTTGAAACACAGACTAAAAGCACGGTTATTTCTTGCCCTAGGTTTTCAGTTTCAGAGAAGCCAAGTTCTGTCACAGGGACAGACCTGTGGGTCCACTCACAGACTCATGGCGAGTAACTTCAGGCAGATGCTCAATGGGTGTCTTGTTCACTACATCCTTCCACCCTGATGGTTCTGTGGCCTATGAAAGTATCCATCCATCCATATTGGAAGATGGGTTGTCATTATGTGGGATGGAAGCGAAGAGAGAATGGCTGAAATCTTATAAAGTAAGTGTAACTACTGGATTTCAGCCACTAGGTCTTTTTCATATCAACGTCATACATCTCTGCAAATATCAGAGACATTCGTGAGATTCGCGACATTCGTGAGATTTTCTAATTCTCCAATTCCTCAAAAACCTTCAATTCCACAACTCAAATACTGGCTGCAGCATCTGAGACTTGTGGTGCCTTAAAACATAAAACTCTCCTCGGGTTTAATAAGTAATTGCCCCCCTCAAAAGATGAAATGCAATGGCTTTTCTGAATTGCTATGAATTTTACATTCACCTCATTGAGAGATGAATGAGGAACTTGAATCATGCATAGCTGCAAAACAAAGGCTCCCTGATGACTCTTCCCCCCAACCAAAACAAGGACTATTGGTACTGCTCTGATGAAGGGGGTTTTGCCCCCGAAATATTAGCAATGCTTTGTTATTTTTATAGTACCCTAAAGGTATCACCTGTCCCACTTTTTGTATTGTCTTCCATGGCATGGTTATATTGTCTTCTTCCGCAGATTCCTTACAGGTGATCGGCTAGTCCAGGGTTATGTGTCCCATATTTTGATCCTGTCCAGGCAAATAAATAAATAAATAAATAAATAAATAAATAAATAAAGAGGAGAATAGAATATAGAATAGATCATATACTTTATTGTCATTGTACATAGTACAATGAAATTGAAAGCTATCCCAGGTGTGAGAAAAAACAAACAAACTAAAATTAGAAAGAAAGGGAAAAAAATACATTTAAAAGGTAAAAGAATTAAAAGCACTCATCCATCCATCACAACTCCCCAAGATCACACTCGTTGGTTGCAGCATTTAAGATGGTTATGGCTGCTGGATAAAAACTATTTTTAGTCTGTTTGTTCTTGTTTTTATTGCTCTGTATCTCTTGCCTGGAAGCAACAGTACAAACAGACTATGTCCAGAATGAGATGAATGCTGTAGAATGTTATTTGCCTTTTTAAGGCAATGGGAAGTGTATAGTTCTTCCAGAGATGGCAGAGGGTGACCAGTGATCTTCTGGGCTGTGTTTATGACCCTCTGGAGCACTTTTCTGTCCGTGACTATGCAACTGGAGAACCAAGCACAGGTACAGTATGTAAGAATGCTCTCTATTGAGCACCGGTAAAGGACACCAGCAGTCTCTTGCTCAGATTGTTTTTCTTTAAGAGTTTGAGGACATATATTCTCTGCTGGGCCTTCATTACCAAAGCAGTGGTGTTAGCACTCCAGGTCAGGCCCTGCTCGGTGGCAACACCCAGGAACTTGAATACAGCCACCCTCTCCACACAGTCCTTGCCAATATACAGGGGGTGAATGTCCGCATTTTTTCTCCTGTAATCCACCACCAGTTCCTTGGACTTGGTGGTGTTAAGGATCAGGTTATTGTCTCCACACCAGGCACAGAGCCGCTCCACCTCGTCCCGATAGGCGGACTCATCCCCTCCAGAAATGAGCCCCAGCACAGTGGTGTCATCATCAGCAAACTTGATGATTTTGTTGCTGGGGTGGGTAGAGGTGCAATCATGCGTATAGAGGGTGTCAAGGAGGGGGCTCAACACACAACCTTGTGGGGAGCTGGTGTTGAAACTAAGGGCTGTGGAAAGGGGGGAAATAAAAGGAGGTGAATGAATTTCTTTGGTTGATATTTTTAGAAGCAAATAGAAGAGAAACAGACAACATGCAAAGAAGGCAGCCAGCCAACAGGCAAACAAACCCAAACCCAAATGTCTTGCTTTGGAAGTACATTAGAACATAAGAAGAGCCATGCTGGATCAGGCCAAAGGCCCATCTAATCCAGCTTCCTGTGTCTCACAGTGGCCCCACCAAATGTGTCTGGGAGCGCACGAGACTAGATATCTGTCTCCTGATACCACTCCCCTGCATCTGGCCCTTGAAATACCCCGAATTAAGCCTGGAGATTACACATCTCCATCATGGCTTGTAACCTGTGATAGACTTTTCCTCCAGGAATGTGTCCAATCCCCCTTTGAAGGCATCCAGCCCAGATGCCATCACCACATCCTGTGGCAGGGAGTTCAACAGACTACTTTCCTAAGTAGGAAGCTTTAAGAAAACATAGGGATACCCGGATTCTCCCAGAATAGTTTCCTTGCCATCATGTAAAGCCTTGGAAGAATGTGTGTGTGTGTGTGTGTGTGTGTGTGTGTGTGTGTGTGTGTGTGTGTGTGTGTGTGTGTGTGTGTGTGTGTGTGTATACACACATCTAGACTTCATGCCTAGACTCTCTCTGTGTGTGTAGAAGCTGTCTGTGCTTTGTTTAGAACTGCCCACTATGTTAATTACCCTTCTTTACCTCACAAGCATTCTACTGTCAAGCCATACAACGGTCTTGAGAAAATAAAAGTGAACACCCTAAGCCACTGTACCCAGCTCTCATATAATATCTATTCACAGACAACACTCGACCTGTCAGATCAGAAGGCACGTCACTGCAATAAAAGTGGGCAGATGTGAGATAATGAGAGTGAGGCGTACAGATGCTAATATAACTGTTCGGCAGAGCCGTCCTTGTCTTCGTTAAGCAGGCCCAGGTAGCAGCTGCCGACTGTCAGGCGCCAGAATCCAGCTTTCCTCTTGATTCTCGTTTAAGAATCGTCTACGTTCACTGTCTGTCAGTGAACTTTTCCCTCACAGGAGCCTGAACCCCTGGGTGATCAGTCACATTTTGACATAACTAGATGTCAAAAGAAGTTTAAGTTGTATGAGGAACTGTGATGAGTTCCCTACGCCAACTGACAAGACCAGCCCTCCAAAGCGTCCTCTTAATGATCCACCTGGAAGCTCTGGAGTATTTTTCCCCCTCCCCTATCTTTTGTTTCCTTACTAAAATGCCACCTAAGTTTTTGTCAATATCCATGTCAGCCGACCTAAGCAGGAGACAATGTTATCACAACTGTAATTTGATCTCCCATTAGAATCACAGCCTTTCTAGGGAGAGAAGATGGTGGAAGACCAGAGGTGGATTAAAGGCAAGAGACGTAGAGATTTAAGCTATTTGCATGGGAAATTAGAATTAGAAATGAGACATGTATCCCTCACACATATCCAAGTCATCACCACAATGTTCAGCCTCACTGGTTGCTCCTCTAATTATGGGTGCCACTCTGGCTCCCATTTTCCAAAGGAAACCCATCATTGGAGATGGTGGTACGTGGGGGTGGTGATACATGGGGGGGTCGGAGATTCACATGGGGGCAATGGCTTCTTTTTCACAGTGTCAAGTTGCATCACTACATCTTTGATGAGAAGATCCTGGAAATGTTGGCTTTTACTCTTCAAAATAATAATAATAATAATAATAATAATAATAATAATAATAATAATAATAATAATAATAATAATAATAATAATAATAATAATAATAATAATAATAATAAAAAACCTCATATTTCATGTCAACCATCCATCACATTTTAATTTTTGGAGGCAATTTAGAGCAATAGTAATAAACAATCATATATGTATGCATTGATCTGTGAGCATCTCTCTCTCTCTCTCTCTCTCTCTCTCTCTCTCTCTCTCTCTCTCTCTCTCTCTCTGCATGCACACAGAAGATGGTTCTTTCACATTGTTCTCACTGAGAAACGTCCTTTCAGAATTTACACCTTTCTTGTCCTCTTCTCCCTTATCAATATAATCCTTAATTAAACCCTTCTTTGGCTGGTTTATATTCACTAATGCTTTCTCATATAAAACAAGATGTCTCCCCCTCGATCCTCATGTGCAGTTGCTTGAAGCTCATTAGACCATGTGCTTTTCACCCTAGAGTTTTAAATATTTAACTAGGTAGGTTTTATTCAAGAGGTCTTAACCTTATAATTTGTAATAATGTCGGTATCTCCTATCCAAAGCGTACGTTATTAAAAAAAAGTTTATTTCTTCAAGGCTGAATTGATTTGTTTTATGCTTCCTGTAATCAAGCTAAGAGCTATTAGGGGGCAAGACCATCACTGATAGACATTTATTGTGTTGCAGTAAATGGTAAGGGATGATGATAGATTTCTTAACAAAGATTGATCTCTAAAAAGAAAAGATGAGCAAATTAAAAAAGGACTCACTCAAAGAGGAAAACCCAGTCTTGCTGCTTCCAGCATTGTGCCTAGGCATGTACCTCAAAACAGGGCACCTCATAGATTTCCTACTCCCAGCTAAAATTCCCTGGCTTTAAAGTCACACATTCAGTGTTTTATAACCCAAAGGATTTTGATCCCCAAGGGTGTTGCAATGTGTTTCTGACGTGGACTGTGTATGTCTGTATCAGAAGTTGCCTTTTATTCTTCAATCTTTGGGGGAGGAATATTAAAGTTAAGGAGGCCATGGTGGCTCAGCGGACTAAAGCACTGAAAACTGACAGCTGCAAAGTCGGCAGCTCGGCGGTTCGAATCCCAGGTGCCACGCAGCGGAGCAAGCTCCTGCTGATAATCCCGGCTCCTGCCAACCTAGCAGTTGGAAAGCATGTAAAATGCAAGTCGATAAATAGGCATCACCGTAAAAGGCAGGAAGGTGAAACAGTGTTTCCATGCGGCCATGCTGGCCACGTGGCCACAGACTTGCACAACACTGGCTCTTCGGCTTGAATATGGAGATGAGCACTGCCACTAGAGTCGGACATGACTAGAACACATGTGCGGGGGGGGACCTTTACCTTTACCTTTATGCATGAGAAACAGATCCTGGGGAGTCAGCAAGCAAGAAGTCTCTCCTTTCAGAGAAGGGATGACTTTGGCCTATTTTTAAATGCCCCCCTTTTGCAAACGTGGCAGGGGACTCACAGGTTGCTTGGATGTTATAAAAAGAGGTCAACAAGGTTCAGGAACCACTGCTCTGGTTGAAGCGCTACCACAGGTGTCCTCCTGTCCCCATACACTGCAAGGCTGTTTCCTACTGGAATTGGGGCCACATTGCAAAGCAAAGCAAAAGCAAAGTGTTCTGCTTATATACCGCCCCATACCACTTCAAGTAGTCTCTGGGTGGTTTACAGTTTTAATTACAGTAATGCAGGCTACACATTGCCCCCATTGCTAGAAAGCTGGGTACTCATTTTACCGACCTCGGAAGGATGGAAGGCTGAGTCAACCATGAGCCTGCTACCTGGGATTGAACCCCAGGCCGTGAACACAGTTTTACCTGACCTACAGGCATTTAACCACTGCGCCACAGAGCTCTGTAATATAGCGCTGAGCTGACTTTAATTTTGGATTGCCTTTCTGTGGAGAAATTCCCTACTCACCCCACCCTCCCCACCCTAGATGCAGGCCATAGCTGCACGGAACTTTGGTTTGGGGAGACCGGTGGAGCTGAATTCTTAACCGCAGTAACACTGAGTTGGGAAAGATCCAGGAAGGCTGGTAGGCCCACCTCTTTCTGAAACAAGAGCAACAAATAGATTTACATTTAAACAAAGCAGAGGCAGCATCCCTGACAGGCAGATCAGTTGGCTGTCACTCCATTTGCTGTTTCTTCACTGTTGGTTTCCCCCCACCTCTCTAGACTTGTTCTTTTTGATCCATGCTACCCGTTGGAATCAGGGGAGTAACTGGAGATATAAAGATTTTAATTCTTTATTGCCAGAAACTGACTTACCTGTTTGTCAGGCCAACAGGCAGGGGCTTCTCCCTCCTTAAAACCAACAACAAACACTGTATAATTTTTTTTAACAAAAAATATTGCCGATTGTTGCAAGACCACCATATGCGCACCGGTGCTGCCAGATGTCAGAAATGTCAGCCATTGCCAGTAATGACTTAGTGACATAAACAGTAAGGGAGAAATATTATACTTAACGGAGGGAGCTGGGAGGATTGCCATGCATTTTGATGAGGTGGCTTTTTAGACAGGCAGTATGCATGGAAGGAGCTGCCTTGATGCCCTAAGCACATCCGATCTTGCCTGATTTCGGAAGCTAAGCAGGGTCGGCCCTGGTTAGTACTTGGATGGGAGACCACCAGGGAATACCAGGTGCTGTAGGCGCCTGGAGTAGGAACTGGCAAGCCACTCCAGTATTCCTGCCAAGAAAATGCAATGGACATGGAGTCATGAAGAGTCGGTCACGACTGTAATGACACAACACACATGCACGGAAGCAGGCTGGCCATTCTTGCTATACAGCATACCACTGCCTGTCGCCTGGTCACACTTCCCCAGAAGATCTATCCTCTCTTCACCTGAAAGTCAATTAAAGTGAAATGAACTGGATTTTAAGCAGGTGCACTTGCCCTCTCTGCACACATGGCCACAGGTTAGAAATAGTGGAGCCAACTGGATTTATAGGGGGTGGGAATCATTTCACGGCAAGGAGCTGGAATTATGTGGAACAAGGGAGCAGTTGAATGTTGTGCCAGGAAGAATTGATAAAACCAAAGGTGATAATCAATTCACACACACACACACACACACACACACACACACACACACACACAAAAATTCTATTACATTGTTTTTCTCTCTGTACTGCTTTCATCCACTTTGACCTGCTCAGCCAATGTCAAAGTAAAATATTGTACGATATATATATTCTAATTTCATGTCCCTCCCTCCCTCCCTCCCTCCCTCCCTCTTGTTTTGTTTTGTTTTGTTTTTCTTTTATTTTTGCTAGAAATTCTATGTGTGTATGTGTGTGTGTGAGAGAGGGAGAGAGAGGGAGGGAGGGAGGGAGAGAGAGAGACTGCATTCCTATATGAATGAATTGGGAACAGCTGAGATATTTAAAAAGGTAATTTGTTATGCTTATGCGTGGAGACCAGATGAAGTGATCTGAATCTATGCATCTGGCAAGCACATTAAAAAAATGATATGCACTCCAGTACGCCAACAGATAGCTGCCTAGATGCCCTAAGCACATCCGATCTCGCTTGATTTCAGAAGCTAAGCAGGGTCGGCCCTGGTTAGTACTTGGATGGGCGACCACCAGGGAATACCAGGTGCTGTAGGTGCCTGGAGTAGGAACTGGGAAACCACTCCCATATTCCTGCCAAGAAAACTCCATGGACATGGAGTCACCAATAGTCGGTCACGACTGTAACAACACAAAACACACACACACACACACACACACACACACACACACACACACACACACACACACACACAAACAGATACTGAATTCTAAAGGAGGGAAGTGAAAAGTGAATACACAGAATGATTTGAAACAATCAATAGTCCTGATGCTAGACTTTTAAAGGGTAATTAGTTTTATTTTCTGGGTCCCCCCCTTCTTTCCTAGAAGTACAATCTCTACAATTCCCACCCCATTTTCTGGGTTAATCACCAGTGTGCAGGCGCGGCCGTGAAAGGTGATAACAAGAAAGCTTGGAAAAGCGAGAGTCTACTTTTCTGCCCATTACATGTGCAAAACCCCATCAGAATGCATTTGTCTCTGGCTCCTTTATTCACTTTCAAAGGGTTAAACAACCTATTTACTGAGCTGTCAAGGATCTGTATCCCAGAAGAGAAGGGAGAGAGAGGGAGACACACACAGAAAGAGAGAAAAGAGCAGGGTTTTTTTAAGGGGGGGGGGAAGCAGAAGCCAGTTTTGTTTGGCATCGAGACCGGTCCTCTTTGCCGGTTGTTGCGAACATCCTGCCATACCCATGACAATCATGTTGTGCTTTTTTTGGGGGGGGCTTTTAAAAAAGGTTTAAGAATTAAAAAATGAGGGGAATTCTGTTGTTCTAAACCTGAGGGGTCATTTTGAGCTTTATTTATGTGGTTTTGAAAGAGTTCTGTGAAGGGCTTCCCACTCCAAACCCCTCTCCAGCAGGTCATCCCGGTTTCTAAAGGATTTAGACGCGGAGACCTTGATCAGTACTTCTATCACGTTCTAATAGACTGACATAAACATTTGGGCCTGAATGACAGGAGAATGGAGTGAGGGGGGGTCGGGAGGGGGGAAACAAAGGGGGGAGGTGGGCGGGCAGGCGGGTGGGGGCTGTGGAGAAGAGAGAGAGAGAGAGAGAGAGAGAGAGAGAGAATGCTGCAGATATGCCCTAAATTGGACTGACGTACAAAGCCCTGTCGAGTGCAGTTGACTGGCGAGTGAACCCCCTCGCACCCTTCATTTTACTCTTCTAACCAGCTCCGCACAAAGCAGGAGCCGTGGGAAGCTGGACGAGGCGTGGGGGAGAGAGAAAACATATCCATTTTCATGGACCATATGGAAATTTTGTTTTGCGTACGGAGAACAGGGCCCGATCAACGTGACCTTAGCTGCCATATGTGTATGGTGAATAGTAAACACCACAAAAAAGCACTCGGGGCCCCCTTGACCTTTCACATATGGATCCACCTTCCAAAAGAGACTTTGTTTTATTTCTGTAGCGTGCATCCACTTTCCCTTGGTAACCCCAGGGGAGAGGGGGGGAGAGACATGAGGGGAGGAAGGGAGGGAGGGAGGGAGAGGGGTGGTTAGATGAATTTCACCAGTTTTGTTAACGAATTGCTCGGTTGACGAATATTTGTGCTTGTTTCACAAAAGAGTGACATTTGTTTTTGCTTTCTCTTCTTTTATTTAAATCTATGGTTTTTTAAATAAGGAAACTAGACTCCCCCCTCTCACCTTTCTTAAGAAGAGAGATGATTTCTAGTGTGAATTAACACATTGTGTCCAGTTCGGACTGTGTGTGTGTGTGTGTGTGTGTGTGTGTGTGTGTGTGTGTGTGTGTGTGTGTGTGTGTGTGTGTGTGTGTGTGTGTGTTGTACATCTTTCAAGGCTTCTGGAACAAATTTCTCCCTCTCTCCCTCCCTCCGAGAACTTCTTATAGCAAGGGAAAGTTTACAAATAGCTTTACATGCCAGCCTGCTGAAGGCTAGTTTGAGAGCATCAAATACAGGAATCTATGTCTAATCCATAGCCCTGACTCAAGGAAGACCTAGTGAATTGATAGGATTGACACAAGCGTTGACTTGTGTTGACATTCAGCCTTTGATTGAGCACACTCAGTTTGGGAGACGGTGTGGTGTAGTGGGAAGAGTGATGGAGAAAGACTCAGGGTCCCTGGGGTTTAAATCCTTACTCAGCCATAGAAACATGATGGGTGGCTGTGGCTGTATGTGGCACTGGTAAAACCATTCCTAAAGCAGGTGAACTGCTTGAACAACCCATCAGGGTTAATGTGAATCAGATGTGACTTGCTGGCCCATCACACATACTTGCCCTCTGGTTGGGACCTATTACTTGGGCAAGGGAATGGGAGTGGTAAATGACCCATGTTCCTTTGTTTGAAGAAGGGGTGTGTGACTTAAGAAGCAGCTTTTTAGAACTGCCCTTCTAGGGGCAATTAGACAACACACACAACAGCAACAACTGGTCTTCAGTGGGCAGGAAATATTTCTAGGAGGGATTTTGATGCCTGAACATTTGCTGAGAAAGCGGCCAATTATCAATGTTGGTGCTTCTCCCCCCCACACTTCTTAAGGTGTTTTCATTTTAAAAACAGTTCTGAAATGCTTGTAATCTGATGATGTTTTACTACTTGGATTTCCGTGTGTTTTATTGTACTTTATTATGAGTGACCTTATGCCCTGTTTTACGGAGGAAAGAGGAATATAAAGCCAATGAAATGAAATGAAATATTATTGGAACCTTAACCCATGCAGAATGGAACCCAAATATAGTTTTTGCCTACTGTGCAGAATGAGGGAACATGTTTGTACTGAACTGAGGCCAAATCTTTCAGCGCACTTCCATTTATCATTGGCGGGAGATTCCTTTGACACCCCCAGCCAACTACTAAGCAGTTTATATGACCTTGAGTCCTTTAAATCCAGTATTATTACAACTTTGAGGTATGCTGGGTGAGAATCCTCTGTTGAGATTATTCTACAAGAGGAGGATTCTGATACCTGCGTTGATCTGCTTTGGAGGCCGCCAGTGTTGTCAAATTTTCCCCAAAAGGCATCAACTGCAAACCATTTTGATAAGTAGAAACCCATTAACGTCCCTTTGGGCTTTGTAAGAGTAGTATGGTCAGTTGTCCTCTTATCTATGAGACTCCTCAACTGGTTGTCCTCCTCCTGGTGAGGTCCTAAAGGTCTACAGTCCAACCTGTATTTTAAACGTTGACGTAGATCCTTCACAGTGGCATTTCATTCTTCATGGTTTGATGTTACTCAGCCGCGACATTTGTTGTTGCTCTTTTGCAGGGAACCACACACCTAAGGGTGGGGAAAAAATTCCTTCCATCTCTTGGTTTTCTTTTTATCTACAGGAGGCCCAGCCACAACCGGTCTCTTACAGGAGGTGAGAGTAATGAAAGGTGTGTTATGCTTCAACGACTAAAATATATAGTCATTAAAAAATTACAAGTTTGACAAAAAGCTGGGTGTGTAGCATTACAGATGCCTGGGGCCGTCTGGCACCTGCAGTCGCTGAGAGGTTCATGAAACTATGACTCATCTCGGTTGTGCTGCACCAACCAGTTGGCTGTCACAAGGCGCTCGGAGCAGAACACAGTGAGAACTTTCTGCCCTCGAGTTGGGAGCAGTGAAGGGTGAAAGAAAAATGATGATACAGTATAAGTAGGGTGTCCACTGTCCTCTGCAGATTGTCTTGAAAGGTCTTTGGCTTTGAACCCTGCATCCAAGCTGTTGACTGGGGCTGGGTGTGGGGTTTGTAGAACATCCTTCTTGCATCCTTCTTTCATTTGTTGCTGGCGCATTCCCAGGCCCCGTTCCAAGTGGTTGTTGTTTCAGGATGGTTATACACTGTCTGAGATGCCAGGGCACTCTCTCTGGGTGGTTTACAGCATTGTTGCACAAACAATATTCTTCCTTCTCACCCCATCAAGCTGGCTACCTGTACTTTCATCAGAAGGATGGATGGGCTGAGTCAGCCTTGAGCTATCTTAATCTGTTCAGATCAAACTCACGTCATTAGCAGAAGCTGCACTGTGGTTCTGTAGTTTAACCACTGCGCCACAGGGCTCTTAAGAGCTGGTTGTGACCAGGATGGAGTAATTTCCCTCCTTGTTGCCCGGTTATGAATGACATCAAAATCTAGGGGTGGATGAAGAGACAGATATCTAGTCTCATGCGCTCCTGGACACATTTGATGGGGCCACTGTGAGATACAGGAAGCTGGACTAGATGGGCCTTTGGCCTGATCCAACATGGATCTTCTGATGTTCTTAGAGGTGAATCTACTTTCACTCACATCCACTCACCCCTCTTTTTGGCAAACCTAAGCCGGCGATTAGCCTGACATCCTGAACCATTAATAAACCCTGCAACTCTATATGTAGTGTGTTCCAGGAACAAATAATATATCTTTGATAAGAGTAACAGGACACTTGCATGCTTGGTCCCCTACTGTGACTTCCACAGTGCCCCATGTTTAAGATGTAACACTCATGGCCAGTGGAGAGAGAACGTGAATCCTTATCTTCTGGAGAACATATTTAGATAAGAAGTGTCGCCACGGAGGAACGCAGGGGGATAGTTGTCTGCACTTATTTTAGTTCTCTCCCATCGCATTCTGGAGCACACCTCCTAGCCAGCCCTTTCAACACTTTGGCATTCCTTGAGGGGAAAACAGATCAGAACATTTTTTTCTCCCACTGGCCAGGGTTCATTCTTACATCCCAGTTGCTGTCCCTCAGAAACGAAAGAGCCTCCCCTTTGCAAGGTCATAGCTTGCATTAGAAACCTTGTCCTGGTGCTGGATTCACCTTTGGAATCATAGAATCATAGAATCACAGAGTTGGAAGAGACCTCAAGGGCCATCCAGTCCAACCCCTGCCATGCAGGAACCCCCCATCACAGTATTTCCGACAGATGGCTATCCAGCTTCTGCTTAAAAGCCTCCAAAGAAGGAGACTCCACCACCCTCTGTGGCAGCATATTTCATTGCTGAACAGCTCTAACTGTCATGAAATTCTTCCTAATGTTTAAATTGGATCTCTTTCATAGAATCATAGAATCATAGAATCATAATAGAGTTGGAAGAGACCTCAAGGGCCATCCAGTGCAACCCCATCCCATGAAGGAACCCCCATCACAGTATTTCCAACAGATGGCCATCCAGCCTCTGCTTAAAATCCTCCAAAGGAGGAGACTCCAACACCCCCATGGCATCATATTTCATTGCTGAACAGCTCTAACTGTCATGAAATTCTTCCTAATGTTTGAATTGAATCTCTTTCATAGAATCATAGAATCATAATAGAGTTGGAAGAGACCTCAAGGGCCATCCAGTGCAACCCCATCCCATGAAGGAACCCCCATCACAGTATTTCCAACAGATGGCCATCCAGCCTCTGCTTAAAATCCTCCAAAGGAGGAGACTCCACCACCCTCCATGGCATCATATTTCATTGCTGAACAGCTCTAACTGTCATGAAATTCTTCCTAATGTTTAAATTGAATCTCTTTCATAGAATCATAGAATCATAATAGAGTTGGAAGAGACCTCAAGGGCCATCCAGTGCAACCCCATCCCATGAAGGAACCCCCATCACAGTATTTCCAACAGATGGCCATCCAGCATCTGCTTAAAAGCCTCCAAAGAAGGAGACTCCACCACCCTCCGTGGCAGCATATTCCACTGCCGAACAGCTCTAACCGTCATCCCAATCTAGATGTACCCCACAACCCCCACAACTTTGGCATCATCAGTGGCACTGTGCACACACCAATTGTCTTCCTAGTATTACGCAATGCTCTGCCCCTCCTCCTGTGACACCATTGAGGACCGCCTCATGACTTTACTAAGCCCTGCCTTCTCAGCTTAGGTTTTGGCCCTGAAACCTGAGGGGAAAGGGATGTGGCCAACCGGGATTCTCTTGGAGATGTGTTAACTTTGAGATGCTCCCTTAGGTGTGTGCAGTGAGAAGGGAAATAATCTGATTAATGGAATTTGATGTTGAGCATTACAAGAGATTAAGTCCTCCAAAGTGGAAAACCTTTCAAAAAAAAGGCTCAAGTTGACAAAACATGAACGGTGAGATGGGCCAAGAATACGGCTAATCAATTATAATAATTGTATCCTCTATTTCTAAGCATGTAGAAGCTTACCTAATTTTGCTTTTCCCTGGAACACACTTCAGCTAGGTTTTTGTACATGTAAAGTGGAAAGGAATTAAAAGGCCCCTGTAAAGCTTAGCATGCACAGTGGTGATAAAACATACCTTCCCTTTTCTTTGATAAAACACTTTTCTGGTGCAAGAGAGAGGACAATATCTCTTCAGATTTTATTGGCCGCAGATTATGCTCATTATCATTACAAAATTAGTGCCTCTAATAAAATTTCTATTATAAGTTACTCCTGGTCATCCCTAGGGAGCTATCGTTAGCTGCGGAAATATTGTAATTACCTTGAGTTTATGGGCAGAACTTGTTTCCTAGTGTTGAACAACCAAGATTCATCCTGGCTTCCATTCAATTAAGAGAAAGTTTGAACTTTTTTTTTTTTTTTAGTGTCATTGGACTTCGTCTCTGAGGCCTGAGGCAGGTCACTGTATCCCACCTAATCCTAAAAATGTCAATGAAGAAATCAAGACAAATTAATTTTTCCCAGACTAATCCTATCACTTTGCATTATTTTGCAAAGAAATTGAGAAAATGTCTAGATCAGTGATGGCGAACCTTTTAGAGACCGAGTGCCCAAACTGCAATTCAAAACCCACTAATTTGTTTGCAAAGTGCCAATACAGTAATTTAATTAACCTGTATACAGGTGGCTATCAAGGGGTGATGTCAGGTGCCCACAGAAAGGGCTCGGAGTGCCACCTTTGGCATATATGCCATAGGTTTGCCATCACTGGTCCAGATGTTGACTGACCAGCATTCAGAACACATACTGCTTGGGGTGGAAGTTCCCAAACTGCACCCTCCAGTGTGGTCCATGGAAATTGGAACTGACAAGAAGTAAAATTTCCAAACTCTGCAATGGCTTGCTCTAGCAGACACTCAAGGAGTTGCACCCCAAATAAGACTTTTTCTCAAGCTCCTGGACTGCCCCTAAGTCAGGCCAATTCAGAAAGCTCATGAGGCCATGGCAGCACTGACATGGGAGACCCTGTTCAGGGATATTGCCAAAATTCACACAAATCCAAAACAGAGAGAGAGAGAGAGAGAGAGAGAGAGAGAGAGAGAGAGAGAGAGAGAGAGAGAGAAATTGGATGATTATGTAAAAAGACACAAGCAACCCATCTACTGCTTCAAATCTGAAGAAGTCCATGTTACAATGCAGCAGTTATCTGTTATGCAGTTTATGGATTAATCCATTTAAACATATTTAAAATATTTTTACCCCACCTTTCTCCTTAAAGGGACCCAAGGTAGCAGTGAGCATCTCTCACATCACATCAGGCAGAATGACCATCTCTTGGGGATGACCTAGATTTGTATTTCCTCAACTGAACAGTGAGCTTTCCGGGTCTTCACTTCCAGAACTCAATACTGGTGACAGTTCCTAGAAGTCAAGCCATCTTCCCACACCTTTCCTGCCATACACTTCACAAGGACTGAAGCCGTCCCTGGCCAGTTCACCCCCTCTCCTTGTTTTGCAGCAATCGTGTTCTCCTTTAATATTGGCAACCATCTAGTCTTGAGCTTTTGCATAAACACATTTTCTGTTTCCAGGAGCTGCTCAAAGGAGCCCTTTCATTTTATATGACTGTTAATTAAGATGTTGATTAGCCTGGCTATTGAAGCATTGAAACCCCCCCCTTGAAAAGGAATGGAGGCCCCTGTTTCCAATTTCGCTCCTTTGTTTTAATTAGTCGGACTTTGAGGTTCTTTACCATTCTGTCAGTGATCAAAGCCAAGCCGTTTAGCATCTCTGCAGGTAATGCCCTGAAGTTGAGCTTTTTCATCTTGTTTTTAACAGTTGCTTGCTAGTTCTGCCCCTTGCGGCAATCCCATACGAAGGTCGGGGCAGACTCCTCCTCAGCTCTTCTCACAAAATAGAAAAGATGGTGATGGGGAAACAATGCCCAACAATAATGGCCCGTCTTCTTGAATAGAAAAGAGACAGAGTATTTGTTGTGAACGCCCACATGCTTCCACCAATTCTACAACCAGTGGACTTCCTGTTGGGTGGGGGATACCACTAAAAAGAAACCCCCGCCTTCAGTGTACTGTAGGCCATTTTCTATTGAGTTTGGGAAGACAGTTTTCTTCTTGGGAAGAGGTCGGGTGGGTTGGGTGATTTGGGTAGGCGGGGACCCTAAATGCAACTGAAACAAAATCCTCATCCATCTCTGCTCCGTGACTTCACCCTCCCATCGAATCAAAACATCCCGGTGCTACAAACCTGATGGATTCACGGTGCCAATGCAACAGACCCTTCACTCTCCAGCATCCTGTTCTGTAATTTATGTCTGGATAAAAGTGATGATGCCACTGGCATGAAGAGGTTTTTTCAGACATTAAGCACTTTCTGGTTCTGTCCGGTGGCTTGCCTGACACATGCGTCATCAGTCACATTGTACACGAGCCATGTGCAGAAGTGCATCCTACTCGTCGTCAGTGTTCTTGAAGCATCTGACCTGGATGCCTTCCAAAGGGGATTGGACAGATTCCTGGAGGAAAAGTCCATCACAGGTTACAAACCATGATGGAGATGTGTAACCTCCAGGCTTTAAACCAGGGTACTTCAAGGGCCAGATGCAGGAGAGTGGTATCAGGAGACAGATATCTAGTCTCATGCGCTCCCAAACACATCTGGTGGGGCCGCTGCGAGATACAGGAAGCTGGACTAGTTGGGCCTTTGGCCTGATCCAGCATGGCTCTTCTTATGTTCTTATGTTCTTATGTTCTTATGTACTCATGTGGCAGGAAGCCTCAGGCCTTTAAAAAGGTTGCTTTTGAAAAAGCTATACCTCTTAGCATCACCAAATAACATTTTTTTTTGTAAATCTGGGAGTCACACCATTCAGAAGTGGGCCACTGGCACACTTCTTGGGTTCTGAGGACTGCAGCTCTTCAAATTACACTCCTCAGCTATGCTGGTTTGGGATGATGAGAAGTATGGGGGAGAGAAGGAAAGAGAGTTGTGCATATTAAGGGTTTTTTTTTTACAACCTCCTGTTGTTTGGCTGGGACGGACCTTTCTGGCCTGGGGTGACTGTCAATCTGTTCCGGTGGTTCTCAACCTGTGTGTCCCCAGATGTTCCCGGACTGCAACTCCAAGAAGCCTCCACCTGTGCCGGAAGGGATTTCTGGGAGTTTCAGTCCAGGAACATCTGAGGACCCACGGGTTGAGAACCACTGATCTATTCAGTGCTAGCCAATCCTTCCATCTAGCCAGCCTCTGAATCCAAAGACAGCCCTGCCTCTCTGAAGAGTTCTCTTTCCCTCTCTTTTTGTCTGTTGGAAGCAGGCAGCTTGGTTTGCACTTTGCTGTTCCCAACCGTAGGTAACGGTATCCTTTCTTCTACTAATATCTCAGAGTGAGTTACTGAGACCTCCTGTGCCAGCTAATGAGAAAGGCATGGATGCTGGGAGGTGTCAAGCTATTCTCCTCCACAAGTCTCTGTACTCCGGCTACATATCAAAAGGGGAACTTTACCAGAAGGAGAAAGGTGGGGTAAAAATACTCTAAAATAAATAAATAAATAAATAAATAAATAAATAAATAAATAAATAAATAAATAAATAAATAAATAAATTCAAAACTCTGCAACAGTCTGCTCCACTGTTATTGCAGCCAATCTAATACATATTGCTTGGAGTAGACACTGGAGATCCCTTGTATTTCAGTACGAATCTATAGACCTATAGGTTCTTATTCAGCCTTTTCTGGCACGGGGATGATGGGAACTGCAGTCCAGTGGATTTCACCATAGGAAAGACTGGCCTTTACTGTTACCCTGTGGCTCCCCCACCCCACCCCTGGTCAAACTTATCATACTCTGTGAAATCTCCTGCGAGGAAATGCAGCAAGGAGGTACATTTCCGCCGTCATTTGTTTTCTGTCAACGTTTCCTATGGAGTTTTTACTTTTAAAGAGGAATAGAGGGTGAGTGCCAGAGAGATATCGAGGCCAGCATGAGAAAATCATTTGCCTGTCTCCCGGCCGTGCCCTGGCTTCCTTCTCAGTGTTGCTAACAATATGCTAACTATTTATGCATTTGCTGAAGGAGTGTGGTGCATGGAAATATCTATATTGAAGTCATCTCCATGCAAAAGGGAGAGCAATGCACAGACGCAGAAGGAATGCAAAGGAATGAATTGACATCATACTCTTTTTAAAAAAATCATACTATTTTTTATTTGCAGAAAACAAACAAAAAACAGCTGTTGTTCGGAAGCAGAAACCACCAATTTGTAGGGGAAACTGTTTCCAGTTTCTAAGTTATAATTTGTTCTTTGAGGCACCCCTATTTTTGAGTTTGTTTATAGAATGCCAAATTGTACTATCACACCATTCCTCTTGCTGCAGTCTTGTGCAGCAATAATAAAGGAAAAGAGTTTATTTCCTCCAGTTTTACAGGGCAATTTTAATTTGCCAAAATAACTAACAACCACCTGATGCCAGCTGTCTGTGAACTGGAGCTGTGCTGAATCCAAACCCCTTCCAGTCCAAGGGAGCTGCAAATTAAGCCTTAGCCGTGGCCTAAGTTGGGGCTGGTATTGTGACTTGTGCCCTCCTGAGAGTGCTGGCAGACATTTGGAATAGGATTCTTTGATGCATCTTTGGGTTATTTGGCCCATCTTTGGGTTTGGCTGCTGGTAGATCTTAGGCAGCAGAAGGGTCTACCAACAGATCGTTGCATGGGTAAGTCTCTGAGATTAGCGGGCAGAATAGCAGGCAGTTCCCAAACTACCACTGCTGGCGTATCTTTGGATAATCATTGCCAAGTTAATGTAATAGGCTGATACTTCAAGTCCATCTCATCGCTGTTTGCAGTCCCGCTGGGGACTGGTACGAAGAAATCTAACTGCATGTCCATTGCAGGACGAGGGGAGTTCGTCCCGACCATGCCCCCTGAAGTGCGATCTAAGCGGGATGAGAGATTCCCCTCTCTGGCCTCAGGAATCTCCTCACCTCGCTTCTCATTCCGAGATGAGTGCCCATGAGGTAAGGCTCGTCACGCAACGTGCCATTCACCAGTACATTCCCTATGGAGTCAGCAACGCAGTGCAGAGAGATTAAAAGACAAATTCCTAAAACTTAGCTCTGTAAGGCATTGAAGGCAAGGCTTCGGAGAACTGAAACATCAAAAAATGGAAGGTCAGGTTGAAAAAAAAGCCGGAGAACAAAGGCATGGAAATTCACGTCTCATCACGGAATGAGGACATGCAGAAACAGTCATGCCGGTATCATCCATCATGCCCATGCGTACACGGCAACAGGGACAGAACTGGAAGAAGACCACATGACTGCGACCAACATCAACACGCAATGAACTTCCTCCTGGGACAAGAGTAGCTGTGAAGTAACCATCATAGTTACACTTTCCCATTATGTTCTTTGGAGGAGCAGAAGAGTATGCCTGATGTCATTGTCTCTTTTAACAAAGGCCACACATGCTTATGCTCCCATGCACAAGGCCCTTCCTTTGAAATGGTCTTAATGTATGACTTGGGTTCCGTTCAAGTTTTGAATCTATTTTCCAGAAGATTCTTGTCTTTACGACCATAGCAAGGATTCTAGCTTTATCTCCTGTGTAACTGCGATAACAGCCCAACATTCCTTCTATTCTTCTTTATTGCCTTCCATACATTTTCCTCATCACGTCTTCTCCTTGTGAAAATGCGTGCCTCCACTCACACTTCTTCTCTCTTTCTCACCGGCCAATTACGAGCATTAATTTCTCCTCTACCAAAAGCTATTCCCAACTCAATCTCTTCTTCCAAAACCACTGCACTGTGTGCTAAATTGAGATGATGGCAAATGGCCTAATTCATTTCATTGCACCATGAAGAAATTATCTCCTGAAGATATGGGAGAAATAACCAAGATTACACAGCACTAAACTGTACGTCCCAATCAGAAAGGGAATGAATAGCTGCTATGTAACAAGCAGAATTATACCCATCTTAAGGGTGGGGTAAGATTTAGAAAATAAAAAATGTGTTCTTTCTTAGTATAAGTGGATAATAAACATGAAAAGCCAAGCTCAGAATAGCATTGTTTTCTGTATGGAGATCTTTTGTGATGACTGCCTTTATTCTTCTTCTCTTCATATAGTGCATCCTACTTAGAGCTTGAAAAACAATTTGTCAATAATCAGTTTATTGTCCATGATTTGCTTTCCTGTTCAGTCATATTGTCTCTCTCGTTGAGCATCAATGCTGCCATTTTAACGATGGAACAGTAGCCATTGCCATTTGTGTGTAATTCATTGCTGTCCAATTTTTGTAATTTTAAATATTCTGCATTTCACAAATTTAATGTCAAACTAGTTACTGCTGGAAAGCTCAGTAATTTAGGCACCTGGCTGTGGGGTCAGAGTTTTGAGAGTTTGATTCTCCTTTGATTCTCCTTGATAGGGCTGTACTTTATGATCCATAAGGTCCCCTCCAGCTCTTCAGTTCTGAGATGCTGCTGCTGCTGCAGATCTTATGAAAATTATTTATTTATTTATTTATTTATTTATTTATATAGCTTGCATGCTGCCCACTACCCAAAGGTCTCTGGGCGGCTCACAATCAAAATAGACTATTAAAACATCAAAATTACAATAAAATTAAAACAATGAAAACATATAAATGCAATAAATGCAATACATTAAAGCACAACACTAAAATCGCCATCAGGACCCTCAATCATCAGTTTAAAAACTTCTGCAACAGGAAGGTTTTTACCTGGCTCTGAGATGTTATCAACGTTGGCACCAGGCGGGACTCACTTGGGAGGGAAATCCATAATCTGGGAGCTATTCTCCCTGCTCAGTCATGGAAACTCACTGCCTTTGTTTGTGTGGGGTGGAAATGATAAAGCTGCTCCATAACTATCTTGTGTACCTTGAAATCTCTCTCGGGGTTGCTACAAGCCTGACACTACTTTGTGGGGAAAGAAGACATACAGCTGTACCTGTTGAATCTGTTTGCTGCAGAAAGCTGTGAAAGATAAAGGTAAATGTTTTCCCCCGCACATGCACCTAGTCATGTCTGACTGTAGGGTGGTATACTTCCACAAACTACTCTTATTTTAATTTTATTTATTTATTTATTTATTTATTTATTTATTTATTTATTTATTTATTTATTTGACTTTTATACCACCCATCTAGACCAAGGGCTACTCTGGGCGGTTTACAACATGTGATAAAAAACAAAGGAATACATTTTAAAAACCAAAATACAAGGTACATAATAAAATGAAATATACATAAATCAACAACAAAAAACTAAAATGAAGCTGAAATGAAGCTAAAAATGGCAAGAGATTGATAAAAGGGGGGGGAATGGGGAGATGAAAAGAAAAGTGGTTTAAAAATAGTGCCTTACTAAATGTTTGAAGAATCAGGGAACACCATTCTATAGAACCAGGTCTTCAATAGTTTTTTTAAAAGTTTGAAGCGAGGGTGCCAGCCGAATTTCAGGGGGTAGATGGTTCCATAACTTGGGAGCAACCACCAAGAAGGCCCTACTCCTTGTTACAGCTTTCCGGCCTCCCTCAGGGTTGGGACTCCCTGGTGTCCTGCCTGGCTGGCACGGGTGACCCTGGCAGTTCTTCTTGGGAGGAGCCGCTCTGTCAGATACTGACAGAGTTTAATGCAATGTGATTGAGGACTGTTTGGTAATGACAGGTCAATCGAGAGCCATTTGCTATATAAAAGACCTGCTCACCATTTAATGACTGTTAACACAGAACAGTCCATCCAACTGCATTTCTGGATTTTCTAAAACCGGAACGATCGCGATGCACTTCCAAATCTATTACTATACCATTGTGTGCAAAAGGGCAGACTGTCATGGTCTGAGCACTGACTTACATCCTGCCTCCATCTCAGCCTTGACACCCTGAAGATCAAACCCACAGCACTTTGATAGTGGGACCTGCACAATCACCCAAATCTTTGTTGCTGACAATTTTTCCCCCAAATGCAAGGAAGGACTGGATTGGTCTGGCTGTGGTCTATTTGATTGAAAGTATAATATTTCTTATTTCATCATTCTCTATTTAAAAAAACAACACAATGTGTCTAGGAAGTGTATTTTTCAGCATAATAGGGAAAGAAAAAGAGCTAGAGGTTATGGCTGATTAGCTGGTGGACGAGCCCTGTTTTGACAGGTGAACTTGATCGGCTGCGGAAAGTTCGCCCCTGTTCCCGTTCTAATTTATGTTATGTGTACTCGAGACCTTCTCGCTTGAACACGTACATTATTCTAAACAATTATATTGCCATGATACATATAATGCTTGCCTCTTGAACATCAAGTCCATTAATGACGGCAGACTGTAAAGTGGTGTGTGTGTGTGTGTGTGTGTGTGTGTGTGTGTGTGTGTGTGTGTGTGTGTGTGTGTGTGTGTGTGTGTGTGAGAGAGAGAGAGAGAGAGAGAGAGAGAGAGAGAGAGAGAGAGGTCCACCCCCCAAAGGTCAGGCATCATTTTTTCAGTAGATTAACATTTTATCTTTTAATGGTGTTTGGAAAAGGTCAAAAGATTCTAATAGATGGAATATGGAAAGCGGCCGTTGAAGCTCAATGTGGCAAGTATCTTTTCTCATGTCCTGAAACACAGCCACTTAATGATTATTTTTGGCACCTTCTTTACACACACACACACACACACACACACACACACACACACACACACACACACACACACACACACACCCTCTTCAACAGCCCCAATGACTTTTCTTTTCTTTTCTTTATTATACCAAACGCAACACAACCTTCTTTCAAGCAATTAGTGTGCCCTCCGGCGAATGGGTTTTTTTTTATGAATTTTGCCTTCCAAATGAAAGCAACAGGGTCGTTTCCCCAATGACTCGGTGGGAGTTAATTTTATATTAGTTTCACGGAATATGTTTGCAATAATTAGAAGGCAAATGATATTTAAATCACACACACACACCCCCAATAATACACCAGCTAGCAGACCGGTAGAGTAACATCTGAAAGATAAAGGGAGTTCCTGAGGTGGGTAACAGTCTTACACTGCACCATAATGCTAGATAATGCTAGATAATGCTAATGTGCATGCGCACGTGCATGTGCGCATGCATGCATACATACATGCACATGTATGTTTTGCTTCTCAAAAATATATCAGTTTTATGCAGAGAGAGGTTTCCCAAATTGTGAGGATCTGAATGGACTAATTCCTGTCTTACTTTCACTTGGAGGATAAAAACCTCTTAGGACCTGGAAGGTCCCTGCTTGGTCAATGAGAATGTCAACAAATGTATGCGCAAAAAGAATTTTGCAAAGGTTCTTAATATCCCTTCTTCGGAGTTGACATGAGCTGGATAGTTCAATAGTTCACATCTCTGTCTGCAAAGCCAAAAGTCTGATTCCCCGTTCAGTCTCAGATGATGATGATGATGATGATGATGATGATCCCTACTTCTGTGTTATTAAGGCTAAAACAGTACTTGCTCTGGCTTCATAGGAAGAGTCTCTGGATTCCTCCCTGCTTAATATGGGTTAGACGCATATAGGATCTCTCTGTTGGCGTCTTAATGATATTTTCCTCATTGGCAAACCTCATCTTGAATATCCTGCTTTCAAATAATCAGTTGAAGAGGAGCAAAGAAGGCAAGCTGATCCTACTGGAATCAGCCTTGGACAGCTGTCCAGCCTGAGAAGAATCATGGGTTACTATGCTCCATCATGTCCATGGATTCGACTACTATTCTGGAGCACATCTGGAGGAATGACTAATCTGGACCTGGAATCGTTTGTGGTAGGGTGCAGCGTGGCCCGGGCCTTTTTCTGCAGCTGTGCTACCACTGCACAACAGCTGTTCTTCATATTGAATGAGATAAACCGACGAGGAAGTCCATTAAAGATATAAGTAACTTCCCGAGCTGTATTTGATGAGACACTTCAAAGGGGGGGCGAAGATAACGTAGCTCGGAGAGCGAACGCAAAACAGAACACAGGCGACGAAGAACTTTTAAAAGAGGAACACGGGTTGCCATCAATAAGATACAAATCTGGGGATTCCCCACCCCTTTCCCCTGCTTTGCATAAACACAGGAATGCTAGGTGATATATTTTGGAGACAGTAATCTCGTATTATGTAACTTGCACAATGCTCATTTGGCAATGGATTTAAGGAAATAAAACATGTAGCAAAACTGACTCATATCAGCTCTTTGTGTCTACTGTCCCCAACACACACACCCCCGTCTCTATCCCTCTGTGTCTGATCTTTGCTCAGTCAGGATGTTTGTGTGTTGAAAGGCTGCGGATTTTGAGGAAACAATCAAAAGAAGCAAATCTGGTTTTACCGTCATCAGCTGTGCAAATTTGGGACATCAATAACATCCTACCCTTAATAATAATAATAACCTTTCTTGTCATTGTACATCCAGTGTACAGTGAAATTGGCTGAGCCTCCCCCCCTCCCCCCCCAACACCATCCCACTAAAAAGCCATTCAACATTGATACACAGCCTTGATGGAAATGATTTAATATCAAAAGCTTGCAGTGTGTGTGTGTGTGTGTGTGTGTGTGTGTGTGTGTGTGTGTGTGTGTGTGTGTGTGTGTGTGTGTGTGATATTCTATTAAAGGTATCACCTGTTTCTGTGTTCGTACTAAGCATTTAAAGACTTCGAAGTCCCAAAGAGAAATGACTCTCCAGGGTTATCTGTCAAGTAGAATTCTGTTATCCACTGACTTCCACACTTCCTGACAATGTAACACCGGGATCAAGAGTTGCATCAAAATACATTTTGCGAATGCATAGTTTTGGGCCATCTATATAATTTTCAAAGACACAAATGTGTATTTAAATCTGCACCCCCCCTCTCTCTTTCGTTGTTACAATTGCTGCAGAAATATTTTTTAAAATTTACAAACCAAACTGGAAAGAGATGGCAGATGTAGATATGCAGGAGCGCAAAGGCCGTAGGGAACAAGAATGTGGTCACACCCATTACTCCTCTCTCTGTGTAGCTCTCTCTCTCTCTCTCTCTCTCTCTCTCTCTCTCTCTCTCACACACACACACACACACACACACACACACACACACACACACACACACACACACACACACACACACACACACATGCACGCACATGCACACATGCACGCACACACACACATACTACTTTGATCCTGTCTGATCGGATTCTTTTCTACCCTGCAGGGGACAGTATTGGGTTAAGAACAGTGGAGAAACTCATGTGATAAAAGAAACATTTGCTTCCAATTACCCAAATTGTACTTTGCTAATTGAGCTACAAAAGAAAGGTCTGTTTTCGGGACACAGGGCAAGGTTCTTCCTTCTGCATGAGCTTGTCAGTATGAGAAACAGGTTGCGATCTCTCGTTCGTACTTGCTTTGATAGGAAAAGGTTTCCGAGAAGAGCTTCTTTTCATGATCCTGAGTGACATAGAGAGGAGAATGCTGGAATACCTCGGTGTATTCCAGCAATTGCCTTATGGGCAAAATAATAGCTGACAGCATTCATTCCCGGTGTGGTATAGTGGGCAGAGTGATGGACTAGGACTCTAGAGAACCGGGTTCAAATCCCTGCTCGATCAGGGAAACTCCCTGGGAGAGTGGAATGGGGGGAAACCATTCCTTATGTATCTCTTTAATGTAGAAAGTCCTATCTGGAAGTTGGTTCTGACTTGATATCACAGGACACAAACATTGGCAATAAAACTGGACTAAGGAAGAAATGGCCAAGGCTTTCCACCACTTGCACTTCGATTCATCCCCTTGAAGGAACTACTATAATATCCACTTAAATATTTTGGGTGCTCTAGTCTAACAGTCAGATAGCTGCCTAGACGCCTTGAGCACACCTGATCTCACCTGATCTCAGAAGCTAAGCAGGGTCGGGCCTGGCTAGTACTTGGATGGGAGACCACCAGGGAATACAAGGTGCTATAGGTGCCTGGAGTAGAAACTGGCAAACCACTCCCGTATTCCTGCCAAGAAAACTCCATGGACATGGAGGTCATGAAGAATCAGTCCTGACTGGAGGGAGGAATCAGAACAGCTCCACATTTAGAAGTGGCACTTTCTTAAGAATTAAAGACTATTTGTCTTTATTTATTTATTTATTTATTTATTTATTTATTTATTTATTTGCAGCAAATCAGCTTGCTGATGTTTGGTCATTGGCCATTGTGAGACAGTCACTGTTTTCCTTTATTTATTTATTTATTTATTTATTTATTTATTTATTTATTTATTTATTTTTACAACTTATATGCCACCCATTACCCAAGGGTCTCTTTGCAAGCAGCAGCACAGACACTCGAAGCGAATAAGTTCCTGGAGGGATAATGTCTTCTCACTTTCTAATTTGGAAGTTGGTATCTTATAATTTGGCCATGATGAACAGTTTGAAGGCATCAATATTCCATCTAGGTCATGTCCTAAGGTTTTACCCTGACATGATTGTTATTGTAGAACCCTCGTTATAACATCTATATTTGTATACGTAAGCTGTAGCAGGGCCATATATTTAAACTATTGCTCGTTTGTTTAAGTTTTTCAGACAATGTCCTGCAGGCTCTTAGTAGGCAAACAGAACATCAGCATCTACTTTGAAGCGTTCTTCAGCATTACATTTACTGTAAATCTAGCTTTCTTGGGAGTCCTGTTGCTATCACTGGCGATGCTGCTGATGCAGATGATGGAGAACTGCCCTCTGTTGTTCCAGAAGGAAGGATAAGAACCAATGGGTAGCGGCTGCAGTGAAGCAGATTTTAGCTAATATTTGAAGAAACTTCTGAGCAACTGAGAAATCATCAGCAGTATCAGAAACCTCCATGGAAGGAGGTGGCATTTTCTTCTTTAAAAATCAGCATGTATGCATTATTTATTTATTTATTTATTTATTTATTTATTTATTTATTTATTTATTTATTTATTTATTTATTTATTTATGTATATGATTTCTTACCACCCACCTGGCTACCAAGGCCACTCCTGGTGGTTTGCAATGAGACAAAACAATAATCGACAACATCAAAGGGAATGAAAACACAGCAAATCAATGCAGGTGGCATAGCTTAAATCTGAATATACGGCCGAAAACAGAGCACTCACATTCAATGTAAACGCTAGGTAGCCGTTCATCAAGAACAATGAGCCCCAAAGGCACCTTCAAACATTACGGTATGACGGTTGTATGAATTGGCATTGTGGGAATTTCTATAGTTTTCAGCACCACCTCTCCGGACGGCCCTTGAATCATAACACATAGGCACTAAAAATACAACTGCAAGGGTAAATAAGCAAATGCTGCAGGGCCATAAAATATTTCCAGAAAGAAATGTATGAAAAAAGGGAGGATCTGCTTACAGCCACGGGGAATTTTAAGGGCAGGTGGCCTCTCCCCTCCCCTGTCCAGGTGCGAATCACGTTTGGACAATTCCGCGGGCTCTTGGCTCAATGTTTTGAAACCATATGAGGGCAGAAGAGTTCTTCAGACAGACATCTCTTCCTTCCGATGGAGGATTGTCCTCTCTCAAGTGGCCTAATATTAGCATCAGTGGATAGGAAAGGAGAGAAAAGAAACATCCATACTTCTAGACATAACGTGACTCAGGGATGACAGCCAACAGTGTACATGCCCAGACAAGATAATGGCATATTTTTGTGGGAAAAGAAAAATTGTTATTTTCTTTTTGCACGTTGAGGGGGGAAGTGTCCTGTTTGATTTCTTTGTGCCTCTGTCGAACCAGGTATCAGCACGGCAACCAGGAAGAGGTCTAGATTGCAGTGTTGTTTATTTTGGACAGATGCGAAGAAGTATCTCTGAACTTCTGCCAGTGATCAAAGGAGCTGATGATGTAGAACAGATTCATGGGCCGTGTCCTATCAGGCTGCACTTTACCCGTCATCCATCATCCAAACCCTAAGCCCCTGCGCGAGTGATGACTGCACCCTAAACTCGTAAAATGAATCACCGCTCTAGCCTCACCAGGTGTCTTGCCTCCAGAAATGATCCACGGGTGGCAAGTGAACTGTCAGTGCTGGAATTTAATTGAAAGGATCATGCCTACCGAGGTAACCACAATCATTTGCATCTCTCCGGGAAAACCACCACCACCACCACCACCACCACCAACAACAACAACAACAACAAAACCCATAATCATCATCACCATCATCATCAACAACAACAACAACATCAACAACGTCAACAGCAGCAGCAGCAGCAACAACAACAACAATAACAACAAAACCCATCATCATCATCATCATCATCATCATCATCATCATCAACAACAACAACAACAGCAACAACAACAACAACAACAACAACAACAACAACAACAACAACAACAACAACAACAACAACAACAACAACAACAACAACATTGTAGTTCTGCTAGCATGACTTCCCATCCCCATTCTCCCAGTGAGACCCGTTGCTTATGTCCGTCTTTCCCTTGGGTGATGGCTCCTCCGTGATCCACTGGAATGTTGGATAAGTCAATCTATCATGCTGATTTTCAACACAGAAGCTCAGCGTACAGCTCAAGAACGGTCTTGCGAGCCTCACTACCCATTTCCTCAAACACTCATGTGTACTTCCTATGTGTGTGTGCGTTGGGGGGGGTCATGATCCATGAACTGTGATCCGTTAGTGTTTGAGTGTTTTAGCTTTTTTGTTTGTCTGCCATCCATGCTTTAAAATGGAAAGCAGTCTTTGGAGCTGTAAGACAAACAACTGAATCCATTGGGCAACTGAAGTCTGAAATTAGAAACCTTTAAGGTTCTATAATAATTTTTGGTTTTGTATTTAAAATCACATTCCGGTGCCAGGTAAAAACATTCCTGTTCAAGAAGTCTTTTTAACTGATCATTGTGGGTCCTGATGGCAATTTTAGTGCAGTGTTTTAATATACTGTATTTATTGTACTTAAATGTTTTATTGTTTTAATTTTATTGCCACTTGATGTTTTAATTGTTTAAATTGTTTACTTTGATTGTGAGCCACCCAGAGACCTTGGGTAGTGGGCGGCATACAAGCTAAATAATAAATAAATAAATAAAAACATTGTGAAGGAAGTTAACTTGGTTACTCTCTTGGAAATTTGCTTATATGACCCTAAAGATGCTCACCGGATGGAAGAAGCTTCTGGACAGCTAATAAAGAGAGAAAGGTGTATTGTCAGTAAACATTGTTACAGGGAGGCACGTTCTTTCCTTCTAAAGAAAGTCAAAAGTGGATACTTGAGCCTCTTCAGAAACAGATGTATTCAAAGCCAACAGACTTTCATCATCAGTCAGTCAGTCCTTGGTCCAAATAAAAATGGAATCTGAAGATTCTTGAAGAGATTGCAGTTTCAGATAAATCAGTCCAGGAGATACGGGCATGTGTGCAAAAGAAAGATGGTTACGTTATCTCTGTGCCATCCTTAGTGAAAGAGTTCCTTTCCTGCTTCCTAACATTTTTCCTTTCAAGTTTCTTGACCCTTGGAGAAATTTAAGTTAAACTGTCTCCTTCTCCATGACCTTTAAGCTTTGTGGTTTGGTCTTTGTCAAGGAAGAAAAACAGAAAACCTTTCAGCGTCTGTGGGGCACTCTTGAAATAATAGAAAACACACTTGACTTGGAATAATGGAAACGGGAAAGGTTTGGAAGAGATAAAAATAAAGTTTGCCCAAGCGATGCTCCATCCTGAAAAGTTCCACTGCCTTTGCAATGAAGCATAGGAATATCAATTGACAGTAGTGACAGCTCGCTTTCAGAATATTCATGAAAAAAGAGAGCGAGGCAGAGTCATTTCGTAGGTGTATTAAAGTATTACTTACCTCCTTTTGGGAAAGCCATGTCACTGGTTCCAGCAGTGAATAGCGATGCATAAAATTGAAGGGAGAAAATGCAGAGAATGAGAAAGAGAGAGAAAATAAGCATACATCAGAAGCAGGGTCAAGAACCTAATTTCACAGTGACACACTAGTAATTTGGCTTTGAATTTTTTTTTTGGTCGATTCCAAATTTGTTGGGAAAAGAAAGCCACACACATACACATCACTGCTTGGGGAAAGGGGCTTGCGTCCGAATATGAGTTACGCCGGCTGTTGGCATATGAGATGCCAGTATTTATTGCACAGTTTACAAATACATTACCCCTGTCACAATGAAATAAGTGACGTACTTACATGGTGAGTGGAGTCGGTCCAAAGGTGGAGGCATCCGGGGAGGAGATAAGGAGACAAGTAATTAGTACATTAATCTTTTTTATGATATCATTTTTCAGACATATATGATCATAATGTAAATTAGAAATAAAGGAGGGTTCGTGCAAAATAGAATTAATTTCAAAGAGGTCAATCACTCTACAATAAGTGCATTACAAGCACAGGGTAATTTATGGGAGGGAGCGTTTTGTCCATTTTACCTGCCAGGCCCTGATTACGAGACAATCGCTCCCTCCCTCTCGCTGGGAAGTCAGCTTGAGCGATAACGTTCCCCGTGTCCTAATGAAATTCATTTGCGGTACAAAAATTCCAGCGAATCCAACAAGAGCTGTTACAGGCCCTAATGGTGTTCTATGGATTATTGATTTTTGATTTAGTTTCTGCTCACCAGAAGCCCGTTTTAACGGCACCATTACCTCCGTAACGATTAGAGACAAAAAGTTAATTATGTAATTATAAAGCCAATAACAGACTTGTCTGGTTTACTTTGCTTTCGTCAGTTTAAACATTATCTCTCTCGCGCACATCATAACAGGCGGGATGTGAGAAGAGAGATTAACACCATGAAAGCAGATGTGAAATTTAATTCTCCCAGCCTTTGCTGTCTGGGAAGCCATTAAGTAATCACAGCATCCCCCCATTAAATTCACGGCTGCCACTTCACACACAAAAGGTGGGGAAAAGGTGCCTTGGAGCTTTCCATTTTTATTGACTGTAACACAGCCTCAAGCCTAAGGCACCTTGGATAAACTGTTAAATGGGATGCCTCCATCTATTTGAAAATGAAAAGCTCGGGGGAGAGAGAGAAAGAGAGAGGGAAGGAAAAATTAACGATATGATGTTGTTTCCACGCTAAACCAGGGGACAATGGTTTTCACCTTGAAAAGGCGACTCCGTGTACTGAAGGTTGGCCAGAGACAGATGCTGACTGCAAATAGATTTTTTTTTGGAGGGGGAGGGGGTCATTTGAACTTCCCTATTTTACCGAACCAAAGGTTCGCCATCTTGGCTAAATCATTCTCAGTTACGCTTCTGCTGCTGCTGTAGATGGTGGCGGCGATTATCTGCAAAGGGCGACTAAGATCTTTGCAGGGCTGAGGAGGAACCAGATGTGACCTCAAAGCATCCCCGTGTGGGCTCCATAGAGCAATGGTTGCTTATTTGTTTCTTCATTTCCTCCAGGGGAAGATGCCGTTCTTTCCTGCCTCCACAGACAGAGAGAACTGACAGCTGAGTTAACTCTTGCCAAGGGAAACCTATGCTCCTACCATAATGGTGACGTTAAAAAAGAATTAAATTGTGAAGTGGTGCTTTTGCTTTAAAACGACGCCAGGCATTGACATCCCAGACTCAGTGTGAGAGTAAAGGTAACACATGGCACCAGAGAAGTTGGTAGAACTTGAGTCTATAATATTTTAGACTTTTTTTCAAACTAACCCCCTGAATCTGCCACTTACACCATTCCCACCCATGCATTCCTAATACAGTAACCCCCGTATATTGTGGGGGTTACGGACCAACCCAACCCGCAATAATTGAAAATCCGCAATATGCGGATGCAGGTCGGGTCGGGCCTGGGGAGGCATGAGCAATGTTTAAAATTCTTTAAGCAATGGAGCCAGCTTGGATCCATTGCTGAAAGACATTTTAAACATTGCTCGCCACTCTCCTGTGCCCAATGTTTTAATTCACTTTCAGCAACCAAGCCAAGCACTTGGCTCGGTTGCTGAAAGCATTTTAAACATCAGGCGCCATTTCCCAGCACCCTGGGTGGGGCGAGAAGTGGCGTGTGATGCTTCCATGGAGGCAAGCCCCGGGCTCCAGCTCATTGGCACTCAGGTGGAGGAGAAAAACCTTTTGTTTCCCCATTGCAGCACCAATCAGCTGGAGCCCAAGATTTGGGGAATGGGGGTGAAGGTTTAAAAAGCCCTGCTTTTTAAAACCTTCCCCCCTCCCTCAATCCCATTCAGGTAGTGCGGTCCCATGATATAGTGGGACCACAGTATATGAACTGCAAAAAGGTGGGGGAACCACTGTATTCTTTTTTCTTAAGAAAACCAAACAAATTGGCAGGAGGAAATTCCTATGTAGAGCTCTATGGCATTCAGTGTTGATCCCTGGTACTTTCTAATGATTACTCATCCAAGTATTAAGCTTGGTAATGAACAAGGAGCCCTTGGCATGCAGGCTCTTTGCTTTATTGGGAACCCATTGAAAACTTTTCCATGCAAAAGTTTCAGATTCTATTCTTGAACATAAGAACATAAGAACACCCATGCTGGATCAGGCCAAAGGCCGCTTTAGTCCAGCTTCCTGTATCTCACATTGGCACCAACAAATGTGTCTGGGAGCGCACAAGGCTAGATATCTGTTTACTGGTACCACTCCCCTGCATCTGGTCCTTGAAGTACCCTGGTTTTAAGCCTGGAGATTACACATCTCCACCATGATTAGTAACTTGGCTTCTTCAAGTGGGAGATGAGATGTAGTATTGTCTGAAGTGATGAAGACCTCGATCACATTTGGTGTAGATCATGCCGTGCTACATGGACCACTGGTCTGATTTAGTAGAAGACTTCCATCTACTACTGGACTTCCATCCAGGTCTGAGAAAATGCTTGACTGGATCCAATCACTCAACAACGGGAGCTGACTGCCTTCACTGATCACACCTCTCATCTCTTTGTTCAACAACATGGGTGTCTCAGAATTATGATAGGTGTAAGCCCATCTGGAGAACACCACCAGCATGGAATGTAGATGTACCCATTAGGAACCAAGTCCCCAGGTGCTAGTTGACTGCAAGGATTTTTGTGCTTCCCTGGCTTTCTGGCATGGGATGCCAAGTCTCATTGTGAGCCATGCTAGAAGAAAGTATGATGTTATTGTTTGTGGTAACAATAACATCACACTCAGCCCATCCCCTCACCAAGTCCCAAGTGGATTTAGGTCTCATTGGCTCACAGAAGAGGTATTTGTATGTGTGATGTACACATAACGTCATTTTAGGATGTGGGGCACGAAAGCTACGCTAGTTGTCATGCTGTCTAGTTCACAAATACATACTCTTATACATGTATTGTATTTTGCAGTTTTTACACAGGTGCCTTCCCATGACATCACAAATACTCATCCATATCTATCTGGCAGAGCGGCTTCACCGACAATCAGATCGGGCCCGACCCACCCGTTCATCATTGGCCCTCTCGCTTCAGACGGTCCCCCCGAGGGAGGCCCGCAAAACGAGCACTCGTGGGCGGGCCTTCTCGGTGGTGGTGCCGTCCATCTGGAACAACCTACCTAGTGAGCTGAGGCTGGCTCCGTCATTGGCGTCCTTTAGGAAAAGCCTGAAGACCCTCCTTTTTAGAGACGCCTTCAAAAATGACTAGAGTTTTTTTCCCCTTTGTTTCCCTGCTATTGCCACCGTCTTTGCTCCTTTTGCTTTTTATGTGAACCGCCCTGAGTTCCTCTTCGGGAAGTAGGAGCGGTATATAAGTGTGAAAAATAAAATAAAAATAAATAAATAAATATGACATCATAGGAGCCCAGTACCTGTAACATTGCATGTGTTTATCCCCTGATGTTGGTCCTGAAATCTCAGGGAAGGGTGATCTGCTAAACTGACAGCTCTATAATGGACTTCATTTCTTTGATTAATGACATGTTGATCAAGAGACAAGTGGCTCTTCATGGGATCATCTGTTTGATGGGAAAACCAGGAAGTTGAGAGGAATACCCCAGAGAGTAGGGGAGGGGAGGGGAGGGGAGGGGTGGAATAGAGAGATTCCTCAGCAAATATCTTTCTGGACTGCTGACACTTTAATGTATTTTGAATGGCTCTAAGCGCCTGAGAAAACCAATGCACTGCAGTGGATAAAATATTGGTCATGGACTAGAGACCTGGATTCAAATCCCCACATAATCATGGGAACTCAATGGCAAGGAGGAGTGGTTGCCCACTGGGTGAACACCCTGCATATCTCAAAAACCATATTAGATTTGCAATAAGTTGGAGGGAACTTGACTGCACAGGCATATGAGAAAGAGAAAAATCTGCTGGGGGTCTTCTAACCAGGAATTCCACTTCTTTCTAGACAGACAGACGGTGCAGATGTACATCAAGCAAGAGACAAATATTTACTCCATGGTTTGGAAACACTGGTTTCTCCTCCCCTCCTTAATGGCCTCCTGAATTACTTTGAGCAGACTTTACTCATGGTGCAGTCGTCCGGCTAGTGTATTGCAGCCATAGCTGTGCTCATGATTTGGGGTTCAATGCCAGGTAGCTCAAAGTTCACTCAGCATTCTATCCTTCCAAGGTCAGTAAAATGAGTACACAGCTTGCTAGGAGGGACCAATATGTAGATAACACTGTTACTTCTAAAAACCCCATAGCTTTTAGTGCTCTGGGGCTGTATGTAAGCAGCACAATTTTGTGCTGCTCATTGCAATAATAATACTCTTAGAACTGCATAACTGGAAGGGTCCCTATGGAGCATCAAATCCTACCCTGGTCAAGGAGGCACAGTGGGGAATTGAACTCCCAGCCATTGCAGCCAGGTAGTTAAAATACTGAGCTGTGCAGTAGTCTGGCCCTTATTTACTCTCCCAGCTCTGTTTGTCCCTTCTATGCCACCTTGGGGGAGGGAGGCTCTCTGAGCGTGCCAGTCCAAAAATAAATAAATTAATATTTTTCCAGCTTCTGGACTCATTCTCCATCCGGAACTGCTGTCCATAATTAGTTCTCCCTGTCTTCTCATTGATGTTTTCCCTTTCTGATCTTTGTGCCAAAAGGCACACCGCAGACCTAGTTTGACATTTCCTGACATTTCCTGGACTAATTACACTACAAATAATTAAGCATGTTCACATCTGTAACAAACAAAGGGCAAATGGTCATCAGCAGCGGTGATTGATGATCTCCCAGATACTTTATCTCATCGCCCTTCCCCTCCTCCTGCGCTCACCAGGCGATCACCAAATCTGTACCAAACCCTCAATGCACATGTGGGTGCAATAATATTTTCTGCCTTTTTTCATCAGGTCAAGCCAACAAGGATCCCAACAAAAAGCAGGAGAAATCAATGGTTTTCGTGCAATATTGCCATTCCGAGCATCCTAGGGTTGTGCTGGAGGAAAAAGAAACATGAACGAGAGATTACTTTTCAGATGGCACAGTGGTTAAATGTCTCTACTGCAGGTAAAACTGTGCTCACGGTCTGGGGGTTCAATCCTAGGTAGCAGGCTCATGGTTGACTCAGCCTTCCATCCTTCCAAGGTCAGTAAAATGAGTACCCAGCTTGCCGGGGTGGCAATGTATAGCCTGTGTTCTGTAGTTAAATCTGTAAATCACCCAGAGACTACTTGAAGTGGTATTGGGTGGTATATAAGCAGAACACTTTGCTTTTTGCTTTTAAGAAAGGACCCAAGGGAACTAGCATCTTTAAAATGCAGCATGAAAGCAAAAAACATTTAATTACTGAAACGTTCAACACATTAATTGCATAAAAATTAGTATCTTAGGTAAATTAGTGCTAAAATAGATTCTATACCATCAGGTAGGGACCAACTTAGAGCAAACCTAATACAGTTTTCAGTTTAAGGAGTGGTATTACCAGTTACACTCCCCCAGTGAGTTTCCACAGCTGAGCTGGGATTCGAAACAATAACCGTAGCCCATCACTCTATCCACTACACTGCACTGAGAATACAAAACAGATTTAGAAGCAACAAAATACAAACCATCTCCTCTGAGGATCTCTCCTCGACTAAGGGAAAGCTTGCTGCTTGAAGAAGGAAAGCAAAGCCAGGGCCAGGCAGGCCTCTCATGGGAGAGAGTTCCATTGTCTGTGATCAGCCCCAGAGGGAGCCAGGTGCCACGTCCACACCAAACACACCTGTCAGGGAGGTGGGACAGAGGGAAGAGCCTCCCCAGATGATCTTAACTCTCTGGCAGGCTCATAAAGGGAAATACAGTACTTGAGAGAAGTCGGACCCAAGCTGTTGAGGGCTCATAGTCAGATATTATTTTGCTATTCCATGTTTATCAGATCTTTTCAGGAGCAAAACATTGCCCACCATGGCTTCTCAAATTGTAAAGTAACAGTGTGGACAACATCATTAAAATCATTGCAGCAATGGAGAGGCAAAGTCTTTGTTGTATCTTGAAAACATACCACTTGGGAGACTCACGTCCACTTTGTTGCTCTAGATCAGGGGTCCTCAAAGTTTTCAAACAGTGGGCTGGTTCACCACCCCCCAGACACCACTGGGGGCCGGACCACAGTGGGTGGGGGGGAACAGGGGACCTTGCCATAGCCCTCCCACTTTGAATGCCCCACTAGCCAGCATGCTGATCATCTAGGCGGTAGTTGGGGGGAGTGGGAGAAGTGACATAGCCCACTACTTTGAACTGCCTCAGCAATAGAAGCAGCTGCGGAGGCTGGCTTGCTCGCAAAGCAGGGGGTAGGTGGGGGGGTTGCAATTAGTCCCGGGGGCCGGATTCAGGACCTTGGGGGGCCGCATCCGGCCCTGGGGCCTTAGGTTGAGGACCCCTGCTCTAGATGCTCTGAGTTGCGGTACTTAAGATCCCCCCCCCCAAGGCTGTTGAGTTTTAAGCAAAATAAAATGTAACCACGACCCCTGAAGTGTGATTCAGCACATCTTCCTTGTACCTGGCCTCGGGGTGGTGGAATCCTTGTCGCGTTTCCATTGCGGTTTTTAAACCGGTACAGGCACCCATGGGGTAACTTATATTTTGCAACATAACTGTTTTTTTTTCCTGTCTTTTGCCGCCGGACAACAAAAACCAATGCACTTTGATGCGGCGCCCGTCCATGAGGTCACAGAAGTTTTGTAACAATAAAGTGTGTTCTTGAATACGCACAAAGAGCAAGAAAACCACGTGACCGCAACAAGATATATTACCCATTTTATTTTGTTGTGGTACAAAGTGGACGTGAGGTAACGCCCTTTCTCGCTGGGAAGTCCTGCCATTTGGATATACATTCATGAGAGTCACTGAATTCTTGAACTATTGGAAGGCTTTACAAATAATGGATAAAACAAAGGGTTGTGAGTGAGCATCAGATTTCTTCTCTTTGTCGAACAGAGGCAGGAAAAGGAAGTGAAGTTATTCCCTCATGCTCACCTTTCCTTCCTCATGACTTAAGTACTCCCGGCTCCCAGAGGATCAAATAGGGAAATAATTTGTCTTCGAGGCTTAAAAAACATGTCACCTCTGATTAGGAGCCAATGTATAGCTTTTAAAAATACTGTATTCTTCTTCTTGTTGAAATAATGCTGTATTCTTCTTAAGACATGCGTACCCTGGGAGGTGACACTTACCTCAGAAACTATTTATTTGTACTGCAATTCTGGGCAAAATCACTCTGTGTGTGCAATGGTGGCTACATTAGATCTACATCGACCAACCTCTGTCAAAAGCATGCCACAAGACAATTCCCAAATCTGAGGCACCACTCATTTAGTGTTCCTTATGACAGGCAATAAATAAAAACACAGAAGTATCTCCTATCTGAGCACTGGCTTGCAGTGTTTGCAACCAGTGCCCAGCCAAGGTGTAGCTAAAGCTACCCAATGTCAGCCACCACCAACAAATTTACTTGGCAGTTCAGAACAAATTATGAGGTTCCAGCTTACCTGGAAGAACTTCAGTAGGGTTGTATTGAGCTAAGGTGGCAGAGAAGCTAGCAGCACAAAGACAGGTACAAATGGATTGGACTGACAATGATGGATTCATGACCTCTGGTGGCAATAAAAAAAATCCAAAAGGTCTAATCATATGGCTAACAACCCATACTTGAGGGGTGTTGGGAAGGGTTCAATAGGTGGGATTTTCATGCACCCATGGACATTGTACTCTAATCAGCCTTTGCAGGCCATTGTCCACCTAAGGAGCCTATTCAGGCCACTGTCCACCTAACAAGCATCTTCAGACCAGGGTGATGTGAAAGCAAGGTGAACTATACATTGGAGGCCTCGCTGCCAACTTTCCTCAGACTTAAAAAGCTGCTTGGATGAGCAATGAAATGTTTCAGTCTCATAAGAAAAGAAGTCTAGTTGCCATGACTCAACTTCCACATGAACCACCAAGAACTGGTTTTCTGGTTCATGCCCATCTCTACTTCTGACTCCAACAAATCCAGTGATCTTGCCAACTCCATCCCGTCTTCAAACCTTCTTTAATTTGATTCACATTTCCCAATTTCAAAGACAACCACAGTGGTCAGTTCTCCCACATTGTCACCTTCGGTAATCACGGTGGGTGTTGGACGCTTCTCCCAACGAACTGTGCCATGATTGTAAAAAACAACAACAACCACACACCCTTTTCCTGATGGGTGTCTGTCTCTTTCTGCTAACCTTCCATGGCTGCAGCTCTCTGGTTGGCAATAAATGCAGCATCTCCGTGACCTTCATTCCTCAAACTTGACTTCAATTTCTGCTAATTCCTTTTCACAAAATAAATTGCATCAGCCGGGGCCACATTTAGCCAACTGCAGTTCAAATTGTTTCTGTTCTTTCCCCTAAGTTCCTTCTCCAGATTAAATGCAGAGGCACCAAACGGACCACTCTCGGTTGGAGCGGGCAAGACCTAATTAGATTAGTATGGATTTGAGGATTGGGTAAGTACTGTTTCAGTATCCTCCTTAGAAAAATAGGTGATATGTCAGGGGATATTAAGAGTGGCCATTTAATGTAAAAACTTGGGTAACACATGAGTTAAATGGAGAAAATGAGAAGATGCTTTTAAGCACTCCCCAAGACAGGCTGCGGAATAATATTAAGGTACATGCAACTAGCGCTGATTGACACCGGCAGAAGGCCATTATGGGGCTGCGGTGTAAAATCATTACAGTAAATAGCACTTCAGAGCTGTGGAGCGATAGGGCCAACATATAATGAATTATCAATAAAAAGCAAGTGATTCCCTTACAGCACCAAAGAGGAAGAGGAGGCCTCCCTTAATATTGTTTTGAATGGGCCTTTCAAAGAGCTGGAGTCTTGGGAGTCTTCTCCAAATGAAAAGAATATTCTTTCACGTTCTCTCCTCCCATGCATTGCTCCAGCCACTTCGTGCAGGGCCAAGCAAGAAAGAAGAGTTGAAAGGCAGGGGTGATGTCAGGTAGCATCAAGAACATTTGTGATCCAATCTGTTCCATCACTAATTGATTCATTGGTCCTGGCATAATAATAGTCATGAGCCTTCAAGTCAAGTCTAACTTGTGGAGACTAGAGATGGGCACAAATAGAAAAAACGACGTTTCGGTTTTTCGTTTTTCGTTGCAGGTCCATTTCGGTTCATTTTTGGTTTTTTTTGTGAATTTTTTGAAAAAAAACATCGTTTCTTTTTTGGTTTTTTGGTTTTCGTGTTTACCCGCTTTTTGCATGACTTAAAGCATTTCTGCGCGTGGACATCCCCCAACGCCCCAGACCAGAAGGAAAACACACACAAAAAATGATGCTGGTAGAGAGACAGTATAGACTAGGTATGCAGGGAGGCTGCAAAGGCAGTGGCACGTGTTGCCCAGGGCATGAGGCAGCCGCAGAGTGACTGCACTGCGGGGCACGGGAGGGTACTCACCGAGAGGTACGCACGCACACAGGGAGGCTGCAAGAGAAATCTCTTCTTTCTCTCCCCTAAGAGCCAGGCTGCAGCCAGCAGGAACACAGAGACACACACATGCCTGGCTGGCCTAAAGTAACGAGTCACAGAGACAGCAATCCCACCCTAACTCCCACCAAAGACTGCAAGGAGGATGGGGACTGCCAAAGATTTTTATGCCTTCTGTGGCTGCCACACCTACCCAGTCTGCAACCTG
Organism: Phrynocephalus forsythii; assembly: GCA_029282475.1. Taxonomy (NCBI): domain Eukaryota; kingdom Metazoa; phylum Chordata; class Lepidosauria; order Squamata; family Agamidae; genus Phrynocephalus; species Phrynocephalus forsythii. Next base: position 5,529,927 of record JAPFRF010000013.1, read on the forward strand.
GGCATGCTATTGGTTGAAATTGTCCAAGAATTTACATGATCCCATCACATGGCTTGAATCCATCTTGTGGCTGGAATCCATTTTGTGTCATCCTTAAAGGGAAAAGAAAAAATACATTGCGATGGGAGAAAGACAAAAACAAATTGAATTATTGAATTTATATCCCGCCCATCTTCCCACCGGGAAGGACCGCAACTCCCTGGTAGGGAATTATTTCAAATAATTATCACTGTGCTTTTATGGATGTCCAGGGCATTTTAATACCCAAGAAATCAATATTAGGCATCTGGGAGCCATTTTGGGTTGATGTCCCCTAACTCCCCTTAAAGGAAAAAAATACAGCGATCTGAGAAAAGACATAAATGCACGTTTTAAGGACCCCACCCCCGGTAGGTATTATCAGGGAGAATAAATAATTATCACTGGGTTTTATGGATATTCAGGATGTTTTTTAACTTTTTAAAACAGCTCATTTCATTGTGCGTCGCCATTAACAAAAACGAAACGTAACGAACCTAATTTTCGTGGTTCTGTTTGGTTCATTCCAATTTCATTACAATTTTCGTTATTTGTTTCATTATGTAACGAAACAAATAACGAATAACGGAATGATTTTTTTTCCGTTTCGTGCCCATCTCTAGTAGAGACCCTTTCCAGGGCTTCCCAGGGAGATATTAATCAGAAGTGGTTTCCCATTCCCTTCTTTTGAAGGTCCTCTGGGGCAGGGGCAACATACCTTTGGCCAGTCCTGATCAGTTGACCTCGACTTCCTTCTTGCCGACGTCTTACGTATGGATCTACGTCCTGCAATCCATAGTGGTGCAGCCCAGCCAGAGGGTGTGCCACCTAATTCTGCTCTTTCTTCAGCTTGTCATTGGGGGAGAAATGGAGAAGTAGGAGGAAGATGTCTTGAGATGATTATGAATCAAATATGTAATACCAAGGACTGCTGAATCCTAATTTTACCTCCTCTTGCCTTGAGCGAGTTACTCAACATTCTTCTTTTTTAAAAAATCCTCTCATCTTTACAACTTGGATAATACCTAGTTATTAAACTCCCCAAATGCTATGAGGATTAATTAGCCAAATGTTTATGGGGTGTAGGGATGATAAAAATGACTTGCTAGGTGCCATTTATGAATGATTGGTAATTAACATAGCATCCAACTCTTCCCTTCATATCTTCCTCCTTTACAAAGGCCATAAGCAAAAGCACAGAGAGATGACTGAGCAATTCAGTTCATGTACAGTAGGACCCTGGTATCTGCTGGGGATTGGTTCCAGGCCTTCCCATGGATAATGAAAACCATGGATAGCTTGCTTTATGACTGCTGTTTTGAGACAGTAGCTTACTTTACAGATGCTATTTGTGAAAATAACTTGCTTTACAGCAGCTGTTTGTGACAATAGCTTGCTTTGTGGCTGCTGAATTATTTAATTTTTTTCCTCTGCCAACAGTGGATAACTGAATCAGTGGATAATGAATCAGTGGATATGGGGTCATACTGTACACAAATGTCTGTTAAATATACATTTATATGCAAAAAAATCACCCCCAGAGATTGTGATTAAACCTAGAGCCCTCATGCACACACATGACACAGGCAACTGTGAGAAATCACCAAAGTATTACATCACTTTGTCTTGTAGTAGATTATTAAATTGTAGTGGAATCCACCATTATCAAAGGAAAAAATGAGTGCTGATCGATGTTAGATGCATGTCACCTCTTTCTTAACAGCAGATTCAGACCTTCTGTAGTTGGCAACGTGGTGCGTAAATTTAACAATTGTGCAATTGCTGACAAGCAACGTTTCGTGAAGTCTGGGACTTGTCGTATCAACTACAGTATGGGGGACAACAATATGTTTAATTGTTTCTGGGATGTTTTTATATTGTTTATTTTGTTTTCATTTGTATTTATATTTACTATGTATATGAGAAAGCAAGCAAGGTTGGTTCTTGGGCAAGGCATCCTAGCTTAATGGTAGAGTAGATGCTATCCATTCCAGAGGTGTCCACATTTAACCCCTTGCATCTTCAATTGATTGGATCCACTAGGTGGTGGATGAAAGGCGAGGTAGAAAATACCTTGCAGAAACAAAATAAAATAAAATAAATCCTAGATCAATAATTTGATTGAGTGTAGATCAAATTTTACATTCATCAAAGACAGCAATCCTTAGGAAACACTTCCTAGAGGGGGCGAGGGGGCACAGAATAGTACCAAGTACAAATACTATTTTGACATTCCCCTACCCCCAATGAGGGCCCAGGGACACATGCCACCCGTAAACCCACCCCCAGTTGCAGCCCTATGAGTTGAGTCATCATCCCGACGTTGATGTGGAATCACTCATTTAGAACATAACTGTTCGCAGATACTAAAAATACAATGTTTTAGCTATGTCATAAATCACCTAATCGTAAAATGTCTAAGAATGTATTTTGCATTTCTGCTACATTGCGTAACGTATTCCAGCTTTTCTCTTCAGATTGTTTTGCATGTTTTCAAATGATATCCTTGCAAAACGGATGGACATGGCTGGAAGAGAGCAACAAGGATTCTGCTTGAATTTCTTTCAGAGAACAGAAAGTTACTCTTAAAAAAGGTAATCAGTTACAGCTGATTCCACTACAATTTTATAATCAGTTACAGCTGATTCCACTACAATTTTATAATCCTGCAGCACACCAATATTAGCTAGTTGATGTTATAATAACTAAGCACACAAACTTATAATGATACTTATAAAATCTCTGTAGTTTTTCATGATTCAGACACAACTAAAAGTACTTTCAGCTACTTAATTCCCCCACATGTGTTCTATAGAGATAACTGGCTTGTGAAACGATAGATACCTGAGTACTGAAAACACCCCTGTAACTATAAGTTAAATTTAAAATGTGACATTAACCCTTTTAAGCCATAGGTAATATAAATTGGCTGTGTCTTATTTATTGTAAAAAGAAACTACTTAAAATTATTTTTTTATTTGTAACCTGGTACTATGGTTCCATTTTCCAAAGGTTGAGACCTTTGTTGGGTTTTGCAAGTGCAAGGTTTATTTCTGCTTTCAGAAATGCCAGCCTAGTTTAGAATTGTAATGCCCTTGTCCTGTTTGAATGTCTCATGTAGCTATGAAATAACAAGCCATTGCACCACACAGACACACACATCCATCCCAAATCCAGACGCAATGTTTAATCAAAAGATCATCAAGAGAGTATTACCGAACCGAAAATGCAACACTAACACAGCCTGGGTGCGGAATTATCATTTGGTGGCCTGCAAGTGTCACAGGTGCTTTGCATTGGGGGGAGCAAAACAAAAAAGGCCAGGTTCATTAAGCTGGCGAAATCTATGCTAAATCCTAGGCTATTGAGCAGATAAATTAAAAATCGTTGGGACCTTCCAGTCAACTTGGCGAGGACCTCGGGCCTGCTCTAAAAAGTTACATTTAATTAAGGAAGCAATACATTTCACTTTCAGATGATACCTTGTTAGGTTTCCAACACTTTGCAGGAAAAGTGGCTTCGCAACCAGCACCCGAGAAGTCTTTCTGCCCAGCAGGTTGTCCGATAGAATGGATTTTTATAAATCCTTTTTCTTTTCTTTTTTTCTGGCTGGGCTGACACATTTTTAACAGCTGATGTTTCAACGGCTGTGGGAGGGGTGTGTCTTTCCGTCTAATTTCCAGCCTTTCTGTGCAACCCTAAATTCTGTGAAGCTGAACTGGATCGCCTCTTGAGGTTTCCAGCCTGCCTTTGCTCACCGTTCTAAAGAACGCTACATTTTCAGTGCCTGGTGAGACCCAGCCAATGGGAACGTTTTTGAAAAAATTAAAAAGGTGAAAAGAGCTTGCCCTTCCCAAGGAGCTATCAAGGTGCTTCTTGCCCTTGATCATGTTCCAGGAACTCCTTGATTGAATTTCAGATAATTGATAAGAACTCATTCTTCTATCACCTTGAAGCAAGCTCTTGTCCCATTGTTGGAGTGACTCACTAATATTCCTTTCATAATTACATTGTACGACACCCAGAGAGTGCTCTAGCACCAGGGGGGTGGTATATGATTTGAAACAATAGCAACAGTAAATTGTTGTTGTTGTTTTTGTTGTTGTTGTTGTTGTTGTTGTTGTTGTTGGCGTTGGCATCAGTTGGTGTCTTCATAGTCGGCATCGTTGTCATCTTCATTGTCGTCGTCATCATCATCATCATCATCATTCCATGGAAATATCAGGTAGAGAAGCATCCAGATCTGAATTGACAGACACCTTGAACCTAACCCATCAGACACAATAGTAATGGCAGGGTGTTGGACTAGATGGCCCTTGAGACCTCTTCCAACTCTGTGATTCTATGATTCTATGATTCTAATAGAATGAAGACATGCCTGGATCACTGACATTGCAGTTCCAAAAAGGTGCCAGTGGAAGCTAAAAATCTGGAAAAATTGACAAAATAAAGAGATCTGGCAATTGAAACCTCTTGCGTGTGGATGAAACAAGTCGACCCCAAAGTCATCGGGACTTAGGGAACAATATCAAGAAATTTCACACAGTATTAAGCAGTTGTAGATCTCAGCTTTAACACCTGCAGAGCTAAAAAACCTTATTAGGAACAATGACCCATGATTAAACAGATACTTAGGTTTTTTTGTTAACAATCCTATCTGTTATATAATACCAGAGAGTGCTTTTATAATTTTGATTGGCTAATCAAAATTATAACTATTATTTTGAGGAGGAGGAGGAGGAGATGTGGATTGGAACATTTTAGGGAAGGAACAAAGCAAATATTTCCTGACTACATTGTAACCAATCATTCAGTGTTTTTCCTCAACGTGTTCATTGTTTCTTACTAAACATGGAAGTTCACTCTGTCACTTGAGACTGAGATATCCCTTGTCATGCTCCTTGAAACAATGGCCAACTATTCCAGCCTGGCACCACCATTTTCTTCCCTACCCAGGATCAAGCGATGCATTACAGAAACCACTTTATTGGAGGAGGAAATTGCTTGAGTACTTAAGACACTGCATAGCTGAAACTTAACTTTCACCACCACTTGTCGTTTCCAAATCATCCTGCATTGTGATGGCACTCCTCAGTCTAAAACTGGGCTTTGTTTGCCAAGGGTGATTCTTCAGATGCCAAGGTCTTTCAGAATCATTGTCTGTGAATCGTGCACATGGTGCAACATGCTAATGTTGAGAGATCAGTCTTCACTGGGGATGAAGCTGAACTCTGAGGAATGCCACATCTGCCCATAAAATCTTAATAAGACATTTCCAAGAAGGTGCAAACAAGTGGGTCACACAAACCTCAGTGTGCATGCTATGAACCCTCATTCGGTAAACTGTCTGCTCTTATCGCAGGATTCTCTAGACCAGTGGTGGCAGATCTTCGGCACTTCAGATGTTTTGGACCACAACCCCCACAATCCTTTGTCATTGGCAAGACAGGCTTGGAATTCTGGGAGTTGTCGTCCCAAACATCTGGAGTGCCAAAGGTTTGCCACCCCCTGCTCTAGACCAGTCCTTCTCAACCTGTGGGTCCTCAGATGTTCCTGGACCGCAACTCCCAGAAATCCCTTCCCGCACAGCGAGTGGTGGAGGCTTCTGGGAGTTGCGGTCCAGGAACATCTGGGGACCCACTGGTTGAGAACCAGTGCTCTAGACATACGTATTTCTGTCCATGCAGAGAACTGGCTCTCAAAAATATCATGCACATATTCATCGGGGAGGGGGGTTTGACAGAGATGTGAAACGCCATCATCAGTAGGTAGGGCTAGACCACACAATACTCTTCTCTGTACTCCCTAACTCTGCCCCAGTTTGCTATGAACTACATTTTCCAGCATTGGCGGAGGGACTTCCTCCAGCAGGTACAGGAGTCCTACAGAAAAGAATTTTGGAAGAGAACACACATAAAGCTCCCAGTGATTTAACCACTCCTCTTGGGATGTACAAGGATCATACTGGAAGGACATTACGGGAGTCATACATTCTCACTTCCAGTGGATATTGGTGGCCGGGACATCAACTGAAGTGATATAAATTTGGCTCTTGTATAGTCATGTCCATTATAAGATCTGCCATTTGAACAGGTGCCAGGCTTGAATCACCACTTATGCATCTGGGGAAGGGGGGAAATGGAATAAAAGCCTATCTAACTTCTATGTAGGGCTCTGTATCATATGTTTGACTCAATAAGGCAATCAAGACGATAATAAGATGGAATAAAAACTCATTAATGGTCAAAGCAGAGGCTGAGCCAGGACTTCCTTTATTACTAGTGTATCCGGTTCATTTTTCATTTATTGGAGTTTTAATGCAAAAGGGAGAAGTGTTATGGAGAAAAGCAGAGTTCCCAAGGGCCATCGTACCCAGCCTGCATAACCAAGGCAAATACCTAGAGAGCTTTTAATAATCTTCTAATCTCCTCAGAGATTCCAGGGATGTTGCATTTACATTTTGTTTTTGTTTTTTTAATCAAACATCCAGGCAGTAATTATTAAACACGCACATGATCCCTCATGGAAAAATGAAAAGAGTAGGGTCTCATACATTGCCTCTCTTTAAGAGCCTAGAATTATAAAGGCTCCAGTCTGTGGAAAGCTCATCAAGATTCAATGCTGTTGGCCAAACTTCGGCCCTCCAGATGTTTTGGAATACAACTCCCAGAATTCCAAGTCTGTATTGCCAATGTATGGAAGTGAAAGCTGGACTATAAAGAAGGCTGATCACTGCAGAATTGATGCCTTTGAGCTGTGGTGCTGGAGGAGAGTCTTGAGAGTCCCCTGGACTGCAAGGAGATCAAACCTATCCATCCTGAAAGAAATCAACCCCGAATGTTCACTGGAAGGACAGATTTTGAAGCTGAGGCTCCAGTACTTTGGCCACCTCATGAGGAAAGAGGACTCCTTGGAAAAGTCTCTGATGTTGGGAAAGATTGAAGGCAAAAGGAAAAGGGGATGGCAGAGAATGAGATGGTTGGACGGTGTCATCGATGCAACCAATATGGATTTGACCAAACTCCAGGAGGCAGTGGAAGATAGGAAGGCCTGGCAAGCTCTGGTCCATGGGGTCACAAAGAGTCGGACATGACTGAACGACTGAACAACAACAACAGCAACTGCCAATGACAAAGGATTGTGGGAGTTGTGGTCCAAAACATCTGGAGGGCCAACGTTTGGCCATCACTGCCCTAGGAGAACTTGCTAGTACTCATTCATTCAAACCCTCAGCCTTTGAAGGAGAGAAAGGTCTGCACCCCTGTAGAGGGCTGGTGTCCCAAAGGAGAGCTGATAAGTTCATAAAGATTGGAGAAGAAATAAGTCTTCAGGAATAAGTAAAAGAACTAACCAAAGTACATCAAGCAGTCATTAGGTTCTGCTCCACTAGGATGGATCCAACTGTGTTAGATCCATCCAAGTTACCTATACTTTAGGAGCAATCCCTGAGCCATTTGGCATAACTTGTTCAAGATGGAGACGTAACAGTTGGGAAGTATGTTGTACTGGTGAGAGGCCGGTGAAGAAGGGTAGGTGTGATCTCAACACTGAACTGCAAGAGATAGTAAGATGATGTCTGTCCAGACCCTTCCCATTAATGCCCTTAAAAAAAATCATGGCTGAAACATCCCAGTTCGACTGGTAGTGGAAACTCGAGGCATTTTAAAATTATTATTATTTTCAGAGGCAACACCAATTATGGGAAATCTTGATGAAAAGATGGCTTTGCTCCCATTATCTTGTGGCCACTGCAATCTTGTGGCTCTTGAAAATTCCTTGTTGAGGTGCCCCATGGAGACTTCACGGTTTCGTGTGCCTCCCAATGTAGATAAATGCCCCTAATCTGTATTAGTTTTGCATTCGGAAGCCAATAGTGCACAAACATACCCAGAAAATACCTGATTTCCTCCACCATCTGCCAAGCTGTGATACACTTCCTTCCATTTTTAGCTGTGCAGTAAATGACAGCCACATGCCAGTTAGGAAAATATGTCCAAATTAGAGCAGAGATGGGAACAGGTTGATGGTGAAAATTTTCCCCAACAATAAAGATACTTAAAGATAAATTGACATTATAAAGTTCCGTCACACTAATCATCCTGAAATGTGTTATTTTTCATGGAAAAGCTTTTGGCAGCCTGATGATATTACGATTAATAGTTTTCCTTTCTCCCCTTACAATGTTAATTCTATCAGACCAAGAAGTGTGTGTGTGTGAGGGGGGGAGGCCATCATTCCTGTGATTAAGGTTATTTTAATTAAGCTTCCAACTCAGTTTGAAAAGTAATCCAGTGGTCTATAGAATCTACAAATTCCATTTCCCTTATTTGCAAAATTAAGCTGATATCACTCTGATGTGTAAGATAACTTCTATTTCCCCACTTCCCCACGGACATTAAGTGACCTGAGGAACACTTTTAAGTGCCCTAAGAATTAAAGAAATAAAAGGTAAAACAGAAAAGCATTTTTGGGTTCAGGGGAACGGGACACTTTTGTAAGTCTTACCTATGATAGTTTGGGCAAAGTGGGGATATTTGTTATTTATTTGTTTTAGTGCAACCAATTATTGGGAGGAAGTTCCACAGTGTTCACTTCAGGCATATATATATGTCCACTCCAAAATAATACCCATTTCAATCCATCCATCCATCCATCCATCCAAAACCACCACCACCACCACCACCACCACCACCACCACCACCATCATCATCATCATCATCATCATCATCATCATCATCATCATCATCATCATCATCATCAGGTCATTGGCAGGAAGTGTTATCAGCTGAACTCAATCTTTCACAACATCCAAGAAACACTGGTGGCTTTGAGAAATATGTGCAAACATGTTTGCATGAACCAGGGACTATGTAGGGTAGTTGTTCCCAGCCTTGGGTCCCCACATGTTCATGGACTGAAACTCCCAGATATCCTGGGCTTCACATCAAGCAGGGAAGGCTTTTGGGACTTTTTATTTTAGAACATTCGGGGACCGAAAGTTCTAAACTAGCGGTTCCCAACCTTGGTTTCCCCCAGATGTTTGTGATCTTCTCTGAATGTCTGATGCCAGGTTTTTCAAGGCTGGATTTTGTTTCCTCTTTCTTCCAGGAGAGACCCTAAAGAAATTGACAGGGAAAGAGATTTATGTGGATGCTACATTTCCACCTCAAAACCAGCCTAATCTATAGAGAAATGAATTTTCTATGAAGGCCCTGACTCAGAATGATCAACAACTATCCCCTTTTGTTCCTGGAATATATATCCTGCCCTCAGAAGAATTAAGCATAACTCCAATGCAAAAGTGAGAACACCTTTATAAAGCTTATTAATCCTAATATTATTGGGAGTTCCTAGATTACTATTTGGGGGACATGTTCATAAGCTAGTTGCAAGCAGTTCCCGTCCAATTCAACGTACTTACAAGGAAATCAAAGGCAAACTAGAGGAAATTCACAAGCACCAACTCTGTAACTCAAGATTTTAAACTGCATTTCCAGACCACGGTCATCTAAAATGGAAATTAACAGGACACGGTACCTAAATCAAGTCCTCAGAAGAAAACCTACACAAATGTTCTTACATGACCGATCGATGGGAAGGATTTAGGTCTTCTTTTCCCTGCTAATTAAACCATTAAAAGTAGCATTTTTTCAAGAGGCAATTCTGGTTGCACAATAGGGCAGCACCATTGCAAACAAAAGAAACAGAAGCCCAGATTGAAGCTGTGTTTAAGTAACTGCTGCCTATTAGCATTTTTAATTACTGCCTCATTACCATATAGTTCAACAAGCAAGGGAAAGCAGTTGATTTCATCATTTGTCTGCGGCCAAATAAGGTAAACGTGCCCCCTCTCCTCCCTTTTATTAATTTAGACCAATGCAAGTTTGTTGATGATCCGAGCCACAATCAAGGGGCCTGAGTCATTCTTACAGATTTTTAAAAAGCCTCTCTCTCTTCCTCCCTTTTCTCAGTCAATCTCGCCATAGGAAAAAAAAAACACAAACTTTTTGCTCCCTCCCTCTCATGTGCCCCCAATTCCCATTGATAGCTTTCACCAAGTGTACGATTCAGTCCATCACAGGACAAAAGCAAAGATTATCTCCTTCTGTTAAGGGTTTAAGATTGGACACCCCGCCTAGGCCCAGTAACCAGTCTCAGATTATGATAACAAGATCATGTTCCATTATCAAAACAAGTGTTCAAACTTTTCTCATGTTGCTTTTGGACCCACGTCGCCCCATGGCCAGGGTGGGGTGGTGGGGTGGTGGTGGTGGTGGTGGGGGCTGAGGCGTGAAAAGATCCATCTGAATACCAGGCAGGAGAAGGTTCATTTTGAAGCTACCCTTTGAACTGGATTCATGAGTTATTTGCATAAGAAGATTTGGGGAAAAAGAAAGGAACTAGTGTTGCATCTGGCCATTAATATGCCTGCTAATACCACACATTGTAAGCCTATTGAAGTCCTACAAAAGGCCGAGATTGAAGGACAGTGATCCGAGTGCTGCCGTTAACATTTGAATTCAAGTAATATGTTCGCTCTAGGAGTACAGTTGTTACCATTAGGTATATTTTTAAGAGCAGCATAAAGAGATGACAACGATCAGAATGACAATCATTGCTTTGAAAGAAGCAGGCAGGGAAAAGGGGAGTGAGGAGGCCTTTCACGGTCCAAAATGGATCTCCATGGTGCTGATTCAGTCCCCACCACCACAGCTAGTAAAATCACACACACAAACAGTCCAACTTCGAAGAGTTGTTGTTGGTGGTTCCTGGAACAAATATGAGCCGCCTTTGTGGCTTGAGAGAACATGGGTGGAAATGGACAAATCAAGAGTTTAGAAAGGCTCCAAAGACTTTTAACATCCTAGATATGTGAGAGCATACAAGAATTCTCCAAATAAACAATGTAAACAGTTTTACTTGAGCCAAGAACAATTAATTTCTTTCTTTCTTTCTTTTTCTTTCTTTCTTTCCTTCCTTCCTTCCTTCCTTCCTTCCTTCCTTCCTTCCTTCCTTCCTTCCTTCCAGGCATCATAAGTTCCTCCCTTCCTTCCTTCTTGAGTCCTTTTGAAATGCCCTCTTTTTGTAATCTGAAATCCAATAGGAGCGTGGAAAAATATAACCCGCAAGAAACCTGCAGTACCAAAGGATTCACAGCAGAATCGCAAGCAGTCAGGAAACAGAAGACTGTCCCTCCCACCTCAGGTAATCTGTCTCCAACACTGTACCAACATGGTATTTGTTGACCAAGAAGGAGACAAAAATAATGCGAAAAAAGCAGACGAAAAAAGTTACAAGTGGGACCGTGTTGCCCTCTTCCATGTTCTTGTAATGTTTAATGACACAGTTGGGGATGGTCCAGCCAATTAATACCCTCCTCTAAAAGAAAAAAAATGTTGTTTATCTGTTGCTTCATGAGAAACACGGGGCTCAGGCCTGGGTTTCTCTGCCACCGTTTGCCTTCCCACAATCACACTATTGTTGCACAACCTGTCATGGAAGCTTCTGGATCCAAGGGTGCTTCTGTGTGGTGTCTTCCCCCCTTCACTTCTCAAAACCCCCCACCCACCCTTCCATTTCTTTGCATCCCTCAGAGAAGACATCAAAGCCCAGAGAGATATGTGCTTTGTCTTGTTTGGTTTGTGATTCTCAACATGTGGTTTTCCAGGCTGGAATACCGGCACCTTTTAACCTATTCTGTTCAGCTTACGCCTTAACTCCATTCGAACATTAGGGAAACTATAGTAACCAATAATCTGAACGCGGCACAATGGAAGCTATGTATCTTGTCACACTAGAGCTGTCCAAGGATCACCATTTTAGACAAGTTTCTTTACAGGGCTTTGGCTTTCTTTTCATGGGGGCCCAGGCCGATGGGCTCAAAAGGTGTCAAAAACCCATTGCCTGGCTCCCCCCTCCCCCCCCGCTTGTCATGGCTGGTGGAGGGAGAGGCATGGGGTGAAAATCTGTGTTGTTAATTTATATTTAACAGATTGGACGTCACCCCTGAGGGAAAAAAATAATGCTAGTGATTCTATGGGGCCAATGCTTTTGCTGCATTAGAAATGATGAAACGGACAACCCGCAGGAAAAGAAACACAAACAGAAAAAACAGTCGCCTAAAGTAAAGTTAGAAACTACAGTGGTACCTTGTATAAAGGAATTAGTTCACTCCCAATGAAATTCTGGTAATGATATTCGTACAAATTTCCCATTGGAATGCATTGAAAACTGAGTAATCCCTAATCACAACCATTTTTCTGTTGTACGGATTTGCCCCATAGGCGATTCTGTTAAGCAAATTTCTCCTATTTCCGGAATTTTTTTATGTTGTACAGATTTTATGTTTTACAAACCGTTTGTTATATGAGGGTCCACTGTACTGAATTTAGGCCTCCTTTCCCTTTCCTTGATTTTCATTTTTAATTAATGCAAATAATAGAAAAAATTCCCAAAGGTCTACCATCTGGAAGGGCGAGTTCTCCCCATTAAATGGCTTCCTTGACAAAACTCTCAATCATGCTGGTCGCTTGAGATCCTCAGATGCATAGGACAGCTCTCGGCAGCCCCTGCATTTGAGCTGACCACCCTGCTTGGCCTGAGTGCAGATATGAAGCTGGGTCTTTCCATGTTGACTTTCATATCCAGACATCCACGGGGCACTTGCAATGCTCAGCGTAGAAGCCATGCCCTCTGATGATAACATGGAGTTCTGCATAGTGAAGTCACATTTTGCTTCTTCCCTTCCATCGCTGAGCAGAGATAAAAGTCTGTTTATGGCACGGAAAAGAGTTGATTGACGACCATGCCAAGTTACCTTTCAAGGTATGCCCACATTTATTAAGAGTTCTGTTCCTTGGTGTGGTCATGAACTCAGACTAGCATTTCATCAGCTTCAAACAAACAAACAAGAACTTGTTCCCACCTGTTTCTTCTCCTTTTTCTCATTAAGTCAGCATAAAATCTGATAGTGGAGTCAGAAGTTTGGCAGTTGAACCTCAACTCCAGGGAGAAAAGCCAGCCTGTTTAGCCTTGGGCTTGTTGCACAGTCCCCACGTTCCATCACCACCATCCCTCCAGAAGAAGGGAATGATAAATTACCTCTGTTCCATCACCACCATCCCTCCAGAAAAAAGGGAATTTTCTGATAAATCAAATTTTAGACTTACCTTCCATCAAGTAAGTGTGTCCCCAACCCAACAACAACAGCACTTCCTGCTCCATGAAAAACAGTCGTTAAAATAGCGTGAGGGGAAGGTGGAGGGAAAAAATTAGGGACAAAAGAAGCCTTTGACTTTGTGTTCCAACCTCAATTCTTTAAATAGAAAATGGCACCTGAAAAATATTGTGCGTGTTTAAGCTTCTTCACACTTGTAATACTTATACCTTGACTTTTCATCGACTTCTCTGGGCAACATGCAAGCACTGACTCACACATTATCCCAGGTGGGTGTAGCCTGTGAACCACCCAAATATTTCTAGCTGCAAAGCCTAGGAGATTAGCTTGCTCACTGGAGGGCATTACTTCCTGGTTCCGTCTCAAGGAGCTCTTAAAGGGGCGGGAGGCAAAAAAACAACAGACAAGCCAGGAGAGCCCGGCACTCTTATCCGCATCAAATTTTTTTCACCTCCAAAGAGAAGGTACAAGAAAAGAGCACTGGGTCGTGCTAAAGTGGGCAGGGTCGCACTTAATTGTCTCCAAACTCTGGAGCTGGTGGGGAAACATTTTTAAGCTCCAGAGCTGGGAGCCATTTGCAGCGCAGCTTAGGGGTCATGTATAAACGCCCTCAGATGCAACCACCACCACAGCAACAGAACAGAAAAGCCGCTTCTCTTTGGAAGGCTGTCGTGTGATGGTTTGCTTAAGCAGTTTAACCATTCCATGACATAAATTCAGCTTGGTGCAATGGGCTTATGACCAGAATTGGCATATTTGTTTCGTAATATTATGCTCAAAGGCAAGAGAACCCCTTCCCAGGATGGCAAGATTGAAGTGTGTAACCCAGATTCATTTAATCTCTTTAATGCATTGCTGACATTAACGAGCCAACAATCTCTGTACTTCCTTTGATGCCTTCTTCTTCTTCTTCTTCTTCTTCTTCTTCTTCTTCTTCTTCTTCTTCTTCTTCTTCTTCTTCTTCTTCTTCTTCTTCTTCTCCTCCTCCTCCTCCTCCTCCTCCTCCTCCTCCTCCTCCTCCTCCTCCTCCTCCTCCTCCTCCTCCTCCTCAAAAGATAACAAACTTTGGAAAACTGAAGGTCTATTCAAAGCTCTATTCAAAGTGACCCCACATCCCTTGGCAACTGGCAGCCGTCTGCTTTTGGCAGCTTGGCATATTTAGCCATTTATTGGGTGCATGTGAAGATCAAATGGGTTAAGGTTCTTCTCCTTAAACAGCAGGGAAAAGAACATCAAAAAGGTGTACATTTCATTTCCCCAGTTTTGATTAAGTCAAGCATGAAATGAAATGTAATACTCTCAAGTGGCAAAGGGTTTAGACCATTGATGTCATTACTTCTGCTTCACAAAGCCCAATCAGCCGACAGCGAGTTGAACAAGCTATAGGGTAGCCAGATGGAGGGTTTTTAACCATGGTTGAAAAGACGGCTTAGTGCTTGCCTCTTGGAGCTGAGTCAATGCCAACTGTGTGAAATGCTGGCCATAACACCTCTTCGTTCCCTCCTCCCAGCCCCCAAAGTGGTGGCTAGCATCGCAGAGTCCTGATCAAAATGCATGCATGCACACATATAAAAAGGACCTGTGGTTAGCCAAACAACCAGCTAAGTAGGGTCTATATTGGCCTAGATTATTTCTCCCTACCCCTCCTGAAGCCACTCCATGTTTACTGCCTCTTTCAATGACCGTGGGTACGGCCATGCCTTTGGGTAACACCCACAGATGTGTTTCCTTGAAAGAACATTCTGTTAATCTCTGCAGTGTTTCGACAGAAGCATTTCTGAGGGACCCTTTTAGAAACGTTCCAAAACCCAGAGGATTAAATCCTGTTTTTCTATCTATTTTTTCCTTTCCCTCTTTTTATTTTTATTTTTGAGATAGGCAGTGAGTAGGGGATGTGGGAAACAGAATGAAACCAATCTGATTCCGAATGATGGTTTGATTCCTTCTTAAAACCAGGCGACTTGCTGTTTGGGAGGTGGGTAGGAAGCAAGTCAGCCTCGAAAAATTTCCTTACACCACTAACAGGCTTTAAATTGAAGCTGGACTTGTTGCATTAGAAAGTTGTGGTCCTCTTTCCTTTTATTAATAGATCCGTCTCCCTCTCCCTCTCTCCTCCTTTCTCTTACTTTCTGCCATTTAATGCTCTGACCACAATATAGCTTGAAGAGAATCTAAGTCGCTACGGTAAAAGACTTAATAGAATCTTTAATACTTCTAAACAATCCATCTGCATTGAACTGCATTAAGTCGATATTATGGAAGGACAAAGCACTAAATAGCTCAACATCGGCCTCATTCGGCATGCAGGCAGGCCTGGTCCATTTTACGGGCATGTCCATTGTTAGTTCACTCCCCAGGTTAGCTTTAAATTGCAAATGATGCCACAAAAGGGGGGTAGGGAGGAGGGGAGAGGGATGGAAGGTGTGGGTGGTTTTTTGGGGGGAGTGAAGGGCTTCACAGAAAGAAAATCATTTCCAGCTCTTCAAGTAATGAAAGGCACTGTTGAAATGGTCCTGACCATGGCAAATGACATACATCAAGGAATGAGAGTGGAATGGGGTATGGATGGGTGTTGGGGTTTTTATTGGGGGAGATGAGGGAGTGTTCTTTGTCCCAGCTAAGGAACTTTTTATTTATTTATTTATTTATTTATTTATTTATTTATTTATTTATTTATTTAATACCGCTCATCTTCCAGGGGAACCCCGGGCGGTTAACAACACCAAAACAAATAACAGTCGGACATTCAAACAATATATAATGGTACCTTGTATAAAAGAATTAATGTGTTCCAAATGAAATTCTGTTAAGCAAATTTTCCTTTATACAAATTTCCCATAGGAATGCATTGAAAATGGAGTAATCCCTAAGAGTGACCATTTTTATGTTGTACAGATTCGCCCCATAGGTGACTCTGTTAAGCAAATTTCCCCTATCTCCGGAACTTTTTATGTTGTACAGAGTTTGTGTTATACAAACCTTTTGTTATACAAGGGTCCACTGTAGTAGAAGAAATACATCTGGGTAACAATTAATATATAATTTATATAAGGTATAAAACAATATAACCTGTAGAGCTGAAGTTAGTTTTTTCCTCTCCACTTAATGGACTTAAGCACATGGGACATGTTTCACAATGATTCGTCAGGGACTTAAAAGTCCCCCTCAAATTTTAATCCTTCAGGAAACCCATGAACGTGGATGCTGGCAATGTAGAAGGCTAGGACTGCACACTGTTCCTATCTAATGGAAACGTGGACATTAGGCAGGGGCGTGTAGATGAGAGAAACCCAACCCAATGATATTTGGGTGCTCTGGTACCATGTGAAGCACTGACTCATGGCTCACCCAGCTTGCTGGCTCTGAAGCATGGCAAAACTGACCATTCTCCTTTCTCCCATATTTGAATTTTGTAAACTTATGCTAACAACTGATTTCAAAGGAAGGAAGGAAGGAAGGAACGGAGGAAGGAAGGAAGGAAGGAGTGAACAAACGAAAGAACAAATGAATGAACAAAGGTAGGAAGGAAGGAAGGAAGGAAGAACAAATGAACGAGCAAACGAACAAATGAAAAAATGAACAAACAAACGAATGAAGGAACGAATGAAGGAATGAAGGTAGGAAGGAAGGAAGGAAGGAAAGGAAGGAAAGGAAAGGAAAGGAAACAAACTTTTTATTGATTCTGTGGAACTGAAGATCAGGAAAAAAATTCTTAACTGTTCGAGCAGTACAACAATGGAACCAATTATCTTGGGAGGTAGTGAATGCTTCAATGGTAGAGGAATTCAAGCGGAAAAAAAGAGCAACCATCTGTCAGACCTGCTTTAATTTGGATTTGTTACCCTGAGCAGGGAGTTGGACTCAATGACCTTTTAAGCCCCTTTCGAACTCAATTATTCTCCGATGAATGGAACACAATTCTTACTCTTCCTTGGCGAGACCTCGGAGGTCTCTTTGTAAGGTCCACTCCAGATGTAAGCATCAAGCTATTTCCAACTGTTCTCTGTATGATCCATAAGCACCTCTTCGAATGGGAATGTCCTAGATTGATGGGCTTCCAAAATGCAGGAGGTGTCCTTGGGCAGACGGACTGCATCCACCAAATAACAGATACCTACAGGCAGAAGGTTTAAGCTTTGACTTCAGAAACAGTGAGGTTTCCACCAATTTATTAAGGGATAAGCAGGAAGGTGTCAAGAAGGCTTATTAAATTTAATTGATCAGTAATCCCCTTTAGGACAGCCCTCTTTCAGGCAAAGCAAAGTATTAAGATGTGGACATGCTGTTCGGTAATTGTTAGAGATTAATTAGGAAAAGTAAGGGCATGATCTAAATGGAGAATTGGAGTGGAGTGTGATTAGCTTGTTGGTTTCAATGGGCTTAAAGAGATTTAACCAGAGATGGACTGTGAGCTGTTGCGTTTTCAACGCCTGAAGGCAGAAAACAAAAATATTGCAGTGTCCCATTCTCTGGGTCTTGAATTTGTAATAAAAAGGTTGGCTGGAGCAGAGTTGAGGCTAACGCCATCTTCTAATTAGAGGGATCAGGCATGCAAATGCACCTTCGGTTTTGCTCTGTTTACCCCTGAAAGAAACTCCTTTAATCTAGCTTTCTTAATTCACACCTTTGGCCTAAACCTTTTCGGATTTGCTATGTGATACCTATAGATCATTATCTGCTCTCATCCTGATCCCAGAAACAGATAAGGGGCCCCCTTCCTTCATTCCCTTAAGAAGATTACAGAGGGCTTGTTTGCTGGTGTTCAAAGTAACTTATTTCCCTAAGCCCTCTGTTTTTCCAACTGGTTTACACTTTAATGCGCTTGATTGAATCTCAAACAAGGGACCACCTTGACCAACTAACACCCCCCCCCCCAGTTTAAAAGAGGGGTAGGGGCGGGAGAGAAGGGCCAGAGGAGGCCAGCAGATGAGAAGTATATGTAAATTGGTTTGAAAGCTCATTATGTGATGCTTGGCATGTGTATGGTGTATGGTGAGGGGGTGCTGACATTAGCAGTTGTTTGTTATGCATTATAATAGGCCTAATAAGGCTTTCAAGGTAAGTGTGATATTTAAGGTTTTACTCATTCCACAACCCCAGTGAGCTTCCATAGCTAACCCCAGCCTCCGGAGTCCTACTTGGTCAAAATAAAATCATACAAAGTATGTGGACAAAGTAGAGGAGGAGGGGGGTGGTATATGACCCATGTTTCTTTGTTTGAAGAACGGGGGTGTGACTTAAGTAACAGCCTTTTACAACTGCCCTGCTTGCCTCCAACAAGAATCCTGTCCTGCTGGCTACAACAACATCTAGCCATGGATTTTAAGAACATCTTCTAAATAAGGACTTTAAACATAATCTCCTGGTGAAGAACATCTTTCACCATGTCTGAACTTCTGAGACCTGCTTTGAAGAAGGGTGATTGACTGCACTCAAAAGCTTGCAATGATCCTTTTTTATTTTTAATAGTGGCCTATGAAGGTATCGCCTGTAACCTATTTTTGTAAAAGTAGATAAGGAAAACCTGTTTTCCCCATCACACAACACTAGAACTAGGGGGCACCCCATGAATCTTTTGGGTGCTAGATCTCAAACAAATAAGAGAAAGTACTTTTTCACCCAGAGCATCACCGGTCTATGGAACTCCCTGCCAGAAGAAGTGGTGACAGCTGTCAGCCTTGATCAGTTCCACAACATGACATAAAAACAAAAACAACCCCAACAACAATCAGTAGAACCAAAATTTAAAAAAGCTAAAAATACAAAACATTGCTAAGGCAAGACCTTATCTTATCTTATCTTATCTTATCTTATCTTATCTTATCTTATCTTATCTTATCTTATCTTAAAGCACCCAAACTTCTATTACAGTTGAAAGCTAACTAGCTGGCAAGGCGATCTTGCTGAATGTTTGGCTTAAGGCCGTTTTCCATGCATCGATTTCCCCACTGGAAGTCTTGTTCTCTCACAGGAAGGAGGCTGAGTCATCAGGCTTTGGGCCCGTTTAGGACTTGTGTTAACGCATTGGCCTCCCACGCTGCAGCATGATCCTGCAATCATGCAGTCAATGAAGGGTGCGTCCATAGCTCTGCACCAGCCTAGTTTATGCCCAGCTCCAACTGTCCTTAGATAACCCAGACAGATTTGCTGCTTTCTGCCAGCAGTGACTTGAAGACAGCCTCAAAACTCAAGGGTTGTCCACATGGTTTCCCTGAAGAATGCACAACTTGCACAAAATGACAACCCTTGCTGCCTTTCTTTCTTTTCCTGCTTTTTGTGAGGCTGTGTATGTTTTTCACACGAGCACGAGTGTACATGCCCATGTGCTGATGCTGATGAAATGCATGCCCGTGCGCTCTTGTTTTGTTCCTTTTGTAGAAAGGCACACAAACAGCTCCTCCCCGCCCTTCAGAGTGGAGATGAGCACCTTACGAAAAAAATGAAATACTCTCATTTTGTAAGCTTTTGAAATGCTTACAAAATGAAACAAAATGGGAAAGTGTTTTGTTACAAAACAAAACGAAACACTTCTTTTTCCCCTTTGAAAATGAAACATTTCATTACTCTGTAAAATTGTTGTTGTTCAGTCATTCAGTCATGTCCGACTCTTCGTGACCCCATGGACATGGCAGGCCCTTCTGTCTTCCACTGCTTCCCGGAGTTTGGACAAATCCATGTTGTTTGCATTGATGACACCATCCAACCCCCTCATTCTCTGCCATTCCCTTTTCCTTTTGCCTTCCATCTTTCCTTGTAAAAAGCTACCCACCAAATTTGGTGCCTCTAGGGCCCAGGGGAGCCATTTTATAGAGTAACAAATCGTTTTGTGATTGTTTCATTTCATTACGATTTTTTAAACAAAAATCATTTAAAAACGAAATGAAACCAAACTCTATTTTTCTGTTTCGTGCCCATCCCTACTTGATAGTTAAGGAGCCAGGTTGTTTGCCTGATTTTTATATATCCTTTCACCTTGCGGACCAGGACAAACAAGTGAGAATAAAGTTTTAGCAACAGCAACCAAAATTTGGCCAAATAGGATCCTCAAATAGTGACCTTTTGTGGATTTACTGGTCTAATTTCTGCACAGATATAGTGTATCTATCTGATCTCTATGTATTTAATGTATTTTAATATGTTGGTTTTTATATCTTTTTAAATCTTACATCCATTTTGCCAAGGCCATGGCTAATGTGAACAAAGTACTCTTTGCTCATGAGAATGAGTGGCGCCCATTGGTAGCTGTCAGGGGCAATTGTGCCTTAGGGTGACATGCCAGCTCAGCCTTTTCCCATCTCCACAAGAGGATTTGTGGATTGCCAGATCTTGGTGAAGGCCCTACTCTTGGAAAGACGGGGTCATTGGCAGAAAAGCTATGCCGTCAGGATAATGACATATTTTGTTGTTGTTGTTCAGTCGTTCAGTCATGCCTGACTCTTCGTGACCCCATGGACCAGAGCTCACCAGGCCTTCCTATCTTCCACTGCCTCCCGGAGTTTGGTCAAATCCATATTGATTGCATCGATGACACCATCCAACCATCTCATTCTCTGCCGTCCTCTTTTCCTTTTGCCTTCAATCTTTCCCAACCTCAGGGACTTTTCCAAGGACTCCTCTCTCCTCATGAGATGGCCAAAGTACTGGAGCCTCAGCTTCAAAATCTGTCCTTCCAGTGAACATTCGGGTTTGATTTCTTTCAGGATGGATAGATTTGATCTCCTTGCAGTCAAGGGGACTCTCAATATGCTCCTCCAGGACCCCAGCTCAAAAGCATCGATTCTGTGGCGATCAGCCTTCTTTATTGTCCTGCTCTCACTTCCATACATCACTAATGGAAAAACCATAGCTTTGACTATCCTCCATATGCCCTCCACCAATATCCGCTTGGATCCGCATCTCCACACCTACAGAATGCACAAGACAGGCAAGCCAGTACAGCCTGGCCCTCGAAACAGCCAAGGCCATCCTGGTTAAAAAAGAAAGACTCATAAACAGGGGTGGGTGGGATTCATGAGCCACCCCATGAGTGCCTTGATGGACCAAACTGTGTTCTCAGCAGGGCATCAACTGGAGGGATCCCCATTATTACCTTTGCTAGAAACTGACCAGATCAGGAAGGTGAGCCCAACAGGTCTCTTTGGGCGTTTATACACGACCCCTAAACTCCAGGGCAAATGGCTCCCAGCTCTGGAGCTTAAAAATGTTTCCCCACCAGCTCCAGAGTTTACAGGAAATTAGGTGCGACCACACCCACTTTAGCGCATCCCAGCGCACCTTTCAAGTACCTGTCCTCTGGAGGTGAAAATTATTTGATGCGGTGCAACGATAGTGAGTGCAGGGCTCTCCTCGCTTCTGTTTGTTGTTTTTTTGGCTCCCACCCCTTTAAGAGCTACTTTACAAAAACTGGAATATTGCCGGCAAGAGCGAGAGGCAGAACGGAGGTGAGTGGCATGGTTTTCTTTCTCTTTTTCTCCCTCCCCTCACGCAGCCAGCAGCCAGGAAGTGCAGAGGGGTGGGGACACAGGAAGAGCGACGAACCCCTAAGATCTCTGGTCCGAATTTAAGTGGCCAGTGGATCTTAGGGGTCGTGTGAAAAGGCCCTTTGTTCCCAAGCTTTATATTCCTGGTCTTTTCCACATCTCAGCAGCTGCTGATGGAGCTCCGGACACTTTGCATTCTGGTGTTTTAACCAGGGCTGCAGCCCATTGAGTTAATCTCCATGGCAAAGATGAATGTTATTCCCTATAGGCCAGCACAGGAGCCCCTTACAAAGCATCAGGCCTGCGAATTGCCAACGTTTTGCCAGCGACCAAGAGAGAAAGAGAGGCAGAGAGAGGAAAAAGAAGATTCAATAAAGCAATCTCTCCCTCTTTTCTCTTTATATGATTGGAAACGAAATTGAAAATGAATTTCAGTTATTGCTTGTATTTTAAATATGAGATAAAGGTCAGCTCCCCTCGAGCTATCTCCCTAGATGGAGATTAACGTCCTCATGTTCTATTATAAAATCACAGAGTGAGTTTGCAGATCTGTCGAGTCATCTACAAATATATAATTAGAATGTTAGATTTCGGAATCAATAAATGAGAACACTCTCTTTTTTGGTGCATAGCCTCAGCATCAGCGAGACAGTGTGCTTGAAGCAAACTGGTCTGGGGAAGAGGGGGAGGATAAAGGTTGTGCGGTGTTTCTTATCTGAATTCCTTGTTTTGAACCATCTCGGCCTTTAATATGGGGTGGGCGATTTGTGATTTGAAAACGTTCAAAAAAAAACCCAACAACAACCAAGCAACAAACGCTTTGTTTTTGTGGCTTTATATATATATGCCTCTTGCCTAATACCTCCTATATATTTTTTTACTGATGTTCTTGTTTTTAACTTTTTGTGTGAACCGCCCAGAGTTCCCTTCGGGAAATGGGAGAGGTATAGAAATGCAAATATATATATATATGCATTTCTCTATGTATGGCCATATATATATATAATTGGCCATTTCCATAAAGGGGATGGGATTGGCAAAGAATTGGACGTAGGAAAGGAAAGAGCAGCATGTATTCTGCCCTCCTGTTCGGCATTGGTAAGTCAGAGGCTGGGAGCGTATTGTAACACAACATTCCTAGACATATTTATACAGGGCATCTGCTCATGCATTTGTCATCAGTTGTCACAGTACATGATTTCCGAGGTCAGGAAATTGACTCCAGAGCTTGACCCCGAAGATTCAGCGTGCCTGTTTGCTTATTCTGGTTCAAGATGCAATGTCAAAAAACTGTCCTATTAGAGACACCTCTTCACATTTACTTTTCTCGCGTTGATCATAATGATTCTGGAAGGGCCCCTGTTTGATGTTGGAAAGAGGAAAGGGAAGGAAGCGGCCTGAAATGGATGGCGTTGACAGCCAGGAGATGAGATTGGCACGGGCGCGCATGTTATCGGTGGGTGGGTGGGAGAGAAGGAGAGGGAAGGAGCCAGCCGGAGTGCCAGAGTGAATGAGAAAAGAGATTTTTTGTGAATGGATAATCAGCCCTTCTATGAAGAAAGCGACATGGAGCAAGAAATTATATTCAGCTTCAAAGGAAGTGCACGCATGAGAGCCAGCCTGTGCTCTTTGGGTGACGTGCCACCACCACTATCCATGGCAGAATTTGGGCACTCCAAGATCTCAATGAAGAACCCACTCTAGGCAAAGACCAGGTCTTAGACTGAAGAGCACAGGCAGGTCAGAAGGGCAACAGTGGCACTCCGTGCCATGTTTTGCTTTGAATCCACCTCCCCTGTTTTCTCAGCCCTGTTGACTTTGGAAGGGCATCACCACATCAGGAAGGAATGGAGTGAAGGTTTTAAGAGAGCCCTAGGCAGGATTCTCTTTGAACCCTTCTGACAGGGTTGATGCAAGCTGTGTTCATCTACACTGGCTGTCCTTTCTCTCTCCTCTGAACTTCTAAGATTTTATTATCATTATGAACTGCTGGATAGCTCCGACTTTAGTTATCTGGTTGGGAGTTCAGTTCTCCACTGTGCTTTCTTAACAGGGAAAGACTTGATGATCTAGAGCAGTGGTTCTCGACCTGTGGGTCCCCAGATGTTTGTTGTTGTTGTTGTTGTTGTTGTTGTTGTTGTTGTTGTTGTTGTTGTTGTTGTTGTTGTTGTTGTTGCTGCTGCTGCTGCTGCTGCTGATGTTATTCTGATCTGCTGGATAGCTCAATGTTTTAGGTATCTAGTTGGGAGTTTGATTCCCCACTGTGCCTTCTTAACAGGGGCAAAACATGATGATCTATAAGGTCCCTCCCAGCTCTGAAGTTCTAAGATCATTATTAGGTTATAAAATCAGAACAACTGAACTGCACCAGGGCCCATTTCACGGGGTCTTTGGATTTTGGCCTCCATGTTTGAACAAGACACGATAAGAAGAAGTGAGTAGTGTGTGAGTGAGTGAGAGAGGGAGGGAGGGAGGAGAGAGGAGAGAGAGAGAGAGAGAGAGAGAGAGAGAGAGAGAGAGAGAGAGAGAGAGAGAGAGGAGAGAGAGAGAGAGAGAGAGAATTTACCCATCAGCACAAAAGATTCCCTGACATTTATAATGTCTTCTTTCCTGCAAAGAAGTCGACTCAGTGATTTTCGCCTTGTCTTTGTTCCCATAATCCTGAAATCTAGAAGGTGACTGTCATTCAGACACAGCGCTTGGTTGCCAGTGTGCATATCAGAATTACACCACTCTGGATTTCCACTGCAGCCTTAATTTTCCAGCCACCGCCGCCACTGGCAAAAGTGTCGCCCATTGTAGGAACAAGAGATTGTCCTTGCTCAGGCTGTCAGTGGCCTCTTCAGTCCCCCGAGGGAGAAAGCGAGAGCTAAGCTGGTAGGATTAGGTGGGCTCTAGACCAGGCAACTGGAAGTGCCGGGGTTTTTGCCTTGGCCCATCGCTCTCCCGGCACAGAATCCTGAATCCCACACATCTTCTGCCAGGCCTGGGGAAGCAGAATCCCCAGGGAGGCCAGAAGCTGCATGTTAGTCATGGTGGCATGCTGTGCTCGGAGCAGCTGGTGAGCTTCTTTGCTGCTAGGAAGCAAAATGAAGGATGCTCTGCTCCAACCAAGACACACACACCCGGGTCCAAATTGATTGACACCACTTGGCTTTCCCTTGAATAGGAAAAGAACACTTGTTTCGGAGGAGGGTAACAACACACTGATCCAAGCAGGCAGTCTACCAGTTTCCAAAGGCTCGTGCCTAATCGTACAGGAAACACAACCTGTCCTCCAGCAGAGAAGGTTTATTTGAAAAGGATGAGGAGGATATTGGTTTTTTTGACCGAGTGCTGCCTCCTCTCGCCAACAGGGCTGTTTTCCATGCCGTGCAGAATTTGGAAACAGAAATATTTCCTCTTTTTTTTTTTTTTTTTTTTAAATCTCTCCCAAGGATAAAGGAACCACTAAAGCAATGCATTCACAGTATGTTCTGGAGAGCTTTAACTGAGACAGAACCTACAAAGCCATGCAGAAATCCAAAGAGTTACGAACAACGTGACTAAAAGGGTCTTTTCTACAAAATGGCTTACACGGAGATGTCCTAACAGCTCCCGTCATGGCATCTACTGCCTTAGATGACATTATTTCTCCGTCTAGTCCAGTGTTGTCTGTGGAAAATGGAAGGCTAATGGGTGTAGAAAGCGAACCAG
The DNA here is from genome assembly GCA_029282475.1 of Phrynocephalus forsythii. Classification (NCBI taxonomy): domain Eukaryota; kingdom Metazoa; phylum Chordata; class Lepidosauria; order Squamata; family Agamidae; genus Phrynocephalus; species Phrynocephalus forsythii. Next base: position 5,555,298 of record JAPFRF010000013.1, read on the forward strand.
GCCACTGGGGGACAGATAGATAAACATGTGCTATCCTTCATCTCGTATTTTCTAGATCTATGGTTAGATTCCTGTTCTTAGACTCCCCTCCCACATCTTCTCACTTCCTGTTTTTTTTATCTCCTAGCTAGACATTAGGCAGCACCACAGGGACTTCATCTGTAAAAGCTAATGGAGCAAAAAAGACAATTATTGACCTAATGTGGACTCCATTCTGGTTCCATTGCTAGAAATAACTAGCAAGAGTGCATCACACATTGGTAAATCCCAAAAATAGGCTACTATAGTGCTGTCTACATAGGGCTGCCCTTGGAAACAATCCACCACTAAACATCTCAAAATAATAAGCAGCTCATATATTGGACCCTCGTATAACTAACAGTTTGTATAACATAAAATTTGTAAAACATAAAAAATTCTGGAGATAGGGGAAATTTGCTTAACATAATTGCCTATGGGGCGAATCTGTACAACATAAAAATGGGATCACTCTGTTTTCAATGCATTCCTATGGGAAATTTGTATAAAGGAAAATTTGTTTATAATTTCATTTGGAACAAATTAATTCCTTCATACAAGGTATCACTGTACTTGCAACAGCCAAACTCATCTGCTTCAAACATCTCCCTTGTTACCTTTGAGGCCTGGAGAAGCTATTAGTATCCCCGTAGAAACTGAAAAGTTAGCCCATTCTTTTTTTTGAAAAATCAAATAAGCCGGAATGAAGTCATCATTTTTTTTAAAAAAAAATTGCCATTCAACAGGTATTAGTTTAAGTGGTTTTCCACTATTTTCAAGAGATTCTGGTAGAAAATATGCAAGCTTTAGTTAATCCTCAACATGCAGCCTATGGACTTTGTAGGATTATCCCTTATTAGAGTATTATTAAAAGTGATACAAAATTGCGGTTTGAGATTTTAAAAGCCGGCAATTTCTGAATGCATGCCTATCTTCCTCTACCTATTTTGCTGCCTGGGAATATATAAACTCTACCCCTCTCCCAGCACACACAAACACACCCCCTAGGATATGACGGAAGAATTTATAACACTTGTTCGCTTGTTGAGGCTCCATAGGCATGGCCAACTGACACCCATGCTTTGTGCTCTTAGCTGTCACAAATTCTTTCACAGCATGACAGCTTGATTCCTGCAGGAACACGAAATTCAGTGGGCCTAATCTTCAGAACTGGTGCATGCCATCTTCTAGGCCCCCGAATCCCTAGATGGGTGGATTCTTCCTTGTTGTGCACAGACATCAGGAAAGAAAAATAGACAACTGGGTTGTTGCTCCACTTTTCTCCTCTACATGCCACCAGGGATTGCTGGTCTCAGCGATGTGGTTGACCAGGCACTGCCTTGGTTTCCACACAACTTTGGGACAACTCCAATACTGACGTCGCCTATGGCTAAGCATCTAACCAGTTTCGCTGGGAGGACAGTCTGGATGGATTCGACAGAGCTTCAGAACAACTCCTTTAAAAAAGCTTTCAGTTTGAGTGGTCGTCCCACTTTTCGAAGACGGACGCCATGGGTCTTGGGTGGAGACTCCGCAGAATTAAGGTCAAGAATACGCTTCAAGATTGTCTAAGCCAGGCAATTTGGGAAGGGTTGCTGTCTCTTTGGCGACTTGCTGGTTTTTCCCCTTCCTTTTTTGCAGCCAGGTCTTGGAATTGGGGTTACTCTTGCTTAAAAGTAGAAAGATTAGGTGATAAGAAGGGCTTTGCAAGAGTGGCAGCGATGTCACTGATCTGGCCCCATTGAGGGTCGTCCACACGGAAGTCCTATGTGCATGTTCAATGACTGTATGATGGTGTTGGGAGGGGAATCTTACTTATTTCAGATGACAACATAATATTGCATGGTATAGTGTGGCATGCCATGCCATAACATAACATGACATAACATAACATGACATAACATATAATGGAAAGTAACATAACTCTTCATCAGTCTAGGACAGTGTTGGTGAAACTTCAGCACTCCAGATGTTTTGGACTACAACTCCCAGAATTCCAAGCCTAGATCGCCAGTGACAAAGGAGTGTGGGAATTGTTGTCCAAAACATCTGGAGGGCCGAAGGTCCACCACCACTGGTCTAGGAGACACTTTCCAACTAAGGATTTCTCTATCCCCCTAGCGGTGGCTAGGGCAGTCATTTGCATCAGTCTGCAGAGGACAGAAGTCTAATAAATGCATAACAACTACTGCCAGCTTTTCAACCAGGCACTGTGGCTATACTTGATACAGCTGCAAGACATGCCAGAAATAAGATTGGGGCGGCGGGGGGGCAGGGATGATGCAGTGTTAGTCTCCATGTGAGGATAAAGTTCACCTTATCATTTCTAATGTGCAGCTGCTATTAAATGTAAAAGAGCAGGCTAGACCCTTTCCCCACCCGATAAGTTGGCAACTCTGATTGCGACGATGACAAATGTTCCCCACTATCGTGGCCTCTTCTCTTCTTCCTTGTTCGTCGTATCTGACAGATGCATCCTTTTCCTGCTTGGGGGTGCTGAAGTAATATTGATGGTGCTTAACAGACTTGAATGGGAGTGTATCGAAAAGAAACTTTTTATTACAAGTCAGATGCATCTTGATTTCAGCATCTCCTTCGGCAGCTTGCCCCAGATGCGACGCTACCCCTCCACTTTCCAGCGCCTGCAATTGCCTTTTAAAGCAATCCATTCCCTCTTGCGTCCAGGGCCGGCCGTGTTTGACTGATGAAGATGAGGCGAGCGCAGGGTGTTTGGCTTTGTAATTTCATCCTTGAATTTTGTGATTACCAACAGGACAACTTTTTTAATTTGCTCCTTTGTCTCGATTCCCCGGGCTGACAATCTGCTCTGTGAGCTAGGCTTTTTAATCAATCACCTAGATAATCAAATGTCACTGGCTATCTGCTCCGTGTAATTACTTTTGCAATTAAAAATCAACCTCAAGTTGCCTCGTCTAATTAGAGGGACGGCCAGATTTTCATCGAGATTGATTTTTTAATAAATATTGACTTAAAACGCCATAATCTCATCATATTCTTTTCATTGTCTTTGTACCAAAAATCAAACAAATGGAAGAATTAACAAGCAGGAGGGCTTCAAAGGTTGGCTGCGAGTTCAGACATACAAAATCATGTGGTACAGAAGCCTAGCTTATCTCTCCCCGCTCCTCTCTCATAATAACACTCAAGAGAGCCCACCTTTTATTCGAAGGGGGAAAAAGGAAGAACAAAGTCTTTCCAAGATTCCATTGTTCATTTTCTATGGGAGCCTAAATTACACTCCCAACTTCTAATGGTACACACGCCAGATTGGATGGGAAACTATAGAATGAAGAAGAGGAGGAGGGGGCAGGGAAGGAGGGAGGGAGGGAGAGAGGGAGGGAGGAGTAAACTGAAGAGGAATTTTAACAAAATGGTGTAGAAGAAAAATTAAACAAATATTTTTCCAAGAGTTAAAAGAATAAATAAAAATGAAATTGCATCAGTGTTTAAAACCACAAAGGGGTAAGTTTCATGCAAGCACAGAAGAGCCAATGTGTAGCAGTAAAGACACCTAGAGTCTGCAGGATCCGTTTCAGGGAAAGAGATAGAAACACAAACAATTTGAGAATCTGAATGGGGAAAAAACTGCAATAATTCAATAAAATAAAATAAAATAAAATATCTGGGGGGGAGGAGGTTGTCATTGCTTCTCTCTCTCCTTTCTTTCCTCTTCTCTTTCTCTCCTGCTCTTCTGTCGGGTTAGCTAGGATGGCCTGCACAATAATCAAAAGCAATGTAAAGAACAGCAACATTAAAAAGTCTTGAAAATCAAATCACAACCTAACAGTAGAGGACAGGCACTTGTACGTAGCTGAAACAAGTGGAGGCATTCAGTTCCGGAAGAAGTGGGGGGCATTGATGAGGGTGTTGTTGGCATTGTTGTGTGGAATGCCTTCCCTGTCATTTTACTTCCGTGTGGAGTCCAAAACAAAATATGAATCTGCTGAATTAAGATGTCCGACGCAGAAGGGTTAAAATGCCAGCAATCAAAGCAACTGTCCAGAAAACTTGGACTGCATTAAACAATCTTAACTACCCATTCCTGAAGCTAGCAGTTTCCCTTGGGAATGCAGCCGTAGGTGATACCTTCTCTTCAATTTCAACATTCCTTTGGGAAGGCATTTCAGATTCTGGTGGAAACAATTGTGAATAGGCCTTTTTGTGGGTTTGCAATGGTACTTAATGAGAGCCCTGCGAAGTGGAATGAAGGTCTCGGGCAATCATGCATGAGATGGAGCAGAAAATACTTTGAGGTTGAGTAGAAGTTTACTTCATTGGATAGGTGTTGTTCGGTACAAAATGTTTTATCTTCCAAAAGCATGGAAACAGTTACATGTTGAGATATGCTTTGAGACTCAGAAGAACCCCTTCTGTTTCTGAGCTGCATCTACATTTGAACTAGATGTACAAATGGTGGGACTAAGGTCATAATAATAATAAATTTAAAGATGTATCAAGAAGCTCTAAAATGTGTCAAAACACCCAGCAGTCAGTACTAGATGCAAAAAACAAAACAAAACAAAACAAACAAACAAACAAACAAAAAAAAACAGGCATTGGAGACATTCGCCCCAAAATCTCACATGCAAAAAATATGCACAAAATTTACAATACAAGGGACACTCATATAACAAACAGTTTGTATAACATAAAATCTGTACAGCATAAAAAATTCCGTAGATAGGGGAAATTTGCTTAACAGAATCGCCTATGGGGCGAATCTGTACAACATAAAAATGGTCGCAATTAGGGATTACTCCGTTTTCAATACATTCCTATGGGAAATTTGTATGAAGGAAAATTTGCGTAACAGAATTTCATTTGAAACAAATTAATTCCTTTATACAAGGTACCACTGTACATGTGTCCTTTGTGCATCTTGCATATGTATGTGTACAAACGTCGGACAGAATGAAATTTTAGGCAAACAATCCAGGCCAGCACCAATTTAGACAGGCAAAAGCCCCACTCTAATCCGGTTTCAGAAGCTTTGGGAAAGTCATTTTTTAAAAATTTCCCAGAATGTTCTGCAAGGCTGCTCCATTGGGGACATGGCAGGAAACAAAAATGGCTGCTTCCCCATCCAATTAAGGCTGGACCTGGTTAGGTGGGGGAAGGGTGAATAATTAACTGAATGGCCTTCAGCCCAGATGGTAGTGGTATATAAATCAATAAATAAATAAATAAATAAATAAATAAATAAATAATATTAGATAACTCCATTTGCAGGAATCTTTGTAGCTACAGAAATATATCCAATGTAATAATACGGACCTATGACTTTCTGAGGGGCTTACTTTTGAGTAGGCCTACTCAGAATGGACTTGTTTCTTTATTAAACGGCAAGGCCATTATTTCAGAGAAACCTTGACCAGGGACGTGTGGGGTTAACATGCCAATGAATTAATCAGTGGACCAGTTGCAGGGAAATACAGTGGTGCCCCGACTTAAAAGCAGGAAACTGTTGGTTTTTTAACTGCTCGACTTACAATTTTTTTCATTTTTTCATTATTTAACTTGTTTTTTCATTTTTTTTTTTAGATAGGCACCCTGACTTAAGAGTAGTTCGACTTAAGAGCATGCATTCGGAATGGATTAAATTCGTAAGTCGAGGTACCGCTGTACATCAAAAATAAGTCAGCCAAAAATGTTTACAAGAGAGTAAACCCCAATAATCTGAATGGAACTTGCTCCTGGGTACACCTGGCTAGAATTGCACTGCAGGGCATTGTTTTAACATTCTCTCTGTGTGGTTTTGCAGTACATTATCATCACCAGAGCCATTGCTTGGGAGACGGAGAATTAATTCCTTCGAAACCCTTTATATGGATTTTGAAATGTCAACAGCTTGACTAGAGCTTTATGAATCTTTTCTTCTCTCTCTCTCTCTCTCTCTCTCTCTCTCTCCTTCTCCCCCCTCTCTTTTTTATCTTCTTATTTTGACAAGAAACTGTGTAAAACAACTTGTGATGGTGGGGGAAAAGGAAGGGGCTTGCCTTGCCTAAATAAAGACAGAATCCACGTCACAGGTTTGCCAATCAGCTGTCTCTTTTATTCTGATTACGGGTAAGACATTCCAGTAATGGACATTTTCCTTTGCACAAAATAATAAGAGCAGTACTTATCGCTGGTTGCCTACAGCTAGGAGAGGAAATTAGAAAAGTCCAATGAAGCTGAGTGGTAATTAATCATCATACATTGGGGCCCTGTCAAACCGGAAGGGTCTTTCCAACTGATCGTGTTGGCTGCAACAATTTAGACAGGTTGAACATTAGGATTCTTTATCTCCTGGTGGAAGATCGACAACACAAAATGAAGCAAAAAAATAAATAAAGAGAGAAAAGACTTAATCCTCACCACCACCACCACAACCACCCACTGCTGCTTTTAATGCAGTGTTTGACCCATTGTCAGAGAAGGTCTGCCTTACTTATCCCTCACTGCCTCACAAATGATGACAGTGATAAAGGTAATGCTCACAACAGGGACAATCGTAAGGATAAAGAAGAGGAGGTAATTTTTGCTTTCTCAAAAGAAGTTAACAGTGGTAAATTTGGCAAATGTAGAGTTTAGTAAAGTTTCCTAGATGCCCTAGACACATCCAATCTCGCCTGATTTTGGAACCCAAGCAGGGTCGGCCCTGGTTAGTACTTGGATGGGAATACCAGGTGCTGTAGGCACCTGGAGTAGGAACTGGCAAACCACTCCAGTATTCCGGCCAAGAAAACTCCATGGACATACAGTCACGACTGTAATGACACAACACACAGAGAATTTAGTAAGGGTGGGAAATAGGGTTGGCTTGCATGGAGTCACAATAAGATGGGCCACTGTCATCTGATAAAGGCATAACATCAAATTGAAGTGTTTGTGCATTTCCAGGATGACCAGTGCATAGACCAACAAGTTATCAATGGTTGGGTAGGGAGGCGAGTCCTCCTTGTTCCTCTTGAGAAAAGAGCCAGCATGGGTAGCCTTGAGCAAGCTCTACTGTCCCAGAATGACCCCAGAAGAAAAGAATTGTAAGCTGATCCTGAGTACTTTATACCTTACTGAGTACTCCATACCCTAACAACCCAGAGTGGCCTTGGTGCCAGATGGGAGGTATACAAATTCAAATTCAAATTCAAATTCAAATTCAAATTCAAATAAATAAATAAATAAATAAATAAATAAATAAATAAATAAATAAATAAATAAATAAATAAATAAATAAATACAGTGGGCCCTCTTATAACAAACGGTTTGCATAACATAAAGTATGTACAACATAAAAAATTCTGAAGATAGGGGGAATTTGCTTAACCGAATCGCCTATGGGGCGAATCCGTACAACATAAAAATGGTCGCAATTAGGGATTACTCTGTTTTCAATGCATTCCTATGGGAAGTTTGTATAAAGGAAAATTTGCTTAGCATAATTTCATTTGGAATGAATTAATTCCCTTATACAAGGTACCACTGTATCTTGAAAACTCTTCAAAGGGTTGCTATAAGGCAGAAGTGACCTGATGTCACACAATCATTATTACATTTTTTTCAGGATGTCTCACATAAAACTTCACTCGGATGGCTGAGAATCTTCATAGACATATACCAAAAAACTATTCCTTGTCACTCTGCAAAATGTCTTCCATGGAATGCAAGGGGGAAGATCTGTGAAAGTTCACCCCACTGTGCCAATTTCTAATGGGGTGGTGGAAAAAGCTAAATATCCATGTTATATAAATATATTTACGGAATCTAGCACTCAGCTAAATCCATAAATAACATGCCGTTGACTGACTGACAAGAATAATCAATTTTAAGGGGGGAAATATGCATTGCAGAATTACAGCTGGGCAGACTGCCATAAAAATGTGGCAGCAGGGAATGATCAAATTGAACAAACACACAAAATAAAACAAACAAGCCCATCAACTTTTGTTAAAGAGGGCCCCTGTTAGTACCACCTGTAAATTACACGCGTACAAAGCATCACGGAGGAAAATGGGTAAATGATTCTTGCTGTGAGTGATATAAAAATAAAAAATGGCCCCCATCTTGCTATTTTACTTATGATAAATACCTCAACATTTCCACGTTCTTCTGAGAATGGTAAAAGTGCCACAACCCCAGCAGCAGAAATTGTTTTGATTAATTGTCTTTAAGAGTGGATGGAGTCTATAAATCTCATTCTGTTAGGTCACTTAGGAGGCTGGGGAAATACAAGCCATCATGGCTTTTTCTCCGACATCAAGAGAAACAGTCGGCTTGGTAACATTTTAATGTCGGAGGGAACCACGGAGGCTATGGAGACGAGCATGAACCACCACTTCGGTGGTTCGTGCTGCCTCGTTTACTGACCGAATGGATGTTTGGTTTGTCCCAGTCCCGCCTCCTCCAGCTGGTGGCCACTCAGAGGCAGTGCCCGGAGGGGGTGGGGCAGGGAAGCTGGGATCACAAAGGGGAGGGGAGCACTAATGTTTAGAGTGCATGTATTATTTTGTGTAAACAGCATATGTAATATTCTTTTAACATTATTTTTATTTTTAAAAAAAGGAAAGGAAACAGACTGCTTAGATTAGGGATGGGCACGAAACAGAAAAATAATGTTTCGTTTCATTTCGTACTCAGCCCATTTTTCTTCATTTCGTTTCTTAACAATTTTTTTTAAATTTTTCATATGAAATGAAACGAAACAAAACAAAACAAAATGGCTCCCCTGGGTCCTAGAGGCACCAGATTTGGTGCCGACTGGGCCAAGTTTAAAGGGCTCTAGCTTGGCAGGAGCCCGAAAATGATGGAATGAAATGGTTCATTTCAATGGAAAAACAACCATTTCATTTTGTCTACAATGAAATGCTGCTTCCTCGTTTTGTTTTGTTTCATTTTATTTTGTTATGTAACGAAACAACAAATCAGCATTTAATTTTTTGTTTCCTGTCCATCCTTACCTTAGTCCAGATGTCCAAAGTCAGGCCCAGGGGCCAAATGCGACCCGTTTACAAATTTTGAGTGGCCCGCGGCCTCTTCTCCCTACTGGCTCAGCCTGTAATGCATCCCTACTAGCTGGCCCTTCCTCATACCGGATGGGGGCATCAGCTTGCAGTTTTATGTTTTGCCTGCCCTCCCTGCCTCTGTCCACCACCACTCAGCCACCTTCCCAGCCTACCCGCCCCCGGCTCTGTTGCTTATATTGGTAGGCTGGGAAGGTGGCTGGGTGGTGGTGGACAGAGAGTACTCTTTTGCTCCAGCATCCTCCCCGCCCCTTGCATGTTATAGAGACTTATCTAAAATCCGACCCGGGGGCCAAATGCGTCTGAATGGTCGGCCCCCACACATTTTCACCTTGCCAAATCTGGCCCTCCTTGCAAAATGTTTGGACACTCCTGCCTTAGACCATTCCAGACATGGTCCAGATTGCAACATCTTCCCTCTTGCTAGCACATCTGTAATTACAATTGCTTGCCAATCTTGTGTAGGTCAAGGTGATTCCAAATGATGGCAACCCTTTTCAGGATTTCCAGGTACAGAAGACACATAAGTGGTTTTTTCTGTTCCCTTCTTCTGTGGGTATCCCAGAACGGAGGGGGGGGGAATCAAAATCCCAGCCTCTGGCTCAGGAGCCCAAGACCTGAACCACCGTGCTATCCAGCCAGCAACGATCACATCCTTAGGCTTTTAGAAAAACCTTCCCTTGGATGTGTGAAGCATGAACTTAAGGATTGAAAATGGACACACATTCCAGCCAGCACGGATTCCAACCTGTTGGGGGTGGGAGGAGCGGTGGGGAAAGAAGAATGATGTGATCCTTCATAGCTTATTTATCAACTGGGTGTGTGAATTGTACTCCACGAGAGGTTTTCTTTCTTGCCTTTATATTTTAACCCCCTTCAAAAAGGCCCTCAGGAGAGAGGGCCAGGCAAAGCAAACACACCAGAGGCGAGATGAAAAGCTGGGGGGAAAGCTGCCTCTTTCGTGGTCAGAAATTCTTATCTGGTGACCAAACCTTTTGTTGGCTTCTGAAAAGTAGAAGGGGTTCTGCCTTGGCGGGCGGCGGGTTCAAAGCTGTTTCGCCAACAGATAGCGCAATCAAAAGTCTACCTATCTGCTGAAATATTTAGAGGAACAAGATACCAGTTTGACCTCCTTGCACCTGTGACCCTTTGGAAGGACATGAAGGTGTGCTTCATGCCTGTTTATGTTCTTTATCTTTCAAAGACCTCGGCATTATTATTATTATTTTCTGAGTGGGGTTGGAAGCGTACTAATGAAAAGGTTAAAGTTTGCGAAGTTCTTTGTGGGGGTGGGGAGGAGTCTCGTTTTTTTTTTAAAGGCTGCATCTTCTTGTCCTCCAGCAAAGGAATACATATGAACACAGTGAAACATGCAGCTAGAAACAGGGGGTTTCCCTCCCTGGACCTCACACCACAGAAGCCAAGGGACCTACACCCTAATTAGGTGAGTTCCTTTCATTATCCTTCCCTCCTCTATTAGAACATAAGAACATAAGAAGAGCCCAGCTGGATCAGGCCCAAAGCCCATCTAGTCCAGCTTCCTGTAACTCACAGTGGCCCCACCAATTGCCTCTGGGAGCAGATGAGACTAGATCTCTGACTTCTGATACCACTCCCCTGCATCTGGTCCTTGAAGTACCCCGGTTTTAAGCCTGGAGATTACACATCTCCATCATGGTTTGGAACCTGTTTTTGTTTCTGTCCAGTCCCCTTTGGAAGGCATCCAGGCCAGATGCCATCACCACCTCCTGTGGCAGGGAATTCCACAGACCAACAACATGCTGTGTAAAAAATATTTTCTTTTGCCTGTTCTCATTCTCCCAACCCTCACTTTGAGTGCATGTCCCCTAGGTCTGGTATTTTGTGAGAGGAAGAAGAGCACCCCTCTATCCACTTTACTCATGCCCTGCATTATTTTGTATGTCTCAATCATATCCCCCCTGAGTCACCTTTTTTTCCAAACTAAGGAGCCCCAAATGTTTTAGCCTTTCCTCATAAGGGAGATTCCCCTAGCCCAGTAATCATTTTAGTTGCTCTATTTTGCACCTATCTTTTTACATCCCGGGATGGACAGTCACACAGATCAGCAGTAGAGATGGGCACAGAACGAACAATTTTTCGTTTTTGTTGTTTGTTTTTTGTTTCATTATACAACGAAATGACAAACGAAATTTGTCCCTAAAATGAAACGAAACGAACAGAAACACGGGGATTTTGGTCGTGCGTTTTCTTTGCGTTGCTGCAATGAAGTGAGCGGCTTTAAATGCTAAAAAAAATCATTAAAAGTTGGGATAAATGGTAATGAAACGTTAACGAAACGGTAACAAAACGAAAATAATTTTTTGAAAAATTTCACGAACAACGGAAACGAACCGAAACGGACCTCTAAATGACAAACGACAAACGAAACTCCATTTTTTCTATTCGTGCCCATCTCTAATCAGCAGTCTACGCCATGTTTGCTGGCAGGCATTCAGGTTCCCCACCTATCCTATTTCTGTACCAATCAGCGTTTTCATTAAAACCACATTTGAAAATATCGGGGCCTTTGAATATACAGTGTACTACACAATATTACTTTCTATCAGCGGGGAGGGGGGAGAATATGCATACTGCATACTGTATTTAAACAGTAAACCACCCAGAGAAATGGGTTTGAAATGGTTTGATCAAGAGAGACTGGATGGTCCAAAGTACATTTCAAGGCGGAGCAGGAATCTGAGAATAGATTTTGCAGGTCTTTGACGGTTACTTCACGTCCATTCTCATCCCGGGAGGAAGTTCGTTGTGTGCTGATGTTGGTCGCAGTCACATGGTCTTCTTCTGGTTCTGTCCCTGTTCCCATGTACGCACGGGCATGATGGATGATACCAGCATGACTGTTACCACACATCCTCATTCCGTGATGAAGTGTGAAATTCCATGCCTTTGTTCTCCTTTTTTTTCCGGCCCGACCTTCCATTTTTTGATGTTTTGATTCTCTGAAGCCTTGCCTTCAGTGCGTTATGGAGCTAAGTTTAAGGCATTTGTCTTTTAAGCAACTGCATTGCTGACTCCATAGAAAATGTACTGGCGAATGGCACTTCACACTCCTGCGACTAGATGGCACTTCACACTCCTGCGACTACATTGTGTGACAAGCCTGACCTCACGGGCACTCGTCTCGGAACGAGAAGCGTGATGATCAGATTCCCGAGGCCAGGGAGGGGAATCTCTCATCCTGCTTAAATTGCAGTTCAGGGGGCATAGTCGGGATGAACTCCCCTCGTCCCGCAATGGACATGAGGTTAGATTACTTCATACCGTTCCCAAGCAAGACTGTGAACAGCGATGAGATGGATGTGAAGTATCAGCCTTTGTCTATTGCTGTAACTAATATAAGATGGGTTGACCTTGAGGTTGCATGATCTGAGGAGACCTATTAATAAGAGGACATTTTGGTGGTCAATCATTTATTGAGCCATCATAAGTCAAAGGCGATTGGAGGGCACATAACAATAACTAGTGTAGAATACTTGTTAAGGCTGGCCAATCTCATACTACAAATAGTTCCATACTACAAAGGTGGAAGAGAGGAAAATGGGAAGGGCTAGAAACTAGAAGGCAGAGTTTAGTACATAGCAGAGGAAGAAGTTAGAAAGTGACAGATTTATAGTATTCATGAAAAGGAGACTATGACACAATAACAGAAATGTGGCAAATTAAGACAGGTATGTCAGACTTTCCGGTCCTTCTTCCCCCACCCCCATTCCTCCCCTCTCTTTCAAGTGGGGTTTAATAGAATTTTTGGACTGAGAGGATTCTTTTGTTAAAACCAGGTAATATTTTTGAAAAACAGCATTACCAAAGGTTAAACATAGAACAGATGTAAGTTGTAAAATACAAGCTGATCAAAGCTTGGATTTTGAGACAGAGACGTTAGCAAATGATGATAAATCAATCCCAGTGGAATGGTAAGAAGCAGGCAAATGTAACTATGGGAGAGTGAAAGTCAAGGGTTGGAGCCTATGAAAGAGGCACCAGAGCAAGAGTAGAAACAAATGTTGGAGTTAATTCTAGACATCCGAGATGGAGCATCGGATATTTGATCTGTGCCGAAAATGTCAAGGAGGGCCTGGCAACCTGTAACTCACAGAAAGTGAAAATAATAGGAAGGCAGAAAGCTGCCTGACATAGAATCACAGCTTTTGGGGCATGTAGGCTAGAGTTTCTGATTCTGGCTAGCAGTGGCTGTCCAAAGCCAGGGTTCTCCCTAGCACAGGGGTGTCCAAACTTCAGCCCTCCAGAGTCCAGATGTTTTGGACCATGACTCCCAGAATTCTAACCCTGTATTGCCAATGACAAAGGACTGTGGGAGCTGTGGTCCAAAACATCTGGAGGGTCAAATTTTGGACACCACTGCTGCAGCACTATCTGTAGATCTTATAAGTCAGGCATGTCCAAACTTCAGCCCTCCAGATGTTTTGGACCATAACTACCAGAATTCCAAGCCTGTATTTCCAAAGGCAAAGGACTATAGGGGGTTGTGGTCCAAAACATCTGGAGGGCCAAAGTTTGGATAAGCCTGCTATAAGTAGAGACAGAGACCTTCCACGTTGATCACTGCTCATCGTTCTTAAGACTGGCGTATGTTCACCGACATGGCGATCATCATCTGTTCTGCAGGGTTATGATTGTCCCTTGAAGCATAACAAGAAGATACAGCTGTCCCAAGACCCAGCAGGGAAATATTTTAAACACATGTTGAGTTCTACCTAGTGTTTGTGATCCCTAAGGGCTATTGCTAGCTCAGTGGTATTTGGGAAGTTAGAGGTTGGGAGTTCAGTTCCTCACTGGACATCCCTGACGGAGGTGTGTCTTGGTCATCCAGAAGGTCCCTTCCAGCTCTGTAGTTTCTTTGGTTATTCTACCATTGGTTGACTTGCTCCATTGCTGAATGTTACAAGGAAAAAACAAATGAGAAAGTTGAACTTGTCTAGTAAGGAGCATGCTGAGAAAGACCAAGTGTTACTCCGAATGAGGAGAATTGTGCTTTGAAAATCTGTTTTACAGGCAATGCTGACTTAAAAAGGCAAAAGGTAAAGTCCCCCCCCCCGCACATGCCTGCTAGTCGTGTCCAACTCTAGGGGCGGTCCTCATCTCCTTATTCAAGCTGAAGAGCCAGTGTTGTGCAAGTCTGTGGCCTTGTGGCCGGCATGGCTGCAAGGAAACACTATTTTACCTTCCCACTTTTTTACGGCGGTACCTATTTATCACCTTGCATTGACATGCTTTCGAACTGCTAGGTTGGCAGGAGCTGGGGTTACCAGTGGGAGCTCGCTCCTCTGGGTGGCACCCGGGATTCGAACCACGAGATGCCAACTTTGCAGCCAACAGTTTTCGGAGCCTTAGTCCACTGAGCCAGCACGTCCCTTACTGCTCACTTGCCATTCTCTAAAGGGCTCCCCTCATTTTAACAAGTCTTTGACAGGGAACGACATGGTCTTTTCCCATGCCGAATATAACTATGTGGACCTCTTCATGTACATTTCTTTTGAAAGGGGTTTCGTTGACCCCTCCATGTGGTTTGTGGTGCTTAGCTCATTTTCCACAGCAAGCAAGCAAGCAAGCAAGCAAGCAAGCAAGCAAAGAAAGAAAGAAAGAAAGAAAGAAAGAAAGAAAGAAAGAAAGAAAGAAAGAAAGAAAACTCCAGATTTTAAGGAGACCCTAGCAAAATTGAAAACATTTTAAAAGACCAGGGAAAGGAGGAGGGGAAAGGAGGTAATTGTGAGGACTGTCAGCAGGGGACCTCTGTGTTAATTTGATCTGAACTCTGCTAACAAATCGGGGGGGGGATGGTTTTGCTTTAGTATCTGTTTATGCTTCTACAAATTGAAACCCCACTGGCTCTCCTTTGCCGTGCACCGCCCGGCACAATAACACATCAGCCCTTCAATTAGTTCAAGGTGCAGAAGGATTAGCTACCCATCCCGAACCTACAGGCCGACTCAATATTTTGTCTTTCCCCGCTGAGGTAAAAGGGTGCAGACATATGTAAGCAATAAACTAACAGGCTTCCATCCACTTTAGGTTGAGTGGAAGGAATGCAGAATGAAGCTATAAAATAATAATAGGTCGAAAGAAGGGGGCAACGGCAAGAGAGGGGCAAACGACATAACCCCCCCATCTGCTAAATGAGGGTCACTGGGGATGCCCATTATGTTTTTAAAGATGTAACAGTGGCTTTGTGTTTTCTTTGTGTGTGTGTGTGTGTGTGTGTGCGTGCGTGTATGTGTGTGTGTTTTCTCTTCCTCCGTCTTTTTTTTTTTCCAGGGAGGGGGGACAGCATAACTGTGATGGGTTTTTTTGTGTGTGCCAACATTGAGAGCTGACATGAGATCAAAGGGCTGATAAATGAGAGGAAAGGGGACGGTTGACCTTCTGGATTATATTCTACAAGAATTTGGGGCTTTTTAAAGCAATAAGAAAAGTCATAAATAACGGGCCGACAAATATATCGTGGCACCTCCCCCCCCTCCGAAACACGAAGGATCGCTAGATAACATTTGTAGACGGACAGGCCCATATGGTGGCACTTATGTGTTTAAGAAGAAATAAATACTCTTCCCCACAAAAAGGTTTTTGAACTGTTCATTACACACACACACACACACACACACACACACACACACACACAGAGAGAGAGAGAGAGAGAGAGAGAGAGAGAGAGAGAGAGAGAGAGAGGTTCCTTTTCACTTAAGCAGAAGTGTGATTTACAGTAGAAGGTTAGCAAGCAAATGAAAAGAATCCCAACTCCACGGAAAGCCATTTGAATGCTTCGATGGACTCAAAACGCCCTTGAAAATCAGGAAATCTAATAAGCAGCACTGACCTTCCATACACCCTCTCCGCTTTACGGCCTACACATGCAAGTCTAGTTTGACTTTGGAAAACCCAGGCGCGACTTGCGCAGCCGTAAGGGTCATCATGGGAAAGAAATCACCCACAAATGTGGGCGGAAAGGAAGGTGGAAAGATCATGCATGCAGTTTGTACACTTTTTGCAGCATCCACATCGCAGACAAAGAGAATACTCTAGGAATACTGTCATTTTCGTTCTCTACCACTTCTTCCTCTTTAAATTTATATGGATGACTTCTAGAGTGGAGCCTATGCTGGTTTGTTCAAAAGCAGGCCCATCCATTCCGGACTGAGGTAGATTTTGGTCAAGAAATGAGAGGATGTGCGCTAAAATGAATATTAAATGCCACATTTCTGAGCGATGTCCAAAATGGGTTATGGGGGCATGTGGTAAAGTTGTCTTGTCGCATACAGTAGGACCCCCATATCCACTGATTCAGTTATCCACAGTTGGCAGAGGAAAAATATATAAATAATTCAGCAGCCGCAAAGCATGCTACTGTTACAAAGAGCAGCTGTAAAGCAAGCTACTGTCACAAACAGCAGCTGTAAAGCAAGCTACTGTTGCAAAACGGCAGCTGTAAAGCAAGTTACTATCACAAAACAGCAGTTTTGGGGACATTTTGCCGTTCTCTCTTATCCACGATTTTCATTATCCACAGGAAGGCTAGGAACCAATCCCCAGAGGATACTGGGGTCCTACTGTACTATTAACTAGTAAAACTAGTCAGGTTGAGTAGGTTGCTTGTATGAATAAGTCGCTTGTCCATTTGGAACCAGCCGTTCTGTCCTGCTGTGCTTGCCTGCCCATGTGTGTGTCTATGTGCATAAATAGACATTTATTTGGCAACATTCCTGTAGTACTCAGACCTTATAGAACCTAATTTGTGTTCTCCTGGAAAGAGGAAACCTAGTTGGCAGCTTTGTGGCCTACATAGGCCTACGTTTTGTCTGAAAAGGAAGCTAGGCCTATCTAAGGCACTGTGTATGTTCCCATCATTCTCTTGAGGCATTCAAGGAAGCCTACAAGGATTCCCCACTGCCATTTTGTCTTCACAAGAGCGATGTAAAGTAGGCTATGAAGTATGTCAGTGCCTACAATGGCTGCAACTCCCAGAAGCCACAAAGCTGGGACAGTACTGGCTAGGGAATTTTGGGAAGAGTGTTCTGGAAACCAAAAACCCTTTCTTAAAATGTGGTATTTGTAACTTGTGTTTGACAGGAACTTGGGGGCACAGTGGCTCAGCAGACTAGGGCTCTGAAAACTGTCGACTGCAATGTCGGCAGCTCAGCAATTTGAATCCCGTGTGCCACGCAGTGGAGCGAGCTCCCGCTGTTCACCCCAGCTCCTGCCAACCTAGCAGTTCAAAAGCATGTAAAGGCAAGTATATAAATACGTACCGCCGTAAAAGAGAGGGAAGGTAAAACAGTGTTTCCTTGCAGCTGTGCCGGCCACAGGGCCATGGACTTGCACAACACTGGCTCTTCGGCTTGAATACGGAGATGAATCGGACATGTCTAGCATGCATGTGTGGGGGGGAACCTTTACCTTTTACCATGACTGGAACTTAATCTGCTCAGAATGCACCCTCCCCCTCCTAAAAAATAAGTAGACTGGCTCAATGGAAGTACAAATAATAGCTTAAATAATGGGGATCATGGGATGTTAAATCTTCCCTCCCACCCTTGTGTTATTGTTCCCAATTAGAGCACTGAAAACACAACAGACTAGCCAAATGTTTGCTTTTTTTTCTTTTCTTTTTTCTCCTGCTGGAGTGTTTGGCTTTGTTGGGGAACCCATTAGGATACGCAGAAAATTAATTCTGACAACACAGTTGCTTAGTAAACAAACAGTGCCTGATTGATGAAGGCTGACTGCAGAATCGCCCACAAAAAATCTTCTGTCTCTCGAAAGGAGGGAGGGAAAGAAGGAAGGAAGGGCAGAACATCTTTTCCGCCTCTTTTTACACCAGTTAGATGCAGCTTCCATCACAACACAAGCAGCCAAGCAATTTAATAAATGTCTTTTAAACCTAATCTGAAATGACTTGCCAGCATAGAAATCCCTTTATCGCACAATGGAATTTCTACATAGGGAATGCGGTACACATTTTAATTGATGTGGAAACATACAGATTTTTGCTTAATATCCTCATAATCCTACCCATTTTGCTAATAAGATTATGAGTAGTGTGTTTTCTTTGGTGGGGCTGGTTTTTTTTAAAGGAGACCATTAAAGGATATGAGGCAGAGGCAACTAGTGGTAGGAGCTGGGGGGGGTAGTATCTCACCTGGGCCCCTCAGTCCACCTTAGAGCCTTAGACATCACAGATATAACATAGGCTAAAAGTGTTCTGCTTATATATTGCCCCATACCACTTCAAGTAGTCTCTAGGTGGTTTACAGTTTAAATTAGAGTATGGAGGCTACACACTGTCCCCCGAGCAAGCTGGGTACTCATTTTACTGACCTCGGAAGGATGGAAGGCTGAGTAAACCTTGAGCCGGCTACCTAGGATTGAACCCCAGGTTGTGAGCACAGTTTTACCTGCAGTACAGGCATTTAACCACTGCGCCACGGGGCTCAGTACCCCAGTACAGGGATAACATTTATTACCCTGTTTCATGCTGATTCAATTGACTCAGATAGTATAAGGATGCAAGTTGTGAAATGAGGTTTTTCCCCAAAGCAGAACTGGGAGACTCTTTGGCTGTCTCTTTAGAAATCGGCGGGCGGGGGGGGGGGGTTGTAGTGAGATTCTCAAACTCTTTCAAGAATTCCAAAACATTTGTTTAAAAAGAACATTCATTTGGCATCCGCTTGGCTTCAACTTCAAGGCAATCCCACTCTGGCAATGGTTCTCAACCTGTGGGTCCCCAGATGTTCCTGGACTGCATCTCCCAGAAATCCTGGCCAGCTCAGTTAGCGACGAAGACTTGTGGGAGTTGCAGTCTAGGAACATCTAGGGACCCACAGGTTGAGAACCACTGAAGTAGACCCATGGTCCATCTAGTATCCAGTGGTTCTCAACTTATGGGTCACGAGATGTTCCTGGACTGCAACTCCCAGAAATCCTGGCCAGCTCAGTTAGTGATGATGACTTCTGGGAGTTGCAGTCCAGGAACATCTAGGGACCCACAGGTTGAGAACCACTGCACTATGGGAATTGGCACAGCTGACCTCCCAACAGTTGTGGGTTTACTACTTCTTCCATACCGGGATAGCTTCATTATTATTTCTAGGCCTTTGTTGCCATTGCATCTTGGGCAGCTTGACGAGGGTGAGCTTTTAAAAATAAAAGAAGAGAGGTAGAACAAGGAGGTGTACTTGGTAAATGTTTCAGTAACATGTCAATGGGTTTTTTATTCAACCCCCATTGAAATGAACGAAGCCGTCAGAGGTGTACAGTTGCAGCTGTTTGTGCCTGTCTTAATTCCACTCAGATAATGCTAATTGTCAGCTCCTCTTGGCTACCTCCCAATCAACCCATTGTGAGGGTTTCTTTTCCAAATAGCAGGATCTTGCGCCTACTGTTATCCAATTGTCATGCATTTCCTGTCCTTCCCTTCCACACCTGAGTTTCCAGTCATAGGCTGATAAAAGGACAAACGAAGGGAAACCCTCTGTCTGGCTGGCATCCCACGGAGCGTCAAAGCCTCCGCCGAGAGGAAGGATTCCCCCCATGCGAAGAACAACGTGAGCGGGTAGTTGCAAAAATTGTTGGCCAGAGCCAATGTTCACGCTGCTCATCCCAGGAAGGAACAAAGGGAAAGAGGCCACAGAAGGGAAGTGGAAAAGAAAGATCCCAATGTCAGAGCAAGCTGGAAAGGGATTTTTCCTAAAGCAAGGAGTGGCTCCGTGATCTGTGGATGTTTTTGATGGCATCAAATCACCTCCAACTTAAGTCAACCCAATGTCCTCCACCGCCCTGGCCAGCTCTTTCAAACTCATCCCTTGAGCTTTTGCTTGGGAGCCAACCCCTCTTGTCTTCAATCTTCTTCTTTCCCTGGTCTTTCTCAGTGAATTTTGCCATCTTGGAGTAAGGCAGGCTCAGATTCAACTTTTTTTGCCATCAGCAGGAGGGCAGACCTGATTTTCTCGGAGACCCGTTGGTTTGTTTTTCTGACCTTCCGGGGTATCCACAAAGCTTTTCTCCAATGCCAAATTCCAAACAAATCTATTTCGATCCTGTCAGTCCTCTAGTCCTTGCTTACATTCCACATGGCTATGATTTTCCCCCTTGTTCCTAGGAGCTGATATTTACAATAGGGGTCAAGTCCATTTTTGTTTTTTTGCATCATGAAATGACAAACAAAACAAAGAGGTTTTTCAACTCAGTCTGATTGCAGGCTAGGCAGTGAATTGGGATGGGGTTTTCATGTTTCCTATGACTACATATACCATAATCCTCCACTTTGGATTTCTGCCTGCCTAGTAGGCACCTTACATGCCTGTTTCTATGACATGCCAGGGAGAAAGATCTAAATGAGAAGGTTATAAGGATTATTTGGGCATAGCTTTCCTAAAGCTTTCTATTCCTGCCCCAGTGGTAGCTAGGACATTTCTATTTCTGTAGGGAGATTGGGCAGAGCTAAGCCTAGCTGAGTTTCAAAGCCATCTCATTTAGGCCTTTGCCCCCAATGCATCCCATTCATTTCCTAGTAGACAAGCACCCAAAATGGACAGTTATTGTTGCTGTAGACCAGAAATTGTTGATCTGTGGAACTCCCTGCCACAGGAGGTGGTGATGACATCTGGCCTGGATGCCTTCAAAAGGGGATTGGACAGATTCCTGGAGGAAAAGTCCATCACAATTACAAACCATGATGGGGATGTGTCATCTCCAGGCTTAAAACCAGGGTCCTTCAAGGGCCAGATGCAGGGGAGGGGTATCAGGAGACAGATATCTAGTCTCATGTGCTCCCAGACGCATCTGGTGGGGCCACTGTGAGATCCAGGAAGCTGGACTCGATGGGCCTTTGCCCTGACCCATCATGGCTCTTCTTAGGTTCTTATGTTAAATTCCAAAAAGGGAAAGAATAGAGATGACAATTTTGTATTTTCTCGCATCCTTTGGGATGTTTCCGTACCAACGTTGCTTTTGACAAAATCACTCAGTGCGTGTAATTAATTGGAAAACAGTGCTCAATGGCAACCAGGCTAATGAACAATTCACGGAATTTAAAGGAAACTTTAATTTTCTAGAGGGTTATCCTCTGTGTGGTTTTTTCCCGTCATTGTCCTACATAAAAATAAAATAAAACACAGTGTCCCTCCAGAGACATCCACATTCTCTTTGCCTAAAAGCGTGTTTCTTTAAATAAAAATAGCGTTGCAGAGAAAAATCTATTTGTTTTCTTCTTGTCGACGAAAAATTGTCTTATCCTCTCATGGGGAATAAATTTTAATTTACTGCAGTTTTTCTTAGGCTTTTCGCTTAGCATGTCACTGCGCACAAAAAGAAAATCAACACAAGTTCCCTGTAAGCAGAATAAAATGAAACTAAATGAGTATATATGTATACATTAATTATCGTACACTTCAGAGGGAGTCAAAGGCAGCATAGCCACCTATGGTGCTAAGCAAATATTCATTTTGCACAGCAGCTACGACTGTTGTTATGTGACATCAAGCCTTTTCCACCTCTAGTGATTTAGTAGCCCCCAAAAGGTCTTGTCCTTGACAGTTGTGCTCAGGTCTTGCAAACTCGAGGTTGTGGCTTCTTTAATGCGACCAATCCATCTTACAGTTGGCTTTCCTCTTTTCCTGCTTTTCCTAGCATCTGGCATTGTTGTCCTTTCCAGTGAGCCTTGTCTTCTCCTGATGTACTTAACATGCTTGTCTCAGTTTAGTCATTTGTTTTGCTTCTGGAAAGAGTTTGGGCTTGATTTGATGTTATAAAAAAATAGTTCATGCCATCAAGTCAGTTCTTAGGGTTTCCTAGGAATACCCAGAAGGATAAACTATCATTCCCTTCTTCTAAGATCATTCTGGGATCAAATGCCTTGCCAAAGGCCACATAGGCTATTGCTCCCATCAGTAAGTACAGGGGAGAATTCAATTCCTGGCCTCTGATTCTGCTGGCAATTACCTAACTCACAGAATTATTCAATAATGATAGATAGATAGATAGATAGATAGATAGATAGATAGATAGATAGATAGATAGATAGATAGATAGATAGATAGATAGATAGATAGATAGAAAAAGGAAGGATGATGGATGGATGGATGGATGGATGGATGGATGGATGGATGGACGGATGGATGGACGGACAAGGAAGATGGATAAATAAATAGATAAATAAATAGATGGATTGATGGATAGATAAATAGATGGATGGACATACATACATACATACATACATACATACATACATACATACATACATACATACATACATACATACATACATACAGGCTTAAAACTAGGGTACTTCAAGGGCCAGATGCAGGGGAGTGTTATCAGGAGACAGATATCTAGTCTCGTGCGCTCCCAGATGCATCTGGTGGAGCCACTGTGAGATACAGGAAGCTGGAATAGATGGGCCTTTGGCTTGATCCAGCATGGCTCTTCTTATGTTCTTATGTTCTAATAGAGGAGGGAAGGATAGTGGAAGCATAGCTAGTGGTGAAGACTTCTGAGAGTTTTAGTCCAAGAACATCTGGGGACCCACAGGTTGGGAGTCCCTGGTATAGGGACTCTGAATAGGGACCTTGCAATCACCCCTCAAGAGTCAATCCCTGGACAGAAAGCTGAGTAGAAGGAGCACCGATCATCATGAAGTTACTGTCACCATTGTGGTAGCATGCAAAAAAGTAGTGTTCTGCTCATATACCGCCCCATACCACTTCAAGTAGTCTCTAGGCGGTTTTACAGTTTTAATTACAGTAATGCAGGCTACACATCCCCCCCCCGCAAGCTGGGTACTCATTTTACCATCCTCCGAAAGATGGAAGGCTGAGTCAACCTTGAGCCTGTTACCTGGGATTGAACCTCAGGTCGTGAGCACAGTTTTACCTGCAGGACAGGCATTTAACCACTGCACCACGGGGCTCTTGTGCACTGCATTTCTATTTAGATTATATGAATTCCTAGGAGGGAAGAGGGTAGCCATTTTAGTCTGTTACACCAAAAATAAGAAATCAGCTACATTTGATTTAAAGCCTATAGCAGTTTCCCTTAAGCTTATTTTGCCCCCCACCACCACCTTTGGCACTGCATAACAGCTACCCTACCTGCTGATCTTACTTAGTATAAGAGGGGAAAGTAGACCAATTAATTTCACATCTTTTCCAGACCAAAACAGATATGTCTTGCTACTCTGGCTCTGTGAAATGCTTAGTAGCATCCTCTCTTGAGGTGGCTTCAAATTTCTACACCTCAATCAAGTAGACATTGGGGGGGGGGGAGCCAGTAATCTTTTAATGGCTTGCTTCTGTTCAACTGTGTTGTTCCTGCTGTGTTTTATTAGACAGATATAAAATTAACAACAGAGCTGTAATGATTTCCTCAACTGGTTCCAACACAAATTTCCAATTTGAGGTCAGATGCATTGACTAATAAAATTTTACTACTGTAGTCCAACGGGGGTAGCTAGACTTTCCAAAATGCAACTCTTTAAGTCTCTAGAATTAGCCACCACATAAAATGAAAATAAGCCCTTACTTGGCTTCATTTGTGTGGCCTTAATGATGCACCATGGAAACCTGACCTAGGAAGGTAAACCAAGAATTCAAAAAATGTCTCATAGAAACCATTTTAGCATCAAAACAACAACAAAAAACAGATATTTTAACCATGGTTTGAAATAGCCTTCCTTTGAAAGAAAAAGTCATTGTTCAAAAGTAGTAGTAGTAGTAGTAGTAGTAGTAGTAGTAGTAGCATCATCATCATCAGTAGTAGTAGTAGTCGTTGTTCATCATCATCATCATCATCGTCATCATTGTTGTTGTCGTCGCCGCCGTTGTCGTCGTCGTCGTCGTCGTCATCATCATCATCATCATCATCATCATCATCATCATCATCATCATCATCATCATCATCATCATGGCTGCTGTAGCCAGGGCATAACACTGGAGAGAAACCATCATTGTCTCCCGGAGGACTGGGTGGAAAATGGGAGCTTATTTAGGCTAATGTTCGTAAAACAGCTGAAACCTATCATCCTTGCTATCATCAGCCAATCCTTTTGCTATGAATTAGCTTTCCCCCAACTCACAACAAAAACAATGGAATCCTTGGAGATCAGATCAAGAGATTCGTTTATAGTATTAGAGATTAGCTTCCCCCCCTCCTTCCCTCCTTTCAAACATAAGAGATTCTTTGGGGTATTGTTATTTTGTTTTAATTGTCCCTCAGGCCTGGGGCTAATGCCATTAGAAGTGTTTTACTGGCATCAGGATCCTGTCCATGAAGCGCTATTTGAAACACCCCTCCTGCTGAGCTTGGTATCAGAGTTCTCAGCTCTTTACAGGTGACATCAGAAGTGTTGCGAAAGCCATTCTCATCCCCACCCCCCACCCCAAGTGAGGAAACCGGCTTGTCAAGCACCTCCGGAAAACAGGCCCCTGGAAATATTTCGGCGTTTGAGGGTATCCTGTCAAAATTCTGCACTTGGGAACCAGATGGACAGGGTTGGCCGGTAAAGTTGTAACTTGGTTATTTTTTTATTTTTTTATTTTTTATTTTATTTTATTTTTTTATGGTTTTTTTATTTATGGATGACGATCGGATCCCAAAAGATCTTCTATACGGAGAACTAGTGCAGGGAAAGTGCCCCAGAGGGAGACCACAGCTGCGGTATAAGGATATCTGTAAGAGGGACCTGAAGGCCTTGGGAATGGACCTCAACAGATGGGAAACCCCAACCTCTGATCGTACTGTCTGGAGGCAAGAGATACAGCATGGTCTACATAAATTTGAAGAGGCATTTGTCCAACAGGCAGAGGAAAAGAGGCAGGCATGGAAAGAATGAAACTCGAGGACTGGGCAAGAAACAGAATGCATCTGCCCCCAGTGCGGTAGAGACTGCCATACCCGAATTGGTCTATTTAGTCACACTAGGTGTTGTTTTTAGGATCTCTACTCCAGGCATGGTACCATAGTCTTTCGAGACTGAAGGATGCCAATGAGGTTATTTTTAAACTTCAGAATCTTCCCAAGTGGGGTCTCCCAGACTTGGGTAATTGCCATGTTCCTGGACTGCAACTCCCAGGCATCCTGGCCAGCACAGCTAGGGGCAAAGACATTGAGGAGTTGTAGTTCAAGAACAACCGGATTATCCAAGGTCAGGAACTACTGCTCAAGAGTGTAGATGTCTATTCCAAACTATGGCCTATATGTGCAACAAGGTCCATTTAATTGTATGGAACAGTGAATCAGTGTCTATAAAAACAATTCATGAGTGGCGACAAGAAGACACAAAAATCAATAGTATGGAATATTT
The DNA here is from genome assembly GCA_029282475.1 of Phrynocephalus forsythii. Lineage (NCBI taxonomy): Eukaryota > Metazoa > Chordata > Lepidosauria > Squamata > Agamidae > Phrynocephalus > Phrynocephalus forsythii. The sequence continues at coordinate 5,580,684 of JAPFRF010000013.1, forward strand.
GTAAGATGTGGGGATGAAGGAGAAGAAGAAGAAAGTCTTGGCATGCTTACATCTCATTTGGGTTCAAATTATAGATACAAATAAGTATGTTAAGACTTTCTTGTTGGTGCAAGAGCACTAAAGCAGCATTCAGTTATGCATCTCAGAAGGGGCTCCAGAGCCAACACAGCTTTCCATTACGCATAGGAAAAGTGGCTTTTGGATTTAACTCGGTTGACAAGATCTTAGTGGAAAAACAGTCAATTTATGCTGAGCTTCATGAGGGGAAGCTGGTTTATACTAAATGAGACTCTTGGTGCATTGAGTATATAAAACAGACACATTCGTCAACAAGTTGGATGTTATTGTTGTTATTGTTATTGTTATTGTTGTTGTTGTTGTTGTTGTTGTTGTTGTGCAACTCCATCATAATCATACCGATCCAGCTGTTGAACGGGTATTGTTTTGCTGCTGCGATGGCTTTGATGTCCCGTGTCCCCTTTGCTGTTTTGTTTGGTGTAGTTTTGTTTTGGACAGGCTGGCATTTCATGTTTTCCCCAGTAGAATAATTTAATGCAATTCCATCCCAGGGCTGGGAAAGGGGCAGCTATAATTAGCATAGGAGGTTCCATATTCTCATACCTGATGTGCTTTCATGCCGTTCATGGAGCTTCACACAGTATAAATGCACGGCGGACAATAAAATGAACAACCGCTGCCCACCCACCCCCTTTCCCTCCCCCGACGGCTCCATGGCAGCTTTTATTTGGACCAATCCTTGATGTTTAAAAAAAAGAAAGAAAGAAAAGAAAGAAAGAAAAGAAAAGAAAGAAGGAAGCTTCATTCCATAGCTCCCACCAGTTTCCTTCGGAGATGTGAAAGAAGGGTCTCTTCGGGCCTGCACATTGTGTGAAAGCAACAGATTTGTGTTGGTTCTTGAAGGGAGGCGTAATGAAAAATATGGACACTCTAAGTGGCAATGGGAAGCAGGGACTCCCGCTGAGAACTTTTGTGTCTGAATGTAAATGAACCTCCACAAAACAGCCTGGGGGACAATGACCCCGGGAGAAGTCAGAATGGAGCAACCCCTCAGTAACTATTTTGTTAACTCAATGTTTCTGGCATTCTTTTTCGGAGCAACAAAGCACTCTACACTGACAACTGGGGATTTGAAACCCATTCTCTCTTGCTGTCTGGTTTTCCTAATTTCAGGCACTCAAAGAGCCACATGTAAGGAAAGACCAGGAGGCTTTGAGTTCATAACTTATCAATGTTCCACCTTTTGGCAGTGTTGGTGGGGAATAAACATGAACTACACAGATTTGCCAGCAATGGTTTAACAAGCAGAGTCCCAAAGAGTGAGGAGAATAATGGACAACATGCATTCCACACAAATAACCATGGACTCTGGCTAAGAGTTTGGTTTGAAAATTTCCAACATCTGTGTTGGTGGATCTTGACTAGTTTTTTAAAAAATAATAATAATAATAAAAATAATTATAAAATTATAAAAAAACTTTATTTTTATGCTGCCTTTCTCGCTGAAGGGACCCAAGGTGGCTTACAACAATAATTCAACATGACAATATTAAAATACCAAAGACAATATTTAAAAACAATAAAAAATACACCATATTAGAAAAGGACACCGATTCCTAGCTTACTCATCGTTGATCTATTATGTGACTGAAATAACATGAGTCATAAATTGCAGCATTGTATCCTTATTAGGGATGGGCACAAAACAAAAAAAAATGCATTTTATTTATTTATTTATTTATTTATTTATTTATTTATTTATTTATTTATTTATTTATTTATTTATTATACTGGTTGAAATCACTTTACTAGAAGACACCATTATTTAGTCAACTGGCCTAGAGTGCCAAGCATACAGCAGGCATTCCCTGTTTGGACAGTGATTGAGAGCTGTTACCTCAGGAACATAGGAGCTTGGTCGTCTTGAGAATTAATGGCTGTCCTGCGACCTATTTCCTGGACCCACCAACACATTTTGTTTCATTTCATTTTAGCCCCCATTTCATATTGTTTCAAATGATTCAAAAAAATTCAAATTCAAATTCAAAAAATTCAAAAAAAATTGAATTGAACACATATGATCCGTTTTGTAAATCTAAGAACAGTTCCTCTGGGTCCTAGAGGCACCAAATTTGGACCCAGATGAGCCATTTTACATAGTAATGAAATGGTTTGTTTAAAACAAACAAAAAAACCCACCCCCATTTCATTTCATTTTGTTACAAAATGCTGCTCAGTGATTTGTAAACTTGCAAAATGATTCATAAGCTTACGAAATGATTTGTAAGATTATAAAATGATTCGTAAGCTTACAAAACAATGAAGCAATGTTTCATTAATTTGTAAGGTACCCATCCCTAATCCTTATTATCATCATAGAATCCTTGAGTTTGATGGGGCCTCTAAGGCCATCGAGACTTACCACCTGCCCAGTTCAAAACTCCAAATCAAAGCTGATCTGACACATGTCCAGTTGGCTCTTGAATGCCTCCAGCATTTGGAGCACTGTTCCATCTTAGAACTGTAGAGCTGGAAGGGACCCTATGGATTATCAAGTCCAGCCTGTGTCAAGGAGGCAACTGGGAGAATCGAATTCCCCAACTCTGGTGCTGCAGCCAGATGCCTAAACTACTGAGCTATCTCAGAGTTCTGTAGTGAAACCAAATATTTTGCCCACTGGCCTTCAAGGTTAGAGCGTCATGTGATGGGCTTAAATCAGGCTTGTCCAAACTTTGGCCCTCCTGATGTTTTGGACCACAGCCACCCAGAATTCTAAGCTTAGACTGACAATGGCAAAGGACTGTGGGGGTTGCCGTCCAAAACATCTGGAGGGCCAAAGTTTGGACATGCCTTGCTTAAATGTATGGGTCAAAATTGTATTCTGTAGCTACACTAAATGTGAGCTTTAAGAGGTAAGTGGTCCCAAGCTAATCAATGGTGCACAGATATTATCAGCTGCACACTGAGCAATAGAACTCAATGTGGAAGTGACACCATCTATTAATTAATTATTAATTATTAATTAATTAATTAATTAATTAATTAATTAATTAATTGGATTTTTATACCACCCATCTAGCAGCGAGGTCATATCAACCATGATTTCTTACCTTGAAGCAACTCATCACCACAAGTTGCGCTCTTTGCATTACACCAGTGTAACTAGTAAGACACTTTGGGCCATCGGTGTATATCAGGTAATAGGCATTTTGAGGGCCAGTGTGATGCAGCAGATAGAGAGATAGAGATGATACAGTCTATGATTGAGGAAACCAAGGTTCAAATCTCTGCTGAGCCATGGGGGAATAACAAAGGATGTAAAAACCACACCTTAAATGCCTATTGTTTTCCTCTGAAGTTGCATATATTTCATTGATATCACTGTCCTTTAGATATATGCATGATAATAAAGCTCATTCTACGGCTGGATAATTTTGTTTTTTCCTCAAATACACAGAAGGAATCCTTAGGAGAGATTTTCCTGAGAGGAAAAATACATTGAGCTATTATGTAACCAAGTGCTTAAAGATGGTTTAATGCAAGGATTATAGACAGAAAATGCAGCAGCTGTTTTTCTCTTAACCCTCATAGTTTTTGCTTGCCTTCTTTTGTTTTATCAATTTTATTATTTATTTTGCTAACTATCTGATGGTCCATGATCATGTTACAGGCCTGAGATTCTGAGGTGAGAAAGGATGGATTGGAAGTTGAGGTAAACAGTGCATTTTTTGACGTAAAGTGTGGCTGCTATTTTTCCAAAGGGCATCTAAAATGGTGGGCTTGTTTGTTTAGCTCTCCAGTGGCTTTCCAACAGCTTAGTTGGTGAAGAAGGGGAGAAAAGAGGGGGGGAAATGCTTTATATGAGAGAATTTAAACTGCTAGAAAGCTCAGTGGTTTAGGCATCTTACTGCAGAGCCGGAGCTTGGAAGTTCAATTCCTAATTGTGCCTCCTTAGTAGGGTTTGGATTTATCGATCCATGGGGTCTCTCACAGTTCTCAGCTGATGATGATAATTTAAAAATATCAGTCGCGGTCAAGCATTAAAAACATTGACCATTATTATTATTATTATTATTATTATTATTATTATTATTATTATTATTATTATTATTATTATTATTATTATTATTATTATTATTATTAATGAAATTATCACACACCAACCAAATCACTATGCTGGATTTTGCATTATAAATCACTTGTCAAACGCTTCCCAAGCATTTAGGACTCTGTGATGTATCGGCAAATGACGTGAGCAGATGCCAGTAAGGTGGCCTTCTGCAGCTGACTGATGATGATGATGATGATGATGATGATGATGATGATGATGATGATGATGATGATGATGATGATGATGATGGAAGGAAGGAAGGAAGGAAGGAAGGAAGGAAGGAAGGAAGGAAGGAAGGAGTTTCTGTTGAGGAAGTAACAGAATATTTGAATAAATTAAATAAATAAATAAAAGGAAAAGATGGCAGAGTAGTGCCTCCTTTCAATTTTTATCTTTTCACGATGAATATTTTTGCAGGCTGACTCTTTCAGAAACAGGGCTGGATTCCTTTCATGTAATTGATGCCAATTTTCTTCAGCACCGGCCCAGACAAGTTCTCAAGATGTGAAGCAGGAAATTATTCTGTCAAAGGGAAAAACTAAGCTTTCTTTCCACATGGTTCGAGTTAATCTCTCTCTCTCTCTCTCTCTCTCTCTCTCTCTCTCTCTCTCTCTCTCTCTCTCTCTCTCTCTCTCTGTATATATACACTTGGAATGAATTCCTTTATACAAGGTACCTCTCTCTCTCTCTCTCTCTCTCTCTCTCTCTCTCTCTCTCTCTCTCTCTCTCTCTCTCGTGTGTGTGTGTGTGTGTGTGTGTGTGTGTGTGTGTGTGTGTGTGTGTGTGTGTGTGTGTGTGTGTGTGTGTGTGCGCACACACACACACACACACACACACACACCCTTGTATAAAGGAATTAATTAATTCCAAGTAAAATTCTGCTAAGTAAATTTTCCTTTGTACAACTTTCCCATAGGAATGAATTGAAAATGGATTAATCCCTTATTGCAACCATTTTTCTGTTGTACGGATTTGCCCCATACACACACATATACATATATGTATTCATACCCCCCATACCCACATAACCAAGCACAATAAAAACCCTAGACGTATACCATAACCTGCCAAGAGTTCCATTTGTATGCCCTCCTGTTGCTAAGATAAAGGTTGTTTCTAACAGGCGCCAAAAGCTGCCTTCATTTGAAACCCCGTCTATGTCCCGACAAAACTGGCTGCTGTCACCCCAAATTGAGCAAATGAGCCAATACTTCACAGAATAAAAGGAGGAAGGAGTTATTGAATATCACCCAGGGAGCAGAAAATGAACAGACTTCCATTTCTCTTTGACCTTCATGGGCAGTTTCCCCACGGGTGTGCGGCAAACATTGACCCAGCCGTTCAGTCCCAGATTCCCATGCTGATGGAGGGTGCTAGGAAGGACGACTAGAACGGTTCAACTTCAAAGAGGCTTGGATTTTGTCCACCTTCCCTTCCCTTCCCTTTCTTGTTCTTTCTTTCTTTCTTTCTTTCTTTCTTTCTTTCTTTCTTTCTTTCTTTCTTTCTTTCTTTCTTTCTTTCTTTCTTTTTCTTTCTTTCTTCCTTCCTTCCTTCCTTCCTTCCTTCCTTCCTTCCTTTCTTTCTTTCTTTCTTTCTTTCTTTCTTCCTTCCTTCCTTCCTTCCTTCCTTCCTTCCTTCCTTCCTTTCTTTCTTTCTTTCTTTCTTTCTTTCTTTCTTTTTCTTTCTTTCTTTCTTTCTTGGGACACTTTCAGATCACAGATGAGGAAGAATAGAAGGATCCAAAGATGACATACAAGCAATTTAAAATCATCTGGAAAAAGACTTTGCTAAGGCGACCAGGTCCTTGGATATGAAATAATTGGAGTTAGGACTAGAGATGGGGGGAAACCAACAAAATGGGCGTTCATCATGGCCCTTGGTTTGTCAAGGTTGACGGAACACAAATCCCCCACTCATGAACTGACAAACTGGTGACTTTGTATTTGGGTTTCTTTTTAAAGACATCTCATTTCCAAAATGGTGGGCATGGCAGTGATAATGGCCCTTGACCCCAGAGGAGGATGCTGCAAAGGTAGGGAGGTGATGGGAGGTGCTTTGGATGGGGCAGAGGGGCTTTGGAGGGATGGGGTGGGACTCTTTTTTAAAAAAAGACAACCAAATGGGCAAATGGGAAAATATTGATCCCTTCGTATCTGTCAGGGTCTCCGGACCCAACAAATATGAATGGATGAAACATGAAACAAATTAATAATATTCATAGGTGGCTTACACAATCCTGATTAGGCAATTTTTTTCTTTCCTATTGTGTTTATGGCTGTGTCTATGAAAAGAATAAGAATGGTCAAGAGGGTAGGCTTTTATTTGTAAAGATAAACATTTCTACCCAAAGAGACTGTTCAATCTCTCGCACATCAGCATTTGTTGCCAAAGGTTGAAAGATACAACATGCAGTGCTCCTTCCTAGGTTGTGTGATGTTTCTGATACATGCCAGCAGCCTGGTAAACACACACACACACACACACACACACACACACACACACACACACACACACACACACACACACACACACACACACACACACACACAGAGAGAGAGAGAGAGAGAGAGAGAGAGAGAGAGAGAGAGAGAGAGTTGAAAACTTATGAAAACTTATGTAAGGCTGGCTTTAATTTTGAATCAGAGCATCTGTACACACACACACACACACACACACACACACACACACACACACACACACACACACACACAGAGGAATCCAACAATGTTATCCCCCATGTATCCATGTATGGTGTGATTTTTTTTCAAGAGAGAAGTGACGACCTTAAAAGAAAAAAATGTTGAAGGTGACATGAGGATTCTGTCTTGCACAGCTAAAGGTCACCTTGACTTTTAATCTCAACTGTCATCCTTTTCCTCTCATTAAAATATTTGATAAGACTTCTTTGCATGACCGAACAGCATGAAACACCTTAAAACTGACACCCTTTTTGCTCTCAAGGTGGCTGCTGTGTCAAAGTAAATAACTGTCTTGCCAGCTGGAAAATAAGAATGATTATCTGTATTTTGTGCAGGTAACAAATAAAAATGGTGTATTTACATGGAGTTTTCAAGACCAAACCATTTTTCAAACTTTCATTTTGTCCCTCTGTTTTCTTTGGAATCTTCTTCACTTTGTGAAGAAGGGAAACCCTTAAGTGGTTTCCCGCCATGTCAATGGAGAACCATTAGTAGATTTGCTAGGAAGTAAGATCCAGTGCAAAAACACAACAACACTGAGCTCCCCCGCCTCCAGTGAATGGGATTTATTCCCAGGTAAGCTGCCTAGATGCCCTAAGCACATCCGATCTCACCTAATTTCAGAAGCTAAGCAGGGTCGGCCCTGGTTAGTACTTGGATGGGAGACCACCAGGGAATACCAGGTGGTGTAGGCACCTGGAGTAGGAACTGGCAAACCACTCCAGTATTCCTGCCAAGAAAACTCCATAGACATGGAGTCACGAAGAGTCAGTCATGACTGTAACGACACAACACACACACATAAGCATGCTGAAGCATGGGTGAAATCATACAGATAAAATAAATAAATCAAGGAAAGGGGTCAGCATCAGCCTCAGAACCTTTTATTGGCATCAAACAGACAAACATTAATATAAATAAATAATTGATACATGCAATTAGAAAAGGTATGTGCCTGGTTAAATTATACAAAGCTCTTGAAATTACCGGATGGATTTCACAGATTTGGATCAAGTCACTATTGTGTCCTTTTTCCAAGGAGAAAGGTGGGGTAAAAATACTCTAAAATAAATAAAAAATAAAAATAAATATTGTCTCTCCTGTTCTACTGAGTATTCACCACAAACAGACCTTCAGCGTTGGCCATGGTCATACCTGTGTTTTCTCCGTAGTTTCCCTTTGGCTAACTGCGCATAAAAAGATTGCGTCCTAACTGCAAAGAGAAGTAAATTCCGGCCTCAGCCAACCATGCCCCTTGCACAGCAGTTTCAGCAAAGTTTCCTAAACCACCACCAGGGTCTGGATTTAGAAACTTTGCTTGAAAATGCTTACATATTTGCTTCTGGAGCCACGACAGGACACAGAAAATACGCAGTAAAATCAGTTGTTCCCCTTTTTCAACAGCTTAAACAGCATGGAGGCTTGGAAAGTAGAGCCGGAAAGAAGGGGAAAATACGAAGGAGACAGGTAGAGACGGAACCAGAATAGGAAAATACGACGCAGAAGAGAGGACACTAACTGCACATTAAAAACCACATGACCTCCCCCCAAAAAATACGCATGAAATTTATATACGCAGAGAACGCTGGTGTGACCACAGCCTTTCTGTCAGAGCAAACTGAAATGTTAGTCAGCATGAAGGAGATTTGTACTCTTGTAATGATGGCCTTTACCACCTCTTTTGATTCTAGACTCCTCCTTTCAGACTCTTCATCCCACCCCTTCAAGGGTAGCGGCATAGAAAGTTGACTTGCAGCCATCAAGGGTATATTAAACAGCCCGGCTTCTCATCCAAAGCCCATTTGTTGGAGGGAAGCCTAAAAATTACTGGAATGAAACGCGCTCCAAAGCCATTTCATCCTTGCGTTCTTTTATTACGAATCCATATTCAGATATGTTAATACATAAAGATGTACAATATTACATCAAGAGCACAAAACCTGACATTGTGACACTTGCCGCTGAATAGCTCGGCTATTATTGCGGCTCCTATTCAGCTCTTTTCTGGTGTGCTCCTCGGCCTTTTGTGCAGACGTCTTTGGTGAGAGAGTCGAGTCTTTACCGATAAGGCCTCGGAGACATAATCGTGAGCTTTCGTTCTCCATTGACGGCGCCATGTGGCCAATTCACAAACATTTTCATATTAATATCAAGCAATTTCCCTACATTCTAATCCATCAAAGTGGGCTATTAATCCTTTCGCCGCACCTTCTGCTATTCAAATGCTAACAATTTTCGACTCGCAAGCAGAAACGTTTGTCCTACAGCATTCCGTACAAAGACGGAGCATTGTCAGCTGTGATTGATCAGAGTATTAATATGAGGGATGGAACGCACATCCTATCAATGAAATCGTACACATCCACGCAACAGGAAGGGGGGGTGCCAAAGGGACATCCAAGGAATAAATTGAATGCTCAAGATAACAAAAGACGCTGCCCTGATGACCACATTAAAGTTGGTCCTTGCTATGTATTTTACTGAAGTGTCAATAAGAAACTTGCCTTCTTAACGGTGCCACTTGTTTTCCTATTGATGGTGAACAGATGTGATGGAACTCAGCCTTCTTCTGAAAAATTTACTGTGGAAAAAGATTAAAATGGAGCCAGCACAGAGGGGAAAGTTCAACAGAGAATTCTATCAGTAATCTCCCTTGTTGAGCTGTTGAAGCAAAAGTCCTACCAGTGGGGTGGGGGTGAGGACACACAAAACTGAGTGTCATTGTAGCTCTTGCTTATAAATTATCAGCTGTAGTGCATACTTGGAAGATGAAATGTTTGTCCCATAGCTTCTTGTACAAACTCCAACTCTGACAGTGAAGAAACGGAAATTGTTAACAATGGCCTCTATCACACGCACACGAGAAGCGCATGTTGATGTGATGCGTAATTTCTCAAGACTGGTCACGTGACATTTGATGTGCACTTTCCGTCCCCACAGTAGCTTTTTTGATGCTCTAGTCACGCATCCGCATGGGCCAAAAGTGCATTAAATTGATGTTTTGAAAAGCTATTTTCTCAGTCACTATCTATCTATCTATCTATCTATCTATCTATCTATCTATCTATCTATCTATCTATCTATCTATCTATCTATCTATCTATCTATCTATTACCGGCATGACAGGTTTCTAGTTTTACTGCTGGAGGACATGACAAACATTTTGGGTTTTTTTTTCCTGTACCAGTAATCCACTTTTTATTTTAAAGAGCAAATAAATTTAAGAAAGTATCAATAAATTGAGCAGAATAACAACAAATGTGCACTAACAATGCCCCCACTTACTTTTGATACACAATTCAAGAGTCCAAAAATATGGATCAAAAAATTACTACTGGAGGGGCAAGGATCAGGAAAGTGTGGTGGGTTGCGCTTCAGGAGGCGTGGCAGAGGCATGTATTTTTTTCAAGCACATCATGGTGGGTGAATGAGTGAATGATTAGTGAAATAAACTATGTGTGAGCAGTTACTAGAGCAACTAAGCCAGACATGTCCAAAGTCAGGCCCGGGGACCAAATATGGCCCATTTACAAATTTCGAGTGGCCCGCGGCCTCTTCTCCCCGTCTGGCTCAGCCTGTCATGCATCCCTACCAGCTGGCCCTTCCCCATACCAGATGGAGGCATCAGCTTGCAGTTTTATGTTTTGCCTGCCCTTCCTGCCTCTGTCCACCACCACCCAGCCACCTTCCCAGCCTTCCCACCCCCGGCTCCATTGCTGCAGCATCCTCCCTTCCTCCTTTCATGTTATAGAGACTTGTCCAAAGTCCGGCCCGAGAATCAAATGCAGCTAAATGGTCGGCCCCCAAACATTTTCACCTCATCAAATCTGGCCCTCCTTGCAAAAAGTTTGGACACCCCTGAACTAAGCCTAGGGCCGAATATCACAATCCTTTGACCATTGAACAGCATTGCCCTCGAGCTGATGTCATTCTTGCAAGGAGTCAGGGAAGCTTCTAAGGGAGCATTTCATTGCAATGTGATATGAAGTTTATGTGACACACCCACAGTCACATTTAGAAATATTGGCCACACCCCAAGTGGGTGCCAATACTAGAAACATAACACATTATCTTCAGGCAGTATCTAGTTACTTGTTACCTTAAATAGCACCACAAGACCAACCTGTAGTGGTGATTTTGCTCTTCCCAAAACTTGCTTCAAGATTCCATAACTATTATTGCTCTTATTGTAGCCATTCCTTGGGTGCCAGTACTTAACCGGCAGGTCGATGTGCATAACACAATCCTTCCATCTGATTGTCTTGACAGTAATTTTCCATGGTTTGTAGAAAACTCAAATGAAAGAGGAGAGAGAGACAAAAGAGAGAGATTGGCAATAATGAGTTTCAAGCAAACAAATAAAAACAGCTCTTTTTACAATGAAACACAAGAATTTCCTGTGCATGACGGGTAAGGGGAGGGGGGAAAAGTCCAACGCAAAACATGGATGCAATTAGCTATCAAGCTCCGTAACAATGTTTTGTCCTGCAGTATTAATGGGACCCGTTTCCTAGACACTGTTCTTCATAATGGGCCGAATAACAACCATATGTCTACAAAGCGAGAATCAGAAAAACACATTTCCTGTTATCTTTTACTTTTGAGAGAGAGAGAGAGATTTTTTTTTTTAAAAAAGCTCACAAGACAGAACACAGACCTGACAAGGTGATCAGCTACAATAAAACACAAACATCGGGGAATTTGGAAAACTCCTAAAACAATTTGAGCAGGTAATAATGGATGTTATACTTTAATGCTCCATCGGTAGGCCTTGCAAGCCTGGGATTTCAAAACATATGGGGTAAATTAGCAACCCCAGAAGATGCAGTGAGGAAGAGAGGTGGCTGTAGGACAGATCGGACTGTTTATTTAGGACAGCATCCCAATGGAGAAGTGGAGGGGGTGGTGGTTCAGCTTTCTGAGTGGGAGAACGCAGGATGATGAGGATCAGGATGATGATCAGGATGAAGACAGAGAAGAGAAGCCTACTGGCAACTCCCATACTGTGTGTGTGTGTGTGTGTGTGTGTGTGTGTGTGTGTGTGTGTGTGTGTGTGTGTGTGTGTGTGTGTGTGTGTGTGTGTGTGTGTGTGTAAAAAACCCTCTGTTAGGAATGTCCACCTCTTAGCATAACAAAGCCCCGTGAGGCTTCCTAATGGCTCCCTGTCAGGCCCTAAAAAAGGCACAGTGCCTTCAGCAGGGGCCTTTCAGCAACGCCCCCCCCCTTTGCTTCACCTAATTCTTTCACCTCCTTCAGTTTGGAGAGGCCATAAAAACCTTTCACAGGCTGACAAGGAGAAAGGCAGCCCAGCCTCCAACTGCTGGATAATTCAGGAGCCTTTCTTTCTCATTTTAATTGGCCGCCTAATTGGAATGTTTATGCGTCCTGTGATAGCCAGGGATTGAAAAGGAAGGGTGAGCAATTATGCCTTGAGTGTTCCTATCTGGCAGGGTGTGTAGGGGGTTCTGCTCTATTTTGATTTGATTTTTCAGGTCTCCTCCTATTCTCTTCCCCCACCCCCACCCCATTCAGATAAAGAAAAGTGCCCTGCCTTGTCATACTTACTTTGGGATATGGCGATGGGAAAACAAGGTCAAATGCAAGTCAGGGATCACATCACCCCAATTCTGCATAACCCACATTGGTTACCAGTTGCTGCCTGAGCCCAATTCAAAGTGCTTGTTTTGACATATAAAGCCCTAAATGGCTTAGGACCTAGACACCTGAAGGACTGCCTCCTTCCATACAAACCTACCCGGCAATTAAGATCGAGCCAGGGCACCCTATTGAAATAGCCATCCCTCAAGGAAGTGAGAGGGATGGCTTGCAGACACAGGGCCTTCACAGCTGCCCCCAAGCTATGGAATGCCCTCCCAAGTGAGATCCGCCTGGCGCCAACATTGATGACATTTCGGCGCCAGGTAAAAACCTTCCTGTTCCAGAAGTTTTTTAATTGATACAATATAGATGGTTTCAGAGAGGGTAGCCATGTTAGTCTTTTCAAGAATTTCAATGATTTTAGTGTAAGGTTGTTATTATTGTTTTAATTAGTTATTGATATCTGATGTTTTATTTGTTTTAATTCTTTGATTGTAAGCCGCCCAGAGACCTTTGGGTAGTGGGCGGCATATAAGTTGTAAAAATAAATAAATAAATAAATAAATATAAGTCGGAAATGTCTACCAACCTGGGCTCCTCTGGTTGCAAAGTTGGCGCATTGCCCACATGTTTCTCTCTCTTTTTCTGAAATAAAATGAAGCAGCATTTTAAAAAGAAATGTTAGCATAACAGGAAGAAGAGGAGGCTGAGTGGCTGTCAAGTTTATAACTGCTTGCTCTCCTCGGGGGCTCGAGATAAGGCCGTTAAGTAAAAGCCCTTGATGGACTTGATTAATTCCCTGGAACAAAGGTTTTTCTTCCCTGGCTCAGTGAATGACTTCATTCTAGCAGATGAGGTCATCCAAGTCAAGGCAATAAAACTTACAGATATTCACACGTTTTACGAAAGCTTCCAACCTCAAAAGCGAGAGTGAGGTAGAGTGAGACAGGCACAGAGAAAAGGGACCATAAGTATTGGCGCATATACCTATATTAAAGCAGGCACACAGAGATGCTGAGTGTCTTCTCATTTCCAAAGTACCAAGTTTTTCGCCGCTGTTGCGTTTGACTGCAGAAGGGGTTGCAATCCAAAGGAATTAGGAATGTCACAGGTTTTACAGCTGTGGCTTTTGTGTGGACACAGGATTTGCCTGCCCAAACCACACACAGACAGGTGTATTGGGTTTCACATGAGCTCTGATATGAATATTGACATTAACCCCTAATATCAGACCATCAGAAAATCTGGGGTTGCTCAACTGATTCGGATCATTTGGCATGAACTTCGAATCAAAGCACATTGCGCTTGGCAGCAGAGTGAAATGAACCTACAGTTTGGAATCCAGAGAACAGGTCAAACTGGATATAGGACAGTTTTTCTATCTATCTATCTATCTATCTATCTATCTATCTATCTATCTATCTATCTATCTATCTATCTATCTATCTATCCCGCCCAACTAGTGGCAGACCCACTAATCTGAACAGCTAACCAAACAAAATGAAACAACACAATGCAAGGACAAAAAAACAACACCAATATAAATACAAATAAGGCGCCATACCCAACAGAATAACTTTCAAAAAGTTTTGAACTTTTGAAACAACAAATGAACAAACAAAAAAGCCACCTAAAACATTAAAAGTGCCCACTTAAAAAAAAAAAAAAAACCCTGCTGGAGAAACCTGGCACCTTTAAGCACTTCTTTAAGATTGTTCGTGTATCTGGAATTCCTGTGTGCAAAATAAAATAAAATAAAAAAGTGACTGCCCCTTTGGTTTTGCAATTCCAGTCGGCCGACGGCTTACAGAAGAATCTATATCCAGGATGCAAATTGAAATGTATGGCTCACAACAGAACAGTGTTGGAAATGAATGATTCCTATGCCTGGTCACACATTTGAGAACATTGCAACTCTACCCAATACATCACATGGGCTCTCAGCTCGACCATAAAGAGAGATCCAAAGACAGGACTAGTCCCAATTAGGGAAGACCTATCAATTACATAAGCCCCATTGCTTTTGAGTACAGTGGTACTTCTACCTATGAGTTTAATCTATTCCGAATGCATGCTCATAAGTCAAACAACTTGTAAGTAAAGCAGCCGTATCTTTAAAAAATTAAAAAATTGAAAAATTGAAAAAAAAATGTCAGTAGAGCAGACCACAACACCACATCTAAAATTTGTAAGGCAGCAGTTAAAACAGCAATGGTTTTCCACTCTTAAGTTGAATTGTGTGTAAGTAGAGCCACTCGTAAGTAGAGATACCACGGTAATCTATTCTATTTGGAATAAAATCAGATTTAGTCCTCATTCATATCTAAACCACTTTGATGTGGTGTTCTGTCTTCCTTTATATCAACAGTAGGGAGGCACTGATCCCTACAGATGTGCGGGATGGCAGCTTCAAACAGACTTAGGAGATCTAGGTAGTGACGAGTTAACATAGAGTTGTGTTCTAACAACTGGATGTACCCTCATTCCTGTCTGGATTGTAACAAGCAAACAAACCACTGGGATGGATGGATGGATTGATGGAAGGAAGGAAGGAAGGAAGGAAGGAAGGAAGGAAGGAAGGAAGGAAGGAAGGAAGGATGGATGGATGGATGGATGGATGGATGGATGGATATAGTATTGCTAGTGGTAGGGAAGATCTAGTTAGTGACAAGTTAACATCCAGTTGTGTTCTAACAACTGGATGTACCCTCATTCCTGTCTGGATTGTAACAAGCAAACAAACCACTGGGATGGATGGATGGATGGATGGATGGAAGGAAGGAAGGAAGGAAGGAAGGAAGGAAGGAAGGAAGGAAGGAAGGAAGGAAGGAAGGATGGATGGATGGATGGATGGATGGATGGATGGATATAGTGGTAGGGAAGTAACCATATAAGCTAATGAACTCAGAAGGAAGGTTCAATTTCACAGAATCAATCATAAAATAATGGAGCTGGGAGGGAGCTATAAAGCCACCATGACCAACTCTGTTCTCAATGTAGAATCCACATTTTGACAGGTGGTGTTCCAATTTTCTCTTGAATGCCTCTAATGTTGGAGTGATCACTACCTCCAAGGTAACTGTTTCCATTTTTGTACTGCTCTAATAGTTAAGAAGTCTTTCCTGAACCTGAATTCATCTTAAACCTGGCTTCCTGTCACTTGAACCCTTTTATTATTATTATTATTATTATTATTATTATTATTATTATTATTATTATTATTATTATTATTATTATTATTATTATTATTATTATTATTATCCTCCCATGAAACCAAGTGGCTGCACAGCTATGGCTTTTTTTCCATTTTGGAGATTAAAGGCTTGCTAATTCATTAACATATCCAAAGACCAAACCATCACCATTGATAACAGAAGCTGCAATTTCAGCATATTACACTTATACAATATCATGCAGATATAAGAAAGCCCATATCCACCGCAGGCCTTAGTTATCATCACCTTTTGTCATTCTGTCCATCACATCATCATGACCTCTGGAACGCTTTATATTAAATTCTGCTGCTGAAATAATATGCCACTTCAGGTTTAGAATAAAATATCAGAAAGTGCTAACTCTCATGTGCATCTACAGGAACCTTTTATAAACGAAAATGCATAACCTGTGAATTGATGCCACTTTAGCCTCCCATTAAAAAATATTCAAACTATAAATCAAAATTCAAGGTATATAAGTAATATTCAATATCAAATTTATGGCATTTTCAAATAGGACGATTTTCCTCAAATGTGCCATAAATTTAGCGGCGGGGAATTGCATATGCCACCTTATCATGACAGTTGCTTTATCTACACAGCCCACTGAAGCCTCGTCACTTTATATAATCTGAATTCACAAATCAACTGTCGTCTTCACTTCACCGATTCATTGCTGATGGGCCTTTCACAATGTTTGGGGTTGGTAAGGGGAGGAGGGGGGAAGAGAAACAGAAAGAGAAATGCCTTTCCAAGCTGACAAGGCTAATAAATGGAGTGGTGAGCGCAGCCCATCTATTGGTGCTATTCTATTGTCGCATCTCGAGTGATACATGGCAGAATAACCTCATAAACCAACCTCATCTTTTGACCTCAGGGGAAGTAAATGGAAACAGAGGGCTTTTTAGGAGGGACGCAGCATTTAAGTGCCAATAATGGCGGAATAAAAACCCACCAAACTTTTAACGCTTCTAACACACTGCTTGAGCAAAAAGGGACCCACACACCAGCCCTTCATCTTAACGAGACAAAAGGGATTTTTTTTTTTAAAAAAGTGCAATTCAGAACCTAGACATTTCCCATATACTGGATCTGACCCCAATGGCCTTTCCCATTCAGTACAGTCCACGCCAGCCATTCCTGGCTCTTTCAGGGTTTCAGGCACGATTGTTTTTGAGCCCTTTTTGAAGATGCCAGCTCATATTTAAAATTCTGAATTCAGCCCTGAGCATGAGGGCTCATCAAGGCCTGGCAATAGGAAGGAGTGGGTTTGCACAGCTAACACAAGTACATCAGCGGCTCTCAACTGCAGGGTAGCTGAGTGGCGTAGGTCTCTGGCTGCAGAGGCTAAGAGTTCAATTCCCCACTGGGCCACTTTGAAAAGGTCCAGACTAGATGAGTCATAGGCTCCTGTTCAGATCTGCAGTTCTAAGAGGATGATGATGATGATGATGATGATGATGATGATGATGATGATGATGATGATGATGATGATGATGATGATGTCGTTCATACATCTAATATGGCCAGGACAATACGAGGAGTCCTTATATCCCCATTGAGCTATTGTTGTTATGTAGCCTCCGAATTATGGCAACCATACAGATGTGCAATCTCAAAAACCACCTGTACGTAAATAGCTCTGCTCAATTCATGAAAACGCAAGCCTGTGGCTTCCTTTAGGAAGTCAACACATTTCACATTTTTCTTCCTCTTTCCCCTGCTGCCTCGTATCTTTCCCAGAATTATTGTCTTTTTCTGGGAACCCTGCCCTCTCACGATGCGTCCAGCCTCAGTTTCAGCATTTTTGCCTCCAGAGATGGTTCAGACTCGAGTGGGTCCTAGGGCCCACTTGCTCATCTTTCTGGCAGCCAAGGCGATCTGCGTTCTCCTCCACCGGTTGATCAGTCAATAGATAAATTTATATCTAAAGTTATTTGTATCATTCATCTCTTTTAGGCTTATCAAACCTCCCAAGTAGGCAAAGAGAATATATTAAAATGAGATTTTTAAAGGCATTTGTTCTAATCTAAAAAGCCACATTAACAAATTTGGGATGTGCAGCCTGTGAACAGGAATCAATACACCAGGGGAGATCCCCTGGTTTCTTATTTGCACTATCCACTTCACTAACCTTTGCCCTCTGGTCTGGGGTTAATTTGTGGAACGAACGAACGAACAAATGAACGAACGAAAAACGAATGAAAGAAAGAAAGAAAGAAAGAAAGAAAGAAAGAAAGAAAGAAAGAAAGAAAGAAAGAAAGAAAGAAAGAAAGAAAGAAAGAACGGATGTGAAACTAAATGAAAGGAAACAAAGCTTTTATTGATTATGTGGAGCTGGAGATCACGAGAAACTTCTTAACTGTTAGAGCGATACAACAATGGAACCAGTTATCCTGGGAGGTAGTGAGTGCTCCAATGCTAGCAGCTGTTCACTTATCTTTGCAGCCTGTTGTAAATTTGTAGAAGGAAGGAAGGAAGGAAGGAAGGAAGGAAGGAAGGAAGGAAGGAAGGAAGGAAGGAAGGAAGGAAGGAGGTGGTGCTTCCCTCTCTAGAGCTGCATGTGCCACAACACTGTGACTCCCTGTCTCTGCGGCACAGAAGAGTACCTGGTTAGTCAACCACTCTCAGCATAGGGTCAACACCTTGAATAGCTCATTTAAAGGTTAGACTAAAGCCTGGAACGGATTCATTACCTTTGTGAAATCACAGCCACCAGCCTTCACTGGTACGGATCCATTTGGAAAGCGTTTATTCGCACGCAGCATTTCAGCCGCCTCCATCCTCAACCGTAGGCAGAGGCTGAGTTAGTACCAGCTGGCTCCCTGCCACCCACCCCCTCCGCAATTTGAACAAACCCACATTTAGCCGACCAAACAGGCCTCAAAGTAATGGGAAATGTGAAGAAATTGCAACAGTCAGTTGTTTGAACACGGCCGCTATTAAACACGGCCTAATTTGGCTCATTCCAACAGTCAGGTGCACCGTTTTCTAATTAAATTATTCAACCAAACATTGACTATAAAGCATTCCGCTAAAACCTAATTAAGAGTGTGATTTGATAAAAGCTCATTCTGCATTTTTCATTTGCATTCTCAAAGGTGGAAGTCGGGAGGGGTTCGATCCGGGAGGGAAAGGACAACATCACTATTTCATGCCGCGCATACTTTCAGCTTCACAGGGTTCCCCCACCCCCACCCCTCCTCTCCCCTCCCTTCCAAATATTTCTCTTTCTTTCCGCTGAAGATTTTTGAACTATACAGAGAAGAACTTCAGGCTCAGATCTTATCAATTCATTAATGGCTGGCAACATTCTTCACAGATTTTCTTTCCCCTTTAAAAAATAAAGGAAAGGAAAAGAAAGGGACACACACACACACACACACACACACACACACACACACACACACACACACACACACACACATTGACAAACCTAATAGAAAGACATCATTAAAAGAGGGCTCTTTGAAGACTTGGCCCTCGTTCAAGCTACATATGGCTACATAATCTTTTAAAACGTGCGATTCAAGTCTCAATTTAATTATGTAATAGCCCAAATGGAATTACACTGCAGAGGAAGTGCCGCGGTTCAGCACAAACAGAGACGGTGGCTGACCTGTTCCTTTTTCTCTCTCATCTGGCTGCACGTGTGGTAGAACTTTGTTTGCGTGTGCCCCTTCAAGGCCGGAGTGATTGGGGTGCGTGTGGAGGGGTGTCTTCCCCCAGTGCTTGAATTATGGGGAGCGAGGGGGATATCGTCTGTGGAATGGACCCTCCCCATTGTTGACACTCCTCGAGGACCCGCCAACAACATCAGTACGATCAGTCGGTGTGCATTTCTAATGGTCCATCATGGTCCAGAAAGACTTGTTGTTGTTCTGTGCCATTCAGTCGCCCCTGATGCATCGTGACCTCATGAATGCTTGCTCTCTGGAAGGTCTTTTCTTCAACATCCCTGCACAGCTCTTGTAGACTCCAGCTTCTGACTTCCTTCCGGGAGTCAGAAGAATGTGGGTCTTCTTCTTTTCCTGCTCCCTTCCACCATTCCCAGCATGGTTATCATTTCAGGAGAATCTTACTGTGCCCCATAGTAAGACCTCTTTAGTTTCAGGACTGTGGTGCCCGAAAATTGTTCAGTCTTGAATTGATTGAGGACCCACCTCTTCATCCAGGTTATCCACAAAGCTTTCCTCCAGCACCATATTTTCCAATAAACTGATTTGTTTTCCTGTCAGCTTTCTTAACTGTCCAACTCTCACACCCCTAACAGGGTGACTAGAAATACGACAGTAGGGATTATCTTGGTTTTTATCTCCTTAGACCTCCTTAGCAAGCAGGCAAATAACTGATGGCAGTGGAAGTTGTCTAGAAATGTCATCTGGGAAACATCACATGCCATTCAGGCTAATGCAATGGGCACATAGCAACCGCCAGTGGGCCCTATGCTCTCCTCATGGTCATCTCAAGTAATTGAGGACTCCTTCTGAGGAAAACATCAGAACCACTAATCATGGTAGCTTGGGCTGTTAATCTTCTCCTCCTGTATGCACCTTCTCTAAGGTTGTTTACTCTGCTTCCCACAAGTCATCTAGGTCTTCTATGGACCATCCACACCAGGAAGCAGATGCCACCTCTTGGATTCACTGCACACAAGTATGTTCACTGGAAGGACAGATTTTGAAGCTGAGGCTCCAGTACTTTGGCCACCTCATGAGAAGAGAGGAGTCCTTGGAAAAGTCCCTGATGTTGGGAAAGATTGAAGGCAAAAGGAAAAGAGGATGGCAGAGAATGAGATTGTTGGACAGTGTCATCGATGCAACCAATATGGATTTGACCAAACTCTGGGAGGCAGTGGAATATAGGAAGGCCTGGTGAGCTCTGGTCCATGGGGTCATGAAAAGTTGGACAACTGAACAACTGAACACAACAACAACAACAAATGTTTAGTAAGCAATGACCTCACCACCCTGCATATGTGGACACACAGCTACGTATAGTCCCCCTCAGACTCCATCAAGCTTCAGCTTTGACAGCTCATATGAGACTGGGGATTCTCACCCTATGATGCCAATATGAGGACAAATCATGAGGACGTGCAGATGCTTTGAAGAAGCCCATGAGTTGGACACCAAGGTGTTTGCTGAGTCCCCTGTTGGGCTTGTCCAATGACTGGTATTCAGTCTCATCCTCTTACCCAAGCTGGATATTTCATACATTCATAATACTTTTGAAAACTTCAATTAGCATGTGGGGTATATAAGCAGAAGACAACCTGAACCTGAATTTAAGGCATGCACAATGTCTTAAAGAACCTGGCTTTGATAATGACACACTATGATCAGGCTGGTGTTCTAAGCTGAAACAGAAAGCAGATTTGCTGCAATTATGATCCTATAATCACAGCCCAGTGAAACTTTTAGGCTACTTTCTTTAAAAAGAGAGAGAGAGAAGTCTGAAATTTACTCTGTAAAATTAATGCGCAAGATCATAAAACTCTACCTTAGCAAATACAAAAGACCACTTGATTAGCTACAAATAAAAACCCCTAGAGCAAAAATGAATAAGGTTTAAGCCACTTCAAATTATTTTCCCTCCTGATAAAGCCATTATCACATTTGCAGCATTTACAATGCAGAACTACATTCCTTTGATCATCTTATAAAATTAATTGATCTTGCTTATCTATTGTACTATTTTAAATTATTTTAATTGAGGACATTAAGAGAAGTAATGGCAACAACCAGTGCATTTTATTAGCTGCTGACGTTCAAGGCAGCCATGTCATTTTCATAATCTGAATTTCTCTAAAACAAAATTCCATTCTTAATAGAATTTACATATAGATCACCTCCAGACACAAATAATTTACTATTACTTGAAGTCCTAAAGGACAAGCAGAAAAACTGTGAAAAATCATTGCAGCCATACTTAATTTTAATTATTCTTTCAAATCAGATAAAAAACCCTGAAGTTAAATTCTCATAATTAAATAGAAACTAAAAGTTTCTAAAAGCCTCATTTTCCCCTCCAACTTCAATTTTAAATGCAAATGATCGCAGGGAGTAACCGAGTTTCTTCCTTATCAAAACAGTGGTGGTTCCATTGGTACACCAGCAAAACTTAGGGAGAAATTTTCTCAAGGGAGAGCTTGAGAAGAGCCTCATGGCACAGTAAGTTAAACTGCTGTACTGCAGCTGTAACTGTGCTCACCATCAGGGGTTCAGTTCCAGGTAGCTGGCTCAAGGTTCACTCAGCCTTCCATCCAACATCCAGGGTCGGTAAAATGAGTACCCAGATCACTGGAGGGGAGGCAATGTGTAGACTGCACAAATAAATTGTTAACCACCCAGATAGTGATTTAAGCACTATGGGGTGGCATATTAGCAGAACATTTTTGCTTTTGGATATATTTTTAATTAACCATCTCTCAAATATTTTATTTGGAAGAGAGGATTTAGGAGCAGATCCACAACTAGGGTCTCTGTCACTCGGGGCAAACGTGGATTCTGACCCCCTGGTGGAGATGCACTGGCTACAGTGAGCCAAAGGTAAAGGTAAAGGTTCCCCCTGCATATGCATGCTAGTCATGTCCGACTCTAGGGGTGGTGCTCATCTCCGTATTCAAGCCGGAAGAGCCAGTGTTGTGCATGTCCATGGCCACGTGGCCGGCATGGCTGCAAGGAAACACTGTTTTACCTTCCCACTTTTTACGGTGGCACCTATTTATCTACTTGCATTTACATGCTTTCGAACTGCTAGCTTGGCAGGCGCTGGGGGCTGTCAGCGGGAGCTTCCTCTGCTGCGTGGCACCCGGGATTTGAACCGCCGAGCTGCCGACTTTGCAGTCTACAGTTTCGGTGCCTTAGTCCACTGAGCCACCAAAGAGATCCTTACAAATGGATCTATCTGGTGCTCTCATCTCTGCAATTATATCCCTATTATGTACTGGGAAATACAGGCTTGAACCTAATCTCCTTTCCCTATAGCTCATGGAAAAGCTTTCCTTTATCTGAAAAGAGAACACCAAAGAAGGTCCACCAAAAATCTCATTTCATGAGCTCATGGCTCTATGGTGAAGTCTCAGCATCTGCTCAAGATGGGGTTCAATCCCAGGTAGTCTATTCAAGGTTCACTCAGCTTTCTATCCTTTTGAGGTCAGTAAAATGAATACCCAGTTCACTGGGGGTGCAATGTGTACCCGCATACATATATTGTAAATCTCCTACATAGTGCTTTGAGCCCTATGGAGCAGTATATAAGCAACTCAGGGCCTTTTTACATGACCCCTAAGATCCGCTGGCCACTTAAATTTGGACCAGAGATCTTAGGGGTTCGTCGCTCTTCCTATGTCCCCACCCCCTCCACACTTCCTGGCTGCTGGCTGCGTGAGGGGAGGGAGAAAAAGAGAAAGAAAAGCATGCCGCTCACCTCCGTTCTGCCTCTTGTCTCTGTAAAAGTAGCTCTTAAAGGGGCGGGAGCCAAAAAACAACGAACAGAAGCAAGGAGAGCCCCGCACTCACTATCGTTACACCGGATCAAATAATTTTCACCTCCAAAGAGCAGGTACCTGAAAGCTGCACTGGGATGCGCTAAAGTGGGCGGGGTCTCACTTAAATTTCCTGTAAACTCCGGAGCTGGTGGGGAAACATTTTTAATCTCCGGAGCTGGGAGCCATTTGCCCCGGAGTTTAGGGGTTGTGTATAAACGCCCTCACTTTGCTTTCTTGCTTTGCTTCACACACCACATGCACCATCTCTGGTGTCACAAAACCTAGAAAGCTTTGTTGCCAAATGGAAAGGTGGCTGGTTCAATTTCTGAACTTCAAACAGCCCACAGGTCCATTTTTGGATGCCCGGTTTCTTGAACAAATCAGACGTCCTAAATGAAAGGTTCATGGTTGTCAGGCAATATGTATCTGCTCTGTAGTCCATGCTCATGCCAGTTAAATAAAAGATACCTCAACTGATGGTTACAATTAGCCTTCTTCAGCTGCCCTTTTAGACTGTTTGTCAAGGGGACCTGTATATGTGCTTATATTATTATTTTTTTGCTCGCAAAGCAGCCAAATAAAACCAGACAAATTTCTATTTGTTTTTAACAGAAAGAATCAAAATAATATCTGTCAGCGTGGCAGGTTTCGTCGAGGTGGGCAACAAAGGTTGATTGTCTTGCTGAAAACCATTATGTACAAAAGATGTCTATTTGGGGCTTTTAACCCACTTCTTTCCCTCTCCCAAAGTAAATGGGAGATGTCTACGGGTCATCTGTATGATATGACAAGTGTTATATTTTGTAAGACAAAGACACAAGCATCTCAGGTGCTGTTTTGAACCTCTCAGGTGGCATAACCACTTATATATACAGTGGTACCTCTACTTACGAGTTTAATCTACTCTGAGTGCATGCTCTTAAGTTGAACAACTCTTAAGTAGAGCAGCCCTATCTAAAAAAAAAAAAACAAAATATAAACAAAATTTCAAGAACAGACTGCATGTAAAATTTGTAAGGCAGCAGTTAAAACACCAATGGATTTTCGCTCTAAGATGAATTGCTCTTAAGTTGAACCACTCGTAATTAGAGGTACCACTGTAGATATACAAAATGGAGCTTTATCACTTTGGTGGGGAAATACATGTTTACAGCTGTAATGACAGGCAAACAGATAACATACATAGCTTTAACTTTGCTGCATGAAGCTCCCAATAGTCTATATTTGATTTGGAACTCTGATATTTACAGTCACTGTGAAAATCTCCCACAGCAGCGATTTGGGCAAACTGGGTGATGGTTAGCCAGAAAAGAGGGGGAATAAAGTGGTCTCTCTCTCTCTCTCTCTCTCTCTCTCTCTCTGTAAAATATCTAAAACTGTAGAAGTTAGTATTGGAATCAGAGCTATAGACCCCTCACCAGTTGTTAGGTTTGATGGTGCTTTATTTCTTGAAGGACATGGGGGGTACAACTCATGTAAGGAGTTTTCTAGTTGTTGTCTCTGAAAAAGCATTCTGGAAACCTCTTGGGCTTCCGCCATTGAGTGAAAAGTTTTAAGACAAATAAAGAATATTAGCTATCCTTTGGGTTCTGAGTCCTAGAAACACTGCTATGGGATGCTGAAAGCCAGTATAATTACTGTATTTTTCCATTTTTAAGACACCCCCATAAATAAGACAGCCCCCACTTTTCCAACCAAAATTACAGTTTCACAATTGTGCGGTTCTCTTCTCTCTCTCCATGTATAAGATGACTCTCATTTTTTAGTCTAACAAATTTAGACAAAAATATAGTCTTATACACAGAAAAATACTAGAGTTCACTCATACTCTTCCCCCAAAGGCATTCACTGCCTCCACACCAATGGGAATGTCTAGCCACACAAAACCTCTGTTGCAAAACTTTCAGCAATTCCAAGGCACACGAGCCCTTAGTTTGAAGCATGACCACCAATTTTGTTCCTAAACTAAAGACATGGCAAGGGTGAGGAGAACGGAAGATGCCTCTTCTTCCTTTCTGTTGCACACCATTTCTAAATTCCATTCTAGACTAATTACACTGTGGTACTTAACTCAGCCACAGACTGATTAATAATGTTCTGGACTGCTTTTCTTTTCTTCCTCCATGTTGCCAGATGGAGCAGTGAAGATTACCTCGCATCTCCATAATCACTGCGCACAGCTGAACATGGTGATGATGAGTGTTGCCCACTCCAAGCTGACCTGCTTGTGAGGAACCCGAGGCAGGGGAAAACAGGTCCTGCAATCAGCGATCCACTCTTTTTTGGTATTTCATGAGGAGCCAAAAGCTGTTTGCTCTTTCTTTAAAATAAAAAAAATTATTTAAAAGCTCTGATGTTTCAAAAACATGAAGCATGTATGACAGAATAGATGGGGTGAGTACGTTCTATTCAAATTATCCAAATACATCTTGGAGATGTTTAAATAAATAGTCTCTAGATATAGAACCAGCATCAAGGATGGGTTTTGCTGGACGTTTGAGGAGATCTATTCCACTGCCTTAGGTGGAACCACTGGGTGGTAGGATCTGACTCAGGAGCGATTCAGGAGTTGGTGAATTCTCCCCATGATGGAGATTTCAAAACAGCTCAGATGGCCATCTCTCAGGGAGGCTTTCATTGTGACTCGCATACAGTGGTAGAGGTTGGACTGCATAGCTGTTACAGTCTCTTCCAAATGAAGCTTAAGAACATAAGAACATAAGAAGAGCCATGCTGGATCAGGCCAAAGGCCCATCTAGTCCAGCTTCCTGTATCTCACAGAGGCCCCACCAAATGTGTCAGGGAGTGCACGAAACTAGATATCTGTCTCTTGATACCACTCCCCTACACCTGGTCCTTGAAGTACCCTGGTTTTAAGCCTGGAGATTACACATCTCCATCATGGTGTGTCACCTGTGATGGACTTTTCCTCCAGGAATCTGTCCAATCCCCTTTTGAAGGCATCCAGGCTAGATGCCATCACCACATCTTGTGGCAGGGAGTTTTGTGATTTTGTTGCTCTCTCGCATCATGGCAACCCCCAAATGTCCTGTTTTCAACAGTCCCGCTCGGTTTTTACAGGCTCAACTTCATTTAGGGTATCACTCCATCTCCTCTTTGGCCTTCCTCTTTTTCTGTTGCCTTCCACCTTTCCCAGTGTTATTGTCTTTCCCAGAGCATCTTGCCTTCTCATGAGGTGCCCAAAGTAGGATGGTCCCAGCTTCAACGCGTTTGCCTCCAGAGAGAGTTCAGGCTTGATTTGATCTAGAACTGACTTGGTCATCTTTCTACCAATCCAGGTGGAAACAAAGCTCTCCTCCAGCACTGTGTTTCAAATTAATCACCCCCATCCCAGTCAGTGTTCTTAACTGTCCAGCTTCCAGCCCTATACACAGTGACTGGAAAGAGGTGAGTGTGAATGATCTTGGACTTGGTCTTCAGTGAAACATCTTTATCCTTGATGACCTTTCCTTGTTTTCTTCATTTCTGCCTTTCGAAGTTTTAGTCTTCCGATTTCTTGTCTGTGTTTAGATGGGTGATGGAATCAAGCTCCCCAAAGCTCTACCCATTTTGACTTCTTCATTGTGAATGTTGAAGCTGTGTAGTTCTTCTGTGATTATGATTTTTGTCTTTTTCATCTTCCGGTGCACTCCTGAACTGGGTCTTTCTTCTTTCAGAAGGCCCTGTAGCTACAACGAGATTCTTCAAAAGGTCTGGTCACCCTCCATTCTCTTCCACACTCATCCTTCATGCCCCCCCTACTTACAACATCTTGGAGTCCACATAGCTGGGATGATATTTAGATTGGCCATGACAATGAATTAAGGGCAGCAATTAAGAAATTCCGGCAAGAACACCTGTCGGTGGACTGACCCACATCCAGCAGAAGAATCTAATGACTGCGCATCTAATGATGAGTTCTCTGTAGTGTGAAGGAAAAGTAGGTTGAACTGCATAAATGTGGAGAATGCATTCATTACCCACCCGTCTGAGCATTTGCCAATTAATCCCTGTCAGCACTAATCTATGTTATTGTGTTTCTAATGGCACATGTGATACTACTTCATCAAACAACAGCAAACAGCAGCACTGGAAAATCTCCCAAGGCAACATATCTGCAGCTGTAGCACCTGAAGTCGGTAAGTGGAACACAACCTAAAAAAAAGTCAGTCTTCTGGAATGCAAGCATCATTCTGATTAAAGCAAACAGGTTGGTGTGAATCCCTGAAATAGGCAAGTTCTGTATCTGTGGACATGCACGACCACTTCCCTCCTCCTCCTCTTCGTTTATATATCACTGGACAGTGGCTTCCAGTATTCCTCACCTTTGGCCCTGCAGGCCAGTGGTCAAAAAGAGAGTTCAAGAATTAGAACCTGATATAAGGGTTCCACTGTGTTTTGCCTTCGGGCAATCAGATTATGAATGAAGTCTGTGTTTGCCATCTGATGGCCAATCATAAAACAAAAGCAACCCAATCAGCAAGAGAGGAAAGTGAGCAAATGGATGACATAACAGATGGATGCCTTTGTGCATATAAGGAATCCCTCCTTCTAATATCTCACTGTCTGTCCACTGTGGTTTGATGCTTTGTCTGGAGATCGTTGCAACCCAGGTACTTCTGGAAGTCTGCACTTTGCCCACTCCTTTTCTATAACTTTGTAGAACTGAAGAGCTTTTCTGGAAGTTGAGTCATGGCTACTGGATTTCTTTTTCTTGGGAGAGAGAAACATTTCACTGCTCATCCAAACAGCTTGCTCTATGAAGCTCAATATGTTACTCTTGAAGTCCATCAAGACACATAAATAGAGCACATCTTTCATTCATTTGCTTATTATTTATTTTGAATATTTTTATTTCTCCTTGGAAAAAGACCAGCAGCTATTATTCATCAATAATAGGCATGTACATCATTCCCCAGCCCAATCTGTACATGAAAAAGGGGACACACAGAGGTCAAGAATTCTCTCAAAGAGAATTTGCCATTTCTGAGAGTGATATTTTGTGCTTTTAAAAAACTGTCTACTGCTCAAAATCTAAAATTACGTCAATTACTGATTCTCATTTGGAGCAGTAATAGTAGAAGCATTGAATAGGTTGGTTGCATCTTTATGCACAGCCAGAGGGTCCTTTTCTTCTTGCTCTCTTTCTCTCTCTCTTCTTTTCACGAAGGGAAAAGAGGCTGGAAATAATGTGCACAAATGATATCATCACCCCAACATGTTTGGAACTGAGATTTCTTACAGGTCCATGAGAATTCTTAGTGTAAAAAAAGACATGGGCAAAATACTGTTTACACCCCAGGAGGCAGATAGACAATTATTTACATTTTAATGTGACTAAACCCATGGGGAGTTTATACACGACCCCTAAGATCCACCGCAAATGGCTGCAAGGTCCGGACCTTAAAAATGTTTACCCACCAGTTCCAGACTTTGCAGACAATTAAGTGCGACCCCACCCACTTTAGCAAGACCAAACAGCAGTTTTCTTGTACCTGCTTTTTGGAGGTGACAAATATTTGATCCGGTGTAAGGATAGTGAGTGCGGGGCTCTCCTGGCTTCCGTTTGTTCTTTTTTTGCACCCCGCCCCTTTAAGAGATCTGAATGCTGCCGGGAAGAAAACGAAGGTAAACCGGCATTCTTTTCTTTCTTTTTTCTCCTTCCCTCAGGCAGGCAGCAACCAGGAAGTGCGGAGGGGGGTGGGGACAGAGGAAGAGCGAGGAACCCCTAAGATCTCTGGCCAGCGGATCTTAGGGGTCGTGTAAAAAGGCCCATAGTGGTGCCCCTTTCTCTTCTTCTTACACAACAACCTTGATAAGCAGGCGAGAAAAACATTGACTTGGACAAGACTGCCCATTGTGTCTCATAGCTTATTGGGAACTTCCATCTGAAATGGCGGGAACCAAGCCTGAAATACCAGTCATACTGGAACTTATGTCCTTGCACTTTGCAAACCAGTTGTTCCAAAATAAGACTGGAAGGGGCGCTGAACAACAATTGCCAGACCACTATTTTGATTGGTAATTGTGTGTGTGAATGCAGGAATGTACACAAACATGTGTGTGTGCATACATAAAGAAGTTAAAAAAAATCTTGTACTTGAGCTCATTTACAGAGCCTTAAGATGTATACGCAAGGAAGCAGGTTGTAACATATATTTTTAAAAACTTATAATCCATTAAAAGCAAGTAATGAAGGAGAAGGATTTATAAGGTGTATAAAATGATACACTGAAGGTTATATAGGCATGGGAGGAGAACACCTTTTTTTAATCACATAAGGTAGGCGATTAATTGCTCGACGAAGGCACGCACTACCCTGTTCATTAACATAATAACCTCCTGGAGAATGTGTCCTACGTGCTAATAATATTAATTGTGTCAGATTGATGAACAACATAAACATCATTCTTATAAGGGTTCTTAAAAAAGGAAACAGCGAAATCCCACATGGAGTGGCACAATGAGACAGCTGCTGAGTGAGTGCCAGGCATCCAGAGTTGATCTAGAAAGGTTTTTGCGTCCTGGAAGACGTTCTCGTCATTTTAATTTGTCCGTCACCAAAGCCCCTGCGAAACAGCTCTGGAGCGCAGCCAAGATGTGATAATCAGAGTGTCTGTAAATAAAATTGAGAAGAGGGGGAAAAGAAGATGTTAAGGGGGGGAGAAGATGTTAAGAAGTTCAAGCGCTGAAGAAGTGAAGCAATCACCCCAAACCAAACCAAACCATCAAGCAGTGGGTGCTTTCGGTGCTGAAAGATGATGCTTAGGGGAAAGTGTATGCTGCTGCCTTCTACTGGGCCAGACACAGTAATGGCCCATCTTGGCCAGTAATGATCAATTCTGACCCGCAGTTGTATCTGGAGGTTCCTGATGGTCTCCATATCTACATTTCCACCAGGGCCAATTCTCCTTTACTTCCAGAGTAAGCCAAGATTAGGTCTGGTTGCCCATCTTGGGTCCCCATATGCTCTTGGACTATAGCAGGCATGTCCAAACTTCGGCCCTCCTGATGTTTTGGACCCCAACTCCCAGATTTCCAAGCCTATATTGCCAATGACAAAGGACTGTGGGAGTTGTGGTCCAAAACATCTGGGGGGCTGAAGTTTGGACATGCCTGGACTACAGCTTCCTTAAATCATGGCCAGCACAGCTAATGGTGAAGGCTTCTGGGAGTTGAACAGATGGGCAGGATATAAATGCAATGGATGGATGGATGGATGGATGGATGGATGGATGGATGAAACATCTGGGGACCTAAGGTTGAGAACCATTGTACTTGAATCTGTCTGGTTAGCTTAGTATTTTAGGTGTCTGACTGTGGAGGGAGAGGTTGAGAATTTGAGTTCCCACTGTGCCTTCTGGGAGAAGACCCAGGTATCTATGTCTGTGCATTGAAACCTTCCAATTATGCAATTCAAATCAGAGGTACGAAGGAATCTAAAAAAACATTATGTGGGTGTCTCTCTCTGTGCTGGCCTTCTCATCCATTCTCCTGACCTCCAAGTTCACATGTTACCATTTTTGAAACAACAACAACAAAAAAGATTTGAATTCTTTATCATGCCTAGTGCTTAGGGGTGTCGGTCCATCAGGTCCCCTAGAACCTGATTCAAATATTTGCCAGCCTGAATTTCCAAGGCATTACTGTTCTAAAAGAGACCTGACGTGAAAGTTATATTTTGGCATACAGAAGGTCCCTCACTAGAGCACGAAGAATAACTGGAGGACACCCTTTTCAGTTCTCCCTTTCAATTGTACTTGCTTTCTTTTAAACCAAAAGGGAAAGAAAAGAAAAGAAAGGAAATGAAAAGAAAGAAAGAAAAAGAAAAAAGAAGAAGAGGGAAAGATGCAATTTTCAAAAAGGGGAGAGGACAGGCTTTCTTTGTGAATGAATGTTTCTGAAATTCAACAGCCTTCCAAATAATTATTTACACTTCAAAACGCGCCTTCCAAAGAAGCTGATCGGAGGAAGGCAACCAAGGATGTTATTTTTCTGAAATTATTATTGATTCTATGAAGATGATGTTGGCCTCTTTACGTCCCCTCTTTTTTCCTCCCTTGGAAGAGAGGAGAAATCTCTTGACAGTTTTATACACTGTACAGGGCAATTAAGAGCAATTTCATTGAACTAGCTAAATCATAAAAAAATAGTTAAAGGCCTTTAAGCTGCTCCTCATTAAAACGACTTACACAACCTCGGGAAAGAAAAAATAAAATCCTTCCTCATTAATAGACATCTTATAAACATTGAATACACAATGGAGAAAGCCCATGGAAGGTCCTCTGAAGCATGGCAAGCTATTCTCTTCTGAAATGCTTGGAAATAAGAGATGACGAGTTGAAAGCATTCAAGAAGCCCCAAAGAACCATTCTCGTTTTCACATCTTTATCAATATTTTAGGAGGGCCATGTTACCAACCAAGTGGCATGCATCATAGAGCAGAAATGTCACTCAACTGGGGAATGTGACACAATGTCTATAGTGCGACAGTGAATGTCCCAGGTTAGCTCCTTGAAGGATGAGCCTCCAGGGAGAAGAGAGAACCTGCATGGCCCTTGGCTTCCCCAGATGAAGAGTCAACCCCTTTGGAGTATTCTCCACTTAGAAAATCTTTTTAAAGGACCACCATGAGCCAGACTTGACTTGTCAGGGCATTATTATTATCTTTAAGAATAAGGCTCTCCCTTACAGCTTTAGAAGCTGCCTAGATGCCCTAAGCCAGGCATGTCCAAACTTTGGCCCTCCTGATGTTTTGGACCACAACTCCCAGAATTCCAAGCCTGTATTTCCAATGGCAAAGTACTGTGGGAGTTGTGGTCCAAAACATCTGGAGGGCCAAAGTTTGGACATGCCTGCCCTAAGCACATCCGATCTCGCCTGATTTCGGAAGCTAAGCAGGGTCGGCCCTGGTTAGTACTTGGATGGGAGACCACCAGGGAATACCAGGTGCTGTAGGCACCTGGAGTAGGAACTGGCAAGCCACTCCAGTATTCCTGCCAAGAAAACTCCATGGACATGGAGTCGCAGAGAGGTACTCATGACTGTAACGACACACACACACATTACAGCAAGCTGGTACCAGACTGTCCAAATGGCAAGGCCTCTTGCAGGCCAGCTCATCCCACTGAGGAAGATAGCTATAGGTGTTTCAAGGGAAGCCTTGTCCAGGCTGCCCTAAAGAGGTCACAGACCTTGGAACTTTGGCATGGAAAAGAGGCGCTTTAACCCACCTTAAGAAAAACCAGAAGGTTTCTAATCGGTTAGATATCGTTTGTCACAGAATCCATCCATGCTGCTTTGAGGAAACCATCTGGATATATTGTTGCATCATTATATAGTGTTTTAATGATTTCACTGTACTGTATGTTATGAACGACCCAGAAAGTGGCAGCGTGAATGGAACAGTACAAAGAGAGAGAGGAAGGAAGGAAGGAAGGAGGAAGGGAGGAAGGGAGGGATAGATAGATAGATAGATAGATAGATAGATAGATAGATAGATAGATAGATAGATAGATAGATGATAGATAGATAGATAGATAGATGAGTTCTTCAAAGTTAACACAAGGAAAAATTAGCTTTTCTCTTGACATTTGACATGTTCACATGAGTGGAAAGGTATTGTTATAACTGAGAAAAACTCAGTCATGGTTAGTAGAATTACATTTTACGTTATGGTCCTGAATATGTAGATACTGATTCCAGGAGCCCTGCCTGACTTGCAAACACCTAAATGTCCACGTCTACTTCTTCAGACATATAGCAGCAGGTGGGATTCCCAGTATAGGGAATTGGGGGATAGATAGTCCAAGTAACAGGAAAAGCCATCCCTAGCTATTACATCAAGCATATATACAACTGAGGAGCACAAGTGGTAGCAATTTTGAAGAGACAACTAAAGATAGTCAGAGCACTTAAGAACGTCATTTTGGAAAGAATTAAGCTAGGTGAATGTGCTGATAGGAAGGGCTTCTAAATCTCATTCTATGTTATGCTTAGCTCCAGGAATGACCTCTAGCTACATCCGGCCCTTGTTCTATCACGCAAGCTGGTTCGTGTCATGTGTGCCCTCTCCCTTTCTCTTTCTCTTTCTTTTTCTCTCCCCCACCCCATTTTCCCCCCTTACAGAAAATAAATTAAAAAGGTGTGACCTTGCTGAGGGCTGGCAGAGAAAATGAGGTACATCTTGTCACGAGCAGAAGAGCCTCTTTGAAACACGGTTTGTTCAATTTGAAAGGCTGCCGCATTTGGCGAGATCGGGAGGGCCGATAAAGGCCACCGGATGAAAAGGAGAGAAAACCGTTCGGAGAGACGAAATTAAACAGCTACACTGGAATCCCATTCAGCCGCACAGTGGCTGTTTTGTGTGGAGACTTATCTCAGCCCTATCAGCCACACCTTGTCCCTATGCTCGGAGTGGGCGCTCTCTGCTAAGCACACAAAAGCTGTCATGTAAAGAGAATGATGAGAATAGTGCCCCCGATAAGGATCGGAGGACACTTGACACACACACGCCCCCACTCCCTCGCGCGGCAGGGTCACGGCGCAAATTGAATAAGCCACCCTGATCCAACGCGTCGTGCCAAAAGAATCAAAGTCAATGATGCTCTTGATCTTGACAGGGGGCCTTCTTGATATTTTGTACTCTTTGCTCTTCATAAATCTCTTCAGAGCATGTCAGCTGCACAGTCCCATCTTCTGGCAGTATTCTCCTTTCCTAACACACACTGGGCTGGGCCGGCTGGATAGCCGGGTGAGCTCAGTGTCTGGCTGTGGAGTCAAAGGTGGATAGTTCAGTTCCCCTCCACTGTCTCTCTCTCTCTCTGGAGGACAGCCATCTTGGGTGGCCTTGGGAATCCTGTACAGTCCCAGGGCAGTGGGGATGAGGACTCAAGTCAGACATGCTGTCACCTTGGACTTCCTAAGTCACACCAGTGTGACTTGATTTGGAGTCAACTCAGGCTCCCCCACACACACACGAATGACTTGGATTCAAATTGCAACTTGGAATCCACCTGCCCTTCCCTTTCTTCTGGGAACAAAAACCTTGGCTTTAATGGTGACTCAAACTTGAGCTTGAGACTCAGAAGGTGCTACCAAAGACTTGGACTTGGGACTTGGGACTTCATGCCAAAGACTCAGACTTGGGACATGGGACTTGGTAGCAAAGGCTCAGAATTGGGAACCAAAGACTTGGACTTGGACTTGGCGACAAAGTCTCAGACCTGGGACTTGGATTTGGACTTCATGACAAAGACTCAGACTTTGGACGTGGGACTTGCTGTCAAAGGCTCAGACTTGGGATTTGGAATCAAAGACTTGGACTTGGACTTGGTGACAAAGTCTCAGACCTGGGACTTGGATTTGGAACTTGGTCCCCAAAACTTGCCAACATCTGTGCAAGGTGTCTTCAAAAGAAGGCAGTAGGGAACTACTTCTGAGTTCTCTACCAAGAAAAATTCTATCAGCAAAAAGAGAGCAGAGAGTTTTAGACCCACATTCAGCAAATACCAGCACAAAACTTTCTTCGTGCCTCAATCTCACTTGGGAAGTGAGCATTCATAGGGTGGGTGGAGGATCCACAGCCTGCTGCCTTGCCATGTTGAGATAGTGACTGAAACCCTGTTGAGGAACTACACTTGCATAACTCAACATGACTCAAGATGTGGTGCTCATCCTGCCAAGGCAGGGCAGCTATTCTCAGCATGCAATTGCAGGCATGTTGCACAGTCAAACTGTATTGTGCAGTCTTCACTGGGTGGAAAGCCTGGTCCAGAAAGACATTTCCAAGGTGCCCTAAGCACATCCGATCTCACCTGATTTTGGAAACTAAGCAGGGTTGGCCCTGGTTAGTGCTTGGATGGGTGACCACCAGGGAATACCAGGTGCTGGAGGTGCCTGGAGTAGGAACTGGCAAACCACTCCAGTATTCCTGCCCAGAAAACTCCATGAACATGGGGTCATGAAGAGTCAGTCACGACTGTAACAACACAACACACGACTTGATGTTGCACTGTGACCAAGAGGATTTTCACCAATGTGTCACAGCATAATAATAATAATAATAATAATAATAATAATAATAATAATAATAATAATAATAATAATAATAATAATAATAATAATAATAATAATAATAGGGTTCCTGCATGGCAGGGGGTTGGACTAGGTGGCCCTTGAGGTCTCTTCCAACTCTATGATTCTATGATTCTATGATTCTATTAATAACAACAACAACAACAACAACAACAACAAACAACAACAAGAACAACAACAACAACAACAACAACAACAACAACAACAACTTAGAAAAGGATCTTGATGAGCTTTTCTCCATCTCGGGCAGCAGAATGTCTTGGGCTAAGTAGTCATTAATGGTGACCTGAATCAATGCTGTCTTGGAGGACAACATGGGTGACGCGACATTATGGTGAGCATGGTAAACATCAGAATATCTGGACTGTTGCAACCACCCAAGGAAACCAGACATCTCTCTCTTCTGCACATTGCTTTTGAATAATCAACCAGCCTCTACAGAACTCAGTGTTCCCACAAGGTAAGAGGCAGATGCCTCATTTCCTCTCAGCAAATGTGGAAAGATCCGCTGTTGCAACAGCTGCAATAAGACAGCTAAGGATTTCACTTAATGGCCTCCCAACCAAGAATTGGATTTCACTCCTTTGCTCTTTCTGACTCGAACTACACAGAGCCCCATTACTCAAACTTCTTTGCCTGGGGGGAGGCCGGCGTGGATTCTGCTCAAATGCAATATGAGCGTTAAAAGCAGCTGATTCCCCAACACCACCATTCTCTTTTAGCTTTAAATCCTGATTTCAAGGCTTTCTAATTGGAAAGCAGTTGGTATCACACAGAAACAGCAGATGTGGGGACCTGAAGGTGATTGTTTAATGAAATGTAAACATATGCCAAATTAGTCATTCTCCTCCTGCTCCTCCTCCTCCTCTCTTCTTCTTCTTCTTCTTCTTCTTCTTCTTCTTCTTCTTCTTCTTCTTCTTCTTCTTCTTCTTCTTCTTCTTCTTCTTCTTCTTCTTCCTGCTCCTCCTCCTCCTCCTCCTCCTCCTTCCTTGTCTTCTTCTTCTTCTTCTTCTTCTTCTTCTTCTTCTTCTTCTTCATCATCATCATCATCCTCCTCATCATCATCATAACTGTTGGAAAATGCTGAGAGGTGTCTTCTTCATCAAATCATCATCATTGCATCATTATAATCAGAGATGAGCCACCACATCATTTGGTATCATCATCATCAGATCATCATAACTCTATTTGAATTTAAGCATCCCACTTCAGATCTGGGATGGACTTTATAGATCATCAAGCCCAACCCCTGCCAAGGAAGCACAGTAGGAAGTTCAACACCCAGCCTGTCACACACATCCATCTTCATTGAAATGGAAGG
Source organism: Phrynocephalus forsythii (assembly GCA_029282475.1). Taxonomy (NCBI): domain Eukaryota; kingdom Metazoa; phylum Chordata; class Lepidosauria; order Squamata; family Agamidae; genus Phrynocephalus; species Phrynocephalus forsythii. Next base: position 5,617,234 of record JAPFRF010000013.1, read on the forward strand.
TATCTGGTTCAACTGTCTCTCCAGTCAAAAGAAGATCATAATTTGAGGGTTACGCTACACACAATGGCCCCTTATATGTATTCCTTCCACCTCACATCTTATTACTCTCTGTTTCAATCCCACCTTCAAAGGATTCCCCCTTGGTGGATTTTCTCACCTACAGAATGAACTTGAATGGCAGGTGTGGCATCCTCCAAACTTTTAAGCAGCTGTTTCAGTTCTCCACAACCCCTCTCTGGGTCTGTGCTGGGGACAATCCAGAACTGAGAACATTGGACAAGTATGTTCAAGCTGCCTGGTTGTTACCGGAAAGCTGGGGGAAAGTGGAATATGACAGTGGGCCAGCCATATCATCAGGCAGGTGGAGGTTTCACTCTGGTGGAAAATGCTGGGAGGTGGAGCATGCTGCTTACTCTATACCACCTAATTGAACTCATTGCCATCAGTTATAATTAGAGATGAGCCACCACAGCCCATTTGGTATTATTTAAGCATTCCACACACAAAAAATGGCCAGAATTCTGATGAGTCTTCTTGAAGAGAAAGGGAATGGGGTGGCAAACAAGTGGCCTCAGTCATGAGCAGGGACCACCACATCCTGCCAAAGTCTTGGAGAACTCCTACTCTTCCCTAGCATTGCAGCAAGAGGGACAGACCTTATATCCAGTAGTCCAGGAGGAAAAGAAAGTTCCTTTTATTATGTGTGATGGCTTTATTGCTTAATTGATGCCAGGGCAACCAGCTCTGCAAAGGATGGCTGCCTGTGTGCTGTGCACATATTTGTTGAAAGAAATCCATATTGTCTGTTTCATTCTCTGACAGACTCAGAGGTGTGCACATGTTGATTGAAATCCTATGGCTCTGTATAGTAAGTTTCAAGGAGAGCAGACCCACTCCATCCCTGTTGAGTTTGGAGAGTCCACCCTTCTCTATTGACCCAAAGGGGTATCTTCTAATTCTGACTTGCTATGCTAAGCAACCAGAGTTGAGCTCTTGTTTTGCAATTGTTGGGAATATCCCTGCTCCCCATGGCATCATTAAAGGTCTCCCCCTCTTCCTTATTTTATCTTTTGGTCCAGCGTGAGATGCTTCAGGCCTGTGGCTCTGCTCATAAACTTCAAGAAAGGAACAATCAAAGAACGGCTTAAGCCAAAAACATTGGCATAAATTCAGTGTCCACTCCCAAACGGAAGAGACTCATTGATCAACTGGCTGAAGACTTGGGCCAACACTTGTGTAAGTCCAATTGATTCAGAGGGTCTACTTTAGCAGGGATTAACAAAAGGATTTAGGGCAATAATTCGTATTTCCCATCGACAAATGCCTGTGTCTTGTTCAAACCCCCAATCAAGCAAAGGCAAGCCATAATAATAGAGGGGGAAAACAAAGATGAAAGTGTACTAATAGCCAGATTTCTTTTAAAAAGAGAGAGAGAGAATGTAAAAAGCCACCACAATTATGAGAAAAGAGAAATCAGGAAGGAAGGTCGAGCTGACCTTAAGATTTGGACAGCCAGACTCTTGAAATCCTAAACCAGGCAAAAAAGCATGACTTCAAGGCACACAAACATAAGAGGATTAAGGTAAGTGTCCCACCTAAAAGCCTGAGAAAACAAAGATTAGTGGTGTTTTGTTTTGTTCGGTTTTAATTGAAGTGCTGAAACAGAAAGACAGGTCTGTATGGATACTTAGTGCCCTGAAGAGGGAGAGGGTGGCATAGGGAAATGAGTTAACAACCCCCAACACTTCAGAGTCCAGGAAAAGAGCACTAAAAATGTAGAACAAGGAGCCCTTCCTTCTCATGGGAAGCATGTTCATGTGGGAGAGAGAGAAAAAGAATATTAACCAGTGATGGGTCACCCATAGTCTTGAAGGATGGAGTCAAACACCACAGTGGGTCACAATTGCACTTAGACTTGTCTTGGGTTAAGATTTCACTCAGTAATGCCACATTTTTGGGTGTGTGTTCTACTAATTCAGTGGCCCCACTCTAATTGTGGCTTACTTCTAGATTACAGCCATTGATTCTTAATTTTTGTTGTTGTTCAGTCGTTCAGTCATGTCCTACTCTTCATGACCCCATGGACGAGAGCTCGCCAGGCCTTCCTATCTTCCACTGCCTCCCACAGTTTGGTCAAATCCATATTGGTTGCATCGATGACACCATCCAACCATCTCATTCTCTGCCATCCTCTTTTCCCTTTGCCTTTGATCTTTCCCAACATCAGGGACTTTTCCAAGGAGTCCTCTCTCCTCATGAGGTGGCCAAAGTACTGGAGCCTCAGCTTCAAAATCTGTCCATCCAGTGGATATTCGGGGTTGATTTCTTTCAGGATGGATAGGTTTGATCTACTTGCAGTCCAGGGGACTCTCAAGACTCTCCTCCAGCACTTAATTCTTAATGCATTGGCTTTATTTTGAATTGCATCCCTTTTGGATTCTGAAATGTGCTCTGCCCATTTGCCCTGCAGCCACCGTTGTACATCATTCCTGTCCTGATTTGTGGAAGCATCTTAGCTTTGTCGTCGTGTTGCTCCCCAAATAATCTCCCTTAACTTGTTGCGTACAATTAAGCAGCAACAAATGCCAGCTTCAGCCTTTTCACATTTCTGAAGCTGCAATTATGTTTTAAAGTGTTAAAGAATACGGGGCTCCCCCAGGAACTAATTATGGGGAAAACTCTCTTCACACGCACACAAACAAATCTTTCAAACACAAAGAAAATGTTCAACATTTAAGGGACACATTCGTGACGTTACACCAATCAGCTTGGTTCAACTAATTACTAATCTGATTCCTGGACTTGTTGCATTAGATAATTATGACACTAACACCACCAACGCCTGCCCTCCTGGTCACGCCTCAAAAGCCAGAACTTTTGACTGACTGTAGTAAAGATCTAACGGACAATTTTAAACACATCTGAGCAAAGAACTGGGTGAGAGGATGCTCTTCATATCAACAGTTGTCTAATGTTGATTGCGTAACACCGTCTTCATAGCTCTCACGTGTAGCTCCTGCATCTTTAGGCTTTTTTAGTCGGTTTGTCATTTATGCTGCGGGACTCATTCTTTGAGATGGGAAAGAGCTGGGATAGTAGGATCAATGATTCCAATCTTACTGCCTCATTCCAACTCTTCTGTCCGGTTTTGATAGGCAATAGCTCTTCACCAGCAAACTTACGATTGGACAAATTGGAAAGACAAGAAGCTGACACCTTCTGCTTGAATTGTACAACCGTTCTTCTTAGCCATGGTCTTATTCTTAAAGCTGGGATGGGTAAACAAAAATTGCTGATAGGCATGTGCCACCTGCCTAGTACTGTTTCTCTCTCTCTCAGTGTTTTTATCTCTCTGATTCTTTCTTTCTTTCTTTCTTTCTTTCTTTCTTTCTTTCTTTCTTTCTTTCTTTCTTTCTTTCTTTCTTTCTTTCTTTCTTTCTTTCTTTCTTCATTGTGAGCCATTTTGCTTCAACACATTTCTATTTTGTGCTATTTCATTCCATACTAGACCTGCGCAGAACGTTTAGTATCATCCATTTGTATAAGATGTGGTTTTCTGCCACTCCTCCTTCCAATTCAAGGCTTCCTAGGGCACCACCCATTGATAAGAGAAATCAGAAATTAAGAGGGCTAAAGCCATTCCAACTCTCACAGTAACTTCCAGATTGGACCTGCTGCCATTATCTCCTTTTTTGTTGTTGTCAAAAAGAGAGGGGGGCAGGTTAACATAAGAACATAAGAACATAAGAAGAGCCATGCTGGATCAGGCCAAAGGCCCATCTAGTCCAACTTCCTGTATCTCACAGTGGCCCCACCAGATGCATCTGGGAGCGCATGAGACTAGGTATCTGTCTTCTGATACCACTCCCTTGCATCTGGCCCTTGAAGTACCCTGTTTGCACAAGAACATAGGAACGTAAGAAGAGCCATACTGGATCAGGCCAAAGGCCCATCCAGTCCAGCTTCCTGTATCTCATAGGGGCCCCACCAAATGCATCAGTGAGTGCACATGTATCTGTCTCCTGATACCACTCCTCTGGATTTGGCCCTTGAAGTACCCTGGTTTTAAGCCTGGAGATTACACATCTCCATCATGGTTAGTAACTTGTGATGGACTTTTCCTCCAGGAATCTGTCCAATCCCCTTTCGAAGGCCATGACCTGTGGTAGTTGAAGGGGCCCATGACCTGTGGTGAGGTCTCCTTAAGAAGCCCTTGTCCCTCAGGTTGTCCACCCATTCTCTTTAAAGAAAGGGACCAATACTAAATTAGAACCAGGGCCCGTATCGTCTCAATACTGTGGACCACTAGTGGCTGCTCAAAGGTGTTAGGAAGAGAACTGACTCTGTTGTTTTCAAGTGGTGGACTTTACTTAGATCAGGGAGATATGCATCTTCTAATCCACTTCCTGGAGGATGGAGCAGTGGCGTAGCTAGGGGATAAAGGGGGAACATCTGTCGCTGGGCACAGCAAATTGGGCACCAAATGGCTCTCTTCCCAGGAGCCATAGGAAGGTGCGTCACCAGCGACCTGTCAGGGCCTGCATGGAGGACTACCCATCAGCTGCTGCCTTCTTTGACATGTCTCAGTCCTTCTTCATCCCTTGAGCGGGAGGCGCAAAAACTGACTTTGTCCCCAGGGCAAACCCTGGGAATGCCTCTGGGCTGGAGTTAAGGCTTTATACCCACCAGTACCTTTTTAAAAAATCAACCTGATACACATTGACACTTTGTCAGAACCGACAATTAAATAAATAAATAAATCGCAGCGACTATTGTACAGGAGGAAAATGGATACTTCGTGGGTTGTGAGCCCACGCTACATTTATATTTCAGTTCAATGCTCCAGCTGTTTAATCAAAATAGGAATAAAAGATTTGTTATTATTTATATGTATAAATAAACAAGACCAAAGCTCAGAAATGCCCTCGTTCTGAAAGTTTAGCCAGAGCTGCCTATTGTTAACCAATTACTACATATTTTTCTTTTTCTTTTTCTTTTTTTTCCCTTTTCCGCCCTGTGACTGAATGACTAAACTGTTAGCAAATAATGAAAAGGCAATTACAGCGCTGCTTTGTTCGTATTACCCTCTTCGTTTTATTCAGGCAATAATTATTGTCAGTGCTGGAGGCTTACTGTACCATGTAAAAGGCACCCAGGAAGAAAATGGAATGGGCTGGAGCATGGCAGATTGCAAATGTCACAGCTACCTTCATCATCACCGTTGGACTTCTGCATTTTAAAGGAGAGAGAGAAACAGGGGGGCAGTGAAAGAGAGAAACTGATGATGGCAGAGAGGAAGAAGCTGTGTCTGTCTTGCAAATACTTTACCACCACCACCCAGCTGCTATCAAACAGCTAAAATGCCATCCCAGGGGCCAGCTGTTCCTTGTTCTCGAGTTCTACGTCAGGGGCAGGGCTGTTTGGAAACAAATATACAGAAACGAATAGTGCAACACTTAGCAGTAGTGGCCAAATTTTGGCCCTCTACATGTTTTGGACCACAACTCCCAGAATTCCAAGGCTTTGGACCACAACTCCCAGAATTCCAATGACAAAGGACTGTGGGAGTGGTGGTCCAAAACTTCTGGAAGGCCGAAGTTTGGCCACCACTGGAGCCTCAGCGCGACAGCGCTGAGATGGCAGATATGTATGGTTGCTCGTAAGGCTACAGCTCATGATGAGGCTTCCCCAGTGGTGGCTCCCCAATCATGGAACTCCTTGCTGCACATCTGGTTGTCCTCCTCATGTCCATCTTTCAGCACCTGGTTAGAAACGTGTCTATTTGTCTTTTTCAGTTGGTGTTCGGTTGTTTGCTGTTAGTTTGTATAACTTTTCTGGTAATTTTAAAGTAGAAGTTATTGGTGCCTTATTACAGCATTCAGATACCATCATCATCATCATCATCATCATCATCATCATCATCATCATCATCATCATCATCATCATCATCATCTTAGAACTGTAGAGCTGGAAGAGAACCAATGAATCATCAAGTTCAGCCTCTGATAGGGAGGCATGGTGAGGAATTGAACTGCCCAGAGATTCCTTCTTGGGAAATCGGTGCGGTATACAAATATAAAAATAAATAAATATAAATAAATAAATTGAACTCCAGGCCTCTGGCTCCCCATTCATATACCCAAACCAGGGTCTGGACTTGAAGGTTCATAGGGTTCTTAGAACCAACTCTGCAGTTTGATGATGATGATGATGATGATGATGATGATGATGATGATGATGATGATGATGATGATGATGATGATGAAGAAGAAGAAGAAGAAGAAGAAGAAGAAGAAGAAGAAGAAGAAGAAGAAGAAGAAGAAGAAGAAATCCCAGATCCTGCCTCCCCAACCCTTATAGGCTTTTTGGCATAATGATGGGTGTCCTAGAACATCTGTTTCTGTCTTGAGATGATTCTGGAGGAGGAGGAGATAATGTATGATGTGGTGGTGGTGCTGTCAGTGTTGTTTATAAAATACTTAATGCCTCTCTCACCCCCTTTGAAAACACAGGGCTTCAGAGCTACACCCTCAATGAGGTTTTGAAATATGCATGTGGAAAGCAGAAACACTTAGAAAAAGGGAAAGTCCGTTGATTGCAAACAGAAAACGCAAAGCCGTCGCCCTGTGACACACTCTTATTCGTAATTCTTCCAAAGCTCTGCGGTAACTGGTGATTTTACAGTTGGATGTGTCAACAAAAGCAAACTTTCCAGCCCAAGTGGAATGCATTACATATGAAATCTTTCCCAAATGCAAATTTGGTCTGGGAGATGTTTCATAAAAGTCCTGGCTAATCAAAGAAATTTGTGTGGTGATGGGAAGGATTAGCCAATGAATAATAATGACCAAAGCCTCCAACCATGCCTGCCTGCTGAGTTAATTGGCACATGCTTCTGTTTTAGTGTAATAAATCTGGGCGTCATCAAAATATGTGTTTTACAAAACACCCCACCAACTATTGTCATTCAAAGCACCCTGACTGCTGGAAAACATTGTTATTTTTATTTCATGTGCCATTTTTATCTCCTACGCAGGATATTGCAAGCAGCATTAGAGATGCAAAGGCTTTCTGATAGAGCCTCAAACTCATGGCCAGTCTGAGTTTGCCAAACGGAACCTGTTTCCCCTTCATTTTCATCAAATTCCATAGATTTAAAAACTAACTTGATTTACTGAAAAATGTGGTATGATGTCAGGAAGAATTAATGTTTCCCATAGGCATTCTAATAAGCTCCATGACATAATAACTCGCTATCGTGCTCCGGTGGGACCAGAAAATTATTCCAAAGATAACATAACACAACACTCAAAACAGCGGGAGACTTCCAGCATCCTTTCAGATGTTTTACAGTGTTACTAATCTTTGAATTGCTTGGAAAAACAGAAAGGAAACCGGAATCGTTCCAGGCTGGAAGGGAGAGCTGTTAGGAGATGACTCCATTCCAAAGTCCAAAACTGCACGGGTGATTAATATGAATGAAAAAAGAGGCACATGAAGCCCAGCCCAGGAGCCCTCCATGGAAAGGAAAGAAAGCAAAACGCTGTCGCGTCAGAGCACGACGGCCCATAAGATACCGTGAAGGCAGCCAGTACCTCTTGCAGGAGATCAGCTCACTTTATTTAGATGCAGTGGTTCTCTCAACCTGTGGGTCCCCAGATGTTCCTGAACTGCAACTCCCAGAAATCCCTTCCAGCTCAGCAAGTGGTGGAGGCTTCTGGGAGTTGCAGTCCAGGAACATCTGGGGACCCACAGGTTGAGAGCCAGTGAAGTAGTGGATGATGTTCATGGATTGTTAAATCAGCCACCCAGCTCTGAGGAACATCTGCTTCTCAGATGAGACACCAGCTTTTAGGGAGGAGGACTCAAGCTGCAGGACTTGCGGTCAAGCTGGGCTTAATTCACACCCGCGACTCAACACCAACCCTAATCCTAACCCTAACCCTAACCCTTTTCAGTGACTCAACTAGTAATTCAGAACCTACCTTTTCTCTGGCGGGGGAGCTGATTTTTAATAGGGACTCAAACTTGGGGTTTGAGAATCAAGACTTGTTATTTATTTATTTATTTATTTATTTATTTATTTATTTATTTATTTATTTATTTACCACCCATCTAGCCTGGGCACCATTATTGATCTCAGAGTTGGGGCTTGGATGATGTTGGATCACCTTCTAACTATGAAGCTGCCATCCCATTGTTTTTATCCCTGAACTTGGTAGAAGTGCACGGGGAACAAACTGTTTGGAGAACAGCTATTTCTCTACCATTCCTATCAAGTGATTCCCAGGAGAGAGCCTGAGGGACCTTCTTAATGCAGGCCAACCCAAGATATTTTGATGCCAAGATATTTGTTTTCAAGAGTTAATCATCATGCACTTTCTTCCCCTCCACCCCCCCCCCCAATATTTTACTTTTGCTGCCTGGAACATCTGCCTCGGTCTACCTAATGTCAAAACTGGGGCTATTTCCTCCCATCTGATGCATTTCAAAGAGTCCACCCCACAAAGCTAGTTATTTAAAGGGCTGGCTTTATGGAATAGACACCTTGCTCTCAACACTCATTGCTCACTTTCAGAAATAATCCAAATCATTTCAAGACGGTTTTTGCGTTGGGCTTTTAACCATCTCATCTTCTGTTTAATGGAGTGCATTTTTTTCGTGGATTTGGTCAAGAATCATGTGCTGCTAAAATCCCTGCTTTTGATAATAAGGAAAAAATGCTTCTCTCCCCCACTAAAATATATCTAAAAAGAATCACACATCTTCCAACCATTTCCTCCAGCTAGGTAGAGTGTCAAGCGGATGCTGGAGATGAATATGCCATACAGAAAATGTTAACCTTTGATCCAAACACACCGGCGTAAATATATGAGCCTCGTTGCTGCCGGTCTTTGATCACCAAAATTGGAAACACAGAAATTCCACTCCCAGCCCTACTCTCGGACCCAACAAGGTGCTCAAGAATCACAAATGTGACTTAGGAGTCAAAGGCGATGCAGCTGAACAGAAGGCATAAGCCACATGAATCGGAATGGCTCAGGCAAGCAAAGAATTATGGGGGACGATTATTATTAGACGTTTGCAGAATTGTGGGTTTGGTCAACGATACTTATGCCATTGCCTGGAAGTTATTTCTTCGTGATGCAGAGTGGCTGATCTCTGGCAGAAATTCCTAGCAGGGCAGCCATGATCCCCCTCCCTCCCTCCCAACAACCTACAGCGTCATAAGAAGATAAGTGGGACCCTAAAAGATGGAAACTCTTTCTAAGCTTTCATGATCAGACATGGTGTCTGGAATGTCAAAGCCCCACCTTCTCCCACAAGGACCCACTCCATGGCAGTACCTGGAGGAGGTGGGAGCAGGGAGGCTGGGGCCCGGCCCCCTCTAAGGGGATGTCTGCCAGAGAAGGCGGGGCTTTGAACTGCCAAATACATGTCCAATCAAGAAACCATCCACCAGAAGTAGGTACCCCTTCGTGATGGCACTAATTCTCTGGAATCAACTCATCTGTGTTTCCCTTCCTCCCTTTTATCATTCAGAAAGCTTCTGAAGACATCACATTGCAGAAAGGCTTTCCAATACAACCCTCCCTTATTTTATTATTTTCCAATACAACCCTCCCTTAATTTGAATCACGCCTCTTGTTGCATCTGATTTTATCCACAGATTGGTTTTATTCTAATTTTACTGTACTTATGTTTTGCTATCTTGACGTAAACAGCTCAGAATAGTACTTCACACAAATGGGCTGGTAGATAAACCAACCATCCAACCAGTCAACAATTGACCAACCAACCAACCAGTCAACCAGTCAACCAGCCAACCAACCAACTAGTCAACCAACCAACCAACTAGCCAACCAACCAACCAATCAATCAATGGCAGATGTTGGGAGTTTGATTCCCTACTGTGCCTCCTTGACAACTACTAGACTTGATGGTCCTTTCCAGCTTTGTGGTTCTAAGACTATTATTGTTATTATCTATCTGTGTAACATTCAGGGTAAAAAATAAGAGCAAGGATTCATCAAATCGGAAGAAGAAAGTGCAGAGGAAGAACTGAGGAGAAGAGGCAGAACAGCATCATTCTTGATTCCCTTTCCATGGAAATTATTTCTGTGCCCAAGACAAAAATTCCTGAAAACCTATTCTGTCTGCCCTGGTGGGGTAGGGAAATGTAATAACCATCACATCTGTCTGTCCCTACCATTAGGCACAGTGCAGCAGTGGCTTCCTGCCAAGAGTGGAGGAGTGGTTAGTCCATAGCTCCCTCTGCTGATGATATCTCTCGACTGCAGGACCTACAGCAGCCCAGCCATCTGAGGGTCCCTGGAACAAAACCACAATGGAGAAAGTGGCTCAAAAATTGTCCATAGCAGTTTCTTCCACTGACCCACTCCTCTTCCTCTTATTTTAAGATTCTTCAAAATATGGTGGTAGTTCCCAACCTTGAGTCCCCAGATGGATTAAATCTCCCAGAAACCTTCACCACAAGCTGTACTGGCCAGGATTTCTGGGAGTTGTAGTCCAAGAGCATCTGGCAACTGAAGGTTGCGAACCTTTGGAAGAAGGCAGGGCTCCCACATTCCATTCTTATCTCGGTGACCACCGGATTCCCCACGGGTGTCCCCATTAATACCTTTCCCCCGTCTTCCAAAAATGAACAGTGGAGGAAGCAGCAGCATCCACTCTGTTGCTTCTCCCTCCACAATGTGAAGTGGCCAATCAAAATGGTCCTCGGGAATGAAAAAGCCATTGAGCCACCAAGGCATAGAGTCACAAAAGCTTACACATCCCCCACTCAAAAGGACAATGGGTGGTGGGTTTAAAATGCAGCAGCATGACTTATTTATTATTTATTTAAATAAGTGTTGGACCATATTTATTTAATAACTCATTTGAACAGTAATTCATTTGCTTAAATTGGAATATACCAGCAACATAAGAAGGCATATTTAAACAATCCATAATCTGTTTAGATTCTAGAGCTCTGCCTGTACTTATTGGGCACACTGGTGAGGAGTAAATATTATCTGAACAATAATCTTCTCATGATACTTGATGCGAACCAAAAACCCTCCCAATCATTGTGGTTTATGTTCTGAATGGAAGGGAAGAGGGAGGGAAAAACCTCTCTATGGATCTCAAGGGTCGCCAAAGTGGCTGCCCCCATTTCAAAGCATTTTGCACAAACAACAGGAGGCTGAAGCCAGAAGGGAAAATAGTGATTTTTTTGAAGGGAAACAAGGGAGGCAAAGTGGGCTGGTTGTTTATTTTAAAAATCTAGCACAAAGTAAAGTCCCTTACACGAAAGCCCCCTGGTTCTTTGGGCTGTTTATTCAAACAAGATTTGCAAACCGGGAAATATATATATGTATAAGCACACAAAAGAGCCCATACATTTAAGCACCCCTCGGGGGACGTTCTCCGAGAAACGAGCCTCCCTTCTTAGGGAGCCACTTCCTTTATACTCACTTCTGAAAACTCTGCACAGTGATCTTCTCTCTTTCCACTTGAGCTCCTGAGGCGAAGCCTGGAGGGTCATCTATTCCCACAAGACTGAGCAGATGCCGCTTGGTTTTAATGAAAGACAGGAGATCGTTGTGCGGGAGGTAACACCTTGAAGTGCCAGCGTCCCTTGCGTGGCTGGGTGGTTCCTGGATTCTATTGACTCCTCATCTCGGGCAGGAAGGAAGGCAGGAATGACCTGGCTGTCTACAAACTCAGATGGGGCACTGCTATTTACCAAAACGGGCTAGCCTTCACTCTCTTAATTCTGCATGGTTGGTTGGTTCGTTTGGTCATTGTATTTTTATTGCACTGCTCCTTAGATCAAAATAGTTTTCCCGGTAAATTTTCATCTCTTCCTCTCTTTCTCTCTCTCTGCTCTAGCTTCCCATGTCCCATAGAAGTGTTCCTCATTGAAGTCAGCACCAGCCATGAGTTGCAGACAACAGAGACTGGTGTTTCCAAAGGCAATGGACTGGCGAAGTATGCTGGGGATAGAGTTCAGCACCTTGGATAGCTCTGACATGTTCTAAGACATGGCGTGGATTTGCCGCCCTGCTGACGTTGGAGTCAACAATGATCGTTTGGCAGACTCAGGGATTTTGAGACCCTTTGGACAGGACAGTTTCAATGGGGCCCCCATAGTGAGTTTTGCTTTCTCACTATCAGTGTCACTAACTGCTATTCCTCCTTTTAAATGTCAGTTCATGAATAGATGTGATGGAGGAAGCTTTCCTACCTGCCTGGCTCCGACCCTTTATAGTTAGACATCTTACAGATCTGTAAAAAAAGCCCAATTCTGTAGAGGTCCACTTTGTGATACTGAATAGCTCGGTACCATAGGGATCAGGCTGTGGAGCCAGAGATTGAGAGTTTGATTCCCCACTGCTCCTCCTTGATAGGGGCTTGACTCAATGATCCATAGGCTCCCTTCCAGCCCTGAAGTTCTACGATCCTTTCTAAAATCCTCATTCCTAAAATGTTCTGAAGAACAAAAGACCCTTACAGTACATAATGAACTCCAAAATTTATTTTAAAATGTGTGCCTATCTATGCACGTCATAAAGTAAAGGGGGACTCCACTGTCAGGACATGTTTAGTCAATTTCCACACGTTTTCACTTTTGACTCGTGAAAAATTAGGTTTCTGCTTGTAAACATGACTGGACAAGAACTGGTAAGTGTCTGAGATTCTATAGTTCATCTTTCACCTAGTTCAGGATTGGAGAATTGTCTGAGAATCCACAGCTGCTTTGGCACAATCCTCCACACACATTCTAGTCACTTCCAGTTTATTTTTGGTGGGGGGAGTCATTCTGGGCATAAAGCAATCCTTTGGGGTGACCCAAAATGGCTAAGAGCTACCTATATGCCCTAAGCACATCTGATCTTGCCTGATTTCAGAAGCTAAGCAGGGTCAGCTCTGGTTAGTACTTGGATGGAAGACCACCAGGGAATACCAGGTGCAGTAGGCGCCTGGAGTAGGAACTGGCAAAACCACTCCAGTATTCCTGCCAAGAAAACTCCATGGGCATGGAGTCATGAAGAGTCAGTAAACAAGTATAATGACACAACACACACACACACACACACACACACACACACACACACACACACACACACACACACACACACACAGAGAGAGAGAGAGAGAGAGAGAGAGAGAGAGAGAGAGAGAGAGAGAGAGAGAGGCTAAGAGTGCCTCCTAGAGGCTAGAGATTTGTAGACCACTTGTTCTAGGTAGGGTGTTCTTGTCTGTTCTGATGGACCTCAGTTCCCAGAAGAATCATTTCCAACTTTACCAGACCATTTAACCATGTTTGCCAGAGATCACCTTTAGGACCTTCTGCCCTGGGTAGCTACATCCTCTCACTGAAATTGCCTGGCATAAATCATCCTGCTAGATCTTCCATCCCTTTCAGCGGCTGCAGAAATGGAAATGAAGTGGACAGCTAGACAGTAGCCGACGTAACCAGAAGAACGACCTGAGCTCTTTCAAAGGTGATTGACGGGTTCCCTCTCTCTAGTGCCTTGACATGCCCGCAGTACAGCCGATGTGACTGATAGATCTTCAAAGGCAACGCCTGTCACAAGGTATGTTTCAGAGGGTTTTACTTGAATGGGTTCAAGTGTAATCAGAAGAGAAATATTATTCCACCGCAAAAGCTAAAGGAAGTTCTTGAATTACTCTGTCAAAACAAGGAGGTCTCCCCCAGAGGCGAGGCAGAAACCTTGTATATGCTCTCCTTGTATATGCTTGTGCTATCAAGAGAAAAAGGAGAGAAAAGACACAGAAAGTAGTAGTCTTGAATACAAAGAAAAGATGTATGTGTAAAATTATACAAGAGGAAACAAATAGTAGAGCAGGCAGGGTTGGTGCAGTATGATCAACAAGACAGGGAATTTATTCCAGCAATAAAGGATGAATTTCCAGGCTTCCAGACTGCTGTACAGAGCCAATCCTATCAGTAGGCAGATTGAGATGGCTTCCCAAGGCAACTGATATTTGGTTATTATTAGGTATATAAAATAGTTCTTGAGTTTAATTTTTTTAGTTGCTTTTGTTGCAAGGATTGGGAGATATATTTGTATGCGACTCTCCACTTCACATCACAAAATATTTCCACTGGCTTGGAGTACTATGATATTTTTTTGAACTTTTGAATATATTTTTAACCCATCTTCCTCCTTGGAAAAGGCCCCAAGTGCCACTCTGTCCTAGAGATCAAAATATCATAGGATGAAAGTGGATAGAGGGACACTCTTCTCCCTCTCATAAAATACCAGAACTAGGGGACATCCACTCAAATTGAGGGCTGGGAGAGTGAGAACTGACAAAATATTTTTTTTAACCCAGTGTGTTGATAGTCTGTGGAACTCCCTGCCACAGAAGGTGGTGATGGCATCTGGCCTGGATGCCTTCAAAAGGGGAATAGACAGATTCCTGGAGAAAAAGCCCATCACAGGTTACAAACCATGATGAAGTTGTGTCATCTCCAGGCTTAAACTGGGGTACTTCAAGGGTCAGATGCAGGGGAGTGGTATCAGGAGACAAATATCTAGTGTTGTGTGCTCCCAGATGCATTTGGTGGGGCCACTGTGAGATCCAGGAAGCTGGACTAGATGGGCCTTTAGCCTGGTCCAGCAGGGCTCTTCTTAGGTTCTTAGGTTCTTATGTTGTTAAGGAACTCAACCAAAGCGATGACCAAATATGCCTTAATGGAGAAAATGATACACTTCAAAAGGGAGTAAAATATGTTACAAGATCTGGAGATTTATCAGAAAGGACCAAATCAAATTTCACATCAGATTAGGAGATGTTTTTGCTTCCGGGTATTGATGCAGGTTGTTTTCCCAGCATTTTCAACACATCTTACAGTTTCAAATCAATCACTCAGCATGCTTTCCGACCAGCCTTCAAGCTCCTGGTGGGCACAGGAGTTATCTTCCAGAGAAGAAAACATGTGGGAAATCTGTTAGCCATATGTGTTGGTCCCACTGTCAACATTGTGGTAAATATCCAAAAATTTACCTTCCCAACTGCTTTTGAAAGCAACCGTCTTAGACGTGCCTTTGTTCCAAGTCTTAACTTTTCTCCACCAATTGTAGCCTGACCATCCTACATGAAACCAAGACTGAGAGGATGATTTAAGGATTTGTTGAAGCCTGTTCCATCAAGCAGACAAACTCAACTGACCCATGGTAGCTGAAATCTTGTTTCATAGTAAGTCAACACTAGAGTAGGCCCACTGAATTACTGGAGATTGGGTGAGTCAACTCCTCTGTAAGTTCCAAGGGCCTACTTTAGTGAAGGAGTGCCTGTGTAAATTACAGTTAGAGTAGAGACATTTGAACCCTTGGCACATACCGTGGAGTTGACTCACCCAATTGCCATCACTCTAGTGGGACTTACTGCTGTAAGAAACTGGATTCCAACCAACTGATCTAATTTACAGTGGAACAACCTCAAGAGAAGAGACATTAAGAGTCTTGGACTTACAATGGTCAAAGCCAGTTTCTAGGCCTCACTGTTTTTTTTTAAAGCCCTGTCGCTATGGTAACTTGGTTGCTGCATAAGATCCATGTGGATTTTTTATCCCAGAATCCTGAAGGTTGAAGTGGTCTTTGGAAATGATGGCATCATGAATTGTTCTTTGTCTTCACCATTAAATTTTCTCAAGGCCACCCAACAAAAGGAGAAAGGATACAGTCTTTTGAAATGCAGTAGGGATGTGAACTCCTAATAACACAAGGTGATATGTTCCCTTCTATTTGACATGTTTTGAACCTGTGGTCCTCCATATTGAGGATCATTTGGATTCTGCAGCGAAGAATCTGAATTCTGCGTTTATCCCAGAAATAATTTAAATAGCATTAATCATTTGGGTGACATGTTTTCCATATTTTCCCTGAGAGCACAGAGAGAGAACTCCTTGTTCCCTGAGCTTCTTGCCCTCTGAAGATGCCGGCCACTGAGACTGAAGAAACGTTGGGAAGAGAAACTTCAAGAACACAGCCACACCACCCAAAAAAACTCACAACTGCTATCAGATCCCAGCCAGAAAAGCCTTCAGGAATACAGCAATATGAACATTTGTTTCGGATGTCCATTGTTAACAAATTTGCCAGCAATTTAAAGAATCAGTTTAAATCCCTAAAAGCGGCCTTTCTCAGCTACCTACCAAAAGGAAGGCGACAAAGTATAATAATAAATGAACTTAGAACTGCACCACATGAAGGGAACCCATGGATTACTGAGTCCAGCCTCTGTCCAGGAGCTGCAGAGGGGAATCAAACCCCCATCCTAAACTATTTAGCTCCTGAGCTGTTCGTAACCAAACAATATTTGTTACCCAATCGGTGAATGTTGCTGGCATTTAAAGATTTAAATGACAGCCTTTTAAATCAGCAAGTTTGCAGATGATCTGGAAGTTAAGTCATGGCAACTGGATTTCTTTTCCTTGCGAGATGGAAACGTTAATCATAATCATAATGTCTTAGAATTACAGAGTAGCAAGGGACCCGAGAGGTCATCAAGTCCACCCCCCTCTCAAAGAGGCCCAGTGGGGAACTGAACTCCCAACTTTTGGCTCCACAGCCAGAGGTGCAAACCAGTAGTTCGATGATGGATTTGTGGATAATGAATAATACTTGAAAGAGAATTCAAAGCTCCCAGCTAGCCCTGCTAAAGTAAAATGTGGGAATTACTAAAAGCTTTCAAATTCAGAAGATATATCTTCTTGGCTCAGTTATTAGTGTCTCTATCTACATCTTCCACTCTGAGGAAGAGGATATTCAAAGCACACACAAACCCAAATATTACTGTTTAATAAATATTGATCATGCAGCATAGTTCAGATTTCAAGGGGGGGGGAGAAGTGAAAAAGAACTCAAGTACATTGACTGCTTCCAAATAGAGATGGGCACGAAATGAACAATTTTTTGTTTCCGTTTTAGTTTTTTCATTTCATTACGCAACGAAACAACAAACGAATTTTGTCTCCAAAATGAAACGAAACGAACAGAAACACCGGAAATTTTGTCGTGCATTTCGTTTCCGTTACTGCAATACAGTGAACTGCTTTAAATGCTAAAAAAAATCACAAAAATTGAAATAACTGGTAACGAAACGGTAACGAAATGAACAAAAACAAAAACAATTTTTTTGCAAAAATTCATGAAAAACAGAAATGAACCGAAATGGACCTTCCAAACAACAAACAACAAACGAAATGTCATTTTTTTATTTGTGCCCATATCTACTTCCAAACTCCAGAGATCTCAGTAATAGTTTAAGAAGAGTTAAAAAGGGAAAACGGAGAAGTCAGAGCTCCACAGTATCAAAAGAACTGATCAAAGGGTGAAAAGGGGATTAACAGTGTCTTCTCAATAGGAAGAAGAAGAAGAAGAAGAAGAAGAAGAAGAAGAAGAAGAAGAAGAAGAAGAAGAAGAAGAAGAAGAAGAAGAAGAAGAAGAAGAAGAAGAAAAGAAGAAGAAGAAATGAAAAATCTAGTGCATTAGAACAGGGGGCCCTTTTTTGAAATGGCAATAGGCGCTACCTGAGCTGAAAAGACAATTAAGATAATGTGTTAATTTTTTTATGGTGTCTGGCAGTAATATTTTCATCCTGTTAATTACACTGCAGACAGCAAATGTATATAATATGATAGCTCCATGCTGAGAGGACATGCTTGCTGCCTAGTTAAGTGACGGCATTTATACTATAATTAGCTTGTTGGAATGCGATTTGCATAGCACGCCTAAGAGTGTATACGATATCAGCTCTGCCAGAGAAGCCTAAAATGGAAAGAGGCAATCTCTTAACATTGACCTCTGTGGATAACTGGGGGATGTTCTTGATAACCTTCCAGTCTTTGGAATTTGTTGTGTGGATGCATACAACCCACATAAACACACAAACACACAGAGAGTGAGTGAGAGAGTTGTGGGGGTGGGGGTGGGGGAATGCGTTGCAGAATTAGCAAAAGGATGACATATCCAAGAAGGGAGTGATGTGGAATAACTAGATGGATCTACTTTGTTTGTTTACAGGATACAATTGGATGCCTGACTCTCCAGAAAGCAACTGGCTTACCGATAATGAAGATTGTGAGATGTCTCATGGGGTCCCATCTCATCCATTCCTCTGTTCCAACTGCTAGGCCATTCCAGTGAATCAGGAGAGGCATTATTACAGTAAGCAAGACCATCCTGATCAATTGTTGGCCCAACATATTATTGGCTGGAAGGGAACATTGGGTTGCCCCTACATTGAGCTGAAAGCCGGAGTGGTGTGCCAGACATAGCGTAGGATAGTGGAGGCGAACCTTCGGCACTCCAGATGTTTTGGACCACAACTCCCAGAATTCCAAGCCTGTATTGCCAACGACAAAGGACTGTGGGAGTTGTGATCCAAAACATCTGGGGTGCCGACGGTTCACCACCACTGGCATAGGAGCAGGACTCAGGAGTCCTGGGTTAAATCTCTGCTTGGCCATGGATAATTGCTTCAAGATGGCAACAGTAAACTACTCCTTGTACATCTCACATGCCTTGAAAACCCTATGGACGGTCCCCACAAGTCAAAAAAGATTTTGCTGCACATAATACACACACTTAGTAATGTTTTGAGTAAATCTTGAAACTGAAATGTCAATGGATCAGGCATTTCTTTGTTTTATTAGTACTATGTCTGGTGGGTTATGTTCAAATTGTTCAAACAACAACAACAACAACTACTACTACTACTACTACTACTACTAATACTAATACTAGAGATGGGCACGAATAAAAAAATGGCATTTCATTTGTCGTTTGTCGTTTGTCATTTGGAGGGTCCGTTTCAGTTCATTTCAGTTTTTCGCGAATTTTTGCAAAAAAATTGTTTTTGTTTTCGTTCGTTTTGTTACCATTTCGTTACCATTTATTTCAATTTTTGTGTTTTTTTAGGATTTTAAGCAATTCACTCATATTGCAGTAACAGAAACGAAACGCACAACAAAATTTCCGGTGTTTCTGTTCATTTCGTTTCATTTTAGAGACAAATTTTGTTTGTCGTTTTGTTACGTAACAAAACAAAAAAACAAAAACGGAAATGAAAAATTGTTCATTTCGTGCCCATCTCTAACTACTACTACTACTACTACTACTACTACTACTACTACTACTACTACTACTACTACTACTACTACTACTACTACTACTGGGAAATGGAAATAAGTGGAAAGTTTTTAAAAAATTAAAAGTCACAGAAATTGAAAGTGATAGATTCCTCACAGCCTACCCAAGAATGAAAGGTAGTTGTTGACACATACATCCAGAAAACAGAGAAATCCCCCACTGTATGCATTGTAGGCATTATTGTCAATTAAAAGGCAGTACGTTGGAATATCAGAGTTCCTTTTGATATTGGCAAAATCCAGCGATAGAGCTGTACAGTATTTGGGTCAGAGTCCCTTTGCTTTAGAAAGGGGTGGGGGAGGGGGAGAACCCAGCAACAAGAGAGAGAGAAAAGGAACCCAGAAGAACAAAAGATGCCATTTAGGCTTTGAATGAAGACAATAGAGCAAAAAGCAACGCTGAAATAAAGATATAGTGATTAGTTTATACCATCTTCTTTTAAGAAGCTGCATGATTTTTGATTTATATTTAAATAAAAATGATTAAATTTTATCATCCCAGATGAAAATGTTGTGATAAATACTGGCTGGTGGCCAAAGTAATCTCTGAAGCCTAGCGCTTACAGCTCCTGTTGTCTTGTTACGTATATTTGAATGGCAATGGGTTTTATCAGTATTTCAAAAGGCACTCATTTAATTATCTGGTTGTAAGAATTTTCAAAACCCCAAAGAATTAACGCTCCCAATACATATTCATATGCCTTGCATTAATTCAACCTGAACAGCTGAAAAATAGAAGAAGAAGAAGAAGAAGAAGAAGAAGAAGAAGAAGAAGAAGAAGAAGAAGAAGAAGAAGAAGAAGAAGAAGAAGAAGAAGAAGTTAAAATATATTTAAGGGGTAAAAAAATACAATCGTGGAGACACCTGTTTATTTTTATTACTGCAAACATTTCAGAGCTCTGTTTGGATTCCATTTTGTGCTTTTGTTTAATTTGTGTCTAATTAAGCTTAATGAGATGTTATCCACTCTTTACAGTGCCAGTTAAGGATGATGTGGCTGGCAGTTTGCAGCTGAGCAGGGTGTCCTTGCTTCCCTCTGTACACCAAACAGTTCTCTATTTTAAGGGTGATTGGGAAATGTCATCCATTGAGGGCCTCTTCGGTTGAGTTCAAATGAACCCTGAGAAGTTGGGGTTGTCCCAAAACTGTCGTATACCTTGCCTCTGTGTTGAGGAACTCTGTGTTCCTGTTGAATGGCAGGAATGATTCCAGCATTTAAATTTCCATGTGCTAATTTGCTGGTGAACATTGCCAGCAGAAATAACTTGCTTTAGAAACTGGCTGGGTCAAAACGGTATATGCACCCATGGCCAATAAGAACAGCAGCTGTATCCTTCTGCTGCTCCGCAGCAGAATATACTAGTGCTATATGGTGCAAATCAGCACATGCCAAATAAGTCGATTTAGCTCTTAATGAAACATGTGGGATTATTACTGCCTGCCTGAAACCTATCCCCATGGGAAAAGTCTATTATTTGGCTGGCATTGCCCCTCCAGAAGTGCATCAAGAGGTGATAGCAAACCTTGGGCAGCATAAGGTAATACAACACCAAACCCATTCTCTTCATGGACGCCAACCCCCTCAATGGCAGAGCTAAACACAAGGAAAAGATTTCGGCACAAATCTCAAGCTCTAAATACAGCATTAAATCAGGAGAGGCAAGGCATAACCTTTGGAGAACAGTAACAGAATTCCTTGTCAAAGGGATGGCTCTCCCACCAGGACAAGACTCTGGCTGGACCATTTTGAAGTCATTAATCATCTTGGAAATAAAGTAGGAAGATCACTGTACTTAGATGTAGTACACATTTTCTGTACTGCAGAGATATTCTGTTGATGCAAGCACTTGTGTGCTTGTCATGTATTCCCCGCCACCATGTGTACAAATGACAGTTTCAAAAGCAACCAAAATAATGCCACTGAAGTAGCCCACTTCTGGTCAAAGATGCTTTTAATGCTTTAATTTATTTGAATTTCATTTCATAGAGGGTCACGAGTGTCCCTTGCATTTATTCAACCTAAACGCACACAACACCCTGATGCCAAAAAAGAAGGAATGAACACCTCATTATAAACAGATAAACATCCGATTGTAAGGCTTTAAAAGGAAGAAGAAGAAGAAGAAGAAGAAGAAGAAGAAGAAGAAGAAGAAGAAGATCATCATCATCATCATCATCATCATCATCATCATCATCATCATCATCATCATCATCATCATCACAGCAGACAAGATAACTACGCTGGATTTTGTATCACAAATCACTAGTCGAATGCTTCCCAAGTGCTTAGGACTATGTGAGGTACCGGCAAATCATGCGAGCAGATCCCAGTAAGGTGGCCTTCTGCAGCTTACTGATGGTGACTTTGTCCACTCCAGTTTCTTCTAAATACTTGCTTAGCTCTTTAGGCACCGCACCCAGCATGCCGATTACCACTGGGACCACCTGTATTGGTTTATGCCAGAGTCTCTCTCTAAAGTTCAATTTTCAGATCCTGATATCCAGTGATTTTTTCAAGTTGTGTCTTGGTGACTCTACTATCACATGTTTTAGCAACATCAGTGATCCACACTTTTTCCTTCTCCACAATCACAATATCCGGGATATTATGCTCCAAAACCCTGTCTGTATTCGGAAGTCCCAAAGTAATTTTGCATGCTCATTTTCAGTCACTTTTTCAGGCTTCGGATCCCACTAGTTCTTTGCTACGGGCAGATGATAGTTCTGACACAAATTCCAGTGAACCATTTGAGCAACCACATTTATTATTATTATTATTATTATTATTATTATTATTATTATTATTATTATTATTATTATTATTATTATTATTATTATTATTATTATTATTATTATTATTATTTTGCAACTTAACATGAGACAGGGAGCAAGCTTGAGATAGGAACCTTCCCCCATCCATTTTATAATTATGATTAAGCTCAACTCGCTGTCGGGAATCCCTAAATGTTCCTCATCTGAGAAATCCGGGAGCATTTAGATCTGTGGTCAAGGAGGGTCTCCTCTTGTTTTCACAGGAGGGAGCCACCCCTGCTTGCTCTAAGGGAAAACAAGAACACATCCGTATACTTTTTAAATGAAAGTATGCTGATGGCATCTCCTCCCCCTGGTTCCCTGTCCTCCACTTGCTTCCGAATGCATCATCTGCAGGCTTGTCAATGTGATGCTCGCTGTATGTCCAAATCTCATCCTGCATGCATGTGTCTCTGTGTGTTTGATGGGCCCCCTTTGTTCTCCACTCTTCTACTATGGCTTCAAATACCATTTGACAGGAGATTTAAAGCAACTGCTATTTCCTTTACTGTAAGGAGGGGGGGGAGGGAATCTTCTGTTAAAAGAGTGGTCAATAAATAAGACCTGCACATATAGCACACACAACCTATTTACCAGAAGCCGATAATTAGTGGTCCAACCCAGTGCTAGTAAAATATATATTTCCGCCTCCATCCGAAGACTAGCCAGAAAGCACTTTAAATTGCATTTCAGTCGCTAATGCAGGCAGCTAATCCTATTTACATTCATATTAGTCCCAAGTATCTTTCTGGGTCCCCTTAAGATTTCCACATTTGTATGCATGCATGATTTGCTGGGGCTTTTCACATGATATCTGGACTTTTGTAATTTAAATCTATAAAAGGCAATTGCTTTTAAATATACTTCCCAACGGTGAATGAGGAAAAAGGGCTCCCAAACTTACTGGAGAGCTCTACACATCACTAAACATGAGCGTGGAAAGTCAAAGCTGTGTGCAGTGAGAAATTAATGTTCAGCTGCATTAGCAGAACAGGAAGATTCCCCGAAATGGGAAGGGACAAGCTCTCTGATTTCCGCGTTGCATGCCTTCACCACCCTATCCGATACTTCGAAAATATGTTCAGAGAAAGTTTGCATCTCGCTGCTCCCCCCCCCAGTGTTTGCCCTTTAGAAATGAAAGCCATCCTCACTGCCATCACCCCCATCCCCAGAAATATAAGATGTTCTCTGCTGGAGCAGACCCAAGATCAAACTCAGGAGTGGTGATGTGATGATGGTGGACTCTGACGCTCCATTATCCTCAACTATTTGCCATGCTGAACAGAGCTGATGGAAGAGGAAGATCATGGTTCCATCTTCTGGAGTCTCCCTTCAGCCCTTCTTGCAGCAGCCATCTTAAAATATATATATATAAACCCAGAGCTACAAGACGCAGTGGCGGTAGCACTAACATCAGCCTGAGTGTCAACATCAACACAAAATCATCATCCACAAGAGCTTTTTTCCTTCTGGTCTATGTTCTGCCCCAACCGTCTCCTTGTCAAGTCCAAACTACCTTTTCCTCCAGTGGGTGATGTCAATCCTTTTGCAATTTGACCCTGGTGTCGGACAACTCATGTTGGCAAATTGCTACCTCTTGAGAAGTCAGCGTAGACATCTGCTGTTGAGACTTAAGGACATGGCGCACAACAGTAAAGGCCAAAGCTGACCTTGGTGTTCCTTGCAGTTCCATCCATTTCATTCTGTAAACCTTTAGTGGCATTAAAACAGAAAAAATATACACAAATAAAGACTAAACGGTTACATGCAGCATTATAAGATACATCTCATCAACATGATCTAACTAAAATTCACCGAGGGTTGGGGTTTTTTAAACACAGCTGTTAGAAAATCAGCCACCTGGGCAGTAACCTGTGGTTATTTGTCACAAATATTTTATACACATGAGGTTATGCTGGTAAGCATAATAGGATTCTCACCACTGTATTTCAATGTTGTATGTTGATCATAATTCATGTTTTATTGTCATTGTGCACCATTTTTCTAGCCTTTCATCTAACTATTTTATGAATAGATAGATAGATAGATAGATAGATAGATAGATAGATAGATAGATAGATAGATAGATAGATAGATAGATAGATGAATGTTGACTTATGACTCCAGCAATTGATTTAACTGGCCTCCTACTTTAATTAGACGTTTAGGCCTAAAGGATTAAACTAAAATTTGTACCTATTAAGCCACCTATTTTTAGGTTCTGGCAGTCTTACTGTGATTCATGCTCTCCACCCACTCCCAACAGGTGTCTGCCTCCTCACAAGCAATCTTTCAGCTATGAACCTCTATCCAAATACAGTACACCAAACAATTCATTGCCTGCACCCGCAGATCTAAGTATCCACCACCACCTGCGCCGAAAAAGGTGGGGCAGGTTGGTATGTAGCAGGAGTTGGCCTGCAGGTTCTAAGTCCCCTTTGTGCAGCTTTGATTTATTTCCATTTGGGAGAGGTTGGTACCAGGGGCCAGAGTGGAATGAAACTGGCCCTTCAAAGTCACTTACGTGTACAATAAACCATGGAGCTTCCTTGACTCAAGATGTTGCGCAACAGGGGCATGGTGTGCATGGTGGTGTGCTTGGTATGCTTGGCTTAGCCATTTCTAAAAGCTTGTTAAGACACTCTTGTCTTAAAAGTATGTACAATCCAGGTCAGGTATCAAGATCAAGATGTAGACACACACACACACACACACACACACACAGAGAGAGAGAGAGAGAGAGAGAGAGAGAGAGAGAGAGAGAGAGAGAGAGAGAGAGAGAGAGAGAGAGAGAGAGAGAGAGAGAGAGTTTTCTGTTAAAAATATCAACTATCAACTATCAACTATGTCTATCTGTTGTTTTTATAAAAGACAAAATGGGCAGAGAAGACACCTTAATGAAGGGCAGATGTGAATCCTTCAAGACATAGGTAGAGTTCATTTTATGTCTGTGAAGATTCTCAGTCATCCAAGTGAGTTTATCTGGAAGTTGAGTCATGGCTACTGGACTTCTTTTTGAGAGATAGACATGTTTCGCTGTTCATCCAAACAGCTTCATCGGTCTGAATACAGCTAGTGCAAGTCCTCCATCTTATAGTCAGCTTTGACCTCTTGTCACCCTGGCCTGAATTAGGCTCATAAGATGAACAATGTCCTGAATAGGCTTGTTAGGGAGACAATAGTATCCATAGCCTTAAGGTGAACAATGGCCTAAGGTGCTGAAACCTCTCAAGAATGAGTCGTTAGCTATAGCCTTGGTGGTGAAGGCTTTTTGATTTGTCTGGGTACTTTGGAAAGCACACCCTGATAAGTAGCAGATAGACTATGCCTGAGCCCACCACCTCTGTTGAGGGAGGGTTTTTCAGTTCATTTTATCTTATTTTATTTTGCAATGAATGCTTTAAAGTAGCTGACATGCAACGGCAACCATGTCTATTGGCCAAGAAGAAAAGCCACCACTAACTGAGGAGCTCCAGGTCACCAAGATGATCTCCAGAGAACATCAACGGTTGGTGTTCTTTCATACCTGGCGGAGCGAATCACCCAGCAGTCAACTTCGGCCCATCCGATGAGGATGTCGTGGGCACACTCGCTTTGGGTGCCTACGCCCAGGGAGGCCCGGAAAACCACTACTCAGAACCAGGCCTTCTCTGTGGCAGCTACCTCTCTTTGGAACCACCTCCCCTGCAAAGTATGCCTTGCAGAGTCCCTGCAGGCCTTCCAGAGGGTGTTAAAGACCTGGCTCTTCTGGGAGGCCTTTGGCAACCTAGTGTAGTTTTTTTTTCCTCCCACCATCCATCAGGACAATTGCCATATGCACTCGCCAGGGTTAGATTTTCTTTTAACTTTTATATTTTAACACTGTTTGTGATTGCTGTTTTAGTTTTGTTTTGTTGGCTGGCTGAACTTCTTCAGCCTATGTAAACTGCCCAGAGTTCCCTTGGGAAGATGGGCAGTATAGAAGCCTAATAAATAAATAAATAAATAAATACCCCGTTCTCTCTTCACTCCCAGATCATGATTCCAGGGAGAAATCTGGCTGTTCTCAAGGTCTATAACAGTTTACATTTGTGCAGGCTTGTCTCGTATGGAGTCGTTTTAGGGTTGTTCTGACATGACCTCCTTTCTACACTGTAGGAAATGGCTTGGTTGTGAGGGAGGAGGGGTGGAATCTTTTATTTTATTTTATTTTATTTTAAAAGACTCCTGTTGTTTTTCAGTGCTGAGATCATGGGGAGCTGCCTTCTACGATCCCCTCACCACCTCCAGTCGGACCAAGAGAAATTGCTTGCTTTTCTTAGGAATGGGTAAACCACAAGAGTCACTGCCTCAAGAGCTGACTGCATTTTAAAAAAATCCACATCCAAATTGAACACACACCCAATTTTGGGGGTGGATGAGAAACCAGCAAACATGGAGGCTTGCACTAAGATATGTATGCAAGGAAACTATGGACAGTTTGGGCATATACTTACAAATTGTGGAGAGTGCTTTGGTGGGGAAAATGTGTTCCCCTCGATGGGCACCAGGAAGTGAAGCCAACAGTCAGCTTCACGTCCTCAACTTCAGCTAAAAAGAACTATCTAAGCCTCTGAAATGAATATATAAATAACGTGCAACTGTCTAGACAGTATAGGTCACTTACAAAGAGACTAGGTCAGGCAAAAATTGTCCATCAGCCAGACAACCATAACTGATTCTGATGCTAAGTAACGCTTTAGATATTCAGCATTCTATATATGCGAAAAGCTTCACTGAGCATTGACTGCTTTCTCGCCCAGCTAACCTTCTTCTTAAAGCCTATCTTTATGCAGCCTTAGGAAAATGTGCATACTATTTAAGCATTAAAATTAATGCCCAGGGAAGGAGTCGGGGAACGGACTTCTAACAGAAGGGATGAGAAGCAAGCGGTGTAATTGAGTTTTGGTCAAGCAGGCAAACAAACAAAAACCAATCATATCCCACCCTAGACCAGGGCCGGCGCTAGATTTTTTTGCGCCCTAGGCAAGGGCGGGGGGTGGGGTGGCGGGTGGCCGGGCGGTGGCAGGGGGCGGGGCGGCAGCGGGGTGGCGGCAGTGGCGGGGGGTGGCAGGGGGCGGCGGATGATGGGGGATGGTGACAGGCATGAGGGTGGATGGCAATGGGCACAGGGGGTGGGCGGCGATGGGCACGGGGGCGGCGGGCAGACAGCAACAGGTGGCAGGGGGTGGGGTGGCCAGCAGCGGGGGGGCGGTGGTGTCAACAGGCTAGCCAGTACCCCCTCTCAATTTTGGCACCCTAGGCATCTGCCTAGTTCACCTTAATGGACGTGCCTGCCCTGCCCTAGACAGAGAACCTCACCCCTCATAACATAGGTGGAAGATGCAGGGATGAAGACATTTAAAAGTTTAGCTTAACATGAACACATCTACAAAGTGGGAAAGAAAGACAGAGAGAGACAGAATGAAATCAAGCAAATAATAATCTTTGTCCTCTGCCCTTTCTATTTTTTCCACAGCTTACAGGACACTTTATATGTACTTATTATTATATACCTATTAATTGCCAGAGATGGAGAATTGTACTTCTTGGGATGAAAACTTCCAGAATCGCCAAGCCCAATGACTGAGGAATGATGGAAGAAAAAGACCCAAAAGTATTAATTCTGAGCTTCACTGACTTATATCCCTTGTTTGGACTACAGTGGCTTTCCACACACATGTGTGTTATTTTCTCCTGATGGGTGATAAAGCAGTCTAAAGCCAGAATTCAGCTGTTCTCCTGCTTGTGGGTGGTCTGGTCCCAAAGATACCATCTTCCAAGACTTGTCCAAGTGTAGGGTTATTCCTTTCTCTCAGCTTGCCAGGAAGAAAACAAGGAAGCAAATATCCGAGTTCAGGTTCATACATAATAGGTAAAATCACAATTCAGTTCTGGTTTGTTGCAAGTAACCTTAAGTTGAATATGGAATTATCTCCCTGTTCAATCTTAACATTTTTTTAACCCACAAGAAGGGGTGGGGGATAAAATAGAACTTGGGATCACCCCAAAGTGATTGTATCAGAAAATAATTCTGATCAACTCATCCGTATCCCTACATGGGCACATCAGGATTATTTCGGGGAGACATCAGAGAAGTCTTGCCCAATAACCCCTGCAGCTGCCTCTAAACAGAAGTCGATTCTAACATCCTGCTAATGCGGAATCTTCACTTTTACACAACCTCTAAAATCCGCTGGCAACTTAAATTTGGACCAAAGATCGTGGGGTTTTGTTCTGCTTCCTGTGTCCCCACTCTTCCACACTCCATTGCTCCTGTCTACGGTGAGGGGAGGGAGAGAGAAAAAGGGAGAAAAAAATGCAGGCTCACCTCCGCTCACCTCTGTCTGCCGGTAGGAATTCCTGTTTGTTAAAGGGGCGGCGGGGACAACAAAAACAAACAGAAGACGAGGAGAAACCAGCATCCACAACTTTACAATCCTTACTGGAATTTTTTTTACCTCCAGAGACCAGGTACTTGTAAAATGCGCTGGGGCGCGCTTAGGTGGGTGGGGTCATACTTTATTTTTTTAAAGTCTGCAGCTGGTGGGGAAACAATTTTAAACTCTGCATCTGGGAGCCCTTTGCATCAGATTTTAAGGGTCGTGTAAAAGCAGCCTAAGGAAGTTGCTATAGAGGAACCCCTGAAATGCTAGACCTTCCTTGTTAACTATTTGGCCTTGGCATCAGAACCAAGCTGTTTCAGGAGGGATAGTGACATTTAACACCACTAGTTTTAACATGATCACTTAGATAAGAGCTAAGAGGCCTGCAAAGAGGCATTACTGTGTCAAATGTTGAGGCCGGTGAAGTTTCTAGTCTGGGGGCAGGAGTTTTTGAAGCGAAATGGCTTCCGAGCCATTTTGAGAGCAACCTTCCTTTAAAGATGGACTTGCCACTGTGAAATGCAATGAACTCCTCCTTTCCTCGCCAAGCCTCTCAAAGTAATATTAAATCAACCCTTGATAAATGAACCTGACAGTCAGATTTAATACTTTACTCTTGGCTGTCTTTTAAACAGCTACATAAGTGTTAACATATTTCCTTCCTTCTCATTGAATGAGAAAGATATATTGGCAGGCACAACGCAACCTTTGCCTTGTATATATCTCTATATATCTCCCCTTCCAGCAATGAACCCCAACCTAATAGGCAAGTTTACATGGCTGATTGTGTGCCCACCAGGATGTTCAGGAGGTAAACTGCCCCACCCTAGAGCGTGCAATTCTGACAGTGGATAATTTGGAATGTGTAGGAGCTGAAATTCAATCTACAATCCCTGTCCTCGAGATAAAACGCTCAAACATTCACAGGCCCAGAGAGCAGCTGAAGCCAATCTGCAGTTAAGTTTCTGTGAATACCCAAGGGAAGTTCCATGCCAGCTCTCTCTCTCTCTCCTGCTCTCTTTTTCTCACTCACCTTCAGTTTTATTTATTATTTTATTTATTTATTTAGCTTGTATGCCGCCCACTACCCAAAGGTCTCTGGGCGGCTCACAATCAGAACGAACAGTTAAAACATCAAAATACAATAAAACTAGGACAATAAAACATGTAGATGCAATAAATATGATACATTAAAAACACACCACTAAAATTGCCATCAGGCAATCCATTGTTGTGTGATCATCGCAGTAATTACGAATGCCGGAGGAATAATGGTCAAGTTAGATGAGAATCGTATCGCATAATGATAGCTATTTTGCCCAATTCCTAGGGAAATACTCCTTCATCAATTGGATCTCCTCTCTCTACCTATTTGCTTACAAACGTAGGTTGGAGATGCCACGTCACTATGTAGAGAGACAGAAACTATGGAGAGAGGGGGAGGGAGGGAGGCAGAGGATTATAACATAAGAAGAAGAAGAATGAAAAATATTTATAACCCAGCTTTCTCCTGAATGATCCAAGGTGGCTTACAATATTAAAAGAAACAAAGTTAAAAGCTAAATAATCAGTCTAATTCAGCTGTGTTCCCATGTTCGTTCGTTCGTTCGTTCATTCGTTCTATGAGAATGTGTATTTCACTATAGATCTCGTAAGATCCTGCTATTATTCATAGAATCATAGAATCATAGAGTTGGAAGAAATCTCAAGGGCCATCCAGTCCAACTTCCTGCCATGCAGGAACCCCCATCACAGTATTTCCGACAGATGGCCATCCAGCCTGTGCTTAAAAACCTCCAAAGAAGGAGACCCCACCACCCTCCGTGGCAGCATATTCCACAGCCAAACAGCTCTAACTGTCATGAAGTACTTCCTAATGTTTAAATTGAATCTCTTTTCCTATAGTTTCATACCATTGACCGGAGTCCTAGTCTCTGAAGCCATGGAAAACAAACCTGTTGCCTCTTCAGTATGACATCCTTTCAAATATTTAAACATGGCTATCATATCCCCTCTCAGCCTTCTTTTTGAAAGGCTAAACATTCCCAGTTCCCTATTGTTTGAACCTTAATCCTGGAGGAAGCAGGGACCTAAATACATGGGAAAATAAATGTGGAGTCCTTCACATTTCAGAATTCCCAATGAGAATGTGGGTTATATTGGTCCACAATCTGCAGTGTTTTGGAAACACGGGTTGCTTGTTCACCCTTAAAGCAAACTTCTTTGCCTCTGCTCTATTGGGTCTCCCTTCCGATGTGGTTTCAAGGGACGGCATTTTGAACAAGCTTCTTTTCATTTACAGTGGTACCTTGTATAAAGGAATTAATTTGTTCCAAATGAAATTATGCTAAGCAAATTTTCCTTTATACAAATTTCCCATAGGAATGCATTGAAAACGGAGTCATCCCGAATTGTGATTCGCCCTATAGATGATACCGTTAAGCAAATTCCCCCTATCTCCGGATTTTTTTTATGTTGTACAGATTATATGTTATACAAACCGTTTGTTACATGAGGGTCCACTGTATTTGTTTATCCAGCCCACCCTGCCCACCACCCCACCCACCCCACACAAAGTGTGACATATCCCCGAGAAGTCCTTTTGTTAAGGAGGCAAGACAATTTTTGTAAGTTTGCAACTCACAATCCATCCTGACTTGCAGCTGATCCAAAGCCTGCTTGCTTCTCCTCTTGAAGGGCCACAGGGGCTAAACCTTGTCGCACTTGACAAAGCAATGTACAAAGAACGAGAGATGAAGTCTTTTTTTTTAAAAAAAAAGAAAATAAAAGAAAGGAGGGGGAAAAGAGAGAAAAGAAATGTTTCCAGCACCCAGTAGGTATCTGTAACAGCAGGTTTAATTTAAAGTGAATATCGCTTTCCTGGATTTAGCCAACTTCAAAGGCAACATCCTAATGCCCCTCATTTTGTATGTCTGTTTTACATCAGTCACAATTTCGTATCACCATTTCACTTCTGCCCGATACATATCATAAATTTTTTTGTAACTGGAAAGCACACTTCGTGTATGGATTAAATTAAGAATGGCTTTCTTTAAAAAAGAAGAAGAAGAAGAAAAGAATGGGGGAGGGGAAGGGCAGGGTATGAAAGAAAGACAGTGGACATTTACATTATTCACTTGACTTTTTTCCCTGTATCTGATGATGTGTTGTTAAGGGCATGTTAAAACATCGTAGGATAATCCATACCACATATATCAAGAAGACTTTTAAAAAAAAAAAAGGTTGGGGCAGGGGGAGAACCTTGAATGGTTTTAGACATTGGCCTCTTTAAAAGCTCGGTCTCGATAAGTTAAGGACTCCATTGAGCTCTGTGGCGAGCCCCTCGGTGAGATATGGAGCATTTGTGGATGGTTGTGTGTGTGTGTGTGTGTGTGTGTGTGTGTGTGTGTGTGTGTGTGTGTGTGTGTGTGTGTGTGTGTGTGTGTGTGTGTGTGTGTGTGTGTGTGTGTAAAACAGATATTTCAACCAGGATTTGTCCTTTATATACTTATGTATCCCAATAATGCACCCACAAATATCATTAGGCTGACATTCTCAGAAATCGGGATGGCCTTAGTATATCGTTTCCAGGTATTAGGACGTGAGCTCAGGTTACAAGGGATTTCTCGGTGTCTCCAGATCTTCAAAGCAAGTGGAGGGGGTCCAGATGTGATTATGTATCACTCATAGTCCTCTCCTTCAAGAGAAAGGAACAGTCAAAGCACTTAGGAAGAACCACCGGAAATGCCACTGCTGTCCCTCCGAATTTGCCCTTTGAGACCATTGCCTCACTTGGTCCAACAATAGGACTGGACTTCACCTTCTGTATGTAATTCCAATGGTTTTAGTTGTATGCATGCTGTTAGGTGTGGGTTTTCTTTTTAATTTGTGGACTACAGCCTCCTGAAGTCCGCAAGAATTCCCCCACTGAGTCCTCTGGGGCCTTTCATTGGGAAATGAAAGTCTCGTCAGGTGTGCTTAAGTGAATGAATTCAGACTTCAGCTGGGATTTCTATCCTGTGGAGAAGGCAGGGGAAATGAATGGGTGGTCAGGGCTGAGGTCCCTGGGAGCTACAAGGGGTTACGGGTTTGGAGAGCTGAATGGACAGATGCTACACCCATAATCCCTTGCAACTGCCACGGCACTTAGCCCTGCTCACTCATTTACCCTGTCTTGGCCACATGACAAAAACAGCAGCCAAAATTTGAATGCATCCGCTTAAGAACTTGAAAGCACTGGTCAAGACTTAAATGTCTTGGTCAAGGACCCCAGATGTCTGGCTGGAGGAATGCCTTCAAACCTGTAGAAGTGGGAAATCACAAATCTCCCAGAAAAACCATGCCTGGGCATAAACAAGCCTTACTGAGGATCAACTTTCTGAAATCCGAGGGGCTGGATGTGTGGGAAAGACATGGGGTGAGAAGACCTTACCTTGTTCCACTTTACGGAATCCAGCCCGTTCAGAACAGGGGATCAAAGAAGACTTTGGAAGTATCTCTTCTAACCAAGCATGTTCCAAAGTGATAACAGAATAACGCTGTTAGAAATGCAGAGCTGAACGGGTTCTAACAGACCCTCAGGCCCCACCCCTACCAAGGAGGCACAGTGGGGAATAGAACACCCAAATATTGCTTTTAGCTCTGTTTTCTGTATCCCAAAACTAAATGGTCTCTTCCAGACAGGACTTTGGGAAGAACTGTTGTTGGTCTTCATGGAAGAAAACACTCTGCCAGTTCAAGTTCAGTGGTACCCTGGCTTAAGAGCAGCTTGACTTAAGAGCAATTTGACCTAAGAGCAGAAAACTCTTAGCATTTTAACTGCTGCCTTGCAAATTTTAGATATGGTCTGCTCAACTTACATTTTTATTATTATTATTTAACTTTTCTTTAAAAAATTTTAGATAGGCACCCCAATTTGAGAGTAGTTCGACTTAAGAGCATGCATTAGGAATGGATTAAATTAGTAAGTCGAAGTACCACTGTATAACATTGCAGTCCAGGGCCCTGGACTTCAAAAGCAAAAGCAAAAAGTGTTCTGCATATATACCGCCCCATACCACTACAAGTAGTCTCTGGGCGGTTTACAATTTTAATTACAGTGTGCAGGCTACACATTGCCCCCAGCGAGCTGGGTACTCATTTTACCGACCTCGGAAGGATGGAAGGCTGAGTGAACCTTGAGCCTGCTACCAGGGATTGAACCCAGGTCGTGAGCACATTTTTACCTGCAGTACAGGCATTTAACCACTGCGCCATGAGGCTCAGTTCCTTCAGTTTCTCATTACAAGCAAGGAACATCCAGAGCAAAGTCTTGGGTTGTGCAAGACATGACTTAGCTGCCTGACCTCTGTTAGAGGCTTTGTCCCTTTGCCACATGTACAGTGTAACATCATTTCCTTTCTAGCTTTATCTCCTTCTGGTGCCCATATGTCATTCTGGGGTGGGGGGAGCCTCATCCTGCCTTGAGCCAGCATGGACTCATCTATTTTTATTGCACATACATAACTTATGGATTCCAGTTCTGCTCAATCTATAAAGCAAATATTACATCAAACTGGAACTCCATTAGGACCGTCCAGGCAGAGGAGCAAAAAAGTATAGCTGTGCTTCAGCCTGAAACCTAGCAACCAGGTAAACAAATTATGGCACTCTATTTTTAATTGAGCTGCCTCAATTAACTGGACATCCTTAGGATGCTGTTAAACTGCCAGACTTGGGTACACTTCAATCCCTCCAAGTTGCCAGGTTTATATTCGCCGAGTTCCATCACAATATTGTGGCCCTATTTGGCAGGACATGAAAAAGACAAGGTTTTTTTCCATACTCGTATGCCCTCCAACACTCATTCTGAAAGTAATCCCATTTGCAATTTTATCCACAGAAGCCAGAGACAGCAATATATCCTGGATGCAAAGTGGCTGATCGGGTCCCCACATCTTGGCCTCATTGGTTGGCTTCAGTTCAAATCAAGTTCCTAGTTCATGTTGCATGTGTCTGCACATGGACATGACATCCTAAATTATCCACACCCTTTGTTTTTTCCATCCAGGTACATTGCAAATCATGTCCATATCAGACCTACCTTGCAATGGCCATGCAACTTTTTATGTCCCCACTTCTCTCTCTCTCTCTCTCTCTCTCTCTCTCTCTGTCTATCTATCTATATCTCCTAAGTGACATATAGCTAAAGTAGCATATGGGTGATGATTAGCCAGAAAAGAGGTGGAATAAAAACCAAATGCCAAGAGTCAGAAGCAAAAGTAGATTGGAAATGAGAGGAGATCCACAGTCATGTCTTTACCAGGCAGAACAGGGGACACACAGGTTGCGACAGAAAACAAAATTCTTCCACACAAGGGAGGCGTCATTGAAATTCCCCATTCTGTTTTGGTTCACCAAATTTCTTGAATGCACGAACATGTGCATGCTCACACACAGAGGAAACGTCAGGAGAAATCCAGGGGATGTTTGGGGTGGGGGGATGAAATCGGACAAGCTGTGCAAACACGCATCATGCAAGTTGGCAAGACTAATGCATACAGTGCTGTAGAGTGTGGTAGAGTACCCATCTGGCTTCCCCTTTAGGCTACGTCCACATAATCAAAGGCAAGATCAAATAATTATTTAAGAGTTAATTCGGAAAGTATGTTTCGCTTCTTTGCTGTTTTGTACACCGTGTCATTTGCCCCAAAGGGTTTCAACTTCTGCTGTGTTTACATGCAGGCTAAGCATGCTGTACCTTAGGGCCTCTGATGATGGGGAGCATGTCAATACCATCTAGAGATGGGCACGAATAAAAAAAATGCATTTCGTTTGTCGTTTGTCATTTGGAGGGTCCATTTCGGTTCGTTTCTGTTTTTTGCGATTTTTTTGCAAAAATTCATTTTTGTTTTTGTTTGTTTCATTACCATTTCGTTGCCATTTATTTCATTTTTTTGATTTTTTAAAGGATTTTAAGCAACTCACTCATACTACAGTAACGGAAATGAAATGCACGACAAAATTTCCAGTGTTTCTGTTCGTTTCGTTTCATTTTAGAGACAAAATTCATTTGTCGTTTCATTAAGTAACAAAACAAAAAAATGAAAACAGAAACGAAAAATTGTTCGTTTCATGCCCATCTCTAATACCATCCTTATAAAAATAAAAAATCCTCCCCTCCAAAAAGCCCACTGCAATGCTTATTTTGCTTAACTGTTAGAATAATGTGCTTTTTGAACAAGTCATGCTATGGGGCTTCTTGAAGATGGTGTGGCTTAGGGACTCAGAATATTTCCACTTGGTCCCATGCACTATTCACATGGAGCAACTCTGCAGCTCCCAGGAAGAACTGTGAATCAAGGGGTATTCCCTTCTGCTTCCTAGCCAACAGATGTGCCTTTGAGCTTATAATGGTGGTAGAATGATCTTTGCACATGCCAGACGTCTCCTTAGGGTATTCTAGTTGACTTCTGGAGCTGGCAGTCCTTGAATGAGGAAAAGCCTACCCCTAGCGAACATGCCGGACTGCAGCTCCCATGATTCTTCACTGCTGGTTGTTATGACAATGAACTCTGGTGGGTATCACAGGAGCCGATCCCTGTAATAAGTGACCAGTGGGGCGTGCAACGGAATTTGCAGGTTGAGATGTCTGGAGGAGAACTACTGGAGAGGCTCAGTGGTTTAGGGTATCTGGTTGCAGAGCCAGTTGGTTTGATTCTTCACTGATTCTCCTTGGCAAGAGTTGGGCTCAATAGGTTGTCTTCCAGCTTTGCAAGATGATGATGACATCAATGAGGATGACAATGACAAAGTTTAGGATCAAAGCCAACTATGTCCTCTTCTATGGTGCACAAGAATGAAAGACAACTTTAGACGGTTTTGTGCAGCCACGTGTACCCACTTCTGCCACCCGTGGCAATAAACAGCAAGGTTTTCTGTTTGAGTTTCTAACAGAGTAGTCTTTTTCAATAGCCACAAGCTCAATTGAAGACCTCTGCACTCTACTTAAAGGGGGAAAATAGCAGGATGGATTGAAGTCTGAAGTTCTATCAAAACCTGTGCTTTTGCTGTGCATTGAACTTTGTAGAAGTTTCAGAGAGGGTAGCCGTGTTAGTCTTTTCAAGAATTGCAGGCAAAAAATCAAAGAAAAATAAAATAAAATAAAAGACACAAAACATGTGGCAACTTAAAGACCAACTTTCATTTTTAATGTAACATTTTATGGACACATCCACTTCTTCAGACATATAGCAGCAGAATGAGGTGTGTAATATAATATGTGATGAGATATACATTTCATACCAGATATTCATGGACAGGGGAGGGGGAAGAGGAGGGAGAGATGATTAGCTGTAGAAATGGTGGGAAGGAGGATTTGGCCAGGGGTCATAGATATGTTAAGTATTGTTAATGGCTCTGTGGTCAGGGTCTGTAGATATGTTAAGTGTGGTTTTAAGGTAAATTCCTCAAGAATCAGAAACCAGAACTTTGAGCTTTGTAGTGTGCATCATGTCACAATAGTTACAAGGCTGATTGTGGGCTGTTTTTGATATGATGTGCCATACCAGAGTGAGAAGCATGGCCTGTTCTGTAGTGTCCAAGACCTGTCCCACAAGCAAGTTCTCCCTACAACTTCAACGTGCCCCCCCAGCACACAATTGTTTAGAAATATGAAAATGTAAGATTTTAGGTTGAGATAGCAAATAAGGCCTATCCCTTATGGGTGGCAAAATAACAAACCCTAATGCTGATGTATGCAAATTTACACGCTATTGCTCGGGGGAGCAAAACAGCACAGATTTCACAAGGACCATGTAATATGATTTTCCATTAAAATTTGCTGAGGATTAAAGAAAGTTATACGTTAATGATTTTATTGTTGATGCAGGAGAGATGAAAGAAGGCATAGTGTTCCGAGTGCGATTTGTGTCAGGTGTTTTAAAGTAAAGCGAAGGGGAAAGTGTGCAACGTGTTCACAATGGCCATTCCATGTTGACTCCAAGCAAGTCTGCAGCAAAAGGAATTTTATAAGAAGAATTGTCTATCATTCACCTTAGCCTCTATGATCACAACTTCCAGGGGATGCCAACGACTCTTGTTTCATCTTCTCTTCCATCCACATGCCAAGCTTCATCCGTGCCTCTGTGAACTGATCAAACTTGTGGAACGTCACTCAGACACTTTTTAGCCACACAACCCACCACTCCTAGAATGCTGAGACTGACAACTAGCCGCTGACAAGCCTTGTGTCATCTTTTTTGTTGTTTGTTCAATGCATTTCTTTCTTTTTTATGCCAGAGGTTGCCTCGGCCTCATCAAAGGCCCATCGTCTCATTCTGACAAACTTTGTTCTTAGCCAACAAAGGCAAGGACGGCCTAGAAAGAGGCCCTTCTGATACAGGAACAAGCACTTTTAGTAACACAAATTCTGCCATACATTGTGGACTATTCATGGGGCATCAAACACCATCAGATAGTCTTCCCTCCCTCCCTCCTCCCCACCCAATCTACAGAGACAGCTTAACAAGGTACTAAGACCAACCCAATCAAATGTTGCTGATGCATCAGTTCAAGCAAGCTGGACTCTTGGCATCTCTCTCCCAATAAACATTGTTCCATCAATGATGACAAAAGCCTGGCAGACGGGAGCACCAGTGTTGTGCTGAACCCACGGCAGGTTGTAGTCCAAACTTTCACAGAGCTATGCACACTGCAGAAACTGTTTTGCAGATAAGGTCTGGAGGTCTTTCTCCTGCTCAGAACCACCTCAAATCTTGCAACATTCAGTGTGTGGGTTGTGTCATTACAGTCCTGACCGACTCTTTGTGCCCCCATGTCCATGGAGTTTTTGTAGCACGAGTACTGGCGTGGTTTTGCCAGTTCCTACTCCAGGCGCCTACAGCACCTGGTATTCCCTGGTGGTCTCCCATCCAAGTACTAACCGGAGCTGACCCTGCTTAGCTTCTGAAACAGATGGTGCTTAGGGCATCTAGGCAGCAACATTCAGTGGAATGAAGTCTAAATCCAACTTCAAGTGGATTCCTTGTCTCGACTTTGGAGCCCCCCGTTTCCCATGTGATATAGTTGTCCAGGTGCCCACCAAGCTCCATCATTGTCAACATCTCACTGTTTGAAGAAAATGTGGAGGTTCCTGAAGGTCTTGATGACAGCTGTTTTTACCTTGGTGTGTTTAGAGTATAGGTGTGTGGTTGCTGATACACAGGCTTGTTGTGATTTTTTGCTGGGCTCAAGGATAATGTTGATGATTATATTGCTAGCTGTCAGGAGTCCTACTACCCAAATGGAACCTAGGAAAGTTAAAGAGAGATCCCCCCTCCCTTCCTTCCATATACATCTTCCATAGGTTGTAGAGACTGTTGTCAGGTTCACCTTCACAATGGCTTGTTGTTAAATCTTGGCCAAGAGGGTGCCCTCACATCACTGCCAACACTTCGGTGGTGCTGACAGTTGTGTTATACAGGCAACTTGGTTACTAGCCATGCGTAAAAGACAGTGCAGAGAAGGAGGGGAATTCTCCTCGCTGTGTGTGACATTGCTTCCTGGTAGAGAGCATTAAATTAGAGTGAGAGGTTATAAGTCTGACAGAAATGTGCTCTGTATTCCCTAATTATAGTCTCCGTTTCATGAAACTGACACGAAAATGTTAAGGCAAATTAAATGTTGTCTAATTAACTATCATATACAAGGCTTCAAAAAAATACATAAAGAAGTAGTTGGGGTGGGAAGAGAAAGGGAGAGGTCTTACATGTTATTTAGCAAAGACGCATCGCAGGCTTGCGAAATGATCACTCGGTGTGGGTGTCCCATCACAGTAAATGGGCTACGAGGTTAAGCCCTTTCCATTTCACAAGTCAAGACTTTCAAGTGGGCTCCTGATGGTGGTCACTGAGGATAAGGTGAGGTGGCGATCTGTTCCACACAGCGAGGTGAATGAAGGGATGGTGCCTCCATTCAGTTGTTGATAGGATGACTGTCCATTGATGGCCTGCTTTGAAGAATAAGTCAACGGATTAATGGCTGATAAAAGTGGAGTACACAAGGGTGGACGTAGGTCAAGAAATCAAACACAACTGGAAGTCTCCTCCCCAGGGTGTAGGTGGGTGTTGGTATGTCTCAATCCAACATAAAATTAGAGGAAGAAAACACAGTGACGGTGGAGTTCTGTTGTGTGCTTCTTCCAGTGAGGCCATTCTCTTGGCCCCTAGGCATGCTACATGACCATTTTTGGGGCCAAACCCTCAACCGACTGCTTGTCATATATTGCCTCTACCCATTATCGATGCAACCTGGGGGCTTCCAGAGGTTGCATTTTGAAGACTGGACCATCCAACACAAGCTTCAATATCTCTCTGTTCTTAGTCAACACACTCACAAACACACACATACACACACCCCTAAAGATCAGGCTTTTTTGTCCCCCTACCCTTGGCTTGGGAATTTTTGCTAGGAAAAAGCCAGAGAACTCTCTAAACTTGTAAAGGCAGTGCTTTTTTAAAAAAAAATAGCATATCATGCAGCTCCTTGTAAAATTACTCATTTACAGCCAATGCAATTACTTTAAGTAATTGCAGACATGGGGAAAAATGCAGAGGTCCTTTACTAAATGCACTTAAAATGCCTTGTTCCAGGCCAAACTCTTTCATTAATGAAAATTGCTACCTATGCTTAAACCATAGAGGTTACTTCATTTTTGAGACACCAGGGGAGAGCAATTTTATTTCAAGTCAGCAAATACATTTAAGGATTCCAGATGAACAGAACAACACCACATGCTCTTTGCTTCTTTAAGAAAGGGCCAGGCCTACTGTGGGAAGCAATTGCCTCAGATGCAAGGAGGCAGTAGTAGAGGCAACCTCCAAGGGTATATTTTTTGCTAGTGAACTCTCCAGTCCTCTCTGAAGGACATAGCAGTGGATGGAATCCGTCTTGGTATCCCTGAACTAGTGTTTTATGTGCTGTCGAAGACGCTGCCTGAGTTGTGATTGTGACATCACAACTAAAGAAAGTCCCTTCTTTAGACAGACTACAACAGACTACAAAGGAGTGTTGCCTTTCTGATTGCCTTGGGCAGCAACATCTCTTGAGGGGCTGCCCCACACTAGGTCTGTTTTCATTCACATGGGTGCTTGCAATGGGTGCTTGAGGAATTGGATGGGATGAGCATAAAGCACCACTTTTTAAACTCTTATTATTTGCCACATGGATTTTTAACTTTGCCATTTATGGTGGTTTTCGCCTAACTAGTCCTAATCATTGTGATTTGGGGTCCTCTCCCTGGGTGAAAGGCAGCCTTGAAATTTATTTATTTATTTATTTATTTATTTATTTATTTATTTATTTATTTATTTTAATATTTATATATGGCCCATCTTCCGAAGGAGCTCCAGGCGGTTTACAACAATAACAATAACAATAATAACAAACTAAATAATAGAAGAAAAAAGCAATAATAATAAAAATGGAAAGAAAAATCAAAATATAAACAGCGTAATAAAACGACAAAAAAATCACTGGCAAGAAGGTGGGACAAAAAAAAGACAAAAAAAAAGATTAACGGTCACCAAATGCCTCACAAAAAAGCCAGGTCTTTAAGGCTTTCAGGCTTTAATGAAAGCAAAGCGAAGTGTTCTGCTTATATACCACCCCACACCACTTCAAGTAGTCTCTGGGCGGTTTACAGTTTGAATTACAGTGTGCAGGCTACACATTGCCCCCCCCCCAGCAAGCTGGGTACTCATTTTACCAACCTCAGAAGGATGGAAGGCGAAGAAAACCATAAGCCTGCTACCTGGGATTGAACCCCACCTCGTGAGCACAGTTTTACCTGGCCAACTGCGCCACGGGGCATGAATGAAATCAAGAATCCAACCAAGATATAAATAAGACCACACCTCCAGCTTTCAGGAGTGAAAAAAATTAACCTTTTTTTTGCATGTTCCTTAAAACTGAGACACCCAAGAGCCTCAAAAAGGACCATTACGATCTCCTGCAGCTCCGGGGCTGGATGTGATCCACAGCTGCCCTTGCACGTGAGGGTTAATGTGGTGTGCAAAGAACTTGGTTTCATGTGCCTAGCAAGTGTAGCATTCCAAACGAGATCTGACCCCAG
The DNA here is from genome assembly GCA_029282475.1 of Phrynocephalus forsythii. NCBI lineage: Eukaryota > Metazoa > Chordata > Lepidosauria > Squamata > Agamidae > Phrynocephalus > Phrynocephalus forsythii. Next base: position 5,658,749 of record JAPFRF010000013.1, read on the forward strand.
AGGTTTTCTTCAAAGATCAAAGTGGATCAAAGAGTTATCTCACACTATACATGGCATTGTAGCATTTGGCGGACGGCTGTTAACATATCCAGGAGAAACCATGCATTTGCATACAATATCTGGAGCGATATGTATTTTTCCAGCTTTGAACTGGAAGACGCTTTCACCCAACGTAGTAAGAAATGGTTTCAACACTGGACACCTGTAGTTTTGATTTACTGATTCGTTTGTTGAATTTCTACACTGCCCGATTGGTGCACAAGTACTATTCTGGGTGGTTAACAATCAATAAATCATGCAATAAAAAGAAATCAAGAGTAACAAAGCAAAACAAAGCATATCCAATCAGCTGAAACAAAACAAAATAATGGCACCACCACATTAACCCATAATAAGGCAGGCAGGGCAAAGGTGAATTTGTGTAAAGTTGTCCTCAAAGGCCTCTGTAAAAGGCAGCATTATGGGCAACCTTCTAAATGAAGGCCATTATACTGTATAGGTAAGCAGGTAAGAACGGCCTAGGTCAGTGGTGGTGAACCTTTGGCACTCCCAATGTTTTGGACCACAGCTCCCACAATCCTTTGTCATTGGCAATCTTGGCTTGGAATTCTGGGAGTTGTGGTCCCAAACGTCTGGAGTGCTGAAGGTTCTCCATCACTGGCCTAGGATGTTCAATTCAGCATCATGCAACATCCCAACGCAGGATACCATCACAGGGCAGAACGGTAAGTGCTCAAGCACACACTTCTACCTCCCAGCAAAGTGATTTTTCTTTTTCTAACCCACGAGCTCCTGAACTTCATTCGGAAGATTTAAGCTTCCCTATGGCTTTTCAAGGATGGTTGACTCAAAGGTGGCTTTGTTCAGAGATGATAGCCGGGATTAAGAAGGCATGGTAGGCTTCGTTGTTCTTTCATGCTGCTGGAGATGAAAAATTACTGGCAAGCTCATGATCCGAGTGGAGAACGGCACACTCATTTCACCAACCTTGCTCAGCCTTGTTGAAACCTGTAAGGTGGCTGTCAAACAATCTTGGTCACAGATGAACCAGAACTGACACTTGTTCCAAAACAATTTGGTGGCTTTGCTCTACGACTGCCAACAGGGACATTTTTTTTTCGTTCTCCGTTTTCCCCTCCAATTGTATCCTCTATTTGTTTTCGTGCTGGAAGCTGTATTTTTCATCTACTGCTGTCCTTGTTTGCAGTCACCTATTTCCTGCTGATACCTTTATGTTACATTTTTCTTAAAAAAAAAAAAAGAGAGAGAGAGAAGAGTATATAGTATATAAGGCATATTTGATTTGTAACCTGTCATGTCTCATTTCACCGATGAACTCATTACACAAAAATGCTTTTGACATTCTATACCAGCCAACAACACGGGTCCAATGTAAAGAGACATACCACCATAAAAATGGCTGTGATGACACTTGAAAAGCACACCGTTTTGAGTAGTTGCAGTTGTTCCAACATTTGAGAACAGGACTGAGTACTGGATTCAGCAGAAGACCAAAGTACTACTAACTGAATCCATTACTGCTACTCTTTTGCAGTCCGCCGCCGCCACCGCTGCTGCCCAAAAAATCTACTAGGAAGTCTATGAAAAATCATCAATGATCCTACTTTATTGGTCTGACCTTAATGGTCAGGAATGGAGCAAGAAGGAAAAAAAGCTTGCCTTCACATAACATGGGAGGCCATGGCTAGGATCTGAATTCAGTACCTATGCCAATACCACTAGGCAGCATTTGAGGTCTTGCACTGTTTGCATATATATCTTTCAAAAGAAAGAGTGGTTTTCCAAAAGCATCACCATCAAGTATCAGCATCATAATCATTAAAGGACTTCCATTTCTAGAGGATGGCTGTGCTAAGACATTGAAGCATCACCACCATGACCTTCATCATCAACAGAAGAAGAAGAAGAAGAAGAAGAAGAAGAAGAAGAAGAAGAAGAAGAAGAAGAAGAAGAAGAAGAAGAAGAAGAAGAAGAAGAAGAAGAAGAAGAAGAAGAAGAAGAAGAAGCTGCTTTGGGAACAATATTATGGGACTTCACACAGTATTAAAAGCAGCTGCAAATCTCCAAAATAACATCACCAGAGCTGTGACAATACTGCAAACACGTTGCACCAATATTTAACAGATATTTAGCTTTTTGCTTAAAACTTGCATCCCCATTATATATTTTATAAATTTGTTGACTGTTTGATCTTTTTGAAACAACAGCATCATCATCATCATCATCATCATCATCATCATCATCATCATCATCATCATCATCATCATCATCATCATCATCTGGTACTGCCTTAAGTGCTATTCACTTATGAAATCTCTTTGATTTGGAGTGGTTTTCCATTTGGGACTAGCCACTTGACTGAACCTTTAACTATAAACGTTTGCAAATATTCCTAGTGATCAAACTAATAAAATGCAATTAATAATACCTTCTCTGTATTTGTTATAGATTGCAGACAAGGACTGTTGCTTGTCATAAGCCTTGTGATGCCAGTAACGGTTATTTGTATTGTAAAATGTTTGTAAAAGCAGAAGAATGTTGTTTTCAGTTGGACAGCTTTCCAGATAATGACTTGACTACAATATTAATACCGGTCCCTTTTTCTTTAACATAGGTGGGTGTCACTTTAGTGCTCTCGGCCAATGCAACACCAGGTGGCTAATCCCTCATCTGGAATGTGACCCCCCCCTTAAACACACACCCATCAAAGTACCCAACAAGATCTTCAAACAGATGTTTAAGAACTTATAAACAAATACATTTCAGAGTAAAACCTAAGCAGTGAAATAGAACCCTTAAGAGTGAAAAAAAAACCTAGCTTAAGAAAACAACTTAAAAAACTAAGGAGGGGAAAAACTGTTTTAAGCTATAGAATAAAGAGTGTTTACATTTCTTAATGCTTTGGGAGCACGCAGACAGCATTACGGCAGCACAATGTGGGTTTAATTTCCCAAGCCTTGCCAGGACAAGATACAACTGCGCTTCTTGACATATTTGCAGTTGGGTATACTTTGCAGCAGGAAAAGAAACACACACACATGTAAAAAAATGCACATTTCACATGGCACTATAAAAGACGCCTTTTATATTGGGATATAAAATAAAAACAACGGCGAAAATCACACTGAAATATAAAATGCCCATTTTATATATCAAAGGGAATTCTTTTCTAGTCCCTTCCGTCTGGGTCCAGATTTACCCATCTGTGGAACAGACATCTTTACGTAAACAGGCGGTGTTGAACTGCTGTCTAATTTGGTGGCCTAGGCATCTGGAGTGATGCTGCTGTTTGCTGTAGCTGGTGGGACAGAAGACAAAATGGTGGACAATAGTAGAGAGATGAATACTCCTACTAAATTGTTCCTACTTCCTTCCTACCTCTTGCTCTTCTTAGATACTCATGCAGAGCATTGGACTGAGACTTGTGCACCCAAACCTCTATTCCCAGTAAAGAGGCAGGTGGGAATAGTATGGCTGAGTATAGTTGGAGCCTGAAATGAAGGGAGTCTGTCTCGCTTGTCCTATGGGATCTGATTCCACTGGTCTTAATTCGGCAGTAATCCTAAATGAATGATCCCAAACTCTGTCTTTCGGAGAGTGGTTATGAATCAGATAGGAAGAACGAGGTGCTTCTCCTTGAGCTTCTGCTGGAAATATCAGAAGAGTTTCCACAGAAATAATCATGTGGTTCTTGTTATGATAATAACAACAGTGCCATCACCAACCCTTCCATTGGGTCAGTATTGGAAGCGACCGAAATGTAGACAGCTGAGTGCAACAAAGAGCTCGTTTTCCATTGCCTTCAAGGTGGAGCAGAAAGGTATTTGCAAAAGTTGCCTTCTGGCTGTGACAAGGTTCCCCAGTACGGGATGTGGTGATGGCATCTAGTCTGGATGCCTTCAAAAGGGGATTGGACAGATTCCTGGAGGAAAAGTCCATCACAGGTTAAAAACCATGATGGAGATGTGTTATCTCCAGGCTTAAAACCGGGATACTTCACGGGCCAGATGCAGGGGAGTAGTAGCAGGAGACAGATATCTAGTCTTGTGCGCTCCCGGACACATCTGGTGGGGCCACTGTGAGATACAGGAAGCTGGACTAGATGGGCCTTTGGCCTGATCCAGCATGGCTCTTCTTATGTTCTTATGTTCAGTACCTGCCTGTTCTTACAGATGGCAAGGTCATTTGCAACCCGCAGTCATATGACAGGAAGCTGTCGAAGGAAAAGGAGACTCTTACAACATTATCTTTGCATTCTGCGGTTTGGAAGGACACTGGACATTATATTCCAATGTGTTTGTGGGGGACGGGGAACCAACAACAGGATGGAATGTTTTCTTTACCACTGCCACATTTTGTCCTTCTAAGCAAGCTGGTTTTCTCTCCCCTGCTACAACTCAGGCATCCATATAAACAGAGGGATTAGCACACTGATTAAAAGACTTGATCCTGCCGGTGAAAGACAAGAGGCAAAACCCAACAATCGTGGAAGACAAGGGGCTGGGGGACATCCTGTTGAAATGGATTTCCAAACTAAATAAGTCATGCCAGCCCAGAAAAGGGAGTTTTTTTAACACCATTAGCTGTCAACACAATAGCCTTCCACAAGTCTTTCCTCTGACCTGCATAGCTACTGCTAGCTACCATGAGTATACAAAACAGAAAGTAACTATACCCCATTCCGGATATTTTAAATTCAAGCCTTGTCGTTCTTGATCATTGGCCTTGCCATTTAGGACTTAGGGCTGCTCAAGTCAAAACCATCCTAAAGGCCCCAAACTACTTACTCTTACTCCACCCTGTCCTGTTTACAATGACCAGCAGCAGTGATGTTAGACTTTAAATGTGAGTTATTTCCCAACTAGAATGACAAGAAGTTGGACCTGCAATTTTCTTCATGTGCTACAAGAGGTTGACCCCTGAAGTATGATCGTCTTTGGAGATATCTACATAGCCACCTAGCAAATATCCTATGATTTGTATTCTTGCCTTGAGTAGGGGTTGGACTTGATGGCCACGTAGGCCACTTCCAAATTGACCGTTCTAAAATTTATATAAGTTCATTCACTGCAACAGAATCCCACCACAGTTCATAAAAGAGTGCAGATGGTCTAACCCTAGAAGGAAGCTCCTGAGATCAGCAAGACAAGATATAATTGAGGAAGAACATTAACTAGGCACTTGCTGGTGAAAGAGTCTAAGGCAGGGTGCTCAAACGTCAGCCCTCCAGATGTTTTGAAACACCACTCCCAGAATTCCAAGCTTACATTGCCAATGGCAAAGGATTGTGGGAGTTGTGGCCCAAAACATCTGGAGGGCCAAAGTTTGGACACCACTGGCAAGGAAATCAGCATCCAACAATCAAGCTATACATTTAGTGCAGCAGAGGAAATCCAGTTGTTTGCTTCAGTTGGAGTAGACCCATTGAAGCAAATTAATGATACACAAACACTTATGAAAATCCCACTAATTTAGTGGGTCTGCTGTAGCAGAGACTACCAGTTGATGCAAGCCAGTGTGTTAGGTGGGCTGCTCCTCTACTTTTTGGATCATTATACAGAAGGTAAAAGGAGTTGAGCCATGTGGCCATCACCATGAGCAATTTGCAATTTGCATTTGTGTTTTATACAGAAGGTATGTCCCTGCCTTGCAATTTGCAATTTGCAATTTGCAATTTGCAATTTGCAATTTGCAATTTGCAATTTGCAATTGTGATTTATACAGAAGGTATGCTCATGCCTTGTGAAGGTTACACAGAAGGGATTTTAATTTGTGTTTTTGGGTACATGCCTTTGTTCTTCCAATATTTAGAGAGTAGTCAAATTAATCCTCTCGTCATAATGATCTTTTGATCTAAACATATACTAGTTATGAAAAAAATGACTTTTTAAGAGTGAATCTATTTTGACTTCTCTCTAAATATTGTCTGGACTCTTTAGATCTTTAAGGCTGCTCTGCAACTGGATTCAGTTTGTATCCTTTTTCCTTTCACATGCCAAACTGGAACTCTAAGATCACATAATACCTTCCCAATGTGGAACAGTTGTTAACAGGCATCTGTCTAAAGTCTCTACATGGCCCATGAAGAATGGGAAGTACAGTGAGACAAAACTCGATAGCCGGGGTGTAAACCCAGCTCAACCATCACACGGTGCTCAAACCAAGTTCTTTTATCCCATTAATTTTCCCCATAAATCCCTCTGGGTCCTTCGGACCATCTCCCAACGAGAGCTCATTAAAGGCCCCATCCAACGTTTCAGCATGTTGTTTCATGGAAGGCACCGAATGCTTAAAATGTAATTAAACTGAAAAGAAACAAACCATCCTCCCATGCCCTTCCTTACCCCTGTTTGCCCACTCCTTAACAAGAAGAAATGGAATGAATTAAAGAAAGGGCGGGCCCTCTTTAGAAGGGTTGGTTTGGGGAGAAAACATTACATTTCAAGCACTTTCAGAGACGACGTTTGCAAACTGTTCTCACAGCAGGCAATTAGAAGACTAAATACTTGGGGTATTTCAGCCTGCAGATCTTGCTCAAACAATAACGCCGCAAGACTCGCTGTCCAATGAAGTGTCTTATTGAAATATCCCAGGCTGTTTCACTTGTCACAGCTGTCGTCTCAGCCGTTTGCACTTTGACTGTGTTGCTTTCATTACAAAAATAGAAATTTGTGTCCTGAGTCCTGTTATATTACTAATGCTAAATATTTAATTCCCCCGGGTGCTAATTATGGTTGTGCACTGGCAACAGTAATTCTACTTTTTAATAACAACTGTAAAAGTAATTTGAGCCTTTTTTTTCAATTAATTAAACACATAGTCTACCCATAACCTCTTGTCATTTTGCCCTCCAGGACCTGCGCTAATTTGTGTGGAATAAAAATGTTTTGAAAAATTAACAGATATGCTAGTCTGCTCCCTGATAGTCTATTAAATTAAAAGGGCTGTCGAATCAACACGATAACCTAATAGTTACAGGCTTAGTCCATTTGGAAATCTTTGGGAAAAACAGAGACATGCGAAGGGAGTGATGTTCAAATACCACAAATGTTTACGAGAACCTAATTAGCAAAGAAAAGGGTGTTAGGGGAATTTGTGGGAAGGAAGTATCAGCCTGCAGTGACATGCTGAAATACTGTCAATGTCAACATTCGGGATTTAGTGGTCTTCATGAAATAATGGCCTAAACCCAGTTATTCAGTCACAAACTACAGGAAACCCATTGGATCCGCAAGTAACTTGGTAAATCAACACAATAAATTGGCAGGAATTGCAAAAAAAACAACAAAAACACAACACACACCCCCTAAAAAATTAAACTTTTAAAAAGCCAAAGACAATTCATCATGATTCACAGTTCATCCTGGTCTGATGAATTGGATTCTCTCCTGTCTTCTTTTGAAGGCATCCAGGCCAGATGCCATCACCACCTCCTGTGGCAGAGAGTTCCACAGACTAAAAACACACTGAGTTAAAAAAAAATTTTTGTCTGTTCTCACTCTTCCAACCCTCAGTTTGAGTGGATGTCCCCTAGTTCTAGTATTTTGTGTGTGAGAGAAGAGTGTCCCTTTATCCACTTTAGGTTCGGAACACTAGGCAGTAACTACATTTTACCCAGCGTGTTGTTAGTCTGTGGAACTCCCTGCCACAAGATGTGGTGATGGCATCTAGCCTGGATTCCTTCAAAAGGGGATTGGACAGATTCCTGGAGGAAAAGTCCATCACAGGTTACAAACCATGATGGAGATGTGTCATCTCCAGGCTTAAAACCGGGATACTTCACAGGCCAGATGCAGGAGAGTGGTATCAGGAGACAGATATCTAGTCTCATGCGCTCCCAGAGGCATTTGGTGAGGCCACTGTGAGATCCAGGAAGCTGGACTAGATGGGCCTTTGGCCTGATCCAGCATGGCTCTTCTTATGTTCTTATGTACATGGGACCTCAAAGAACCAGAAATAGCGTGCTCCTCCATGCAAAATGTAGGAACACAGAGGTCTACATTCCCTTTTAAGATGCATGATCCCCATCCACTGGCTTTCTCAAAGAAATAATAGATTTGCTCTGGTCCACAAATGGCAGCCTTTTTCAGCTGTTTTGCAGCCGAAAACAGCTCAAGGGTACCTGCTTGGAAAAGGCAGCCCTACAACAAAAAGAAGAGTAGTACCTATGAATTGCCCACATCCTTAAATCCGTCGTGGTTTGTGTACCCCAAGCCTGAATTAGAATTGTGCCGAAATGGAATTTATAGTGGTGGTTGAAAAGGTAAATTGTGGGTTGCATCCAAACATAGATACTTAGAAACACAACTAAGCAGAAAATGCTTGGGATCTCGAAATATTCACAGAGCATACAGCAATCATTGTAGAGCCAGGAAGTCTGGTGGAAACCAACCTATTATTTGCAGTATTTATATAGAAAGAATGGATTCTGTCTCCGTTTATATTTTGTTTTCTATCTTGAGTGTTGAATAAACAGCACTGCAGTCATAAGTGCTAATGCCTTGTTATTACCGCATTCAAAGGGGCGATTTGAGCTGCTGACCTAATGTAGTTCTTGTCTCTGCTATATATGAAATGTAGAAGCTTGGTGTTGTCCGGGTTTAATTAGGGATAACTACATGGTATATGTCTCATTGTGGCACACAAGGAAAATTAAGTAGCAGGGAGCAAAACCTTTTAAAACATTGTTTTCGGGAAGGACTGGGATTAAAATAACCAGTGTTTGTCCCAGCGGTAGACCCACTTCTTGAGAGATGCCACATTCTTGGTTAAGGGGAAGAGACAATAAGAGACAATATGTTGTTCCCGTTCATACCAAGGTATTGGATTTGAGTTTTGCAACCCATGGAATTTGAGGATCGGCAGCTTCTAACATTCACAGCTAAATTAGCTCCCGGTTTGACGATGACTCAGGCCAACATCCTCACTGGACCTAAGATAAAGCAAAGGCCAACTTTGAGCCTTTGTACATGACCCCTAAACTGTGCCGCAAATGGCTGCCAGCTCCAGAGCTTACAATTGTTTTCCCACCAGCTCCAGAGTTTGCAGAAAATTAAGTGCGACCACGCCCACCTAAGCGCGTCCCAGCACACTTTTCATGTACCTGCTCTTGGAGGGTGAAAATCCCTGATGCGGATTTAAGGGAGTGAGTGCCGGGCTCTCCTCGCTTCTGTTTGTTGTTGTTTTTGCCTCCCACCCCTTTAAGAGAAGGAATCAGGATGACGACGGGGCTCCGGGCGGCTTTGGAGGTGAGCCTGCATTTTTTCCTCTCTTTTTTTCTCCCTCCCCTCACGCAGACAGGAGCAAGGAAATGCGGAGGGGTGGGGACGTAGGAAGAGCAACGAACCCCCAAGATCTCTGGTCTGAATTTAAGTGGCCAGCGGATCTTAGGGGTGGTGTGAAAAGGCCCTATGTCACACAAATTTATTTATGTATTTGTTTGTTTCATTTCTATACCGCCCATCTTCCAGCAGGAACTCTGGGCAGTTTACAACAAGTTAAGAACAGCAATATAAGCAAAAAAGAGGGGAGAAACCCTCAGCAAGATGCATCAGGGGGCGGGGGAAAATAAAACAAAACAAAACAACTGATAAGATCAAAATTAAATTAATTAAATTAAAGGTCGCCATATGCCTCCCTAAAAAGCATGGCTTTCAAAGCCTTTTTGAAGGCTGGCAGGGACTGTGCAAGGCGCAGCTCACTCAGAAGATATTTCCACAATGAGGGGCCCACAACAGAGAAGGCACGGTTGTGCATAGACGACCTCCACGCCTCCCTAGGAGTGGCCACCCTGAGTGAGCGCGCCTGCAACATTTGAGTTTGTCTGGCCTCAGATGACCTCTGGGAGATACGCTCTGACAGGTATTCAGGACCCAAGCCGTGGAGGGTTTTGAAATCCAAAACCAGGACCTTGAACCTTATCCAGAGGGCCACGGGCAGCCAATGCAGGCGTGCCAGAACTGGCGTGATGTGATCGTATCTATGCGCACCCACCACCAGCCTGGCCACTGCATTCTGCACTTGTTGAAGTCTCCAGATAAGGGTCAAGGGCAACCCCAGAAAGTTCGACTCAGTCAAGGCATGAATTCCACAACATTCTTTGCCTCCTAACTGCCTTGCACCAAAGCTGAGTGACTGTAGGCTGAAGATGGGTTCAAGAAGAACCGTAGTGTCTAGATCAAGGGAAGTGATAGTACCACTCTATTCTGCTCCGGTCAGACCCCACCTGGTGTACTGTGTCATGTTCTGTGCACCTCAATTTAAAAAGGATGTTGACAACCTCGAGCAGGTGCAGAGGACGGCGACCAGGATGGTTGAAGGTCTGGAGGAAATGTCTTATGAGGAATGGCTTAGGGAACTAGGAATGTTTAGCCTTTCAAAAAGAAGGCTGAGTGGGGACATGATAGCTATGTTTAAATATTTGAAAGGATGTCATATTGAAGAGGGAACAGGTTTGATTTCCATGGCTTCAGAGACTAGGACTCAGGGCAATGGTTTCAAACTACAGGAAAAGAGATTCAATTTGAACATTAGGAAGAATTTCATGACAGTTAGAGCTGTTTGGAAGTGGAATATGCTGCCCCAAAGGAGGGTGGTGGAGTCTCCTTTTTTGGAGGTTTTTAAGCACAGGCTGGATGGCCATCTGTTGGAAATATTGTGATGGAGGTTCCTGCATGGCAGGGGGTTGACCTGGATGGCCCTTGGGGTCTCTTTCAACTCTATGATCCTATGATTCTAAGGCAGCAACAAAATCCCCGTGGTTTTCCTCTTCCAAATATTCTTGCATGCAGCCAAAATCTAGGGGTCTACAAAATGCTGCACAAATATGCACGTAACCCTCTGCAGTGCACAAAGAGAACTGAGACTGTAGACCCCCCCCTCCCCTTGTGGTATATGCAAGAGGCTGTAGCTTGCCCAATGCTAGCTGATTTATGCCTGAATTATGATTTATCTGCTCTTCCAGTGTGAATGTTTCAGTTGTTACCATGCGCTGTCCAGTCACCAGGCAGCCCTACAAATAAGCAAGCTCCAAAAGTCTTGTATTCATCCACACGGCACTGCTCCTGCAGACTCAAGTTTCTGGCTTCTTTTAGGGCAGTGTTGGCGATCCTATGGCATGGGTGCCAAAGATGGGACTCAGAGCCCTTTTTGTGGGCACACGACATTGTCCCTTCACAGCCACCTGCATTCGTGTTAAATTGCTGGGTTGGCACTTTGTGAGGAATTAGTGAGTTTTGAAACGCAGTTTGGGCACTCAGTCTCTAAAAGGTTCGCCATCACTGTTTTAGGGAGTTGGTCTATTTCATATTTAGACATCTCCTTTTCCTGTTGACTTTCCCCTTTCCCAAGATTATTAACCAAAGTCTCAGCTTCAACATGTTTGGCTCCAAAGAGAGTTCAACGTTGACTTTAAAAAATTGACCTTTTTTTAAAAAAATGACTTAATCTAGGCTTGGTTTTTTTGAAGGACCTGGTGGCTCAGCTGGCTAGAGGGCTGAAATGTCAGCTGCAAAGTTGGCACCTTGGCAGTTCAAATTTTGGGCTCAATGCAGTGGCATGAGCTTTCACTGTTAACTCTAGCTCCTGCCAACCCAGCCATTTGAAAGCATGTAAATGCAAGGCACCACCATAAAAAGTTGGAAGGTAAACAGTGTTTTGTGCACAGAAATGCATTCAGCTATGCTGACTACATGGCCATGGGCTTGAACAACACTGGCTCTTTGGCTTGGAAACAGAGATGAGCACCGCCCCTAGGATGGATCATGACTAGAATGCATGTGCAGGGGGAAACTTTACTTTTTAGGCTTGGTTTAATCTTGGTCTTACTTTAGTTTTTGAAGCAGATCAGTGTTGATTTATCAGGGGAGACCATCCCATCAGCTGGGAATGCTGGAATACCACTGCACCATACTAGAGGCAGAAGGAATTTTGAATGGGTAACTCTTAGTCATGAATGTAGTCATGTTGATCTCCAAATAACAAACATTCCAAGTTCAGCCACCAATGCTTTCTGAACACAACATTTCCAAAGAGGAAAAACTCTTCCTAGATACATGGAGAGTGAGGAAGAGGGAAACAAAAATGAATTAATGATAGTGTTTGTTAAATGTTTGTGAAATGAGTTACGGTGGTGGGAATAAAATAATAATCATAATGGCAATTTAGAGTCATAAGCCCAAGAGATACATAACCCAATAAGTCTTTGCCTAGGAAAACTGTATTTGCAACTGACTTCAAATATTACAAACTTCATTTCTTTTCCAGGCCATAGTCTTTATTGAAGAAAAAGAAGCAGTCAAAGAAAAAGGAAGAAGGGTCTATTTTTGGTCCATAAAACTAATCATAACATAACTGTAAAACCATACAATCCTGCTGTGTGAAGTATATGAGGTGGAAACAAATATTCAGCTGTGACAACCATAAGTTTTTGGCATTGAAATAATGGGCTTTTCAAATGAAGGGTGGATTCCGTAAATTCCAGTCGGACCCTCCTGCAACTTAGTTCAAACTGAAAAATAAGTAGCTAAATCAGGGAAGCTCTCTCTCTCTCTCTCTCTCTCTCTCTCTCTCTCTCTCTCTCTCTCTCTCTCTCTCTCTCTCTCTCTCATATCATTGCATAGATTGGCTTCAAGGAAGGTTGATGGGTGGCCTCTTCACTTGGTGTCACTCTTTCGGGTTTTTGTTGGCATTGAACAGTGCCAGGAGTAGGAAAACAGCTTGGGACCATGAAGGAGAGTGACCCTAATGCCAGTAAAGGGCTAAATCTGTGCTGGGTTTTATCCTGTAGTTTGTAGAATTAATCAAAGTTGGTGTTGAAACTCACTCCCTAAATCCTTTCAGCACCTGGGACAGTTCTTGTGATGTTCAGATGAAGCCTGGAGTGGATTTATCCCTTCGCTAACATGGGGACCTCCATCGTCCTGGGAGCTAATAACTTGTTTCATTCATCCGCTGCACGTCCCACCAGTGCCATAGACTTGGTGCGTGCTTAAGAACTGGATTCAGGTAAACAGATTTCCGTGGCCGACGCCTGGGGAACTCTGAGTGTTCAAAAGAGGCGATTGGCTGGCTGCCTTTTCTCAGGAATAATTTACTTCCTCTCTCCCTCCGAGCAAGGTAACAAAGGAAAGTGGCATATGGTCCTTCTAAAGGACACCAAGATAAAATATGACAGGTCAAAGCAGCGATAAGATCAAATGAAGGCAAGCTGAACTGCACAGGAAAATGAAATGTGTGCACACGGTAAATAAGAAGGGGAAAGGTGCCCATGGTTTTTGAAATATGGACACGGGCTCCATTTCCAGCGGTTGCCATCAGGCCAAAGACGTCAGCAGAGCTGCAAGAGAGAAATAAACAGAATTTGTTTAAAAAAAAAAAGACAAAGAGAGAAAGCATGAGAATAAGAATGAATGGCATAACTAAAAGAAGGGGAGAAAATCAAGCAGGTATCATTTCCTTTCTAACATTTCGAGAGTAAAGGAAGGGAGGTACACAGGAGCCACCCATTTAAAATCAATTTAATTAAATAAGAGAGAGGGAAAGAGTAGAAAAGTGCAGAGGTAAGTCTTAATATGGGGTGGTGGTGGATGGAATTCATGTTTAATAAACACTTGGGCATATATACAGGATGTCCACCTTGGGTCCTTTCAGGGAGAAAGAAAGAAAGAAAGAAAGAAAGAAAGAAAGAAAGAAAGAAAGAAAGAAAGAAAGAAAGAAAGAAAGAAAGAAAGAAAGAAAGAAAGAAAGAAAGAAAGAAAGAATAAAAACCATGAAATGAGAAATTTGCTATCAAAGATACATCCTTAGAACAATATTGAACTTGTACTGGTTCTCACCAGAGATGGTCATCTTGAGTTGCCTCTCAACAACAACAACAACAACAACAACAACAACAACAACAACAACAACATTGTACAAGCAGAAGGCATCCTATGGATCTTCAAGTCCATCCCCTGTCTAGGTGGCACAGTGGGGAACCAAACACCCAGCCTCTGGGTCTGGAGCCAGATGCCTAAACCATTGTGCTATCCAGCCATTCTTGGTCTTCCCTCTCTCTTCCTTGGTTTCATGCATCCACCTAGAAATCTGGCCATTTCTTTCCTGGCCAAGAGTCAGGCAGTTGTGATCCAAAGCATCTAGAGGAGGGTAAACTCAGTTCCTTCCAATCAGAACCAAAGGAGTTCCTTTAGGCTGCATCAGGCCATTAATTCATCAAGGCCTCTACCGTCAACAGGTAGAGTAGCAACAAGTCAACAACAGTTCAGGACAGATCCTTTCCTTGCCCTTACGGAGAGATTCCAAAGAATGAGAATGAACTTTTCTGAACAGAAAGCAAGTGGTCCACTTCTAAATTGTAAAGACTTCTATAAAAGTGGTCCAGGAACCCTCACATCGTAGACTTTTTTTCATACCGATACGACACACCCTTAAATCTCTCCGTCACATTTTTAAAGACAAGGATGTGACTTTTGGGAGGCTTCCAAAATGCACAATCCACAGCAATTTCCTAAGATTCCCTCCATTGTTTAAGGGCGCCTCGTTCGTAAGGTTGCATATTTTCAACTGCCAGCTATAAAAGATGAAAACATACTTTTTATTCCTTCTTTTTTTTTTTTGCTACAAGCTAGGGTTTGGGGAGGCTCTCCCCCCTGTGCCTTCCCTTTGAAGAGCTCATTTTCACATTACTCAGGCTTCATTATGCCGAATCAATATTCGTTTAGTCACTGAGGTTATTGACATATTTTAAAATAAAAGTATACCCTTCAGCTACTGCAGTCATTACAGGTAATTTGTCTTGTCAGAGACCCAAGGAATATTATCCCCCGTCTTTCAGAAGTTGACAGCCCATGGAAATATATCCCCATGGTTACAACTGTAAATAATTTCAAGGTAAAAATATTGAAAAATCAATGGCTGTTTCCTGCAATGTGTCACAAACAAATCCATCATCATCCGCCCAGGCAGCAAAGGAAAGGATCAGAAGCAGAAGGTAGAGCAGGTGGAATTCTTGGCTGGAGTCTCACATTTCAGAACTCACTTCCCATAAGGGTGTCATCACTTAAACACTTTGCAGCCATGGTCACTCACAGTTTCCCCAGTTGGGTCTAAGAATAAAATTAGGAATAGCGACAAGAAGATCTCATCTCCAGCCACAAACAAACATCCCATTTCAAAGGTTCAGTGTATTAAGTGAATTCCGGTCCATCGGAAAAGCCGTCTCTTTGCTGTGTCCACAAGCTAGGAGTAAATCAATGCTGGTTCTTCCTCATAATGATTCCCTATAAATTCGCCTCTGAAGATGGATTATGCTCTAAAGTGTAATCAAGCTTGCAACTGAGATATAGACACAGATGCGCATGCCAACTTGGCTACACACCATTGACTGACTCTGCCATTCTTGCATCCTGCTTGTCGCCTGCAATGCGCTTCTCACTCCCAAGCAAACCAAATGAAAAACGTGCTTGAAGTATCCAAAGAGATACAAGTCAGAAGAAGGATAATGGCGATCAATGGACTCAAACGTAGGTGGCATACCACCTAGATGTTACATTTTCCTTATAAGTTTTCATCCACCTAACTACGTCAGACCAAAGGTGAGAGGGACTGAGGCCCTTAAGGAAGACACAGGCTTGGGTCTACAAGAGTTGAGTAGGTCTGTTGAAGGCAGGAAATGTTGGAAATTGCTCCTTCATCAGGTAGAAAGTGAATTGATGGCATACAGCTGCCAATGGCTAATGCAGACTGCAGGAGCTAAATAATACAGTCCCTGGCCTCTTAAACACCTAGCAAGACACTATCTTGCTTTTACCGCATATCTTTAAATTGTTGTTTTTGGTGGTGGTGGCGGTGATGGTCATGGTGGTGGTAGTGGTGGTGGTGGTGCAATTACTTGGTTATTTCTGTTTTTATTTTAGTTTATTGCTGTTGATTTGTTCAGTTATAATTTATTTCATTATGTTGTTTGTGTTCTGGTTCTTCTGTTGTTACTGTTATGTTGAGATTTTATGTTGTAAACTGCCCAGAGTAGCCCTAGGGCTAGATGGGCCATATAAAAGTCAAATAGATAGATAGATAGATAGATAGATAGATAGATAGATAGATAGATAGATAGATAGATAGATAGATAGATAGATAGATAGATAGATAGATAGATAGATTCCTCCTCTCTTGCATACTGAACATTTAACCCTATGGGGTTACTCAACCCTGAGCATCCATGAAGAAAGACCCAAGTTCTAGTCCTGTCACTGCCATGAACAACATTTTGCCCACCTCACAAGGCTGTGTAAACAGGGTCACCCGGACATGCCATCTGAAGGTTCTTAATGGCAACAGACCTGTGGTTCTCAACCTGTGGGTCCCCAGATGTTCCAGGACTGCAAATCCCAGAAACCCCTTCCAGCAATGCGAGTGGTGAAGGCTTCTGGGAGCTGCAGTCCAGGAACATCTGGGGACCCACAGGTTCAGAACCACTGCAATAGACCATCTCGCTTATTAAAAACAATGTGATAAGTCATATTTTTTTAAAGAGAGAAAAATCTGGGCCCTGAGGATGACAGAGCTGTGTGTTTCAAAGAGAACAAAGAATTGCTCGCCTAGAATGTGAAGTGAACACACTATAAGCAATATTTGTACATTACCTGTAACGTGTTACTTTGAAAGGTAATTACAGGCCAACCCTTCTTCCCTTGAAAGCAACCTTGTGGCAATGTTGATATTTTTACTTCATGCAATTGGCTGTAATTACCCATGCAATAATGAAAAGCAACGAGCGACTTAATGAGTACTGTGACCAGTCATGGCCTTTTTTAGTTCCAGTGAAAAGTGGCAACAACAACAAAACAATTATAAAAGGAAACTTTCCACACATTGGACCTGCCATCGTCCCACCAGTGAGTTCTCCAGCCATAGGATCAACCAAGTAACTGGCAGCAGGAGGAGATGTCTTCTAAGTCAAAGAGATGCTCTGAGCATGCCCAAATCCTGGGATTGCAGAGATGAAGATGACACGGTCCAGATAACTCTGGGAACACCTCTAGTCTTGTCATGTGACAGAGAAGAGGATCAGGCTTAGGAGGAACAGTGGATGCCATGGGGCTAGGCGGGAACTGCCATTGCTATCCCTCAAAAACCAGCCCTTCAGTGGGATATTCTGGTGGGGGTTTGGGGGTTTGTTTGTTTGTTTGTTTTTGGAATTGATTATTTATTTATTTAGTTATTTATTTAGTTAGTTATTATTTGATTTATATATCACAACCTAAATAATAATAATAATAATAATAATAATAATAATAATAATAATAATAATAATAATTAATAATAATAATAATAATAATAAATTTATTGTCATTGTGTGTATATACACAGTATAAACATACAACAAAATTCAGACACACAGAGACCAGATTCAAAACACACACACACACACAGAGAGAGAGAGAGAGAGAGAGAGAGAGAGAGTCCCTGAACACTCTCACACACATTAAAAATCCCCTCACAATCCCCTCTAGCAAAAAAGCTACTCTGGGCGGTTTACATACATAAGCAAAATAAAAAAAGAGAGAGAGAGAGAGAGAGAGAGAGAAAGAAAGAGAGAAAGAGAAAGAAAGAAAGAAAGAAAGAAAGAAAGAAAGAAAGAAAGAAAGAAAGAAAAGAAAGAAAGAAAAGAAAAAAACAGATTACACAACTTAAAATAGCAAATAAAAAAACAAATCAATCAGATCAACATGAGGTTACTAATCATAATCATCATAATAAAAAGAACAAATAAGCAAATAAGCACAAATACGATATATCGAAACCATTTAACAATTCAAAATAGGAACCGATTGGAAAAAAATACAGAACTAATAGAAAATTATCATAAGGCGAAGAGAAGTAATAGTGTCCTATTATTCATGCAATAAGGAGTTTGGAACAGAATGATCAGGAAAGGACAACCAATAAAGCCAGGCTTTCACTAATTTCTTGGAGGCTTGTCGTGAGGGCGCCAGGCGAATGTCCAATAATACTCCATTCTGGCCATTCATAAAAATTATGCTACCTTTTAGCATAAACAAAAGGTATGTGCATGCACTGAGCATTGTGCCACAGGGGGAGTGAGTTTTTCTGAACATTAGGAAGAACTTCCTGATGGTTAGAGCTGTTTGGCAGTGGAAGATGCTGCCACAAAGGAGGGTGGTGGAGTCTCCTTCTTTGGAGGTTTTTAAGCAGAGGCTGGATGGCCATCTGTCGGGAGTCCTGTGATGGGGTTCCTGCATGGCAGGGGAGTGGACTGGATGGCCCTTGAGCTCTCTTCCAACTCTGTGATTCTATAATTCTATGTTCTCTGGCCAAAGGTCCTTGCCAAAACCTAAATGTGGCTCACCTGGGGGAAAGCCTTAACTTGGAGGTTCTGAGGCCTAACTAGGGCCTAACTCTGTCCAGCCTTCCTGGTCCGATACTAACTGGGAGCTTCCTTTCAGAAGAGGAACCTTGGCCTAGCTAAGCCTCAAAGACTTCAAGTCTAGACTTTTCTTCCAGGAAAGTCACAATTAAGTATCAGTGAGGTGTTTCCCTGTCAACAGAAGTCTTAGAATGGAGAGTTATGGGATTTGTAATACAACCCACCCGCCCCTCCCAAAAGTCTAGCAGTTGCTTCTTTTTTGTCTATATGAAATTCATATAGTTTCATGTCATGCTGCTACTTCCAAAATGTAGTGTAGATATCAAAGGAAGGAAACAGCAGAGGCAAATTTCATGGATCTCATCTGGATCTATTTATTTACCAGTTGCAAAAACTCTAATTTCAAGGACAACTCATCCTCTGTTTAAGTAGTTAGAAAAGGCAGTGAAACCACTCCCTGGAGTGGCAAATACTACCAATGAGTAAGCCTTCTTAGTTTTACACCTACTTCTAAGGGCAACATATTCTATCACTCAGCAACAGACATATTGATTTAATAAAAGTCGGGACATCCTGTTCTTTGCTTTCAGAGCAAATTCTAGGCAACTTTTCACAAGAGTTCAGACAGGCCCAGTCCAACCTGTTTTTAAGTAAATGTCCTAGGATAGTTTTTCTTTATTGCTATTACTTAAAGAAGGGGAGTGCATGAAAGAGAATGTGTTCCATTAAAATAAATTATAGTTTGTCCACATTACGGCTTGTTCTTTCCCAACCCGCCCCAACAAGGGGAATAAAGGGGAAAAAATCATTCTCTGCACATAGCAATGAAAGTTCATTTGCATTTTACACATTTCACAACTCCTGTCAAAGAAGTACTGTACGAGGAAAAACTTTTAAACAGATTGTTTTAAAGCATATTGTTCCTGCTCCACTTGACGGTGGTTCCTTTCAAGGGGGCAGTCCTTCAACGTCTTTCTCTCGCCCACTCTGATTCCGCCTTCAGCAGGTTATCAAACCAGGTCCTGAAATGGAAAACAGAAAGAAAACCAAGCCTTAGAAATGGATGTTTATCTGCAGTGGTGTGACAGTACATTAAAAAATCAAGGGGTTCATCATGACAATCCATGTAGTCAATGCCTTCCCTGCAAGGAGACTCCAAAAATTCAGGCTGCTGGATTGGTGTGTGTGTGTGTGTGTTGCGTCGTTACAGTCGTGACCGACCCTTCGTGACCCCATGTCCATGGAGTTTTCTTGGCAGGAATACTGGAGTGGTTTGCCAGTTCCTACTCCAGGCGCCTACAGCACCTGGTCTTCCCTGGTGGTCTCCCATCCAAGTACTAACCAGGGCCAACCCTGCTTAGCTTCCGAAATCAGGCGGGATCAGATGTGCTCAGGGCATCTAGGCATCTAGGATTGGTATGTAACAACAAATGGGGGGGGGGGTTACACTTTTTGTAAAGCCAAAGGCTCTTAGTTGCCAATTTGAGACCAAATTGCCTTCAAACACCAAGCATCTTTTCTGGAAAGCTACATTGGGGACTACAAAAAAACCCAGGATCCATACTGGGCTAGCTGGCTAGCATGTTCTTGGAGTTACTATCTAAACTCTGGTCTTTGATAAAGCTCTGTTTGTTGGATATTTCTCTGCTATTTGTTTTCGTTATTACCTTATATTCCACCTTTTATTTATTTATTTATTTATTTATTTATTTATCTATCTATCTATCTATCTATCTATCTATCTATCTATCTATTTATTTATTTATTTATTTATTTATTTATTTATTTATTTATTTATTTATTGTTTTTCTTTGTGCAGACTGCTTCAAAATCAGGGAAATGTCAGTAAATGCCATTACATGAGTGTATGACATAAAGGAAAAATAACAGAAAAAATAAACCTCAAATAATAACATGTTCAGTCCCACTATAATACGAAGAGGACTAGAGATTTTGTTATGCCTTTTACATCATCAAGTCACGTATGACTTATGGTGACCCTGATAGGTTATTTAAAGCATGGTATGTTTTATAAGAAGTGGTTTTTCCTCTATCATTGCCCACAGAGTTTCCATGGCCGAGATGGGATTAGAACCCGAGTCCTCAGCCATCCATGACTCTACCCACTACACCACACTGTCCTCCAGCACCCATTACCGCTACAGAGAAAGCCCAACAGAACTACTCAGTCATTTCTGAGCAGAGATCTCCAGAGTTGCCACGAATAATGAGTTCCAACCTGGTCTCTTCCCAAAGTCTTGTTTTCCATGGGCAGGATTTGTGTGTGTGTGTGTGTGTGTGTGTGTGTGTGTGTGTGTGTGTGTGTGTGTGTGTGTGTGTGTGTGTGTGTGTGCGTGCGCGTGTGTGCGTGCTATGGAGCAGGACTTTATCAAACAAGCCTCTACCTGCAGCACAATGAAGTCTAGACACAGGTTTACCACCCGAGGGAGAAAGCGGTTTGAATTTACAGAGACGGCCAAGGCCCATAATGCAGTCTCAGCACCGCCACATCATCTGCCATGCTCGGAACACCTTATTTACAAGGCTGAGCTTTCAAGAAACCCTTCTTGATCCCAGCCGGGAAATTAAAACAGTGCACCCAAACAGCTGACACAAAGAGACATTGTTCGGGATGGCTGGAGGTATGGGCCCTGTCTAGAAGACATAGGGTTCACCCTAAATTCTCGAGTGGGGGTGGGGGAACAGCATTTGCCTTTGGCTTCACCTTCTCTCTGCATCAGTTTCCCTAAGGTTGGAATGGAAAGGTGGCATTCCAGAGGGCATTCTAAGAGCTGCAGGCCAAAGGTCAGCCTATTTTGTGGGCCATTGCTGTCTCCTTCCTGCCTGGTTTCACATCAAGCATGCAAGGGTGATGATGATGATGATGGTGGTGGTGGTGGTGGTGGTGGTGGTGGTGGTGGTGGTGGAGGAGGAGGAGGAGGAGGAAGAGGGGAAACTACAGTGCCTAAATCAGAAGAATGCTGGAGAGAACTGGCAACATTTACATCAGCAGCGGTGCAAGACTCTCCTGGCTGCAATTGGATCATCAAATTGGGATATAATGCAAATATCATTGCAGATATGATATCAATCAAAATTTTATATTAGAAGAAGAAGGCCAACGACTGATAGAGTGTTTGCATATATCTATCGTCTTACCTTCTCTTTCCAGAACCAGGTCAAGTTCTTCTCATTTTCTCACTGTGAAAATCAAGGATCAAGAAACGCATGGGGTTAGCTCTTGGCTTTTCTCGTGCACATGCATGCACCCAGGAACACAATATGACAGTGACGGTGAACCTTTTAGAGACCAAATGCCCAAACTGCAATTCAAAACCCACTCATTTTCCCACAAAGTGCCAATACAGCAATTTAACCTGAATGCAGGTGGCTGTGAAGGGGCGATGTCGGGTGCCCACAGAAAGGGCTCCGAGGACCACCTTTGGCACCCGTGCTATAGTTTCGCCAATACTGCAATATGAAATGCAGTTCAACTTTGCAAGGGGGAAATCGATCCCTTTCTGAGCAGGAGAGCGCCCCCCAGAGGGGGCACTATGACCACAGCTTTGGGCAGGTGACATTAACTGAGGTTTTGAGCAGAAAAAATATGAACTTGATGATACATGGCCATGCTGCCGAAAAGCCTGAAAACTGATAGAAGTGCACACCTGTGTGGATTGAACATGTAAGGATGCAAGGGAAGCGGGAAGCCGGATATTTTCCAAGAGAACTCAAACTATTTTGCAAGACTAGGCGGTATGTGATACCTTCAATCTTATAAAGAAGAATTTTCTTCTGATGTCATTAAAATATCAATTAGATAAACAATTAGACAATAACTCTCTCTCTTTATATCTGTCTCTCTGTCTGTCTATCACTTCCTTCCTTCCTTCCTTCCTTCCTTCCTTCCTTCCTTCCTTCCTTCCTTCCTTCCTTCCTCTCTCTCTCTCTCTCTCTCTCTCTCTCTCTCTCTCTCTCTCTCTCTCTCTCTCTCTCTCTCCTGTATATTCATCCTCCCAGCTTGTTGCTTCTCAATGACACATGGTAATAACTTTCCTTAGGATAAGAATTTGGAAATTCAAATTGACCCATTTTATTTAAGCAGCTGTTCAGTTTTTCAGTTCAATAAGATCCTGATTTATTTCAAGTACTGTATAGTGCAATAACTGAGTACATGCATATGTATATGCTTGGGTTATAGTTGCATAATTATGGATGGTTCTACACAGTTTTTGACTAACGTGAACCCAACCATTTTACTCACAACTGGTGTCCCCAAGTGCAGTTAGCTGTGTTGCCTTGACTCTGTTAGGAGTTGGTAGCAGCTCAGCTGAGGTCACTCTGAAGGAAGCAGAGTAAATCCAAATAAATAATAAAAAAGCTGCCTGTAACTAGTCACTCTCACTGGAAGCAGAGTCCCACTAACTTCAGGGCAGTGATTCCCAAATACACAGGATCCAAAAGTGTGACCCTATACACATCTGGAAGTTGAGTCATGGCTACTGGACTTCTTTTTGAGAGATAGAAATGTTTTGCTGTTCATCCAAACAGCTTCATCGGTCTGTTTGGATGAACAGCGAAACGTTTCTATCTCTCAAAAAGAAGTCCAGTAGCCATGACACAACTTCCAGATAAACTCACCTGGATGACTGAGAACCTTCACAGACAGATCCTAGACACACTTAGAAACAGCCCCCACTGAAAACAATTGGGACTTTTCTTTCAGATAAGCAACAAGCTGCACAAACTGAACACCTCAGTTGTTTTAAGGTACATAAGCTTTCTAGGAGGCAGAGAAGCAACAAATGACAGCAGTGGAAAGACTATGGAAAGAGAAATCAAATGCAAGAGGGGTGGGTGGGAAGCAGAATTAATGGAGCTGTTCCCAGCTAGGTTTGCAAGCAACCAAAAATGTTTAATGCTAATATAATATTTTAGCATTACAATTTCACGTGCTTTCTGATTTAGGGTTCCAACCACTGTTTACAGTTTTCTTCCTTTCTACCTACCCCATACTCCAGTGCAGCAACAGCAGCCAGTACAAAGTTACTAGCTAATTCATTTATTGTATTTCTCATGTATTATCTTCTGCACCAAGGCACTGCTCTAGGTGGTTTCCAGCAAGCTGGAACATACCGTCATCACCTAAACATAACATGAAATAAAAGATTTCAATCTGTAGGAAGAGTCCAACGGTTGAAGGCAAAAGCGACATTTGTTCAGGCATACACTTGGAGAAGGAGCTACCTAGATGCCCTAAGCACATCCCATCTCTCCTGATTTTGGAAGCTAAGCAGGGTCGGCCCTGGTTAATACTTGGATGGGCGACCACCAGGAAATACCAGGTGCTGTAGGCGCCTGGAGTAGGAACTGGAAAACCACTCCAGTATTCCTGCCAAGAAAACTCCATGGACATGGAGTCACAAAGAGTCCGTCACCACTGTAACGACGCAACACACACACACTTAGAGACCTGCCGAAACACATACACGCAGAACCCAAGAGCATCTGTTTAGAGGGAACCCAGGGCAGATTAAAATACCGAGAAGCATAAAACGACCTAGTCCGATCTTGGAATCAGGGATCCTCGAAATACAAGCTCCGCCATCGCCGCTTTAACCCCCCCCCCGCGCGGCTTCTATTCCGATTCACAATGGGTCGACACACCTGATGCTGGCCAGGGAACACCGGCACCAGGTGTAAAAACCACAGGGAAGGTCGATCCATTGGATGGAGGGACCCCTGCGCAAGTTAGCTCTGGTCTGCGCAAAAGCGGAGCTGTTTAACTTGAGACTCTTAGATAAAGGAAAAGATACGATAACACCGCGTCTTCTTCTTTTTAAGGGCATTTTCGTGGTACTTTGTTTTCCAATTTTGGGCAAAAAAAAAGCTTTTTTAAAAAAAAGAGAGAAAAGGGACTGTAATTATAGATGAAAAACACATGATTCCCTGCCTGGTATAAGATAAGGATTTGGAATTTGCCAAGGTCCACGGGAGGAATAGGAGATCATCTGATCCTATTGAGGATCTCAGGCTCCCCTCCCCCACGCCCAGAAGGGGGCTTTGGGGTCCTGGGGTCCTCCCGGCTCCGCGGCTCCCCCTCCCCCCCCCAAGAGGTGGCCTGCTCACCTGTCTATTCCTGGGCAAAGAGACCAAGCCCTGGAGCAAAGGTTTGCAGCTCTCCACCGGATCCCGATCGCCACCCTGGCCAGTCTTGCACAAGGAGGGGAGGGGAGGGGTGAGGTGGGTGTGGTGGTGGGCAGATGTAGGGGGGGGGAACCGCCGCGGCCCAATAGAAATCAAAAGACCTACCGAACGACGAGGCTCCGGAACCAATGAGCAGCGAGATGCTTCAGAAAGGATGGGCTTAGGGGCTAAGAGGAGCTTGGGTAATGCAGTCAGAGAGAGAGAGAGAGAGAGAGAGAGAGAGAGAGAGAGAGAGAGAGAGAGAGAGAGAGAGAGAACACTTTGGTTTTGTTCCTTTACTTTCTAAATACTTTTCCGTTTCTTTTGATTGGTTTCCCTCTTATTCCTCCATTACCTCCTGAGACGCTTTCTTCCCTTTCATCTATTTTCTTCCAGCCCTTTCGTGTCGCCCACGCACGTGAGAAAGGCAGGCGACCCTACGGTCGTCCCGAGAAAATGAGGACGGTGAGGCAAGGTCCGCCTACCCTAACCTGCCTTCCCATAGGACCCAAGAGCAACTAGGAGTCCACCTGAGTGAGAGGCCATCACGTGACTGTGTGTGTGTGTGTGTGTGTGTGTGTGTGTGTGTGTGTGAGAGTGTGTGTGTGTGTGTGTGTGTGTGTGTGTGTGTGTGTGAGAGAGAGAGAGAGAGAGAGAGAGAGAGAGAGAGAGAGAGAGACTCTTTCGGGTTTTAACCTCTACGCTGGAGGGATCCCGCAGCCCCCTCGGTCTCAAAAGCCTTCCACCTGCCGAAAATCCCCACGCCCCTGGTGATGGGAACCAGGTGCTTGGTTTTGCGCAATATAGGGGCGTGCGTTCAAGTTGCCGGCAAAACTCTTGCGCAAGTTCAACTCTCAATAAAACTCCATTATGTTCAGCAGGCTCTGGCGCCCAGGTCAATCAATATACTTGGGATTTTTCACTTCGCATAAAGTAGTAACTGCTTCCGTCTTGATCTCCACATATATAAAAGAATAAGTGCCCGGTAATTCTTAACGAGAGGGGGGTCGGAGCTTAAGGAAAGTTACTTTTATCATTTGCACCGGACCAAAGGGAAACGGACGCGGGTAGAAAACAAGCCTAGTCTCGTTTCGAAGCTAGGAAGGGGGAGGAATGTAGTTTATTTTGCTGTATTTGCACAAGCGTTAGGGAGAGTCGGTGGTCGGCGGCTAATCTGGACAAGCGTGTTTTTAAATTCTCACCAGGAAACTTTCTAGCAAAAATCCTTGCTGTATGAATACGTGTTGGAGGTGTGTGTGTGTGTGTGTGTATGTGTGTGAAAAACCTATGCGCAGTTTAGACAAGGAGCGCAGCGCAATCCTGTCAGTGACAGATAGCTTCAGGTCTGCGTCCCCCTGGCTCCCATACGCTTTACGCCAGTGTAAACTTCAGTCCTCCGGAGATCTCACAAGGGTTGGCCTTTGATCTGCAGCTGAATTAATTCCCACCCCACTCCCCAATTTCTGGAAGGAAAAAAAAAAGAATGCCCAGGGTTGAGCCAAACATTGTTGACCCGCATTTATTGTTTCGGATTATTTTGATTATGATTAACAGATTGCGCAGCGGCAGCGGCAGTAGCAATGCTAATTGTAATGACGCCTCTCTCTTCAGCCACGGATAAATGGAACTAGAATCGTTCGGGGACAGAACTCCATCAATGCGCGTGCACATGCGAGGGGATCCTTGGAGGTTTGCCCGCGTTCACTCCAGAATTGCGGGAAGGGATTCTTCTGTTTCTCCTTTTCTTCCGGATAAAGTCACAAAACAGCCACAGGGCAGAACCGCTTGGAAGGGGAGTCGATCTTTCTCCGAGAGATGTTTGACCAGCTATGGGGACGGATTTTTCCTTTTCCCCTTGCCATTTTTCTTGCGCTTCCGCCCTGGATCCCTAAACTGCGCTAAGCCCTAGCACCCCGGGATGCCTCTGAAATCAAGGGCTTAAATTGGTAGGCAGAACTGGGATGGGGGAAGAGGGCTGACCTTTTTACTCAAGGACATAATTTGGCAATTACATGAAGCCACTGGACGGAAGCGAAGAGAAACCCTTGAGAAGCCTGAGAGAGAATCGAGGACACCCGGCGGCCTTTACTCTTGAGTAAGCCCACCGAGGGGCCATCGCCTACATACCTGCGTGCGTGCAGCCCGAGTCGGATCTTAGCCACGATTCGCGGTGGTGAGAAAGACCAGTTCCGTAAGAGGAACCGAACGCGCCTCCCTTTGCCCGGAGAACCATAAACCGGAGGAGATGCAGCCTTGAAGTTAAATTTGAGACAAAATGAGAATTTCGCTTCTTTTGGGGAAGGATGAGCTTTTAGAACTAGTACTCCACCGGCTTGGGTTTTAAATAAGATCCATGCTTTAACTTGCCTCCCTTGCTAAATAATTGCTCCTAAACCCCCGTGGAAACGCGACTCCGCCGACCGGAAAGCGGATCCGGGTGATCGCCGAAAAACTTACTCCCGAGTAGGAAGAGGGAAAAACGCGTGGGTTGGCACAGGGCACCCCAGCCCTCCCCTCTCAAAGCTAACCAGGAGAAATCTCGCTTTCTCAGACGGCTGCGGTCCTTCTTCTTTTAACACCCCCCCCCCATCGTTCCGCCCGTGCGGCGAGGACGCGAACCGAGCGGAGACCCCCGAACGCCAACTGCAAGGCAGAAGCTTTGTACCAAACCTCTCGTGGCGATGGCGCTGAGCACACACACACACACACACACACACACACACACACACACACACACACACACACACACACACACACACACACACACACACACACACACAGCAAAGGGCGCGCAGGGCACGGAAGGCACGGCTTTTGAACTTGACGCGATCCTTGTCTGTTTCCTCCCAGTCACCGCGTTCGGTGCCATAAACGGGGCACGCGGGAGGCTGGACCCCGTGGAAAAGCCCATCTCCACGGGGAAGAACCTCGTGAAGTCCACCACCACCACCCCACCACCCCATCCCAGGCGCTTCTGCCTCTCCTCTCCGCTCCTCGCCCGAGACTTTTGGGACAGGACGCGCGCGCCCTAAGCACCCCCCGGGAGAGCAGCTCCGCTTAGAAAGGAACGGCAAGGCGGGCTCGGATGGGTCGGTGGTCGTGGGGAAGGAACCCGGGTGCCCCTGGCAGCCAGAAAGGAAAAGACGGGGGTGGGGTGGGGAGGCGAGTGTGCCTTTGACCCGGGAGAAAGCCGCCTAGAAGGGCAACCTTACCAATCCTCCTCCAGCCCCGATCCCCAAAAGAAAAAGGTGGAGGGAACTTAATAGGTGAGGGTCGGGGAGACTGAGACTCAAATCACCAAGCATGGATGAAGCCCTGCTCAATATCTCTGCTAGTATCAAAGGAGATTACAGACTCCGATCCGCGCTGGGTTTGCTGCCGGCCCATCTGGTTGTAATCGGCTTTTTCTCTCGTCTCCCCTTTCATGAGTTTTGCAAGGGCGGCGGGGGCAGCAGCAGCAGCAGTCAAGGCATCCGGCTGATTCTTTTTGAGACCCGCGGGCAGAGCCTCTCCGCCAACCCTCCGTGCTCGGCTCCCTAACCCGTCATTCCCGGCTAAGGGGAGCAAAGAAAGAGCAACCAACCAGCAGCAGCAGCCCCCATGGCGTGGCCCGGGTTGGGCAGTCAACAAGGACACCCAAGGGTACTGCTGTGTCTTCTCCCGAGCGACCTGCACAGACCCTCCCCCCCCCAAAAAAAAACACAGGGGGATGGCCTTGAAGGTCTTAGTAAGACTGGAACCCCCAAGTCAAGACGTCCCCAGCGGCCTCATGGATCGTGCCCGAACGTAACTTTATTTTTATTTTTCGGAGGCCCAGAGTGTATTTTCAGAATTATTGCCTAGTCTGGCGTTTTTATTCTTCTTGTTTCAGACCGGATTTAAACTCGAAGGCGGCAGACGGACCGGTCCGCCAACACGATCTGGAACTGTGAAAGTTTTATTTATAGGGTACTTCAGCCTGCGGTCCTCCAATCACTTAAGCCACAAATCTTCTCTCCCCCTCCTTACACACACACACACACACACACACACACACACACACACACACACACACACACACACACACACACACACACACACACACACACACACACACGCTCCTGTTTCAAAGGGTTCGGGTCCTGTTCTAAACCGAACAGGCCAACCGGGATGACCCCTCGCGCCCCTTGATCGGCGCACGTCTCCCGGTGTCTACTCGGGAGTAACTCCCGCGGGTTGAACCGGGCCTTTCGCTCCCGATACTTCTCCCGGACGACTTCCAGCCCAGCGGTTCTTCTGGCATAAGACGGCGGCCGTTCGCCACCCTGAACAGTGGAAAAACCATTAAGCACTAGATTTAAGGGGCAGACGGGTTTCTAATGCACCATTTTCCCACCCACCCACTCGTGCATTTAGTCGGTGGGGGAGGGGTGGACGAACAGTGGAAGGACAAAACACACACAACCAAACTACATATAGATTTCTTTTGGAAAGGGGGAAAATGTCCATTTCACACCGGCCAAGTAACGCATATCTCAGTGGATAAGATATTCTCCCCTGGCGTACTTAAGTAGAACAGGAGACGCCTTCTGGATGGTAGAACTGAACCCTGGGGGGGTCTGCTGTATTTTCTCCCCTTCCTTCTGGGAAAGGAGAAATTTATTATTATTATTATTATTATTATTATTATTATTATTATTATTATTATTATTATTATTATTATTATTATTATTATTATTATTATGACTAATTTGGTTCTGTGCGCGTTCCCCCGCACGCCTCTTTTTAAAAAATAACAGCAATTATAATAACCAACCCAGCGAAGCCAGCAAATCTTATTATTGAAATCTGATTTCATCAAGTGAGTGCCTTGGCATTCCGGCGCAGGGAGCCCGCCGGAGGGAAGAGGAAGCCGAGCCCGGCTCCTTTGCGATAAATCACACGCGAGGGATCGCGCTGATGGTGTATTTAGCAAATGAAGAAAGTTGGAGGCGATCGGGAGCTACGCAGAACGGCGGCGGATCGGCCGCCAGAGGCTGGCGCAGTTGAGCTGGAGAGAGAGAGAGAGAGAGAGAGAGAGAGAGAGAGAGAGAGAGAGAGAGAGAGAGAGAGGGAGGGAGGGAGGGAGGGAGGGAAGGAGTGGGGAAGGGGGAAAGGAGGTTTTCTGGCTGATTGGCTTCGGTCGTGGCAGGCCCAGCAGGAACCAACCTCTCCAGCATTCTCTCTCTCTCTCTCCCCTTCCTTCGCCAACACCCGCGGAAGGCGGAGTTTCAGCCGCCCGGCGCGCAAGGCGTCAGCAGCCTCGCTCTCTAACTTAGCATCTTGGCAGGACCTTTGGCGGACCGTGGAAAGAGGGGAAGGGGGTGGAAAGGCGGCGGAGCCGGGGCGAAGGGGGGGGGCGGGCCGTGAGCGAGCGCCGGGGAGAGAAAGAGAGCGCGCCAGTCCGGAGGAGAGGAGGGAGGGCGCGCACCGGGGAAAGAGAGAGTGAAAGCGCGCTTCTCCGGCCAGCCGAGGGAGGCACAGAGAGAAAGAGAGAGAGAGAGAGAGGCGGGGAGGAGGAGGGAGGAGGAAGAGGAGGAGGAGGAGGAACGGGAGGAAAGGAAAGAGGGAGAAAAAAAAGAGGAGCCCTTCACTCGAGTGTCCAGCTCAGATCGGCGGCGGAGAGGGGCGCGCACGGCGTCGAGGATCGGGGGTCCCTGCCCGCGGGCCCCGACGACGCTCGAGAGAGGGAGGGAAGGGGGCACGAAGAAGCAGAGAGAGAGAGAGAGAGAGAGAGAGAGAGAGAGAGAGAGAGAGAGAGAGAGAGAGAGAGAAGAGCCAGCCAGGCGTCCAGCCAGCAGCGACCGAGAGGCAGGCAGTGCCCTCCGCGTCGGCGGCTGGGGTGGAGATCCTGCGGCTGCCGCTGCCCGTGCGCTGCCGAGCCGGGGTTTATGTCTCCGCTCGGCCATGTCGTATCCTCAGGGTTACTTGTACCAGCCCTCGGCTTCTTTGGCCCTCTATTCCTGCCCGGCGTACAGCACCAGCGTCATCTCCGGCCCTCGGACGGATGAACTGGGCCGCTCGTCGTCGGGCTCGGCTTTCTCCCCTTACGCCGGCTCCACCGCCTTCAGCGCCACTTCGCCGGGCTACAACTCCCACCTCCAGTACGGCACGGATCCGGCCGCCGCCGCCGCCGCCGCGTTCTCCTCTTACGTGGTAAGCGCGCGGGGGGGGGGGAAGGGGCGCGTCGGGAACGGATCGGGCTCTCTCTCCCACCCCGTAGAAAATAGGAGAAGGAGAAGGGTAAGCTGGATCGGAGCGCCGGCAGGCTGCAAAGCCCCAGCTTAGTTTTTTTTTGAGGGGTTGAGAGCGGTGGTTTAAAAAAAAAAACTAATTGAAAAATATAGGCTGCATGGGGGGTATGTGGAGACGCGTTACGGGAAAACCCGGGTCCAGCAGTTTTGGGGGAAAGGAAGCGGATTTTTAAATATGCAAGAACAGGGCAATACCTTTATGGGACCACTAAAAAGAAAACCACGCCAATGCCAATCTTGAAAGAGATGAGGCCGGCAGGTTAAAAAGGCGCCGAGGATGAGTAGAAAAGACCAGCTAGGCTTTTGTGTTTGTTCTGTCTTTCTGGTCGCCCGCGTTGGTCGCCTGATGGGTTTTTTTTTGGGGGGGGGTGATTAAAACATCACTTGACCCGTTCTCACGGTTCGCAGCGGTGCTACAGAAGCTCCGCCGCGGCCGAGAGGACTCGGTTTCCGGCAGGCGAGGCACAGAGTTCCCCGGAGCATGTTTTGAGGGGTTTGGGGTTTGTTTGTTTTTAAATCCCTCGGAAGAAAATCTCTTCGCCTCCCCCCTCCCTGGCAGCCCCCCCCTCCCCAAATCGCGCCGTTGACGGGTTTTGCGTGAGAAACAAGTCCCTTCACGGGATTACTCGGAAGGCAACCTGACGTGGGAACCACTTCCAGCGACCCTCGCGTTCAGGAGGCCCGCTTAGAGCTTCGAAAGTGGCTCCCGGAGTCCAGCTTTCTCGTTTCGTTTTGAGGTCTTTTTTGGAGGCGGCAGCCGAGGTGGGGTGGGGGTGGGGGTTTTCGGGCGAGAAAAAGTGGTGACATCTTCGTGAAAGGAGCTGCCTGCGTCTGAAACGTGGATCGTGGCTCTTTTTCCACCCAAACACACATAACCCCCATAAGAAGAATAAACCCTGCCCCATGATCCCCCTTCTGGAAAGGGTTTCATTTCCAGTCAAGCGGTTTAGATGCCCATCAGAGGGGGAACCGGCGGCTGAGAACACCAAAAGTTATTTTCGGGATCTTTCATTTTGTAGTTTCAAACTAGGTTCCCCGAACAAGCTACAAAATCCGATTCCCAACCCATAAATGGAGACGTCGTTGCTCTTTTTCTTCTTATTGCCCTTGGCCTGAGGTGCAAAGAGGGTTATGGACTTCTGGGCATCTTTCGTTTTAATTGCTTCACCACCACCACCACCCAAAAAAACCCTATACCTCTGTGGAACCCTGCAAAGTTTCTAGTAAGGGGTCAAGGAGAGGGGCACCTCTATTTTCTCTTAGCACCGCTCGCCCGCTTAACGTAATCTATTGGTTTCCCGGACCTCATTGGATTTACTCCGCTCAACAACGCTTCCAGATTAAGGAGCTGCGTTGGAAGGAGGAGGAGGAGGAGGAGGGGGGGGAAGAAGCTTCTTTTTTTTGGGGGGGGGTGAATGGGTCGCTTTAAAGGGGGCGATCCTCTCCCCTCCGGAGCTGATGTGAGGGAGTGCGAAGCTTGGTGTGAACGGTTGCATTCAGTTAGGACGGGAGGCGGGGGTGTCATTTATGGCTGTTGGTAGAATCCAGTGGCATGGCATTGATGGAAAGGACCCGTTATGTGCTCACTCTCTCGGAGAGGTAACAGAGTTAGGGAGACCGTGGGCTCTGTGTGTGTGTGTGTGTGTGTGTGTGTGTGTGTGTGTGTGTGTGTGTGTGTGTGTGTGTGTGTGTGTGTGTGTGTGTGTGTGTGTGTGTGAGAGAGAGAGAGAGAGAGAGAGAGAGAGAGAGAGAGAGAGAGAGAGAGAGAGAGAGACTGGGGCCCGAATCCGGTGTTCCGGCTGCGCCCCGACGTGCAGAAGCAACGGGCGCCCTTACCTTGCTAAAGAAGACCCCCTACTGGAGTTGACCCTCAGGCTTCACGCCTGACCCTTGTCCCGTGCGGAGGGGCTGTTCCTCCAAGCGGGGTAGAAAAGGAGGCTTCTGGCCGCCCCAAGGACCACCACCCCTCCCGCACGTGAGAAAAGCTTCCGGGATCCTCCCAAACCTTCGGCTGTCAAGCACAATGGACGCGTTGAGGGAGTTCGCCTTCTCACCTCGGGCCTCTTGTGTGTCTCCTTCTGTCTCCCTCTCCGCTTGGTTTCTCCAGGGCTCCCCTTACGACCACACCCCCGGCATGGCCGGCTCTTTGGGGTACCACCCTTACGCCGCTCCTCTGGGCTCTTACCCTTATGGGGACCCGGCCTACCGCAAGAACGCCACGCGAGACGCCACGGCGACCCTCAAGGCCTGGCTGAACGAGCACCGCAAGAACCCGTACCCGACCAAAGGCGAGAAGATCATGCTGGCCATCATCACCAAGATGACCCTCACCCAGGTCTCCACCTGGTTCGCCAACGCCCGGCGGCGCCTCAAGAAGGAGAACAAGATGACCTGGACGCCCAGGAACCGGAGCGAAGATGAGGAGGAAGAGGAGAACATCGACCTGGAGAAGAACGACGAGGAGGACGCCCAGAAGCTGGAGGAGAAGGGCGAGGCCGAGGCCACGGAGATCGGTGAGACCTTGGCCTTCGGGGATGGATGGATGGGGCGGGGGAGGGGGGATGGGCGAGGATGGAAAAGAAAGTTATGGGCGGCTGGTGCAGGAGCCCCGCTTTGCCAAAGTCCCTGCAGCGGGAACCCGAGGTTAAGAGTTCGATTCCCCTCCAGGGCTTCCTTGGCAGGGGCTGGACTCGATCGGTAGGTTCCCTTCCACCTGCGCAAGTCTCAAGCGTCCGGTGAAGTTGTTGGTGGTGGCCGGTGCGCGCCGTCTAGCAAGAGGGCCAAAGGGTTCTTCTGGGTGCTGGTGGGGGGTCGGGGGCGGCAGAGGCTTGTGGGGAGGCCCGAGGGATTCCCATCTTCTCCCTTTCTCCTCGCAGGGGTCGGAGACCCGAAAGGACCCACGTCGGGCAAAGAGGCCGACGGCGCCTCCAGCGACTCAGACTGCAAGGAAGCCTCCGACGACCTCCTGTTGCCCAAAGGAGCGCCGGGCGCCTCTCCTCCGGCTTTAATGCACTGCCTACCCGCCGGCCGCCTCCTCCTCCAGGCTCAGCAACAGCAACAACAACAGCAGCAGCAGCAGCATCTCCTGCACCCGAGCGGAGGCGAGGACCCCCCTCCGCCTCACCCCTTGTCCGCCCAGTACAGACCCCCTTCGACGGAGCTGCAGCCCGGCTTGCCTTCTAACCACCACAACAACGGCACCTCGGTCATCCACTCCCCGCAGGCGGCGCCTCCTCCTCCTCCTCCTCCTCCGGCGACGGGGCCCGGGGTTCTCTCCAAGCCCAAGTTGTGGTCGCTGGCCGAGATCGCCACCTCCGCGGACAAAGGCAAGGAGAGCGGCGGCGGGACCGGCGGGACCAACGCCGGCGCTGTCGGCGACGCGCCGTCCAGGGAAGCGCCACCGGGCGCGGCTTCGGCGCCTTCCCCGACGGCGCGGTCTCCTTCCACCACCCACTGCCCTTTCCCCAACGGCGCCTCCGTCCTCTCGCGGCCCCTCTATTACACCACCAGCCCTTTTTACCCGGGTTACACGAACTACGGCTCTTTCGGACACCTCCACGGCAACGCGGCCGCGGCGGCTGGCAACCCCGGCCCCCATTTTAACGGATTAAACCAAACGATTTTAAACAGAGCGGAAGCTTTGGCGAAAGAGACCAAGATCCTCAGAAGTCAGTCCCAGTTCGATCTTAGCAAAGACTCGCCTTACGAACTGAAGAAAGGTATGTCTCATATTTAATCTTGAACTTCTTCCGACCTAGCCGTTTTCCCCCTCTCCACCATCCGTGATGGGACCTTGTTTTCGGAATTATTGGGGGGGCCCGAAGGACGTCTTTCGGGTTCCCCCTTCTTTTGCTTTTGCTTTTCTCCCCCCCTCCCCCAGCCCGTTTCTTTGTTGCTGGATTCCTCACCTCCTCCCCAAAAAAATATTCACGACCAAATCAATCTTGATCTTGCCAATATTATTATCATTAGTTTTACCTCCAAGGGAGGGAGAAGCAGGAGAGAAAGGGGTAGAAAATGAAAAGGAGGGATACCCGACTGCCCGATTTTCTGAATCTATGTTATAATAATTTAACGAGGAAGCTGGAAGGAAAACAGCGTATTTGTGTCTATCAGGGGAGGGGCAATTGAGAAGGACCGAAGGCTTTTTTAAAATGAATAAGTAAATCTGAAAGATGTTTTGCCTGGCGGGCAAGAGTCAGGGACAGCTTGGAGGAAAGGGGGAAAAGGCAGAAGCGATTTGTATGAAACCTTATTCTGTATATTTAATGTAGCTTTTTTGTATTTAAATCGGTAACAATATCTTTGAAGTAAATTATGAAATCCAACCACCTGTACAGTCATTAATGTTGGTTTTTTTGGTAATATAAATATAAATATAAATATAAATATAAATATATATATATACATTTCTGTGTCTTTTCCCAAATTGTTTCATAGTTTTAAAAAATATTATAAATATAAATATAAATATATATATATACAAGTTTAAATTAAATTTTTATGCCTATTGAATTACCATTAGTAGTAGTATATTATTACCCGACTGGCGCAGCTTTCAGATTGGAGGCTGGGTGGGTGGGAGGCCGGGGAAACCGCTTTGAGTAGGTATAAAAACCACAGGACCCGTTTGGCAAACGTCAGCCTTAAATCAAAGCAGTCTTCTTTCTTTTATTATTTAATTAATACAAATCGCTTTGTCGTTGTTGGCAAAGGGGAAATGTTTTAAACACGCGCGCACCCATCGCCCACTCCCGAACAGTTTTGAAGGGGAAAATAATAAATCTCTCCAATCTTTTGCTAAAAAAAAAAAAAAAACCTAGATGTCTAAGTAAGAGGCAGAGGGGTTGGGTTGTCAGTGGGGAGTTATGCCTTTTCCGTGCCTTCGCTAATTCATTTTGGGTGACTGCAGAGGAAATGAAAGAAATATACAGGGCAGGAAAACGGGGAAAAAAATCGGGCGGGCGATTCTCTTCCATAGTGGACAGATGATGAGCCAGAAAGAGGGGCCAGGAAGATTTTTTGCGGGCCGGTGACGGCGGAGGCGAATCCCGCTTTAAATCAGTGCTTTAAACTCGCGCAAGAGAGGTGCTGTGGGAACGTTTCTCAGCTCAGCCGGCCAGCCAAAAGTCCCTGGGTCCCATCTGGTTTGGTCCTTAGCCTCCCAGGTGGCCCGAGGTTGACACAAGAATTAGATCCGTTCCCCAACCCCTTCTGATTCGAGTCCTCTCCTCCCCAAACTTCCTGGCCCGGGTCAATAGAAGAATTGGGTGTAGACCGGATCCGCCGCTTGGTATCTTCGTATGGGGAAATCCCGGACGCCTCTTAAAATAACGTTCTTCTCAGGAGGGTGGCCGGGGAGAGAGAGGAATACACGCCAAAAAATTTTTTTAAAAAAAGGCTCAAGAGGGTGACCGCGCACCGTTTCTTAACCTAATTACTTCCAATCAGTGTCGGGCTTTATGCAAAGCAGTCCGCGTGTGAACTTTGCTAATGAGTTCGATTTTATGCCAGATTTATCTCTTATTACTATTTCAAACGTCTTGCGGAGTTATTAGGGAGAAGGATGCGTGTGTGTGTGTGAGAGAGGGGGGACGTATTAAGATAATACACTGGGGAGTTGCGAGGCGGGTGTGTGCTTAGGCGCGCAGGCGCGCTGCCCCGGGTCTCAACTCCGTAGACGCGCGTGTATATAGATCCGCACCTATTCAGACGTGCCTCCTGGCCCGGGAGTTTCGGAACGCGATTAAATCCTTCCCCCCTGTCGGCGGCTTTATACTGTAAAATGCAAAGTAAAAGGGTGAGCTTTTACTTCGACCTTTTTTTTATTTTATTTTATTTTATTTTATTTTATTTTATTTTATTTTCTGTTTGTCCTGGGCAGTGATTGGCCCATACAAATGGAGGGCGAGGAGGGTCACCCTTTGGATTGCTTCCCAAATTCACAGGTAGGTGTCAGACTTGTACCGAATTTCCAACCTCCGCCTCCTCTTTATTTTTTTAAGGGGGGGGGGTTGGAAGGATCGCCTTCCCTTCCCCTTCCACCCCCCCCTCACTTCCCGTTGACGCCTTTAGACCCAGATCCGCCCGCCGATGGGGAGACAAAAAAAAAGGAGGGGGGAATCCAGAGGGATCGATTTCCGATTTCTGAAATCGTTTTGAACTAAGGAAATAGAACCCCTTGGGTTTCTTAATTAAGTCCTGCTCGCTGTTTTTCTCTCCCCCCTTCTGTCATTCTGGGATTCACCTTTTTCTTTCGTTTTTCAGTTCGGGCGTTGAGTTAATTTAAGGAGAGAGAGAGAGAGAGAGAGAGAGAGAGAGAGAGAGAGAGAGAGAGAGAGAGAGAGAGAGAGAGAGAGAGGTGGCCCAAACCTGTTTCCTTGCCAGGGATCTTTCCCTGGAATTCAGGTCGGCTGGCGCCTTTTAAAAAGTCCTGCCCTTCAGGAGGAAGGAAAACTCACCAGGAAAGAGAAGGAGTACATCTCTTTTTCCACACCTCATGCCTCCGCTTGCGAAAGACTATGGATTCAGTCCTCAATGCCCCTTTAGCGTGGCCGGGGTAGTTGCTCCTTTCTCCTAGTGAAAAGCAGGGCTTGGAAAGGGGGTTTACTCGGGAGCAGGGAAGCCCCGTCGTCCTTCGACTCGTCCACCCTCCCGTCCCCTGGGAGAGAGCAGATTCGAACCCCATAGGCATGGCTTCGGAGTAGACGGGATCCGGATCACAATGCTTTGTATCCTAGCTCTGCCTCTGCTGGTGGCCAGGTATGCCTAGGTCAGGATGGCACGGTTCAGTTCCCCCGCCTCGGAGAGCACTTTCTCGGTGTTGGGAAGGGATTAAATATCCTAAAATTTAAAAAGAACATAAGCCTGATGCAACAGTTCACGCCGATGTATTAATCTTGTCCTTTACACCCGTCTGTCTGTGGACTTTCCCCAGAGCGGCCCCATCAATTAAAGACCCCAATACCCGGGAACAGAGGGTTCCAGAACTGTGTGCGCGCACGTGCGCGCTATGTTCAGTACTGGATTTAGTTCCTGGATTTATTTTAATTTTATATCCATATAGATATAGATAGATAGATATATGAGAGGGGGGGGACACATATTGATCGAGCCGATTACTCTTTGCCAATCCCTTCCAGACTTCGCCCGGGCCGGCTTTAATTAGCTGTTAATTAGTTTAGCCGCCACACCAATTCAGATGTTTATCTTTTCCCCAATCCCTATGTCTGGAATGTGAATCCAACCAAGACCGAAGGAGTGCCTCCAATTACCCCTTCTTCCCCCTCAAGAGGACTTGGAAAAAACCGAAGATGCTTAAGGTGTGAACAGTTGCATTTGGGTGTATACAGAAGGAGTGTGGGTTTTTCTTCTTTTGTTAGTGGGGAGGGGGGTTATATGAAAATATAACCGTGGAAAACGAGCGATTTCAAGTGTCCAGTCGTTTTCCCCGACTGGTGAAGTGGAGTGGGGTGGGGGGAGAGAATAGAAGTGAACTAAAATCCGGATTAACAATCCCCGTCCCTTTTCGCGAATAAATCGATTCAATTTAACTTTCATTATTTAAAAGGAAGGTGTAGGTTCGGCTAATTCGAACCCCTGATGCGTTGACCTCCCAGGAGCCGATTGGCCTCTGAAAAATGGCTGCCCCGGTCTTTCATTTCTGACAGGCTCATTTAAGCGAAAACAACACACACACACACACACACACACACACACACACACACACACACACACACACACACACACACACACACACACACACACACACACTTAAACTCTCCACATTCCTAAAACAGAAAAGGGTGACGGAAAAAAAGGTGTACGGAAAAAACAGCATGGTGTATTTATCAATAACAACAAAATTACTGATAATGATGGTGCATTTTTTTTCAGATGGCACCTTTTTTGTTTGCATGAGAGCACTGTTTTTGTTTGTTTTGTTTTCCACTTGTCACTCATTCCAAAACTCGGGTTTCGAAGGGTTTTTGTGAAAAAGGCACCTTTCCTTCCTAGCATCAACTTCTTACCATTATTATCAGGATTCTATCGAACAAACCCATCCACAGTCTGGTTCGGGTTTTCGTTTGATGTGGACCTTTCCTGAGGGAATGAACCCATTTTTAGGGGGGTTTCCACTCGCCAAGGCTTTAAAAGGAACTGTTTTGGAAGTTGTGTCTCTCCCCAGAAGTGTCATCTTAAATGAGGACCTAACTCGTGTTCCGGAGATTTCTTATTTTAACCTTTTTTCCCCCCCGAGGCGGCAAAAATAATCTTTATTGGGCGATAATTACTGTTCTGCAGCAACGCCACAGACACCTTTACACCTTTCTTTTGAATATCATTTTGCCCCCTCCTAAAGTGGTTAAGGTTTAAGCGTCTTTGCCCACAGAGAGAAAGGGAGAGACGATCTATGCACACACTTTTTGAAGCAGTTGTAAAATATTTATTGATGCCGTTCGTTCGGTTCCAAAGCAAACTTCTAAGCATCTTCAAGTGGAAAAAACCTGAGTCGTTCCATCCTCCTTAAAGAAGGCAAAGTGACCTCAGGATTTATTTATTTATTTATTTATTTATTTATTTATTTATTTACCCACCAACCACTCCGCAGCAAAGGCGGTTTTATAATCGCTAACATACTGTCCGAAAGCAAGGGCCGTAACGCTTTCCCACAGGTGAATACGGATCACCTCTTGAATGTTACAAGCAGAGGCTGTGGATTCCCTCGTCTACTTCCCTAAAACGAATATAGAAAAATAATAATATTTCAAGGGCCTTTCATTCAGCTCCTTCGTTGACGTCTGCAGTTTTGATGCCCTGGGGTGCACACCCTCGTGTTCTATCACTTTCTGGATTCCAACCACAGATCGCCCCATTACGGTAGACTGGCGGTCAGTCTTTGTCGGTCCAGCCCGGGTTTTTGCATCAAGCAGACAGCAGAGTAACTATTTTGAGAAGAAGGTTGGGTGGATGGGAATAATGAAATTGATATTCCGGCAGGAGTAACCCTAATCCTAACCCTTAAACCGACGTCGTTAATTTCATTCTAGTTTCACGGGCGTTTTAAAAACGTCCGCGAGAAAACGCCCTGAACGGCCTTAAGTCTTGTTTGGGAGACGGCTCCTTAGACGATCTTCTCTCTGCCTGTTCCATCAACCCGCTTTTCTTTGGACATATCGCTCGTTCTTTTTTCACATCCCTTCTTGCGGCACGTTACAACAGTCCCTTTGGGGAGGGTCCTTGTAACAGGAACGCTAAAGAAGAAGAACGAGCTGTAAGAAATAGAATTGAAAGGGGTCTCCAGTTGACCTCGCTAAAGAGTAGCCCACTTGTTCACGACAAATGCACCCAGTGCGTGGGTGTGTATCCATAAACATAAAACAGAAAAAAGGGAATTTTTTTAACCTGCATATTGTAGATGGGTCTGCATGTAGATATAGACGGTTAGGATCCCTCCTTGTGATTTTTAACCAGAGTTGATTTCAAAAATAAAGGACCAGAGAGGGTTAGAGGGTAGCCTTTTACAGCAGGAAAGCATATTTTAGTGCCTAGAGAGAAGAAAAGTGTCCCCAAATTTCTCGGATTGAGGAGGGTGTAACTCAGGGTTTGCTTAGATGTGCCATTGAACTGAATGGAGCTACCTCTCCAGTTGAGCGCATTGTGTTTGAAGAAAGGATTGGGGACCAAAATCCATGAACCTCCAGTTTAGGGTGAGTTGGGATGACAAGGTTGCCCCTAAAAACCACCTCGGAGGAAAGAGCTTAGAGGAGAATGTTGAGTTAGGATGCGTGTTGGTTACAGAAAAATGACCTTGTAGGGGTTTCTTGAGATGTGCTTTAGAAAGAGCAGTT
Source organism: Phrynocephalus forsythii (assembly GCA_029282475.1). Classification (NCBI taxonomy): domain Eukaryota; kingdom Metazoa; phylum Chordata; class Lepidosauria; order Squamata; family Agamidae; genus Phrynocephalus; species Phrynocephalus forsythii. The sequence goes on from JAPFRF010000013.1 coordinate 5,699,464, forward strand.
TAGTGGGTGTTTAAAGGAGAGAGGGTATGTGTTGAGACAGGTCTCCTCTTGAAACAAGGGAGTTAGGCTAGGCTGCTTATGTTGACATCCAAAAACAATCCTATTGGGAATAACAGGGTTTCCAGGCCTATCTAGCCCAGGTTAGGCTGCCCAATGTATTCCTTGAAAGGAGCTCCTTTAGCTGGACCATTTAGGGTCATGATCCTGCCTGCCTGTGCACCATCAAAAGCCACAGCCATCCTAGCCATTTGGAAGGAACCCACATGGAATGCAGTAGGCACTTGACGTGAAGTAGGCTGAAGGCGCAGAAGAACATCCTTCTTGGTCAGCCATGGTCAGGAAACACTTTCAGGGCAAGCCCTGCTGTGGCTGAACTTCACTGAGGATCAAGGCAGAGGTATCATTTTTTTTTAAAAGCCTGGGATATTCCAATACTATTCATCCTTCTGGGAGACCACGGGGCCATTCCACAAAGAGTTAGGGTCAGCCGTCAAAGAGGAAAAGAAGTAGCTTTCCCACCTGTTCCCTTCAGAGTGGTCCAGCCCTGGCACCCTGAAGATGGCCTTGGTTCCTGGGCAATGGTTATTCAAAGATAAATCACCTATAGACTCCTGTCCAGTTCTGAAGTTCTAAAGGGATGACAATTTCTCTCCCAATGCATGTCTTTAATTACTTTTTTCCCCTGGCTTTCTGTCTCTCATTTTCAGATTTATTTTTAGCTTTAGATTTTTGGGGAAAGTAGCAGAAAGAGGGAGCAGAGAAGGTATATCCCTACCCAGGTACCCATTCTTGTCTGTTTTGGGAAAAGCAGTCCAGGAAACAGGTTCCATTGTGACTGGAAGCTACTCCTTTTTGTTGTGAGTTTTTTCATCTGTAAGGCAGTTCAGAGGGCAGTTGGAGGTTGGAGTCAATAAACTAAGAAGATGGGCTTTTCTGCTTTCCAATGCAGGCAATTAAAAACAGATTGGACCCCACCTCCTTCTTTGCAAAGGTGGAGGCTAATATTAAAAAGCCAAGTGAGGAAGACAAGGAGAGGAAGAATGGCTGGAAAGAGCACAAAACCAATTTGAACCAACTTTCACTTTCCAGCAAGGTCAACTTTTTCTTTCATAGTTCAGCCCTGACATTTAACTTGCAGAAAGTCCATGCATTCTGCCTTGGCCTGTAGGGGAGAAGGTGGTGGTGGGTGGTCCCTAAACAATCTTCGCATGAATTTGGGGGGGGGTCCTTATCCTAATTAAGCAGGAATTCTCAAACCACTTAATTAGCAAGCTTGCATTGAGAAGGAAGCAGCAGGCTCCTTCCCCCTCTGAAAGGAAGACGGGTTGGTTTAAACCAAACCAACTTAAGCCAACCAAGATGGGTTGGTTGGTGTAAGGTAGGCTCTCTGTATTCTGCCGCTTAGAGGGAAGCAGCTTTCTTTGTGTTCAGATGGGTTTACTCTGTAGTAATTTGGGGATCATTTTTGCAGCTTCACTGAGGATCTGTGCACAAACTGTATGCTAATCACACTTGCCGAGAATCAAATCTCCCCTGGGTGCAATGATCCCTTTTCTGGGTGCAATGATCCCTTCTCTGCCTAGGAAAAAGGCCTAGAATTCCAGTGTCAGGACCAGAGCTTTGGCGGGCAGAATCAGTCAGGGAACTGGATGGGGAGAGACTCCCACAGCTGGTAACAGGTTCCATACATTTAACCCCAGCCTTGTTGAGCCTGCTTAGAAGCAGTGGGGCAGCGCCCGCTTTAGGCCTCAAGCTAAACAGAACCACCGACTGAACTGATCTTAACTAGGTGTGTTTTGAGTTTATTGGCCGCTGTGAGAATGGGGGTTAGTGTTGGGGGAGGGATGCCCAGCAAGTGTCTTTAACCAACACCCGCAGCTTTATCAGTGGCTGGATATCAGTGGCTGGATCATAGGTCTCCCACAATCATCAATTATTTCTTTTAAAAAACGATTTCTTCCTCAGAGTCAAGTGGGATGCTGTGTGTGTTTTGTCATTACAGTCCTGACCGACCCTTTGTGACTCCACCTCCATGGAGTTTTCTTGGCAGAAATACTGGAGTGGTTTGCCAGTTCCTACTCCAGGTGCCTACCGGTGGTCACCCATCCAAGGACTAACCAGGGCCGACCCTGCTTAGCTTCCAAAATCGGGCGAGATCAGATGTGCTTAGGGCATCTAGGCAGCTCCTACTCCAGTTGAAAAAAGGGCCTCAGTTTGAGATGGCGCTAGCAAGTGGGGGGCATGCTAGATATCCAGAGGCATTATAAATTAATGTTGTTATTGTTCATAGAAAGGCAGATGATGGAGGGGGATAATAGAAGGCTGTCCTTTCCCAAAAGCACAGGTTTCTTGAAAGCTGCCTCCCTGGTCACAAGGAAGCACTGCTCTGGGGAAAAAAACAAAACAAAAACAGAGGCTGGGGTATTAAGGCAGGGAGTGCATAAATGCCAAATCTTGGCTCCTGCTCAAGGAAGGATTTCAGAAGAAGGTGCTTTATGTTTTCCCGAAGACAGATGGCGGAACTCCAGGTAGCCTCTGAAGCCTTCCGTTCAGTATTCACGTTCTCCCACCCCACCCCAGGAGGAAATCCCTTTGTAGGCGCACAGAGGCATACTCAGCAAGGATCTGGGCAGCAACGCCAGTTCAGGATTTGATCTCCTTCCCCCCCACACACTGAACAACAGGGAAGCCAGAAGAAGAAAAAAATTAAAAATTAAAGAAGACAAACATGATGTGGCACCTTAAAGATTAACTTCTATTTTAACGTGAGCTTTCTTGGGAAAAGTCCATTTTCTTAGGTCCGCAGAAGCTCGCAGAAACCCTCAGCACCTGGTAATTAAAGTGCAGACATGTTTGCGTCTTCCTCATTTTTTTTGGATGTTTACTGCTTTTGCCTAGCACAGACTAGCAGGGCACAGCCCCATCTTCTAATACTGGGCCTGGACTCCATGATCCAGCTTCCAGCTGGGAAGATTATTATTTAATTGCTTTCAAGTACACAGCCTTCCTGACTCGACCCTTTGGCCTGGGAAGGTGAGAGGCAAACTAATTCGCAAGGAAGGGGAAAGCCCAGGATAGATTTTCTACCTGATTGCTTGCTTCCAAGCATGTTTACTTAGAAGAGAAACCAGAGTCTCATGATGACTTTAAAGCAGGGCATACTTCCTGCTGAGGCCAGATGGATTTTATGGACCCCCAGAAACACATCTGAATGCCTATTCCAAGCACCCTAACACTTTTAAAGAAACAGGTGAATGAGTCAGATGTGAATCGGGGTGGTGGTGGGGGGGAGGAAAGGCTAATAATTCCAGTCCACTATCAAAATAGGGGGATTCCCCTGTTTTCCAGAACATTGTATGTTAAAATACTGGAAGGGGAAGCTCATATTTTGTCATGCAAAAGGACCCCTGTATCCACTGATTCATTATCCACTGATTCAGTTATCCACGGTTGGCAGAGGAAAACATTAAATAATTCAGCAGCCACAAAGCAAGCTATTGTCACAAACAGCAGCTGTAAAGCAAGCTATTTTCAAAAATAGCATATTTAAAGCAAGTATCTGTCACAAACAGTGGCTATAAAGGTGTTCTGCTGATATACTACCCCATAAAGCAAGCTACTGTCTCAAAACAGCAGTCATAAAGCAAGCTACTGTCAGGAAACAGCAGTTTGGGGGGTGGGTGGGTAGGCATTCTCTCATATCCATGGTTTTCATTATCATGGGAAGGCCTGGAACCAATCCCCAGCAGATACTAGGGTCCTACTGTAATCTACAGGAGAACTTTGTCAGTGCATTAAGCACCTGTAGCCTTTTATTTTCTTGCAAACCCATGGATTTCCAGGGTGTCTTTCTTTTGTGGGGTCTGATTAAAAGACTTTTTGCTGCACCTCCCTGGTGTGGCCTTCAGGTACCACAGTCATTGCAGACAAAAAGAGAGCCCCAGCTGGCCACAAAAAGAGAAAAACAGGACATTTCTAAGTTTTTGTTTGCAGGGGAAAGGGGGATATTTTTTCTCCAGAGAGGCTGGGAAAGCGGTGAGACCTTCCCTGTCAAATTATTTTTGCCTTACCACCTCTGAAATGGATGGGGGCACTCCTTAAAAAAATAATTAAATTCCCCAGATTGAAACACTATTTAAAAGCCGAAAGCAACATGTTGTTCCCAGAGTCATCCCATGTGTTGCTTCTTGAAATCAATGCCTAAGATTGCATCTGAGTCAGAACAGAATGGATGGGACTTCCTTAAACTTCTACCCTAGAGATTCATCCATTTTTAATTCATGCTGTTTCATTTCATTTCTGTGCTGCTTTTCTCCTAGTATGGAGATTCAGAGTGGCTCACCTACAGTTAAGTTATCCTGTGCCATATTTATTTGTCCTGTTGGTGTTTCTTAACTGACATGATGATTTCATTCCTCTATTTATTTATTTATTTAAAAGCCTAGGGCAGTGTTGGCGAACTTATGGCACGGGTGCCAAAGGTGGCACTTGGAGCCCTTTCTGTGGCCCTTTCAATTAGTGCCACGTAGATTTAATCATTACTGAAAGGTGAGGGAGGTCCATCAGCCCCTTGTGCCAACACTCTGCTGCCAGACTTTGTTAGGGAAAGAAAGGATCATTTTTGAAAAGAAGAAAAGAAGACCTTTGCTTATCATATACGAAAGCTAGGCAATAATAACTACCACAACTTTGCAAGAAAAGCCACCTGGCCCCTGGAGGATGTCAGGTCCTTCACAGTGACTCAGGAATCAGGGAATCAGGGGCCATTCAGGTAGGCCAATTACAAAAATAAATCCGAATCTCAAACTGCTCCAGGCTGTAAATCTGATTTCCTCTGGGGGAATGGACAGATCCTGCTAGTTTAATCCCAAGTGGGTTTTGGCTGTAAGAGTTTAAAGATCAGGGACTCCTTGGGAAGGTGTTTTCGGAAGCATTTTGTTGCTTCAGCTCTGGTATGTAATCTCGGTTCTGAGCAGGCTTGGTGGTTTCCTGAAAGACAGTATGATTTTTTTAAAATTAAAAAAACAAACCTCTTTCTACCTTGTTTCATCCACATCCACACGTTACTTTTGTGGTCATCCACCCTTATACCTTTGGACGGGAATGACCTGATTTAGGCCCAGGTGTTATACACCTCCTGGAGTAAGTGTGTGCGAGGGGGGCGCTGTGGCTTCAGAGGTGGGGAGCCAGCCATGCGGCATATAGGTGTGTGTGTGTGTGTGTGTGTGTGTGTGTGTGTGTGTGTGTGTGTGTGTGTGTGTGTGTGTGTGTGTGTGTGTGTGTTTTCTGCGCCAGAACACAGGGTTGTGCGTTTCTGCCGTCTTCACTTCTGAGCAGGATACTAACTCTGCCATCAAGTGATCCCGTGGCCTAGGAAAAGAGGGTGGTGTTGGGGAAAGCCCCTGTAATCCGGAATCTTCACGAAGGAGCCCTACCTCGAAGGGCTGTTGTGACAATGACAATGAAACGACAACAAAAACGACTCCAAACTTTGCATCCATGATCTCTAGAAAGGGAGAGGCAGGTGCATCAACTATTTCCAAGTATAAGACTGTATGTATCTCAAAACATATGCCTACACTCAGGATTAGTATTTATTTCCTACCGGGTTAGTATTTATGTTTGCAGGATCTGGCCTGGTCACCTTCTTATTTTTAAATAAGAGTGGGCAGCACAATTTTCGCTTCGGAGTCCCCTGACTTCAGGATAAAATGGCAGGTCCAAGGGCGATCCATAATCCAGAAGGTTTGGAAACTGCAAGATCCAGCCAAACCAGTTTCTGAAGCTCAGGTCCTCCGTGGGTTGAATCCGAAGAGGGCTAGATCCTCAACCAAAGACTCCCACCCAAAATCCAGGAGTTTAAATGGAAGAGAAGCCAGTACTGATCCTGAAACTTTTATCCATAACATGCATAGGTAGGTAGGGAATCTTAGCCCACCTGGGTTTTCTGATCTTGTCCCAATCTGGCTTCTCTGGCTTGTAGCAACACGACAAGGAACTGCCTCCTGCCCGATTCGAAGGTAAATAAAGCTGAATACCCGGCTGGCATTTGTATCCTTTACGGCCTCAACCCGGAATTTGTTTTGCAAAGGACGGGGAGGATTAGGCGCAGAAGCTACGAATGAAGCTCGCCTTCGCTCCGGATCTTTGGAACCCGGGAACCCCAGCCATGTCTGAACGCTCCGATACGGAAACAACTTGTTCCAAAGCATCTATTCTAAAAGGATCGGAAGGACCTCTCCCAAACATGAATGGGTGTCAATGAAGGACCCCCACCCCCTCCCAGCTACGTTTACAACAAAGAGAAGTAGAAGATTCGGATCTGCAAATCCGAAGTAAAGTCCGACATTTCAACGGAGAATAAATTACTGTTTTTAAAAAAACTACCACTATTTTCTTCTGACACTCCCTGTATAGAATTAAGTGTGCGACGTCCCCAGCCATTTCAGGGTTCTTAGGATAACGATTCCCAAGTGACTAATTCGGATTCGGAGATGATTGGGCAGTGCTGTTTAGTTTATCTGGGAGGAAACTCGCCTACAGAAACCCAAAGGATTTGTAAAATTGTAGCGCTTGTAATGTTTTTTCCCCAGATACATTTCCATGAACAACACCCCCCCCCTCTTTCGAATGAGAATTTGCCCTTCCCCTGGCTAATTCGGATTGGCTCCAGTGGGTGCTCTGGAGCGTTCCGATGGTGGAGGCGGTGGGACAATAACACTCCGTGGGGGCCTCTTGTAAGGAAGCTTAAGTAGTCTTGTGTGGCCTTTTAAGCTTGTTATGGAGGTATGGTTTTAATTGCTGTGAGCCGCCTTGGATCCCCTAGGGGAGGAAAGGCGGCATATTAAACGTTGACAAAAATGGCACCAATGAAAATACGACATTAGATGGGGTGTGTAATCCGAATTAATTTGGGACGTATGGAAATGAAACCAGGATCGCGTCAGTTTTTTGGGGGGAGAGGGAGCCGAGTAACCCCTCTCCCCTTACACTAAAATTAAGAACAAACAAGGCGGAACTTTCTGGCTCCCCAAACAAAGGTGGGTGAAGGATTCCTTGTTTGTTTCCGTTACTTTATGAGCAAACCCGCTCGCCACACGGAGCCGTCAGTTGCGGTATGTTCCGGGCAGCCAGCGGAGGCGAAAGGAGCCGGTCCGGTTCGGATCCGAATTAACACCCGGCCAGGGCAAGACGCTCCGGCTCCGGCTCCAACGCCAATAGCGGCTGGGGGCTGAGGCTTGCCAGAACTGAACTGAACCGAATCCGGATTGTAAAGCGGGGTGGGGTGGTGGGGAAAAGTCTTACGACGCCTTGCCACTTTACACCCTCCTTTTAGATTAAGTTCACAAAGGAACCGGAGAGATTCCTCTGTTGTTCTGTTCTTCTCCCGGCTCCCCCAAATGACCCACACGTGAATTCTTGACAGAATAAAGCGCTTTTTCTCTCTCTACACCCCACCTCCCCCGGTAAAATCTCGGCATACAAGCTTGGGAGAAACCGTCTTTCCTTAGGAGCAAGTGGCTGGTCTGGTTTGACTTTCTAAATGGGTGTTTCTGAATGCTCTCTGGAAACAGCAAATCTTCCGGAGAGAGAGAGAGAGACAGAGAGAGCGGCCCTCTTTATAGAGTTCCCTGCCTTAAAAAATAAAAATAAAAGCCTAAAATTAAAAAGAAAGCAAAGCCTTTGGCTGCCTTCACAAAGGGAGAAGAGGCGAGGCTGGGTTTTATTGAATCATCAAATCTCCACGAAAGGGAGTCTTTAATTAATTTTCGGGTGCTGGAAGCAACGGGGGCCCAGCTGTGTCGGCTGCGAAAGGGAAAGTCGGTCAGGAAAAAAGGGGTTCCCTCCTCCTCCCCTCCTGCCCGGCTAAGCGGGGGTGGGGGAGGGGGAGGGGGCGGGGGGCGCTCCCCTCCCCTTTTTTTCCAAATTAAATTAAAGAAAAGAAAAGAAAAGAAAAGAAAAGAAACTTGTAGCTGACAGATGGTTGATTGTCTACACCGCGCCCTCCCTCTCACCGCCTCCCGCCGCATTCCTGGGGAGTCTCCTTACCTCTCGGCGTTAGCGAGGCGGCGGGTGGGGTGGGGGAAGGGGAGGTGACAATAAATAAATAAATAAATAAATAAATAAATAAATAAATAAATAAATAAATAAATAAATAAAAGTGTTAAAATGTTTTTTATGCTGGCAGCTGTTGTAAAAGGAGAAAAGTCATCCTTTTGCAAGGGGATATTTTAAGAATAATGTAAATATGCAGATGTCCTCCTCTGCTCTGACCACCACTACCACCACCGCCACCATCCCTGGTCGCAAGGGAAAAGATCCTGATGCAAAACCCACGGGAGCAACTCCGGCGTTGGCGAGAGCGAGGGTTTGCTCCGGAGCGCCACCGCGCCTGCTTCAAGGCCTTGGAGAAGCCCTCTTCCTCTAGAGTCAGTCCATGCTGCCTGCTGCCGGATGATTTAAGGAGAAGAAAGCCTGGGGAATGGGTAGGATTGGGTTTCTAATAAGAACATAAGAAGAGCCCTGCTGGATCAGGCCAAAGGTCCATCTAGTCCAGCTTCCTGTATCTCACAGTGGCCCCACCAAATGCCTCTGGGAGCACACAAGAATAGATGTCTGTCTCCTGATACCACTCCCCTGCATCTGGTCCTTGAAGGACCCCGGTTTTAAGCCTGGAGATTACACATCTCCATCACAGTTTGTAACCTGTGATGGATTTTTCCTCCAGGAATCTGTCCAATCCCCTTTTGAAGGCATCCAGGCCAGATGCCATCACCACTTCCTGTGGCAGGGAGAAAAAAATATTTTCTTTCTGCTCCCGGGAAGACCAGTCGTGTACATGCCTCCAGCGCTCACCATCTGTATCTGAAAAGTGCTATCCTATTCAGAGCAAGGTAAGAAAGGTCTCTGGCCTCCGTCCTGTCGCTTGCCGTCCACAAGCAATTACAGGGAAGCAGAAGACGGAGGGTTGAGCCAATCCGTGCTGGTAAGATTGTATTGGAAATGAGATTCAAGCTCAACAGAAAACTGAGGGGGATGGGTCCTTTCCCCCAGGTAACTTTAAATGCTGCTTTGAACTCACAGCCCTCCCATCCGGAGGGCCTAAGAAGCATCCAGCCAGGAGAAAGCTTGGCCCTGCGTGGACGTCTCCACCATCTCCGGGTGGGCCAAAGGCAATTCGGCTCAATTCCTGGCCATGGTGGATCTGGGCAGGTAAATCTTTATCCTGGAAGTGAAAACCTTTGCAGCCCGCCTTTCTTCCAAGCATCTCCAGGCGGGCTACCCCAGGCTCCTCCGCGTCTTTCCCTTTTGTCCTTACCACAAGCCTTCGAGGCGGGGAATAGCAGAGGTTGAGAACGTGTAACTGACCCGGGGGAGCTTGGATTTTTTTTTTAAAGGCCGGCTCTCTTTAGGTCTGGGGTAAATACTAACCACCACGGGCATTCTCTGGGCGATCGCCAAATATTATTATCATTGCCTTTTTATTTTTATTTATTTATTTATTTATTTATTTATTTATTTATTTATTTATTTATTAGTCTTATACCCCGCCCATCTTCCCAAAAGGGAAATCTGAGCGGCTTGCAATAAAAAAAAATAGGTAAAACATAATTAGCAATCATTTATGGGGGTGGAGGAGAAACAGATGTTTATCTTTTGGGGAATTGGCTGATCCATGGGGAAAGTTGAAACCCTACACAGGTACGATCGTCTGTCCAGGTATCAAAAACCCAGGTAACTGTGTGCTCCCTTTTAAAGACTAACCGATGAATTTGCCCGGCAGCTGGGACAGAGGCCAGGGGTGTGTATGTTTGCAACGCATGCACGAGAGGTTTCCTCGGAAGTAAAGGCGTCGCACAAGACGAAAGCTTCGGGGTTCCATCTGGTCGCATCCAGGACTCCGGAAGCTTCTGCAGAGAGGGGGGGTGAAGTGATGGGGGAAATAATAAAATCCAAGAGATCGTGGCAACCTTTCGTGGAATAACTCCGACCCGTGGCTGAGTTTTAACAACAGAGAATCAGATCGCGTCTCTCTCTCACCCAGCCTTGACCTGGGAGTATTTGAGTGTCTGGCATTTTCCTGCAGCAGGGAGAGGAGACGCCACTGCCCGGTGTCCAAATGTTCACCTTCCTCTAGACGGGGACTCTTAATAAGCCCTGCCCTGGCCGGCCTGAAACAAGTGCATGCCTGGAGGGACAACCCGGCGCCCCGTCCTTCGCCGCCGCCTGCGCAAACGGGGTGCGCATTTACAGCTGTGACGCCCCGACAGGAACTCCTTTTCAGATCTGTGCGACAAGGGAAAGAGAGGAGGAATGAACGCCTTCCTCCTTGAGGAAGGTCTGCCCCGAGGTTTTACTGGTTTTGCAAACTCAGGCAGGGGAGCAACAGGAAGACTCGCCCTGGCCATCAACTTGCCTTCACACCAAGGATCCCCCTCCCCGCTCAGTTTGCGTAGGTTGATGGGGAAAAAGATAGCAACCTACAGATAAGTCGCAGAGAACCTACCTCCCCGAACGGGATTCCTGAGTTGTCCCGGAGTTTGCTTACGCTTCCATCCTGGGCGTGTCTACTCGGGAGTAAGTCAGGCTTCGTTCAAGGAGTGAACAGTGAAATCCATGGAGCACCTGAGTAGAGAGAGGAATAGGCTAATTTTCTAGCCCCTAATTATTGCTCGGATACAGCAACAATCAGAATACCAACTGGGCATTGCAGTTTTCCTAACAGCAACATTAGCTGGGTCTTCCACGCATTTGATCCACAAAGGCTCAAATCTACGTTATTTGAGTATCCTACATTTCCTGCTTCAGGAAAACGGTTTATCCGGGTGACAATCGTTCCGCTCCAGCCCAGGTTTACTAGCAACCAAATCCTCCCCAGTGCCTTGGAATTTACTCCCTTGCCCCTGGCAATAAGGAAAAGACAGTGAAGTCAAACTGTCCAGGGAGAGAAAAAAACGGAGTAAAACACAGTGCATTACTTCCCCAACCATTTAAAATTACTCTTAATAATTTCTTCATTCATCTTAAATCACTCTGAGTAATGTTTACGTTAAAGGGAGACGTTGGCCTTCTAAAGCTTAAAAAAAAATCAGCACAAGGTAACGTTTTTGTTCCAGGATCTATTGTTACAACCTTAAGGTCCCATTCCTTTCAGCTCTTCCTAATTTCTCCAAAGAGGATGTTACACGCTTTCAATTTCTCCAAAGAGTGTGCGGCTTCCTCTTAGGAATACAAGCTTTCCCGGTTGGACGGAAATCAGTCCAAGTGACTTCAGTTGAAGTCGTTGGAATAAAGGGTGGGCTTCAGTACATAGGTCCGAAATTTTCTTAACGTTACACTCCTTCTGTTTCCATGAAGAGTTTGCAGCTTCCTCTTACCAGTACAAGCTTTCCCGGTTGGACGGAAATCAATCCAAGTGACTTCAAAGGAAAGGTTTTTAGGGGACGTGGCTTCACTTCTGTTTCTTTTCCCTTCTGGGTCTTCCCCCCCCCTTCGAGTGTTTACTCTCCCATGGGTAAGATCCGACCTAAATCTACGGGATAAAAAGGGCTACGGAATGCCCTCACCACTCTAATCTCGCTCAAAGTCGCTCCTGGAGACGTCCAAGCCCATGAACTTGCTCAAAAGAAGATTCCCCCTGCTTGACTATTCCGAGATAAGCCCCGCCACCATTGCTTTCCTTTCCCTTTAAAGTGAGAATAAGTTCCTCTGAATTTGAGCACAGGCTCACTTTAACTTTTTCCGCTGAGGGTGGCTGGTTGGTGGATTCTGGGTGTTGTAGTACCAAAAGGCGCTTTCTCCAGTTCTGGGCGTTTGTGTGTCTCCTCCTATTGTGTGAACGGGTGACCGTTTTCCTCTCATCCCCCCTCCCCATCTTTCTCTTGTCTGGGTCACCACACAGGACTGGGAGGCCTGCCTTGTTCTCGCACTACAAACCCCATCACCCACCCCTACCCTAGCTGGATGGGTCTGACGGAAGCTGGAATTTGGCCCTTCTGGGAAAGCTGTCATAACCTGCGTAGCTTTCTTACTGTTTTAGGGCAGACCTAGTGGCTTTATTTTATTATTATTATTATTTTGGTCGCACCAAATATCGCCAAAAGTAGCAGAGAAACCCTTTCGGCGTCGTCTTGGCTCAGGTGGCTGAGATGGCCCGTTCCCTGCCTGAACTAACCCTAACCCTGCTTCTCCAGGGCAACCTCCGTCCCGTCTAGCCTGGTGCTCAGATCAGAAACGGCTTCTCCTGCAAACCCCCACCCCCCTCAACCTCGCCTCCTGGTCTCCATTCCAGCCACTCAATTACTCATCGGTTATAATTAGTTGCGTGTTTAAACTTGTAGCCGCAGTTGCGCTCCGGGATGCAAACGCGGGCTGCTACGACGTAATTTCGAGCTGTTGATTTATGTGTCTGCACAGCCCAGCGGAACGCACACTCCCTTGGATGTAGATTTATGGGTGAGCACAACACACACACACACACACACACACACACACACACACACACACACACACACACACACACACACACACACACACACACACACACACACACACACAGAGAGAGAGAGAGAGAGAGAGAGAGAGAGAGAGAGAATTTCTTGAGTTGTTCGTCTGCACAACACACACAAACTCAAACACACACGCAAATACAGCATTTGTTGTTGGTTGCTTCTCCTGCACAACAATGCACACCCGGTCATAAAATATATTGTGTGTGTTGTGCAGACGATGCAATCAGCAGCGAATGCCGCCTGTTAGGCATGAAACCACGGCTCTAAATTATTTATTTAATATCAAATTATTTATTCAGATGGTTGATATTATTAGTAATATCAATATTTTTAAATAATTAATATTTTATTAATTATGTATATAATATATTTGTTGCATTTATAGACCGTACGATAAACGACAATGTGTAGTTTAAAAAATATTGATGTAAAATTCGGAACCGCATCTAGACGACGGTTAATACCAATTCGCTATTTATATATTTGCCACATTAATACCATATACAAGAATATGTTGATTTTTGCATCGAGATACACTGTGGAGCCCCGACTCCACTTTTCCAGATGCATGAGAACTTTTATCCTTTTATATCTCGTGTTTTATATTTGTCTTTTAAATCTCTCTCTCTTTCTCTGTTGACTTTTCTCCAGACTACAACGTGCTCTACAAATGCCAAATGCGCTTTGTGGAAACTTTTATTTTTATTTTCTTCAGAAGCGAGAGCGTTCTTTTCTTGGCTTTAGGTAATATTTCCTCCTCCTCTCTCGCGATCCTTGGCTTTCTTTCTTTTCCTTCCTTCCTTCCTTCCTTCCTTCCTTCCTTCCTTCCTTCCTTCCTTTCTTTCTTTCTTTCTTTCTTTCTTTCTTTCTTTCTTTCTTTCTTTCTTTCTTTCTTTCTTCCTTCCTTCCTTCCTTCCTTCCTTTCTTTCTTTCTTTCTTTCTTTCTTTCTTTCTTTCTTTCTTTCTTTCTTTCTTTCTTTCTTTCTTTCTTTCTTCCTTCTTCCTTCCTTTCTCAAAGCAGGAGAACGGAAGAGTCGAAAACCGAGGACACCATATGCGTGTTAAAGAAGTCACCAACGGGCGCACCCCAGTAAATGTTGTAAAAGTGCAGCATTTTCTTTTAAATGTTCTCTCTTTTTCCAATAAAGTAATCACTCCCGCAGGCAGTGGGGTGGCGCGTGTTTGTCTGCCCCTTTATTTGTTGATGTATGTGTTGATCCGTGGAGCGGCCACCGCTCACCCGCGCAAAGATTTCGCCTCCGGAATCCGCCTGCCTTTTTAATCCGCTCCCCGGCCTTGATGGCTACAAATGTAAATATCCACTCTTTTAATTGGATCAGGTCCCGTGATACAAGAGATAAAGGCTCCCCCTTCTGCTGAGTTATTTCCCCGAAGCAGGCGGACAGGCATGGAAGGGAAGTTAACGAAGGGGGGCGGGGGACGAGTGGAGAGGAAAGGTAGACTTAAATTACCTTTCAGATCCCGACGGCTGCAAAAGAAGCTGGGCGCATTATTATTATTATTATTATTTAAACAAAATAAACTCGATTTATTTATTCGAAACCCATCTGAGTCGAATAATTGTTCCCCGATGAGGAGAAGGAGCGGAGCAGAGAGAACAGGAACTCCTAAATTCTTTTTCCAAGGGAATGATCCCCAAACATACGGACCAATAGGATACCAAGAAAACGTGCTCTGGAACTGCTGGTTTGGAACGCCTGGTTACGCGGCCGCCAGTTACTTTGCGTCTCTGCCCAAGTTTCATCCCGGGTTCCCTCTAACACGTTTTTTGTGGAACGCTAGCTAAGCAGGGTCGGCCCTGGTTAGTCCTTCAATGGGAGACCACCAGGGAATACCAGGCGCTGTAGGCGCCTTGAGTAGGAACTGGCAAACCACTCCAGTATTCCTGCCAAGAAAACTCCATGGACCTGGAGTCATGAAGAGTCAGTCACAATGACACAGCACACAGGGAAAAGCAACGGAGCCCTCACTGGGGCTTCTCCCACATTGACGCTACCATTACTTCAGGGAGAAAGTGCCTTCAAGGTTTGCGGGAGACCCACAAGCTTCTTCAAGTAGACTCGGGCTGCTTCATTGCTGAAATGTGTTCTTCCCCACCACCAAACTCAATGTTTTCTGACCTTAACCAGTGGGAGGTCACTCTAGAGCAGTGGTTCTCAACCTGTGGGTCCCCAGATGTTCCTGGACTGCAACTCCCAGAAGTCTTCATCACTAGCTGACCTGGCCAGGATTTATGGGAGTTGCAGTGCAGGAACATCTGGGGACCCACAGGTTGAGAACCACTGTTCTAGAGCAATGTTTTCCAATATTGGTCCCCCAGGTGGTCTTGGGTTGCCTCGCAGGCTTACCTGCCAATCAAGCTCTTCTTTGAGGTTGCCCGGAAATAATTCTGCTCTACTGTGCAAGTTTATTAGGACTGTCCTTAAAACAGAGACCTTCTAGCCCACAGGGTTCTGGCTCTTGGTTGACTTCTTTGGGTGAAGAACTATTGGGGAACCTATCAAGAAGACTTGTGGCATCTCTTTGCCATGCAGAACTACAAATCCCATCCCAAAGCCTCCATGCTTATGGCCCTGCTGGCTCAGGGATGATGGGACCCCCAGGAGGGCATTGGTGGGGAAGCATCAACTGCTGGGCTCAGACCATTAGAGCCCAAAGGTGTGGTCTGTCTTGGTGGTTCCCAGCTATGGATGCCCTGGCAGCCTACGACTCTCAGGATTCCTGGCCAATGCTGCTGGTGGCAAAGGCTTCTGGGAGTTATTGTCTCAGAATGCCTGGGGAACCAATTTGGGGACTGCTGGACTAGAGCCCAGCGTGACTTTATTTCTGTGGCCATTGAGGGTGGACTTTCTTATTGGAGTGTCTTCCTCCCCCAACCCTTAAACAGTAATTCAGGCATGTCCAAACTTTGACCCTCCAGATGTTTTGGACCACAACTCCCACAGTGCTTTGCCATTGGCAATCTAAGCTTAGAATTCTGGGAGTCATGGTCCAAAACATCAGGAGAGCCAAAGTTTGGAGATGCCTGAGTTAATCAATACCCCCAAACCCCCACCCTTCTCTCTCTCTCTCTCCCCCAGTGGTTGCCACCTTTTGCCTTGTTTCTTCTGCTGTTGTACATACTTGTGCAGGAAAAGCTAACAGATGGTTATTCATACAAACATGGTTTCTGTTGCTAAAGGCCCTCTCTGAAACAAATTTTGCCGGCTGAGTGCCAATGCCTGCATGTTGGCTGGTGACAGCTGATTAGACTAATGATTTAAAGCCAAGATCCTCTCTCCACCCCACCCCCTCTCACTCTCCCCCTCCTCCTCTTTTCCACACCAGCCCCTCCAAAGAAGATGAAGAAGGACGGATCCTGTCCAAAGTGGCAGTTTGGGAGAAAAAGATAAGACAGGCATACCCCGGAGCTTTCTGTAAAACCACCCAACAAATCTAAACCTACACTATAAATACCTTAAACACTAGAGCAATCAATTGGTCGCAGATTAAATACAGTCTCTATTATGGCTTCCCCTGGTAATCTGTTACTCCTGACAATAGCAGCCTCTAGATTTATGTAACTGCCTCTCACCTGTCCATGTGGCTAAGGATGCATATATTTCAAAGCACGCCGGGAAAGAGTGATTGGTTGCATTTTGCTATCTCGTCCTCTTCGGCTGCCCTGCTCTTGGAATGAGATGAAGGCAGCGCCGGCCCGCAAGTGATTGCTGCTCTGGAGGGGGTTTACAGAAGTGTAAGTGGGAAGGCCGAGCAAAGCACCTGAGAGGACGCAATAGCCCTAGGACTGCTGGAAGGGGGGGCTATGGGTCATGTAGTCCATCCCCTGTTGAGAAGGCACAGTGGAGAGATTCAGCTCCCAACGTCAAACTCTACAGCCAGATGTCTATGAAGATTCTCAGTCATCCAGGTGAGTTTATCTGGAAGTTGAGTCATGGCTGCTGGACTTCTTTTTGAGAGATAGAAACGTTTCGCTGCTCATCCAAACAGCTTCATCGATGAGCAGCGAAACGTTTCTATCTCTCAAAAAGAGGCCCAGGAGCCATGACTCAACTTCTAGATCTACAGCCAGATGTCCAAAGCACCAAATGATCCAGGAGGTCATCAGAACTGCCAGGCCAGACCAGAGGAGGGGTATGCATCAGTGCAGAGGAAGCTCCTGGCTCTGAGGTGAGGAAGGATGTGAACCACACTGAGAAGAAGGATGAATTTTCAAGAAGATGTTGGAGATGTAAGCTGGCCGGACAGCTCAGTGGTTTAGGTGTCTGGCTGTGGAACCAGGGTTGGGCATTGCAATTTCCCATAATGCCTCCTAGGAGAATAGCCAGCCTGTGTGGCCTTGAACAGGCTGAACTGTCCCAGGGTGCCCCCGTAAGAGGCAAAGGCACACCATTTCTGTGTATCCTTCCCCAAGAAAACCCTGGAAAGGGTCACCACAAGACAAAATACACTTGCAGGTATTATTATTAGCAAGGTGCTTGACCTATGAGGATATAAGTTTCAGCACCTCGGACAGCTCCTGCCAACTGCAGGGTAAAGCTGGGAGTGGATTCTCTGTCCTGCTGACACCGGAGCCAACTGTGTTTGGGTACACTCTGAGCTTGGTGACCTGTGATGATGGGCATCAGGAAAATTGGGCATTTTGGCCACCACAGGCTGGTGACATTCTGTCCCTTCATGGTTAAGGCTTCACCATATGTAGGGGATGCTGGCCCTACCTGTGTTCACCTCCTGCTGTTCTCCTGGCCTTATGAGACAGATGTGCATGAATGTGGGGATGGATGCAATGAATATGAGTGGCTCAGAGGACACTTCAGGTTCGAGAAAAGCACAGCATAAATGCCTCTGTGTGCATGTGTGGGAAAGTCTGCCACCCTGTGTTTGCATATGCATGCATTGGGTGGGGGTGGGGCCAGAGAGTTATCCCCTCTGACTGTTCCTGGTTGTGCCAAAGTGGCTTTTGGCTGGTACACCTTCTGTACCCGCCCCAAACCATAAGAGGCACCAACCACCAGTGGTGAATGGTCTGAAGCTGCACACATTTTTTTCATAAGGTTCATCAGCATCACGGTAGAGGAAGAATAGGAAACCAAGTCTACACACAGGCTTCAGATAAATCCCCAATAAATGTCTGAATCAGGCTGGTTTGCACTAATGGGGGTGAGGTTTGGAAGAAAGCAGAAGGGCTGGGAAGGAATAAAATGAATTTATGAGTGTGTAAGGAGCTGCCTGCCTAGATGCCCTAAGCACTTCAGATCTCACCTGATTTTGGAAGCTAAGCAGGGTTGGGCCTGGCTAGTACTTGGATGGGTGACCACCAGGGAATGCCAGGTGCTGTAGGTGCCTGGATTAGGAACTGGCAAGCCACTCTAGTATTCCTGCCAAAAAAACTCCATGGACATGGAGTCACAAAGAGTCGGTCAAGACTGTAATGACACAACACACACACACAAGGAGCTGCCTAGATGCCCAAAGCACATCTGATCTCACTTGATTTTGGAAGCTAAGCAGGGTCAGGCTTGGGTAATATTCAGATGGGTGACCACCAGGGAATAACAGGTGTTGTAGGCGCCTGGAGTTGGAACTGGCAAGCCACTCCAGTATTCCTGCCAAGAAAAACTCCATGGACATGGGATCACGAAGACTCAGTCATGACTGTAACAACAACAACAACAATGGAGCACCAGTTGAATAAAATGGGATATAAATTGCTCCAGCCTTTTTCTTGTCCTTCTTGAAAGGGAACAACCCTTGAGCTTATTTGTGTTGCTGGTTGGCCATTGCTCTCCAGGTGAGGTAGGAAGTCACGTAGTCTATAAGCAACCTAAGCCAGCAGCTTGAAATTTGGAAGACTGAGTACTTCTCTAGGATCAATCATGCCACCTAAATTTCATATGTGTCAGTGCAATGACAACAAAATAAATACATCAATGAATAAATCTGCATCTCTATTGGTTTTGTAAGACAAGTCCATGGAGGGTTTACAAATGGTTCCAGATCTAAGGTGTAAGTTCCATCCAAGTGGGTGGAAATTGATTCTGGACTAAGACTGGATAGATTCTGAAGATTCTAAATGTCCCTTCCTCCTCTGTTATAGCTCAAGACACAATGAAGACAACACAATTATTATGAATACCATTCTTTCCTCCCTCCTCCCTGCTTTTGGCCCCACTTGGTATGGTGAAGTAGTTAAGGGACTGGAAAACTTCTACATGCATTATGCCCTTTTACCCCTATGCCATTGCAACCAGCACTGCTCTTTGTTATTCCTTGTTGCACAACAAGTGTCCAGATGAGTGAGTCGTATTGCAGGAAAACCTCTGGTAAAATAATGATAATCCCCTCCCTTCAAACACTGCTGTGAGGAAGATGAACAATTTTACTTTTCAAAAGTACAATTCCAAAGACCGCTCGTGGTGCCAGGTGGGTTGGAATGGCTTGGCCTCAAGTTGGCAATAAAGAGCTGCTCATTTCCCAGGAGCTCTGCTCCCAGCAGACACAGGAGCTGTTACAACTTGTTTTGGTTAATGCAAATCAACACAGGTGCCCTATATTTTCAGTCTTTCTTCAGGTGGGTGGGCTGTGCAGCTGTCTTCTATGAGCCTCTGGAGTTCTACATTCCCCAATCTGCCACTGCCTACCACCACATTATCATATTTTGTCTCTCTGTGGCTCCTCTTCAGAGCATTCATAGCTGTGTTTTCAAATTGAAACACACACACACACACACACACACACACACACACACACACACACAACACACACACACAATGGAGGCAGATTACGAATTAACTAAAGTGTTTCAGAGATGGAAGCTGGTGGTTTTCCCCAAGACCCAACACTTGCTTCAGAAAGTGGAAAAGTTAGACCTTGTTGCTAAATGCCCGGTATCTGGAGGACAGCTGCCTGCAGCTTCATGTAGAACTGCCAAAGTGGATGAGAGAAAGTGTAGAAGGGAACCCAAGAGTTTGACTTTCTCCTCCTTAGTACGTGAGCGAGAATGGAGTTTGTCACGAATCTCCCTGTTTGGTAGCTCAGTGGTGGAACTGGGTTCCATTATGAGCTTTTCCAGATGGCATGGTCAGAGAGCAGGCGATGATAAGACCCATCAGTGGTGGGTATGGCCTACATGATATGAGTTCCAAGACTTGAGTAAGAGAAAACTTTGCATGGTCCAGAAGGCGAAAGAAGGGCCCTCTGTTTCAGATGTCTGCATGGCAGTATGGTGGTGGTGGGATGCCTCAGGAAAGCGTTTCCTCAAGCTCCTCTGGAGGACTCAAAGGAACCCAAGGATGAAGTCAGAAGACAGGAAGTTGGTCTATGCCTGGGGAGCGATGTGTGTCCTCACAGCTTTCCCATCCTGCACTTGAGAGGCTCCTGAGGAGAGGCAGAGAAGCAGAGGCCCTACAGCAGGCATGCCCAAACTTCCGCCCTCCAGATCTTTTGGACTAGAACTCCCACAGCCCTTTGCCATTGGCAATCTAAGCTTAGAATTCTGGGAGTCGTGGTCCAAAACATCAGGAGGGCTGATGTTTGGTCATGTCTGCCCTACAGGGAGTTGTGAAGACCTTCAGTCACCTGAGTGAGGTTATCTGGAGGTTGAGTCGCCATGACTCCACTTCTAGAGAGACCCGACAGGTGCCCTTGGACACCAACGTCCATTGCTGTTCAGTACTGGTGGAGAAAAAAATACTAATTGCCAGCTGGGGTGGGGTGGGGAGGAGTTTCTGACCTTTTCCATTAGCTCTCAGTGTTCCCTTCCTTGATTGGACCCACCCACTAGTCAATTGCCATCATCAAGAGCTATAGACCTTTTGCCTTCGCACCATCCTTAGACGTCAAGAGTGAATTCTTTCATGCCTCTCCTCCTCAACCTCCACCCCCTCCATCTCCTCTGTTTTCCCGCAGTCCTGTCTTTACAAAGAAAGGTTTTGCTTGGCAATAAAGTCCCCATCTCTGTGCTTCAGATCATCCTCTTTGGTCTTTTTCCAGCCAAAATAAAATCAAATTAAAAAAAAGTCTGGCCGGCAAATCTATGTGAAGTCATTGTTCGCCCTAAGCTGTTCTCTGGTTCCGAAAAGACCTGATTTATTAGCTTGTCAAGGGCAGCATTGTTGAGGAAGGCAATCAGAAAGCACTTACTTCGGGGAAACTAAAATTACTGCCTTTTCACAGGCTAATTTGTATAACTCCCATGGAGGAACTTGGGAAGTGTTTGATGAGCCATAAAATGATGATTAATGAATTTATTGGCCCGTTGCTCATCAAATAGAGGTAGTATATCTTTCCTCTATTTGGGCGTCGGTTCCAGTGGCTACGTGCAAGGCCAAGACGATATCTCTGTACGTGCGTGTCTGTTTCTTTCTCTCTCTCCCCCCCTTCCTTTTTTTTTTCTCTCGGAGTCTCCCTCTGTTTAACCTAGCTGACCTGAAGAATACCTTCCATGTAACAGAGGCAACAGGAGGGGGAACGTGGAAGACAAAAGGCCCATTTGATGCGGTGGTAAATGAGAAATGTGCAGAAAAGTGGCTGGAGGGGGACAGAGCCATCTCCCACTCAGTTTTCAATCACTTTGACTACTGAAGAGGAGAAGAATGTAGAAACCAGATAAGGTGTGAGGAGGGAGGGAGAGGGGGAGGTGGAGCAGAAGGGAGGGGGTGGTGGAAAAACGAGAAACGGGTTTTAAAGTTTCATAAAGGAGCCGGTTATTTCTTTTAAAAGCAAAACACAGCGCACACATACAAGCACACACACACACACACACACACACACACACACACACACACACACACACACACACACACACACACACACACACACACACACACACACACACACACACCAAAACTCAACAGGTTGCCTTTGGAATGAAAGAGGGAGAGAAACAAATGGGATTGGTTGCCAGCATCTCTCTTTTGACAGAGCTTTTCTTCTTGCAGTGTTACAAAACCCTGTCCAGTTCTGACTCAAGTACGGAGACGATGAAGGCTAGGATCTAGTTGTGAAGGTGCCCCTGAAAGGGTGTGGGCTGCCTGGCTCTCCCATGGGTGCCTCTGCCCTTGCTTTCCCCTTATTTCTGCCTGTAGCAGCCACCAAAGCAACAGGACAACAACAACAACAACAACGACGACAACAACAATGACAATGACAACGACAATGACAACAATGACAATGACAACAACAACAACAACAACAACAACAGCAACAACAACAACAAACCGTGTGCCGTCTAGTCAATTCTGAATAGAGAGGGCGATGAGCAAAAATAAAATTGGGATATTTCACGAATATGGCTGGTTCGCTTAATAGTCGCCCCTTCACATTCGTTGAGTCCAGAGACCCTGAAAAGGTGTCTAGATCACACAGCAAAAGACTAGTAACTTCTTGAGGGAAAGAAATAGTGTACACACAAAACAGTAGGGCCAAATGTGAAATATTGACCTAACCCATAAACTGTACCTACTGGTAAGAAAACCAGAAGCAGTCTGGTGGTTTGGAATTCAGTTGCCAGAATATCATGGTCACCATGGTGAGTGGATATGCTGGCTCAGGAGGACATGGCTCTTAGACATGCTGACGGAAAGAGTTCAAATCGATGGGTGTTGATCATCAGTCAACAAATGCAATTTGTCAAAACTGTTCTTTCATCTTTACCAGCTCTTTTACATCAATCCAGTTCCAGCAGCTAACCCCTGGAGATAGCTCAACATGTTTCTTAAGCATTCTCAGAAGGCAGTCAACCTAGGTCTGGATGATTTAAAATACAGGCATGCTCTCTGTACAAAACAATTCTCCCCATAAAAAGCAATGCCATAGGAGGGTTTTTAGACTACATTTGTTTCCTGCCTGTCCCAAATGCATTAGAATCTGAACATTGTTGTTGTATGGTTAAACCATCCATTTAACATCTTGGTGAGAATCAGAAGCTTGGTGTTGCAATCTTTGTACAGTACGTATGTCCATAAATCAGAGAGTCATGGAGAGGTAAACATGCCCTAGACTGTTTGAGGTATAGAGTTTCCCAATGCCCTTGGTGTGGTCACTATTCAGCCGGCATTATTGAGAGTCATGATTTCTAACATTGTGCCTGAAGTGAGGTTGAAGATCTACCAGCAGATGTCCTAGTAAGACAGGAGTTGCAGATACACTTCCTTGATAGACCCTCCATCTCACGAGCAGTTCAATGGGCTTAAATGGAAGAAGGGAGACAGCTTGTTTTGCATCAGCCCAGCCATTATGAGGGTTGTTCATGGCATTTTATTCATCCACATTCCTATTTTATTCTTGATCCTCAAACCTTGATACCCATGAACTATTGGTATGAGTTGAGCGGCCAGATCCTCCACCATTGTATGGCTCCTGGTGGTCTCAGGTGGGTGTGGGTGGCTTGTTAAGGTTGACAAGAGCTTCTTTTTGAATTTGGATGCAAAGAACACACTAATGGAGTAAAGGTGTGGCACTTTATTAAGGGGACTCATCCACAGAAAGCATCAGCCTTCAAGTAGCAAAGTTGATACAGACCTCACACCCTTGGTGCTTGCCTGAGGAACAATGTTATGTTACTGGACCACAGTTCCTAGAAATCCTGGCCAGCCGAGCTAGTAGTGAAGGCTTCTGGGAGTTGTAGTCCAAGACCGTTTCATAACCCAAGATTGGGAACCACTCCTTTAGCATATACTCCATTTTGCTCTGGGACAATCTTGGCCCCCTTCCCGTTTAATTTGTGTCCTGGATCCAAATCGAGCCATAGATTTTTAAAGTCCAGGCACTGGAAAGGCAAAACCACTGGACATTTTCCAGGCTTTGGACCACAGTCCATGGCATTTGGGGATCATAGAATCACAGAACAGTGAAGCTGAGATGGTCCTGGAACTGAATCTGTTCACGCCATTTCGGTCCCGACCTCAGGTGAATCAGTGTGACTCAGTCCCGTTTGATTCAGAATAATGGATAGGTCTGAATCTGGAGCACAGCCAGGGTATCTCATCATGAATCGCATAGAATCAGGAAACAGGAGGAGCTGCTGATTCGTTGAACAACAGAAGAAAGATGGCATCAAACCAAAGAAGAGCCGCCATGAGAGTTGACGCGGTCATCGCCTCCGTCCCAAATGTTGGAGAATAGTCCGGACTGTGAACTTATTTTGAACAAGATGGCATCAGCCAGGTTTGCCAGCTATACGATCTGAAGTCACAAAAGCAGGTATTTATTCTTGATGAGGTATGTGCTTTTTGGCTCTCTCAGTCCTCCCCCCTCCCTTTCATGGTTGTGGTCTTGACGTGGTCACTTTTCATGTGAAAGCGGCCACAACCCTATTTGCATAATTCCAGCCATATTTTAGGCATTTAGTGCTCTCACCACTACCGGCTGACTTACGATTCTCCCCGTATTACTAAAAGTTACCAAGATGTATTAAAGTATATGGTGTGTGCCGCATTAGACAATGACAGTTTTGGGGTATAATTGCTTTAATGTGGGCAATTAAGACTAAGTGCATGCAATTTTAGTGGCTGCCCTACATTCCACTGAATGATTACTATGATCAATACACATGATTTGTAAGTCGCTTCCTATTGATCGAATGGTAAAATGTTTGACCTTCCTTTGAGGAAGTAATTTGCTAAATTATGACACTGCGTAAAGTCTTTCTCAGTTCAGAGGTGAGGAGTAACGGCACATAGGAACTGCTGTGTGGGGGTGTATGGGTGTTAGTGGCATAGCAGGGTGGGATGGGGGACATACACTTTGTGCCCTTTCCCTGGAAGTAGGTGCAGGTGTGACAATCAGGCAAATTTGTCAACCTTTCCCAAGCTAATGGTTGACCTTCATTCCGGATGAGAACACATAGTACAACAACCTTTGCCTGGGCACCTCACTTTCTTTATCATCATCATCATCAATCATCATCATCATCATCATCATCATCATCATCATCATCATCATCATCATCATCATCATCACCACCACCACCACCACCACCACCACCACCACACAGCAAACAAGATAACTATGCTGCATTTTGTATTACAAATTACTAGTTGAACGCTTCCCAAGCGTTTAGGATTTTGTGATGTATCGGCAAATTATGCGAGCAAATCCCAGTAAGGTGGCTTTCTGCAGCTGACTGATGGTGACTTTGTTAACTCCAATTTTGTCTAAATACTTGGTTATCTCTTTAGGCCCCCCCACTCAGCATGCTGATTACCACTGGGACCACCGGTACCGGTTTATGCCAGAGTGTCTGAAGTTCAGTTTTCAGATCCTGATATCGGGTAATTTTTTCAAGTTGTTTCTTGGTGACTCTACTATCACCTGGTATAGCAACGTCAGTGATCCACACTTTTTTCTTCTCCACAATCATAATACCTGGGGTATTATGCTCCAAAACCCTGTCTGTCTAAATTCGGAAGTCCCAAAGTAATTTTGCATGCTCATTTTCAATCACAATTGAAAATAACAATACTAAAAGTCTAGTTTTAAAGAAACATTCCAGCTTTCACTCTTGGGTCTTAAATGTCTGAGTTTGAATATAATCAACCCAATTGGTGCATCATCATCATCATCATCATCATCATCATCATCATCATCATCATCATCATCATCATCATCATCATCATCATCATCATCATCATTGACATTTCACAAAGCTGTTGTGCTACTTGCCCCAACTTATTTGTGTTTTGGCAGGCAGGTGATAAGAGGCCACATTGCCACTACAGCGACTTCTAAAACAGATTTGGAATGATTGACACCCATACTCCAAGTGTCAAGTAGACCCAGCTTTCCTTTACAAAAGCAGCGATGCTAGGCAAAGCTGAAGGCAACAGGAAAAGAAGAAGATCAACTAGAAGATGAATTGACTCCATAAGGGAAGCCACAACGTTGAGTTTGCAAGAGTGGATTAGGGCTATCAGTAATGTGACATTGAAGAGGACACATGTTCATAGGTGGCTATAAATGGGAGGTGACCTTATGATACATAACACAAATTAGCCCCGAAAGAGAAAACACTCCTTGGGTCACCTGAAATAACACACACCATTGTTGTGCAAAGACATCATGTAAAATCACCCCCAGCTGCTCTGCTTTTGGTTTCGCTTGGCTCAAAATACATAATGCTCATATTTATTTGTTCGCAAATCACCTTGTCTTTCCCCAGCTTATTAAGTGCATCGCTTTGATGACGGTCTCCGTTGATGAGCCTGTGTGCCTTTTAAGTAAACAGTTATCACTTGTTTGCAAGGCTTTTTGAATTGTTTCTAAAAGTTTAAGTGATGGGGAGCAGTCATTCATTTCTCTCTCTCTCTCTCTCTCTCTCTCTCTCTCTCACTCACTCACTCACTCAAAGTTTTGATATGGGATTAAAAATAATAATATAAACAACAATGGCATTTGAAGTTAAAAGTCGACATCTTGATTGAGGCCAGAACAAATTGCTTGGCGTAGAGTCAACATTTTCCTTTTCATGCTTCTCCACTCTTGAGTGGATTCCTCCTCCTCCTCCTCCTCCTCCAGCTCACTCCTCCTCCTCCTCCTCCTCCAGCTCAGTGCTTAAAACAGGAGGAGTAAAATTCATCAGCATGGATATGTTGTCAACACCTCTGGAAGTTTCAGTGATCAGCAGAGTTCACTAGAGGATTGACTACTGCAATGCCCTCTACGTGGGGTTGCCTTTGACCCTTGTCCGGAGGCTCCAGCAGGTACAGAATATGGCGGCTAGACTGGTGGTGGGTGCTCGTAGATTCGAGCACATCACCCCAGCTCTGGCTCGCCTGCATGGGCTACCCATTGTCCTCCGGATAAGGTTTAAGGTCCTGGTTTTGATGATGATGATGATGATGATGATGATGATGATGATGATGATGATGATGATGATGATGATGATGATGATGCATCAATTGGGTTGATTATATTCAGACATTTAAGACCCAAGAGTGAAAGCTGGAATGTTTCTTTAAAACTAGACGTTCTAGTATTGATATTTAAGTGATTGGTTTGCTAATCCGTTTGTCTTTCCGGTGCTTATTAACTGCATCCATTTGTCTCAGTTTTTCTGTTTATATTTTTCTATTTGAAACAGGGAGAAATTTGTCAATTTGTGGAGCAAGTGGACACCAAATTCTCTCCCCTTCCAAAGTGTAGGCCCTCATCAGAGCAAGCCTCATCTTTACCCTGCTCCTTTTAATGGTCTCCCCCTCTTCTCCAATAAACGTTTCTGGAATGACTGATGGATCTCACCGGCAGTGTGTTTCAAAAAAGAGGCATTGCGCTATTTCATCTCTCCCCAACTGACATCCCGTGAGTTGATCAAACTGTTGCCAGCTTGTTCTCGGCCCCGATGGCTCTCAAACAACCCTTCCGCAGCGAAGTGACGACACTGGCTAGCCACCCTCTAGCTATTCATAAAGAGGGATCATGTCGGTGAAAGAAACCAGGCAGAACATTACATGCTCTTGAGAGCTAAAGGGGTCTTTGAAGAGTCCGCAGTATTTTGCAGGGTGAGGGGTGGGGATTTCCTCCTCCCGGCTCTGTCAATCCCCTCTCCTGCCCCACACGTACACACTTGAAGGCCAGGGGCAAAATACCTTGCCATTATCTCCCTTAGAACATGCACGGACCTACCATTCTTTCTTTCTATAGGGCTAAGTTATTCCTGTTGTTGGAAGCATGTCTGGGGGGGACGACTGGGGAATATCAGAGGGGAAGGTGTCTCTCTTGTCAAAAAGCTTCTGAGTAATCAACAGAGCTTAAGTCAAGTCTATGATTAGGACTTTCTTTCATCTTTCTCTCTTTCCTTCTTTCTCCCCTCCACCCCCAACCCCCTGGCTGCTAGTGGTGATCAACTCTACCATTTTTTCCTGCTCTGTTCCTGGACCTATTCATTACAGTGGACTCTCATATAACAAACTGTTTGTATAATGTAAAATCTGTACAACATTAAAAAAATCTGGAAATAGGGGAAATTTGCTTAACAGAATTGCCTATGGGGCGAATCCGTACAACATAAAAATGGTCGCGATGAGGGATTACTCCGTTTTCAATGCATTCCTATGGGGAATTTGTATGAAGGAAAATTTGCTGAACATAATTTCATTTGGAACAAATTAATTCCTTTATACAAGGTACCACTGTATTTGAAAGGCAATTGTAGAATCATAGAATCATAGAGTTGTCAGGGGTTGTGTGACTTGAAACGGGTGCACTTTTCTTTTGAAAAAGAACACACATAAACAAATAAAACAAGCAGAGAGAGACAGATTGGTTGATCATTGAAATGAAAGCATGCCATCTCATGGTTCTATCTCTCCTCAGTCCCTGAAACCAAGTAGCAGCTCTTGTAGTTTTGGACTATTTGTGTTATTTGTACAAAAATAATTCATGAAAATGGAAACACTCATGAAACCAAAAAAATAATGGCTTGTTTTTTTGCAGGAAAAGAGACAACACCCACAGTTTCTTGGGCATTGCTTATGAGGGGGTCATGATTTTGCCTTTTTTAGTAAAGTCTTGAAGTGCTGCTGGATTCCCCCACCCCCAGGGGAAAAAAAATCAAGGGTAACATTTATGTGTTTACTTTTCCTCATTACATTTCAGAAAATTCTATCTTGGGGTATTTTGAGGCAACTTTACCGCTGAGATTGACTAATTTTTAAAAGATGGTTTTTGTTTCCAGGAAATCAGAGGAGGGGGAAAAAGCCAGGTTAGGGAATACATGAACAACACACACACACACACACACACACACACACACACACACACACACACACACACACACACACACACACACACACACACACACACACACACACACACACACACACGACTTTAGAAATAAACATTTCACAAAAGGAGAGATGGGGACACACTTGACTTCCAAAGTGCTTGTCTAACCAAATGAACTGCTTTTGAAAATTTACTTTTCAGGTTTCTGGTATCCAGTTATTTCCTCACCAGGTGGTTTCTGTAGAAGAACGGGGGTAGGGGGGGCAGTATGCCATCTTGTCACTCACTTTGGGCAGTGTAACGTCTTGAGTCAGCCGTGCACCAGTGACGGCAGCTAGGTCAGCCCAGCAGCTCATCAGTCTTCTGTTCACTGGCGCTGGCTTCCTGTTGGCCTCCCAGACACCTCCTTAATTCTTTGTTATCACACAGCTCACCTGATAACAACTTCCTTGCTCCTTACAAGTGCTTTGAAGATTTATTGTGGATGGTTTAGATAGGGCTTTGGAAGCAGGAAGTCCTTGAAACAAACTCAAGGAAAGAGCTTGTAATGTGAAGAAGGAACCTCTACAAATGGAAAGCCAACTTTCTTAATATTAATGTCAAAGCTAGCTAGCTAGCTAGCTAGCTAACTAACTAACTAACTAACTAACTAACTAACTAACTAACTAAAACCTGCCTTGTTCTTCCACTGTTCCAGTTCAATATCAGCTCAATCGCAGGTTGGATTTTGGGAAGCCAAAGTGTGAACAACAACCCAAACTTTGTTCAAAGGATTTTAAAGAAGGCTTACTAACAGGGGTGTGATGGCTCAATGGACTAAGGCTTCCAAAATGATCGGCTGCAAAGGCGGCAGCTCAGCGGTTCGAATCCTGGGTGCCACGCAATGGAGCGAGCTCCCGCTGATAACCCCAGTTCCTGCCAATCTAGCAGTTCGAAAGCATGCAGATGCAAGTAGATAGATAGGTACCCCCATAAAAAGTGGGAAGGTAAAACGGTGTTTCCTTGCAGCCATGTCGGCCATGTGGCCATGGATTTGCACAACATTGGCTCTTTGGCTTGAATATGGAGATGAGCACCGCCCCTAGAGTCAGACACAACCGGCACGCATGTGCGGGGGGACATTTACCTTTACTACTCAGGAGGGAGTATCTGTTTTCTTACACTCCCAGTTTCAGTCTTAAGGAGCAATGCATCACTCAATGGGGCTATAAAACTGAGGTGGGGGGGACACCATATGATACAACTAACCAAAGTGAAAGCAAAGGAACGTGTCCTGCTTATATGCTGCGCCATAGCATGTAAACTGGTCAGTTTACAATTATGGAGAACACATCTTGACTCTCCCACCC
The DNA here is from genome assembly GCA_029282475.1 of Phrynocephalus forsythii. NCBI lineage: Eukaryota > Metazoa > Chordata > Lepidosauria > Squamata > Agamidae > Phrynocephalus > Phrynocephalus forsythii. Next base: position 5,729,069 of record JAPFRF010000013.1, read on the forward strand.
CCACCTTTGAGAGCTGGGTATTCAGTTTACCAACCACTGAAGGATGGGAAGCTTAAGCAACCTCAAGCTTCATACCTGGAATTGAACCCAGGTCACGAGCAGAGTTTGGGCTGCAGTGCTGCAGTTTAATCATGGTGCCATGAGGCTGCAAACTAGGCATTTTCCTACCTCAAGGTCAGACCTACATAAGAACATAAAAACATAAGAAGAGCCCTGTTGGATCAGGCCAAAGGCCCATCTAGTCCAGCTTCCTGTATCTCACAGTGGCCCCACGAAATACATCTGGGAGTGCACAAGACTAGATATCTGTCTCCTGATACCACTCTCCTGCATCTGGCCCTTGAAGTACCCCAGTTTTAAGCCTGGAGATGACACATCTCCATCGTGGTTTGTAACCTGTTATGGACTTTTCCTCCAGGAATCTGTCCAATCCCCTTTTGAAGGCATCCAGGCCAGATGCCATCACCACCTCCTGTGGCAGGGAGTTCCATAGACACACACCATGCTGGGTAAAAAAATATTTTTTCTTTTGTCTGTTCTCACTCTCCCAACCCACAGTTTGAGTGGATGTCCCCTAGTTCTGGTATTTTGTGAGAGGGAGAAGAGTGTCCCTCTATCCACTTGACTCGTGCCCTGCATTATTTTGTACATCTCAATCATTGTTTGCTTTCACTCTAAAACTCTGCTTTCACTGAAAACCAAATCACTGGCAGTTCAAAGCTTGTTCCCTCCATCTCGAACCAGGATAGAAAATCTTAGAATTCATTATCTTCGCCTGAATGCTAAATTTGTCCATTTCTATTGGACTGTTGCTCCGTGCCACAACAAGAACAGCGTGGAGAACAGGAAGTGATCCGAAAGAGGCATAAACCTACTCATGTTGAAATTACATGTTATATTCTTAGGTGTTCTTTATTTACCTTTTGGGGAAAGCCGCAATCCCAAGCCTTTCATATTGCTGAAATAGACATGATTGCCTCTATATTTAACCTGTCCAAAATGGAAATAAGACTCCGACGGAGGCTGAGAGAAGTTATAATTTATACGGAGCAGAGAAGAAACCTGTCTTTCATGTCACTCTTGGGTGATGGACAGCAGCTGCTCTTAAGGCAGGGATATGGGTGTCAGAAAAGAAAAACATCTAGTATGCCCTTTTCCCAGTCTTATTTCAGCTGAGTCTTCCATCCTGCATGGAAAATGACATTTCCTCCTTTCTTCTGAAATATACAAGAAATATTGGTAATTAAGGGTCATTCACACATGCTACACCTAGTTGCCTAACTTTTGATTACTCAAAGGGCAGCAGTTCTAAGTGAGAATGGATTCTCTTGAAGATTATTGTGTAAGTGGCAGAACTTAGAAAAGTTACTATATGGATTCAGAACCCACAGACAGAATGGTTACTGTTCACATGGTCTAGGGCAGTGTTGGCAAACCTATGGCATGGGTGCCAAAGGTGGCACTCAGAGCCCTTTCTGTGAGCACCCAACATCGCCCCTTCGCAGCCACCTGTATACAGGTTAAATGGCTGTATTGACACTTTGCAAAAAATCAGTGGGTTTTGAGAATCACAGTTTGGGCACTCGGTCTCTACAAGGTTCGCCATCACTGTTCTAGGGTTTCAAGAAAGCTTCTTTCTTCAACCAGCCCGGAGAACTCAATATTGCCTGGGGGTTTACCATCCAAGTACCAAACAGTCTCCTTGACTCTGCTTAACTTTCAGAGTCAGGCAACACAGAGTGCTTTCAGGGAAGGAGGGTGAAATACTCCTGATGATAGATGGGTATAAACCACCAGTGTGCTGGTTTCGGGCTGGTTCATTGATCAGCTGGACAGGTGTTTGGTGCTTCCAAGTCTCACCCTGTCTGATGGGTGCCCACTTAGACACAGCGCCCAGCGGAGGCAGAACAGGAAAGCTGAGACACTGTCTCTGAGTGGACATCAGCACCAGCCATCAAAGCATGCTCCTTTCTTGTCATGACTCTTAAAGCTGTCATAGCTCCCCCCAAAATGGATGAAACATGGGGCATCCATATTCCCCTAAACCAGGCATGTCCAAAGTCAGGCCCTGGGGCCATTTCATTACTGTTTTGTTACCATTTATTTCAATTTTTTGTGTTTTTTTGCGTAACGAAATGAAAAAACAAAAAAGGAAATGAAAAATTGTTCATTTCGTGCCCATCTCTAATGTCCAAAGTCAGGCCCTGGGGCCAAATGCGGCCCGTTTTCAAATTTCGAGCAGCCCGTGGCCTCTTCTGCCCACCGGCTCAGCCTGTCACTCATCCCTGCTAGCTGGCCCCTCCCCATACTGGATGGAGACATCAGCTTGCAGTTTTACGGTTTGCCTGCCCTCCCTGCCTCTGTCCATCCCCCCAGCCACCTGCCTAGCCTCCCATTGCTGCAGCATCCTCCCTGCCTCCTTGCATGTTATAGAGACTTGTCCAAAGTCCAGCCTGGAGGCCAAATGTGGCTGAATGGTTGACCCCCACACATTTTCACCTCACCAAATCTGGAACTCCTTGCAAAAAGTTTGACACCCCTGCCCTAAACATCTAGTTTGACTATCTGGTTCAGTGCTATTTGGCAATGGGTAAATTTCCTATATGGGGGGGCACTAGATTTAGAAGGTTTGTACCAACAACTTTTCAGAGGGCAAATCTCAGCAAAACTGTAAAGGCATTCCACCCCCTCCTCTGTGTGTGTGTGTGTGTGTGTGTGTGTGTGTGTGTGTGTGTGTGTGTGTGTGTGTGTGTGTGTGTGTGTGTGTGTGTGTGAGAGAGAGAGAGAGAGAGAGAAACACCCTTTGAGAGAAGATGAGGAACATTTGAGCTTATTATACAACAAAGAGAGAGTAAAGTAGGGATTCTGGGATATGTCACAGATAATATCATACCCCACCCATTTGTTATTATTATGAAACTTCCACTGTCTGTTAATGCAAATGGGTCATTTGTCTGCATCGATATTAGACGGAGGCGCTCGGTGCACTTTTTTAAAAAATATTTTAATGGCAAACACACTTCAGGAAGGTTTGGCAGGGGCTTTGAAAAAGCAAACATTATTTTACTTGGAAAATATTAATAACCTTTATGACACCTGCCTTTTGATCTTAAGAGAATCATTAGACAGCTTCCATCACTGAGGCCTTCGCGGTGCCTCTGGAGCAACAAAAGAGATTAATAGATGATCAGAGAGTTTCCTCAGCTCATCTAGCTGAACAGCCGGTGGGATGGAGAGTCTTGCTTGGACTGTATGTGGATCAGGGACATTCAATGTGCCAGTGGAATTTCTTTCTACTTTTGTCCACACACGGTGGAATTAGCTTTGGTTCTGCAGACATCAGGACCACTGATGTGCTACTAAGCTACAGGAGGGCTGTTCCAGCTCTCCAGGCAGGTGCACCCCATCTGATTTCTTCCTGTGTCTTGACACCTGGCGTGACACGGTCTTGTTGCCGCACACAAAACAGGAGAATCGCTCTGGGAATTGGACAGAAGCCACATGTTAAATTGCTTGTTCAGCTCCTGTTATTGGAGCACTGGGCCTTGCTTTCCCAATGTGATGGGGATATCTTAATCCAATCAAGCATCTTCTCAGTGATGGCAATTTCAAACCAACCCAAGAAGAAGAAGAAGAAGAAGAAGAAGAAGAAGAAGAAGAAGAAGAAGAAGAAGAAGAAGAAGAAGAAGAAGAAGAAGAAGAAGAAGAAGAAGAAGAGGAGGAGGAGGAGGAGGAGGAGGAGGAGGAGGAGGTGGTGGTGGAGGAGGAGGAGGAGGAGGAGGAAGAAGAAGAAGAAGAAGAAGAAGAAGAAATAGAAGAAGAAGAAGAAGAAGAAGAAGAAGAAGAAGAAGAAGAAGAAGAAGAAGAAGAAGAAGAAGAAGAAGAAGAAGAAGAGAAATTGCATATACTTCTTCCATTTTGTTGTTTTCTTCCTTCTCATTTTCACTGCCCCAGTATAGTGTTTGTCCACTGGATTACCAGTAAGTAGACCATGTCATTCAAACCACTGAACTGCTGCAAGTCAGGTTTGCTATGTACATGTCTCAAAATGGTCTTGCCTCAAGTTTCTATCTTCACACATTTCCTAAGAGCAAAGCTAGTTCTAAGGCCCATGTGTCCATACATGTGCAACTACTGTTTTGTCCTCTCACATAAACCTCCTGAAATGCTTTCACGAAGGGCTTTTTTGTTTGCAAATGCATTCATCAATGGTTGTTTCTTTTCCTTTCCTTTCCCCCTTTTTATTTATATCGTTGAATTTCAATTAATCTCAATTAAAATTTTGCTGGCCCCAGGGAATGACATCAACTGACGTGGGTTCATACCAACTGAATTTCGTCCATGGCATCATCCTGATAATGCACAGTCAATAAAAAACCAAAACTGCTTCACTGTCTTTTTTGAGAAACTGGAGATCCCAAACAGTATTTTCAACAACAGAATGAGAAGGATCAGAACTTTAATAAAGTGCAGGGGGAAAAGAGATAGCAAACCAGGCCCAGAGTCAAATACCACTTTAAGCTTTCATTTTCATTTCTTTTCTTTTTCTTTTCTTTTTTTTAGCATGGAATGAGGTCCGTTGGTGGCTCTCTCATCCTCAGTTCAGGGAAAATGAGAGCAGCAGGCGGGATCTATGGGCCGCTTCCTGTGTCTATCAATATTTCATACTCTTATTGTCTAGGCCTCCACTTAGCTCCCTCGTTATCTTGAACAACGAGGAAGGCGGGGAGTTGCAATACGATCCCTCAGTGGGAGCGTCCGAAGTGGAGTTCCAGGAGCAGGGCTGTTGTGCTTCTGATGACAGGAAACCTCTCAACCTTGACCTCCTTGAAGTGTGTGTGTGGCCACTGAGTTGTATAATTAGAATATATAGATCTCCCTCTCGCTGGCAAGTGAGCTGGGGAAGGCTGATGGTTTGAAAAAGCAGCTGACATCTGAATGCACTACCCAAAAGGCACAAAGTGGGTTGGAGAGTACAGAAACCAGAAATATCTAAACACATTCCAGAGATGTACAACAAGCTTAGCCAGCGGCTCACGGGGTGCAAGCACCACCTCTCAGGGAGGACTCTCTGGTCCAGACCCAGCAGTCTGCTTTGGCATCCAGCCTCAGCAGAACTGAGCTTTAATTCTCCATCTCACTCCTGAGTCTTTTCATCTCATCCACCCAAAAACATCAAACCAGAGACTAGAAACCTGGGTTCTTTGTGTTTTGTGGATTTTTTAAAAATGGTGATTTCCAGATGTTTTCTCACCCATGTGGCTTGCAAGAGGGAATGGGGTCCAGAATTTTAACCCAGGCCCTCTGAAACAACCCAGCCCTACATTTGGTTGTTAGTGTCCTACAAGATGACAAATATGGCCATTTCTCACTCTTTCTCTTTTTAAAAGTCTTGTGAGTATCAGAGGTAACTCACAGCAATCCATAAAATATTATGGATTAGAGATGGGCATGAAATGAACAATTTTTTGTTTCTGTTTTTGTTTTTCATTTCGTTACACAACGAAATGACAAACAAATTTTGTCTCCAAAATGAAACAAAACGAACAGAAACACCAGAAATTTTGTCGTGCGTTTTGTTTTCGTTACTGCAATACAGTGAACTGCTTTAAATGCTTAAAAAATCACAAAAATTGAAATAAATGGTAACAAAGTGGTAACAAAACAAACAAAACCGAAAACGATTTTTTTTGCAAAAATTCACAAAAAATGGAAACGAACCGAAACGGACCCTCCAAACGACAAACGACAAACAAAACATCATTTTTTTATTCATGTCCATCTCTATTATGGATAGGAGACATAGTCTCATGCACTCCTGGACACATTTGGTGGGGCCACTGTGAGATACAGGAAGCTGGACTTGATGGGCCTTTGGCCTGATCCAGCATGGCTCTTCTTATGTTCTTATGTTCTTTTACTCCCCAAAATCAAGTAAAACTGACTTAAAAGTCCACAAACATAGATGGTGCATGGAAACATTACTTGGATGGACTCCCACTGTGCATCCCAGCTGATATGGCCCTGAGCACCTCCAGAATAAGTGAACAGTAGACCACTCCTGAGTATTCTCTATCTGGAAAACCCTGAGAAGACATGCCATATGCCAGAATTGACTTGATGGCAACCAACCAACCAATCAACCAATTCAAGTAAGCACCAGTAGCTTGGTGCTTAATTGAATTGGTTGGTTGGTTGGTTGACTTATATCCTACTAAGCTAGTAGCTATGTTGCTACTTTAGACAGCTAACAAAAAGACACACATTCATAAACAATGATGATAGAAACAATAATACAACAGTGAAAATGAATGGCAGGCTGTTGGCAGAAGGCATGGATTAGATTACTTAATTAGGGGCAAACTATTGAAAGGCTTGGAAGAAAAAATGAGGGGTTTGGTTGCCAATCACATCTCTGGTGGCAGAAAGTTCCAAACTAAAGGGGCCACCACAGAGAAGGCCTGGTTTCGAGTGACTGAGCTCTGGGTGTCTCTCGTGGTGGCTGCTTGAAGCTTCCAACATGGGAGACATGAATGGGATGGGTGGACAGTTTGAGGGAAAGGCACTCAGACAGCAAGGCCCTGTCAGTTCTGTAAAGTTTGTAAAGCTAATGGGTGTTGAATGTCGAGACAGGGATAGCTGGGAAGAATTTATCATGGGGAGCAAAAATCCATCCTGCCTAGTCTTCTTCTACCTATGGTGAGGGCTGTAGTTAAGCTGAAAGGAAACAGAACTCTGAGGTAGATGGGAGAAGAGATCACTATTGTGGTTAACTAAAAATTCCCATGAGTTCTGGCTCAAATACATCACTGGTTCCTTGATAAACAAATTACATATTTGATCAGGCACACTTGCTGCTCCTTTGATAGCATCTTCCTTTTCAGTTTTGGAGGGACAGGCAAACATATTTCCTGCTCACATGAGTACAGTATCTGTTTAAACTATGTCCTAAAAGACATTTCAGCTGAACATGAGGTACCATCAGTCATCCTGAACAACAGAGAAAGGTGTGCTAGAAATGGTTTTGGGGTAACAGAGTTCAAAATTACAGTCTGGAGATGCTTCAGTACTCTTGAGATGGACCATGGACTGGAGGACCTTGGAGACCAGTTTAGTTGATTCCACCTCAGGAAACGTTGGTGAGCCAAACAAAACTTTCAGATCGTTTACTGAAAGAAAAGTTTTAGTGGCCCTATACCACTTCAAGTAGTATAATTTAAGATTCACCCCAGTTAAAATTTATCATGTTTACATTAAAAGCCCATTAAAAGGTTTCAGTAGCAGCTACTATCAGCATAGTAATAAGACTTTCCAACTGGGCATAACCAGGGGATGATTGACCCAACCTGTAAATCAATGCCCTTGACTTTACCTCTGTACGTCAATCAATTATAGTCGTCAATCAAGCTCAAGTACTGCCTGCCTCAGCAGGTCTTACTGCTTAATCATAGCACTGTTGAGCTAATACTGTTCATATTTTCTGGCCTTAAAATACTCCTCTAGGAATTCTCATCCATTATTGCATCAAAATTAACGAGATCTTAAAGTGTGCACTATATCATTTGAAACATAATACTCTGCTAAATGGAAAACATCAAAACTGAACATAATTTATTGCTATTTACATTTGCTTGTTCATTAGTAGTTTTCAGGAATGATCAAGTAATTGAGAAGAAAGATTTTCCGGCCAGGTTCATGGGTGGGTGGGGGTGCAGATGCTGGGGTGTGGAAAAGATTCATCAGGGTCTCCTCAAAGTGAAACAAAGTGTTTAGGTTTTCAATGCAATTTTAAATGAATTCAATTGCTGAGATACAGAAATTAATTTGCATTTTTAACTTCTTTTTTTGAAATCTGGGAAGAGTATTCCTGAATACTGTGATGATGTTTAGTGGCAGCATGGTGAAGAACTCGGGGATACCTAACCTTAGTGAAATCCCTCCACTTGAGAAAGCTTATCTTTGGGTATCTATTCTGCTGAAACTGTTTGCCTCAGGATTGTTGTGAGGAAAAACTGAACTGATTTTCTTAAAAGAATAGTGGATGATAATACTATTGTGTGTTTTTTTTTAAAATCACTTCCATGGGTCGTTGGTTCTTCAAATCTGCAGAAGAAATAATGTCTGTATGTACCATACTGATTGGTCAGCACATGTGAAATCATGAACCCCTCTGCTTGTAGGAGTTCGAGATTTTAAAATGCTGCTGTGAAGAGATCTCAGACTGTGCAAAGAAATGAGCCTCGTGATGTCAGTGGCTTTTGAAAAAGGGAACCGCATGAAACCATTCATTTGCTATCATGTACAAACAATGGCTTGAAGAAGACCTAATGGACCTGCCAAGCATAGAGAGACAGGGAAAGACTTAAGGAATAATAGGCAGGACAAGCAAATTTATCCTCCAGACAGACATTCTTATGTGTCAAAATAGCACTAACTGTTCACAAGAGATGCTATACTTACTCTAAGAGAAGAAGGCTCCCACCTCCCAATTAAAAAGATTTAAAACTCAACACAATCAGGTCTGTGCATTCACATTTTTTACGAGTTGCTCACTATCAGGAAAAGCCAGCAGTTAGGGATTAGGTAGATATTTATTAGCATATATAGATATATAGATATTTCTTCTATTTTGTCCTGTTCGGCAGGTGCGAGCGCACTTGCTTCGGGTCGCCACCCCTCGTGAAGCCCGGAGGACGAGTACTCGGACCCGGGCTTTCTCAGTGGCGGCCCCCAGCCTCTGGAACTCCATCCCCAGAGAAGTGCGTTCTGCAGAGTCCCTGCTGGCCTTCCGGAAGGCGTTAAAGACCTATCTTTTCCGGGAGGCCTTCGGCGATCCTTAACTGACTTTTTTTTTTTTTTCCTCCGCCATCGCAATTTGCTTTCATTCACAACTGTACAGTGATTGAGGTGCCATAAGGTTTTTATCTTCTGTTTTATTGTTATTATTATCTGCTCTACTTGTGTCCTTATTGTAATTTTATGGCTTTGGTAGCCTTGTATATTTTGTAGATTATAAATGCAACAAATAAATAATAATAATAATAAATAAATATTTTGCTTTGCCTTCGTATTAGTATAGCTATTTTATTCATATATCTCACCTTTTGTTTTTGTATTATCATTATTATTTTTAGTTGCATTGTTGTTATTTGCTTGCTTTTTAATGTTGTAAACCACCCGGAGTTCCTCTGGAAGATGGGCGGTATATAAATTAATAAATAAACAAATAAAATTAATATATGCATGGTGGGGGGATTGGACTAGATGGCCCTTGTGGTCTCTTCCAACTCTATGATTCTATGATTCTATACAGTGGTACCTTGGTTTAAGTCATTAATCTGTTCTCCAGGCCGTTTTGTGTTGCAATACATTCTTAAAACGAAACACAGTTCCCTGTAGGAATGTACTAAAAACCAATCCATCCATTCTGGAGGTCATAAAGAAGGTAAACTGGGGCATTCCATTTAAAATTTCCTTAAACTGAGGCATTCCTGTTCCCAATAATTTCTTTTCTTAAACTGAGTTTTTCTTTGACCAAGGTACCACTGTGTATCATTAACAGCTGGCTAAATAGTACTTTTCTTGGGGGGGACCTGCTTTAGGGGAGTCTCTAGCTTGTGCATCCCAAATCCAAACTTGGCCAAACTTGGAGCAGGTAGGGAGGAGAGTCTGCCTCAGACCCAGCACCATTCCAAACCACAAAACAACCCGATTTATGGGATGTCTTTGTTTCTCTTTGTGATCCATCTCAGGCCCATCTCTCATTGTGCTCTGTGTGGTCTTCTTTTTCCTTTGTGTTACAGCTAAATTCTTTTTGTAGCTGAAAAGCAGGACTTCTTTCCTCCTTGCTCCAGAAGGCAAAACTGCTTTTGAAAGGAAGAGCAAACATTTATTTTCTCTCCCCTCACCAACGCGCATGCACCCACCCACCACGCACGCACGCACACACAAATCCTGACACACTTTCATGCCGTAGGGTGTACCTGGCTAATTGAGGCATGCCGTAACAGCTCACGTTTCTCTGTTTTGTCTGTTAGCATTGCGGGCTGTGTTTCCATGCCGATTGTAGTTGAAGGTTTAAATGGAGAGAGAGAGAGAGAGAGAGAGAGAGAGAGAGAGAGAGAGAGAGAGAGAGAGAGAGAGACTCAAATATGAGCTTATACACCATGCCAGATTTTGTTAAGCACATGAGAGGATCTCTGTGCCAATTTATTACTAAGTGTCCCTCCTGGCTGTGTCTGTTAGTCTCTTTGCAACAACCAACAACTTAACAGATCACTGTAAATGTTAATCTTCTTATACTTTCAGGTATCAGGTTCTCTTTGATCTAACCCAGAGCATGTTGACTCCTATTTTGGTTGAGTGTGCAATCCAGACATAGTTATCATTAATAATGTTTTGTCTACATTGTTTTTACAGAGCTGCTAACAATGTAGGCTCTGCTTCCCTGAATCTTACTTCACAGTTTTTTTTCCACGAAGTCATGGGGATAGTTTTTTTATTCTCCACCTTCTATTAAGATGCAATATGAACATTGTACATTTTGTTCCAGAGTTTGGAAAAATTCCTGTGTTTCCCCATGTTGGCAATGGGATTCTAAGATATATAGTCCCAAAACAATGAATTAGACTGGCTCTGGGTGTTTTTTCCTTCCTGAATGGAGATTCTTAGTCTGTTTTAGGCAACAATCCTATACAAAGGTAATTTATGGAGATGCACACCCAAATAAACTCTAGTCTGAATAAAATTTGCTAGTCACAGAAGGTTCATGCAGGTCCTTCACAACCTTGGGCACCCAGAGTTCTTGGACTACAACTCCCAGAAACCTTCACCTCTAGTTGTGATGGCCAGGATTTCTGGGAGTTTTAGTCTAAGAGTTTCTGGAAACTCAATATTGGGTTTAAGAAGGGCTTAAATTGTCCTAAAGGAGACAACCAGAAAAGCTAGGAGAATCTCAAAGCCGACAAAAGCATTGCTGAATAAATTTGGCTAGGAACCCCCTCCCATAATTTAATGTTAGCAAGACTCGGGGGGGGGGAGGTCTGAGCAACATGAGTGAGCAGTGTAAACAGTGGTACATCAAGGATTAAAGTGAGCGGTAGGACATTGCATTAAAAGAAGAAGAAGATCAGACAGTGTAGAGGAGTGGTTCTCAAGCTATGTGGGTCCCCAGATCTTCCTGGACTGCAACTCCCAGAAATCCTGACCAGCTCAGCTAGTGATGAAGACTTCTGGGAGTTGAAGTCCAGAAACATCTGGGGACCCACAGATTGAGAACCAGTGGCCTAGAGTGCCATCCAATGAAGGTACATTTAAAAGTACTCGTACAGAACTGCAATTAAGCTAGATGTCTTGAAATATTGATTGTTTGCAGTCTTTTCACAGATTGCTTATGCTGGTATCATCCTAGGAGAGAAACAGTTTCACCTCTGTAGATACGCAAAGGAGCGGTGTAACAGTGCACTGCAATTCTCAACAGCAGGAATGTGTATAAATTTACATAGCAGGATTTCACAGCGAGAGCTTATCGCTTGCTTTGGTGTACTCCTGAACAAGTGCAGGTTTGGGCTTCTGAGATTACACACTGATTGAAGACAACTGGCATGCCTTTAGATCTGATTTGTTGACAATGGCTCCAAGTAACTGGAAAAACACAATATCGGTTTCCCTTGCCCCTCCTTGACAAAGCATGATTTATCTCTACTTTTTCTTTTAAAAAATCACAAGCATAGAGTAAGTGCACTCCCACAAATTGCTACCAACTCTCTTTGGCAACTCCAAAATAATAATAAAAAAAGAATTGTAACCTTGCTCGATATGCAGCTGCTGGAAATTACCATTCTCCTCTGAGATAATTGGCAATTAGTTAAACAACACTCATTAAACTCTTTTCTCCTGGCTCCGGCTGGTACCAAGTCAATCTTCCAACATCTCAATGAAAGGAAACTTTGTGCAAACTTGCCCCCCCTATCTCTCTCCACCTGAAACAATGTGCTCAGAAGAATGCAATTTGCATTCTCCTTGAAGGCAACAGCGATGGCACAGGAACGAAGATCAGCAGCAATACTTCGTAGGCCAAGCTAGGAGAGGAACTGTTCAGAGATGCAACCACAGTAAAGAGAGATAAGAAACAGGGCTTTTATATGTTACCATTATAATAAGTTGTCATCGTTAATTGATCTTCTCCATGTCCTTCCAAACTAGACTGATGTTTTGCAAGCTTCCTATCCTCAGGGAATCGTTTCATATCAGCTTATCTACCATGGGAGTCTTGTGCATGGCTGACAAAGTGGAGGCATGTTTGTGGTTTGAGGTTTGGGTCCCCATTGATGCCTGTCTATCAAGCCAACTTGAAATGGCTTCTTGAGCTCATACAATACTCTTTCAGTCTTCCACAATCATAAATGTCTGTATTTTACATATCACGTTCTGCCAAGGGTGGGCTTCTTGGTTTTCTTCAGATCCTCTGGACTTCAGTATCCAACATCCCTGACCATTGCTGTTGAGAGCCATCTCTACCCTTGAGGAGAATGCCTAGGATCTGAAGAAATACACACACACACACACACACACACACACACACACACACACACACACACACTTTAGGGAAGTGCAACTCCCCCTAAGGGGGCACTTCTCCCCATTTCAGCTCAATGGGGGACTGAGCATGCTCAGTTATATCATTGAATGCTGATTGGTCATTGGTGAAGGGGAACAGAAGCAGGGATGAAACTGAGTGGAACATCTCGAAAAATATGACGTTGGATCTCTGAACAAAAACTGTCTGCACTGAAATGTTATTTCAAGAGTCCCACTGCTCTTGTATCTAGGATGGGAAATTGATTGATTGATTGATTGATTGATTGACTGACTGACTGACTGACTGACTGATTTCATTGATTGATATACCACCTTGCTCCCCAGAGTGACAGCTCCCAAAAATTAAAAACATGCAATATTTTTTTAATGTTTAATTAAAAACAATTAAACATTGGTCAAGATTGAAAACATTAAAAACATTTTAAAATCTCTTCATTCCCAATAAAACAGAGTATTTCTGAGAACCCTAGTTATTGATTGAAAACCTTCAGAAAGAGAGAGTTCTTTGCCTGATGACAGAAGGGGGAAAGAGCAATTGGGCCAACCCGCCTTCCTGTTCCAATGTCTGGGAGCAGCCACTGAGAAGGCCCCGTGGTTATCTACATATTCCCACCATGCTTCATCTTTAGCTATGGGGATGGGGTTGGGGGAAGTCACTGCTCATCAACTTGGGGAGGGACACTTGTTTCCCATGGACCTCTTAGATATCACCAACATAAAATAGTTCAGGGAATGCAAGAAGATGTAAGCTCTGTGCCCCTGACTCCCCTCCCCTCACATAATTACTATAGAGACATATCTCCCCACCCCATCCCACTCCATGTACAGTATCATATGCAGGCTATACCTCACATATCAGTAATCCTGTTCCATTGAGGGCTTTTCTTGGCTGTCCTGATGAGTGGGTGATGGACAGATGGACCAAAAGCCTTTCCATAAGCACCCCACTGTTTATGCCTGAATCAAGCATCTCATGGTGGGGTAGTTTCCTAGCTCAAGGAAGCTTTTGCCAGGCTCATCTTCTTTTGATACCCATGAAAGACATCTGTTCAGCAGATCACATGAATTCACTTTCCCATAGAGCTTGCATTTCGCACTCTTTGATTTGTGTTGTGTGTTGTGTCATTACAGTCGTGTCCGACTCTTCGCGACCCCATGTCCACGGAGTTTTCTTGGCAGGAATAATTGAGTGGTTTGTCAGTTCCTACTCCAGGCACCTACAGTACCTGGTATTTGCAATTGGTCAATGGAAGGTAAATGTGAAGGCAACTGATTTCAGGGCCGAGCCTCTGATATGCTTCTGGACTTGCTGAGAGTATTTATTGTAAAAAGGATCTCAACAGACTGCATCTGTTGAATTATACGAGTTCCCATAATAAGTCTGAACATACAATCCTGAGAGGCCATATCCCACCATTGTCTGAGACTATCTGCAGCTAAAAATATGCACAACATTTGATTTGGAACAGAATAAATCAGCCTGATCCTCCAACTTAAGCATGCTGAACTGGCTGAAGTCTCCCTCTGCTGGTTAACCAACACCATTTTTCAGCTAGGTCAATTGTGCCTAGTTAACTTTAGAACTTCAACAGCAGATGAAATATCACTCCCCCCCCCCGCCATCTCTCCTTTTTAAAACAGCAACAACAGTTACAAAGCCTGGGGTTCCTCATATTCAGGTGATCTGTCAGGGGGACAAGAAGGTAAGATGCATCTACAGTACATGGCCAAAAACACAAATAGGTGATACCTAGTTAAAGGTAGGAACAAAAAAGTTACATGGACCACAGGTTGAATGTATGAAAGCAGCCAAATGAACTCAGAAGAACTGCTTGGATAGCTCACTACCTACCTACCTACCTATCTACCTACCTATCTATCTATCTATCTATCTATCTATCTATCTATCTATCTATCTATCTATCTATCTATCTATCTATCTATCTATCTGCTCTTGATGCCCTAAGCACATCCGATCTCGCCCGATTTCCGAAGCTAAGCAGAGTCGGCCCTGTTTAGTCCTTGGATGGGAGACCGCCAGGGAATACCAGGTGCTGTAGGCGCTTGGAGTAGGAACTGGCAAGCCACTCCAATATTCCTGCCAAGAAAACTCCATGGTCATGGGGTCATGAAGAGCCGGTCACGACTGCAATGACACCACACACATCTATCTATCTATCTATCTATCTATCTATCTATCTATCTATCTATCTATCTATCTATCTATCTATCTATCTATCTATCTATCTATCTAATAAAATCACATATATCATAGATACAGTACCTAACTTGTTTTTGTGGTTCTTCCAGAGCATTCCATAGCTCAAGGTATGGGGACATCAGCATTCCGCTCCAACTCACCAAAGACTACATTCTTTTCAAGACAAACCGAGCGAGACGGTCTCACTGGAAACACACTAAAACCCCTGTTAACAGAAGCCTGGAACGTCTGTTGGAGATGTCAAAACAGATGACATCTGTTGAGACGTGACTTTCTGGCTTTGCCCCTGAGCAGCTCCTATAAATGCACCCTTGTAGGGACTTCAAAGTGTTTACATGCCTTCAACCTTCTTGCACCTTCCTTGATTGAGGAGCCAAGAAACGCTTCCCTTCCCTGCCCCCACCCTCACGCCCAACCTGGTAGACCAACACCTCGAAGCAGGACACTTTGCCAATGTGTCACTTGTGGGAAGACATAAAGCTTTGTTAAGGAATCCATTTGTGTTAAGGTCTTGATGGCTTTGCCACTGTATACCTTTTGTCATCTCCCATGAACACACATGCTGCTTCCTCCACCTCCCCCAGCCTTTTAAGAGCCTTTGTGTTTGGAGTCCTGACATGTACTCTGGGACACCGTTGTTTGTTCTAGAAGTTCTTTCACCTGGTTTGGGAGATGCGATCCCTGGAGGGAAGATCAGGTTGAAAGCATGAGGGGTGGGGAGGTGAATATCTGCACGGAAAAAATCTAGAACACACTCTTTCCATTTTCCTAGACTTGTTTCAGTCCAGTCATGTGTAAGGAAGCAAAGAACAATGGAGAAGTCCCAACTCCATGCTCTTGGCAAATCAGAGTCTCCCCACTAGAGGAATAAGATATCTAAAAGATCCCTGGACCAATGGTCTTGTTTCAAGTCTTCTTCAGAAGAGGACCTCCCTCCAATATCTCACCTACCTTGGGAGCCCTCTTAGATCAGGTGCAAGTTGACGGAGCACAAGACAGCACAAGCTATTTGTTGATTTTTTTCCTGTGACCTACCCGATGACCATGCCAAGTGGAGGGCCAAAACAAGATTAGGAGATCCCGCCACCAAGTGGGAGAAGAAGAAGAAGAAGAAGAAGAAGAAGAAGAAGAAGAAGAAGAAGAAGAAGAAGAAGAAGAAGAAGAAGAAGAAGAAGAAGAAGAAGAAGAAGAAGAAGAAGAAGAAACATCAAGGCTGCCAGAAGTAGTCCTCTGGAAGGAGTCTGGGGTGAAATGTCTGCAGGGATTTTCATGCCCCGGGTGATTGCTTCAGATGCTGCTTCTGCTTCTCTCTCAACAATTCCCACGGGTGCCTCATGGTCAGGAGTTCACCACAATTAGTCACTTAACGGCTGCTTCCAGAAAAAGAAAAGAAAATGAAAAAGAGACGTTAAATAAAACCAGGGCGGGAATCCTAGCCAAGAGGCATGGCGCTGGTAGGTCGGCAGTCGGCTAATCACCTCACAAGGCAGGTGACCCCAGCTGCGGTCCTCGGTTGGCATAAATCAAAGCACTGGGGCTGATTTATAAAGGCTGAAAGTTTGGCCATTCCCCCCCCATGGAGCTGTGCCAAGGCCTAATGATCTGAAAATGTGGCTACAAATGGGACTCACCAGAGGTATTATTATTGGCTTTTCAGACCAGCCACATTCTTCATTCTGCAGATCGCAGCAATTGCCCTAAAAATACTGAGCGGTGCTTGACCTTCTGTTGCGTTCTTTGGTGCCTCTCCTGCAGTGCTTTCTTGGATGTGTGTTCTGTGTTCTCAAGTCAGACCTGACTTAACAGGGATTTCAAGATGAGATATGTAAGGAGCAACTTTCTCAATTCCTTGGTGTGGTGGCTCAGTGGACTAAGGCTCTGAAAACAGTTGACTGCAAAGCCAGCAACTTGGTGGTTCAAATCCCAGGTGCCACGCAGTGGAGCGAGCTCCCACTGATAAACCCAGGTCCTGCCAACCTAGCAGCCCCAAAGCATGTAAAATGCAAGTGTGCTTTTCCCTCTGCAAACTGTGGATAACTGAATCAGTGGATAATGACTCAGTGGATACCGGGGTTCTACCATACTAAAGAAACAAAATGAAACACTGTTTTTTGTTTGTGTCCATCTCTGGTAGAGGCTTCTTTTTCCCTCAAGGGAGCTATTCCTTACACATATACATACAAACTAACTTCAATATACTGCTTGTATACCCCCCCCCTGCACTACCTGCCGGGGGGGGTTATGACCAAGCTAACACTGGGAAGGACCCCCCCCCCCAATGCCATGAGGAGAATGGGATGGGCAAAAATGCACAGATGCTAGGACCAATGCGAGTACCTGCCAAAAATTCCCTTCTGGCCCCAAAGCGACCAGCTAGTCTCATTCTCCTGATAGTAGGGTGGGAGGGTAGGGGACTCACCTCCGGGGTAAGAATGGCATAGGAGGCTGAGGAGGGCTTAAATAAGCCCTCAGCTGGCCTGCCTCCCGAGGACCCGGGTTGACGCAAATTTGCGCGCCAAGCCATTGGGTGGTTGGGCAAATTAAGCCCCACCCATGAACCAGGTCGCGTCATAGCAGCCATTATACTACAGTATTTCACACTCACCCTACTGGAGGAGATGCAGAATCCATGTTTGCCCTGGTTGACACAGACCCTTGTTGTAGGCCAGTTGGGAGGACTATGAGCTTGTCGGCAGCCAATGATTCGTAGATACGCTTATTGATCACGTTGCTGTGCCTATCTATATATGGATATGTCAAGAAATAACAACTCTTTCATGCACATATAGGACCCGGGTTGTCTTATGGACCTCAGCTGTGCTGCTGGACACTGCTCTGTTTCCACTTACCCAACTGCACTGCCTTTGATAAAACTGGGGGAACAGGACTCAAGCAAA
The DNA here is from genome assembly GCA_029282475.1 of Phrynocephalus forsythii. Lineage (NCBI taxonomy): Eukaryota > Metazoa > Chordata > Lepidosauria > Squamata > Agamidae > Phrynocephalus > Phrynocephalus forsythii. The sequence continues at coordinate 5,746,787 of JAPFRF010000013.1, forward strand.
TAGTTGCCGCACAATCAGCTTTGAGTAATGTGAGATCCTTAATTATAACTTCATGCTTTAGAGGGGAAAATAAATAAATAAATAAATAACCCTTATAGGAATTCAAAGTTGTCCGTCCCCTCCAGAGAGAGCCAACCACCTTTGAGCCACATTATTAGCATATACTAATTAAAGCACACACTAATGAATTCAAATACCTATTTACAAACCTGTTGCCTAGTATAGGGGATATAGACTCTTATTAATTGGGGTATATTTATTCAGGCAAGTTTGACGCTCCATTACTTACTATTGAAACAGCCACATGCAGAAAATTAATTAAAAATATCTATACTGGGATGGTTTCAAACTGGCTGGACATCAATGCTTAAATTGGCTTTGATTATTCCTAAGAGCTGATAACACCACTTTTAGCAAGGAAACATTTCCTGCCTTGCAAAAAATGGCTCTTTTGCATATATTTGCAGCAGGCCCATTAGTTGGATCAATCCTGTTCACATTTTGCCCGTGTGTAACTGTGGATGAAAGAATGTTAGGTAAAAATCAAAGAAAAACAAAACAAAACAAAAAACGAAAATCATGAGGCACCTTAAAGACTAACTTTCACATGGCAAAGATTCTAAGGACACTACGCTTTAGCTTGGCATACATCAGATAATGATGCTTTGAGATCTGGAGAAGTAGTGCATCATCATAAATATTTTTCAAACTTTGAAGAATTCCACTAATTCTTTCTTTCTTTCTTTCTTTCTTTCTTTCTTTCTTTCTTTCTTTCTTTCTTTCTTTCTTTCTTTCTTTCTTTCTTTCTTTCTTTCTTCCTTCCTTCCTTCCTTCCTTCCTTCCTTCCTTCCTTCCTTCCTTCCTTTCTTTCTTCATATCAGAGTGTTGCATAAATTAAAAGCCATATGAAGTATAAATAAAGTTTAAACAAATTTTGATGTTTTGATTTTTGCAGTAGTGCCTTAACTCCTCTCAGGCCACTCTCTCATTGGTCTACCAACCGAATAGTTGGTACAAACACCTCACATGTGTTATTCAACACAACAGGTAAACACCCCAGGAACGTCAACAGCAAATTTATTTATTTATTTATTTATTTATTTATTTATTTATTTATTTATTTATTTATTTATTTATTTGTTTGTTTGTTTGTTTGTTTGTTTGTTTGTTTGATTGATTCATTTATATACCACCCATTTTCCAAATGGAACTCTGGGCGGTTTACGGCAAGTTAAAAAAACAACGGTATGAGACTAACGCAAAGTGTCAGTCTGGCTTTAGAATGTTGTGTTGCTTCAAAATACTGTTGATCTCCTTGAAAACATGTGGAGATCTACAAGTGGATCCCAATCTACCTTCTACCCTTCAGTGTCCCCAGCCGCAACTAATCTGAAGACCAAGCAAGCTTTGGCCTTCCATGTTCTTGTCTTGGCTTTTTTTTTTTCTTTGCCGGTCAAGTTGTTATCATTCTGGACGAACCTTCCTGATTCACTGGTGAACCCACTGAGATCAGCAGTTTGTTAAAGCTGAAGCATTGATGGGAGCCACCAAGCTACAACAGGAAATGATTGGTGTATTTGATGTTCACCTTGTTGGAATGACGGCAGGAAGCTTTTCTTGCTTTCACCTCTTTTATGCCTCCATTTTTGGCCTAAAGCAAGACACGGATTCAAGCTGTCTCCCACTGCTGGGAACTGCAGCTTGGTTAAGTTGACATGACTTCATACCCTATTTCCCCCCTTCTTCTTCTTCTTTAAGGGACATGCAGGTAGAGTGGATGCTGTGGGGCTCAGTGACTTGGTTCAGAACATCAACAGTGCCACGGCCTTCCTTCCTTTCTTTTCAATGAAGAAGAAAAATCTATACTTCAGATGTAAAATGAATTATTTTGTTCCCCTTTTTTGTTTTACAACCTTTTTTCAAAGCTGCCAGAAAGCAAAGGATAGCTACCTGATTGATGGAGACTTCAAAACAATGCGCTTCAGTGGGACAATTATTTTCATCGGTGAATGTCAACACACCTCCTTAAAGAGACATTGGCCGCATTAGCTTCCGTGGCTGACATGACTGAGATTTGCTGAGGCTGCCTCAACTGTCAGATGTCATTAATTCTGGATACTCAAAGAGCCCTCCAGTGTGAATGTCTTCCTCAGCTGGGGGGGTGGGTGAAAGGGTCACAAGCTGCACATCACCCAGAAAAGGGGCTGCCTGCTGTACAGTGCCGCTATAGCCTGACGTGATGATGTCAAGATTTTTTTTATTTTTATTTTTTATTTTATTTTTATTTATAATTTATTGTCATTGCGTGTATATACACAATATACACATACAACAAAATTCAGACACCCAGAGACCAGATTCAGCACACATACACACACATTCTCAGGAAATACAGCCTCTTCTGTGCCTTCTTCACAACCATATTGGGGTTTGCAGTCCATGAGAGGTCCTCTGAGATGTAAGTGCCCAGATATTTAAAGCTACCAACCCTCTCCACCTCCTCACCATTTATCTACAATGGTAAATGTTAGAAATGGGCACGACTTGGCGGAATTCCCGTTTCCGTTTCTGTTACTCGTTTGCGTTACGCAACGGAAACGGTAACGGGAATTACTCCGCCAGAACTCGAACTCGAACCGACTAAAGAATAATTGGGTCTGATTTGTCGTGGTCGTTCCTGGCATCGCGGCGATCCTGTGATGCCAAGCGGCACAGAAAAAAAGTTTTTAAAAGTTAAAAAAAACCCGATTCCCGGCCAAAAAGCAGGCAGAAATATGCCTGCCTGAGTGAGGGCTCAGGGCACCTGCCAGAGGGGTGGTTGACCCCCCCTCTCCTGTCCTGGGCTGCTCTGGTGGTGGGGGAAATCCTTGTCGTAGTTGCTCGCAAAGCACCAGACTCACCGCCGGCCACCGCAATTCAAGCAGAAGCGGCACAGAAAAAAAGTTTTAAACTCCCCCCCATTCCTGGGCCAAAAAGCAGGTGAAAATATTCCTGCAGTGCAGAGTGCACCTACCAGAGGGGTGGTTTCTGGGGGGGGGGTCCCGGCCTCCCCCCCTCTCCTGTCCTGGGCTGCCGGACTCGAGTCGCCAATGCCATGCAGTGTGGGCGGGGGATCCAAAATGGGGCGGCGACCGCAATTATTTTTTGAAATCGTGGTCCAAAAACACACAAGCACCACACAGAAACATGCAAAAATTGCTATTTTAAAACTGCCAGAATTTTTACAGTAGCAGTGGGTTTTTCTTGCAACAAAATGTCTCCTCTTTCCTCTCTCCATTTTATTTTATTTTATTTTATTTTATTTTATTTTATTTTATTTACACCTGCGCAATGATGGGCTGGCCATGGGAGTGACCAATGCCCATGCAAATTTTTGGAGCCATTCCACCAATCGCATGGCCACTTGGCCAGGTTGACCACAGAGACTTCTGGGATGTGCCAACCGGGCATAAAAAGCCCACTAACCGTAGCCTGAACCCGAACCCGAACCCTAAGCCTAAATCATACGCCAGTACACTGTCCTTCTAAGTGGGTCAGAGAGGCCCCCAGAGGTGCACCCCAATACTCACCCTAACCTCACCCATAACTAGCCTAACCCTAGTCCTTGCGCTAACCCTGTTGCCTAAGCCAGATCTGTACTTGCATTGCACTATAGCAAGTACAATTCCCTTCTTAGTGAGACACAGTGGGTGCAGAGAGTCTGCCAGTCCGCCACTTGTGGCTCTGGGTGACTCCTGCAGGCTTGGCTCCGCCGGCAGCATGTGTGACATCATGCAAACCATGCCCCCGAGGCCTGACTGATGCAGGGAAGGCACCCCAAAAAGAGGGGTGCCTCTGCCAGTCTGCTGTGTCTCTCCGTGCAACTGGGTATGCAATCATAGCCATATGGCTATGCATGCATGCCCTTTTGCAGCAGGTGAGGAGAGGAGACCCCCATGTATGAGGGGTCTCCAGGAGTCTGCTTTCCCTAGCGGGTGAGGATAGGAGGCACCCCCCCCAAAAGAGGTGCCTCCAGGAGCCCGCTACCCCCCCAAACCAGTTTAACGACAGATGAAAAAACAAAAAACGAAACGACAATTTTTGCGAAGTTTTGCGAAAAACGGAAATGAGCTGACACAGGCCGCCTCCGACACACGACAACTTGAAAACATCATTTTCCCTAGTCGTGCCCATCTCTAGTAAATGTACATCTTTCTTCCTCCTAAAATCAATTATAAGTTCTTTAGTTTTTTTGGTGTTGTATATGACTATTTTCTTTACACCACTGAGTCAACCCTTGTACTTCTTTCCTATAAGCAGACTCATCGTTCTTACTAATGAGCCCCACCACTGTTGTATCATCTGCAAATTTGATGATTGTGTTGGTGTTATACAGTGGTACCTCAGCTTACAAATTTAATCCATTCTGAATGCATGCTCTTAAGTCGAACTACTCCTAAATCGGCGTACCTATCTAAAAAAATTGAAAAAAATAAGTTAAAAAATGAAAAAATGAAAAAAATATTTTGCAAGCCAAGCAGACCATATCTAAACTTTGTAAGGCGGCAGTTAAAATGCCAACAGTTTTCTGCTCTTAAGTCGAATTGCTCTTAAGTTGAGCTGCTCTTAAGTCAGGTTACCACTGTACAATGATTCACTTTATCGACATACCAAGAAACAACCATGGATCTTGAAGCGTCTAGCTTACACCATTTTCTTCCTGTCTGATGTATTTTTTTAAAAAAACTCTCTTTTTTATTACTCTTTTCCCCTCCCCAAAGAATGAAGTTACTCCTCCAAGTTCAAACCCCGACGTGTGTCTTTGAGGGTAAGAAAAAATGAACTATTGATCAGGCCATTGACAAATGCAATAGAAATTTTATATGGCTCAAGAGAGAGACCCTTGAATAATTTAGAAGTGTGCCAAATATGAGTGACAGCCAAGTGGGGGGGTATTGATTACTGTAAAAAACCGAGAAAGGCCTCGTGCTGTGGGCTGGGAGGAGGGAGAAGAGAGGCAACAAACAGAGAGGGGGTGGCTGCACCGGGGGGGTGACACCCAAGGAGCAAAGCCATTAAGGACGTCTTGCTACCAGATGCCGCCAGATGCGGGGAAGTTGAAGAGACAGTCAGGTGGAGCAACCCGGGCTCTTTCCCTTCCCAATCAATAATTCCATGTCAAAACATAAAATGCAAGATTTTGCTCTTAACTAAAATGTGTCTTCAGATTTTCTAAAAGCATTGATTCAAGATGGATCAATGAAAATCCTGGCGTGCGCGCACACACACACACACACACACACACACACACACACACACACACACACACACACACACACACACACACACACACACACACACACACACACACACACACACACACACATGGGTCCAGAAAAAAAGAGGGGGGCATCAGACTGGGTCCATAATTGTGAAGCCAAAAAGCTTCTCCAAGACCTCATTTTAAATGTCTTATTTATATGAGCAGTCTACCCCGATGGGAAGCCTGCCATAAAACGGGCCGGAGAAGCTAGATGGGTGTGAATGAAGAAGAATCGGATCCTTCCTATGGCAGTTCCTACCAGTTTCAATAGATCCTGTTTTGTGAGTCAGGGTATCTTGAGAGACCCTAAGACCTGACACTCCTTCTATTGCCTGATATATTCCTGCCTAGAGTTTACTCATAGCTACTTCATATATTTTTAACCGAATGTTTTGGAAACCAGGAAGCTCAAAGCAATATCAAATAGCCATAGATAATACTATACATTGGTGTGTGTGTGTGTGTGTGTGTGTGTGTGTGTGTGTGTGTGTGTGTGTGTGTGTGATTAATACATACATCAGACAGACAGACAGACAGACAGACAGACAGACAGACAGACAGACAGATAGTTGCTTTAATGTAATGTTGTCCAAACTTCAGCCCTTCAGATGTTTTGGACTGCAACTCCGGCAACCCTTTGTCATTGGCAATCTAAGCTTAGAATTCTGGGAGCTGTGGTCCAAAGCATAAGGATGGCCGAAGTTTGGGCATGCCTGCTGTAAGATGTCCTTCAATTCCTTTTTCTCAAATACCTGAACATGTCTTAATTGTACTGGACTGTGTATTATCCCTCATTACTGTAAGCCGCCTTGGGTCCTTTTTGAAGCAGAAAGGAGGGGTAAAAATACTCTAAAATAAATAAATAAATGGACAGACAGACAGACAGACAGACAAGATAGATAGATAGATAGATAGATAGATAGATAGATAGATAGATAGATAGATAGATAGATAGATAGATAGATAGATAGATAGATAGATAGATGCCACACATAATCACAATACTACATAAAAAGAACCAACACCTAGGATCTTTACAGGCCCTAGTTGTCTGGGTTCCTCAGTTGCAAAAGGCAAAGAAGAACAACCCTTACAATGGAGGACATTATGAAAAGAGTGATTGCCTTCCTCAGTGGTCATGAACTTTGGGTCTCCTGATGTAATTGGACAAAAACTTCTAGAAGGTTTCACCATTACCTGCATTGGCCAGAGTTTCTGGGAGTTGTAGTCCTGGAACATCTGGGGACCAGGTTTGGAGAACCACCGGCCATCAGGAAGCTCTTCAAATGGAAAACCATTCTGTATAACAGGAGACATGTTGCCTCCTTAGTTCTTGATGGATTTCCATTCCTCTGGAAGGAGCGTATGTTCACTTGGGAAATGCCCCTTGGTCTTACATTTTCATTTGAGGTCCTTTTGCTCTTGATTGTCTCTAAGGATCTTACCCACCTTGGCTGGTTTTCCAGTTGTCACCATTCCTGGGGAGAGTGTCTCCGAACAAGTACCACAAGCACGAAACCGCCTGGGAAAGCAATTTTAGGAAGTGATTCAGAAAACAAAACTTTGAAAGCCTCCCCTCAGCTCCAGTTCAGAAGCACTTAAAAGAAAGAAAGAAAGAAAGAAAGAAAGCACAATATCCTATTGTACAAGCCTAAGGATTTGCATGGCCTTGAAATGTGGATACAAAGAAAAACGAACTCGTTGCTATCAATAAAAGATATTCCCCTTTGCAAGCTCCTGCTGTTCCCCTCATTGGTTGGCGGGAAGCGGAAAAGGCACATGAAAAATAATTATTTTTGCTGCACACAGGTTTTCATTGTTGATAGGAATCGGAACAGCAGACTCTCCCGAAGAGACATCTAAAAGAAACCTTGTCATTACATCCTTTGACCTGGGTAATTAGGCATAAAACCGGGAGCACCTGCTTCCTGATTGGCGAAATGTGAAGCATAAAAGTGGAGTCCTAGGAGGATTGCTCTCCCCCCCCCCACACGCCGCCCCCACACTTCTTCTCTAGATGGGAGCAGAACTGCTTAAATGCAAGGACTGCAGAAATGAAAAGAGAAGCATTTACAAAACCACTGCGGCACGAGGAAGTCCAAAGTGTCTCGGACTGTCAAAGTCTGTAAGTTAGGTTTTGGCAGGGCCGGCTCTATCGTTAGACAAACTGCCATCACCATATGAGGCAACCTCCCACTTTTTCCTCCTGAGCTTCTTCTTTGATCCTCTCTTCTTATCAACATTCCCGAGTGCCTCGTGCCAAGTTTGGAAGTAAAGAGTTACCCATGACATTGTCATCAATGTTTAGGGTAGTAAGACTGCAACAATGTTTTGTTTCGGAAGTTATGCAAGGACCACAGTCTGCTGAACCTCCAGGATCAATTTTAAAGGGTATTTTAAGGCCTTCTGCAGGCAACACAACACAAACTGTCCAATGTGTATGCCATCATCATCATCATCATCATCATCATCATCATCATCATCATCATCATCATCATCATCATCATCATTGAGGGGCATAAAATGAACCATGGACCCATAAAGTCCCGATGAACTAGGATGGTTTGTGGTTCATTTTATGACCAATTTTGGGAATCCTATTTTTGCTGAAACAAAATGAAAAACTGAACCCCCACCCCACCCTGTTTGCTTTGCTTGTTTTGGAAAAGGGGATGCCCACCTTGTCAAGTAATGTAGCTTTGACAAAAGGTCTGCAACATGACATTTAACAGATTCATAACATGGTTTCTGTGCAAAATGCATAGTCATTTGTTAGACACAGGTGTATGGAATAATCACATGAAAAGGTCAGAATGATTATGTCCAGGTCCCATGGACAATCACCCAACACGCATGTGATTGATCTAAACTATGTTGCCAATGTTTATAAAAGGCAGCAATGAAATCCATTCACTTTAGGACTACTTTTGGTGAGATAGCAGTTCCCCACTACTCACTGTGTGCCTTATCTTGTATATCATGCAAACATGCAATATAAGCTTTTATGCAAAGCTCCTTTGACTCCCAGATCCAATCTGTATTTCGCAATAATCTTTCCATGCCACTTTGCAACTCTGTATGTTTCTAAACCACATTTAAAACCCATTCATTTATTGTAACATGCTTATATCCTTCCCACTGTCCCTGTCACCCCCACTTACCTGGCCCCACCACCTCCACCACCGTGAATGCCGTCCTCAGAGGCATTGTGCCCAAATTCTTTGCCAGGATCTGGGTGTTTCCGCTGCATAGGTGTCTGCCTATCAACTGAGTTGTGGGCACATGCTCAGAGGCACTGTGTCCAGTTTCCATGCCAAGAGCCTGCTGCTTCCTTTGAGCATGTACCCACAGCACTGGAAGTGGGACTGAGGGACCAGGAGCAGACAGGGTGTCCACTAGGCATGAAGTGTAAAAGCAAAAGCAAACCACAAACTGGTTTGTTTTTCGGGGGGGGGGCTGTTCATGGTTTGTAGTAAGCATCTTGAACCACTAGTTTTTCTGGTTTGTTCCCATTTGGAATTACCTTAGAACTTCAGAGACAGAAGGGACCATCTGGGTCATCCAGTCCAGCCCCTGCCAAGGAGGCCCCGTGGGGAATCGAACTGCCAACCTCTCTGTCCGCAACCAGATGTTTAAACCACTGAACTATCCAGCAGTTCTGCTGAGTCCCCAGGTTTTCACCCACCCAGATGCAAAAGAAAGTACAGTGGTACCTCAACTTACGAATTTAATTCATTCTGAATGCATGCTCTTAAGTTGAACTCCTATTAAGTTTGGGTACCTATCTAAAAAATTGAAAAAATAAGTTAAAAATAAAAAATAAAAAATGTAATATCTAATATGCTAATTTGCTTTCAGACCATATCTAAAATTTGTAAGGCTGCAGTTAAAATGCCAACTTTTTTCTGCTCTTAAATAGAATCGCTCTTCAATCAAGCTGCTCTTAAGTCAGGGTACCACTGTAATGGAAAAGGAACATGTAGCTGAAGCAGTCACATAGCTGTTGAATGACTAGGAATGTGAAGCTGCCTGTAATTATGAGGATTTGAAAAAAAATCATCATTATCAACCATCAACAAGCAACCTCAGAAGTACGTAGAGTGCAAAAATGGTGAAGCACTAGACAGGAAGGCAATAAATTGAAGGGACATAGAATTAAGTTTAGGTGATCATCTTCCTATGCTAATTTCAGCAACTGTGGTTATTCCAAAACCTTTTGTTACCCATTTAAAACAATTGGCGGTAGGTGCTACTTTGCTTTCTAGATCTGAAACATCATTTCAAACATCATCATTCCTGCAGATTTTTTCCAGACTTGGCCTTTTGACCATCAAAGGAGTGATGCTGAAAAATAAGACAGTTTACCCCTGTGCTGATATCTCAGGACAGTCTAAGGTCAAAAAAATACCCCAAAATTCAAGCCCCAAACCCAATGGAATCAGAGGGCATCTTACTAATCTTCTCTGTACTATACAGGATGAGGTGTGTTGACTGGAGCTCTTAACGCCTTCTTTGTTGCTTTGTTGCCGGGATGGATAATCTGTTTAATGCTGTCATCAATAAGCTTCCTGTGTTATACATTTTTTATATTTAATTACGTTTTTAAATGCACAATCTCCCCAGTGATTTGAACAATGGGCATCTGCTTTTCTAAGTACTCGCATTAATGATGGGGTTGTAGCTGTTAGGTAATTTGAAATGCCTTTGGTTTTTCAGAATCGTCGTACACTCATTTCAGTAATAATACATGGTGTTTAGAAAGCCTCGTTCCCAGAGCACTTAAACTAATTACAACTCATAATATCCCTAGGAGACAGGTACAATGTTCTTCTGTTTTAGAGGTGAAGGAAAACTGAGACAGAGAGGTAAACGGCTTGACCTGGTCAGTTTGGAGAATGATGGCAGAAAGAGAAGGCAAGGAATCACCTTAGAACTTCAGAGATGGAAGGGACCATCTGGGCCATCCAGTCCAGCCCCTGCCAAGGAGGCCCAGTGGGGAATCGAACTGCCAACCTCTCTGTCCGCAGTGGTAGGAACTTTCCCCAAGGTACTGCCCTCTAGTGGTGCTGGAATGCTACCCTCCTGTTCCTCAGGCAGTGTGGCCATAGCTCCTGAGAATTATAAGAATTGTAGTCCACTGTGCTGGAAAGCACCAGGTTGGAGAAGGCTGGCCCCGATCAATATTCCTACTGTGGCTGCAGAGCTTGGTGAGAAAAAAAGAGAGAGAGAGAAAAGAAAGAAAGAAAGAAAGAAAGAAAGAAAGAAAGAAAGAAAGAAAGAAAGAAAGAAAGAAAGAAAGAAGGTGTGTAACTCTGAATGTCTCTGAATTGCAACTATAGCTGCTAGTTTAGGGTTAAGTGGGATCTCTACCCTGCAGTATCTGAAGGGACACACTACGCCATCCATCCACCCAACTTTGGCTCTTAATAGACTCTGGCGAGGCATAGGGTGATCTTAATCCAAATGTTACAGAACTGTCCGTGGTGCTGAACCTGATCCATGAAATAAGTTCAGCACCTTGGATGGTTGGATAGCTCCTTTAAAGTTGTAACTGAAACCCAGAGCAGACTCACTCTTTCATTGTATTTCTTCAAAATATTTTCACCCTATGTTATTCTTTAAAACAACATCTGCTAATGAAGAGGCTCCATTGGCTCACATTAGGCATATCCATAGGTTGTATTAAAAAGAGCTTAAAGTAAATGCATTAGGGAAGAGAAATCTGTCTTGCTTATCTATATTTAGAGCTCTCTCTCTCGGTGTGTATGTTTACAGCATGATAAAAGGTTCTGTTCCCCACAATATGGATTTAGGATCATGTAGTGCTACTGGGTAGAACCAGCTCCACCTTGCAGAGCTCTCTCTCTCTCTCTCTCTCTCTCTCTCTCTCTGGAGACTTAAGGCAGAGGCAACCAAATCTGTGTGGAGGACCTGCCTATTTAAAACCGTTGTTTGCTTTGCAGTGTTTGTTGTTGTGAGCTACGTAGAGTCCCCTATGGAGGAGAAGGGCAGCACATAAAGAATGCAAACAAACAAATTTATAAATATTTCACTTCTCTAGTCTGAGCCACATGTTCCTCTCTTCAGTTGACCCTTTCCAAGTTGTCCCTTGGCCAACGCACCATCGGTGGAAACGTCCCTGACTTCACAAGGGCTGCCGATAACACAATAAGGAGTGTAAGCACAGTTGGATAAATTAATTTCAAGGTCACACATGGTGACAATGGGAAAGGGAGGCATGGAGCAGGTAATAGAAAGGATTTCGTGTGCATACTGATGACGCTGTTAAAGGCAGATGTTACCTGATAATTGAATCTGAAATGTAACCGATGTTTTTCTCTGCCCTCTTCCATTAAAAGAATTGTTGGAGATGCAAAAATCAAAGATTATTCAAAGAATTAGGATATGAAAAGCATGTTAGATCACTAAACTCCAATTAGTTAAATTAAATTGTATACCATTATCTACCTGTAGCTTTATTGGTGGCTAGCATTAGCACTCAAGCTGGCACGCTAATAAAGTTAGGGAATAACACTTTAATTGAATTGCACTTAAAAGGATCACACTTGACAAAAACGATTGTTATCTGGGTGTAATGCACACCCTTCCTTCCTTCCACCCTCCTTCCCCCTCTTCTTTCCCCCTGCTCTCCTTCTGAGCAATTATTAAATCCAATGAAATGAAAGTCGCAGGATCTTGACGGCTTTCTGAAATAATTCGTGAACTGGGCAAGATTACCAGATGGTCTGATCAGTTTAGGGAAGCCTCATTAGAGTTAAGGGGCTGAGAAAGGTTTACTTGAAGGCATTGAAATAAAAAGAAATGAAAAGAAATGTAAAGAAAAGAAAACAAGGAAGGAAGGAAGGAAGGAAGGAAGGAAGGAAGGAAGGAAGGAAGGAAGGAAGGAAGGAAGGAAGGAAAAGAAAGAAAGAAATCAACTGAAAATCAGAACAGACCATAGACTTGGAATAGCATCAATGTAACAAGAATGTGACTCTGTGTGCATTTGGATTTGGGTGTATATCCTCTCATGCATATGATCGTGTGGGCTTGCAAAATGCAGTCCAGAATCAACTGAATAATTCTGGAATTGATATTCATAAATCTGGCCCAGATCATTCCAACGACAACATTTATTTTCCCTAGCCCTGCTCTTAATAAGCTTGTCTTATGCCCTGTTGGACTCTCAGGAGCTGAGCTGACTGGGTCAATATGTTCCTGCAAATTATATGGCTGGACTCTCAGTGGTCCTTCAGCTTTGGCCAAGTCAAGGAAGAAAGTTGGGTAAAGAGAGGACCAAAACCAAAATTACTTGGTGGACGTCAGCAGAAAAGTACAACAAACCAGAATGAAGACATTTCAGGGGAATACCAGTGGGATAAATATTTTTTTATCAAGGATCTCTTGCAGGCCATAAGTCTCTCCTCCTGCTTTGGCCCCTGTTCCTCTGTGGTTGTTTCCTTTTTTCCAATGGCAGCTCATACCAAATGGCCTGCTTGGATGCCATGCTTACACAGAAAGCAATTTGAGCTGGGCAATTTAGCAGATTAATGAGACCCGAAAAGAGGCATTTAAAGCCCAGACATATCTGCAGCACTCATTCTCAGTCTGTTTAGGTAGCATGGGACTTGGCCGATCACCTTTTCCAATATACTTTTCCCAGCACACGTGATAAATCACGATCTCTCGCTGGGGCTGACGTAGCCCCCTAAGCTTGGCTGGCGGAAGGCCTCAGAAGACATAGCAGGAAAACAGATGCAACCTTGACTCATGATTTCCTCAATATTTAGGTAGCAACTCTTGCCACTGACCTAAGGTTTCTTTCTTTCTTTCTTTCTTTCTTTCTTTCTTTCTTTCTTTCTTTCTTTCTTTCTTTCTTTCTTTCTTTCTTTCTTTCTTTCTTTCTTCCTTCCTTCAACAGCTTCTTTTCCAGTAGAAAGATCAAGTTCAAGTCTTTTTATTCTTTGTTGATGTTCAAAGCTGCTTTCCAGTAGAAAGATCAAGTCAAGTCTGTTTATTCTTTGTTGACGTAAATTACAGATGGGCGGGAAATGCTTTGTAGCCCTTGGCTCAATTCTTATGCATGGCATCACAGGCTATGGAGCAGTGGTTCTCACCCTGTGGGTCCCCAGATGTTCCTGGACTGCAGCTCCCAGAAGTCTTCATCACTAGCTGAGCTGGCCAGGATTTCTGGGAGTTGCAGTCCAGGAACATCTTGGGACCCACAGTTTGAGAACCACTGTTATGGAGGATGACCTGTGTGAGGCGTGGGGCAACTGGCTGGCTGGGTGGGTGGGTAGAAGGAAATCCACGGTACTGATATGCTACAGATAGAAATAGGGCCAAAGAACTACAAAGCACTTCATGCCCACCTCTATTGCAAATCCATGATTCACCTGCTGATTTTTGTTTGTTTGTTTGTTTGTTTATCCTCCATTGTTAAAGACAGAACAGTGTTTTCCAGCCTTGGTTTCACACATTTTCTTGGACTACAATTTCCAGATTTCCTGGCCAGCACAGCTAGTGGTGAAACAGTCTTTGTTATTTGCAGAACAGAGACTGGTCAAAACACTTTAAAAGGGCATGTGAAGCAATATGGAAACCGAATTACCTTTTGAAACTTCTTTTTATGTTAAAAGTCGGCCTCTTTCGGATTAATCTGTCAGGTATCACAGTACATTTTTAATTCGAGCTAACAAAGGATTAAGATCGGTGCAAGATGGACACCAGGTCAAAGTTCTCCATTCACATTGTCAGTACTACAGCTGAAGAGGAAGCATCCTTACAGTCCTTGTGCGGCTGTAACTTTGAATTAAAGCACCCCCAGACACATTGATGGTGATGACTTTGATGAGTCCTGTATTCTAAGAGACAGTTAAGAAGGCCACAGGATTTACGGCTCATTGATCATGCACTCAACCAACTGGTGGTCAAGATTTAGTGCAGGCAGATTCATAACTTTCCCGTGGTTTCTTAAAACAATCGCCTACATGGCACCCAAAGTGGTTTGAGCCATTTTATGATCTTGGAGAGCACTTATGGAAGACTTGAGGAGAAGTGAGGGGGGAAGTGTGAGTAGGGGAGTCTTAGGTCCACCCTGTAACCTTGAGACATCAATTAGACTACGTCGGTGACACACCATCAGCAGAAACTTTTTACTGCAAAAGGAAAAGCTGGTGGTGCTTCAGCCAGAGAAAAGTTACTTTTGGGGGCTACAACTGCAGGAACCCCCCTCCCAGCCAGCATGGCTAGTGCCAGCTGAGGGACTCTGAGAATTTTGCTGAAATTCTGTGTGGTCCTGTTTCTTCTGAGTTATATGGTGAGTCTTCTAGGGACGAGGCAACTTGGTTTCAGTATCCCCAATGGAGAAATAGACGTTTGCTCACACACCAGTAAGCTGGCTTCAGATCTCACTGAATTATTTGGCTGTGGAGCCACAGGGAGAGTTTCTGAGTTTCTTCTGTTCCTCTTAAGAGAAAAGCCAGCCTTTGGAGACTTGGACAAGCTGCAATGCACCAGAACACCTTCAGAAGAAGGGAATGGTCAACCACTGCTGAGTATCTCTAACTACAAAACCCTAAAAACCTTGTTGTAAGTCAGAATTGAATCCAGTTAGCAAAATAGTAACATTTTTTCAAAAATATCAAACACAGTCAATCAGAAATGATAAAAACATTGACTGGTATAACAGGTACAAGTTTTATTAATGCAAAACCTAAGGATCGGTCAAATATTGATGCAGCATACATATTGTTCCTAATATTTCAAGTTGTTGAGGGTTTATTTTAAGCTCTGATAGTGTTGTTTTTAAGATCTGCAGCTCGTTACGATACTGTGTGAAATTGTGTGGTATTGTTTGCAAAGCCCCTATGACAATCGGGTCGACCAAATGTAGTAGTAGTAGTAGTAGTAGTAGTAGTAGTAGTAGTAGTAGTAGTAGTAGTAGTAGTAGTTGATGATGATGATGATGATGATGATGATGATGATGATGATGTTTTTGTTAATAGACATGCTGTTGTTGTTGTTGTTGTTGTTGTTGATGCTCTGGAAGAACAGAAACAAGAAGAGCATATGAGCTGGAAACCACCACCCCATCCTTTGTTCAAGGAGAAATGGGAAAGCGGAGGTGTTTTGCATGCATTCCGAAAGATAAATTAAAGTCCAGATCAAAATAAACAGCAATAGCACCTGAAGGCAAGTAGAAGGATTTGCTTCTCATTTCTAAGGATCAGCAGGCAGTGACTTCATAGCACTGATTAAATAGCTCAATAGACATTGAGTCACTCACCAGACACCACCATGTTTAGCCCCTGCTGTCTGTCAACAATTGATGGGCTGGTGCATGTTTTGCCACGATATTGAAAGACCTTGCTATTTTTGTAGGGCATTTAGTCCAAGCAAACTAGGGGTGCATATTTGCATTTTCCTCTTTGCATTGTCTGTAGATCTCACCTGAAAGAACATTTTTGCTTTTTGCACAAACTGCAGAACTGGAGTTAACTAGGATAGCTGCTGGCTAGTTGCAAGGATTGTTTTAAAAACAAAACAAACCTGGAAGAATCAGTGTGGGTGTTCACCGCTTTTGATAAATCAGCTTGTCCTCTCCTCACCGGATGTGCTTTGCCTTGCAAAGAGGAAGGAGGCAAATTGTGCGCAAAGGGATTTCGCTCAAAACATGGGACCTTCCACACTGAGAAAGCACTTGGAGTCCCTGGCCAAGGCTGAATGGGGGAGATTGTGTATGGGACTGGGAGGGGACTGCCACAGGTGCTTTGGGCATGGGAAACCTGTCCCAGGGCGTAGCTCCCAGGACCCTATTAGGCAAAGGGGAAAGATGGCAGGTGTCAGCAAGGGAGCTAGCTGATGAGGGCCCCCTGTGAAGTGGAGGTCTGGAGAAAGGGTTCGAGGTGCTTCCTTCAGGGACACAAAGGCAGAGATGGAGACTTTTCTAGGAAGAAACATAGGGAGAGGCCATCAAGGCTTGGGACCCCATTTCCATGCATGTAGGCAAGCATGTTTGGCTTTTGCCTGTTGTCAAATATTGCAATGCAGTCTTGGTCTCCAAACATGAAACAGAAATGTGTGCAGTTTTAGAAAGGCACATGGTGATGCAGAATTCTTTACTTATATGAGCCTAGATGCCCTAAGCACATCCAATCTCACCCGATTTCGGAAGCTAAGCAGGCTCGGCCCTGGTTAGTACTTGGATGGGAGACCACCAGGGAATACCAGGTGCTGTAGGTGCCTGGAGTAGGAACTGGCAAAGCCACTCCAGTATTCCTGCCAAGAAAAATCCATGGACATGGAGTCACGAAGAGTCAGTCATGACTGTAACAACACAATACACAACACACACGTATATATATTCTCAAACTGTCATATGTGAGATAAGGCAATAGTGGGAATGACAGACAAAGTCTCTGACTTACAGGAAAGGCTTCTGCCTTATCACATGCCAGAAGATGTGCTTCTCAAACTCAGAGGTGGGCCACGTTCAGCCAGCAGGCCCCACATGACTCCCCATTGTTTCTGTTGCCCTCAAGGTCCCCACCAGGTCTTCAGCCGCCAAATATTTTGCATTAAAACTAACAGGAACAATACAACCTACCATATTTTCTCACAAGCTCCTCTTATATAAGTGCTGTACCTGGAAGCTGAGTCATGGCAACTGGTCTTCTTTTTTTGCGAGATTGAAACGTTTCACTACTCATCAAGGCAGCTTCGCCAGTCTGACGTCAGCCTGACTGATGTCCCTCAGACTGATGAAGCTGCTTGGATGAGCAGCAAAGCGTTTTGATCTCACAAGAAAAGAAGTCCAGTTTCCATGACTCAGCTTCCAGATAACTTCACCTGGATGACTGAGAATCTTCACAGACTTAAGTATGTATTGTGTGCCATCAAGTTGATTCTGACTCATGGTGACACATTTCAGGTAGAGGATACTCAGAAGCATTTTACTATTCCCTTCTTCTGGGACTGTGCAGCTTGCCCAAAGCCCCACAGGGTGGCTGTTCTCCCAGGAGGTACCAGTGTGGAACTGAATTCACAACCTCCAGCTATGTAGCCTGGTACCTACACCACAAAGATGCCCATCGAGCTAAGTTCATCTGTGTGTGTTGTGTCATTACAGTTGTGACCGACTGTTCATGACCCCATGTCCATGGAGTGTTCTTGGCAGGAATACTGGAGTGGCTTGCCAGTTCCTACTCCAGGTGCCTACAACACCTGGTATTCCCTGGTGGTCTCCCATCCAAGTACTAATCAGGGCCGACCCTGCTTAGCTTCCGAAATCAGGTGAGATCGGATGTGCTTAGGGCGTCTAGGCATCTAAGCTCATCTAACAGTTTGCTAAACTCCAACAGAATATCGAATGCGACAAAGCATCTTGAGACAGAATCCTCTATTGTTTGTTGTTTTTCTGTGTTGTCCTTTCCTCGGCTTCTCAGGTGACATTTGGAAGTGATGTGCCACCAAGCAAAATCCACAACTGCAAAGTGTTGAAACGGGGACTGACCCAACTCTATGACCTTTGGGATGACAGTGACCATTCCGAAATGCCACATGATAGAAGAGAGCTTCTGAGTCTAAAAACAGCTGTTTAGAAGGATTTTTCCTTGTCAAACAAAGAAACCTGGAAAACATCACTTCTCTTTAAAAGCCAGGAGCGAGAAAAAAAAGTTGGGTGGCTGCAATGCTTAAAATGTCCTCAGCATTGTTTAGGGCTTATTTATGTAGAGTCACAGCTGGCTAGCATAAACATACAAGCTGAAAATGTTTCTTTTTATAAAGACATAGCCATGAATTTAGTATTTTTGGCTAGAGCCAGCCAGGTGGATTGTTTCAGAAACCTCAATTCCAAGACTAGACAGAGGGGCATTTAGGGTGTTTTTCAGGCAGCAATCTTAAACATGCTTATTAAATAGTTACCTCCAGGCAATGGAGAATGACCCTCTCCTGAGTAGATGATGTGCCCACGAAGGTTTGTGAACACCCACAGCTGGTGTCAAGTTCAGAAAGCAGAGTCAATGAGAAGTTCCCCACTAGGAACTCATGGAACTAGGAACTTGGCTCATGGTGCTTCAGCATTTGAGGCCTGACACTCTGACTGCATTTGTTTGCTTATTTGTTACATTTCTGTCCCATCCATCTAGTGACTAGGCACAACTCTGGGCAGCTTGCAAGAAGGGAAAACCTCCAAGCAGCCACCAATGGAAAGCACAACAATAACAGCAGCAGCAGCAATAACAGCAGCAGCAACAAAAACAGCAACAACAAAATGAAGTAAACCCACAACGGTGAATTAAAGTTAACACTGAACACATGGATCCACAAGGATGTCAAAGGGGAAGAATATTCTTAAAAGTCTCTTCAAACAACACAGATTTAACATCCTGGAGGTCACAAGGAAGGGAGTCTGGAAGCTGAGTCATGGCAACTGGACTTCTTTTCTTGAGAGACTGAAATGTTTCGCTGCTCATCCAAACAACTTCGTCAGTTTGAGGAAAGCTAGTTGTGAGTAGAGATGGGCATGGAACAAACAAGTTTTCGTTTTCGTTTTTTGGATTTCGTTGCATTACGCAACAACATGACAAACGAAATTTGTCTCTAAAATGAAACGAAACGAACAGAAACACGGGAATTTTTGTCGTGCATTTCATTTCCGTTACAACAAATGAAGTGAGCGGCTTTAAATGCTAAAAAAATCATGAAAAATTGGACTAAATGGTAATGAAATGGTAACGAAATGGTAACAAAATGAAAACAATTTTTTTGCCAAAAATTCACGAACAACAGATACAAAACGAAATGGACCTCTAAACGAAAAACGACAAACGAAACTCCATTTTTTCTATTTGTGCCCATCTCTAGTTGTGAGTCCTCCATTTTATAGCTCACTTTGACCTCATGTCACTCTAGTCTGAAATAGGCTCATAAGATGAACAATGGCCTGAATGGGTTCATTAGGTGGACAATAGTCTCAATAGGCTTGTTAGGTGGACAATGGCCCATCTTTACAACCTTCACAACACCAGTAAATTATGAGTCATGTCACCATAAAGGGTAACATGAGGCCAAAGTGTGCTATAAAATGGAGGACTCACAACTAGCTTTCCTCAAACTGACAAAGCTGTTTGGATGAGCAACAAAACATTTCAGTCCAGTTGCCTTGACTCAACTGCCAGATAAACTCACCCAAATGACTGAGAATCTTCATAGACGTAAGGAAGGGAGTCTGGCTTTCATCAGCTGACAACACATTCCAACACATTGTGGCCACCACTAAGAAGGCATGGGCCCTGGTAGCAGTTTTCTGTTCCTCTCTAGAGGTCACCACCTGCCACCGATAAACTTGGCTAGCTCAGGTAGGTGACCTTAAAGAGAGATGCTCCATCAGGTAATGAGATCCCAAAATTATAGAGGCCTTATAGGTTGGTGTCAGCACCTTGAATCTGTCATGGAAGCAAACAGGAACCCAATTCAAGCATGCTAGGATTGGGGAGATATGACCATACCTCACTCAACCTCAGTTCTGGTTCACTTTTGGCCCTGGTTCCTGATTCAGCCCATGCTTATTGGCTCTTGAGTCACCCTGTCCACGGCCCGCATGTATCATTACATGTATCATCCTCATAAGTCAGACTTCGTGCTCCGAGTATAACCTGGAGAGACGTTCCATCCTGCTTTGAATTATCCACCTCTTGACAGAAGGAGCTTTTTGATGACTTCTGACCTGGCATGGAACCGCAGTCCCTCAAGGAGAGTATATTTCTCAAAGTGAGCAATTAGTTAACTGCCATTATGTACCACGACTGGGCTGCGCTTGTTCTCGCCCTTAATGGCAAGCCTTTTAGGAGATAGCAGGGTCAAAAGTGTTAGCAATTCATTTATGCCAGCTTGGTTTAAAAGGATCGTTTGCAACGGAGCAAGATCTGGGCTGTTACACGCCTCTCTTGCCACACATTCATCATCAGAAAGATTCCCTGAATACTTATTTATAAGATCAGTCGAAGGGAGAGTGCCAGGACGGCTCAGATGGAAGACTCCCTGAACATATGACATCATTCTTGCTGAAAAACGGCCTTCTCTAATATTTCGGTGGGTTCCGAATAAATTCCCCATCTCTCCGATGCATCTGTGAGGAATTTCAATATCACGTGCCTGTTTTAAGTCCCTCTTTTCCACCCCTCTCCACAAATAAAGATATGAGGTTAAGGAATAATTCATGGGGTTGTGATTGTTAGCATCCAGTCCAGGTCACACCTGGTGAGTACAGCAACATTTTCTAGACAGGACATAATGTCAGTGGTAGAGATGGGCACGAAACGAACAATTTTTCGTTTCTGTTTTCATTTTTTCATTTTGTTACGTAACGAAACGACAAACAAATTTTGTCTCTAAAATGAAACGAAACGAACAGAAACACCATAAATTTTGTTGTCTGTTTCGTTTTCGTTACGGCAATACATTGAACTGCTTTAAATGCTAAAAAAAATCAAAAAAATTGAAATAAATGGTAACGAAACGGTAATGAAATGAACAAAAATGAAAACGATTTTTTTGGAAAAATTTGCGAAAAATGGAAATGAACCGAAACGGACCCCCTAAACGACAAACGACAAACAAAATGCCATTTTTTTGATTCGTGCCCATCTCTAGTCAGGGGGGATTAAAAAATGGCTTCCAGGAGTGTAGAGGATGGAGACCTCTTGCTTATATGCTGATTGAAGGCAGGGGTGAGTGACATTTATTTCATAAATTAGATTTATAATCCACAATAACCCAAGTTATCAAGGGGGCTAATCATACTTTATCTGCTTGATAACCTTATACGGGGGAGTGCTTGTTAGCAACACTTCATGAACGGAGGAAAGACAGCCATAGGTGGACTCAGAAAAGAACAGGGGATCAGATTGTCACCTGGGTGGGGAGGTGAGATACATTTCAAGTTGGAACCTCTGCTGCTATGAAATGGGGAACAGGGGAATGGCAAAATTTGAATGCGACAAAGTCTCATTAATTTTCTCATGCACACTCATTTTCCCAAGGGAATATGGTAGGATTCTAACTGGTTGTCCCAGCTCAAGGAGACTTACTGTATCAAGAGGGTTTAGGAGTCTTAATTAGTCGTTCAGCAGTTGATTCGATGGATCAATTCTAACAGAGACAAACTCTTAGAATTAGTTCCTTGTGTTCACTGAAAGATTGTTCCGACTCAAAACCAGTGTTTTCTCCTTAGTGAAGCCACGTGTGTGGGGGTGGGTGGGTGGGTGGGTTTGTATGCATGCATGCAAGTGCACACTCAAGAAGGTAGACTACACTTTGGTAGACTGGACAATCATTATTCTCACTCTTCTGTCCCCTGGCAGGCACTCCTACTTGGCCTGAAGGCCAATGGTCATTGGCCTTCCTTGACTTTCTGTAGGTCCACCTATGGATCAATGCTTCCCAAATGCAGTGCCTCCCCTTCTCTGGCTGGTGCCAGGCCTCTGTCAGACAACTCTTGTAACAAGGATGGCCCTGCCATTCCCGGAGTCCTTCTATCAATGATGGGGGCACACAACCCCCACACCCACACACCAGTGTCCTGGAATGGAGACATCAGAAGGCCGAAGCCCAGCTCAAAGGCTCGGGTACACATGCATGTGCCCACTCAGAACAAATGAAGAAGGATTGACTGGTTCATTAAAAAGATGCAAGCAACCAATTCAATGCTTTGTTATTGCTGTTGCTGTTTTTTTAAATTGACCAGTAGCAATCACCTCATAAATCAATCTTGCATCTATACAGATTGACAGAAGCAAAAACCTCAACACCTTATGGGTGAGGAGAAACATTTCCAACATTTTTCATGTTCCAGTTCGGGGGTGAGACATGAGATGATTTTTTGTGCCTGTCAGCCAGAAAAAGCTAGCAGCATGCTTCATATTGACCAGAGTTCTCCCTGACATCTTCTAGCAATTCTGCTGTCTTGCATAGCTCTCCAATGGTTCTCAGAGCATGAGGCATTGGAGGAAGAGAGAAGGGTTTGTTCATCAATTTCCCAGTGGTGGCAGTTAAAATGTCTTGCCTCCCTCCGCCTCACCCAACACTGGGTTTTGTTTTTGGCACTGAGCAGAAATGGCTAGTCCAAAAGGGATATGCCACAAGTGTTGTGTGTGCCCTGAAGTCACAAATGCATTCATGACTCTAGTATCATCTGACAAGCTCCCTAAAATAGCCACCCTAACTTATGCCCCCCAGCAGTGTTTAGTTTAACTTCCAGACTTTGTTGCCTCTAGCTATTGTTGCCTGGGAGTCATTCAAAACATTGGATAGTGATCACATACAGTATGTCTGCTCTCGGTATGTCCAAGCCTGTAGTCACACTTGGAGTGTGTGTGTGTGTGTGTGTGTGTGTGTGTGTGTGTGTGTGTGTGTGTGTGTGTGTGTGTGTGTGTGTGTGTGTGTGTGTGTGTTGCGTTGTTACAGTTGTGACCGACTCTTCGTGACCCCATGTCCATGGAGTTTTCTTGGCAGGAATACTGGAGTGGTTTGCCAGTTCCTACTGCAGGCGCCCACGGCATCTGGTATTTCCTGGTGGTCACCCAACCAAGTAATAACCAGGGCCGACCCTGCTTAGCTTCCGAAATCAGGTGAGATCGGATGTGCTTAGGGCATCTAGGCAGCCCACACTTGGAGTAGGTCCGTTTAATTCAACAAGGCTCAATTCAGGGAAGATAGCTAAAGAAACTATGACAGATTTTTGTATAATCTTGGTTCCATCATCAATCCAAAGAGAGATGATAGCCATGAAATCAAGAGACCCAAAACCAGGAAGGGCAACAATGAAGGAATTAGAAGAGTTCATCAAGTGTACTGATGTGTCACTGGAGACCAAGGATGAGATCTTCCATACTATTGGATTTCCAATCACCATGTACTGATGTGAAAGTTGCACAGTAAAGAAAGCTGATAGGGGAAAAAAGATTTAGCACAGCACCATGTACTAAATATATGGTGCTGTAGGACAGCTTTCAGGTACACTGGAAAGACCAAGAAGTGGTTCCTAGATCAAATCAACCCTAAACATATTTAGGGGGAACATGTTGAAAATAAGGCTGTCCTGTTTTGAGCACATCATGGAAATTACAATAATGCTGGGAAAGGTGGAAGATAGCAAGAAAAGAAGAAAATAAAATATGGGATGGTCTCCCTCAAGGATGCCACAGGCTGGAGTCGGCAGCAGCTGAGCTGGCCTGTTGAGGACAGGAGATCACTCCTTGATAGAGTTGCCAAAAGGTGGAAGCAATGTGACTGCAGATAGCTACAACAACAGCTTAGGGTTGTTGATTTCAATGGGGTTGTCTGTGAAGATTCTCAGTCATCCAGGTGAGTTTATTGAAGTGTTTCGCTACTCATCCAAGCAGCTTCATCAGTCTGAGGAAAGTTAGTGGTGACTCCTCTATTTTATAGTTCACCTTGATTTCACACACCCACACACTGGTCTGGATAGGCTCATAAGTTGGACAAAGTCCTGAATAGGCTTGTTAGGTGGACAATAGCCTTAATAGGACCATGAACTGAATAGGCTCACTAAGTGGACAAAGACCTAGGGTGTGTGAAAGTCCCACCTCTGCAATATTTCCCAATGTCCATTAAGTATTTCAGTGGGTTTGACTCTATGCTCTGCCTGGATCTAACCCTAAATTTGGACCTAAGTTATCTTCCTGGCCTGCTGTGTAAAATAAAAACATCTATCTTATTTATTCATTGATAATATTTATATGCAGCTGTTCTCCTAAAAAGGATCCAAGTTGGCTTAAAGTATTAAAAGAAATAATGTTTCTCATGACATTCAAAGAATAAACAGACAGTGTTCTGCTTATATACCACCCCATATCACTTCATTACATTTTTAGTTGCAGTAATGCAGGCTACACATCCCCCCCAGCAAGCTGGGTACTCATTTTACTGACCTCGGAAGGATGGAAGGCTGAGTGAATCTTGAGCCTTCTACCTGGGATTGAACCCCAGGTCGTGAGCACAGTTTTACCTGCAGTACCAGCATTTAACCACTGTGCCACGGAGTTCTTCAGATATAATATTAGTGTTTTTAAAATAGCAACATTAAAAACACCACAGTCCAATTTTAAGAACTCCCTCTTAGCCAGTTATGGATGGGAAGCCTTGCTGAAGAGAAAAATCATTGCTTGCTTGAGGAAGGGAAGAAAAGATGGCTCCAGCTTGTCTCCAGTGGGAGGGAGTTCCAAAGTCTGCAAGAAGTGACTGAGAAGGTCCCCTCCTGTGTCCTCATCAAATGCACCTGTGAGATACATAAATAAATCAGTCTATGAACTACTGCAATAAGGCATGCAATCATTGCCTCAAAATACCAGGGAAAAAAACACCCCAGCAACGGCCATTATGCACAACCATGTTAAACAGGCTTCTTCAGGGCACAGTTAAAAATCAATGGCAAATTTACACTTATTAAGATATCATTTCCAGTTCAATGATATTCCTTTCCATTTGGATGAAAAAGATCACAAAAAGCAGTGTTCTATAGAGACGTTACGATTCTTTCCAATTTTTGCTGCCAGGCAGATTGCGTCCCTCGACTCTGAGTAAACTAGTAGTAGCCATGTACGTCTTTAATTCTATATTTTTCCAAGACTCCAAAATAAAGGTTTTTAATGTATTATTAAAATCCTCGCTCAGAGGCAGCTGCCAGCACACCTACTATCATTTTAATTGTAGGTTCCCCATTTTGTGTGTGTTTTGCTTTGCATGATATTATGACAGAATACAAAGTTGTAATGAATACCTCCGTGTGTATTTTTTTTTCCGGTGTTACAGCAACCGCTTTTGTTGCATGGGGGTAATGAAGTGGTTGCGGCACAGCGGGGTATTTTTAGTTTTATAGAAGAGGTTTGGGAAGCGGTTGTGCCAAATAAAACAGATGTGCTTAGTAAGATGCAAACAACTGGAAATTAAATTAGAAGTTGTGGGGAGCAGATGCAGGCACCGAAACTGGGAGCTGACCCTTGCGTCGAAGAGGTGATGCTGAAACCCTTGGTTGCACGTGGCTCATTTGGTGCTCAGAAAGTTATCCTTAAGAGTAATTAGATATCTCTTAACATAGTCCATGGGATCCTATAATAAGTTCAAAGAGGCCCCAAAGGCCATCTACTCCAAACCCCTGCTCAATGCAAGATTCCGAATCAAAGCAGGTGGTTGTCCAATTTTCTCTTGAAGGCCTCCAGTTTTGGACCACTCAACACCTCTCAAGGAAAAAGCTTCCACTCTTGGACTCCTCTAATGTTATGATGTTTTCCCTGCTATTCAGGCAAACTGCCGCTTCCTGTAGTTGGTGCCCATTCAGATGTTCCACTTTGTTACGATTGAGAGCAAATGTTTCCCCTCTTCTTTATGACCAGCTTTCAATTATTTGAGAAGTGCTCTCCTCTCTCCCTTCAGTCTTCTTTTCTCAAGGCTAAATATGCCTAATTCTTTCTGCCTTTCCTTGTTAATTGCTGTTATAATTTTGTTTTTAAATCTACAATCTTTATTTTTAAAAAGTGGTTGAAACCACAACTAGCACCTGAGTGGTACATCATGTTGGCTTTCAGAGGAAATGTACTATTATCCCATATACCTCATCAGCACCGCAGTATCTGAACACTCAAAAGTAGAGATGGGCAGGAAATGATTTTTTTAAATGCCATTATTCATTTTTCGTTTTGTTTTATCAGAAAATGTAAACTCAACTGATTTTTTTAAAAAATGAAATGAAACAAAATGAAATTTTCATTTCAAATGGTTTCATTTTTCATTTCCCCAATTGGGCGCATTGGAGGGAAGAAGCGTGGGGTTTTTAAACTTTTTTTGCCACCAAAACAAGCGGCAGTTGCGGCCATCGACACTTGCTTCGGTGGCTTAAAAATAGTTTTTAAACCCTGTGCCATTCCCTCCAATGTGCCTAACTGGGTGGAGGGAGCGCAGGGTTTTGAAACTTTTTTTTTTTGCAAAGCAAGCAGCAGCCATAGCCATTGGCACTTGCTTCGGTGGCAAAAAAAAAAGTTTTTAAATTCCTGTGCCATTCCCCCCTAATATGGGTTTTAAAACTTTTTTTTAGCCACTGAAGGAGGTGGTGGCTAAAAAAAAAAAAGGTTTAAAACCCCATGCCATTCCTCCCAACATGTCCAAAAACATTAAAAACCACTTAAATCATGTAAACAAATAGTTAGACACATAAAACACATAAAGACACAATGAAAATGAAACAAAATGAAAAATGAAACAATTTTTTAATTTTTTTAAAAAATTGTTTCAAATGAAACAGAAAATAAAATAAAAATGCAATGAAAATGAAATGAAACACCATTTTAGCATTTTGTGCCCATCTCTACTCACAAGAGACCATCAAATATCAGCAAGTGTCCCGCAATACTACACAAGGACTTATGTAATTGACCTTCTTCCTCCCCTACTGAGACTACACCACTGAAAGCATTAAAAGTATGATTAAAATCATTGTTAGATTGCAGGGGAGGTTATTTTACTTTACAGGAAGAATGCAATATAAACCTGCCTTAGTTATTGCAAAGGCAAATTAATTGTTTCCAGGGGCTGAAGTTGACCGCTGCATTTGGGTAAAGAGAAAGCCCTGTCTAAGCATTCTTTAGAGAAGAAACACATGATAATAGGAACTGGATTCTTTTCACCCATCATTGTTGCTTCCTTCATACAGACATCAAGGGTGTCAACAGGAGACCCTGGGTCAGCTGGTGACAGGATCAGAAGAACACTGAATCATCTTTGTATTTTTGTCTGCTCTTGGGAGCTACTCAAGGGGAACAAATTCAGCACCTTAGACAGCTCTTGTAAAGTTCTGAGGGAAACCCAAAGCAGGCCAATCAATTCTACACACTCAGATTCACCAACTACTCTGGGAACAGCTTCTTCTAATCATGGCTCTCTATTACATTTGATTTCCCCCCCATACAACTGTTGAGGCTCTAACAGGGCCACTACTGAAGAAGGTATATGGACAGATGTATATGAAAGGATGACAGTTCTTAGCTTCCATCTTCATTTCTGATATCCTTGTAAATGTTGTGTCATTTTGCAATATTGAGGACGGAAATGGACTTCTTTGATAGGCGTCACACTTTTGACCCCTTTAAGGCCTTCAATTTCCTTCCAAAACATCCCAGGACAGCTCAGCTTTCAGGACACTGAAATAGGAAAAGATGGAAGCTGTGGATGCCATCACTACTAAAGAGAATCAGGAACTGCCACTTTTTCAACCATCTTTGAGCCATGAAGATGGATACAAACCCTACCACATGAGTAAAAAAAGAGGGTCACTGAGAGACCATCAGAGAATTCTGCTACCAAAAAAGGGTAAGTAGTCCAAAGTAAAGTTACTGAAAGCTTCATTCCTTCTTAAATTAGTTTCAGTTGCTGTTGGACTTGCTGATTATCCAGACTCAACGGACAAAGTATTTGCAGTACTGCGTTTGTATAAAATAAATATCCTTTGGACAGAAATGGTGCTGCTTTGTTAACATGCCATTTTTCTTAAGTGGCTGTTTCTAATTTCAGCCACTTTAAATTTAAGCATAGTTCACCTAGTCTCTCTCTCTCTCTCTCTCTCTCTCTCTCTCTCTCTCTCTCTCTGTGTGTGTGTGTGTGTGTGTGTGTGTGTGTGTGTGTGTGTGTGTGTGTGTGTGTGTGTGTGTGTGTGTTTTAGGAACTAATGTTCCTGGAAGAACAGCAAAAACAGAATAACGTAGAAATGAAAGGAAGCTAGATTTTAAAATATCTTAGGTGAAAATACAGTGGACCCTTGTATAACAAACAGTTTGTATAACATAAAATATGTACAACATAAAAAGTCTGGAGATAAGGGAAATTTGCTTAACAGAATCACCTATGTGGTGAATCCGTACAACATAAAAATGTTTTCAATGCATTCCTATGGAAAATTTGTATAAAAGAAATTTTGCTTAACATAATTTATTTTGGAACGAATTATTTCCTTTATACAAGGCACCACTGTACAGTGAAAGACCTTCAGATCCCCAAATTGCATGTGTGGAACCCCTAGTGATCAATTTACCTCACATTTTGAGTTAATATTCAAGCCTTTTCTTTAATGAGCCTGCTGTAAATATACCACAGCCCACAGCTCAAGGACAAGGAACATAAAATTAAGGAGGCATTTCTGTGCCAATTCCTGAGAAAAGTTATTTGGTAGACTGAAAAAATCTTCCCCTCTAACAGCCTTGTATGAAAAACAGGGCAAGAAATTAGTTGATAAAAAAAAATACTGAGTGTGGAAAACGTTGAGTTGGAATGAAGGAGTTCCATCACACGACTTCCATTTTTGGTGGTGATGAAAGGACATAAGCTCCAAACTCATCAGTGCCATCCCTTTCCATTTGCTGAGGTGAACTCATAGCTTCTCCTTCCTGGATGTACCTTGAGAAAAAGCCTCCTAAGATTTAGAGTCTCGGGAAATGAAGCCACAACTGGCCGAGTGCTGGAGGAGAAACCTTCTTCACATCTCCAATGCAAATTAAGCATTAGTTTACAATACATTATTTTCGTAGCAGAGACTGAGTCCTAGGACTCTGATGAGTGTTTATGTGCATTGTTTTATCAAATGGGAAGATGAAAACTCTTAGGAAATAGTTTTATTTGAAAGCAAAGCAAAGCAAAGCAAAGTGTTCTGCTTATATACCACCCCATACAACTTCAAGTTGTCTCTGGGCGGTTTACAGTTTTAATTACAGTATGCAGGCTACATATTGCCCCTCCCCCCAGCAAGCTGCATACTCATTTTACCGACCTCGGAAGGATGGAAGGCTGAGTCAACCATGAGCCTGCTACCTGGGACTGAACCCCAGGTCGTGAGCACAGTTTTACCTGCAGTGCAGGCATTTAACCACTGCGCCACGAGGCTCCATGAACCTCCACAAACTTTTTCACTCCTCTAAGGAAATGTCACTATATTGCTTCAGCTGGTTTGATATCAGTTCCTGCCACTTGCAGACAGAGTTCATCCATCAGTGAATGAGTGGCTTCAAAGTAATGTTCCGGGTTGCTCACCATCTCTTAGTGGCTCCTATTTTGGTCACCATCAGCAAAGCACTCTGGGACGTTTCTGCTTTGTTTAACGCCAAAGGGAAAACATTGGTTGACACCGATGTTACGAGTCTGGGGAGGGGGGGGATGCCGACATGAGCCATCAACAAACATGTCTTTGTTTTAATCCCAGTGAATGACTTTTTCCTAGTTAATTATAGGAATTTACAGCCATTTATGTAAACTCGAGAAAGCAGAAAACATTAATTTGTCGTCAGGCTAAGTGCAGGGTGGAGGTGGCCCCGATGCATAGAGATGAAGGACGCGTCTGTAGTGTGTTTGCTTTGTTACACACAACTTTGCTATGTAAATTTGAACTCATTTGAGTCCCTGCCTGGCATGACAGAATACATAATTAGAAACACACACAAGCCCACCACCCCCACCCCACCCCCGGTAGAGCGTGCTTTAACATTATTTCTTTGTCACATATCAGTTAAATATAAGGACTGCGAGGAAGACATCCTTTAATCTCTTGCAGACACTAGGTCTCACTTCAGTGGGGCACTTGCAGTCATGTAAATATGGTGCGACACCCATCCTCGTACACTCTTTTCTTGTTGTGTTTTAATCTGCATTTTCATGAAGAATTCAAAAATAAACTGGGCTCCAAATCTTTCGACTCGTCGCAAACCTCAGAGGAGCTTAGCGTACAGAGGAATGTTAACTAACAGAAAGCAACTCAAACAAACAAAAACGCCAACCCCCAAAGACATCAATGGAAATGCATATGCAGGGGGGGAAACAAAAACAAAACAAAGGCCAATAATTGCCGCCGTTGTGTGCATTTCGTAATTATCTCACATAATGAAATGAGACAGGGTGGGAGGAAGCTGGGAAACAGGGCTGCCCTCGTTTTGGAAAAGCTGTGCATGAACCCACCCTGCCCAACAGAAGCTGCAGCCTTTTTCACAACGCACATTTCACCATGTGCTGAGCGTTGGCAGAGATGCCCACAAATACCCCTTGAACGAAGCAACGATCGAAAGATTTGTCACATTTAAGGGCTGGGGAAAGGAGTAGGGACAGGTCATTCCATGTATGTTTCTCTCTTGATCCTGCCCTAAACTACAAACATGAAAGACACCCTTGCTGTTGGCCAAATGATACCCTTGGGGAGGGGGGGGGACCAAGTATACTGGTAGAAGATGGAGGATAATTGGCTGTCTTCTACAAGAGAGAAGGCTCTTGGAATAGTGATAGACAACAATCTTTTCATTCTTCTTTTCTTAATTCTTTCTTGATTCTTTTGCTGACGTTGCATTGCGTTTTATTTGGTTGTCTTAACCCATATTGTTAACCGCACGGAGTTCCCTGGGAAGATGGGTGATACAAAAATAAAATAAAATAAAATAAAATAAAATATAAATATAAATATAAATAAATAAATAAATAAATAAATAAATAAATAAATAAATAAATAAATAAATAAATAAGTAAATAAATAAATAAATAAATAAATAAATAAATAACAGAATATGAGCCAACAGAGTGATGTGGCTAGAAAAAGTCAATTATGATTAAAATACATTAACAGTCTCCCAATCCTTTGAGGTACTAGTTCTCCTCTGCTTGGTATGGGTTAGGCCTCATCTAGAGGACGGTGACCAGTTCTGCACATCACACTTTAAGAAGGATGCCAACAAGCTGGAGCAAATTCAGAGGAGGCCAACAAGGACGATCAGGAGATTGGAAACTAAGCCCTATGAGAATATATTGAAAGAACTGGGCGTGTTTAGTCTTGAGCAAAGAAGACTGAAGGAAGACAGGTACAATTTTTCACATACCTGAAAGGTAGTCATATAGGAAAAGTTTGGGATCTATTCTCGATGATCCCAGACAGCAGGGGACAATACTGGGCTCAAGTTACAGGAACCCAGATTTAGGCTGAGCAGCTAAACAATGGAACCAATTACTTTGACAGGGGTTGAGCGCTCCAGCACTGGAGGCTTTCAAGAGAATATTGGACAACCATCTGTAAGATCTGCTTTCGGTGGTTGGATTCTGATCTGGATTCCCGCATTGAGTAGGGGGTGCGATCACCTTATAGGTCCCTTCCAACTCAGTTATCCAATGATTCTTCCATCTCCCATCCTAAGTATGAAAACACTGAACTAGCCATTGAATCTTTTCTTCCAGCCCGCCATGGAATCTTCCACTGCACTTGAAGGGAGCAGAGTAGTTTAGGGGGCATAGGTAACATGGCAGGACACACATCTAACACATCCTAAGCTCCATCATTGAAATGACATTGTATCTCTTGCTTGGATAAAACCCATCTAGAGATGGACAACCATTCATTGACTGCATGCTTTTGGTTTTAATGGTCTGGAGATCTCCAGCCAGGATATATGACTCACGTTGTTTCTGCTGGATCCTCCTCACATGATGAGAGAGTGTGCCTGTCCAAGAAGTCACCTTTGAACTCTATGGCAGAGGATTGGTTTGAACCCAGATCTCTCAAGTCTTTTCATCCAGTACTTGGATGACTACAGCAGGATGGCAACGTCTCCCATTCCTTTGTTTGTTTATGTTGGTTGGCTTTTCGACTGCCTCTCTCGCTCCATTAATCCACTCTTCTCAGGCTGGGGTGTGGAGGGATGAGAGGACCCCAACCGGACGTCATCATAGTAACTGTTCCAAGGACAGGTTGAAAGGCAAACAGAATGCAAACAGAGCAATTACTGTTGACATAAACCAAGTCAGGGAGCGATTCCTGGGTGGAAGCGGAAGTGATCACGGGGATGCAACCTCGGCAAAAATATATGCAATTTTTTTACTGTCTACTCCCCTCTGCAGCTCTTGTAATGAAGAAGCCAGGCATGAGCCCCTGAAGGTTTCCTGGTGTAGCTTTTTAAACAGCTTATTATCTTCATGCCTTATGTCATGTATACAGATTGTAAGACAGCAAAAACTTGCTGCTTATGCATTGTGGAAGGAAAAGGACAGCAATTCCTTTGGGCCATGTTTTCTTTCTTTTCTAATTTGTGCAAGTTTCTTTTCTTTTCTTTTTTTTCCAAAGAAAAAAGTGTTCTATTCCCAGAGCAAACAGCAGAATTTCTGAATTCCTTGTGAGGTCATCTATCAAGAGCTGAGCTTGTCATTAGTCCCAAACCACTCAGAGGTGGTTACCAAAAGAGGCCTCAGCACACAAGAAACCAGGAAAAGGGTAACCACAAAGGTCTTCAAATTAGAGCAAAATGACACAGGGGAGTGTCTTGCCCCCAGAAAAGATGAGGAACTGCGTGAGAGACAATGAGACGGGTTATAAACAGAACCACTGACTGCTTCTGTTTGGATGGAGAAAATTTATGAGGTGAAACAAAGCAGGGTGTGAGTGCTACCTTCAATTTATGCTGTCAAAATAGGACAAAGCCAAGCCAAAGAAGGGAAATACATATGAGGCCTGAAAAAGATGGCCAGGATCTTTAAGAAAAATGCAACATTTTGATTTATTTTCCTAACTAGGAATGGAGACATCACCTGAGGTTGGTTATAGGGGCTAGAGCCGTGGCCTCACAGGGGGAAAATATCTTAGGCAGTTACTTGATGTCCGTTTCATCTCTGTTTAGTGTTGCGCTAGGAGCGGTACAAAAATGTTACTTCACATCTGTCATGCAACTACTGAAATTTGTCTCAACCATTCCCCCAGAATGTGTGCTAAGCGCGACATTTCTGTACCTGGTGCTGGGGTAGGGTTTTCCCTTGTCACTCTTTGTTCCTGCTTTCTGTTCTGAGACAAGACACTGTGTAGTAACGACTGTCATGCAACAAAACATTCGTTCCTCTCAGAAAACTGTGTCTGGGTTTGTTTGTTTTTGACTTTTCAGAAGCGAAATATCAAAAAATAATTTTTAAGCCTATAAAAAAGGAAAAAGGAAGCTAAACAAATTGATTGTTTGTCACAGTACAAGACTGTGAGGTAACACTTGTCACAAGACAAGTTATCACAACCATGGGAACACTGAAAGAGGGAGAAAACCACGTGATCGCGACCAACACTGTCAGGGTACAAAACTAGTCATGAAACAAAGAAGGACGTGAAGTAACCACCTTACTCTTCCAATCTACTTTCACTCTTATTTTTTAAGAGACTATCTATCTATCTATCTATCTATCTATCTATCTATCTATCTATCTATCTATCTATCTATCTATCTATCTATCTATCTATCTATCTATCTATCTATTTGATGCATATACTGCACCATCTAGCAACAAGGCCAGTCTGGATGGTTTAAAGACTCCCCCCCTCCTTTCACCTTACCACATGTTTTAAACCTACTCCCCAGGAATACTTTGAATTGGAGAGTGTCTTGAAAGAGTCAAAACAGAAAATACCTGTGGCTCCGTGACAGGAGCTGGACTCGATTATCCAATGGGTCTCTTCCACCACTCTATGATCCTAAATTTTGCACGCACGCATGCACGCACGAACACACACACACACACACACACACACACACACACAGAGAGAGAGAGAGAGAGAGAGAGAGAGAGAGCAGAGCTAGCTATGCATGTTTGCAGATGCATTTTAAATATTGTAACTCTTTGGGGCATTATTTCTAGATTTCCAACTTTCCATGGGTCTTTTTTTTTTACAGGCTCAAATATCACAGCACTCCTTATGACCTCTCTCAGTCTTTTCTTCCTTATCCTAATCTCTCACAATCACCTAGGAAATGAAATCTTGGCTGTTGCCTTCCCCCCCTCCTTTTTACAGCTGCCCAATGCTTTCTTTAATCACCCTTCACCCAATTCATAACAATGATGCTTTCTTTTTTTCCCAACTAGCTCCTCCCATCCTCATGTGCCCAGGTGGATGGAGACCGTTTTCTCCGTCTGGTGGTGGCTGTGTCTCCCGGGGCAAAGCATCCTTCCTGTTCCTGTGGAGCCCTTTCCTTCACCATAACTCGCTATTCCACACATCCTGGCTACACTTCAAAAAGCTGGAAGAGGAGCCCAGCATGATGGCTGAACCGGCAAGTTACAGAAGAAGTACTGAATATATTATACATTTTAGTCATCTGTGTTTATATATATATTAAAAAATATATATATATATATATATATATATATGCACTGTGGATCAGATATCTTTGTGATAGCTGGTACGTAGGCCTTTTGTACATCGTGGATACATCCAGCGTAAATTTTTAATCTCATTCGTTTTCTTTCTCTTTGGTGATGGCTGGAATATATAGATAGACAGATACACGATTCCATCTTTGACACCGTAGGAGACTGCTCACTGTGGCTGCACAGGAAGGAAATCGCCTTTAAATAATCTGAATTTCTAGTAGTATTTTGCTACTTTATTCAGCCTCTCCACATCAAAACAGACCGGGGGGGGGGCTTTTCTTCGACATGCACATGAGTTCTGTCTCTCTGCATTTGTTTTCCAAATGCAAACCATTTTAGATGCATTATTTTGCATCTGATGGTTTCCACGTTTAATATTTTCTCCCCAAAGGGTTATGATGCGGTTTGCATTTATAACTTTCTTTTAAAATTAAGACATAAGACATGAGCCAAAAAGGAAATTTAACATTTTTACATGCTTTCTTTCCCCATTTTTTTTTTGAAAAATGTCAATATTTCCCCCTATGGTTTATGATACAATTTGCAAATGTTAATGCCTTCCTTAAACAAACAAATAAAAATGAACCAAAAGGAATTTCTTGCTGTTTAAATCTCAGTATTTTATCCAAAACTCTGACAGAATTTACAAATGTTAATGCTTTCCTAAAACAAACAAACAAACAAACAAACAAACAAACAAACAAACAAACAAACAATGAGCTACACAAAACATGAATATGGAATAGTGTGTGTGTGTGTGTGTGTGTGTGTGTGTGTGTGTGTGTGTGTGTGTGTGTGTGTGTGTGTGTGTGTGTGTGTGTGTGTGTGTGTGTGTGAGTGAGAGAGGGGGGTATCTTCCATTTTGTCTTCTTAAAGCCCTTCCTTGTTGCTAACAGTGAACTGGAAATCATACAGAAACCTCTGGTGTCATAATTGTCACCTAAACATGCACTAGAGAGGTTATCTTGGCCCTCTAGCCTGCAGCTTCAAAGTTCAAACAGACACTTGAAATACCCGGCCATCTTTGCTGGGGTCAAGGCAGAGGTGGAGGTGCTGATGAGTCGGATCTCTCTGCCACTCATCAACCAAAGGCAAGTTAATTTTCTAATAAAGAAGCACATCTTCTCTCTTTCCTTTTCAGTGCTTCACCCTGTCAAATGTGTCCTTAGCACAGCGAGGACATCACAAGCCTTATCGGGCTCTTCTGCTTGGATTGTTCGATGCCTCAACAGCTGTTATGTGAAGGGTTTTTTTTTTTAAATGGAATAGATAGGTTACTTTCAATCAAAAGACGAGGAGACATGTTTATCTGAAGGTGGTAGCATTGTATTCCATGGAACAACAGATTCTCCAGAACTTGCTTTACTCCTCAACTAACCTAGAGGGTCCCCTTTGATGGCAATAAATACACAAAACGACCTGGCAGATTTTCCTTCTGCTTAGGAGCCAAAGCAAAAGTGATCAGTGTCAGAAAGGAAGCAGAGTAGGACCCAAGTCCTGTGTCCATAATAATGGAGGCAAATATGGGATAAAATGAAGCTGCATCAAGTGCCGTGCTGTTGGACTCTGCCAGGTTTAGCAAAAGACAAAAACCTATTTGAGAATTCTCTTTGATGGCTGAGATCAGTATTTATCACTTTGTTATTTCCTTACAATGGGCAGAGAATCCCAGGAAGACAGATGGTTTTGGACAACCTTCAATTTCCCTGTTGTGGAAAAAAAAAAAGAGCTTTTGGGGAATTTGGTTCTAGAGAAGAATCATTAAACAGTAAGGAATAGATGCCAAGGGCTCTTATCTTTTCTTCCATCCCAAGAGGGGAGGGGGAATGTGATTCTCACTTTCTCCATGTGTAACATGCTTTGTTCCTAGCAGAGTGGGGGAGAGATGTGGGCCAGAAGTTCACACTCTAATGGAAAAGCCTTCTGTAGTTGAGTACCTCAGTTACTAGGACTTCATCTGTTTCCCTTCTCCTGCAATATCTTGAGCTCCTGAAAAGAAAGGAAAAGTTGGATAATGGTGATAGATGTTGGGCCTTTAATGGGGACAGCCTCTGGGAGAAAGAATAATTATTTATTTTAGTATTTACTGGGCCTATGCAATTATACAAGCAATGGAACAGTGGACTGTGGGAAAATGTAATATTCCTGTTTGTTTGTTTGTTTGTTTGTTTGTTTGTTTGTTTGTTTGTTTGTTTGTTTGTTTGTTTGATGGATGGATGGATGGATGGATGGATGGATGGATGGATGGATGGATATACCACACCCATCTAGCAAAAAACTACTCTGGGCGGTTTACAAACATATACAAAATACAAAAACTGATTAAACAACTTAAAGTAGTAAATAAAAAACTAATCAGTCAGACCAAATAATCAAATCATCATAGTAAAAAGAACAAATAAGCAAATAATCACAAATACAATAAATCAAAATGATTTAACAGTTCAAAATAAGAACAGAGGGGGAAATAAAGAATTAATAGAATATTATCATAAGGTGGAGAAAAATAACAACATCCTATTTATATAAGTTGGTTGAAACAGAATGATGAGGGAAGGATAACCTATGAAGCCAGGTTTATCCCCTACATTTGTAAAATTATCGTCACCTTCTATCTATCCAGTTCAGCACAAATTCCAAATTAGAGAGTGATAAATATTACTTTTTTGTAGGTGTGATAGTAAGTTCTCTGAAGCACTATAATAATAATAATTGAGTACCATTAATTTAATTCCGACATACGGCTCCCTTCACTGAATTTTCTAAGGTGAGAGGATTGAGAGGTGCTCTACCATTCTCTCCTTCTAGGGGTGCTACAGCTTGGATTTTTCCCAGTGCAGAATCGAACTCTCAACCAGATACAGTGGTACCTTGTATAAAAGAATTAATTTGTTCCAAATTAAATTCTGTTAAGCAAATTTTCCTTTATACAAATTTCCCATAGGAATGCATTGAAAACGGAGTAATCCCTAATCGCGACCATTTTTATGTTTTACGGATTCACCCCATAGGCGATTCTGTTAAGCAAATTTCCCCTAGCTCCGGAATTATTTATGTTGTACAGATTTTATGTTATACAAACCATTTGTTATACGAGGGTCCACTGTACACACATGTATACAAAACTCTCTCTCTCTCTCTCTCTCTCTCTCTCTCTCTCTCTCTCTCTCTCTCTCTCTCACACACACACACACACACACACACACACACACACACACACACACACACACACACACAAAAAGCTGGATTGACACTTATACTCCGAAGCAGTTTCAGAGCTTTGCAGTGATTTGAGGAAATCAATAGAGACCCGAAGAAGGGGCCGCCGTCTGCCGAATCCCCAGCCTTGTCACCGTGGTACGGCCGCTTTCGTGTACCACACGCTTGCTGCGTAGCCATTAGATGAAAGCGCGATCACCTGTCAAACAAACTGCTAGAACTGTGATAAATTAATGATCAAATGGCAGAGGCGGATGTACCATAGCAGGGCTGAGGTTACTTACCA
Organism: Phrynocephalus forsythii; assembly: GCA_029282475.1. NCBI lineage: Eukaryota > Metazoa > Chordata > Lepidosauria > Squamata > Agamidae > Phrynocephalus > Phrynocephalus forsythii. The sequence goes on from JAPFRF010000013.1 coordinate 5,784,808, forward strand.
CGGAGGCCTCGTGCTTTAAAAAAATGTAGCTGACATTAAGAAAAAAAAACTCCCAGCCATTAAAGAGAAAAAAATGTCACACTCTTTCTTTCTCTTCAGCTCCCCTTTTTAAAAAATAATAGCCACATTCTATAGGTATTTTAAAAAGAGAAGCAAAAGGAATGTTGCAGGAGGAGGTGGGTGAGAACGTGAGGCCACATCTATAATATATACTTTTAAAAGCAGTTCTGACTTACCATCTCATATTCCCACTAGAGATGGGGGTTTCATTTCAGAATGGGACTGGTTCCGAAATGGAACATGCCAGCACAGCAGGTGCCCGGAATCCAGTCCCAACCTCCAGGATAAAATCAACCACTGTCTTACCTTGTTGTGCCTGGTGATGGGCAAAATTCCAACCAGGAAGCCGCCTCTGATGAGTCATCTTTCCATCTCCCTAGCACTGGCCAGTCAGGAGCTGCGCAAGGACATGCATCATCCTGCCACCTTGATTGATTGGCCAGCGCTAGGGAGAGGGAAAGATGATGCGTTGGAGGCTGCTTCCTGGTTGGAAATTCGCCCATTGTGAACTACAGCAAGGCAAGATGTTGCTTGATTTTGTTCTGGAGGGTGAGATTGGGTTCTGAGTGCCAGCTGTGCTGGTGTGTTTCATTTCGGAACAAGTCCCCTTCTGAAATGAAATGCCCATCTCTAATTCCCACCCTCTCTCCCCTCCCAAACTTTCAGTTCCTTCTCTCTTTTAAGTATAAATATAATATCTGTATATAAATACACTATTCACAAATGCAAATCTTGGGAAAACAGCAGCAATTCAGAAGGACAATGTTTATGTTCTTTTCATTCTTTTTGTTTTTAAGAGCTTACCATTATAAGTAATGGTGTTGAGGGGAGGTTGGTAAGGTTTTGGATCTGAGTCCCATGTCTCAAGTCCAAATCCCTATTATAAAACAAGCCCTTTTTCATAAATAAATAAAAAGGAATGCAGGAGGGTTGTGGGTTCCAAGTTGTGAGTTGAGTCCAAGTCACTGAAAAAACAACACCCAAGTTAAGTCCAAGTTGACTGACCAGTGTGACTTAAGTCTGACCTGACAACATACTGTAACTTGAGTCCCCCTCCTAAGTGCATGGAGCATTGAACTACGACTGAGAAGACCTGAGTCATAGGGTTAGGTTAGGGTTAGGGTTAGGGTTAGGGTTAGGGTTAGGGATAGGGATAGGGATAGGGATGAGGATAGGGTTAGGCTCACTGGGGATGTGATGATGGTAAACCACTCCTTAAACATCTCACTATATTGGAAACTGTTTGAGGGTCACCATAGTTCCGAAACAATGTGAGGACATGTGACAACCTGGAAGCACAATGGGACATAGAACTCTTCCAGTCAGAAAATGGTCTATAGATCAGCCCCTATTCCTTGCTTCACTGAGTGTTCTGCTTGTTTTGTAACACTGTGTATTTTTGCCTTTTGTTATTTTACACTTATATGTAATGTACTTTAGAAAAGGACCCTCTGCCTCTTTTAAATCTAAGCAACGCAGAAGACAACTTGGCTTGTGAAGCGTCAATCAGCCAGATCTCAGCACCTAATAATCCACGATGCTTGCTACATTAATATATAAAGTCCTTGTCTCCCCTTTTAGCAAGCTGGAAATACTTTCCTCCTGGTCTTCTCACCAATGATTTCCTGAACTTAATTTATTCTTTTTAATATAAAATCTCATTACCTGAACATGACACGACAGCTTCCACTTTACCTTTGATATCAGAACAGAGAGAAACCAAAATCAAGCCCTTAAAATAAAGTCTATAATCATTCCCTCACTCACTCTTGCTTTTCAGATTGCTAAACAAAATTAAGGGGAAAGATACCTTCCAGGGCCTACTAAAGGGGGTTGAAAAAGGAGAAGAAATATATATATAACACTTCCCAAGCATTTAGGACTCTGTGCTCTATCGGCGAATTATGCGATGATGATGATGATGATGATGATGATGATGATGATGATGATGATGATGATGATGATAATAATAATAATAATAATAATAATAATAATAATAATAATAATAATAATAATAATAATAATAATAATAATAGTTACTTTGCCCTTAACTTCATCTAAAAATATGTAGGCCATAAAGCCACATCCAAATTTCTCTAAAGATAGAACATGAAAAATGTGCTGAACATGTGGATATAAAGGAAATTATTCTCCTCACTCTGTGACTGCATGAAGACAAAAAGAATTTCCTTCCTCTTCTTCAAAATCTAGAGAGCAAGTCAGAGTAGTTGAGAGTAAAACTGGAAAAGGATAGTGCTGATTTTGCAAGCGAGTGAGAAACCAGTACTCTAAACTACCATTCAGTTCAGATCCAAGGCACAAATCAAACTGGACTGAACACCCATCATTCCAGATTGATTCAGGATGTATTTTGAAGCAAAGAATCAGGATGCATTCTGAAGCTCCAGAACAAACCAGAGCACCCAGGAACAGATACCTCTATTCTTTTTGAAAGCACCAGTTGAAAACATAGACTCTAAACTTACCCATAAGGAAATATTTAATCCTTCTGTAAAGTTCCTGTTGTTAGATTATGGCAGGGGAGTAAAGAATTAACCCTTAACATCCATTACAATTGTCGTGAAGAGGTTCTCTAGGCTTGGATCAAAAGATTCCTCATAACTAAGGTCCCAAATAGCATCCCAAAATGTTGATCTATAGCAGGGATGGCGAACCTTTTTGACACCGAGTGACCAAACTCGGTGATGGAGATGGTGCCGGTGCCGGGGGTCAGGATTGGCGGCAGCGGGGGCGGGGGGCGAAGGCAGCAGGGCAACGGGGCAGTGGGCTCAGGATCATTAGCAGCAGCTTCAGGGGGTTGAGGGCGGCAATGGAGACAGCAGCAGAGGCAGGCAGAGGCTGGGTTGGCAGGGGCGGGGGCGAGGACGGCGATGGGGATGGCGGCCATAGGGTTGTCCTGGCACGCAACCTGCGCCCTGCCCCCCCACTTCCCCCTCCGCAAATTCCTCATGGCTGGTCCAGCAGAGGGGAAGTGGGGGAGGGAGCCTGTCACGTGCCAGGCGAAAGCTCTCCGTGTGCCACCTTTGGCACGCCTGCCATAGGTTCGCCATCCCTGATCTATAGTAAGAATCTGATGTCACTCATTTCCACCACCAAGAGTAGCAAGGATTTTATATAGATAATGGCAAAGTGTCTATTCACATCTGAACTGCCCAAAACAATATGTATTAGACCAAGGGTAGATCCAGATGAGAAGGTGTCCTTAAGCACTGCATACCACCACAAGGCACTCTTGGTTTTAGTCCAAACTACACAAGCTATCTCCAGCTCACAGACCTTTGTTCCCCCCAGATATATCCAGCACATTGGGCAGGTTTTAAAAAATTTGGACTGAAACCCAGAGTGTATTCATTGCCCCCAGTGTGGTGAGGACAACCACCAAGATCAGAAGGGACAGAAAATATAGCATGGCTGAACAGAGGATTCATATGAATCAAAATGTCCTTGCATTTCCATGTGGCAGCATCCTGACTTCACAATACAATTACAATAAAATGGGTAGCAGAGAAGAATAATTGATAACAAGTGAAGTAAATTTAATAATCGTAGGCTGGCTCATCAGAGGTGGGTTTGTTTTTTTTCCTTTCACCTTCTGCAAAAAATACTTTAGTCTCCAAAAGCACATTATATCTTTGGGGAAAGAATGGGAAACAAAGCCAAATTAATTTGAGCAATATAGGGAAATAGCAAACTGCGAAGAGACATTGCGATCCAGTGATACAGAACAAGAATTAAGGAGACAGGACCTCCATACTGTCGTTGATTTTCTTATTGGATGCTTTGATTCATTCCCCATTGGTAAATGTAAAATGTAACAATATCAGTATACTTACCTAGTTCTGGAGTGTGTTGAAAGTCGAAGAACACTCCTGGTACACACGGTTATTCCGGTCGGTTGTGTGATAAACGCCTGGGGCAACGTTTCATCAAAGCTGGTGTCACGCCGAACATGGGTCTTCTAATCTTCATATGGGCGACAACTGTCATTTTAAAAGGGCATGGGAAATGAAGAAGAGAATGAGAGAAGAGAACGAGAGAGACAGGCAAGGCAGAGTTTCAGGTCACATTTCCATGTTGGTTTTGAATGGGTCCCAATATGCAATTCGTATGCTATATATTTGCTTGTGTGTACATGTGTAGGTAGGTGGGGGCTTTCCTGGTTGTCTGTTTCGAAATCTCAAGTGCATTTTCAGTCACATCCAGTTTGGAAGAAAAATGGTACAAACACATTTTGAGTTGGGGGGGTGTAACTCATGGTGGGTCCTGAGGTCACTTCTCAAGTCACCCAAGGTGTCCACCATTACACCAGGGAGACATTTTGCAAACATCATACTTTCTCTTTTTTTTAAAAAAATGTTCTGGCTTCTCTCAACCTCTGCAACACCTCTGAATATCTAAAATGGAAACTCTGTCCCAAAATAATTCTTATGCGGTTGTTATTATACTGTGGTCATTTCTTATTTTTATGGATATTGTTCTTATTTTGATTTGTAGGCTGTGGTTTGGATTTTCACTTCATTTTGCTAAACATATTTGCTTGCTTTTGGTATTATTGCTTGTTGCAAACCTCCCAGAGTGGCCTTGTACTCAGTTGAATGATAGATAGATAGATAGATAGATAGATAGATAGATAGATAGATAGATAGATAGATAGATAGATAGATAGATAGATAGATAGATAGATAGATAGATAGATAGATAAACTCGCTGAAATCCAGGAGTAAGCTGTTGCTGGAGTAGGCCTACTGAATCAGAGTTCAGGTATCTATCTTCAAAACCACATTTGGTAGCAAGTTTAGTGGTGACAAGTTAGAACTAGCATAATGGTGTGAAATTAGTCTGTCTTGGCCAAAAGGGAACAAGGATGTATTGAAAGCAAAAATAATGTAACAAGTGGCAAGTAAGGTAATTGCAGGGGCATATAAAAAGCAACATTTTCTTATTAAAATTCAAAAGTGCCTTTAAAAAGTATTTTTGGACATTTTGCATTTGGAGAGGAATTAATCACATTCCATGCCATTTTAAAAACAAATTTTAAAGTGATTGGGTTAAAAAAAATGAAGAACACATGGTTAAAAATGTTGACATACACAACTAGAATGGCCCTGGAGGGCAGTGCATAGGTCTCTCTGTTCAGTCTGGATGACAGTTTGGGACTTTGGCTTATAGCATGATTTGGTACAGAATGATTTGTGCCCAATCTGATTCTACAGTATTTGCACCCTGGATAAGAATTGATCTGTAAATCTTCAAAATCAGTGAATTGACTTCCATTGGTGAGCCAAAACAGTTATCCAGCACTCACTCCCCACTGAATAGCATGCACGGTGGAGTTAAGAATTCAGATGGGAATGAGTCAGGCAAATGACACTTCATAATGTTTCCTGGTTTGTCCCTATTCACGAACCACGAACTTTCACACACTTTCTGACAAAACAAGCATGTTTTGGTTCATGTGAATTGGGACTTCTAGAAGGGGTAGACTGGACCTCACACGAGTTAGAGATGCCAAACTCCCAGCAAGTGTTTGAGTGACTCTTCCTGCTACTTTACATTTAGCAAATTTTGGATCTGGGATGTGAGTTATAGCACCATCTCCACCACCCCCACCCCAAGCTGATACCTCTATGAAAGTACTAATTTGCAGTTGAAGGCTCACTGCACGTTTGGCACTTTTATCCCCTTTTCCATTCTGGGAAGGCACATTTCCCTGTTGCACCCTGAAATAAACTGAAAAACAGCCCAATTTGTAATTGTTTTGGCTTTGTGGTTCTATTCATGGCTATCGCTACTCACAACAGATCCCAAAGAAGGCAGCAAAGTTGCCAGATGGCAGGCAGTGTGCATAGTGACACTTTAAAATTTTATCTGTTGAATGAAAAAAAAATGAGTGAACTCAGGATTTTATGTTCAAGGTGCTACAATCTGGGCTCCAGATTTAAATCTATTTGTAAATTTGCTTTGCCTCCTTCCTGAATCAAATCTTCTTTTTTCTTTCATTTATTCCTCATGCAAATTAATCCACGTTAGAGATAGAAATGAATCAGAAAAATAGATTTGTGATTCATCAAGTATGACAAATCACAAATAACAAATTTGTGATTTTTTTCTTACAAATTGATGAATTGATTTGTGGATTCATTTTTTTCATTTAAAACCCTATAAAATATTCCCACAAGAATCTAGGGACACCAAAATTGTAGGGAAGCATCCATATACTGTCCTCTATGAGCCCTGAAATTTTGGTGAAGGTAGGACCCCAAAAAGCCACCCTCCAGAAAGTTCTCCTAGGTACCTAGAGACACCAAACGTTGGAAGAAGTTTCTCCTCAACTCTGTTCTACAACCTCTCAAAGTAGGGTTAAGTCTGGGCTTCAGAGAGCTGAAGTATATAATCACTAATTGCCCCCCTTGGGCAATTCTATAGCCCAATGAATCAACACCAGCTCAAACACTACAACAAAAATTCACTGATTTGCATTTGTCAGGGATTATCAATTCATACAAATACAAACTGACAAAATAGAATTTTTTGAATAACTTTTGGAATTCATGTTTAAATTTTTGCCCCTCTCTGACCCACATCTGGCCAGTGTGTTTGGATTTGGGGTTTCACTTCCTTAGGAGGAATTCCCATATTTTACTGATGCAAAGAAACATATATATATACATGATGCTCATGTGCATTATATTTGTGTTCCATCGTACAGCTGACTGGCCTGAGTTCTGTGCATATTTACCCCCACTGAAGTCAATATTCCCAAGTGAGTGAAGACACGATTGTACCGTCTATCATTCTATGCAGTCATTATACCACAAACATGGAAATAAGCCATTTGGTCTTGCGCTATAGCATCCCATCCAAATGGATTTTTTTTTAAAGGTAGCTTGATTCCAATTAATGAAAATGAGTGGGTCAGCCTGTCATCTCTCATGCTCTTTTCATGCTGCTCAGACATCGACAGAGCTTATTAAAACCTCTGGCGCTCAACATCAGCTCTGCCTTGGAACCAGTTGCCAGAGGCATCAGGGTTCACACAGAACCTGTCTACAGGTTTCTGGGTTTTCAGATCTGACATCACTTGAATCTGTCTCATGCATCCTGGCAGTGCACAGACCAGATGAAAAGTCAACGCAACACAGAACATCACTCACCGAACATCACTCGTAAGCAGAAAAAGAGAGAGAGAGAGAGAGAAGGGGGGAGAAAGAAAGCTTGAACAAGAAAAAGCATTTCAATTGTTAGTTTTTCTGAAAGCACCTCGCTTGCTTACATCTGCTGGGGTTATACAGTACATCGTAAAGCCCTGATCTTTGTTATCACTAGAAAAGCACAAGTGTTCTCCCAAAAGTTCGCTTACAATTTATGCTAATCTTTGTCCCCGTGGGTTCCCTAAGTTCACTCGGTGCCAATCAAAGCAGTAGAAGGGAAGTCATATGAATTAATTTACTGTCCAATTTCCTCTTGCTCACAATTGGTTCCTGAACAGATACCCAAAATCCCCCCCAAAAAAAGCTCTCTGTTCTGTTTGAAAAGAGCATGGAAACTAGTTTGCCTGTGTGACACCAGGAATGAATGGTGTTATCCTCTTTCCATTGGAACCAGTATTCAGATATGTTTGGGTCAATGTCCCGTAGAAGATTTTGGTGGAAATGAAAATCCAATGGCAACAGTAAAGATAGGACCATGCTTCATTGTAGCACAAGCCACTATTTTAATTGTTGTGAACCACGTCAGACCCCTGTGGGGAGAAAGGCAGCATATAAATAAATAAAATAATTAATAAATAATTACACACACATTTTGTCTGTGGAGATTCTCAACCATCCAGGTTAGTTGAGTCATGCCAACTGGACTTCTTTTCTTGGGAAATCAAAACATTTCACTACTCCTCCATGTAGCATCTTCAGTCTGAGGAAGGTTGGTGGGAGGCTTCCAATTTATAGTTCACCTTGGTTTGGTTGGGGTTCTCCAATGACTGGGACTTGACTCATGTCTCAGAACGCACTTACTCCTCCCTTTATTCTTGGGCTTTGGATTGGAACTTGATACTAAATATTTAGACTCAGACACGGGTCTTAGTAGCAAAGACTCAGACTCAGACTTGGGACCCGAACCCAAAGACTTCCCAACATCCCCGAGAGAGACTGCTATCTTTTGTGAGGAACGTTGCATTTCGAGAGCAGAGCTACAACAGCATAGAGTAGAAGTTATGGCAGCCTAATGATCGAGCGACAAAATGCAGATTTAAACATCAGGCTTCCCCCTTTGCTGGACTTCTGCCCAAACTGGTAAATAGGTTCCCATAAATGCTGTGTGTTTAAAGCTTTGTTGTTCTGCCCAGCGTTAGGAAACAATCACGAACAGCTGCTCCTGAATAGTCCCGGTCATTAATTACATTCAGCATTTACGGTAAGTTGCTGTAGTCTGCTTTCTTAACTGGGCCTGTTAACGGCAGTAGAGGGTACTCGCTTGGCCCAAATCCATGTGCTGAGCACAGCACGGAGGCTCAAGGGCACCCCAAAGTGGCACCAACACACTTTACCCTTGTGGCACTTGAATGATAGCTGCACTTCGCCTATTAGAATAACAGCGTTCAGTTCATGCTAAACAGAGAGATTTAGGGTGTGTAAAAACCTGTCTGGATTTCTCCTCCTTTTCAAACATGAGAAAGGTGGGTACTCAAATAGGGTCTGTGACTTTGGTGGCACCCAAGCAGTGGGCTTTTTTAAAGGGCTTTTATTGGCTTGCTTGCTTTCCTTCATCTGGAACAGTACGTCCAATTGGAAGGTGCCTCAAGGTTTTCAGGTGGAGTGAGAGTTACTGCACCCATTGGTGGAATATTACCACTGAAGGCTGGATTGGTTTATTAATGAATAACTAAATTCCAAAATTGGGAAGCAGACCTCCCAGATCCTCCAGGAGCTTGTTGCTTTGTGTTGTCAAGCCACCTCTGACTTGTGGCAACCCTATGAATGTGAGATGTCCGATGTATTCTCTCCTCGACGATCTTGCTTGACTCAACTCTGTGGCTCCCTTTTGCAAGTCAGTCTATCTTGTATTTGGTCTTCCTCCCCCACCCCACCCCGCTTCCTTCAATGTTTCCCAACGTTTCCCAGCCCCAAGTGTGACAGCCTCTGTTTTGTCATTTTTGCCTGTAGATGTCGCTTCAGATTCGTTGGATCTAAGAACCACTTTTTCATTGTTCTGGCATTCTAGAATATCTACAAAGATCTCATTCAGTGCCATATTTCAAGCAAATCATTTTTTTCCTCCGTCAACTTTCTTTACTCTCAGCTTTACATACACACACACTATCCATGGTGATCAGGAATACAAGCACGTGGATTGTCTTGGTGTTGATCTCCAGTGACCCATCCATACACTCAACCTTTTCTGATTCCTTCATTGTTACCCTTCTGAGTCTCCTGATTTCTTATATGCCGCAGTCTTCATTTGAATTCATTGATGAACTACCGCAAGGTATATAAAATCTGCAACAATTTCTATTTCTTCATTATCAGCAATTCAAGTTGTGCAGTTCTTGATTTTGATCTTAATGTTCAACTGCAGGACATACAGCCTCAACATTTTAAAAGTCCAACCAACAAGTAACAGCGTGTTGGTTGGACAATTTATAAACACAAATTACACAATTTATAAACACTGCATGGCTCAAGCTATGACAAATCTGGAATGTTGTGGAGACCAGTGGAAAATATATTTGCATTTTTTAAAATGGCAGTCTCGGTGGTAGTGGCTCCTCATACTCTTCTATATGAGATGGATTCAAGGAAGGAGTTACATCCTTACTCATGACAAAGTAGAGCGTATGGCAGTGACAGAGGACCCCTGAGCCTCTCTTGGTCTTGCATTTTCATTGCTCATCCAACCTGGTCAGATTCTGGAATATAGGATCACTGTAGACTTTCCTGTCATGCTGCTGCCATGAGCGGTATGTGGGATCTGCAGTTTTCATGCAAGTCAAAAGCTACACTGTAAAATAAAAGAAGTTCAGCCATCTGGTTCATGAGGAGATGCTTCGTAGATAGTGTTTATGTCAGGTACTTCATAGATCTGAAGTACTTTCAGGGCTTTTTTCAAAAAATAGTTTAGTCTAATCATCATCCTGATCTCTGATATACGTACAAAATATTTATAATAAGCAATAAGTCTCAGATGAAAAGCTTATACTTGAGAGCTGGATTTCCACAGTAATTTACTATGGACCTGTTTCTTGTCTTGGATCTTGGTTTTCTTTAATAATCTTGAGCACAGATGGATGCCTAACAATCTTCAACAGAAAACTGGCCAGGTTTCTCGAATGGAACAGAGGAGATACCAGGGCAATCCTAACAAGGCTAGATTTATGCATTTTCCCCAAACTTCTTCTCATTTTAAAAAACAACAACAAATCATGCCCGGACTATATAGGTTGACATCAGAGATGAGGAATGGTGCTTAGACAATGGAATGCCACTTCATTCTGCAAGCTAGATATGAATGTCTCACGAGGCAATACAAATCAAAACATGTACACTGACATTTCCTCAAAATATTCAGTTGGACACTTTTTTGGCATCAAGCACATGGTTGATTCTGGGAGTCATAGCTTTAAAATGAGCCCTTATTATTTTATGCACGACTCCTTTCTAAGACACATGCAAGGGTTCTGCCAGTGTCTTATTTATCCACTGGGCTCATTCTTTCCAAATGCCCCTGATATTTGCCACAATCCTAGCTGGTTAAGTAGCTCAGTGATTTAGGGATCTGATTGTGGAGCCAGAGGTTGGGAGTTCAATTCTACAATATGCTTGTAGAAGGTTGTCAAGTTTAAACAGGACAAGGGCCAGTGACTCAGCAGCACACATGGCAGTCCAGCCAAGTTCAGAAGACTCAACTCCCCCCCCCTTTGCACCATGTTCCTAGAATTAGACTGCACGAAACGGGCTGGAATATTATATAAGCCATTTCTGGCATAGGCGCGTCCGGGCCAACTAAGCCTTGCAAGTGAAGTGGAGAAAATAAATTGAACTTGAGAGACTCTTGACCATGTAAATAAACAGAGGAAAGGAGCCAACTCTTACTTGGCATGGTGCTATTCTAAGCCAGCCTAGGCTTCCTCTCTGGGCCTGAAATGTATTTCAATCCCATGTAAAACATCCAAGCCTTTCATTAGTGGTTATGCTTGTTTATAATAGCTATAATAAGAGAGCAATAAAAGAAGCAAGAATGCTAAAGTTAGCTGAGGGCCTTTGGCTTTAAAACCATGCAGTTCTCATATGTCGGGAAGGTACGGTGCTTTTTCTTTGTCATCTGTACACCAAAAGGCAACCAAATGAATTTTCCCACCCCAAGATGTGAGTGATGATTGTACTTCTAAAACATGGGGCAGCATCAGCCATGCTACGAAGACCCCTCATTTTTCTGGGATTTGAAATCTGAGCGTGCATTCTACCTTGGACAATATTTTCTCTCTCTCTCCCCTTTTTTGTCCTGTTCTTGGTTTTATTGCATGATTCATGCGAATGCTTCTAGTCATTTCTGCTTTGTTGGATGCACTCAAAAAACATTTTTGGTATACTTCTTTGAGTGTGTACCTTGCAAACGAAAAATCTGTTTTAATCAATAGATCCACGCAGCCTGGTTCAGACATCCAGCACAGTCCTTATTGCTTAGGAGACAACGGACTGAGCCATTGTCACCACAATGGGCATCATCCTCTGACAGCCCAAGCTGCAGAGATTTCTGGGTCCAGGTTTGCTGTTTTTGATTTATCAAAGTTTGTCTGATTTCAGTTCCCCACCCTGCCTCCTTGAAAGGTGCTGACCTCAAGGGTCCTTCCAGCACTGCAATTCTAAGATCATCATCATCATCATCATCATCATCATCATCATCATCATCATCATCATCATCATCATCATCATCATCATCATCATCATTGCTGTTGTTGTTGTTGCCGTCGTTGTTGTTGTCGTCATTGTCGTTGTCTTAAAACTGCAGAGTTGGAAGGGACACTTTGGAATAGAGATGGGCACGAATCAAAAAAATGATGTTTCGTTTGTCGTTTGTTGTTTGGAGGGTCCATTTCAGTTTGTTTCCAGTTTTCGTGAATTTTTGAAAAAAAATTGTTTTCATTTTTGTTCGTTTTGTTACCGTTTTGTTACCATTTATTTCATTTTTGTGATTTTTTAGCATTTAAAGCAGTCCACTGTATTGCAGTAACGAAAATGAAACACATGACAAAATTTTCGGTGTTTCTGTTCGTTTCGTTTCATTTTGGAGACAAAATTTGTTTGTCATTTTGTTGCATAACAAAACAAAAAATGGAAATGGAAACGAAAAATTGTTCGTTTCATGCCCATCTCTACTTTGGAACATTGAGTCCCAGCGTCTGACTTTGCTTTTTTCCCTGTCAGGGAATACTTGGGTTACCATAACAGTTCATCCTTTGTTTAATAAGGATGTGGTTGAACTTACTGGACTGTTGAGTGCCTCTTTGTTGTCTTCCCTATACTGCCAGAGAGCTGACACCCCAATCATTTCCCAGATTTTTTATTTAAACCTAATGACTACCCCAAAAGAGATCAAGCTGGAAGGAACAACATTTGTTTTACAGCTGTATTATTCAATTCCCTTTAGCTTAAAAAAACAACCATCCAGGCTATTGGCCAGTAACTGAAATTAGTGGTGACAGGCGAAAGTCAACTACACTCCCTTTTGCATCTCCAACCTCATCAAAGCCTGAGGCTCTTCCTAGTAATTTACACCTAACAAAACCTCGTGTCAAATAAAATTATTTAGCCAAATGTTCTGTGTTCTGAAAAATGGACTCTGATTCTTTTAAAGAGAAAAAAAAGCTTCTTCTTGGCTATTGTTCTTGGTCCAACAAAAGCATATACAGAATGCTTTATCCTTCAATTTGGGACGTAACACATTATTTTTAAAAAGGAGAGAGATCACCTTGGTTTTCTGTGAAGGGCAACCTTTAAATTCCAGTTTAATTAGCAAGATGGCTTCTCTGGAGAGTCTGTGTTGTTAGAAGTAACACTTGGGTCATCTTGAGCTGTTGATTTGGCCTCATGGATCTCATCGAAGATGGAGCAAAATAAACTTACTGGCTTGCAAATTTATATCGATCTGCTGGGCTCCAGGATAAACACATTTTCTTTCAATGTCAATTAAAGTTTCCTGTAAAGATAACAGCGTTAGATGCCTGTGGGGTTATTCACATGACGTAAGGTCACAGGAGCAGGTTAGGGGGAAAGAAGCTGAATATAAACGGTGAAATTGTTCTCCAAGAAACAGATGCGCCTTTGGGAACACAGAGGAATGCTCCACTAGTGAAGTTCTCACTGGCCCTCAAAATGTAGCTTGCTTCTGTCAGCCATTTTCTTTTTCTTTTTCTTTTTCTTTTCTTTTTTTTTTTGGCCTTTTTCTATCAAAATAAATAAGCAAAATAATGGCAGCATTACAAAAATGGCCATTTCACTTTCATGGCTTGTCTCTGAGAATTATGGGACTTCTTCTTGAGGAAAATTGCTGAAAGGATTAGAGAGGACAGACTATTTGGGCTAGACCCTACCTCATGCTGGATAGCTCAGTGGCTTAAGGAGCAGGCTGCAGAGTTAGAGGTTGCGAGTTCGATTCCCCATGGTGCTTCCTTGATAAGGGCTGGATGAAATGAAACATGGAGTCCCTTATAGCTATGCAGCTCCTAGGTTATTATGGAACTATTCATTATCTCAGTAGTTTAGGTCTCTGGCTGTGGAGCCAGAGGTTCGGAGTTCAATTCCCTGCTCTACCTCCTTGACAGGAGCTGGAACTGATGATCTATAAAGGTCTCTTCTATAGTCCTAAGATGTATTATTATTATTATTATTATTATTATTATTATTATTATTATTATTATTATTATTATTATTATTATTATTATTATTATTATTATTATTATTATTATTATTATCGTCATCATCGTCATCATCGTCATCATCGTCATCATCATACAGCTAATTTATTTAGTGGGATGGTGTTTGGGGGGGAGGGAGGCTCAGCCAATTTCACTGTACACTGGTTGTACGCTGACAATAAAGGTTATTATTATATTACAAATCTATTTGGGCCTTCTCGGTGGCTGGCCCAGCCCTCTGGAACAAACTACTAAGCAAGATACGCCAGGCTCCTTCCCTGACATCTTTCAAAAAAAGCTGTTAAAACCTGGCTGTTTAGGGATACCTTAGGCAATCGCTAGTAGAGATGGGCACGGAACGAACATTTTTTCGTTTCTGTTACCGTTTGTTGTTTCTGTTATGTAATGAAACGACAAATGAAAATTGTGATGAAAATGAAACAAAACGAGCAGAACCATGAAAATTGTGGTCGTTACGTTTTGTTTCCGTTAATGGTGACGCACAATGAAATGAGCTGCTTTAAATGTTAAAAAACGCCCTGGACATCCGTAAAAACGCATTTTTTATATTGTCTTTATTTATATTGTCTGATAACACCTACCAGGGGGCTTGGGGTCCTTAAAAGGTTTGTTTTTGTCTTCTCCCATCACGATGTATTTTTCTTTTCCCTTTAAAATGGATGTCACCACCAGCCACAAAATGGAGGCAAGCCATGTGATGGGATCATGTTCAACCAATAGCATGCCCAGGTTGCAGACTGGGTGGGCAGGTCTGGCAGCCACAGAGGGCATAAAAAGCTCTGACAGCCCCCGTCCTCCTTGCAGTCTCTGGTGGGAGTTAGGGTGGGATTGCTGTCTCTGCGACTCTAGCTTCAGTCCTGCAACATCCCTGTGTGCGTGCATACCTCTCGGTGAGTATCCTCCCTTGCCCCGCAGTGCAGTCACTCTGCGGCTGCCTTGCACCCTGGCCAATGCCCGCCGCTGCCTTTGCAGCCTCCCTGCATACCTAGTCTATACTGTGTCTCTGCCAGCATCCATTTTTTTAGTGTTTTCCCTCTGGTCTGGGGCGTTGGGGGATGCCTGCGCACGTAAATGCTTTAAAAAACCAAAACACAATTTTTTGTTTTGTGCCCAGCTCTAATCGCTAGGGTGTGTATTACTCTTTCCTGTTTCAAGGTTTGTGCCTGTTACCAGTTGTCCTATGCCTCTTGCCAATTATTTGTTTGTTATTGGCTATTTCCCCCTTTATTATTATTATTATTATTATTATTATTATTATTATTATTATTATTATTATTATTATTATTATTATTATTATTATTATTATTATTATTCCACAGCAGACAGGATAACTGCACTGGTTTTTAGTTTTATTTACAGTTTTGCATTTTATTTTAAACTATCCATGACTTTCAAGAGCAGATAATTGGCTCCCAGAGCTGCCAAAAGTTACAATTCTTGATGACACTGAGATCTTCCTGGTATTCAATGAGCTTTCAGTAAGAAGACCAATCTGTGGACAGCATCTCGGACTGTTACATTTTTGCCAAGCACAGACCCAAAAATTAAGTTTGAGCAATGCCGTGGAATGAGAGATGCTAAAGAAACAGTAGTTTGCCATATCTCCTGGCATGCATGCTAAAAATGAGCATTTGTATGTCACACACACACACACACACACACACACACACACACACACACAGAGAGAGAGAGATTGAGAGAGAGAGAGAGAGATTGAGAGAGAGAGAGAGAGAGAATCTAATTAAGTGAGGAATCCACAGCCTGTGCAAGTAGGAATGATGGCTTTATGGCAGAAGGCAGACATATGTTGAGGTCAATGAATGAAAGCTGTGCATGAACATCGGAGACCCCAGAACTCGCTCCATTTTGGTTTCTCTTTTTTGTAAAGCAAACACAACGAAACCAAGCCACCACCCAGTTATTTGGTTTCCCCTGTAAGAGCATCATAATGAAAGCCTTATTCATGAGCGACTGCAAAATTAACGATTTTTTTTTTTTTGCCAGATCTCTGTCTCCAGATGATGAGATAAGCATACACTGCCCCATTCTTTCAATTTTACATGATTCAGACACAAATACAGCTTCCCCAAGGCATCCTCCCATCTGGTTAGATACACATGCGCATGATATTTTGATACAGATCTCCCAGGCAATTATTGCAGTGACCCTCATGGGACCTTTTGATATATGTGAGATGTTCAGGGCATGGGTTGCCCATGGCACCACACCACCACCCCCAGTGACTTTTCAGAGTTAAGCAGGGATCTGATCTCCTGAGTCCTGAGTCCTGCAGAGATGCAAAGACACACTATGGTGCGTCCATAGAACAGTTGCTTAGAACCTCATAGAATCATAGAATCATAGAATCATAGAGTTGGAAGAGAACCTCAAGGGCCATCTAGTCCAACCCCCTGCCATGCAGGAACCCCCATCACAATATTTGACAGATGATCCAGCCATCCAGATGGCCATCTGCTTAAAAACCTCCAAAGAAGGAGACTCAACCACCCTCCGCGGCAGCATATTCCACTGCCGAATAGCTCTAACTGTCATGAAGTTCTTCCTAATGTTCAAATGGAATCTCTTTTCCTATAGTTTGAAACCATTGCCCCGAGTCCTAGTCTCTGAAGCCATGGAAAACAAACCTGTCCCCTCTTCAATATAACATCCTTTCAAATATTTAAACATAGCTATCATATCCCCTCTCAGTCTTCTTTTAGAGAGGCTAAACATTCCCAGTTCCCTAAGCCGTTCCTCATAAGACATTTCCTCCAGACCCTCAGCCATCCTGGTAGCCCTCCCCTGCACCCGCTCAAGGTTGTCAACATCCTTTTTAAATTGAGGCTCCCAAAATATGGACGTGAAAACAAAACAAATCAAAACACCAAGCCACGACGACAACAATGATCAACGATTTCACACAAAGCATGAGTTTTCTCATTCTCACTATACATTTTGCTTTTACTGGATCAAACTCAATTCCTTTAGGTAGGGCGGTGGTGGTTTTTTTTGGGGGGGGGGTACTCTTGAGCAAGAGAGGGAGCGATCTGAGGTCAGAGATGAATGGATGTGGTTTGTCAAGGAGGGTGCACCATTTGCTCCATGGTCCATAGGAATCCAGCACTGGGAAACACACACACACACACACACACACACACACACACACACACACACACACACACACACACACACACACACACACACACACACACACACAACTCCTCTGTGGTGCACCCTACTCTGGCTGATGTTTGTAGCATACCCTGATGTTTCTTAATGGTTAATCTTGGTCTGTGAAAGGGAAGGATACAGTTCACCACTCTCTGCTACTTGAAGCAACCATATCATTGAGTCTAAACATTTCTCAGTGTGGTATATAAAGATTCTCAGTCATCCAGGCAAGGTTATCCAGGAGCTGAGTCATGGCAACTGGATTCTTTTCTTGTAGGATTGAAATGTTTCAGTAATCATCTGAGTAGACTCTTCAGTCTGAGAAAAGTTAGTGGGAGGCTTCCCATTTATAGTTCATCTGGGTTTCACCTCACCCTGATCACATTGCTCCATGAGCTTTCTCAATGAACTTTGCCAGACTCTTTTTTTGGTTGGACCATACTTGATAAAGAATGTCAGGCATGAGGGAAAGGGTGTTATGGGAATGGTATAGAAACGCTAGTGTGGGCAGTTGGTGTTATTTTTTAAAATGTGGAATAAAATGTAGGAAAGCTGCAACTTGTCTTTCCTGGCCCTTTAGTTCGTAACAGGGGATAATACTGTGGCATGTTTTCCTAAGAGCAATCTGTGTTCCCACCAACCCATTGTTTGCCAAAAAGCAAGTCGATATGTGGCAATGTGTGTTAAGTAATGTCCCTTTTCAGGTTCGCAGGTCAGAAAAAGTGAGGAAGTGGGAAGAAGGGTGGTGAAACTGTAGCTTATTCCTTCAGAATAATAATAACAAAAAGGAGGATCCCATACACACTTCCCTGTTCACTCTTCACTCTTCACTGAGCCTGAAAGTGACAGAAACACTGTTGACATTTTCTGCCAGACATAAAGGGAAGAGCAGATTGTCTCTCTCAGTGAAAGACACTTTATTTTGCCTCAGAAAAGACAAAACTCCAAACCACGCATCAAATAAATCATACAATGCAGACATTATTATTTTTTTAAAGGAAGCAAGAATTTTGCATATGAATATTGGATGATGCCTAAGCAGCAGCTCCAGAAATAATAACATCTTTCCACCTCTGAAGAGTGCCATATAAGGATTTCTGGCGATCGAGCTTTCTCAACATCTAATTGAAAAAGAAAACGAAAAATGAAAAT
The DNA here is from genome assembly GCA_029282475.1 of Phrynocephalus forsythii. Classification (NCBI taxonomy): domain Eukaryota; kingdom Metazoa; phylum Chordata; class Lepidosauria; order Squamata; family Agamidae; genus Phrynocephalus; species Phrynocephalus forsythii. The sequence goes on from JAPFRF010000013.1 coordinate 5,803,142, forward strand.
AGTAATAAAAATTTGCAATATTTACATGACAACATTCACCTTCTCTTTTCTCTCTTTTTCCATCCTTCCCCATAGAGAAAGACAATTGCTTTGGGTTTGTGAGTACTCCTTCTCCCCTACCTCAAGGAAACAAAGTCTAGGAAAACTTCCCGCCCTTATTCCTGGGTGAATGTTTGGCTCCGTTCAACCGTAACAAAATCAAGCAGCCATCTGGGGTTACATAGTTCACGAGTTCCAGATCGCTCTGAGAAACTAATGTTTCTCAGCTTGGGGAAGCAACTACGTAGAAGTGGGGGGGGGATTCATTGTGGGATCCACCAAACAGCTGGAGTGCCAGACACACTTAGGGTGTGGTCAGCCGGGAGCAGAATTTGCTTCTCTTCCTGATTAGCACGCGATCTTTTACTGCGGAGTTCGCCAATGGGAAACCAAGCAGAAAATGCCGGTATGACCGTGGTCTTAGTGGCTGAAGAATGGGTAGAAAACTGGATCCAGGAAGGGAACTGGAAATAGGATCCAGAACTGAAGGACTAACACATGGCAGAAATTAATTGTAGGTCCTAGACTTAACTGGTGTCTTCTCAGCCTATTTTATCAAAGCACAATCTTCTTAGAATCATAGAATCATAGAATCATAGATTCATAGAGTTGGAAGAGACCTCAAGGGCCATCTAGTCCAACCCCCTGCTGTGCAGGAACCCCATTACAATATTTCCAACAGATGGCCATCCAGCCTCTGCTTAAAAACCTCCATGGAAGGAGACTCCACCACCCTCCTTGGTGGAAGCATATTCCACTGCCGAATAGCTCTGTCATGAAGGTCTTCCTAATGTTCAAATGGAATCTCTTTTCCTGTAGTTTGAAACCATTGCCCCGAGTCCTAGTCACTGAAGCCATGGAAAACAAACCTGTTCCCTCTTCAATATGACATCCTTTCAAATATTTAAACATAGCTATCATAGCCCCTCTCAGTCTTCTTTTTGAAAGGCTAAACATTCCCAGTTCCCTAAGCCATTCCTCATAAGACAATTCCTCCAGACCCTCAACCATCCTGGTCGCCCTCCTCTGCACCTGCTCGAGGTTATCAACATCCTTTTTTTCTTCACTGTCCTGTGATATATACAGGTCAGTAGCAGCTTCCTTATGCCCAGATACAAGTACAACCATCACCTTGCATATTAGGTTAGATTTTTAATCTATTTAATGAATCAGCAATACTTGTTGAATATCTATTTATTTATTTACAAGATTTTTTTAGCCGCCCCACTACCAAGAGGTTTGCGATTCGTTCTTATATTTCCCCATCTTTAGTACATCAGCAATCCTTCTGAGAAAAAAATAGAGAGAGAGGAGATCCAATAATTAGTCCTGTGCTGTTGATGTAACCTAAGTCCTACATATAGACGAATATACCAGAAGCTGCAAGGTCTTTTTGGTTCTCCCTGGCTTTAGCCATCACTCACAGACAAATGTACTGCATGTACTCCAGTTGGATACTGCCAGATGTGCTTTTAATGGAGGGGTGCTTTTGGGTGAATCTGCCTTCATGTACTGAGATGACCCTTATTGTATTTTACTAATTCTAACTGAATTCCAGTTGGGCAGTTTCCATTTTTCCCTGCCTTTTTGCATGGAGGTTTCCTGCTTGTCTTTAAGTGCCTGCTCCACTACACGTCCCGGGGTGTACAATGACTGAAAGAGAGAGAGAGAGAGAGAGAGAGAGAGAGAGAGAGAGAGAGAGAGAGAGAGAGAGAGAGAGAGAGATTTTAAAAATGCATCAAATTCTACCCCATTTATATTGAACAAGAAATCCCCTGCAAACAAGGAGACTAGATTTCCTTACAAAATATTCTTGCATAGAGCACTGAAGGCTTTTGGCCATGTTGATAAATTCATGAACTTCAGAACCGCTGCCTCCATAAAGCAAAGTTCTCAAGTGCACAGAGAGGTCTACTTGCATACAAATGAATTCAAAGCAAACTCTGTTTTAGACCTTGTTGCCACTCAGTGTAGCAAGGTTTCTTTCCTAAGGGATACAACACGATGAACATGGAAACATGGCAGGGAGCACATAACATACCCTATCCCCTGGTTTTACCTGTGAGGAATATAGGAGCACACATTTACTGGGTTAAGCCACACAGGAAGCAACAAGCAATCTTTTTTCTTGTCTTCAGCCCAAACTCCAAAAGGGACCTATTTGAGATATTAAGACACTCCATTAAAATAAAGGTAACCTGTGGCAAGATGTTCCAGTGGTACACAAGAATGGAATGACTAGTGCTTTCTTTGAAGTCAGCAGTATGTGCACGCACGCATGCACGCATGCACGCACACACACACACACAAAGTGTTGTTCACAAAGAAAAGCTTGCATTTTGCTCAAAAATGCATATTTTGCTTTTAAACACCCATGTGCTTTGTACAAAATGGAATTTTGCCCAGTGGGGAACTGAATTCCCCCAATGCCTGGCCCTGCAGCTGGAGACCTGAACCTCTGAGCTATCCAGAAGTTCCATCAATGTCTTTTCAGTTGTGTCCCTGAGTGCTATTTTTCAGTAGAAACATATGATGAAAAACACAATTACCCTCAACGTCATCGTTTTTGTTGACATTTTAGTTTCTAGAGAGACAACGTTTGAACTAGAGTTCCTCCAAAATATATAAAGGCAACTACAAGATTGCAGCAATGTGACTTCCGTGGTATTTTCCACTACATCAAAGATTAAGGATAGGGACCAAGTTAGGGTGAGCAGATCTTACACTTCTTGCCAACTTTTTAAATTTCAGTCTACTCTGCACCTCAATGGCATCAATAGAAAAACAACCAAAATATGCTGTTTCTCATTTTTACAGTTACAAAGAGCAGCCTGAGACCTCTGTTCTTGGATATTAAAATGATCTGTCTACCAGCATAGGGTTTAAGGTGTGTTTACAGCACGACAATGTGGAACTCCCTGCCACAGTAGGTGATGGTGGCATCTGGCCTGGATGCCTTCAAAGGGTGATTGGGCAGATTCCTGGAGGAAAAGTCCATGACAGGTTACCATGATGGAGATGTGTAATCTCCAGGCTAGGTTTGCCATACTTTATTCAGTCACTGACCAGATAAAATACAAAATACATTCCACATAAAACCAAAATAAAGTGTATAAAACAATAAAAGCATGCACACAAAACAAGCATAATACAATGGCATACTCTTTGTATAAAAGGCAGAACAGGTAAAATCTTGGAAGCCCAGTAGGCCCAATAACAGGGTAATCGACTCAATAGGACAAGAATTGTCTCCAGCCAGGGACCATGGCCGTGCTCTAGACCACCTCCAACCCAACATCATGAGAAGAGGTAACGATAAATACACAATAGATATTGCCAATCATCTGACCTCGCCACCTGAAGTGGGCAGGGATGAGCGATGCCTCATTGCTGCGGTACAGAATTTGGCCACCACCTCAGTCACATCTGGCTTTTTATCTCCTAGCAGGTGTTGGACACAAAACTCCCTTGGCCTCCCCTGAGTTTGCTGCAAGATAGACTGAAGAAGAGTCCTCCGGATATCCCGATAAAGGGAACACTCCAAGAGGACATGATCAATAGTTTCAATAGTCTCCTCGTCACAAGGGCAAACACGTTTATCCACTGGAAGACCCTGGTATCTGCCTTCCAACAATCTGGAGGGCAGAACATTAAATCGAGCTAAGGTGAAGGCTCTCCTGAACTTGGGAATGGTTATATTAGATAGGTAGTTGGCCATTCTAAAGGAACTATTCCTAACTGTGCTGAGTTTATCGTGGGCTGCTAGATGTTCTTGTAGTTCTACATCCCATATTCTCCTTTTAATTGCAGCCTTGGCATTGCCAAAACCCATGGCCAAAATGGCCTCTAAGGAAAAACCCAGCTGCAGTAGGTTAACAGTTAGATTCCTTTTCCAAGTTGATTGGAATGTATCCACTAATACTAGGGGTGCCAAGCCAGATGGGGCAAAAATAAGTTTCAGCCAATAGCTGAACATGTGGATCAGGGCACGTGCTTTAACGGAGATTAATCCAGCCTCCAGTCGGAGTGTCGTATTGGGGACACACAAAGGTGTTACAAGAATTCTTCTCAAAAACTTTGTCTGCACCGTCTCACATTTGAGTATGCAAACAGTTGGGCTCCGTAAAGCATTTGGGCTAGAATTTTAGCTTTAAAAACTTGAATCGCTGATGGCACGTATTGACCACCCTTGGTATAAAAGAACCTCAATAGTGCAGAGCTGCATGTTTGTGCATTAGATGCTACATGGTTCACGTGGGAGGACCATTGGCCAGATGAATGAAATATCATACCTAGATATTTATAGCAGGACACTTGCTCTATACTATTTCCATTTATTGTCCATCTATGTTTTTTACGTTTCCTGCTAATGACCATGATCTTAGTCTTATCATAATTAATGGTCAGCTGTTCTTTTGTACAGTATGAGGCTAAGGCTTTCAAGATTCTCCGTAATCCCACACACGAGATTGACATCAGGACTGCATCATCTGCATAAAGCAGGATTGAAAGGGGGCGTGAGCCTAGTGTGGGGGGATGAAAGTCTGCACTCGATAAATTGCTCACAATATCATTAATGTAAAAATTAAACAATGTTGGAGCTAAAATGCAGCCTTGCTTGACCCCATTGAATGATGGAATTACGTTAGATAGCGCCCTGCCTTATTGCAAATAACCCTAAGACTGGTATTTTCATGCAGTCGCTTCATTAGCAGAAGAAGTCTTTTGTCAATATTTGTGGTCTCGAATTTGGCCCACAATTTTTCTCTGGGTATCAGATCAAAAGCTGATTTAAAATCTATGAATGCCACATACAAGGAACCTCCTTTTGGAGTAGAATATTTGTTTGCTAGATGGTGTAGAACGAGTGCCTGATCTATAGTGGCCCTACCAAATCTGAACCCAGCTTGTTCTTCAGCAAGAATATTTTCATCATTTAACCAATCCTGAAGCTTCCCCAACAGGTGCCTTGCATATAGCTTGCTAATAATGCTTAGTAGACTTATTGGGCGGTAGTTTCTTGGGTCTAGTTTACATCCTTTCTTGAAAATTGGCATTATAATAGCAAGCCCCCAGTCCTCAGGTATAACCGCTGTCTGGTCAATCCAAGTAAATAATGAGGCCAAAACTGGGGTCCACCACTCCAAATTATCCTGCAATAAATCAGCTGTTATATAATCAGCACCTGGGGCTTTGCCTGGTTTCAGCTGGTGAATCAGCGAGATGATTTCCTGCATGGAAACAGGGGGCCACTCTGCCAAACCTAAAGGCAATTCTTGAACTCTGGTTGCAGAGTCAGGATGCTGTGAGTAGATTCCCCTAAAATGTGCTTCCCAGACCTTTGCAGGGATACATATCTCATTGACAACCGGGTAGGTGGTCAACCCCCTTGTCACAATTTTCCAGAAGCATGAGGGATCCTTAGATCTAGTTGCAGCTATTAATTGTTGCCATAATTCCTTCTGGGCTTCAGCCTTCTTCCTCTTAATCAGGGATTTGTATTCCCTTTTCAGTGTGAACCATTCAGGTGGAATTCTTTCCAGGGCCTGTTGTTTGTAAAATCTATATTTATTCAATAACTCATGCTTCATCTCTCTACATTCCCTGTCGAACCAGGGTTTGGAATAAGTGCTATTTCGAGTCTTTATCCTATTGTAATTGGTCTCATGCTTTAAATGATACTGTAAAGAGTTTAATAGTTCTTGGTAGGTCTCTAGCACAGTTGTAACTGAATCAGCTGTGCTAATTAGATGACTCATCTGGATGTAAGGCTTGGTATTTAGTAATTTACTCATAGTGTCTCCCTGCCTGACTGACCATTTAATGCGAGAGGCTCTGATTTCAGTTCCTGGGAGAATTGTGAGATCTTCTCCAGCAGAGATAATGGATTCTCCCAGATTAACCTCCAGCACCAGTGGTAAATGATCACTATCTATACGGTCATCAACCTTAAAGTTTGATATTGCTCCTACCAGGTCCTGGGAGATTAGAGCATAATCTATTATTGAAGCACCATTGGATGATATAAAAGTAAATTCTCCCGGCCTATCTCCCTTCACACTTCCATTTAAGAGAGCCAAATCAAGGTTATTAATCATTTGCATAAGACATAACCCAGCATAATTGCAACCCTTATCCTTAGACAGTCTGTAGGGCAGAGGATTACAAGTGTTGGTTTCAGGTGGTAACCTGTTATAACGTGAAAATAAGATTTCATCATTACAACCTATTCTTGCATTGCAATCACCCATCAGGATGAGCGAAGCTGAAGGATGAAGCACAATCAGGTTGACAATATAATCTTCTAATGCAGCCCAAGCTCGTTTAGTGCACTCATGGGATTGCTGAGGTGGAAAATAAATGTCGATTAACAATAAAACACAGAGATTAAATTTCAATATTACAGCAATAGCAATGTTGGGAATGGGATCGATAGTAACTACACAAGCCTGTAGTTTGTTAGACGTCATCACACACAATCCCCCTTACAGCGACCCCCTTTCCCACTTGGAATTGCCTTAAGAACATGTGACATAAAACCATCCAATACCAAATCTTGCTGGGACCAAGTCTCTTGAAACAGTAAAATATCAAACTTCTCCACATACTCTCTAAAAGAATTATCTACCAATTTGGATCCCCATCCTGCAATATTCCAGGAGATAATTTTAATTGAATTCCCTTGGGAGCCGGTGGATTGTGGGGTCACAATGTTCCTTCCCCTTACATCCTTAGTAACTAGAGGTTCACAATCCACTCCATGGCTACTATAAGATTGAACAGTATTTTTGTCCCCATGTCAATTGTGAATTACACCTTCTAGTAACCCACTCTGGGTCTGTCCATGCCAGTAAATCTGTGAGTGCCCATTTAATACAGGAGTATTTCTCTCATTTGTCCAGAGATTAGTGTCAGCTTTCTTGTGGATTGCTTTCCTCCCATTTGCTCTCCATCTCCCAAGCCTCATGTGTGCTTTCCTGTTTCCAATTATGACTGGAATTGGATAAATCCTATTGCCAAGTTGTTGGTTGCTTGCTTCCATTCCAATTCTCCCATTCAGTTTTGGTTGAAAATGTCTCTTCACTTGATGAAGCTCTGCCATGCAAATATCAGATTCATCTGAATTGGAGGTAATCTGCTTCTGTGGATGGGTCATATCTGGGGGCAATTTTGCAGCTTTACAGGTCTCAGGTTCAGGTTCAGGTTCCCTCTTTGTTGGCCTTTTTGCCTCCACGCCCGGCTGTAAAGTACTCCTGGTAGCATCTCTAGTTTTCCTGGTATTATGGGGTCTATCCTCCTCCAATAATTTGAAAAGTGGTCTAAAGTTCATACCTTTCCTTGCCTTGCTCTGAGGGTGGCTAGCCACCTTCCTTTTACCAGTCTTGCCCTTACTTTTCCTTTTCCCCATCTTATGGCTTGGTGGTGCACCTTTACTGGACGTTTTATTACTCCTTTTAACAGCTGGAATTGTGGACGTTCCAGTTGGGGGCTCAGTGGGGACTTCTATGGCAACTGAGGGAGTCTGGATGACTGCCTCTTCTTGAGCCTTAGAGACATTTGGAGGAATAAAGCTTTGCTGTGCTATGTTCTTTGGGTCCACACAAAGTAAAAGTTCCTCCAGAGAAAGACCAGCAATTCTGTCTATTGTATTTGGGGTCAGATTATAGTAGTTGACATTATTAGACCTTGGTGTGCTACTGACCTCTTTTCTCTGCTGTTCAGTCTTCGTCAGGTAGCCTACTAGGACGATCATGAGCTCTTTAATATCAAATAGAAAGTCTCTGATTTCTGCTAGATGAGCTAGATGAGCCTGATTATGAATGCAGCAATCATCTTTTGTAGGAGTGTTGTTGTTGGAATCATTGGCGCACTTGAGACTGTCACTCTCTTGCACAAGCTGACTGTCCTTAGGCTCAGAAGTTCCCATCAAGGAGTAGCCTTTAGCTGGATTCCTCTGGCTCCGCCTCTTAACCGGAGGGACATTTCTATAAGGCAAGGTGACTGGAGAGGAGTGAAAATCCAAAAAGCCCAGCCGACCAAAATCAACATCCAGATTGCTAGACAGATAGCTAATGTCCAGAGTCTGAGGATCAACTACAGCATTATTTGGTAGATCAATTGTAGGACTACCTAGTGGCTGTGAGGAGTCCATCTCTGTGAGGTCAGTCTTATGGACAGTGCAATCCCCCAATTTGACAAAGTCAGTGATCTTGACCTGTTTCAGAGGTTTCTTAACAGCACTCACCTTCTCCTCAGGGTCTGTAGTTGCCTTGAGTGTATCGCCATGAGATGAAATGCTGTTATCTGGTGTTTTAAATAGTTGTTGGGATAAAGCCAATGGATCCCCATAGCCTTCTGTTTCTTTAAGTTCACTGAATGGAGTGATAGAAGGGAGCAGTTTGTTTTGAATTGATTGCAGCACTGGGGTAAGTAGAGTGATATCCAAGGACGCCTTGGCTCCTTCCATGGGAAGACAAATTTCCTTTACAGCACCCAGCCAGCGAAGTTTCTTTCCAAACAGATCTGAAGTCAGGTTGTTAACAAGAAACTTCCAACCCAGCAAAATTCTCAGCTCAGTGACATAACTTGTAGCACTCACTGTAAATTTCTTTTTCTCAAGAGAAGTAGTAGCACTCCCAGCTGAGTACTATTAAGATGAGCTGCCGAAAATAAGCTTGTTGTTAGCTCCAGCAACCTGTTGTTATCTTGCTCTTATCTGTACTTTTCTGGGAGGAGTATATAACTAAGCCAAGTAAATAATCCAGTCCTTAACAAGTTCAAGGCTTCAGGAGGAAACACAGAAAAGGAGGACTGCTTGCCCGCTGTTTCAATTCAAACTTGATAAATAAAACAGGTACTTAGCCATAACACGGTTTCTCCCGCAGCAGCTCCCAGAAGTTTGTCTCCAGTAGTATCAATTATAAAGTTTATAAAAAGTTAAAAGTTTAAAAGTTAAGAGTTTATAAAAGGTTAAAAGTAAAAAAGTTAAAAGGTGTTTTAAAAGGTTAAAAGTAAGAGGAGTTAAAATGTTTTTTAGAAGGGAGTGGAGCTCAGCACAAATGCTGCTTCTCAGCACCAGCTCCAACCGGAAGTCTAATCTCCAGGCTTAAAACCGGGGTACTTCAAGAGCCAGATGCAGAGGAGTGGTATCAGGGGATAGATATCTAGTCTAGTCCACTCCCAGAGGCATTTGGTGGGGCCACTGTGAGATACAGGAAGCTGGACTAGATGGGTCATTGGCCTGATCCAGCATGGCTCTTCTTTTGTTCTCATGTTCTTAAGTCCAGGGCAGTATCAGCTGGTGACTCCAATTCCAGGGGTGCTGGGGATCCATGCCGGGTTTTAGTCATATTTTTATGGCAGTTATCCAAGGTGCTGAGGTTCAGCATCTTGTAAAGTGTGGATTAAAAGTTGGTTGGATTCACAATGGCTTTGAACCGGGAATGACCACTCACAAGCCATCCAAGAACTTGTTTGCCCATCTGAGAACAACTGGGTTGGATTAAAGGACCTAATTTAGGCCGTGCCAGAAACCAGTAGACACGGAAGCCTAGCTCTTGGTCCCCTGCAACTCAGCCACCCAGGTTCTTTGCTCCTTCTCATTGTCTCCATCAATGAAGCGTAACAATGGAAAAGTTGTTGTTTTCATGTGTCGCCTGAACATGAGCTGAAATAAACTGATCATGGAGTGGAAAGATTAATGATTGAACAGTGGAGCTGTTGCAGAAATAAAGTCGTGCCGTGAAGAGAGATCTGAAGATTACACGGAACACCAGGGGATGGCTTATTAATCACACTTCTGGAAGAATCTGTGAGTAAATCAATCCGCTTTATTAATGATATTTCAACTTTGCTCTGCAAGACGCCTTTTATACATCCAGAAGGCCAATTATCTGTTTAGGCCAAGAAACAATATTCGTTACAGCCAGTGTGGAAACCTTTGATCTACATCACTTAAAATGAATTGATGAAGGGGGTGGGGAGGAGAGGAGGCTTGAAATGCACACACAAAAAATCTCGCAGAAACATGATGACATTTATAAAGGGCTTAATTGCAGCACCTCTTACCAATCTCCCCAGAAATAACATAATTTGTGTTTTCAGGGGTCCATTGTGATCAAATTTGGATTGTCATTACTTGATCAAACCTTGAAGGGGAGAGATAATTTTATTGCCTCTCAATTTGTGGATGAACCCTTGTCATAGATGAAGTAGTTAACCATCTTCTGGAGTGTTTTTATTAATTTAAGAGTCCTTCAAAGAGAGAGCTTAAATTCTTGATTGCGAGGAGAAAGGAACGTCAGACCATCATTTAAAAAGAAATGTTTTTTCCAAGTTCAAGGCATCCATTTTTGACTAGCCTGTAGAGATGGGCATGAAACGAACAATTTTTCATTTCCGTTTTAATTTTTTTGTTTTGTTATGCAATGAAATGACAAATGAATTTTGTCTCCAAAATGAAACGAAACGAACAGAAACACCGGAAATTTTGTCATGTGTTTTATTTCCATTACTGCAATACAGTGAACTGCTTTAAATGCTAAAAAAAATCACAAAAATTGAAATAAATGGTAACAAAACGGTAACAAAACGAACAAAAATGAAAATGAATTTTTGCAAAAATTCACGAAAAATGGAAACGAACCGAAACCGACCCTCCAAATGACAAACAACAAACGAAACATCATTTTTTTGATTCGTGCCCATCTCTTCTAGCCTGTCATCTACAACTCGGGGAAAGTGGAGCTGAGGGGCAGTGGGGAATGAGTTTACATAGATCCAAATAGAAATCTATATATGTAAGGCTGCAAAGGAGTTTTCCTAATGATTTTAGCATGGATGTTTTAACTGTTTTAGCATGGATGTTGTAAAAGTTTTAAATTAAGATAGAGCTGGGCTTGGCTGAACAAGGCAATGAGACACAGTTGTGAATATACACAGTATCTGCCCTATACCCAGATTAGAATGCCAGATGGACACACACACACCCCCCTTTGCATTCAGGCTCTATTCAGTTGAGTAGGGTTGATTACTGGGCTGGGGCACCTCCCTTATAAGGAAAGGCTAAAACATTTGGGGCTCTTTAGTCTGGAAAAAAGGCGCCTGGGGGGATATGATTGAGACGTACAAAATAATGCAGGGCATCAGTCAAGTGGATAGAGGTACACTCTCCTCCCTCTCACAAAATACCAGAACTAGGGGACATACACTCAAATTGAGGGCTAGGACAGTAAGAACAGACAAAATAATTTTTTTCACCCAGTGTGTTGTTAGTCTGTGGAACTCCCTGCCACAGGATGTGGTAGTGATGGCATCTGGCCTGAATGCCTTCAAAAGGGAAAAACTCAGGTTACAAACCATTATGTAGATGTGTAATCTCCAGGTTTAAAACCGGGGTACTTTGAGGGCCAGATGCAGGGGAGTGGTATCAGGAGACTGATATCTAGTCTCGTGTGCTCTCAGACACATTTGGTGGGAACACTGTGAGATACAGGAAGCTGGACTAGATGGGCCTTTGACCTGATCCAGCATGGCTGCTCTTAGGTTCTTATGATTTACAAGGGAATTGCACCCAAAATATACATGTATCCTTAACTGACACTGTTAGTTAAGGATAGCATGGATAGATAATCTTTGAAGGAATTTGAAGTATGAGTTGTGGCTTAACAGAGGGATGGGGTGGGTGCATGAGTGTACAAAAAAATAACAGTATCATCTTTAACTGAGCTTTTCATTCCATCCTGTGTAACAATTGGCATATATTTATTATTGGTCTAAGAACCATGACAATAAACTGACTGGCTGACATGTATTGGCTCAAATCCTATTATTTCATTCATTAAAGCAGGTTGGGTAGAAGCACTGCATCAACAGGGATTTAGTGAATCAGCTCCTTCATATATGACTAAAAGATGTTACAGTTTGAGTAGTCCCGTTTGAATCCATCAACTGTATGGAGGAGTTTGTTCACCAAGGCCCCCTTGATTCAACGCCCCCTAACTCTGGTCCGGCTTACTACTCGATGCAAAATGATCCAGGCCTTTGAGTGCACTGACCCCCCACCTATTGCTGGGCTTAGGGACCAGACCTGACCTGTGATAATTGAAAATCCGCAATATGCGGATGCAGGTCGGGCCAGGCAAGGGCTTTCCCAGGCCTTCTGGAGGCCCCCAAAGGGCCTCCCTGCGAACCGGAAGTGACTTCCGGATCACCACAAATCATTTCTGAGGCCTCCAAGAGGCCTAGAAAGGCCCTCAGAAACTTCAGAAATTATTTTTGATGATCCAGAAGTCACTTCTGGTTCACAGGGAGTCCCTTTGGGGGCCTCCAGAAGGCCTGGGAAAGCCCTCGCAGGCCCGTTTGAGGCAGTGCCAGTTCTGGGGTAAGTATGGGAGGCCTGAAACAGGCCTTTCCCCTCTTACCCGGGGGGGGGGCTTTTTTCATATACTGCCATCCCGCGATATAGTGGGACTGCAGTATATGAACCGCAAAAGGGTGGGGGACCACTGTATTAATATTCAAATGCCCAACCCATGTATTTCCTTTCTTCTTTCAATCAGGAAGGTAAACACGACACAAGGAACAAAACCAGCCAACGGCAGATGCACCTTGTGACACCAGAGGCACGTTATTCTCCAAGCATATGTTTTGAAGTACTGAAACTGGTACAGAAAATCACCTTCCTTAATGGTGAGGCTCTCAGACAAAAGGGGAAAAATCTAATCTACTGCTCAAGAAAAAAACACAATGAAGTCCAAATGTTGGCGGGGGAGGGGGGAGGGGGAGAGGCATTTTTGTTTCACTAAAGGTGTACATGTTAAATAATCAAAGGATTCAACATGACAATATGGTTATAGATAGTTATCTTAAGTGCCTTCTGTGGCGAGAAGCTGAAATTAAGAACTTGAACAAAACAGGAGACATGAAAGCGCAGGTTCTACAAACACTAGGTTGCTTATTAAAACTACTTTGATCCATTGCTTCTTTGATATCCCAGGTCTTATCAAGAATTCACTTTCAGGGGTAAATATAGGTAGTTCAGAGAGATTTTATGACATGCTATACATACTTTTCCCCCGACGCTTTTTTTAATTACTAGGGAGAAGGGAAAGAGAACAAAATCAAGGGATTGGAGAGAAAATACGCTGTTAACTTGCTACCTGACATGGCTAATTTCAAAAGTGCAGATAATTTTTGAAGTCACTCATATGCATGAAACAGATTCCCCTAAGGAGCATTCAAGCTGCATCCAGATTTTACCTCTGGCTTTGGCAAGTATTTCACTTGGAGTCAGATCCAGATCCAGAGCAATGCCACAGGGCTGTCATCATGGAAAACTTTGTCCCCTGTCTTCTAATGCTACATTCCTAGTCCCCACGCAGAGAATCAGGGAAATCGGAAGTCCAGAGTGAGCTGCAGAGTCTTTGAGAGGAAAAGAGATGAAGAAATCTAGGACCTTACAAAAATCACAAGTGAAAAGCAGATCAGGAAAAGCCCTTCTTTTGTAAAATGCAGTAGATTAAGTTAAGCAAAAGAGATTCCCAGTGTGGTGCAGCAGGCAGAGGGACAGACCAGGACTCCAAAAGTGCCCGTAAAAACTCACCGGAGAAGTAGAAATTTTAAAAGTACAAAATCATCTCACTTACCTTGGAAGCCCTGCTAGGGTGACTATAAGTCACTTCTGACTTGATAGCAGAGAAAACATACAGAATCTAAGCTAAGGCAAAGTCATCACTTGGGTGGTGATTTCAGTTTCCCCAGAATATCATCCATAGCCCAACTGATGTCGTTTGGGAATCTACTTGCCCCATAATTTCAAAGACAATTGGACATGATGGGGAAACCAAATAGAAACAAGGTCCCCTATGCACCATAAGTACGTGGTGGTTTACATTTCTGTTTGTATTAAGAACAAATTGGAGTTGACAAAGCCACCAGCAGTCAACTGCAGAAAAGCCACCTTACTGGGATCTGCTCGCATAATTCACCGATAAATACATCACATAGTCCTAAACGCTTGGGAAGCGTCCGACAAGTGATTTGTAATACAAAATCCAGCGTAGTTATCTTGTCTGCTGTGTGATAATTTGACAACAACAACAAAACAATGATGATGATGATGATGATGATGATGATGATGATGATGATGATGATGATGATGATGATGATGATGATGATGATTTAGGAGTTCCATTTCCTTTTTGTGCTTTCATTTTTATAAATCATTCTTGGCCAAAATAAAAAAATCTGTAATCAATAAGCTATTGTTCCGAGGCTTCAAAGCAAAGCCTCTTGTAATGATGCGAGTATTTGTTTAGGCACAGGTAACCTTTATTTTTATGGCCTCACATGCCTCAAATGCAATATTGCAGCACAAATAGAAACCAGGGTTCCTCCTACACATGGATAGCTGGCATATCTGCACATACAGATCTACATTATGGGTATTGAAGGAAAAATACCCATGCATATCCTTGGTCCTTAAAAGAAATAACAAATGTCTTCTGAGGATATGTTAGATCTGGGATTTTTTAAAACCATAGCAAATCAGTCAAACAAGAATCCTATTTAAAACCTTTCACCCATGATCTGCTGAGGACTTGTGTTCTCTGTCTGAGGATAGAAAGAGTTATTTATTTATTTATTTATTTGACATATAAGGCAGCATCTCTGAGTGGTTGAAACAGTCCCGCTTGGGACCGGTACAAGGAAATCTTACCGCACGTCCATTGCATGACGACGGGAGTTCATCCTGACCACGCCCCCTGAATTGAGATTAAAGCGGGATGAGAGATTCCCCTCCCTGGCCTCAGGAATCTGCTTGTCTCGGTTCTCATTCTGAGAAGAGTGCCTGTGAGGTAAGGCTCATCATGCAATGTGCCATTCTCCCTCTAGTGGCAGGAATGTGAAGTGCCATTCACCAGCACATTCCCTATGGAGTCAGCAACACAGTGCAGAGAGATTAAAACACAAATGCCTCGAACTTAGCTCTGTAACGCATTGAAGGCAAAGTTGAGGAGACTTGAAAGATTAAAAAACGGAAGGTTGGACCAAAAAAACCCCACCCAAGAACGAAGGCCGAGAGGTGCAGATGTTGTCACAAAACAAGGATGTGAGTCATCCCGGCACCATCAATCATGCCCATGGGTACACGGGAACAGGAACAGTACTGGGACAAGACCATGTGACTGTGAGGGACCTGATCATGAAACAAACATCAACTCAGAACAAGGAAGGACATGAAGTAACCGCCTTTGTCACAGTACAAGACCATGAGGTAACACTTGCCACAAGACAAGTTATCACGACCATGGGAACACTGAAACAGGGACAAAACCATGTGATTGCTACCAACACTGTCACGGTGCAAAATTAATCGCAGAACACAGAAGGACGTGAAGGAATCTGCCTAGGTTTGTCAATGAGTTTAGATCATTGCAAGCCTAGCCAATAGGCCATCAATGTAACATGATGCCATCTGCAACCATGGGTGGATATTAGGTTGACTGGGATCCCTGATTGGATGTACCGCTTCAGAAAAACATACTGGAGGCAGTGGTTTCCCCTGAAAAATACAGACATATTACCAAAGCTGCTGTAGACAAGGGCAACAAAGGGTGAACTGCACTGGTGAATTAATATTCCTACATCTGCAAGGGTCTATAATAAAAATCTCCCAGCTTCTCAAAATCCATAATATCTGAGTCCTAAATAGAAAAGAGATGGCCTTGGATTTATTGTCCTGTTGGTTCCATGATCTGGAATGCCTACCATAGGCATGGTCTTTGATGACCTTTGACCTCATCAAGGTCAAAGGCCAGGAAGAGCTTCCTGCGATGCAGCAATGATTTAGGCATTCCAGCTGCATATCTCTGATGGGTGTTAAGAATTTAAAACTTCAGGGGCAAGTTTTGTAAAAGGATTTTACTTTTGCCGACAAGCGATTTTCCCGTGTTTCTTATCTGCCAGCCCAGGCCTAAACCGGGCTGTCATGTAATCAATGGGCTATGATAGGCTGATTATCATGTAGGATAAGTGATATCTATTAGAAAAAATTGATCCTGACATAACTCAGGGAAAAAGAAGGCAATAGCTAAAAGCAAAAGACCATGAGCCCTGAACTGGCCTTTGTACATATTTAATGGCTGTCATTTTGCTGAAGGTGCCTTAAAAACAGAAGAATTCTCTGGGTAAATCTATATTGATTGTCTAATCCCTGTCATCTGTTAAGCCTAACAAAGCTGTCACGGCACAGCTTTGAGGGAACAGATTTTTTTTTTTTTTAAATTTGATAACTTTCTTTCCATTACAATCGGGGAGGCACGCAAGCGTTAGGAAGTGCCTTCGCCTTTTGCTGGCTTCGGAGCCGTGAATTCCCTTGGCGGAGAGGGCCTTGTTTTCCCTGCGACTGATTGACTACTACCGCACATTTAATTAAACCCGCATCCTCCAAATTACAGTTTATGAAGGAATCAGACGCTAACTGCCAAAGAGAAGTGCTGGTTCGGCGCGGCGCACATGTCGTGTTAAGAGGAGAGCCTGGAATGATTACGGCTGGGAGCTTGATAAAAATTGTAGGGGTGGGTGTGCTCCGGGCTGTCCCCCATGACAGCATCTCCTTTTATGAATACAGAAAAATTCATCAAACAGAAATCATTAAATGAAGCAGATGGGGCTTCCTGCATGGCGCCGGCAGATTGAAGGAAAGGAAGATGAGGGAGTGCTGTGGGAAGCCCTGAAAAAATGTCAGATGGGGAGGGCTTTTTTTTTTTTACTCTTTTGTCCTTGATGGCTATTTATTATTTATTATTATTTATTTTTATTTTGGATATTTTTACCTTGGAAAAGGACTCAAGGTGGCTTACCATAATGAGGGACAATATACAGCCCAGAACATTTAAGAAATATTCCAGTTAAGAACAGGGAGTTAGGAGAGGCATCTTAGAACATTAAAATGCAACATCTACGAGGACATGGCACTTGAAGGAGGAGGAGGACCTGGCTTCAAATCTAAATGCAGCCATGAAGCTTGTCAAAGCCCTCTTTCTCAGCCTGGGTTACTTCGCAGGGGTGTTCTGAAGATAGAAGCAGGGAGGGCAGAATAGAGAACAGAAAGAATGTGGGCAGAAACAGGTGGGAAAAGCAGGGATAATGGAGGTCACGGGCCAAGCTTTATGTTGCAGTGCCTTCTCCCTCCCATAATTTCCTTTAAAATTGAATATTTGATTTTTTAAAAAATCAGGATAACTGCTGGATAGCTCAGTGGTTTAGGTATCTAGTTGCAGAGTTAGAAGCTGGCAGTCTGCTTCCCCCAACTGACGGGGTCTGGACTTGATGGTCTATAGCAGTGTTGGTGAATCTATGGCATGGGTGCCAAAGGTGGGCCCTCGGAGCCCTTTCTGTGGGGCACCCAGCATTGCTCCTTCACAGCCACCTGTATTTGGGTTAAATTGCTGTATTGACACTTTGCGAAAAATTAGTGGGTTTTGAATCACAGTTTGGGCACTCGGTCTTTAAAAGGTTTGCCATCACTGATCGATCGGGTCCGAGATGCCCTGAGCACATCCAGTCTTGCCTGATCTTCGAAGCTAAGCAGGGTCGGACCTGGCTAGTACTTGGATGGGAGACCCCCAGGGAATACTGGGTGCTGTAGGCACCTGGAGTAGGAACTACCAAGCCACTCCAGTATTCCTGCCAAGAAAACTCCATGGACATGGGGTCACAAAGAGTCGGTCATGACTGTAATGATGACTCAACAACAACAGAAAGGGCCCCTTCCAGCTCTGCAGTTTTAAGATTATGATGGTGGTGGTGGTGGTGGTGGTGGTGGTGACAACGAGGATTGTCAGGGAGTGGAGCATGGTGCTTGGTTGTGACACTTCAGGTGCTCAAATAAATAACTAACACATACCCCATGAGTGGAACCCACTCTGTTGCATGCATGCAAATGTCTGAGGTGAGTCCCAATCTCAGTAGTGCTGCACCAGAGATTCAGAAAGTTGCGTGTAGGACTACAAAACCCCAAAACTCGAGACCAGTAAGGCTATCAGGAATTTTGGGACTTGTGGCCACAGAAATAAGTCCCACTCCCCCAAAGAACTCTTTTGGACCTCATGTCCATTCCTCTGGTTTTGACGCTATTGCACATTTTATCCTGTTTAACCTTTGAGGTATGCATGCATGATGCAGTAATTTATTTATTTATTTATTTATTTGTTAGACTTGTATCCCGCCCATCTTCCCAAGGGGAACTCTGGGCGGCTAACAACAATAAAACCAGAAATAAGCCACCGGACAACGGAGAGGCAAGATGACGGCGGGCCCGGGCGAGGGGAGGGAAAAAACAAAAACAAAAAAACCCTTGCTTCTTGGTGCTACTTCTAAGCATTTTTTTAAAGGAAAGGGGGAGGAAAACCGCCCCACAAAAACCCTTACATGCTTGGGCATTAAACTCTGTGTGGATCTCATTTGAACCACCTTTAGATCAAAGTGCAAGCTTTTTCTGATTATGCTTTAAAAAATACAACCCTCCCTCCCCCACCTCTCTCCTTTTTGATTTCAAACGGAAAAGATCTGCTGACTTAGACATCAATAGTGTGCTTCAAACTCAGTGAATATCACTATTAACTTTCTTTCCTTTTCCACTTTCCTCTTCTTCAACACCCTTGTCTTCTGCCTGAAGCTAGAGTATCTGTTCCTCTCATACCAGAAACAGTTTATTGATGAGAAAAATAATAACAGATTTGAAGGTTTAAACAGCTTGGTTTTCTAGAACCCCTTTTAGTTAAGACTGAACCCCAGAATTCCTATTCTTGTGGAGACTTTGACTCTTGTGGAGCCTTCATACTTCTGAAGAACATGGTGTCCACTCGTTAGTTACTGCAGCATTACTGGAGGCTACCAAAAGATGGGAATCCATTGAAATTAATTCATCTGTTTTTAAAATGAAATGAAGATGGATGTCCTTAAAAACTTCCTTAATATCTACTTTCAGGGCAATAAAGATCACAGACTTGGAATTAGGATTGATGCACAATGAGACACATTCAGGTAAGGATGATGATGACACACACACAATATTTCTCCTTATTATATTATATTTTCAAAAACAACTTCACGTCCTAGGTTGTTCCGCGATTATGTTTGCACCGTATCATCCTGGTTTGCGGTAATGTGGTTTTGTCCCTGTTCAGTCCCTGTTTCTGTTTACTCACAGCCGTGATTACTTGTCTCATGACAACTGTTACTTCACGGTCTTGTTCCGTGACAAATTCTGAATTTGTCCTGCTTTCTTAACCCTTTTTAAAAATATCATAAATAAAACTTTTTCAATATTTCAATTTACTGGTCTTCTGGGATTTACATGTCAATCCTAAAGAATTTTCAGTACAGTACTTTCTTTAATAAACATTTGCACTGCATGGTGTTTCCCATAGGGAAACCAATGTTGAATGCTGCTTCAGCCACTGACAACTAGGTGGACACTGGTTATTGCGTGACAGTTGTTACCACATGGTCCCTTGTCTTGGAAGAGGAACCAGGAATGAACCGTGACAAAAGAATTCTCCAGCCCAAGGGCAGGTATGACTTTTCATGCTCTGTTCCCAGCTCCGGGGATGTGGTCGAGACAACTTTTTGCTGTCACACTATGGACGTGAAGTAAGTTTTTTTTTGGTACTGGTCCCAAGCGGGACAGGAAGGAGGGACGAACTGGACATGAAGTAACTGCCTAGTGACATACCCATTGCTAACTCCTTCTCAAATTAGAACAAGGTTGGGAACCAACTGTTTTAGATGGTCCACCCCACAGTCGGACTTAAGTTGTCCTAAAAGAGAAAAGCAAGAATGGCACGAGAACTCTGATGACTACAAAAGTATAATGTTAAAATAAATTATGGTCCAAACACATACATTTGACCTTCAACAAACCCCTACCCTACCCTTGACCCCATGTTCTCCAGTTGACACAGAGAGAGACTAAGTACATCCTTCTCCCAGCACCAGTGTATTTGCAATGAACCTATGTGGCCAAATTTAAGGACTGTATTTTATGGCTTTAGCAGAGATGTAGAGTAGAGAGAGGAAAATATGAATATACATTTAAGGGCGGTGGTCATGAACCATTCTGTTCTTCCAACGTTCTCCCTTCCTGTAGCATTAAAAATAATTCTAGATCTCTCTTCTTCCATATTCCTCCCCTCTCCCCATATTTTCCACTTTGTTAAACACTGAACTAAAGGGAAGAAAATATGATAGAAGAGATGCTAACCCCCCTTGAGTCAGTGAAACAAGAGAAAGGAAAAGGTATTTGATTTTTTTAAAAATGTTATTTATTTATTTATTTATTTATTTATTTATTTATTTATTTATTTATTTGTTACATTTATATACCGCCCATCTTCCAGACGGAACTCTGGGCAGTTAACAGTTTAAAACAAAACAGCACAAAAGGAAAAACAAAAAGGCAGTGAGTACCAATAAAATGGGGAGGGGCAATACCCTCCAAATACTGGTGCTAAAATAATCATGTAAATTCCTACACAATTATTTTAGCACCAGTATTTTCCAGCACAAGATAGTTTAAATTCCAATGAAACCTTACAAAAAGGAGGGGAACTAAATAAAATCCATCTTTTCCTTAACTAACACAGCCCCTGTTCTTTTGTGAGTGTTCAAAGTACAGTGTGTGTTTTTCTTCTTCTTCTCTCTCTCTCTCTCTCTTTCTATTTTTTTTTTGTAAATATGCCAAAGTCAGGGCCTGTACAACATGTGATCTATAATAAACTTCAAAAGAACACCTTTGACATTTTAGATAAGTTGCAAATGATGATGCAGAGAGATCTTTTGCCACTACAAAGGAAGAACAAAAGAACCAACATGAAAGAGAAATCAATAAACATATGGCAATTAATAAAACATTTTCTATGAATACCCTACAAAGAGTTTTACAACGGCATTAAAAAAAAAAAACCCAGCAGTTGTTTCAATGTGGATTTAAAAAGTATCAGCTGTTATATTAAGATATCATTTTTAGCAACAAAATGTATGTTAAAATAACAGATTTCGTTATAAACCCATCAGTTACAGAGGTAGGGATGCAGAGACCCCCCCCCTTTTAAGGTGACCCAATAAATTCCGTAATGAAAACATTCCACAAAAACAATGTTTCAACATAGGAACATTTGCTTGTTGGCATGCTGTTCAGCCTTAGAAACAAAGCAAAAAAACCCACACCTGTTTTACATCATCTTAAAACACACCCCCGCGTGCACACACCCTGATGTCTCCTTAATATTTTAAACCATTTCTATTGATTTCCTTTGTAAGTAACATTACACCAACCATTAGTACAGGCATTACAATGTCTTTGCGCTAACCTACTAGCAATAATTTATTATCGTAATGAAGAGACAACCATTCAAAACCCTACAGCTCTGCTGTTGTCAGTACAGCTCTAAGAAACCACCAGGCTTACGGGGAGTTCTTGATGTGAATGAGAGCTGGCCTCAGAATTTTAGCTGTCTGAGGCAGGGTGACAAATGACACACCTTTATTTACCTTGCCCGAGTCAAGGTGTGTATGTGGAACTCTCTGCCAGAAGAAGTAGTGACAGCTGTCAGCCTTGACAGCTTTAAGAAAGGATTGGACAAGTTCGTGGAGAACAAGGGTATCAATGACTATCCTTAGGGATGCCTAAGGACAACCTCCGGGTTGGAGAAATAGGCAGGAGATCTCTCAATGCCATTTGCAGGCAATCGTAAGCAAGTCAAGACATCTGCTTGGGAATACCCTGAAGCAAATGGTGAGCCGTTGTGTGAGACAGAATGCTGGACTGGATGGGCTGTACCCCTTATGTTTTATGTCTAATGCTTTTGTTGTTGTTGTTGTTGTTCAGTCGTTCAGTCATGTCCAACTCTTCGTGATCCCATGGACCAGAGCTCGCCAGGCCTTCCTATCTTCCACTGCCTCCCGGAGTTTTGTCAAATCCATATTGGTTGCATCGATGACACCATCCAACCATCTCAGTCGCTGCCATCACCTTTTCCTTTTGCCTTCAATCTTCCCCAACCTCAGGGACTTTTACAAGGACTCCCCTCTCCTCATGAGGTGGCCAAAGTACTGGAGCCTCAGCTTCAAAATCTGTCCTTCCAGTGAACATAGTCTAATGCTAGGGACACTCAAGAACAGCACAGGAGCAAACCAGGTTGGAACTGAAATAGCAAACAATATTTTGCCTCTTTTCCGTGTGTGTTATAGAGATGGGCACAAATCAAAAAATGGCATTTCGTTTGTCATTTGTCGTTTAAGGGGTCTGTTTCGGTTCATTTCCGTTTTTCATGAATTTTTGTAAAAAAATTTGTTTTCGTTTGTTTCATTACCGTTTTGTTACCATTTATTTCAATTTTTGTGTTTTTTTAGCATTTAAAGCAGTTCAATGTATTGCCGCAATGAAAACGAAACAGACAACAACATTTCTGGTGTTTCTGTTTGTTTCGTTTCATTTTAGAGACAAAATTCGTTTGTCATTTCGTTACGTAATGAAACGAAAAAATGAAAACGGAAATGAAAAATTGTTCGTTTCGTGCCCATCTCTAGTGTGTTATTATGCAGCTGCTTTGGGTCCCTTCTGGATGCAAGGTGGGATAGAAAAGACCCATATAAATAATGAATAAGAATAATTTATCAAAAAATTACCAGATCTTTTCCCCAGCATCCTCTGTCAGATCCATCACTGCCTGGAGTTAGCTCTTAGCAACTGTTCTGCTCATGGTATCCTCCAAAAGAGTTTCATTATTAGTAAACGTTGTTGCTATCACAAGTTATGTCAACGTTCAGAGTGCTCAGGGCTTGATCAGACCTCAAACAAGGCGTGTTACGGGTGTATGTGAGATGTGAGCCACTCCCCAGTTATTGAACTACAACGAATGGGTTCAAAGTGTCCTCAACTCCTTGGACATCATGTTCTCAATTTAAAAAAAACAAACAAGCAAGCTTTTGTTACTTAAGCAATACCCAACAGGACAGGAAACCTTTGTGACCTGGTTGGTTGAGAAGAATCAATGGCTCCTTGTTTTGATGGGCTCTATCTACTTAAGGGAACTTTACTCCTTTAAAAATGCTCTAGTTTAGCAACTGCATGCAAAGTGAACTGAAAATTTCTAGGACTCTTAACAGCCAAGATGAAGCCAGACAAAACCTAGAGCTCATGTGATTCTTCCATTTTCGAGCGGCTTCTAAACATGATATGAAGTGCTCCTCACTCTTCCTGTTGGCTTTGTCAAGGAAAGCTTTGATGGTTTCCCTTCTGACTGTGTTATCTTGGTTCTCAGAGATAAGAACTGAGAAACCCACATCCAGCAGTAACTCACACTATCAGAACTGACCTAATGCTAAAATCTTCATGGAGATTTCCTGGTAAGCATGAATGTTAGGCAACAGATATCCAGAAACCTGACAGATTGACCATGCATATACAGTAATTGCTTCTTGACTTACAGCTCCATCTGAGAGTAGGTGTGAAACTCCCAGCAGCTAATACCGGAGTCTGTTTAACACACACTTGAAATGTTAGTCATTTTTTTGGAGGTGCTAGCAGTGTTGTCGAGCCAGCTCCAAAACAACTGGAATAGAAAGAGATAGGGGAGGAGCTGTTTATTCAGGGTCATTTTTGGCCAATTAGAAATGAATGAATGAATGAATGAATGAATGAACCCAGCATTTGTTGAATATGGGCATTTGTACTTTTTAATCTGCTAGCATTGTGTTTTTTAAGCAGGCACCTTGCACATGTTTGTGTTGCTGTTTATATTCATGTTTTGAATTGGTGGGCAAAGCAGTCAAGTCGACAATAATTCCTTCCTTCCTTCCTTCCTTCCTTCCTTCCTTCCTTCCTTCCTTCCTTCCTTCCTTCCTTCCTTCCTTCCTTCCTTCCTTCCTTCCTTCCTTCCTTCAGTCTATTAATCATAATTGCCTTCTTTCCTTTCTTCCTCTAATCTATCCATCATCAATTCCTTCCTTCCTTCCTTCCTTCCTTCCTTCCTTCCTTCCTTCCTTCCTTCCTTCAGAAAGCAACACCTAAAAGAAGGCTCTTCTAGCTGGGATCCAGAGATACAAGGAGATACACACTGAAAAACTACAGTACAGTTGTTAGAAGAAAACAGAGAGGGTGTAGGGGTTATTCCACCAGTGTCTTCTTCATAGCTAATACCAGAAAAGTGTTGCATGGTCAGGACTCAGGATACTTGATACTGAATTACATCTGTAATTACATCTGTAATTCAGCAAGTAGAACCAGTGGATCAAATGATACCAACCTTTTCCAGGCAAACATTGACATTCGGGAGAAAGTTGGCAATAATGTAAAAGCCTTCAGCCAGAAATCTTTCTAGTTGTTAAGGGCAAATTAACTCTTCTTTCCAAAAGTCAGCTTAAGCAAATTATTAAGCGCAAAGGAGGCCTCTCTCATCTACTCTTTAAGGCAAGCTCGCTTGTATTAACGTCATTTCTGAATTAAACATCAATGACAGGGCATGTCATTAGTGTTTATCCTGAATGGTATTTTTAAAATATAATTCCATAGACCTTCAACTAAGACTATCTTTTAATGTGATGTGGGTTTTTTTGGCCTTTCCAAGTGATGATTTCTGCAATGAGTTCACCTAGCCTATTCTGTTTAAAAATATGTGTTATAAATAATCACCTTGGATTCTCAGGTTTTTGCTAATTGACAGTACCACCTGAAAGCTTGGAATTTTTGAAATAAAATCTTAAGGTGCAACAAGCAGGTCAGATCCAGAAAGTTTCTGGAAGACTCTATTAGCTAATTGGTCCTATGACATATTAGGATGATGCAACAGCTCATACACCAATGTCACAGCTATCTTTTCTAGGACCAGATGCAGGGGAGTGGTATCAAGAGACAGGTATGTAGCCTCGTGCACTCCCAGAGGCATTTGGTGGGGCCACTGTGAGATACAGGAAGCTGGACTAGATGGCCCTTTGGCCTGATCCAGCAGGGCTCTTCTTAGGTTCTTAGGTTCTAACTTCTTACACTTGATTATCTTTTCTAACTCCTTCCCTTCTGCCCTTCCAAGCCTCCATCTGCTTTTGATTTCTTGGCCCCAGACACCATTTGGATGGATGGATGAACTAAACCTCTGAACCAATGATTGAATACAAAATCTCTTCTTATCAATTTTTTCACTGACGGCCTTGAAACATGTTTAAAGAGATAAACATGTTTTTCTGATATGTCGTTAATGTTGGAGTCCATTTTCACTCCTCTTTTAAACATGCTTTTGATACTGAGAGGGGCATTGTGGCTCAGTGGAGTAAGGCTCCCAAAGCTGTTGGCTGCAAAGTCGGCAGTTCAGCAGTTTGAATCCCGGGTGCCACGCAGTGGAGTGAGCTCCTGCTGTTCACCCCAACTCCTGCCAACCTAGCAGTTCGAAAGCATGTCAATGCAAGTAGATAAATAGGTACAGCCATAAAAAAGTGGGAAGGTAAAACAGTGTTTCCTTGCAGCCATGCCAGCCACGGATAGCACAACACTGTCTCTTCGTCTTGAACACAGAGATGAGCACCACCCCTACAGTCGGACACAACTAGCACGCATGTGCAGGGGGAACCTTTACTGAACTTGTGAAACCATTTTTTTAATGCACAGAACATAACTCTTATTGTTACACACTTTTACTTTGTATATTATTTCTAAGGTGACTTATTCCTGTTGGGAAGTCTTCTTTCTTACCTGCCCACCCCCAACACAACGGATTTCATCCTAGGCAGCAGTATGCTAGTAAAAGCAGGACTATAACCCATTGAAACCCCCTCCTCCTGGTGCCACCACCATAAAGGGGGGGGGATGCTATTGGTAATCAAAAGGTATATTTCAGTACAGGGGAACCTGTTTGGAAGAATTCTCCTCATTTCTTCTTAGCTTGTTTTATCTTTGCTTGAGTTGTGAATAATTCATACCCCTCTGTCTGCTTTACAGTCAAACACATTCTGTCCACCCAAGACTGTTCGACTTTTGTGATTTATTATTTAATAATTTGCAGGGTTGCGCTGTTGTAAGGTGAGCCGTGTGGCTGCTCGCAGAACTGTTACAATCTGGTCTAGTTAGCTGTCCTTTTTTTTCCTTTCTCCAAACCGTCTCCGCTATTGATTCTTCTTCTTCTTTCTTTTTTTTTAACAAACCTCTGCCATGTAATCCCGCCACTGCTGATCTCAAAGCTGCTCCTATAATATGAAAAAGTTGGCCCTTCTTCTTGAAAACAAGGAGTCGTGTCTTGGATTCACTTTTTCTTTCTTTCTTTCTTTTAAAGAGAAAAAATAACCAGTGGTTTCTTCTTCTACTACAACACCCTCCTCCTCCTCCTCCTCCTCCTCTTTTTTGTACTTTACACAGTGACAATGGCAGGGCCACTCATTTTTTCAGCAGAAATATGTTTTAAAAGACACAAAGGAAGATCTTTTGGGAAATATATGCAATTCTTTTATTATGCCCCTAAAAACCTCACCCAAATGTAGACACACACACACACACACACACACACACACACACACACACACACACACACACACACAGAGAGAGAGAGAGAGAGAGAGAGAGAGAGAGAGAGAGAGAGAGAGAGAGAGAGAGAGAGAGAGAGAGAGAGAGAGTTTTCATGTACAGTTGCTCTCTTTCACACACAGAACACACAAAATATCCTGCAACAATCCCTTCCTGTTAGTCTTTCCTAAGCATTTATTTGCATTTGTTTCCTAATTCTATGGTTTTGAGAGAGGGAGGGAGGGAGGGAGGGAGGGAGGGAGGGAGGGAGGGAGAGAGAGAGAGAGAGAGAGAGAGAGAGAGAGAGAGAGAGAGAGACTTAATCTCCCCCACCAAACAACCCCAAAACATGTGCTTGGAACGTCCCCAACCTTGCAGAGCTCTTTCTCAGCCACTCTAAGCAAGTTGAGTATACAAATACTGGGTTCCCAATGTGGTCTATTAAAGCAAAGTGATAGATTACAAGTCTGGACAAGGGGGTTCTTCAAATCCCTGCTCAGTCATGGAAACTGACTAGGGGAGAGGAAGCAGTAGAACCACCACTTAAACCATTTCACTTACTTTGAAAGTCCTATTAAGGTTGCTATAAGTCACTTTCAAATTGATGGCACAGAACACACACACTAAAAAGGATCAAATTCCACTCCAAGAAGCAGTTTTTCTTTTAAAAAAGCAATATATAGAAGGCATTCAAAGCAGAAAGGCACATCCACCCCACTCTGGCAGGCAGTCACTGAGGGACATCTTGCCTGAAGAGAAAGGTCTTCACCTGCTTATGGAAGGACAGCAAAGATGGGGCCAGGCTGGTTTCCCTTGGGGAGGAATTTTAGGACTTTCTAGTCTAATTAAAATTACTCAGCAAAGGTTCCTGCTGCCTAGTTTATTTTTTATGGGCCAACAGGTCAACCCCTTCAAGGACCTTGCTATGTGACATGGGTTTTGTCTAGAGGCGACCGAACCATCGCAAGTGGAACAGGTGTATTTTAGTGCTGCCATCCCCATGTCCATGACATGGAAGCTTCTTCTCCAAATATATATTTGCCACAGCACGGCAAGTTGACTAGTACAAGCTCTGAGAATTTGAGAGAGCAGTGCCAGCTCCGCGTGGAAATCTCTCCAAGAGGGATGAATAATTAATGGCCAAAGTAAATAACCAATCATTAAATGAGTAAATGTTTCTTCTGTAGAAGATAATGCAAAACAGTTTCTCGGTTAGATTCAGCCTGCTAGCAAAGGATTTTGAACATTGCTACCATTTCTGACGGAATGGAGGAGGGGGAAAAGAGAAAGAATTACAACAACCCACTCACTCTCAGATGTCTCTTTCATACAGAATGGTAAATTATGTTATTACTTTTGTATGCTATTCCCAATGCTTATTCAATATTCACTTGTATACATCTAACCCAGTGTCATTATTATCTTGTTCAGATTGCCTTCGCTCCCACCCCCACCGGCACCCCCGTGTCTCTTGACAAGAATTGGGTAAGCTGATAATGCTGCATTGTACATTGTACACCCCACGTCCTTCCTTGCATCACACATATACACACACGCACACACTTGCAAACATCATGACAACATCTTACATTTGTAAAGTAAATAATTAAACATGCAGAAAAATCTTATAGGGCATTGCAATCCAGCAGATGAAAGACATTCAGAGACTTTTTATAAAAACTTAAATTTGGAATTTGGAATTGCAAAACAGGTTCCAATGCAACTTTTTGAACCCCCCCCCAAAAGTAGGGTTAATATGTTAATCAACCAAATCAACCCAACTTAAAATGCTAATTAATAACCAAATTAGAGTGATTTATATCAATAATGAAAGGCCATATTTATGTAGTTCTTTCCTTAACACTTGCAAACAGCCAACTCTTGGAACAGAATGCTGAATTCTATGTGCCTATTTTAATTTTGTTTACTCATTTATTTGATTGTGCCAACAAAACTAATTGGCTTTACTTGGCCATCGACACCTGCCAGTCCTTGTGCTAACCAACAAGAAATAGTCCATGGCTGATCCAAGTAATGTTTGGATTTGCCTATCAATTTCCCACTAAGCTGGAACCACGTTCTGGAAGACAGAAATCAATCCAGAAGTTAAATCAAAGAGGACTAAGGCTGGAGTTCAGAACACGTCAAGATCCAGGAAGGGTTACCATTGTGTGAACAGACTGAACAGGAAGTCTTTACTAGACCTGCTTTATCCAAGATCCCATCAATAGAGATGGGCACGACTCAAAAAAATGGTGTTTCGTTTGTCGTTTGGTCGTTTAGGGGTCCGTTTCGGTTCATTTTCGTTTTTGTGACATTTTTTGCAAAAAAATTCATTTTCATTTTGTTAGGTAACAAAACAAAAAAACAAAAACAAAAATGAAAAATTGCTGTTTTGTTAGCATTCTTTTTAGTTCAATGCATCTGCTGCAACGAAAATGAAAAACATGGCAAATTTGGTCGTTTCGTTTTTGTTTTTGTTTTGTTTTAAAAAATTTCATTTCATTTTCGCTGCGTAACAAAATGAAAAAAAAAAACGGAATGAAAAATCGCTCATTTTGTGCCCATCTCTACCCATCAGCATTCAGGACCAGAAGAACATGTCCCTCTAGGACAGTGGTTTCCCACTTTGGCTCTTCAGAAGTTCTTGGACTAAGACCACTAGGCAATTTCTTGCTTCCTCCACCTCCAACCCTCTGTCACACACACATACACACTGATTGGAGGTATGGATATTTTTAACTGTTTTTAAATGGCACTTTTTGATCTTTCAGGCAAACCTCAGGTTAGCAGTTAAACTCCAAGGGGCATCAGGAAAATCAATCCATTGGCTCTTCTTTGGCTCATTTTATTGGGGTGACCCCAAATCCTTTAAAAGGGGGCAGTCCTCCATTTGAAGGGACACAAGTGCAATTCCTTTCGAGAGAGCTGGTCTGATTTCAAGACAGATGATTTTGCAGATGTTCTCTAAGTCTAATTTTGAAATAATCACGAGGAAGCAAATTAAAGATATTGAAGCTACTCCATTAATAGCTGCCACTTGGAAAGCCAGTTCCTAAGAAACATAGGGCTTCCTGGCACAATCTTTCCCACTCTTGTTCTGCTCAACTTATATTAGAAATACAGTGGTACCTTGTATAAAAGAATTAATTCATTCTAAAAGAAATTATGTTAAGCAAATTTCCCTTTATACAAATTTCCATAGGAATGCATTGAAAACAGAGTAATCTCTAATCGCGACCATTTTTATGTTGTACGGATTCGCTCCATAGGCAATTGTGTTAAACAAATTTCCCTATCTTCGGAATTTTTTATGTTGTACAGTTTTTATGTTATACAAACTGTTTGTTACATGAGGGTCCAATGTGTCCTTATTTTACATCTCTACATATAAAATGGGAAATTCAACTTTCTCTTCCTTCCCTCTTCCTCTCTTTTGGTGATGTATGTCCCGTTTTCTTGTGAAATGCAAGAGGATGCACTTCTTATCAAAATATATGGTCCATGTGGTTCCCTACCTTTGCACGCACATAGAAATGTGTGGGGCTAATTTTGATTCCAACGGCTCCCTATGCAACTCACACACCCAGCTTGGGTAAGCTGAGATGAAGGAGAAAGAATTTATTCTTCTGCAGGCCCGTATGCTAAAGACCTGGTGCAATGCTTTCTGAGGACCAGGTGGCCCATGCACGGGGTATTTGGATCCCGGGCCATCTCTGTTTCATAGTCGTATTTTAATATAGCATGTCAGGTGGAACATGAAACAATATTAATCTATGCTACATAAATAATTTCCTTCAATTATCAGGGAAGTGCAGCAAGACATGAATTTTCAAGGCTGATTGAGTTTTAATCTTCTAGTTCCAAAATTAATAATTTACTTAGGTGAGAGATAGTCCCCCCCCTCCCTGGCCCACATCTAGAAAATTGAAAGGGTGAGTATTCCTTATCCAAAGGAGAGGCTCATGTTATGATGCACATACATGAGAGCACCCCCAACCCTTGCCCAAAAGAAATAGATCAGTAATCATTTATATATTGCAAATGTGAGAATTACGGAATTGTTTCTTGTAAGAGGGTGGCGGGGGGGGGGGAGCTTGAGGTACAAAGGAAGTCACCAGGCATCATCCCACAGCACAAGAGATTGACAATCTATTATGAATGCCTCACATCACAGATAAATATTTCAATGCAAATAAATAAAGGATGGGGAAGTGTTTCTCTTCTGAATGACTTTTTACAGCTCGCTGCACACAATAGTTTGGGGACTCCACGACATCTCGGTCTCCTGCCTGAGGTTTGGCGTCCCCGAAGGCTCGCCGCTCTGAAAAAAACAACCAGGTTACAATGTGCATTCAATTTGGAACTACAAAGAACCCATTAATCAGTTTCCTCCAAACATGTAAAACCCATCTTCAGTGCATTAGGACATTCATAGGCATTGTGAGACTCGATGGGTTTTGTTTTGCGCTCTGGGTTAATTACTATAAAATGTACCATTCTTGTCAAATTTAATGACTTCTCCCGCTCTCCTCCCCCCCCCCTTTATTTTTGGTAGTGAAGAAAGTCAGGGGTAGACAGTGTTGCTTTGAAATTCACAGGAGCATTTTGCGAAAACCTAACGTAATAAAACCAAGGTGCACAGGCCCGTGAATTGAACTCGGTGCTTGCTTTGTGTAACATTTTGATTACTTGCTGAGTGTGTAGTCAAAAAGAAAACACCTTGAAAGCTAATGCATGTTGATTTGGCAGTCATTTCCTGGGATGTTTCTTCTTCTCTTCCCATTAGTATGTCTGTCCTAAAAAATAATAATAGATTATTCCAATGAACAAAAGGGCAATTCAATCAGCATACAATTTCACTCCAAATAAAATCTCTGATGATTTTTTTTTATTTTTTATAAAAACAATAACCCTGACGAGATTCATTTGAAATGAAATGGGCATGATCAAAATGCATCATTCTTAGCTCTCTCTCTCTCTCTCTCTCTCTCTCTCAAAACCCGTATTCATTATCCATTGATTCAGTTATCCACGGTTGGCAGAGGAAATAAATAAATAAATAAATCGGCAGCTTCAAAGCAAGCTATGGTCACAAAGAGCAGCTGTAAAGCAAGCTACTGTCATAAAACAGCAGCTGTAAAGCAAGCTACCATCACAAAGAGCAGTTGTAAATCAAGCTACTGTTGCAAAACAGCAGCTGTAAAGCAAGTTACTATGACAAAACAGCAGTTTGGGGGACATTTTTGGTGTTCTCTCTTATCCATGGTTTTCATTATCCACGGGAAGGCTGGGAACCAATCCCCAGTGGCTACTGGGCTGCTACTGTATAGAATTAGGAAAGGGATGCAAATAAATGCTGAGGAAACACTTTTCAGTGCTAACAGGATTGTTGCAGGATATTTTGTGTTTGTTGTGTGGAAGAGAGCAAGTGCACACTCCCAGATGCACCTGGTGGGGCCACTGTGAGATAGAAGAAGCGGGGCTAAATGGGCCTTTGGCCCGATCCAGCATGGCCCTTCTTATGTTCTTATGTCCTTATGTTCAACCAAACATGTGTTCTTTCACTGGGCCTATAAGGCTCTCAGTTCTGCCACCATGGGTTTCAAGTTACTTCTCTTCTTGTGCTGAACTAGGAAAATGGAGATGCGAGAGGGGCAGAGTTGGGACTTCATTGTTAATTTCTATTCTTTTTTTTATAGGGCTCCTTCAAGAATTACAGGAGAATTCTTGAACTTCATTCTTCCCTTACAAACAAGGGGGCCCTTTTTTAACATTAATTTTTCATTAACAGGTGTTCTAACCAAGTGGTTAATCAATGGTTATAAAATATGCAGTGGATGGATTCTTCTTTGCTTATGGCAAGATTGGGGTGGATTTTTAAAGAAGAGAGTTAGGAGGGTGGAAATCCACTATTCCTTGGTGTCATTCGTTTGCTGAAGCTTCTGCTATATCGCAATTCATGCATCTTCATCTCTTGTCTAAGTCCGAAATTTGCAAGATGCAAAATTTGCAACATTTCCAAGTGCACAAGTGGGTAGTATGAAACCCTCTGCCCACCGGCAGAATGTTGCAGCCTGGAAAAATCCATTTATTTATTTTATGTATTTATAGAATCATAGAATCAGGAAGTTGGAAGGGCCCTACAAGGCCATCGGGCCCAACCCCATGTTCAAGGCAGGAATACAAATCATACGCTAACTGTCAGGTGGTTGCCTTGGCTTTGCTTGAAAGCCCCCAACACTGGAGTACTCATCACCTACTGAGGTCATTTGCCCCTTAATCTACAAACATCCAAATGCCAGCAAATATCTGCAGAACCCAAGAACAAATGTATTCAGGCGCCATCCAGATCAGGTTGGGATGAACCAGCCATCCTGGTTTGTATGAGAACTGTTTTGATGGACATATGGTCATATAGCGTCTGCACAACCCTGTCTGCTCCATTAAGGACATCTCATCCCTCCATCTGGAAAGAGGCAGTTGCTTGCGGTGTGACTTTTACTGCAGATCCCAGAATTCCAGAGGAAGCATGAACATTGTCCATACCTGCTATGAAAACCTGGTAGCTGTAGCTCAAAGAGGCAGTCTTTTTTCAGACTCTAGGGAAGGTGAAGTGCCCATATTTTTTCAATCTATAAGATGCCCCCATGTATAAGACCACCCTCATGTTCCCAAGCCAAAATAACAGTTTCACAATGGTGTCGTTCTCTCTTCAGCTTACTTTCATGTAGAACAGGGCTGTTCAACCTTGAACAGGCCAAGGTCTACTTTTTCCGGCCCAAAGTGCCTGAGGGCTACTACATTAACACCTCTACTTATAAATTTTATCCATTCTGAGCACATGCTCATAAGTAAAAACTTTTGTAAGTGGAGCAGCGGCTTCCCATAGGAATGCATTGAAAACCAATTAATCTGTTCTGGAGGGAACAGATTTCAATGCGCCATAGCCCTTGAACTGCCCCACTCGGCTGAGACAGTGGGCTGGCAGACCCAGAACTTTGCTGGGGCAGTGGTGGTCCTTGGGGTGGGGGAGGGAGGAGTGGAGAACTTATCCCCTCACTTTTTAAATTGATGGCCTGTGGGCTACTTTTGAACCCTTCGTGGGATACCAGTAGCCCACGGTCTACCTGTTGGGTAGGCCTGATGTAGAATATGATCCTCAATTATCAGTCTAAACAATTATAGACAAAACATAGTCTTGTACATGGAAAAACACTGTAATCTGCTTCTGTGACTGGAGTGGAGCTTGGTTCGCCTTGTGTTATCATTGGACACAAGGCATTCTGGAGAACTTTCACCCTCTGTTTATATATATATATGCGCCGAATTTTGTTAGAATGAGAAAGAAACAGCGAACAGTGCACATTTTTATTTGGGAGGGCATCCTCAGGAAGGAACAGGCTTTTAATTTTTTTTAATTAGCATTTAAGGGACAAACATTTGACTAGAGATGGTTGTTTGCACAGCAGTCATGTTGTCTAAGAAGCTGCCGCAACAAGCCAGAAGTAGATAATTAGTGACTAGCTAGCCTCAGGAATATCTTGTACACTCAAAGCTTTTGGAACAGCTCAGCCAGCGCTCCACGATGAGTTTGAAAAAGCCCAGCCAGGACTTGATAAACTATTACTTGGGGTCCTTAATGACCCAGCAATATTAATCAGATAAACATGTTAAAAGCATAACGATGGTAAACATCTGAGACAGCTCCCAGAAAGAGGAGTGCAGAATTAAGTTCGGGCTTAAAACACCATGACAGCCACATTCTATTGCCCAAGTCAGTAAGGGTGGGAAATGTTATGTCTGCTCTCCCAGACTTGTCCGATCTCAGAAGCTAAGCAGAAGCAGACCTGGTCGGGGTGCTTCCTTGTTGGATTTTAATCCTATGCAAGACAGAGAAAGGTAAACAATTAGATCTGCATGTATCAGCCAGTTCTGAGGACCACCTGGGCTCGTGTGGTTCGTTTCGTAACCTACCAGTTCTGAAATGAAATGTCCATCCCTAGTGGAAGTGTGTTTTCACCCATCCCATTCTCTTAAGGCAAAGGGGAGTTTTATAACCGGTCACAATTGGCGGGTAGTGCAAGTGCAAAATTTATTTCAGGTGAAATGTATTGAATAATATTCCCTAGTGAGTTGGTAGCCCTCAGTATGAATTAGGAAAGGAATCAAGAAATTAGGAACATTAGGTGTTTGGTATAAATCAGTTCAAAGATTAGGAATGAGGGCTGCCCAGACCACAGGTTTTGGGAGGGCGCTGAACAGGTGGGCAGCACCTTTCTAATAATATTAGGAATCATTAACTGATCCGCTTGCACTACATTCAGGCCCCCTAGTTTAAGGGATGTTCAACAGTTGAACTGAATGAATTTCATACCATTAAATTGTGGCCCAGTTTGAATCCCACAAATGTATCTTGCCTACTGTATTTCCGGGCTGGGAAGGCAAAGGGTTCTACATGCCCATGAGGGGTGTATCTACAGAGATTGCTGGGGAAATTGGTGGTGGATAGAAGCAGTGGAAGCACTCTTAATGGGAACCTTCTACACATGACAATAATGCCTGCTTAAGGCTAAATTCCAGTGGGTAGATCTACTGACTAGGACCCTCCGGCCTTCTCAAAGGCCAAGTCATCATGATAGCCCAGTTGCACATTGTCATGGAGGGAGCACACTGCATAAACCTTGCAGAATGACTTGGACGGTTACTTCACATCCATTCTTGTCCTGGGAGGAAGTTTGTTGCGTGTTGATGTCGGTCACGGTCACATGGTCTTTTTGTAGTTCTGTCCCTGTTCCCTTGTACGCACAGGTGTGATGGATGATACTGGCATGACTGTTACTGCACATCTTCGTTACGTGATGAGATGTGAAATTCCATGCCTTTGTTCTCTGGTGTTTTTTTTTTTTCCGACCCAACTTTCCATTCCTTGATGTTTCCATTCTCTGAAGCCTTGCCTTCAATGCGTTATGGAGCGGAGTTTGAGGCATTTATCTTTTAATCTCTCTGCACTGTGTTGCTGACTCCATAGGGAATGTCACTTCGCACTCCTGCCACTAGATGGAGAATGGCATGTTGCGTGACAAGCCTTGCCTCACAGCCACTCATCTCAGAACGAGAAGCGTGATGAGCAGATTCCCGAGGCCAGCTAGGGGAATCTCTCATCCCACTTAAATTGCAGTTCAGGGGGTGTGGTCAGGATGAACTCCCCTCATCCCGCAATGGACATGCGGTTAGATTACTTTGTACCAGTCCCAAGTGGAACTGCAAACAGCGATGAGGTGGACGTGAAGTATCAGCCCTAGTCAGTCTCCCAGCTTTTGTCACTGACCACAAAGCCCCTTCTCCAAGGACCAGAGGAAGCCACCAAAGGTCCCGGAATGGCAAAGCCTATCCTTGTTTTCTTGTAAGCTTCTGCAGGGCTTACAAGGCTAGAAGTGGCACAATAATTGCAGCGGTGAATCGATGTAATTCTGTGTAGCACCAGTGACACACCACCTACCATTCTGAAGGTACAACACAATCAGAGTGTCAATTATTTAAATCATAATTAACATAGCTCTGCATCTCTTTCCAGGGCGAGCGCAGGAGACAGAGCATTGTTAGGGTGGAAGAAAAGAGGAGATAAAATATTAATGGGAGAGGGCTTTGTTCTCGGCACAGTGAGATCGAGGTGGTTGTTAAAAAAAACTGGATTCCTGCAGTTGCTACAGCTTTAATTAGGAAGGTCGCTATCTTCCTAGACTTCCTTGGATTCCTTTAATTTCCACAGAGGAAAAAACAACGGCTTCTGAATTTTATTGAACACAGTTGCATTTTTAGTTTGGGGGAAAAAAATCAAAACAGCAACACTTCTTGGCACCTGTTATGAGTACTAGGTGTTATTTCAACTTTAAAGATAAAGCTGTTTTTATATAGCTTCTTAAAAAGGAGCAATACATTTGTAGTGAGAGGAAAAAACAGGGATATCACAGTCAGCAGATACACACACACACACACACACACACACACACACACACACACACACACACACACACACACACACACACACACACACACACACACACACACACACACACACACCTTGCCAATCTACTTCAGCATACATTCAAATCCACTGAAGACCTAGGGAATACAACAGATGTTTATTTATTTGTTTATTTATACAACTGATATGCCGCCCTCTACCCAAAGGTCTCTGGGTGGCTTACAATTAAAATGAACAGTTAAAACAGTTAAAACATTAAAAAGGCAATGGACAATTAAAACAATAAAAACATTGGTAGTGGGGCGGCTAAAAATCTTGTAAATAAATAAACAAATGCATAAATTTAAACATGAATAAATAAATAAATAAATAAATATAAACACAAAACACTAACATTGCCACCAGGACCCACAATCTAAGTTATGTCAGTTCAAAAACTTCAGAAACAGAAGGGGTTTTACCTGGTGCTGAAATGTCATCTGTGTTGGTGCCAGACGGATGTCACTTGGGAGGGCATTCCATAACCTGGGGGCAGCTGATGAAAAGGCCCTAGACCTGCAAGCCATCCCTTTCACCTCCTTGAGGGATGGCTCTCTCAGAAGGGCTCCCTGGCTAGATCTTATTTGCCGGGTAGGTTCATAGAGGTTGTCTATAGAGCACTTTAAGGTGAAGATGGACACTGATTTTGACTATTTACCTGCTAAATTTCTTACAAGTCTAACCAAACAATGCAATGATCCCAATCCTGCACATCATACAAGAGTCTCCTTCTAGACCACAACATTGATAGATGAGTAAGTGTGGGCCAACCACTAACCACATATCTTTGTCTGAGAAAACCCGAGAACTGCAGAGCTGCAAGAAACCATACAGAACACTAAGTTCCACCCCTGTTTAGGAGACACACAGGAGAATTGAACTTCCAACCTCCAGGTCTGTAGCCAGATACCTAAATCGCTAAGCTATTTACACCAACACCAACTGAATTTATAACTTTTTATATGCTTGTCTTAAAAGTTGTTCTGTGCTGGAAGACCCTAAAATATAGATCATTTTATACATTGGCAAGCAATGCCACAAAGTGTTCATTTTCTTTAAAGAATAGCTTTTGTGCAAAGGGGGAAAATCTACATAAAGCAAGACCTTCCAGCTACATAATGAGTGTGATATCTATTAAAAACAGCCACATTTGGAAAAGAGTTAATCATTTAAATGGGGAAGAAAAGTGCA
The DNA here is from genome assembly GCA_029282475.1 of Phrynocephalus forsythii. Classification (NCBI taxonomy): domain Eukaryota; kingdom Metazoa; phylum Chordata; class Lepidosauria; order Squamata; family Agamidae; genus Phrynocephalus; species Phrynocephalus forsythii. Next base: position 5,840,953 of record JAPFRF010000013.1, read on the forward strand.
ATTAGGACCAAATTGGTCCTTCTCCAGGGACTCAGAATAAAACATGCAAAATCAGAATTAGATATAAGGGAAGGCACATTAACCCTAATTTGACCATGGGTGGTTTAACTGTTTCCTTAGCTGTCCTTTTCTGCTGCAGTCATCTGTCTAATTACATGCTATTTTTAACAAGACTCTGGACAGAATAATCCTAATTTGTTGACCTTTAATTCTTTCCTTTTAAACATGTTTGTAGAATTGAGATTGATTTTCATGGTGTCAGTTAGAACTCTTACACAAATGCAGTTTATTCATATGTTCATAACATGCATACGGTTAGGTTTTGAGTTAAACCCATGTATTTGTAAGTGTAACTATCAATCGTGTGGAAAGTTCCTGACACAGGTGAGCTCTGAGTAACCATCAGAGCTCAGCTGTAATTAATAAGGTTTTCCTGAGTTCTGGTTGGTTAAGGGGAACATAAATTAAAGGAAAAATCACTGTGCTTTTTGCAATTCTTTGTCTTTGTTGGTTTTGCATACCAAAACTAAAGGTACAGCTGCACAGCAGGAAAGATACATAGTGACCCACTGTAACATTACACCGGGGATACCAGGGTTCACCGGATAAGTTCACTTTAGTGGATCAAATATGAACCTGGAGATAAAGCTTGTCAATCTGCACTTTTAGCATTTTGTTAAGGTAGCTTGGTTGCAGCCATCCAGATTTGCCAGAGACATCACTAATGGAGCTACCTCAACCAGCTGCAAATAAGAACTGGCTATCAATTTCCTTCTCTCTACCAAATTTCTCCTAGCTCTTTCCCCCTGCTTTTGTCTGCACCTGCACCTGCACCTGTGCATTTACTTTTAATTAAAAATGGAGGCAAAGGTGCTTAGTTGGGGAGGGGTGACATCCACCTGAGCACCCCTTTGTTGTCTCCCTCCCCAACTTAAACTTGGACAGCTGGAACTGCATGCTTCTGGTCACCCATTGTGTTGGCTAAAACAACCACACCACCTGAAATAATGACTACATGTGATGCTAAAAACGTTGAAGCTCCAGTAGTGGATAGGGAAAGTACTGATTGGATTCCAGGAAAAAGATGTTCTGATTCACACCGAATTGTACATTATGTTGTCAACAGAAATACTATGAACCAGATTGTCCCAATCCCAGAGTATTTTCTGAATTGTTTTTTAAGATAGTCACACCCTAAGTTTTCTGAAATGAAAAAGAATCCTGGAAAAAAACCACAAGAAAGCTCAATGGTTACGCAAGCTGCAATTCAGCAATGTCTAGAAAAATAGCTCCTTCCTTCCTTCCTTCCTTCCTTCCTTCCTTCCTTCCTTCCTTCCTTCCTTCCTTCCTCCTGTCTATCCATCATCAGTGTCTTCCTTCCTTCCTTCCTTCCTTCCTTCCTTCCTTCCTTCCTTCCTTCCTTCCTTCCTTCCTTCCTTCCTTCTGTCTATCCATCATCAGTGTCTTCCTTCCTTCCTTCCTTCCTTCCTTCCTTCCTTCCTTCCTTCCTTCCTTCTGTCTATCCATCATCAGTGTCTTCCTTCCTTCCTTCCTTCCTTCCTTCCTTCCTTCCTTCCTTCCTTCCTCTAATCTATCCATCATCAGTGCCTCTCTCCCTCACTCCCTTGAGAACACCCCAAAGCACTTGTCTGTGTGTGTGTGTGTGTGTGTGTGTGTGTGTGTGTGTGTGTGTGTGTGTGTGTGTGTGTGTGTGTGTGTGTGTGTGTGTGTGTGTGTCTGAACACACAGAATAAAAGCAGTTCTGTTCACCTATTACTTTTCCCTTTTAAAATGTACTCAGTCAGACACAGGTGAGCACTGAGTATGCGCAGGTACTTCCAGCCTGCGAGTTGCATTTTAATGCTACTTCCAAAGATGCTGCTTCTTTCCTGGAGACATTTGCATTAGAATTTGCCAAGGTCTCTCAGCTGCTCTCCACCCCTCCAGCTTTCATCTCGAGCCTTGCTCGCTAACCTGCTTTCCTGTCGTGCTATTCCCGGATGCTCTGCTGCATGTAAATCAGGAAAAACATCTGGAAATCATGTTTCAGCATCAGCGCTTCGACAGTACCTTTTGAAAGAGGAATTACCAGGAGCAAAGCTGGAGTGTTGGGTGAGACGTGATGCCAGTCCTAGGGGTGGGGGTTGGGGTGGGGGGAAGGCAGAGCCATTATGATTGTCATGAGAACATGACAGGGAGGGCTCATTCCCTGAAGTCAGTCAGTGCCTTTTGTGTTGGCAGGGACTGGGTCTTTTAAAATGCCTCCCAAGCTGCTGAGGGAGTCCTCAATTAGTTGAAGCAACACCATTGCCTAGAAGTCAACTAAGATTCTTCTAGTAGTAGTGACTAACTGCTGCATTTTGCAGGGCAGCAGATGACATAGGCAAGTGATGGCGAACCTTTGAGAGACCAAGTGCCCAAACTGCGAATCAAAACCCACTAATTATTTGCAATGTGCCAGTACAGCAATTTAACCTGAATACAGGTGACTGTGAAGGGGCAATGTCAGATACCCACAGGAAGGGCTTCGAGGGCCACCTTTGGCACCTGTGCCATAGGTTCGCCAACACTGACTTAAGTTAAAAAGGAGTGCATTTAAATACACATAGAGAGGGAACCAGGGAGGGGGGGCAATTCTGTTAATTGGTTTTCAAGGAATAGAATAGAATGGAATAGAATAGATTTTATTGTCATTAAGCAAAGTGTTCTGCTTATATACCGCCCCATACCACTTGAAGTAGTCTCTGGGCGGTTTACAGTTTTTTAATTACAGTAATTCAGGCTACACATTGTCCCCCCCCCAAGAGCTGGGTATTCATTTTACCGACCTCGGAAGGATGGAAGGCTGAGTCAACCATGAGCCTGCTACTGGGGATTGAACCCCAGGTCATGAACACAGCATTACCTGCAGTACAGTCATTTAACCACCGTGCCGCGGGGTTAAATGTGTGGTTCCCTAGTGTGCTTCCAGGCTGTTTGAGCTCTACCTCCTACAGACAATCAAAATTGCTGAAGGTTAGGACCCCCCTTGGTCATCACCCACTGAAATTTGCACATTGGAGAGAGGCAGGGGCAGTGGGCATCTCTGCCCTCTATGCCTTGCCTCTAGCTTTTTCATCATTCCAAAAGGAACTTAGCTTGGTGCTTTGGGACCGAATAAGATCTAGGTGTCCATTTCCACCATGTGGTCAGGATCTACTCGACCACCACCATACTCACCCAATTGGCTGGGGTGAATGGGTTTGAGATGGGGTTGCATTTGCATTAGGAACACAGCTTAACCTGGCCATATTTAGTTGATCTGCTGCTAACTTTTGCACCCCTAGTCTCTACATTATGTCTTCCCCTGGGGTGGAGAGATTCTTTTGCCATATGTTTGAAACCATGATGGGTGGGTGTATCTTGGTCCCTGCTACTTCAGGCTATCCCTTTATTGCCCAAAACCAGAACTGATGAGAATAGTATGAACAGAATAAGAGGAATTGCATTGCAACATAGGCAGGATGTGAAGCAAAATAATTAGAAATGGACTTTATCTGGAGTGAACAGGTCTAGGAAGGCTGCTGGGTCTTCTCCATGTTAATATACCTTGCTTCTTGCCTATCTCATTACCTCATACTCTCAGTCCGGAGTAGTCTAGTGTCATACTCTAGAAGGAGACCTGTGGGCATCAAAGAGACAGCAGCTTTGTTTTCAGTGGGCTATAAAGATCCTTTTAAAATTCGGAGTTCAGCACTCCAATTCCCCAAATGCAGAAGGCTGAACTTCTTTCTTTGGTTTCGACCTGCATGCTGATATGACTTACACGCCTGTGAGTCTAGCACAGAGGTTTGTCTTGCTGTCTTCTTAGTGCAGGTCTTAAAACCCTTCCTTGCCTTGACTTTTAAACAAATGGTATGCCTCTCCACAGAGCAGAAGGCCTAATGCAGATGGACACACGAGGCGATTTTGCAAGGATGGCCTATGATAAATTCATAGGTACTGAGCCTTGTGGTTTGTGTTGGGAGCTAGACGGCATGCTTTTGGATAGTTAAGAATTCCACAAATCTGGAGAGGGCCTAATTAAAACCAGCAGAGACATTGCAATGGAACAGGAAGGGGGGAACGTGGAGAGGGGAGGATTAGATCCAGGAGAAAACCTATTCTTACACAGACATTGTGCTCTTGCCATCTTTTGAGAGAAGTCTCAGAAAGCAGATGAGGTTTGACGGCGGTCATAATTCATAGGATGAACAGCTGAAGGAATATTATGTGGAAGCTCCAGTGAGAAAACAAACAGGGAATACAGGAGACTCGGACCATGCTCTAACAGTGGAACATAATAGCATTAGTTAGATTAAGTGCAAAACATTATCTACTCCTTATGAAAAATTAAGGTGAGTTGGGGGAGGGGGGGAGGGAGACTCGTGACATTCATTTGTCTGCATTTCACGCATGGGACATATTGGGAAGAAGGGAAGCAGAAGAGAGAGTGTGGGTCTGAACAGAATGCAGGATTGCCAGGTGAGAAAAAAGGCTCGTAGAATTTGGGACCAAAGAGCTCGTCCGGGATTGTAAATTGTGGTGCTGTACTCCTGTCCCCCCGACATATCTGTTATGCTTATGTCCTACGTTTCAAAGCAATGTTCCAAGTAGCTAGTGAGTATAATTTAAAGCAAATTGAAATCAGGTTAGGTGAGGAAAGCGTTGGCACTGCCATGATGAAAGTGAGGCAAAAAAAATAATCATTGCAATAACTAACACAAAAGTCTGCCCTTGTAGGGATGTTGTTCCAGGAATCAAAGCAACATATAAGAAAATGTTGCCCTGCCTTCCTTGTTATGTGTGTTGCCCTTCCCAGAAGTCATTTCTTGATGGTCATAAAACCTGGATAGGTTCATCATGGGAAGGGTTCTGCCTTGGATAGCAAGGCTTTAGGCATTAAATTGAAGACCATGTCTTGTTGGCTGAAATCTAGGGTGCTTGGATGCCCCACAACCTGGAGTATACCTGAATAAAAGACCACATGGATCATGTGGTCCTAGTTTGTTACTCAGTTAACTACAGTAGGATGCCCTATATCCACTGATTCATTAACCACTGACTCAATTATTCATGGTTGGCAGAGGAAAAAATTAAATAAATAATTCAGCAGCTGTAAAGCAAGCTACTGTTGTAAAACAGCAGCCATAAAGCAAGCTAGTTACAAAATAGCAGTTTTGGGGTTTTCCACGGTTTTCATTATCCACAGGAAGGCCTGAAACCAATCCCCATTGGATACCGGTGTCCTACTGAATAGCTCAGGGGTTGAAGAGTTCAGCAAAATCTTTCAGAATGCTGGACAGGACATGAAGGGGCTGTTGTTGCCTTTATCCAAGGGGGGGAAGCAAAATGTTCTGCTTATATACTGACCCATAGTGCTTAAGAACTCTCTGAGCAGTTACAATTTAATTATGCAGGCTACGCATTGCACCCCCCCCCAGTAAGCTGGGTACTCATTTTACCAACCTTGGAAGGATGGAAGGTTGAGTCAACCATGAGCCCGCTACTTGGGATCGAACCCCCAGTTGTGAGCACTGTTTTAGCTGCAGGATAGGCATTTAGTTACTGCACCACGAGGCTCCAGGGGCAGTGAACAGTGCTTTTCACTCTGCCCCAGAGTCATTCCAGAGTTTGGCAAACATCCTTGATTCGGCCCATTTTTTTTCTGGAGGCAGTGCCCATGCCTGCCTAAAGCCAACACAGCTGGAAGTACATGGGGACAGGCTAGTGCCAGAATCCTCACTGTTCAAAATTGGGCTCATGCCCTTTGCAAATATGAATTCTGTCCTGAGAATTTGGACACTTTCCTCCTGGACACAAAACAGCAGAAGCTACACAAGCTTAGTTCTTACATCTGCAGCTTTGCGCTTTCCGCTGAGAGTGATTTCTTTGCTGACTGCTCAGAGATAGCCACCGATGTCCATCAAACAGTATGGTGTGGATTAATGGTTGGGGCATCTATTATATGGATGTTTTGTTTGCTAGCATCTTTGGTGTCCCTGTTTACGATACAGCGTTTCTTTTCTCTTTTCCCAGCAAGCAAGCTGTCAGCTTAATTCTTCTGTTTTGTCAGCGCCAGAACATTTTCAGTCATTCTTTCTCACTCTGCCATTCATTCTTATACCTGCCCGGTTTTGCAGATGTTTTGTCTCTTTCGTTGTTTTGTGCTGCCTGCAAAGTTACTCACAACAGGGAGACGTCAATAGGAAAGAGAGCTTGAAAAGTCAATACTTATTCATTGGATTTAACAGTGGTGCTCTCTCCACCAAATTACATCCAATGCAAAGGTGTTTGTTTGTGTGTTTGTTTGTGTGTTTTAAAAGAAATGAAATCATAATCCAAGAATATACCAATGCTTCTTCAACAGGAAAATTCAACAGTTGTTTTGTGTTCATAGTCACTGGGTTTGAAAATGACTTATGAAGAATGGTTTAGAGATGTTGATCCTTATTTATTTATTTATTTATTTATTTATTTATTTATTTATTTATTTATTTATTTATTTATATAGCTTGTATGCCACCCACTACCCAAAGGTTTCTGGGTGGCTCACAATCAAAATAAACAATTCAAACAATTAAAACATTGAAATTGCAATACAGTTAAAACAATAAAACATTTAAATAAAACAACTGCAATATATTAAAATACTACACTTATTCATACAAGAGAAATTGAGAAAGGTTAACATTTTTAACTTCAGTAGCAAGATAATTATCTGCCCTTTCTCATTAACAATAAGAGTTACCATGTTTGTAAAAAAAAAAGATTGTGCAGATAATGCCAGTAGCATGGATTTGACATGACTCCTGCTTTGATCCATGGAATGTGAAGCATTAGAAGCACTAGATGGTTTGTTTGTGTCTTGAAAAAAAAAAAGAAATACAATAGCCTTATCTTCTGTACTTGAGTGCTTTGCTACTCAAAGAAGATAGACACTCCTTCCCTGCAGAGATGTTTCACACCCTTAACAGAGGGCTTGAATAAAAATAAATACTTTCCATCTCAGTTCTGCCAAGGCATTCTGCCTAATTCTTCAGGAATGAACGGGCTGAAACATTTTTTTGTTCCCTTGAGCTTCCAAATTTGATAAGCACAGCAATTCCCAGCAAGGAAAGGAATATGTCTGATGTGCCTGCAATAAATGCATTAGAGATAAGGAGCCTGTCAAAAATAATAGGTGGCAATACCCTTACTGGGCCCTGACATGGTTGATAGTGTTGCCCGTGTAGCAGCATTGCATCCCCTGAGATGTCAAAGGATGGTATTTAAACTGAGCTTTTGTGGTGCCACAGGCGTGGACCCTTGTGATGCTACAAAGCTGGGATACAAAAATGTTGGAGGCAAATGCATCACAATACAGACACATGTCCCTTCAGAAGCGACCCACTGCAAGCCTTCCAGCAATTGACAAGGTTCTTTCCTTGGATGGTTTATTTTACATATTTTTCCAATGTACTTTGTCACTAAGTGGGATGGAAGTTTAGTAAATACTGTAAGTGAATAAGTGAATGAATGAATGAATCAATCAATCAATCAATCAATCAATCAATGGAGATTTTAAGGCCAAAACCTGTGACCAGGGAGTGGATCCTGGAAACATCTTTGAGATGGAGCCTTATAATGTCTCAAAGCTGGCTCTTTTGTGACATTACATATGTGGGAAGGCACCAAGCCTGACACACATGCATACATGTTGGTGCAGAAGATGCATCCTTGCCTTGCCAAAACCTCACATACCAAGAATGAGACTCTTTGTCTTCCTTGCCTTCAGAGTTCTTGCCTCACCTGGGAATCCAGGGAAGCAGAGCACCTCACCGTGTCTTTCACCAGCATCCGAGGACCTGGCAGCCCCTGACTCGTTTCGCCTGAATGCTGGGGTCACATGAAGTTTAAAGATGGTCTGTGCATCCGCTCAGCAGGAACATTTCCTAAAGCAGTGGTTCTCAACCTGTGGGTCCCCAGATGTTCCTGGACTGCAACTCCCAGAAGCCTTTACCACTCACTGCCCTGGAAGGGAATTCTGGGAGTTGCAGTCCAGGAACATCTGGGGACCCATAGGTTGAGAACCACTATCCTAAAGGAAGCTTCTGATCTCCCCCACAACAGGCAGGAAAAGTGCTCTACCTGGAACCTGGAAACAGCAGTGGAGCTCTCTCTCTCTCTCTCTCTCTCTCTCTCTCTCTCTCTCTCTCTCTCTCTCTCTCTGTGTGTGTGTGTGTGTGTGTGTGTGTGTGTGTGTGTGTGTGTGTGTGTGTGTGTGTGTGTGTGTGTGTGTGTGTGCGTGCGTGCGCGCTGGCGGAAGTTCTGGCCTATTTTCAGCAGTGATTAAGAGTGTAGCACACCATCCCGCCTGACATATCCTCCTTGCCTCTCTTCCGAAGTCTCTCTGGGCTTCGCCATTTCACACAAGCTTGCTCTAGGCATTCATTAAATATGCACCTTCTACTAGGCTTTCAAAATACCAACTAATCTCATCAGAGGCAGGAGACCTCCAGATATGTAAATCTACATCTGTTCTTCTTCAAAGAGGAGACGGGGAGGGAAAAGAGAGAGAGAGAGAGACACAGAGAGAGAGATTCTCCTGGATTACTCAGGGAGAAAGACATCCCACCCGAATGTTGCCACCGAACGAGAACTCCCCTGGCAAATGTGCCACCTCAAACTCACCAAGATCCAACGACAACGAAATTACACTTAATGTAATTCACTGTTCGCTTTAAGAACCAATTAAGTAAAAGGCTGCCCAGCAGATGCCTAAGGCTGTTAGCTCCAACCGGGGTTGGTGGAGAGAAAAGGAGAGGAAAAAAGGCAGATCTCATATTTTAGAAAATTGATCATGTTGATATTAACATAGTGATGAACTGTAGGTGACTTTTTTCCTTCTCAGCATGTTAGAAACTCCAGATCTCCTAACAAGTAATAACATCCCCTCCATGCTATCTTTTTTTCTTTATTAGCTCAGGGTAGATATTAGCTGATGAAAACAGAGATCAAATTAGATGTCACATCACAGTTTCAACTAGCTTTATTTTTAACATCTCTAGTGCCCATGGCTTCAATGTCTGACTTTGCTTAAGCTCCAGAGGGGAGGCATTGTCATGATGCATCCCAAGATCTAAGAGGGGCAGAAGCAAGTGTGTGGTCAGAAAACAAGGCAGAGATTTAGCTCCAACATGCAAGCTCCACAGGAAACTGTTTCATACCGAGTAAGACTGTTGGTTCCTCTAGACCAGTGATGGCGAACCTATGGCACGGGTGCCAAAGGTGGCACTCAGAGCCCTTTCTGTGAGCACCCTACATCGCCCCTTCATAGCCATCTGCATGCAAGTTAAATTACTGTATTGGCACTTTGCAAAAAAAAATTAGTGGGTTTTGAATTGCAGTTTGGGAACTCGGTCTCTAAAAGGTTCACTATCACTGCTCTAGTCAAATGTCACCAGCTCTGACTGGTGGTGACCACATGTCTTTCCAGTTTTAGCTAGTGGTCTTTCCTGGCTCTAGTAGACTCTTATCTAAGAACTAGACAGCTCAGAAGGGGACTAGCTTCCAAATTTCTAAGAAACTGGATGTGGTCAGGGTGATATGGCAGCACAAGGCTATAGACAGGCGTATAGGAAGGACAAGACCATTCAGAGTGCAGATTCTAGAGCAGGGTTCCTCAATGTTTTCAAACAGCGGGGTGGTCCACCAGCCCCCAGACATCACTGGGAGCCAGACCACAATCCAAAAAAAAGAAGGTGGCATGGAAAAGAGGGGGAGGGAAGGGCAAGTGGGCAGAGCCCCCCCCCATGATTGGCCCATGATCAGTGCATCTCCAGGGCCCCTGTAATGCCTCCTGCTCCAGATCGCCACCCTGAGGTGCTGCCGCTGGGATCCCTCTGCTGCGCCTCTTCCTCCTCCCCCTCCTACAGTGGCAGTGGCTGGAGTGGCTCTTCCTTCCTTCATTGCATCGGGAAGGAGGTGGCAGCCTAGGTAAACTCAAGCCCCTCATCACCTTCTAGGCGGCCACTCAGGATGAGGAGCAGCAGCAAGGGTGACAAGGCTGTTGCCACTGCGTGCGGTTTTGTGACAAATTGAACACAGCCCCAGTGCTACCTACTCTGCAGCAGTAGGGAGCTTGGTCCAGCCCAGAACCCTCTGTGTCCTGTGGTAGTGGTGGCAGTGTGGATCTCCCAGAGGTCAACTGAGGCGCATCCCACCAGAATGTCGTGGGTGCTCTCACTTCGGGTGGCCACACCCAGGGAAGCCAGGAAATTGGCTACCTGAAACCAGGCCTTCTCTGTGGCTGGCACCCTCGCTTCGGAACAACCAGCCAAGTGAGCTGCACCTAAGCACTGTCCCTTTGGGCCTTCAAAAAAGCTCTTAAGACCTTCCTTTTTAGAGAGGCATTTTGGGACCATAAGTATTTTTTTTTCTGTGAAACACCAGCCGCCATCTTTGCGGATTAATTTATGAATTTCTTATCTTGTTTTTTATTATTATTGCTGAATTATGATTGCTGTCAACTGCCGGAGTTCCTTCAGAAGATGGGTGGTATAAAAATAAATAAATAAATAAATAAATAAATAAATAAATAAATAAATAAATAAATAAATAAATAATGTGATAGCAGGAAACGGGAAGAGAGAGAGAGAGAGAGAGAGAGAGAGAGAGAGAGAGAGAATCTGCTTTTGAAAAGTCAACAATGTCTATGGAAAAAAGGAAAGCTATATCACCCTGAAAGGAAAGATGAAACAGGGGGTTATTGGCCATGTGAATAGACTCTCAAGCTTTTAATTAACACCCTCTGAAAAGCAAGGTCTTCTCCCAATAAACTAATAAGAAGCGAGAGTACACCATTTATTGTTGGTGCTCAACCCCTGTCTGTGCTCTGAAAAACCAGGGAAAAGGCTAATCAGGGTTATTTCCAAGCTCTTTTCTATCCAGCAGGCTTCAGTTGCTCATTAATACACCCTTCACAGGCATCATTGTCCAGCAGTGTTTTAAAAATCACCCAAAGAAACAAGGACTTCCCTTAATCCTGCCCATCAAAGGTTGCCGTTGTGAGGATGAGAGCATGTCCAAAGCAGTGCTCTGAGGAAAGGAGGCCAGGAAGGGTGTGACTGTTGAACAATTTATTTTTCCTTCACTTCTCATAAGGGGCCAAGATTCCTGCTTGGCACCCGGTGAGATGGCGCAGTTAGATCAGTGGTTCTCAACCTGTGAGTCCCCAGATGTTCCTGGACTGCAACTCCCAGAAATCCCTTCTAGCATAGCAAGTGGTGGAGGCTTCTGGGAGTTGCAGGGCACATCTAGTTGCACAGTCAAGGTGTGTCCTGGCCCTTTGTCAATAAGCTGCAGTCTTACGCAAAACTATACATAAGCACTGGCAGGATTCCAGCCACAGGTAAGGATGAAGGAGAATTTTGGTGGTACAACAAACAAACAAACAAACAAACAAACAAAACAACAACAAAGGTAAACAAACAAAAGATTGACAGTCAAGGACAGATTCAGAGCTCTGAGGTTTGTCAACTGGGTTTGTGATGAAAAAAATCCCAATACTGTAGTACATGACTATGAACTATTGCCCCCTCTATGACCATCACTCTGGATTGATGGAGAGGTTTCATAAGAAGATGGAGGACTGGGCAGATGTGGAGAAAATGGGGTATATTTTTTTCAGGTACTAATGCTGATGCATCAAAGAAAGGGGCAATTTTCCTGAAATCACTGATCCAAAATTGAAGGATACTACTTGAAGCTAGTTACCTAAGCCTTGTCTGACCGTTGGCATCACATTGTCTATTGCAATCTTTGACTAGTTGGATTTTATTTGTTTTTTTTTTTTTTTTTTTTATTTACTATTTTATTCTACTGTACTAATTATGCCAGTAAAGACACGATGATGATGATGATGATGATGATGATGATGATGATGATGATGATGATGATGATGATGATGATGATGATGATGATGGGTCTCATTACAGGGCTTCAGATCTAAAGCTATGACGAGAAGAACAAAGCTCCCAATCAGAGCTAATCATGGCTATCTCAGTGATGCAAATGGACCACATATCGCATCTGCTCCATGGAATGATTCAATTTCTGAGGTTTTACATCTTCTTCATTTTTCAAATGGATGTTATCAAAACCCGCTTCTGATTCCAGTTTCTGATTTCCGGCCATGACCATACACAGCTCCACAATGATATCCAGAAGTTGGCTTTTGCAACCTTTGGCTGACCTAGTGGATTCTTTTCCATTAGAAGACCTTCAACACGGGCCATTCTAGAGGGAGACATTTGTAGCCCCAGCCTCCCTCTATTCCCAATAAAACAAGCAAGCAAATAAGCAGAAACCAGTTGGGCTGCAAACAAAGAACTGGGATACAGCCAACACAACCCATGGCATTTAGCCCAGCATCATGAGACCAAAAATAAAATAAAATAAAATAAAATAACAAAACAATACTTTCAAGATGCAGAGATCCCCCCCTCTCCCTTGGTTCAGTTTCTCCCATGGTCCTTTATAGCCTTTCCTCTGTAAAAAGGACTTTGTTTACAACACTCTGATGCCTATAACATGGCATACAATTGGAAATCAAAGCTGCCGAATGAAACCGGACACCTCCCATTTTTAAACAAGGAGGTCTGGTTTTGTTTTGTTGCTAGCAATGGGTGAAAATTCATAGGCTATCCCTGCTCAGATTACCATGCACAACACAGAAGTTGTCAAAATAGATGTGGCGATATGGGTTGTGTGCTGCGTTGCGTGCCCAGCTTTATGTCCAGCCTGTGACGAGAAACCCAGCAAGCAGCTGGGACGTCTTCCACAATTTCCACATGTGGTCATCCAACAGGAAAATGGGCACACATTTCATTACCCAAATGGCCTCTCTCTCTCTCTCTCTCTCTCTCTCTCTCTCTCTCTCTCTCTCTCTCTCTCTCTCTCTCTCTCTCTCTCTCTCTCTCTCATCTAGGATTAAACTTGGAATCTTTATGGAGGCAAGTTTCACTAAGCAATTTCCATTCTCCCCCCGGATGTCTTATGGCATTCAAAACCAGGGACAGGTGAGAACTTGTTTGGCTTTTATTCATACTTACAGGAGCTGGGAAGAGCAGGAATAATTTAAAAAATAAATAGCTATCTAGGTAAGGTGTTTCTCTTTCAAGTTGAATCCTTGCATATTTGACTTTGTGGTATTGAGTTATGGTTTCCATGCCATCTCTGTGATACTACCTGACATCCTTAATAGACACTAGGCCTTCAGATACAGTGGTACCTTGTATAAAGGAATTAATTTGTTCAAAATGAAATTATGTTAAGCAAATTTTCCTTTATACAAATTTCCCATAGGAATGCATTGAAATTAGAGTAATCCCTAATCACGATTTGCGACCATTTTTATGTTGTACAGATTCGCCCCATAGGCGATTCTGTTAAGCAAATTTCCCCTATCTCTGGAATTTCTTTATGTTGTACATATTTTTGTTATACAAACCATTTGTTATATGGGGGTCCACTGTATTTTTGTGTTTTAAAGCCCTGACAAACTGATTTGCAGTTTGTCAGTGGCTGGGCCCCAAATTTGTCCTTTGTGGTTCGGCACTTTTGACGAGCCATAAATTGGGACAACCCCTCATTTTAACAATTCAATCCATCTCTAATAATCATCCTTCCATACAGGAACACCTGACACCAATCTTTAGTGTTTAAAAGTTGGACACCGAAGACTCTTATTCTGGATGGCAACGGGGTAAGGTTTCAGTTTTCTCCACACTGGAACTGCGTTCTTTTGCCCCCATATTATTTCCATTCAGAGCATGAAAAAAAATGCAAATTTTGAAAAAAAAATTAAAACATTGGACACAAAACAAAATTTGCCCTCCCATTTCCAGAGAGGAGCAGAGTTGTCATAATGTGTGCCAATGAAATAGTGCTGACCTGGGAAATAGTGCTTTCAAGATGTCCTTGTTTTGTTGTTGCTCGTCGAAATAGAACGTGTGAGTTCCCATTACTGCTGAGATGGTGAAACAGGATCAAAGCTAGTTCTTAATTTTAAGATGGACAGCAGCTTGTCCCCAATAAGATATGGTTTCAGGAAACCAAGCTCCCCTGGTGTGTGGCTACAGAAAGCCGTTAGGGGAACATGGCCTCTTCTTAGATGAATCAAGCCGATGCAGATTAAATCACAATAAATCATCTTCTTTGCATTTTTATTTTTTTAAATAAAAAAGCAGTCTTCTCTTTAGAGGAATTAGGGGCTTTTGGCTTCTGCATTTTTTTTTGTTGTTATAATGGTGTTCCTGAATGTACACAGCATCTCCTTGAGGTTTGTTATTGAGAGGGAATTGGTCAGTTGAACTGGCATCGTGAAGGGACCAGGAATAAAACAAAGAAGCAAAAAACAAAACAAAACAAAAAACTAAGAGTTAACATTTTGTGATTTTTTAAAATAAAATAATTTATATAATACCACTTCTGCTGCTTTTGCTTTGTAGATGTCGCAAATGGCTTCTTTTAAAGTGATAATTAAGGAATGTTGGCCCACATTCACATATGGTTAATTTCAGTGATTATCCCCCACACACTATCTTTAAAATTCCTGTATCTACTTAGAATAATAGAATCATAGAGTTGGAAGAGACCTCAAGGGCCATCTAGTCCAACCCCCTGCCATGCAGGAACCCCATCGCAGGACTACTGACAGATGGCCATCCAGTCTCTGCTTAAAAACCTCCAAAAAAGGAGACTCCACCACCCTCCTTGGTGGCAGCATATTCCACTGCTAAACAGCTCTAACTGTCATGAAGTTCTTCCTAATGTTCCAATGGAAACTGTTTTCCTGTAGTTTGAAACCATTGCTCTAAGTACTAGTCTCTGAAGCCATGGAAAACAAACTTGTTCCCTCTTCAATATGACATCCTTTCAAATATTTAAACATAACTATCATATCCCACCTCAGCCTTCTTTTTGAAAGGCTAAACATTCCCAGTTCCCTACTTAAAGAGAGAACTAGATGAACACTACACAACAATTATGAGAGGAATTAGAAGTTGCAATATCTCTACTGGCCCATAGGGCCACACTGAGCTTCCAAGTGGATTAAATTACACTTAATTTTGAGAATAAAGTTTACACACTTAATTTTACTGCAATGGGACAAGATACCACGAAAGAGCCGCTTCCACCATGAAGAAGGAGAAAGAAATATCTACAGCAACAGGACATTAACACTAGGTACTGTTATATCAATTCTCCTCAATTGGGTCTTAAATATATCTACCTAGTGGGACATTGTTTTAAATTCTCCCCCCCCCAAAAAAAAAACTTTCTTCCCCACCCCCCTAGTGGAGAGCATGTGTTATTGCATTAACCTCCTACTTCTAAGTTCTAACCCACCTCTGGCCAACCAGGAGCTCTGTGCTTCGAAGAGCCAATAGAGATTATGGTTGTAAGCAAGAAGGAGGTGCCCATACCACTTCACTCTTTGTTTGAACTGGCCTGTAAAGTCCAGCCCCATCGGACCAGGCTGCCCTGTGCCTTCCAAGAAGAAGCCTGGCATCCATCTTGCAAAGGGAACTTTTAAGACCTCTCTCCTGGCAAATGACTTCCCTTGCCATGTTTGGACTTTTATGCCTGCTTTGAAAAAAGAGCTTGCTGTCGAAAGCTCAGCAACTTTTTTATTTTTCTACTAGCAGCCTACGAAGGTATCACCCATAATCTAGTTTTGATTTAATTTGGAGAATAATAGTTTGATTTTTCCATCTTAGGCTCAATTCTATGATTACACAGGGTAGGCTGCATCATCAAGGTGCTCCATCAGTTCTTTTCACAACTGGTAACGGAAAAGAAAAGTCCAGTTTTAATTAAAGAATGTTACATGGTCATACTGGCTGCTTAAAAATCTCAGTTTTACTAAGAGCCATGTTTTCCATTAAAGCCTTTCCCTAATTAAAAGATCCATTAAAACTCGGCAACATGAACGGGAGAGTCTAAATGTGTTCAATTAAAATATCTCTCTCTCTCTCTCTCTCTCTCTCTCTCTCTCTCTCTCTCTCTCTCTCTCTCTCTCTCTCTCTCTGGGGACAAGGTCAAATGAATCTTCCCAACTTTTGCAGAAACTTTCTTTGGCTACCCCCTCCTCCTTCAGAACCATGGTTAATTCATGGAAAGATGATGCAAATGAAAGGCAGCTTCTAATTGCAATGATTCTGGCTGGCAGACTGTTCAGCAAGTTCTCCAAAGAAGTGGGGAGGGTGTTAGGGAGAGAGAGAAAGGGAGAACAGAGATAAATTTGTCAGCTCATGAATATCTATAGATGGAAAATTAAAATTCCTCCTTTCTCACCCCACAAAAAACTGAGTTTACAAACAATGTTAAGCTGCCAATGACTTGAGCTCTCTCTCTCTCTCTCTCTCTCTCTCTCTCTCTCTCTCTCTCTCTCTCTCTCTCTCTGTGTGTGTGTGTGTGTGTGTGTGTGTGTGTGTGTGTGTGTGTGTGTGTGTGTGTGTGTGTTTTAAGATAGGGTGTGAGGAAGATGTACATCCAAAAGCTAGAGTCATTATTTTCGCATGGAGTGCTTCAGAGTGCACACAAACAGTGGGGGGTCTTCACTGAACTCCTTTGCTCCCCTGCCGTTTTACGTGTGTGATACTTGGGCAATTACACAGCTTTGGCTGGAAGCCTCTGTTCTCTGGTGAATGTCCTCTCTTGCTGGTGGGGGGGGGGACTGCCTGGGCTTCATCTCCTTGTCAACCAGGAGAAGGGTGCGTCCCCTTCTTAATGAACTTCCAAAGTTGTGGGTGCATCTGTTAAGTTGTTTGCTTCAAATCAAGAGGACAGCCAACTTCCTAAGGAATGTGCAACACCCCAAATGAGGGCTATGTGGTGAAGGGAGTCCACAGGAGTGAACAGCTAATGAGATTTGACAGTGACATTGTCAGCATGATGCTGCACCAACAGCTACATGCCTGCATAACCACAAAGAGATTCTCCCTTGCATGCACACAAACACAAGATTCACACATTGCCCCATGCCTCTCAACCCATGTATTTTATGAATCAAATAAGATTTGCCTTTATTTACTTTCTTAATGCCAATGCCAGCATTTTTCTCACATCAGAAGTAGGCTAATAGATGGACTATTGACTGGTGATCTACTAAACCTGTTATTGCTACCAAATAGAAGAGAAAGGAGGGAGGTGGCCCTGGGTGCACATTACATGGAGGCACATGACCCGCAACCTGCACTACTGCACTGGTCCTGGTTGCCCTGGGTGCTGGAAACCCACATGAGACCACTGGCTGCAGAGCAGAGAAGGGCATGAGGTAGGAAGGATGGAACCCATGAGATGTTGCAGAATCAAACCCATCATCCCGGGGATCTGGTCATGCTGAAGGGGGTGACAAAGGCTGATACTTCACATCCATCTCATCGCTGTTCACTGTCCCGCTGGGGACCGGTACGAAGTAATCTAACCGCACGTCCATTGCGGGACGAGGGGAATTCGTCCTGACCACACACCCTGAACTGCAGTTTAAGTGGGATGAGAGATTCCCCTCCCTGGCCTCAGGAATCTGCTCGTCACGCTTCTCATTCTGAGATGAGTGGCTGTGAGGTAAGGCTCGTCACGCAACATGCCATTCTCCATCTAGTGGCAGGAGTACAAAGTGCCATTCGCCAGTACATTCCCTATGGAGTCAGCAATGCAGTGCAGAGAGATTAAAAGACAAATGCCTCAAACTTGGCTCCGTAATGCATTGAAAGCAAGGCTTCGGATAATCGAAACATCAAAAAACGGAAGGTTGGGGTTGAAAAAAAAATAGAGAACAAAGGCATGGAATTTCACATCTCATCATGGAACGAGGACGTGCGGAAACAATCATGCTGGTATCATCCATCACACCCGTGCATACACGGGAACAGGGACAGAACTGGAAGAAGACCATGGTTGCCCTGGAGCAAATATTAGGAAGGAATATTTGATCCTCCAGAAGCATTTGTTCCAGAATCCTCTATTTTTGCTCCTGCTGGGGGAGCAGTAATGGGAGTTCCAGGCTAAAACCTCTGCTGAGCCAAACATTCCCCATCCAAGCGACAGCCATCTTTTCCAAGCCATCATCCCAACCTTCGACTGCTGCCTGTTGACCTTTCTCTCCCCTCTGTATCACATAGAAGAATGAGAAGGAACAATGTTCCCCCCGCTCCTCCCGAATCGATTAAAAATAAAATAATAAAATCAAGCCCTTGAGAAAGTTTATGAGAAAAGAGCCAATATTTCTTGAGGAACTGAAAAGGAAAATCGGGCCGTCTGGCCCCTGATCAAGTGCCAGCAACAAATAACATGCTCGGATCAGAAATCTGATTAAAATTGCTCAAAGAAATCTTTACGGCAGAGAGAGAGAGGTGGGGAAAAGAGAGAGGGGAAAAAACATATTGAAAAGATCTCCTTTCTGCTTGAACGAGAAGACTTCAAAGAGTGGGGAGTAGCGGTTGGGGGAGATAGCTAATGTTTTCACGCTCTAAAACTGGTGGGGAGACCAGGGTGAGGGTTTTTTTTGGGGGGGGGACAACCCAAAACATTGTGTTTGTTTGTTACATGGCTTCTCATTGACCCTTCCTGCTCTCAATATGCTGGGTTGTAAAGAGCTCAATGTTCAGCTTGAGTTGGAGGGGGTGAAGGATGCCATTCATTCATGCTGTGTGTCTCTCTATTATTCAGCTCCCCCCCTCCTTCCTCACATGGTGGACTCATATGTAGAAAACAATATGTTGAGCCACTTCACATTCTCCGAGTTATTAAAATAGTAGCAGCTGTCCCTCCTGTTCCATTTCCATTGGGGAATTGGAACCTAATTAACACATGGAATCCAGCAGGCATCGGAATAATCCATGTATAAACATATTTGTATGTTGCATATATGAAGGGTTTCGTCAAAAACAACACTTGGTTGTTGCTTCTAGTTCTTCGCGAAGATCGTGAACCTATAATCAGCTGTCTATCTTTCCCCCCCGATCCTCATTTTGTATAATGAGGACTGAATCTTCCAAATCCCAGAATTTGCTTTAAAAAAACAAACAAACACATTCCTAGGTTGACTGAACCCGTTTCCCATCTTTTGTGTCATTCTGATGAATTTAGGGAGGCCAGGTTGAGGCAGTGGTTCGAAAACTGGGACTTTGTTGTGCACAATTCATTCATAGGAAAATCTGCCTGCTTAATTAATTTAAAACAATGATGATTGTGGTGGGATACACATTAAAGGGCCTTCTCAGCTGGTGCTCCCAGACTGCCCCAGAAGCCAGGACTGCCCCATCTCTGCTGTCTTTCCGTAAACAAGCAAAGATCTTTCTCTTCAGGCAAGCTTTCCCCCTGAATGATGGACTACCTATTATGTGTCTTTTATATGAGTCTACCATACCTGATTACACAGACTTTGTGTTTATAACCACTTATAACTTTGTGTTTATAGCTCCCCATGTGTGATTGCATTGACACTATGGGCGTTTATACACGACCCCTAAGCTCTGCTGCAAATGACTGCAAGCTCTGGAGCTTAAAAATGTTTCCCCACCAGCTCCAGAGTTTGCAGACAATTAAGTGCGACCCCGGCCACCTAAGTGCGACCCAGCACACTTTTCTTGTACCTGCTCGAGGAGGGTGAAAATGGCCAGGTCCAGATTTAATCTGGTCAGTGCGGGGCTCTCCTGGCTTCTGTTTTTTGTTTGTTTGTTTTTTTGCCTCCCGCCCCTTTAAGAGAAGGGGCGGGAGGAAAAAAAAGCAAACAAAGAGAAGGGATCAGCACAACGGAGGAGCTCCGGCAGCTTCTCCAAGGTGAGTCTGCATTTCCCCCCCACTTTCTTCCTCCCTCCCCTCAGCAGACAGGTGCGGAGTGGTGGGGAGGAAGGAAGAGCAACGAACCCCTAAGATCTCTGGTCCGAATTTAAGTGGCCAGCGGATCTTAGGGGTTGTGTGAAAAGGCCCTATATTTTCAACGTCAGTATCCATCCCTCATAATGGTCTACCATGCATGATTATGTGGGATTTTTACTCTCTCTTTAACTGCTTGTCATTCTCTTGTAGCTTTAGTGTTGCCTTTTAATGCTGTAAGATGTCCTTCAGTTCCCTGTTCTCAATACTTGAGCATGCCTTAATTGTACTGGACTGTATATTGTCCCTCATTGAGTTTGGACCCCCCCCCAAAGTCAGTCTCTTATGGACCATTGTTCGGGACAATGTTTCTGGTCACTAGTTGGAGCCAGGTAACAATTCTGGAACCGAGTTCTCTGAGTGGGCCATTAAAAGGGGGGAAACACAGGTAGATTTTTTTGCCTATCCCATTCTAACTCTTCCAGGGCATAGTGGGCATCTCTCTCTCTGTGTGCGGTGTGATGGCACAACTTGGTGGGTACTGATGAGAGAGAGGATGGCAGTGGTGAGCCCCCCCCAAAAAAATGTTGCCTTCAGGGCAATTGGGGCCCCTTTGTGGTGAACACAATTGGTGGAATTTTTAGACACAGGTGGGATGGACCCTTTGAGGCAACCTCAGGTTAGGAACATCCTCAGATCATCAGACTTAGGCAGGTAGCAGGCAAAAGGGCATCTCCCCAGATAATCCAGCTGGGACAATGTTAGAGAGCTACAGCAGCATCTCAGGACTACTGGCTAGGATTCAAACATCCCAAATATTATCTTGGCCAATCACAGAAGTGGCGGGGAGGAGAGTCAGTTATAAACCTGTGATGACTTTGGCATCTCTCTAATTGATCTCAGAAGTCCCAAATCACACAGCTCATGAAATGGTCTGTTTTGTCAAAAACATTGGTGAAAGGTCACGGTTCATGAATTGCAACAAACCATGAACCACCACGAGCCACCATTTCCCCTGTTCATGACCATCCCTGTCCCTGAGTTTGAGGGCTGCTGGTCCCAGAATTTGGCCTTAGGGAGTTGATGTCAAATTACAGAATTGAAAGCCTTTAAATTCTTTTTTAAAAATCACCATCCCCATTCATAATTCTGCAACTGGTTCAATGGATCTACTTAGATTACCAATTAGCTCCTGACCTTCAAAAGAGCAGCAGATGTCCTTCAGGAGTGGTATCTTCTTTTTCTGCTCACCTTTCCAAAAATTATGCCTATCAGGTTATTACCAGCATTATTTATAACAATCCTCTTCCATGGAATTGCTTTCCAGTTCTTTTCTTACAAAGGACTCTGATTTTTTTTTTTAGTAAGATACCCTTAATAGCTGTCTATGTATGAATGGGTCTGTGTGCATGAATCTTCTTTTTTAAATTTTAGGAAATCCAGCTGAAACTTTTTCATGATCATGGTTACGACCCCGTTCCAAAGAGTGAGCGTTTGAATGCCTTCTGTTTTGGCTCCCATATCTGACACAGATTCGTGTTCCTCATAGCTTGAAGATCAGGAAGAGCAAATCATTCTTTCAGAGACACATTGTCTTATCAGTGGAGAGCGAAAGTACTGTTAGGGTATAAGGGAGGCCCATTTCTCACAAGCTCACAGCTTAAGCGCTTTGTTATTGGTTATTAGGGCTGGGGTCCTAGAGATAAACCTACAACTACTGTACACCAGTTAAGGGCAAGTAAGCAAAATCCCCGACAGAAGCCTGTTGTAAAATGATGAATAAGCCTCCTAAATGGCCGTAAGGCGGGAGTCACAATGGAATTGTATTTGTCAGACATGCAATATAACCCTAAGGTTATCATCCTGGGCCAGCAGATACAGGGGGAGTACTTAACATTATCACCCCCTAATCATTTCTCCTACGGGCTAAAAAACTCTACAGGGAATGTTGCTACTTAGAGGTGAGCGTGTGCTCCACTGGATGTTGTAGAAAGCATTTGTGGAATCTGAAAAGAAAACTGCATCAAATGTATCAAAGGCTACTACACACACACACACACACACACACACACACACACACACACACACACACACACACACACACCTTTTAAGTGTGTGTGTTTGTGTGTGTGTATATATATATATATATATATATATATATATATATATATATATATATATATATATATATATATATATATATATAGAGAGAGAGAGAGAGAGAGAGAGAGAGAGAGAGAGAGAGAGAGAGAGAGAGAGAGAGAGAGAGAGAGAGAGAGAGAGAGAGAGAGACTATAAACTGTGGAGAATATATACACTATTGAGAATATGTGTGTGTGTGTGTGCTTAACCATATCCCCAAGGCCTGGAGTTTTAAATAATAAAGTACTATAGATTACTACTTTATTCGTTTTTTTAAAAGCTTATGAAAATTATCTTTTGCCCCGTGGGAGGACATTTTATCTGAAATTATAGCAACTCTGAGAAAGAGAGCGAGCGAGAGCTCTGATATCAAATTGAGAACCTCAAGTAGCTTTTCCCTACGATTTGCTCTCAGAAAGAAAGGAAATAGGCCATATGGTATCTTTCCATGGCAAATTAACTCATCACGCCCAACCTTCTCTATATAAAGGGAGATACTGTCTCATTCTGAAGTGATCTTCTGCACATTTAGGTCAAGTGTGGCTGGTTGAGAAAGCATGGGTGCTAACATTCTTGATGGTCAATAGGCTCCCCCTGCCCCCCCCGGGTCTTCTCCCCGATGAATGTAAGTAGAGGTAGAGATAATGGTATGCCATCAAGTCAACTCTGACTTATAAAGAATTCTGAATTCTGACTTATAACAAGCCATTTCAGGGTTTTTAAGTAGGGAGTATTCAGAAGTGGTTTGTCATTCCTTTCACCAGGGGGTGTCTGGGGACTGTGGAGCATGCCCAAGGCCACACAGGCTGGGGGCTTAGGGAAGAATGAAACACTCAGCCTTTGACTCCATAGCACGATTCCTGAAGCATTGAGCTATCCAGACACTTCATAGGTATGGGCATAATCTCATGACATGTAAAAGGAAACTTTTGATTTTAAGAATGGTTTCCCAAAAGGTCAGAGGTGTGGACAACTTTCCCAGTGAAACTAGTGGCAAAGAACAACCACAGTTGACTTCAAGACAGAGTACCTTCTACTGATACCCAGTGTTAATGCATGCAAGGTTGCTATTCCCCAATATTTCTTGGCTCGTACACTTGGAGATCTTAGCTAGTGTAGCCTCTGCCAGAAGATCTCTGAGATCAGCCAGCAGGAGAGGATTCTGTTTCCACAAGTGGAAATCAAAATGTTCCATCTCAAACTTGGGATCTCAGCTGGAAAATCCTTATATATACAGTATAATGGGACAGCTGGCAGCTGTTGCTTGGAACATCTGCGTCATTAGCGTCCATCAAATCTCAGTCCCCATACATGACCAGTCAAGGACTACCATATCAGTAGCATTCCATTCCTTGCCTTGGGTTTTATTTATTTATTTATTTATTTATTTATTTATTTATTTATTTATTTATTTATTTATTTATTTATTTGTTAGTCTTATACCCCGCCCATCTTCCCAAAAGGGAACTCTGGGCGGCTTACAATAAAAAATAGGTAAAACAGAAACCTTGAAAACACCCTTGGTTGTTGTTTTTTCCCTTTCTGTGGTACTAGTGCCATGCAGATGCAACCTAATTACAGAGACCTTTAGATCGAACATGTGGTATTGGTGGGGATGAGTTCAAATGGGTGCCCAGGCTTCACAGTCTCTTTCCATACACTAAAATCAAACCATCTCCTCCTGGGATTTATTTCCCCACCAGAGATGTAGGACAGTTCTGTGAAACTTTGTCCAGCAGACTCAAGCATGGTCACCCCAACCCAGCCTCCATTGCATCCATCACAACATCAGGGCACTAGCGACTCACAAGTGGTCAAAAAGGAAGGCGGGAAGTAGCAAGTTTCATATGCAACAGTGCCCCCTGTCAGTCACTTTCATATAACTGCCACATATGAGGTCTCTGTGATCCACACTATCAGGTTCAGGTGTGGGTCCACGCCTTAACATGGATCCTGATATGCCACCTTTTCAACATGTCACACCTGAAAGACATGTAAACCCCACAAGGTAGAGGCCCTGCCATGGTCAGGTTTCTGTGGAAATCAGTGGTGGCAGTCAGAAGTTTGGAAGTGGTCTAGGTTCAGTGGTCTACAACCTTGGGTTCCTAGATGTTCTTTGACTTTAAAAAAAAACCCAGAAGGCTTTATCACTCTCTGTGCTGGCAAGGATTTCTGGGAGTTGTAGTCTAATAGCCCCTGGGGACCCAAGACTGAAAGCGAGTGGCTGGAAACAAAAAATTCCACTGTGTGGATAAATTCCAGAACAAAAGGATTGTCTGTTCTGGTGAGAAGTTAAATTAACCAAAACTGACTGCTGTTTGGGAGAAATCTCATATTTGCAGCTGTAACTTTTCAGTGACTCAGAGAAAACTCTTGGGAGTGAAACATAAGTACGGCACACCAAACATGAACACACATCATGATTTTGGTCTTGAGACAAGAACGATTTCATAACTTTTGGAAGAACCCTAAGCCCATAATGATTTATATCCTGTGAGCTGGTATGCAACTTTAAACACGGCCTTCCCATCCAAGTTCATCTTGTCATCCATAGATAAATATAAATTAGAACAAACCAAAATCAATGGGTGGGTAGCAAAAATCCACAGAGCAACTAACCGTAATGGAAGAGCTTGTCCCTCAATTCAACAGCAAAAACAGCATATTACCAGGTTAAAATAACTGGTTGGGCTGAAATGAAATATTGTTGTACCGAAGCAATCATCAAGTATTGTACAAACAAGTCAAAAAATAGTCAGGGTACAACCACATAAAATAAGACGCTGACCAGATATAAGTATAAACTGGCCATCCCTTCATGTTTTTGGATTGCTTTTATTATAGGTTGCAAAATTCAGTAATGTCCCTTTCAAAGAGGGAAAGGCTTGTTCACTCAATTTGCCAAACACAGCTCTCTCTTTTTAAATAAAATAAAAACAACAAGCCCACACCACATAAATTCAAAACAAACAGATTCATAGACTGAAAGGTACCAGGCTGGAGCAATTGGAATGGCAGGACATTTGGTCATAAAGCATAATTCATAGGAGGGCTCCACCACCACAGGAAACTGCAGTGGTCATTGTCTTGTTTTGTTTTGGTTAATGACCCAACGGAACAAGAGTCTTGACTTTGTGGCTTGCAAGGATGGGAACGAGAAGACCAACACCTCGTAATAGTGAGCCAAGAACACCATGCAGAAACAAACAAATTACAACCAAACAAAACTTGAATGCAGCCACTACATTTTGCATAAGATAAATAGCCAAACAGAAGGAAGAAGTACAGGGTTTTCATCTCAATGAAGACCTTGTTACAGCAAAATAAAATAAAATAAATACACAGCTCCCGAGGCACTTTGAAGGTCAGCAAGTTTTATTTGGTGTGACTTTTTGTGAACATAGCCCACATCTATGGAGATTGCATTGTTCCACTCCAGCAGTTACCCATCATTCTGATTTTATTTATTTATTTATTTATTTATTTATTTATTTATTTATTTATTTATTTTTGTTTGTTTGTTTGTTTGTTTGTTTTTTGTTTGTTTGTTTGTTTGCTTGCTTGCTTTTATACCACCCATTTAGTCCTAGGGCTACTCTGGGCAGTTTACAACATAAAATCTCAACATAATAATAACAACAAATTTGGATAACCAAATACAAAACAACCAAATATAACCAGATAAATCCACAAAAAAATTAATGAAATCAAATGTAACAATAACAAAGTGATTAATCAAGTAACAAAAAAATGGGGATAAGTGGCAAAGAGAAGGATTGCATCTTTGCTAGGGGTTTAGGAAGCCAAGGAAGGCCATTCTGTAAAACCATTCTTTCAATAATTTTTGAAGGTTTGAAGCAAGATGGAGACTTTTTGTGAAGACTTTGTGATAAACAGACCCACATTGGAGTCGGACAAAACCAATTCACTAGACCATGACACACATTTTGTAGCCCTTGTGAAAATATCACAGATATCCCTGGGACAATGTGATGGTGGATTGTTTAATTAGGAATGGCGGACGCATTGGTGGCCTTTCATCTTCAAAGCAAACTCCATAAGCTCATAGTTTCTCGACAAGTGTTCTGCATGCACATTTCAGTGTGCACAGCAGCCATAGTGTGTTCCGGCAAGCATTGCATATGTGTGCAAATGAAGTCATGCTTTAAATTTGTAATGCTAATATACAAGAAGGGAGAAATATTCACAGGAAAGAAAGAGGCATCCTTATATAATGTAGGAAAGACTCAAAACTTATTGCACATTTTACAAAAGTTGAGTAAGAACTGCTGTTTCATGCCAGCTTGGTTTGATGACTGACCTGGTGTTTGGCACTTCCCAGCCCTGCTTCATCCAGGGCAGTGGTTCTCAATCTGTTGGTCCCCAGATGTTCTGGACTTCAACTCCCAGAAGTCTTCATCACTAGCTGAGCTGGCCAGGATTTCTGGGAGTTGCAGTCCAGGAACATCTGGGGACCCACAGGTTGAGAACCACTGATCCAGGGAATGCCCACTCAGAGGCACCTCCCAGAGGAGATGGGGCAGGGAAGCCAGGGTGCTGCCTTTGAGTGGGCCCTTGCCAGGAGTGGCAGGAGCAGCACATGCCGAATACCTGTTCAGCCATAACCAAACTGGAGGTTCATGCCTAATTATCACTACTAGGTTAATTATCATCTCAACTGTTAAAGCTCCTGTCATTGGCGATTCCAAGCTATCTTAGCATTATTTCTGTTAATGAACAGAAACAAACACAGCGCTGGTCCCATGAATGTTACGACCTAGTACAGCCAGGTCCAAACTTTGGTCCTCCAGATGTTTTGGAGCACAACTCCCATAGTCCCATGGCATTGGCAATCTAAGCTTAGAATTCTGGGATTTGTGCTTCAAAACATCAGGAGGGCTGAAGTTTGGACATGCCTGACCTAGTTGTTCTTAAATTCTTTAATTTAGCATCACACATTGCAATGGTTAACACTATGCAGCACATTTAGGGGAAAGGTTTGAAAGCAACCCATGAATGAATTCCCCAATGGAACTGTAGGTCGCAGTTGACACCAGCCTCATGGAACCAGGCAAAACTATAGACAGGTCAGTTTAGGCAAAATGAGTGTGCACTGTGCAGAGAACATGTCCCCACAGAGCCAAGCAGCAGAAAACATACAACCATCTCAGCATCTGGATCCAGCAGATGGCAGCCTTGCATTCTGCCACTTGATACTGACTGGAAGGGTTCCAGTGGCCATTCGTATTCCTAGAACTTCTAGTCTTTCAAGGTCTGGTTGTAATTTTTGAAGCATCTCTCCCTCACAGAGAAGTAGAGTTTGTGAGCCATGGCAGTTCAATGTCTTTGTGAGTTCCGTTGCAGCTTCTGAAAAATGCAACTTCATTTTTCTCTTCCCAGTTCTAAAGAATGTCAGTGTCTCCCTGAGGAGTGTGACACAACTCGGCAGTTATCCCTGGCCCTACCACCTATTGAGCATGCAGATGCTTTGAGCATGCTCAACAGCTGTCCCCAACATGGTGGCACCCATGTGGTGATCCCTAAAATGGCCACTGCCATTTGTCACATGGTCGCAGTATCCCTGCCCCTAACATCTATTGAGCATGCTCAATAGCTGTCCCCAATATGGCAACACCCATGCGGCCCTAACATTTGTCACATGGTCACAGTATCCCTGCCCCTACCCTCTATTTATCATGCTCATTGGTTTGAGCATGCTCAATAGTTGTCCCCAACATGGTGGCACCTATGTGGCAATCCCTAACATGGCTGCCACCATTTGTCACATCGACACACTATTCCCGCCCCCTACCACCTATTGAGCATGCTCGATGCTTTGAGCATGCTCAATGGCTGTCCCCAACATGGTGGCACCCATGTGGCAATCCCTAACATGGCCGCCACCATTTGTCACATGGTCACAGTGATCTCATAAGAACAAATGTGTTTCCATGCTAGTTTCCATCCCTCAAAATAGAATTTTTTTCTTTTTTTCTTTTTGTGGGTTCTTGGTAGCTTTAATACCCCTTGAGGGTCGGCCCCAGTATGTGCAGCATGGTGGAGAGTTGTTGGCCCCGTGGACACTCCCTTGTTGTGTGCCACAGGGCTTGTCTCTCTCCCCCATGCTGTTTAAGATCTATGTTAGACCGCTGGCAGGGGTCATCTGGAGTTTTGGAGTCTGCTGTCATCAGTACGCTGATGACACACAGCTCTATCTCTCCTTTTCCACCTCTGCAGTGGAGGCTGTCGCGACCCTTGACGGGTGTCTGGGGGCGGTCATGGCATGGACCAGGGCAAACAGGCTTAAGCTCAACCCTGAGAAGACTGAGGTTATGTTCTTCGGGAGTTCCCCGTCCAGTTATGGAGGCCCTCTCCCCTGCTTGGAGGGTGTTTCCCTCCAGCTGGCGGAGAGGGTTAGGAACCTGGGCGTGGTCCTGGATCCGGTGCTATCCTTGGATGCCCAGGTGGCTGCCATGACCAGGTCCGCTTTCTTCCACCTGCGTCAAATAGCCCAGATCCGCCCCTATCTGGATGGGGACTCCCTGAGAACAGTAGTGCAGGCACTGGTGATCTCGAGGCTGGACTACTGTAACGCTCTTTACATGGGGTTGCCCTTGACCCTCCTCCAGCATTTGCAGTGGGTACAAAATGCAGCAGCCAGGCTGGTGGCTGGAGTGCGTCGCTATGACCACATCACCCCAGTCCTGGCTTGCTTGCATTGGTTGCCTGTTGCGCACCGGATCAGGTTCAAGGTGCTGGTTTTAGTTTATAAAACTCTCCATGGCTTGGGCCCGGACTACCTAGCGGATCGGATCGCCCAGCGATCAATCTCGGCTCGACCGGTCTGGAAGTCGCGAGCGCACTCGCTCCGGGTCGCCACCCCAAGAGAGGCCTGGAAAACCACCACTCATAATCGGGCCTTCTCGGTGGTGGCCCCTTTGTTGTGGAACACTCTTCCGAGTGATGTGCGCTCTGCAGAGTCCCTGCTGGCCTTTCGAAAAGCTCTTAAAACCTTGCTCTTTCGAGAGGCCTTTGGCGACCATGTTTAATTTATGCAGTTGCTTCCCCCCCTCTCCCCCCCGCCATTTGCCACCTTGTCTATTCTGGAAAGCTAGTTGTGCAGCTATTGAGCCTTTTCGCTAGCATGGTTAGGGCGCTAGAAGTGGTTTTAATTTGTCTTGTTCATTATTGTATTTACAGTCTATTGAATTTGTCTATTGTATGTTGTACTGACGACCATTCTTCGGTTGTCTATTGGAAGCCGCCCAGAGTTCCTCCGGGAAGATGGGTGAGATATAAGTGCAATAAATAAATAAATAAATAAATAATAAATATTACATTTTAATGCTGTACATTGCCTCTTCTAATTCCCTATTCTTAACTTGTTTTGAATGTTCTGGGCTGTATATAAGCCCTCACTATTGTAAGCTACCTTGGATCTTTTTTCAAGGAGAAAGATGGGGTAAAAATATTTAAAATAAGTAAAATAAATATGGATAGTGTTTTTAATTCTAGGAGAAAATTGTTGTCTTGGCCTTTCGAAAAAGGGTCTTGGTTGACTTTGAGGCTCTACGTTCTCAAGAGCATATTGTCTTGAAGTCTTAAGGCCTGAGCGATTTTCAGAAGGAAAAGAAGGAAGCATCAATATTCTAATTGCTCAGCTCACGGTGGCAATAACAGTTAAAGCTCCAGCAGAAAAGGGAAACATGCACTTTGAGGCAGAATGGCTCTCCCATTAATTCTCCAGAGCTGACACCCTCCGACAATCCCTTAATGTAGTCCTAGGAAGGGAGCCAAGTAAGATAAATGAGGTTGGATTTGGGGGGCATCTCAAAATCAGTTATTAGTCGCAAGAATACCACAATTAGGTTAGGAGTGGTTTTCTTTTTTAAAAGGTTCAGGAGGTTGCTGCATCCAAGGTTTCTTGTTTGCTTGCTTGCTTGCTTCCATTCTGTTTATCATATTCAATTGCTTTCAGTCACTATTGTTATAAATGGGAAGATAGTTGAACATCCTTCCACTCATCCCCAAAGCAACTGGGGCTCTTCAGCATTTCTGTCTTTAAAGATGGTTTCTCTTCAATAGGAAGTGGGAATGAAAAAGACAGTGGTCAACATTGCAAAGAGTTAGACCCATGACAGGGATGATTTTTCTAAGCATAGTACATCCACCTCAACCCAACAAACAAGGATTTCCCATGGTATGTTTGCAGAGGTGATCAAAGAACCTCCATGACTCTCCCTCTCCTGCATCAGCTTGATCCAGATTAGGGATGGGCATGAAATGGAAAAATAGAGTTTTGTTTTGTTTGTTTTTCATTTCTACTCACACAATGGTGTCCAAACTTCAGCCCTCCAGATGTTTTGGACCACAACTCCCACAGTCCTTTGTCATTGGCAATCTAGGCTTGGGATTCTGGGAGGGCCAAAGTTTTGACACCCCTGTAAACTAGCAGTTCGTTTCAAATGGTGACAAATGGTGGCAGCCATGTTAGGGATTGCCACATGGGTGCCACCATGTTGGGGACAGCCATTGAGCATGCTCAAAGCATCAAGCATGCTCAATAGGTGGTAGGGGCGGGAATAGTGTGTCGATGTGACAAATGGTGGCAGCCATGTTAGGGATTGCCACATAGGTGCCACCATGTTGGGGACAACTATTGAGCATGCTCAAACCAATGAGCATGATAAATAGAGGGTAGGGGCAGGGATACTGTGACCATGTGACAAATGTTAGGGATCGCCGCATGGGTGTCGCCATATTGTTAGGGCCAGAGATGTGTAATCTCCAGGCTTAAAACCAGGGTGCTTCAAAGATCAGATGCAGGGGAGTCATATCAGGAGACAGATATCTAGTCTCGTGCACTCCCAGATGCATCTGGTGGGGCCACTGTGAGATACAGGAAGCTGGACTAGATGGGCCTTGGGCCTGACCCAGCATGGCTCTTCTTATGTTCTTATGTTCTTAGTTCCACACAACCCCGGTGAGTTTCCATGGTCAAGCGGGGATTTGAACCCTGTTCTCCTGAGTCCTGGTATGTCACTCTATGCAATACATGACACTGGGAATTCCAGGGAATCCCAATGCCTTCCTGTAAGCGCAACATGCCTGCTCTATTGATTGCCTCAGATTCTGTTGTGACCATGGATGGGAAAATAGCATAACTCACAACTGAAAACTCACTCATTAACAAACAAGTATTCAAATGGTCTTTGGGACATGGTCAAAGTCACCTACTGGCAGGGCCGGCACATCCATTAAGGCGAACTAGGCAGTTGCCTAGGGTGCCAAAATGGAGAGAGGGTGCTGGACAGCCTGCTGCCCTCCTGCCGCCACCGCCACTGGCCACCGCCATCCGCACCCCCACCGCCCGCCCCCGCACCCCGCACCCATTGCAACCCACCCCCCGTGCCCGCCGCCATCCCCTGCCATCCCCCGCCCCCTGCCACCCTGCCCCCCCACCACCGCCCCGCCACCCCGCCGCCCTGCTGCCCAGCCACTGCCCCTGTCCGCTCACCCCCTGCTGCCGCCCGCCCCCCACCCCACCCCCACCTCACCTAGGGTGCAAAAAAACCAAGCGCCGGCCCTGCCTACCGGGTGTGCAACTAGAAACCTGAGCAGGAATTCAATGCTTGTTGCTTGGCATAGCGGCTTGCTACTAGAAAAGGACTATTTGATCAGTGAAGTTTAGGAAGGAGTTGTCTCGCCAAGTTCCCACTGAGATAATGGGCTATTGTAGCTGCAACGTATTGTCCCAAGCTGCAGCTACTAATTACTGGCCATTTGATGCAATATAATCCCTCTTCCACTAGCATAATTTCACAGTTTGTTCTCTATTAGCCTTGTGTTTTATGCTACTTTTGCAATGAAATGTACACTCAATGGGGCAGCTATATTTTTCAGCTACCAATGGCATCAACAGAATTTTTACTTGTTTATCTCTTAATTCCTGATGACACTGCTGCATTTTAATGTTTTTAAAATGGGTTTATATTTATTTGTTTAATCTACATGCCTTTCTCCCAATAAGGGGACTCACTGTGTTGCAAATGATACATGTAATCATGGTAGAGGTGAACAGAATGCTTGTAAACAAACAGGTATCTTTTTTAAAAAAATAAAGACCACAAATGCAGATTCGTTTGTTGGCAGATTTTTTTGGGGTAGTACACAGAATGTGAAATGTTGATAGTGATGAACCTGTAAAACCCTGACAAAAATCATTTGAAGGAATGTAAACATCAAACAAATCTTTCCAGCATGGATACTCACACATTCCACATGCATGTGGATTCGAAAGATTCCAAATCTTTGTTGTGAAAATACGGAGAAAGTCACAGCCTTCTACACCATGAATAATGGAGTAACGGGCATTTTAAAGCATTTCCATAATGAAACATTTACAAGCTTAACAAAGAACCTCAAATCCATTATCATAGGAGGTGAGAAAACAGTCAACTAGAGTGTAAATTTATTTAAGAACTCGGAGTGTGCAAGCATGTCATGAGGGCCATAGGTTGCTCTCCGTTGGATGTTCTCCAGGTTCTTCCAATGGATTTTCCCTTAAACAATCAATAATGGACATGGCAGTTTATGAAACAATCATTTGTTTTCGTATGAACATCAAAGATGTCTCATGTTGGGAAGAGGGGGTTGTGTGGTCCTCCTTATGTGGTTAGGTTGTGTTCCCTATCATTGTTCACTTGCATACACATTGGTGAGATAAAAAAGGAGCTGTAGTCCAGGTTATTCCAGGTCAAATGACCTAGTTCAGTGGTGGCCACACTTCAGCCCTCCAGATGTTTTGAACCACAGCTCCCACAGTCCTTTGTCATTTGCAATACAGGCTTGGAATTCTGGGAGTTGTGGTCCAAAACATCTGGAGGGCCAAAGTTTGACCACCACTGACCAAGTTCAATGGTTCTCCACCGGTGAGTCCCCAGATGTTCCCAGACTGCAACTCCCAGAAGTCTTCATCACTAGCTGAGTTGGCCAGGATTTCTGGGAACTGCAGTCCAGGAACATCTGGGGACCCACCGGTTGAGAACCACTGACCTAGTTCAACAAACTCGAGAAGGTCACGTGCTCTAGTATTTCCAAGCCCTACCAAAAGATACTAAGACCTGAACCCACAGCCAGTGGTCCACCACTAAACTACGCCCCCCCTTCCTGTATCAAAGCAGGCTTCTGACTGTGCAGTGTTGTTGTTATTTTAATGCTGCTGCCAGCAGCCCAACGGACGTCTGTGTGTTAGGTCAGAGAACCGGCAGCATGGAGAAAATTGCACATTAGCTCTCTCCATTATAAAGAAGCTGTCATCTTTCAGCGAAAGGAGATCCATTAATCATCTAACAATCGCTCATCCGATCTGCTCGTAGAGACATTAAACTGTGGTCCTTCCTGTCTGTCACCACTGATCATCCAGGTGGAAATTAGAAATCACCAAGCATTTTTTCTTAAAGAACAAGGCCCAACCTGCTGACCCTCAATCATTAAAAAGAAGAGCGGAAATAAAAGGGAGGGAGGGAGGTAAAAGGATTGCCTTCAATTGTCCACAGCTATATGGAAAGTCACTGCTGAGGCATTGTATTTGCCATTGTTATTGGGGCGGGGAGGGGGGTCCACGAGGGGTGATGAGGCCATTGTCAGATCACGTGGCTCCGAAAAGTGCTACCTGAATCACAACCTATAACAATTTCCAGCTACAGACTTTGGACAAATGATCTGTCCCCAAATTAAGACATTCATCTGAGAATCATTTGAAGGCATATTTCATTACCAGTGGAGCAATGTCTCATCTCTCTGCCCCCCCCCAAAAAAAATCTTCAGCCCGAGACAGTCCCTACCAGAAACAGCTAAATAACATCACATACTGGAAAGATGAGGAAATTCTGCAAAAGAATGCAGTAATGGCCAGGGGCTAGGAAGGCTGCTTTTTGGGGTGGGGGATTGAGGTTTTAAAAAAGATGCAAAACTGAGCACTAGGGAATATTGGAGAAAAATGTGTGTGCAATGCAGTGCCTTTTTACCGGAGCCTCCGGGTACAGTGGTTAAACGGCAGCACTGCGGTGAAGACTCTGCTCACAGCCTGATGTTGATCCCAGTGGGCTCGGGTAGCCAGCTCAAGGTTCACTCAGCCTTCCATCCTTCCAAAGTCAGTAAAATGAGTACCCAGCTTGCTGGGGGCGGGGGCAATGTGTAGCCTGCATACTGTAACTAAACTGTAAACCACCTAGAGACTACTTGAAGTTGTATGGGGCGGTATACAAGCAGGACACTTGCTTGACTGAGCCTTCCATCCTTCTCTGCTTGGTAAAATGTTCAGGTATTTGAGAAAAAGGTATTGAAGGACACCTTACAGCATTAATAGACAACATGACATTAAAGCAACACGGTTATAAGTAGTCATAAACACAAAGTCTATGTGAACCCATAGATTCATATAAAATACACATGGTAGTCCATCATTCAGGGAAGAGTGCCTCTGAGCAAGTACAAAATGCCTTCCCCTCCTTCCCAAAGCATTTTAGCCTTCTCTCGGGTGCTTGGAATATAGGCTCTTGGCCTCATCATGTATTTTTCACCCATTCGGCCTCCGTGCTTTCTTTAAGAACTGATGCTGGCCATAAACTAAGGCTAAGACAAGCCTGCTACATCCTGTTTGATACATAGCTTGTTGTTGGTTCCATGATTTATATGCCAGGTGCCTGAGGTATCCGCTCTCAATTTTTCTGCAATTAAGGAGGGCAGGCAAGGGCGGCTGACAAACGGTTCTCCTATCGCTCTTTTTTGCGAATGGCTATTATCCCGTGGATATCTTTTAAACTAATTCATCCCTTTTTAGAACCCACAGGTTTGGGTTGATAAATCAAGGGAGACCTGTGTGTGCCGGGAGCTGATTACAGGGTCATTCCTCAGCCACAATGTTTGACCAGAGTTTCACAACTTCATATTTTATCCAGCGCCTGGGTGATGTATCACTGCTAATCCCGGTGCAAAGCATCATGAAAAAAAAAAGTAGAAGCAAAAAGGGAGGGGAGAACGACTCGGTGTTTATAATAAATCACTGACAAGGAGTTCTTGACCTTTTCATTTCCTACAAGGTATTTCATTGTAACACCACAGACAAACAGAATTTTTCATCGGTGCTTAATATGCATCAGAAAAAGAACAAAGGTTTATAAGCAACAAATAGCAGACTCGCAGCAGGACTGGAGGAGCTAGCCACTGTATCGGGATAAATCCACGAGAATAACAACTGAAACAACATCCTATCAAGAATGCCAATATCTTCCTTAAGAACCTTTATTTTTAATTTGTTTCTAGATCAGCTGACGCAGGGCGAAGTGCCGCTTTCCTGGTTTCTCAATGGCAGTTTTGTTTATACCTTTCTTCCTTTGCTTTTGTGTCACCTTTACATCTGACACATTGTTCACAGCTAAAAAAGCACCCATGCTGTTACTTTGCAAGGTAAAGGTAAAGGTTCCCGCCCGCACATGCGGGCTAGTCATGTCCAACTCTAGAGACAGTGCTCATCTCCGTATTCAAGCCAAAGAGACAGTGTTGTCCAAGTCCATGGCCACATGGAAGGAAACACTAGTTCTTCAGTTCAAATGTCATTGTTATAGTTGTTGTGAGTTTTCCGAGCTGTTTGGCCGTGTTCTGGAAGTTTTTCTTCCTGCTATGATTGAGACATACAAAATAATGCAGGGCATGAGTCAAGTTGATAGAGGGATGCTCTTCTCCCTCTCACACAATACCAGAACTAGGGTACATCCACTCAAACTGATGGCTGAGAGAGTGAGAACAGACAATTTTTTTATCCAGCGCGTTGTTAGTCTATGGAACTCCCTGCCACAGGAGGTGGTGATGGCATCTGGCCTGGATGCCTTCAAAAGAGAATTGGACAGATTCCTGGAGGAAAAGTTCATCACAGGTTACAAACCATGATGGAGATGTGTAACCTCCATGCTTAAAACCAGGGACATTCAAGGGCCAGATGCAGTGGTATCAGAAGACAAATGTCTAGTCTCGTGCACTCCCAGATGCATCTGTTGGGGCCCTTGTGAGATACAGGAAGCTGGACTAGATGGGCTTTTGGCCTGATCCAGCATGGCTCTTCTTATGTTCTTATGTTCTTTTATCCCTTATGAGTGGAGCTAAAGAACCCACCACTTCAGGCAAGCTTTAAACCATCATGGCTGAATCCTTGATTTACTTTTTTTTTTTAAAAAAAATAGTTGCAATACTTTTTTAATGTTTTACCTGTTTTTCTTTAGTTTATTTTAATCAGTTTTGTAATGTGTTTGTTTTCAATGTATAGCTTATTGTGTTTTTAATTCTTTTCTTTTTAACACTTTGAGCCTGGTCTAAGTATTTTCCAATATCAAATAGGATGAAAGCTTAAAATTGGGATAAATCATGAAAAAAATGAAAGGCTAGAATATAGACTGGATTTACTGCCCCCTTGGTTGATACCTTTAAAAGAAAGGGGGTGGTTGATGACCTCCCAATGAATAAAAATCATCATATGAAGTCAACCTGGCCAATGAGTTAACTCTCTGGCTGCAGAATCAGAGGTTGGAAGTTGAACTTCTCATTGGGCTAGCCTGTGTGGCCTTGGGCAAGCTGCACAGTCCCAAAATATCTCCCAGAAGAAGGGAATGGAAAACCACTTCTGAGTACTCTATGGCTAGAAAGTCTAGAAAATGCTTGCCATAAGCCAGAACTGACTCGACAGCGCCCAACACCATCATGCTGGCTTGAAGCCATGTTGGCCCCTACTGTAAGAGCAATTAGCGTTTCCCTTCATTTACATATGGTGTTGCTCTGCTCCGTATTCCCAGTGAAATGAGTAACTGCTAACTGTGCTTTCTTACCAGGAGGGCTCGGTGCCAGAGGGGCTTTTTAAAAAGTGTTTTATTTTAATGTCACAGATGATTAAATGCTTTAGTGTGACTGACAAGCTTTAGTAAATTTGAACAAATTAGATATACCAGGGCTCTCTCCGCAAAGTAGATTTTCTAAACCGGTTTTGTGAGAGAGGAGAATAAGTGACTATAATGACGGTAAAATACATTAACATGCTGGGAAATTAAATGCGCGCACACCCACATGCCTAGACGCCCCAAAAAAACTTTTCATGTGCTTTGAAAATGGGAGGGAGGTGAGGAGGCTCAGTTGTTCATAGGAAGCATCACATCTTAGAAGGTTTGCTGTGCTCCTGGTGAAATTGATGGGGCTGTGCCAGTCAACCTGGCTGAAGTTTTTCCTTACCCATTCACCCCTCTATTCGGGTCATTGAAGTTTGGGACATCTCAATCACATAACAATAATTACTAATTAATTAATTAATTAATTAATTAAATAATTCATTCATTCATTCATTCATTTTTATCATTCATTCAAAGAGGTCATTCAAACCCAGAAGGAACAATACATCAATCGAACAAAAATAGAAATATATTTTATATATATATATAAATATAAAAGAAAAGAAAATATAGTATAAAATATAGAACAACTCAACAAAGGAGTCGATAAGTCATTGGCTAAATGGCAAAACGAAAACGAAAACTAATCCAGGTCGCCAAATGCCTCCCTAAAAAGCAGGGTTTTTAACACTTTTTTGAAGGCGGGCAGGGACTGTGCAAGGCGCATCAAATCAGTTCCAGCTTAGGGCTGCCCTTTCCTGGGTTTTTCAGGGAGAGAATACCCAGACGTTGTTCACCATGCCTGTCTTCTGGGAATGCTCTGGGATTTCACAGCTTGCCCATGCACCCAGAACATAAGAACCTAAGGGCAGCCTTGCTGGAACAGGTCACAGCCCATCCAGTCCAGCATTCTGTCTCACACAGTGGCTCACCATTTGCTTCAGGGCATTCCCAAGCAGATGCCTTCAACTGATGACGATTCCCTGCTAATGGCATTGAGAGATATAATGCCTATGTCTCCAACCCAGAGGTCATCCTTAGGCATCCGTAAGGATAGTCATTGATGGATGCCTAAAGACATTAATGCTGTATGATGTAAGGATATCAATTGACTTGATGACACATGACTGTCAGAGGAAGGCGCAACCCAACAAAAATGTCATTCCTTCATTAATTAATTCAATTGCCCCAGATTATGTAATTTTCAATGCAAGAGGCATAGGGTTTAAGATATCCTGGCAAAGAAAGAAAGAAAGAAAGAAAAAGAAAGAAAGAAAGAAAGAAAGAAAGAAAGAAAGAAAGAAAGAAAGAAAGAAAGAAAGAAAGAAAGAATTTATTATATAATGAGTAAAGTAGAGTATGCATGTTTGTCAAAAGATTTCAGCTCAGAGATTTTGTCATTGAATGGCAAATTCCTTGCATAGGTACATAAGGAGAACTTAAGTTATTCCTGCTTCTCTTGCTGGTTATGTTGTTTCTGTTCCTGTAGAACAGTGGTAGACAGTGCTTTAAATTCAACATAACAGGCAAGATTTTGCTTTGAGATAGGGCAGGGAAGCAAGTCCTAAATAAAATAGAATAAAGTAAAACCAGATCAAGATTGCTTGCTCTCACATTTCACTGAAAATGAAAAATCAGGTCAGATTCACTTGATAACATTTTCAAAGAAGCTGGTTCTGGGTGAGTGTATGGAAAAGCAACACCTCAAAAAATGCTGGGGTCAAGAGAGCCACAGGGTTTTTCTGCTAATCAACACAGCAGCTCCCTTGGCTGCTCCGATCGCAAAGCCGGTGGTGGCGTTTGCTCAACACTTGCTCTTCCTCATTCAGATCAAACTCTCCAGGAGTTGTTGACTGTCAGATCTCCCTTTAACATTGCACTGCATTATGGGTTGTGAAGTGTACACCGGTGAACAAAGAGACATATTTGCTCTTCTGTGGGTTCAATGCCAGGTGTTCTTTCAATTGTCCACTGTGTGTTCAGGAAGAAAAACAGAACTGGAGGAGAGATTAACCAAATCGTTCGGGAGGGAAGATCTGTTTGTTTCAA
The DNA here is from genome assembly GCA_029282475.1 of Phrynocephalus forsythii. Lineage (NCBI taxonomy): Eukaryota > Metazoa > Chordata > Lepidosauria > Squamata > Agamidae > Phrynocephalus > Phrynocephalus forsythii. The sequence goes on from JAPFRF010000013.1 coordinate 5,879,961, forward strand.
AGTGATTTGTCATTAGCAGCAGCGTGGCTGGTGTCTGTCCCTGTTCAGTGTCCCTCCTCGTCCTCCCCCTCCCCCAAATCTCACATTTTTTAAAAAAGAAATCAAGCGCAACAGCGCTAAAAGTATTGTATCACCCTTTCTGGTTTTTACGATTTTTTGAAGAGATCTGCCTCTTGGTTCAACCCCCTTTTGCAAACTCACTTGGGTAGAAGACACAAGACTGAGCCTTATCAGTGGCTTCCCCAGGGCTTTGAGATTCTGTACTGCTCTAAGAAGCCAGGCTGGTGCCTCCCTCTTCTCCTTCCAGGCTGGTCTTCTCCTTCCTCTTCACGCAGTCTGTTAAGCAGTACATTACCCCCAAAATGCTGGGTTCTAACTTACTATAGGTTTTCAAATGTATTTCAATTTTCTTTATCCCGGGGGGTTCGATTCTGTGCCTCAATGACCGGGGCTGATCTCCATGATCCAGAAGGGTCCCTTGCAGCTAAGAACATACGAACATAAGAACATAAGAAGAGCCATGCTGGATCAGGACAACGGCCCATCTAGTCCAGCTTCCTGTATCTCACAGTGGCCCCATCAGATGCATCTGGGAGCGCACGAGACTAGATCTCTGTCTCCTGATACCACTTCCCTGCATCTGGCCTTTGAAGTCCTCTGGTTTTAAGCCTGGAGATGACACATCTCCATCATGGTTTGTCACCTGTGATGGACTTTTCCTCCAGGAATCTGTAGTTCTAAGGTTATTATTATTGAAGACAATCCCTTCCCCATTGCTAACTGGTAATGAGTGGGCAATCACAGGATTCATGGGATCTAGAGCAAGCATGTCCAAACTTCAGCCCTCTAGATGTTTTGAACCACAACTCCCACTGTCCTTTGTCATTGGCAATCTAAGCTTAGAATTCTGGGAGTTGTGGTCCAAAACATCTGGAGAGCCGAAGTTTGGACATGCCTGATCTAGAGCTATCACCCTTCCCTAGCACACTCAGGACTCTATCTTGCCTCCTTTTGAAGCTGGTTCCCAGAAAAATCTGCAGCCCGAGCACTACAAACCACCCCCCCCCCACGGAGGAGCAAGGATTGAGGCATTCCTAGTGAAGGGTAATTGGACAAAAAGCTGTCCCCACACTCCCATTGACGTTGTGGCCTCTATATTTAATTAAATCAAAATGTCCCTGAACATTTTTAATGTCAAAACAACATTTCCAGAAGAGAAACATTAACTTGTCACTCGGTGAACTGTAACTTTACAGGCTGTGACTTACAAATCCAAAAGGTCTCCGTGCATTGACAACACTTCTTCAGTTCCAAGTTCTCTGGAAATTTTTGACAGCAATTCTATTTTAAGGGCTCGTCGATGAACAAAGCGCCTGTTGCAGAGGTGATGTGGCAGGGTGCAGCGAGCTTACAAGCGGGAGCTTGTAAAACTCATTCCTCAGAAACAGGGTGAATGTAGCATGAGTCCTGTGCCCACAGCGACAGGATGGCACCTTACCCTGAAGTGCATGCTGACAATTGATAGTGGTTGATGGAGCATCACCGGAGCATAAGCCATGACCCTCTTGGAGGTGTTTGACAAGTAATTCCAAAAGGCCTAATATATTTCAAAGAACATCTTGCCTCTATCAGTCAACTGCAGGCAAATGAAAGCACATTGTGGTATCTTAAGTAATGGATGTACTTTCCTGGTCCACTTGCAAAGCCGCCTTTTTCAGTGGCTTATGTACGTGGGAACCGAAGGAAACAAGGAAAACAACTAGTTGACGTAGGATCGGCAGAATTTCCTGTATGCACCACATGATTGCTGGCAGGGAAAAGACACCTCAAAATCAAAAGCGGCTGATAAGGGATGTGAAATCGCGCTCTTTGTTAACATTCTTGTTTATTCCTAAATGTATTATGGTCAGCGAGCTACTGCTGAGATTGTTATGCATTGCACAAATGGGGCAGTATACACAACCAGCATGCTTTGCGTATGGGTGCGAATGGCCAATGGTCAAGGCCATTGCTTGATGGAAATCAGCTTTGAAAGGCATGTGTGTCCAGGCTGTGCAAGCTTTTCTCAGTTTGGTCCCCAAGTGTTTTCTAGGAGAACAAGGTTAATTGAGGTGCATCTCACTAGGCTCAGGATTGGACCATGCTATGGAGAAATGGAAGGAGCAGAAGGGAATCCAGCATTTCTTTCCTTGTTAGTTGCTTGAAACCCGCTACCCCAAGAGCTAACAAAGGAGACCAAGTGGAATATGAATATCTCAGAAAGGAGATCAAAACCAGTCAATGTTTCTGGAACCAAATTCCAGAGTATGGATGCTTATTCTTTTAAATTTATTGGAAGAGGGAGAGATGGACTCTATTTAAGGGGGGGACCCTTTGTCAAGTCAAATACTGCCACGTGTTCTTGATTTAAGGCCTGCTGTCTTACAATTCAACTTAATTGAGTCGGCATTGAACATTTCTGATCTGCACATTTAATATGGCAAGCTTCTTCTTCTGCCAGGAATTCTATTTGGATGTTGAACATGAACTCGGTTTAATCATGAGAATATGGCAAGTATCATACCAAAGGTCATGTTATTTATATTTTCCTTTTGCTTGGTAATTTTAGGGGCAGTTCTTTTCATCTTCCAAATGCAGAACACTCAATAATATGTGTATGTTTGAGCTTATGGAAGAGCACCGGTTTCCCCCTCCACCCCCAGTTCCAGGGCAGAGAGAGAGTGTGTTTTTGTTTTAAACAGCCTGGAGGAAAAACACTATGTCCGCTGACTTCCAGTAAGTTACCCTGTATACCTTAGTCTGACAGATCTTGGAAATAACACGTTATCAATTACGTGTCATTTGTAATTCTTTCTTTTTCCCAGTAAAAAAATTACAACTGAGTTACTTGAAGGCTGCAATATAATGTGACAATATCTCAGCCCTTCAGTAGTGTAACTGGAACTTTTAGTGTTACATTTAGAGTTATATGAGCTTCGGCCTCACTAAATGATGGCATTTGTCACGCAGTCAAAACCCTTTCTCTAGCAATAAGTGCACTGTTTTTCAGGAGTAACACAAAACATCTCTCAAAAAGACCAGTCAGCCTACAATATTAAGACAAGCACCATTGAAAGGTTTTTAAAAAACACAATAAAGTATTACAATAATAAAGACTTGCTATTTTAGTTTTCCAGGTGAGAGTGTGATATTTCTAATATTTTCTCCCTACCAGGAGAATTTGGAGACATCCCGCTCCCCCAAGTTTCAGAACGTTTTGTCTAAAAATAAATAAATGACTGAAATGTGTCATGTCATGACCTGAGCGATGTCAACCCAAAAAGCAAAGTGTTCTGCTTATGTACTGCCCCATACCACTTCAAGTAGTCTCTGGGAGGTTTACAGTTTAATTATGCAAGCTACACATTGCCCCCACCCCACCCCAGCATGGTGGGTACTCATTTTACCAACCTCAGAAGGATGGAAGGCTGAGTCAACGCTGAGCTTGCTACCTGGGATTGAACCCCAGGTCGTGAGCACAGTTTTTCCTGCAGTGCAGGCATTTAACCACTGCGCTGCGAGGGCTCGTCATCTAGCTTTCTGCATTGTATAGTTGTTGTGATTTATTAATCTCTAATTATTAATCCGAATAATTTTTCAATGGCCTCTCTCTTAAGCCATGACATTCTTACCAACCATCCACTTCCCTTGAAAGCTCTAGGAGAGTCAATGTTAAGCCAGTTCCCACAGATGGCCCAGAACATAGACACACACACATACAGTCCAAATGGCCATTCAGATGAATTCCACACTCTCCTATGAGTCGACATGTTCCCTCTTTCCACGCCAGAGGTTTCGCTGCCTTGATTTGCCTGCTTGCTAATCCTCAAAACCTCGTAAGCAAAATCTCCTTAGGAAGAAGAAACAACAACAAAAGAAATAAAGAAAGCCCTGCACAGCCTACAAAAGATTTTCAGATGGAGCTTCAAGGCAAAGGAAACCATGATGTTGCTACATGACCATCCTGGAGATCATGTTCCTTGACTTGGATGTCATTTGCATATGGTCACAGCAGCCTCCTCTTACGAGATTCGTCCAATCGGCATTAGGGCACCCCGGGAGCAATCCTTTACCAAGAGTGTCTTATCTTGATTTCACTGGTGGCTTTATTGAAAGGAACCTTCATTTTAGGAGCCTTGCTCTTTTGATAATGCGAGTCTGATCACCCCTTAAATTCCACCTTAGAACTATTTTGTTTGACAGACACAAATGCTGGGTCTCCAGTGTGCTAATTTGACATACCCACCTTCATTAACTCTGTAATGCAGCCTAATGTTTTATACACAGGTAAGCTGGGAGAGTGCATTTTTTAATCTCATGCAATATTTATCAGATCTGAGATCTAAAGTGTACATATTCAATTTTTTATGCATACCTTTACATGATTCATGAAATTCACCCACAAAGTGAGCTCTTCTCATTACAGTTTGTTTTTACGGCCCATTGTCTCCCGCCCTCTCTTTCCCCCCCCCACCCTCCGACTAGCATTGAACTGACAAACTTCATTCAGCTGCCTTTGAACCAAACTCTCTTTTCCTCCCAATCATGATTACGGAGAGTGCGCGCCTCTCTCGTTCACGTTGGAGTAAATATAACAAAGGAAATAAAATAAAGATTCCCCAAAGAGTGCTAAATTTATGATGAAGCCAAATAGGTTACATTAGTTCAGCTTAGATAGAAAATCCCCCCTCTGTGTGTGTGTGTGTGTGTGTGTGTGTGTGTGTTTATAAAATGGGGTACCAATAATGTTGAAATGGCTTGACACAAGGTGAATTGCTACCTCAAAAAGAAGAGAAGGAGGAAAAGAAGAGGAAGAAGATGGGAGAGAAGAGAGAGAGAGAGAGAGAGAGAGAGAGAGAGAGAGAGAGAGAGAGAGAGAGAGAGAGAGAGAGAGGAGAAATAATTCTTCAGCCTCTTTGGTGATTTCTCTGCTTTTGATCTGAAAAGGGAGGGGAAAATCAGAAACAAGTTGAGCATGCTAATTAGCATTTGTTGTCAGCATTGTATTCCTGTGTCGGAGAAGAGTGCTTGGTAGCCATTCCTTCTGCTGCTAATTGGAGCATAGTTCTACCAGTGTGTGTGTTGGGGGGGATGCTCCCTCTGAACAGGGAACATGGAAAGGAGGAAGATGGGGGCACAGGACCAGCTTTTGGGATGCAAGAAGCAGGGCAAAAAGCCAAGACCCAGTCTTAGAGCTGCAGAGCAAGAAGGGATGCTAATAGATCAGTGGTTCTCAATGTGTGGGTCCCCTGATGTCCCTGGACCACAACTCCCAGAGGTCTCCATCACTAGTTGAGCTGGCCAGGATTTCTGGGAGTTGCAGTCCAGGAACATCTGGGGATCCACCAGTTGAGAACCACTGATCTAGATAATAAATTCCAGCCCCAGTGAAAGAGGCAAAGCCTCCCAACCTCTGAGCCATCCAGCAGTGCTGTAGACTAGTGTATTGTAGGAAATATGGTAGTCTGGGAAAGACTTCAGATCCTTAACATACACACCCCAGGCTGCCAAGTCAGCAGCCTTCCATTCCTTGAGATGTCAAAAACAAAGGACGGGAGGTGAGCTGCTGTGATGTCAGAGAGGCAAGATTTAAGAGACAGCCCACTGGAGCCTCGGGACCAGACCATTAATGACTCTGATGGCAGAAATTGGGACCATTTTAGAGCTGCAGAGCTGAAAGGGACACTGTGGGACATCAGGTCCAGCCTCAGTCAAGGAAGCCCAGTGGGTAATCGAACTTGCAACTTCTGGCATCCAGTACTGTACTTCCACTAAGATGCTTGTCTTCTTCCAAAAGTGTATGAAGCCATCCTTTCTCTACCCAGCCCCTTTCCCTTGCCCTTATCTTTATGCTATGCTAATGCTACACAAACAGAAGAGACCCACAAGCCCCTTCATGCTTGGGAGCCCTGGGCACCAGCAGTGAACGAGTGGAGCCCAGTTTTCAGACTTCACACAAAGCAGTCCATTTTTCTCTTCTTTTGCAACTGCTGATAATGAGATATTTTTCCCTCCCAGGGAGACCTGGAAACCTATACTTTTGTATAGGTGAGAAAACCTGGGTGTCTTCTTCTAAGGAGGACTCATTCCAGCATAGCAACAGGAGCTATCCATGGTGCTGAACACTATAACAGATTAATCACATGTGAAGTACAGACTAAACTCTGGAGTGGATGTGCAGCCCTCCTGAAACCGAAGTCACCAAGTCTTCACTCTTCTCCATAAGAACTCAGGGTGGCTAATGACCTATGTAAAATTGCATCACTAAAAGCAAACATCAAAAACTAGCACGTGCAATAGATAAAGTGCCTAACAAGGACCCAGGAGACCTGAGTTCAAACCCCTGCTCAGCCATGGAAACTTGGGGTGGGAAGAATCAATGGTACACCACTCCTTCAACACCATAGATATGTCCAAAACCCTCTTAGGATTGTTGTAAATTACATGACAACACATAACAGAAAAAAATTACCCACTGACATGTTGAAACACATTTAAATATGTGAATTTGCCGTTGATAAATGTTTGATAAAAATGCAATAAAAGCAATGCAAACAGCCAGCAGCGGAAGACAAATAAAACAGTTGTTTATTCCCCAGAAGCTTGTACAAATAAATCTGTTTTTAATTGCCACCTGGAAAAAAGAGAGCTGTAGGGAACAACTGTATCTCTAATAGCTGTACCTTAGTGGTAAACATATGCTTTGCAAGTAGAAAGGTATCAGATTTGATCCCAGCCTTTTTTTTACACAGGATTGAAGAAGCTGGACTTAAAGCCTTATGGATTGATTGCCAATTGGAGTCAACAGTCCTGAGCTGAATGGATCAACACTTTGAGTAATAATAACAATACCTTTGTTGTCAATGTACAACATGTGCACAATGAAATTGGCTGAGTCTGTTGGTGAGGCAGGCTATACTACGATATCTTCTGCCTGATGGTAACAGGGCAGACAGATGCTGACCAGGGTGTGAATTATACTTAATAATTTTCTCAACTATCCTGAGGCAACGATCCCCCTAGCGATGTTGTCCAGTGCACTTTGGGTACAGCCCGTGATATTTTGAGCTGTGCTTACCACCCTCTGTAGTGTCTTCCTATCAGCAGCTGTCAATCCAGCATACCAAACGGTGATGCAATATGTCAGGATGCCTTCAATTGTGGACAGGTAAAAGGAGATCATCAGATTTTGTTTCACTTTGTTCTTACGCAAGATCCTGAGGAAATGCAGTCTCTGCTGGGCCTTCCTGGCCACTTTGGTTGTAATTGATTCCCCAGGAGAAGTCTTCACTGAGGTAAACTCCCAGGAATTTAAACTCCCATTGTCCCACAGTATATTTCAAGTGCATGGTTCATTTCAGAGGTGAGCACGGGCTTCCTTTTTGCAATATTATCAACGGGACCTCATCTACCTGGGCAATGCCTGCCAGACTCAAGTGATGAGGAGGGAGGGAAACAGAGGCCCTCTTCAGCTGCTCATTAGCCTGTGGAAAGAAACGTGGGCCTACTCCAGCATCTCTTGTTTCCTGACCCAAATGAGTGCCAAAGAGAGAGTGCCAAGCGTCTTCATGGGAATACCTGCAGTTCAAGCTGAATGATATCAAGCCAGCACCTCCTGGTGTATTGCGTTTACACAGCCAACAAAGGAGATGAGCGAACTTGAGTGAAAGAGAGAGGAGAAAGGCTGCCAGTCTCCGACTAGTTCAAAGCCAAGTGGCACTTAAACAATTTCCTAAGTGATAATGAGACACATCAGGAGGAAATGAAAAGGAAATAAATGCTACAAAACCACATAATCTCTCCCCAACCTTTGTTCATTAAAAATCTTCAAAATAAATCAAAACAACAACATGAGGGGGAAATGTGCCTCCGTAATGAGGGCTTTTATAGCCATACCGCAACAGCATGGCACCATTCTAAGCTCTCGTGAGACGTCACACCGGAACAATAACAAAAGAAGAAGCTCATCAAAATTAGAAGTAGGCACCAAGACTCCAGTTCTCCTGCCATTTTATGGAGAGGGAAGAAAATGTATAATCCTTTTCTCAGTACAATGGCATCTACGCAGCAAGGAATAGCTTGTTGGGCCATGTATTCATTCATTTTGTTTATGATGTGACTAAGGTCACCCACAGGCTCTCGGATTTGATTTGGTTGTGGCTTCTAAATATATCCCAATTTGGTCCAGAGTGAATGATGCTCCCTGTGAGCTGATTAGTGCCCCAGAAGTGAATAAGTCTGTCAGTTTGTAACATTGGCACACTGGGAAACCAAATGGGTCATCTCTTGGTGGGTTACGTTCTTCTCCTGCCAATATTCATGAAATTTGGAGATGGAACCTAAAGATGGGTATTAATCCACCAAATTGCAGACAAGCTCCAGCCATTTGTTCACAGGTCATCTTTTAATTTCTCTTTTAAAAACCCAAGGTAATTTCTGCCCTAGAACATTTGGTTTGTGCTTTGGATACTAACTTCATTGTAAATTCTGCTCACATCATCCTGGAACAAACTCTAACCGCTCATCTTAAATCTAGACCTCATATTATTTGGTCCAAATCAGGCCAGAATTGGTATTTGTCCAAATCTGGAGCACAGGTGTAGGTGTGCTCTTTAATCAGAAGCAAGTCACAGCTAAGCATAAAGCAGCATCCTTTTTGAATAGGGACCTTGGCCTAGTTAGACCGCAAAGCTTAGGCCTTGCTCCAGGTGATGCACTTTTAGGTGTCTGTAAGTGTCCATACTACGAAGTCCCATAACGATGGGGTTTGTTTTTCAAAAATAATGCAAACCACTACAGCATATTTAAGGCCTTAAAAAGCCCAGGAACGTACTGGCCTCTAACACAATTTGCAGTTTTTGCATTCATCATCATCATCATCATCATCATCATCATCATCATCATCATCATCATCATCATCATCATCATCATCATATTAGAACTGTAGAATGAGAAAGGACCCTATGAAGCACTGACTCCAGCACCTGTCCAGGAGGCACAGCAGGGAATCAAACTCCCAATGTCTGTAGCTAGAGGTTGCTCTGTAGCTAGACACCTAAACTGCTGAACTCTCCAGCAGTTATTTCAGGAATCAATGGCAAGGGGGTCCCTGCAGTTGCAGTTTGCCCACACTTCCGGGGCCTCCAGAAGACCCCGGAAGGCCCTCACAGGCCCGTTCAGGGCAGCACCAGGATGGGGGGTAAGTACAAGAGCCCCCAGTTAGGTCCCCCAGGCCCAAACTGACCAACAGCCACATATTGTGGATTTTCAGTTATTGCGGGTCGGGTTGGGTCCCTAACCCCCACAATAGTTGGGGGGAGGGGGTCACTGTAGGAAGTTTCAGTCTCCCAGAGGCATTTGGTGGGGCCACTGTGAGATACAGGAAGTTGGACTAGATGGGCCTTTGGCCTGATCCAGCATGGCTCTTCTTATGCTCTTATGACCGCAGTATATGAACTGTGAAAGGAAGGGGGACTACTGTACCCCCATTATTTGAGGAAGCAGCAATGCCCAGCAAAAACCTGTGTCCAAATCAAGCCAACATTTAATGCACAAGAACCAAATAGAATGTTTGCAACTACCCAAGGCTGGGTGGAGTGGGTGGGGGAGGGCAATTTGAGAAAATATTCAGCCCAGTTTCCTTTTGTTGTAATCAGATGCTTAGAGAGTACAAAGATATACTTCCAGACAAATGTTTTTAATTTGGAATTTGTCATCTTGCCTCTTGCGTACAATGGTGCCATCCTTCAGTGCAATGTTTATCGAGCCCAATATCTCACTTTTATGACAGCAACAACCCTCTCTTCTGTGCTTAACATGACAATGAGATGGCTGGAGCAAAGCCTGCACATGCTTATAAGTTTCCAAACTTCTTGGGAACCTTATAATTAAACGTGATGCCTAACATCTGGCAACTGAATGTCGACATCTTATTTATAGCTTTGTTTGGTGTGTTTTATACTCTTGGCAATGCATTCAGATAAGCTGTGGCTGGGAATTTGCTCTACTTTTGCTCGTTTTTGAAGGAATATGTGTTAATTATGAATAGGCAGCTCCTTTTGAAATTATAGCTACGCATTTTTAAAAAACTACATTATGCTATCCATGGTCCCTAAGCTGGGAGAGTGGAGATCAAAAGAACCTTGTAAAAAAATCCTGCTATGTACATACCTTCTGGTTAAATAGGGATTTCTGGTTTTTTTCCCCTCTCCCCAGTGGAAAACCTGGTATTCAGAACTGATCTTTAGAGCTGATTAAAGAATCCTTCAAGTACAATCTGATCATCCCTGGGAGGGCATTAAAGGAGCCATATACCATGCTGGACCTGTTATCTTTTGCTTGTTGACTCGGTGACCAGGACCCTCAGCCATTGTGCATTGTGTACAAAAAGAAAATTACTCAGGGATGTAGGTGCTGCTGGTGATAATGTTGACCCACAGCCATTAACCAACTGGACTAGTTCCAGGACCTTGAACCAAACAGCTTGAGAGCAGGGAGACCATTTTAGTTCCACCCTCTTTTGGCTGTTGTCCCCTCGGGGGTGGAAACTGGTTGAAGAGGAAAGCTCGTGCCACACATGGAGTCTCTCTAATGCCATTTGGAACCCTAGACAATAAGAGTGGGACAGTCCCACGGAGAGTGGCCACATGGGGCTGGACGTCACCTCTTCAGACTGCTGGAGACAGCAACAGGAAAGGGCCAGGGCTAAAACTCTTTCCTTGTTCACACATGCAGGTCAACTGTTCCTTGAATGTCCGAACAGATGTACTGCTAGCGAAACTCTCCTTCTCCCTGAGAAATTCAGTGACACGGTACCTCAGTCTAGAGCAGACATGACCAAACTTCAGCCCTCCTGATGTTTTGGACCACAACTCCCAGAATTCCAAGCCTGTATTTCCAATGGCAAAGGACTGTGGGAGTTGTGGCCCAAAACATCTGGAGGGCCAAAGTTTGGACATGCCTGGTCTAGAGGCTCCCCCCATTATGCAGGTGACATATTTAGAGAGGCCAGTTTCTATAGAGTTCTGGTTTCCACTGCCACACGTTCACCCAAGATGGACCATGATGAAATCCTTGTCCACTGAAGCTTGAGATGCCAGAGGATTTCAGAGAAAGTAGAGGGTACCAATCCTGAATATAAGAGTTCTCCTCTACATCTACATTAGAGAATCTTGAGGGACACTGAATGGTATCTGCCTAATCAAATTTGTTCATAATTCCCACACACCTCATTTCTGGCATGTCATTCAAACACGAAATGAATGAATTGATAGCCGTCACACAAATTAAATATTGAGTTTTGTAACAGCCGTTTTCAGTGGTATGCTGAAGATAAATCACCTTTTGAGTGAACAACCTTGCTACCTTACTTCTTTCTCATTTTAATATTTAAAAGACAAAGGACTTCTTTGTGTTTCACTCATCAACTGTCCTTTGGGGAACCCCCCAACTCGGCTGTTAAGAAGCTGAGAAGAGAGGTGGAAATCCACCTCTCTGAAGGCAGGGAAATCATGAACTTTTGTTCCTAAAGGGACCAAGGAAGTCTTGTTAAAGTCCTGGTACATAATATGATGAATCCTCAAACCGCTTCTTCTTCAGAGGTGAAAACTGAGAAAATAATTTATGGCATGTTCCAAAGTCTACTGAAGAACAATGAAACGGCTCCATGGACGTGAACAGGCTTTTGATCAGATTCTCTGCAGACTGTTAAATAAATAGATAATAATACATGGTAACCTCATTATCCATGATTAATCTTTGTTTAACAGTGTTCACCACTGGTGAATTACCTTAACACTTTTGAATTATTTCAAGATTCCCAGGAGAGGCAGACATTACTCTGAGACTTTTTTTTAGTTCATTGTGCTTAGGAATTCTAATGCAAAGCATACATTGAAAATGTCACTGTTAATAATAATCTACACCAGGGATTCCTTACTATAACTGTCAGCTGAGATATTTTAGGTTTACCTCTATGTTCAGGGTGAATAAAGGCAGCCACTTTCCAAGCGGCAACCAGACCGTGGGTTTTCTTAACATGTTAAGGACAATGGATTATGTTCATGTTGAATATAATTTACTCAGGTTATATATATGGCAGATATGACTGGCCAGGTATGGATTTTCTGTCCCTTGTTTCGAGATTAGAGATCAGCAGCTAGAAGCTGTTTCCAAAGCCCGGGGAGGCTTTGCAGCGGAATGAGCTCTAGATAGCTCAGCATTAATATATGGCTTAGGAACCAAAGTTTGGGAGTTCAGTTCCCCACATAAAGCCAGCCTGTGTGACCCTGGGCAAGCCCTCAAGGGGGGGGGAGGATGGTCAACGATTTCTAAGTGCTCTCTACCTGGAAAATCCTGAAAGGAGTCACCATAAGTCAGAATTGACTCACAGGCTCACAATTAAACTGGGCATGATGATGATGATTAGAAATGGGCACGAAACGAGCAATTTTTCATTTTTGTTTTCATTTTTTCGTTTTGTTACGTAACGAAACGAAAAACGAATTTTGTCTCCAAAATGAAACAAAACGAAATGAAACAACAGAAATTTTGTCGTGCGTTTCGTTTTCGTTGCGGCAAATACATTGAACTGTAATGAATGCTAACAAAACAGCAATTTTTCATTTTTGTTTTTGTTTTTTCATTTCATTACGTAACGAAACAAAAATGAATTTTTTTGCAAAAAATTCATGAAAAATGAAAACAAACCAAAACGGACCCCCTAAACGACAAACGACAAACGAAACACCATTTTTTTGAGTCGTGCCCATCTCTGATGATGATGATGATGATGATGATGATGATGATGATGATGATGATGATGATGATGATGATGATGATGATTGCAGCCCTCGACATTTTTTTGCATGGAATGGGCACCTGATGTCCTGCTTGGCAAGATCCTGCATGAAACGTGAGCTCCTGCAGCAATGGTGTGCAGACTGGTTGTGGTTGTTTTACAAACTGACATTTTACGTAATAGTTGACATCCTGATGGGAAGAGTGTTCCTTTCTGACAGACGCTTACCAGGAATTAATGAAGTGAGTTGGCTGCTGCTGCTGCTGCTGCTGCTTCTGCTGCTGCTGTTCTTGTTGCTGCTGCTGCTGCTGCTGCTGTTGATGATGATGACAACAACGATGACAACAACAATGACAACTACAATGTTGTTGTCATCCTGGGTTCACCCAGACCTAGTCCACGACCATGCCAAATAAAAGGCAAAAACGTGAATAGTGGACCCCTTCACCAAGTGGGACAAACACTAAGAAAAAGAAGAAGATTATTATTAGGGAACAGCCAAAGCTCTGAAGATGACCTACTACTACATAGGAATTGTGTTGGATCTCCACAGCTTTGTTTTCAAATATCACCTGTCCCAGGATTAAAGGGATAGTTCCTACCCCAACTGCATGCATGATAAAGCGGTGTACCAGGACAGACAGCATCCAGATGAAAAAGAACTGCAGAGGGAGTGCTAGGTGTATGCCCATACTCTATCCACGGACCCCCTTCCTAAGCCTCTTCTACAAGACTTGCCAGATGCACAACATCATATTCCCTGGGCCAAAAGCTGAGTCCAGGGAGTGTGAAGCGAGCTCAGCAAGAACCTGAGCAGGCAAAGGGTAAGGAGTGATTGTAGAGGCCAGCTGTTTGTGGATGTGGGCAAGAGAAGAATCCACATAATGTTGATACAACTCATGGGGTTTTCTAAAATGGTTCACCTAGTCTACTGGAAGGTTATTTCCAACCGAAACTTTGCTCTGAGGCTTCCAGAGCCTGAAAAACAAGAAGCTGTGAATGACAATGGTGGTGTTCCACCTCCTGCCTTGTTCCAAATGGCATAATGGATCCAAGTGTAGGCAAATCCTTTGAAAATGCCTTGGTGAAATGGGTCAAACCATTGAGTTGGGGGCACCAATGTTGATGACCACAACAAACTCAGTGAGTCTTCTTTCCTTCCTACTGGAAGTGTTTGTGCCGGACTTGCTCTCTCCCATTGACGCTCGCCTTTCCCCTCAAATGTTAATCAACAAGAAAATATAGTTCCTGTTCTTAAGCATATTAAATGTAAAGGGATGGATATGAGACGCGGGAGAGCACTGATGCTATAAAACTCTTCTTTTTAATTAGATACTTGGAAAAGTGCTTAGATGTATGAAAAATTAAATAGATCTAATGAAGTGGAATGAAGTGCTAAGTTTTAATTAAACAAATTAGAAAATTGGCAGAAAAGATACTAAATGATCCTTTGAAATGGAAATGGTCTACTTAGCTTTACACTTCATGTTATGATTGCAGATGGGTGGGCAAGATACCTGCCCCCCTAAAAAATTGTGCCCTCCACCAAGTCTCGTGGGCGAACTACACACACGTGCACACATACATACACGCAAAATATAACAGTATATATTCATATCTCTGGAAAAAAATTCAAAAAGGGAATTCAAAGGGACATGTCAGCCTTTTGAAGACTAGAAAGACAGATGCTGCTTATCAAGAAGGGCAAAAAGTTTCAGAAGTGTCTTTAGAAGTTATAATGGAGGCCATTCAAATCACTGACAGGCTGTGGACATCTTCTATCTAAGAGATGATATGGTGAGCACTGTTTTCCAGTGTAAAATCCACTTTCTGCAGTTGAGTATCTTCTGGCTGATAATTTCCAACATTTGTCACTGGGATATTAAGGTGAAGTGGTCATTCACTTGTTAAAGTAGTAGTAGTAGTAGTAGTAGTAGTAGTAGTAGTAGTAGTAGTAGTAGTAGTAGTAGTAGTAGTAGTAGTAGTAGTAGAAGAAGAAGAAGAACAAGAACAAGAACAAGAACAAGAACAAGAACAAGAACAAGAACAAGAACAAGAACAACCAAGGTGCTCCCAAAGGGTGACAAAATTAGACAGTGATTCACATAAATGACATATGCTCATTTGTAGGTACAGATGTTCAGTGCCTCTTACTGCTGAACGTTGAAACGCATGTACCTGCTGAGTACATCATTGTGGATGGACAAAATCAAGGTGACTGGCTTTCCATTCTACAGAGCCGTATTTTAAAGAAGATTTGGACTGCACAACACATCAAATGAAGTTGTTAGAACTCAGTGGGTTGGAGGCTCCAATTTTGGAGCCAGACGTTAGCTCTCCAAATCTCCACCAGGACACCCAAGAGAGAGGTAGGCTAAGAGCTGAGATATTATTGCCCCTCAGGGGAATCAATTGCCAAAAAGCACTACGTGGGGCTCAAAATGACTGCTCCTCTCCACACTACACAGCAAATCATGACCTCTGTAAATACAACACCGCCTTCAGATCTGCCCTTTTGCCCCATGGGAAAAGGAATGAAAAAGGCAAAAATCACCCAGGCCCGTATGTAAATCAGGAAGAATCAGGGTCAAAATCATCAGGTGAACAACTATCACCCTGGCACACAGGGCAGGCGCCTGCTCACTGCAGCCAAACAAAAGGGGACCAATTCTGGAATGGGGCTCCCTATAGAACCCTTTTTTGTCCTGCCCCATAAAGTGACATCATTGGGATGTAAAATGAAATATAAATTAATGCTCATGTACTGAACTGTTCTATCTAGGAAGTCAAGCCACGGCCACATCACAGAGGGAGGAGGCCTAAGGCAAAAAGAAAACCTTTCTTGCTTGTGTTGACCACCTCAAGGTCTCTCTCTCTCTCTCTCTCTCTCTCTCTCTCTCTCTCTCTCTCTCTCTCTCTCTCTCTCTCTCTCTCTCTCTCTCTCTCTCTCTCTTCCTTTCCCCACTTTTTCCTCCCCACTTTTATTGCTCCCTGCTCATTTTTATGCTTGTCTTCCTTGTTCGTTTTTATTGTTCCCCGCCCCGAGTTCCTATAGGAAGATGTGGCGGTATATAAATGCAACAAATAAATAAATAGAAAAATAATATATAATAAGCAAACACTCTTGCCTTTGGGAGAAACGATGAGGCTCATTTTTTCTCCTTTCCCCA
Organism: Phrynocephalus forsythii; assembly: GCA_029282475.1. Lineage (NCBI taxonomy): Eukaryota > Metazoa > Chordata > Lepidosauria > Squamata > Agamidae > Phrynocephalus > Phrynocephalus forsythii. Next base: position 5,895,969 of record JAPFRF010000013.1, read on the forward strand.
CAAACAGTGCAGTTGATCTATGACAGCATTGCTATGTTTCATAGACATTTTACAATTAGAAGACTTGGATGGATTGTTTGTATCTCTCATTTTTTAAAAAAAACAATCAACCAGTCCTCCTGTGTGTGGCTCACTTCTTAAACAGCAAAATGTACAAGTTTTGTGGACCGATATTTTGTTGGAATTGTTCTTGACAGAAAAGTGCTCGTGAACTCACCCTCATCCTTGGAGCAGGTAAATCTTTTATTACTATTATGAAGTTTACTACAAACTACAACTAGACTGCCCTTTTTAAAATATACCAGTGGTACCTTGTATAAAGGAATTAATTCGTTCCAAATGAAATTATGTTAAGCAAACTTTCCTTTATACAAATTTCCCATAGGAATGCATTGAAAACAGAGTGATCCCATTTTTATGTTGTACAGATTTGCCCCATAGGTGATTCTGTTAAGCAATTTTTCCTATCTCCAGAATTTTTTATGCTGTGCAAATGTTATGTTATACAAACCGTTTGTCATACAAGGGTATATAAATATTTATATATTTAATTTATATAAATAAATATTTATATAAATATTTATATACACTGTATATAAATATACTGTAGCTACAGTGATTCCCCCGCCTCTCGCTGGGGTTAGGGACCTGACTCAATCCGTGATAACTAAAAATTCGCGATATGTGGATGCAGGTCAGGTCAGGTGTGGGGGCCCTAACTGGGGACTCTTGTACTTACCCTTAGCCTGGCGCTGCCCTGAATGGGACAGCGAGGGCCTTCCCAGGCCTTCTGGAGGCCCCTGGGAAGGCCCCCGCAGGCCCATTCAGGGCAGCGCCAGTCCTGGGGTAAGTATGGGAGGCCAGCACAAGCCTTTGCCCCTTACCCAAGGGGGGCTTTTTCATATAATATGGTCCCGCAATATAGCGGTATATGAACCGCGATAGGGCGGGGGACCACTGTATAACTTATTTTTACAGTCACCAGAGATCAATATAATCAATACAAGAGCAATTTTCCCTTTCAAAACAAAGAGTGAGTTCATAGCATAAGTGCAGACTTCTTTGACTTGAAAGATTGCCAGTCCAACATTTTGCCTGGCCAAGAAGAGGACTGTTTTAAACCACGTAGACCGGTGGGGCTTTCCCTCCCATCAGTTTTATATTGCTTGTCACCTTCCTTGACAGCCGTATTATCCAAGCTCATTCATTCCAGCTGCTTATTGTGACTGTCAAGATCTTTCCCTCCTTTTAACCATAGGTAAACATGCAACAGCTGAAAGAAGTGAGATCAGGTTGTAATGACAAATCTGCAGATGTATTTTTAGCAAAGGGCTGCTCTTAGGGTCTATTCACCAAAGGAGAAAGGAAGGATTACTCTGCAGGTGGAGGACTGATATGGTGGAGTTTAGTGGAGTTTTGACAGCCCATCCTGACAAACTGAGACAGCCTGCATGCTCAAAAATGAGTAATCTAGGCACCTTTCTTCACCTTGCGAATGAGAAGACATCAATTTGTATTCACAAGTGCCTGGCCTTCCTTTCCGAATCTTGCAACAGAAAGGAAGCAAATTTCCCTGGAACGCTGCCACCTTTTGGAGAGATGGAGCAGAAACATGTTCGAGAGGCAAGCAACCAATGGCCCTTTTAAACTGTCCAACGAGGCTTTGCTTGATGCTTGCAAACATTCAGGGCAGCACTTATTAAGTTGGCTTCAGATTGGGGATATCAACATTCCTGTTCCCCCCACCATCCGAAAAACTCACTTTACTGTCAGGATCATAGCCATGCCTGCTCCTTGCAAACCCCAGTACATGCAGGATTGGCCCCACTCCTATTGGGTTTTTGAGTCCACTATTCAGAGGTGGTTTATTCCCTTCTTCTGGGTCAGCCCTGGGGACTGGGCAGTTTGCCCAAGGCCACCCAGGCTGGCTCGTCCCCCAGGAAGTATAGTGGGGAATCGAACTCAAAATTTCTGGCTCCATAATCCAGGGACCTAACTCACTAAGCTATCTAGCGAGATTGATATATTAGAAGCCCTCTTATGGGCTTCTTAACACATCACCAATATTTAAATTCAACATTTTTAATCCCAGAAATAACAAGCTGAACTACTTGCTTCTCTCCTAGGATCACACCAAAGACACAACACACAACAGCCCAAAATACGGTGCACTCATAGTTATTCAGAATTAAGTTCCATCTATACTTCATGACTGTATAATATGGGTTTTTGCTCTATGTCTTTTGGAGACTTGCATAATTATGGAGAGAAGGCAAGCTGAATTGAAAGGAAAGCCACATATTAAACACTTAGAAATTGACTAAGCAGACGTCTGCCTTGCTCTCTGCTTTCTCCACAAATTCCTTCATCCACAAAAACCTATTTATAGGAGCAGAATTCTAATAAAGACAGATTGTGGTGCAAAGCAGAAAGGTCAGTGGAGTATGCTAGAAGCTTTATTGATGTCTTGTCAATCAATCTTTTTATTTTGGTGTTTAATTTTTTTTTAAAGGAAAGAAAATGCATGTAAGCACTTTTCCCTCATCTAATAGAAGATTTATTGAGCTTTTGGACAAATCAGCCCTGAGATGTGATAAGCAATGACAGACGATTATCAACTTTGCCGTTTTCAGGTCAACCTGGAAATCAACCCTGCGTATGAGCCTGGACTTTCTAGGGAATAGCCAAAGCCCTCTCAAATATAATAATTTCCAATAAACTTCCTCTTTGTCTGCCCTGCAACACGCTCGAGGGCCTCGCTTTCAGGAAGGCTCCAACAACACCCTTTGACAACTATATACAGTCAAATATATTGTCTTCCTGTAATTTTGTTAAAACAATAAAAGCATGTCAGCTCCAATGTGATCGTCTAGAGTATCAGTGCCAAGGGGTTTTGAGATCAGCATGCATTATCCAATTGCCGCCCCCTCCAAAAATACTGGAGAATTCAGCAATCAATAAAAACATTGCCTTGCACTCTCCATTTTGCCACCCCCCAGCTCATGAAATCCCATAAAAACTAGCCCTTAAGCTGAGGAAACCATCATGGTGTTCCAGAACACACGCATGTAGAACAAATACATTTGCAAAAGGTTTAAACCTGGGAGGACTGGCACTCCTGTTCCCCCTTCCCTTGGTAGTGTTGGACCAGGGGTGGTGATCATGAAAAGGGAGAAGGGTTTTTATTCCCTCCTTTGTCTCTGTAGCTTTACCATAGTTGTTACCAATTGAGGTGTGAAAGACACTGGGAAGTATTGTCCTCCTCACAGCTTCCTGACAGGATGCCCTCATTCTAATCTCATTCAAAATGGAAACATGCTGGTTTTACTCAAGCTAATACCTTCTCAACATTGGCTTGAGTTAAGATACATTCACTTGACATTGGTTTTATTTGAACTTTCATTCCCTCATTATTGGCTTACTTAAACATGTTCCCTCAGTATTGGCTTACTTAAACGTGTTCACTCAGCATTGGCTTATTTAAACATATTCCCTCAGCATTGGCTTATTTATGCATGTTCCCTCAGCATTGACTTATTTAAACATGTTCCCTCAGTATTGGCTTACTTAAACATGTTCCCTCAGCATTGACTTATTTAAGCATATTTCTTCATTATTTGCTTACTTAGTCATGTTCCCTCAGTAATGGCCTTACACATTATACAGTATAGCATTGCTGTTGGCAAAGCCTTCTCAAGCAAGTGCACTCTGGGCATGAGAGCACATTCCAGCTGCATTTCAACTGCAGGAATTTCATAAAAAAATCTGTGTAGAGAACTTTAAATTCAAAACAAAAATGACTGTGCTGTTGTCAAGGCACACAAGGGAAAAGTTGCATGCCATCGCACTAGATGGCCTCTGGAATGAATTGTCCATTGAGCTCTCTTTTGCATTCAAAATGGTGGCAAGCAGAAACAGAGGGTCTGCTGTTCATTCAATAGTCACAGTTCATGTACAGGTATTGTGAACCTTCAATACACAACTTTCCCGAATAAGGTTCAAGGTACTGGTTTTGGTTTACAAAACCCTCCATGGCTTGGGACCTGAATGACTGGTGGAATGAATCTCCCAAAGATCAGTGTTGGCCCAACCCATCAGAGCATTGCTGGTACTTTTGCTCTGAGTGGCCACCCCTAGGGAGGCCCACAGGATCTCTAACACAATTGGGCTTTCTCGGTGGCCGGCCCGAGATGGTGAGGTGGAAGAAACTGGCCTGTGAGATTCGCCAACTTCAGCACCTCCTGGCCTTTAAAAAAGCATTAAAACCTGGCTTTTTAAAGAAGCGTATGGCGATTGCTGATGCTTGTGCTGTTAATATTGCCTCCCCTGTACCATGTTTTTATCTGTCACTTTTTGCCATTTGCCGAGTCTCTGTTTTGTTTTTATCGTTTTTATTTCTTATATTTGACATTATAACTAGCTTGATGCCTTTCGTGTAAATCGCCCAGAGTTCCTGAGAGAAAGTGGGTGTGGTCTAGAAATGCATAAATAAATAAATAAATAAATAAATAAATAAATAAATAAATAAATAAATAAATATAAACAACTTCTTGCCATTTGGGGGCTGTGTTATTTTCTTTTCTGTATTCTGAGTATGCAGGAAATGTCATTATCCTGGAATGATACAAATTTCAAACTGACTTTTTGAGAGGTATATCAAAGCTCAATCAGACTAAAGAAATATCATAATCTATTTAGAAAATGTTGCGTGTCACATCACAGGCACTTTGTGTTTTGTTCAAAGAGGACATTTTCAGTTTGAAAAACAAAATAGAAAAACAGAAGAAGAAAAGTGCCAGTAATGATTCTCTCAGTATTTGTGTCCAGTTTATTTATTTATTTATTTATTTATTTATTTATTTATTTATTTATTTATTTATTAAATTTATGTACCGCTCCATCTAGCTACATGGCTACTCTGAGCATTATTGGATATCAATCGAGGAGTCAAAATCTTTGCACCAGTGTTCCTGATCCTATTTTTATTTTGTAGGCTTCAAAACCAGAATATTTGTCCATACGAAACAAAAAATTACACACAGATGTTTTCTTTGTTTAATAGCCATTTAGTTTCCCACATAAAATCAGGGATGGTAATATGTTTGTACATATTTGTTTGTACATTATTATATTTTTGTTTGTACATTATTATTTTTTAAAAGATAACTTCTTGGCTTCAAAAAAAAAAGCCAGCATGAGCTATTAATTTGCAATTAACTGATTATGCAGGAAGAGTTTTTCAAGTGTGTTGTTAGTGGGTTAAATGTGTATATGTGGGGTGGGGGATAGATGTTTATGTATATGATTGTACTGTTAGGTCCAGTAAAAGCAGATGTAGATTTTTTTCAGTCTTGATCTGCACAGGACAATGACAATAAAGATCTATCTATTACAAGGCATCAGTTCACCCTGTTGGAAGTCCATTTGCTGTGATATGTGTCACATCTGAATAAGAGCTAAAAGACCAAAACTTTCCCCCATGCATGCATGCATGCATGCATGCATACACACACGCATACATACATACATACATACATACATACATACATACATACATACATACATACAAAATATTTCATGTGACTCATATTTCACATTGTTTTCAAAAATGCAAAAAAACCCCTTTTTTAACCCAAAGAAACACAGTTGAAAATTCTCTCCAGCCAAATGTGAACACATCTAAAATATATACATCACTCCTTATGTGAAAACAAGACAAGGTATGACACAGGTCTGTTCTGTTTTGAAACCACTATTAGGTCCTAATGAATATTGGGATATGTATTTATTAAAACACGTTCAGTTCTGTTCTTTATCAAGGATGCAAGTGAGTACATGAGTGTGTGCCTGCCGCTGCCTATAAAATATACTTGGAGCTGCATTTCTGTAAGACGTTTATTGCAATAAAAAGTCACTCAGCACAAAAAGCACATTTGCTACTATTCTTTAAAGAGAAGCCATGAGCGTGAAAGTGACATTAAAAAGTTACAGATTTATATCGTTGCATGTGACCTATGAATTGAGAAGACAGCCGTTCCAACATGAGATAGAGCACTTTAACCATCTCATTACATAGCTTCCGGGTCAGTGTAACAATGTAAAAGTGACCCTTACAAATTATTTTCCTGTAGCATTATTAAGGCACAAATAATAACCATAAAAGGCCTTTCATCTACTTACTGTGAACATTAATTAGATGCCGAAAGTGCAGGGTAGGTTATTTCCATGCACCGAAGTACACTTTGGGACAGTGGTGATGTAACACTACTGTCTGTCACAGTAATTAGCTTTGGTGTTAGTTGTCTTCAAGAATCAATTTCAACCGATCAAAGAAAGCATATGTAGTTGATAAGATATGGTTATGGCCATGGACCTGAAACTGAATGTAGATGTAGACCAGTGGTTCTCAAACTTGGATCCCCAGATATTCTTGCACTAAAGCTCCCAGGAGCCTTCACCCACTAGTTGTGATGGCTAGGATTTCTCAGAGTTGCCGTTCCAGAACATCTGGGGACCCAAGATTGGGAGCTACTGGTGTTGATGGTGTAGATTCAAGCCCAGTTTAAGCCTTCAAAATCCTGGCATGATGAAAACATGATGCTTCCTGCATTGTCACCTATCTTCATAATTTCAGCTATCCTGCTCACATGGATGCTTTTCACCACATCACAAACTAGAAAACCCATTGGTTTCCTACAGAAGAGTGCCTCTTTGGTCCCTCTTGTTCTCTTAGACCAGGACCACAACTCCCAGAATTCCAAGTCTGTATTTCCAATGGCAAAGGACTGTGGGAGTTGTGTTCTACAACATGTGGAGGGCCGAAGTTTGGACATGCCTGTCATAGACCACACTGCAATTGTTTCATAATGGCTGCATCATCTCCACAAACAAGTCTACAGGCATCAAAGAACAGTGCATGACTAGTTTGGCTCCAGGAGTTGTAACATCCTGATGATGTTCTATCCCTAGCACATCTGGCACAAGCAAGGTTCCTTGGATGACTCAACATCAAAGTGATCGTGTCCCTTGACTTCTGACTCCTGAGATTTCCCTCTCACTGTGTTCACACAAACATTTTAAAAATGAATCATCAATTTGTTGAGCCTTCATTTTAGTAGAGCGTGCTTTGAGAAATTTACCACCAGAGTTCCAACAAAACATCCCAGTTCTGGAAGCCTCTTCCAGCATCATTAGAGGGCAGGAGGGCTTGTCAGGATCCTGCTTGGGATGGGATGAATCAGTGGTGGGTTGGCCTTTCCCATTGTGCAAATATTATTTCTGTGCTCAAACAAGCAAATGGGGAAAAAGCTCAAGCCAGTGGTCTCATCACCTCCTGGCAAATAGAAGGGGAAGAAATGGAGGCGATGACAGAGTTTATTTTCTTGGGCTCCTTGATCATGGTAGATGGTGACTGCAGCAATGAAATTAAAAGACGCCTGCTTCTTGGGAGGAAAGTGATGGCAAACCTAGGCAGCATCTTGAAGAGCAGAGACATCACTTTGCCAAAAAAGGTCCAGATAGTCAAAGCTATGGTTTTCCCAGTAGTGATGTAAGGAAGTGAGAGCTGGATTATAAAGAAGGCTGATCACCGCAAAATTTATGCTTTTGAACTGTGGTGCTGGAGGAGGCTCTTGAGAGTCCCCTGGACTGCAAGGAGATCAAACCTATCCATCCTGAAAGAAATCAATCCTGAATGTTCACCGGAAGGACAGATTTTGAAGCTGAGGCTCCAATACTTTGGCCACCTCATGAGGAGAGAGGAGTCCTTAGAAAAGTCCCTGATGTTGGGAAAGATTAAAGGCAAAAGGAAAGGGGGATGGCAGAGAATGAGATGGTTGGACGGTGTCATCAATGCAACCAATATGGATTTGACCAAACTCCGAGAGGCAGTGGAAGACAGAAGGGCCTGGCGTGCTCTGGTCCATGGGGTCAGGAAGAGTCGGACATGACTGAATGACTGAACAATTACGACTGAGCCTCAGAGTCAGCCTTAGTGTTCCAACAACCAATTCGACAAGGTTATCCCCCACCCTAAGGTTGGGCTGTATGGCCAGCAAAGGATTAGGGCAGGGGTGTCCAAACATTTTGCAAGGAGGGCCAGATTTGGTGAAGTGAAAATGTGTCGGGGCCGACCATTTGACCTGAAGGGAGAGAAAGAGCATGGTCCGTGCTTATTTGCAAAAGCCACAAATGCTCTGGTTTCAAGGTGCCCAAGGACCCGGCAGCTGTTACACAGCCCAGGAATCAGCCCTCGCACACCCAAGATGCCCCACTGCTCACATATGCTGCCTTCCCTCACAAGGAGGTAGGGAAGACGTTGTAGCAATGGAGCCAGGAGTAGGTAGGCAGGATGGGTGGCTGAGGGGATGGATGGAGGCAGGGAGGACAGGCAAACCATAAAACTGCAAGCCGATGTCTCTAGCTAGCACAGAGAAGGGCTGGCCGATGGGGATGAGTGACAGACTGAGCTGGCAGGGAGAAGAGGCTGAGGGCCACTCAAAAAACTTAAATTGGGCTGCATTTGGTCCCCGGGCTGGACTTTGGACATGCCTGGTTTAGGGTCAGAGTCATGTGACTCAGTACCCTGCAAGGCTTGGAGATAAACCAAATGGGAGAACAGAGTTTTCTGGGATTAGTTTTTCTCCATGACAACTTCATGTGTCTTGTAGTTCCTCTTCTTGTTTGAAAGAGCTGGGAAACTGCAGGAGGAGAATCTTATTACATACCTTTCCTCGGAATCCCAAGGAAAAATGGGAAGGAGGTCCATTCAAGGAAGTGTGTGTGTGTGTGTGTTGCGTCATTACAGTCATGACTGACTCTTCATGACCCCATGTCCATGGAGTTTTCTTGGCAGGAATCCTGGAGTGGTTTGCCAGTTCCTACTCCAGGCGCCTACAGCACCTGGTAGCTTAGATGAATTCCTCCATTCTGTCTCCATACCAAGGGACACAGGAACAGCATCCATACCTCATATCTCATCACTAAGAGAATATATATTGAATCCATTCATTAACTCCTTTCCCCTTCTTCCTATTATTCTGAGTGTTTTACTGTAAAATTAAGGACAGGCATGTTGTAACAGGGTCTATTATTATTTAATATCTCCAGTATGTCACTTGGATATGTGAAGAAGGGAAGTAAGATAGTTTTATTATAAAGAGGAATAATGCCCTGCCAGTAAGTACCACAAGGACCACCATTTAGTTAAGGGAAGGGAGGTTAAATTAAGGAGGGCATGTAATCCTAAACTGAAATTCAACATTGCTAAACATTTTGGCCAAAAGAGGGACAAGGCATTTTCAATTTTCAGTTATCTATCTCCTTTTAAATGTGTCTGAGTTCCCGTTAGAAGTCTTAAAGTTAAGAGACTACTGAACATTTATAGTCTGATTTCATGCCTATTTCTAATAAATGATTAAAATGTTAGATAAAATCCTCCAGAAAACATCAAGAGGTTTTGATTTTTTTTTAAATTTACCTGAGGCTGAAGTGGGAGAAAGGTAAGGATATCTGCAGAGGGGGAAAAAACTTTGGAGGGCAGTTAAGAATTTCAAGAGACAAAGATTTCCCCCAATATGCTTATCTCTAAATGGAGGAAGGGAAAAGAAAGGTAGGGGGAAAAAGCCATGGGTAAACTCCTATCTATTTACAGTAGTAGTTGATAAACAATTATCACATCCTAGGATATTCCTCAAAATATGTCTCCAGCTCTGTGGCTCTGATTTGAAAGAGGCTGGTGAATGTGCTTCAGGTTTTAGTTCTAACCTTAAAGGAGCTACCCAGGGGCTGCACTTTACTACCAAACTAGTTACACCCAGGACCTTGGAGAGTGCTATTAAAATTTTGCTCTGCCAGCTGAAGCAGATTCATCACCCAGTGAAATCAGATTCCGTTGTGATTTGAGATCTGTCATTTTAACTCTGACCAAAGTCTTCTCACCTACTCTCCCTGGTGTAATGCAGCTAGCATACCTATGGAGGCAAAATGACAGACGTTAAGAAGTCACTATAGATATCATATCAATAGCAAGGAGAAGGATTGCCATAGATCAGAATTCTTCTTCTTCTTCTTCTTCTTCTTCTTCTTCTTCTTCTTCTTCTTCTTCTTCTTCTTCTTCTTCTTCTTCCTCCTCCTCCTCCTCCTCCTCCTCCTCCTCCTCCTCCTCCTCCTTGTGCCATTGGACTCTATGTTACTTTTTCTGGAATGTTCTGGTTCTGCCATCTCACATTGACTAGATCAAAGAGTAAACCTATTAATCCTGCTGCTGTTCCTGTTATTGGCCTTTCCCTCCTCTCTTTCATAAAACCCAAAATAGTGCCCCTTAGTGATGATGGGGCTGACATTAGTAATGATCTGGCTCAGAGGTAGATTGGTACAACTTGCTATTTGCAGATGTCTTACAGATCAAACTTTATTTCCCCCCCTCCCGACTGATTCCAATTTGGAATGCTGACTGAAATTTTCAACATGTGTGTCCAGCAGACCAAGATTTTTTCCCCACAGCCAGCTGTTTTATATGCACAGCACCAGATGTTCTTTTACATGGACCTGCTGATTTTACCGGAACTCTTCACCATTGGCTCTGAACAGCATGTTTGTAGCACTCATCCAAGAGTCCATGGTTTGCCGAGCATTGTGTCGACTTTAGGTTTGTTTCTTGCAAACATTTGCCAGTTTTGATGAAAGTGCTGTTAGAGGTCAAGAAGAAGAAGAAGAAGAAGAAGAAGAAGAAGAAGAAGAAGAAGAAGAAGAAGAAGAAGAAGAAGAAGAAGAAGAAGAAGAAGAAGAAGAAGAAGAAGAAGAAGGCAGACTGAAAATCCCAATGTTTCATAGAACTGGGGTTGGAAATGGGTTCTGGAGGCCATCAAGGCCAACCCCCTGATCAATGTAGAAATCCAAGTCAAATCGTATCTGACAGGTGGTTGATTCCAGAACTATTTTACTAATGCCTGCATGTCCAAACTTCGTCCCTCCTGATGTTTTGGACCACAACTCCCAGAATTCTAAGCTTAGATTGGCAATCACAAAGGACTGTGGGAATTGTGGTCCAAAACATCTGGAGGGCCAAAATTTGGACATGCTTGCAAAGTTTAAAAGGACCGCCTTCTTCCATATGAGCCTGCCCGTACTCTAAGATCATGCCAGGAGGCCCTGCTGAAGGTGCCATCCCTCAAAGAGGTAAGGGAGGATGGCATGTCAAAGCAGGGCCTTCTCGGCAGTTGCCCCCCAACTCTGGAATGCCCTCCCTATGGAGATCCACCTGGCGCCAACACTTTTGGCTTTTCGGTGCCAGGCAAAGACCGTCCTGTTCGGCCAGCATTTTAATTAGATTTTTTTGTCTGGACACATGAGCAGCAGGGTTTTATAATTTATAATTTTTATTGTATGTTGTTTTAACTTTATTTTATTCTTTTAATACATTGTTTTAATACATTGTTGTATGCTACTCAGAGACCTCTTGGTAATGGGTGGCTAAAAAATGTTTGTAAATAAATAAATAATAAATAAAATGCTGAATCAGTGAGTTCAAGGTTTTTCATTTAAAAAAAAACGATTTAACCTTTATTATTTATATTGAATTATTTTTTTAAATACTATGGCTTAACATGACCTTTCTCGGAGATCTGCCAGGCACCCTTACTGTTGATCTTCAAGAAAAGATTGAAGACATGGTTATTTCAATCTGCCTTTCCTATTATTAACTGTTATGTGGCCTCATTGATTTAGTGATCTAATCTCATCCTACATTAGTTTATTTTATTTACCTTTGATTTTTATGAATGTTGTTGTTTTAGTTCTTCTCATTTGTAATATTTTTGCTTTTTATTATATTTTTGTATCCAAATTTTGTAATCAGTTTGTTTTATGTTGTAAACCATCTAGTGTGGCTTTATGCCACATAATAATAATAATAATAATAATAATAATAATAATAATAATAATAATAATAATAATAATAATAATAATAATAATAATAATAATAATAATAATAATACAGTTACTTTGCCCCAACTTCATCTAAAAATATTTAGCCATTGCATTTGCTGTAGAACCCATAAAGCCACATCCAAATTCCTCTAAAGATAGAACATGAAAAATGTGCTGAACATGTGGATATAAAGGAAATGATTCTCCTCACTCTGTGACCACATGAAAACAACAAGAATTTCCTGCAGTGATTCTTGGTCAGTTGTTGGATTTTTTTAAAAGAGATCTGGAGAACACTGACAAGAAAAGCAAATAATTAAGTAAATAGCATTGCAGAGGATGGGTCTGGAATGTGAGCCTCTCTCTCTCTCTCTCTCTCATTTCCAAATTTCATGAGAGCCCTAACTATTAATTTATTCCAACAGCTTAGCCATTATAATGCAGAACCCATCAATTTGGTGGTTAAATAAAAATTAGGGTCATGGAAATTGTACTGTTTGATAAAACCCTAGACTAAAGATGTTAAGAATGGCTGATGGTTTCATCTTTGGCAGTTTTTGGAGGCTCTGCAAGTGAGAGAATTAAACCCTTGCTGATTTGTAGCCCTCTTACTTCTGTTTCATCTGAAAATTCAGAAGGATTTGCACAAACTGGGAGGCTGAGAGTTCAATTCCACAATGGAGCTCCTTGTCAAGGGCTAGACTTGATGATCCACAGGATCCCTTCCAGCTCTGCAGTTCGATGATGATGATGATGATGATGATGATGATGATGATGATGATGATGATGATGATGATGATGATGATGATGATTTTGTAAGTAAGATAGAAACATTTTTATTCTTTTTCAACACCAGAGTCTCTGAGACTCCTGGTTGAATCTACAGAGATTATATTGCCAGTTGAAGTAAAAGGATGAATAATAAGGGAAGGTATATTTGAGGGAGACTTGTAATTGTAATAATCTGCACTACCCCTGTTTGGATATTTTTTTCTCCACTTGTAGCTGGAAGTTTTAAGCTACCAGTTTCCAGACACTGCCAATACATAAATCGGTGGTTCTCAACTTGTGGGTTCCCAGATGTTCCTGGACTGCAACTCCCCCCCCAAAAAACCCTGGTAGCACAGAGAGTGGGGGAGGCTTCTGGGAGTTGCAGTCTAGGAACATCTGGGGACCCGCAAGTTGAGAACCACTGACATAAACCCTCATTCCAACCCTCTTTGAAGGAAGGGGAGAAGAACTGGAATATTATTTTCCTCACCCTATAGCAGGGCAAAGGGTTGGGCGACCCCTTCGTGGCTGGCAATGAATGGAAATAGGACCTCTTTGGTGTGATGAGCCTCACCCAAACAGGAAGAACAACATGGATTGCCTTGCCCTCTCCTGGAAGTGAGGCATCTCACTGGACTGGGAAATTCATCAAGGCATCAATGCCAATGGAGAAGGTATTCTTCACAAGTCTGTGGCAGTGGCAATGGGAGACTACATTTCCTTTTACACTTTAAGAAGCTCCCCTCCAGATGACTGCAAAAGCCAATCAGGCAGGCCATTCTACTGGTTCGGCGTCCATCTGCCGTGCTGCTCTGCCCTTACCGATGAAGCTAATAATCACCCATTGGGTTGCTTTTTAGGAAGCAGAATGACTTGTAAGAGGGAGATGGACCATCCTTTGAAAATTGCCAGGTGCAAACAGGATCAATAGCTGAAATAAGAAAGGAAAAGAAAAGAAAACAGGGCCATCGTAAGAAACCAACCCAACCTCTGAAAACAAAGAAGCAAAATCCAATATCTCATCGTTGCTTGAACTACAGGCCACCACATGAATGTTCCTTTTTAGTTTTTTGGTCCTTTTTTTTCTTGGTTAACAAGCAACAGGGAACATGAGCGCAGGGGAGAGCCACAAACCCGTAATGACTGGCTGCCATATGGCACTATGAATGGAGCTTACTGGGAAAATTGCACTGCATGTCAAAATTGCGCAGAAATGCTCCAAATGTGTGTGTGTGTGCGCGCGCACACACACGCACGCACACACACACACACACACACACACACATACACACACAGCCCTTAGAAAGTCACAACCCCCTGCGATTTCCTGTGGTGTGAAACCGCGCCATGCATTGAGCACTTCCAGAAGGCTACGCCCGAGCCATCGGCCGAGCCCACCAAACCCCATGGCCTGACCAGAGAACATGACCATCGATCATCCTTTGACAGAGAGCTTTTCCTCTTCCTTGTTATGCTGAGATATTTCATCACCTCTCTGCAACCCACAGTGAAAATATTGCAGCCCGATCAGTTTGCTCTCTCTAACCTGAGTTGCTTTTACTCTTCTCCTTGGGGAATGAATTATCATAACTATTAAATGCTTTTAATTGAGTTATATGAGGGAAAGGGAGAAAGGCCAGTAAGCATGTGATAAATCTCAGCAGCACACCATAAAAATTGCACCCGATCTCTTTGGTCAGGTTTCCAGCTATTTTAAACTAATGCAAGCCTCTGGCCAGTAGATCATTGCAACAGATTGGTCCAGAATTGAGTTTTAACTTCATATTCATACCTGCTTTGCTAAATATCAGGCCTACTGAATGCATTCCTTCTTTGTGAGTTCTCTCTCTGTGAATATGTCACTGAACTGGACACAATATAAATCCTAATATATCATCATTCATACCTACCCAGCATGGTGTAGTGGATAGAGTGTTGGATTAGGACTAGAAACCAGCATAAACCTTGGTTCAGAGGTTCATGCTAGTTTTTCAGTGAAGTCTCCTCCAAAGATTTCAGAATGCCAGCTGGAATTACTACTATGGATCTCCCTTCGAGGAGACAAATTGCAGGTTCCATTTGGCTGGAGGAGGATAACATTCAAAGCATGGGAAGAATGGGTTCAAAAGATGGACGATCATGCCCTTTCGTTCCAAGTGGGTTACAGGTCTCAGTGTCTCAGTCCGATGGTGCCCACATGTGTTCCATTCTTCCACATGCTCAGCATATCCAAGGAAAAGCACAGCAGTGATGGGGCTAAGAGAAAAGCCCATAGGTACAAGCCTATGGGCTCGTTCTGTCATCTGGCACAGTCAGGAGTGAAGCACCAGCATCAGAACTCATGGGACATCTCACTGCACATGTCCTGGCAGCAGCAATGTAAAGTAGAGATGGGCATGAAACAATTTTTCATTTCCATTTTTGTTTTTTTGTTTTGTTATGTAACAAAACGACAAACGAATTTTGTCTCCAAAATGAAACAAAACGAACAGAAACACCAGAAATTTTCTCGTGCGTTTCGTTTTCCGTTACTGCAATACAGTGAACTGCTTTAAATGCTAAAAAATAAAACAATTGAAATAAATGGTAACGAAACAGTAATGAAACGAACAAAAACAAAAACAATTTTTTTGCAAAAATTTGTGAAAAACGGAAACGAACTGAAAAATGGACCCTCCAAATGACAAACGACAAACGAAACTCCATTTTTTCTATTTGTGCCCATCTCTAATGTAAAGCTAAGACAAAGAGATTAGCAAAGAGTCTCCTGCAATTTCTAGCAAGAGTGTAGGGTCTGGAAATGACGAGTGCTCTCAGTAAGACCATGCAGGATGCAAGATATAACAGATATGATGGTATGTACTAGGAATATGGGATAGGGATGGGCATTTCATTTTGGAACCAGTAGCTTATGAAACAAACAACTCGAGCCCAGATGGTCCTTGAAACTGGCTGATACACGCAGATCCAATTGTTTTACCTTTCTCTGTCTTGCGCAGGGCTAAAATCCAATGAGGACATCATCTTCCCTGCTTCATGCTGCTGGTCAGTCAGAGAGGGAGGCGGGATAATGCCTGTCCCTGCACAGCTCCTGATTGGCCAGCATCACAGATCTAGCACAGACGATGTTGCAGCATGCTTCCTCATTGGATTTTAACCTTGCATGAGACAGAGAAAGGTCAAGCAATTGGATCTGCATGTATCAGCCAGTTCCAAGGACCACCTGGTCTCGCATGGGTAGAGAAGGAAAATTTCTGCCAGGGACTAGGCCTTCTTTGTGGTAGCCCCATCACTCTGCAACAATCTCCCACTGGAGTTTCAGCAGGGCCCTTCTCTCCAGACTTTCAAGAGGTTATTAAAAACAGAACTGTTTAAAGGAGACCTTGAGGACGTTCTTCCCCATTGCTAGTAGCCTGGAGCCATGGCTCAATTTTTGTTCCATTGGATTGTTGCCATTGCTTAATTAAGAGTGTGAGTTTTTACTCTTTTTGTTTCCTTTTTGTTGTTTGTTGTTGTAGCAAAGGGCTGATTTGTATTTGCACAACTGCCCAGAATAGTGGGTCTTCACTAAGTACAGTGATATAAACATGAACGAACAAACGAATGAGCGAAATAATGAAGGAACGAACAAATGCATGAACGAATGAATGAACTAATGAACAAACAAGCAAACAAATGCATGACTGAATGAACAAATAAATGAACGAACAAACGGATGAATGAATGAGGTCTATCAATGAAGGCTTTCCCCACATTTGAGACAGCTGGAAATCTGGCAGTTGTTGTCTGATAGTGTGAAAAACTCCACATGGGAGTTCTCTTCTTTAAAAACCACCTCCACATGAGGAACAAGATGGTGGAGAGGCAAAGCTAACTTTTTCCCTCTCCTTCCACGGTCCCCTTATAGTATAGGGCTACTACTGTAGTAAATAATAGTAAATTCAAATGGTTTCCCCATTCCCTCCTTTCCAAATGGTGGCATGGGAGGAAATTAAAAACTCACCTTGCTTTCTTGAGGCACCCAAACACTTAATTTGGCTCCAGTATATATTTTCTGATCCTTTGCTTAAAACAAAGAAACAAACAAAAGCCTCAATCAGTTTTGGGAGAGGGGGGGAATGACAAGAGATATTCCAACATTATTTTTTAAATTTTTAATATGATATTATTTTTAAACAGTCCACTCCTACACGGTGTCAAGTGCCTAGCATGGGACTTAATATTAAGAATGTCAGCTGAGGAAATTCATGCCTGACTTTAAATCCATTTTAAAGAATATTTAGTGTATTTAATTTAAAGGGAGTTAAGATGCGTACACGAGAGATAAATATATATTCTAGGAATCGGCTGTCAGAAAATTAAATCATTCTTTGAGATTCATAGGTTGGTTAAATAGTCTTCATAAATTAATGTAATGATAGTGTCATAATTTAGTGGGTTCTGAACCAATACTAAAGTGACTAAAAATAAAACACTCCATCTGGCCATTTCAATTAAAGTAAATCCTGCTATATTGCAATGGAAAAACACACACACACACCGGTATTTGGAATTAATATGGTAAAATATGTGTCAGTGAGTCTTTTCAGATTTGATTGACTGAGCCCGACTTGACGGTGCAGTGGTCTTGGGTCACCCAAGGGAAGTTACATAGGATTACTTGCCCCCATGAAATCATCTTCTTTAAATACGTATTTTTAAAAAGTCAAGATCAGCTCTCCCAGTAGATTTTTCCTCTGTCAATATTTGGGAAATGAATCACTCAGCCATCGCAGATGACAAAGGCCGAACTTGCTGCTATGCCAGCCAGGAAACCAGAGCTTCGTGGATACTGCTGAGTTGATTAGAATGACCGATTCTGGAGTCTCATGGCCATCACAACCAGTGGCTTCTGGGTACCGTAGTCCGTAGAAATGCAAACAAACCTAACATCTTTTACAAGCCCTGCATGGAATGTCCCACTTTGAAGGGCACCCCGGGTGAAATCAGAAGGCCAAAGGTGGAAGCAGATTTCTGAAGAGGAGTGCCTTTTGAAAGCAAAAATGGCCCTCTTCCTCAGGAACTTCAAAACTGAATTTGTGTTATGACTGATCCAAAACTCAGGTTTTGAATTCTTGGGCTTTGGTCTTGAAAGCGCAGAGAACAGGATGCTGCTAACCTGGAAACACTTTCTCATTTTAAAGAAATCCTTTTGAGTGCAGTAGAGACATGAAGACCCATGTCTCTACTGAGAATAGCTGCAAGCTCCCAAAATGGTCTGCCCCTTTTTCATTAACGGGCACTTATGGTCTCAGACATTTGAAGTAGAAAGAATAAAAATGTTCCATTACTTGCAGTTATGAACAGATGAACAGCAAACAGAAAACGGATTCTGGGGCCCATCCTATCCCATGACAAGTCATGAGGTATACAAGCTTCCGCTTGCTGTATCTTTGGTTTTTACTTTTTAGTAAATCATGTGCTTCCCACTCTGTGTTGCACTCTGGAACCTGCAGTTCTGTCACAACAGAGTCTGGTGGGCATACACTTGGTAATGCTGCTTCGTGGCCCTGAAATTAATTGCTTACTCTACAGATTTTGGCAGAGTCCCTGTCACTCTGGGATTTTGGATTAAGAAGGGGAAATTAAATAAGTGGTTCCTATTTTGGGTGGCAGCTGTACATTTAATATACATGTATGGTTTGTCTTTAATTCCCATCAGCTTCAACAAGACTTAAATGCACTTAACGGGAAAAGTAGCATGTGCAAATAGGGCAGTTTGTCACTTATAAGTGTAATTGTCTATTTAATGCCAAATGGTGTTTCGTTTCATTTTTCATTTTGTTTTTTTATTTGTTTTGTTTGGTACGAAATGATTTTTTAAAAAAGTTTGTTTCATTTTTTTTGTTTTCTTTCATTTTTAATTTTTTTTTTTACACTCAACCAGCCCCATCAGTCAGCGCTTTTTCTTTTAGTCTAGCACCGACCACCTGATCTGTGGGCCAGTCAGTGCTTCTTTTTTATATATATATAGTCCAGCACCGACCAGCTAGATGGGTCCAGCTGGTCAGTGCTTCTTTTTATTATGTATTTTGACAAGTGCCAAGATCAGCACTTGTCAAAATAGATAATAAACAAAAATGAAATGGAACAAAATGAAATTTTCCATTTTGTTTCATTTCATTTTTTAAAAGGGCACTTCGTTTTTCATTTCGTTCTGTAATGAAAAAAATGAAAAATGAAACAAAAATCATTTCGGGCCCATCTCTACTTGAAAACATCCTTTTCAACCTCTTTTCTTTCCTTCTTTCCTTCTTTCCTTCTTTCCTTCTTGCCTTCCTGCCTTCCTTCCTATCCATCTATCTATCTATCCATCTATCTATCTATCTATCTGTTGTAACTTCCAGCCGTATCGATCGGCCCGCTGTTAGCCATCCAGAGTTCCCACGGGAAGATGGGTGGGATAGAAATCGAATAAATAAATAAATAAATAAATAAAAACACTTTCTTTCTTTCTTTCTTTCTTTCTTTCTTTCTTTCTTTCTTTCTTTCTTTCTTTCTTTCTTTTACTCATCTCCACCCAGTTCTCTTGAAAGGGAAAAAAATAGATGAATCACAGCAATCCCATTTAATCTTTCATTTCATGCACCATTCTGTCTTTCCCTCTGCATCTTGATCCAATTTTGGTTTCAGCTATTCCAGTTGGCAAACAACCACAACTTTCATAAAGGCTCCCTGTACACCCAGCTCCGAAATGTTTGAGACCTTGAACAAACACAGAACCTTTGATGTTCTTGCAAACTTCAAAACCACTTTGTCATTTCCAGTGATACGTGAGCCGCACTGGAGAGACACACCGTCATTATGGGTTTGGGGAACGGCCTTCTCTTCTTTTGGCTTGCTGCTCAGTTTACCAGAGAACAAATTTACTGTAATCTTTCTGTTTAAATGCTGCTACTGGGCTACAGAATGGATGATTCGCCCAGATTCGCCCATACCTCGATGAGGGCTCCTTGAGGACTGTGGTACAGGCACTGGTCATGTCGAGACTAGACTACTGCAACGCTCTTTACATGGGGCTCCCCTTGAACCTTGTCCGGCGACTGCAGCGGGTCCAGAATGGGTTTGGTGGTTGGCGCACGCCCCGTTTTGACCGCGCCACCCCCATCCTGGCTCGCTTGCACTGGCTTCCCGTTGCCTCCCGGATAAGGTTCAAGGTGTTGGTTTTGGTTTACAAAACCCTCCATGGCTTGGCCCCTGCCTATCTGGCGGAGCGTCTTTCCCGACAATCAGATCCAGCCCGACCCACCCGTTCATCAATGGCCCTTTCACTGAGGACTGTCGCCCCGAGGGATGCCCGTAGAACAAGAACTAGAGGACGGGCCTTCTCGGTGGCTGCACCAACTATGTGGAATAAGCTTCCCGGTGAATTACGGCTGGCTCCCTCGTTGGCATCATTTAGGAAAAACCTAAAGACCTATCTTTTCCGTGATGCCTTTGGAGATCTCTAAGGATCCAAATATGATTGCCAATGGATCTATTCATTCTTGGAAACCACTGTTCTTAACCATTGTTTTGATTTGTTGTTTTATCATTATGGTTGTAAACCGCCCTGAGTCCTTCTCATGGGAAATAGAGCGGTATATAAGTGTAAATAATAAATAAATAAAATAAATAAATGAGGAGATGATGGTCAGCAAGGGGAAAGGGCTGTTGGGTGGTGTGGATGTGGGTGTGGGTGTGTGAGAGAGAGAGCTTCTCATCAGAGCCTCATTAGAATTACAATGAAATTAAGCAAAATATGTGCAAGCTCACAAGAAGGCCATGAGAGAGCTATATTGTTTTCAACCAAAAGGTAAACAGATAACTAGCAGAACCCCTTGGTAAGAATTAGGAACCAGCTCAAGAAACCAGACTATGATAGCAATGGGAAAGCAAAAGGAAACAGGGAAAAGGGTGGGTGGGTGAAAGGAGTTTGTAAAATTATATACAGATTGAGAAGTGAGAGTAGTTATGCACAGGGAAAGTTATTTTTCCCAGCTCCATAGTTCTATGATAATTGAACTGAGCTCCATGGTGCAGTGGCTAAATGCCTGTACTGCAGGTAAAACTGTGCTCACGACCTGGGGGTTCAAACTCAGGGCGTTTATACACAACCCCTAAGCTCCGCTGCAAATGGCTGCAAGCTCTGGAGCTTAAAAATGTTTCCCCACCAGCTCAGGAGTTTGCAGACAATTAAGTGCGACCCCGCCCACCTAAGCGCGACCCAGCACACTTTTCTTGTACCTGTTCTTGGGAGGTGAAAAATATTTGATGTGGATGTGCTGGGCTCTCCTCGCTTCTTTTTGTTTTTGTTTTTTGCCTCCCGCCCCTTTAAGAGGAACCAGGAAGTGACCGGGGCTCCCCCGGCAGCGTCCACCAACACCGGGAGGTAAGGCTTTATTCTTCTGTCCCTTTTTTTCCTCCCTCCCCTCACGCAGCCAGAAGCCAGGAAGTATGGAGGGGTGGAGATGCACGAAGAGCGACAAACCCCTAAGATCTCTGGTCCGAATTTAAGGGGCCAGCGGATCTTAGGGGTTGTGTAAAAAGGCCCTCTGATAGCAGGCTCACGGCTGACTCAGCCTTCCATCCTTCCAAGGTCGGTAACATGAGTACCCAGCTTGCTGGTGTGTGTGTGTGTGTGTGTGTGTGTGTGTGTGTGTGTGTGTGTGTGTGTGTGTGTGTGTGTGTGTGTGTGTGTGTGTGTGTCTGTGTCTGTGTCTGTGTGTGTGTGTGTGTGTGTGTGTGTGTGTGTGTGTGTGTGTCTGTGTGTGTCTGTGTGTGCTATCCGTAGCCTGCATACTGTAATTAAAACTGTAAACTGCCCAGAGACTACTTGAAGTGGTATGGGGTGGTATATAAGCAGAACACTTTGCTTTGCTTTTGTTATAGTGAATGCTCACAAGGGTCATGAGATAATTTCAAGCCTCTGAAGATGAAGATGTACCTGCAAGCCATCCCTTTCACCTCCTTGAGGGATGGCTCTTTCAGGAGGGCTCCCTGGCAAGATCTTAATATAATCACAACTGTGCTGTTCCAACCTGTGAGAATAGGCTTCACAGGCCTCTTTTTTTTGTTGTTTTGGAAAGAGGGGCTGGTGGTGGAGATGGGGTCAGGGGTGGGCAAGCAGGGCATGTGTCCTGGGTGTTGCACTGGGCCTATGTGTGTCAAAATGTCAAAATAGTATTTGTACTTTGTACACTAGGGGGGAGAGGGAGATGATCCATTCTTGCCGTAGGTGACATAGACCTTAGTTGTGGGTCTTCATCATGGCAGAAGCATATTCTGAAGGACACCTGAGTGAAACTAGAAGCAGATGAACCCACAAGGCTCAAGCTTTCTGTTTTCTCATTTTTGTTCCCGCTAGCCTCATCTTGCTTCTTCTGTTGTGTTAAAGTTCATCGGCTCATGCTTAGATATACTTGATTTGCTTCATTCTGTTTTGAAAATTCAAATGACAACAAAATACACCACCATCACCATATTGCAAAAGTATGGAACGATATATCAATCACAGAGATGTATAGCTTTCTGACAGCAAATTGTGGTTGATGCTACCTTTTCTTCCACAAAATACAAATGAAGTAATCGCAGATTACAATACAAACCCTATTTATTCCTTATCTGTTCCTAAGTGAAGTTTAAATAACATTTGGGAAATTCCTGATGGAAACCAAGCCTGGGAAATCAGAGATGGAAGAAAAGGAACACCCCACAACTAATAAACAGAGAAAGGAACTGGGGTGGTGCTGTCAAAGTCAACAACAGAAAGAGAATTAGTAAATTTAGGGACCCATTTATATACACATGGCACAGCTGTTTTGTTATGGGACTGTGTGTAGCATTCATTCCCCCACCCCCAATATTTTTTTTTAATCGCAAGCCTGCCTTTTATTTCAGACTGCCATTTTTTGGCACTATGAGAATGAAACAGAGATTATGTGAGACCATATGTCAGGCAGCTGAAGCAAAGAGTTATTGTTCTAAAATGTTTGCCTTTCCTGTCTGGGCGGCAGTGGGGGACACACACACACACACACACACACACACACACACACACACACACACACACACACACACACACAAAGAGAGAGAGGGGTGCAAAGAGGGCAGGTGATCTTGTTGCTGCCCTTGACATTTCAAGGAGCTGTTCCCTTTATCTCTGTGGTGGCGCTCACAAAAAAGAGTTGCCATTCCTAATTTACATGACAACAAAAAAAGTTTAGTGTGTTTCTCTTTCAAGACAAGGGACTGGGCGTGAAAGTCCTCAGCCATTACTTTTTAATGCAAATGCATGTTTATTGCATGCTCTTGAGCTCTTTAGTGCTACTTGCTTGTGACAAATATCTCACAAAAGGCTCTTTAAAGCCTGGCATATGTGCCAGTCCTCGAATCCAGGGGGTTGGAAGCCACCCTAGAATGGTAACGAGAGGTGACAAGAGCATAATACTAATGTTTCTAAATTATTACTTTGTAGGATATTTCTTGGTACATCCAAGACTGGAGACTCCCTCTGTTTTCCAGAAATGCTCCATCAATAGACTAATCTTTACAGTGTTGTACATCTTTCTTTGCTGTTACTACCATGTCTCATCTGTGGTAAGTTGTCTGACATAAAAGGAATGGTTGCAAAGAACAAGGGCGCTCCTGAAACATTCTGAGAAAGGAAGCTTCCCACTTAGAGGCCACAAAACTCATTTGCTTTGGACTCTTCCATCACTCTAGAGCAGGCATGTCCAAACTTTGGCCCTCCAGATGTTTTGGACCACAGCTCCCACAGTCCTTTGCCATTGGCAATACAGGCTTGGAATTCTGGGAGTTGTGGTCCAAAGTATCATGAGGGCCAAAGTTTAGACATGCCTGCTCTAGAGTGAATCAGAGCTTGCGATCCTCCAAGAAACACTTATGTTCAGATAGTGCATATCCTAGATCTACCCCATATAGTGACAGAAACTTTATGAAACAAAACAGCAAACAGCTTGACGTCAAGAAATGAAATGAAACAAAATACCATTTTTTGTTTCAGAAATGAAAAAAATTGTCCTAACCTCTTGATCCAGCCATCTTGAGAACAGGAAGTTTATTTTTTTAAAAAAACTGATTGATTTCCCCCCCTTTCTTCCCCCATCTCAGCTGTTGAGATAGCTTATCTCCAATCTTGATCTGCCTGAAACTAGCCAGCAGCTGAGCTGTTTACTTGGCTGTGTCTGCAAGTTAATTTAAACTGATTGTTTTCCTTTCCTTTTTAAGTAGGACTGTGGAGGTTATATATATATTCATTCCTTTGAACATGACAGATAAGGAAAAGATAGAAGCATTTGAATGGTGGTGCTGGAGACGACTACTACACATCTCATGGACAGTGAGGTTGACCAACAAGGAAGTCCTAGACAGAGTCAAATGAAAAATATCTCTGGAAGCCAAGATCATGAAACAAAAAGTGTCATACATCTGCCATGCTATGCGAGCCAACTTGCTTGAAAAGGCAAAGATGCTGAGGTTGGCCTTTGGCAAAAGACGAAGGCACCACCCAAGGACTCATTGACTTGACACTATCAGAAAGGACACCAGAATGCCTTTGATAAAACTAAACAAACCTGAGATAGAAAGGCATGGTGAGCATTGATACACAAAGTGTCTGAGAATCGGACACAAATGAATGAAGAGAAGTTTGGAATTACTTGTATGAGCCTCGTGGCACAGTGGTTAAATGCCTGTACTGCAGGTAAAAGTGCTCATGACCTGGGTTCAATCCCTGGTAGCAGGTTCAAGGTTCACTCAGCCTTCCATCCTTTCGAGGTCGGTAAAATGAATAACCAGCTTGCTGGGGGGGGGCAATGTGTAGCCTGCACACTGTAATTAAAATTGTAAACTGCCCAGAGACTACTTGTAGTGGTATGGGGCAGGGGTATATAAGCAGAACACTTTGCTTTGCTTTGCTTTTACTGCTATTTTTTTCCTCTTTTGCTGATTCATTTTTGGTCATGTTTTTTAGCCTTGACTAAGTAAACCACCTGTCTTATTATTACCATTTCCCTTTGCATCAAACCACTGTCTTACCACAAACTATGAACAAGGGTGGTTTTTTAATTCATCTCTGGATTTCCCAGAGACTCATCCTGCAGGACAACTTGGGTAGAAAGACAATGTGTGAAAAATTCACGGCATTGATCCAATGACCATGCATGGACCTTGATATTTCCTTCATGTGAATTGGCAGATTTTTGCCAGATTTTGTATGCCAAAAACCAGAGCTGGAAATTAAGGGAGTGTGGAGGTGGGGTGGGAATAAATAGACATCTTTTAATAGGCTTTCAACATATCCCTCCTCCAACCCCATACAGACTCGATCATAGCCCCGAGAATCATGCCAATGCCTAGAAAGGCTAGTTCACTGGGCCTGACCTACAAAGTCAAAAGCAGAGAAGATTTGGCCGTATTTGACTTGGAAGGTCACAAGGAGAGTAGACAATCTCAATTATTTATAAAGAGGCAGCATTCGTAGACAATTCCCTCGCCCAGATCTCATTTAATGAGATAGCAGAGTTTTCAGCTTATATATATATATATATTTCAAAATTGGGTTTCCAAACACACTTGGTTTCACTGAAGCCACCTGAGTACATTTCTCATTTCCTCTGTAGAATTCTGGAGTATTTTCATTCCAGGCCCAAAAAGCTATAGAATGTATAGGTTAAGAGAGAAGGGCTTATTAATGTTGGTCGCTGAAGTCCACCCTACTGTAGCAAAGAAATTTCTTCAGTCAAAGAAATCCACTCCCTGGGTGATAGGATATACATTTTCATAAATTCTAGTCCAGTTAGATTAATATTTTAATCCCCATTGATTTCACTGTTGTTTTCTATTTAAAAATCGGCAGTCCTCTAGACACTTTTGTTTAGATGGTGAAATACAAGATTTCTCATTAAGGTCAAAATGTCTTACATATAACAGAAGGGCAAGTGCTGTTACCACTACTAATAAATCCAAAACCAACTTGGGGGAAAAAAGACCCACTCCTCCAGTACTTATGAAATGCTTAACTGAACTGTGAAAATTTATAGCATCTGTGTAGACACTTCCCACTTGGTCTGATGGGTAATTTTTTAAAAAATGGCCAATTTGACTGAATATTGAATTGGAACCAACTTGCATGTATTAATGACAATTTCACACAACCACGTCTAGCTTTTTTGGGTGGGTTAGTCAAAGCTAGGCACCATAAGAATGTCAATCCTTTGACTTTTAAAAAACAAGACTGTAAAAACTTGCAAATTTGTTCAGTTCTTTCTTTGTTTTCAGACGCACACAAACGCATGCTCCAGACGTACACACCTTGAGGTATGGGTTGGAGTGAATGGGGCAGGCAACAATTTACAGATTCACTGATCCAGGTGAAGAGTTTTGTTTGCTCTGTTCTTGAAGATTTGAATGAGAGCCAAATTCAGAGTTGCCTTGATCTAGTCTGATTGAAATGGAATGGGTGACTTGGTTTAAAATCTGTGATGACCTATGGAAGCATTTGTATGTGAATAATCCCAGCGTGTATGCTGTTTAAGACTGGATGAGCCATGCTAGGAGGCAGAGGCAAGCCCAAAAAAATTACGCTTTGTTTATTCAGCAGTTAAATATGAGGAAAGCATGCATGCATAAACACTTCCCCAGGAAATGGATGAGAGCAATCACTACTATTTAAAGCCAACAGCAAAACAAAGCAAAGACAACACAATGGAGGATGCTCTGAGTTGAATCCAAATGTTGTGGAACATGAACGGCTATATTTTCTATGAAAAAAATGTCTGCGTAGGCTCAGAGAAAAGGTTTTGACCAAAACGTTAGCTTCTTAAATCCTCTGTTTTCTCATTCACTGTAGGTATTTGATAATAACTGAATCTTAAAATCAGGTCCTAGTTTTAGTTTATGAAACCCTCCATGGCTTGGGACCTGACTACCTGGCAGAGCGGATCGCCCAGCGATCAACCTCGGCCAATCCATTGCGGATGTCGCGGGCGCACTCGCTTCAGGTGCCCACCCCCAGAGAGGCCCGGAAAACATCGACCCAGAACCGGGCCTTCTCGGTGGTTGGCCCGACTTTGTGGAACCATCTTCCTTGAGAAGTGCGCCTTGCAGATTCCCTGCCGGCCTTCCGCAGAGCCTTAAAGACTTTGCTCTTTCGCAAGGCCTTCAGTGACTTAATTTAGGTTTTTTTCCCCCACCATCTATTTAGTTAGTGATCGCAGCATTACGCCAGGGGTGCATACTCTGTTTTTAAACTGTTTGTGTATTGTCTTGATTGTTTTGTGAGTCTGTTTGTCTAGGCTGAACTGATCAGCTTTTTGTAAACCACCCAGAGTTCCTTCGGGAAGATGGGCGGTATAGCGTTCCCTTAATATATAAATAAATAAATAAGTTCTGCTGTCATATTGCACATAAAGGCTCTTGGCCATGGCCAAGTGATGATGCGAAGATGCATTCCAGGCTCTTTGGCATCAAATCATCTGTATCACTGTCTATTTCCCCCCCTCTGATAATCCTACAGTTTACATAAATAAAGTCAAGGGAGTGGAATTATAAGATGACTGCCACTCAGGTCCCTTCTAAACCTCACTCAGCTGCCGTACGAGCCTTCCCTCCATCACCACAAATATCATTTTCATGGTCTTGGGAGTCATGTGACGCTGTTTATAATCAACTCTACAAGTCGGCTGTTTGCCGACTCCTCCCCGATGCAGCTTCCCTTGAAGACAGTTTCCACACAATCATTACAAATTGATAGCAAAAGAGCTAACAATCATGATTAAATCATTAAATTCTTGTCTACGCTTCAGAGAGCAGAGAGAAAATTAACTTCCCACCAACCTAATTTTTTTTTCCTGAACATGAAATAATGATTTTTCTGCCCGTCTAATTACAAAGCCAACATCTGATCAAGCCAGCATCCAGAGGGGATTACCACGTGCACGAGTATTAGACCTCATTACCAGCTTGAGTGCAAAATTATTACATCTTGTAATTGGATGGTGAGATTTATATACAGATCGGGCCGGTTTCTGTAAGATTGCAATTACAAGCTTCGTTGGTTAGCTACTTATCACTCAGAACAGAAGAGAAGAAAATAAGCAACAGAAAAAGCATTTCATTAACCCATAACCCTATCAAGGGAGAACCACTGTAACATCCATGTCTGCATTAGGGAGAACAGCTAAATTCACAGATGAAACAATTTATTATACGCCCTGCAAATGGGATTTCATTTTGTTTAACCCCTAATGAACTATTTGGGTAAACTGTATAAGCAAACCATCCATTTTATAGACAAGTAGGTTCAATATAGTAATTATAAAGGGTAACTGACTGAAATAAATACTCATCTGCTTAAGGGGCAAGGTTATATGAGGTATACAACTGCATGTAGATCTGAGCAGCCACAATAAGCAGAAAAAAGGTTTGTCTCAGCTCTGAATAGGATCAGAAAAGACAATTTTCAGAACACTGGAAGACAAGAAGCCCTAGGAAATCAGGCACAGTGGAGAAAAGACAACAATTTTCAAGCAATCCATGTTCTGTTGAAATTCTGAAGCTAAAGGATAAAATGTTGATGCATTTTCCTACCCCCTTTTTAAAACTGAGATCTAGAGGTTTCTCTACAAAAGTATACCACTGCAATATCGTTGAAACAGATATTCTTATGAAAGATGAGAAAAATTGTCTGAAATTCCCCTTTTCTGAAAACACAGATTGGAGGATAGTGTTGTTGTTGTTGTTGTTGTTGTTGTTGTTGTTGTTGTTGTTGTTGTTGTTGTTGTTGTTGTTGTTGTTGTTGTTGTTGTTGTTGTTGTTGTTGTTAAGATTCCAGGTACAGTCAATCAAAATTAGAAAAATATTGATTAGCATTATGTAAGAGATACAGGTTTTAACCAAACACCTAAGTATCTGTTAAATATTGACATAATGTATAGACTCATCCTAACATTGAAATTTTGTTGTTGTTGAAAAAATACCAGGCACAGTCAATCCAAATTATTTTTAAAAATCACTATTATTATTATCATTCTTCTTCTTCTTAAATACAAAGAACAAACATAATAACTATAACCAAAACCTTAGTGGTATTTAAATGTCAGAGTAATATGTATGCTATACTTAATACTGACGTTTGTTGTTGTTGCTCCATTTGTGTTATTTCAGAGATCTGCAGCTGATTGTGATATTTTATATATTTCACCAGCATTATTAGTCCCCAGAGACTATGGGGGACTGCTGAAATATGTTTCATTCAGAAGTGAGTTATTTATATCACCAGGTTTCTGTAATTTTTTTCAAATGAATTGTTTATCTTCAACACTAGCATTCCTGGGTACTGCAATGAAAATTATCCAGGCATTGCTTTACAATATAACTGCTATCTCTGGTGTATTATGCTTAAGGTGTCCATCCATTTGAATTTGCAAGTTTTAAAATATCTTGACTTGGTTATTTTTCTGACACCTTCTCTACTCATACTCAATGTTCCCATGGATTGTTAGATGCTAGTCAATAGTGCCTTTCTTTGTATACTGTCTGGGCAAACTTCATGCAGTCACAGATGGGGTGAGTAACTCAGTTTCACCTTTTTCTTAGCAGAGCTGAAATTTACATTCCTTGAATTTTAGCTTCCATTACAAACAATTTGTAATTTTGCAACAAACTTGTGCTTCTTATTGTGCAACAAAGATCAAGCCTGTGGTTTATTTATTTATTTATGCAATTTTATAGCTGCCCCACTACCAAGTGGTCTGTCAGTTTCTTTTTTGGTGGTCCCTAGTTTAAGCCATACCTAAGTTGAATTGTCATCATGATTTCCATTGATATTCCTTGGATATTCTCCATGCAATGGTCTTCTATCCCATCTGTTTAATTTACCTTCAAATTGTTGTTTTTTAGATGCATCCTTCATGTCTGATGTTTTCAGCTTTTCCATTTTCACTGTGTTAAGTCATTTTTCTCTACTTTGGTTAGTATAATAATTTAGGCACCTGCCATTATTCTTGTTGTTGTCTTTCACTTCATGTTTGTTTGCTAAATACTGGCATTCTAGTTGGCTGGACAGCAACCAATCTTATTATGTTAACCCACTGAGGACACATTTAGAAGGCCAGTCGCATACCTTAACAAGACATTCCAGCTTCTTCTTGTTCCAAATGATAATATCACAACAATGCTTCTAGACTAGCTCAGGCAAATGCAAAGAAAGGAAGCATGTGAGCAGAAGACCACAAGAGTTCACTTCTGAAGTTGCTATGGTCATATGTAGTGACAGAGTAAAAGATTAGAGACTGTGTGCATTTTCAAAGAGTTATAGAGGTCTCTTGGCCAGAAAGCAAATACAGAACTGAAACTGAAACCAAATTTTGAAAAAAAAAACAAACAACCATTGACCTTTGAGACAAATGTATTTACTGCCGTGTAGACATTCTTGGATTGTCATTAGAGATGCGCACAAAATGAAAAATAACATGCTGTTTCATGTTATAAGGTTACAAAACGCTTCATAATGCAACAAAATAGCAGACAGCATTTTAAAAGTCATGGCTTCATTCTGGATTATCTTTTCACAAGGGTTTCAAGGCAAGCATATTTAGAGGTGCTTGTGTTTTTCTGCACAGTGCAAACAAGAGCTAGCTTCAGTACCAATGCTGTTGTATGCAGTCAACCTTTAAAATGTGAAACAGAATTTATGAATACAGTGGACCCTCATATAACAAGTGGTTTGTTTAACAGAAAAATCCAGTTACAGGAAAATATTTCCAGAGATAGGGGGAAATCGCTTAACAGACTCGCCTATGGGGTGAACCTGTACAACAGAAAAATAGTCGCTATTAGAGATGGGAAATTTGTACAAAGGAAAATTTGCTTAACAGAATTTCATTTGAAACAAATTAATTCCTTTATACAAGGTACCACTGTACAGCCCATTGAACTTGTTTCCCTCACTCAAATCTTTTTACATCTCCCATACACGGACATGGAGCTTCTCTATACCATTAACAATGATGATAATGATGTGTCACCAAGTCAGTTCTGACATGTGGAGAATCTACTTATTTGGGGTTGTCTAGCTATAAAACAAGGCAGGACAACCTTAACAGTTCCCTTTGACTAAGAACCCTGAAGTTCCATGAAAGTGAGGATCATACAAAAATCATTGTTCTTACTCACACAGAGACGGTGAAGAAAACCCTGTTGTTGTTTCATTCTCTGAATCTGGAAGTTGAGTCATGGCTACTGGACTTCTTTTTTGAGAGATAGAAACGTTTCGCTGTTCATCCAAACAGCTTCATCGGTCTGAATACAGCTAGTGCAAATCCTCCATCTTATAGGTAGCTTTGACCTCTTGTCACCCTGGCCTGAATTCATTCTCTGAAAGGAAATAGGAAAGTATGATAATTTTCCTCATCATCTTGAAATGTCAAGATCTAGACAGAGGCTCGTTAATCTCATACTTTGTGCATCTAAAAAACTGATTTTTGCATATTTGCATAAAGGCAAAAAATTTAAAACTGTTATAATTGTTGTCTAGCTGCATGGGGTACTAGAAGTAATTGCCTTGAAGGGATCGTCACATATCTGTGATCAATCAACTTGTCTTTTTTGATGATTGTTTATGTGGGCACCTAGTTTCACAAAGGTAAAAAGGGTGGTTTTACTCAAAGACATTTATTGCGCAAATGGTGAAAGACATGCACAATAATTACCTGATATCCTGTTCACATATGGCAAGTGAGATATAATGCAGGCAGTCTAACATGAAAGGCAGGCAACAACCGATAGCCTTTCTTAGGGGACTTCAACTAAATTGACCAGATTTGCTCACACAGAGACTTAAAAGGTCATCAAGTACAACCCCCTACTCAAGACAGGAAGACAGACCAAGAGATATCTGCCAGGTGGTTGTCCAAATTTCTGTTGAATGCCTCCATTGTTGGAGCACTCACCACCTCTCAAGATAATTGGTTCCATTACCGTACTGCTCTAACAGCTGGACCTTGCTCTATGGAGAGCAGCTTTACATTAAGAAAGCTGCAAAGACTCATTCTTCACACTAGGGTGATGCAGAAATCTGTGTAAGCTGCAGAGATCTTGAGAGGAACAATGTTCCTGATAGTAAGGAATGTCATGTGCTTGAAAACATCTCATTGATTAAATCTTCAAAGTCCAGTCTGTTGGGTGTGACTGAGCACGACTCACCTTGCACTCATGAAGATGCATGCCTTTGTTTGTTTGTTTGTTTGTTTATATAGCTTGTATGCCACCCACTACCCAAAGGTCTCTGGGCAGCTCACAATCAAAATTACCATCCATGTAGCAACAAGGACACTCTGGGACATTTGCAACTGTTTCCAAGACTGCCCATTACCTGTGCTGGCCTGGGTTGGTTTTCCTTTGACCTTACAAGGATGTGCCTAGGGTTGCTAATGTCACTTCCTACCTTCTCACACCTCCCCGATCCCGAAGGCGAGGACACTTTACCCTTGTTCTCTACTGATGGCTCCTGACATCTCCAACCTAAATATCTAGAACTAGTATTTCTACCACTTTTCCCATTCCCAGTGCATTTCTCTAATAAACACCC
The DNA here is from genome assembly GCA_029282475.1 of Phrynocephalus forsythii. NCBI lineage: Eukaryota > Metazoa > Chordata > Lepidosauria > Squamata > Agamidae > Phrynocephalus > Phrynocephalus forsythii. The sequence continues at coordinate 5,928,298 of JAPFRF010000013.1, forward strand.
TCTTGCATTTTCTTTGAAAGACATGTGGATATAATTCCTTGAAGGAGAGGGAAGATAGGTGTTGTGAGTCTCAGAGGGCAGGATCAATAAATGCACCTTTTTTTTCCAGGACCCACTGTGTATATACCTGCCAAGAGTTCAAAATAATTCCCAATGTGAATGAAGAAATTCATGAGTAGCCTTTACACCTCCTGTTAGGTCTGTGAAATGTTTAGTCATGATACATCTTTAGCTTTCCATTAGGATGCCCTAAGGGTTGACACAGCTGCGCCTTTGAAAATGCCTGAAGGTTGGGGGGGGGGGAACCAGCAATAAGCTGGTCAATGTTGACCAACCCCAACATGATTGGTCAGTAGAGATGGGCACGAAACGAACAATTTTTCATTTCCGTTTCCGTTTTCTCATTTCGTTACATAATGAAACAACAAACGAATTTTGTTTCTAAAATGAAACGAAACGGACAGAAACACCAGAAATTCTGTCGTCCGTTTCATTTTCGTTAGGGCAATACATTGAACTGCTTTTAATGCTAAAAAAATCACAAAAAATTGAAATAAATGGTAACGAAACGAACAAAAATGAAAACAATTTTTTTGCAAAAATTCACGAAAAATGTAAACGAACCGAAATGGACCCCCTAAACGACAAACGACAAACGAAACACCATTTTTTGATTCGTGCCCATCTCTATTGGTCAGTGTGTGATGATGTCATGAGTAGTTAGAGGAAGAGCTTGGGTTCTTGTTGGCTGCAGCCGTGCTTGGAGCTTTTGCTCAATGACGTCTCCCGTATTTTTTTTTTCTCGACAGCTGTCACATGATTCTCAAAGATGACAACAGTGGAACAGGGGGAGGAAGGGTTCTCTCACCCACCCTGCTGATTAAATACCATTACAACTCCCCTCCTTCTGCATACTACAGTAGGCAATCAATATGGGCTTACATTTTATGAGACAAGGAGTTAACTTGTTCTATTATGGCACAGACAGCTCTATTCTTTTGTAACAAGTAATCTGGATAGTGAAATCAATACTGACAGGGCCAATGCATGCCAGCTAATTTCATATTATCCTCAGCCAATCAGGTGGCAAGGAGTAATAGAGTAGCTGTTACACTTCATTTCAGGAGAGGTGGGATCAATATCGGCACAATAAGAGGACTGGCAATACATCTGTTGTGTAAGTAACCCCAAAAGGGGGGGGGAGTCCCCACAGCAAATGGAGCCAATCTTCATTTGCATAGGTGGGAAAACAAAACAAAAGGAATAAAGATGAAAACACCCCAGAACTATGGGCATATTTTACACTGGATGTTTTTTGTTTATCTATCAACAGATTTGTTATCATTCAGAATATTTTCATGAGTACCCCCTCTTACCTCTTACTCAGTTTTTGTTCATTTCCTCAGGGTTAGCACAGCTAACTACCAGCTAACCAGATTTTGCATTGTGATAACTAATGTTTTTCTCTCCAAACCACCCAGCTATATGTGTATGAGAGAGAGAGAGAGAGAGAGAGAGAGAGAGAGAGAGAGAGAGAGAGAGAGAGAGAGAGAGAGAGAGAGAGAGAGAATGAAAGAGAGATGAAACATTTGTGGGTGACTGTTTTTTTGGGGGGAGTTGTTTTGTTTTGTTTTAGCAAGGCCAAGCTTATGAGTTTCATTTTAACATTTTCTAAGTTCAGGATAGTCAAAGCTATGTTTTTTCCAGTAGTGATGTATGGAAGTGAGAGCTGGACTATAAAGAAGGTTGATAGCCGCAGAATCGATGCTTTTGAGCTGTGGTACTGGAGGAGAGTCTTGAGAGTCCCCTGGACTGCAAGGAGATCAAACCTATCCATCCTGAAAGAAATCAACCCCAAATGTTCACTGGAAGGACAGATTTTGAAGCTGAGGCTCCAGTGCTTTGGCCACCTCATGAGGAGAGAGGAGTCCTTGGAAAAGTCCCTGATGTTGGGAAAGATGGAAGGCAAAAGGAGAAGGGGATGGCATAGAATGAGATGGTTGGACGGTGTCATCGATGCAACCAATATGGGTTTGACCAAACTCCGGGAGGCAGTGGAAGATAGGAAGGCCTGGTGAACTCTGCTCCATGGGGTCACGAAGAGTCAGACATGACTGAACGACTGCACATCAGCATTTCTCCCACAGTCCTTTGTCAGTGGCAATACAGGCTTTGAAATCTGGGAGTTGTGGTCCAAAACATCTGGAGTGCTGGTTTGCCACCACTCCTCTAGATCATTGTGTCCTCTCTCGAGGAAACCCAGTGGGGAACTGAACTTTCAATCTCTGGCTCCACCACTGGAGACCTGAGCCATCTCAGCTCTCCAGCAGCCTAGGTGCACTGCAATTCCTTTGACTGGCTTGCAAATTGGCTGTGCAGCTCGTGAAAGCTTGCACTATGGAACAAAAAAAAAAAAACACCCATTGTTTTGAGGTTCTTTCTACACTGGGCTCCAAATGTTGTGTTGAATTTAAGTACTCAGAAACATAAATTCTTTTGGGTTTGAGGAAGAGTCCAATCAATAGCTAAAATCTAGCTGACAACTAGAATAGGGTCAAGTAATCACTGGAACTTATAGATCAGTTGGCTCACCAAATCCATGCTGATTCAGAGAGCCTACGCTAGTTTTGCTTACTATTGGATTTCAGCCAATGTATATTAAGCCGGAAACTCTCTTTGGGGACTTCTCTTTTGGGAGTGTCTCCCCAGACCGATTCCAGAGAGGCATTAAGTGGTAAATGCAGGCAATTCTTAGTGAAGAATAAGTGCTTCTAACTTGTCCTCCGAGAGAGCCATTCCCATTTCGGCATCTCTGCTCTCTCAGTATAGGCACTTTCCCCACCGTTATAGATGATTGGCATAAATGAAATTTCTCTTCATCTCTCCCAGGTGGTCTGCCTCTTGAACTATGAACCTTTCAAGCACTTTCCTGGACCAGTTAAATGAAAAAACTTTGAATCAAAAAAGCAACACTGCTCACCCTGTTTACAGTATTTCCAGATTTAATGCCCAACTCTCCCTGGGCATAAAATCTGGTCTGCTCAGGAACATAGGCTGCTTTTACACAACCCCTAAAATCCGAGGCAAAGGGCTCCCAGATGTGGAGTTTAAAATTCTTTCCCCACCAGCTGCAGACTTTAAACAAAATAAAGTATGACCACGCCCACCTAAGCACGCCCCAGCGCACTTTAGAAGTACCTGGTCTCTGGAGGTAAAAAAATTTCTGATGCGGATTTTAAAGCTGTGGATGCCGGGCTCCTCTCACCTTCTGTTTGTTTTTTTGTCCCCACCGACCCTTTAAGAGACAGGAATCACTACGGGGCTGCTCGGGGCTGCTTTGATCAGCAGACAGAGGTGAGCCTGCATTTTTTCTCTCTTTTTTCTCCCTCCCCTCATGCAGACAGGAGCAATGGAGTGTGTAAGGGTGGGAACACAGGAAGCAGAACAAACCCCCACAATCTCTGGTCCAAATTTAAGTTGCCAGGGGATTTTAGAGGTTGTGTAAAAGCGCCCATAGAGACCATATATATGCCTCTATCTTCTCTAGGCATCTAGAGACTTCGACCTCACCAGGTGGCACCTGCTCCTCACCTGTCTTCCCAGACAGAATTGTTAGTGCTCAGCCTGCTGAAGAATTTCCTGGTACTCATAACAGAGTTCTTGCGATTGCTGGGGCCAACTACCTTTCTTGTGGGGTGGGGGAAAATTACTCATTTTTGTGAAGAATCATACAGTTCGGACAAATGTGCAAATTCTGTGAGTTGCCTCCAAATTAGGATGATGATCAGCACTTTGTTTAGGAACGTCAAGCCCGGGATGGGTTGTTTCTATCTTTGTAACAATTAGCCAGTCATTCTGTACTTATGTCAGCTTTCCTCATCACAAGAAAAAGATACTGTACTATTGACATTGCAGAAATTACAAAAGGAAGGAAGGAAGGAAGGAAGGAAGGAAGGAAGGAAGGAAGGAAGGAAGGAAGGAAGGAAGGAACCTTCTGGGAAAAACAATAGCTCTTTGTCTCCCTCTCATTTGGAGGTGAGGACTCTTGTGGGATTTTAAAATTCCTCTGCATGGTGTCTTGTGTTAAGGGAACCTGGAGAGATGGGAATGATAAATTTTGTGAATATTCTTCTGGCATCCTAGCTCTTAATGCCCACAACTCTCCTTGGTTGGCTGGCTGGCTGACACATACCCATCATGTGGCCATTCTCTACTTACAATTTCTAGAATACTTAGGTCTGAATGTCCACCAGTGATTTTATTTATTTATTTATTTATTTATTTATTTATTTATTTATTTATTTATTTATTTACCTTCCATTTTGTGGGTTGTGGTATTAAAAAGGGACATCCGGAGCTTCACATTCCCTTGAACTCATTTCATCCTTGTACCCTGTTGATAAATTCAGGGGTGGGGGTTAATAATGTTGTGAGGGATAACATCTTGTATTTTGAGGATCATCTAATTAGGATCACAAGATTACAATGGGACACCCAAGAATACATATATCACGTTTTTTTCTCCATTAAAAAAGCCTCAAAGAAGAGAGGACCTGTCACAATTCAAGGGAGATATCACTTTTCACAGTTCAAATTTGAACCCAAGGGGGTTCATTCGGCCAACTTAGTAATGTGAATCATCATCATCAGCAAATAGTGATAAACGCATAGTGATGCAAAATTGGTCATTTCTGTTTTCCCAATTAATTTGGGGTAAAGAAATCCATTTTGTTCCAGCAAAAGGTTCTACCTTTTCCAAACATAGAGTTTTCAGCTCCATTCTAGTTAATGCACATTTTCTTCTTGAAAAAGAAAATCAATGTGAGATGAATTAATATATCCTCTTTTTAAAAACACTCTAATAATCTTCAGGTTTCAGCCAAGATTCTAATTCATTAGAGTTTTATTAGCACCATAAATCTGGAGGCCCATCCTTAGTACATTCACAGAAAATGTATAATTCTTTTCCTTTATCTTTTTTTTACTTCCTCTGAGCAATAATGGAGCATCTCACTACATGATGAGCCCAGAGGAGAGTTTGAACACCACTGATAATTTCCTTTATTGAAGTCTGGTAGAGCCAAATAATTTGTTGAGCTCCATCTGCCAATATCCTCTAGTCATTAGAAGATGTGGAAATGTAGTCCCAAAATTTTTGTTGTGTAATTTTTTTTCTCTGAACAGTACTGAGTGACAGCATAGTACTGGTCCCGGGAAATTTATTTATATGCCTGTTGCATGGAATGGAATCCATATGCCAGCAATGTTTGGGCAGAGGCTTCCTGCCACAAATTGTGAACACCTTTTTCACCTCCACCTTCTTGCTGCCTTCTCTGCATCTGTGCTCCCCATATGAGATGAAATATCAGATGGACATTACTTTGCCTAGAGATGTCAAGACAGAGGCCATGGAAGAGGAGATGGAAGGGCTAGGCGTGTCCAAACTTCAGCCCTCCAGCTGAAGTCCTTTGTCCTTGTAATCTAACTCCCACAGTCCTTTGTCATTTGTAATCTAACCTTAGAATTCTGGGAGCTGTGGTCCAAAACATCAGGAGGGGCGAAGTTTGGGCATGCCTGTGACAATAGTGGGCTGTGTGTGGGTCAAGGCCCATGCAGCATAAAAAGCATGGGGCGGGCAGGCATCAGGAGTACCTGGTGTGCCAGCAAAGACAGCCACAGTGGTCACATTCCCTGTACTGCACGTGGCTGTGGATAGTGGGCTGCTTCTGTCCAGCCACCAAACGTGGACCCAACATTTATTAATGCCAGTGTCTGTTTTCTTTCCACACTGTAGGGATTTCATTCTGAGTGGCTGTGAGCAGGAATCGTAGAATCATAGCATCATTGAGTTGGGAGGGGGTTATAAGGCTACTGAGTTCAAATCCTTGCTGAATGCAGGAATCCAACACAAAGCAGATCTGAAGAACATAAGAACATAAGAAGAGCCCTGCTGGATCAGGCCAAAGGCCCATCTAGTCCAGCTTCCTGTCTCTCACAATGGCCCCACCAGATGTGTTTGGGAGTGCATGAGACTAGATATCTGTCTCCTGATACTACTCCCCTGCATCTGGCCCTTGAAGTATCCCAGTTTTAAGCCTGGTGATTACACATCTCCATCATGGTTTGTAACCTGTGATGGATTTTTCCTCCAGGAATCTGTCCCATCCCCTTTTGAAGGCATCCAGGCCAGATGCCATCACCACCTCCTGTTGTCCAATTTTCTTCTTGAATGCCTCTGGCATTGGAGCATTCCCTGCTTCCTAATGCCTTTGGTTCCGTTGTCATACGTTTCTAACAGCAGAGAAGTTTTCCCCTAAATTTGGCTTCCTGTAGCTTGGCCCCATAAAATATTGCATGAGAATTGAAGATTTCCAATGTGTTTTTAAAAAAAAATAAAACTCAACTGCAAAACAAAAACAAAAGATCAGATGTGGCAGAGCATAAGAATGTTGGATGCACTGAATGAGCAGCGCAAGTATGTGATGTAGGGTAGAGGGTTAGGTCTCATTCCGCAACCGCACTCCTCGCTGTGAGGGTCAGAGTGTTCCAGTTATATAACCCCTTTTTCAATTTATGGAAGGTTAGCTGGTATGCCACTGATACCTCCCCCCCCAAGTCTCCCTTGCCTTTCTGTGACATCAGAGAATGTCAGCCAATTAGATGCCAGCTCTAAAACCCCTTAGCATGTTTTAATACAGATGGTGCACAGATGTTTAATTTAATTTTAATTTTAATTTTAATTTTAATTTCATCCTCTTCCTTATTTTGTTCGGGGTTTTTTCTTCTTCCCTGTGTGTGTGCATGTGTATATTGTTTGTTTAGCCTCCTTTGTAAACCGCCTAGAGTTCCCTTGGGAAGATGGGTGGTAAATAAATAAATAAATAAATAAATAAATAAATAAATAAATAAATAAATGTTACAAGACAATGCAGGCCTGGCACTATCCCATATATTCCTTTATTTCTTTATTGGGCCAAAAACTGAGTGGCTGAAAATGCACATTAGTCTTTATGTATGAGTATGTGTATAAGAGAGAGAGAGAGAGAAAGAGAGAGAGAGAGAGAGAGAGAGAAGAGAGAGAGAAATATCCTTCTCCCTACTAAGTAAGGTAATAAACCAGCCTTTTAAAAATGGTGGTTAGCAGCAATTTCCCTCTGGGAGCCAAGATACCTTTTATTTAGCATAAGTGATTATTGTCCTTATAGAGGGTGAATCTCATCCTAACAATGACTGATGGATTTGTATATAATTACACTCCCGTCTAGCATTTTCCTAAACCTCAAAGTAGCTTTCCTCTGCTAACGATGGGTGCTTACAATAAATATTTCTAACAGGCATCTATTGTATTTAATAGCTACTAAATCCTCAGAAGTATTTATTAAGAGACACTGGGCAATTCATGTTTAATTAGTTCATAAAAGAAACAGGGAGGGGGGGCAAAAAGTAGGCAAAGGAAGAGTTCAATGCTATACTAAAAGGAGGAAGCGACAACTAATCACAATTAAGAGGAAGTCCCTGGCTATTTAAATGCTACAATCCAATTACATCAGGTGAAATGAATTACTCCTTTAATGCTGACTTTATATGAAGATACCTCCTTATTGCCCTCATTAATAACCATCAGACATCATTTTAGTCCATATTGGTGGCAATAACATTTCTATTAGCATCATGGCGGAGCAGAGCTGACAATTAAAATAAAGAATAAATCAGGGCCAGAACTGAATAAACGTAATTATAGCCCAGAAAAGAGCTTTCATGACTATTTGATTAGTCAACTGAGCAGTACTTATCTTTTAAATCTTAAACTTCAGCGAAATGTAATTTTCAGCATGCCATTACGCTTGTCACTGGAAAGCTGAGATAGAAGCAACAGATGGACTCTTGGGCAACTGAGCTGGCAAGAGAAACTGGGCATCACAAGTTGACAGTGGGAATGGACCCAATGATTAAGGGTGCCCTATGGACGCAACTGCTGCCTAGATGCCTTAAGCACATCCAATCTCTCCTGATTGCAAAAGCTAAGCAGGGTCGACCCTGGTTAGTACTTGGATGGAAGACGACTAGGGAATATCAGGTGCTGTAGGCACCTGGAGTAGGAACTGGCAAACCACTCCAGCATTTCTGCCAAGAAAACTCCATGGACATGGGGTCACAAAGAGTCGGTCACAACTGTAATGACACAACACACACACACGCAACTAGCTTCAGCCAAGCTTTCTGTTCAGAAGGAAGCTCCCATTGACCCATGGAGCAGGAAACAGGAAGCTTGGCTGGAGCTAGGCCTAACTCCCAGAATGGCAGCTACAAAATGTCTAGCCTGCAAAATTAGTCAGAAAGTCCCTCCTGAGATACTGAAGATCAACAGATGACACACCGGGCTGGGAGATCAAGGCTAGAGATGGGCACGAAATGGGGAAAAATATAGTTTCATTTCATGTTTTTTCACTTCTGCTGCCTAGATGCCCTAAGCACATCCGATCTTGCCTGATTTCGGAAGCTAAGCAGGGTTGGCCCTGGCTGGTCCTTGGATGGGAGACCACCAGGGAATACCAGGTGCTGTAGGCGCTTGGAGTAGGAACTGGCAAGCCACTCCAGTACTCTTGCCAAGAAAACTCCATGGACATGGAGCCACGTAGAGTCGGCCACGACTGTAACGACACAACACACACACACACACACACACACACACACACACACACACACACACACACACACACACACACACACACACACACTGGCGGTTCATTTTGTTTTGTTTTAAAACTATATTTTGTAAAAAGAATTGTCATGAAATGAAACAATAACAAAGCGATTCGTTGCTGGTCTGTGGAGCCCCATAGCTCCTTCCATGCCATGCTTCAGTGCATGGACTTCACTATGGTGTCTGCCACCACAATGCACATGACATCTTTGTTTGAATTAAACTAGGGGGTAGCAGTGAGAAAGATGTTCCATGTTACACTTCCAAATGGACTCCATCCTCTCAAAACTTGTCTTTATGGTTCTGGGTATAAAACAGATCCTCCAGCAAGGTGAGAACAAGTTTCTGCAGGCGGCAGACAATCCATTATTCTGTGCGAGGCTTACCTCAAACAAAGCATGGAATGCTGCCAACCATATTCGGGTTCAAAGGAACCCATGCATCTTCTCTGGAAAGTTATAAAAGAAATATTTGATCAAATATGCATCATTATCAAGTTTTCACCAGGAATGGGCAGGAATACCGCTCTCCATTCTCCCTGTTTGATGCGGTGAATTGGTGAGCCACTCATTTACACAACAAAACAGTGAAACGTAGTCTTCTTTTCAACGGGAAAAACAAAAACAAAAACAAATGGGGAAATGTGCCTTGATAAGAGCTCTCGCATGCCTCAATTTCTCCCAAACCTAGTCTGAAAAAAGTGGATTTTAAAAACAAGTTGTAAACCCTTCAGAACTTCTTTTTTCAAAAAAGATGGCAAAGTTGAGAGTCTACTCTCCATTTTTTTAAAAACGTATCCTCACTGTTTCACTCACTCACTCACTCACACACACACACACACACACACACACACACACACACACACACACACACACACACACACACACACACACACACACACACACACACACACACTTTCTAATAAACGCATATTGTAGAAACACTGCCACCTGTGCTTTGAAAATATGATTTCATTGAAGCTCCATCCGTTGGGAGCCAAAATTCGCTGAGCATGAAACCGTGCTCAACTTATCGTATTTTGATACAATACATCTATCTCCCCACAGAAAAGTTATTCTGTGCTATAAAGGATACACCTGAAAGTGTTTCTTATGTGGATCCAATATGAGGTTGGGTTATATATGAGTATAATAATATAAAGAAAGGATAGCTATAAAAACTAACAATGGCTGTGTTTGCTCTTGGTAGGGAAAACAATTTGCAAGCAGCATAATACGTCCACATGGCCCTCTTGTTACACCTGTTCTTGGAGACATCTGATCTGCCCATGGTGACACATGTCTTAGTTACATTTTGTCTGGATTACTGCAACATGTTCTTCGTGGGGCCTCCTTTGAAGAGTGTTCAGAAATTTCATCTGTTTCCAAACGCTACAGATCGAGTGCTGATTGGCACTGGTCACAGGTAGCATGCAACTTCTTGATTAGAGCAGCTTCTCCTTATGGGTTTCTGGGATGAGTTCAAAGCGTTGGCCATTCCTTATAAAGCCCTACATGATTTGGGTTCAGGCTATTTGAAGGATTATCTCGCTCCATCTGAGATTTCAGGAACATCTGGGGAGGCCCTTCTCTTGGTTCCAACACCCGTTGAAGCTTGTTTGGTGAGAAAATGGGAGAAGGCCTTTGCAGTGGCAGCAGTCAGCTTTTGGGCTGCACTGCTCCAGTGAAGATTAACCAGGTGAGATTCCTCACCTCCCGATGAGACAGCGAGAGACAAGGAATTCCTCCCTTCATTCTACAATGTTTTTTGTAATTTGTTTTTTTGTAATGTCTCTGGCCATTTTCCCCTTTCATAAGCAAGACATACACAGCAAGCCTATAAAGACTCACTTGTTGCAAAGAAAGATACAAAACACCTATCTGGTGCTTCCCATTTAGACATGGGCATGACTCGGCGAAATCCTCGTTTCCGTTTCCGTTCCTCGTTTCCGTTACGTAACGAAACGAAGAATGACAATTACTCCGCCAGAACTCGAACTCGAACTGACTAAAGAAAAATTGGGTCTGATTTGTCGTGGTCATTCCTGGCGGCATCGCAGCGATCGCACGATGCCAAGCGGCACAGGAAAAAAGTTTTAAAAATAAAAAAACCTGATTCCCGGCCAAAAAAGCAGGCGAAAATATGCCTGCCTGAGTGAGGGCACCTACCAGAGGGGTGGTTTTCTGGGGGGGGTCCCGGCCATTTGGGCCAGGTTTTGACCGCCAACTTCCAAGTGGCGATGAAAAAAAAAAAAAAAACCTGTTCGGGCATAAAAGCCCACTAATATGCCTGCCTGAGTGAGGGCACCTACCAGAGGGGTGGTTTCTGGGGGTCCCCCGAACCTCCCCCTCCATGCTGGGCTGTACACTGTCCTTCTTAGTGGGTCAGAGAAAAAAAGTAAAAAAAAAACATTCCCAGCCAAAAAAGCAGGCGAAAATATGCCTGCCTCAGTGAGGGCACCTCAGAGGTGTGGTTTCTGGGGGTCCCGGCCTCTGCCCCATCTCCTCTCCTGGGCTGCGCATCCATTCCTAAGCCAACTCGCCATGCCATGCGGTGCGGGCGGGGGATCCAAAATGGGGCGACCCCCATGGTGGTCCAAAAACACACCAAAGCACAAATCTGTAGCTATTTTAAAACTGCCTGAATTTTTACAGTAGCAGCAGTGGGTTTTTCTTGCAACAAAATGTCTCCATTGATTTTATTTTATTTTATTTTATTTTATTTTTTTACCCTGCAGAGGGCTGGCCAGAGTGGACCATGCAAATTTTTGGAGCCATTCCACCAGTGCATGGCCACTTGACTGTGACACTGAGACTTCTGGGATGTGCCTGTTGGGCATAAAAAGCCCACTAACCGTAGCCCAACCCGAGAACCAACCCCTAACCCATATGCCAGTACAGTGTCCTTCTTAAAAGAGAAGCACCCAGAGGTGCACCCCATGAACTCACCCTAACCTTACCCGTAACAACCCTAAGCCTGCATATCCCCCCTAACCCTAAGCCAAATCTGTATGCATTGCACACCATTTTCCCTTCTTGTGAAACCACAGAGCGCAGACTGAGGAGGAGCCTTCCCCAGTGTGCGCACTGTGACACTGCAGTTAGCAGTGGGCCTGTCAGAGAGGCACCCAAAAGAGGTGCCTCGAGTCTCAACTTGGTATGCATATCCAATTGGCTATGCATGCCATTTTGTAGCGGGCCAGAGGAGGCACCCACCCCAGAGAGGTGCCTCCAGGAGCCCGCTCCCCCCCAAACCAGTACTAACGACAGATGAAAAACTGACAAACGAAATGACAAATTTTTGGAAAATTTCACGAAAAACGGAAACGAGCTGAAACGGGCCGGCTCCGACACATGACAACTCGAAAACGTCATTTTCCCTGGTCATGCCCATCTCTATTGCCATTCTTAAAATAATGGATTCAGAATATATGCTCCTATACAGGAGTATGGACTGTACTGTACCTTTAGTTCAGTCTCATTCCCCTGTGGCTGATGAGGTCATGAGAGGTCTAGTGAGACTCAAGTAAGGGGGATACAAACAAATACAGTGGTACCTTGTATAAAGGACGTAATTTGTTCCAAATGAAATCCTGTTAAGCAAATTTTCCTTTATACAAATTTCCCATAGGAATGCATTTAAAATGGAGTAATCCCTAATCGCAGCCATTTTTATGTTGTACGGATTCGCCCCATAGGTGATTCTGTTAAGCAAATTTCTCCTATCTCTGGAATTTTTTATATTGTACAGATTTGTTATATGAGGGTCCACTGTACACTAACATTTTCCCAAGGAAAGTCAAAAATGACCACAGAATACGGAGGGCCTTTTCAGGGCTGCCAAGTTTTAGCTTGGCTGCAGGAATTATCATTCCTTAAAATGCACTTAATATCTAAATTCCTCTGGGCAGATTTACAATACTCTTTGAAATACTATATTAGTGTTTTCCTTGCTCGGATGTTGATTTTCTAAGAGCTGCTATAAATGTCAGATAAACTGGCCTTCAAGTTTTCATCTGCTGTTATCCTCTGGACTATTCTTTCCCCTTTCCCCTTCCCTCCCTTGTTCTGACTTTATTTATTAAAATGTATAGATTGCTTAAATCTCTGAAGCCACAGCCACCGATTCTTTCCCCCAAAGCTGACGAGAAAAAGGGCTTACAAGAAAATCAAACGGGCAATCATTATTCCCCATCAGCAACGAGCTGTGGCGTGTGTAAATTGCATAATAAATTAGGTATTTGGAGATAAATGAATTTACAATAAACAATTACTGGGCGAAAAGCCCCAGTTCTCCCTTTCCATAGGCGCAAGATCTGGTAAAAATCAGCCACAGGTAGTTAAGTGATTATAAACTGTAAAAATAAATCAACCCGATATAATTGCTCCAAGGAGGGGGTGTGTGGAATTACCAACATATTTAACATTTCAACAGAGCACCCTTCTCCATATCCATTTGGCATTATCTAATTACCTTCACATTGCATTTCCATCAGTGATATGACCTGTATTTTCCTTTTTTATAACTGTCAGGGAGGGAAATAGGGAGGTGGAGTGAGCAAACCGTTGGCGATAAATCAACCCTACCATTAGGACTGAAATAGCTCATCACGGCACTTCTAAATCTAGGATTTATAAAGATGTCTAGGCCGTATAGCACTGGTGGACACCATAATAAATTCATGAGCATACTGCCAAGGCAGGCTAGTTCATTATGTGGCAGGCTGCCGGCCATTAATCCTAGCCGAGAAAGATTCCCGGGACTGCTAGGGAAATTTATGCAGACTTAAAGTTACCCATTTCATTATGGATTTAATCTGTTCTCTCTGCCCGAGTGCATGAAAGGTTTTTACAGTTTAGATCAAGCACTTGTAATTCCCCATTTCATATTATTTCTTCAACAATAATGTCCTAATTTCTTCCTCCAAAAAAAAAGTCTTGCTGCAGAATGTCTCCATGCCTGCCTTCTTCTGATATTACACTCGATAAAAAATTTATACAATCAATTGACAAAGGACAATTTCCCTCCAGAATGTTCTATTAACATGTAAATTTTCATATGATCTTTATCTAGTATGCAGAGTGGGAACCAACAGCTCTTTTAGGTGCCTAAGCCTCTCCATGCACATTTGTGCCTCCACATGCCCAAATGTGCATGGAGAAATATATACACTAGTGCCAGGCTATTGAACAGACAAAAGAAAATACTTCTTTACCCAGTGTGTTGTTAGTCTGTGGAACTCCCTGCTACAGGATGCGGTGATAGCATCTGGCCTGGATGGATATATATATATATATACTGTTTTTTTTATTTTGTCTTGATTGTTGTATTGTTCCTTTTGGGTTTGTCTTGCCCTCTTTGTTCACCACCCGGAGTTCCTTCGGGAAGACGAGTGGTGTAAAAATGGACAAATAAATAAATAAATAAATAAATAAATAAATAAATAAATAAATAAAATATCTAGTCTTTAGTGCTCCCGGACACATTTGGTGGGGCCACTGTGAGATACAGGAAGGTGGACTAGATGGTCCTTTGGCCTGATCCAGCATGTCTCTTCTTATGTTCTTATGTTCTTATGTTCTTAACCCTTTGGGTAAGAGGTGCAGGGCCACCAACCTCAGAATCTGCTTTGGGGATACATACTGCCTCCAGTTCTGTCACAGACTGGGGAGCATGTGAAACAGCAGTGGGCACTTGGAAGAAAACCAAAGGTATGGGCACACCAGCGGAGGTACTTAATGGAAGATCTGAGATCAGAGGAGTATCCGTGGGCAAGTGTCCAGGACTACGACACATGCCAAGACGAGCCCATTGAGGAGATATGGGAGATAGTTTGAGACCAGGAACGTTGGATAGGCACATGGGTCAACCTCTGGGTGCTGTCTGAGGACGCAGAGTGAGTTCACCAGCAACAGCATAGAGCCCAGAGTGAATATGCTGACTCTAACTTTCTCCATAATCCAGCTCATGTTGGCAATTTGATCTCTAGTTCCTCTGCCCCTTTGAAACCCAGCTTGGATTTGGATAGAAACTCTCGTTGTGAGCAGGCATCCTCTCTAGATGGTAGAGAGATTATTTTTTGCTCACTCAGGCACCCCATTCCTCTTATTTACAGCTGACGGATTATTGCATTCAAACAAGCAACCAGTGTCACCATGGAAAGGGACAGCTGGAGCCACCCACATGTGACAACGGAAAGCTTTGCAAACAAGCTGAGAAACACCACTAAGGGTGCTTTTACATGACCCCTAAGATCCGCTGGCCACTTAAATTCGGACCAGAAATCTTGGGAGTTTGTCACTCTTTCTGTGTTCCCACCCCTCCACACTCCATTGTTCCTGTCTGCATGAGGGGAGGGAGGAAAAAAAGGGAGAAACAAATGCAGGCTCACCTCCGTCTGCCGGTCGAAGCCGCCCCAAGCCCCGTCGTCATGATTCCTGTCTCTTAAAGGGGCGGCAGGGACAAAAAAACAAACACAAGGTGAGGAGAACCCGACACTCACTGCTTTACATCCGCATCAGAAATTTTTCACCTTTGGAGGCCAGGTACTTGAAAAGTGTGCTGGGACGCGCTTAGGTGGGCGTGGTCGTACTTAATTTTTTTTTAAGTCCGGAGCTGGTGGGAAAACATTTTTAAGCTCCAGATCTGAGAGCCCTTTGCCTCGGATTTTAGGGGTCGTGTTAAAGCGCCCTAAGTCTTATCCATGACGCAGATGATCCAACTGGTCTGTAGCGAGGGTGTCTGAAGAGATTCACATTCAAATCTCCACTCAGACATGAAGTTCCCAGGGTTATCACCTCTCATCTCCTCATGAGGCTGTTGTGGGGATGGCAAAAAGAGCAAGAAGTCTCTGCCTCCCATCTCCATCGGGGATCGGCAAGGCATAAACGGATTGAAATTCATGCGTCCATAATGTCCTTCCTATGCACAAGGAGAGAACGTGGTTGTTTTAATTTTTATCACATTTATTTCTCTTTGTTATTATTCAAAGTATTATTTTTATTCTGTCTGTCTGCTAAAAAGAAGTACATGTTCGACACGTTCCTTAGACTTCATGGAGGGTGGCGAGGTTAAGTCGTAACGCTGCTGGAAGTGTTCCCAGTACTGATAAAGTCATGCACAATGGACGGATAAAACCCTAGACAGAATTAATTTTGCAATGAAGTTGGAGTTTTCATCCCAACCATCCAAGCTGTCTCGCCAAGGGAAATTGCTCATGTAATTCAAATGCATCCATTCTTTTAAAAATAAACAACAACACCCAAATCCTAGTTCCTTTGAAACTCAAATTCCAATGGACGCAGAAGAAAAATGCACAGTATCTCCTAAACCAGAATGTAACAATAGAATAGTTTCCCATAGGGAAACTGTTTAGAGGCAAAGATCTAATGTTGTGTTGTGCACAATATAGCTACCTGCTTTGCTTTTATTCTGTGAGCAAGGGGGTGAAGGTAAGCTGAATTTCTGAGCTTTCTTGTTATATTCTTGTAGTTTATAAGCACTTCTCTACATTTCTTCTCCTTGACAATAGAAAGGGTTTCTACCAACATCTCAAGTTCTAAATACAATCCAACCGGAAGAGGCTAGGCGAAATCTACCAAGAATAAAAACAACACAACTTTATGTATGTATGTATGTATGTATGTATGTATGTATGTATGTATGTATGTATGTATGTATGTATGTATGTATGTATGTATGCTGCCTAGATGCCCTAAGCATATCCTATCTCACCTGATTTTGGAAGCTAAGCAGGGTTGGTCCTGGTTAGTACTTGGATGGGAGACCACCAGGGAATACCAGGTGCTGTAGGCACCTGGAGTAGGAACTGGCAAACCACTCCAGTATTCCTGCCAAGAAAACTCCATTGACATGGGGTCACAGAGAGTCGGTCATGATTGTGATGACACAACACACACACACACACAGACACACACACGTATGTATGTATGTATGTATGTATTTATTTATTTATTTATTTATTTATTTATTTATTTATTTATTTATTTATTTATATTTTTGTACTGCTCAGCTTTCCAATGGAACTCTGGGCAGTTCACAACAAGAGTGAAAAATCTGTCAGTACCAACCCATTCTTTAATGGACTTTTTGATGGGGGAGAGGGTTGGTCAAGGATAAGAAAATATGCAAGTCCTCATCATATCCTTAAGGAAGAATTCAAATCTCTATTCAAGACCCTATTGCTTTTTCAAAAGGCCTCTTGCTTCCAGAGAGGAAGTGCACAAAACCTAATTTGGTGAAGTAACTCCATGGAGCCTTCTCCATTTCTGCATCTTTCTTGAACTGTCAGGCCGAGAAAATTTGTAATTCGAAATTTACCACCGTGGCATTTGTGTCACAGAAGCCTGGTGGGATGTGGAAGAAGTGTCTGACATCTGCCACGGGGAACACCATTTCGATTTCCACCGTTGCACACATTGCAGAACTTATGAAAATGAGTTGGTTTTAGGCGAGCTTGCCAAGTCTTTCTTACCAGAGGGTAAGAAATAGAAATACTCATTTAGAGCTTTTTTGCTAAAACGGCTGCCCTCAAGCTGTTGGCATCAGGGCATCTTCAACTTGCTGAAACTAACCTATGCTGGCATTGCCAAAAGACAATGCCATGATGTGCCAAGAATCTAGTTCTAGGGTATTTCAGTAGAATGCTGTCCATAACTGAGAAGTACAACCCCAAAAGAAGCAATTATAGCATTTTGCCTCCAGTCTTAAGACAACTGCTTTCGATCCAAGCATTAAGAGTTTTTTTTTTTTTATTTTTTATTTTTATTTTTTATAAACCTTTAATGGCATTTAAAAGAGGATATAAATATAAATGAATAAAAACAGACAGAACAGCACCACATTTAAAATACGTTCCACCTTGGAAACCTCAGAGTAATTCATAAGGGATAGCTTTTTAAAACAGCATCAAGGTAATCTTCCACCCGGGCGGTGACTGATTCAGAAGAGTCCTCAAGAAGGAGGCCCACATGTCCTTCAGGGGAGGCAGGGAGCTCAAATAATATTTGGCCAAGAAAATATTTACGTAGCTTACTATAAGCCGGGCAGTGGCACAGGATGTGGGCAACCGTATCGGGTTCTATATGGCAGCGTTTACAGATCCTATGTGAAAGGGTTAAGCTTTGGCATCTTCCAGACAGGACTGAGGATGGGAAAATGTTCAATCTAGCTAGCATGAATGCATGCCTCTTGATGGGGTTTACTAGTTTGTAGAAGTAACATAAATCGTGACCGCCTACAGGGGATAGATTGAAGTAGCATGGGTAGCAGACACAGTTTAAGGTGGAAATAAGTGATTGTGTTTCTACTTCCCATAATCTCGTCTTTATGATTGTGTGAGCTCTGTTAAAGTCAATGTCAGCAAAGTAATCTAAAGAGAAACCTATATTTTGGAGTTTGGTAACAAAAATAGTTATTAGGAACAAATACAGCAAAGTATAGGAATATAATGAGAAACCCTGGAAACCCCCCCCCCCAGGTCATCATGAACACAGTTGCAGCTGCAGTACAGTGCTTTAACAACTGTGCCACCAGGCTCCTCCTTCTTTAAGGGATATGGAAGACAAAGGTAGCCCTGTTGGCTGGAAAACAATTTTATAATCATTTCATAAGGGCAACTAATAAGGAGCAACATTACATTTCAGGACACCATACCTCATCCTCATCAATAACACCAACATCTCGGGATTGCAGAGCTGGGAGGAACCCAATGGAGGAACCCAATTCCAGTCAGGAAGGAAGAGTGGGGAACCGAACTCCCAACTGAGATGGGTAAACCACTGAGCTATCCAGCATGGAGAGCTCAGCTTTGTGCCTTTAAGATCAAGCCTCTCTTTCTGTCTTGCCTGTGTAGTCTTTGGTGGTTACTTCACGTCCTTCCTCGAGCTGAGGTGAACTTGCTTCCATGTTGAAATTGGTTTTCAACATGGATCGAGAAGTGGATTGAAATTATTCCCGAGCTCCAGGATGGGAATCTCTCACCTCGCTTGGAGCGCAGTTCAGGGTGTGTGGTCGGGGTGAACTCGGATTGACCCCACAAGGACGTGAGGTTCCGTTCCTTCGAACCGGTCTCCAGCGGGGCCGCGAACTGCAGCGAGAGGGACGTGAAGTATCAGCCTTTGTGTAACATCTGGCTTGAGGAAGAGGCCTGATGGTCATAAAACAGTGGTGTCCAAACTTTTTGCAAGGAGGGCCAGGTTTGGTGAGGTGAAAATTTGTGGGGGCCGACCATTCAGCCACATTTGGCCCCTGAGCCAGATTTTGGACAAGTCTCTATAACAGGCATGTCCAAACTTTGTCCTGCCAGATGTTTTGGACCACAACTCCCACAGTCCTTTGTCATTCGCAATCTAAGCTTAGAATTCTGGGAGTTGTGGTCCGAAACATCAGGAGGGCTGAAGTTTGGACATGTCAGCTCTATAACATGCAGGGAGGCAGGGAGGATGCTGCAGCAACAGTAGGCTAGGCAGGTGGCTGGGGGGATGGACAGAGGCAGGGAGGGCAGGCAAACCATAAAACTGCAAGCTGTCTCCATCCAGTACAGGGAGGGGCCAGATGGCAGGGATGAATGGCAGGCTGAGCCAGTGGGCAGAAGAGAATGCGGGCCACTTGAAATTTGAAAATGGGCCGCATTTGGCCCCCGGGCCTGACTTTGGACATGCCTGTCTTAGAAACTTGCACATCATTATGATTCCCAGGTTGGTCTAATGCAGATGTCCACATAGGGTGGCCTTCCAGCTGCCATAGATCCTCTGCTGATGCATTTTTTTATTTTTTTTTTTGCTTTCCCCTTTTCTTTTGCAAAACCCACTAAATTGCTCTCTGGATAGAACAAGTGAGCTACCTCGCTCTTAGAAAGATTAAATAACAATTAAATCAAATGAAAGTGAAAAAATAAAATAAAAAAGAACCACCAACACAGAACATCCTCCTCATCTCCCCCCTGCTCCTCCTGCTATGTCTAAAATCACAATGTGCTTTGCCAAAGAACTAACAATATGTGGAAAATGGCCCATCCCCTCCGGTTTGCCCACTGGAGCATTATATAAATAAATAATTAAAACAATGGCGAGCCTCACATTCCATACCCCCAAATCCCGGAGCACTGCTGCTCTTTAAACTGAAGTATTTGCCTCAGCTTGCATATTGCAAAACCCATTCGCCAAAACATTATGGGCCTTTTAAGCGTCATCCAGGCTGAAAATATGACTCAAGGGCTTTTTGAATGGTTTTGAATTCACAAAATGCAAGCAAATGTCCTCTCTTTGCTGTTCTTCCTTCCTTCCTTCCTTCCTTCTTTCCTTCGTTCCTTTCATTCATTTGTTTGTTCATTCATTCATTCATTCATTCGTTCATTTGTTTGTTCATTCGTTCATTCGTTCATTCGTTCATTCTTGTTCTGTAGTGATCATGGTGCAAAGAAAAGAAAGGAAAAAAAGGAAATGAAGAAATTGAAAGAAGAGGAGGAGGGGAAGAGAGAGACAGAGAGAAGGGAACAACAGGCCCTGTTTTCATATGCAAACATGAATTCTTTATAGGCTAAAATGCATTTGCGAATTAAGGAGAAGATGCATATTTATATTTCTGCTCAAAATGTGCCCAAAGCAAATGAACAGTGAGAGCTTTTTTGAAAGTTCAGGGAGGAAAGTGCCACCCTAGAAGGGGAACCCCTTGGGAAATCAAGCGACTTCCTTTGCTCTTGGTGGGAAAGGAGAAATAGGTTAAACTGAGGTGGGGGTCGGGGGAGGAGGGAGAACCAACACCTATTACATGTAAAGCCATCCACCAGGAGGTGGATGGCCAAGCATAAGGAATCAGGTTGACGTCCAACATGTCATTTTATGATGATCCAAGTTTTTTTAAGAAAAAAAAAATCTTTTTGAGAGTGAATGCTTCTCAAGAATTTTCTTTGTTTTCCTCAAAAGGATCACATATCTCAAAGACTTCTCTACCGATTTTTAAGTCCAAGAATTCACCTCAAGGAAATTGTGCAAATATATGAATTAGATTATTATTCACCCACCATGGGAGTTTTAAAAAACAAGAGTTTATCATTGTGATGTGCCATTGTACATAACTTTTGGTGGGGTGTTGGGGTTTTTTATAGATATTTGAGATGTTTAGAAAGTGGTTTGCCATTACCACCTTGTAATGAGTCTTCAGGGCCAAGTAGAGATATGAACCCGGACCTCCTGGATCCAAATCCATCACTCGAGTCACTTCACCACACTGGGTGTCAATGACAAGAGTAAGTGTTAAAAAAAAACTAAGATTGATATTTCACCATGGGCAACATCAGAGTGAGAGCCACAAAACAAATGAAGACTCCCCTTCATTCTGATTGGTCAAAGGCATACAGGAAGGTCTTTTCTATTGGGCCATAATATCAGATAGCAAAACCCAATGGGAATCCTGCTGCCGCGTAGCTCCAACCAATTGGAATGCTGAGGGTAGACTACAGGAGCAAGCGGTGAAATGGAAAAAATACGGCCACAATGATACTGGAGGCAGTCATAGACCTTGGAAATCATCATCACTGACAAACTAGTACATGAATGAACCATTTGCATTAGAGATGGACACGAATCAAAACAATGACATTTCGTTTGTCGTTTGACATTTGGGGGTCCGTTTTGGTTTGTTTCCATTTTTTGTTATTTTTTTGCAAAAAAATTCATTTTCATTTTCGTTCGTTTTGTTACCATTTCATTACCATTTATTTCAATTTTTTGTGATTTTTTTTTTTTTAGCATTTAAAGCAGTTCACTGTATTGCAGTAATGGAAACGAAACGCATGACAAAATTTCCGGTGTTTCTGTTTGTTTTGTTTCATTTCTGGTCACCGCATCTCAAGAAAGACATAGTGGAACTGGAAAAGGTGCAGAAGAGAGCGACTAAAATGATTACTGGGCTGGGGCACTTCCCTTATGAAGAAAGGCTAAAACATTTGGGCCTCTTTAGTCTGGAAAAAAGGCGCTTGAGGGGGGATATGATTGAGACATACAAAAGAATGCAGGGTATGAATAAAGTGGATAGAGGGAAGCTCTTCTCTCTCTCCCAAAATACCAGAACTAGGGAACATACACTCAAATTGAAGGCTGGGAGAGTAAGAACTGACAAAAGAAAATATTTTTTCACCCAGCGTGTTGTAAGTCTATGGAACTCCCTGCCACAGGATGTGGTGATGGCATCTGGCCTGGATGCCTTCAAAAGGGGATTGGACAGATTCCTGGAGGAAAAGTCCATCACAGGTTACAAACCATGATGGAGATGTGTCATCTCCAGGCTTAAAACTGGGTTATTTCAAGGGCCAGGTGCAGAGGAGTGGTATCAGGAGACAGATATCTAGTCTCATGCACTCCCAAACGCATCTGGTGGGGCCGCTGTGAGATACAGGAAGCTGGACTAGATGGGCCTTTGGCCTGATCCAGCATGGCTCTTCTTATTTTGGAGACAAAATTCGTTTGTCGTTTCGTTGCATAACAAAACAAAAAGATGAAAATGGAAACAAAAAATTGTTCGTTTCGTGCCCATTTCTGCTCAGAAACAGAGTTTGGAATAGATAACCACAAATAGTATGCTGTTTCTTTTTTCCCCCTGTTAGCAGACATGTGTTATACTACCTCTGCTGGAGTGTTAAAGTTACCACGGTCGTTCATTCCTTTATTTGATTCCAAAGATTGCCCAAGTGTTTTCACCTTGAGCATAACAATCCCTTGCATTAAACACATGGATTTCAAGATGAGGATGATAAAAGCACATCATAAACCAGAAAGCACATCATAAACCAGAAGGTGTGCATTTTGTACTCTCAGCAACTGTAAAAAGTTACAAAGTGACCTGGGTGTGACTCTCAGGTCACTGTTTTCTTGACAGCTCCAATAACCTTGCCAGTGGTTTGGGGCCGGTGGGAGATCCTGAACATCAGGATGCCCGGTAGCGATCTGCGTGGTCATTTCAAAATCAAGGCAGTTCTCCAGTATCAGCCAAGATTATGGTACTTACCACAAATAACAGTTCTGAACACCACCGTTTTACAATTCTAAAGCTGGGAGGGGCTCTACAGAACACACCTTCTTGTGTCTCATTTTTGATACCATGGTGAGCTTTCAATAGTACCTGGAGGAAAAAATATTGGGAACGTGTTGGTGCCAAAATCAAGGCAGAGAATTTTGGAAGTATCTTCAACCCCATGGATGAGGTTAAAGGTAAAGATGAAGGTTTGCCTTTAAAAAGGTTTACCTTTCAAAAGGTTTCATGTCTGCTAGTTGTGTCTGACTCTAGTGGCGGTGCTCATCTCCATTTCCAAGCCAAAGAGCCAGTGTTGTGCACGTCTGTGGTCATGTGACTGGCATGGCTGGATACATTTCTGTGCACGGAACACTTCCCACTTTTTACAGCGGTACCTATTTATCTACTTGCATTTACATGCTTTCGAACTGCTAGGTTGGCAGGAGCTGAGGTTGACAGCAGGAGCTTACTTCACTGCGTGGCACCTGGGATTCAAACCACCGAGCTGCAGACTTTGCAGATGACCGTTTTGGTGCTCTAGCCCACTGAGCCACCATGGTTAGGTCCACCGCAAAAGGATGCTTCTTATGCTACAGGAAGCACTGTCCTATCAGTGCATCCAGGATCTAGCCACCCTGGTGACTTGTTTCCAATCCCTGTAGACAACTGAGCTGCTACATCTTTTGCTCGAATTACCTAACACTTGGCACTCCTCTCAGCTTGCTAAAGAACTGGGAAAGGCAGGGTCTTAATTCACATTAAGCATAACATTTCAGTTACATCATTGATTCCACTATTGACTGACGCCTGGACCTGTAGACGATTGGTTTGATTCTTGTTTTTCCGGGCTTCTCATTTCAACTGTTACTCTCTCGAGGCTCATAAATAAAAGGTAGAAAGAAGAAAGAAAAAAAACAGGAGAGGCTGTTCACGTTTCCCATGTTGTCTTTGTACAAATATTGTCGACTTACAGACACATGTCACTGCCTTTAGATCAGTGATACCACATACCTAGGTAAGGAGGCACCCCCCCCGAAATCTAGGGTGAGGACCGCCATCCCATCCGTAAGGCTGCTCTCCCTATAAAAATTAGAAGAAGTAAAGAATGTGAATATCACGTCTTTCTCCCTTTTTTGGTGATAATTTTGGCACAGCATAACTTTGAAATGTTGTCCTCTTCAGTTCTGAGAACTAGGGAGTTGTAGGTATTGCTTCAAAATGTTCTGTAAAAAAAAAATCAGTATATACCCAGCACTCAAATGGTAACTACTAATTTGTCACATGAAGTGGTATACATTTAATACACTGGGCACTGAGTTAGTGCTGGTTGGGGTACTCTGAGAGATAGGACATAGGAGCCCTGCTGGATCAGGCCAAGGGCCCAACTAGTCCAGCTTCCTGTATCTCACTGTGTCCCCAGTAGATGCCTCTGGGAGCACATGAGACCACTAGATAGCTGTCTCCTGATACCACTCCCCTGTATGTCTGCCATTTTGAGGTAGTCTTTTGTGGACCTTTTAAAAACACACACAAATTTTCCAGCAGTCTGCTAGAGGTACAAGCCATTTCCTGAATGAGCTTTCAATGAAGGCAATTGTCACGATATCTTAACATTCTGATCACTGTTGTGGGCTTTCCATATTGATTAGGGAAAATATATCCCTGATAGTGTTGGTCAATAGACGAATTAATCATTGGTGTCTGATAGCTTTACGGCCCACTTAATGTTCCTGTCTGCCATTGAGTTATGCTCTCCCCTTTCTAAAAGGATGAACTAAGGATGGGGAAACCACTTGCCTTCTGAGCAGCAGTGTACCTTGGCGTGCTGTGTGTGTGTGTGTTGTGTCGTTACAGTCGTGACCGACTCTCCGTGACTCCATGTCCATGGAGTTTTCTTGGCAGGAATACTGGGGTGGTTTGCCAGTTCCTACTCTAGGCGCCTACAGCACCTGGTATTCCCTGGTGGTCTCCCATCCAAGTACTAACCAGAGCCGACCCTGCTTAGCTTCCGAAATCAGGTGAGATCGGATGTGCTTAGGGCATCTAGGCAGCTCCACCTGTGGCGCACACTTGTGCCCATATACTCAGCAGTAGACCATGGTGCAGTCAATGAAACATATTCCCATGGAAGATTGCAGCCTATTACTCTTGAGACCACGTGCTTTAAAGAGTCATGGTCTTTGGAATTTCCATCGCCATCTCTATAGACCCCAAAAGAGCAACAATCTTAAAGCCAGCAGTTAGTTTGTTCTTTTGTTAGATTCCCTTGCCTGCTTTCCTAATTTTCCTTATTATTTCCATCCATTTGCTTAGATCTACTGGGAGGAATTTTTCCTTGTGTCCCACGATGGAGAGGATTTTCTTGAGTGTACCAGCCTGGCTGGCACCAACGTCATCTTTTATTTGGTGCCAAGTTTAAAACCTGTCTGTTCATCAGGGTCTTTGGCGTTTCTCAAGACCATGACTTGAGTCTGTCTTGTGTGCCAATGAAGAAAGTCTAGCCAAAAAAGGGTCTCACCCTGGAGGTCAACAGATACCAACTGAAGGGATGACCCAAACAGAGCTGGATGGACACAACTGACCATGACATGAAGTTGTCCTGGCTTCACTCAGACCTAGCCTGTGACCATAGCAAGTGGAAGGAAAAAACCAGAAAGTGGACCCTACCACCAAGTGATACAAACACAAAGAAAAACAAGAAAGAAGATGACTTGAGTGTCAGTCTTCCTTCCGATTTTCTGCTTGATTTGTCGATCACTAATGAAAAGGAAAGAGTAATTTTGTTAAAAATGTGAAAGCAAGGATCAGATTTTAAAAAAACAAAAGTTTGGTAATGCACCTGAAATAAAGTCCAGCAAGCCACTAAAATTCAGACATCTTACCTATCCTAATGCAAGAATTTCAGAACTCTTCAGAGTCCTTCAGAACTTTTTCTTGGCTGTGCCTTCCTGCTTTGGATGTGTTTTTTGTGTTGTTTTTGTGTACCGTCTTTTGGTGGCTGCATTTGTGTGATCCTTTTTAGTATTTGCAGATTTCCTGTTTTCAGTTTTAAATATGGTCTTTAAATTATGTAAATGGCTTTGGGTCCTTTGAAAGGAGAAAAGCAGGGTAAAAATGTTTGAAATCATAGAAAATAAATTGATCTGGGTGGAATTTACAAAACATGAAAGGGAGGAAGGAGAAAAGAAAAAAAGCCTATGATTCTGGCCAGATATTGTAGCCATTGAACTATAGTTACATTAAGTCCCAAGATGTAAAGACAACTAATTAGTTTTCTAAAGTAGTTTCCGAGCTCCGCCATCT
Organism: Phrynocephalus forsythii; assembly: GCA_029282475.1. NCBI lineage: Eukaryota > Metazoa > Chordata > Lepidosauria > Squamata > Agamidae > Phrynocephalus > Phrynocephalus forsythii. Next base: position 5,954,336 of record JAPFRF010000013.1, read on the forward strand.
CCACACAGCCCTTGATAACATTTCAGTTGGATATTCTATATATTCCACACAAGGAAGGATGTTACCTCTTATTAAGTTAAAACCACTTGAGTCCCACTACATATCGATTTAATTTCATGCAGATTTGCTTGTTGCATTTAAGCTACGCAGTCCACTCTGAGTCACACTTTTAAATTAACAAATCAATTAATTAGCAAATGTACGGGCATCATGGGAAATCAATGGGGCTCCAGATGCTCAGGGGGTTATTTTGTGTGCTCCATCTTTGAAACATCTACTTTAATCCATTTTTGGCAAATTTCCTTGGTTCCTTATTTGATTTAGTTGACTAGGTTATGCACTGTAGCTTGTGGATGCATTAGCCTTCAAACTAGGCCAAAGAGGACTAGTAAATCAGAATGGCTGTATTTTTCTGAAGACAATTTGCACAGAGAAGCAATACGCATTTCTTCTGTTGAATTGAAATACACGCCAAGGAGTGTTTTCACTAGTCACTCTGGGCTTGTAAGCATGATCACCTTGAACTATCTCATCCAGCACTGCGAATTAAAGTAGACATTCAAGAGAATTAGTATTATCAAGGATTTAATCTGTGTTTTTTCCCCTCCCCTATAGTGGCATTTCCTTAAAGAGGGGTGCTTTGGCAATTGGCCCTGCAAATTAATCAAAACAAAGTGTGTTGCTTAGACGCTGCCCCGTAGCATTTAAGGTGCCCTCAGGGCAGGTCACAATTTAATCATGCAGACTAGACATCCCTCCCTCCCTCCCATGAACTGGGCACTTCAATTTACCAACCTCAGAAGGAAGAAAAGTTGAGTCCATCTTCAGCCAGCTACCTGAGCGCAGGGGGGTAGCTTGGGGAGGGCAAGGGGGTGGTGTGCCCCGGGTGCAGCAATAAGGGGGTGCCAAATTGCCTACTGACCCCTCCACTGCTGCCCCCCACCTGCCATCCAGATTATATTTTGCAATGGGCGGCACAAAAACTGACTGTTGCCCCAGGCTCCGGAAGCACTATCTATGCCTCTGCCTGCGTGCATCAGGATCAAACGAAAAGCTGAGTCCACCTTCAGCCAGCTACCTGAGTGCATCAGGATTGAATTCGGGTTGTGAGTGGAATCTTGACTGTGCCACAAGGCTCCGTAGCCCAATTAATCTCTTGTTTACCTTCCAATGACCAATGAGAAGACAAAGCACACTAGAGGCAAGCTAGATAAGTGAGATAGAAAGGTGCATGTCACTGTGCTGGAATGTGTGTGTGTGTGTGTGTGTGTGTGTGTGTGTGTGTGTGTGTGTGTGTGTGTGTGTGTGTGTGTGTGTGTGTGTGTGTGTGTGTGTGTGTGTGGTGTCATTACAGTCGTAACTGACTCTTCGTGACCCCATGTCCAGGGAGTTTTCTTGGAAGGAATACTGGGGTGGGTTGCCATAAATATGCATTAAATGAATAAATACAATAATCCTAATTTGAGCAGTCCACTGAATCAATTACAGAATGCTGAATTAATACGTGGGTAAATCCTATTGACAGGGGCGTAGCTGGGAGAGGGCAAGGGGGGCAGGGTGCCCCGGGTGCAGCAATTGGGGGCACCAAATAACCTACCACCAGCAGCAGCAGCAGCCCAGGACAGGAGAGGGGGGGAAGGCCGGGGACCCCACCCCCAGAAACCACCCCTCTCTGGTAGGTGCTCTCACTGAGGCAGGCATATTTTCGCCTGCTTTTATGGCTGGGAATTGTTTTTTTTTTTTTAATTTTTAAAACTTTTTTTCTGTGCTGCTTGGCATTGCGCGATCGCCATGATGCCATGAACGACAACGAAAAATCAGACCCAATTTATCTTTATCGGGTCGGGTTCGAGCTGGAGCGGAGTTATTCTCGTTACCGTTACCCGTTACGTAATGATAACGATAACCGAAAGTGGAAACGAGAAATTCGCTGCTCCATGCCCATGTCTATAACCTACCACCACCACCCACCACTGCTCCCCCACCTGCCATCCAGATTATATTTTGCAATGGGGGGGGTAAAAACTGAGTGCTTCCCCAGGCTCTGGAAGCCCTACCTATGCCTCTGCCTGTTGATTCCCTTGGTCTATCCCTGTCCAAAGTAGAAATAAGATTTCAAAGCAATTGAATTGAATCTAGTGAGATTTACTTCTGAGTAAACCTGCATAAAATCAGCAGGAGAATATTTTATTTGCCTGGAATTGATAAATCAAGTGAAATCGCACAGATAGCCTTTTCATGACTGTTGTACAGTCCATAGAATTAATGAAACCTTGAAAAAAAGTGGGGAGGGGCAGGGGAACCTACGTAGACTATGAAGCTGCATTCAAATACCATGAAAAAAAGAAGAATATTTTAATCTTTAATGAATCTTCCTTTCCCCTCAACACACTCTCCTCTCGTTTAAACAATAAATGTAATAAAGTACATATATTTACATTACGGCCTCTTTACTGCATTATCATCAGATGCCAGGCATTTAAAGATTTATAGAGAAATGTTGTTAGGCGGGTAATTATGATAGGATTTTATGTAGAGCTTGCCATTAAGCTAAATATAGCTGCTTTATATATTTAAAGGGGGGATTCAATAATGCCAGGCATGAAAAGTAGTAAAATACAAACTTGGTCTAAAGTCCAATTAAAGAGGACCCTATATTTCTACCTTTCATTTTGGTCTAATATTATCATTCTCTGTTATGACCATAGATTCCCTGCCTGTTTCTGGCAAACAGGGCGTTCGGAGTGGTGATGCTGTGAGACATTAATTGAATTCTTCCATTTCTGTATTTAACAGGGGTTCTCAAGTGTAATTTCTGTCTGTAGTCTTTCAACCCATCAATGGCTCTAATACTGGGAGATCCTTAAGCTAGAGAACATATGTACTGTTTTGATTGGCTATCTCTGATGCAGTACTCTTTTGATTGGCTACCTCTGGGAGACCCCTTAACCAACTGTACTGTTTTGATTGGCTACCTCTTTAGCTAACACTACTATAACTCCCATTCATTCCAAAAGGTCTATCTGCATTCTTTGAGACTAAAACTGTATTTAGCCCATTTAAATGTCCAAGAACTATACTGGTTGGGGGATTGTGAGAAATGTAGTCTGAAAACAAGAGTCTTCCAAGCTTTGCATATAACAACTAGTGATATGGGAACTTTCCAAAACGGTCTGTTATAATTTTAGTTATGAAACCCTAGTTTTAATAGTTACTGTTCAAAATTCTTAAAAGCAGTTTTTCGTCTTCTAATTTTTCAAGGCAAATTTTCCATTTCTCAAAAGTACTCTAGTTATTTAAAACACACACACACACACACACACACACACACACACACACACACACACACACACACACACACACACACACACACACACACACACACAAATGCTTAAGTCTTTTTTTATATGGTAACTTGGAAAGTAAACTTTAAAAATTAATGGGTAAGAATATAATTCCAAAATCTTAAAAAAAATAGCTTTTCACTCTTACAGTTGCAGTTTATAATTAGCTCTTTATCTCTCTGTGTCTTAAAAGTAACTAATTTGATATTTTTTAAAAAAATAATTTTTAACAATGAGGTTCCCAAGTCCTTAGAAAGCTCTTTGTTGCAATTGTAACAAATCATTTGACAAGTATCTCATTGGTCTCCTGCTTCTCAAAAGTAATTAGTTGCCATCTAAGTTACTTTTTAAAAAAAAAAAAGATCTGTACGCTACATGCCAGTGGCCACCTGAGCACCAGGGAGCATCAGCAGAAGACAGCATGAGCCAGGACCCAAATCATACGATAGTCACCCTCAAGCATTTAGTGAGGTGGCAGCATTTTTAATTTTAAAAGTTAACAAAGGCCCAGCAACATTCCAAGACAAATGAAGTGGCCAGTCTTTAAGATGGAGCCTCAACGAGTGTAGCTCGGCTTTCATTATTGGGAAATGGAATTCATGACAAGGAGTGCATTGTTGGTTAACTACTTCCTCCTAAGTTCGGGGCACACGAGATGGAAATCTTTTGCGCTGACCTCCCCCCGGCATCGGCAAGGTTACAGGGGATGTCGCCAGCTTCCCAGCCGTAGGTTTTAGCCTTCCCTGTCCTGCTATGGGCCACTAATCACAGTCACGTTCAAGCCATGTCAGGGCATATCAATGGATTTGATTTTGGAGGCCCAATTAAAACATAAAATATAGCCCTCATATAATGCTGCTCCTTTTGACTAGCCATGGTGCAGGTTTCCCTCTCTGGGTCTTTTCCACCTCTCGGGAGGACCCACTGGGCGATAAAGAGGTCAAGCCAATGCATAAAAGGAAGTCCAAGAGCTCTTGGGGGGGGCACAAAAGAGATCACTTGGCACTTGACATAATTTATAACACCAGAGAGCCAGAAACAGGAAAAAGGTGGATGTAGTAATAACATTAGAAAGAACTGTAGCCTATACAAGCTACTGTTCTATCGCCTGCCAATCAATAGCTCTTTTATTAGCGGGTGCAATCAATGTACAGGAGACAGGCCCGGCCAATTAAGGTTATCGACTGACTAAAGAGTTGCAGGAAACACTTTTTCCCCCTTCTCTGGTTTTGTTTTCCTTTCTGAGAGTGAGAACTGAGCGCTCCATTTTTCTTTTTTATATTTTTTTAATCGCCAGATTCCCACCAAGTCATCTCCAGGAGTTCCTGAAGGAAGGAAACACTGACAGAAAGCAGATCAAGGCTATCTTGCGTGCCTTTAACCTGGGGTCAGCGGAGAGAAGCAAAGCGTTCAAAGGTCTTCCTTCCCTTCCTCATGGCACACACACATCCTTGGAAAAAGTCCTGCCAGAAGATCACGCTTTCCCATGTTTCTGATTCCTTAAACATCCCGTTTGCCCACCACCACCACCTCCCATAGCTTCGTTCTTTACAGCTGGACCCAGGACTGGAGAGAACTTTCTTTTGTTGGCATTTTTCAGCTGGCCAACCTGATTGACACTTCCCCACAGCTAATACACAGATGGGAATAAACACTGTTGGGTTTCCAATGGGTTCAAATACGAATGAGAGACAGAGTCTCAGAATGTATAAAAGTAGAAAAGACCTTTTAAAAGGTAAAGGTAAAGGTAAAGGTTCCCTCTGCACATGCGTGCTAGTCTTGTCCAACTCGAGGGGGCGGTGCTCATCTCCATATTCAAGCCAAAGAGCTAGTGTTATGCAAGTCCATGGCCATGTGGCCAGCATGGCTGCAAGGAAACATTGTTTTACCTTCCTGCTTTGTACAGGAAGTTGTACTGGGGTTATCAGTGGGAGCTCACTCCGCTGCATGGCACCCGGGATTCGAACCGCCGAGCTGCCGACTTCATAAAATCATATGCATGCCAAGCTTTTTTCTTCTATGGCCTATAACAATATATTCTGGCACGTCTATTGTGCTTAGTACATTTATAGCAGTGAGTTTTAAATCCCAAGCCATGTATCTCTTTTACAGAAGGATATTTAAGAGGCAATTTTATGATTATAATTTTAATACTGTTTTGCTCAGCTCCTGAACAAGGCCTCCGACAAAACACATCAAGCCAGAGCTTTTTAAAAATAATTTGAGAGAGAATAAAGGTCTTTTCTACTTTTATACATCCTGAAACTCCATCTCCCATTTGTGTTTGAAGTTCTGTGGATGTACCAGTTCCTTTTGCTTTGCTGGATTTCTCCATTATTTATTTATTTATTTATTTTGCAGCTTAGGCCTTGGGTCCCACATTGCCCCCCCCCAAAAAAACCCCAGACCTTTGGGATGTCTGTGAAGATTCTCAGTCATCCAGGTGAGCTCATCCAGAAGTTGAGTCAGGGCAACTGGACTTCTTTTCCAGTGTGATCGAAACTTTTCACTACCCATCCAAGTAGCTTTGTCAGTCGAAGCACCAACTTTCCTCAGACTGCCGAAGCTACTTGGATGAGCAGTGAAACATTTTGATCTCACCAGAAAAGAAGTCGAGTTGCCATGACTCAACTTTTGAACACCCTTTGGGGTGGTATACAAAATGCCTACAGTTGGGAGGATTGCATAGAAATCCAAAACATCTGGAGGGCTGAAGGTCCCCCTTCCAGTGTACATGGTATATTCTATGCTATGTTGCCTCTAGGTTACTGTATATGTGATGCTCAGTTTCATTGTTTTATTACTCTACTCCACCCAGAATGGCCATTTGGCCAGATGGACAGACTAAAAGTATAAAAATAAACTAACAAATCTTGGAGCCTAAAAATTACAATAGTAATATGAGATAATGATGGCCTCGGGTATTTCTCCTGTATGTATGTGTGTGTAGGTTCTTAAAATATCAGAGTTCTAAACAAGAGAAAATTTGAACACAGATGGAAACTGTTTTAATAAATAAGAAGTGCCGGCAACCTAAAGATTGACAGGCTGATGTGCAGCCGTGATGAATGCTCAACGTCTTAGATTAAACCTGGAGGGAGTTCAGGAAGCATGTGACTTCTCAAAAACCATGTAGAAGAAATTCCACCAAGAGAAAAGGGGAAGCAGTCGATAACTCTTATACCCCGGTTTCATCCAACAATGAAGTGCTCTGAGGAAGATTCATGCCTTTGCACATGAATGTGGGGGGAGGGGAGAGGTTTTCCAAAACATTTGCTTTGTATAGGCAAAACTCTGAAAGCTGGACAGAACAATCCATTTACCTGAGAGTCTTGGAGTGAAGTGTTGCTTCTATTCTATTGAAAGGAGCAACTCTGAGCCACATCAGGAAGTCCCCAAAACAGCCAACAAAGTAAATGGGTCGACTCTTGCACACCCCCTGTAGTTCCTGAAAGAGGATGCTGAAAGCAGGAGTATGTTCTAGATGTGAGTGCACACCCAATTTTTCACTCTTATTTTCAGCAGGAACCTGGGCAACTTCAGAGGATATTCTCCGTGGTTTGACATGTCAGGTCAAGATTAAAGAATGCATCACAACGGTGGAATCATCCAGATCATTAGTGATACATTATGTGATTTTTTGTTGTTGTTGTTGTTGTTGTTGTTGTTGTTGTTGTTGTTGTTGTTGTTGTTGTTAGGAGGTTTGGCCCTCACGCAGCAGATGGGCAGCTTCAGCCACTAAAAGGGGGCTTTATTTTTCCAGTTTTAAGGGTTCTCTTTTTCAATGCAAAGTGTTTGGAATCAGTGGGATCCCATTCAGCAGTGAAAATGAGACTTTGTGCTCATTACCAAAGGCTGAAACACACAAAGCAATCAATCATTTTGTGACATGTTCACAGCTTTGCCCCTTTAAGTGGGGGGGATATTTGTATGTGCCTCTTGTAATGAAAGGGGGGAAAAGGTTTTAGAAAGGAGGAAGTGTCAAAAAAGAAGGGGTCGCACAACTTACCCTTCCTCCCTTTTCCTCTTTTTAACAGCCTATCAAAATATCAAGACTGCAGGGAGATGAGTGAAAAATGTTCATTTGTTTTCTCTGAAACTAAATCCAACTTCTCTCTCTCTTTTTTTTCTTCTTCTTCTTCTTAGCTTGCCAGGATGGAAGTCATTTTAGATGTCTTCCACTGTAAACACAATCTTCCTGCCAGGGTTTGCATTATAATTAAGGCGGATTTGCACAGCGAGGGAACTGTCATTTCTGAACGGCTTTACTTAAGAGGAGCCATTTTTAACTGCCGGATAAATGCTCCACCAATGGCATTTCTGGGGAACACTGACATCCAGTGGAAATTTGGGGTTGCTGGAGTGGACAGATACCCACCGGGAGTGGGAGTGAATCATAAGAACTACAGCATGCCATCCATCAAACGGCCACGGAAACAAGGTAGGGGAATTACTGGCTCTCTGGATCTTCTTGGATCCAACTCTCATCCTCATGGCCCAATCAATGCCTATGCTGCAGCCTTCTCGTCCCTAGTCTAGCTTGTTTTCAAAAGTGACCAAACTTATACCCAGTGTATTTCCATAAGCTCATTAACATGGAAGAATGATTTGCCATCCTCTGCTGTTTGTGTTCCAGTATCTAGAATTTAGAGGCACGTGAAGAATATAGGAAGAGCCATAATGAGCAAAATTTAAGGCTTGCTTAGTTCAACATTCACAGAAACATGATGGCTGTCTTATAGGAAGCCAGTGGGGAACTTATAGCTACAATGGGTCTCTTGTTTCGCCTTGTCTCTGTCATGGAACAGCATCCTGCCATTGATCCTGAAGGTGGTGCCTTGATTATGCCATCTCTGATAACCCTAAGCTCCATGAATTTATCTCATCAGCTTTGAAAGCCAACCAGGTATCCCTACCTCTTGGGCAATGAGAAGAAGCACTTTTGCGTGTGTGACCTGGTTCTCCCATTTTTCAGCCTCACTCGATGGCCACCGCCCCACACACAAAGACAACAATAAATAAATCCTACTGATGCTCAGCCTCTCCGGCCGGCCAGAGCCATCAGCAGCCACAGAATGGTCTACTGCCGGGCCGCTCAGCCTCCCCTGCCGGCCAGGGCCTTCAACTACCATGGGGCAGTCTACTGCCAGGCCACTCAGCCTCTGAGGCCAGCTGGGGAATGTGGCGGTGGCAGCAGAGGAGGAGGAGGGGCAATGAAGGAAGGAGAGAAGGGGCAATGCAGCAGTGGCAATGAAAGAAGAGGAGACAGATGCCCAGGCTGGGCTGCTGGGCCTGCTCTCACCCTCTCCAGCCTGGCTGGGCAGTCTCAGTGGTGGTAATGGTGGTTGGGGGGGGGCACCAGTAGCAGGTAATGCATTGGTTTACAGATGGAACAAAATGGTTCATTTCAACCAAAAAAAAAAACCCACTATTTCATTTCATCTGTAATGAAATGCTGCTTCCTTGTTTTGTTTTGTTAGGTAACGACACAATGAAATAGCATTTCGTTTTTTGTTTTGTGCCCATCCCTACTGCATGCCTCTGTCATGCCTGCCACATGTCTTTGAAGCTAAACAACTGCACAGACATTAATGTTGTCTATTAATTCTGCAAGATGTCCTTCAATTCCTTTTTTCTCAAATACTTGACCTCTCACATCTTTTTGAAATATTTTTGAGGAGATCCAACATATGCGAACTGGGTGTTGGCTCTGAAACACTGGACCTTCTATCTATCTACTTTTTCTTCTTAAGATTCCAACACATTTGGAGGCAGAAGGAAGTGACTCCCACCACCACACTCAGCTTTATTGTAGAAATGGGAGCACGTGGGATCAACCAGGTTAAATGTGACCTTGTACATTCCAAAAGGATGGTGGCCATTACTGCTTTGAGAATACACACGCCTCTCATTATCGCAGAGACTTTCGGCATCTCATCGGCCTTCTGGAGGGTGGCCAAGCACAACAACCGGATTCTTCCCAGCGTCCGTGGAAGCGTGGGATGCAAAGTGAGGCTGTTTGCCATCCGATTACATTCCCAATGATGCTGCATCCAGTGGTTTCCCAGTTAAGCCTAGATGTGTTTTTCTTTATAGCTGAGGGCATGTTGAAATGCATACCGCTTGTAACCACTGATTTACAAATACACCCTCTTTGGTTCCTCTTTCTTCGGTGATCCTGGATGACATGCACCACGTGTTTGTACAGCACTGGATTTCACATGATAATCTACAGTAAACTGAGACACTTGACAATTAGTGCTGTTTTTGTTGGAGAGGGCTTGTTTTCTGTGGCTCGGCTCTGTCATCGCTGAGCGGCGCAACGGAAATGGATATCTCAGTAGTATGGCTCCACCAATGCTTCCAGAGTGTACATTAACTTCCTTTGTGATAATCTGTGAGCATTTTCAACAACAAGAAAACCAGAAACCGCATTGTAACAAAATGTTCATGGTTTTCTTCTTCTTTTCTCCTGCCCCCCCCCCCCGCCTTCCTGGTTGTTGCTTTGTTTTCAGTTAATTTTAATCTGGCTCTACCACCCTATTGTCTACTCATTGCTTTCTTTGGAAACAGTTGGAGTTTCTGCGCTGCACACAGGAGCATTGTTCCTCTTGCTTTGTTTGCTTGTGGCTTTTAAAAAAGAAAAGCGCTCTTCATTTCTAAACATTCCACTGTGGTCTAGAAATGCGGTCAAGACAACCAGACGGTGGACTCTGCAGTCCTAATGTGAAGATGCACCAGCTGTCATGGGTTCGGAAGTGGCAGCTTCTTATACTGTTGCAGATGCTCTTTTCATTAGCCATTGGACTTCTTTAGGGTGACGTCTTTCAGAGATTTGCTCTGCTGACACCACTTCTGTGCTAGTGAAGATCCAGCGAACAGAAGAGGGCAAAGGGGAAGAGAGATAAAGAAGGAGCAGAAACAAGGGTTTGGTTTCAACTCACCTTCAGATGCCTCCAGACCAGCTCATGCAGGTCTCAGACATCCTGACCACTTAAGGTCGCACCTTGAGACAATAAATGTTCTCATCCTACAGTCCACCCATTGCACCATTCCCATGATGCCGGCTTGCTGTTTCAAATCCTGACCAGATTCGGACCACTGTGCATACAAGAATTGTGCTGCTTTTGTAAAATACTCTCTTGACTCTTCTTTGGCATCCAGTAGTATGAAATACTCCTCTCCACCATCCAATGTGGGAACCAGCTCTTCTTCCTAATGCAAATGGGCCTTCAGTGTGGTTTTATGAGCTACAGGTGAGAGAACATGATGTGAAATCACCATGGAAGATTTGTACGAAACAACGGTGCCAGGGTTATTGTAAATCCCTAGACAAATTTTATGTCCAGCTTATTCAATAAATGGTTTTTGTGAGTATGTGTGTGTGTGTTTAAAGCTTCCTCCTCCTCCTCCTCCTCCTTCTTTTTCTTTTTCTTTTGCTAGGCACAGTGGAAATCTCATATTTTATCAGAAAGTTTGATTTATGTTTAATAGATCTGCTACCTACTAAAAAAGACCTTGTATTAGCAAATGGGTACAGATCCAGACCATTACCTTAGGACAACTGAAAAACTCAAGGGTTTTGCGAACTAATGCAATAAAACATCATTAAACACCAGAGCGTGACAAGGCAGACAGAAGGTTTGAGTTGAGAGTCAGGAGAAGTGTTTAGAACGAAGCAAGATAGACCCTCGATAGGCAGGGGAAACATCTGGATTCCATTTGGACGAGGTCGTCAGAGGACCTCTGTGTCTGTGATGTAAATGAGGAACAGAGCCCTCCACAATTTAACTGTCATCAGCATGAATGCTTTAACTGGCATTGTAAAAGCAAAGCTCTGGCTCCCCTTTGGAACTCTCCATCAGCTCCTGGTCTGAATTATAACTGAGGCCGTATTACCTGAAGATGAAAGCAGGCAGGTCAATTCAGTTAAAACCAGAGAATTACTGCTGCTAAGAAATTATGAGTAGTGATGGTATGGAATCCCCCTCCTTTCCCCCCTCCCTCCCTCCCTCATCTGTTTTTTTTTTTCCAAAGAAAAGAAGAGAAATCCAATTTCTCCCCCATTTAGAACAGATCCAGTTGAGATCAATGGGACTCATTAGACACGGCTTGATGTGACATCCTGGGTTTCGCCGGGTCTCAGCACAGAAAACGGGTTCAGCTCAAAGTTCTAAAAAGAGAGAGAGAGAGAGAGAGAGAGAGAGAGAGAGAGAGAGAAAGGGAGCAACTGTGGAAGGTGGACCCACTTGGGAACCAGCAGAGCCTTCTTTATATAAATCATCCCCCAAAGAACCATGCTGGCCCATTTTATTGCTAGTCTCCAGTTCACTAGAGCTACCAAATCAATGGGATTTATGGAAGTGTTGACCCTTCCATTCACCAATGGAATCAGCGGGTCTAATGCTGGATGGAACTAGTGCTTGGATTTATAACAGTATATTTTGGAGACGTTTAAAAATGTGCCCAGTGTTTTGTTCATGTTAGCTTTCTCATATCAGCTCTCTAAGCTTCACAGTCCATAAACGATTGTGGCGATTAAGCTTCTGTTCAAAAGAGGTCTCAGAAAGAGTTGAAACGGACCTTTCTTTAAGACCATCCAATCCATCAAAAGCTATTTTCTACCCTTAATATGGAGTTGCTGAAAATGGTGATGTGGAGGCCAAAATCCAGGCTCTCCTCAAGTTTTTGCTTAATGTCACAGATTGTCTGACGTTGTAAGCTGCTGTGTGTGTGGAGTCTCTCTTCCTCTTTGGCCAATCCAGTTGAAGAGCAGAGCTTCCATTGGTGTGGAGAAGTCTTCAGTCCTTCTTATGGTAGAGCTCTCTCTCTCTCTCTCTCTCTCTCTCTCTCTCTCTCTCTCTCTCTCTCTCTCTCTCTCTCCCTCTCTCTCTCTCTCTCTCTCTCTTCACACTTTCATATTTATCCTTTATTGAACATTTCTATAGGGCTACGGGGTGTACTCACACAATCCAACTGTTGTTGCCTGATGCTTCTTTGACTATCATGGTTCCATCCAAGGAAGGCCTCTTAGAACGTTTGGAGACACCTTTTGATGAACTGCCCAAACTAAAGCCGAGACGTCTAAGTACTTCACTATGAATTCCACTGCTCCATGAGGTAGATCCATGACAGTTCAAGGTAGACCAAACAGCTACAGTTTGTGTTTAAATGTCTGTCTTCAGAGTTGGGAGTTTAATTCTCCACTGTGGCTGCTGGGAGAAGTGCCAGCCACAGCACCCCTAGAGGAAAGTGATGGTCAACCACTTCTTTTGAGTATTTTCTACCTGGAAGACCCTGAAAAGAGGTCATAATAAATCAGAATTGACTTGACAAAATGCTTATTATAAGGCAGCTATAGGTGTGTGTGTGTGTGTGTGTGTGTGTGTGTGTTGTGTGTGTTGTGTGTGTGTGTGGGTGTGTGTGTGTGTGTGTTTACACACACACACACACACACACACACACACACACACACACACAGCCAGTTTTTCAGCACACCGCCTCCCATCTATATGCCTCCTGTCTTCCCCAGTTCTCTCCTTCCCTTCAAGTAATCCCAAAAATTCATCACAAAGCCTTCAGAGCAATTTATGCAAACAAACACAGAGCGTAGCTATTTGTATTGGCAGCACATTTGAGTTAACAACCTACAACAAGGAACAGATGGTCCAGGCTCTGGAATTGGCTGCAAAGAAAACAGTAGGCGCAAGCCCATCAGACGGCTCTCCCACCCCCCACCCCCAACACTCCTCCCCGACAACTCCTCCAATTTTGCGAAGATTACAGCAACACCCGTTCCTTTCTTTGATTGCGCTGTTGTTTTACGTACACGTGGATCTCTGCGCTTCCATCGTGCCGAACAAATTGTCTAGAAGTGAACATCCTGCAGCCGAGTTGGCTGTACAGAAGCACAATTTTCACCCACAGGGCCACATGAGTCTCACTGAGCCCACGATCTAAAAGGGGGACAAAAAAGGGAGACAATTAAGGCTGGATTTTTCTATCTATCTATCTATCTATCTATCTATCTATCTATCTATCTATCTATCTATCTATCTATCTATCTATCTATCTATCTATCTATCTGTCTATCTATCTATCTATCTATCTTCTATTTTCATTTTTTTATTTTTTTATTAATGTTATATAAAAACAGATAAAACAAAAAAATATCATAAAGAAGAGAAAATAACGCACATCAATGTAACAAAAATATAACAAATAGACATAAACCCTGTGCAACCCACCCTCCTTGGGACTTAAACAAAATTACAGCTTTCATAGTATTGACCAGCCCATTTCCCCCCAGAAATACATACATTTATTTATTTATTTTAGAGTATTTTTATCCCTCCTTTCTCCTTGGAAAAGGACCCAAGGCAGCTTAAAGTAATGAGGGATCATGTACAGTCCAGTACATTTAAGACATGTTCAAGTATTTGAGAAAAAGGGATTGAGGGACATCTTATAGCATTAATAGGCAACATTACATTAACGCTACAAGAAAACATGCAATGTTAAAAAGAGAGTAAAATTCCATGTAAAAGTTATGAGTGATGGAAACTAACATCAAAAACATAGTGTCAATGTAAACCCATAAGGTTATAAGTAGTTATAAACACAAAGTTTATGTGATCCTATTGAATCATATAAAAGACAGCATCAAAGCAAGAAGTGACCACACATCCACTTCCAGACATTGCACATTTGAATTTTTTCTGGACATAATATTTATTCCAAGCCTCCTCTTGCTTGGTGTAGTAATTGCTTGGGCTTAGAGGAATTATTTAAAAAAATTAAAATCCAAGTTTCTTCTCTGCCAGCATTTAAATTATCTTTAAGAGTGTTAGTCTTTCCAAGAATTTCAGGCAAAAATCAAAGAAAAACAAAACAAAATAAAAGACACAAAACCTGTGGCACCTTAAAGACTAACTTTCATATTTTAATGTAATGTTTCATGGACTACACAACCACTTCTTCAGACATATAGCAGCAGAATGAGAAACAGAATATGGGATGGGATATACATTTCATATCAGATACTCATTGTTGGTAGTATGTAGTGTTTGGGGTGGGTGGATTTATGAAGTCAGTCTCTATGCTGAAGCTTCTCCACTGGAGCTCCTCCTCTGTGTGTGTGTGTGTGTGTGTGTGTGTGTGTGTGTGTGTGTGTGTGTGTGTGTGTGTGAGTGTGAGAGAGAGAGAGAGAGAGAGAGAGAGAGAGAGAGAGAGAGAACTGAATAGCAACTGAAGGCTTCCCACTGGAGGTTCTCTGTAGTTGTCAACAGTAATGGGGGGAATGTTCTGTGTCCCCAATAAATTACATACTACAAGTACTGAAATATAAACCAAACACCCCAGAGGAAGAGAAAAGAATTAGGAAAAAGCAGTATATAAACTAAGGGCGTTTAATCACGACCCCTAAACTCCGGGACAAATGGCTCCCAGCTCCAGAGATTAAAAATGTTTACCCACCAGCTCCGGAGTTAACAGGAAATTAAGTGCAACCCCGCCCACTTTAGCGCGTCCCAGCGCAGCTTTCAGGTACCTGCTTTTTGGATGTGAAAAATATCCGGTGTAAGGATAGTGAGTGCGGGGCTCTCCTGGCTTCTGTTTGTTGTTTTTCTGCCCCCCGCCCCTTTAAGAGATCTGAATGCTGCCAGGAACAGAACGGAGGTAAGCCGGCATGCTTTTCTTTCTCTTTTTCTCCCTCCCTCACGCAGCCAGCAACCAGGAAGTGTGAAGGGGGGTGGGGACAGAGGAAAAGTGATGAACCCCTAAGATCTCTGGTCCGAATTTAAGTGGCCAGCGGATCTTAGGGGTCATGTTAAAAGGCCCTAAAAGAGGAGACATGTCATGGTGGGGGAAATGTTGCTACCACCATTGCAGAAACCAGTATTTGAAGGATTTTAAAAAGGGCTGCATCTGGAAGAGCCCTTAATTATAACTTTCTTACTGGAGAGAAAGGGGGGAAATCACAAGTAACTTGATATTCCATTTATTACTTCAAAGCTGTCGAAATAACTGAAGATGACTCATAGATCTAGTTGAGGAGTCAAACAGTTGGTTCCAGCCAGGTCAACCAGAGGCAACTGTAGTTAAGCACTTTCCAAAGCAGTCTTAGCAAGCTGGCTTTATTTTTATTTCAGAACAAAACTGACCTTTAGAAGGAAAGCTTAACAACTTCTTTTTTAAAAAAAATGTGAAGAAATACTAGCATCCCTAGAGGCATTCCAAAAACTAAAAACTTCCTATCTTTTGAGAGTGAAACTTGCTTCCTTTTTAAAAAGGGCCAGCAGGGAGAGAGAATGACTGCCTCCTTTAATAACACTCCTGTTTACCAAGGCAAAGAAAAGTTTTCTTTCCATGCACTCATTAACCTCCATGTGTTAACTGGCCCTACATTTCTACTTTCTTTGGGGGTTTTCCCCCTTCCCGCCACTTTTCCTTTTATGTTCTGAGCCTTTTTTTAAAAAAAATATTGCTGCATTTCCTCATGCTCACCTGGAGAGATTTGATGTTGATGCAGGGGTCCTTACATCCAGGGTTGTCCTGGTGTCAAAAGTGAAAAGAAACGCACTGAAGCTTTGAGTCTGAGAAATTAACATAAGACTTCAAACATCCCTTTGTGACCCAGACATTAATAGCAGACTGTATTCAGTGTACTCGCTGATAAATATTTGTTTTAGATTTTTTTAAAGGCACTTCCTCCATCCTGCTGATTCAACCCTGGTCCGCTGAGCGAGTTGGTTTTGACATTTGACGGCTTTTTCAAACAGGCAGCCAACTCCAGATTGGAAAGGTTAGAATGGAGAAATACATGCACAACGTGACTGGCTGACCAGCAATGTGTGCCCAATGAATGTGCCATTCCTGCTGGAAAAGTAAGGCAAATGTATAACCTCTTTTAGGTTCCCCCTCTATTTGGTACTGGTCGGGCCTCGACTTGAGCATTGTGTCCGGTTCTGGACACAACGCTTCAAGAAAAATGCTGACAAATTGGAACAAGTTCAGAGGAGGGTGACCAGGATGATCAGGAGGCTGGAAACCAAGCCCTAAGACAAAAGACTCAAAGAAAGGAGAAAGAAGAGAAAAGAAGACAGAGAGGTGATCTAATAGCAATTTTCAATTTTTTGAAATGTTGTCAAAGAGAGGAGGGTCAGGATCTCTTCTCGATCATGCCAGAGTGTTGGACACACAACAGTTGGCTCAAGTTAAGACAATCCAGATTTTGGCTGAACATGAGGAAAAACTTCCTAACTGTTAGAGTAGTATGCCAATGGAACCAATGACCTCAAGAGGTGGTGAGGGCTCTTTCTTGACCTTCAGCGGAAAGCTGGGTTATCTTAACTTGAGCCCATTGTTGAGCACCCGTACTCTGGGGTGACTGAGGACTGAGGATGTGTAGCCTGGAGAACAGAAGATTGAGGGGTGATATGATAGCAATTTTCAATTTTTTGAAATGTTGTCAAAGAGAGGAGGGTCAGGATCTCTTCTCGATCATGCCAGAATGTTGGACACACAACAATGGGCTCAAGTTAAGAGAACCCAGCATTTTGTCTGATTATCTGGAAAAACTTCCTAACTGTTAGAGTAGTACGCCAATGGAACCAAGGACCTCAAGAGGTGGTGAGTCCTCTTTCCTGACCTTCAGCTGAAAGCTGGGTAATCTTAACTTGGCCCCATTGTTGAGCATCCTGTACTCTGGGGTGACTGAGAACATATCCTGCCCTTCCTCTGTAGGACAGCTTTTCAAATATTTGAAAAGTGTTCCCACATCTTGCCAAAGTATTCTTTTCTCAAGACTATTGGCCACAAGAGTGTGCTGGAGGGGCACCCATTTTTTTCAGGAAAAAAATAGTGGGGTGGGATAATGCAGGAGTGGTTCCAGTTCTCTGAAGGTTGGGTGTCTGCAGTTCATCCACCCCTGGACTACACATCATGTCTAGTGAGAGCAGCAGGAATTTCTCCTACTCCTAACTTCTAAACCATTCATAATTATCCCCACAAAGCATACACCTCCCAGAGAGAGAGAGAGAGAGAGAGAGAGAGAGAGAGAGAGAGAGATTGAGATTTTTCAGCCAAGAATTTCCAAGCTAACTCGTTAACTCTTTTATAGAAATTAAGGATTTGCAATGTCAAAAATCAAAGAGGGAATGTGGGTGACTTAAAGCATCAGTCAATAAAATCCATAAATCCAATAAAAGGCAGCCGAAGAAATACTCTCTTTAAAAACTTTGCCGAATTAAACAGAAGTGCTATTCTGGCACCGAAAGGTGGCACAGGAAAGCTTTTAAATCAATTGATCAACCAGTCAATCCATCCATCAACGAAGGAAGGAAGGTGATCAAAGGGATCAAACCAGACCCTTCTAACCTTCTTTGCATGCAAACTCCAGGGGCTGCTATGGCCTTTGGACTGGGAAAAGTTACTTCAGAAGATCATAGGTTGAAGACCACATGCTCTGGGCCATTCTCAGATGTGGAGACCAAATGGAACTTTCCCAAGTGTTGGGTCTAGTGGACAAGGTTGCCAAAGATCTCAGTCTTGTTGAAACCTTAAGGAACGGATGCAGGTCTCTTGGGTTCCAGCTCAGGAGATAGGTCTCAGGATGAGCAGTGCTCAATAAGAAGCTGAGAGGTTTGCAGACAAGATGTTATTCCCATGCAACAGAATCATAGACCCATCGATGAGAGCACTCAGTTCTTAGGGGAAAGCTGACATATGACAACCAACTACCGTATGGCTCAGTGGTTTAGGTATATGGCTGCAGACCCGAAGGACGGGAGTTCAGTTCCCCAGACTGCCTCTTTAATGGGGTCTGGATTCAATCATCCATAGAGTTCCTTCCAGCTCTTCAGTTCTAATGCCATGCTTTGAGACCTGTTAAAAGTCAAAAGAATGGTTGAAATTTTGGTTTTCCTTTACTGAACATCCAAATGTATGTACAGTAGTACCTTGTATAAAGGAATTAATTAGTTCCAAATGAAATTATGTTAAGCAAATTTTCCTTTATACAAACTCCCATAGGAATGCATTGAAAACAGAGTAATCCCATTTTTATGTTGTACAGATTCTGCCCATAGGCGATTATGCTAAGCAAATTTCCCCTCTCTCCGGAATTGTTTATGTTGTACAGATTTTATGTTATACAAGCTGTTTGTTATACAAAGGTCCACTGTAAATGTATCACACCTCCACCTAAGACTCATGCTGATATATGGAAATATATTTAAATGCATATATTGATTTTCCACTCAACACCATTTATGAAACATCTTATGATTATTATTGGTTTATTAATGAACCCATTTCTGGTTCTTTTGAAAATATTAATAATAATTCTATTACAGGATGTTGCGGAATGCAAGACACAACGGACCCCCAATAATATTTTTTTAAAAAGAAAAGAAAAAAAAACCAGGGCCTACTTTCATATCACTGTAGCCTGGTGAGCTAATGAGACTGTTCACTTCATAAGTTTGGTTCCTTTTTTATTATTTCATGGAGAGAGAGTGGAAGAGAGAGGAAGGGGAGGGGAGGGGAGGCATCCTAGAAAGTTCTTATCCATTTTATGATGAAAAAAGACGAAGGGGGGGAACGGCACCAAACCTTTGTGAAATTCATTAAATAAGCATAAAAAATTCATTAAACAAGTGAATTGCATTCATGGCAGCTGCGATTCAGATGCCCTTTCCCCAGTGTAAAACTCCATATTGGTTTAACCTTTCGTGTTCTGTTATTTCCATGTGGAGATATATTTATATATTTATATCTTTATATCTTTATTCAAAGAATGGAAAATTAAGTGCTGATCTCTTGATCTGCAGATGGAACAAGGTACATGGGCCAATAGAAACAGACCTGCTGAGCTCCACACCATCTAGTTCTTATGAGGCCTCAACCCTACGAAGAACAGGTGAGGTGTTCAACTCGGGGTCGGCTGCCACCCTGGCGATGCCCAAACTAAGAGTTTGGATCCTGTATGCACTTCTACAGAAATCATTACAACAACATGGCACTGCACATGGAAAAATATATATTAAAAAAACAAGACCTAACCCATGTCTCTTTTTGGCATACTCATTTTCCATTGGCACTGAAACCCTTTGGAGAGCAGAACTGTCACTGAATTATCGAATCTTAGCATCTTGGAAGGAAAGCAATGGCAAACCTAGATAGCATCCTAAAGAGCAGAGACATCATTTTGCCAACTAAGGTCAGGATAATCAAAGCTATGTTTTTTCCAGTAGTGAGGTATGGAAGTGAGAGCTGGACTATAAAGAAGGCTGATCGCCTCAGAATTGATGCTTTTGAGCTGTGGTGCTGGAGGAGAGTCTTGAGAGTCCCCTGGACTGCTAGGAGATCAAACCTACCCATCCTGAAAGAAATCAAACCCGAATGTTCACTGGAAGGACAGATTTTGAAGCTGAGGCTCCAGTCCTTTGGCCAAATTATGAGGAGAGAGGAGTCCTTGGAAAAGGCCCTGATGTTGGGAAAGATTTAAGGCAAAAGGAGAAGGGGGTGGCAGAGAATGAGATGGTTGGACGGTGTCATTGATGCAACCAATATGGATTTGACCAAACTCTGGGAGGCAGTGGAAGATAGGAAGGCCTGGCGAGCTCTGGTCCATGGGGTCACAAAGAGTTGGACATGACTGAACGACTGGACAACAAAGGGGGGGGGCGTAGAATATGCTGCCATAGAGGGTGGTGGAGTCTCCTTCTTTGGAGGCTTTTAGGCAGAGGCTGGATGGCCATCTGTCGGAAATACTGTGATGGGGGTTCCTGCATGGCAGGGGGTTGGACTGGATGGCCCTTGAGGTCTCTTCCAATTCTATAATTCTATGATTCTAAAGCACTCTCTGGGCAATCAACAATTTAATTATACAGGCTACATATGGCCCCACCCCACCCCCAGCAAGCTGGGTACTCGTTTTACCAACCTTGGAAGGATGGAAGGCTGTGTGAACCTTGAGCCTGCTACCTGGGGTTTGGGGTTGAACCCCAGGTCGTAAACACATTTTTAGCAGTAGTACAGGCATTTATCCACTGCACCATGAGGCTCCTAAACCTCTTTTCTTATACCCTTGCAACCCCGTACTCTTCCCTAGTAGCTTATTCATAAAATATACCTCCTTCGGAGAGCATCTTTGACTGAGCACTCCTCAAATGGTTCTTCAAGGTATTTATCTTTACCATTATTAGATTCTGGCTTAGGTTTCCCTTGACATTTTACTCTGGCAACTGGGCCCCGAGGTTCTTCCAAGATGCTTAAAGATAGCTCCTCTTTAGAGAATACCTTTTGAACCCCAGGCAGGATTTTAAAAGTGTAATTCTCTCTCTCTCTCTCTCTCTCTTTCTCTCCCACTATGGCTACAATTCTCACGCAGATCTCTAATATTAATGTATGTTTGTGTGTGTGTATAATAAATATACACGTGTGACTCTATGCGCATATTCATAATCTTTTTTCCCCTCCTTCCTCCACCAGCAATTACTAATTCAACAGACAGAAATACTGCTATGTTTTATTGATGGTTTCAATGGTAAATTTGCCTTTTGTATACGCTCTGTGAGCATATGCCCATATCGGATGGGCGAGAGCACACATCACTGAGCCGAAGGCTTCATTCCTAAATGAAATTTCTAGGGAAGAAGCCCCACTGGACATAGAGCACATGCCTTATGAGTAAACATGATAGGTTTGTGCTCCAAGGCTTTTGGAGTATTAAATGCCCCGATTTGTGAATTTTAAAAATGGTGCATGTACGTTGTTTTGCATAAGGAGCGGGGGGGAGAAAGTGCTGCTGGAGATTATCCAGAGCTACTTATTAAGATACAAATAGCACAGTTCAAAAGGAAGACTGTGACCCATGCAATTGAGACTTAACTTACATCGCAACCCCTCCGCATGTTTCCTCAGATTGAAATCCCTCTGGATTTGGCTAAATGCAGCCATAGGCAGAAGAGTGTAGGAGCAGAGATGCAAAGAAATCCCACCATTGTTGAGAGTTGAGGCAAGGCTGGTCATCCCCATGTAGTGACCAAGGGCTTTATCACCCCTTAAGAAATCATGGGGAGGAATGCTTCCCAAAGGTCCTGAATCTGTGTGAGACAAGAATCATGGCTCTATCCTGAGACCAAGAGGTCAACGAATGGCATGTGTGCTTCTCATGGCTTCTTGAGCATATATCAAGTCTATTTGGGGCTGCATCCCTGTCATAGAATCCTAGAGTTGGAAGAGACCTCAAGGGCCATCCAGTCCAACCACCTGCCATGCTTGAACCGATTGTGGCTCTGTAAGCCGCTTAGAGATCTTGACGATAATAAGCGGGGTATAAATATAATAAATAAATAAATAAATAAATAAATAAATAAATAAATAAATAAATAAATAAATAAATCACAGTGCTCCGGGACAGATGGTCATCCAGCCTCTGCTTAAAAACCTCCATAGAAGGAGACTCCACCACCCTCCTTTCTGGCAGCATCTTCCACTGCTGGAGAGCTCTGTGCTGTAGTCATGATCTTTTCCATTTTACAAGTATCAGGGGAAGTATTTATTTATTTTAATTTATTTATTATACTTCTATACCACCCATTTCCCAAGGGGACTCTGGGCGGTTTACACAATACATCAATGAATACAATTGATAAAAACAGGTAATCATCTTTGTTGTCTTCCCCTGAAGTTGTTCCAATTTGCCAGTGTTCTTCTTGAAATGTGATTCCAGAACTTGGGGACCCACTGTATAGGTGCTTCTACGCAAATCCTTGAAGCCTCTTAGTAAAGATGGGAGAACTTGAACATTTGGCAGCTAGGGATAACATTGATATAATAGCCATTACAGAAACCTGGTGGAATGTGGAGAACCAGTGGGATTAGGGTAGTGAGCACTCTGATGTTGGAGGCATTCATGAGAAAAATTGGACCTTTGGCCTGATCCAGCAGGGCTCTTCTTATGTTCTTATGCTATTTTGTCAGATCTGTTATGATTTGGGTTCTTGCAGGGGGTGAGAACTGAAGGCCTTACAGTTCCCTTCAAACTCCATTATTCTGTTATCCTATGGTTCCAATGGTTGGTAAGATAGGACACTTCCTCCGATGTATGCTCTACTTCTGTTGAGAACAGCTAAGGATGTGCCTTTGTGCCTTTGGAGAAGCTGGGCTTCAAATTAGGTTAACATCAACAGATGGCAAAAGTTAAAGAGATACTCATCACTCTTAAAGAAGGAACAAAAAGTGCAGATCCATCAGTAAGTTTGTCTCCTGTGAACTTCCCATAACTGAGCCATTGCATTTGTCTCATCTGCAAACCATACTGAATGAATCTTTCATCCACATGAAATGTGAAACAGCTGCATACGATGGTATTTGGCCTATTTGCATTTCCCCCCACTATCTTCTCTCTTCTCAAACACAGTTGCATTTAGTTCGGCTCTACTTGGGAAACAAATTTAGTCCAGCTTATGAGTCAGAGCAAAGTTTTGCATGGATAATTTGCTTGTCTTTTAATTTTTGCTGATGGGCAAACATCAGGAGTACGTTTTGACATGTCTATTAGGAATATGTCCTCCATCCCCTTAACCAGCTCATGGCTCATTAATGGTACACTGATTCATGGCTGTTGAGGGGCATTCCTTACCAATCATGATATGGATTTGTATCAGCATGTGTGTGTTTGGGTTCTCTGAGAAAATAATAATTTCTAGTAGAACCCGTTGCCTACATCCAAGCTAGAGCATGGACACAAAACAAAGCAGGAGACAGCTACCAGGGATGGGATTAGTGGATTTTGTGGACCACAAATACCATAATTCTCCATTGTGGGAATTGTACTTACCTTAATATAAAGCATCTGGGAGAAAGCCTAAATTAGAAGGCTCTGAGGCTTAGTGAGGACAAGCTCCATCCAGCTTCCTATACGATGTTCTCAGTTGGCATCAGGGCAGGAACAGGACGCTGAATGGAACTTGGCCTTGTGAAGCTTCCAAGTCTTTTAATGTAGGTTTTTTTTTCTTGCAGATGGATCATGTTAACATATATGAAAGGGGCCTGGAAGGTAGTTTGAACTCCCAGGATGGAGAATGGCAGTATTTGTGGTCCAGAACATCCCAAAAACAATCCCATCCCTAAGAGTTACTATGGACTTTTTCAATGACACCATTGCACCAACATGGAAACAGTAATTGAAGTCAACAGGAGAAAGAGAGACCTGAGCATCCTAAAGCGAACCAATGTAGCAAGGCAGCTGTGCACACACACACACACACACACACAGAGAGGGGGAGAGATTGAGAGAGAGAGAGAGAGTAAGCAGTGGGGGAGAAATGTATGCCTAAATTAACATGTTCCTTAGGTGGCATTTCTCATCGTCCCAAGACTTCATGAGTGTATTTAAATGTCCTTATTCTGTTCTTGTCTAAAGAACTTATTATGCTCTTCATGGTGCATTTTGGAAAAGAGGCAAAGATCCCTTCCTTCCTCTAAACACAAAGGCTGCCACTTTCCCACAGCTGGTCATTTTATGTCCCAAATAGAAGGGACTTCTTCCGTAACTATTGCTGGCTCGTGTTACCAGCAGGCTAATAGATTAAATTCGGTTTCACTGATGGCCAGCTTGTGCGTACTGACTTTATTCCTGAACACAGAAAAATCCAGCTACAAAATCAAAAACACTGCCTGCGTGGTTTCAGTTCATTATCATGCTGGCTGCTTTTTGTTTGTTTGTCTTTTTAACTGGTTGGCTGTATGAGATCATGGTTTAACACAATAAGACACAATTAGGGTTGGAGCATTGGACCTATGGAACGTAGGGAAGAGTTGAGTTACTAAATGCCCAGTGATTCAATGGGGCCTTCTTCTCATTGCAACTCACTACACTAAGCAACAGGAGAAAATGGAAATGTCTACACAAAAGGAAACGTATAGTTAAAAGGGAAGTAATACACATAGGCTCATCCTTTGGTAGTTGTCTTCATAGGTATTCTGGAGAAAGACTTGTCATGGTTTGGGCAATGGGGGAGGCTGATGGCTGATGTGATGAGTCTGCAGTAGGCCCGAGTTCCACCTTCACATGAGCTATCCAGGGTGCTGAAACCATTTCCAAATAAAGTTCAATGTCTTGGATAAGATCCTTTAAAAAATTAAAAATAAATAGCAGAATGGGTGCCTCACTCATTTTGAGCATGCCTCTTGCCACAATTAACCCTTTTGTTCATGATGGAGATGCATTTTGTTGTCAGCAGCAGTGTTATGCAGCAGCGGGGGGGTGTTTGGTGCAAAAATATTGCACAAAATCTAAATCTAAAGTTATTTATGAAAAATGTGCATCTCATCAGATGGGGGCCCAAATTGGATTATATCATCCAAGGAGGAAATGTAACCATTCTCTTTTGAGCGAGACCTCTTTAAAATCATTTGGAATTAGGCCCTCAAAGGGCTTAGGCCAAGGATGGTTCACAGCCCTATGATATACCACATTATTCCCTGCTTCCAGAAACGCATATCTGAAACTGTATATGGTCCATCTGTTTGTGGGCTTAGTCCTTTTTGTTGACCATTAATAAAGCCCTTAGCTGCCTAGATGCCCTAAGCACATCCGATCTTGCCTGAGTTCGGAAGCTAAGCAGGGTCAGCCCTGGCTAGTTTTTGGAGGGGAGACCACCAGGGAATACCAGGTGCTGCAGGCACCTGGACTAAGAACTGGCAAACCACTCCTGTATTCCTGCCAAGAAAACGCCATGGACATGGGGTCACAAAATGTCAGTCATGACTGTAATGCCGCGACACACACAATAAAGCCCTTATCTGTATGTGTAAGTCTGTGACTTTTAATGAGAAGGACTGTGTAGGTACCTCATCCATGAGAGAGAGAGATAAGGTTTTATTTTATTTTCATCCCACCTGAGGTACGAAAGGTTAATCTGCTTTTCAAAACAGGAAGTGAAATAAAACAGAGAAATAAATTATAGAAAATGAATACAAAACTGTGAAATGATCATTATGTCTATCCATCTTTTGCTTTGGAGTTTTCTGGGGGAAAACATTCCATGGTTCCCCTTGAGGGAAAAACTTCCCACACACACACACACACAGTTTTCTCATCCCTTTTCTCTCATATTCTCTCTTTCTCTCTCATTAAAGAGCCGGCTCATGAATCACCCTCACAGTGTCTTTAAAAAGATGATCAATAGAATATTTCCCCATAAAACATTTAGTTTGAAATCTGATTTTAAGTGCATTAGAGGGATTTTTTGTGCACCCAATGAACGAATGTCATCATACATTGACATCCAATATGGAAGAAAAACAGCTTGGACAAATTGTCATATTTATTTATGAGTCTATAAAAATACATTTTGAAAGTCCTGGCACATTTTTGGGGGATGCCAGGTTGAACTTTGATGCAAAAGTTAAAAGCCTTAAAGGGAATGGAGGCTTGATTTATCATCGGAATGTTTTTAATTGCAGTTGCAAAGAGTCACAGGTATAAAAGAGGTTTTGCCTTTAATGGCTTGTCCCTTGTGAGGTTTTTTCCTTCGCCTTTAAAAATGATATACTTGCAAGATTTTTCTTCTATTGATTTGGAAAGATTTACTGTAGGTTAGTGCTGCTGGATGTCGAAATACAAATGGTCATAAGAACATAAGAACATAAGAAGAGCCATGCTGGATCAGGCCAAAGGCCCATCTAGTCCAGTTTCCTGTATCTCACAGTGGCCCCACCAAATGTGTCTGGGAACGCACGAGACTAGATCTCTGTCTCCTGATACCACTCCCCTGCATCTGGTCCTTGAAGTACCCCAGTTTTAAGCCTGGAGATGACACATCTCCATCATGGTTTGTAACCTGTGATGGACTTTCCCTCCAGGAATCTGCTCAATTCCCTTTTGAAGGCATCCAGGCCAGATGCAATCACCACATCCTGTGGCAGAGAGTTCCACAGACTAACAATGCGCTGGCTGAAAAAACAATTCTTTTGTCTGTTCTTACTCTCCCGACCCTCAGTTTGAGTGGATGTCCCCTAGTTCTGGTCTTTTGTGAGAGGGAGAAGATCGTCCCTCTATCCACTTTACTCATGCCCTGCATTATTTTGTATTTCTCACTCATATCCCCCCTCAGGCACCTTTTTCCCAGACTAAAGAGCCCTGGCTCCCTAGAGAAGGAGCAGATAGCAGATGGGAGAACGATGAAGGATCCCACCTTCAGTGTGACAAATACTTTGCCAGAACAAACTAAAATGAGAAAAGACCGACTTCCTCTTCAAAGAGAATGAGATGGAGTGAATCCAGGTAAAGTTACGGGCTTACTAAAGTCCCACTGATTTCTCAATCTGTGCATGAAGAGCCCCCCAAATCTTATACTGTAGGGTTGTGTTTTCACCTTTAAACATGTTCCTTACTGGAAGATGCCTTGATTGTAAACATAAAGATTTTCCCTGACTATTAAGTCCGATCATTTCCAGCTCTGGGGGCCAATGCTGATCTTCCTTTGTTGGCCGAAGAGCTGGCATTTGCCCATAGACATATTTCTGTGGTCAGCATGACTGAACGTGAAAGCACAAGGTACACTGTTGTTACCTTCCTCAAGCAGTACCTACGTATCATGGTCTTATGTGCTTTCCAGTTGCTTAGTTGGCAGGAACTGGGACAAGCTGTACGAGCTCACCCTTTGTGCAGATTCTTTGATCAACCCCCCCCCCAGCAATTCAGCAGTTTAAATGATTGTAATACCCAGTGTGACACAGCGACAAACTAGTCGCAACAAACTAGAAATAGCCACAAAACCATTCGTACATGCTAGTTTCTCAGTTAAAGGAAAATTAAATTTTCCAAGGAGGGGTTTTGCCAGGTCTACACCCATACTGGGCTTCTGTGACTGAGCAGGGATTTGAACCCAGGGTTCTTGAGTCTAGTCTAGAGATGGGCACATACTGCCAGTTTGGTGGTTCATGTTAGTTTGTTTATGCTAGTTTTGCTCCACGGCCAGATATCAGAACTGGTGAAGTATCCAGAGATTTTTAGACTAGGGATGGGCAAGAAACGAAAAACAAAATGCTATTTTATAATTTCATTATGTAATGAAACGAAACGAAACGAAACAAACAAGGAAGCAGCATTTTGTTATAGATGAAATGAAATGGTCGTTTTTCCATTGAAATGAACTGTTTCATTCCATCATTGCTGGGTTCCTGCTGAGCTGTCAATAGCTGGTGCCGAATAGGCCAGGTTTAAAGGGTTCCAGCCAATAACAGCTCAGCAGGAACCCTTTGAAAATGGCTTCTGGAGTCCTGGGCACCAAATCTGGTGCCTCTAGGACCCAGGGGAGCCATTTTGTTTCATTTCCTTTTGTTTCGTATGATTTTTTTTTAAAAAAGTTCATACGAAATGAAAGGAAACAAAAAAGAGGGTGAGCATGAAACAAAATGAAACAAAACGAAATGAAACATTATTTTTCCATTTTGTGCCCATCCCTATTTCAGTCTATTGCATTGGATGGAACTCTCTGTTTTTGTTAGATCCTGGAGCTCACATCGACAATCAAATCTGGTAGAATCCTTGAGACTTCGCCCTAGATTTCTTCTTGACTGACAAGACACCACACACGCCCAGCTCCCTTCTCAAATCCAGCTTGGTATCACATCCTATTCAACGACCAACCTCCTCTCTTATGAGAAGATGCTTCATTTTGGCGTCACCTGTGCACACCTTTAAAACATTTTATCACCATTGTCTTGGGTGCCATCTCAACATCCCATACTATCTTGGGGGTTCTTACCCTCCACCCTCCACCCTACGCCTGTCCCAGCAGATGGATATGTTTATATCTTCCTGGTTAGCAATTGCTGTGGAAATACGGGAAAATAATCACCCGGACTCTACAAACAAGGCAGCACAGAGCCCCGTTTGTCAAAACAATTAGTGTTCATTTTGAGTTTATTCGTTGAGATCTGCAGTGACTGATCAATATAAATTATGCATTAGGGCTGTCCAGATGTACTTGTTTATTCATGCAGAGACTTTAAGAATTTCCACGTTTTTTTCAAACCATAGTATATACAAAAATGCAAGAGCCAGACTCTAAAGCAGAGTCAGATGGCTTCCAGTCCTATTTATGACCCTGTTTCACCCAAGAAGAGCATTGCTTTACATTTCCTTTCAATTTCATAACCCTTGGTTTATCTCATTGCCACCCAGTCTTCTTTGCCCTGCCTTTTTGGAACAAAACAAACCATATCAAAGTGGTATTATTCCCATCCTTGTATTCCCTCTCCTGTTTTGGACACTGCAGCTGAAAGACATATCTGTCGACAGAGAGAAAACTGTGCTTTTTTCTTAATATAAAGCAAACCATTGTCAAAAATGTATCCTTTAAAATGTGGCATGCAAAATCAAATATTACTTGTGGATGCTACACCATTACTAAAATAAAATCATCACAAAAGGTTCTCGGGCACAGGACTTTCAAGGAGATACAAATGTGCTGCTCATTTAATCTGTGCAAAAAAGAAAAGAAAAGAAAGAAAGGCACGTGTACTGTGTATGCATAAAACCAGAGGAAGAGCTACAAAACACATGCATTGATGTTTTGGATAAAAGGGTTTCAAACTGTGTCTTACATTCTCCTTAAACCTTTCTTTTAAAATGCCATTGATGGAAGACAGACAGACAGACAGACAGACAGACAGACAGACAGACAGACAGACAGACAGACAGATAGATAGATAGATAGATAGATAGATAGATAGATAGATAGATAGATAGATAGATAGATAGATAGATAGATAGATAGATAGATAGATAGATAGATAGATAGATAGATAGGTGGGCATGCAGTAGGGCAGGCAGGTGGGTGGTCGGTTGGGTGGACAGACAGACAGACAGACAGACAGACAGACAGACAGACAGACAGACAGACAGATAGATAGATAGATAGATAGATAGATAGATAGATAGATAGATAGATAGATAGATAGATAGATAGATAGATAGTCCTCAAAAGCATTTTAAGATATCAAGAAAAATCAAAACCATTTCTTCATGAAACCAAAACTAGAGTCCAAGAATCTATAGAGGCAAGCTTGATGGCCACTCTCTGCAAGAAAGGGGTTTGGGGATTTCTGTCCTTCTGCTGAGAAGAAACAGATCTGAGCCTAAGAAGATCTGGATCGGAAGAACACTTAAAGATGGCAGGGAAGAACAGGATGATGCCAGACAGATTCCATCCAGGAGTGCTGCTTCATATACCCAGTTACAATTGGTGATTTGAAACAGGCAGAGGCTACCATGCTGCACAAATGTGTACTCCAGGCGTGGCAGAGAAAAACCACTGAAGGGCATTTTTAAGTGAGAGTATTTAATTGCCAACCTCTTACAAAGCTAACCCCAGCTGCCGGCCACCTTGCAGGTAATTAATCCTTCTTCCTTTACTTTTTAATTAACAAATGTACTGATTTGCATGATTGAAATTGCAGCATTGATTCCCCCACCACCACCACCACCTCTCTCTCTCTCTTTCCTTGCCCTGCAAATGATGGCTTGGTTTCAGGTTTCCCGTTTGTTTGTAAAGACTTAAGAATGGGGAGAAATAAACTCAAATTAACAGCTAGAGAGAGAGACACACAAAAAAATACCTGCCCATGATTCCAGGAAGTATGCTGCTTAATTTTTTTGTGCATTTGGAGAAGATGAACAGGAAGGAACATGTGATGGGAATGTTTTCAACATTTGAAATAAAACATCAGGCATGGGAATGCCGACATGGCACTTTCTGAGCCAAATGATTTGAAAGCAATACTTTTATTTCACTGTAATTAATGTACTCTCCCCACCATGGATTTATGCAATTAAATAATTAGCCATCATATCACCCTAGGGAGTTCTTAATAACTTTGAGTATACATTCCTCTCTGTTAATAATAACTCAGCCCTCATCATTCCTGTGCATCTTGGGAAACAATCCTGCCTGCACTCTTTCCTAAAGCATAGGAAGAATGTAAAAGGGTTGAACAATCTCTAATTCTTAAGATGGACCTTGGAAGAGCCTGTTGGAATTTCTTCTGCAGATTATTAAATTACACCAGTGGTTATGTGGAACATTATGGGCCAGCATTGATTAAAAAAGATAGGGGACAGAGACAGAAGAAATGGCAAAACCAGAAACTGTATGTCAAAACCCTCACAGAGGATGGAAAAAACCAACTTTGGTGCCCTTTAAATGCAGTGAAAACATATCTTTAAAATACAGTGTTGTTGTGCTGTTGTGTTTTCAAGTGATCCAGGTCAGATTTGAAAACTGTGCGAGTATTTTTTCCTTTGAAAGCAAAAATCTTTAAATCTTGTGCCTACCTCATTCCCGTTGAACCCCCTCTTTTTAAAAAAAAAAAAACGTAGCTATGTTTTGAATTTGTAAATCAATGAACCTGCATAATGTGCTTACACAACTAGAGATATCGCAATTTCTTTGTTCTCTGGGACAAACTTGCTTTCTCCAATCCTGTTGTTGCCTTCTTGTTTAATATGTTTTGATGAACACCTACAGTATTTTTTTTTGGGGGGGAACACAATGCAAAACATGGGTGTATATACATATATGTTTAATATAATGGCCAGAAAACTACTGCCAACTTGCATGTCAAAGCAAAATACTTGCAAGTTGCTGGCAGTGTTCCTGGGCATGTGTCTAATGGTGTGATCTGATCAGTAATGCAACCTGCACCTCATTAATGGAAATCAATTTGCAGCCATGACTTACATGATTTCCCTTCCACAAGCAGAAATCCACAACAGTATTTTGGAGCACATGTGTGGTAGTGGTACATGTGTATAAACATGCCCTTGAACAACATTCTGAAGTAATCTTGGGTAGTTTAGAATGTAATTATATAGGCTGTGCATTGCATCTCTCTCTGTTTATGGACCTCAGAAGTATAGAAGAGTGAGTCAGCCTCGAGCCAGCTATCTGAGCCTGTAGGGATCACACTCAGGTTGTGAGCAGAGTCTTGATGGCAGTACTGCAGTCTAACCACTAAACCAGAAGGCTCCTGATACAGCCATGACAGGGTGGTGTAGCTTTGGCTTTAATCAACCCAAAGGCCTTCCTTGGTTAATTTTAGAGCTACGCCAAATATTTCTCAGGCTGTTTGACTTTGGATTTATTTATTCCAAATGGCGAGTTATTTCTTTTTGTCCCTCTCTCACACACAGTTTTTCTCCAAACACTCTGTTTGTTCTGGCAGTTAACTGGGACAATTTGTAGGAGGCAAAACAGATGCCAAAGAAAACTATGCATGCTGTTGGCATAATTAGTGGTAAGTTCCATGTTCAAAAACCTCTGAATAGTTTTTCCTCCTCCTGAAAAAAATGTCTAGAAGAGAAATCTACCCTTTATTTAACCAAAAAGGTGTGTGGGTGTGTGGGGGTGTGGGTGTGGGTGTGGGTGTGTGGGGGTGAAGCCAGTTTAACACAGCTCTAGATAGAAATCATTCTCATCTGTGATGTCCATTGGATGACTTTCATACTGGCCTACCTTACAAGTCTGATGTGCACGTTGAATAATGGCGAGGCTGCTCAAAAAAAGATCACTCCCAATGCTAGCCATGTTCTTACTTATAATGATTAAATGAATTTAATTCCATTGAAATACCACAAGCTTGTGGGTTTTAAAAAACAAAAACAAAAAAATTGCTCTCCTTCAGTCTGCAATTTAATCGGGGGACTCAACTGAAGGCATTTCTGGGTCATTTTCCCATCCACATTCACAAAGCAGTCAGAAAGATGAACTGAACTGTGGAACATGCTGTTCAGTTCCTAGGATGGATGGCCTAGAAAAAAAGCAGGATGGTTAACAACCTAGCTCTCTTGGGGCCACATCAGGCTGCCCAACAGTGCCAGGTGCAAAGCCAGAGATTGAGGAAGGAAGGGAGGAAGGAGGGGAGGGAAGGGAAGGGAAGGGAAGGGAAGGAAAGAAAGAAAGAAAGAAAGAAAGAAAGAAAGAAAGAAAGAAAGAAAGAAAGAAAGAAAGAAAGAAAGAAAGAAAGAAAGAAAGAAGGAAGGAAGGAAGGAAGGAAGGGAGGGAGGAAGGGAGGGAGGAAGGAAGGAAGGAAGGAAGGAAGGAAGGAAGGAGGGGAGGGAAGGGAAGGGAAGGGAAAGAAAGAAAGAAAGAAAGAAAGAAAGAAAGAAAGAAAGAAAGAAAGAAAGAAAGAAAGAAAGAAGGAAGGAAGGAAGGAAGGAAGGAAGGAAGGAAGGAAGGAAGGAAGGAAGGAAGGAAGGAAGGGAGGGAGGAAGGGAGGGAGGGAGGAAGGGAGGAAGGGAGGAAGGGAGGGAGGAAGGAAGGAAGGAGATTTTGCTTGGAATAATGTTTTGAGAGGCATGGGGTGGCCTTTGCCTCTACAAACCGACTAACTGAATTGAAATGATTTTATTGGGGGAGGGGAGTTGCTAACTTTAAAAACAAAGCAAACGAAACAAAAACCAAAAGTCCATTCTTGGAACTAGCAGAGAAAACTGCCTTTCAGGGGAATGAAGAACAGAAAAACGGGGTTGGCGTCCCCACCTCCCATACAGTATGAATAAAGCGGACCCTGACAAGATCGGTGCCGGGGAGTTTCCATTTACACAGCAAACTTGGACAACGAAGGAATGAGGCAGGAGTGGGGGGAAATGTCCACCTGACTGAGCTTGTTCCACCCTCTGCAGAAACAAGTGGACGTGGTTTATTTTTCTCCGTTTTAAACCCCGGATAAAAATATGTGGGGAGCGAAAATTCCCTGCGCCCGGCTCTGGTAATCCGGATTGAACGTCGCGTCGATCAGATAACCGGCGTCACTCGCGGCTCTCGAGCGCCACCCTTAGAGAGCGCGCGTCACTGCCTTCTCTTTCCTAACGATTCCTTGGGGCAATTGCAGTTTTATTTATTTGCCGCCACTCCGCGGCTTTTTCTGCCGTTCGGGAAGAACCGAGATCCACCCCGCCCCAATTCTCCCACACACATTCACTCCCTTCATCCTTTAAACACGAGGAGGAGGAGGAGGAGACCGAGGCGACGCGCGCAATCAATACAGGAGAAGCGACCCAGCTAAATTCGGCGCGGCTTCGAATTTAGCCCCAGCGAGAAGTTTTCTGAGCGCGTCTCCTTGTCTTTCGTTTCCGAAGAGGTCCCTTCCCAGCGACGCTCAAAGACTAGTATTCACACTGAAGTCACTCCGGTTTACCCAGGCCGGTGCCCTGAATTCAGATCGGCAGGCGCACACGTTTATTGATTTATTTTTATTTTATTTTTTTAGAGATATTTTTACCCCGCCTTTCTCCTTGGGGAAAAAAGAACTCAAGGCGGATTACACAGTCATGAGGGACAATATACAATATACGGTCCAATACGATTATTCTCGCTGGCTTTCAAATACAAGACAAATGACGCCACTCCGGGATAACTCTTGAGATGTTCATTGACATGCACACCTCGGAGGACACACGGAAGTGGCTTTCTTTCAGGCACTCCGGAAAGATGCTCCGGAATAATAACTCCTGAGATTTATTTGGATAGCCCCTGCCCAGAAAGACAGCCTGGGGTTTCTTTGAGACGCACACCGGGAGGGCCATTCCGATCCCTCTTGATAATAGAACCCTGGAAGAAGTGAACTCATTAAGGAGCTCCTGATGGTTTCCATGTAGCCACACGCGCCGATCCGTTTTAGGAATCCGAATCCGAATTTCAGATCAGGATCCCCCTAATCAGTTAAGTGATTCCATCGCCTCTAACCATAGGTCCCCCCTCGACCTCATTTGCTAATTGAGGCAATTATGGCCCAGCGGCACTGAGCGCGCGGGTCCCCGCGGGTTACCGTATTGATTTGTCGGTGGTGACTCGCGGCCGCCTTGCCCTATCCATCGGCGGATACACGCGCGCGTTTCCCATCTGACCAATGCCGTCTATAGCAGGAGTTTCCAAACTTCGCCCCCCCCCCAGATGTTTTGGACCACAACTCCCAGAATTCCAAGCCTGCATGATCAATGTCAAAGGACTGTGGGAACTGTGGTCCAAAACATCTAGAGGGCCAATGGTCTATAGGCATGTCCAAACTTCAGCCCTCCTGATATTTTGGACCACAACTCCCAGAATTCTAAGCTTAGATTGCCAATGCCAAGGGGCTGTGGGAGTTGCGGTCCAAAACATCTGGAGGACCGGAGTTTGGACATGCCTATACTCTATAGGATCTTGAACGAGACCTGGATTTATTGGAGGGCGCTGGAAGGGATCTTAGATCTACCAGGGGGCTCCCGGATCCACCAAGGTGGAGCCAGACGCCAAAGGGAGGGAGATCTACTTGGAGGATTCGTTATTCCCACGACCATGGCGGAGTCTTCTTAGGCAGAAAGCACTGTTAGGGAGGCAGAGGACTCCCCCCCCACACACACACACACCACCCAGATGGTGTGTCCTGAGGGATTGTGGGGGTCGTAGTCCAAAACGTCACTTTCCCAAGCTCTCAGGAAGCGATTTGTGGTTCCATACCTTCAAGTGACGGCGGACATATGACGGGGGGACTTCCATGACGCCCTGTCCCTCAACAACTCCTGTAGACGCCAGTCTGTGGCTTCCTTT
Organism: Phrynocephalus forsythii; assembly: GCA_029282475.1. NCBI lineage: Eukaryota > Metazoa > Chordata > Lepidosauria > Squamata > Agamidae > Phrynocephalus > Phrynocephalus forsythii. The sequence goes on from JAPFRF010000013.1 coordinate 5,989,287, forward strand.
AGGGAGTTAGTCCCTCTCCTGGTTGGTCCTCCTCTTTTCCTGCTGTCCCCATCTTTCTCCGGTATTATTATCTTTTTCTCCAGAGAACCCTGCCTTCTCATGATGGACCCCGCATGCTAGCAAATCATGGTTTGTCCGTGCCCCTCTGCCCAGCTCTTTCCTGAGGTGGGAAGCCGAGGTTTAGACTTAGAACTCCCGCTCACACAACCCGAATTCAGGATATTCCCCACGTGTGGGAGGAGGTGGGCTGTAGTCCGCAAAGGCTAGCGTCGTAATGTAGCAGCCTTCAAGGTGATACGGGACTGAATTGTGATTTTAACAGACAGACATCTCTGCCCCGTTGGGAACGTCTTCGGCAGTCATTGCTTGATATGGAGTGGGTGACCAGCTGACTCTGTCCCTTTGCTGTGACATAGAGACCAGTGACACACAGAAACCCAACACACTTCAGTCTTGGTGCGTTTGTTTGCACCAGGTATGGCGAACCATTCTAAGTATCTGGCCCGGTTTTGAACGCAAGGAACTTGAAGAGACCTTCATTTAAAAAAAAAAAAAAACAGGCTACAGTTCTATTCTGTATCACGGATGGGATAGACGTCTCTTTTAAGATATCTCTCCGGAGTGGAAGAATGGAATGGGCTTAATATTCAAATACTGTACATCCATCCACGAATTAGTCAACATTAAAGCATCTGGTTAATCACCTGGAAGCGCTTTCATTAGCAGGTAGACTTTGCACTGTGCAATCTGATCCAAGTTATTTTGACTTAAAAGTTAACGGATTATTCCCAGGCAATGATGCTTGGAATTTCAGCCATTCTGGCTGCACACCTAATGTGTGTCATGTGCATCCTGTGCGACCCTAACAGAACGTTCAGGCTTCTGAATTGTTTGATGAGTTTGCCACCTTTCCCGAGTCCTGGCCCGACCCTTTAAGTACACCACCGCCTCAATACTAGACCCATTTCCCTGGATGTATCCTTGATCTCAGCAGGCCCGATTTCTCACCCGACGCGGGGAAATCGGCAGGCAGTCACTGTGGGTGCGTCCACCGCCCTAAGATGCCAGTCCGGGAAAGCTGTGTGGAGGCTGCCCTTAGCAGTCTTCCAGATGTCACAGGAGTCTTCGTGGGAAAGTAGAGAGGAGCACGGATCCCTTGATAAAATTCCCCTGGCGTGGAATGCAGTTTACAAACACAGGGGCGGGTGGGAGTCTCCGGTTTGTAGAGGTGTGCCAAAGGGTTTACACACACTGAGGAATGTTCTCTCTCTCTCTCTCTCTCTCTCTCTCTCTCTCTCTCTCTCTCTCTCTCTCTCTCTGTGTGTGTGTGTGTGTGTGTGTGTGTGTGTGTGTGTGTGTGTGTGTGTGTGTGTGTGTGTGTGTGTAAGAGACACACCGCGTGATAGGAGGGGAGAGAGAGAGAGAGAGAGAGAGAGGAATAAGAGAATATTTCTGCATTTAAGAGTGTCCATTGCTCCTGCCATTCATTCTAATTTTTTTAATTAATAAGGGCATCCTAGCAAAAGTTTCCTAATTCCCAGCCGCTTTAGTCGCCCAGGTGGTCGTCAGAACGACAGAGCCGAGCATGTCTAGTGTCATTCTACAGCGGGGGTTGGGTGACAGGTATGCCAGTACGGAGATGTAGGTTCAGGTGCAGACTCTTGTTAAAAGGCGAGAAAAGACAGGGCGGCACACATTCACAGACCCACCCGGTTATAGTTTTGAATCACCAATTTATTCTAAGACTTTTGGGTTTCCCTCCTCCCTTTTCTGGGGCTGGAGGGGACAAACAGGAAGCAGGCCAAAACAGTGACAAAGCCAAATTTAAGAACCCCTATTTTTTCAGTACCACCATTATTCCAGGACCCCAGAGTAAAGGTGGATGGTACAATGGTACCACTTGTGTGTGTGTGTTGTGTCGTTACAGTGAACGACTCTTCGTGACTCCATGTCCATGGAGTTTTCTTGGCAGGAGTACTGGAGTGGCTTGCCAGTGCCTACTCCAGGCGCCTACAGCACCTGGTATTCCCTGGTGGTCTCCCATCCAAGTACTATGAGTACTCAGCTTGCTGGGGGTGGGGCAACGTGTAGCCTGCACACTGTAATTAAAATTGTAAACCGCCCAGAGACTACCAGGCCCGAACCTTTGCTTTTTTTTTTACTAACCAGGCTTTAGCTTCCGAAATCAAGCGAGACCGGATGTGCTTAGGGCATCTAGGCAGCATGGTACCAGTTAGACCCGATGAAACAAGAAGCGCAGGGGAGTTTTCCGGCGCTGTTCAGATCAGACATCGCAAAGCCTCTCTGTGGAAATAGGAAAAGTCCTGACCAAAGGTGGAGACTTCAGGATTTGTAGACTGGAACCCCAAGACGCAGGCTGCAGACTTGGCGGCTAGTGTGAGAACATCCTAGGTTTGGCCCCCAATGCGATCGATTGTCCAGGCTTTCAGGGGATTTGCTGGAGTAACGCCAGCCCTCTCACCCAGAAGGCCTCTGCCCGCACGGAGCCTACAGTCTGCCTTTCGAAGGACAGGTGGGCACGTGGAACGGAACGAACGAACAAACTAACTCCACGGAACCAGAATGGAACGAGCAAAGACGTTCCATAGCTACGTTATCGCACTCCTCTAAACTACTTCTTCAGCTACTTTTACAGTAGCCAGACCACGCTCCTCAAACTGCAGCTAGTAATTGGGGAGTGGGGTGTGGGGAAAGGAGAGTCAGACTTAGGGGGTCTGTGGGACCAGCATTTTGAACCAGGACTCTTTGTTGGGATATTATTAAATGCGCAGAGGATTGTGACTTCATGAAACTTAATCTGGAACGTAATTTCTCGCCCCAACCAGTTTTTGCAATGCCCAATCTGGCATATATAGTGTCACTCTCTCTCTATACATATATATTCTATTTTTGTAAAATTACCTCATATTAATTTATGACCCCCCTTTTGTTATTGGGGGGGGTAACCAGGGGAGGATGGAGCGACGGCAAAGGACACGGTAGCCCTGGGTTGAATCCCTCCTCAGTCACAGATGCTGAGATGGGGGGGGGGGTTGGTCTTGGTAACACCACTCCTTAAATATCTTTCCTGCCTCCACACGTCGCTTTCTTTCCGCCCTAAGACCTCTACCTGAAAGAGGACTGACGTGAGGAAGAATTAAGGGCAGGGATTTAAAAAAAAAAGAGGGCAAATGAGGTTTTTCTAAAGTCACATGAGAATCTAGATCGGGACGGGCCGTGGGGGCGTCAGTGGACGATGGGATATAATGCCCTTTGTGGCGCATGGGTCTGGAGGCCATCCTTTGATGGAGGAAGAGGTCTGTGATTTGGGTTGGTCTCTTAGGCTGGACTTTTTTTTTTTTTGCCGGGGAGAGGGGGTGGCGAAAAGCTTCCCCGCGAAAATAAAACTTTTCTTTGTCACTCGCTCTCACAAAGCCACGTTCCAACTGACTTGGAAAAGGGTGAGGCCGAGAAAAGTAAGCAAAGGAAAGGAACAGGAATTAGAATGATCTGGCCAACGTGTGTGTGTGTGTGTGTGTGTGTGTGTGTGTGTGTGTGTGTGTGTGTGTGTGTGTGTGTGTGTGTGTGTGTGTGTGTGTGTGTGTGTGTGTGTGTGTGTGTGTGTGTGTGTGTGTCAGGATCTCCTTTGAGAATCCGCTGGAAGCTCCGAAGCCCCAGCCCAGGAAAACAAGGCTGATAACTAGGATAAAACACAAATACTTAAGTTTTTTTTTTAAAGGCAGGGTCAGGATCTAAGGAAAAGAGTAAAGGGAATCTGGGGGGTGGAGGGGCGGTCAAAACACAGAGTCCTTTCCCTGAAAGCAACATTAAAGAAGGCGGGGTCCTTGTCTTTATTTATTTATTTATTTATTTATTTATTTATTTATTTATTTATTTATTAACCGCCGGATTTTCCCATAGGGAACTCTGGGCGGTGTACAGATGTCACCCAACTCCAAACAAACATTGTTTTCCCCTCCGACCCGCTTGTTGAACAGCACCGGAGTCCGGGAGTCCCATGGGGGACACTGGGGTGGGCTGGGCGCGCGGATCTCCAACCCGGATTGGCCCCCAATTTCGGGATTACTTCTGACGTCACGTGGCTCCCCCTCCCCTTCTCCCACCACCCCCCCCCCCCTGCTCAGGAGAGCCGCTGCGAGATCCCGACGGCAGGCAAAAACAATCCGAGGCGAGCCCCGCCGCGCATCGCGCGCTTTGACGTTGGCACCCCGCCGCCCGCCGCCGCGGTTCCCCCCTCTCCCAATTACACCCCCCCCAAAAAAATCCCACCTCGCCTTCCCACCCCGGCACCCATCCGTCACCACGTCTCTTCCCCACAGCCCCTTCCGCCTCTTTTCAAGGCGCCCCCGCCGCCTCCTTCTTGCCTCACCAACCCGAACCCCGGCGTCTCGGCATCTCCATCGGGCTGGCCGCTCTATAAATTATCTATACGGATCTTTCCTTCCTCTTTCGCTCTCTGGCTCCGGGTTGAGGCGGAGGAAGGGCGGCGCGCGGGGGGGTTCTAACCGCGGCTGCCAGCCTCCTTCTGGCGCAGACACGCGGGCGATCCTTTCTCCTTGACGCGTGTCGAGAAGGTGGAGGGCGTGGGGGCGGAAGGGGGAAGCCAGCCGTCCTAAAGGCGGCGGCGACGGCGGGGGGGGGGTTGGGGTAGGGGGGGAGGCGAGAATAAATTATGATTTACGTTCCTCCTCCTCCTCTTCTTCCTCCTCCTCCTCTATCGTGGGCATGGGGTGTGAAAAGGTGGGTCCGGTAGGCGAAGAGGGGTAGAGGCTAAGGGGGCAGATGATTCGGGGAGGGGGGAGGTTCGCCCGCACCTCGCCACTGCTTTTGATCTGCCTCCATCACCACCACCACCACCACCCGGGGCGTGGAAAATCTCCCCCTCCCCAAAAAAATATCCCTCTCCCCACCCAAACAAACCTCTCTCTAAACCCGCACACGCGCCCCAAACAAAACAAACCGCTGGAAAACTACGATGTCTTTTTCTCAGCTGGGCTATCCATACAGCACGTCTTCTCAGGTAAGCATCGGCGTCCATCCATTTCTATCTGTTTATCTATTTGGGAAGGGGTGGCCATTTCCCCCCAACACACACACACACGCACACACGCACACCGCGTGTCCTTCCATTGACAGGTCTAACCTGTCGCCATAAAAAAGAAAGAAAGAAAGAAAGAAAGAAAGAAAGAAAGAAAGAAAGAAAGAAAGAAAGAAAGAAAGAAAGAAAGAAAGAAAGAAAGAATTACCATCAACCGCCTTTCTTTCTCCATTTGGATTCACAGATCGAGGGCACTTTTAAAGAAATATATCTGTACAAGGTGCTGATCTGACCTCTCCCCCCCCCACACCCCTTTGATCTCTGCGCTATTGATGTATCTTGCCCGTGTTTGAGTGAAGGGCGCGTAACTTTGCGCACGTGGGGAGAGGGGGACAGGGATCCATCCGGATAAACGCCCCTTCACCGATCCTCCCGGTGGTTCCTCAGAAACCAGCCCGGGCGATGGGGCTACATCTCTCCGAAAAGTGCCCCTCGGAATCCGAGCCCTCCTCTCGCCTCGCGCCCTGCTTGGATTCGCGTGAAAGCGAGTTCAGGGTCGTTACGTGGGAATGCCATCTCGGCGCTCCGATTTTCTTTTCTTTTCTTTGGGGAGGGGGGTCAATGTGGTATTGATTTTTAAGGAAAGGAGAGCTTGGGTTGAGGAGAGGGTCTTTAGCAGTGGGTTGATTGGGGGAAAAAATCCCTGGCTCGATCAGTTTGGGCGACGTTTCCCACCCCACCCACCCACCCCCCCGACCAGCCAGCCTTGCTGGATTGTTTGAGAGTTACTTGCAATCACTTTCACTAATGAATGAAATAAGGCATTTGACACGATTCGAATACATTGAATGGAATTGTGGACTTTCCTTGCAACTGTTGGAGTCAACACTGCAGGTAGGATGTGAAGTTGTCCCCTTAGGCACTTTACTTCGGAGTCAACCCCGGCGGCCAGACGAACTTAACTTTTGCCCTGGCGTCTTTTTCCTTCCCCAAACTGGACGCAGTGTTCAGGATTTAACCCTTCTCTCTCTGATTCATCCCATGTATTGATTTCTTTTCCACCCGCGTGCTTGTGAGCGACAGGAAGAGAAAGAGATATAATGGCAGCTCAGCAGAAACCGGCTAGTATTTATTGCATCGGTGAAATATAAATGTACGGAAGTCTTGGAGTTTTAATCCGGTTTCAGCTAGAGCCCACTCAATGAAATGACTGTGGCTTGTTACTCCATGCTGCCCAGAAGTCTTCCCACGGAGGCAAATGGTGCTTCTTTATTTAAGACTTAAAAGTAGATTCTTCTCCTTCCACGACTGTTAAAAAACTTCATCCATCATTCATTCATTTCAAAGTGGAATCATCATAGGCGCCCGCCTGCTCCTGTCTCCCTGCTTTTATCCAAGCCCATTGGTCCTCTTTTCCCCCCTTTCCCTTTCATTTTTTTTAAAGGAAAGCGTTTGTATTTTAATCGCCTTCTGCCTCCCTCCATCCCAGGGCCCACCCCATCCTCCTGGATAAAACCGGACGGGTTATCCAGCGCACCTGCGCGGGGCGATGCGTCCTCTAATTCTCCCTCTTGGTTTGGAGGCCGGGGGTGCCTTTTATTTATTTTTAAATCGCACTGAGTATGTTTGTGTGTGCGTCTCTCTCCCCCCCCTTTTCTCTCTCTCTCTCTCTCTCCCTCCATTTCTGTTCTTTAGATCGATCGACTGGGTGAGATCAGTGATCCCGCGATAAATTTGGAGGGGGAGGGTTGTTTGTTTCGGGTGGTCTCGGCTTGTTCAGCGCCATCATCCCTTTCTCTCCCTGTTTCCTGTCGCTGGCCAGCCCTGGTGATTGCTGAAACGAACTGATCGGACTTTTCTAAGATTCCTACCACGCAGGATCGCCGCCGGGATCGCGTCTCCTCCAGCCTCCGCCTTGCACCTGAACCAGACTCGCCCTTCGCTCTCTTTTCGCGCGGTCACTTCTCCCTCTTTTGTTTTTGGATTCCCAACCCAGTTCTTCGTCTCTGCCACCTCGAGCACCACGTGTTGCGACTCGGGATCCCGCTCCGCGTCCGATGTCTCCACGGGGTCGTCTCAAGCCGCCACCCTCTGCTGCCCGTCCTACGAAAACCGGCTGCTGGCCAGCTCCCGGCCGGATCTCAATGCGGCGCTGGGCATGTACGGCTCGCCCTACGCCGCTGCTGCCGCTGCCGCCGCCGCAGCCGGCCAAAGTTACGCCAACTACCTCCCTTACAGCGCGGACCCTTCGACCCTCTACACCACGCTGGTGAGTAGTGGCCCAGGCCCTCCTCAGCTACCTGCCCTGGCGGCCGCCCAACGCTGCCTAAAGGGAAGAGCTGGGGTGCTAGTCCCTGGTGAGTAAGTCTGGGAGCCAAGCCTTAGCGTTATAGGGCCAGCATGCCCAAACTTCGGCCCTCCAGATGTTTTGGACCGCAACTCCCACAGTCCTTTGTCATTGGCCATCTAAGCTTAGAATTCTGGGAGCTGCGGTCCAAAACATCTGGAGGGCCGAAGTTTGGACATGCCTGCTAGGGCAAGTAAAGTAGGTGAAGGAGAGGGGAGCGGTGGAAAAAGAAGGGGGCGGAGTCAGTGCAAGTCTTGGGAGGATTTACTCCCAAGTAAGCCTGACTGAGTCCCCCCCCCCCACGTTGCGGCTCTTCCTGCGACTTGGAGTCACTTCTGAATTGTGTGTTGTGTCCTGTAACCCACTCTTCCTGACTCCATGTCCATGGAGTTTTCTTCTTGGCAAGAATACTGGAGTGGCTTGCTAGTTCCCCCTCCAGGCGCCTACAGCACCTGGTATTCCCTGGTGGTCTCCCATCCAAGTACTAACCAGAGCCGACCCTGCTTAGCTTCCAAAATCAGGCGAGATCGGATGTGCTTAGGCCATCTAGACAGTCTCCACTTCCAAATTACGGGGACCTTAAAAGAGTTTTCTGACCTGTTGGAAGGAGCAATCTGAAACTGAGGGCCTTTTTACACGACCCCTAAGATCCGCTGGTCCCTTAAACTCGGACCAGAGATCTTGAGGGTTCGTTGCTGTTCCTCCCTCCCCACCCGCTGGGCACTTCTTTGTTCTGTCTGCGTGAGGGGGGGAGGGAAAAAAAGCCTTAGACAGAGACAAAAGAATAAAAGGCTTACCTCCGGTTGCTCCAACCTCCATTTACTTCCTGGTTCCTCTTTAAGGGGCGGAGGAAAAAGAAAAACAACAGAAAGAAGCGAGGAGAGCTCAGGCAGTCTCCGCATCAAATATTTTCACTATTAAAAAGCAGGTACAAGAAAAGTGCAGTTTGGTCGCGCTAAGTGGGTGGGGTCGCACTTAATTGTCTGCAAACTCCGGAGCTGGTGGGTAAACATTTTTATCGTCCGGAGGTTGCAGCCATTTGCGGCGGAGCTTAGGGGTCATGTATAAATGCCCTGAGTTCCCATGGGGGTTGGGGGGGATTTGAACCCGTATCTCTTATGGCCTAGTCTGTCACTCAGCCCTGCACACTCCACTCTCACCCCTTTACTCCCAAATAAATTATGATCACAGGGAGGGACCTTGGTAAGCCAGGCTTAAAAGAACGAAAATCTTGTGCCCCCCTAAAGGTGAATGAATTTTATTTGGCTTAAGTCCTGGCGCCTTACAGCCTCTGCTTCAGATGCCAGCAACACAGATCAAAGCTGGCATTTTAAGGGGGCCCTGGGAGGTTTCCTGGCTTCTGATCCCAGCACGGAAGTAGATGCCTTGGATTTCAGGTAACCTGGCAGCCCAAGTGTTTCCTCCTTTACCCCCAGAGTAAAAGCCAGCTATGACCACAGAAGCTTGCTCCCTTTGACTTTCCCTAGGGTGCCCTACCTCTTCCACCCTAAGTGGCAGTAAGTGGAGTAAGCCAACAGCCACAGCCTGGCATTTGGATTTCGATGGACGAGTTGGCTTCTGTGTCCTCTCAATAAGGTTTGGGAGTCAAGTTGAGTGGAACTCCAGAGGGCTTCCTTCAGGAACCTATAAACAGCCGGGTTGTTTGGGGAACAGGGAAATACCAGTTTTTCCTGATCGAAAAAGGCATAAACCTCCCCCCTGCCAGGCTGCACGTCTATCCTCATATACTTGGTAGCAGATGCAGGTGATCAAGAGGGGCTCCAGAATTCTGAGACACCCCAAACCGCAGAATGTATTGGAAGGAAACCCACAAGAGTGTTGTAATCGGGGTAAAATTCCCCCGCAATGCCTGCCCTGCCTGTTTCCCTGGGTCCTTCTCCATCTTGTGTCCTGCTTTGCAACTCTTTTACTAGGCTCAATTCTTGTCCAAGCCACTGAGGAAAAAAAACCCGAAAGAATTCAGTGGGATTTACCTCTAGGGAATGGGGCAGGGGAATAGGGGATGCAGCCTAAATTCAATCTCCTTCTAGTGACTTCCCTGTGGGGGACCCTGCGTGAAAATAAATAAGATGCAGTACGGGGGTGGAGAGGTTCAGTTCCCTGCTCCGAAGCTGTTTAAACCCTGGATTTCATCAGCAGTTGGGGGGGGGGATGCAGCAAAAGACAGTTTCCTCTCCCCCACACCTATAATTAATTTAAAGAATAGAGTAGGACCCCCAGTATCTGCTAGGGATTGATTCCAAGCCTTCCCTTGGGTAATGAAAACCATGGATAAGAGAGAACAACAAAATGTCCCCAAAACTGCAGTTTTGTGATAGTAACTTGCTTTAGAGCTGCTGTTTTGCAACAGTAGCTTGCTTTACAGCTGCTCTTTGTGACAGTAGCTTGTTTTGAGGCTGCTGAATTATTTCTTCATTTTTTCCTCTACCAACCGTGGATAACTGAATCAGTGGGTAATGAATCAGTGGATGTGGGGGGTCCTACTGTACACATCAATATAGTGGCAAGGTCTCTTGATTTCTATGCATACTTACTCAGAAAGTAAATCTGCCTCCTCCAGATCAGGAGAGGCGACTGTCCTGTGCAGGAGGGGGGAAAGGGTTTTTCCAGGGTGCTGTAGTGGACAGAGTGATGGGCTATGGCTCAGGAGACCTGGGTTCCAATCCTCACCCAGCCACAGAAACTGGTAAAAGCCATTTGGAATCTCGCTGACCTCAAAAACCCTAGTAGGGTTGCTGTGGATCGCTTCCCATATGACAGCAAAGAGAAAGAAAAGGATCCATTAAAAAAGAAGTTAATAGCTCTGATGGCCTATTTCCTTAATCAAGGTTCAAGGTCTGTGGTCCTTGAAACCATGGGTTATAAAATTAATTATAGGTGTGGGGGAGAGGAATCTGTCTCTTCCTGACTTTTTCTGACTCATTCCCAGATCCTCCAGACAATCATAAGGGCAGTAGTTGGAGCGCAGCGGGGTGGAGGCGAGATAACAAGTAGAATTATGTCCATTTAAGGCCCCTGGGGATCAGTAACCTTACTGGTAGTTCATTGGGAACTGTTAGTCTTAAAAACAGACCTTCTGGACAGAGGGGCTTGGAGTTGACGGGTCTACTTTACTAGGGACTAGCAATAGAATACCGACCTACAGTTTTAATGATGTGGTTCTATATTCCTGCCTCCTTCACCACCACCCAAACAGGGCTTTCTCCCCAGTAAGTTTATTTGGGATTCTTCCCCTGACCTGCAAATTTCCTTTAATCCTCTGTGAAGGAGCCGGGAGCCCCCGTCCCCCAAAAGGTGACCCCTTCCAGTGGACCACCAGCCAGATTTGTGAGCTACCACGGAGTGCATCTCCTTCCAGTAAGCCTGCGGCTCCTCGCTCAGGCCTCATTCCCAGGTGCTGGGTTCCAAGATTCACCTCCCATTGGTCCTATACTTCAGACATTCATCCCGATTACAGACCCTGGAGTGAACCTATACTCGTTGCGCTCTAGCGCTGGTTGGGAATCCAGACAGGGCGGAAGAGGGAAGGAGGGTAGCCACTCCCCTTTCTGAATCTTCAAAAGATGTTGTTAATTCATTTTCTAGAACTCCCAGTACGATTTGAAGGAGGGCTCTTCTGCTCTACACACGGGGATTCCGCAGCCGGCAGCTGCCACCACCTATTACACCTACGAGCACTCTTTTGGGCAGTACCAGTATGACAGGTAAGCAGCGCTTTGATCTCAGGCGAAGAAGCCGGCCTGGGAATCTCACCTGCGTTTCCTCCCATCCTACCAGCTGACACAGGTCTGTGTCGTCTGCATTAAACCCAGGCACGCCATCCGACACACCCCCAGCCAGCCAAGTGCGGAGAGCTCCACTCCTTGGTGCCCTCGCAGAGGGAATGAATGAACTCAGGACCAAAAAGAGGGGATTTGATTTCTGAGTACACCCAAGGGGAACAGCATAGAAGCTGGTGGTCCTTGAGAAGGAGTTCTCCTCTATTTATTTTATTTTATTTAGTTTTGAGCCCACCTTTACAACCTTCCCAACACCAGTAAAGTATGAGTCATGTCACCATAAAGGGTGACATGAGGTCAAAGTGATCTATAAAATGGAGGACTCACAACTAGCTTTCTTCAGAGGGATGAAGCTGCTTGGATGAGCAGTGAAATGTTTCAGTCTCTCAAGAAAAGAAGTCCAGTTGCCATGACTCAACTTCCAGATAAACTCACCTGGATGACTGAGAATCTTCACAGACATGCCAATATTATTTATTTATTTATTTATTTATTTATTTATTTATTTATTTATTTATTTACTGGTCTTATATACCACACCATCTAGCAACAAGGCTACTCTGGGTGGTGTACAAATAATTCAACAAACATACATGAACAGTATACAATGTAAACATGCAGCTAATAAACAAAATGAATACGACTACACCAACAATAACATCATAAAAATCACTGAAAGAACAAAGAGTAACTCAAACAGAAAGGGCGGATTAAATATTAGCAAATCAAGAAAGGATGAATATTAATTCATCCTTTCTTGATTCTCTTGATTTGAATATTAATTCATCATTTCTCAATATGCTGAAGCCAGGGAAAGCCGTTCTATATAGCCATGTCTTGAGATGTTTGTTTGAAAATCTATTAGAACAAGGACAGAAAGATTCAGAAATTGTTTTTACCCAATAGCAGTAACCATGCTAAATTCTGTTAAAAATTAAGTTGACGGGTAATATCAGTGTTGAATGTGTAACATATAAATTATATGGGGGATTGTGTATGGCTGTTTTTTAAATCATAGTTTTTATGTATTGGGTATGAATGCTTTCAGGTGAAAAAGTGTAGGGCTGTTTGTGTATGTTTGTTTTTATGTCAGTTTTAAATGAGTATAAGTGATGTTCTGCATGTGAATGTAGGAGTATGTGTATGGATGTTTTGTTCTTAAATGGTAGATTTTATGTCTTGGATTTTTATACTGGGGTGTGTGAATGAGCTGACTGGATGGCACTTTTAATCTCGTATCTATACAATGACAATAAATTCTGATTCCGATTCCAATTCCAATTGACAGCGTAGTGGCCAGACCAATCTCAGCAGGGTTCTGATTCCAGAAGCGAGGGGCCACCACCAAGAAAGCTTGGTTCCTCCATACTGATTCCACCACTGGGTTCCACCACTGAGTCCAGCCTGTGTCAGGGAGGTCTGGTGACAGGGGCTAGACTAAATGGTCCCTAGGGTATGCAGGGACCCAGCTTTTCATCTTGCTTGAGAGGGGCACCATTTCAACTCCTCATTCTCTCTACACCCAGGTATGGCACGGTGGACTTCAGCAGCTCCGCCCGGCGCAAAAATGCCACTCGAGAGACCACCAGCACTTTGAAGACGTGGTTGTACGAGCACCGCAAGAACCCGTACCCGACCAAAGGGGAGAAGATCATGCTGGCCATCATCACCAAGATGACCCTCACCCAGGTCTCCACCTGGTTCGCCAACGCCCGGCGGCGCCTCAAGAAGGAGAACAAGATGACCTGGTCTCCCAAAAACAAGGCGGGAGAAGAGAGGAGGGAGGAGGAAAGGAGGAGCGGGGAAGACGGGGACAGTGAAAATGAAGACAAAGGTAGACACGGAAGAGATTGGCAGGCAATAGCTCTACAACTGACGGGGCAGCTAGAAGCAGCCTCACCAGACTACTGGGTAGCTCAGTAGTTTAAATATTTCAGGCAAAAACCAAAGGAAAAACAAAACAAAAGAAAAGACACAAAACATGTGGCACCTTAAAGACTAACTTTCATACTTTAATGTAACATTTCGTGGACTACACACCCACTTCTTCAGACATATAGCAGCAGAATGAGGTGTGCAATAGAATATAGGCTGGGATATACATTTCATACCAGATATTAATCGGCTGTAGTATATAGAGTTGGCTGGGGGTGGATGGGGAGGGGGGAGAGGAGGAGGGGGAAGAAGAGGAGGGAGAGTTGATTAGTAGAAATGGTGGGAAGATTAGGCCAGGGTCTATAAAGCTGTAAAGGATAGTTTTATGGCTCTGAGGCCAGAATATCTGGTATGAAATGTATATCCCATCCCATATTATATTGAGAATCCTTCAGAGCGGCTTCCCCTTCCTTTCTTCTAGGGCAGGCATGTCCAAACGTCAGCCCTCCTGATGTTTTGGACCACAACTCCCAGAATTCTAAGCTTAGATTGCCAATGACAAAGCACTGTGGGAGTTGTGGTCCAAAACATCTGGAGGGCCGAAGCTTGGACATGCCTGTTCTAGGGGTTCCCTGGGACTGTGCAGCAGCTTGCCCAAGGCTCCATAGGTTTGCTCCACTCAAGGAGGCATGCCAGCCTCTTTGGACTACAACATTGCAAGTTCCATAGCTGGCACTCTTATTGGCTGTGTTGGCTGGCAATGATGGGACCTGGAGTCCCAAAGAAATGCTTCCAAACGTTATTCCTTGTATAGACATCAATGGGTGTGATCCGATGACAAGAAAAAATGCACGTCCAACCACAGTTGCTTTGCAGGGAGGGGTCTCTCTCAAAGTGGTCCTTCTGTCTGTCAAGGAATCACTCAAATCTGGTCTGAAAACATAGTATCCCCTTAAAATATAGTATCCCTACTGCTGTACCAGCCTAGATGCCCTGAGCACATCCGATCTCGCCTGATATTGGAAGCTAAGCAGGATCAGACCTGGTTAGTACTTGGATGGGATTCCGCCAGGGAATACCAGGTGCTGTAGGTGCTTGGAGTAGGAACTGGCAAGCCACTCCAGTATTCCTGCCAAGAAAACTCCATGGACGTGGGGTCACGAAGAATCGGTCACGAATGTCATGAGACAACACACAAATTGAGGTTCATCTTATACACAGAAGTAAGCTGAGGAAAGAACCATGTGGTTGTGAAACTCTAATTTCGGGTTGGAAAAGTAGGGGTGATCTTATACATGGGGGACGTCTTGTAGATGGGAAAAAACGTGTTACTTTCTTGTTCTAGCAGTTTCATTCACTTCTCATTATATTCTGAAATGCAGATCCCAAAAGTTTCAAAGAAGAAAAGGAGCTACGGTTGAGTGACATGGAGGAGTTGGATGACGAGGAGCCAGAGATCAAGGCGGAAGCTGAGCCAAAGCTCCCTCCTCTAGAAGGTCCCATTGTTGGTGGTAACACGTTGGCCGAGTCTCAGAAGAGTAACGGCAGTGTGACCCTGGCCAGCCATTTCCAGACTTTCTCCTGTGCCAAGGGGGATTTGGCCGTTACAGAGGACTTCTTGAGCCACAAGGGGTCGGCCTTAGTGGGCAGACTTGGAACTCCAGGGCAAGGGTACGAAGTCCCGGAGAAGCCCAGGATCTGGTCTTTGGCTCATACGGCAGGAGCCAACGTCATTGTGGGGCCCAGCTGCAATCTTGCACAAAGGACAGAGAGCCCGGACTGCTTGGTGCTAAAGGGAAGGGTCCCCGGGGCTGGAGGACAGTGCAGTGAAGGGAGGCCACTGAGCAGCCTCATGAGAACGCAGCCCATTCATGACCATGCCCTGGATGAGTTGACGCAACCGACCAAGATCTTCAAGAACTCAGCCTTCAACCTGCAGTCCATCTCACTCAACTATGCTTCCTATCCCATGCTGGGAGAAACCTGTCAATATGCAGCTGGAACTGAAGGTACCTGGTCCTGTTGGTTTTCCTCCCACCCCTTAGAATACTCCCAAGTTCTCCTTAATTAGATAAAAGGCAGCTCCTTTGGTGTCCGAAGCCCTGAGCCTGTCAAGTGTCCCCCTAATTCTCAGCTATTTTAATATTGTTACTGCTGGGTGTTGGTCTTTCGAGGAAGCTTTACCGACCTCTTGCACATCCTTCAAAACCTGGATGAGGCTTCAAGTGGCTTCAGAGATATCTTGGAAAAGTGCTTGCAACCGTTTTGAGATGGCAAAGTGGTCCAGAACCTTCTTCACACCTTGTTTCCACGAATGATCCAACAATGGGATGTGACTTTAAGTGGCACAATGACAAGATGGGGTGGGTTAGCATTCACCTAATGCTTGGGAGATGTAAATTGAGCCTAGTGGTGGGAACCACATTCTCATGAAATGGTGTCTGGGAGGCATCTGGCAAAGAGGGGAATCTTATAAATAGGGAAACAATAACAATAACAACAAACACAATATTGTATTAATTAATTAATTAATTAAGCAAGCAAGCAAGCAAGGAAGTGACTGTTTAAAATATAAGAACATAAGAACATAAGAAGAGCCATGCTGGATCAGGCCAAAGGCCCATCTAGTCCAGCTTCCTGTATCTCACAGCGGCCCCACCAGATGCATTTGGGATGCATATAGTATGTGTTTATAGAGGGGCGTGGTGGCTCAGTGGATTAAGCCAGTCAGTTGCAAAGTCGGAGCTCTTCGCTGTTCATCCCAGCTCCTGCCATCCTAGCAGTTCCAAAGCATTTCAATGCAAGTAGATAAATAGGAACCACCGTAAAAAGCGGAAGGTAAAACAGTGTTTCCTTGCAGCCACGCCAGCCACGTGGCCATGGACTTGCACAACACTGGCTCTTCTGCTTGAATACGGAGATGAGCACTGCCCCCTAGAGTCGGTCATGACTGGCATGCATGTGCGGGAAAACCTTTACCTTTACCTTTACCTTTTACCTTAAGTGTTTGTATGTGTATATTAGATATTTAAGTATATTAGATTTTAAGTATTTACTTGCCTTTTTCTTGTGAGGAAGGATAGGAAGCAGCAACCATCTGGATGGCAAAATATTTTCTGAAACTGTTGATTGGAGTTCTTGGATTTACATCATCATCATCACATCATCATCATCATCATCATCATCATCATCATCATCATCATCATCATCATCATCATCGTTGTTGTTGTTGTTGTTGTTGTTGTTGTTTTGTTGTTGTTACCACCACCACCACCACCACCACCACCACCACCACCATCATCATCATCATCATCATCATCATCATCATCATCATCATCATCATCATCACAATGGGACAACAACAACTGCTATTTTGTTAGAGGGTTTCATTTTTAAAAAGATTAGAAGTACTGGATGGCTTGCTTCTTCTTGATCGGATTGTGTTATTTTGTGCTTGCTGTCTCCATGTTTGCAGGGACACACATACACTTTTCTTCACTAAGTTAAAACATAGTTTCACAGAGGTTCCTTGCACAAATTGAGGAGACTGCAGTGGAGGGGGAATCTCACACTGTCTCAATATAAATTTTAGCAAATGGCTTTTAAGGCAGTAATTGGAACAAGCAAGCAACACTTAGCTGTATGCCATAAAATATTTATTTACTTATTTTTAATTTGATTTCTATACCACCCATCTGGCAACAAAGGCCACTCTGGGTGGTTTACATAACAGACACAAAATGTAACCACTGAAACAAGGAACAACGAAGTACATAATAAACTCAACTCAACTTAAATCCGAGAGACAGATTTAATAGCACTTTTATCAATATTGGAGGAGATAAATGACAATTAATTAATTTCTAATTTTTAATAGCATCAAAATTGATATTTGATAGGAACTGGAAAAGAGCTTGTGACTTCCAGTCAAGTGACTGGTATAGGAAAGTTTTAGATATAATTATGAATGATATAGCTGCCTTGATGCCTTAAGCACATCCTATCTTGCCTGATTTTGAAAGCTAAGCAGGGTCGGCCCTGGCTAGTACTTGGATGGCAGACCAACAAGGAGTAGGAACTGGCAAGCCACTCCAGTATTCCTGCCAAGAAGACTCCATGGACTTAGAGTCACCAAGAGTCGGTCATGACTGTAACAACACAACATACACATACAACACACATCAATGATAAGCTTAGTCATAATATAAGTTAAGAAGGGGTAACAGGCAGAAATTAATTTCTAGATTTATGGGGAGAATTCATCCATTTTGTCTTAATAAAAGGGAAAGAACAAACCCTATTGCACAAGTCAACACAATTTGAGAATGGAGATAAGGCTCCATAAAGGTCAATAGTCAAGGTTGGTGTTGGTGGGGGAGATAGAGTATTTAGGTTGTTTTTTTAAATTTGGTGTTTCTTCTCCTTCTGTCTTAAGTTTTTCAAATAAATAAATAAATTTTAAAAATTGACTCAAAATTAGAGCAGGGTTTCATGGAGATGTAAAGTGTTGTGTGTCTTCTTCTGCACCACGACTGACCAGAAGGAAGCACCAGCTAGAAACATGTCAAGATAGAGTGGCACATGCCTTGTGCATTGATTTACTGGACTGTTAGTTTCAGCATATTTGTTTCGTGTGTCAGGCTAGTACTTTTTGTGCCTTACCATGATGTGAGATGCCGGGATGTTAAAAGTGAAAGTTCTTCATCAATGGAAACAGAAGAGTTTGTCTCCAAAGAGTTCAGGAATGAAGAAAGGACGCCTGGGACACATGCAGGCAAAAAGAGACCTCAGATTTTCAAGGATCCACTTGTTCCCTAAGCAAAATTTATATTTATTTATTTATTTTAGAGTATTTTCACCCCACCTTTCTTCTTGGAAAAGGACCAAAGGTGGCTTACAGTAATGAGGGATAATATACAGTCCAGTACAATTAAGACATGTTCAAGTATTTGAGAACAAGGAATTGAGGGACATCTTACACAGCATTAATAGACAATATTATATTAAAGCTACAAGGTTATAAGTAGTTATAAACACAAAGTCTATGTAAACCTATAGATTCATATGAAATACACATGGTAGTCCATCATTCAGGGAAAGCTTGCCTGAAGAGAAAGGTCTTTGCCTTTCATGACTTTGCTCACCCTATATCTGCTTGGGACTTTAGCTTCCAGATGTTGTAAATCGAGGAGGGTTTCTGGGAAGTCATCAGAGACATCTGCTAGTGGCCAAAGATTGAGGAACACTCACCTGGACAACAAAAAATATTGAGAAAGATGGGTCCAAGCAGCCTCTTGCCTACCATTGGGTGTCTCTACAGTTCTTAAGATGGTTCCATTTATAAAAGCATCCCCAACGTGGATGGAGGAATGAATTTGCATTCCACTGGATATTGATAATTGAGGCTGGGGTTTTTGTCTGTTGAAAGTAGGAGGGCTAGAAAATGTGCCACAGTCCTGGTTCCTCCAGGCAGCTTTTGGTTGCTGGTAAAGGCACCGGGTACCAAGTCAAAAAGTTACTCCCCAAGTCAGACCCAAGACAGAAGCTGGGGCACAGAGTCAGAGGCAAGGCGAGGCGTTAACCATACCACAGCGGAAGAGCTTCATTCCTGAGGCAAGTTCTGAGAGGGAGAGCTACTTTCTTAAATACACCTTCCATCACCTTGCCAGGTGTTGCTCACGAGTGGGCTGACAGCTGCTACAGAGGCAGGACCTGAGTCTGAAAGTGCTAGGTCCTTCCTGGCCTTGATGCTGCAGCTGCTGTGGCCTGAATCATGACCGGACGATGATCATAACCCACCAAATCATTTTGTGCTCGTTGTTGCAACAGGCCTTGGGAGAGGGATGAGAGCTGCTCAAGACCACCTGAGCGACGTTTGTCTCAGTCAACAGAAAGAGAAGCTGAGGACAGCCTTCAGGCCAGTGTTGAAGAGGTGAGACAGGTGAGTCACTGGAAGTTTTCTAGAATCTAGAAGAAAGATGAAGAACCTGCACCATAACTCTGTAGGTGTCTTTGGGCTCAAGATTCTATCAACTGCCCAGAGGGACCTCGCTGCCAGATGGGTGGTATAAAAAATCTAATAAATAAATAAATAAAAATAAATATCAACCCTGATACTGGGCCACATAGACAGGCTGAGAATTGCAGCCCAATTCAATATGGAGCAGCAGCAGAGGTTCACCCCCCGATGAAAGAAGGTCTTTATCAGAGAAATAGCTCAGGTTTTATTTATTTATTTAGTATAATTTTACCCCACCTTTCTCCTTGGAAAAGGGCCCAAGGTGGCTTGCAGTAATGAGGGACAATATACAGCCCAGAATAAGACAACAATCGATTTTGTTCTGGAGGGGAGGATAATGACTGTAAATAAAAAGAGTGATCCTGTTGGTGAAGGGGTGCACTGTTGTTGATGTTTGTCTTTTTTGTAATTTGTATAAATAATTTTATTAATAAAAACTTATGGGGAAAAAAAGAATAGGACATAGTCAAGAAAAAACAGGGAATTCAAAGAGGCATCTTAGAACATTAAAAGATAACAGTAGAGCTACAAAGAACACACAAAAATAGAAGAAAAAGGAAAGTAACATGGAAAACACTGGTGTTCTTATGAAATCAATCAATGCCATCATGTATGGTAATCCATATAAGGTTATATACAGTGGACCCTCATATAACAAACAGTTTGTATAACATAAAATCTGTACAACATAAAAAAATCCAAAGATAGGGGAAATTTGCTTAACAGAATCGCCTACGGGGTGAATCCGTACAACATAAAAATGGTGGTGATTAGGGATTACTCTGTTTTCAATGCATTCCTATGGGAAATTTATATAAAGGAAAATTTGCTTAACAGAATTTCATTTGGAACAAATAATTCCTTTATACAAGGTACCACCATTGTAGGAAGTCCCTCATTCCAGGAAAGCTTCCCTGAAGAGGAAGGTCTTTGCCAGCTTCCGGAAAGAGAGCAGGGACAGGGCAGTCCTGGCCTCCAGCGAGAGGCCCTGTATTTGAAATTCATTGCATGCTTGAAGAATGCAAACCCACTGCTAGGAATACAGACCACCAGTATTTTAAATAAATATTTGCATTTATTCCTGCCTCCCACTTTCTCCCAATACAATAAAAACAGCAAATAACTTGTTTTTGAGCCATGTGTGCATTGTTTGATTTGTTTGATGTTTTCCTAGTGAGTCCAGGTTAGAACACAAGGTTGCTTATGGGCTGTGTTCTATTTCCCAGGCTCATCAAGGCAGTGTGTTGGTGAAACTGCTCCTGGAGGTTTGGAGCTGATAGACTTTCAGAGGAAAGCACTCACTACCCCTAATGTGAATCTGCCGTATGTTCTCCGTCTCTGCACTTTTCGAAGCATGAACTGCAGCTACAGCCTCTCGTGGTGGCAAAGGAGAAGACATATTCTGACATCTGCACAACGGTTGATGGACAGCATTGCAAGCCCAACTAGGAAGCAGCTCTATGGACTTGTGCATGCTCTGCTGATCTGAATATGTCCCATTGCACTGACTTTTGCCACCAATTTACATGAAACTTACTGAATGGTCAGTCTTCAGTAAGACAGTTCTACAGTTTCATTCAGAATTTGTGGAGATCTTGGTTTCTGTTATTGATCTGCATTGTCCTTTGTAAAATGCAAACATTTTCTATGGCTATTGAAAGGCTTCCTTCCTTCCTTCCTTCCTTCCTTCCTTCCTTCCTTCCTTCCTTCTCAAAATCCACATCAGATGTGGAGGCTCATTTTAGTTCAGACCTATCTTAATCTTTTTAACAAGGAAAGTCAAGATTACATTTTCAAGCCTTTTTTTCAACCCTATTGTCTATTTTTTTATGAGATGTATATGTCCCCCATGTTGTTCTGTGTTTGGAAGAGGGTCCCTTAGTTGTGCAAAATGGAAGTCTGTTTATTTTCTGTCCTTGTACATAATTATCATGGAAAGTATTTTTCAAAGTCTGTAATTAAAAAAGGAAATTGATGAAGGTTGTCAAACAGAAATGGGATCTTGATGGGTGGAGGACACGTGTGTGCAGAAGAGAAAGAAGGCTAGAGGTTCAAGTGGTCTGGAATATGTTGTGTTCCAGAAAACCCAGTGTCGGTAAGTCAAGTTCAGCTTTCCCAGTGCTACTGCTTGAGATCTATTTAGCTGGCTACTAGAAACCCCTGGTTCCTAGGAGCATGGTGGCTCAGGGGACTAAGACTCCAAAAACTGTTGGCTGCAAAGTCGGCAGCTCAGCAGTTCAAATCTCAGGCTCCACGCAGTGGAGCAACCTCCCGCTGATAACCCCAGCTCCTGCCAACCTCGCAGTTTGAAAACATGTCAATGCAAGTAGATAAATAGGTACCATCATAAAAAGTGGGAAGGTAAAACACTGTTTCCTTGCAGCCATGTGGCCACGTGGCCATAGACTTGTACAACGCTGGCTCTTCGGCTTGAATATGGAGATGAGCAGCACCCGTAGAGTCAGACATGACTAGCACGCATGTATGGGGGGAAAACCTTTAAGGAACCCTTTATTAGCTAAAATCCTATTGCATTGGGCATTTCATACAGTTACGCCTGCAGAAGTTATGTCCAAGCATTTTTTTGTGTTCAACGGAGCAGCTAGAGACAGAGCTGGTTGCACAATGGTGTGCATGGAACTGCTTCCCGGATATGATTTCCATGCTGCGGCAAAGTTTGCAACCACTTGCCCAGCTTCAATTTATGCAGGCTTATCTATGCAACAGGATTTTGGCCACTCTGTTACATTTCCTTTCCTCCCCTATGGTTCTTCCGTTCAACCAGGCCTTTTGAGTTCTGTTGAGCTGCAGTGCTGTCTACTTCGTTTTAAGACCTAGATCCGGAGATACAACAGACACACACATTCTTTCTCTTTTGATTGGACTGCTTCTCCAGACACGCTACATGGGACCTTTATGGTTGCCTCCTTCTGGGTGATGATGGAGCCAGTACTCATGTCTGGGCATTAGGACCCCCCTCTTCAATTCTGTTTGCAGCCTGCTGAGAAGGGCCATGACATTTCCTTCCAGGATGGAAGAACGATGGTCTGGAAGAGGCAAAGTAGGCCATTGTTAGTGGGTCATCATCCTAATTCAGTTAAAAGTGCAACCCTGCATTTTACAAGGATGACACAGAAAGGGGCACACCCCTATGCATTCTTCTGCTTTAATTAGAATAGTCTCCAAACACTTTCTGCATGGACTAATAACCCAAGCTGAGGCCGAAGAGAAGAATGTTGCTTTGTTTCCTGCATCACTGGAAGCTGTGCCCATAATTTAATCACTGTGCTAATTAAGAGGTCATCTGTAGGATCAAGCCAAACCCCGGCTTTTCCCGAAGTTCACCAGGGTCAACTTTTATAGTAAGTCAAGTCTGATCAATAAAGGCAAATTGATTCGGCTTTCATAAATCAGTGGAATCCATGGAAGGATATGGAGTAGAGATGCATGTATTGATTGGAAATAAGAAAGAGGCAATTATTGGAGGTGGAGATGCATGGCGGAAGAATGGCTGAAGTTTCAGAGCCCTTTTTGGTAGTGTGGTTCTCAGACAAGATAACTGTTAAGGGTCGCCCATGCATCTACTAGACACTTGATTGCTATAATATGCCTCATCTTAGCAAAATGGATAATCCAGCTATACTGAGAAGCATTCTGCCTTTGGGTTATATGAAGGTGAAGCTTGAACTATGACAGCTTATTCAGAGACACATTGGTGTGTCTGATGGGACACATACCATGCACACATGGGTCAATGTCTCTGGGATTTGCACTGCAATTATAGGACCTGTTTCATTGGGAAGAAGCTTCACGGAGTTTAGTACATTCAGTTTATTGCAAGAGCATCTCTAGGTGTTAGCCACACTGCTTCGTGTATGCATTTGAACCCCCCCCCCCAAAAAAAAGCATTGCCAATCTCTCTTATCCTAAAGGCATATGTTGGAAAACTGTAGGCCTGGTCTGAAAGATAACATCCAAAACTCAGTGAGCGGATTGAGTTTCTTGGAGTATCCTACACTAGCAACAGATCCTCACTTGGAGACAAGGATACAGTGGGAACATCTTATCCATTTGGCAAACACCGAGTTCACAATGTGGTAATCTCTCTCTCTCTCTCTCTCTCTCTCTCTCTCTCTCTCTCTCTCTCTCTGTGTGTGTGTGTGTGTGTGTGTGTGTGTGTGTGTGCGCGCATGTTTGATGAATTGCATCAATTAATGAAAAACAATTCCCAAACTTTTATTTTATCTCTATTCTCTTTTCTTGGGTAATGATGGGTCATTTCACACCTGACCCTAATCACTTGATGATGGAGTCATTGGATTGGATTTGGTTCAAGTACTATAATAGCACATCATGATGGCTTGGATGAAGGAAACAACCACCATAGGTGACCAACCATCACCTGAAGAGCTTTCTGTGGACCTGTCCTTAAGCTCATGCGCAAAGATTTGGAAAAGGAAAGACTGATGTGGATGTACATGAGTGCAAGGGACAATTTGGTGAACATGTATACATGCCCCATTTTCTGTATATCTGACAGTGTCTGGTTGTTTCCATTTGGACATGTCTGATCTCATCCGTTGTGTTTGCTATCCAGCCCTTTTCTTGCACCCTTCTTGAGTAAGCCGAGGAGATCAAGAAAGAAGCGGCACAAGCTGGCAGAGTGACCTGCAGCTTAGAGGCAAAGAAATTAAGCTGCGAAAAGATAAACATTATTTCAAGTCGGATTTGAAGGATTACTGCTTGTAATAAAGAGTATTAGTCCCATTCAAGGGTGTTTTTTCTCTCTCCAAGGCAGACGTCTTGAATTCTCCTCCCTTTTCTTTTGCAGGAGAGATTCCAGGTATATCCCTGCATTTCATGGAGCTATTCCTTTGGTTCCTATGAGCTCAACAGTATAAACGTGTTGAAACTCAGTTTCGTGGATCCCATCTTGTCTGGACCAAAACATGGGTTGGCTGTACTTGGTCTCCAGTTGGCTGGGATGGCCAAGAAAGAAATTGAACAATGAAGCAGACAACATCACTGAAGCAACAGTGGTGTACAAGAATGTGTCTCATGAGACAAGAGGGATACCAGTTAATTGGGTGCTGCCGATTCCGTTAGAGTTGATTCTGAAGGTTTAAACCCCATGGCTACACAAGCAATACAATGCAAATATTTGATTCCATTGCACTAGGCACACACAAACAAACACTGCTGAGGTAAACAGTCACAAACACAAAACAAGGATTCTAGCTAGTTTCCATGGTATTGGATTGGCCAAACCACTTACACAGATGCAAATAATACTCGGGGAAATGGCTAAATTCAAAGAGAGAGTGAAAATTTCAGACAACACACTTTTTGGGTGAGCATCTAGGATCACCATTAAAGTTTGCTTATTTTAAAAAAGGCTGAACAGATTTTTGCTTCACCTGGCTTAAATCATGTCTGAAATGCAAATTTGCTTAACCCTTTTCAAGACCAAAACCTGGACATTCCACTTGGATCCAGACCTCACATACTTGGGATTCAATGTATTTATTGATTGATTGGATTTCTATACTTCCCATCCAGCTACAAGGGTAGGATCAGGATGATTCAGTTGGTTTTCCACACTTCATTCTCTATTTGGTGCAGAGTTACAACATGCACCCCCATCTTTCCTCTGTTGAGTTCAAATGAGTGAACGTGGTTAACCTCCTCACTACAAAAGCCCTATGAGGTAGGGTAAGGCTGTGGTAGAATGATGAGCCCAAGGATTCATGAGACAGTATAGAGTAGAGATGGGCATGAATAAAAAAAAATGACGTTTCGTTTGTCGTTTGTCATTTGGAGGGTCCGTTTCGGTTTGTTTCTCTTTTTCGTGAATTTTTGCAAAAAAATCGTTTTCATTTTTGTTCATTTCGGTACCGTTTCGTTACCATTTATTTCAATTTTCTGTGATTTTTTTTTAGCATTTAAAGCAGTTCACTGTATTGCAGTAACGGAAACGAAACGCACGACAAAATTTCCGGCGTTTCTGTTCGTTTTGTTTCATTTTGGAGACAAAATTTGTTTGTCGTTTCATTGCGTAATGAAACGAAAAAACAAAAACGGAAATGAAAAATTGTTCGTTTCGTGCCCATCTCTAGTATGGAGTCTAGAAGAAAAGTTGAAGGTTGAGAACTCAATCTGGATTTTATTAGTCATAGACTATAAATGTCACCACTACATGACCAATGTGTTGCATGGGTCAGTTTCAGATTTCCCATGCCTTTATTTGAAATGCCTGATCTTTCCTTGAATCTTCTTGGATGTTGGTGACAAAAAGACTCTTCTTTCCTTTTCCTTTGGGCTGGGATTGGGGAGCAAGAATTACAGATGGGTTGCGTTCATCAGGAGGTACAACCTCATTTGCTAGAGAATTTAATTATTGAAGCACCATTTGAAAACAGAAATTACTAGCCTAGCCTTCCAGGCCTTCTTCACTTAATAATTTCAGCAACTACATTCACTCTGAAATCCTCTATTACCAATTCAAAACAATTGCCATGAGCAGCTATTTTGCTCCCTGAAAATTGGTGGTGGTGGGGGGGGAACCTTAGTGGTATTGAAACACCTGCCTGATTTTTTTCTTAGCCATGCTGAGAAATATGAAGTGCAATGTAATAATTATATCA
Organism: Phrynocephalus forsythii; assembly: GCA_029282475.1. NCBI lineage: Eukaryota > Metazoa > Chordata > Lepidosauria > Squamata > Agamidae > Phrynocephalus > Phrynocephalus forsythii. Next base: position 6,015,031 of record JAPFRF010000013.1, read on the forward strand.
CATTTATTGCACTAACAATAGACACCGGCCTTTAATAATGCCCACATCCTGGTGGGGTGGGTGGTCAGTTCACCTAGCAGGAATAATTCCTCCAAAATTTTATTGTGCCAGAAAAGAATATATTTTCTAAATCATTGTTTCTTGTGTGGAAAAAAAAAGACTTGTGGTAGTAGCAAACAGGTAGGAGGAATGCAGACTTGACTTGACTCTCTTTCTCTGGTATCAACATCCCATCTATAATAAAGATATTCCAAGTCTGACAAATTTTAATCATTGCCTTTAATGAATGCACGGTGAGTTTCTTTTTCTTTATAAAAGACCAATCTGGCTGAACCCATTAGTCTATTTTGATTATTAAATGCACTGCGTCCTCCTCTCCTCACTGCATCCCCCGTCCTCTTCATATTAGTTTCTCATCAGTCCCAGCTCTGATTTTTAATCAAAACAGTATTCAGAATATGATTCCTAAAGATTATATTTCAAGAGATTTGCGATACATATCTTGCTGGTATGACAGATTGCAGGGAGGTCTGAGATAGCGGGATAATCTTTGCCAAGGCTAGCTTGACCTTTAATAAAAGGAGAATTGGAAAGGGGGAGGAGAGATAAATACAAAATCTTACAAGACTCCAATAGGTCACCTTCAGTCGCCCACTCTTAATGCATATTGGGGGCATTCTGAGGGTGTCCCCTCTCGCTCTCGCCAGCCTTTTCTGTATTAATCTTCCCAATGTAAATTACTAGGATGGGACCAAGGCCGGATAGTAGCTATTTGGTGGTCCTTATTTGTTGGGGATACAGGGCAAGTGTGAAGCCTAGCCGTGCCAAGTCCATACATTGCAGAGATGGACTGATCTGTCAAATCTGTCAAGGAGTGTATGAGGTGTGTGTGTTGTGTCGTTACAGTCGTGACCGACTCTATGTGACTCCATGTCCATGGAGTTTTCTTGGCAGGAGTACTGGAGTGGCTTGCCAGTTCCTACTCCAGGCGCCTATAGCACCTGGTATTCCCTGGTGGTCGCCCATCCAAGTACTAACCAGGACTGGCCCTGCTTAGCTTCTGAAATTAAGTGAGATCAGATGTTTTTAGGGCATCCAGAGCTAATCTCAATTAGCAGAGTTGCAGCAATGTCAAGGATTAGAGGCAAAAATATGACAGACTCTGCTGCTGGTTTTCTATTGCAGTCTATTTACAAAATATATACAGCTTCCATTTGGTTTCCAGACTTACATCCAGTAGCATAAACAATCTAGCTACTCTTCCTGATCACTGACATCACATCAGGCTTCCTGGCTAAACAGCAAGAACATATTGCAATACATAAGGTATATATAACATCTCTTTCCAATCAGTTCATTACTTTCACATCACATGTTACAGTGCTTCTCTCATCCACGCTTTTGAGCTACGCTCCACTATCCTTATACATTAGCCTTCTTGTCAAGGCCACTTTACTGAGCTTGCTTCAGTCCACAGCTGGACTCCATAATATCTCTAATTGCAAGTTGAAGAACTCACACACAAGAATATTCTCTTGACAAATTCCACTTTCTCCCCATTTCCCACTTTCTTCATACTATCACAACTACGTGGAATGGACCTGACATCTCATCTGATTTCAGAAATTAAGCAGGGTTGGGCCTGGTTGACAGACGGATGGCAGACCACCAAGGGATATCATAGCGGGCAAGGTTGTTCTTGGAAAGGCCTCTTTCTGAACTCCCAGATTACCATCGCCTTTTCCAATTTGTTTTAAATTTGTGCCCGTCTATAGTTTCACTTATGGGTATTTGCATACATGGGCAAAGGGGGGGAGGGGTGAACTCTTTTGTACCAAACTAAGGTGAGGGTGAAAGAGGAGAGTGAAAAAATGGGCTGAAGCTCATATCAAAAAAATTAAGATCATGGCCACCGGTCCCATCACCTCCTGGCAAATAGAAGGGGAAGAAATGGAGGCAATGACACAGTTTATTTTCTTGGGCTCCTTGATAACTGCAGATGGCAACTGCAGCAACGAAATAAAAAGATGCCTGCTTCTTGGGAGGAAAGCAATGGCAAACCTAGATAGCATCCTAAAGAGCAGAGACATCACTTTGCCAACTAAGGTCAGGATAGTCAAAGCTATGGTTTTTCCAGTAGTGATGTATGGAAGTGAAAGCTGGACTATAAAGAAGGCTGATCACCGCAGAATTGATGCTTTTGAGCTGTGGTGCTGGAGGAGAGTCTTGAGAGTCCCCTGGACTGCAAGGAGATCAAACCTATCCATCCTGAAAGAAATCAACCCCAAATGTTCACTGGAAGGACAGATTTTGAAGTTAAGGCTCCAGTACTTTGGCCACCTCATGAGGAGAGAGGACTCCTTGGAAAAGTCCCTGATGTTGGGAAAGATTGAAGGAAAAAGTAGAAGGGGATGGCAGAGAATGAGATGGTTGGAAGGTGTCATCGATGCAACCAACATGGGTTTGACCAAACTCCAGGAGGCAGTGGAGGATAGGAAGGCCTGGCGAACTCTGGTCCATGGGGTCATGAAGAGTCGGACACGACTGAACGACTGAACTACAAAAGTGGAGAAGGACACTCTGGTCTCCCAGAGGCCAGAACTCCGTCACCATTTAGGAGGACTGATTTCTCTTGACTCGAAATGCTGGGAAGCAATCTTATCTCCTGAGCTCCGGATGCAAGGCTGTGTCAGGAGGAAGGGCAGGGGGAAGAGAACTCCCTGATTAGATGGAAATGTCCAAACTTGTGCGTCGTTATTGCTCATTGTTCCCCAATTAGCAAACATGCAGAGACTTCCACCTCTCAGATTATTTCCACCTGTTGCTCCCTCTCTCTCCCTCCTCTGCAGCACTGGGGCTAAGAGGAACTAGGAATCTTTGATGGATGCCAGCTGGGTTAGGAGGAAGTTTTTTTTCTTATTTATTTTTAAAAAACAAACTACCACCACACAGAGTTGTTATGCTAATGGCATTCAAATGCGGATTCGAACATCCCATCTCCACAATTCATTACCCTCGCTCAAAGAGAGTGAGAGGGGGGAAATGCATGTGTGGCATTGTATGGGATCATGTCTCGCCCCACTTGGAATTTCTGGGGCAGCCAATGCCACCCTCTCCTCCACCAACGAGAGCTGCTAATGAATTTTTTCGCCAAGTTAATTGGAACGCTCAGCAGAGCCCCTGGCACCAGGGCGATCCATGAAAAGCTGGCTTTGTGCGCTGGAGACGAGCGGGTTCCTCTCGGCCTCCTGGCTCTCCCAAAAGCCTCGGTGCCCTGCCTGTGACCCAGGGTTGCCCGTGGGATGATACCAAAGGGAGGATTCCGCCACCCTTGCTGATCAGAAGCAGCTTCAAGCCTGAGCGGTCCTGGTGACCTACATTCCCAATCTCAAATGAAGAGGAATGGGAAGACCCATGCCCCTCTTCTTTTCCATGCTGAGGTGGGAAGCAAACCCCCCTCCCCCCAGTTCCGATGTTGGCAACCAATCATCCTGGTTTCAGTTCCCAAGGAATTCCAGAGACACAGAAGATGAAAACAGGCAGAGATTCTACTGGGGAAGAACATAGGGTGGAGAGATGCATGGAAAGTATGTTGTTCATGACCCTTTCCATCACTAAGAGTTAACAGGGAGCAAGGGAACCTGCATTTCTCATCTGTGTCCTTCACCCATTTCCATCTTACTTGTATAAGGTTGTTGAAGTGCTCCCCCACCCACCCAAGGTTATCCAGAGGAGCTCTGCTTGGCTCCCTCCTTCCTAACACTCAGAAGGCTACTGAGAATGCTCCTTTGTCAGAAGGGCCATCCCTTGAAATGACACTTAGGCATCCTGCTTCACCTTTTATTTGAAAATTATGCCTCTTGTTCATAGAATCATAGAATCATAGAGTTGGAAGAGACCTCATGGGCCATCTAGTCCAACCCCCTGCCATGCAGGAACCCCATCACATCCAGCCTCTGCTTAAAAACCTCCAAAGAAGGAGACTCCACCACCCTTTGTGGCAGCATCTTCCACTGCTGAACAGCTCTGACTGTCATGAAGTTCTTCCTAATGTTCAAATGGAATCTCTTTTCAATGGCATCCCTAATAGTCTGGCTGGTATTCGTGACTTTGTGTGTGTGGGGGGGTCTGGTGGTGTTGTTATTTTATTTAGTCTTGCAAATTGCCCAAAGTAGTGTTTGGCACTAATGGGTAGCAAATAAATAAATAAATAAATAAATAAATAAATAAATAAATAAATAAATAAATAAATGATTGGTGATATACAAATGCAAAGAAGGGGGAAGAGGGGGCATGAATGAAGCAAAAAGAATACAGTGGGGATGAAAGGGGGAAGGCACAGAATACAACCACAGACTAGGCATACCCATTAATACAGACTGGTCATACAGCCAAACAAAAATATCTGTAGGGAGCTGACATCTGTAGAACACCCCTTCTCTGATCCTTGAGAGATGATGCTGAATCAGTCTCTTTCCTAATTTCTGAAACTCCCATAATTTTGCACCAGTCTAACAAGCTCAGTGTTTCAGGTCTCTGCCAGCAGTTCTGATGATGATGATGATGATGATGATGATGATGATGATGATGATGAGGAGGAGGAGGAGGAGGAGGAGGAGGAAAAGCAGCAACAGCTGCAGCAGAAGTGAAAACAATGGATAAGTACAGAACTTCTCTCTCACACCTTTCTAACCACTTCTATAATGGCCAGCCTGTGCAAGAATCCAGCTAGATATACAAGACTGTCTGGTTTTGATAGTTTATTAGTCCACTAAAGGTATCCCTCATCCTTGGGTTTAGATTTTCAAACACTGTGATAAGTAGGAGCAAATCATTCATTTTTGTATGGAACTTTCCAAACCCTGAATTTAGCAGCTGTTGGGAGATGACTTTCCTCTTGTGAATGAAGTAGTAAATTAAGTGGTACATCTTCTTGCATGTGTCCTGCAATCTTGATGTCACTCCAAGCCATACAAGCCATGTATTTTAAAATATGTTGTACATGTACATGTTATTGTGGTATGTGCTGTCAAGTCAGAATTGATGTATAGCAACCCTACTATTCCTTCCTTCCTTTTCCTTCCTTCCTTCCTTCCTTCATTCATTCATTCCTTCATTCATTCATTGCATTTCTATGCTATCTTTTTCTCAGCAGTGGGATTCAAGATGTCTCAAGGGAGCCCAATAGAGTTTTCAAGGTAAGGGAGATATTTAAGGAGTGTCGTTATCTCTCCCCCCCCCACATCCCCACCTAAGTTTCCATGGATGGTGGGGATTTGAACTCAGGTCTCCTGAGTTTGAATACAAGTAAATCCATCCCATTCCTCATACCCTCTCTCTGTGTTTGTCCTCTATCTATCTATCTATCTATCTATCTATCTATCTATCTATCTATCTATCTATCTATCTATCTATCTATCTATCTATCTATCTATCTATCTATAGATATCTATATGTCACCACATACTCTTTGGTCTACACAGCACGGAGATGTGTGTTGACCCTGGAAACCAGGTGTCATCTCAGGACTTCAGCATCTGCTTGTAGACTGTTTTGTTTTGTTTTTACCTGCTATTCATTTGAAAACAAATTGCAGACCAGAACAAGGTGGATAACATCCTGGGGAAATTTAATGATTGCTTTAATCTGGATTTCCCTCCCTCCCCTCAAATCTACTAAGAAGGATCACTCCCCCCTTCCTGCCTTGAATAGTAAAAGCAGGCTTTTCCCAATGAACAATCATCAGCCTCTTGGGCTTCTCTACTCCCTCAAGCCACTTCACCTTGACTTTTCCCCACCAAGTTGGCAGGAGATAGTTCGGTTTTGTTTGGGGTTGTGTGTGTGTGTGTGTGTGTGTGTGTGTGTGTGTGTGTGTGTGTGTGTGTGTGTGTGTGTGTTTCCTGAAAGAAATTAAATAACCTTAGAAATAATCTCAGAAGATATATAGTATGGGCAAATAAACTTTAATATTAAAAGAAAGTTAGATGGCGTAAGGAAAGGAGACTTGGTTCCTCCAGGTGGTGAAATGGTTATTCTCAGTGGTTTAGGAATCTGGCTTCCAAGCCAGAGGTGGTGAGTTCAATTCTCCGCTGTGCTTCATTGACGGAGGTTGGGTTTGATTATCTATAGGCTCCCTTCTAGATCTGCAGTTCGATGATGATGATGATGATGATGATGATGATGATGATGATGATGATGATGATGATGATGATGATGATGATGATGATGATCTTGGAACGGCTGAGCTGGAAGGGACCCTCTGGACCATCAAGTCCATCTGCAGTCAAGGAGGCACCGTAGGGAATCAGGGAAGGTCATGGCAAATACTGTGTAATTCACAGGGCCTTGACCTGGCTCTTCATCTCTCCAGCCCAAGGGTTCCTAACCCAGTGGAACCCAGTGGTCCTTGGACTCCAACTCCCAGGAATTCTGGCCATTTTGCTTTAGTATTATCATCCTGATTGTTTGTTAGTTTTTCTGTTACTTTTTCTTTTTTTAATTTTGGGTTCCGCTGTTGCTTGTTCATTATTTTTATGTTCATTTTCTTGGAACCGATTATTATTCGTTTGAACTCTGTATTGTGGAATTTTACACTTGTTAACTGCCTTGAGTTCCCATGTGGGAAAATCTGGCCGTATATAAATATAAAAATAAATAAATATAAATAAATAGTGGGGAAGGCTTATGGGAGTTTTAGCTCACCAACATCTGGAGCAGTTAAGAACCGCATATCTAAGTCAAAACCAGAAGCCTTTGTGTAATAGACATGCACAGAACCACACATGGGGTAGGTAAGGATGATTATTGTCCCTCATTCCTGTAAGCCACTTCTGTTTTGTGCCGGATTTTATTGAGTTGATTTCATGCAGGAGCACCTTTAAGGCTAGCAGATTTATTTTGGAGTGTGTTACGTTAGAGCTGTTGTGAGGTTTTCAGGCTGTTTGGCCAAACAGCCCCCAAAACTCACAACAGCTATCAGATTCCGGCCGTGAAAGCCTTTGAAAGCACATGACTTTATAGATCGTGTCCAGTTTGTATTTTCATCCACATTCTCCTCCTGTTGGTTGCGTTCCTGTTGGTTTAGGAGGCTATTTGTATTTCCTGGCATTTGTTCCCAATAATTGTACGATGCCTAGAGAGTTTGATTTGTGGGCATCCTGTACATACAAATAATAAAGCCACTCTAATTGAGAAATCATGATTCTACTCCTCTTCTTCCTGCATTTTATATATCTGGGGCGCCACACTCGATTGGCTTGCCAAGGCATGGAGCCCACCAGCAGAGGCTTGGCTGCCTATCAAAATGCACAGAGCATTCGCTTCTCTGAAAACTTCACCTACTACAGGAACCTTTTGACTGAACTCTGATGTAAAAACCTCGCCTCACTCATGGCAATTAGGCGGCAAGTATCTAAACAGGAAATGAGAGAGATTTTCCTCATTTCCTTTCAATTACAGCGATAATGTAATCTCTCTCTCTCTCTCTCTCTCTATATATATATATATATACCCTTTAAAGAACCTTGGCTAAAAGGATAATGAATGTTAATGGGCAGAATTTGATAAAAGAATCTGATACAACAGTAATGCCGGACACCCGACTAGCTGTACAAGGACCTGAAGATACAGGAGTCCTTTCTCCCCTAGTGACTGCTGCGTGGCTTTAAAATAATTGCGGTCCAGAGCCATTTAGTATCATTCTTTTTTCTTTTGGCCTGGCTAGTTGAGCTTTGCAGAGACCCTCGACGGTTAGAAAGACGAGCGAGTGGGTCCCGGGAAAATTTAAGCCCAATCTACCGCTGGAGGCAAAAGAACACAACCATGTTGAAACTGAAGCTGTCCGACCTCACGAGGATTCTCTGGAAGAAGTCTGGGAAAGGTGGGAGGAAGTGTGGTTCTCAACCTGTGGGTCCCCAGATGTTCCTGGACTGCAACTCCCAGAAACCCCTTCCAGCACAGCACGTGGTGGAGGCTTCTGGGAGTTGCAATTCAGGAACATCTGGGGACCTATAGGTTGAGAACCACTGCTCTAAAGGAAACCACAGGCTTGCGGTTGCAAGAGCTGGGGAGGGCTGTTGAAGACAGGACATGTTGGAGATCACTCACTCATGGGGTCACCATCAATCCAGGCCAACTTGACGTCTGTTGGAAGGAGCACGTGATGGTGGAAAGAGAGCCTGAGGCCAAAACATGTGCAACCATCCAAATTCTCAATTTGCTTTCTGGCCACCTTGTCTCTCCACCTTCTGTCTTCCTCCTACCTTTCTTCCTCCTACCAGACACCAGCAGCTTTCCCTTGCTAGACATTTGCTCTCAGAGAGCTTTTAAAATTAGGGCAGGTCTTACATACAGAATGGAGATCACAAAGCTGCCTATCAAGTTTTTGGTTCCTAGCTGCAAAATGTGGAATGCAGAAAAATGGAACAACAACAACAATGGGGACCATAGTTCTCCTTGCCATGGAATGGCAGGGCTTGTTGTCATAAGATTAGCATGTACACTTTCTCTTATTTGGAATAATAGGAGACCATTCTTCCCTGCAAGTGACAAAGGAACAAAGAAGGACAGGAACACTTACAAAATGCCCCCAAAAGATGGGATGAAGAATGGGAGAAAGGCAATATGGATTTGAAGAACATGCATGAGCTATTTTTAGATAAGAAATTTTAGAAATCAGTGCTTGGATGTAGCATTAGGTGGGTACAATTGGCCTAGTGCATGTACAACATCCACCATTCATGTCCATGATGTTCCCCAGTCAGTTTTACAGCAGGTATGTCATTCTCTTACCAAACCAGGGTCGTTGGGTTGTTGTGTTTTTTTGGTCTCCTTAAAAAGAATCAAAGGTAATGCAACAGTAACAAGCTATATAAAAGGTAATGCAGCAAATGACTTTCCCAGCATTATAAAGAAAAATGGATGAGTTACTACCTAAACATTATTGATGATACTGGAAAAAAATACCAGATTTTTAATCAGATGTTTCCTTGGACATCTCATAATCCCATTCTCTGGAAAAGCCCCCCAAAATCTTTTCCCACATATTTTATGGACGATTGCCCTGTTGTCTCCTGCATTTTCAACTGACAGAAAAATGGACAAAGAAACATCCATTCGGAAGAGTGATAACCAATTTAGAAGTGTCCGTTTGTCCAAACGACCATCTGTTAAAGCATCCTTTGGACATAACTAGTGCTAACGCTTGTTTTTATGAATCATGTCCCTAGCATTGACCAGGTCTTACAAAGATGTTCCCCAGTCAGTTTTAAAAAGATTACCACCAGTCCGGTTGTATATTAAGTGTTTATGACATTATGCAAATTTAATCCAATGGGAAAAAAATCAGCTGGCCAGATAACTGACAACCTTTAAGAAATGTTTTGATGTTTTACTATCTATATTAAAATGACAGTGGTTAGAAATCAGCTTAGGCAAGAGTCCCTTGGGTCCTTTTTGACTCAAATAACTGTGTGCCCCCTAAGCGGATCTCGGACAGCTTTAAGTTGGGGAAAAATTGCTTTAAAACAAAACAACATCATAAAGAAATTGAAATCAATGAGGTCACACCTGGTGTAATTTAGAGTGGAATGACATCCACTGGGTGATCAAGCATTCTCCATAAACAAAAGAAAATGCACAACCCAGGATATATGGGCTCTCATTCGAAGGACAACATCATAATCTCTCCCTTAAGCCCGTCAAAACACAACAGGCTGATAACACTGCCGGGATCAGAATCCAATTTATTCATAAAGATAACAGTGCTGTTTTAAACAAACTGTTCTTTTGTGGAAACGATGGTCGCTGATTGGCAGAAGGGAACAATGGTGACTTTCATAAGCCAATAAAACTGGATCAGGATTCAGGAGGGCGAATCACTGCAGTTTTCCACAAAGACCAGTCTATGGAAGGGTGTGATCCAGTTCCAGAACAAAACCCCCATTGATCTGCATGGATGACACTCCAAATGGGCATCTTATCCAGCAAAGGGACACTGCAGTGTGTTGTTGTTAGACTCTTTATTGGTCAGATCTGAAAAGCTACAAAGGCACAAAACTCTTTTAAACATGGTTTTCCTCCAGTGACAATTTGTTTCACTGGCCAAAACCTGGTTGTTTGTCTTAGGCCATTACTTCACACCCCTTTCATTGTGGCTTCACGGTCCCGCTTGGTACTGGTATGAAGTAATCTTACTGCATGTCCATTGCGTGATGACGGGAGTTCATCCCGTCCATGCCCCCTGATCTGTGATTTAAGCAGGATGAACGATTCCCCTCCCTGGCCTCGGGAATCTGCTTGTCTCACTTCTCGTTCTGAGATGAGAGCCCATGAAGTAAGCCTCGTCATGGAACAAGTGCCAATTGTAGTTTGTTGCCATCTAGTGGCAGGAGTGTGAAGTGACATTCGCCAGTAAATTCCCTATGGAGTTAGCAATGCAGTGCTGAGATTTTAAAAGACAAATGCCTTGAAGTTTGCTCCATAACGCATTGGAGGCAAAGCTTTGGAGAATCGAAACATCAAAAAATGGAAGGTCGGACTGGAAAAAAAAAGAGAACGAAGGCATAGAATTTCACATATCATCACAGAATGAGGATGTGCGGTAACAGTCATCTCAGTATCATCAATCACGCCCGTGGGTACATGGGAACAGGGACAGAAGCAGGAGAAGACCACGTGACCACGACCGACCTCAACACGCAATGAACTTCCTCCAAGAACGAGAATGGACAGAAGTAACCATTTTAGTAACTTGCACTAGAGTATGACCACAGAACTGATGGCCACTGAGTGAGTCACCTGCTCCAACAATTTCATTGATTCCAGTGGCCTGACTTTTGTGGCGCTTAGAGTAGGTCCATTTGAATCAATGGATCCTATGAAGAAGTGGACTCCCTAACAGGCCTAGTTGATTCAATGGGTCTACTCTAGTGTGATTTACTGCACTAACGCAAGTGCATCTGGTCCAGTGTTCAGAAACAGTCAGAAGTGTAAGGTCTTTTCTATTTCTAAGAAGCGATCCAGCTTTTAAAGCCATCGTGGTTTAGAAAAATGACTTGCATTTTAAAATCCAGTGGCCCCGCCACCATTAATTAATTTGAGATTCTCTGCAAAGCTACTGTTAATCACAAGAGATGGCAGTGGGAGGTAACATTTGCTGCTTGGTGTTTTTCAGCAGAGAGCTTCTGACGTTACTAACAACATAACCATGAGGCTCTGGGCCTGTCCCTTGGCATGACAACCATCAGCCCATAAGCTTAATAAATCATTAATCCATCTGCAAGAAAATAAATGTGTCTGAGAAATGGTGAGGGGGGGGGAACAAAACAAACCAACAGCACCAGGCATGTGACAGCAACAACTTTGAGGTGCTTAGCTTGTAGCATTAGAATAAAACTAGCATGCTAATATGACATTTACAAATAATACCTAACCACAGCCTAATTAACTTATTGTGTGTTTGCTAAAGCAGCATACATATTGTATTAGGAGGAGAAGGAGGAGGGGAAGTTTGTCCTTTGTTCTGTTGCAAGGAAACTTAATATATTTGCATATTTAACAAATTGTCACAGAGAAGGATTTGGTTTTTTTCTTTTCCTAATGCGGAAACCATCACTCTGCAGCAAGGCAATGTGAAAACACAAGATCAAAGATGAAATCTTATGGTTGTCGCTATTTTCTTTTGCCGACTGCCTTTGGGTAGCTGAACAGCATGATGTCGGCTCCAAAGCCATACAGAAATGTATGTTGACTGTGAATCTGAAATGATAATAATAACCTTAGAGCTGCCAAGTTGGAAGGGACCTTGTGTGTTGCGCCATTACAGTCGTGACTGACTCTTCGTGACCCCATGTCCATGGAGTTTTCTTGGCAGGAATACTGGAGTGGTTTGCCAGTTCCTACTCCAGGCGCCTACAGCACCTGGTCTTCCCTGGTGGTCGCCCATCCAAGTACTAACCAGGGCTGACCCTGCTTAGCTTCCAAAATCAGGCGAGATCGGATGTGCCTTCTGATCATAAAGTCCTGTGCAGCTTGGTTTTTCCTTGCTTTCTTGAGTTGCAATTAAATGCAGAGATGTGGGGAACCCTAACTGCCTATCCTGACCCCTACCGCTCCCTCACCATGGTAGGATAGAATTGCCAGAGAAATAATTCCACCACATTACCCTGGATCTACCCAATCTCATCTGATTTTGAAACCTTAGTAGCGTACAACTTACTTACAGTAGATGTCTGGCTGCCATGGAACAGGGATGTGATGTGTGTAGTTTCTGAAAATTTTTCAGTCTCTCTCTATATCATCATGCTGAGACTTCCCACCCAAACTTCCCTCTGCTACAGTAGGACCCCCTGGCTTCTGGTGAAAATAACATCCGTCCTTTTATTTCTTTCCCCAAACCCCATTTTTTTTGGCATGGTCTGAGTACAAAACTGCCAGTTCCCAGTGGTTTGATGCCCTTTGTAGCCCATCCTGCGCACGAGTGTTGCCATTCTGTGCAGGAATTGTAAGAATCCTGCACAGCTTAATTTCTGTTTCCAAGGGAATTCTGCACAGAGAAGATGCCATTCTGTATTGGCATTATCGTAATCCTGGTACCTTGGTATTTTCCTCCTTTTGTAATGCATTCAAGGCACTGTGTGTAATGAAAGCTTCATTATAGAGACATATAAGTCACCACGTCATGTGTTAAATAAGCATTTTCCCCAAGACACACCATCTCCTTAATTTGACGGACTGGCATTTCATTGCCAATACTCTTTTGGGGGCAGCAGCTCATTTCTTGACTAAATAATGAAAAAGGAGATGAGTTAAGGAGCAGCTTTCAGACATTATTATTGGAAAACATAGCCACATTCTGGGTCTTCCTTTCAAATTAAAGATTCTATTGTTGGAAGCAATTAATGTCACTGGTCTGGTGCTCCTTAAGATCTTGGAAGCATCTGCTACTCATCCTGGGATATATTTCTTTCCTCAAGTCAGTTTTTTAAATTCTGCTTCTTTGTGGTTTCCTGGAGTCGGTGTGACAAAGCCACATCTTCGGTTCCTGTCCTTGAACAGAGCCGGAGGGCACTTTCAGAACACACAAAATTTGTTTCTAATTTTACATCTGCCAAAACACATTCCTGGGTTAGTGCATACATGCCAGCAACAATTGGGAAGCCGTCTTCTTCAACCCCCACAAGGAAAAACAAAACGAAGAGGAAATCAAATATGGCTAAAATGCTGCATAAATATTTTCACACTTATTTTAGCTTGCGAAACCTCATTTCCTTCTATTCTACTGTATGAATATTTATTTGTTTGTTTGTTTGTTTGTTTGTTTGTTTGTTTTATTTCTACAACAGGTCATTGGAACATCATTGGAAACTTTTAAAGATTATATGAAACATGTTTCTTCCCTAATTTTATTTATTTATTTATTTATTTATTTATTTATTTATTTATTTATTTATTTATTTATTTATTTATTTATAAACTTCTATATCACTCTCCTTCCAGAGGAACTCAAGGCAGTTTACAACTGTTGCAAACGACAAAGAATATATATATATATTTCAGCCTTCAGGAAGCGATTAAAAACTTGGCTTTTCCAGGCTGCTTTGGGTGACTAATGGTGGTTGATCACAATTGTTCCTCTCCTTTTCTTTTTTGCCGCCATCTTATATCCCATGTTTTCATTGATTTTAATGCTCTTATCAACTAGTTTTTGTTCTATATAAGCTTGTTTAGTTGATTTGTATGGATTCTTTTGTTGTGAACGGCCCAGAGTGCCTTTCAAAAGTCAGTAGTCTTATGTTTCTCTCTCTCTCTCTCTCTCTCTCTCTCTCTCTCTCTCTCTCTCTCTCTCTCTCTCTCTCTCTCTCTCTCATAAGATGACCAATAAACAAACAAATTATCATAAACACATAAAAATACACTAATAGTAATAACCAGAAGATGGAAGTATGGCCAGGACAAAGGGAAAAAAATAAATTAATGGTCACCAAATGCCTCAGCCAATAGCACACAAAGTGTCCCACACGTTATAAAAGTTATTTGTGGCTCATTTCGATGGGAAGGTACAATTTGTGATATTTGGTCAATTTGTGGTATTATTCAGTTTAATAACCCTGATAAAGGCAAACTTGCTCACAACTGGATATAGTATTTGGTTTGATTTATACTCTTTAATGTTAATGTTTAATTTTTATATATATAATGTACACCCATAGAAAATACAAGTTGTTGTTTTCAGTTACATTTGTTGTCTTGTTCTAATCTGTTATTACTAACACACACACACACACACACACACATGGTTAAATAGCTCTGTGGTTTAAGTCTGTGGCTGCGGAACCAGAGGTTGGGAATTTGATTCCCCCCTGCGTCTCCTAGCCAGTGACTGGACTCAATAATCCATAGGGTTTCCTGTCCTAAGATTATGGTGATGATGATTAATCATAACTATTATTGCTTTTCAAAAATATCAATCAACATTTTGAAAATTCTGACTGCGAAACATAAGTTTTAACAAAAAAACCAAGTGTCTTAAATAGTGGCACAGTTCTTCTTCTTCTTCTTCTTCTTCTTCTTCTTCTTCTTCTTCTTCTTCTTCTTCTTCTTCCTCCTCTTCTTCTTCTTCTTCTTCCTCCTCCTCCTCCTCCTCCTCCTCCTCCTCCTCAGGTTCTGCATCTTCCTCAATCTTCAGCCAGTTCTCTGTCCAAAGAAAGAGATCAATGTGACTTTTTTATATAATAAGTTACATACCAATGGCTTCTCTTTGGTATGTTCCTTTGAGCAAACAATATAAGGAGATGCAGACAGCCCTATATTTTTTATATGGGGGGGTGCGGCGGCTGGGAGGACTTAAATGAAGCTGGATGTTAAAAGGACCTGATAGGAAAAAATTGTGGCTTGAGTGTTTTTCCTATCAGGATCCATTGACTTTTCTTCTGTATCATGTGCGCTGTTTAAAAAACAAGGATGATGGTTAAAGAAGGATGCTAATGGGAAAGAGACGGGTATTGCAGGGCTGGAGTAGAAATCTGAGCCTTCCAGCAGCGGCTTGTCCAAACGGCATTGGCAAATGCTTGTGTCAGGGTGCTCCCTAGTGTTGTGACCAGGGTGCTGCACCTCCGCTGAATTAAAAGAAAATCGACAGATATCAGAGAATAGACAAGACTGGGAGATAACATGGTAGCAGTCTCATGCAAGGCAAGAGAATTCGCACACACACACACACACACACACACACACACACAGAGAGAGAGAGAGGAGAGGGAGGGAGAAAGTTTATTTATTTTATTTTATTTTATTTTATTTATTTTTACAACTTACAGTACGTGCCGCCCACTACCCCAAGGTTGTCACTTTTGTTCACATTTAGTGCATTTTGACCACCGAAAAGAAAAGAGTGGGGGGGAATATCGAATAGAGTAGATTTTTATTGTCCTCATGCATAGGCAAGGTTTGCACAATGAAATTAGAGCACCGTTCCACTGCACGCTCAAAACAAGGCATCATACAAAACACATAAAGCACCATACAAGATATTAAAAAAAAAACCTCTTAACACCACTTACAAAATTTAAAACACTATTTTAATCTACACAAGCCCCTCGTGTTTACTTTGTAAAAAAGAAGAGTGAGCAAAGGGTGGACTATGGCACCAACAATAATGTTTGTGGTCCTCAAAAACCTCTCAGATTCCACCAATGAACCCTCTGGCAAACATATATGAGAAAGGCCAGTTTTAATTTCTTTTGGACTGTTTTTTTTTTTACATTGCTCCTAGGGATGTGGACTTAACTCCTGGGACTCACTGTCAAGGTGGACTTTGTGAGGAGAACACTTAGGGCCTTTTCACACAACCCCTAAGATCCACTGGCCCCTTAAATTCGGACCAAAGATCTTAGAGGTTCGTTGCTCTTCCTTCCTCCCCACCAGAGAAAGAGAGGAAAAAATGCAGCTCACCTGGAGGAGCTTCCAGGAGCTCCGTTTCTCTTCCGTTTCTCTTCTGCTTACTTTTTTTCCTCCCACCTCTTCTCTTAAAGGGGCGGGAGGCAAAAAAAACACAAGCAGAAGCCAGGAGAGCCCCGCACTGACCAGATTAAATCCAGAACTGGGGATTTTCACCCACCTCAAGCAGGTACAAGAAAGTGCAGCTGGGTCCCGCTTAGGTGGGCGGGGTCGCACTTAATTTCCTGCAAACTCCGGAGCTGGTGGGAAAACACTTGTAAGGTCCGGAGTTTGCAGCCATTTGCTGCAGAGTTTAGGGGTCATGTATAAAGGCCCATAAAGAACTACCTGGCATCTCAGTGGTTTAGGTCTCTAGCTGTACAGCTAAAGATTGGGAGTTCAATTCCCCACTGGGCCTTCTTGACAATGCCTGGATTTTATGACCCATAAAGTCCCTTCCAGCACTGCAGTTCAAACATTACTTTCTAAGGTTATTTAATTCCTTCCAGGGATAAACAAAAGCTGAAGCGCCTTCTGACACTGACAGACTAACTATCCTCAATATCAGGTGGGATGATTTGACTGTGAGAATCACTTTGGTTTAATGAAATAAACAGTTCAACTACAGCCATCTCTTACACAATGGACACCAAGGCAAAACAGGCCCTAGTCCACCCATTATGCCCTGAACCGGAAATATTTTTATATTTTTTAAATCTTGAGTTCTAATTAAGCAATGCATGAAAGAAAACTCACAATTCATTCCAGCATGATTTATATGTCAATTTCTGTAAAAGCAGAGACCAAAATATATATGGAAGGCAATATTGGCAGTATGTCTCTATTGATCTCATTCTCATCCACTGTGTACAGACTGGAAACACAGGAAAGCAGTGGTAGGTTTTATCATCGCTCAGAATTAGGCTCCAGGTAGAAAGACAGTTATTGTACTTCAGGTTTCCCCTCAGATAATTACTTAAGAGCTCTTCAGAAGCAACTGGATGGATAACAAATGAAGATGTCAGTTTTGCACTCTGGCAAATAGGTAAGATTTCATATACCACTTATCAGGCTGGCACACTTATTGATTAAGTGCTAATTGCAGGGGTCTGCTAACAAAACATCACACTCAACACTTTGCTTCCACCACTCTAGAAGTCTGAAAGGCAGCAAAACTGAACTACTAGTCCAGTTTTAATTATGAAGATAGCAGCCACGAAGAATTCTAAACACACACTTAACTCCTGGCCGTTAGTTACAGGGGCAAATATATGAAACACTATTGACAATGAAGTGGCCATATTTCACCCTTACATTGTTGATGGTGCAACGGTATGTTCAGGGAGAGAAAAATCAATTTTATAAAAGTCCTCCAAGCACCAGAGGGACTCTGTTGCAACTGAGCAATTTTAATAACATGTCCATAAACTGGGTCTCTTTGATTCATGGTTCTTGCAAAATTATATGTTGACTATGCTTCTAATGATTCACAAGCTCTCACCCTCCTCCGGCCACACAGAAGACTCAGAAACAGCTTGGAGACAGTGAAAGGGGAGGGGGTATCAAATTTGAAAAGTTTTGACTGTATGTAGGATCTGTCATGCCCAGATGCTGAATTCTAAAAAGTTGGATGTGACCTTGCTAAGACCATAAGTATATGCCTGGTTCCTTGATATCACCCAGAAATCTTTCCATGGTTCTGTAGGACTTACAAGCCAAACAGTAGAACTCAAACTACTTTCCATATATTATGCATTGGCAGATGCTCAACCTAACTTTTTTTTTAAAAAAATCCACTTGTTATGGCTCTTGGCTGGTGAAATGATATGTTTAAGGAGAATATGGTGGACCACCATGACATCTATTGGTGAGCTTCATGCTTCATCAGTCAGATGGACCTACTCTGAAGTAAAATAATGCTTCTAGCCTTTTGTGTTTATTTGAGTTTTGATTTGAGGTAGGATGAAAGAAATTTATTTTATGTATATGGATGTTCTCATTCTTGTGAATTTGGGTTGCCTTGATGCAAAAACAGGGAACTTTTGAACCTTGAGAGGCTTTGTACCCCAAAATGAAAATTTTGCCCATAATGGTTTTCTCAGATTGCCTCTGAAAGCACAGACAGACAGACAACTTGTGTTCTTTCTCCTTATGGAGAATAAGGAGATGCATAGAGTGTTGGAAAGACTGGAAGAAAGGCATATGCAACCCATCTAATGCTTCTAAATCCATAGGGCCTGTGCAACAAAGGAGACAACTGGTGTCCTTTCTCCTTAGGGAAAATAAGGAGGTGGCCAGAATGTCAGAAAGATTGTCAAAAAAGACATAAGCAACCCATCTAATGCTTCTAAATGGGCAACAAAGGAGCCTGTGTAACAAAGGAGCAATCATTGCTGTGTGTTCACAGTTTCATTATCTATGCAATAATTACACTCTCATCAGTGTGAGAAGCTTGAGGTAGCTCCAAAGAACATCTCATTGTTGTATGGATCAACAGCAATATTTGGCGTTTCTTCACATTTGTGCACAAGGGTGAGACAAGTGATAATTTACATGCCTAGTTTAGGTGAATTAAAAAGTCCCTGTAAGTACAAGGCAGAAAATCATCAAAGTATATATCTTTCAACCTCAAAGTTCTCAGGGAGCATCCACATAATATGGGAACAGGGACATATATTTTTAGGAAAATAAGAACAAATGGAAAGGTAACGGATTATGGGAGAACATATTACATATTTGTAGCATTCCTCTCCCATCCGCTCTACACACACACAAACTTTTCCTGGCACCTTCTCCAACTTATTTCCAATGGAAGTGATTATACTTTACAAGTTGTTCCCTTTAGGTACATTAAATTCTTTATTTTTAACTGATTAACCTCTCTAAATCTGAAGCTGCATTTTGTAAATGCAAAAAAAAAAAAAAAAAAACCATCCTTTTGAATGTCCTTTTCTCTCTTCCCAAAAATATTTAGATAAGAGACCATTGCAATGGATCTGGGCTTTCCCAAATTATTAGAAGCACTGCAGGTGCATTTTTCTCCCTTTGAATGTTGGACTGGAGTATTTAGCAGAGATTAACACAATGCAAGGCGAAAGAAAATGTCTTTCTTAAATGAAAATTTCATGCTGCTAATCCATAATTCCAAACAATTGCTGTATTTCAATGAATGTTGAACCTTGCATGGGTGTCTTGGTGAAAAGCAGAAGTAATATGTTAGTGCAATATTAAAATTACATTTTAATATAAAGTACCTGAGACAAAAAAAAACTCCCAAACTATTAACCCTAAAGCCAAGGACTATTCATTAGCTAAGTCAATTTTGAATCCCATTAGGTTTCACATTGTGCAAATTCCCACTGAAATTGATTTACTAAACCAGGGCTTTGATGGGCCTGAAATTAAAAAGAGTGAAGAAAGGATACTACTAATTGAAGAACATAATTTGATCGCCTGTACAGGGTGTGGAGTCTAATGATGGTGGAATGGCAGTTTTAATTAAAGATAGTGGGCTAAACTCTGCATATGGTGTAGGTGTAAGAAAACGTGCAAGTCAAGATTGAAAGCACGTTTTTGTAGCACCCAATGTTGTGATTAGATACTGGACTTTAGAGCAGTGGTTCCCAACCTATGGGTCCCCAGATGTTCTTGGACTGCAGCACCCAGGAGTCCTTTCTAAATAGCGGTGAAGGCTGGGAAGTGAAGTCCAAGAATGGTTGGGAACCCAGACTGGGAGCCACTGCTGTACAGGGTTCATCACTAGCTGAGTTGTCCAAGATATCTGGGAGTTGCAGTCCAGGAACATCTGAAGACCCTCAGGTTGAGAACCATTGATGTACAAGAACAGCTGAAACATGGGGTCCAGTACCATCCGGACACCCACCAGGTCTCCAAACTATGGTTCAGCTTGCTGATAGGCAGTCAACATGTCTTAACTAGCAGTCCTCTGGATTTTGTGTCACATCTTTTGGCCACAGCCTTCACCGCTAGCTGATTTGGACAGGAGTTGTAATCCAAGAACATTGGGGCAGACCTGTCAAGTGTCACGTTTTTGGCAGGACATTCACGGATCAATCACTCTTTCCCGCTGTCTTCCCAAAAAATTATTTTTCCCTGAAATGTCCCGCATTTCTGGCAGTGGGCAGCTTAGCTCTGGATGCTGCTGCGCGGCCGTGCTGCTGCCCACCAGGTGGCCCGCCAGAGACCACGTCTCCCTGCGCAACCCCTAACCCACATGCCACCAGCTGTCTGGATTGGTATATATATCCTGTAGAAAGCTGAGACACCTAGGTCACAGTGAGCATTTTGAAGCCACCGCAAGGGATTCTGGGAACCCTGTATGCAAATGAGGCTCCACCCCTAGCCAAAGGGCCTGGCTGCCAGTTCCCTGCCTCCCTGGTGCTCCCAGACTCGGGCAGCCATGGGGAACACTTGACAGCTATGCATTGGGGACCCAAGGTTGGGAATGTGCTCCTGGGGACAAATTACACCAGCGGAATGCAGCCTTCAACAGACTATGAGCAGCTAGGAGGCTTCATGTGGGAAGGTGAGGAATTATGGAGCATGATTTTTTCGAAGTACATTGTCTTGTTGTTGGTCCAGGCAGGGAGTCAAGAAACCTGGCAAGTAGCAACCTGGTTCCACAGAAGTAGTTGTCAGGAAAGGTTTGGCTTCTGAGACCAGGCATGTCCAAACTTCGGACCTTCTGATGTTTTGGACCACAACTCCCAGAATTCTAACTTTAGACTGCCAGTGACAAAGGACTGTGGGAATTGCAGTCAAAAACATCTGGAGGGCCAAAATGTCAAAATTTCGAACAACACAGTTATTCATTGCTAGCTAATTTCATGTACGTGCATTGGGAAAGGTAGAGGTCAGGTAGGGTGCACTCCACATAATCTGATTAATTATGGTTAGACCGGGTAACAGCTAGTGTCCAGGGAACAGCATGGGAACAAATGGACCCCCTGCAGATAAAATCATTAGTCCCTCCCTCTGCTTATTCACTTTGATTTTGCCCCTAGATTGACCCCAGACGACCAACATGAATCCTCAAGATTTGCAATGGGACATTGTGGACCAAGTCCAATTGACCTAATAGCATAGGGGGCCATTCCCATGGCCAAACCAAACCTAGTCACTTCCTATTTGAGTCTAACGAAAGCTGTGTGTAGGAAACAGTTAATAAAGAAACAAATAATAACTATAAGCATGAGCTATCAAGTCAATTTCTGACTTATAGTGACCCTTTTCATGGTTTTCTAGGTAGAGAGTATTCAGATGTGGTCTGTGATTTCCTTCTTTTGGGAGACATCTTAGGTCTATGTAGCTTTCCCAAGGCCACACAGGTTGGCTCTGCTCCCAGGATACACCATGAGGAGTTGAACTCCCAACCTCTGTTTCCACAGCCAGAGGCCAAAACTACAGAGCTATTCAGCCAGCTAGAGAAAGCCATTGGCCACTACAGAGTTTGACCAACATTTTTGAAATTAAGTGCAAAGAATGACAAATCAGACCATTCTTTGTCATGATGGATGGGGTCACTGAAGCTTGTAGCCGGATTCTTACCCTGTCATCCTTGTTTTGGTACACAATCCACACATGATGACCATGTTGAATAAGATCTTGTCCATGTTTGGGGCAAATATCTTGGATCATGTCTCAATAATTTGCAACCCAGCAAGCCCCACACGTAGTCACAACAAGGGTCTTTAGAAGTGTCTAGTTCTTGACTGCCGCTTGGGACTGCAAACACATGCTGTTGTCTATCATTTACAGGCCACGGGAGATGAGTGACAGGCTGTTCCAGATGGCTTGGTCGGTAATATTTGTGACTCCTATGCAACACCCCCTGAAATACAGATGGAGGGCAACGGCTGAAGTTGATGGTGACCAAGGAAGCCTCTGAAGCAGAGATGCATCCTGGTTTATATCCAACTGGTTGTCTACCTAGAGTTATTATGTGCCATTGGATTCCTTCTTACTCATGGCGCCCCTGTGAATGGGAGATCTCCCAAATTTCCACTCCTCCGTTGACTTTCGCAGTTATTGTAGACTCAATCCAGTGAGTTCCTTTATGGCAGTGTCATCCAAACGTTGACCCTCCAGATGTTTTGGACCACAACTCCCACAGTCCTTTGTCACTGGCACCATAGGCTTGGACTTCTGGTAGTTGTGGAGAGCAGAAGTTTGGACTGTCCTGCAAAATGTCCATCTCACATTTTGTCTTCTTTTCCCACTGCCTCCCACCTTTCCCAGTATGACTGTCTTTTCTAGAGAACTTTTTTTGTAAGGTGTCAACAATAGCACAGACTCAGTTCCAACATGTTTGCCTCCAAAGATGGTTCAGGTTTGATTTGATCTAGAGCAGTGGTGCTCAACCTGTGGGCCCCCAGATGTTCTTGGACTGCAGCACCCAGGAGTCCTTTCTAAATAGTGGTGAAGGCTGTGAAGTGAAGTCCAAGAATGGTTGGGAACCCAGACTGGGAGCCACTGCTGTACAGGGTTCATCACTAGCTGAGTTGGCCAGGATTTCTGGGAGTTGCAGTCCAGGAACATCTGGAGACCTACAGGTTGAGAACCATTGATGTACAAGAACAGCTGAAACAGAAATCCTGGCCAGCTCAGCTAGTGATGAAGAGCTCTGGGAGCTGCAGTCCAGGAACATCTGGGGACCCACAGGTTGAGAACCACTGATCTAGAGCCCACTTGTTTGTTTTTCAGGGTATCTGCAAAGTTGTTCTCCAGCAGTATCTACAGTAAAACCATGGGATCTGTTTCCTAATGGTAAATCAACACCTACATAAAACCCATTGATTCACTGAATCGACCACCATCATAGGGACTAGCAACTCAGTTTAAGAAATTAGTCTTTTGAAACAGTATGTATATTTTGTGTTCTTCAAGGCATCCTCTTTCCCTCATTCCAATATTTACTGCTTTCCTCTTTTCTTTTCTTTTTGAATTTAATGGCTGAAATCCTGCCGTTAGCAGAATAAATCACATTAGTACAGTAGACCCCTAGAATCAATGGTGATTCGGTGAGTGAACCTCTCCATAAGAGTCCTGGATTCATGTGTGCCTACTCTAGTTGTGACTTATTGTGCTAAATTATGCTGTGATGTTTTTAGGCCCATTTGGGTCAATTGGATTGACTTGCCAAACCCCACTGATTCAGGGGGGGGGTACACTACAGAAAATTGCTACACTTAACATTAGGATCTATCTGAGCCACTTAATTTATTTATTTTGCACCCTTTATTTGGAGGCACCTTCAGTTTCGACGTGGCAAACTACAACAACATGCTGCCGGAATAATATTGTAGAAAACCCTGCCCACAATTCCGGCCTCAGTTGGGGACGGTTGTTTGCCTTTACGAAAACATCCACAAAAGCAAATGGCTGCTTCTAGAAAGAATCTCATACACGTGTGTGTGTTTGAGAGAGAGAGAAAGAGAACGAGAGAGAGAGCGAGAGAGAGAGAGAGAGAGAGAGAGAGAGAGAGAGGCCACTACCGCACTTCCTTGAACAACTGCTTTTTTATTTTGTATAGCCTTATCTCCTCCCATGGTCACGTGGTCGCTACAGCGGTTCGGCAGTCCGCACTTCAGCGGTTGCTTAGCAATCGGCTTCCCTGTTCGCACTTGGCTGAACCGCTTTAAACTACGACAGGGAAACGGCAGAAACAGGGGGGAAACGGAAAAAAGGCAGCATAGTATGTCCACAAATAGAACCAAATCGCTTTAAAAGGGGGTGCAGGAACCGATTTTAAAAAACACCTCCCCCAGTGGTCGTCACAAGAAAAACAGACACAGTGGTCAAAAATGGGCATGGCCAAGGGGGTTCTTCAAAAAAATATGATTTGAAAAGCGGACAGTGATTTTTAAGGCAATTTGTCTTTAAATAAAAGGTGTTTCAAATCTATAGTGTGATAGTGGTCACAGAGAGAGAGAGAGAGAGAGAGAGAGAGAGAGAGAGAGAGAGAGAGAGAGAGAGAGAGAGAGAGAGAGAGAGAGATTCTGGTTTAAAATGCAGAGTTGTGAACAGAAGGAAAGAGAGTTTTCCTATCTCCCATCAAACTGGGACAGTGGCCATGCTACATAGCAGGTTTGGGGAGTTAATATCCAGAGAGATTGAGAGAGAGAGAAACACACACACACACACACACACAACAATGAACAAAGTCTCACTGCCACACTCAGACATAGAAGAACACAAGAGGAATTAGGGTGGGAGGAGGGAATGTGGAATATATTTGGCCTCCTACAACTTCCACTTATTGACTTGGGGGTGTTTTGGCTCCCTCCCTGTTTGTCATTGGTTCCAAGATGGCTGGCATTCCGCGAGATTTGTTATGTAAATAATATAATTGTGCTTTCCCATATTTTAACATCAAATGCAATGATTGACTATAGAATTCAAGCTATCTACAGGTGGTGGGGGGAGGTCAATTATCATCTAAATAATCATGCTGCCACACAAGAATAGCATAGCTGTGGAGTGTGACACACTTTTATCTCTATGCATTTCAATGAAGTCAGCCTGGAACATAAAAGGTTATCACCTAGGAAACATATTTTCCTAACCACAAGTTAAACATGCAGGCGAGATCCGCATAGATATTCAATTTAGCCAGTCAACCCTAACCTATTAATATTTTAACAAAATCCAGTGAGGATAATTTTTTTCTTCTTTGATCCCATTTCATTCAAGCAGCCTGGGAAAAGGGAAGGAGGAAAAAAAATTAAAAACAAAATAGTCAAGCCTACAGAATGAGGTTATGTATTAAATGGGCTATTTAATGTTTCTAGCATTTCATAGCCCTGGGGGAAGAGTGGATGGATTTAACAATCAAGATCGGCGTTTCTCTGGGACCCACAAAGTTCGGGAAATATAAAATAATCCATACTTCCATGCTGACAAATCGTACCTGACACTCGGCTTCATCTCGCCGGGACTCTTTAGATCAACGTTAATCATCTGTTACAGGGAGTAAGAAGAAAACTAAATCACACTTGGTTGGAAAGTGAGATGGAAGGTGTTTGGGCAGAGGTTTTAATCAATAATGCACTGGATAATAACCAGCAGCTATTGTTCAAAACTTCAGACACACAAAGGGCAAGATGCCAGATACAAAATAAACAAAGGAAGTCTGGTGGAAATAAACAGGTTGTGTCAGCTCACTCTGAAAACGAACTCCCTGCTTGTCTCCTATAGCCTGAGTGATGGCTTTTTTGGCCTATGTTATGGAGATCAGTAGCTCAGGCCTAAAGTGCAGGTTCAGAGAAATCCATTTCTGGAAGGAGTGATCCCTCCAGTGGCAAAAAGGTGTGATTATGACAGCATGTTCAAAGGAGAAGCCCATGTATCATCTGGACCACTTCAGAGACATAAATAACAGCCCTGTTGACACATCTCTTTCTGGACTTGGGTATAGCAAAGTGGATATTAGTAAGGATTCATAGAAATCTTAGAACTGCTGAACTGGAAGGTACCTTGCAGATAAAATCAAGTGGCCAAGGGGAACTGAACACCCAATTTCTGGATCGACAGTCAGGAGCCGGAACCACATACCTATTTAATAGCATTGTTGAGAGCAACAAAAAATAATAATTTGCCCTCTTGCAGACATGGAAGAAAAAAATACTTTGTCTTCTGCACTCTTAAAGATGCAAGAGAGGATTTAGATCTGTAATGTACAGATTCCAGCTACAAATAAATAAATTTTATGGCCAATGGCCAATACTGTATTGGGTTAAGAAGCCAGTTTTGTACAAATGTATATAATTGTATTCTCAAAGTCTTTCACAGCTGGAATCGGATAGCTGTTGTGAATTTTTCAGGCTGTTTGGCCGTGTTCTGGAAGTTTTTCTTCCTGACGTTTCACCAGACTCTGTGGCTGGCATCTTCAGAGAGCAAGACGCTCAGGGAACTAGGAGTTCTCTCTGTACTCTGTATATATTATTGATTGGATAAATTGTTGAATAGGGTGTAGGCAAGCAGCTTCTCTGTCTCTCTCCACCACAGCTCAGAATGGCAAGTTTTTGAAGGAATATGTTTTATACTCATTAATTCCTGACAGCCAGATCACATCGTCAAAGTAGCTTGTTATTATATAAACATAGGCCTATGCATTCTGAAATACTGTTCCCAGCCATGTTTCGCCACCAAAGTGGCAGAGGTAGCTTCCTCAAGCAATTCTAGGTAACTCCCTGACATTTGGAAAGGTTTAGGGGTCAGGGACCTGAGTTATGAAGCTCCAAAGGGGGTGCCCTTAGGAAAAACTCTTTCTAGTTGAATTCTGAATTTTGGAAGCTAAGCCATGGGCAAACCACAGCTTGGCTTCTGATTCCAAAGAAAGATTTTTTTCCTAAGGGCGCCCCCTTTGGAGCTTCATAACTCAGCCTCCTGTCCGCCGAACCTTTCCAAATTTCAGGGGGCTGCCTAGAATGGCTTCCCTACATTTTGGTCCTTCAGGACCCAGGGGAGCATAGTGTTTCAATTCGTTTTATTTCATTTTGTAACAAATCTACTTTAAAAACTTAACCCCACTCATCTTCTCTCACTGTCCAGTGACTGCTCCAAGATCTCTTAGGCAGTCGATGCTACTGCTCCCACTTTGGGCTGTAACTGGGCTGGCGTATCATCCTGCTGGCTCTTTGGGGTGATGTAAAAACCTCTTTCCTGGTTCCCTTCAAGCAGATCAGAAGCAATTCAGCTGTAGCAAAGGAATATCAAATTCAAAACATTCCCTTTACTGTATTTCAGAGACGGGGAAGGTTTCTTTGTTTGAACCACAAAAATGTTTGACAGGTTTCTTTGTTTGAACTTCAAAATTCAGAAGACCTCAAGTGGTGTGAATACTATATTATGGTCTAAAACAGTATCCATTCCAATTTCTGCTTGGCCTTGGCTATTTCATTTGAAAGGGACACTCTTGACCATAAATAAGGAAAATGTGAAGGTAAATGTGAAGTACAAGTGGAGAAGATGGGGTTGCAGATTGAGATGAATAAACAAATAATAAAGGAATACCTTGTTGCTTTAAACCAGTTCACATCTCTAAAGCTGAACTGTCTACAGATGTATGAACTACATCTGTCTGTTCATATACCAAGATGTCAATAGTGTGCTGTGTATAAAAGAATACAAATGGGTCCCTCCATTGCTGTAGACTTTGCAGTGTGCCATGCATTGGTTTATGACAGAAAATGTCAAATCTTTGAAACCTAGCCAGTTTTCAGTCCAACTGTAATGGACTCTAACTAACACAACAGAGGAATGAAAACATGTCAACCTGGATTGCTCTTAAGAACACATGAAAAGAGAAGCAAACATTTCAAAATAATCACGGAACAAGCCAAAGAAGGAAGCCATTTGAGACTACAACCCAATGCCTACTTCCTTGGGAGTAAGCTTCAGGAAAATCAGTGGGGCTTACACCTAAGTCAACTCAACATCAACATAGATTATAAGGCTGTATATTTCTTCAGATTTATTTCAGATTCTCTCGTGGTAGAGTTTTCATGAGAAGTCTTCAGGAGTTTACCATTGACATCTCTGAAATATGAATAAAAGTAAGGTTAAGTGTAACTACCATTGCCTCCTCTGCCTTGAAGAGGGTGGATGCATCCTCATCTGGTGTTTCAAGTGGCCACATCACCCTGGTTGACCCTGAAAGGTGTCCGGGTCCAACTCCATTAGAACTTTGTCATTCATCTGGCCTTGTAAGTCCTTCATCTAGTCCAGTGTTGGCCAACCTATGACACGGATGTCAAAGGTGGCACTCAGAGCCCTTTCTGTGGGCACCCATCGCCCCTTCACAGCCACCTGTATTCAGGTTGAATTGCTGTATTGGCACTTTGCAAAAAAAAAAATTAGTGGGTTTTGAATCACACTTTGGGCACTCAGTCTCTAAAAGGTTTGCCATCACTGATTCTAGTCCATTTATCACTTTGTTTTCTCTTTGCCCCTTTAAAAATAAATTCCAGTTTTGAGACTGCCAGTGATGTCATCAACATCTGGAAAAAGGCACCAACACTGGAGTCCAAACTCAATCAGGGCTTTACGGTGGCTGTCACTCCCTATTTAACAGGATGGATTTGTACAAAGACATAATTATACAAAACCCTTCCATCAGCAACTCCCAGCCCTTGGCTTTTCAGGCAAAATCCTGTTTACTGAATTTTCCCCCACATACACCTCCCTTTAAAAAAACTCCTCCAGATCAGCTCCTGGAGAAGTATGAAAGATGGACAATATACAGTTAATGTGTAAATTCATTTAGCAATCCCAGCTTCGTAACAGTCGACCTGCAGCCATTGGATGCTGATGAAACACTGAGCTGCACCGGATGTTGCAAAATGAATAAATGAACAAATTATCGGTTATGCAAGAAGAGAAAAGATTTGGGGAATAAGGTACAGCTACTCATTTGTGTAATCAGTACAATTCAGCGTAGTAATGATAAGCATTTCAATACGGCTTGCCGGTGAAACCAATTCTTCCTTTAATAAGCCTCCAACAGTCAACTACCTGATAAGAACCTTCTGAGAATGAGAAATTTTAAAAACGAAGAGGAGGAAATCACCAATTCTTTCTTTTAAAAGGGAAATGCAACTCCAAGAACAAAGAGAACTACATAAAATAAGAAATCAAAGAAAAAAGGGGAAAAGATCATCAATTGGCGGGAACCTGAAATGAAATTTTAAAAAATACCTGAAAGGCAAAGAGAGAAAGGCTACATCAGGTGCATTTGATATAGGAAATGCACATAGTCACAAATATGCATTCTTTTTGAGTTTAAATAAATGGAAATGCATCTTCTTACATTTAAAGGTGGCAAATAGAAATGTTATCAAAGACAGAAACTGGCAACATTTGTAAAATTATAGTGTTCAGAAGGAAAACTTAAAGAAAAAGTTTTTAATTACAGTATGCAGGCTACACATGATGTGGGTTCATTTTAGGGAAGGATGGAAGGCTGAGATGGTGTGGTGAGTGCAGTTTTAGCTGCATTGTGCCAGACCTTCAATTTTTCAGTCAAATGAAAGAAAACAGTGAACACTTGTATTAAAATATATAATTATTAATATATCAATAATAGTTATTGGTCTATTTAGAAGAATTATTCTGTGTTACTATCTCATGATTGCTCTTTGTGCAGAAACCTGCCAAAAGTTGCAAATTTCTTTGCATTGAGAAGGAAATTATCTTATGGAGGAGGAGCAGAAGACTTAATGTTGCATCACAGAAACAGCTGAAGCACTGGATAGGTTGTTTGTGTCTTCCCGTCTTCACACATATTCACTTCAGAGATGGAAGGGAGTCTAGAAACATTTGTATGCAAACTACAAATAGCTTGAGGAGAAAAAATACCGATGTTCTCATCCTGCTTTTAGCTGGCAGAAAGGCATTACAACACGCAACTGAGCTGTGCCATCATTTTGGGAGAGCTTAGACTGCTTATTCTCAACCTTTTTGGGGGGAGGACTTTTAAGAGGTCTTCTCAGGTTCCTGCAATGCCTATCTATACAACACCGATACCTTCTAGAGACTTTGCACATTTTTCAGCCTGAGTTGAGCCATTTCTCAACCGGGGGGCATGTGGTCCCCCTTCAAGTGTTCCAGGGCTCCCCAGGGGCCCACATGCCTACCCCTGAGAATGGTTGGGGTCATCCAGAGAAATTAACAGAGTGTGCATTCTTTACAGCCCTATTCACAAGATCCAAGTTGGGCCCGTATCTGTGGCAAAGGCAAGGAGAAAGTTCCAAGGACTGGTGATTCATCCTACATCCCTGGAGCAGCCCGAACACAGTGCAAGGCGAATGAGTTTCTTCAGAATATTGGATACAAGGATAATTTTGGTGCCAGAAATATATTTCTTTTGCCTGTGGGAATGCCCCAGATATGGGAGGGGTTGAGAGGGAAGCCAAGGTACACATTATCCTCTGAGTTAAATGAGAAGTGCCAGGGTTGGAAGTGGCCAAAGCGCATCCTTAAATGTCCACTAAGACAGCAACATTTCCTTGATCGCTAATATTAATTTTGCTGCAGAGCATCCAAATAGCCAAGCTGGAGCTAGAGGTACCAGGCCAGGAGGCCTGCAGGGAAGCAGCGGGAGATTTGTACATCTAACTACAGCCATACTGCACAGATCAGTTAAAAAGACACCGAGTTCCTTGGCTGTCAGTATTGGTTGCTTTCAGCAGTCCTTATCTAATTTAAGCATTTGCTAAGCATCAGTGAAAATAACCTAAATAGTATTCCTCAAGAGCCCATATATCATTCAGCTCCTCAAAGAAAACTTCTAAATGAGCCTATTTAGAAAGAAAAAAAGTAACTGGTACAGGGGGGAAAGAAGGCTGGGGAGAGGCTTCCAATGATGCAGGGAAGCAATGCTGATTTCAAAGACTGATATAAAACCATCCAAGGCAATTTGCAAGAATATGGTGTGCTCCCATGACACCCAGTCCCAATAAAAATTCAACGCTTGGATTTTGAATGAAATTCCATAGCTATGCTGTCTTCAAAGGCAGCCTCATGCAAGGCATCTTACAGTAGTCAATCAGACAGCTGGGTAGAAAAAGGATGACTTTTAGCCAAGCTACCTATGGGTTCTAGATGTCATAGATGGCACACCAAGGAACACTCTAGTGCAGTGGTGGTGAACCTTCGGCACTCCAGATGCTTTGGACCACAACTCCCACAGTCCTTTGTCTTTGGCAATACAGCCTTGGAATTCTGGGAGTTGTGGTCCAAAACATGATCTAGGGTGAAGAGATATCCAGATGACCCATGTTCCTTGGGCTCCACTGTCTAGGTCAATCCAGGCAGTGAAGGGATTCTCTGGAAGGCATCCTTTAAGAAAGACCAGCTCTTTCCAAAACACATCCTGGAACAGATGGACCTCTTCCTCCACAGGTGAAGTGCCTATCTTCAGAAATGTAACTAGTCATTTTAGCAACAAGTGGAACCAACTTTGCATTCCATCCACTGCACCCTGAGGCTATTCTTTTCTCTTTTTTTGTAGGTAGTGGATGGAGCTGCCCCACAGTGCTACTGTCCTGGAGACCCCATGGGAGATCACACGGCCACCATTTTCCAGAAACCCCATGGCTTTGCAGGAGTGGTATAGGAAAACATTGCATTTGCTACTGACCATTGTTACCAATTCTCACCAATTATACAGATGTGATTATAGCAGGGATGAAATCACACTAGCATACACTTATTTAGAAAATGAACCATAAGCATAGCATAAAGTTTAGCAAAGACATTATTATAGCAATGCAGTAGTGCCCCCTTAGGCACAGGATGAGCACCCACTTATTAACTTATTCACTATCTAAAAATATGAAAAATCTTAAAAGCAAAATCCCCAAAACATATATTTCAAACGATGAAGTTACCCGAACTGTCTGCTGGAGGGAAGCAACAGACTGTGCTATGTATTGAGTTCACTAGATAAATATTTTCTATGATGCCATGTCCAGAAATGGCAAGAAAAGGGAACCAGAGATTACATGATGCTGCTTGGATGAGTGGCAAAATGTTTTGATCTCACAAGAAAATAAGTCTGGTCGCCATGACTCAACTTCCAGATAACCTCACCAGGATGGATGCCAATCTTCACAGACACAGATATATTATGTATATTGTTCATTATTATAATAGCATTTGCTATAATCAGCATTTTCAGCATCTGTGGGGGGGGGCGTATGGGGTGGGGTTAGAATCAAACCACTGATGATATGGAAGTCGTGATTGCAGTGGTCATGTCATCATGTTCTTCTCGTTTGTACGTACCACCATGCTGCTTCTGATGTATGGGCATCCTTAATGTATACACAGATGATGGCAATGTAGTAAATGCCACAATGGCACACTGAGACACTGAGATCTTTTTTTACAGTATATTTTGCAGTCTTGTTAGGGTCTCCCAAACTCCAGAAGGGTTTGGTTCATATTATGCAAACACAGCCTAAGTACACCCCCCTTTAAGACCTTGTCACATGAAATCTTGGTATGACAGCATGAACGCGGAACCCAGGCACAATTCATATACAATTAAAGGCCAGCAGCTGTTGTCATTTCTCTTGGGCATAAGATCAAAAGTATTTTGCCTACTGTTAACAGCTGCTAGTAGGCAGGATCATAAGGCCTGTGTTATTCAATTGTTTCATTCCTCACTGATTAAGAGCCAATAATCATTGAGAGGAGACCAGGGATGGATGATGGGTTCCTTCCCAGATTCTCTTCTTGTGCAGCTCCCACCAACTTGAACCATCCCAAAGATGACTCATTATCATCACACCATCATAAAACACACTCAAGGTCTCATTACCATTTGTCCAGCCTCTGTCACCACTACAGTAAGGAAGCGACGAATTAAAAGGAATGCAATGTAAGCCTTAAGCCTTTGGGGTAACCGTTTCGGGGTAACCAAAGGAGTGTAATCAGTGGGGTGCAGTTGCCTATGGGTATAAGTATTATTTATTTATTTATTATTTGTAGCCCTCTGACGACGCTTTTAAAGCTCACTCTTATGGAACAGTAAAGATATTTTGAAGCAATTTTCTAAAGTCTCATGCAGTTTTACTGTTAGCTTTAAAGACACAAAGAAGGCAATGCCTTTTCATTATAAAATGTTTAATTACAGCATGCAGGCTACACATTGCCGCCGCACCCCACCCCACCCCACCCAGCAAGCTGGGTACTCATTTTACCGACCTATAGTCAATGTTTTGGCACAAAACTCCTCCTTGATAAGCTGGTGAGTTATCAAGTTGGAGCTCGTGAGAATAGGTTTCAATGGGGTTTGACTTACTATTTTCTTGCATCTATATATTTCTTTAAAAAATAAATTAAAAGAGATGGAAGAATGCAAAATGCTGGCTACATCTTGTTTGGGATTGGCTGTCATCTGACTGTGGGTATTCAGAAGCTGTCATCTTCCCTAATTCTTCATGTTTAGTGGAAGTGTATTCTTTTCTTTTCTTTTAAAAAGACATTTTTATT
Source organism: Phrynocephalus forsythii (assembly GCA_029282475.1). Lineage (NCBI taxonomy): Eukaryota > Metazoa > Chordata > Lepidosauria > Squamata > Agamidae > Phrynocephalus > Phrynocephalus forsythii. The sequence continues at coordinate 6,047,986 of JAPFRF010000013.1, forward strand.
GCTATGTGTTTTTTTAAAATTCTTATCAAAGCTAACAGGATTTGAGAAAGCAAATGCCATATGCAAATGTGTGTTTCCCATTTCAGCTCGAGACCTGTGTGAATGTCTTGAGCATTGATTGGGAAGCCGTAGTCTCAAGAAACAACAGCTATGCTCGTCAGTCAAAGGAACTCTTCCACAGCATCAACAAAAATCAGGCTAAATATGCATTTGTAGTCGGTTGTGAAGACTCTGGATTTGAGACCGGAACGAATAAAAAATGAATTGCAATATTCAGTGAATATCTCTGATTCTTCTTATATTTGAAAAAAAGAAAAAGAAAGAAAGCTCATGGCTATCTTTAAACAAAAGCCCCCTGTCTCCTCCAAAGAACTTTCCATCACCTCCCTGCCTTTGTTGCAGTGGCCTTCAGTATCCAGGCCACCATTGCCACTGGTGAGTCCATCTTGGAAAAGATGGCCACTTGGTTTCCCGTCAAGCTCCAAGGAAATTCTGCTGCCCTTTCCCAAGATGGTGGTGGTAGCCTTCGATTAGAGCAAAGAGAAGCTACCTTTGTGTTCTCTGCAAAAGGCAGGCCTGTTTGCCTTAGGTTCAATGGGTTTGTTGTTGGTTCATCAGTTTACTGGTGGGAGATTTGTGGTTCGTCAACTTTGACGAACCACGAACCATGATGAACCATTTTGTGGGTTGTCCCCATTTCTACTCTGGAGGCAAACCAGACCACCCTAGACAATGCTAGAATCCTATTCAGACAATGGACAGGAGAGGAATGGCATTGCATGTTTTTGGGTCTGATTTTTGTACCTTTTTGAAAAGCAGATTGTCAGAATACAAAAATGTGGTATGTACACACTTTTTCCTTCTGCCCTGTAGGAACCTAATCCCACGAATCTTTACCCAAAAGAGAGGCAGTGAAAATAACAAAAGGTCAAGGGGACTTTGGCCTTGGTCTCGGGCAATCCTTTGGGATTTGAGACAGATTGGATTTTTTTTTTAAAAAAGCCTATATAATGCGAAACATTTTCTCAATTATATGCAATTCTTGCCAGCTTTAAGGAACTTGGTATTTCAAATGAATCTGGGGGCTTAAACACCTCTCACATCTGGATGGGGGGATTGTGCCCATGTACATTATATACATTTTTTTAAAGGGGAAAAAAGCAGAAAAGAAAATCTGGTGTTACTGGAAGGACCTTGTCTCTTTTACTGAGAAAGCATGATTCATTTCATAGAAATTCTCATCTGCTATTAATCTTTCAGGATATAGTTAGTGTTCTGATATTTTTCAGATATTGTTTTATTGAGGGATTTAAAGTAGCTCTCCCTAGGCAGCCTGAAAGATTATTCAGTGATTATAACCAACTCAATACTGTATGACAGCATTTTCCATGCAAGGGACTTACAATCATGTTTCATTAATTCAGCTTGAATGAAGCCTCATTTCGGGCCTTGAGGAGCTTAAGATTTATGTGAAATTAATAACATAACAGATGTCTTCACAATTTGGTTCCTCTGGAAAAAATAAAATAAAAAGAAAAGAAAAGAAAGAGCGTGATTACTTTGAAAACTTCAATGCAGTCTGAAGGAGTTGACACACACTTGAAGAAGGGAGCTCTCCGTTCCTCAAAGTGGAATTTAAATGTCAGTCTTATATTAAACAGTCCAAATTGTCATTATCGTATCCCATAAACAAAAACAAAAACAAAAGGCTTCCTTCGCATCTATTAGTAGTAGGTGGAATCACACACGGAAGCTGAAACTTAAGTGAAAATAAAATGTCACCTTTTGATCAGTGTTAGGAAAAGGAGATATTGCAGAGAGCTGAGGAGGAATATTCACAAAACTCTGTGTGTGTGTGTGTGTGTGTGTGTGTGTGTGTGTGTGTGTGTGTGTGTGTGTGTGTGTGTGTGTGTGTGTGTGTGTGTGTGTGTGTGTGTGTGTGTGGACTTTTTTAAAAAAAATCATTTGCTGTGCTGATAATTTAAGCATTTCTTCCTCACAGGAAAACAAAAGCTATCTGGGCTGACATAAAAAAAAAAGTCCTCCACTTTATAAAACAGTGGAATTCTGTCTCTTGTGGATGTCTGTGCCTAAGGCCAAAAGCTTTATTTTCTTCATTTCATTCTATTTCCTTTTGAAAAAAAAATCCAAAGGACACTATAAGCATTGACTCTCTCAAAAGTCAATTCTTTTATCTAGGTTTCAGCGGCAGAAAGTGGCCTGAAAGCTGAATTTTAACACACTCATGTGCTCCCAGATATCTGTGAGGGAACTTTCTCTGTGTTTATCTCTCTAAGACCAAATAATAAGAGAAATTGAAAGAGGAGGTGGGGAGATGTCACTTTCCTTTCTCCCTACAGAAATAAAAGGACAGAAAGAAAGGAGGAGGAGAGAAGATCCCATATGCTAAAGGCGCAGGGAACAATAGCCTTTAAAAATTCAAATATTTGAGTCAAGTCTGATCAAGTTTGGGGTGATGGTGGAGTCACCAAGATATTGAGATATGCAAACTAAATTACATTAAGCAAGCCTGGCAAATTGATACAGCGCTTGGTATTATATTTAAATGCAGTGTCAGAGAAATCATAACAATTAGTCATTTGATTATTGTGGACACGGTTTATGTATCAGCTCCATCATGTTAATCACCAAGAGTTTCCCTCCTTCCTCTGCTCTTTTCACCTGATAGCCGGCATCTTGGCTTTACAGATGGGTTTCTCCACCTACAGTACAAGGAGATCATGGCGGGAAATCAAAGGCTCTAATAATGGAAATGATAAAAAAAAAACACCTGGCACATCACTCAGGGTTTAATTACAAAAGCTCGCAAAACAGAGCTCAGCAATTTTCCATGTTTCATGCTCAGACATTTCTGTGGTGGTACGGGGAGCCTATTTCCCTTTCCCAAGACTTCAGGTGAAAATATTACTAGCATATATAAGAAGAAGCTAGCCGGATAGCTCAGTGCCTTAGGTATTTGCCTGCGGAGCCAAAGGTTGGAAGTTCAATTCCCCACTGGGCCTCTTGAGAGCAAAGCCAGCCCAGGTAGCCTTGGGCATGTGCAGTAATCCCAGAGTGCCCTCAGAAATGGTAAATCACTTCTGAATATTCTTTACCAGGGGAAACCCTGAAAAGGATTGCTGAAAGTTAGAATTGACTTGACATCACATGATTAATATGGTCGAAGAGACAAAGAAGCATCTTCTGGTCCTATTCCTCTCTCACTCTGTCAATGCCAAGTATTTCCGTAGGCATAGAAGCATGCGTAGCTGCCTAGAGGCCCTAAGCATATCCAGTCCCACCTGATTTCGGAAGCTAAACAGGGTCAGCCCTGGTGAGTATTTGGATGGGAGACCACCAAGGAACACCAGGTGCTGTAGGCACCTGGAGTAGGAACTGGCAAACCACTCCAGTACAGTGGAACCCCAACTTAAAAGCTGCTCGACATAAGAGCAATTTGACTTAGGAGCAGAAAACTGTTGGCATTTTAACTGCTGCCTTACAAATTTTAGATATGGTCTGCTCGATTTGCAATTTTTCCCCATTTCCTTCTGCATTTAAAACCAGAATCTCTCTCTCTGTCTGTCTGTCTGTCTGTCTGTCTGTCTGTCTGTCTCTCTCTCTCTCTCTCTCTCTCTCTCTCTCTCTCTCTCTCTCTCTCTGTGTGTGTGTGTGTGTGTGTGTGTGTGTGTGTGTGTGTGTGTGTGTGTGTGTGTGTGTGTGTGAGAGAGAGAGAGAGAGAGAGAGAGAGAGAGAGAGAGAAGGAACGAAAGAGTGAAGGAATGAAGGAAGGGAGAAATCCAAGGAAACCAATTCTGGAATCAGATCTCACCCTCACCTAAGACTTGTTCCATTTGTTTTAAAGTGAAGAAATTTAAGCGCAACTGAGCAAACACAGCCTGAACGTTCAGGAGTGCAGAATAAATATGGAATGTGCCCTATTTAATCTCCTTATGCAGAAATCCACTGAGCAAAATTATAATTTGATATGGCTCAACTTAGCCAATAGAAACTCATAAAATGTCTTAACATCATAATACATTGTACAAAAGAATCACTAAGTACCATAAAACATATGGGAATATGGGTCTGTATGCCTCTATTACACTCTGCCAGTGCCGCATATTAAAATGATTTCTATTTAAGTGCAAGCCTCCCTAAGGAATATTCCAGCCTTAATTAAAATGTCAATAAAAAAAGAGCAAACGTCCATAGGGGACTCGTTTTGTTTTTAACTCTTTCAGACAGCTCTTTCTTAACTCATTAATTCCACTCTCCAACTTTTGGGGGCAATTAGAAGGAAGATTGTCAGTGAAGCTTTCCTTTTTAATTAAACTGAGGTATAACAAATGCAGAGGTATAGCAGGAGACACACATCAAGAATGGGGTACGGCGAACAGAGGTCTGCACATCTCCCACAGCCTCAAAAGTGACACAGCCTGGGTTTACCAGTGGGTTTTAGCCCTGACAGTTCTCTGTAGGGATGTGAAAAACCATCCATTTCACCACTGCTAACTGGGTGCATGCTGCCTCGATGCCCTAAGCACATCCAATCTCATCTGGTTTCGGAAGCTAAGCAGGGTTGGCCCTGGTTAGTACTTGGATGGGAGACCACTAGGGAATACCAGGTGCTGTAGGCAGCCTGGACTAGGAATTGGCAAGCCACTCCAGTATTCCTGCCAAGAAAACTCCTTGGACATGGAGTCACGAAGAGTCGGTCACGACTGTAACAACACAACACACACAACTGCGTGCAAGATCGGCCCTCCTCACTTAGACCGCTACCACACTTCCACGAGCAGCCGCTTTTTTATTTTGGGTCACCTTTTCTCCTCCAGAGGTCACGTGGTTGTAATAGCGATTCTGCTGTTTGCACTTCGGTGGGTAGCTAGCAATCGGCTTCCCAGTTCCCACTTGATTAAACTGCTGTTTTATGAAAGGAAAACTATTGAGAATTGGGGACAACAAGGGGAAAAGTGACTTACTATGTCTGCAAGTAACACCAAATCGTTTCAAAGGGAGGTGCAGGAAGTGGTGTAAAAAATAAACCTACCCCCAGTGGCCATTACAAGAAAAAGTGCCACAGTGGCCAAAAATGGGCATGGCCGAGGGGGTTCTTGAGATAAATCGGTTTGAAAACCGGACATTGATTTTAAGGCGCCTTGTTCTAAAGCAGGGGTTCTCAACCTGTGGGTCCCCAGATGTTCCTGGACTGTAACTCCCAGAAATCCTGGCCAGCTCAGCTCGTGATGAAGACTTCTGGGAGTTGCAGTCCAGGAACATCTGAGGACCCACAGGTTGAGAACCACTGGTTTAAAGGAAAAGACATTTTTAAATCAGAAGTGCAGTAGCGGTATTAGAAAAGTGCAGTTTTTCCCCCCACCGGGTACCCCTTCAAATGGTTTTCCACATTTCACACATTTTTCATTGTTTGTCTTTTCCACAAGTACACAACCCGGTGGATCCACGTTGGCAATGTCTGATCAGCAGCTCCACCTCCTTGGGGTGTCATGGCCCATCTGCTGAACCATAGGGTGCGAGCCTTATGGTGTCATTGGGGGAATGAGCCCATGTGATGTCAAGGAGTTTGGCTCTTTTGAAAAAAACACTGCACAATAATGTGCAGTTGTGCACGGAGAAAAAAACCATGCAATGAGGATTTGCTGTGTGCCACCTCTAGGCATACATGGGAACCCATGAAATGTCCTTCTCAACTGCAGCGCCCAGACTCTGGAACTCCCTCCCACTAGAGGCCAGGACTGCCTCATCTCCGTTGTCTTTCTGGAAACAGGCAAAGTCCTTTTTCTTCAGGCAAGCTTCCTCTGAAAGATGGTCTACCTATTATATGTCTTTTATATGAATCTACAGAATCACATAGACTTTGTGTTTATAATGACTTATAACCTTATGGGTTTACATTGACACTAAGTTTTCAATGTTAGTTCCCATCACTCATAAATTTGCATGGAACTTTACTCTCCTTTAACTGCTTGCCTTCTCTTGTTGCTTTAATGCAACGTTGTCAATTAATGCTTTAAGATGTCCTTCCATTCCTTGTTCTCAATACCTGGACATGTCTTAATTGTACTGGACTGTATGTGATCTCTCATTCTGTAAGCCACCTTGGATCCTTGTTCCAAGGAGAAAGGCAGGGTAAAAACACCCTAAAATAAAGGTTAATAAATAAAATGCAAACAACTCTGCATCTGATCCCAACTAGAGAAAGGCCCAAAACTTTCAAAATGGTGTCTCATGATGGTTAGGAACTGCCATGAACCAACAGGGAAACCCAACTAGTTTGCACTTGGGTGATGGTTCATGCCCAGTGTGGGCAATGCAGCTGCACCACCGCCACTCCTGCCCCATTGCCCCCGCCATGCCACCACAGTTCCATATTCACTTTCCTAAGCCGTGCCTGCCCCTTTTCTGTGACATCTTAGCTGGTCTCAAATTTGGGCCATGAAGTTTCAGGGAAAGGATGACTGCTGTCCTGGCATCGTTGCTTTTGCTAGCCGAGGCAGTCAAACTTTGGGGTGTGTGCGCTTTGCTTAAAGCATGCCTACTACGGATGGGCAGGAAACCAAAAATGAAATGCTGTTTCATCATTTCGTTACATAACGAAACAAAGCATAACAAAACAAAACAAAACAAAACAAAACAAAACAAAATGAGGAAACTGCATTTCGTTGGAGACGAAACAAAACAGTTGTTTTTCCAATGAATTTTTTTTGTAAGAAACGAAACAAAACAAAAGGGGGGTGAGCACAAAATGAAACAAAACAAAACATTATTTTTTGGTTTTGTGCCCATCCCTAATGCCTACAGAAAGAGAAAGAGAAAGAGAGGCTGTGCGCTGGACAGAATCTGTTATCAGGGCTGCCTTTCCCTTGTCATCTGTCCAATAATTATTTCTGCTAGCCTTCCTTCTTTCTCAAGGCAGCTCCTCGTGTTTCTGTTTCTCCTTCTCTGAAGTGCAAGCTTTATTAAATGAGGTCCTTTGTGGATTGGGCTGAATTCCAAGCCCGTTAATAGGGTGCATATAGAGCTGATCCCATTGACTTCAGATGGACTATGGATCAGGCCTGCCCCTGGGGGGGGGAGGTTTAGAAAGAGCAGAACACACACATGCTCACAACGCAGAGGCCAAGTGAACTATCTGGACTGATTCTGAATAACAGGCAGCTTCCGTGCTCCCTCTAGAGCGAGAGGCGTGCAACCAAATGCATTAATCCAATTGAATGGAACAATAGCCGAGATGCGGATGGGAAAGCAGGGGGGTCAGCAGTTCAGTTTTACAAAGTGTCTCTTGGGGAAGGGAAAGAAACATCCCCACCACTTCACTGCTTACCAAGGTAGGCGAGAGATGACTCACAACAATCCAGAGAGGTGGTTAAAGCTTGGACCTGTTGGATGCCTTCAGATCCCACCACTCAGAGGAGTACTGGAGGTCTCTTTCCATTCAGACAACACCTTTTTCAGCAGTTTCCAGGGTTGGTTGGGAAAGGGTTGATTATTTTTTTAAAGAGTTCACTGAGGAAACCCTGCTAAGTTCTGTTTCTTTTTTTAAATCCTTGGGGACAGAACATTGACATAGTTTGTGGTTTCCCAACCCTTGGTTCACTCGCCAGTCCAAATGGAGATTGCAGCCATGATATCAGAAAAAGACCGGGACTAGGGAGGACAGCAATGAAGGAACTAGACAAGATCAGCAAGTGGCAGGATGTCAGGAGAAGTCCATCACAGGTTACAAACCATGATGGAGATTTGTAATCTCCAGGCTTAAAACCGGGGTATTTCAAGGACCAGATGCAGGGAAGTGGTATGAAAAGACAGGAAGATACAGGAATCTGGACTAGATGGACATTTGGCCTGATCCAGCATGAATCTTCTTATGTTCTTATGTTCTCCGTTTCAATCTGGGGCACAAACTGAATGGGATGGGACACTGATCACCTTGGAGCAAATCTGGATGAATTCCAAACTGAGTCAAGGATCTCCAAACTGAATCAGGGTTATTCTAGACTGGCCTTCAAACATAGTAGCCTCACCCAGCGAGAACATGACAGTGGAGGAGGCTGCTTCAACCTCAACACCATTCCTCCTGTGGTTATTTTTTTGCAAAGAGAGGAAAGTGATGCTATCAATACATAATCAAGGAAGTGTATCTTTTCAAAGACAGAGCTGTTGTAATTATTTTTTTAAAAAAAAAAAAAAGAAAGGAAGGAAACGGCAGTTATCTTTATTGCCATAAATTATGGTCTGAGATATGGCTCCTTCTTGGAGGTCTCACCATTAATTTTTATATTTTGAAAAGCTCTTAGCCATCATATAAAATTTTATCACCGTTTCTGGTACATGTTGACCTAATGAGTGAGAAATGTCGGAAAACAGAAATGACCCCCAAGAGGACTAATCGAGGCTTGTCATTCATCAGGCCGGTTAGTCTAAGATGGACATACTCTCTGACTTTGGGAAATGTGCCTATATAAAAATTGAACTGGGGCAATTTGTGAATTCCCAGGGTGATCAAGGGTCTTTGCAAAGTGTTCGGGTGGGGGCACTCCAATTGCCAACGGCCTCTCAAGGAGTTTACTGGATTGTAGTAGCTGCCCTCTACATCTTTTTTTAAGCAGCAAAATAAGAGACTTCTATCAATGTGACATCATCATCATCATCATCATCATCATCTTAGAACTGCAGAGCTGGAAGGGACCCTATAGATCATGGAGTCCAGTTCCTGTCAACGAGGTGCAGTTGGGGAATTGAATTCCAAACTTCTGGGTCCACAACCAAATACCTAAACCACTGAGCTGTCCAGCAGTTCTTCTTCTTCTTCTTCTTCTTCTTCTTCTTCTTCTTCTTCTTCTTCTTCTTCATCATCATCATCATCATCATCATCATCATCATCATCACCACCACCACCACCACCACCACCATTATTATTATTATTATTATTATTATTATTATTATTATTATTATTATTATTATTATTATTATTATCTGAAAGGAACCCTAAGGATCACTGAGTCCAACCCCTGTCAAGGAGGCACAGAGGGGAAAGGGGAATTGAACTCCCAAAGTCTGGCTCCATGGAGCCTGTTGTACGGCAGATATGCAAAGACAAGTTCTATGCAGTCATGATTTACTAGATTGTTTATTGAACCAGATTTTCCAACATTCTTGTAGAGTGGCGAATCCCAGCCTTGGAACCCCAAATGCTGTCCAACCACAACTGCCAGAAGCCCTGGCCAACAAAGACAGTAGCAAAGACTTCTGGGAGTTTTAGTCCAAGAACCTCTGAGGACCCAAGACTGGGGACCAGAGTTGTATAGCTTGGAAGAGACAAGCAGGACTTGCCCTGATTTTTGGACGCATTGCTCTCTGTGTAAAGGAAGTGACAAAAGGGAGTAAAAAGGACTAGTTGCTTCTCTCTAAATATGTTGATCGCAACAGGGTAGGGAAGAAATGAATAGAGCTGATGCGTCCTTTTAATGGCTACCTATTGATATTCCATTATATTTCCAGATAAGAAAACTGGGTCAGTATCAGCTATGTATGACTAAATATACATCTTCTTATGTTTCAGAAGAAGCACTTGAAATTAAAAACTGCCCTATTCTACTGATCACTGAGCCATTTCATACAAATAAATACACTTGTTTCCAAGAATTCAAGAGGTAATTCTTCGCATGAAAGAACTCTATGATTTAATCCCTTGTTACATTCTTAGCTGGCTCATTTTCAGAGATCTGTGTTATCTTCACTATAATTTCATATTTTTGATTCCCTTTCATTGAGGGTGAAAGCTTTTCAGTCCCGTCCTTCATTCAGTGAAGTGTTCCTTTTTGAGTCTATAATTGAGTTCAAACCGGTTTTGTCAAAAGTCTTCTTATGATAAACTGTATACATTTTTTGTTCTTATCTCACTTCCCAGCTTTTGATCAAGAGGAGCATGTGACTGTTGTGTGTTTCTTATTTTCAAGAACTAACGAAATTTATTCAACAGATTCTACATTAATTTTGCTATTAGAACATCATATGAACAGATAATCCACAGAAAAGCATCAGATTTTTTCTCTCTGAAACTGAATTTAATTATAACCAGTAATGTGTGTCTGAGAATTATAATTATGAAGAGTCATGTTCTGTAAATCTGAAATGACAGATTATATTTCAAAGCCTTATTGCAAAGGAATTACAGCACCAATTTATTACTTGTAAATGTCTGATTATTGCAGATTTGTTTTAAAAAATATATGATCACAGTATATTCTAGCTGGATTTAGCATGTTTAATCCTTCCGACAAAGCAAAAGAGTGATAGGAATATATATATATATGTATATATATTGTATGGAAAGTGGACACTGTGTTAATTTGTTTACAAACCACTTGTGCTGACAAGCCATCTTTATTTTGCTATCCCTGGGGAGCAATAATTTCAGTTGACTTCATGCAGCTTCTGTTTTATTTCTGCTGTAGACAAAGTGATTAAGAAACATACATTAGCCTGTGCCCAACCATGATGGATGTTTAATGTTCTCAGCCTTGTTTCAGATGTCCTGTCCTTTGCTACACAATGATAACACGTAGATAAGAGAGTGACTTCCACTCCATTGACCAGGAATTCCATCAGATGACAATAAGGTGGGAGGAAAACAACTGAGGCATTGCTATTTATCAGTCTTCTTCCATGTGCTTCAGTAGCAAGCTTCCCAACCAAGTCATAAGTGATGGGCCAGCTTAATGAGGTGGGGTCTTTGGAATAGAACTCTCATTGCGTTCATCCTTGGCCACCGTAATACAGCCCGCTCTCTGGATGCGGCATGGTTTCCCCTTTCTAATGATGTTCCTTAACGGTAAAAACCGGTCCTATGTTATAATGGGAACTGTCGGTTTGGCACCTGTCCGAAAGCAAAGCCCGAGAAGAGTACAACAGCTGATCCAGAAGAAAGCTCACAGGAACTTTGCAATGAGGACGGGGAGCATGGAACCCCAAAACGCCCTTCTGGGTGCTCATTTTACTGACCTCTGTTGTATCTAGCAGCTCTGCTAATTTTGATGGGCCAATACTTAATCCACGCAAGGCAAAGGAAGCGTGAAAGAGGTTGAAGACCAAATCTTGGGTTAGACTTCATCCTACAGCCTGGGAATTTCTTAAAATGGAGGACTGCATCCAATCAATGGGGATTAGTCACAGCCAGCGATGGCTGATCCCTGTTGTGATTGGTTGGGAAGACAGCCTCACAGCTGATTAGAGGTGGATCCAAAGGAGGCACCTCACTTCTCTCACCAGCTGCCACCTTAGTCTCCGTTTCCGTCTCATTTCTATGAACATTTCGACAGATCACAAAACTGAAAATTCACCAGGAGAGAACACAAACACATACAGATCCTCTGTGATTGATAAGTGGTAGGCATGGGATTTAGAGAATATTTTTTTTCAATGTAACCACCACAGTTGCCCACGGATTGTCCCAGCCAGAATCCTGGGAGCTGTACCCCAAAAATTCCACGTCTTCAGTAGAGCTGCAGCACACACACTTGTTCTCAGTAGCCATTGCAAAAGGGGGGGGGGTTGGTGAAACTTACTAAGGTGCATGGGAGATGCAATGGGTTGTGGGACTGGTAGTCTTTTTCAGAGCCGTCACAGGTACAGAGAGTCAGATTTAGGCAGAATGGCATGAAAAACCTAACTGTTAGAGCAGTATGATGATGGAACTAATCACCTCAGGAGGCAACGAGCTCTGCAGTGCTGGATCTGGATATCCATCTACCAGATCTGCTTTGATTTGAAGGGAAGGGGGGAGAGAGAGAGGAGAGATGGGGGGAGATGATGACATCATGATTAATACCATAAGGCATAACCTCTCTTCCCTGAGCAGGTATCACCTACCTGTTCATCCCAAAGGGATGCTAATTAGTTTATACATAATAAATTATCCGAAAGCAACCTTTGGTGCCACACATCTCCAAACACTTTAAAATTAAAACTAAATTTAATTTAAAGGGGAGGAAGGGGAAGAAACCCTCCCACCAACCGTTTCCCCCTTAAATTAATCTTCAATGAACTTGCCGCTTTGGCCTTTCTGCTGGATGCAGATAATCCGTCTTGACGCAAGGAGCGGAAGCGCTCGCGAGGCAGCGGAATTAAAGCGAGGATCTGAGGCAGCAACATGAAAAGAGATTTTTATCAGTATTTTATTAGGGACAATTAAGCTAATACTCCATTAGTTTCCATCCCCCGAAGTCAAGTGACAGATCGGAAAACAAAGAACAAGCCCCTGACAAGGTGTTCGGGTTTTTTTTAAAAAAAATGAACGGGAGATGTAAGGAATCATTTGTTGGTATTTTGCGCCCCCCTGGTCAGAGCCTGGGGGTGACCTGCCTAGCACGAGGTGACGGTGCTGGCCGGGTGCCAACATTAACTGTACTTATTACGCTCATCCCATGCAGAACGCATCCATCTCTGGCGGAGCCCTGACATCCCATTTATTCCGGGACTCATTTGTCATGTCCCCAATCACCGAAATGAATAGAAACTTCCCAGCATGATGGATCGTGGTCCTAATTAGGACTAAAGACAAGATCTGTATTCAAGTAGAGCTCTCCCCCCCCCAATCTGGCTCACTTTCTGTATATATGAAAGGGTGCCTGCCCACACAGCATGGCCACTGATGCCCTTCTCCAGTGCTATGTGTACTAGGTCAAGCAGCCATAGAGACATGGCCATCGTCCCCTTGAGAAATTGAACCCCAATGTCCATTTGTAGACTGTCCCAGGACAATGCCAGTGTCGTAGCGTAGACGGTGCCCTTCACATGGCGCCCATGGTTTCCAAAGAAAGAACACAACAAATACCCAGCTCTCAGAGGTTCCTAGAGTCCATCCATTGAAAAATACCCACCTTCACAGTGGCAGCTCATGAACAGGCAGACGGATAGTTCCGAATGCACTTGCTTTCGGTGGACTGCCATGTGAGATGGCCACCTGGCCCTGGGTTCAGTTATGCTGATATATCAATATTTTTCTTCAAAATGCAATAAATCCCAAAGAGAAGCAGCTCAGTTCTAAGTCATCAATAGTTCCCTCAGCAGTTATATTCGGTAGCAATACAGTAGGACCCCAGTATCTGCTGGAGATTGGTTCCAAGCCTTCCCATGGATAATGAAAACCGTGGATAAAAGAGAACACCAAAATGTCACCCAAAACTGCTGTTTTGTGATTGTAACTTGCTTTACAGATGCTGTTTTGCCACAGTAGCTTGCTTTATAGCTGCTGTTTGTGACGGTAGCTTGCTTTATGGCTGCTCTTTTATGACAGTAGATTGCTTTACAGCTGCTTTTTGTGACAGTAGCTTGCTTTGTGGCTGCTGAATTATTTATTTATTTTCCTCTGTCAACTGTGGATAACTGAATCAGTGGATAATGAATCAGTGAATAAGGGGGTCCTACTGTACTACAAGAGTAAAGGATCTTGGGATTCTTGTAGTTCATAAGCTGAATATGAGCCGACACAAAAGGGCAAATGCTCCTTTAGGCTACATTAACAGAAGTATGATTTCCAACCCCCCCCCTTCTATTTAGCACTGGTTAGGCCTCACCTTGAGTACTGTGTCCAATTCTGGACAGCACACTCCAAGAAAGATGCTTGCAAATTGGAACAAGTTCAGAGGAGGGTGACATGGATGATCATGGGTCTGGAAACCAAGCCCTAGGAGGAAAGAATGAAATAAATGGGCATGTTTAGCCTGGAGAAAAGAAGACTGAGGGGCGATATGAAAGCACATTTCAAACACAGTGGTACATTGTATAAAGGAATTAATTCGTTCCAAATGAAATTCTGCTCAGCAAATTTTCCTTTGTACAAACTTCCCATAGGAATGTGTTGAAAACCGAGTACAGTGGTACCTCAAATTTACGAATTTAATCCGTTCTGAATGCATGCTCTTAAGTCGAATTACTCTTAAGTCCGGGTACCTATCTTAAAAATTGAAAAAATAAGTTTAAAAAAGAAAAAAAGAAAAAATTGTAAATCAAGCAGACCATATCTAAAATTCATAAGATGGCAATTAAAATGCCAACAGTTTTCTGCTCTTAAGTCGAATTGCTCTTAAGCCGAGCTGCTCTTAAGTCGGGGTACCACTGTGATCCCTAATTGCAACCATTTTTATGTTGTATGGATTTGCCCCATAGGCAATTCTGTTAAGCAAATTTCCCCTAGCTCCAGAATTGTTTATGTTGTACAGATTTTATGTGATACAAACTGTTTATTTTATGAGGGTCCACTGTGTTTGAAAGGCCATCATACAGAAGAAGGGCAAAATCTTTATCAACCCAGAATGCCCGATACACAACAACAGGCTCACGTTACAAGAATCTAGCTTTTGGCTGAATATCATGAAAAAAACTTGTTAATGGTTAGAGTAGCATGGCAGTGGAACCAATGACCTCAACAGGTGGTGAGAAATTTTCAAGAGAAATTTGACCAACTACCTGACAGATATCTCTTGAGTCTTAATGTGTCTTCCTTCCTTGAGCAGGGGTTGGACCTGAAGCCTTGCAGAACCCTTCCAGTTTCACTATTGTATGATTCTATGCCCTGAACTTTCTGGCGTCAGTACTTGAGGTAGATATTGACCAGTGTATGTAGCAAGCAACATCCTGTTTTGTTCCCCCAATGCAAACATGCAATATATAAACGACTGCAAATTCATGTTATAATTCTACGTCACAATTAATCCCCAGGCAATCATTCTCCTTTCCAACACCTTTCACTCATTAGGGCATCTTGTATTGAAAAGTGCTCATAAACCTTGCATTGACATCCCAGCACTTTTTAAAGTGTGGAAATTAAAAGGGTGAAACCTCAAAGGAGGCATAATATTTTATACCTTAATTTATGGCATGAAAGGTTCCCCTCGCCTTTAAATATGTGAGTAAAACAGACATGCCTATCCTTGCTCTAAAAGTTTGGGCATTTTTAGCAGTCACATAAGCCTTCTGGCTTTTGGTTTGAACGAAGGAGCTGTAAATCATAGGGACCGGCATAAAGAGACTCAGAAGGAGACACGGGACTTAGCAGGAATATAAAGAAGAACTGCATGTTTGAAGAAATGGGTGTGTGCTCTGGAAATAGGAGCTCTATTTCTAATTTCCCTACAATTTTCAATTTGAGAAACCACATATTCAGTTATTCAAAAATGGTGCTTAGACAGTCAGGAGGGTGTAAGCAGAAATGATCTGAGTGCACTCACAGATGTATGCAATCTTCTTCTGTATGTATGCAACAGAAGATGTATGCAAGTGGAACCAACTTTGCTTTCCATCCACTGCACCCTGAGGCTCTTCTTCTTCTTCTTCTTCTTCTTCTTCTTCTTCTTCTTCTTCTTCTTCTTCTTCTTCTTCTTCTTCTTCTTCTTCTTCTTCTTCTTCTTCTTCTTCTTCTTCTTCTTCTTCTTCTTCTTCTTCTTCTTCATGTGCCATCAAGTCAATTCTAACTTATGAGTTGGGAATGAACCATCAAAATGGCAGTTTGATGTGGTTCATCAAGGTTGACGAACCACGAACCCCCTCCACCCATGAACTGATGAACCAGTGCCACAAAAGCATGTAAATGCAAGTAGATAAATAGGTACCATTGTAAAAAGTGGGAAGGTAAAACAGTGTTTCCTTTTTCTATCGGTTCATATCTTCTCCTAATATATCCAATCCATATTCATTGTATTTTCCTCATATGTTGGGTCGTGGTGGCTCAGGGGGCTAGAGCACTGAAAAATGTCAGCTACAAAGTCAGCAGCTCGGCAAGTTTGAATCCTGGGTACCACTCAGCAGAGCGAGCTCCCGCTGTTAACCCCAGCTCCTGCCAACCTAGCAGTTCAAAAGCATGTAAATGTGAGTAGATAAATAGGTACCGCTGTAAAAATCGGGAAGGTAAAGCAGTGTTTCCTTACAGCCATGCAGGCCATGTGGCGATGGACTTGTGCAATACTGTCTCTTCAGCTTGAATAAGGAAATGAGCACCACCCCTAGAGTCGGATAGGACTAGCATGCCTGTGTGGGGAAAACCTTTACCTTTACACTACAGTTCAGATTAGAGCAAGCCTCCATGTTATACAAACCAGGGTACGAACAACCAAAAGTTATAACCATTTCTGTTTCCCCAAGGCAATCAATGGTAGACAGGTGATCTGAAATGACATATTTGTTTAGATCTCAGGGACTTATGGAACAGGATGCCACTGGAACTGCTTCAGGTTCAGTCAAGGTCTCTTCCAAAGGAATTAGCCAACCCTGGGCACATCCCTAGCTTGGAAAACTTCCAACATTGTGTAAACCAAACCAATCTAGTTTGAATGTATCCTAAAAGTGGACTCCTTAGGGGAGCCCTTTCAAGCAGGGCCTCAGCTTCTGCAAAGATGGATAATTTAATCTTTGTCATTGGCCTGTCTCTGTCAAAGAGAACAATGGATAGTCTATTCGCAATTGATGACTATATAGAAATTAATATTAGTAAAAGGTGTTCATTTAGTGTCTCACCTTCTGCGCTAAAAGGTGACAGCCATGATGGATGCCTCCCCAGACAAAGGATTTATCTTTAAAATGGGGTAATTACACAGTGGATGCCTGGATGACATAATGACATTGTGTTTTATATTAATAAAAGAAAGAAATATCCCTTCCAAAGGCAGGCAATATGGTCGGGCCGGCCGGGTCTTCGGCCACGGTAAAGGTGGGATATAGGAACAATAGCAGAAGAATGGTTGATGCTCTGTCTCATAGGTTGCTATCTCACCTGGAGGAAGATCCGGAGATTGTGAGACTCCAGCTTTTCTTCTTTCTTTGTCATATGACTGAAGATTTGGGATCTCCATTCCCACGTACAAGGATGTTTTTTAAAAAGTGCCAACCAGCCCCAGGCTCAGCTGGTCGGCACTAGGAAAAAATAAAAAATAAAAAAATAAAAAAGCACTGACAGCCTGAAGGCCAGCTGATCAGTGCTGGTGGAGAGGGGGGAAATAAAAATAATAATAAAAATTTCCTAGCAAAATTTTCTTTTGTCTGTTCTCACTCTCCCAACCCTCAATTTGAGTGGATGTTCCCTAGTTCTGGCATTTTGTGAGAGGGAGAAGAGCGTCCCTCTATCCACTTTACTCATGTCCTGCATTATTTGTACATCTCACTATCATATCCCCCTCAGGTGCCTTTTTTCCAGACTAAAGAGCCCCAAATGTTTTAGTCTTTCCTCATAAGGGAGGTGCCCCAGCCCAGTAATCATTTTAGTCACTCTCTTCTGCACCTTTTCCAATTCCACTGTCTTTTTTGAGATGTGGTGACCAGGATTGTACACAATACTCCTTTTGGGTGATGGTATTCTCAGTCCTGTTGGCTGACATTTTGTCTTTTAATGGAGTAAGCCACCTTGGGTCCTTTTTATGGAAGAAAAGATATTTTGAACAATTAAAAGAAATATGTTACTGCCTCTGGGTGGTGGCTTTTGACCTTATAAACTTGGAACTAATATAGACAGCTTGGCATCCCAACAACAAGTAAAATAATTTAAAATATATGTATATATTGAAGAAAGGTATATTTATAGGGGAAACACAACCATCCTTGCGATTACCAACAAACTGATCTTCTTTTAAGTCCTTTTGCAGTCATCTCAGAATAAGTGTCTGATAATTATAGGCCCCCAGGTAGAACATCTGAAATGGTTTATTTAGTGCCTCTCTGCCACATTGCGAACATGGCCTCTTCTAAGTAGCTTTCGATTTTCCTGGTAATGCAGATAATCTCTTTGCAGAGAAAACACATTCTTAGAAAGAAGTACCACCTCTCTTCGCCAATTCCATTTGAGAAGTTCAATTCCCAAAGGAAAGGGGATCGGATCACATCAGGAAGGAAGGGGAGAAGGGGTACGGCAAGCAAGATTAAAGATGTTAGAATAATATTTCTTTGTTCGGCATCTGCGTGCTAGAGAGATTACACAATCTTCACCTGATCTTGGCTGAGGGGATTTGAAACGACTTATGTAAACTCTCAAGATTGGATGAAAGAAACACCCAGTCCTTTGGCTCCTACCACCGGCACACACCCTCCTGGTTGGCTAACATCAGATATTATCACGATCCCTCTTCACCATCCAGTGTTCAACACAGTCAAAACACGCTAGCAATGCAGTTCCGTTATCTCCCCTGGACAGACCAGAGAAATGGAAACTTCTGGGAAGGTATTGTTGCTGAGTTTTGAATGTCTGTTAAAATTCAATTTTCTTATGCAGTTGAATTACAGAGACTCTTACAGGAGAATAGCAACAAGTTGGCCAGGTATCCCACCGCTTTCTCATTAAATGGCATTTAAAATCCCAATAACTCACTCCGAGACTTTTGTAGAAGAAAAGGGGAGGGGGAAAAAACCTTTCCTTTACTTACAATTGTGAAAAGATCAACAGCAAACAAACAGATTAAACAGGCACTCAGCAGGGAGACAGGGTTTGTAGTCATCCTGCAAAGCATGACAATTTTTCCCAAGGGGAAAAAATGACCAAAAACCTTCCAAGAAATCTCACAAGAGGGAGGGGAGGGGAGGGGAAGCTTTATGGCACAGTGGTTAAACAGCAGTCAAAAAATTAATCAGAACCTGAGTTTGATCCTAGTGGGCTCGGCAAATGCTGGCTCAAGGTTAACCCAGGCTTCCATGCATCTGAGGACAGTAAAATGAGTACTGATCTCACTGTGGAGGGGGGTGGGAGACAATGTGTAGCCTGCAAAATTAAATTTTAAACTGTCCAGAAAATGTTTTATGCACTGTGGGGCAGTATATAATTTGTTTATTTATTTATTTTAGAGTATCTTTACCCTGCATTTCTCCTTGGAAAAGGACCCAAGATGGCTTAGAGTGATGAGTCCAGTACAATTAAGACATGTTCAAGTATTGGAGAACAAGGAATTGAGGGACATCATAAAGCATTAATAGACAACATTAGATTAAAGCAACACAGTTATAAGTAGTCATAAACACAAAGTCTATGTGAACCCATAGATTCATATAAAATACACATGGTAGTCCATCATTCATGGAAAGCTTGCCTGAAGAGATGAGGCAGTCCTGGCCTCTAGTGGGAGGGAGTTCCAGAGTCTGGGCACTGCAGTCGAGTAGGCCCTTTCATGGGTTCCCACGGGACTTGCCTGTGAGGGTGGTGGGATATAGAGAAAGTCCTCTCCTGATGACCTTATGTGTGGTGTCATTACAGTCGTGACCGACTCTTTGTGACCCCATGTCCATGGAGTTTTTCTTGACAGGAATACTGGAGTGGTTTGCCAGATCCTACTACAGGCACCTACAGCACCTGGCATTCCCTGGTGGTCTCCCATCCAAGTAAAAACCAGGGCAGACCCTGCTTAGCTTCTGAAGGCGAGATCGGATGTGCTCATAGCATCTAGGCCAGTGATGGCGAACCTTTTAGAGACCGAGTGCCCAAACTGCAATTCTAAACCCAGTAATTTTTTTGCAAAGTGCCAATACAGGTAGCTATGAAGGGGTGATGTCAGGGGCCCCACAGAAAGGGCTCTGAGTGCCACCTTTGGCACCCATGCCATAGCTTCACCATCACTGATCTAGGCAGTATGCAGGAAGCTGATACCAAAGCCCATATACCAGCGGGTGTGAGAAGTACTAACTGGGAAAGGAGCTTTTTAAAAATAAAACCAAAAATGGTATCTGATAGATGCCTTGCTGATTTCCTTGCCACCTTTCAAGGGAAAGAGAATAAACTGCTTTACATACTGAACATATGCTGTCAATAAGTTGACCTAATTAATGACATACCACTGAGAAAGCCAAGAAGGGTTTCTTTATGAGCAGCAGAAAGAAGCACACGATGTTCTCTCATGTTCGTTAAAGTCGCTTCAAGGAAACTCCCTAGACATGCTGACTTGTGAACTCTGGTTTTCTTATGGGAGGACATGATAACACAGATTTTATTTCAGCTGATTGTCGGGATACATAAGAAGCAGTGTAAAGCACATTTGTAAGGGAACAGCAGGACACATACTCTGCATGGAATCTATATTCTCAGACCAACTGGAAACTCCGGAGTCACACTAGACATTAAGGGGCCCTACAATTAACATATTTCCCCTCTAGCGATGGGATTTCCTTAAAGATGCATGGCTCAGCTATCAGACTTTAAAAGTGAGCTTGTGTTTACCTTCCAATGGCCAAATACAAAGCAAACCATGCTACATAGGATACGTAGTTGAGGACAAACATGTGTGCTACGATGACAAACACAGGCCAAGTTTGATCACCAGAGGGGGGCACTGATCCTAAACACATCTTATACAAATTATCCAGTTTGAAACTCAGTTTTAAAAAAGGAAATACAAATGCCAGAGAGCTCAGCTAAAATTGTAGGATAACTTTCTGCATGTTCCAAAACCACAAGTTGGCATAAGCCTCCAACATTCCTATGAATAGCTTTAAATGAAATGTCTTCATATAATGCATGCCAAGGATTAGCAGGTATTTTAAAAACATTGTGCAAACAAGCAAGCAACATAGTAATGGCAAAGTCTCTGCAAGAAAGGCCACCCGTATTTGGAACCTGTAGTGTATCAGCAAGGTCCAGGACAGCATGATGTTAGTTTCCAAAATTATGGATGGTGTGCAGGTAGTTGAGCTTATAATGCTAGAACTGGGTTCACCCAGCAAATACTGGTTGGATGATGGCAGAACCAGAAGAGAGAAAATGAAATATTTGTTAGCTCCTCTCCCCCTTAATAAGTAACTTAACTATGGAATTTGTTACCATAAGACATTGGGAGGATGGATGCCAAATTGGATGACTTGGGATTTGGGGGGAAAGCATGAAGTGTAAACTGTGAATAACTGGTAAAAAAATTTAGATACTCCCCATAATTTTGAAAAGTCTCAGGACTAGAATACATAAAGTCCTCCAGAAGCTGCAGTGCCTCCAAAGTCCTGGGAGCTGTAGTATACAAATACACTTTTTTTAAAAGGTTGGGGTGTTATCTCAGAAATCAAGGATACATCCAGGTTGATGGAGAGTATCAGATACTAGACCAAAGCTAGGAATACCAATTGCTACTCACAAGAACATACAAGGTTGCCTTGCACTGGATCAGATGCTCAGCCCACCTTGCTCAGTAGTGCCACCTTTAACTGCAAATGGGTCAGAATTGGGTTTGATCCTTCCCCAGCTCCAGCGACCCTTAACATTTTCGGTGGATCTCCCATCCAACTTAGTAACCATGTCTGACCCGACTTACAACAGTTTCCAAAACCAATGGTGATCAGTGTGGTTAGGATGGCAGATTTCCTTAGCAACAAGGATTGCTTCTGTGAAATCCAAATAGGGTGGAGGACAACATAGGTTTAGAACAGCAGCAGCAATAATAATAATCATAAAGCATGCTCCATGGCCAATAACCTCTGATCAACCAACTTGAGTCTGGATCGAGTCTGGTCAACCAACTGCTGGAGAATTCATTTTCTTATGCATTTGTCTGCAGAGACTGAGGTTGGGAGTTCGGTTCCTCATTGTACCTCCTTGACAGGGCTTGAACTTGATGATCTACAGAGTCCCATGATCTACAGTGTCCCGTCCAGTTCTGTAGTTCTATGACGATGAAGATGATCATAATAATTAATAGTTTTCCCAACTTACAGAGTGGGCTCAAAGTGGCCGAATTTCAAGCTCTTCCTATCCTATTCCTCTGCAAGGTTTTTTTTTTTTTTTTTAGTGGAACAGTATAAACATGGAATATGCATTCCCTTTTTCAATCACCACTGCTTTACTAGGGCCTACAGAACGGTATGCACACACTGGCAGAGTTCAGAAATGCACAGAGAATGAGACAAGCTCTCTCATTTCCACCTCTATTTGTTTTGCTCAAGAATGGAACCCACCCACTCTAGGAGTCTAGATCCAATGGGCTGCTCAGGAAGCCATGACAGAGCCCATTCTGTCCAGAAAGGCAAACATCTGGTCTTCTCATTAGGCAGACCTTCTACAGGAAGTCAAAATGTATCCCTCTGTGTGGTGACACCTAATTTTTTTGTACATCGTAGTACAGGCCATAAAGGGACGTTTGTACACTCTCACACATGCACTCCCTCCTGTCCGATCCAATTCTCCCTCTTTCATCAGGTCCCACAGGGATCTGTTACTTGCGGAAGTGGATGTTTTTCAG
The DNA here is from genome assembly GCA_029282475.1 of Phrynocephalus forsythii. Lineage (NCBI taxonomy): Eukaryota > Metazoa > Chordata > Lepidosauria > Squamata > Agamidae > Phrynocephalus > Phrynocephalus forsythii. The sequence continues at coordinate 6,070,200 of JAPFRF010000013.1, forward strand.
TAACTTCACTTAGAGCTACCCAAAATACACACAAGAGGCCAAGGGCAATTTATTTGGCCAGAAGGAAACCTGGGGAACAGGAGGACCTCATGCTTATCCCTCTTTTGTCCTCATTACTGTTCCTGGGGTCATATAATAAGGCCTTGGGGAGGTATTAGGTGTCGTTGGCCATTTGAACTCTATATAGCGTTATGAGGCCAGTAGCAATCTTTTTCTATGAGAGTTCTGGACTGAAATCTCAGACCAGAGAGCTGATCCTTGATATATTTCAGGGATGAGTCATGGTGGTATCAGAGATGATGGACAGGGAGTCTATAGTAGTGGTTTCATCTGCTGGCAATTTCTCAACTGTCCCTTTAAGAGAAAGCAAAGGAAAGTGTTTTTTTAAATAACAGATGGTGCACATCAGCAATAATCTATAAATAGATCCCCCTATCTATCTATCTATCTATCTATCTATCTATCTATCTATCTATCTATCTATCTATCTATCTATCTATCTATCTATCTATCTATCTAATCAAAGATCCCTTGTATTCTGATGAGCAGAGGAAGTGATTAATTTGAAAATATCCTGACGTAGCTAGCTTATTAGGTGTCAGAAAGCACTGGGACTGGTTGTGAAACCATTGGTTTCTGAAAACATGTATGAGATGGAACCACAATGGCCCAGGCCGTGACTCCTCCTTGCTCTGAAAGGACATTGGAGTCTCAGACAACAGCCATTTTATTCAACCCATAGCTTTTCCCATCACACTTCAGAGCCTACAAAAAGAATGAGACACTGATGTGTTATATCAGTCATCATTTTTTAAAAAAAATATTCTCTTGAAGGTGGCTTTGGCTGCAGGCACTTTCCTCAGTTGGCCCTTTAAGAGAAGGCAAAGAGAAGTTGTGTTTTCTTACAGCTGATGAAGGACATCAACAAGTCTATTCACTGCTTTAGAAAAGTAGAGAAAGTGATTCATTTACTAAGGGCCTGAAGACACTTAATAAACTATTTTCATGATATTGGCAGGAGGCATTTTTGTGTGGAAAGGTCAGGCTTGATTAGGTCATTCTAATTCTAATCAAGCCTGACCACTCAAAAGTAGCTCAGGCTGGCTTGCTTCCTGCTGCTAGTGTAGCCACACAATTGGTGTCATCTCAGCATTCAAAACACTTGAAACCAAAATGAAAACACACAAGAAGGTGTCATTCCACCCAAAAAGGTGGCAAAAGTGGGGCAAAGATTCTCAAAATATGTTGTTGATTATCAACAACCCTTTCTGTGATACATGGCAATATTCTTTGGGGCACATATACTAATGTGGATAGAATCTGCTGGGTTCTTGGAAAAATAATCACTTCCACCTTGTTATTGAATGTGGGTCAACAGACGCATATTGGAAATGCAATGATTCTTAAATGATTTAATTCTCCTGTATGAAAAGAGAGAGAGAGAGAGAGAGAGAGAGAGAGAGAGAGAGAGAGAGAGAGAGAGAGAGAAAACGTTCTCAATGGCAGAAATGCCCTCTTTGACCGATGTCCAATTTTATCAAGCTCAAGTGGCTCATATTTCTGCAGTCATCAAATGTTATAAAACACATATCCTCTAAACAGAGAGTGGATTCTGTTAAACTGCTATAATTTACATCTATGTTCTGGATTATAGCTTGATTCAAATTCAAGTTATTTATATGTATTTTGACTGAAGCCATCCTGTCTGGATTTCCAATATCACAAGATTAATCTGCTAAGACATAACCATACAGATGGTCAGACAAGTAAAATTAGGCAAATATGAAAAAATAATATATTCTTCTTGTGCAATGGAAAATATGATTTGTCGTCCAAGGAGATTATAATCGGAGCTACCAAGAACATCTGATCTTGCCGAAACAGTCCCTTTGCCTCTGGCATTTGTTCGTCATCGAAACATGTGTCTCTTTTGCCCAAAAAGTAAACAAACAAGCGCATAAAAACCCAAGCAGCACAAAAACAAGGTGTTCATCTCAGGTCATCTAAAATTAAAAGGTTTAATGTGTATTCTGGTTGATAGGTAGGAACAGATATCCCTGGCATTCTAGCCTCAAAGCAGGATTATTGTAATACTCTGAAAACTGGGATGTTCTTAAAAACACAAGGTTTGCCATGAACGAACCAAGGTTAAAGTCCATTGCGAATAATTGTAGCCTCCACTAGCTTTGTCAGTTTTTAGATTCTGGAACACAGCTTTGAGTTTTAGTAGTCCATTCACCAGTTCTCAGACCATAACTCAAATCCATAATTGGAGATCTGGTGAATGGGCTTGAAAATTTGCCAAATTTGTTACCCTAAATTTTAGGATTCTTGGATGTATCACTTGTACATTTATAGATGCTCAGAAGGCCCCTTTCTTTCTTTCTTTCTTTCTTTCTTTCTTTCTTTCTTTCTTTCTTTCTTTCTTTCTTTCTTTCTTTCTTTCTTTCTTTCTTTCTTTCTTGTAATTATTACACTCACTTTAGGACTGTAACAATCTCTGGAATCCCCACTGGCCTTTAAATGTGTCACTGAATGTCAACATTCTCGACCACAGACAGATAGCATTGTTCAGTGCTGCTAATGGTTCATCTCCGTGACATCACATGAGCTGTGACATCACATGAGCCTACTTCTTATGACAGGATAGGCCCTCTCCACAAGTCTCTTTCTTCTGATGGAACCAGCCCACTGGAACATGTGAATCAAGTACTGACCTAGGTCTCAACACTGTACCATGTGTTTTGAGTCTGAATTTCCCAAGAATGAGATATTGCTGGAAGCCACCTCAGATCTCCACCAGTATCTTTTTTTTTTTTGTGATCTCCAGAGTTTCTAAATGACGATGTGTGGTCATTTAAATATTTTTGGCTCTTAGAAGGAATGGGGGAGGGCTTTTTCAGCCAACCCATAAATTATACCAGGGTAGATAGACAGACCTAGCTCTCTGTGTCACTTATCAATGGCTTTCTATTGACTTTTCCCATCATTTGTTAATTTTACACACACCAGGTTCTATATTTAAGTTGGTTGCCTGCCTGACTTCCTGGTACATCCACCAACCTTCTTTAACAATGGAAAGTATCCAAACCTCACCATGGCTCAAAGTCCAGCATGTTCATGGCCAAGACCACCATGTCGGGTTATGAATGTACAGCAGACAAGAAAAAGTCTTAACAGAATTGGTCAGGTTTAGACCAATGTGTATGTAGTCTGGTCCCAGCTTCCGTTATGTCTCAAAGCAAAGTGGATTTACAAATATTTGTCCTGATCTCCAAATGAACACATACTTCTTGGGCCTTTGTTGTTAGCCCTTCAGTGAATTTTAAAGGTTTCATGCATGCAGACCTTTGATGCTATCTCAACATGATTACTTGCTGCTTTCTTTAGGGTCTTCAAAGGCTTCATGCACGACCGGCCAAATATAAGCCCCGAAAAAAATGTATCTATTTTGGTTTACCTGTGCAGGGCAATGAGATGCTTGCTCACCAGTCTGGATCTGGGGAATGAATTGAAGTTTACGTGCCACAAATAACTCTAGAATAGAGATGGGCACAAATCAAAAAAATTGCATTTTGTTTGTCGTTTGTCGTTTGGAGGGTCCGTTTCGGTTTGTTTCCGTTTTTCGTGAATTTTTGAAAAAACTTTGTTTTCATTTTCGTTCATTTCATTACCATTTCGTTACCAATTATTTCATTTTTTGTGATTTTTTAAAAGGATTTTAAGCAATTCACTTATATTGCAGTAACGGAAACGAAACGCATGACAAAATTTCCGGTGTTTCTGTTCATTTCATTTCATTTTAGAGACAAAATTCGTTTGTCGTTTCGTTACGTAACAAAATAAAAAAACAAAAATGGAAACGAAAAATTGTTTCTTTCGTGCCCATCTCTACTCTAGAAGGAAGGACAATATGTTCCAAAGCCCTGTATTGCCATTCAGGTCAGATTGGGGGAAGGGTATCCATTCACTTCAGTAGAACAGAATCTAGAGATTTTGGCTGAAATCCCACAGCTAAAGTCACACCTAGATTCGTCCCCTTTCAACCCAGTGTTTGGTGAGTCAGTTCTTCTGCAAGTTCCACTCACTCAATGGGCCTACTCTAGTAGTGGATTACTCTTGGATCCCAAAGTTTCTGGAAGTCTACCTTCAATGAGCAACTGATGCAGCCACAAAGGGCCTTGTATTTTAGACTATCTATCAATCTGTGGTGCATCACAGAGCCAGAGATTTAGTCAACATAATTAACTGACATCAGCCGGCAAACCTACTTCCCAGGGGTCTATGCGACATTTAGGAAAGCGCATTCATTTTCCTGAGAGATTAACCCCACGCAAGCCAGTTAGAGTGGCATTTATCTACCAGGGTTTTAGATTTCAAAAGACAGTTGCAAGCGAGGGTTTCGCCATCCCCTATGGTGGATTTGGAAAAATGTATAAAACTAACTCCCTAAGGTGCCCTCCAACATCACATTTATATAACTCTGATGAATCCCAACTTAATTAAACTGCCCAGGGATCAAGTGCCTCTGTCAATATAATATTTGGACATGGAGGGAGGGAAAAAACCCCACTGTCCATTTACATGGGTGTCATGGCTCAGTGGATGCCGTTCTGCCAAGCATCTGGCTTCATCGTCTCATCCGATCCGTAGGAGCAAGTGGCTTTTTTTTGCATTTTGCATTTTGGAATTCAGCAAAGATCAGCCCAGCTGCCAGGCTACTATTAAAGCCTAAGAACCAAATAAGTGTTTGGATTCCATCCCACATGCTTTTTGCAGGCCTGATTACTACGGACAATGGTGTCCGAGTTACAAAAGCCGCACGATTGTAAATGAAACCATGTGCCAGAGCTTTGTATATTACCAGCAGCTGCTGCAACTGGAGCTTTTCAAGCAGAGGGGTGGGGTGGGGGACGGACAGACCCCCAAACAAGCCACAACAATGGGGACAATTTCTCCAAGCAGTTGCCTGTAGGTTTTGTCTGATTTTGGGGGTCTGTGGCATAACTAGAAAGTTCTGTTTGTGTTTTCATAAGAACATAAGAAGAGCCAGGCTGGATCAGGCCAAAGGCCCATCTAGTCTAGCTTCCTGTATCTCACAGTGGCTCCACCAGATGCGTCTGGGAGCACACGAGACTAGATCTCTGTCTCCTGATACCACTCTCCTACATTCGAAATCTAGAAAAGGATGTGTGTTTGTCACCCTCCTCATCATCATCACCACCACCATTCTCCTCCTCCTCCTCCTCCTCCTCCTCCTCCTCCTCCTCCTCCTCCTCCTCCTCCTCCTCCTCCCTCCTCCTCCTCATCCTCCTCATCTTATTGCTGCTAAGCTGGAAGGGACCCTGGAGGTCATCAAGTCCATCCCTTGTTAAGGAGGCCTGGTGAGGAATCAAACTCTCAACTTGTGGCTCCCCATCCTGAGACCTAAACCACTGAGCCACCCAGCAGTTCTGGCATGCAACAGTGGCTCCACAACCTCCTCTCTGCGTATAATAAAAAAAAAAAACTGAAATGTGTCCTCCTCTGTTGTAGTTGTAGAAGAGGTAGTTCATGTTCTTCTATGCTCTTCACCCTGGAAGCAGAGCATGGAATTGAACTCCCAACCACAGAAACCACTGAGCTGCCCCGCCATTAAGTGCCACAACCTTTGCCTTTGATTCCCTACATACTTAGCCACGTCCCTCTAGACCATAAATCTAAAAACCTAGAAGGATATAGGTGATCTTAATGGGCGTGCCAATATAAAGTGTTCTGCTTATCTACCACCCCATACCACTTCAAGTAGTCTCTGGGTGGTTTTACAGTTTTGATTACAGTATGCAGGCTACACATTGCACCTCCCAGCAAGCTGGGTACTCGTTTTACCAACCTCGGAAGGATGGAAGGCTGAGTGAACCTTGAGCCTGCTACCTGGGATTGAACCCCAGGTCATGAGCACAGTTTTACCCACAGGACAGGCATTTAACCCCTGCGCCAATGGGGCTCTTAGCCAGTATGCTCTCTTTTTTGCACCCTTTAAGAGGATCTGCACTTATCTTTGCTTTGGAAGTCAATTTCTAGAACCTGGTCCCAAGCAAGGACTGCAAGAGAAGGGGACAGAAAACACACAGCCAATATTTTTCCCCTTAAAACATGGCCTGTTGACCTTGGAAACATGCACATTGGAAGATTCACTCCCTCCTTCCGGCTTGCTTTTTAATATATTCGTTCTTCAAAGTTTGCCGTATCTGTGTAATTTTTCAAGCACGGATTAGAGAGGATTAAGTCATTGCTAGACTGTGTCTCCCAGGGAGCGCTGGCAAAGATGTTTTTCACACATTTCCCAGGATGAGTCAAGGCATTGGACTGGGCTCAGCAGCGGTTGCTTTGTATACAATAACACAAGGGAGAGAACAGTCCAAAACTAAAAATCTCATTTCACTGTTGGCCCGTTCTTGAACTTGAATGTGGAGGAGATACCATTTCTGGCCAGTACAGAGCGTTAAAAATGCACCCGCAACAACACGTCCCCTCCTCCCACATCATATACTATAGACACAAAATGCACACACACAAATATGCATTTTCAGGGTGCATACCATGAAAATGACTATATATTGTTGTGCATCTCTGCACAGAGTCTAGGAAGGTTTTGCAAAGTTTGGAAAAGTTATTTGTTAATTACAAGAAGAGATGGGCATGAACCAGAAAAACCAATGAATTCGACTTACTTACTTTACTTATTTATTTATTTATTTATTTATTTATTTATTTATTTATTTATTTATTTATTTATTTATTTATACAACTTATATGCCACCCACTACCCAAAGGTCTCTGGGTGGCTTACAATTAAAATGAACAGTTAAAACATTAAAAGGACAATGGATAGTTAAAACATTAAAAACATTTAAACACAAAACACTAAAATTGCCACCAGCACCCACAGTCTATGTTATGTTAGTTAAAAAACTTCAGAAACAGGAGGGTTTTTAATCTGGCGCCGAAATGTCATCAGTGTTGGTGCCAGGCGGATCTCACTTGGGAGGGCATTCCATAACCTGGGGGCAGCTGCCGAGAAGGCCCTAGACCTACAAGCCATCCCTTTCACCTCCTTGAGGGATGGCTCTCTCAGGCGGGCTCCCTGGCTAAATCTTAATTGCCGAGTAGGTTTGTGCCTGACTATGAACCACGGACTCCCATGAACCATCATCAATCCCTAGAAAAACAAATGAGTTTAGGGTACATTTATCTAGTTTGTACCTAGAGGGCATCTACCTGCTTCTGCTCTCCACCACCCACCCGCCTCCTTCCCACTGCCCTCATGGTCTCCCTACCTGGCCCTGCCACCTTCTCCTCTGCTGCTCCTACCATCATCCTTGAGACATCATGACTGGCCTCCCATCTTGGATCCAGCCGGCTGCCTCTGCACATTTGGCCACCGATCAGATCAGGCGAGATGTTAAAGCATGTTTTCCTTCCTGAAATGCAGTTGTCTCAGAGGCATGTGCTCCGGCCTTCGAACATGCAAATAAAGATGGTGTTTGCCACCTGACAGCCAATAGCAAGGCAAAGCTGATTGGAAGGCACGATACAGCGGGGGGGGGGGGAGAAGACATGGTATGAAAAGCAGATACCTTTCGACACTTTCGAGCAAATGTTAGTTGCATTTCTAGTTTGACCTCACTGTTCGTCCTGCTTTGAATGTTGAATGCCTTATAGAAATTTTCCAGCAGTCCCTGCTTGATCAAACCATTCTCAACCTTTCTACTTTCCTTGGGTTGCACCCTGGCTATATCAAGACCATGCAAATTTTCTTCGCTGGTATCATGCTGTTTTGAAAATAAAGCGATTCAAAGTCATAGCAAGCTTTTCTTCCATTCTAATCACATCCCTCCCCTTTTAAACTGTGAAATGTGACTTTGCTTTTTGAAAGCCATTAAGGGGAGATAATATTTCATTCAGGTGAGTGTTGCCTTTCCCCCTGAAGGAAAAACAGTATTGTGAGCTTAGTAAAGAATTTAATTTGATGTATATCTGCAGGAAATAAGCCTACATTTTTAAAAAAGTACAAACCAGCAGCTGGGTTTGACACTGGGTTTTTTTCTCTCTCTCTTAAGCTCTTTACCAAATGTGTACAGTTTCTGAAATTACCACATGGCCACCTTATTGCGATCCTTTCCTGGGGGAAAATGAGAACAAATCTTAAGCTGAAATAGGACAAACACATGCTTATTTTGCAAAACAGCTGATATCTTAGGCCAGCATTTATACATGGTGCATGTGCGTTTTTACAAAGAGCCAAGCTTCTTGTCAACGCAAGTAACACACATTAAGATTCGGCTTTCTTTTCCACAAACAACACACCGTAAGTACAGGCAGCTCTTCATTAAAATAGGCTGCATATGAAAACAAGAGGAACACAAAGCTTCTTGTCAAAGAATTTGAGGAGTGACCATAATGTATACGGTGCCACCAATTTAATAAATATATCCTGCAATTGGAATAGGAAGGAAGGAAGGAAGGAAGGAAGGAAGGAAGGAAGGAAGGAAGGAAGGAAGAAATCTGGACAACACACTCATTGATGTTTTAGATTTCAAATAAGTTCCTTCCAAGCTTGTAAATGAACTAGTTACAAATATCTTAGGAAATAGCAACTAAATTAACTTGGATGTAAGACAGGAGATAAGTACAGTAGGACCCAAGTATCCACTGATTCATTAACCACTGATTCAGTTATCTACGGTTGGCAGAGGAAAAAGTTAAATAAATAATTCAGCAGCTGCAAAGCAAGCTACTGTCACAAAACAACAGTTTTGGGGGGGTTGTTATGTGTTCTCTTAATGGTTTTCGTTATCCATGGGAAGGGCTGGAGCCAATTCCCACCAGATACCAGTGTTCTACTGTAAGTTATAATTTGGAAATAACATAACAGCTGAAATCATATTACTTAGCCTTATATGCAACTACAGTAGGGCTGTTGAAGCAGTGACTTAAATCTCCAAGACTCCACTCATTCAATGGGCCTTCTCTAGAACAACTTGCAATACTAACAGAATTTCAGCTACTGAGAAAGTATGAGCACCTTAATTTTAGGTGTAACAGGCAATATGTTCATGTCATTTTCAAAAATGATTTACAAGGGCACTTAACATCATTCTGATAGGAATGTTTTAAATTTTTATACCATTTTCTTATCAAGGGAAGTATGGTCCTGCTTATTCTTTGGAAGCTTTCATAGGGTCTTTTAAGATGCAAAATTAGGATTGGCCACTAGAAAACAACAGACAGCATCACCCCTGTACTCTTCCAGTATCCTGGCAACAACAAAACAATACCTTTGTTAGGGTGCAAAAATCTGACCCATTTCAGTCTTGCAGACAAAAATAAGGAAATTGCAAAATTCTTCTCCTCCTTCTAAGGGAAGAGGGTAAAAAACATCATCCCATGAGGAATTGCCGCAGGGCTTTTAGAAGAGCCTTTTCATTGGTGAATACAACGATGTACTCTTTGTAAACAACAATTGATGATGTTTACAAAGAGTTTATTCATACTCTGCACTATGTAATTTGCAAACCGTGCAAATTGTGAAAATTGCTCAAAGGTGGGATGAATGATGCTTTATTTAAGAGCACTAGATGGGTTGCTGGCATCTTTCAGTCAATCAGCATGTCATTTTATGCTTTCTGTTGATGGAGGGTCCCTCCCCCCCCTTTGAGCTTGTGTGAAGCCTGAGGCAGGGACTCTCATAAGGGTTTAAAAGGCCTTGCCAAGGTGTCCTGCTGTGTTGCACAGTTAACACTGAGGAAAGGGAAATATCACTCTCAGAGCCAAATTGCCTCTAATTAACAGGTCCCCTTTTACGTTCCTTGTTGCAGCTGATGGCATGTACTGAGTAATCCAGCTGTAAATTGCCTCCATGAGTAACACCCCTTCCCTTCCACCAGGATAATCTCAGAGCAGAATCTAAGCCATTGTAGAAAAGTATGCTACCATATACATACAGGACTGCTTTCCATCTGTATATCGCTGGCAACTAAAGAACTAGCTATGTTTCCAGAGGCTGAAAAACCTGCAAACCCCCAGCCTAATTACAAAAGACCCATACCTGTGACCTGTGGAGGCTTACATGTGGCTTATAGAGAACACGTCTTTGGATACAATTACATATACTAGGCCGTATATGCAGATTGAAATGGTTTATTTAAAAAATAATACACTGGGCCCTTGTATACCAAATTGTTTGTATAACATAAAATCTGTACAACATAGAAAATTCCGGTGATGGGGGAAATTTGCTGAACAGAATCACCTATGGGGCGAATCCATAGAACATAAAAGTGGTCGTGATTAGGGATTATCCCATTTCAATGCATGGGAAATTTGTATAAAGGAAAAATTGCTTAACAGACTTTAATTTGGAATGAATTAATTCCTTTATACAAGGTACTAGAGATGGGCATGGAACGAACATTTTTTTTGTTTCCGTTACCGTTTGTCATTTCCATTACGTAATGAAACGACAAATGAAAATTGTGATGAAAATGCAACGAAACAAACAGAACCATGAAAATTGTGGTCGCAAAGTTTCGTTTCCGTTAATGGTGACGCACAATGAAATGAGCTGTTTTAAATGTTAAAAAATGCCCTGGACATCCGTAAAAACACAGCAATAATTTATATTGTCTGATAATACCTACCGGGGGGTTGGGGTCCTTAAAACATTTGTTTTTGTCTTCTCCCATCACGATGTATTTTTATTTCCCCTTTAAAATGGATGTCACCACTAGCCACAAAATGGAGGCAAGCCATGTGATGGGATCATGTTCAACCAACAGCATGCCCAGGTTGCAGACTGGGCGGGCAGGTCTGGCAGCCACAGAGGGCATAAAAAGCTCTGGCAGCCCCCGTCCTCCTTGCAGTCCCTGGTGGGAGTTAGGGTGGGATTGCTGTCTCTGCGACTCTAGCTTCAGTCCTGCAGCCTCCTTATGTGCGTACCCTCCTCTGCCCCGCAGTGCAGTCACTCTGCGGCTGCCTTGCACCCTGGGCAACGCCCGCCGCTGCCTTTGCAGCCTCCCTGCATACCTAGTCTATACTGTGTCTCTGCCAGCATCCATTTTTTTTAGTTTTTTCCCTCTGGTCTGGGGCATTGGAGGATGCCTGTGCACAGAAATGCTTTAAAAATCGTGCAAAAAGCGGGTAGAAACGACAAACAAAAAAACAAAAAACGGTAACGAGATTTTTCAAAAAATTCCCAACAAATGGAAACGAACCGAAACAGACCTCTCAACGACAAACGAAAAACTGAAACACCATTTTTCTGTTTCGTGCCCATCTCTACAAGGTACCACTGTAATTTAAACAGAATAACCACTCAGCTCCACTGAATGGAGCAGATTGCCATCAAATCATCAGCATGTGCTTACTCTAGACTAGCCATCCTCAATGGGGGGCATATCCCTCCTTTAGGGGACCCTGAAGGATCACACACTGTCAACAATTTTGTGCACACCACCTTGTAAGGTTTATTATGCAACTTCTGCAGTCCTGATTCAGCCTACATTACCTTCGTGTTGTGTTTTTGGCTGTGGTTGGGGAAACAGGTTGAGAATAGCTGCTGTATAGATGGTCCCCATACAGGTCATCCTTCAGGACACCCAACTTAGGGCTTCAGTGAGCACACCAAACATCTGCCATATTCAGCCGAACATGCGCTCGATTGGACTTGCACAGCTGGGCTGCAAAGGCTTTCTGTTCTTATCTGGCCATGTCTTCTGCAGGGTCTTTTCCACAGAGTCCTTATCCCTGTCAAACAGCTGGTGGTTTAGCTTCATCAGCCTACATCCCTCTCACTTCCCAACTGCCCCCTCCCTTGGCCACGACCGTGCCAGAGCTCTGAACATCTTGTATTCTGAGGAGGAACCCAAGCCAAAACGTCAGCCAGACGCTTCCAGAGGTGATACCAGTCCAACTCTCCCATTGTCATCAGCCCCGTTTCAAAAGACCTCTCCCTGCATGCAAAGCGCTAATCCGGTGACACGTCTTTCCGATGGGCCACTTGCCATCTGTGAACAGAGATGAAGGCACCACCGGAGGGTGTGAGCCTCTCCAAATGGGACTGCAGACAGACCTCTTGTCGCCAAAATTCGACCGGGCAACTCTCACCACAGTGTGGGTGTGCAAAGCCAAGGAAGAGAAGAAGCTTCTATGGAAGGATTTCATTCCCCCTTAATCAAAGACCAAGTTCCAAGCCCAGCAGAATCGGAGATCAAAAGCAGCCGGTCGAGTCTGTTAAAACGGGGAGAAAAACTGGAACCGTCCAAAATGGTGTGCTGGCCAAAACAATATTGATTGTAAAATCCACAGCTTGTGGGTCCTGATCAAATGCTAATTTTTTTCATAGCTGCGACCTCAGTTAAAACATCATTCTCTCTTTGTATTTATTTATTTCCTTATTTATTCTACCTTTCTTCTAGTATGTTTAAGGAAAACGTGCGTGGCTCTTCTCTTTTTCACTTTGCCTTCGCAAGAGCCCACTGGGTGAGTCGGATTTCACACGTGCCAAAAGGAGGCATGCCCTAAACTTGAAGGAAAGGAAGAGATGACCAGGTGTGGAAAAGAGAAGATTCAAATCACAGTCGGTTTTCTTGATGCCATATGTCTCTCGCTACTGTTGGAGCCAGTTGTAAGGGCTTTAAAGTCAATAGCCACAAACACTTCCATATCAGCTCAAGTTATCACATGGACTGAGCAAATGCAAAGGCATTGAATTCCAAAAAAGTAGAAGCCCCAACAGCTGAGGGGTAAAAACCCCATGATGAATTTGTACGAAAGGAATCCAGGTTGTTTTGCCTTGACTTTTACATCATGTAGTGAATGGAAAAATAATGTGAATTGGACTGTCTGAACCTCAGAGCAATTCCCACATTATCAATGCAGTCACAACCTCATTATAGTCCTGCTACCCATTTTGGGTCCTTTCTAAGGAGAAAGGTGGGATAAAAATATTTTAAATAAATTAAATATACTGTATAAATATTTTCCACATCAAATTATTCAGTGAATTGTCTTCATTTCCTTATAATACAAAGATGGATAGTTATATGGGTTATTCAGAGATAGGTTAGGATACAAACCCTGTGGATTTTTTTATACTGCAAAATTTCTAAGTACCCAGTTAAACTATGCTCTTGAAATACAGTACAGTACAGTGGACCCTCATATAACAAATGGTTTGTATTACATAAAATCTGTACAACATAAAAAGTTCCGGAGACAGGGAAAATTTGCTTAACAGAATTGCCTATGGAGCGAATTTGTACAACTTAAAAATGGTTGCGATTAGAGATTACTCTGTTTTCAATGCATTCCTATGGGAAAATTGTATAAAGGAAAATTTGCTTAACATAAAGGCTGTTGAAATGCTGCATGTGTCCACAAGATGGCATTGTGGAATCATCGCCATCATTCTAATACAGCACCCTGATTTTCTTCCTAGGTTGCCATGAAGGATGCCTTGCAAATTAGAGAAGCCATTGAAATGATCAAAGGAAGCATATGTAATCTGATCAAAAATAAAATATGATATACTAAAAAACAACTTTATATTGAGTTTCTATTGACATTAGGAATGCCTAGGGCAGTTGCCTGTTTCAATAAATCTTTGTTGATTAATCCAGGAATCTGTCAATTATATTTCCATGCATTTCCAAGCATCTGCAAGAGTATTCTTGAAACAAAATGCATACTCCCTTTGTTTTCAGATGATGTATGTATGTTTCTCAGTGATGTCATCTGAAAAAAACAACACTGATTTACTACAAAATATCAGATTGCAGTTTTATTTCTTCATGAATACAAAGGAGAATCTGAACTCATTGGTTTAGAGTGTGTCTTTGACATAATTCCCATGGACCCATTCAATTGGATGGGCTAACTTAAAACTAAATTATTTTACTTTGCCTGCTCTGCATAGTTCTAGATACAATTGCATTGCTGATTTCTATTATGTGACAAAAATGAATGGCAAAAATTGAGAAGTTATTTCTTTGGACTACAGCTTCCAGCATCCCCTATAGCATGAGCATTGTTCAAAAGAATTATCTTTCCATCTTGGTTTTTAAGGGTGAACACATGCAAGTGATTTCAAGAGGTCTACTCTAAGCATCACAAAGCCTGGATTCAACCCAATATACATGTATGATCCAATGCTCTCCCATCTGAACCCACTGGTTTTCTTATCAAGTGAATCTGTTCTTTGTGGCATTAGCTCATCTTCTGTTAGCCTAGCCTCTGCGCAGACGGCACGTCACAACTCTGCATCCCATCGGTGACCCATCCAAACCCAACATATTTTACTTCCTTCAAATTCAAAGTGATCCCCTTACACGTGGCTTCAACAGGCGAGGTCTGTGGAAATTACGAATTCACTTTTTCTCATTTCCTTTCTATGAGAACTTATACTTGCCAAACTAAACAAAGTACCATGTACGCTGAAATTAAGTAACACTGGCAATTTCCCTTTTGACTTTTACGTGGATATTTTCTTTTCTCTTCTTCTTCTTCTTCTTCTTCTTCTTCTTCTTCTTCTTCTTCTTCTTCTTCTTCTTCTTCTTCTTCTTCTTCTTCTTCTTCTTCTTCTTCTTCTTCTTCTTCTTCTTCTTCTTCTCAAATGAATGTTCCTTTTCATTCCTGGAAAAGTAATGCATATGCATGAATCCAAGCTACATCATCCAATTTAACCCAGCACTCAGTTTGTTTTGCAAGTTATGAAACAGGAGTCCACGATTTGTTTGTTTGTTTGTTTGTTTGTTTGTTTGTTTGTTTGTTTGTTTAAATGTTTAAATATTTATTTTTGTGGTTCAATGGTTTCCAGTGTAATTGCTGCTTCGAACCACCATGCCATTGCTCTGAACAAGAATACACTTGGAAGTTCAGTTCTGTTGCAGTTCTTTGTCTCATTACCTTACAGAGCACTAATACTTTTTCCAACAGGATTATTTGCCATAACACATCTCTCCTGACTTGTGCTAAAAAAGGTACTCTTGGCAGGAAGAAGCCACTGCCCTAGAGAAAAAAAAATCAGCTGCCTGTCCAGTTGACCTCATTCTTTGCGGGATTTTGATTTCTACTATCCATTGGACCTTAATGTCCAAAGTTAATAAAGTGTGGTGATTTTCAGCAGCTCATTATCATTCTGTCTCTCCACCCCTTAAGAAGAACCAATGCATGTTTGCATCTGTAGCTTCAAAACTGCATTTAATAATCGACTAATGAAGTAGGGTTTGTCCTTGAAAGCTCATGGAAAATAAAGGTTGGTACAGTAATCCCCCATTTATCGTGGGGGTTAGGAACCCAGCCCAACCCGCAATAAAGGGAAATCCATGTTATGCAGATGCTTGGTTAGGTCGGGATGGAGGCCACCTACACTTACCTTAGGCCTGGTGCTTCCCTGAAGGGCCTCCAACAAGCTACCAGGCCCTGTCGGAGGGCCCAGAAGAGGTTTCTGGTTCAACAGAATCCACTTCTGGAGCCTCTGGCAGGCCCAGGAACCCTGTCAGTGGCCCGCTCAGGGCAGGGCCAGGCCTCGGGTAAGTGCAAGAGGCCCCAAACAGGCTCACACAGTTTGCCCCAGGAGCCCTTTCCTTCATATACTGTGGTCCCACAATATACGGGGACCATGGTATAGGAACTGCAATAGAGCGGGGGACAACGGTAGCCTGAAAGGAGCTTATCAATTCTGCGGCAATGGTCTTGATGGCCTTGGAGGATTTGCAGGAGAAAGATGAGCTACCACCAGAGGGCACTTCAGACTAAGCTGTCCATTCAAATTAAAGTAATAAGGGGCCTTTTCACACAACCCCTAAGATCCGCTGGCCCCTTAAATTCGGACCAAACATCTTAGGGGTTCGTTGCTCTTCCTTCCTCCCCACCAGAGAAAGAGAGGAAAAAATGCAGCTCACCTGGAGGAGCTTCCCGGAGCTCCGTTTCTCTTCCGTTTCTCTTCTGCTTGCTTTTTTTCCTCCCACCTCTTCTCTTAAAGGGGCGGGAGGCAAAAAAAACACAAGCAGAAGCCAGGAGAGCCCCGCACTGACCAGATTAAATCCGGACCTGGGGATTTTCACCCACCTCAAGCAGGTACAAGAAAGTGCAGCTGGGTCGCGCTTAGGTGGGCGGGGTCGCACTTAATTTCCTGCAAACTCCGGAGCTGGTGGGAAAACACTTGTAAGGTCCGGAGTTTGCAGCCATTTGCGGCGGAGTTTAGGGGTCATGTATAAAGGCCCAAGGAAGGCTGGAAGAAAACCAGGCAGATGTCTGTATTAGATTCTTCTGCTTTTATGCACAGTTTGTGGAAGTAGTGAGTCAAAAACCTCCATAGATGAATTTTGCGGGTTGGAATGACTACAGTAACAACCACCCCACCTGCTGATTCTCCTGAAATCTCAGGCGCTTCCTGTCATGCTGAGTCCTGAAATCCCAAAGGTTGTCCGTGCAAGTTTCTCTGTTTTCACAATAACAATAAACGACGCCCAAAACATGGTGCACAATGGAGGCCTTTTTTTATCACAACCAAGTTTGTGCAGCTGGCTTGTGGCAAAGTCCTCCTCTCAACAGGCAGAGTTGTGCACGCCATACGCCCCTGTTCATAGCCATTAAACTAGCTTCCTTCCTTCCACTGTGGCATGGGAATCCTATCTAGTAGCTAGTAGGGATGGGCAGGAAATGAAAAATGAAATGCTATTTTGTTGTTTTGTTATATAACAAAACGAAACGAAACGAAACGAAACGAGGAAGCAATATTTGTTATAGACAAAACGAAACAGTCATTTTCCCATTGAAACTAACTCTTTCATTCCATCGTTTTCAGGCTCCTGCTGAGCTGTCAATGGTTGGACCCTTTAAACCTGGCCCAGTCAGTACCAAGGGGACCCTATGGTACCGACTAGGCGAGGTATAAAGGGCTCCAGCCATTCACAGCTTGGCAGAAGCCCTCAGAAAATGGTCAGGTAGGGAGCATGATCCCATGGAACTGCCTACCCAACTGATTTCAGAGGGCTCCTGTCCATCTGTCAATGGCTGGAGCCCTTTAAACCTGGCCCAGTCAGTACCCAGTCCCCCTGGTACCAACTGGGCCAGGTTTAAAGGGCTCCAGACATTGGTAGATCAGCAGGAGCCCTCAGGAAATGGTGGACAGGGCAGCGAGATTGCTGCCTGGAACTGCCCTCTGCACCATTTTCTGAGGGCTCCTGCCGAGCTGTCGATGGCTAGAGCCCTTTAAACCTAGCCCAGTGGATCCCAGGAACAAAGTGGAGCTGGCACCATTTTGTCCTAACAAAAGACCAGGAGCCAACCCTGTGCAGAGGAGACAGCTGTGGCCAAGATGGCTCCATGTAGGAACAGGATTGGCATGTCTCTAGCCAGTCTTTGGTCTCGGCAACACCTGAGGTTTTGTGCATGTGTCATATAGTCACACACACATACACTCATAAACACTACTTTAGCCATAAAAAATAACAATTAGGAGCAGTGGTTCTCTGTTCCTGGAGCCTGAGGGTTTCCCCCTCCCCCAAGACTCCATTCCCCCAAAGAAACCCTGAAAAATGACCTGTGTTGGCCATTCCCAGAACTAATAAGGCCCATGAGAACCAGGGAGGCCAATTGCTCAAATGTGAGTCCCTAAACCATGCTCGTCCCTGTTCTACACCTGAGTATGTGCATCCAAAATTGAGCTTTGACCTTCTTTTGTTCACATTCTGGCCCGGAGATGAGGTATCCAATACTATTTCACCTGGGGATGGAAGCCATGTGTGTTCCTTCTACAGCTGGAGGTGGGAGACCATTCCTGTGTGCTCATTAGCACATGCTAATGCAGCCCAGAACTCTTTCATTTCCACGTTGCTATGGCGCACCATACAAGCCAAGTAAACACAGCCATAAGGCTGGGAAGGCCCAAAGGTTGTGGTCTTTAATATCCCAGTGAGAAGCGCTGGACCCGATTGGCAGTGGGCCAGGAATAATATGTGGACTGAGCGTGCTCAGGGTAAGCCTTGGAGACAGGCCTGGCCTTATAAAAATGGTGACTAGGGGGACCATAAAACATCTTTGCACATGTTCGAGGCCTAATCACACCTTTGTTTCTTGGCCTGCAGCCTACCTTTTGGTAGTTCTTCTGAGCAAAGGGCGAAAGGAGTTGTTTCCTTCTGGAAAAGAACACCCACCACCTCCTCTTCTGGCTCCTGCCCGAGCTTTGCTCCAACCATGGTGCAAATCAAAACAAGGCGTAACCACAAGACCCAGGTGCCGTGTCCTCACACCTCCTTCGGCATGGATATGTTGGAGACAAGGAACCCCACCACTTCATTACTCTTTTGACTAAGCTGTTCTCTAATATGCCCTAATGAAACATCCTTCAGCTTACGCCATAAACCATGATCATCATTATTAGCCTTTTGACATCCGGTCCTGTTTGGCTGGCTCAATGTGATTCTCATCTAGGAAATCCAGAATAAATTGTGGTTTGAGCCATGTGACCCGCAGAACAATTCCATAACTAGACTAGGCGACACCTTTATTGGTCACTACTAAAACAAAAAAAGGGAAGGGGGCTGGTCAAGGGCTATGCTGCTTTGTTTGATATTCTGGGTGTTAAACCGTATCCGGGACTTTGAAGCAGCCTTAACGCCAGCCCTGCCTCCTGATACCATCATCTGGTGTGTTCCATCTCAACCAAAAGATTCTCAGTGCCTGATAGACAACATCCTCTATCAAGATTCCATTTCTGGTACAATGCTGTGATAAAGATAGCAGTTGCTATTGAAAGCTTAGCTTACATTTTTTTTTGTTTGTTTTAGTAGTGACCAATAAAGGTATTGCCTAGTCTATTTATGAAATCCAGAATGGTTCTTGGATGCTCTTTGCAAGGCAGACCCTCAATTTGTAGTAACCTCTTTCCACTGCTCGAAATATCTGTCTGCTCAATTTTCCCGACCCCTGCCAGCCACACAGAAGGCAGGTCACCCTCAAAGTGCAAGGAATAGAGGTACAATAAGGCCCATGATAAGGGTTTTGGTTTACAAAACCCTCCACGGCTTAGGACCTGAATACCTGCTGGAGCATATCTCCCAAAGGTCAACTGAGGCCCATACCACCAGAATGTTGCAGGCGCTCTCACTCCGGGTGGCCACGCTCAGGGAAGCCAGGAAATCGGCTACCCGAAACAGGGCCTTCTCTGTGGCTGGCCCCTCGCTCTGGAACCACCTCCCCAGTGAGTTGCGCCTTGCACAGTCCCTACCCGCTTTCAATAAAGCACTTAAGACCATGTCTTATCGGGAGGCATTTGGCGACCTTTAATTAATTTAACATTTTTTCCCTTTGACGCCTCTTGCCGCTGATTCTCCCTTATTATTGCGTTGTCTTTTTTCTGGTATTTTATTGCTCTTTTAACCTTATTGTTAACCGCCTGGAGTTTCATTGGAAGATGGGTGGTATAAAAATATAACAAATAAATAAATAAATAAATAAATAAATAAATAAATAAATAAATAAATAAATAAATAAAATCCAGTACGTTTTTTAAAAAATAAGAAAATATGCAATCCGGCAAAACCCAACAGAAAATGCGGTTATCATGAGGATAGAAATATGAGCAATCAAAGCCTTAAGGCATGGTGTGTTTCATTTTTATTTATTACTACCTCAACTTGTTTTTCTGGTACTGTATAACTGGCCACCCCTAATGTAGAGCAGTGGTTCTCGATCTTGGGTCCTTACATGTTCTTGGACTAAAACTCCCAGAAAATGACAAATTGTGGCCTTCCATCTGTTGACTCTGGCTGCCAACAGGTCTACATTGGATACCCACCGAGGAAGAATCATGGGAATTGTAGTGTAACACACTTTTCCCATCCCTAGACCAGGGTTTCTAGGGGGACAAAATTCAGAACAAATCCTCATCAATAACTTTTGATTAAAGTGAATCTCTTTCCTGCCTTACTTTCCATTTAGAAGAACCAGAACTTTCAGCTTTTCAGTTATTTTGTGTCTCTTTTTCTAGGAAAAGCTCATGGAGTGAACACATAGATTGCTTTACCACATCAATCATGTTTTTGGTGAGGGGGGCAACCCTGTGCTCCGGACACGTATCACTTACATCTTTTCCATTTAAAAAACAACATTACTCTAAAATGTCATTTAGGGCTGCAAAATTAATGGCATTTCTATCACTTTGTGTACCAATCCATTGCAGTAAGTAATGTGATAACTCCCCAAACATTTAGAACAAATAAATTTCACATTTTCTTCTTCTTCTGGGTGATATATTAAAATCAGGGTGTGGAGAGGTTTTGTTTGGAAAGTTTTCAAGGAGCAATATGGGTGGATTTGCACAGCATCACACCAATGGTCGACAGGATGTGTGAAACCCGACTGTGATGGTTTGGGTACACCTTGTGTGCCAACAGGGAAACTGGCCAAAAAGGAATGACCACATCAGCACTGGATGAGCACCTTGACAACAAAATGAAGTTCTCCCAGGTTCTCCCAGACCTTTCTCATGACTATGCAAAGTGGAAGACAAAAACTAGAAAAGCTGCCCCCACCATCAAGTGGGAGAGGAGGAGGAGGAGGAGGAGGAGGAGGAGGAGGAGGAGGAGGAGGAGGAGGAGGAGGAGGAGAAGAAGAAGAAGACTTCTGGTCTAGGTCATAAGATGGACTGTGTGTGTGTGTGTGTGCGCGTGCGTGCGTGCGCACGCACGCACGCACACACACACACACACACACACACACACACACACACACACACACACACACACATGTGAAAGTCATACCTCTGTAGCTTTTCCCACACCCATTAAGCATGGGCTGTTAGCAGTGGCCTTCCTTCACCCCTCCACCCCTGCAAATTTTGATCTGAACTGCTTTCTGGGAGCTATCCAAGGTGCTGAGCCCAATTTCCTCAAATTGTTGCAGCACCTTTTAAAGTTCAGGCTGAAATTGGGAGCCCGTGCACAACCTTGGAATCACCCATGGATGCTGGCTGAACCGTCCCACAGAACCTTTGGAATGGGGCCATGTGGCCAGAATAGGGCCTTTTGTTGTGGACACAGATGGCTGGCATGCCTAGCTGAAAGGCTCCAGTAGCAGGTGGTTGGGTGACAGCTGCTGCCATTCAGAAAGAGGCAGAAATGAGCTGCTTTTGGATGTCATTTTCCCAGCTCCCAGACACCCCAAGTTCCACCCATGGCAGAGGGACTCAACAAAATGGAATTGGAAAACAGTAACATTTCCAGGTTTTGAGAAGAGATCAGCTCATGCTCCTTCAAACTGGACTGCCATTTGCCAGTTTTTGAGATGTGCAACAGATCTGGATTTTTCCTCCCTGAGCTCTCTTATTCAACTTGCCAGTTACAGGACTACCTTTGAACACACTCTCCTGTGCCTAAAATAAATGTTTGTGTTTATGATGGGGGGTACAACCAGAAAGGTTACAATTGCCGGCTTCTGAAAAAGATACAGGAATGTTTCTTGGCTGTCACAGTAAGCAGTGATGTCTGACACCAGATTAAAGCAGATTTACACATTTGGATTTGACCACTGCTTCGTACGATTTGTGTTTGGTGAGGAATGTGTGTATTTTGTTAATTAAAAGCATGTGTCCAAATGCAAACCGAGAGAAGTGAGAAAATAGGACAGGGGAAGATGTGGTAGTGTGTTGTTTTCAATGTTAATCTGGCCAGCTTTTATTTATTTTCTGGGAGGGCAGACTTTAATGACTCCGGAACAGGAATATAAAAGGAAAGGCAGACAGAGGGGAAAAAGAATAACTTGTACATGAAATTCCAAGGCTGAGAGCATCAAGCAGGATTTTATGAAAGACATATGGGACCTGGAAGAAAACATTGAAGGGTGGAGTATGTCCGGTGAAAGGGTAATTGACCAAGCAGGTCCTCTTAATTTTAATCATAATTGTAATTTAATTATAATCATAATTTTAGGAACTGCAGAGCTCAAAGGGACCCTATGGATTGTCAAGTGAAGAATGCACAGCGGGGAATAAAAGTAACCTGCTGAATCCATCAGATTCTCTCCACCCAACTCATTATGGACACCTTCCTCCAACCTCCCCAATGTTGTGGCCAACTAGCATTCTCAGTCCTCATTCATCTACTGCAGTGGTTCTCAACCTGTGGGTCCCCAGATGTTCCTGGACTGCAACTCCCAGAAATCCCTTCCAGCAGGCTTCTGGAGGCTTCTGGGAGTTGCAGTCCAGGAACATCTGGGGACCCACAGGTTGAGAACCACTGATCTACTTGGAGGGATACTTTATAATTCCCCCCTTAGAGTTTGCTTTTCTGAATCTGTATATCACCCTTTTATGCAGATAGAGATTTGTTAGGTTCAAAGAAATATATAAACCACTAGCAGAGATTAGCAGCATTGGGGAAGAATAAAGGCGCTTCATGATTATGGAGCTAGGAGACAAATGAACAAGGCAATAGAATGTGGTACAAAACTTATATTACATATGTACACATGACAAAGAGTAATATACAATAACAATATACAAAGCATAGCATATAGAGAAGATACAACAGAGCCTGGGGAAAGCTGCCTCTCACCTTACGCAGTCCCAATTTACACTGGTTTGCATGATACCATGATACATAAAGCAATATGGTGTAAGCCAGGCATGTCCAAACTTCAGCCCTCCTGATGTTTTGGACCACAACTCCCAGAATTCCAAGCTTGTATTTCTAATGGCAAAGGACTGTGGGAGTTGTGGTCCAAAACATCTGGAGGGCTGAAGTTTGGACAAGCCTGGTGTAAGCCAATCCCACACTACATGGGATGATTTAGCTATCCCACCTGTTCCTAATCATCCTGACCTTCCAGTACTGATGATTCTTTACACCTGTAACCTAGACCTAATACACATTCTTGTCTATCTGATGACATAGCATTTTACACAGGATCCATTTTGTAATCTGATATTACAGATGTTTTGTCAAAAGTGCAATCCTTGACAAAATCACTTCCACAACCCTTTAGAATCAGTGCTTCTCAACCTGAGGGTTCCCAGACGTTCCTGAACTGCAACTCCCAGAAATCCCTTCCAGCACAGTGAGTGGTAGAGGCTTCTGGGAGTTGAAGTCCAGGAACATATGGGGAACCACAGGTTGAGAACCACTGCTTTAGATCCATAGGTGCCAACCAACTTCTGGGAATTATAGTCTGGGAATGGCTGGGAAACCAAGGTTGGGAAGCGCAGCTTTGGCTTCTATAACATTTTTGGGGTATCCTCCTTGTGGGGAACATAAGTGCCATTTTGCCCCCATAAGGACTGACTGCCAGAAAGCTGCCTTTTGTTGTTATTATCTACAAGTGCAATGCTGGGAACAGAGAAGAATAGGATTGGTCTGTTTCCCTCTTGAAAAAATAAATTCTAAGACTAGATTTCGCTCTTGAATCTGTGCCACATTTCTGCAACTGGTTCCCAGAAGCAAACTCAAATGGAGGCATGAAAGCTGTCAGTTTTGCATGGTACCAAAAGCCAGCTTCTGTCCCACGTAAATGAACCCATAAGCAGACAGGAAGACAAATAGGAAAGCATACCACAAGATAGATAAGAAAACAACTGGACTGTTCCTTCACACTGCCCAGGACATTCTGTTCTCCCAAGAAAGGGATGGCTGTAGGGCATAGCTCCGTGACACAGCACTGACGTTGGAGCCAAATAGTCTCTGGTTCAGTCCCTACCATCACCAGTCAAATTAAGAGATGGTGAGAGCTGCAGGGTGCATCTGTACAGCAGAAAATGTGAATGGATCTGATGTGAAGGAAACCAGGTTTCTCCAGGTTTCACTTCATCTGACCATGCAGGAATCAGTCAAGAGAGGGGAGGAAACCAGCCTTGTTTGCAGTTTGTTCACAGCTATGCTGTCCAGACCTGGTGTCTGGGCTTGCTTGTTGCCTCTTTCTTTCCCATTCCAATCCATTCCATTCCTTTCTATTCCATTCCATTCTGTTCCATTCCATTCCATTCCTTCCTTCCCTCCCTCCCTCCCTCCCTCCCTCCTTCCTTCCTTCCTTCCTTCCTTCCTTCCTTCCTTCCTTGGCAAGATTTAGGGTACACAGAAAATTGGTTGTGGAAGGGCATGCATCCATGGAAGTCTTCTGTCTCCACCACATGTCATTAAGCAAAAGACATAACATAACCGGTGGATCGATGCAGAATCACTCAATCTACTGCACACCCAGACTTCGACTTCCTTCTACTGCATATGCCAAGGCCTCAAGACGAAAGCTTAACCATCAGGGCAGCCAATTCATTTTGTTATTTTTGCTATTTTTTCTTGTGCAAGAAGAATACTCAAAAAGTCAAGATGCTGGTGCTCCACTCCTTGTCCCTGCTATATTCCAAATATCTGGTTGTTTGAAGTGCATGGATCTAGTGGCCTTATTCACAGCCCCTTTCTCTTACTCCTGGTCTTTTGGCGCGCGCGCGCGCGCACACACACACACACACACACACACACACACACACACACACACACACACACACACACACACACACACACACAATGTATGAGTAGGAAACAATGGTCTGGGCCCTGAATGTTGCCAGTGCGCGTGCACGCGCACACACACACACACACACACACACACACACACACACACACACACACACACACACACACACACCTCTGAAGTCTGCTCTGTGGTTTCATCCAGCCTTTTAAAGATGCTTTAAAGATGAAGCCATTATTGTACCTTAATTCATCAGCCATGAGACAGGACCTCTGGAAAAACCCTCCAGTGTTGTCCTTTGTCCTTTGGATTGTTAGCATTATGACTCATTCCAGGAAAAAAATACATGAAACATCTGTTCATTTCATAACATTTTAGACACTGACTACAGCTGCAGACAACTGTTTGTTTTCTGGTTACAACTGCATCTTTCGATTCTACATGGTTGACCTGGCTTTCTCAATGGCTTCAGGGTCAAGGGGATGTAATAATTATACCAAAAGGAGAAGGAAGGAAGGAAGGAACGAACGAACGAACGAACAAACGAACAAATGAAATAACAAAATAACAAAGGAATGAAGGAATGAAGGAACAAACGTAGGAGACAAAGGAAGGAAGGAAGGAAGGAAGGAAGGAAGGAAGGAAGGAAGGAAGGAAGGAAGGAAGGAAGGAATCAATGTGTCATGTTACACATGCTACGTCTGAGATGAACTGTAATGTACATATTTTCAGTAAATGTTGTCTGCAGTCCCTTGTGCCAAATAAGACTGTGTTTGTTTTTTGTTTGTTTGTTTGTTTGAGGGGTTGCTCCTCAGCTATGAAGCCAATTACCGTCTGCCATTCACCTGCCACCTTCAATGGGGACTTTTGAAGACATAACTTAAAACTTGCCTATTCCAAGCAAGCTGTCCAAAATATGTCACCGACAAAGCCCATCGTGCTTGCTGCTTTAGCCAACAATATCATAAAATGACCACCAATTCAAATGTCTTACTTAGCTGTTTTTGAATGGATTTTAATTGTTTGACCACCTTTCTGGAGTTTTTTTTTTTTAGATTGAGTTGTTTTCATGACTTTATGATTTGTTTATTTTTCTGTGTCACAAACCAATCAGAGACACTTTTCTCCCAATGGGTATTAAATAAATAAATAAATAAATAAATAAATAAATAAATAAATAAATAAATCCAATCTTAGGCCAAATCCTGCACTTTCTCCCTGCGCAATCCACCTCAGGCTCCATTCTAAACTGAAATCACAGATACCCAGCTATTTCATTTATCCTTGGGTTGATTCTTAAAATGCAGCCTTTCCTTTTATCCATGTGCCCACCAGCATTTATCAATAGATCTTTACCTGTATATGCCAATGCTTTCGGGGTGCCAATGTTTCTTGCCCAAACTATTCAATGGTTGAAGAAATCTGTGCTAATCTCTCACTGATTAGTTTCTTCACCTGTTGGTGAACCTTTGAAAAAGGAAAATAGATGGTGATATCTCAGGGAGAAATTCCCACCTGTGAAGACCAAGACAATTGGGACCTCCTTGCTAGATGAAAAGCACATTCTCCCCGCCCTGTTGGCTCTAATGAAGACTCATTTGCATGCTGGCTGTAACACCACTGGTCAGAGGGAATTGGGTCTTCCATCTTAGAGAGAGCACTTTTAAATCCTTTGCTATTTCAGCCGCTCTCCATTTGATTTTAATTAAAGCCTTCCTATGAATTATGAAAGAGCAGATCTTCAAAGTCATTAATTAAAGCCCCCTTGGTGTCTTTGTGCTAACATTATAATGACAAGGGGGATATGCAGAGAGCCCGCCGACACATGGTAGGGCGGGTGGCAGCAGCGCAGCCGGCAAAGCCATTATTCTGACATCCTTGGTCCTGCGCTTCTCATTGTCAGAGAAAACACATCCCCTGTGAGTGAAGAGAGAAGTGGAGAGGAAGTGGCAAGCGCCTACAGGGACCACTTCTCTGGAAATAGGTCACTCTGAGAACTCTTTCTTGGGATGGCTCTCTGGAAGTGGACAGGTCAAAACAGCTCATGTACTGAATTTCCATGTAAGCACCAAGGATTCATCCCTACCGATCGGGAACAATCGGTAGTTGTTTTTGTTGACATGGGGGATGATCAGGATAATTATCTCCTCCTCCTCCTCCTCCTCCTCCTCCTTTCCACCAGAAAGATTGACCACAATATTTATGATGATGGCTACCATTGCCATCTTCTTTGGTGACATCTCATGCTGATGAAAGCATGGCTCTTCAAGTACTATTGTCATCATTCCGTCTAGACCAGTGGTACTCAACATGTGGGTCCCCAGGTTTTCCTGGACTGCAACTCCCAGAAATCCAGGCTGACTCAGCTAGTGATTAAGATTTCTGGGGAATTGCAGTGCAGGAACATCTGGAGACCCACAGGTTGAGAGCCACTGATCTAGACCTTTGTAGTGTTGTTAGTCTGTGGAACTCCCTGCCACGGGATGTGGTGATAGCATCTGGCTTGGGTGTCTTCAAAAGGGGTTGGACAGATTCCTGGAGGAAAAGTCAATCACAGTTTACAAACCATGATGGAGATGTGTCATCTCCAGGCTTAAAACTGGTTATTTCAAGGGCCAGGTGCAGAGGAGTGGTATCCGCAGACAGAGATCTAGTCTCATGCACTCCCGGACACATCTGGTGTGGCCACTGTGAGATACAGGATGCTGGACTAGATGGGCCATTGGCCTGATCCAGCAGGGCTCTTCTATGTTCTTATGTTCTTATGCAGCAAATAAAAGCAAATATAAGTATCTCCCTCCAGCCACTTATTGCTTATAGCTCAGTTAGGTCAGTTAGGCTGCGGTGCCAGAGGGGCATCTTGAGAGGTGCTGGACTCAATGATCCATAGATTCATTTCCCATCCTGCAGTTCAAAGGTTATTGTACTTATTACTATTGATTATTTGCAGGCCTATTGAATCAGACCTATGAGGAGCAAGATCATGGGAACCTTCGTGAATTAAGCCCAAAATATCATCTATCTAGCTGAGTCTCTTGATTCCTTTAACAAGGCTTTGGGTTGGGGGAAACAGCTCTACTAGTTCTATGGAAGAAAGAGAAGACCCACCACTTAGTGGGAGAATATATGCCTTGACTGCATGGGGTTCAGGCTGATCCCCTTGCAATTATACCCAGAGGTGTAGGGAGGTGAAAAAAATAATGTGAAATCATGGAGATCCTCTACCGACCAGGGGGAAAGAAAATACTCTGAGAGATGGACCTATGGTCTCTCTAGGAATTCAGCACTTTGCTCTGCTCCAGATGCCTGTCCAAAGAGGGCCATCCGAAACCCTGTAACTGCCCTGTTGCATCAAGAAGACTCAAGGGCTATCATTTTCCTAGCCCACATGAGACACCCGAGCAGTTGTAAAAACACACAGGGACATTAAGAGAGAAATTCAAACCCAGCCGCAGCAAAAGATCAACCCTTGTCCTGGTTTCCATCATGGGGCGTTCAGGAATTTAAGGATACCCCGAACGATCCTCTACATCCCTTGTCTGCTCTTGGAAAGGGAAGTGGGGGGAAATGCCATAACCCTCAAGGCCAAAGTCACTTGGCCCTCCTTCCTGCTAAAGCTGTCGCTCAAGGAACACCTACAAGGCCAGGCTCGGTTATGATTAAAAGTGAATTATCCCCCTCCCGGCTCTGATAAATATAAGTCTGATGACATCAGCCATTTAATTTATCCAGGGTGAATGTTGGCTCTGGCCAAGTTTTTGTGTGCAGAAAACATGTATGCGGGTGTCCCCTCCTCTTCTTCCCAGCATATATTGTGTTCAAGCTCCATCTCTCTGTTGCTACCTTAAAATTCTAGCAAAACACACATCTGGCAACCACCCTTGCTCCCCCTCCCGTATGTTTCCACTGGTTTTTCAGACTTCCTCTGGTGGTGGAGACTGCCCATCTGGATGGTTTAAACATACAAAGGAATTGCTAGAGCAAGCAAAAAAGAAAAAAGAAAAAGCAAGGAGCAAGGGGGGGGGAGTGGGACAGTAACGAGGAAAGCGAAAAGATGCACCGATAAGCCACTGATAAGACTTGGCAACAACGGCAGGAGCCGAAGAAGCACTTTCTGGAGCAGGAATATCGGGTCCTAACAGGAATCCATCCACAGGATGAAGGTCGACGTTCCCTTAAACTTGGTGGGCTGCCTTTTGAAACTCGTTCTGATCCAGCTCTCCATCTTTCACCCGACCTCAGCACCTCCGCCACCAACCTTGAGGGTTTCAGAAAGCACCTCGGGCCGAGAACTGATACCATCGCCCATCATTAAGTTCCCAGGGGATGTTTCCCCCAGAACAGACAAAGAACTGGCATTGGTGAGTGTTTTTTTCTTGATCGGTTCTCCTCCTTTCCTTCTTCAGAAATGCCCTGGGAGTTTCGGATGCCTTCCTAGGGACTGGGTCTTAAGCCAATAATTCAACCTTCCATCTCTAAATTGCTGGGGAAACAGGGAGGTTATCAGCTTTCAAATATGGACAGTGTACCTCTTGTAAAACCTTTAAACACAGAGTGAAAAAACCAAACACACACTTGCCCAGAATTGAATTTTCAGATGATTGCCTGGTAGAAACACTCAGAGAGGCATTCCTTGGTTGTCTGAAGGATTTGGGCATGAAATAAGGAACATAAAAAAAATTAAAAAATAAAATCCTCCACATTAAGGGGTTAAAGGAATTTGGTTTGTCTTGTTTTGTTTTTGGGTGGCCTAAAATCTTGCCAGCAAACATCCACGGCATGCGCTGTCAAGTCAATTCTGACTTATTGGGGCTCTTTAGTCTGGGAAAAAAGTCCCCTGAGGGGAGATATGATTGAGATGTACAAAATAATGCAGGGCATGAGTAAAGTGGATAGAGAGACACTCTTCTCCCTCTCACAAAATACCAGAACTAGGGGACATCCACTCAAATTGAGGACTGGGAGAGTGAGAACAGACAAAAGAAAATAATTTTTTACCCAGCGTTTTGTTAGTCTGTGGAACTCCCTGCCACAGGAAGTGGTGATGGCCTCTTGCCTGGATGCCTTCTAAAGGGGATTGGACAGATTCCTGGAGGAGAAGTCCATCCCAGGGTACAAACCATGATGGAGATGAGCAATCTCCAGGTTTTAAAACCAGAGTACTTCAAGGGCCAGATGCAGGGGAGTGGTATCAGGAGACAGATATCTAGTCTCATGCGCTCCCAGAGGCATTTGGTGAGGCCACTGTGAGATACAGGAAGCTGGACTAGATGGGCATTTGGCCTGATCCAGCATGGCTCTTTTTATGTTCTTATGTTCTTATGACTTATGGAGATCCTTTCCAGGGTTTTCCAGGTAGAGATTACTCAGAAGAAGTTTCCCATTTCCATCTTCTGAGGGCACCCTGGGACTTTTGCAGCTTGCCCAAGGCCACCCAGTTTGACTCTTCTCCTAGGAAGAACAGTGGGACTTGAAGTCCCATCCTCTGGCTCCACAGCCTGATGCCCAAAGCATTAAGCCACACAGCCAGCTGTCGCCATGAATAGGGTGGGAACCATTTATCCCCCTCCCCCTCCCCCCATCTGCACTCTTGCAGTCTACCAGGCATCGCTTACCCACGGGCTGAATAGCAACTTATGGTTGGATTCTGGCATGATTTCCATGCAAGTCTAATTACTAGTCAGAATGTAACTGATCTGCCCCTTAAAATTTGCATCTACATAGTCAAGTCAAATCTGGAAAGTTACTGGATAAACATTTCCAGATACAATATATGAAACAGCAAGAGATTTGTGTGTTTCCTCTAGCCTTCTAAATAAAACCTAAATAAAACTTAACAATACAGGTGAGGACCCCAGTATCCACTGGGGATTGGTTCCAAGCCTTCCCATGGATAATGAAAACCATGGATAAGAGACAATGCCAAAGTGTCCCCAAAACTGCTGTTTTGTGATAGTAACTTGCTTTACAGGTGCTGTTTTGCAACAGTAGCTTGCTTTACAGCTGCTCTTTGTGACAGTAGCTTGCTTTACAACTGCTCTTTGTGACAGCTTGCTTTGCGGCTACTGAATTTTTCCCTCTGCCAACTGTGGATAACTAAATCAGTGGATATGGCGGTCCTACTGTAACTGCAAACTATGTTATCCATTACACTCCTATCGATATAGGATATATAAACATATTTTTATATTTCCTCTAAAGTAAATCCTACTGTTTTTGCTTGATCATTCTCAAGTAATTCTGCATAGTATTACAGCCCAAACGCAGAATCACATGCATGTTTACTTAGAAGTAAATCCTATTTGAGGCATGCTTTCTAGGTGTGTTTTGCATCCCAAACTGAGAATTGTGTAGTTTGTCCATGAATGGGAAATCACTCTTCCTCCCCGCCTGCTCACCCTCAGTCCCAGGCCCATTGAGGAGTGATTGATGGCTACTTCAAGCCATTATCCACTAAATGCACGGTACAGAGGTGAAGTAAATTATGTGATAGGAAATCAGACCTTTTTCTACACTAGAGGGAGCACTTCCTCTAAGTACAGTATGCAGTAGAGATGGGCACGAATAAAACAAATGACGTTTCGTTTGTCGTTTGTCGTTTGTCATTTGCAGTAACGGCAAAAAAAAGTTTTCATTTTCGTTCGTTTCATTACCGTTTCGTTACCATTTATTTCAATTTATGTGATTTTTTTAATCATTTAAAGCAGTTCACTGTATTGCAGTAATGGAAACGAAACGCATGACAAAGTTTCCGGTGTTTTCGTTCGTTTCGTTTCGTTTTGGAGACAAAATTTGTTTGTAGTTTTGTTGCATAACAAAACGAAAAAACAAAAATGGAAACGAAAAATTGTTCATTTCGTGCCCATCTCTTGTATGCAGTACGTGTACCATGCGGAGTGACCTCCAGTCCTGTTTCTAAGGGCAACACGGAGACATACTTTGCTCAACTGAGCTTCGTCAAAATGTCAACCTCAGCTCTGGAGACAAAAGAATGACTTACCCGAACACATAGCACAGCCAATGTTTGATTCAACTCACCACAAGGCTGGGTTTGCCATTAAATTAATTACAGACAGATGGAAAAGACCGACTAGGACAGCGGCTGTGGTCATATTTTTTTTCGTAGACCACAGTTTTGAAATCTCCTTTTAAGAAAAGAAAAAAGCTGTGCACAACACATTCCTTTCTTCTGAAAGTCCAGACTTCCTGGAGATGTCATGTGCTTCTACTGTGACACAACATGGGCTTTTTGGAGAGAGGGCAGGAAAGCGGGGGGGAAATACCTGAGCACATCAGAGGGGTGGAAGTCCTATGGGGAAAAAAAAAAAAGCCACTTTGCTGAGAAAGTAAGAGGCAGAAACAGTGGACATAGATTGTCATTTATGAAACTGAGTTACAACAATAAGAAAGTGGTCTGTGTGTGTTAAGTGCCAAGCTGGGTAAAAGATTGCCTGGTGGTAAATAGTATTGTCTGCTATTTTTCTCCGAAACACAGCCAATCCACTGAGGAAAGTAATTTGATCCCCATGATCAGTTAGAACAGCAAACTCGACCAAGATTCTGCTCAGTGGATTAGTCCTTGAAAGTTGTTACAGTAGGACCCCCGTATCCACTGATTCATTAACCACTGATTCAGTTATCCATGGTTGGCAGAGGAAAAACAAATAATTCAGCTGCCGCAAAGCAAGCAACTGTCACAAAGAGCAGCTGCAAAGCAAGTTACTATCACAAAACAGCAGTTTTGGGGGACATTTTGGTGTTCTCTTTTATCCATGGTTTTCATTATCCACGGGAAGGCTTGGAACCAATCCCCAGCGGATACTGGGGTCCTACTGTACTATAATCTATCACCTGAGCAGGAAAAGGCAAAGAAACTGGTCAAAGGAGTCAACTCAGCATACACCAAGAAAGTGGTCTGATTAATCTGGTAAAAGTGATTGGAAAGAGATAATCAGGAGGACTGAACCAACAGAAAGACTTTAGGTCAGTCATTGGAAGAAAAGACAGGATAGTGAATAAATTAAAATAATATACAAACAAATATCATCTTAGGACTGTCAAGGACCCTATGGATCCCCTGTCAGGGAGTCCCAGAGGGGAATCAAACTCCCAACCTCAGATTCCACAGCCAAACACCTAAACCACTGAGCTATCCAGCAGCTAGATGCCCAAGGGAGTGCAATCTCTTGCCATTAAGCCCACACTCCTCTCTGAGAAAAACAGGACATGTCAGACCACAAGATCTGTTTTGATGCTGCTTTTTAAAAAAACAAAATTATCCTGATTTCTCCCAATGGAAAATAAATCATACCTCTTCTAAGCCTATTCAGACATCCTAAAAGAGGCTGAAGAAATGCACAAGGTATGGAGAATGGAGAATGCCCAACCTTTATCTACCCTTTAGAAGTGCACCTTTCACAAAGATGACCTTGTTCTATGCATACGGGAAAAGCAGATTCCCATATTCCCTATTCTCTCTTTACCTTCCCAGTAGTTAGGAACAACCTAGGGAGGAGACAATTGCCCCAGGCTTGTCAGTCTCCCCTCAGAGAAAAGAACACAGAGCCAGAGTGGGTTGTTGCCATTTTCCTTAACGATATGTCTGTGAACATTCTCAGTCAGCCAGGTGAGTTTATCTGGAAGTTGAGTCATGGCAACTGGACTTCTTTTCCTTGAGAGATAGAAATGTTTCACTGCTCATCCCAACAGCTTCATCAGTCTGCCAGGTTCTCCTTAACGAGTTGATAGCAATCAGGGGGTAATGACCAAATAGGATCATAATGGAATCTAGGGAACTTCCTTCAAACAGGATATACAAGGTAGGTGTAACCTCTTCCACATGACAATGAGCAGGAGTCCTAACCAAGATCTGAAAATTCTCAGTTTGGATCGATATATTCACCATAAGTAACAATTATCTCCTTTGGGTCAATATGCCCATCGTAGGTAAGGATGACTAGAAAAGGAATCCAACACACTAGGATCAAAAACAAGATGGAGGAGGCTTCTCTGTATTATACTTCAGGGCCTTGAAAAGAGGAGCACAATTACTTAAATGCCTATTTACCGGCATGTACCTACCTTGTTTCACCCACCCAGACAACATGGGCAGTGGTCAGGGATTGAGGGATATGAATTCCGAATCTTCCAGAAGACCAAAGGTTGGTAGGCACAATCAGCTTGGTGGTTCCCGTTTGTAAATATGCCACTCTCCGACTAGCTAGACCCAAATCATATTCACAGGTCCTCAGATAGATTTCCATGCTTAAATAGAATGTCATAACATTGTAATATGTTGTGGTTTCTTCTTATAGCAATACCTCAACAAGTACTATGGTTGCCCCAAGGACAAGTGCAATCTGTTTGTCCTCAAAGATACATTGAAGAAGATGCAGAAATTCTTTGGTCTGCCTGAGACAGGAGAACTGGACCAAAACACCATCGAAACCATGAAGAAACCCCGTTGTGGCAATCCGGATGTGGCCAATTACAATTTCTTCCCTAGAAAACCGAAATGGGAGAAAACTCTCATCACCTACAGGTAGGTAGTAGCATCCGTGAAGGTCTTCCATGTAAATCAGTTGCCCCAGGTACATGTGTAGTCTAGGCTCACAGGTGAGCCTTTTCTCACGACCACCTAAGCTGAAGCTATCTAGAGAGGACATAAAAAGTGAGGAGACTTCCACCTCAGACGTGATTGTAAGAGCTGACTTGGAGTGCAGCTTCTTCTGTTCAGAAGGGGTAGGTCCACTGCTAATTCTGGTATTGGGGGACTTTCTGAGTTGCTTTGCCTTCTCCACTAGTCCTCACTTATCCTCACTTTCAGAGCCCAACTGCCCAGCTGCCCAGGAGGAGGGAAGGGTAAGATGTTGCTTTGCCTCCTCATTTTTTGTCCAGGTTGAGGAACGTCAACCTTGGGAGAACCTCCTAAGGTTCTCCAGAGGGCCATCATTCCTCCATTTTCCCGGCTGTGGATGATTCCCACCACCACCACCACCATTCCCAAAGGCAGAAATGGCTGCTCCAGAGTTTAGTTCCTGGAAGTAAGAATGCTAAGACAAAGCAAGCTGGTGATCGGATCCCACCTTTTCCCCTTTGGCCCTACATGCCACTGTCAGGACCTTCTTCCACAAAACTAATTGTTCTGAAATTAAAACAAAGCCAGAGAGTCAAATGAACTGCCAGCAGACACCTTGCAGCAACAGGGCCCTACGCAGTTGGCATCAGTTACTGTATGTATCTGTTGTGCTGTTTTTATTTTAGAAAATATTTGTTATCTGGCAGAGTTGAATCTATTGAATGGCTGCTTCTCCACAGTGGTTCCCAACCATGGGTAACCCAGATGTTCTTGGACTGCAACTCTCAAAAGCCTTCTCTACCAGCTGTGCTTGGCTGGTGTTTCTGGGATCTGCTGTCCAAGAGGACTCGGTTACACAAGTTTGGGAACTGCTGAATCTCATGATACACCATTTATGTTATAAAGTAGCATTAATAAGAAAACAAGAATGGGAATGAAAGGCACTTGATCCTTACTCTACGAAGGAAGGAAGGAAGGAAGGAAGGAAGGAAGGAAGGAAGGAAGGAAGGAAGGAAGGAAGGAAGGAAGGAAGACACTGATG
The DNA here is from genome assembly GCA_029282475.1 of Phrynocephalus forsythii. Lineage (NCBI taxonomy): Eukaryota > Metazoa > Chordata > Lepidosauria > Squamata > Agamidae > Phrynocephalus > Phrynocephalus forsythii. Next base: position 6,105,326 of record JAPFRF010000013.1, read on the forward strand.
ATGGATAGACAGAAGGAAGGGAGGGAGGGAGGAAGGAAGGACAATAGCTGAGGGAAAGTGTGGTGATTTCATCATTCACTACTCACTAGGCTCTCTAAGACCAATGGAAATTGTAGTCCAACAACATCTGGAGAGGCAGATGTTCATCTGCAGTATAGAGCCTTAACAAAGCAAACTATGAGGGTGATATAAGTCTCACGGAGTTGAAATTTCAACTTGGGGGGAAATTTCTCCACACTTCCCAGTGTGTACAGCTGAAGCCGTCTCGGGGCTTGGTGTTCCTTATTACAGGGGTCACGGCTTCACTGAAAGGGCTGCCCCATTATTTTAGCACATCATGCCTTCAAATCATGGCTCTTCCTTTCAGATCTCCCTACTCAGGCTCCAGAGTGTCTGCCTCTCCCTCTCCTTTAGCCTTTCTCTTTCTGTTTAGAAAAATCATCTGGCACTTTTAGCGGGAGGTGAAAGGAACCCCAGAGCCGTGTTATGTCTGCAGCAACAAAGCAGACGCGAAATTGCCGAGCAATCTGTGCAGTGCATATTTGAACAAGCACTTGATACTCCATTAAAAGTCTGGTTGGATAAGTCTCAGGCTGAGGATGTACAGCGGGACTCTTTTAATGACTTCCATATCTGTTTAAGCCCTGGGGCTCAGTGTTTAGTGTCTCTGTGAGCACACCTCTTTTTTTTTTTCCTGCGCCTCCCACAGACCTGGTGCTACTGGCCATGAATGAACAATGGCTTGCTGTTTCATTGAGATGAGCAAGGGAACAGCACAGAACGCATGTAATGATCAATCAGGGAACGGATCGAACTCTTTGGCGGTTACTTCACATCCTTCCTCATTCTGACATTATGATTGTTTCATGATAATGTTGTTTGCAGTCACGTGGTCTTGTCCCTGTTCTGTCCCTGTTTCCATTTACCCACAGGTGTGATTGATGGTATCATGACGACTGTTACTTCATATCTTGTTTCATGACAATATCCGTGCTTCCCTGCCTTCATTCCCCCCCTTTTTTTGGTCCAACCTTCCATTTTTTGATATTTCGATTCTCCATAACTGCCTTTCATGCATTAGGCAGCAAAGTTTGAGGTTTTATGCCTTCTTATCTCTCTGCGATGCATTGTTCACGTCATTGGGATTGTACTGGAGAATGCAACTTCACACTCCTGCCACTAGATGGAGAATGCGTACGTTGCGTGATGAATCTTACTTCACAGGCACTTGTCTTGAAACAGGAATCGAGACAAAAGACAAGGGACTTTCACTCTGATAGTGGTTGTTGGTTGTAGGTGAAAGTCAACAGTTATTTACTACAGCAATAGTGGAAGCTCTATTAGCAGCAAAGAACCCAAAGGTCTGAAGCCCGAGGATTACTGCAACGTTAGCCAAATGCCTTATCATCTGGTACAGAGTCAGGATTTGACCAATCTCTGTTGGCAGGCAGTTCCCCGTTGTGGTTCCACCACAGGAAAGGCTCTGCCGATGGTGTGTAGGTTCATCTTTGGCTTCCTAAGATCAAGAAACAGAAGGCCATGGTAGGGATCAGGCATGACCAAACTTCAGCCCTCCTGATGTTTTGGACCACAACTCTCAGAATCCCAAGCCTGTATTTCTAATGGCAAAGGACTGTGGGAGTTGTGGTCCAGAACATCTGGAGGGCCAAAGATTGGACATGCCTGGTACAGGTGATGGATCTGGGGAAGTTATATGCAAGAAAGAGGGCTTTGAGGTACTTAAAGTACTTGGACTGGATGTAGGAAGAAACAATTAGCCTGTGAGACTCAACTGAGATAGTCATAACATAATCATGCATCCTGGACACAAAGTGTGTCTAAATGAATCCCTTCAAGTCAAGCTAGAATGAAAAAGCCATTCATTTTATATTCTTTATATTCTTCTTTCCCAATTTATTTATTTATTTATTTATTTATTTATTTATTTATTTATTTATTTATTTATTTATTCTCGTTAAGGATTTTAGGTTACACCCCAGATCTGGACTCTGAAACCGTCGATGATGCATTTGCCCGAGCCTTCAAAGTCTGGAGTGATGTTACACCACTGGAATTCTCCCGAATTCATGATGGGGAAGCAGATATCATGATCAATTTTGGGCGCTGGGGTATGTTTAATAATAATAATAATAATAATAATAATAATAATAATAATAATAATAATAATAATAATAATAATAATAATAATAATAAATCCACTTCCTTTCTTCAACTGCGTGTATCACAATTTCTTTGACAATGTGTCCTACATGTAGCTGGAGATAGGAAACAAAGCAGCTGTTCTCTTATTCTAGTTTCCTGGACAAAATAGGGCGGACAATGGCAGTGTAGCTGGCATGCAAAGCCAGGGGTCTGACATTTGATTCCCCAGTGTCCTTCATAGGAAAAGAGCCAGCCTTGAACAAGGTAGACAATCCCAGAGCACCCTCAGAAGCAAGGAGCTGTAAACCATTTGTGAATCCTCCGTACCTAGGAAATTCTGGAATTGGTTACAACTCTTTACGGTAAAGATGCTGTAGAAATCCTTCTTTGTAAGCCTAGTTCTGTTAAGAACTGCACCAAGAGATGTCTCTGGGGCATTCAAATGTGCTCTTGGATTAAGTCAGCTCAACCCCATTGTTTAGCTATGTTGGATACCATATAGATATCTTTCTTCATGCAGAACATGGTGATGGATACCCTTTTGATGGCAAGGATGGCCTTCTAGCTCATGCCTTTGCACCTGGTCCAGGGGTTGGAGGTGACTCCCATTTTGACGATGATGAGCTTTGGACATTGGGTGAAGGACAAGGTACTCAAACTCTTCCAGTCTTCAGAACATAAACTTAAGTATTATCTTTTTTTTTTCACTAGTTTGTGGTTTTTGTTTTCAAGCTCGCAGAAATTTTAGCTGTCTAGGATCTGGGTGCTTTTGAAGAGTTTAAGCAAGTTATTTTTATTTAGTTATTTATTTTTGGACTTCATGTCCTGTATATCCCCATTGTGTCATCTGAACAATTCCAGGAACTGAAGACCAAATAAGTAATTCGTCCAAGATGTTACCTACACAGACGGATAGCAGCTCTACAAGGAATTAGGCAAAATCTTCCTTAGATTTGCAACTTCGTATTTAACTAGTAATTCTAGAGCAGTGATGGTGAACCTTCGGCACTCCAGATATTTTGGACTCCCAGAATTCCAAGCCTATGTAGCCAATGACAGAGGACTGTGGGAGTTGTGGTCCAAAACATCTGGAGTGCCAAAGGATCACCACCACTGTTCTAGAGGTTGAACAGTAGGGATTTCTCCATACTAAGAATGCACTGGAACAATCAGCCATGGCCATGTCAAAAAACTACAACCAGATAACTAATTAAAAATATACCATAGCTAGCTGATGCCAGCTGAGTCACAGAAGAGTCCAGTCCAATTGGTAGTTTCAAATAAAGTAAACCCACAGAAACCTGGATTCAATGGCTCCAGTTTAATACAGATGAGGCCAATGGACCCTTAATATATAAATTGCCAGGATAATTTCTTCTTATTCAACATATAGGCTAGTTCTGCTCCAGTCAAGGTGTTGCAATAAAATCTAGCCTCCTAATTCTGCTGAGGAAATCCAAATGGCTGCTGAAGTGGTTAACGATAGATTATCTCTGCCTTCATTTCAAGTTGTTAGGGTGAAATACGGCAACGCAGATGGTGAATTTTGCAAATTCCCATTCCTGTTCAATGACAAAGAGTATAACAGCTGCACCGACTCAGGACGCAGTGATGGATTTCTTTGGTGTTCGACCACCTACAACTTTGACACAGACGGGAAGTACGGCTTCTGTCCCCATGAATGTAAGTTGATCAACAAGCAATGGGAAGACCAGCTTTTTTTTTACATTCATTGTATTGTGGCTTCTATCTGTATCACATGTATGGCCAGTGGGCCACTCTAGCTTCTTCTGATCTTTGCTGGCCCAACACTGGGTTTACACTGTGGTGGATTACCTAACATACGATCCAGGATACAAAGGAGATGGCTTGAAAACGAGATCCTCCTGGGAACTCACTATTTGCATTGTGGCACAGCTTGAATTATAGGAGGAAAGGCCCCTTAATCTCACCCACCAGAATTAAACAAGCCAACAAATTTGTTCTGGGTATTTGCCAATGGATTTTCCATAGAGACTGGTGGCACCCATCACGGATGATGAACCATACCTGAAGTTTAGACATGCAATGTAGGTTTCAGCTAGAATTTGTTAAGAGCTCTCCAAGATGCTGAGTTCATACAATAATGATAGAAGCATGACATTGGAAGGTTCCTCTAAGATGGTTAGTTCACGTCCATTCTCATTCCGGGAGGAAGTTCATTGCGTGTTGATGTCAGTCGCGGTCACATGGTCTTCTCCCACTTCTGTCCCTGTTCCCGTGTACCCACAGGCGAGATTGGTGATACTGGGACAACTGTTACCACACGTCCTCATTCAGTGATGAGATGTGAAATTCTATGCCTTCGTTCTCTTCCCCCCCCGCTCAACCTTCTGTTTTTCGATGTTTCGATTCTCCGAAGCCTTGCCTTCAATGCGTTACGGAGCAAACTTTGAGGCATTTGTCTTTTAAAATCTCAGCACTGCATTGCTAACTCCATAGGGAATTTACTGGCGAATGTCACTGCTCACTCCTGCCGCTAGATGGCAACAAGCTACAATCGGCACTCGTTCCGGGACAAGGCTTACTTCACAGGCTCTTGTTTCAGAACGAAAAGCGAGATGAGCAGATTCCTGAGGCCAGGGAGGGGAATCGCTCATCCCACTTAAATCGCAGTTCAGAGGGCATGGTCAGGATGAACTCCCCTCATCACACAATGGACGTGCGGTAAAATTACTTCATACTGGTAACAAGCGGGACCACGAACCACAATGAAAGGGATGTGAAGTAACAGCCTAAGACCATCAAGCTCAACCTCCTGCTCATGGCAGGAATCCAAATTAAAGCAGATCTAACAGATCATTGCCCAGTTTTCTAATGTATGCCTGAAGGGAAACCTGCAAGCTCCCATCCTCTGTCGAGGAAAGCTCAAGAACTTTCCTCCGACTGCCTTTGGAAATGAACTGATCTGAGTCAGAGTTCCCAAATTCAAGTGTGAGCCAACACGTCATTATCCGTCCAATGTCAGCAGTTCGCTGAATGTTGCCATGTTTTCCAGGCTTTAAAAATGTGCCAAAAGAAACAGAAAGTGTTGCCTTTTGCCGTTAAAATGCACATAAGGTGTTCACATGGCCATAACTTAATTTTGAAATGTACATAATTGCATATTAAGGCTGGAATTGGATAGAATGGCTTTCTGGATGAGCACAAGCAAAATGGGAACCACAATGCAGATCTGTGTATCTTCAAAAACTTTATTGAATCCATGGCTCCCAAACTGTAACCTCCGGAAAGTAAAAGCAGAGGTGTCCAAAATGTATGAGCAACTGTTGCATCTGGGTTCTTACAATTTCAACACTAACAGGATAGAGTTGGACTTGATTGTGGAAGAGTGATTAGTGTGTGTGTTGTGGGGGCTTTCAATGAATAGATCACACACAATTAAGGTGTGTCCTTTTCCCCTTATCCAGGCATTTCCCCCCCTCTCTTTCATTTAAACTTATTGGTGTTGTCATGAAAACACTAACCATCACATAATTCTTACTTGCATGAAGTTGTGACAGCCATAGTACTTTTATAGTTACTCTTTCTGTAACATTCCCTGAATGATGGACTACCATGTGTATGTTATATGAATCTACAGGATCACATAGACTTTGTGTTTATAACTACTTATAACCTTGTAGCTTTAATATCGTGTTATCTATTAATGCTGTAAGATGTCCCTCCATTCCTTGTTCTCAAATGCTTGAACATGTCTTAATTGTACTGGACTATATATTATCCCTCATTACTGTCAGATGCCATGGGTCCTTTTCCAAGGAGAAAGGTGGGGTTAAAATACTCTAAAATAATAAATAAATAAATAATCAAGCAGAGGGTTGGACTCAATAGTCTTTTCGGCTGCTTCTGGTTCCATTAGTCTATGACTGGATGTGATGTACTACTGGCCAACCCTTTGTAAGACTCTGGTGTTTTTTTCAAAGCAACTGTTTTAGTTACACCTGAACAATAGAAATAATTAATTCCATCAGAGTGCAGCTACAGCATTAACTTATTGGCCTTTCTTTTTTTTAACTGCATAAGTGTCACAAATTGTATTTACTGTAAAAGTAATCTAGTACGTCTTGAAAGACCAGGATTGCTCTGTGTGCAGAACAAACCCAAAAAGCCACTTGGATCATTGATGCAATAATTGCTCCAGCATGAAGCAACTTTGTACAGAATCTACTTTTTTTTCCCCTTTGCAACTTTTCTGTGGTTTAGCTAATAAAATGTGCTATTAAACTGTGAAGCTGCCAGGCGTCCAGCTGGAAGCTGCTTAAGTAGGAAATGCGTGAGTCATCTTAACCTCCCACGTTCATCTTTTTCTCCAGCGGAGAGATTTAAGGAAGAAAGCATTAGAAGGTGTGCCTCTGTGAGATGCTGAACTTCATCTCACCATGCACAGTGATCAGAGATTCTGGGAGTTGCAGGTCCAACATCTGGGGGCCTAGAGGTTCTGAATCAGTGCTCTACATCTTATAAGGGGGTATGGGAAGAACTATTTTTAATCCATAACCCCCCTTCAAATGTGCTAGGCGTCCATGTGGCACCTGTTGAGCATGGCTGATAGGCATTGCCTTCTTGTACAAAACTAGCAAAAATAGTGGCACTGGGTGGGTTATATGTGTCTTTCTAATCCATCAGCTTGTTTTGTTGTGCTTGATGAGTCAGGGATGGGTACCAATTTTTGCTGAAGTGAGAACTTTTACAGGGATGCTAGGTTTGCATTGGTGTGATTCTGTCCCAAACTGGGCAGAACAAAAATGATGAAACAGTGTTTGCTTAGTTCCTAGATTCTTGATAAGTTCAATCTTGACGAGTTCAATCACCATGTAGTGGATGTCTATTCACTAAAAAGTGAAAAACTGATCTATTCCCATACTTCTGAACACTCTTCTTTCTGTAACCTATACATCAAATATCCAAAATGAGGCATACATCATATTTGTAAAGAATGATCTATCATCGTGAGCTACACACACCATGGCTTAAGATACAGCTAATGTTTCCAGAGATATTGAATTGTTGGTGTTTCCTTGTTTCCTAGCCCTTTTCACAATGGGAGGGAATTCTGATGGACAACCATGCAAGTTTCCCTTCAAATTTCAAGGGAAAACCTATGATGCCTGTACCACGGAAGGCAGGCAAGATGGATATCGATGGTGTGGAACCACCGAGGATTATGACCGTGATAAGAAATTTGGATTTTGCCCAGAGACAGGTAGAATGATTTTTTTAAATGTACAGGTGACGTGTTGATTCAAATGAAAGCAAATCAAAGTTCAAAAATCCCACCTCAAGGGGTGTTTCTCCTCCCAGCAAGTCAGGGAAAACATAAAAAGGCACTGTCACTGAAATGATCAAATCAGCTATTTCTCTCCATTCTGCTTGTGTTACAGTTTCATTACATCAGGTATCTATGTGCAGTGTCCGAAGCTTGATGAAAGTTACTGAAGGCTTTATCAGGAATTGTTTTGCATGATGCGTCACACAGATGACCATATGTGCATGAGCATAACCCTGGGAGTTGTGGAGTTGAAGATACTATGATAGATAGAAAGAAAAGCAAAAAAAAAAAAAAAAAGCTGCTTATATACCACCCCATAGTGCTCCAAGCAGTCTCTGGACAGTTTGCAAATTAAGTTGACAGGCTACACATTGCCCGCCTTCCCTTAGCAAGCTGGGGACTCATTGTACCAATCTCAGAAGGATGGGAGGTTGAGTGAACCTGGAGCCCGCTGCCTGGGATTGAACCCCAGGTCGTGAGTGCAGTTCGGCAGCTTAACCCCTGCCCCACATGAGGTTCCTGCAACCTCACTGAGATGGTGCTCTTGTAGTATTTTCTCAAGGTACATAGAGATGTAGCTTATGTAGAGTGAGTAAAATTGCCAAGGAAATGGAAGAACTCAATACTCAGTCAGGAGGACCATATTCTAGTTCAGAAATTATGATCATCATTATGACCACCTTCTAGTTGGCATGCATTTTAAAAAAACCCTACAAACTGCAACTCTCATAATTCTCCATTCTGAGAGTTCTCCTGACTGATATTTTATAGACACCAAAATGTGGCTCGCCTGCATGAAGGCCCTAAACTGGAAAACACGAGGCATAATTCTGGCCAAGTTTTCTGTTCCTGCCATGGGGATAGCTAGGAGTCTTCTTTCAGAACCAGAAGCTAGGGAGTGCTATGCAAAAAAAAAAAAAAATTCCCACTGAATCCTTTCTCCTAAAGCTGATCCACATTTGGGTGTTTATCTTGTAAAACCTCCTTAATAGAGAATTATGGGAGTTGTGATCCAAATCAATCCCACTTGTCCTATGCTTACTTTCTGGAGCCAAGTGATTCCACAAGGCAATAGAAGAAGAGAATAGTGTTTTGATGCTATGCTGGATGAATAATCTTAGCATAATCTTAGCATAATTTTAGGACTGCAGAACTGGAAAAGACCCTATGGATCGCTAGCTGTTCTGAGTTTTTTGGGCTGTTTGGCCATGTTTTGGAAGTCTTTCTTCCTGACATTTCACCAGACTCTGTGGATGGCATCTTCATAGGGCAAGGAGCTCAGGGAACTAGGAGTTCCTTCCTGTCCTCTGGGTTATAAAGTGAGTGAGACTGGGCTTTTTCAAGTTGAAGAAACTTGTCCTATGCAGGAAAATAGGTGTTAGTCATTGTATGATGATGAAGGGATTAAGAAGTTTCAATGCAATCAGGGGTAGCAAATGATCCTAGATGGGTGTCGTTAGCTGTTCTGCTGTGTGAACTTTGTGGCTGTGTGGGGAATCATTGAGCTTTGACCTTTTGAAATCTAGAGCTTTTAGTACTGGAAGCCAGGCTTTGTTAATTTTTAGAGTTTCTTCTTTTTCGTTGAAACACGACCCTATGGATTGTCGCACCCAAACCCTGTCAAAGAGGCCCAGTGGGGATTCAAACCCCCAAGCCTTGGCTCCACAGCCAGAGGCTGAAACAAACTGAGCACTTATATCTGCTTATCTCTACTAACTAGTCTACTCACACTTCTTCTTGCAGCCATGTCAACCGTCGGTGGGAATTCTGAAGGGGCCCCCTGTGTTTTTCCATTCACTTTCCTTGGGAATAAGTACGATGCCTGTACCAGCTCAGGACGCCAAGATGGAAAGATGTGGTGCTCCACAACCAGCAACTATGATGAAGACCGCAAGTGGGGATTTTGTCCAGACCAAGGTAGGTCATCCTCTCAAACCATATTTATCCCAGTCTTCCAGGTCTGGACTGCAACCAGTTGAATGACACATAATGGGGAAAATATTGCTGTTTTTATCTATCTCTGTGGGCATTGGTACAACTTCTTATTTAATGCTCAGCCACGATTTCACATCCAGCACTTCGTGGTTTTCATTGAAGACTCTGGCTCCTTCCTTAGGTTTTGAATTCTCCTAACCAGATGGGAGAACTCATAAACAAAGGTCCATTTACCTTCAGAGAATCCCTGGGTTAGAGTTGCGTATAACTGCAGATTCATGATGCAAACCAAGCAGTCCAAATTTGCTTTCTGTCCGTTCAACTCTTTGGGGAGTAAAATTTGTGGCCGGAAATGGAAAATCACCACTTCCAGAATCCTCAAGGATAGATACAAAACCACAATGTGAGTGTCAATGTGTCATGGGAAGAGTCATCCTTCCAGAAGTATTACAATTCAATTGAGAGAGGGGGGGAGGAGAGAGAGGTAAAACCACAAGTGAACTTCCAGGTACTTTCACTTTGGGAGGAAGTGTGAAAGTATCTTATCAAGGATAGGTTAGTCCCAGAGTACTAGAAATCAACTACACATGCTTTAAAATAAGCTGTAGTCAAGTTGTAAGCAAGCCAAGTGAATTGTTTTGATGATGCATTAACTTGGTTTGAAATTGCTTGGTGTCATCTGAACCTGAAGCGTTGGATGGGTTGTCACTGACTTTCCTATCAATCATCCAGGGGGGCGTTGTTACTTGTTCTGTGCTTATACGGTTTCCTTCTCAAAGGGAAAGGATGCTGACAGTTTGTAGAATTTGCAGAGACCCTGGAGCAAGGAGAAAGGACGCTTTGCCTTGCTCTCAGCAGGAAGTGAAGGATCCTGTAAGTTTTAAATGTATTCACTGGGAGGGTCAGAATCAATCACAATCAGAGGTTTAGGCAATTGTGTTTGCATTCCTACTGAGACTTTGGATGTACAGTCATTGTTATTGCTAGCCATAAAGCCTGACATTTTTCCTTCCCAGGCTATAGCCTTTTCTTGGTGGCTGCTCATGAATTTGGCCATGCAATGGGACTAGAGCACTCGGAAGATCCTGGTGCACTCATGGCACCAATTTATACCTATACCAAGCATTTCCGGCTTTCACAGGATGACATCAAAGGAATCCAGGAACTTTATGGTAATATTTCCATTTGGACCACTCCCTTCTGATACCTTCATCTCTTTCTTTCTTTCTCAATATGTCTTGGTAGTGGGGCGGGTAAAATATATTTTAAATAAATAATAAATAAATATAATATTCTCAGACACACTGGTTGTCAGTTCCTGAGAGATCTGATGCATGTGTTGTGTGTGTTGTGCCATTACAGTCATGACCTACTCTTCAGGACTCCATGTCCATGGATAGATAGATAGATAGATAGATAGATAGATAGATAGATAGATAGATAGATAGATAGATAGATAGATAGATAGATAGATAGAGATAGTTCTACCATTTTGTCGAGTATTCTATCTCTTTTGCAGGTTTTGTTGTTATGTGTACCTGATATTTGTTTTTATTGTTGCTGGTTAACTGCCCAGAGTTCCCTTGGAAAGACAGGCAGTATAAGAATTTATAAATAAATAAATATTTATATTTATATACTGACTGATTTTCCCCATGGAACATAGGGCGGTGAACAATATAAGGTATATGATAATAAAAGAAAGAAGAACAATAAGAGGAAACAGCTCCATAATGAACAGCATATAAAAACATTAAAGCCAAATCAAGTTGTTGTTTTTTTAAGAAAAACAATGCAAATACAAAATATGAAAATACACAAATACAGGAACACACGATGGCAGCAAATAAACAGATGGGAAAACGGACAACATTCTAAATCTGAAGAGCAAGTTCTAGAATTGTTCCTCCTCTTGATAAGTCTCTGTTATCGATGAAAAGACCATGTCACCAAGTTGTTCATGAACTTTGCCTTCATTTACAGGGGGCTCTACTGATGTTGGGCCAGACCCAAGTCCAACACTTGGCCCAGTTACTCCCAAACTTTGCGACCAAGACATGGTGTTCGATGCTGTCGCTCAGCTCAGAGGAGAGATCTTCTTCTTCAAAGACAGGTGAGGAGAAGAGATGTCAAAATCATTGGGTCTTCAAGGAAAAGTAAGATCTGAGGGGCTTGTGATCCTTACCATCTGAGGCTGCAATGGCTGGGCCTCTTCACTCTTGAACTACGGCACCTAAGAGATGACCTGACCGATGTTAATAAAATCATACACAGCATGGACAAAGTAGATAAAGGAAAATCTGTTTTCCCTATTGCACAATACTAGAACTGGAGGGCACTCCATGAAACTTTGGGGTGCTAGAAAGAGAAAGTCCTTTTTCACCCAGAGGATTACTGGTCTATGGAACTCCATGCCAGAAGAAGTGGTGAAAGCTGCCAGCCTTGACAGCTTTAAGAAAGGCTTGGACAAGTTCATGGAGGACAAGGGCATCAATGGCTATCCTTATGGATGCCTAAGGACAACCTCCAGGTTGGAGAGAAAGGCAGGATATCTCTCAGTGCCATTTGCAGGGAATCGTAAGCAGGTGAAGACATCTGCTTGGGAATGCCCTGAAGCAAATGGTGAGCCACTGTGTGAGACAGAATGCTGGACTGGATGGCCTGTGGCCTGTTCCAGCAAGGCTGTTCTTATGTCCTTATGTGGTGTTTAGGAGCCTGCTTCTGCATAATGTGTTTGAATTATGGCTTTCAGGCATTATTCTGGACAATCCCAGGGCCCGTCCCCTCTCCAGCCACCTTAAGCTCCTCATTTGGTTCAGAATCAGAAGATCAGAAATGTTAGGAGAGATTCATGAGAGGACAGCTTCTCGCTCACTATAGACAAGGCGCAGCTTCATGAAGCAATTGGGTGTGCTCTAGAGTAGTGATTCTCAAATTATGGTCTTTTGGATACTTTAGACTTTCCAACAGTCCCCACCAGCATGGCCAAGAGCGTCAGAAAATATCTCTACTAGAGATGGGCATGACTCAAAAAAAGGTGTTTCATTTGTCGTTTGTCATTTGTCGTTTGGGGGTCCGTTTCGGTTCATTTTCGTTTTTCGTGAATTTTTTGCAAAAAATTTCATTTTCATTCCGTTATGTAACGAAACAAAAAATGAAAATGAAAATGAAAAATTGCTGTTTCGTTAGCATTCATTACAGTTCAATGTATTTGCCGCAATGAAAACGAAACACACGACAAAATTTCTGTTGTTTCGGTTCATTTCATTTCATTTGGGAGACAAAATTCGTTTTTCGTTTCGTTACGTAACAAAACGTAAAAATGAAAATGAAAATGAAAAATTGCTCGTTTCGTGCCCATCTCTAATCTCTACGTTTTATAGACAGGAAGCCAAATGTTAGACCAGGATATGTTGTGGCATGCATCACCCCTCCCATCTGTTTTGAAAATCAGCATGATAGTTTGAGTTATCCAACAATGACTTCTTCATCTCACCAGTGAGAATGAGTGATTAGTATTCCTAGCTCTCTTGACTTGTGGGTATGGCATCCAGTAAAAGTTATGGATTTCTGGGTTTTTGTTTTTCTGTGATGCCTGGTTTACAGTTGTAGGCGCCTAACATCCAACAGCAGCAAGGGTGCTGGGGGAGCAAATAATCTGGGACTTCCCAATATCTGACCTCCTTTTCTTTTCTGCATCGATTGGTTGTGTTTTGCAACCGCAATAGAATTGTTCAAATGGTCATCTGGAATCTTGTTCAAAAAGGGAAACAGAGCTCTAGTGACATGAATCTGGCATTAGCTGAAATCTTGGCAGTTCTTGCACTGTTCCGAACCTAGCAAAATTATGTACCTTTTTAAAAGACAGACGGATTTGTTCCAACAGTTTTGGGACACTGTTCCCAGTTCTGTGGTGTGCAGAAATATGAGAGGCTTGGACATTTGACTGAAACCAAATACCCCAGGCACCCACGCATTCTTGGGAAGAGAAGCTTCCAAATTCCAAGACATCTAATTGCCCAGGTTTATGGTTTGGAATCTCTTCCCTGTTGAGTTTTTCAGCTAGAGTTTCTTGAATTTCTTTCATATCATAAGAGCCTCTGGGCTGTTGGAAGGAGTTGGAGGATTCCCCCACAGAACACAAATCCATGTTGCAAATTGCATAGCTAATTTGCACCCCTATATGCAAATCCGGGATCATCTACTAAGATTTAATATGGCCTGATGTCCCCCATAGAGAAAAGCCATACATTCCCTTCACCTGAACATGTATTTTCTAGTTGGACTAATCATTAGAAGGAGGCCAAAGTTTGATTTAAGTAATTCTGTAATTGATTTACAGAAGGTAAGCATTTGATTTCCAATCCACATTAATTTGATGTTGGGGGAGGATAGATGTGCAAACTAAGATATGATCAGCCCTCTTTTAGGCTGGATAGTCTCCTGTTTGAAGCATTAAAGTCCCCTGGAACCTAACCGATATAGGCACATGCAGACACATACACACACACACACACAAACACACTAGTTGTTGCTATGAAATATCAGGTGAAGGTGCTCCTGACTTATTCAACCTTATGAATTAAAGACCTCCAGAATGCCTTAGAATTAATCACTCTGCTCTTGCTAATTAAAAGTGGTGGCTTCTTTAACTACATTAATCCCATGTTGGGTTTTCCTCTTTTCCTTCAACGTTGCCTAGCCTTATTTCTCTTTTCCCAGCAAGACTTGTCCTTTTTATAATATGCCCAAAGAATAATAGCCTCAGTTTAATGCAGTTGACTTCTTGATCTGATCAAGAACTTACTGAAAACCTCCACCACTGGATGACATTCCCAACAAAGGGAAAATTTTCAGTAGTTAAAGACTTCCTCCTTCTGTTCCATGGCTTCCACAGTATGTGGATGAGTTTCGTACGAAAGATAAGTGGGGTATAAATACAATAATAAATAAATAAATAAAATAAATAAATGTATGCAATGAACTTGAATACTCACAAGCCATGGGAGAGATGGCTCCCTTCATCAAAGATCTGATTTATATATATAGGTTCCCCACACTCTGTTGTATTTTCTCCATATGCTGTGCTTTGTATATTGTTATTGCATTTATTCTTCCACAATACTGCTAATCTCTGCTAGTACAGTAGGGCCCCAGTATCCACTGGAGATTGGTTCCAAGCCTTCCCGTGGATAATGAAAACAGTGGATAAGAGAGAATGCCAAATGTTCCCAAAACTGCTGTTTTGTGATAGTAACTTGCTTTAGAGCTGCTGTTTTGCAACAGTAGCTTGCTTTACAGCTACTGTTTTATGACAGTAGCTTGCTTTACAGCTGCTCTTTGTGACAGTAGCTTGCTTTGCGGCTGCTGAATTATTTATTTATTTTTTTCCTCTGCCAACCATGGATAACTGAATCAGTGGATAATGAATCAATGGATATGGGGGTCCTACTGTAGTTTATATTTCCTTGAACATAACAAATCCCTAGCTGCATACGAGGGGTTTATACATTAACAGAATCCTTTGCCAAAAACCACCAAACGCTTCACCTGTTGGTGATATCTTCAGCCTCCCACAGGTGTAATTTAACATAAAAGGATTTGGGCTAGTAGACGCAAAATCAATAGCCACATGCATATCAAGATCACAAAGGTGGATCTTGTCCCATTGGCTGTTCGGGAACCTGGTCAAGCGGCAATCCATGCAGAGACTGCAGTGTCACAGCCTTTGACAAGGCAGTCGGTCTAGAATTGCAGCTATTGCAGTCATGCTTACCAGCAGGGTGGCAGCCACTGATGCACAGCAAAGGGTCAGACTCTATGAGCAATCCATTGGGAATGGTCTTTTAACTCTTTAAAAGACTACAGTGGACTCTTGTATAACAAACGGTTTGTATAACATAAAATCTGTACAACATAAAAAAATTCCGGAGATAGGGTAAATTTGCTTAACAGAATCGTCTACGGGCGAATCCGTACAACATAAAAATGGTCACGATTATGGATTACTCTGTTTTCAATGCATTCCTATGGAAAATTTGTATAAAGGAAACTTTGCTTAACATAATTTCATTTGGAACGAATTAATTCCTTTATACAAGGCACCACTGTATTTCTAAGCCCCAGCTCCCATTTTATAAAATACAAAATCAGTTAATGCTGTGAAAAATGCAAGAATGCAGTTCACTTCAAAACAAGCCAGATGACCCTCTCATTTTATTACAAGGGATTCCACTAACATGTTGACTTTCAAATGGACCAGCTGGTGAAAGCTTTTATTCCCCTTTTATTTCTGAATAAAATGTAGGGCTCATCAAATGCAGGTCACAAGGAGAAGAGGGGCCCATTAACAACCCTTCCTTTTAAAAAAATATTATTTCTTCCTACTCGAAGCACAGCTACTGAGATCATACCCTGTTTCTTTGTTTCTTTCTAATTATTTGATGCCTATAAACCAGAGGCAGATACCCGCTATACATAAAACAGCTCTGAAATTACCCTCCTTGATTTCCTCTGACGAGTGGTTTTAGCGCTCCAGGATTCTTGCATGGCCAAGATGTTTGATAGATTATGATTAGATTTGATCTTTTTTGTCGCTACACTCATAATTATCCAGGGTGAATGTGCCCAATACAAATGTTGGCATTTGCCAAATCTGTATCCATCTGTTCCAATGAGCAGCAACAGGAAGGGCGGAAAGAGCTTTAAGTGCCTTGTAAATGGGTTTATTTGCTGGGATAATTGAAGCACCAAATGCATTTTTCCCTGCCACAATAAGGATTAATCTAAGCATTAGAGGAGTTGATATAAACTCCGAATGACTGTGCAGAGAAGATGAAAAGTCCTGCTGGCCAGGAATGTCACTGAAAACAAAACATGACTTCCAAGCTCTGCGTCAGAGAAACTGAGTTATTTGTTACAAACATCTAAATTACATGCTATAAACAGAGTTGTGATATTTGCTGTCCAAGCCACAATATGTAGAGTAAAGCATTTGGATGCTGTTGGTGCAAACTGTCATAAAGATTTAGAGGCATGAATACAGTCTTGGAGGCCGTAAGTCAAATTTCATTTGCTAAAGATGTTAAAGTGTTATTGTTGCACTTATCTGAAGTCCCCAGTTAAGATGGTTTAAACAATCAAGCCATTATCGTATTTTATAGTTTAACGTTATAGCTGACTATAAGTATTCTTTTGCTTCACAGCATATGCATGGAGAGATATCTACAGTAAGACATTATTGACATATTCAGTGGCTGTGTTAACCTTGCAATGATCCGTTGGTGGTTGCGCAATAAAGAGGTTGTCCGTCTGTTTATACCCTGGTAATTACATGTTTACATTGCGGATGGCTGGTGTGCGTCTGTCTGTGTGTGAGTGCATACAGCAGCAGAACACCCCCGGCACACACAGATGCATTTTTTTGCCAGCGCTGATGAGAAACAGATGTGGTCATGAATCAGCTCTTTGTAAAAAGTCTCTGTGATTTTTCTGCTTAGATTCATCTGGAGGACGGCAAACCAACGGGACCGGCCAATGGGTCCTTTGCTGGTGGCTACATTTTGGTCTGAGTTGCCGGAAAAAATTGATGCCGTCTACGAGGCCCCTCAGGAAGAGAAGGCCGTCTTTTTTTCAGGTACGGTAAACTGAAGGGGACTTATCATTCCGTGTTGATCCTTTTGCTCTTTTTCCTTCTTTAGAGAAAGAGCCCTTGTTGTTGCAGTCCTGGGCTGCCAAGTCATGTGCAACTAACACGGACCCTATAAAGGAGTGCTCTGCAAAATATCCATTCCTCAACAGCTTTGCTCAGCTCTTGCAGACTCAAGCCTGTGGCTTCCTTTAGGGAGTGAATTCATCCCGTGTTTGATGTTTCTCGTTTCCTTCAGCCTTCTAAGTTTCTCACAATTGTTCTCTTAGCCAGAGAACTCTGCCTTCTCATGATGTGCCCAAAGTGGGACTGCCTCAGGGTCCACATTTTTAATGTCAGAGTCAGTTCAGGCTTGATTTCATCCAGTACCCCCGTGTTTGCAGTCCACGTTATACACCAAGTTCTCCAGCACCACCTTTAACACCAAATCAAAATTTCCCCCTCCTGTCATCGTTCTTAACTGTCCCACTTTCACACCTATGTGTGGCAACAGGAAGCACAAGTCTCTGGACGATCCTTCTCTGGGTCTCCAGAGGCACATCCTGACACTGGACGATCTTTTCTAATTCCCTGACGGGGGCTTTTTTGAATCTCCATCTTCTTCTGATTTCATGGCTGCAGTCTCCATTTCAATTGATGATTGAACCAAGCTACCTAGAATCTCTAACTGCAAGCATAGAGTGCAGTAAATTTACAACAATGTTCATCCAGGCTTATGAATCAAATTGAATCAAATCATAATTCATCCCAGATTGAGGTATGTCCCTCATTCAAAACTGTCCATCCAGTCCAGTCAGGTTGGAGATGTATGTATGTATGTATGTATGTATGTATGTATGTATGTATGTATGTATGTATGTATGTATGTATGTATGTATGTATGTATGTATGTATGTATGTATGTATGTATGTATTCAATTTGTTATTCAGGTTCTTATTTGCTGTTGCAATGTGACTAAACATATCCCGGCATGATAATATGCAGCAGGGGCTGTGATATGTTGGCTAGATGTCAATGCACAATTTCTTTAAAGGGAAGGGAAAAGTCCACTAATGGACTCCATATGGTGGAATGTGAACAATGTTGGGATTACATGATAAACTGGAGGTAGTCAAAACACCTCATTTGTCTCTGTCCAGACTTGACATCGTCTCCTACCCCTCGGGATGGTTAGGTGAAGAAGGGTTTAAACACTGCTTGAAAAAGGAATCCAATTAGTTCAGTGTTACAATTAAAAACCCCAAACCATACAGATTGGCAGATTACTGAAAGCAGCAGTGCCAAGTGCTTTTAAGCTATTAAGCAAAAGCCACCCACATTTCCAATCTCAAACGATTTAGGATCACATGTCCAAATGACAGGGCAACCCCGAAACAAAACAGAAGGTTAGCAAAATAATACTCAGATTTTATTGTTTCACACGGTATGTCATAGCCTGCCTCTGTACGAGGAAGTCTGGGGATTAGATTCTCAAGGGAGCTTGTTGTTACAAAGGAAGCCATAAACTAGTTGGGGGGGGATTTTAGATCTTAATTGTTCAAGTGTCCTCCCCCCCCATTCTGGTCCACAGTAGGTAGCAACAGATTAGGAGTTGCAGATACTCACTGTGACAGCAACCATCACCATCCTGAGCCTTTGCAAAAAGCAAAACATGTAAGCCACTGGATTGCTGAATAGCAGAGAGAGAGAGAGAGAGAGAGAGAGAGAGAGAGAGAGAGAGAGAGAGAGAGAACTTTTATAAAGTTAATAGCTCTGAATTGCCAGTTCCCCAATTCCAGATTGAGACCAAGATACAGAGCTCTTTTCCTCTGAGGTGTCTGCAATGGGGCAAAATGTTCCCCGCATCGTTTCACTTTGGGAGGCAAAATAGACAGAGGAAGCACAAAAGGACTGGTTGATTGGGAACAAAGACTAAAACAACCCATCCAGTGCTTCGGATACTTAGGCAAGGTCGAACTTAACCTGGTGCAGGGGAATTTGTACAAGTTCATAATTGTGCAAATAAATAAAATAAATAAATAAATGCAGTTCTTGTGCTGAACATCTTTTTCACTAATTTAAGAGTCTTACTGAGAGCACCAGGAAATTCCTTCACCTACTAGTCCCTCCTCCTCTCATACTTGGATGAGACAAACAAGGATGCCCACCTATCACTACAATAACACTACAATAACAAGGCAAAAAGCAGTGCCATGAATCTTCCATTTCAGCTTCTTCCTCCCTGCCTCACACGCAAACATCCACACAGTGCCCATCTTCCAACTGAAAGAGTTCTCATAAGGAATTGCCATCTCTATCCTATGTCAACTCCCTCTTGAGCTGAACCATCATCTATGTTGAGCATCTCTGATTGACGTTACCATTCCAGTTAACCTCATCTCTAAATCAGGTGATTATAGCTTGTTACTTCCTTTTTTTTTTTAAGGGAACGAATACTGGGTTTATTCAGCCAGTACTTTGGAAAGAGGGTATCCAAAGAAACTTACCAGTCTGGGGCTGCCCCCTGATGTCCAGCATGTGAATGCCGCTTTTAACTGGAGCAAAAACAGAAAGACCTACATTTTTGCCGGGGACAAATTCTGGAGGTAAGATGAGATTGCTTTTTATCTGGTAACAGAGGGTCGAGCTTGATGAGCCCAGCAGCTTTGCTTTTAGAATGGAGGTATCTTAAATACTGAAGGACATCTGATTAGCCACGTATGAGCTTCTTCTCTGCTCCCACAGCTTACCAAATGAGTTGATCTGTTTTGTGATTGGCCAATGGGAGAGAAAAGCAGGCTCCTTTTGTCCATCTACATGCGGAGAAATGTGTCCTTCTGGAATGGCAGAAGGCATGCTATTACAAATGTACATTGCTGTTTTAAATGCAATACTGTTCACATCTTTTCCATGAACCCATTCTTCCAAAGCTGCAGTGTTAGTTCAGCTTGGGGTGGATTCTCTGTTGAGCTGCCACAAGATCCACCAAAAGCCCCTTCAAAGAAAGATGAGCAGAATAGTAAAGTTTTAAAAATAAATTAATAAATAAAAATTATCCCCCATTTTTGAATGCATGGATTTATCCCTACAATTCTGCCCCAAAGCCCTTTTAACCTGTTTTCCCTCATTATTCTGGCAATAGGGGAAAGTAAATTATTTACTAGCTCTAATAGGTCTGAATGTACAGTGGTACCTCAACTTGCGAATTAAATCCGTTCCGAATGCATGCTCTTAAGTCAAACTACTCTTAAGTCCAGGTGCCTATCTAAAACATTGAAAAAATAAGTTAGAAATAAACAAATTAAAAAAATTGTAAGTCAAGCAGACCATCTCTAAAACTTGTAATGTGGCAGTTAAAACGCCAACAGTTTTGTGCTCTAAAGTTGAGTTGCTCTTAAGTTGAGCTGCTCTTTAGTTGGGGTACAACTGTATATGTAATGCACGCATATGAATGTCTACTCTTTTACAGATACAATGAAGTTAAGAAGAAAATGGATCCAGGCTTCCCTAAATTAATTGCAGATGCTTGGAATGGAGTGCCAGATAACCTAGATGCTGTCCTAGATGTGAGCGGAAGTGGTAAGGAGCTCTCTCATTCTCTACAATAGGCTGCTTCTGCATGCATCTTCAGAGACCTTCCCCTTGGTGGTTGGTCTCCTAGTCTGCCAGTGCCTTGGCAGAGGGTGGGCAGCCAAGCTTTCTCTCTTCCATGGAGATGTCCCTCTGCTGAGAAGAAATATAGGATGTATGGGCTCTCCTGAACTAAATAAATCATTCCCAGCAGAGTCATTAAAACCACTTACAGTACAACAGAGATTGTGGTTGTGGACATGGAATTTATTGGGATTTTAAAGAGCCAGTCCTAGTTTGAACAGCCTCCTGGGATGACTGTGAATGACTTTGGAGGAGCTTACAGGAACTGACTGAGAGAGAGATCAGCAGCAACTTTATGGGTCAGAATAATCTCTCTTGATGAGCTAGTCAAACTAATGTGGCAGAATCATTGCTGAAATGAACATATTCAATAGACTCCCATCCTCTACAGGAAAAAAAAATGCTCTCCTCCTGTTGGGCAGTGCCCTGTTACAGTGTGTCTGCAGCATAGCGCTATACCACTTTACATGTTACTGCTAGAGATGGGCACGAACTGCCAAACTGCTGGTGCTGGTTTGTTTTTCAACCAAACAAGATGTTTGGTGCTTCTGAGCCTCACCTCCTTCATCAGGCACTCATTCAGAGGCAGCACCTGGAGGGGAAGGGAAGCACTGAAAAACAGAGATGGCACAAAACGAAAAATGAAATGCTGTTTCGTCATAAGCAGTGTTTTGTATTTCGTTTTGTGCCCATCTCTATTTTTCAGTGGTTCCCTTCCCCTGCCCACTCCAGGTGCTGCCTCTGAATGGGTGCCTGCAGAAGGAGGTGTTGGGCATTTCGTGCCCATCTCTAGTTACCTTTCCATTCTATGTCAACCTGCCAACTCTAGTTCAGGGAAGTCCTTTGATTTCTTTGCTGTAGTCCAGCAGAGTACATTCAAACACTCAGGTAAAGAATTGTTTGTATCTCGCCAAACTTCAAATCCCATGATTCTTAAAGATGATGACATCGTATAATACTGCTGTAGCGCTGTGCCATTTAGGACATTCTGAATCTAAGACTTCTACATTCTGTAAACCGATTAAGCAGTAGGGTCATTCTTTTTTCTTTTCCAGGTTATAGCTATTTCTTCAAGGACTGGTACTATCTGAAACTGGAAGACCAGAGTCTGAAGATCGTTAAAGTTGGTGATGTGAAATCTGATTGGTTGGGTTGCTAAGCGGTGTGGCATCTTAGTCACCAAAGCAAAGAAGCATTTATACACTTTTAAAAAAAATTGTAAAAAGGCCTACGTCTTTCCTGCAATTAGAGTTAGATCTGTATGCTTATTGGAGGTCCAGTCTGGAACTGGTACTAAGTCACAAAATACCACTACTTGACACAACTGTTTTGTTAGATTGTTTGATTCAGCACATTTACTTGGAAGTAAGTTCAATTAAAGTGGTAAGATTTGCCTCTAAATAAATGTATTTAGAACTGGGAATGCCCACCAAGATGACTTTGCATCTTCTTTTTGCTCTTTTCTCGTTCATTAATTTTAAATACTTTTTTTGCCAACACTAAAATATGTTGTTTAGGCCATGCTGCTTACATCAACCAAGACACGGACAGTAATAATCTTTTCATGTCTATAGTCTGGTGCTCTTGATCTGCTTTCCTAGTGCAGAAGCAAGATTATGTGGGATTGGAGAGGATATAAGACCATAGGACCACCATATCCATGGCATCAGTATCCGTGCCTTCACTTATCCACTATCTAAAAATATTAAATGAAAAAAAAAAAAAGAAAGATGTATTCCCACAATGTAAACTGGCCACCAGAGGGAGTGAGAGGCTCTCTGTGTGATTTATAATTTAGTTACGCAGTCTACACATTGTCCCCCACTCCATGAGCTGGGTATTCATTTACCAATGTCAGAAGGATGGAAGGCTGAGTGAACCTCGAGCCGACAACCTGGAATTGAACCCCAGGTGGTGAGCACAGTTTTGGCTTCAGTACAGCAGCCCACAAGGCTCCATGATAAATAAGGATATTAAATGTAACATTTTCAGTGCCCAGTCCACTCTTTGGCTGCTTTCACATGACCACTAAAATCCACAGCAAACTTTGATCCAGATCACACACAGAGAGAGAGTGATCACATAGTGGATGTCACGGATCGGATGTTCCCATGGTTGCGTTTTGAAAATCTTCAACCGTTCTGATCCCACAACTGAGAACCACAGCAAAGATACCGTAACGGAGGCGAAAAGGTTTTGGTGTGGATTTTCCATGTTCCCACAGACTCAAGTAACAATTTAAAATCCACATCAGAACAGCGACAAGGATTTTACCACCTCGAGACCAGGTACTTATAAAATGTGGTGGGTTGCACTTAAGTGGGCGTGGTTGTGCTTTTAAAGTGTGCATCATTTTTTCTAAAGTCTGCATCTGTGAGCACTTTGCAGCGGATGTTAGTGGCCGTGTGAAAGCAGCCTTTGTCGGGCAAACCACCAACAGATGTAAGTGCAGGACCGAGAAGATTGGGGAGCAAAATAAAAAATCTTAGAACTGCAAAGCTGGAAGGGATTCTGTGGGCCATCTCTCTAGTCCAACTCTATCAAAGAGTCCCAACGGGGAATCAAACTCCCAACCTGAGTGGAACAGAACTAGCCACGGAACTAGCCAAGTCTACAAAGTCTTTTCATGTTTGTGTGTTTCTCAAGCTATAGGTCCTAGAATTCCACCTTTAGCGTGTCTACTGGGCCAATTTAGGAGAAACTGTCCAGAAAAGGCAGTCATTCCCCTTTGGTGCAAACCACCGGCCTTTCTAAAAAGCCCCACTCTACAGCTAACCAGTAGAACACAACTTCCAGCTAACCAGTACAACACAACTTCCAGGCATTCCCTGCCAGCTCATGATTGTTTTCAGTCCCGCTCCACTGGGAGGGCCCTGGAGGGGAGAATCGGCTGCTGCACCAGACAGTGACTAACCCTTTTGGCCTCCGAGGCTGTGTTTTCGAGCCAAAATCGACCTCAGCATTGGAAAAGCAATTCATTTTAATGCATTCTCGAAGGCTCTCACGGCCGAGATCTGATCGCTGTTGTGAGTTTTTCGGGCTGTTTGGCCATGTTCTGGAAGTTTTTTCTTCCCGACGTTTCGCCAGACTCTGTGGCGAAACCCAAGTCTCACTCACTTTATAACCCAGAGCACAGAGAGAACTCCTAGTTCCCTGAGCTCCTCGCCCTCTGAAGATGCCGGCCACAGAGTCTGGCGAAACATCAGGAAGGAAAACTTCCAGAACACAGCCAAACAGCCCGAAAAACTCACAACAACTAATGTTAATGCGTAGGCCATGGGAACAAGGATTTCTAACTCTAGAGTATGTCTGTGAAACTTCTCAGTCATCCAGGTGAGTTTATCAGGAAGTTGAGTTATGGCAACGGGACTTCTTTTTTCTCAAGAAAATAAGTCTCATTTCAGGCTCACTCGACTTCCAGGCTAGCTCTGGAGCTTTGCTCCTCTGCAAAACGAGGATTTGGAAACCTCTCGCATCATCCTGCTAGGTAGACTTTCCGATTCCTAGATTCAAAACCCACTAATTTTTCGCAAAGTGCCAAGGCAGCAATACAGGTGGCTGTGAAGGGGCTCAGAGTGCCCCCAGCATGGGCTCAGAGTGCCCCCTTTGGCACCTGTGCCATATATTTGCCAACACTAGTTTAGGCCAATTAACTGGGTTTAGCCTATTTTATTTTATTTGTACCCTATCTTTCTCCCACTAAAAGAGACCCATAGATTTAAAGACCCATGACATGAGGCCAGCCCAATCATTAGGTAGGATGAGAAGAATACCTAAAAGTGGAGATTGAAGGAGTGTTTTTACCAGTTCCACTTCCACAGGAAGTTTTCATGGCTGAGTCGGGATTCAAACTGAGGCTTTCGGGGTTCTAATCTGGCACTGCTTACCACACTTCACTGGATATAAAGTCATTGAGGTAGTGGTAGGACATCCATTTTCTGCTTCTCCTCAGGCTGCAAAATATGTATTCAGACACTGAGTAAAACACACCTGCAATGCTCCCCACAGCATTGTTAGCTGGTTGGATAGATTACAATTTTAATTAAAAAAAAGAGGTATTTGTTTGTTTGGAAAATAAATATACTCCCTCTCTTTTCCTTGCTGTGCGAAGTGAAGCAGAGTTGTCATATGGATGGTATGGACAACCTGGGACTCAGACCTGTAAAATGAACAAACAGCACCATCTTCAGGTCAAATAAAAGATTATCTTTTTTTGTCTTTTTTGTCATGGTTTTAAATTAATTCTTCTGAGTTTTTTCCCCCAAAAAACAGGACCTTTACTACTCTGCCTTCCACTATCCCATCCCTCCTTCCACTATCCCATCCCATTCAGCTTTAATTTCTTAACATAAATATGACACTATTTTTCATTGCCGCTTCATGATAATTCTTGATCCGTTCTTTTTGTTTGAATTTTATTTTGAATTTGTGAATGGTTTTGATTTATTCATGGTCATTTCTCCTTATTTGATTGAAGTGAGGATGGTCTCGGTTAATTTTGTTTATTCACTATTTATGATGTATAATGTGTTTAGCTGCATTTTGCTACTTCTGCAAACTGCCCAGAGAAGCTTTCTGCTAGATGGTTGTGGTATATAAACAAAATGGACAGGCAGGCAGGCAGGCAAACAGGCAGGCAGGCAGGCAGGCAGATAGATAGATAGATAGATAGATAGATAGATAGATAGATAGATAGATAGATAGATAGATAGATAGATAGACAGACAGACAGACAGACAGACAGACAAAGGGGGAAGAGAGAGAGAGAGAGAGAGCTTTGCTTTGTTTGCTAGTCTATTTGTGGCCGTTTTGTGGTTTCCTGCCACCCTGCACTTTTTGCATCTGTCTAGTTTTACCTGGTTTATCTGTCTGAACATTAAGCATATTTTAATATAATAATAATTTCCCTTGGGAAAAATGGGGTGGTCTATTACACCGTACGGAGGGAGCGGCCAAGAAAGGCAGAGGAGCAAGGCTTGGTTTTAAAAGCTGGCAATCCTTCCTTTCCTGTCTTCTTTCTCCTTCATCCCATAATTTGGCTCCTGAACCTTTTTCCCCGGGACCTTAAAAACGATGACAGTCTCTGAAAGCCAGCAGCGGGAGAGGTGATAAAAGCAGAAGAGCAAGGACTGAGAAAAGAGGAGAAAGAAAAAGAAAAAGAAAAGAAGAAAAAAGAAAAAAGAAGAGAAGAGAAGAGAAAAAAAAAAAAAACAAAAAACAAAATAGAGAGAACAAAAACAAAAACAAAGAAAAGAAAAGAGAAAGCAAAAGAAATAGAAAACAAATAGAAAAAGCAAAAGGAAAAAGAGAATGAAAGAAGGAAAAAGAAAAGTAAAAAGAAAAGAAAAGAAAAGAAAAGAAAAGAAAAGAAAAATAGAAAAATAGAAAAGAAAAAAGGAAAAGTGTTCATTCCATCCTCCCAGCCTGACTTAAGGGTATCCGAAGAAGCCCGCCCAGAGAGAGGCGGTGGCGAAAAGCAGAGGCGCAGCGACCTGTCAAGAACTTGGCAGCCTTCCACTTCTCTCTCGGCCCTCTCTTTCCTCCCTCTCCCTCCTCCCCCATCCCTCCCGCCCCGGTTCTCTCTCTCTCTCTCTCTCTCTCTGGGCGATCCTCCGGCCACGAGCGGCGCTCAGGCGCGCCTCGGAGGCAAGGAGGGGCGAGCGCTCCAGCCCTGCCCGGGCCGGCGAGGAGGAGGAGGAGGAGGAGGAGGAGGAGGAGGAGGAGGGAGGAGGAGGAGGATGCCGGAGCGGTGGCGGCGACGCTGGTGCCGGTGCCGCTGATGCTGGTGCTGGGGCCGCTGATGCTCCGGGCGAGGTTCCGGCCGCCGGCATGTCGTCGCCTCCTCCTCCGCCGCCGCGCTTCTTGCCGCTGCCCAGGCAGCAGTCGCTGGCCTCGCCTTTGGTGCTCAACCCCTTCGTCCAAGAGGCGCGCCTGGACGCCCGACAGACCTCCCGGGTACCTGCAGGGCTTGGTACTGGGGGGGGGAGGAGGAGGAGGAGGAAGAAGAAGAGGCGGAAGAGGGACGGGGTGGGCTGCGGGGCGAGAATGGACGCGGAGGATTTGCTGAAGGGGGGAGTCGGGAGCGGGAGCCCTGCTGCACACCTGGGCGCACGTCGGAATTTGGCGACGCGTGTTCTTCCCCGCGGGGGGCAAGCCCTGCCCGGTCGCCCTTCGCGGATTGCAAAAGACCCTTTTTTAGTCTTAATGATTATTCTTTTTAAAAGAGGATTTGGTGGTGGTTGTTGTTTTTTTTTAAATAATTATTATTTTTAAATGCCTCCGGGCATCCACTAGTAGTGCCAGCCTGGGAAATCCTGGGAAAGTGGCATAAAGCAGGTGGGGAATGTCTTCTGATGGAAGGGCACGGAGCCCTGCGGGCTTGGCGGCACCCTGGCCACCCTCCTGGAAGCGGGGGAGGGGAAAGGGCCTGGCCAGCCCGTTCTCTTAATTATAAATTGTGCTGGTGCTGCCTCTCTAGTTTCCATTTTCCTGAGTGGTCTTTAATGTTTGCCCCTGGTCGACCTCACTCTTTTCCGTCAAGGATGTGTGGTAGAGGAAGAAGAAGCTGAAGGTGGTGTGGGTTTGCACCATTAATAATAATAATAATAACAATAATAACTAAAGCTCCAGGATGGCTATTCCCCCCACCCCCAAGCGATACCAGGACCTTTTGCAAATGTGTCATCAAAATTTCTAACTTATAAATAACTTTTTGAATGCTGATTTCTCTTTGAAACCTTTGAAACAACTACTATCTGATGGCTTTAAAATAGATTGGTGGAGCTATCAACAGATATATTCACATTTTTTAAAATGTTACCAAAGAAGGTGTCCTCATGACTAATGATACTGTACTTGATAAAATGTTACGCTCTGGTGTTACACTCTGGTGATAAAAAGGTCCTTAGTAAATTTTATAACCTATTGTTAAATGAGAAAATTGAACAAAATCTTGGTAAAAGATTGCGTGGTAAGATGGGCAGAAAACTTTGGTTATTCACTGTATTTGGATAAATGGGATTCTTTATGGAACACTGTAAAGCTGTTTATGTCTATAGCTAATAATAATAATAATAATAATAATAATAATAATAATAATAATAATAATAATAATAATAATAATAATAATAATGATGATGATGATGATGATGATGATGATGATGATGATGATGATGATGATGAGACCTGCAGTGCCGCGGATCATTGGGTCCAGTCCCTGTCAAGTAGGCAAAGCAGGGAACTGAACTCTCAACCACTAGTTCCACAACCACAGACCTAAACCATTGACCTCTCCAGCAGATAACAATACAGCAGGATTGGTTCCAGGCCTTCCCGTGGATAATGAAAACCATGGATAAGTGAGAACGCCTGCCCCCCCCAACACCTCCACACTGCTATTTCCTGACAGTAGCTTGCTTTATGACTGCTGTTTTGAGACAATAGCTTTCTTTATGGCTGCTGTTTTGAGGCAGTAGCTGGCTTTACAGCTGCCGTTTGTGACAATAGCTTGCTTTGTGGCTGCTTAATTATTTATTTATTTTTCCTCTGCCAACCGTGGATAACTGAATCAGTGGATACGGGGTCCTACTGTAGTAGTACTGTATTCTTAGAACTGCAGAGCTAAAAGGGGTCCTATAGATCAGTGTTGATGAACCTATGACACAGATGCCAAAGGTGGCACTCAGAGCCCTTTCTGTGAGTACCTGACATGTGTCCTCTCAGACAAGGGGTGGGGGAATCCACCCGCCTTCTGTGCAACTGTCCTTCAGATATTTGATGGGTTCTACCCTGTGTCTGTTTAACTCAGAGCTGGGCTGCTCCAGCGGTTCTGTAAGCCGAGTGTCTGCCTGCTGCTGAACCTACCAGGGTCAGCGCAGCCCCATCAAAAGCGCTTGAAAATTAAAGAAGGAAATAGAAACCAGAAGTGGCCAGGCGTCCACTTCCTGTTTGGGAAGCAAACAATATTTGGGGAAGGGTGTTGACACCGTTCAGGAGAGCCCAGATACGCAATTCAATGTGGGGGATCAGGGGTTAAAAAAAGGTTAATGAGAGGCATCAGAGGGACACCCTTCAATGGGCCACCGGCCATTCCAGAACCATCCATTGTCTGCTCCGTCTTGTTGTTCAAGTTCCCTTTGACTCATGGCCCACCCGATGAAGGAGCAATCTCCCAAATGTCCTCTCCTCAACAGCTCTGCCCACCTCTGGGAAACTCCATTCTGTGGCTTCCTTTAGGGCAGTGGTGGTGAACCTTTGGCACTCCAGATGTTTTGGACTACAACTCCCACAGTCCTTTGTCATTGGCAATCTAGGCTTGGAAGTCTGGGAGTTGTGGTCCAAAACATCTGGAGTGCCAAAGGTTTGCCACCACTGCTTTAGGGAGTCAGTCCATCTCCCATTTGGTCCTCCTCTTTCCCTGCTGCCTTCCACCTTTCCCAGCATTATGGGTTGTTTTTGTCCAAAGAATCCTGCCTTCCCAGGATGTATCCAAAAGAGCACAGCCTTGGTTTCAACATTCTTTGCCTCCAACGATGGTTCTGGTATATATTTTGCATCATGCAAGCTGGAGGAAGGACCCCTGTTTTGTTTTGTTTTCAGAAAACCAGGAATGGGCAAAATACAAACTTTCAGTGTTGCTAGACTCCCAGATCCCATCATTCCTTGCCACTGGCTTTGCCGGTGACTGTAGTTCTGTAACCTCTAGAACAGTGGTTCTCAACCTGTGGGTCCCCAGATGTTCCTGGACTGCAATTCCGACAAGCCTCCACCACTCTCTGTGCTGGAAGGGGTTTCTGGGAGTTGCAGTCCAGGAACATCTGGGGACCCACAGGTTGAGAACCACTGATCTAGAAGGCCGCGCTTGGGCCAGTTCTGGAGTACCTTAGACACTTCTCAGCCAGATGGACAGCTGATCTGACCCAGAGGTCCCAAAAAAAGTTGTTGTGAGGGACTACAAATCCCAGAATCCTTGACCGAGGTAGCCTACAGCCATTTTCTGGGGAATGAACTATGTAATAAATAGGCTGGAGTTAATCACCTCTCTTCATGCGATTTTATTCAACAGAATGATATGCAAAGCGCTCTCCCAAGTTTTTTGTTCTGCAAAGGGTGATGTTGCAGTACAGGATGTTGTGTGTGTGTTTGTTTCTGTCTGTGCTTCCTTTATTTGGGTAATAACAGAAGCCCACTTCCCTTCCTCTCTTCTGTCTATGAGAATTTAGGGAGGTCTTCCCTTTTTAAGAGAATTGTCATGGCTGGAGAATCCTTTACCATCTGGTCTTTCGAAAGGAACATTTCAAGCCCAAGTTTAGATCCGTAGTAACTTGATTTCCTTATTACACATGTTTTGCTGAGTCCTGCATTGTGGGAGGGTTTAGGTTTTAATTTGAAATGCAGGATTTACACGGAGTCTCCTCCAGAATTCTTATCTTGGTGTTGCATGATGCCCGGTTTTCAGTTGTTTGGATTATTGCACGCACCACTGATTTCTTTCCAGTACCGATTTTTGGTAAATGTTGCTAGGATGCAAGTGTTTGATTTTGTGTGTGTATGTGTTTCTTTCTTCTTTCTCTGGGGGTCACAGGGAGGTTGTCTAAGAACCCCCAACCCAATTTTGGAGAAGATCAGAGGATTAGGAAGGACTTAGAGATCTTCTTCTGCTATTTTTCTTTTTGGGGGGGGGTGTTAACGGGGAAGAGAAGTATTTTATAGTTACATGTTTGCTTTCCAAGAGGCTTCTTTTCTGCCTTTGTGTTTTGCAAAAAAGTCCCTGCAGAATTTGTTGATAATGTTTCCTCCACAAATGTAAACATAACCCGTTTCAGGTGGTGCAAAGACGGACTCGGTTACTGTGCACAAATTGAGAGGGGTCGAAGAGTTGAAGCAAGCAGCCAAAAAGTTCCCCAAAAGAAGCAGCATGAACTTACTTCCTCATGGATATATCAGGTTATACCTGTCATTTGAGGAAGTACCCTAGCCGCAAACCTTCGTGATTGTAATCTTTAGGCAGAACCACAAAGAGCCTTCTTTAGAATGTTTTAAAGCAGGGGTCCCCAAACTTTTTAAACAGGGGGTCGGTTCGCTATCCCTCAGACACAGTTGTGGGATGGGCCCTGCAGTTCCCCGGCACGGCTCCGAGGGGGGAGAGGGAAGGCCCAACTTGCTTCACCCCACCCCCCAGCCCAATGCGCCGCTGCCCTTACCTGCTGGCCTGCACAGCAGCCCCACATCTCCCGTGGCTCCAAGGGAAGTAGGGGAGGGCCCCTCCTGCTAACCCTCTCAAGATGCTATGGGCAACAGCGGGCTTTCCCCTTGCATTGGTGGCTGAGGCGGCAGCAGCTGCTGCTGCTGCATGGTGAATTTTCAGCTCAAGTGGGGGGGGGAGTGGGGGTTCTGTAATGGCCGGGGGGCCGCATCCAGCCCACGGGCCTTAGTTTGAGGATCCCTGTTTTAAAGTCTGGTGGGTTGCATAGCTCCCTCAGCTAACATCTACCAGCACCAGCACTACTACTACTACTACTACTACTACTACTAGTACTACTACTACTACTACTACTACTACTACTACTACTACTAGTAGTAGTAGTAGTAGTAGTAGTAGTAGTAGTAGTAGTAGTAGTAGTAGTAGTAGTAGTAGTAGTAGTAGAAGAAGAAGAAGAAGAAGAAGAAGAAGAAGAAGAAGATCTTGTGGAGGTTGAATGGGGGAGCCCAGGGTGGAGCACCAAGGTGCCTGGATAACCCACACACAAACATAGATCAATGATTGAGATCGAGAGATTTCAGACCTTCCTTAGAGTGGAAGCTCATGACTGTCTGCACCTTTTTGTTGTTGTTGAGCTATGCATTATTTAGACTGCCGGGGCGAGTGAAACCTCCTTCTCCAGTTAGTGAGCAAGGCTGGGGCTTCTCTCTGTACATGATGGCGAACCCATGATGGGTCAACCACAACCTGAGAGCGTTGTTGTCTTTACAACCAGGGAAGTCCAGACTTGCTCAAAGGAATGCTGATGACAGACGGGTGAGAAATAGGAAGCAAATCCTTTTGTTTAAAAAGGGCCCTGCTAACCTTTGCTTAACTTTGCAAGGGAGTGACAGCTGTCAGTAGGAAAGAGAGAGGAGAAACCATGATGGGAAGCAGCCATTCCTTTCGCATTTATGTTCAGAGGTGGAACTGCTTTTCATCAGTTCCACCTCTGCACTGGATCTCTGTCCCCCCCACAAATGGCTACCTCTGAAGCCTGCTGAGGGTAACCAACAAACGGGGTGTTTAGAAACCACGCAACAAGGACATTTTGCAATGCCCATGGTGAGATTCTTTCATTCTTCTCCTAAACACAAGCTGAGAGAGGTCATCTTTGAAGGCAAGTGACACTGCTGCTTCGACTGCAGGCTATATCAAGTACATATCCTGTCGGATCTTACAGGGAAGTGAATTATCTGATCTTGCATAACTGTATAAGCCCCAAACTCTTCCTCCTCCCTTGAACAATAATAATCAAGTGTTGTCAAGTCTATTCTGACTTACGGTGACCCTCCCTTTTCAGTTGGAGAATGCTCAAAAGTGGCTTTCCATTCCCTTCTTCTTGGGGCATGGGGTTGTCTGGGCACTATGCAGCTAGCTCATGACTACACACAATGGCTTTTCTGGGATCCACAGAGAGGAATCGAACTCACAGCCTTTGGCTCCACAGGCCAAGATCTAACTCACAGAGCGATCCGGGCAGCTTCCTGCTCTTGCGTAGCTGTGCTGTTCTTCACCTGTTTATCAGTCAGACTGAGGAAGCTGTTTGGATGAGCAGCGAAACGTTTCTGTCTCTCAAGAAAAAGAAGTCCAGTAGCCATGACTCAACTTCCAGATAAACTCACCTGGATGACTGAGAATCTTCACAGACATCTCTTCACCTGTTTGTTTTTCAGAGTGGCAGATGTGTGTTTCTAGAGCTACCTTGGCAGTGCTCAGGTCTTGTTAGTGTGGTGCTATCATGGCCACAAATTCTTATCAGCCCCACCCCATCGCCTGACAGAGAGCGCTTTCAGTCAGAATGGAGTTCTTTGTTTGCTTTAAGTCACACACCTTTGCAAGTAGGGCTTGAAACAATAAAAGCTATGTACACAGTGTAGAGATACATAGATATTGTATTCAGATACATGCACATACTGTATTCAGCAAGATTAAACTCTACATATTTTACACTACTATTCCATGGGCCCCTCATCACATGAAGTCCTCATATGGTGAAGGTCACCCCATTTACCCCCTCCCCTCCCCTTCCCCTTCCTCTCCCACACACGTAATTTTGAAATGGAAATGTGGCCCTCAAAATTGCTTACCTCCCTCCCTATTAGACATGGGCACGACTTGGCGAAATTCTCGTTTCCGTTTCCGTTTCTCGTTTCCGTTTCGTTTCCGTGACAATTACTCTGCCAGAACGAAGAATGACAAAGAAAAATTGGGTCTGACTCTGCCAGAACTCGAACTCAAACCGACTTTTAAAAATTAAAAATTGGGTCTGGTTTGCCTGAGGGCACCTACCAGAGGGGTGGTTTCTGGGAGGGGGTCCCGTTCCCCCTCCTCTCCTGGGCTGCGCAAAGTGTGCATCCTTGTCAAGTCGCCACGCCAACTCGCCATGCCAAGCGGCACAGAAAAAGTTTTAAAAATTAAAAAAACCGATTCCCAGCCAAAAAGGCGGAAATATGCCTGCCTGAAAATATGCCTGCCTGAGTGAGGGCACCTACCAGAGGGGTGGTTTCTGATTCCCGGGGCGAAAATATGCCTGCCTGCCCTACCAGAGGGGTGGTTTCCCGGTCCCTCCTGGGCTGTGCATCCTCGTCATCTCGCCATGCCATGCCATGGTGCGGGCGGGGGGGGATCCAAAATGGGGCGACCGCAATATTTATTTTGAAATCGCGTGGTCCAAAAACACACGAAAGCAGCACAGAAACATGCAAAAATAGCTATTTTAAAACTGCCTGAATTTTTTCAGTAGCAGCAGTGGGTTTTTCTTGCAACAAAACATCTCCATTGATTTTATTTTATTTTATTTTTATTTTTATTTTTTTACACCTGCGCAATGATGGGCTGACCATGGGAGTGGACCATGCAAATCTTTGGAGTCATTCCACCAATTGCATGGCCAGTTGGCCAGATTTTGACCGAGACTTCTGGGATGTGCCAGTCGGGCATAAAAAGCCACTAACCCTAGCCTGAACCTGAGCCCTAACCCTAACCTTAACCCATACACCAGTACACTGTCCTTCTTAGTGGGTCAGAGAGGCACCCAGAGGTGCACCCCAGTAACTCACCCTAACCTTACCCGTAACCCTAACCCTAGCCCTTGCGCTAACCCCTAACCAGTAAGCCAGATGTGTACTCGCATTGCACTACAGCAAGTACACTTCCCTTCTTAGTGAGTCACAGGGCGCCCGTAGGGGTCCTCTCTCACTTCGTTCCCCAGCCCAAGTGCACCGCAGGCAGTGAGTCACAGAGGCACCCGAAAGAGAGGTGCCTCTGCCTGCTACTGCAACTGCAACTTAATGGTATGCATATCCAATTGGCTATGCATGCCATTTTGTAGCGGGCCAGAGGAGGCACCCACCCCAAAGAGGTGCCTCCAGGAGCCCACTTCCCCTTCATGGCGGGCCAGAGGAGGCACCCACCCCAGAGAGGTGCCTCCAGGAGCCCGCCCCCCCAAAACCAGTACTAACGACAGGCGAAAAAATGACAAACAAAACGACAAATTTTTGAAAAATTTCGCGAAAAACGGAAACGAGCCGAAACGGGCCGGCTCCGACACACGACAACTCGAAACGTAATTTTTCCTGGTTGTGCCCATCTCCACTCCCTATAAGTGTATGTGGGTCGATGTGTTTCTGCCAAGGAATTTGGCAGAATTGTAGAAGAGTCTAGATTTTGAATTGGGACATGGAGCAGTTCTTTGGCCAGTACCTGTGGTTTAGAAGTACATAGTCGTATGTCATCCGGGTATCTGGTGGCGTTATCTAGGATAATACAAGAATACAGTATGTGTCCTCTGGCTGACCTAACCAACAGGCCCACAATGTCTAAGGTAATTTTATCAAAGGGCCTATCTATTAAGGGCATGGGAATTAAGGGGTCTCCCTGGGGGAGCTTTCATTTGCATGGACTGGTACACGGGGCTGGATTGGCAATACGCTTCCATATCAACAATCATTTGTGACCAAAAGAGCCTTTGCTTTACCCGGGCTAATGTTTTTTTTTTTCCCTGCTAGGAGGATGTCATGAGTCTAATTCAAAACAGTTTCTCTTAATCTATAGGGTAGTACCATCCTGCCTGTAGCATAGGGTCATACCTCCCCTTCCTTTGACCTCAACACTTGGCAAATTACCCCATCACATACTTTGAAACCTTTCTCAGTCACCCTTATTCATGTCCCTTTTCCAGCTTCTTGCCTGACTTTTGCCTGCGTGCCATCTCAGGCTTCTCGAACCTGTTGTGCGACAAAGCACGGCATTGTTTTAAGTTTGGGCTTCAAATATTTGCGTTCATGGTGCCACTCCCACCACTTTTTAAAACATCCTCCCCCTAAACTGATATCTGTTCAGCGATCAACAGCCGGGAAGTTTACTTGTGTTGTCTTTAGGCCGTTGGTCAACCAGTGAGACAACCAGCAGCCTGTTTCCAGGAGATTAAATCCATTTGGGATTGGGTGGGGTGAATGGGGTGGTGGGGAATCTAGGCAGCCAACATGGCAGATGAGCTTAATCCAGGCATGTCCCTACTTTGACCCTCCAGATGTTTTGGACCACAACTCCCATAGTCCTTTGTCATTGGCCATCTAAGCTTAGAATTGTGGGAGTTGTGGTCCAGTACGTCAGGAGGGCTAAATTTTGGACATGCCTGGCCTAATCAAACCAAAGATCCATTGTGTGGGATCTCGGTCACAGTTGACAGAGATGACAGGCTTGTCGTGTGGTTCATCAGAGCTTCTCAACCGGCAGCTGAAAGTGTGAATTGATTGGATTGGAAATGAAGCCCTTGGCTGCCCCTTCTAGCAGGACAGCTCTGGGGTGATGATGATCAAAGGGCTTTATCTAATTCAGCCATGGGGAACACCTGGGAGAAGGACTATGGATTAGTGACAGTCCATATGTTCTTTGTGCAGAAGGTCAAACGTACACGTGCAACCAAATGCTTGCAGATGTCCTTATGGGCTGATACTAGAGAGAAGAACTACATGCAAACAGTCTAGATAGAGACAAGGAAGACAGAAACATGCAGATATGTGCCTTGAAAGGAACAAGATTAGGAAAATTTTAGAATCATGTGACAGACGGTTGTACAATTGTCTCTTGAATGCCTCCTGCATTCCAGCGCTCACCACCTCCAGAGGTATAGTAGGACCCCAGTATCCACTGATCCATTAACCACTGATTCAGTTATCCACAGTTGGCAGAGGAAAAAATTAAACAAATAATTCAGCAGCTGTAAAGCAAGCTACTGTCACAAATGGCAGCCTTAAAGAAAGCTAGTGTTGCAAAACAAAAGTTTTTTGGGGGGAGGGTTGGTGTTCTCTCTTATCCACAGTTTTGTTATCCATGGGAAGGCCTGGAGCCAATCCCCAGTGGATACTGGGGTCCTCCTGTAAATGGTTCCATTGTCATACTGCTCCAACAGTTAAGATGTTTTTTCCTGATAGTCATCTTAAACCTGACTTCCTGTAGCTTGAACCCGTTATATATGTCCTGCACTTTGAGATGACCAAGAACAGACCCTGCCCCTCATGACTATCAAATGCTATCCTATCCCTGCTAAATCTTCTTTTCTTAAGGCTAAACATGCCCATTTCTTTCTGTCTTTCCTCATAGGGCGTGGTTTTATTTGACAATGATCAACACAGAGAAGTCTGCAAACATATGATTTGATTCCTGGTGATACTTTGTTCCATACAGGATTTTCCCCCAATATCAATGCCCACCCAAAGAAAATCCATTATGTAGCCAATTAGGATTTTGGTATTAAGAAATGATGTTGCCACGACCATTCCACAAATGCATTTCTTTCAGAGCATGCAGACAAGCACAGATCTTGCCAGTAGAGATAGGCACGAATAAAAAAAAAAGACATTTCGTTTGTCGTTTGTCGTTTGGAGGGTCCATTTTGGTTTGTTTCCTTTTTCGCGAATTTTTTGAAAAAAATCATTTTCGTTTTTGTTCGTTTCGTTACCATTTCATTACCAGTTATTTCAATTTTTTGTGATTTTTTTAGCATTTAAAGGAGTTCACTGTATTGCAGTAATGGAAACGAAACGCATGACAAAATTTCCGGTGTTTCTGTTTGTTTTGTTTCATTTTGGAGACAAAATTCATTTGTCATTTCGTTGCGTAACAAAACAAAAAAATGAAAAGGGAAAAGAAAAATTGTTCATTTCGTGCCCATCTCTACTTGCCAGTGTGACTACTGACTTGCTAATGGTTGTTTCTCATTTTCTAGGCTATCCTCTTGGGGATTGTCCTAGTCCCACTGCGCGTGACATGCATGTTCTTAATTTTGCTCATGGCCTGGCCATTCGCTCTGTTGGCAACGTTTGGCAACATGGAAAAGGGTGCAGCGCCCCTTTCTGGATGGAGAAGGTAATGTGGCTCTTAACATGGCTATCTCTCAGTATGAGAGATTGATGGTCGTCCACCTGTTTTAGATACTCATGCATTCAGTGGTTTTCCAAAAGCTTGTGGCAGAATTGTTAATTTATGATGTCCATTCTTTTTGATGCATGTCTAGCAAACTCCTACCTCTTCCAACCCCTGCCTCTCAGCACTCCTTTGATGTTCTTAATTGAGCGTCCTATAGTAGCTCTTAAATAATGTCATTTTAGTGTTGTAAACTTCTTGGGCCCTTTTAAGGAGGAAGGTTGGGTAAAATATATATATTTAAATTGATAAAATGAATCGGTCTACAAGGACCTTCCTTGAAATCTCAGGTGTAAAAAGGGAGAGAGGGAGAAATAGATGAATAAGCCATTGGATGCATGGGGTTAGATGGATGGATGGGTGGATGGATGGATGGATGGATGGATGTGGATGGGTGGGTGGGTGCATGGATGGGTGGGTGGGTGGGTAGGTGGATGGGTGGATGGACGGATGGATGGATGGACGGATGGAGGGATGGATTATACACTGGAATATGGATAACCAAATGGGATCTCCACCCACAGTTTTGAAATATGGAATGTTCCTATTGGACCATCCATGTCTACCCACAGGATACTCCGTTCTGTTCTTCCCTCTCACTAATTCTCTCTTCTGATCCCACCATTGCCCTCTGATGGTATTACGTGTGGCTCTATTTGCTTCCTAATGGTTCTCCTGAAAAATAAGTTTCTCCTTATCCTACATAAGAGATGAGATTTTGGGCACCTAAGGATCTGTACCTATAGAAATAATTTGCTTTGAAGAATTCCAGTTTGGTTAGTCCTTTGCTAAGAACTTGCCTAGTCTTTCTTTATGAAGATTATGGGAGGAACTTGACATTTTTTTGAAAAATCTGAAAGTGGGGAATAGTGAAACTGGCAGATATTTGCTGTCTCTTTTCTGTATTTGGCTGGAGGAGATTCTAGGTGGGAGTAATATTTCCAAACTATACTGTTTTAGATACTATACCAAATAAATACTTTATATAGCCATTGTTTTGCTCGTAAATTTCAGGCATTTATTGCTGTTATTATCATCAGAGGGGGCGAATTACAATAATAATCATGTGTCATCATGTCAAGTCTTATTTTCCCAAGTAGAGAGTACTCAGAAGTAGTTTATGGTTCCCTTCTTCCGGGGTTCCCTGGGTCTTTGCAGCTCACCCAAGCCCACCAAGCCTGGC
Source organism: Phrynocephalus forsythii (assembly GCA_029282475.1). NCBI lineage: Eukaryota > Metazoa > Chordata > Lepidosauria > Squamata > Agamidae > Phrynocephalus > Phrynocephalus forsythii. The sequence continues at coordinate 6,143,869 of JAPFRF010000013.1, forward strand.
GATTCTCCCAGGAGGGACAGCGTGGAATCAAACTCCCGACCTCTGGTTCCTCAACCGAATACCTTAACCAGTGACCAATCCAGAAGGTTATAGATACTTCTGACAGGAGAGGGTCATATCTGCCATTATTTGGCTGGCAATTCCTGAGTTTCGTCCTCATCGTTTAAAGCAGCAGAAATGGATGAGGTGCGAAATCAAGTGTTGTGATTCTTTTCTTCTTCTTCTGTGTTTCCTTTCAGGAAAGTGTCCTGCTCCGTCCTCCGGTTCTTCGGCCGAACTTTATTCTTTGTGATGGGCTTCCGGGTCAGGGTGAAGGGGGAGGTAGCCGGGCCTGAAGAGGCCCCGATCCTGGCGGCTGCGCCCCACTCAAGCTTCTTTGACGGCATTGCCTGCATCGTGGCCGGCTTGCCATCGATCGTTTCAAGGCAGGAGAACCTGGCAGTGCCCCTCATTGGGAGTAAGTGTCCCAGGAAAAAAAATAACAGAGGAAAGGTGCATCACTGTGTCTTTGTTTGGCAGGGGGCAAGCTTTTGAGGTTGCCTTGCATCACACGAGCAGCAGCATGAGGGATCTGATGGCTTAGACCATCGGTGGATACCCTGCTTCCCTGGAGTAGAATCGGGTTGCACCACATTTCAGTCCCACCCTCGGGTGCTCTTCAAAGGACCATCTCAATTTCATTATATGCTGCTGCTGGATAGCTCAGTGACAGAGATGGGCGTTTTGTTTTGGAAGGAATTAATTTATTTAGTTTGGCAGTTCGTTTCTTGGCTGAACAGGTGTTCAGCAGTTCCCTGCCCTGGTGGGCACCCACTAAGAGGCAGTGTCCAAAGAGGAAGCAGGCAGGGAAACTCAAGGAGAGGTGGGGATGGGACGTTCACCCCAGTGGTTTCAGGCCACTGTCCACCTAACAAGCCTATTCAGACCAGGGTGGTGTGAAACCAAGGTGAACTGTAAATTGGAAGCCTCCCACCATCTTTTCTCTGATGAAGCTACCTGGATGAGTAGTGAAACGTTTCGATCTCACAAGAAAAGAGGTCCAGTTGCCATGACTCAACTTCCAGATAAGCCCCAAAAAAGCACACTTTATGAAATCTCTCTGTAGAAAAAATTGATAGTATTGAAACAAATGGAGAGATACGTTTAAATTGGGGAGGGAATGTCTGCTTGGATATACAATGTATATATTTGGATAGCTCAGTGGCAGAGATGGGCATAGCAGAAAAACGCTATGTTGTGTGTATTCACTGGAGTTCCCCCAGTGGTCCTAAGCTTCATTGTGAGTGAAATGCCCCAACTAGTGCCTTTTCCCTTTTAAAACTCAGCATACTCACACACATACACCAAGCATAACAAGATGCCTGACAGAGTTAGAGGCTTTGTTTCTCTGTCTATATATGGTGTTTTCAGGCCATCATCAGTGGATCTCCCAATCTTTCAGGAAAGATCCTTCACCCACTGGCTGGGCTGGCAAGGATATCTGGGAGTTGCCATTCAAGAACATCTGAGGACTCAAGGTTTCTCCATGGTATTTAGTTACTTAGGCATGTGTTTCTGAACAGGGATCCTATATGCCCTTCAGCCGGTCGTGGTGTCCCGCGTTGACCCAGATTCTAGGAAGAACACCATCAATGAAATAACCCGACGAGCAGCTTCTGGAGGTGAATGGCCCCAGGTAGGTAGAGTCATGAATATCTAACAGATGTGGAATAGATACAGCTGTGTGCAGTGTTTATGCATCTGCATATGCGTACATACTAGAGATGGGCTTCTCATTTCGGAAGCGGTCAGCTTCCGAAATGAACTGCGGGAGCTCAGCTGATGTTCGGAACTGGAGGAAGGCAGTCAACTAATCCCCTGTCTTTCATTGGGCTTGCATGGGGTTACACTCCAATGAGGAAGAAGCCTCCGATGCATCATCTTTCCTTCTTCCTGGCACTGGCCAATCAGACAGGGAGGCGGGATGGTGCATTTCGCTGCACAACTCCTGATTGGCCAGCACCAGGGAGAAGGAAAGATGACATTGGAGGCTTCTTCCTCATTGGAGTTTAACCCTGTGCGAGCCCATTAAAAGGTAAGAGAGAGGTTGATTGCTCTCCTCTGGGCTCCCGCAGTTCATTTTGGAAGCTGACCACTCTAATATATACATATATGCATACATGTGCATGCACATTTACACATGCCTGCAATGTATTTGGCTTCTTAAGATATACCTCCTAACATCAAAACAACTGAAACAGGAATAATGTAAGGCATTATAGCTGGATAGCTCCATAATCTGGGTCTCTAGCTGCATTGCTAGAGGTTGGGAGTTCAATTCCCCACTGTGCCTTCTTGAGTCGGGCTGGACTAGATGACCCATCGGGTCCCTTCCAACTCTGCAGTTCTAAGATGAGGACAGCTAATTCTGTTTATGGGTGTGTTCTGAGCTGCAGTTGAAGTGAATTTTGAGTGACCTCTAGTGGTAATAAGCTGGGCAGTAAGGATAAAACTATATAGGAGAAAAATACTGTAGATTCAAAATGGAGCTGGAGGAGAACTTTGTGGAACCGTCAAATCTAAGTCAAATCAAGCTGGAACTCTGCCTCGAACCAGAAAATGGATAAACTGAGGGTATCATACTTTGGACATACCATAAAATTCCTTAGAAAAGATTGTAAAGCTGGAACTCCCTGCCACAGGATGTGGTGATGGCATCTGGCCTGGAGGCCTTCAAATGGGGATTGGACAGATTCCTGGAGGAAAAGTCCATCATAGGTTACAAACCAAGAGGGAGATGTGTAATCTCCAGGCTTAAAACCAGGGTACTTCAAAGGCCAGATGCAGGGGAGTGGTATCAGGAGACAGAGATATAGTTTCGTGTGCTATGAGGCATCTGGTGGGGCCACTGTGAGATACAGGAAGCTGGACTAGATGTGCCTTTGGCCTGATCCAGCATGGCTGTTCTTATGCTCTTATGTTCTTATGAAGTTGGAAGCAAGAAGAAAAGGAGGAGGAGGAGGAAGAAAAGATGGATTGACTTAATAAAGGGAGCCACATTCCTGCAAACAATCATTGAGCAGTGCTGTTAGTGTCAGGACTTTTTGGAAGCCACCAAATCTTTGGGACGTCCTAAATCTTAAGTGACTCAATGGCATGTGAAACAATCTAGCAGTGATGCTTTTTTTTGACATGTTGCTTTTTAGAAAAAAAAATTTTGGCTAGATTAGGAAAAACACAAAACTGTTATGGGATTGATTGCTGCTAGGAGCAAATGTTATGCTCTCAAGACCAACTTTAATTCCTGGCTTGGAGTGGAGAGGAGACTTCCACGCTTTCTTTGTTGAAACCCTGTTTGGTTCTGGTGCAGAGAAATTGGAGAGAGGAGGCATCTTTGAGCTGCAGCCCTGAGTATACCTGGCCAGATGGCTGGAATGGTTCTGTTTAGCGACACAACAACCCAGCCAAAGCAGTTTACCTGGGCTGGGCTGCGTTTGAGGAATGTGTCCAATTTGCCATGAGTGCTTATGCCAGTGGTTCTCAACCTGTGGGTCCCCAGATGTTCCTGGACTGCAGCTCCCAGAAGTCTTCATCACTAGCTGAGCTGCCCAGGATTTCTGGGAGTTGCAGTCCAGGAACATCTGGGGACCCACAGGGTCAGAACCACTGGCTTAGGCGGTGGGGCAGCACTGCTGTGAGAGAAGTCCGTTCACCCTTGAAGCCCTTGTTACCTTCAGAGGCCATAATTCAGGACCCTTTTTTGATTCTGAATAAAGGCAAGAATGACTAAGTTGAGGAAGCAGTTGAAACAAACAAACTGCAAACGTTTCCCCTTTGTTGGTTTGTATTTCTTTCTCTTTCAGGTCTTGATTTTCCCAGAAGGCACGTGTACGAACCGCTCGTGCCTCATCACTTTCAAACAAGGTGCGGAAGGCATTCTGGAAGAAGGCTCTACATGAAATTTGAAAATCGCCCTTCTTGGGATTTTACAAGAGAAGGCCATGAACCACCAATTTGGCGGTTCGTTTCTTGGCTGAACGGGTGTTCAGCAGTTCCCTGCCCTGGTGGGCACCCACTAAGAGGCAGTGCCCAAAGAGGAAGCAGGCAGGGAAACTCAAGAAGAGGTGGAGACGGGACGTTCACCCCAGTGGTTTCAGGCCACTCTCCACCTAACAAGCCTATTCAGACCAGCGTGGTGTGAAACCAAGCTGAACTGTAAATGGGAAGCCTCCCACCAGTTTTTCTGAAACTGATGAAGCTACCTGGATGAGTAGTGAAACGTTTCGATCTCACGAGAAAAGAAGTCCAGTTGCCATGACTCAGCTTCTGGATAAGCCCAAACAAAGCACACTTTATGAAATCTGTCTGTAGAAAAAAAAGGATACTATTGAAAAAAATGAAGAGATGTGTTTAAATCGGGGAGGGAATGTGTGCTTTGATATACAATGTGTATATTCGGATAAAAAAGCATGCTCACATTTCCATGAGAAAAACCACCCAAGTCTGTTCCAACGCAAGTGTGGGGGAGCAACAAAGGTGTGAGAGATGCGAAGGAACAACATCAAAGCAAACAGGTTTCTACTGTGGTAACTAAAAATTCCTGGTAAAGATTTTGGCCATCTCAGTTCTTCCCACCCCCTGCAGGCACATTCTCAGATGAGTCGTTTCTTTCACTGCCTTAACCACCAACTTTTCTTTCTAGGAGCTTTTGTTCCTGGTGCTGCTGTTCAGCCGGTGCTCATTCGGTACCCAAACAAGTTGGTAAGTGGAAAGCATTGCCTGGCAAATGCTTTTCCATTGTCTACGTTAAATTGAAATGCTTTGTGGGCTATTTCCAGTTCTAGAGTCAGATTGGCGTCCCCTTTATTCTAAGGTATCCTCTCTAGTTGACCCTGGATTGGGATTCATCCGCGATGGCCAACATCCTACTCATAAAACCGCACTGATATGTGCAACCGCATAAGGAGTGTTGGCTTCCCTCCCAGATGGGGATTTGCACGCCAAATTATGGCACCAGGTGGGGCATTCCAGGCAGAGCACAGCCTGGCTGATACCTAGCTGAAAAGCATTTCTGAGCCCTCCGAGGGCCTTTCTAGGCCTGTTGGGGGACTCAGAAATGCTTGCCGGTGATCCGGAGGTCACTTCCGGAAGTCACTTCCAGTTCAGAAGTCACTTCCGGTTCGGAAGTCACTTCCGGTTCAAGTGGAAGCCCTTTGGGGGCCTCCAACAGGCCTGGGAAGGCCCTTGCAGGTCTGTTCAGGGCAGCACCAGATTTGGGGTAAGTACAAGAGCCCCCAGCTCGGCCCTCCAGACTCGACCCGACCTGCATCCGCATAGCACAGATTTTCAATTATTGCGGGTTGGGTCGGGTTCCTAACCCCCGCGATAGGCGGGGAATCACTATAATGATTACCCACCTCAGCTGAAATACAATGAGTATATTTTAATGGTCTATTAATTTTCTTCTTCTTTTTTAAATTTAGGATACCGTGACATGGACTTGGCAAGGCTACAATTTGTAAGTGCACAACCTCAATTATAGAATTATTTGTCAAAAGTATCTTTTCTTTTGGTAGTTTACTGGAATATTTTCTAGGAGGCATTTATAGCTTTATAGCTTTAAATGTCTGGTTGCAAGTATTGTTAAATAGTTTTGAATTTCTGGACACAATTCCTTATGTGACACAGCAATTCACTAAGGGCGTATAGCTTCAGTCTCCCTGGACAGTCCATCCTTTTCTCATCAACTGGAATTTACACTCAACAGTTCACTTGGAGGCATTAGGAGAAGAAAGAATAAAATATTACATTACTTAGAGTTAGAGACAGAAACTAGAAAACAAGCAACTAACTTCCCTAAAGAGAGGGAAAAGGAACACTCAGTAGAGAGGTGGGCCTTTCTTTGAATTCAGAGGTGGGAAGGAGTAATTAGTTAGTGTTGAAGAGATTGACAGTTTCCTCAGCCCGATAAGGTCTTTCCCAGCAAAACAAACTCCAGGCAGCATGCAAGGTTGTAAAAACTCCCAACAATAATGTACTGTGTTTCTTCCTAAGAGCTCAAAATGATGTACATTTCTCTCTCCCTCCTTGGTTTTTATTGTCACACAACCTTGTGAGTTAGATTATGTTGAATTATAACTGGCCCACATTCACCTAGCTAATTATATGGCTAATGAGGAAATTGAACCCAGGGCCCCCTACTCATAAGCCAGCCTTCCTCCCTACACCATCCTGACTCACACGTGGACCCATGAAGAAATGTTGCTAATTTCTCGTTCTTGATCAGAGAGGCGGTCTCAGCACGAAACCAACCATCCCTGATAACCCAATGAACCAAATGTTTTACTCTCTTCTTTGGAAGGTGAACTATATACATCATGGTGATCCAAAGCATTCAAACAAGGGAGAGCTTTTGTGGAATATAAATCGTCGCAGATATCTGGGATAGCTAGAACAGCTTGAGAGTTTGCTGAAAATGACAATGTCATTCCTAGTAGCCACTAGAGGGCGCAAGAAGACTTTTTCAGTTAAAAGCATGATGAAAAAGGTTGAGGGCAGCATTTCCCAGCCTTTGGTTGCCAGGTGTTCTTAGACTACGACACCCAGAAATCCCGGCCCACACAGCTAGTAGTGAAGGCTTCTGGGAGGTTTAGTCCAAGAACATCTGGGATCTACAGTTGGGAGCCACTGGGTTAGGAGAGAGTAGGGGCAGCCCTCCCAGGTTCAGGGCATGGATGGGCATGCATCCCCTACCTGTGGAAATAGCCCATCCCTGAAGGGGGAGAGCAATAGGGCCCCAAGATGTTTCTGCTTTTTTTTTTTGTTCCATGGTGCAGTTCCTCACCCTTTGAAGATCCCAGAACTGGGAAGTTAGAGGAAAGCAAGACTGGACACCAAGGGTCAGTGGTGCACATGGTTTGTATCTGCAGCAAAGCAGGGTGATAGAATGCACTGTTGCATCACAAATGGTGATTGTGTTCCTGAACAACTCCCTCTGTCAGGGTTGGGAAGCTTTGGCCCTCTAGCTGGACTTGGGTTAGGGTTAGGGTTAGGGTTAGGGTTAGAGTCAGGGTCAGGGTTAGACCTCCTTGAGGTCCCAGGAAGCATGTCCAATGGTCAAGAGATTAGGAGAATTGCAATCCAGCTCATTCATAAAGTTGGTGTAAAGTCTTTTCTCACTCAAATCTCCCCAAATGTAGAAAAGGAGCACCTTAAGGGACCAAGAATCTTTCCTTCTGCTTTGCAATGTCCCTCTTGTGCAGGGATTTCTTCAGGTCCTCAAACCCTCTGATTAAAGAGGGCCACACATGTTGCACCATTATAACAACTTGGTATCAGGCTCACTCCATCCTGCAGAACTCTAAGATTTGTATTTGATGAGTTACATAAACGAATGGATAGCTCAGCTGGTTTGGTCTCAGACACTATTGTATTCTTAGATGCATGATTGTGTTTTCCCCCATCTCTGCTGCTAACATATTCTGTCAAAACCAGGCAGTGTATGGTTGAATGGAGCAGTACTTCACTGTTGAAGGATTTCCTCTTCTTTTCCAGAAATGAACCCCAGGGGAAGTTAAATATGTTGTGAGCCTGTCCCATGAACGTGAAATTGTGTTGCTTTACCCTACAAGACGGTTGTAAGGATTACTTCAGACACAACGCGCATTCTTATGGGTGTTGGTTCCATAGGACTGCTACAATGCCATTTCATGTCTGGCATTCCTGTTGAAGCAGGAGCCCTTAAATGCCTGATCCATCCTTCCTTGAGGCCTCCATTACTGCCTGTGAAGATTTTCTAACAAATGTTTTTAACAACGACTTCTCCTTAATCACCTTTCGGTTTTATTTCTTTACCTGATTTTCTTTTCCAGCAAAGAAGCATTATTTCTGACTTTGTGCCAGCCCTTCACCAAAGTTGAAGTTGAGGTAAGAGCCAAAGAAAGATCACTGCTGAACTCTGAGGAACCAATTTAATTTTGTCTGGTTTTTATCCCACTTCTCAGTGAAGAATCCGCTTTAAAAGTAATCTTTAGAGCAGCCATTCACAACTTCTTCTTCTTCTTCTTCTTCTTCTTCTTCTTCTTCTTCTTCTTCTTCTTCTTCTTCTTCTTCTTCTTCTTCTTCTTCTTCTTCTTCTTCTTCTTCTTCTTCTTCTTCCTCCTCCTCCTCCTCCTCCTCCTCCTCCTCCTCCTCCTCCTCCTCCTCTTCTTCTTCTTCTTCTTCTTCTTCTTCTTCTTCTTCTTCTTCTTCTTCTTCTTCTTCTTCTTCTTCTTCTTCTTCTTCGCCACAGCCAGAAACACAACATAAAAGAAATGCACACCAAATCAGGTTTGTATAATTCGCACAACAACCCTTATAAGGTGATGTGTGGATAATTGCTTCCAACCTGTGGACCTCTTCAAATGTGCCAGGGACCTCCCTCCTCCCCTGTGGGACCATATGGTCCCCATTGTGAATGGCTGCTTGAGAGTGAACTTTCTTGGTCTGTATCTGTTAGGAAAAGTGTTTGGTTGCCACATTATTCAAGTATAAGGAAACATAACCGAGTGTCTTGTGGTCACTCAAAAGATGACAGGTTTATTGCAGTTTTAAGCTTCATGGACTAGAGGCTATTTTCTTGCTTGCAAGAGTTGGTTCTTTAGACGGTTGCACTCATGTGCTGGTCTGGAGTGCTCAGTGGTTTTGGTATCTGGATCTGGGGCCAGAGTTTGGGAGTTTGATTCCCCCCTGTGTCTCTTTGGCAGGAACGGGAGCTGATGATCTAGAGCAGTGGTAGGGAACCTTCGGCACTCCAGATATTTTGGACCACAACTCCCACAGTCCTTTTTCATTGGCATCCTAGGCTCGGAATTCTGGGAGTTGTTGGACAGATTCCTGGAGGAAAAGTCCATCACAGGTTACAAACCATGATGGACATGTGTCATCTCCAGGCTTAAAACCGGGGTCCTTCAAGGGCCAGATGCAGGGGAGTGGTAACAGGAGACAGATATCTAGTCTTGTGCGCTCCCAGAGGCATCTGGTGGGGCCACTGTGATATACAGGAAGCTGGACTAGATGGGCCCTTCTTGGCCTGACCCAGCATGATGGCTCTTCTTTTGTTCTTATGCTCTTGTGGTCCAAAACATCCATTATCCTTAGAAAACCATCATTATGATGAGCTGTTGTATAGCCTAGTGCTTTATGTCTCTGGCTGAGAGTTTGATTCCCCCCACTGGATCTTCTTGACAGGGGCTAGACTTGATGACCCATGGGGTCCCTTCTTGCTCTGCTGTTCTAAGAATTTTATTATGAACAAACCCAATGATATTGACTTGGGTTTGTTCCACAGTGAAACATTAAATGATGGGTGGACAGATCTTGTGCACCATCTGTGTAGGGTTTACCGCTTTCAAAGATGTGGCTCCATCTTCTGGCTGATAATCCTTGCCTTCTTTGGCTGATTCATTGGAGACCTGCTCAACCTTTTCTTGAGAGTCTTGTATCCGTCTTGTATCTGGTCAGTGATATGTTTGTTGATCCCCCCCCTTTCCAGTTTCTTCCTGTCCATGTCCCAGCGGAAGAAGAAAAGAAAGACCCCATCCTTTTTGCCAACCGAGTCCGTAACAGAATGGCAAGGTGATTGCTGGTGGGGACTTAAACATGTATGTTTTGTCTAGTGCAGGCATATCCAAACTTCAGCCCTCTAGATGTTTTGGACTGCAACTCCCACAGTCCTTTGTCATTGGCAATCTAAGCTTAGAATTCTGGGAGTTGTGGTCCAAAACATCTGGAGGGCCGAAGTTTGGACATGCCTGGTCTAGTGGCATAAGGTTAATGGTGAAGATCTGAAATACAGCCACCATGCTCTGCCTTCTTCTTGTCTGTGGTGTGGTGGCCTCAGGGACAGGTGGTTCCAGATCCTCTGAGCCTTTTAAACTACAGTAATGCCTTGGTTTAAGAGTACCTTGGTTTAAGAAAATTCCTCTAACTTTGCCTTGATTAACAAGCAGTGTCTTGCAATACGAGCACCGGAGCAGGTCACGTGATCACAAGTGAGACAATGGCGGCTCTCTTTCTCTCCCCCTGCTGGATTGTGAGTGATTGCCTGGAACATTCCATCTCAGTCCGGCCTCAAAAGCAGAGGGAGGAGAAAGAAGCAGAGGTTTATGGGGAGTGTAGGTTAGGGTTTTATTTTTCTTTATATTTTTCTTTAATTTGTTTCCAAAATCCTTTTTTATTTTTCAAACCATTTCTAGTAAAGGAGCAGCTAGTTAGGTGTGTATAGGGCTACAAATTGCACTTTATTATTGTCACATTAAAAACACAGAGTAAAATCCAGTTGTTAGTCCCAAGCAGAGCAGATTCCGCAACCAGGTACCAGTATGTGGTCTATGGGCCCCCAGAACACATTGGTTTATTTATTTGTTTTATACCGCCCATCTGGCAGTGAGGCCACTCTGGGTGGTTAACTACAATCAATGCAATGCAACAAACAAACAAATGAAAAACAAACAAGCATATAACTCATACAATAATGTAAAATCAACATTAAAAATACACTCAGTGTAATAAAAATAACATTAAACAACCTATAATGACCTGGGGTTCAATCCCAGGTAGCTGGCTCATGGTTGACTCAGGCTTCCATTCTTTCAAAGTCAGTAAAATGAGTACCCAGCTGGGGGGGGCAATGTGTAGCCTGCACACTGTAATAAAAATTGTATACGACCCAGAGACTACTTGAAGTGGTATGGGGCATTATAGAAGCAGATACTAATCATTTGAGTTTGCATTATTTCTTATGGGGAAATTTGCTTTGATAGAAGAGTTTTTTTTTTTTGTTTACAAGCATGTTTCCGGAACAGGTTGTGTTTGTAAACTGAGGTATTGCTGTAGTAACGTTTTTCACTGGGTGCTTTTTCCTCCTGAATCACAGCGCTTTGGGAGTGCCTGTGACAGATCACACTTATGAAGACTGCCGGCTGATGATTTCAGCAGGGCAACTGACTCTGCCCATGGAAGCTGGCTTAGTGGAGTTCACAAAGATCAGCAAGAAGCTCAAGTAAGCAGTGATTCTTTTTCTCCTGGTGCAACCCCTGCAGTCGTCTTTTCTCATTTGGAAAGGGGATCCGCTTTGCATGATTTTAGGGAAATGTTCTAGTCTAGTATATCATAAGAACATAAGAAGAGCCATGATGCTGGATCAGGCCAAAGGCCCATCTAGTCCAGCTTCCTGGATCTCACAGTGGCCCCACCAGATGCCTCTGGGAGCTCACGAGACTAGATATCTGTCTCCTGATGCCACTCCCCTGCATCTGGTCCTTGAAGTACCCTGGTTTTAAGCCTGGAGATGACACATTTCCATCATGGCTTGTAATCTATGATGGACTTTTTCCTCCAGGGATCTCCCCAATCCCCTTTGGAAGGCCTCCAGGCCAGATGCCATCACCACATCCTGTGGCAGGGAGTTCTACAGACTTCCAACACGCTGGGTGAAAAATATTTTCTTTTGTTTGTTCTCACTCTCCCAGCCCTCAATTTGAGTGGACGTGCCCTAGTTCTGGTATTTTGTGAGGGAGAAGAGTGTCTCTCTATCCACTTTACTCATGCCCTGCATTATTTTGTATGTCTCAGTCACATCCCCGCTCAGGTGTCTTTTTTCCAGACTAAAGAGACCCAAATGTTTTAGCCTTTCCTCATAAGGGAGGTCCCCCAGCCCAGTAATCATTTTAGTTGCTCTCTTTTGTACCTTTTCCCAGTCTGCGGTCCTCAGTGCTTCTTGCACTGCAACTCTCTAGCTAGTGGGTGAACACTTTGGGGAGTCTTGATTAGAATCTTGATGCATCTCTGGAAAAAAATGTGCAGCTGTTTGCAAAATCCCGGGAAGCATCCGCGAATGACGAAAATTCACCCCAATACACATGGTCTTCCATCTTAGCATAAGAAGGAGGAAGGGAGGGAATCATAAGGCCCCCTGAAGTTCTTTTATCCCTTCCTTCTTAGCCACACTGCCCTGCCATTTGAGTTCTGTATGAAGGCATTGTCCGCTTTAAGTAAAATTCATTAAGTTGGGTTTGAGGAATGCGAGTTGGCGTCGTGCCTGGATGGGTCAAGTTTCCTTCCCTGCGAGCTGAGCCTTCAGGCTGGGGAGGGGGGGGAGCCCCGTTCCTCGTGAAAGGCAGTGGCTGCTCACCTGAACCCCTCTTTTTAACAGCCTGAAATGGGACAACATCAGAGAGCAGCTGGACAGGTTTGCGGCCATCGCCAGCGACGCCCGAGGAGGCCGGATCGGGATCGAGGAGTTTGCCGGCTACTTGAAGCTGCCCGTCTCTGACGTCCTGAAGGAGCTCTTTGCTCTTTTCGATCGAGTAAGTGGGCGGCCGCTCTCTCGATCCTCCCGTTAGACTAGAAACAAAACCAGAGCCCGGACGGTTTTGCAAGAGCCGAGCTTGGAGAAATCAAAGGGTGGATGCTTAGTCTGAAACGAATTTTGGGGGGATGGGATGGTGCAAAGGCAAGCAGAGAGGCAGAATAAAGGGGGAAGAGAGGCTGTGCGGCGCTCCAAACAGGAAGCGTGCATCTTGGCAGCCCTGGAGGAAAGGGCGGCGTCCTCCGCTCTCTCTCACTCACACACACACACACAAATGAACTCCAGCTGTGGATGATCACATGTGCAGGCATGGCTGTTTGTCACTCCCTCTGGCAACGCCATTGTTTTTTTCCAGCACACACCCAGCTCAGTTGCCTTCAGAAGCCTCCGGAGCTGCTAGAGGAAACTCGCTTCTCTCCACGGCCTCTCCATGTTCCTCGCCAAGGCTTTGCTGGATGCGGCCACCAGCGGTGGAGGCGGCGGCAGTGGTGGGGGCCGTTCCGCCGGCGGAGCCCTCATGAGCAGCCTCACAGGAGGAGGAGGTGGTGGCGGTGGGGCCGGCGGGGCCCTCCTGAAAGGCCTGGGGGGTCTTTTGGCAGGAGGAGGTGGCCGAGGAGGAGGAGGAGGGAAAGCCAGTGGGGTCGGCGGCTTTGTGGGAGGATTGCTGAACATCATCAGCGAGGCGGCCGCCCAGTACACCCCGGAGCCACCCCCGACCCCCCGCAGCCATTTTGCCAACGTGGAGGCCAACGAGAGCGAGGAGCTGCGCCAGTTCCGGAGGCTCTTTGCCCAGCTGGCGGGCGACGACATGGCGGTATGCCCCACAGAGCTGATGGGCATCTTGAACAAAGTGATGGCCCGGCACCAAGACCTCAAGTCGGATGGCTTCAGCCTGGACACCTGCCGCAGCATGGTGGCCGTCATGGACAGCGACACCACGGGCAAGCTGGACTTCTACCAGTTCCGGTACCTGTGGAACAACATCAAGAAGTGGCAGGCCGCCTTCAAGCAGCACCGCCGGGGAGACTCGGGGACCATCGAGAGGGGGCGGCTGCCGGCCGCCATGAAGGCCGCCGGCTTCAACATGCACGAGCAGCTCTATGCGCTGGTGGCACGCCGGTACGCTGACGAAGATGGCAGCATGGATTTCAACAACTTCATCAGCTGCCTGGTCCGCCTCGACGGCATGTTCCGCGCCTTCAAAGCCCTGGACCGAGATGGCGATGGGAAAGTCCAGATGAGCATTCAAGAGTGGCTGCAGCTGACCATGTATTCCTGAAACAAAACTGGAGTTGGGACAATGCGGGCCCTGGGGGAAAAGAGGACCCAATGACATTTGTCTCAGCTTTGGCCTGTGCATGCATGAGCTTTTAGTTAATCGATTATTTGGCAGAATCAAAGCTGACTTGCTCAATCGCTCCTTCTTGCAGGAGGAACAGCAAGGAAACCGGACAACTCTCTTGCTTACGTTGGCATCCTCCTTTTGGCTTCCTGTCCAAGTGTCTATTGCTGTTTAACTAGAAACCTCCTTCCAGAATATTGGGACAGGGAGGAAGCATGCCTTTTTCTACTAAAAAACTAGTTCAAGAAATCCTTTGTATTTTCTCTCTGTCTGTTCTTGTGTGTGCTCCTAAGCCAGTGGTGGTGAACCTTTTGGCACTCCAGATGTTTTGGACCACAAGTCCTAGATTTCTGAGCTTAGATTGCCAATGACAAAGGAATGTTGGGGTTGTGGTCCAAAACATCTGGAGTGCCAAAGGTTCTCCACCACTCTCCTAGGCTGTGGAGATGTGTAGGGCCAAGGAGGGTAGAACTAAAAGGTTGGAAATGCTCCTCAAGATTGTTTAATCCAGTGGTTCTCAACCTGTGGGTCCTCAGATGTTCCTGGACTGCAACTCCCAGAAGCCTCCACCACTCACTGTGCTGGAAGGGGTTTCTGGGAGTTGCAGTCCAGGAACATCTGGGGACCCGCAGGCTGAGAACCACTGGTCTAACTGGACCCTCTGCGGATGCAGAGAATCCGCAGTGCCCACATGCCGCACAGGTGGCCATCCCACCTTCCTTCCCAACTCCAGGGAAAGGAGGACCAACAATTTCCAGGCTGATAAACCCCTTCATCCCTTTGAGGTTTTCAAAGGGAGGGCATGTGTTAGAAAGTGGGAAACATGTCGAAGTGGGTCCGGTGACCTCCTAACCACTCTCACTTCCTGTCATGTTCTATGCATTGGGGCTTCATCAGAGTAGGCCCCCAATCTCTGGAAGCTGCATCTCTGTATGCCAAGAAGGAGGAGGAGCTTCTGGCCTTGGGCTTGAGTCTGATAACTCCTGGCGGCCCATGTTCACTCTTCTGTGGTTTTCCAAGTGGCCACACTAACCTTCCGAACGACAGTCGGGTGGGCTCCCAGGGTTGTTGTATCTCCCCTGCTTGAAGAAAGGCAAAACGGCCTCTCGTGAGCCTTAATCCCTGGCAGTAAAATCTTGAAACAAAATTGTGCTGGCAGCTTCTCATCCCACCTTTAGGCCACACCTACCAGTTGAAATGCAAGCCCAGAGAACTTCGCTGGAATGCAATATATTCTTCAGGTTAAAATATGTTCACCCCCCCTGGCTGGAGACTGTACAGATAGGAGTCCCCACCCCTTTGACTGCAATTCCCCCTCTTCTAGGAGGACTGGTTGACATTCCTCACAGCTTGGAAGTATCTATTCCTTCTTTCTTCCTCCTGCAAGAAAAATGGCAAGTTTTGTTCTCTGCTCCTTCGCTTAACTTGGTAGGACATGTTATATGTCCCAGGGGCTCATTCTTAGGCTGCTCTGCTTCTTTACAAAGGGTGTTGGTGGTGTTTTAAGCAACCACTTCTTGCTATGGGGGCTGTCCCCATTTCACTTCCCAATGGTGAGAGGTTCTCTGTGACCTGTGGTCTGGATTACAGCAAGCGTTACAGAGACCGGCATGTCCTAACATGGTTCCCTAAAGGTGTCTTGAACTACAATTCACTCTACCCATGGTTCATAGGTCAAAGGAGCTAGCTAGCTAGCACAGTGGTCTAGGTCTCTGTCTGTGGAGTCAGAGGTTGGGAGTAGGGATGGGTACAAAATGGGGAAAATAGCATTTTGTTTCATTTCATTTTGTTTCTACTAGCAGTTCATTTCATTTCATTTTTAAATAAATTTTTGTAAAAAATTGGTAACGAAATGAAACAATAACAAAACAATTCGTTACTCTATAAAATGGCTTCCCTGAGTCCTAGGGCATTTATACACGACCCCTAAACTCCGGGGCAAATGGCTCCCAGCTCTGGAGCTTAAAAATGTTTACCCACCAGCTCCGGAGTTAACAGGAAATTAAGTGAGACCACACCCACTTTAGTGCGTCCCAGTGCAGCTTTCAGGTACCTGCTCTTTGGAGGTGAAAATTATTTGATCCGGTGTAACGATAGTGAGTGCGGGGCTCTCCTTGCTTCTGTTTGTTATTTTTTGGCTCCCGCCCCTTTAAGAGCTACTTTTACAGAGAGGAGAGGCAGAAGGAGGTGAGCGGCATGCTTTTCTTTCTCCTTTTCTCCCTCCCCTCATGCAGACAGAACAGGGAAGTGCAGAGGGGGTGGGAACACAGGAAGAGCGACGAACCCCTAAGATCTCTGGTCTGAATTTAAGTGGCCAGCGGATCTTAGGGGTCGTGGAAAAAGGCCCCTAGAGGCATCAAGCTTGGTGGGTAGCTTTTTACAAGGGAGCCATTTTACACATTAATGAAGTGTTTCATTTTCAAAGGGGAAAAGAAGTGTTTCGTTTCATTTTGTAAGGAAACACTGTTTCCCATTTTGTTTCATTTCGTAATGTTTTGAAAGCTTACAAAACAATGAAACAGTGTGTCGTTTTTTGTAAGGTGCCCATCTCTAGTCGGGAATTCAGTTCCCCACGGTGCATCTCAGAAGAGCCCGTCTGTGTAGCTTTGGGCAAGCTGCACACACCTGTGGTATCCCCCCTGAAAAGGGAATGGTGAACCACTTCTGAGTATTCTGTATCTGGGACCCCCTGAAACGGATTGTCACTGGTCAGAATTGGCATGATGGAACTTGATCATTATTATATATCAATAACAGGGACATATTGAATGTTGGGTGTCTAGTCTGGAAAGTACCAACATTAATGTTTGTGTGTGTGTCTGTGGGCACAGAGGTCTAGATAGAGATGTGTTGAGATGGGAAGTGAGGGTGGGTGAAATTTCATATTCCTTTGGTATTTTGAACCACTTTGTTGTTTGTTTTTGTAACTCGGAAGGGAAGGCTTGGGTTAAATTTTCAGCAAACGCTAGCAAGGTAGATTTCTGGTTTCTGAGCAGAAACACATGCAGCAAAAGGAAAATAAATGTGGATCACCACAAAATGAGTATGTAGCTTTCTTTGATTGCTGGGGCCCACATTTCCCAGAATCTGTTGACTCAAAAACATTGTTCTTCCAAGCTACTGCTGAGCAAGGTGTGATCAGCTCTGGAACATGCATGCATTGAACCTTTTGCATACAAAACTTGAGCCTAGGCCAATGGTTCTCAGCCTTGCGTCTCCAGATGTTCTTGAACTTAAACTCCCAGAAGCTTTCACTGTTTGCTCCACTGACCTAGGTATTTAGCAGACTGTATTATTTCAGACCCTGCCAGAATTACTTCCTCCTTCTTTTGCTCCCTTAATGCTTTCCTAATATCAAGCAGTCCCTTCAAGTAGAAAGCTAACACTCCAGGCAGAAGAGTGAGCAAAAACCTCTCTCCCTGCCCTGTTGGCTTTCTCTTAGCAGTTGGTACAGGGGAGCATTCAAACATGGCATCCCCTTGTCTATCTTGCATTGGGGCAATCCATTCCTCTGAATACTGCTGTTGTGGATGATGGTCAACATGCTTTTGTTTATGATAGAATGGGACATTGGGTGACCTGACAAAGACCAAGATGGCCACGGTATGCAGTAGCAACTGGAGGGCACCCATCAGGTTCCAAGGCAGGTTCCTCAGGTTGTATTGCTACCTGAGATCTCTCACAAAGGACGCTTCACACCAATATAAGCCCTGTTCAGTCTTGACTAAGTCAAATGTGTTTACCATGGCGCTCCAGTGCTACCTCGCTCCGGTTCTGGTTTTGTCACTCTCCCACATGAGTGTGAAGAGGTCTTCCACTACCTTAAGGCCTGTTCTTGTGATAGGGAAACCTAAAGAAGAGGAAACAAGGAAAGGAGCAAAGTTTGGAAAAAATTGTTAGATGGCCTACAGCAGTGATGGCGAACCTTTTGGAGACCCGAGTGCCCAATCTGCTTTTCAAAACCCACTAATTTTCCGCAAAGTGCCAATACAGCAGGCATCTCCTAACTTCAGCCCTCCAGATGTTTTGGACCACAACTCCCACAGTCCCTTACCATTGGAAATACAGGCTTGGAATTCTGGGAGTTGTGGTCCAAAACATCAGGAGGGCCAAAGTTTGGACATGCCTGCATACAGCCATTTAGCATAAATACAGGTGGCTGTGAAGGGGTTATGTCAGGTGGCCACAGAAAGGGCTCCGAGTGCCACCTTTGGCACATGTACAGAAGGTTCACCAACACTGGCCTAGAGCCACCAGAATCCCCTTCCTCTGTCACCTGGAGCTGTAGTCTGAAAAATAATTTTTTAAAGCTTTCAGAAATACTCATTTCGTATTCTCCATTCCATCTTCATGCACAGATTCTCTGTGTTCCCCCTCTTAGCTATTATACCCAGATCTGCACTTTCGCCCTTGATTTCAAGTTGACCTTAATTGCCAGCTCGGGGCTATCCATAATCCTAAATTGCCGTTGTTGGTTTCTCACCTGTAGAGGAGAAGGTGTTCTCCAAGCTTAGTCAGATGGAATGCAGATGGGTGATTTCACACTTTCTTGGCAAAGTAAACGAAGCAACCCTTTTATCAAATTAAAACTTTTTTTAAGAGACAGCCCTCCTGTTTTGTTTCTTAATTGCTCATCTCCACACCCAAGTTGGGAACGCCCGGCTTGATACACCTTTTGGATCTTTTGTTTAGAATGATTTGTCTTCAGCAGCTGCAAACTATGAAGGTTTCACTAAGCAGTGTCCCTACATAAATGCAAGTAAGCCATGGATGGTTAATTTCCTTACCTTTTTAAAGGACAGCTGTTTTTGTTTAGCAGGTATCTGCAGCAGAAGAGCAGAGAAAAGCTTATTTAACCACTTCCTTGCCAGCTGCTTCCTCTCTAGGGAATTGCCAAATAGGTTTTTGAACTTCCAAAGTTCTGGGCACTTGGAAACACTGATTTCATTTATTCACTGAACATGTCTTCACCTTTTCTACAATACATTTGAAGTGGCATGCACAGGTTTCTCCAAATGCAGTCCACTCTGCTATATGTCTAGGCCAGTAGTTCTCCACAGGACAGTCTCTATGCAAAGGAATCTGTGGACATAAATGCTATGTCAACGCAGAGAAACCATTTCCACGTCATTCTCATCTGCCAGGATGATTTGAAAGTGGCCATCCTCGAAAACAGAAAAAGAAAGGACAGCTCCAGAATCCAGAGAGAAACGGCTGAGATAAAATATATACACATGCTGGACACACATACCAGCTTAGTAGAAACCAAGACTTGATATTATGCTACCAAATATAAATGCTACAAATATACTGACTGTATCTTTCAGATGTTTTTAAAAAGTGAAACATATCCTTTGCTCTTGTCATCCATCGTCTGGGTAATTCACAGCGGATTACAAAGAAAACTTTGTAGGCAGAACAAGACTGTAAACAGCCATTCTAATTAACATTCATGTTCCTCTACCATTGTTGTTTTACCATTGTTAATTTATGCCAGAGGTTCTCACAGTCTTTACAAAACAAGCTTCTGAGAAAGACCAGCACTATCATCACAGTGGTTTAACACATACAGACTTTCTCACCTTCCAACCATGATGTCTGTATTTTGATATCTATACTTCAACACCATGTATACGTGTTTGCCATGTTATATCTCCTTTTGCTATGCCCGATGAAGTGAACGTGTCCACGAAAGCTCACATTTTTTTAAAAAAATGTGTGCATGAGCTCGTATTTAAGGCAATGGTGTCCAAACTCTGGCCCTCCAGATGTTTTGGACCACAGTTCCCACAGTCCTTTGTCACTGACAATACAGGCATGGAATTTTGGGACTTGTGGTCCAAAACATCTGGAGGGCCAAAGTTTGGACACTCCTGATTTAAGGTGTCACCCTGTATATGTCTGTTTTTATTGTTATTTTTGTTTCCGCCTACCATCGTTCCAGGCAGTGTGAGTTGACAAAAGAGGGAAAGGGTGGGATTATCTGAGACCTTTTGGGGGGCTGGTGGTGAAGGACAGGAGAGGGCAGTGGCGCATAGGAGGAGGACAGTATATAAGGTGAGAAGGGGAGAGAAGTTGAAGATGAAGGCAACTATGTAGGATCGGGAGGATGGAGGATGAGTCCTTTTTTTCTTGAGACTGTATTTTTCCAGCAGTTCTTTCCTTTTAAAATCACCACAACACATGTAGAAATCTCATATGTCAAAGAGAAAATGTAAAGGTTCCGGCCTGCTCCCCAATTCATAAATATTCCCCTGTATTTCTTACAGAATGGAGATGGCACCATAGACTTCAGGGAATACGTGATTGGCTTGTCTGTTCTCTGTAACCCTGCCAATACAGAACAGACCATTCAAATGGCATTTGAGGTAAGTCCTCCCCTAAACAACGCTGAAACTTCCTCTGTTGCAGGTAGAGTGAATGTCAACATTTCCCAACCTTGGCTCTCCAGATGTTCTTGGACTGAAGCTCCCAGAAGCCTTCAGCATTAGCTGGGCTGGCCTGGATTTTTGGGTGCTGTAGTCCATTTACGTCTGGGGACCACTCCTATCTACATGATGGAGCAACCACCACCTCCCAAACCCTGCTGGGGTTGCTGCCACCTGTCATTCAGCCATGTCCTCTTCTGACCCTGATCATCCATGGTTCTGAAGACCAAGAAAAACATCCTGGAAGGTTAAAAAGATGACTTCTGTTGATGTTGTTCTTTTGCACTGTGCCAGCCTCAAGGCTCTTGGATCCCTTCGTACCAAAGGGAAGACTCCATCATTTTATATAGTTCCATACCCCTTTTGGGGATCAACATCAGCCCAATCAATGCGGTTTGGTTAAAGGGATACATTGAGGTGGTCCCCGCTGTACAGCATCGCTCACTCACTCTCCCGCCCCCATCTCTCACCAGCTTTTTGACATTGATGAAGATGGCATCATAATGGAAGACGAGTTTGCCTTAATTGTCCGCTCCTCGCTCGGGCTTCCTGACCTTGATGTTTCTAACCTCTTCAAGGAAATAGATGCTGACAACTCTAAAAAGCTGTCCTATGGTAAGTAAAGTGTGGGTTGGTTGGAACTGTTAAGACTTTGCCTTGGTGCTGTAGTTCGTTTCAGGGGAAGCTCACTTGAGTGCTGAATCCAGTTCTTTTCCTCCATGCGGAACTACAATTCCTGTAGTTTTGAAGGGCAGTTGTGACATCTTAACTGGCTGGAGCCTCCAAAATACTGTGTAAGTGGCTTCTAGTGTGGTGCATCCACAGACAAGATCCTCTTGCAAAAAACCGGTTGCCGAGCTTTGAATTTCTGGGTGGAGGGGGACTCGGCTGCATAGCAAAAGGAGTACAGTAAGCCACAGAAGAGAATAGCCACAAGTTTTTTGGGCATCCATCCTTTTCTCATTAACTGGCACTTACAGTCTCAACTCACTCTGAAACGTGCAGGAGAAAGAATAAAATATTTCATTGCTTAATGTTGAGAACAGACCAAGAGTAAACTAAGAAACACTGACTGACAAAACACTGCTTCCAGCAGACGAAAGAGATGAAAAGAATACTTTGCAGAGAGGTGGGGCTCTCTTTGAATTGTGAGGTGGGAAGAAATGTTTGGTTTGTGTTGGATAGACTGGCAGTCACCCCAGCCCAGAAAAGTTCCTCCCAGCCACACCTACTACAAGCAGCATACAGGGTTGTAAAAAGACTCCCAACAAAACCAGGCACCAGGTTGTTGCAGGTAGTTCAACCATTTTGAAGGTAGTGGGGTAACTGCCATTGAGATCCACACAATCATTGTGTTAATGCATCATGCCAAATGGTAACTCAATCTGGGATACAGCAGGCTTCTGGATCTCACACACGCACACACATTTCTGCAATAAGGACACACTGTTCAGAAGCATTGTGCCCAAACCCTAATACAGGAATGGACAAGATGCCATCTATGGAGAATATGTGTTTTCCTTATGATCCTCGTCCAGCCAAAAAGCTGAAAAGGCACGTTTTTCTGTGCACTAGCCACTTCCCATTAAACAAAATTAGAAAACCAGAAAGTCTGCTTCCTGTTTCCATTTTCCCAGCAATTAAGATCGAGCCAGGGGGCCCTCTTGAAAGAGCCATCCCTCAAGGAGGTGAGAGGGATGGCTTGTAGACACAGGGCCTTTTCGGCAGTTTCCCCCAAGCTATGGAATGCCCTCCCAAGTGAGATCCGCCTGGCGCCAACACTGATGACATTTCGGCGCCAGATAAAAACCTTCCTGTTCCAGAAGTTTTTTAATTGACACAATATAGATTGTGGGTCCGCTGATGGCAAATTTAGTGTAATGATTTTAGTGTAAGGTTTTATTATTGTTTTAATTATTTATTGATATTCTATGTTTTAACTGGTTTAAGGTTTTGATTGAAAGCCGCCCAGAGACCTTTGGGTAGTGGGCAGCATATAAGTTGTAAAAACAAACAAACAAATAAATAAATAAATAATAAATAAATAAATAAATAAATAAATAAATAAATAAATAAATAAATAAATAAATAAACATTCCTAGTCTAGTACTTGGATGGAAGATCCCCAGGGAATCCCATGGATTCCCAAGAAGGATTGGGGAGGGTGGGGGGGAATCAGGCCAGGAATTTGGGGGAAAACAGGCTTCCATTCAGAGCATTGTGACTCACAGCCCAGAGCTGCTGTGACTCAGCGTTGGGCGGATCCCTTCATTCCTCGGGTTATATATAAATCCTCGTGTTTCCCTTTGCAGAAGAATTCAAGAATTTCGCCCTGAAGCACCCTGAATACGCCAAGCTGTTCACAACGTATCTTGAGCTGCAGCTCTGTCAAATGTCAGCAGAGACGGAAGCTAGTGTCCTGCCCGCTCCCAAAAAACCAGCGTCACCAGAGAAGACCTCGGTGCCGAGGAATAAAATCTGCCCTCAGGATGCCGAAGATGATCATTCAAGTGTCTCTGATAAAAAAGAGGACTGAGCATCAGATTAGGGTCCTAGTTCAAATCCTTGTTCAGCCTCGGAGATACACTGGCAGGGGTGGGAGAGGAGAGTACCAATGATAAATAGCTTGAAAATACAGTGGGAACCCCGTATCCATAGGGGATTGGATAGCCCCCCTGCAGATACTAAAATCTGTAGATAACAGCAAATGTTAAATATATAGCATAGTAGAAGTGGGGTGCTGAGAAATATTTTAACCTGCATTGTCAGAACTGGCCACTAGAGAGCGCCAGACACCATGCAAGGTATAACGTTTTCAGACCACAGATGCGTAAAATCCACAGATACAGAGGTCCTATTGTATGTCAAAAATCTCAGAAGCTCTGAGTTCCCATTGATCTGATGCCTCTATTAATTGGATTAATTGGAGTATTAATTGGATTTAAGATTATTTTTAATATAATGATTTCATTAATGAAAGAACTATTTTTCTAGAGTTTTCTTCACATGTTGACTTTAATAATTGGATTTTCCTCGGTGGTCTACCATCAGCGCTAGTGTCCATCCAGAAATGTTGACCTTATAATTGCAGTAGGACCCCAGTATCCACTGGGGATCAGTTCCAGGCCTTCCCGTGGATAATGAAAACCGTGGATAACAGAGAACACCAAAACCCCCAAAACTGTTGTTTTGTGACAGTAGCTTGCTTTACAGCTGCTGCTTGTGACCGTAACTTGCTTTAATGGCTGCTGAATTATTATTTTTTCCTCTGCCATCTGTGGATAACTGAATCAGTGTTTAATGAATCAGTGGATACGGGGGTCCTATTGTACACTGGAAAGCCATTAAACTTTTTTCAATTCCTCTTTTGCAAAAGCTGTGCCTCTCTTACCTTCACCTAACTTACCTCACTGCCTTCAGGGGATCCTTTGGGACTGAAAGCAAAGTTGTAAATACTTTAATGAAAAGTGACCGATCATGCTTTCTCACCTCTCCTCCACTCTCCATCCTTTTAATAAAACACACAGATTTCATTTTAAAGTTTTTAAACATGCAAATGGAATAAAATATATATTGATTTTTTTAAAAAAAATAGTTATTTTTTTCTCTTGATAAATTCTAAATTTGAGTAAGAGCATTTACCAAGGACCTTTGGTTAAGCTGATTAATATACTCCCCCCACCCCCACCCCCGGATCCCTAGACCTTGGTTCCTACGATACCTAGAAAAATAAACAGAACTTCTTTGATACTACAAATGTCTGTCATCTGGTTACGAATGTGGGCATTTTCATCAGGATGTGAGTTGCCCCGACATTACTATAAGCCAAAAAGGCAAGCATGGAGTTTTAGATCTGGTGGGAAAGCTGTGGACGTCTACTTTCATGACAGTTCCTACATATATTTACTTGGGGAAAGGTCCCACCGAATTTGTTGGGATTTGGTACATAGGGTTGCACCCGTTATTGGACCCAGGCTGATTTACCCACAGGAGCATTTGTTTAATGCAAGAAAACAGACTAAGCTCAACTTTTCCAACATGATGTGGAAAGTGTCTCTGGAAAGGCACATGATATGAAATTTGAATGCAAAATATTTTTGACTTCATGTCCCATCACCCCCCACTCAGCATGGTAGAAGGTGGAGATGAAGATCATTCTGGGTGAACTCTTCTTAATTCTTAGTCCACCGTATGCCAGGTCTGGCGATTGGATCTGCTTTTTAAAAGCTGGTCCAGATGCATAGTGTAAGGCTGCCCCCTTCTGGTCCAAAGTTTGTATTGCCTATCAAACTTCTCTGTAAAGGGAGACGTGCATAAATTCCTTTTCCAGAAATGCAATGTCAGAAAATTATTTTTATTAGCTACGTTATCTAGGAAATGCATTAATAGCAGGCATGTAGGGTGCAGCTCAAGGACAGTCTAAGAAATCCAAAGCAGTCCCTCTTTCTGCTCCTTCCCAATGGGGGAACACGTGCAAATTCACAGCAAATGTACTTGCAACCTGCACTTCCTCTGGGACCACCCAAGACAGCCAGGATCATACAATCACAACATCATAGATCACTGATGTTGGAAGGTGCCCATAAGGCCATCCAGTCCAACTTTTATCTCCATGCAGGAATACAGATTAGAGATGGGCACGAAACGAGCGATTTTTCATTTTTGTTTTTGTTTTTCATTTTGTTACGCAACGAAAACGAAATGAATTTTTTAAAAACAAAACGAAAATGAAAACGAAACGACCAAATTTGTCCTGTTTTTCGTTTTCGTTGCAGCAGATGCATTGAACTAAAAAGAATGCTAACGAAACAGCATTTTTTCATTTTCATTTTGGTTTTTTCGTTTCATTACCTAACGAAACGAAAATGAATTTTTTTGCAAAAAACGTCATGAAAACGAAAACGAACCGAAACGGACCCCTAAATGACCAAACGACAAACGAAACACCATTTTTTTCAGTCGTGCCCATCTCTAATACAGATCAAAGGAGATCTGTCAGGTGGTTGTGCCAATTTCTCTTGAATGCCTTCAGTGTTGGAGCACTCACCACATCTTGAGGTCATTGGTTCCATTGCTGTACTGCTCTACCAGTCTGGGAGTTTTTTTTTCTGATATTTAACCAAAATCTTGCTTCCTTTTACTTGAGCCAATTGTTGTGCATCCTGCACTCTGGGGTGATTGAGAACAGATCCTGTCCCTTCTCCATATGACATCCTTTCAAGTATTTGAAAAGTATTTATTTATTTATTTATTTATTTATTTATTTATTTATTTATTTATTTATTTATTTTAAGGCTTATATACCGCCTGTCTTCCCGAAGGAACTCCGGGCGGTTCACAACAATAGAAAAACAACAAATAATCAAATCAAACAATAAACACACAACAACGATTAGACAATTTAACTAATGACATAAAAGCAGGGAGCAGATGGCGGGAAAAAATTAATGTAAGTCACCAAACGCCTCGCAGAAAAGCATGGACTTTAAGGCTTTCCTAAAGGCTGGCAGGGACTGTGCAAGGCGCACTTCGCTAGGGAGGTGGTTCCATAAGGTGGGGCCAACCACAGAGAAGGCTCGACTCCGAGTAGAAGTTTTCCAAGCCTCCCTGGGCATGGCTACCCATAGCGAGTGCGCCCGTGACATCCTAGTTGGTCGGGCCGAAGTTGACCGCTGGGTGATCCGCTCTGCCAGGTAGTCAGGGCCTAGGCCATGGAGGTACTGTCCTGTCTCTGTTTCTTGAGCTCCTTGATCACTACAGATGGCGAATGCTGCAATGAAATTAAAAGACGCCTGCTTCTTGGGAAGAAAGTGATGGCAAACCTAGGCAGCATCTTAAAGAGAAGAGACATCACTTTGCCGACAAAGGTCCGGATAGTCAAAGCGATGGTTTTTCTAGTGGTGATGTAAGGAAGTGAGCGCTGGACCATAAAGAAGGCTGATCACCACAGAATCGACGCTTTTGAGCTGTGGTGTTGGAGGAAAGTCTTGGGAGTCCCCTGGAGTGCAAGGAGATCAAACCTATCCATCCTGAAAGAAATCAACCGCAAATGTTCACTGGAAGGACAGATTTTGAAGCTGAGGCTCCAGTCCTTTGGCCATCTCATGAGGAGAGAGGACTCCTTGGAAAAGTCCCTGATGTTGGGAAAGATTGAAGGCAAAAGGAAAGGGGGACAGCAGAGAATGAGATGGTTGGACGGTATCATCGATGCAACCAACATGGATTTGACCAAAGTCCAGGAGGCAGTGGAAGACAGGAGGGCCTGGCAAGCTCTGGTCCATGGGGTCAGGAAGAGCCAGACATGACTGAACAACAACAAAAGTCCTGTCTCCCCTGTGTCTTCTTCTCTAAACATGCCCAGTTCTTCCAGTCTGTCCTCACAGGGCTTAGTTTCCAGCCCCCTGATCATCCTTGTGTTTCAGTTCTCTGAATTTGTTCCAGTTTGTCAGCATCTTTCTTGACGTGTGCTGTCCAGAACTGGACACAATATTCAAGATGAAGCCTAACCACTGCTGAATAGAGGGGGACGAGCATCTCAAAGGCTTTGGAAATTAGACTGCTGTGAATCCAGCTGAAAGTAGCATTTGCCTGTGTTGTGGCCACATCACACTGTTGGCGCATATTCATCTTGTGATCTGCATCAATTCCAAGGTCCTCCTTGCTTGTAGTTATTGCTAAGCCAGGTATCCTCCATCTCATAACTGAATGATCTAAAGCGGTAGTTCTCAACCTGTAGGTCCACAGATGTTCCTGGACTGCAAATCCCAGAAGTCTTCATCACTAGCTGAGCTGGCCAGGATTTCTGGGAGTTGCAGTCCAGGAACATCTGGGGACCCACAGGCTGAGAACCACTGGTCTAAAGCTTCACCTTAATTCATGGCCCTCTTCTCAAGCACCTGGTGCTTCATGACAAGGGTGCCTTGGTTATTGCAATCTAGCTTATTGCTTGGGTGGCTGCAAGTCCTCCGTGGAACAGATTGTTTGCAAATTAAGCTCATGGATGCTGGAAAGAGGCTGGAGCGCCATCGCTCAAGGTCACGATCACTCAGCCATTTGGCAGCTCTGGCGACGACCTGTATTTTAGCAAGAGCGATTCAATTATTGCTGAAGAAGATGCTTCTTGGACATAAAATGATTAGGCGTATTGGTTGGTGCAATGGCTTTTTAGAAAGGGGGGGGGAGAAAGAAGAGGAAAAAGAAGATGATACAATTGAATTTAAGACGAGAGAGACGTTATAGGATTCATTTGGACAACTTTGCCCCCGGGCTGACAAGTCACAGAGATATTATGCTTTCGAAATTACACAGAGGAATCGGGAGGAGAGAGTATAGTTGATCTGAAGAATCCTAAGTCGTTTCTATTAAATAAAGTTGGAAAGATAAGTAAAAAGGGTTATTAAAAAGGCAGCTTAACTCAAGCACTGTCAATCTGGGAAATGAGATGTTTCTGTAGAATGCATTTTGGGGGTCAACACTTTCCAGTGTTTTCAAGGTAGACATTATTCAGATGTTGTCCATCAACCCCTTTTTCTGTGGGGTAATCTCGGGACTGTGAAGTTTGCCCAAGGTTAAATAGACTGGCTTTTTTATGCAACACACAGGAAGGAATTCGACTCACAGATGCTGGCTCCACAGACAGGTACCATAATTTACTGAGCCACTGTCTTTCCTTAGAGTTAGACAATCAATCTAGGTTCCATTTGTTCAATCCAGGATACTCCTGGGGCGCTCTTCCAACACCACCTTTCAGACAAATCAAGTTTCGCCCTATTTATTTATTTATTTATTTATTTATTTATTTATTTATTTATTTATTTATTTGATTTATACACCACAACCATCTAGCAAAAAAAGCTACTCTGGGCGGTTTACAAACATATACAAAATATAAAAAGAGATTAAACAACTGAAAATAGGAAATAAAAACAAATCAATCAAACCAAATAATCAAAATCTTCATAATAAAAAGAACAAATCAACAAATCAACACAAATACAATAAATCAAAATGGTTTGACCATTCAAAATAAGAAAGAATGAGAAAAAAATAGCTAGTAGAAATGTCATGGACATTTCTTGAAATATGCAATGAGAAAGTGCCCACCAGTCTCTCTCTCTCTCTCTTTCTCTCTCTCTCTCTCTCTCTCTCTCTCTCTCTCTCTCTCTCTCTCACACACACACACACACACACACACACACACACAATCTCTCTCTCTCTCTCTCTCTCTCTCTCTCTCTCTAGAATCTAAGTGTGTAGATCTGTGTACAGCAGTTGCAATATTTTGTTCTGATTGTGTGCCTTTTGAAATGATAATACAAGAGGGAGGGGCTATATGAATTTTAAGACTGATTCTCCTGATTCCACTCAATCTTTGTTTATACAGCTGCCACCTTTCCCCGTAAAGTAGGAATTGGATTTATCGCTCGTGTCAGTGGGTGTTTGTGCAGCCAGACAGCAAGTCCACAGTAGCTGCTGGCTCTCGTTCTCTGCTGTGATTTCCACTTCTCGTTTTAGCTTTCTAACATTCAGTAGACCTTGACACACAACCTGGGCCCCTGCCTTCACTGAGAGGAAAGGATTAGATGCGAAGCACCATGCCCCAAGGCAAAAGAGTCCCAATCCAAGGAATTTGAGAGGCACTTGGGACTTGCTTCTCCATAGCTCAGTGGTTTCGATCTTTGGCTGTGGAGCCAAAAGTCGAGAGTTCAATTCCCCAATGGTGCCTCCGTAACAGGTTGGACTTTTCAGTTTTGTCCGAAGAAGTGGGCTTGACCACGAAAACTCACATTAAAATATGGCATTCAGTCTTTAAGGGCCTGTAACGTATTTTTCTTCTTTATTTTAAAAAGAAAAAGAAAGAAAGAAAAAACTGGGAGGAGGAGGGGAAATCCAATTGAGGTCTTACCTTGAGGGGGTATCTGCTATTACATTAACCAGGCTGCCCACACTTTTCTGCCAAAAAGCTTCATGGCTGGATTGAGAGAAAGATATGCCAGATACTCTTCTCGTGAAGAACCCAGAGCAGCTCGACTTAAGAGCAATTTGACTTAAGAGCAGAAAACTGTTGGCGTTTTTAACTGCCGCCTTAAAAATTTTAGATATGGTCTGCTTAACTTACAAATATTTTTTTCCTTTTCCTTTTCTTTTTTAAACTTATTTTTTTCAATTTTTTAGATAGGTACCCTGACTTAAGAGTACTTCGACTTAAGAGCATGCATTTGGAATGGATTAATTTCATAAGTTGAGGTACCACTGTATTTTGGGAAATAAATAATCAGTTTGCTTTTGCCCAGGTCAAAAGGAGATGTAAAAATTGGTCTTGAGCAGGCCAGAAATAACAGAT
Source organism: Phrynocephalus forsythii (assembly GCA_029282475.1). NCBI lineage: Eukaryota > Metazoa > Chordata > Lepidosauria > Squamata > Agamidae > Phrynocephalus > Phrynocephalus forsythii. The sequence goes on from JAPFRF010000013.1 coordinate 6,173,310, forward strand.
CAGCTAGGAAACAGCAATGTTGATCATATTGTCATTACTCAGGATATTTTAAATGTTTCGTTTTCCAACTGCCAGAGAGCCCCCCCCCTCCCCAAGAAAAGGATATACAGTACTGTAGAGGGCTCAACATCCCAGCTCAAAGGAAAGATGTAAAAATATGACCTATCTTTGGAAGGACGAGGCTCTTGGATTTCAGGCTGATTGATATCGCAATTGAAGGCACACAATGTTTTTAACTCACCCCCCCCCAATCAAAGCCAGAATATTTGATATATTCCTTTGCCTCCACCCCTTGCCTGTAACTGCTTAAACTGCTGTCAAGCCCCATTAAGCACAACATGGACCAGACTGATTCTAGATTAAGCTGTGTTTTAAAAAGAAAGAAAGAAAAAGAAAGAAAAAAGGGGGGGAGGGGAAATCCAATTGAGGTCTTACCTTGAGGGGGTATCTGCTATTACATTAACCAGGCTGCCCACACTTTTCTGCTGAAAAGCTCCACGGCTGGAGAGAGAGTAGGGCGCACCAGATCCCCTTCTTGTGAAGAACCCAGAGGAAGACACGTGTTATTTGCCACCTCCTGCGGGTTAGATTTGCCTCAACGCCTAGGAGACCCAGCCCAATTCCTACTGCAAAAACATCTGGATTTTGAGAGGGGGGGGTTGTTGGAAAAAGGACCCTGTCCAGCTCCATCACGCTAGACCTACTAGATTCTCCCATAAGGAGACGAAGACCAGCCAAGGAGATGCCCCAGGGCAGAACGCATCTGTGAGTCTTCATTAATACAGCCACTCAATCACGTGGAGGGACTGGCATTTAAAAAGCTCTCCGGTGCATCGCCTGCAGCTTCTGCTTTTATCCCAAAGGGAAACGGCATTGGAGGGGCAGAAGGTCTTCCTCCGTGATCGCCCTTCTGCGTCGGCAGCACCATCTTCGCACCTGGGGAATCAGACGTCCCTTGGGTTGACTGGTGTCTCCGGTAGAAAGAAGTCACCTGCCCACTGGTGAGTTTTCTTAAGGCCTCAGGGGTGGGGTGGGGGGGAACCATAATCCATTGGGGCAGCCCTGCCAACAGCCAAGCCGGTGACTCAACCCGTACTGCCTGTCATCCGCGGTTGTGGTGGTGGCTGTGTGTCATCAAATTGCCTTCGACGTTTGGGGTGACCCTACGAACAAGCCATGCCCCCACTGACCTACCTTTAGCAGCTCTGCTCAGTTCTGGTAGACATGAGTCTGTGGCTTCTGCAAGGGATTCAGTCCTTCTCACATTGGGCCTTCCTCTTATCCTGCTCCCTTCCCCTTTTCCCAGCATTCTTGTCTTTTCCAGGGAATCTTGCCTTCTCGTGTCGTGCTCAACGGAAGGCAGCCTCCCCTTCCACATATTTCCGCTCCCAAGAGATAGTTCAGGCTCGATTTGATCTAGGACTCACTTGTTTGTCGTTCTGGCCTTCCAGGTATCCACCAAGTTCATAGAGGGCAGGAAACTCCCTAGTTTGGATCCAAAAAAAGGAGTAAGGTTTATTCATCTTCTGTTCCTGTCTGTCAGTGAAAGCAAATGTGAACTTCCCATTTGCTCAGCAATGCACTGTGCAGAAAGAACTGGAGAGAGGAGAATCTCTCTCTCTCTCTCTCTCTCTCTCTCTCTCTCTCTCTCCTCTGTTGTGTGACTTTCCTGTTGTTTTTTAATTTATTTATAATTTTGAAACAGAAAAAAATATAGTGTGGAAAGGAAAAAAATAACATGGAATGATTCTAGTCTTCTCAGACAAAATTTGCATCCCATCATAACAATATAATAGATATCTTTCATCATTAACTAGTTCAATTTCAAGAGCAGGAAATGTAGTTTGCCTTCATGAGCAATCTGACCATTGATCCAAAAAAAGAGAAGACTTTTCCCTCAACCCAGTCATTTCCAAAACTAGCGGAACTTGTTTGGACAGTGATGACAAAGTGAGTGAGAAGCAAGGAAAGTTAATTTCTTCAGAAGAATCAAGGAATCAAGGACAGTGTGTGTGGCACAGGAGAGATAAATACAGGTGTGGTAGTGATGTCTGGAGCAGATCTAGAGAAACGTGAGGTCGCTATGTGTATGCAGCTGAATTCGGGCGCTTTTACATGACCCCTAAGATCCTCTGGCAACTTAAATTCGGACCAGAGATCTTGGGGGTTTGCTCCTCTTGCTGTGCCCCCACCCCTCCGCATTTCCTTGCTCCTGTCTGCGTGAGGGGAGGGAGAAAAAAAGGGAGAAAAGAATGCAGGCTCACCTCCGCTCTGCCATTGGAGCTGTCCCAGGAAGCATTCTAGTCTCTTAAAGGGGCGGGGGGCAAAAAAAAAGCCAAACAGAAGGCAGGAGAGCCCGGCACTCACTGCCTTGCAATCCGGATCAGAAATTTTTCACCTTTGGAGACCAAGTACTTGGAAAATGCGCTGGGATGCGCTTAGGTGGGCGTGGTCATACTTAATTTTTTTTAATAGTCCAGAGCTGGTGGGAAAACAATTTTAAGCTCCGCATCTGGGAGCCCTTTGCCTCGGATTTTAGGGGTCCTGTAAAAGCACAAGCCAGGCTCTTAAGTCTGTCCAAGCCCTCTTTTGCTATGTATCACTTTTCAGTCTTTTTAAAATGGCCTTTCGTTCAAAGAGTTTAAGGATGAGCAGAAAGCACACACGTAAAGTATCACAACCGTCCAGCAAGATAGGCTAGGCTGGGAATTATGTGTGGCTGGATCGTGGACACAACAGGGACATGACATTATTCATCCTCTTTGGAGCACCCTGTCCTCTAGACTCTGTAACTATCTAGGAAACAGCCCACTAGGAAGCTGGCAGAAACTTAATGTTTGCTTAAATACTTCTGTTTGTTAGTCACTGTTATATGTTTTTACAGGTTGACTGCACCCTTTAGGAACTAACAAACAGAAGCATTTAAGCCAAAAACATTTGAGACCTAAACAGCAGTCAAAGTTTTTCGTGGATCAATTTGAGGAAAGCAGTTCATCACACACACACACACACCATTTACAAAAATAAAATAAAATAAAAGCACGCAATGTATAGCTCAGCCCTAATTCTTTGTGGCAAGCTATAAGAAGCTAGATTTTGGTTGAACATCAGGAAAAACCTTCTGACTGTTAGAGCAGTGCAATGATGGAACCATTTACCTTGGGAGATAGTGAGCATTCCAACACTGAAAGAACTCAGGAGGACGTTAGACAGACATCAGGCAGATCCTAATTGAAAACGGGGATAGACTCAAATGGACTGTAGGGCCCCTTCAAATGCCATTATGCCATGATTCCATGAACTCTGTCGGTGCTGTTCAGAATACAGTGTCTCATTGTTTTTTGTTGTTGGATGCAGAGTTCAGTCCAGCTCTCTCCCAACCCAATGAGTCTCATCGTTCAATTTTGGATTAAGGATGGATTCAGATGCAGGAGAGGTTCAAACCCATGGGGTTTTAAGATGTAACCCAGGAATTTCCCTTTACACCCAATACATAAATAGCTCAGTAGCATCTGGCTGCGGAACCAGAGGTTGGGAATTCAATTCTCCATGGTGCCTCCTTGACAGGGGCTGGACTTGATGATCTATAGCAGTGGTGGCGAACTTTCGGCCCTCCAGATGTTTTGGACCACAACTCCCAGAATTCCAAGCCTGTATTGCCAATGATAAAGGACTGTGGGAGTTGTGGTCCAAAATATCTGGAGGGCCAAAGATCTATCACTGATCTATAGGGTCCCTTCCAGCTCTGTAGTTCACCCTGTAGTTCTTAGATGATGATGATGATGATGATGATGATGATGATGATGATGAAGAAGAAGAAGAAGAAGAAGAAGAAGAAGAAGAAGAAGAAGAAGAAGAAGAAGAAGAAGAAGAAGAAGTTCTCAGAAGTCTTCTTTCTAAGTCTCATCTCTTCTTGGTATGATTTTAGCTCACAGCATCAGAACCTCTAATGCTCAAACAGGCAAATTCTATATGACAAGTCTATACAGTTCCGATATTTAATGTCACAGTATGTATGATTGGAGCTGCTTGCTAGAAACTTCAAAAGCACACAAAAGGAAGCACTTAGGAAGTACAACAAAAAATGTCAAGAAACAGGATCATTCCTCATGATGGAGCCAGAGAGCTCTAAAGTGCGGGGCAATAATTTTTCAAAGCAACATAGGATGAGACTGTGATTCGAGCGCGATTCAGCATTTTTTAAAATGTCATAGACTTTAATGGGGAAAAGGAAATGTGAGCATAGAGCCATAACATTCTCACAGCACAAGCCATGGTGCTTAAAAGTTCTTAAGATTGGTGAATTCACCCTTAGGCTTGGCACTCGCAGAATGGGACCTCTGCCTTGGTTGAACACCAATTGTTTGCAAAACAAATCGTAATGTGAAACTGGTTTCTTGTCATGGTTTTTTTCTTCTCTCCCTGATCCATAACTCAATTACTTGGTTCATTTCTCTCCCTGACCCCATTTCACTTATTTTGCACAGGACCCGATTCCATTATTATGTGCAACATGTACAAATGGGGTTTTGTAAAGCAAAATTCAATGCTTTAATAAATGGTTCAACTCTAGATAGGATCTCTCTCTTAGGTAGTGGAAATCCAGTGTAGTCACTGCAAGCACTGCTGTCGGGGGATGACATGCTGGATGCATTCTTGGGTGCATAGCCAAGTTCACAACTTACAGGTACCTCAATTAATTAAGGCAGTTGAATTGCCATCCATAACCCACACCTGTAAGAGGGCCAGGGTTGTACCACAAATCTGATAATTAGAGATGGGCGCGAATAAAAAAAATTGTGTTTCGTTTGTCGTTTGTCGTTTAGGGGGTCCGTTTTGGTTCATTTCCGTTTTTCGCGATTTTTTTTGCAAAAAATTTGTTTTCGTTTTCGTTTGTTTTGTTACCGTTTCGTTACTATTTATTTCATTTTTTTGTGATTTTTGTGATTTTAAAAAGCAATTCACTGTATTGCCGTAACGAAAACGAAACGCACGACAAAATTTCCGGTGTTTCTGTTTGTTTTGTTTCATTTTGGAGACAAATTTTGTTTGTCATTTAGTTGCGTAATGAAACAAAAAAAACGAAAACAGAAACAAAAAATTGTTCGTTTCATGCCCATCTCTACTGATAATCTCCAGCCAATTGACGGAGCTGGTTGGGAATGAAAGAACGGTAACCCTCCAGTTTAGGAAGGTTGTGGCACTGGTGGCATAAAAGACATGGGGATGATATTGCCTCTAGCTGCAAAGCAGTTTGTGTAGCCTCCATGCAGACTAGGCAGCCCAGTCTGATGATCTAAGACCCTTGTTATGTATCTACCTGGGTTCAGTCTGAGACATTCTAAATCAATAATGGGTCTGGGACATTTGTAGAGGACATTGCTCCTATGTAGCAAAAAATCCAAAGTATATTGAGTGTCTTTAAAGACTAGCAAGTAGCCATTGGAATAGTTTTTCAGTCAACTACAGCCAATTTCATCAGAGGCTCCTTAGTAAGCAGGATATTGATAGGTTGCAAAATGCAATATAAATGCAATAGGCCCAGCACAGTGATGGATCTTACCACCTAGAACTAAAAATTAAAATGACAGACTCTCTCTCTCTCTCTCTCTCTCTCTCTCTCTCTCTCTCTCTCTGTGCCTACAGATACAGATACAAAAGAAGAAAAGTATTGTAGCACTCAAACCATTAACTGATTTCCACTCTTTCCCTGCCTTCTAAAACAGACTTTTCACAGCTGTCTGTTGAAAACTTAAATGGGACTTAAGCCAGGGTCAGATAAGCATCCTTGAACAACTTTCAGGAGGACAGATATGGGCAGTCTTTCCATTTCTACAAAAACTTGGATGATTCCCCACCTTCCAAAATGTTATGAGGGTATATTTCGGAAATGGGCGTCCAGGGGAGGAAGGAGCCAAAATTTGGAGGTAGTCCAGGTTGGGGCATTTGGACTGAATCCGCCGTGCGCCACCGAACCACACCTCCCGCTCCTGGCTGCGCCGGGCTCTGTACAGTCGGAGGTCTCGTCCCGAAACCCTGATCGGGCGTGAGGCAGGCGCCGGGGGACCAGTCCGTCCTTAGATCAGCAGGTGGAAGAGAAGGATGTGGGGGGGGGGGAAGAGGATGGAAGGCTTGATTTGCGCGGGCGACTGGGAGCGGCGCAACACCCGAGCAGCATTGGCCACCGGGCTCTGGGTCGTGGACGAGAGCAGGTCGCCAAGCTCGGGAGGAGAAAGGGGAGAGGAAGCCAAAGGGTTCCTGGAGGGGGTTGCGATCGGGGCGGGGCCGCTGAGTTCTGCCCCCCCCCTCCAGATCATTTGCACGCCCCCTTCTTCTCCTTCCTCCTCCTCCTCCTCCTCGGCGGCGCGTTTTTGCGCTGCGCTCTTGGAGAGGCTTCTCCGGGGCGCACGCCTGGAGCGCCGCCGGCTCCCGTTTCTCCTCGCTTGCTTCCGTCGCCTCCCACGGGCGCTTGCCCTCGCCTTCTCCCACGCTGAGTCTCTCTTTCTTTCTCTCTCTCTCTCCTTCCCCCGCCTCGCTTCTGGGATCTTCCAACGGAGGAGGAGGAAGAGGATGAAGCCCACGAGCCAGCCCGAGCCGCACACCTCTGCGGGGAACCCTCCACGGGACGGCCTGCCGCAGGCGCCCCGCCAGCGGCTCCCCGCGCCTCCGCCGTCTCCGGAGAAGAAAGAGGTGGAACTCATCCTGGTCAAGGAGCAGAACGGCGTGCAGTACACCAGCACCAGCCTCCTGGAGAGGGACAGCCCCGCCATCTACAGCCTCACCAGAAGCTCGTCCATTCCCGAACGGGAGACCTGGGGCAAAAAGATCGACTTTCTCCTCTCGGTCATCGGGTTTTCCGTGGATCTAGCCAACGTGTGGCGCTTCCCCTACCTCTGCTACAAAAACGGCGGAGGTAAGAGAGAGTCGGGGGCGTCTGTCTGTTTGTCTGTCTGCCTGTCCGTCCAGCTATACTACCTCCACCCCTCCTCCTTTCTCTCCGGTCCCGCGGCAGGGACGGGGATGAGGGAAGGTAAAGCAGGATCCAACTTGGGAAGTTTCTCCAGTTCCTTGGAGGAGAGCGGGGGGGGGGGCAAGCTCTAGTCTAGAGCCAAGTCTTGGTCCGGATTTCAGAGAGGCGAGTTCCGCAGACTTGGCGCTCGCAGAAACAGTACTTGTTAAGGAGGGCTGTGTTTACCTCCCGCCAACCAATCACAAAACAAAGCGAGCCCGTCCGCAAAAGAGAGGAGGGCAAAGTCAGAGGCTTGAGCTTCATCCGCATCTTCTTCTAAGGAGGCGTTCTTTGTAATGGAGGTGTTGGGGGGGGTGAAAGGAGAGAGACAAGCCTTAGAATCTTATGCCGGAGTGCTGCAGGTTCGAATCCCATCACACCCAGCCGTCTCTTGAGCCGGGTTTCAATCTCGGTTTGTTTAATTATTATTACAGTGGTACCTCAACTTACGAGTTTAATCTGTTTCGAATGCATGCTCTTAAGTCGAACTACTCTTAAGTTGGGGTACCTATCTAAAAAATTGGAAAAAAGTTAAAAAAAATTTAATGATAAAAAATTATAAGTCGAGCAGACCATATTTAAAATTTGTAAGGCGGCAGTTAAAACGCCAACAGTTTTCCACTCTTAAGTCGATTTGCTCTTAAGTGATCTGCTCTTAAGTTGGGGTATCACTGTATTTTCATTTTGAAGGCGGGAGTTAGGAGCTGCAAAAACTACAGCAGCAAATGAATGTGTAAGTCAAGCATCCGCCTCGAAGGTGTCAAATAGCACTTGGCTTGTCCACTAAATGGGCTGGGTATAAGTATGCACAAACAAACAAACAAACAAACAAACAAATAAATAAATAAATAAATAAATAAATAAATAAATAAATAAATAAATAAATAAATAAATAAATAAATAAATAGTGCTGCTCAGTGGCTTCTGAACGTTGGTAACCCTGGTAGAACTTTTGAGGCATGTAAGAGGTCCCAAAGGTAGGTTTATCATTGCTGTGAGCTTCCATGGCTGAGCAGGTATTGGAATCCAGGTCCCCTGAGTCTTAACCTGACAACCTCTCTGCTTGACCACGTTGGCTGCCTTGATTGGCTACATCAGACCTTCACAGTGTGTTGACCGTGGATGACCGGTGGCCCGTGGGGCCAGCCTCCAGCAGTGTGTTCGGGGGGGGGTTGCCTACCTGCCCACCCGGACGTTTGGTCCGGATTTGTTCCCTTCCCTGCCAAGTCTCGACCCTCCTAATTCAGAGCACTGGCAAAGCATGCACTTCTTAAAGTAGACCACGGGGACGTTCGGGAGCTCTAAGAGGAGACGGTGGGGGACGTTTGGAAGTGGAAGGTAGACCATGGGCTGTTTAAAGTTGGACAGCCCTGGGCTAGATTTAAGCACTATGCAGTGATAAAAGCTCCTTGATTAAAATATGATTCTGAAGCATTAGACCAAAAAATAATAATCAAGGTGTGCAGGAGGAAAGGACAAAGAGGCAGCCCTCCCAAATGCACAGAGCTGGATCAGAGGGTGACAAGAGGGCATCGTGACTTAAATTCTCAGTGAGGTAGCTTGACTCCTTGATGATGCTTGCATTGGTTTATAAATAAGCCCAATATTTTTTTTCAAGAGTTTACTTCCAAGTATGCAGTTGCACGTACTGTAATATAAAGGAATTTCCCCTGCTTACAAAGTATTTGGAATCAGGCTGTGGCAGTGGATGCCACAGAAGTGAACCAGGCATATCCAGAATCGTTGAATAGCTCCGCGGTTTAGTTATCGGTTGGGAGTTCGAATCTGCACATTGCTTCCTTGATATGAGCTGGATTCTTTGATCTGTAAGGTCCTTTCCAGTTCTGCAGTTTGATGATGATGATGATGTTGATGATGGTGATGATGATGGTGATGATGATGATATAAATCTAAAAAGAATTGCTTTGGGTTGTGGAAAAGACATTCCACCCTGACAAACACCCCCTCCCCCCCAAAAAAGGAGGGTCCCACTGCACTTTTATGATCAGCAACAAGGACACCGCCTTATAATAAAAACATCGCAATATTCGACTTTTCCAATAAGTCTTTTTTTGGTCAGAGAAACTGCCGGTGGGACTGAGGACTAGGAACTTGGGCTACATGATTTAGTTTCCTGAGGAGTGATCATGTTTGTGGGTCACGAAGCAAACAAACAACATGGAGTTCTGTGACATTTGCATGGCAGTCTTCTTTTAGGCAATAATAATCTTCACACACATTTTAGGATCAGTGGGGTAAATATATATAAAGAGGGAGCCGAGAGTGAAATGAATGCAGCAAGATGAAAGAATCCCTATAGACACGACACTGCTGGAAAGCCTTAAAGAGAGTCAAAGTGCATTTGCAAAGCTGTCCTTGCATTGCATTTTGCTTTTTGTCACTGTTTTTCTGCCTGTAAATAAAGTGACTCATGTAATTGAAATCCAGATGATGGGAGAAGAGAAGTACGAATCGCCGCACAAGAAAAAGAGCGGTAGACAGACGCGGTAGACAAAACAGGAGAGGTTAAAATGTCAGGCAGAAGGACTGATTAAGCAATCAAAGAACCCATACCCTCCTAAGATGCTGGTTCCTGAAGTTCTACTCCAAAACTTTTTTTAAGCACTGGGAGCTTCCAGTTTTAAAATCTATCTTTCCCTCAGAACCATGAGGACTACTCTCTTCTCTATATTCACATGAGAAGAATGTTTGCTGAGTGGTAGAGGACATGCATCTTGGCGAACTACGAACTTGCATTGGCAACAGGGTTCTCTGTCCTGAGTTGTCTACAGTAACTCAGTTTCAGGTTGGGTACCAACAGGTTGGGTACCAAGTAAAATGATTACTAAGCTGGGGGACCTCCCTTATGATGAAAGGCTAAAACATTTGGGGCTCTTTAGTCTGAAGTAAAGGTACTTGAGGGGGGATATGATTGAGACGTACAAAATAATGCAGGGCATGAGTAATGTGGATAGAGGGACACTCTTCTCCCTCTCACCAAATACCAGAACTAGGGGACATCCACTCAAACTGAGGGTTGGGAGAGTGAGAACAGACAAAAGAAATTTTTTTTAACCGATCGGGTTGTTAGTCTGTGGAACTCCCTGCCACAGGAGGTGGTGATGGCATCTGTCCTGGATGCCTTCAAAGGGGGATTGGACAGATTCCTGGAGGAAAAGTCCATCACAGGTTACAAACCATAATGAATTTGTGTCATCTCCAGTCTTAAAACCGGGGTACTTCAAGGGTCAGATGCAGGGGAGTGGTATCAGGAGACAGACATCTAGTCTCGTGCACACCCAGAGGCATTTGGTGGGGCCACTGTGAGATACAGGAAGCTGGACTATTTGGTCCTTTGGCCTGATCCAGCATGGCTCTTCTTATGTTCTTATCTTCTTATATTCCTATGTTCCATAGTGGAGGAGAAGAGAGTATGGAAACAGAGAGAAAACTCTTGGCAAGACAGTGAAAAGATAGGAATCAAAGAATGAAAGAAGCATCTGTCTTATGGTACCTGGGTTACTCAATTACATGGTGATTGAACACACATGGCATGGGAAACACATTCTCAAGTGTCCCTGGAAAGGGGGAATTGCATTCTTAGTTTGGACCAGCCTTTCTGGAAACTTTTACAAATTCTTTAAATATAAATACATTTGAGGGCAGGCGGTGTGAGTGGAAGCTTTGGTCTGTGATGTAGCTGCTTTAGTGGCCTGTGACGTGTATAAATCACAACTTGATGCTTCCATCCATGCATGATTAACACCCTGCTGTGTGGAGGGTCACCAGAAGATTTTGGTTGCGATCCTATAGACATGGATTCTGGAAGAAGTCCCATTGACACCCATGATTCTAATATTTTAGCTCCATGCAACAGAGAGAGGAGCAATGGTTAAAAAAATTGTAACAGATCAACACTTTTTTCTCACAAGGGTGATGACTCTTGTTTAGCAATGAGAGAAAGCAGCTTGATTAGAAGAACTGTTTGTTTGTTTGTTTGTTTGTTTGTTTGTTTGTTTGTTTGTTTGTTTGTTTGTTTGGTTGGTTGGTTGGTTCCTTCCTTCCTTCCTTCCTTCCTTCCTTCCTTCCTTCCTTCCTTCCTTCCTTCCTACCTACCTACCTACCTAGTACCTACCTACTCTTAAACATAAGAAAGAGAGAAGCGAAGACTTATATCCCTACCACATCATACGGTTAACCATCAGCTGATGAATATTCAACTGAAACCATGAACAGCAAAACAGTGATATAGTTGAGCCCTTTGCCGGGGGGAGAAAAATGTGATGAAAACACAGACCTTCACTGTAGCTTCAGAACAGGAACATGACAGACTAAATCTACAAAGTTGATTCCACCCCCACCCCCACCAACCCAACCCACGAAATGCTGGCCTACAGTTGTTTATTTGGAAGGGGATATGTGGGACTTCTTCCAGAATCCATGCCTAGAGGATTGCAGCCAAAATATTCTGGTGAGCCTCCTTTGTTTGCATGGTTTTTTATACCAATTATCCCGTTCTCAGTGTATTGTTTGTTTGTTTTTCTGTGTAGGAAAGACTGCAGTTTTACACAGAGGGATTTTGCTCAAATTGCATGAACTTTAATTGAGGGGTGACGGTGGAGAATCCAAACCAATTCTTTGTTTCATTTCTCGACTGATGATGGCAAGATGGTTTCTCAATGACTTGTCTCACTGAGAAAGCCAATTCCCAACAGGAATGGTCCATCTGCCAAAAATCTGTCACATCTCTCTAGTGATGATCCCCTCTGTAGTTAGGTTGGATCGTGAAGTCCACTGCAAGGGTCATATTCCAAGTGTTGACTACAGTAGTACTCCAAGAGATTAAAGTAAGCTGGTGTAGCCTCCAAGATTCTTCAAAAACAGATAGAAATGTGCACTCCCATTTGAAGTGTCCAAATTTAGTAGCTAAAGGTATTCTGTGTCACTTTAAAAAAGCATGAGAGAGGGGGGATAGTGTTGATGAAGGTGCTAGAGGAAGACAGGGCATTGTCTGGGTGACAATCATAATTCAGAGGTAACATGGCTCTTTGGATTTAAAACTAGTTTTCCAAGAGGCTGGGTCAAAAGCTTCCCTCCAGAGTGCAATCACTATCAGTCCTAGCCACCGTAGTGAAGAATGATGGGAGTTGTAGTCCAGCAATGTCTGAAGGGCAGCATTTTGTCCACCTCTTACCCATTCCACCTTTAGTTGGAAGTGATCCTTGACAAGGTTATGGTAACGGAAAATGAGGTTGCAAGATCAACTGGGACCAGACCCACGAGATTGGCGCAGGCGCACACACTGAGGGTGGCCACACCCAGAGAGGCGTGGAAATCGTGGCCGTGCCTTCTCTGTGGTGGGCCCCATGTTATGGAACCATCTACCCAGTGAGCTGCGCCTGACAGAGTCCCTGCCCGCCTTTAAAAAGCCCCTGAAGACTCATCTCTTCAGGGAGGCATTTCGCGACCTTTCTATTTAGGTTGTTTTTTTTTTCCTTGCTCATGTTATTTTGTTTGGGTATGCCCGCCATCTTGTTCCCTTCTCTTTTGTTTTGTGCTTGCTGTTTTACCTGTTTTTATTGTAAGCCGCCCAGAGTTCCTGTCTGGGAAGATGGGCGGGGTATAAGATTAACAAATAAATAAATAAACATGTTTGGTAAAAAGATGGGTAGCAAGCTGCACTGTACACATGGGGAAGACTCCAAAACTAAACCTCCTTTCAACTAAAACAGTTGTTAAGGGGTAATGTCCCCATTTACCCAAGTTCCCTAAAGCCAATGGGTGTCCTGTAGTCAAAACAGAAGAAGGGCCTTTTGAAGGTCTCTTATTTATGGAATCTCCCTGAATACAAAGCAGCTTGATAGTATAGAAAAACAGCACATTCTAGTTTGAGCCGGCAGATGAATTTAGACCCAAGTCATTGCCAGGGTTACTCTGCCAACTAGCTGTCAACTGTCTCTACACAGCTATGTACAGTATGAAGGTATGTATACCTTGCCTTCAGAGAGATATGGTCAGTGTGTATGGCTGTCTTCATCCATACCTGATCCTGACAACAAGCCTGTGAGGTTGCTCAAAAGACCGTGTGTCATGCAGTGAATTTTCATGGCTCAGAGTAGACTAGATCTTGGATTCCCAATGTTCTTGTCCAAGAACACTAAACCAACAACACTAAATTATACAGGGTATTAAAAACTGAGAGCGATTGTGAGGAGCTCCAGAGGGATCTGTTGACACTGGGGGATAAGGAAAAACTGTTTTTCCTATTGCACAACACTAGAACTAGGGGGCACTCCATGAAACTTTGGGGTGCTAGATCTCAAACAAATAAGAGAAAGTACTTGTTCACCCAGAGGATCACTGGGTTCTATGGAACTCCCTGCCAGAATAAGTGGTGACCACTGTCAGCCTTGACAGCTTTAAGAAAGGATTGGACAAGTTCATGGAGAACAAAGGTATCAATGGCTATCATTATGGATGCCTAAGGACAACTTCTGGGTTGGTGAGATTGGCTGGATATCTCTCAATGCCATTAGCAGGGAATCACAAGCAGCTGAAGACATCTGCTTGGGAATACCCTGAAGCAAATGGTGAGCTGGTTTGTGAGACAGAATGCTGGACTGGATGGGATGTGGTGGTCTGTTCTAGCAAGGGTGTTCTTATGATGCTGGACTGGATGGGATGTGGTGGTCTCTTCTAGCAAGGGTGTTCTTATGATTTTAAGAACATTGCACCAGTTGCCTGGTCCACACTAGTCCCCTTCTGTGTTATTCTCCTAAGCCTGCTGGCGACCCTCTTTAAGAACCTTGTGCTTAACCACACCTATATTACAAACTAGCATGGGATAGTGGAAGAGACCCGGGTTCAAATTCTTACTTGGCCATGAAAACTCACTGGAGATGTGATGGTCATGGTAAACCACTACTCAAACAACTCTTATAATTTGGACATCCTTTTAGGATCACCATAAATAAGTAGGAAGTAACCTGACAGGCCATTACAGCACCTGTGCTTAATCAAAAACCTGGGTGAGGTTCATGGTCTCAAACTACAGGAAAAGAGATTCAATTTAAACATTAGGAAGAATTTCATGACAGTTACAGCTGTTCGGCAATGGAATATGCTGCCCCAAAGGAGGGTGGTGGAGTCTCCTTCTTTGGAGGTTTTTAAGCAAAGGCTGGATGGCCATCTGTTGGGAGTCCTGTGATGTGGGTTCCTGTATGGCAGAGGGTTGGACTAGATGGCCCTTGAGGTATCTTCCAACTCTATGGTTCTATTATTATTTGGTAATAAGAGAGATCTACTGGGATCTTAATTGCTCTGCCCAACCGCTGAATGCTTAAAGCTTTGGTCCCTTTCCCCCTTTTGGCTTTATTTCCCAAGTCTTAGCTTAAGGATAATCAAATAAAACATTTCCTGCATTTTCTAGGGCTTTCTGTTCTCTGCTACTTAATTATTTCTTTATTTACCCTTTGTACTATGAAGGTCAAGGTCAATGACTTTGGTACACCCTGTCCATTGTGAGGGTGTCTTATCTCCATATGTTCTTCTTAAAATGTTCAACCCCTTTTAGAAAATGATAAAGGGAAAAATTTGCCTCTTTTGCCAAGGAAGATGGAAATGCCATGAATGGTTTTGTCTGCTTAGGGATTGCACTAAGTGCTGTCAGGGCAGGGCAACTGCCACAGCTCCGAAATATAGGTGAGAGTTCTGTGGTTGGTAGACTATGCACCTTCAGTCCGGCGTCTTCGCTTCTTCTTGACAATTGTTGCTGTTCATTGACTTGATTCCTCCAAGGATAAAGCCTTCTGGACAGTGGTGTCATATAAAGTGAGTGAGTGAGAGAGAGAATGGGTGGTGGTGATGAGGGTGCCAGAGGAAGACAAGGCATTGTCTGGGTGACAGTCATAATTCAGAGGTAACATGGCTGAACTAAAGAGACTTAACACTAGTTTTCCAAGAGACTGGGCCAAAAGCTTCCCTCTGGAATGCAATCACTATGAGTCCTAGCCACCGTAGTGAAGAATGATGGGAGTTGTCGTCCAGCAATGTCTGGAGGGCAGCATTTTGTCCACCTCTCTTACCCATTCCATCTTTAATCGGAGTGATCCTTAGCAAGATTATGGGAATGGAAAATGAGGTTGCAAGTTCATATACTGGTGGATGTGACATGTTTGGTGTAAAAAAAGATAGGTAGCAAGTTGCATTGTGCGTATGGGGAAGATTCCAAATCTGAACCTAATTCCCCCACACTTCTGAAAGGGGATGAACTGGGCCAAATCACTTGGCAAGTGGTTCCAAAGCAAAGGGCCAGCCATGGAGAAGGCCCATTTTTGGGTAGCCAATTTCCTGGCCTCCCTGGGCATGGCCACCTGAAGTGAGAGTGCCCATGACATTCTGGTGGGACGGGCCTCAGTTGACCTCTGGGAGATCCGCTCTGCCAGGAATTCAGGTCCCATGTACTGGAGGGTTTTGCAAATCAAAACTAGTATCTTGAACCTTATGCAGGATGCAACAGGCAGCCAATGCAGGTGAGCCAGAACTGGGGTGAGGCAGTCATGTTTACCTGCATCAACCACCAGTCTAGCCTATGAATGCATAAGTGTAATGCTGGGGAGGAGACACTTATCATCCTCCTATTTCTGATGTCCAACCTCCAACTTTCCTCATTCTTGTTCAGGCTGAGGTGTGATAGGAGTCAAAATCCAGCAGTATTTGTGGGCCATGTATCCCCCCCAGAACTACCTAATGCCAAGTGAAGGAAGACACTGTGATGATCATTTAGAGATTCTTTCATCTAAAATTGCCAAGTTTGCAAGGTATCTGCTTCTCTGCTAAGGTAAATAATGTGATCCTGACTCAAAGATGTCCTGCCTGGAGGGGCTGACGATGAAGCACAAGACTCGTTGGCCTCCAGATCTGCCTTTCTCCTTGCAGAATCTTCTCTTGACAGCTGGTTTTGTTGATCGGCCAAAGAGCAACCGGGCAATAGACTTCCTTTGCTTGCAAAGAACTTTTTTGGCCAAAAAAAGCTGAAACAAGGTAAAGAGAGGGAGGTTACAGTATGTCAGATACAAATCTCTTCTGTTTGAGAGACGTGGCCAAAATTGCTATGAGATTAGGATGAAGAGAGTCGTAAATAATTTCCAGTGTCTGTACACTGGTAGATTTTAGATCCTCCAAGGCTTCTTTGGGCTGAACCATGAAGGAGCTGATGTTTTGCCTTCTTGGCTAGATGGGGGTGCTGGGCGCCTGGAGTAGAGATGGGGCCACTCCAGTACTCCTACCAAGAAAACTCCATGGACATGGAGTCACGTAGGGTTTGATGGTTTTTGCCTTCTTGCCAGTTGGGGCGGCCTCCTTTGATGCAACTTCAACTTCAACACCTGGACAAACAAGTGGTTTGCCCAGCTCCCCTCCCCTACCTCCTCCAAGTTCTGCCTCTGAGTGGGCATCCCTCAGAAGAGGCGAGATGGCGATGTGTCGAACACTTGTTTGTCTGAAGGGCAATCCAGCACAAGACACCAAACCAGTGGTTCGTGCTGATCTCTAGTGTGTGGTGGTAGAGCTGAACTTCAGATGTGTTGCCTGGTCCAGCCCTGGCTCCTGTCTCTGGTTGCAAATGGGAGATTGTGTGGCATAGCACACATTTGATGATGATGAATGATGATGATGATGATGATGATCTTTTTTGTTGAATAGGGCCTTCCCTCCAGACCCTCCTGAATATTTGTACCCCATGCTATCATTTCCTTCCCCTTATCTATCTCCTTGCCTTCAGTACTCAGAAATATTAGAAAACCATTCCTTTGTCGCCTATTAAAAGGCTTAAAATTGCTCTATGGTTGTCCAACTGTTCGTCAGTTTGTACTCCCCACCCTTAACGCACGTGCAAGGCAGAGAGAATCACCGGCACCACAGGGGAGGGCTATTCTTAGCAGATGCAAATAAAAACTCTCTTGAGGTCAGCTGTGTCATGAAGCACTTCCTGTCGACAAGCCATGTCTGATGGGCTGAACCTCTAAAGTCAGCGCTAGGAATCGCAAGAGTTAGAAGAAAGTCCTGGTTGTTTGAGGTTAAGGCTTGTGTCTGGTTTCCCTGTTCCCCAGAACGGAGGTTTTGAATGCTGAGGTGGCCAAGAAGGTATTGTGTGAATCCTCAGATTTGGACTTGGGACGTATCTCCATTTCACAATGAGATCAGTGTGATACCCCTTCAGCTGCCATGGCCTCATCCTGTAGAACTCTGAGATATGTCCTGCAGTGAGATACTATATTTTGAAGGCTCTGCTGTCATTCTGTTGACTGCGCCAGACCTCCCCAGTGTGGTTTGTTGCCGTTAAGAGCCATCAAGTCAGAAACAGCAGCCCTAATAGGGCTTTTGAGGTAAATGAGACCTTTAAGGGTGGTTTTACCACATCTACTTCCCCAGTGAGTTTTCATGGCTCTGTGGTTCAAGCCTTCATCTCCAGAATCCCAGGGCATCACTCTATTCATCCCAGCCTATTAGGTAGCAGAAAACACCTACCAAAAAAAATATTAAATATTCTACGAGAGGTGCAGCATTTTTTGCAGCCTCAAACTAATGGAGTGTAGAGTATAAAGGCACACTTTACGCAAGGGATCACATTTTAATCTCTCTCTGTAGAGTTTTAATTTCCCTTTAAGCAAAAATCTAGTGGAGCAGAGAGAAACTGAGGTGGAACTTTTCTCTCTACAGTAATCTGTTAACTTTTTTTTGTTTTACATGAAAGAGTCTTTTTTTTTTTTAAAGTATCACCTCCCTCCAGTTTGGAACAATATAGTCTTTTCTGTCACCACAACATCACACACACCCTCTCATGTTTTGGAAGCTAAAAGCTGGAAAAATAATAACATTAACAACACTGAGAAGAGTTTATGCCATGGAATATTAATTAAGTTACCCAGGGAAGACATACAACAAAATAAGTAATGCATTCAGTGTTGGAATTAGAAGCTGGGAAATCAGGATACCAGAAAAGCAATATTAGTAGTAGAGATGGGCATGAATCAAAAATGGCATTTCGTTTGTTGTTTGTCGTTTAGGGGGTCCGTTTCAGTTTGTTTCCATTTTTCGTGAATTTTTGCAAAAAAATTGTTTTCATTTTTGTTTGTTTCATTACCGTTTTGTTACCATTTATTTCAATTTTTGTGTTTTTTTAGCATTTAAAGCAGTTCAATGTATTGCAGTAATGAAAACGAAACAGACGACAAAATTTCTGGTGTTTCTGTTCATTTTGTTTCATTTTAGAGACAAAATTCGTTTGTCGTTTCGTTATGTAACGAAACAAAAAAATGAAAATGGAAATGAAAAATTGTTCGTTTCGTGCCCATCTCTAATTAGTAGTTTAAAAGAAGTTGTGAGTGGTCTGGCCACTAGAGATGGGCACGGAGCATTTCATAGTCTCAGTTGGTACTCATGGCACCTTTTCTTCCCCACCTCCTCCGGAAACCAACCAGTCAGACGAGGAGGCTGGGCGGGGATTCTCCCGTGCAGCTGGTGAGTGGTCAGCTGACGGAAGAGGCGGGGAAGGGAAGACCAGGCTTCTGCCTTGACCAACGACCAGTGACGTAGGATGACCATGGTGATGCACCAAGGCTTATGAATAGGGTACCCAGCTGGCGTTGGGGGAGGGTAAGGGAATGAAGTGCTTTGTGTCCATATCTAATGGCCACATTAATTACAATGTTAATGCATGCTTTGTCTTCTGTTTTGCTTCACTGTTTTGCTTAGGTGTCTGTAATCATACTTTTATAAGATAGTGTGCTGTGGGTGTCTCCACCAAATTGGTGTCCACAGATTCAGTTATTCATAGTTTAACTCAGCCAAGATGTTGGGTCTTGTGACTTTTGTCCTGCTCCTTTGTATGTTGTTTATGGGTTTGCCACTATCCAATGTTCCAGGTGGCTCTGATGGATGTAGCCTGTGGATACAGGGATACACCTATTCTATCTCTTCCTGCTACTTGGGTGGACCAATCATTGCCCCGCTAAAGCAAATCAAAGGAAAACAAAGTGTTCCACTTATGTACCACCCCATACCACTTCAAATAGTCTCTGGGCGGTTTACAATTTTAATTACAGTGTGCAAGCTACACATTGCCCCCTGCTGCCACCCACAGCAAGCTGGGTACTCATTTTACCAATCTCGGAAGGATGGAAGGCTGAGTCAACCCTGAACCTTCTACCTGGGACTGAACCCCAGGTCATGAGCACAGTTTTACCTGCAGTACAGGCATTTAACCACTGCGCCACGAGGCTCTTTCAATGAACTCAGCTAGAGGGATCTTGCATAGAAACTTTTCTGGGGTCATTGGAAAAGCATCCTTAGTCTTCAAATGCTGATTTCAGCTTCAGGTTTACATCACATAGGGAGGAAGGAGAAAACCCCAAAAAGTAGTCGAGAAAGCATTCAAGCGGCACCACGGCCTTCCTGTCAGAACCAACCAGAAACCAGGAAACTGGATAAGGTGTTCCTATTATGCATAGTTCCTCAGGTACAGGCCTTTCTTCTTCCTATATTTATTTATAGAACCAGGAGAAAGAGCTTCAGTTAGGAAAAAACCTAATAAACTTTGAAGGGGAGACACAACCAGCCCTCTCCCCCAGGTGCAGAACCACAAATTTCAAGGGTGAGGTGTGCAAAATTCCTCCTTCCCCCAAATGAACCAAAGTCATTTCTCTCCTTCTCCCCCTCCCACCTCTCTCTCTGTCTCTCTGTCTCTCTGTCTCTCTCTCTCTCTCTCTCTCTCTCTCTCTCTCTCTCTCTCTGTGTGTGTGTGTGTGTGTGTGTGTGTGTGTGTGTGTGTGTGTGTGTGTGTGTAGGAGACCACCAGGAAATACCAGGTGCTGTACGCGCCTGGAGTAGGAACTGGCAAACCACTCCAGTATTCCTGCCAAGAAAACTCCATGGACATGGGATCACAAAGAGTCGGTCATGACTGTAATGACACAACACACACACACACACACACACACACACACACACACACACACACACACACACACACACACACACACACACACACACACACACACACACGTCTCTGTACGTGTGTGTGCATGTGAGTGAGTGAGTGCAAGTGTGCACACACACACCCTCCCCCCCACACACAGGGTCTTTCCTAATACTCAGTGTCAATGACAACAACCATAATGCCTGGCAGGATAATGAACAAAGGGTTCCTGGCAGATTTTCTATTTTGTGAAGGTGTTAAGGTGGGAGGACCAGTATTGTGTGAAGCAGATGTGGAGGGCTCTCATTTCGCATGCATTTTGTGCCTTTACTTCTGTAAAAAAGAGATGGGCATGAAACGAAAAAAAATTGTTCCATTATTCGTTATTCATTTCGTTACGTAACAAAACGAATAACGAAAATTGTGATGGAATTGGAACGAACCGAACAGAACCACAAAAAATTAGGTTTGTTATGTTTCAGTTTTGGTAATGGTGATGCACAATGAAATGAGCTGTTTTTAAATGTTAAAAAAGGTCCTGAATATCCATAAAAACCCAGCAATAATTATTTATTCTGCCTGATAATACCTACTGGGGTGTTGGGGGCCTTAAAATGTACATTTATGTCTTTTCTCAGATCGCTGTATTTTTTTCCTTTAAGGGGAGTTAGACCTTGAAAGGAAGTTCCATTATATTTTTCATCCTCTTTCAGACCACAAGGTGGAGCAGTAACGCTTGGCAATCCCATAACATAAAGCAGATAAATGTATAGTATGTATAACTTGAAAGCCATCCTTATCATTTGAGGCTGCAACGGCTTGGCCTCTTCACTCTTGAACGTCAGAGCCTAACTGGTGACCTGATTGAAGTTTATAAAATCATACACGGTGTGGACGAAGTAGATAAGGAAAAGCTGTTTTCCCTCTTGCACAACACTAGAACTAGGGGGCACTCCATGAAACCTTCGGGTTCTAGATCTCAAACAAATAAGAGGAAGTGCTTTTTCACCCAGAGGATCACTGGTCTATGGAACTCCCTGCCAGAAGAAGTGGTGACCGCTGCCAGCCTTGACAACTTTAAGAAAGGATTGGGCAAGTTCATGGAGAACAAGGGTATCATCAATGGCTATCATGATGGATGCCTGAGGACAACCTCCGGGTTGGAGGGAGATAGGCAGGATATCTCTCAATGCCATTTGCAGAGAATCTTTTTGCAGTGCTGCCTGTTTATCTGCTTGCATTTGCATGCTTTCAAACTGCTAGGTTGGTAGGAGCTGGGGTTAACAGCAGGACCTCAGTCCGCTGCATGGCACACGGAATTTGAACTGCTGAGCTGCTGACTTTGTAGCTGACAGTTTTCAGTGCTCTAGCTCACTGTGCCACCATGCCCCTGTTTTGGTCCTTTACAGGAAAAAAATATGGATTTAATTTGTAGAGGAAACCATCTGATTTTTTGAATTCTCTTTTATGAGGTTTTATGAGTACGGATCGAAGAGGTGGAGAGAAGTGTGCCTGTGTGTGTTGGACAGGGGTGACTTTCCTTCCTTGCTGGGACTCATCTTGCCCATTTTAGCCTTTCAGGATAAGACTCGAACATGAATGCTTTGATGTTGAATAACAGTTGCATGGGTGGGATAACAAGGGGAGGAAGAGCTCCAGCGAAAAGCAGAAGCAGCATTTGGGGAAGGAATGGCAGGGATCAAAGGCAAAGCAGCTGGGTGCCATTTGCATTTCTGCAGGACAATGTGCCCATGTACGGAGTTTTGGGTTGCCCCACCCCCCACGGAGTCAAAGGTGGTGGTGGATCAAACCACAACATGGATTTCACGTGTGGATCAATTGGTGTTAACCACCCAGAGTGGCCTCACTGCCAGATGGGTGGGATAGATAGATAGATAGATAGATAGATAGATAGATTTGATTGATAGATTGATTGATTGATTGATTGATTGATTGATTGATTGATTGATTGATTAGGAAGGAGGGAAGGAAGGGATAGATAGATAGATAGATAGATAGATAGATAGATAGATAGATAGATAGATAGATAGATAGATAGATAGATAGATAGATAGATAGGTGGGTGTGCAGTAGGGCAGGCAGGTGGGTGGTCGGTTGGGTGGACAGACAGACAGACAGACAGTCCATCTGACATTTTCCCTTCCTCTTTTCCTGCTGCCTCCCCATGTTTCTCAGCAGTCTTGTCTTCTCCAGAGAATCCCATCTTCACAAAATATGCCCAAAGCAAGACAGACTCATTTCCATCATGTTTGCCTCCAGAGGAAGTTCAGGCTTGGTTTGATCTAGGACCCACTGGTTCATCTTTCTGCCGATCTGAAGTACCTGCAAAGCTCTCCTCCAGCAGCACATTTTGAACAAATGGATGCTTTATCCTCTTGGCTTGCTTTACTGCCCAACTTTCACACCCATACATGGTGATCAGAACATCTGAATGTGTGGAGGATCTGGTCTCCAGCGTCTGCTGCCAGGCTGCGACAAGAGTTGCATTCAAAGACAGCAATGAAGCTTTCTACCCCAGTTGCTAGACAGAAGACTTGCCACTTGCATAGTTTAAAAACACTGCTGATTACGGCACAGTAAGACCCACCTTAAGTATCTCTCAAGATGTTTGCCTTTCTGTTTGATCCAAAACCTGGCAGGAGTACCAGTCATCTACCTCCTATTGGCTTGCATATTAATGCCCTTGAAAGATACACAGAGCTAATTTTAGATGTTTTAAAGCACTTTCCTTCACCTTGATGTCCAATGAGTTCGAGAAATTCACCTCTCTTTAATTTTTCCCCTTCCTTCTCTTAGACCACTCCTCTGAGTCAAGGGAAAGAGCTTGGGGGTATGTTTATTTAGGGGTGTCAGCTCTGAAAATCAAGGAGAGATGGGCTTTTTTTAAAAAAAAAAAGTAGGAAGAGGTTTTAATAATCCAATCATTTAAAAATAGATGACAGACAAATATGCCCTCAACAACAGTGCCATGGTTCGAACTTTCCACACTGGCTCTCTAGCCTTCACGACAACTAAGATGTCCAAGCTAAGCAGAACCTGAGGTTGGGTGTTTGATTCCCCCACTGGGACTCCTTGACGGGCTGGGCTGGATGACCCACAGGAACCCTTCCATCCCTGCAGTTCTAAGATGATGATGATGATGATGATGATGATGATGATGATGATGATGATGATGATGATGATATATGTTTCAGGGATTTAACCCCTTTGACTTGGGTCTATAACCAAATTCCTAGTTTGCCTGAGCTTGTGTGTGTGTGTGTGTGTGTGTGTGTGTGTGTGTGTGTGTGTGTGTGTGTGTGTGTGTGTGTGTGTGTGTGTGTGTGCATGTATGTGCACACCTGTGTGTGTGTGTGTGTGTGTGTGTGTGTGTGTGTGTGTGTGTTAAAAAGGACAATGGTCTCACTCAGTTTTGACAATCACATTATGATGGATTCTGGAGGTTGTAATCTCCGAGTTGCATTTTCCAGTTCTATTTGGAAATATCAAAACTGGGTAGAGTTTTTGAAAGAAACCCAGTGGCAACGGAAGAAAGAAACACATCAATAAATGGTGCCACCTCTCAGTCCTCCAATTATCTCTCCTACAGGTTTGTGTGTGTGAGTGTGTGTGTGTTGAGTTGTGTTGTTTGGAGGTGCTGCTGCGGTGTTAATAAACTCTCCAAATGAATATGCACGCAATCTGCCGGAGTCTATTTTCTTTGATCTCAAAACATCCCCCATTAACTCCAGTAACACTTTGATATTCAAATTAGCCTCATCCTGATGGGAGAATGCATTTGTTTTTCCCAAGGAGAGCGGTCTGGCAGAGATGGATTTTCTCTGTCAAGCGCTGGAGCTATCACACCAATCCAGCTGTGTAATTCCTCCCCACAACTCCATGTACACAAAGATTAGCGAAAACACGACATGGAATCCTTTGGAAGACATGGCTCACTCAAAAGAATTCTCTCTAGCCAAAGAAAGCATGAAGAACAGCAGAATGGCTAAGAGAAAGCAATTGGTCTCTGCTACTATATGTCTGAAGAAGTGGGCGTGTCCACGAAAGCTTACATTAAAATATAGTAGTTAGTCTTTAAGGTGCTGCATGTTTTTGCCTTTTATTTTGTTTTGTTTTGATTTTTGCTTGGAATCTTGCACAGACTCACCTGGCTACCTCTCACCAATCTACAATTGGGCTTTGTACTTATAAGAGAATATGCTGCAGTTGCCTTCAGTTGAGTCATATGATTCTTGTCCATGGCCATCCAGAATAGTGTTTCTGCATTAATGGGCTGGGAAATAAATAAATAAATAAATAAATAAATAAATAAATAAATAAATAAATAAATACTGTGAATGAATGAATGAATGAATGATACTTCCTGGGGGATGTAAAGAGGAGGTTCTTATGACCTCTTTGCAGATTTTTTTGTAGTAGGCTGATGTTGGGATAAAATGCATTTTGTTGGATCCAGTGCCAATGTTATTAATGTCCTGCTGATAAGAAGCCCAGAGATCCACAGAAAAGAATAGCTACAAGTTCCCCAGAGTTCACTCCTTTCTCATTAACTGGCACTTAAAGTCTCAATAACTCACACGGAAACACTTGTAAGAGAAACAATATGGACATTTCGTACAGTTTATTGAAAATTAGAGACATGTGCATGCTGTTTTCTTTACTGTCGTTTGCTAGTCAGCAACCGAACAGATCAACAGCAAGTAAACAACTGCCACCGGCCAATGCGAGAGGGGGAGAAAACACTCCAGAGAGAGAGGCAGAGGAAAAGGACCCAAAGCAGAATGGATGAGTCATTTATATTGTTTGGTTTTTCTCTTTCTAGGAGCTTTCCTCATCCCTTACATCCTCTTCCTCATTATTGCGGGGATGCCTTTATTCTATATGGAACTAGCTTTGGGTCAATATAACAGAGAAGGAGCTGCAACTGTATGGAAAATCTGTCCACTTTTCAAAGGTAAACCCTAAGGATTTCTGCTTCAGAAACGGGTAGCATGGCTCCCTGTCCCATACAGATTCTCCCATGCTTTGCATGAAAGGATTTTGCCAGATCAGAATAGCTCCTCCATATATTTTGAACAGTCACTTCCCCTGTATCTATAGCTGCTTGGACCATTAAGTCTCCAGGTAAGACAATGACCCAGAGTTGAATGGTAGCACTGAAATGTATACAGACAGCACAGAATTAAAAGGTGTCTTCAGGGGGAAGTGTTAGATTATCTGAGAGGAGATGAGGGGGGAAATCCATTGAAGTTTGGGGATTCACATTCTTTTAATAATAGTGAACTGAGCCCACATCCTGCAATCACCCTGGAAGTGCTCATTCAAGTGATCTGATCTTAGAAGCCTGGGTGACTCCCAGCTGTACTTAATAACGGGCTGTATCCTGACTTAATGGGGAGGGGGCATTTATTTCTTCAATGGGGCCCTGATGATGTCGCTAAGCAATTTACACCAAGTCTGTTATTCTGAATGGTTGTTTGCCTTTTATTTTAGTTAGGTACAGGTGCCAGAAATGACTAAAGTTACTTTTAGGGACATCAGTTCCTTGAATTAGGGACAGGAAACATCACTTGACTTGTCCTCTTAGATAAATATGAGGCATTGCAGCATGGTTCTCCTTCCCAACAAGGAAGACAGGGATTATTATTATTATTATTATTATTATTATTATTATTATTATTATTATTATTATTATTATTATTATTATTATTATTATTATTATTATTATTTCTAGTCTGCCCATCTTCCAAATGGAACACTGGGCAGTTTACAATTAAAACAAGGCAACAGAAATACAATAGGCAAAAAAATTAGTAATAAAATAAGGAGGGACAAGACCCTCCGCAAAAGATGGCAAGGGCGGCAAAATAAAATAAAATAAAATAAAATAAAATAAAAGGTCGCCATGTGTCTCTTTGAAAAGATGGGTTTTCTTGAATATTGACAGGAATGTGAGATTTCACTAGCACTCTTTCCATTGCAAATCTCCAGAACCAAGGGTCATTAGGGGCTGTGGGAGTTATAGCCCCAAAATGTAACTTTTACAGACTCTAATCTGCACACTACTCAAGTGCTGTGCAGGCCAACTGGTGGGTCGAAGGCAATCATTTTATCCTATGTGTGTATGTGTTGTGTCATTATAGTCGTGACTGACTCTCCATGACCCCATGTCCATGGAGTTTTCTTGGCAGGAATACTGCAGTGGTTTGCCAGTTCCTACTCCAGGCGCCTACAGCACATGATATTCCCTGGTGGTCTCCCATCCAAGTACTAACCAGGGCCGACACTGCTTATTTTCCGAAATCAGGTGAGATCGGATGTACTTGCAGGCATATCCAAACTTCAGCCTTCCAGATGTTTTGGACCACAACTCCCACAGTCCTTTGTCATTGGCAATCTAAGCTTAGAATTCTGGGAGTTGTGGTCCAAAACATCAGGAGGGCTGAAGTTTGGACATGCCTGTAAGGGCATCTAAATGATTTATTATTCATTTATTTGCAATATTTCTATCCCTTTTCTCCCTGCAATGACCCAATGGTTACAATTGTAAAGTCCCAGTAGAGTAGGCTCAAAGTTGGGGTTTGGTAACTTTTGCATATCGTCACTCTTGTAAGAGGCCTTGGATGTTCCTTAGAAATGGATGTGTAATAACAGATCTACGTACATCCTGGAGTTATGGCCATGGGACTTCTTTTTGTGTGGGATGGCAGCATTTTGCTACTCATCCAAGTAGCTTCTTTAGTCTACAAGTCCAGTTGCCATGACTCAACTCTTGGATAACGTCATCTGGATGACTGAGAATCTGCAGACAAGTCTACTTTTCCTACCCACTCTCCCCTTTAAAAAAGAAAAAGCTTATTTCTTTCCCAGAAGGAAGGAAGGAAGGAAGGAAGGAGTTGAAGGTTGAAGGAAGGAGTTGATGATTGAAGGAAGGAGTTGATGATTGAAGGAAGGAAGGAAAGAAGGAAAGGAGTTGATGGTTGAAGGAAGGAAGGAAGGAAGGAAGGAAGGGTTGATGGTTGAGGGAAGGAAGGAAGGAAGGAAGGAAGGAAGGAGTAGATGGTTGAAGGAAGGAAGGAAGGAAGGAAGGAAGGAAGGAAGGAGTTGATGGTGGAAGGAAGGAAGGAAGAAAGGAAGGAAGGAAGGACAAATGAACCACTTTATCTGTTATCTCCTTCTTTCTCGACAGGTGTAGGCTACGCTGTGATCCTCATAGCTCTCTATGTGGGTTTCTACTACAATGTCATCATTGCTTGGTCTTTGTACTACCTGTTTTCATCATTCACCCTGGGAGAACTCCCATGGACCAAATGTGGCAACCCCTGGAACAGCCCAAACTGCACAGATCCCAGGAACGCATCGTCCTTTGTGGCCGGCACCTCTTACGCCAAATACAAGATAACGCCTGCTGCCGAATTTTATGAGTAAGTGGAGACCGTTGTCGTGGGCTTCTCAGGAAAGGAAATCCATTCCTTCAGGATTTCCCTCTGTACATGAGCTCCTTCAGCACAGGAGCTTGGTTTGTCAGCAGTTGGATGTGAGCTCCTTCTTATGAGGTTCGACCGAACCAGGGTGGCAGACTCCAACTTAGATCCAGAGAACAACTCAGATTGGATGGAACCCAACCCAGTTTGTGAGCAGAGTCTTGACTGCAGCACTGCAATTTAACCACTGTCTTGTTAAGAGTGATCTATATCTTCCCATAGCCATTGGTGCTGCTGACCTTGAGCTGCGGATGACACACCTGAGGCACCCTGTGGAGGCTTCAGAGCCTTCCATGCTATGCGATTAAATACAGCAAGAAATCCATCTTTTTTACTAGTCATTTGGAAAAACAGTGAAGGGACACATACTGGGGGGGGGGGGAGAATAACTAGAGCAGGCATGGCCAAACTTCAGCCCTCCTGATGTTTTGGACCACATGTCCCAGAATTCTAAGCTTTGATTGCCAATAGCAAAGGACTGTGGGAGTTGTGGTCCAAAACATCTGGAGGGCTGAAGTTTGGACATGCCTGAACTAGAGCATAGAAATGGAATCTTTCCTCTTATTCCCTGTATAAGAGAAGCAACATAATAACACAGAAGGACATCCAGAGGGCCATTGTTCTTATCAAATGGGCTGAGTGACCAAAACATAGATTGGTTTTCCTCTGGGCAAAGGACCTTCATTTCGCAATCAGTTTTATTGATTTTTGTTAGATAATTAGGGCTTTCCGGGGAAGGAGCCTTTAAGTACAGTGCTAGCCCTGTAGTTTTTATGGCTTTTGGACAACACACCCTTCTGCTCTGGAGGGCCCACGTCCTTCTCATCACCATGGTTACCAATAAACTCCTTGCCCTTAAAAGGAGAGGTCTACAAATTGGGACTACCATTCCCAGGATGCTCCCAGACCCCTGTGATGCTGTAGGGACTTCTGCAAATCACAGTCCAAGAATCGAAATCCATTTGTCTCTGTTTGAAAGGATAAAAACACAACATGAGTCATAGGGAAAGAACCAAAAGCTTCCTGAGACCATCATGACATGCTCACGGGGCCAAAGGTCACTTGCGGGAAGCCAGCCAGCAGGACATGGATTCATCTTGTCTCCTTATTCCCATGTCCTCTAGCCACTGATCTGCAAAGCTATAATCTGCTAGAGATAATGCATCTCCAGTAGTGGCCATACGTTTATGGCGCGATCCAAGTCTGAAGCCATCACTCAATATTGGGCAGTGGGTGTCATGGTCCAAATCACCGTCAAGGAGCACTTCCTTCTGAGTTTGAATTCAGGAGCCCTTAACACAATGATTTCCGTAGCATCGTGACCCCCTTAGAGTTTCATGCCTGGGCCCCCTGAGGCTTGCCAATGAAGCCTGAGTTCACCGTCAGATAGCCACTCGCAAACCTGAGGAAGCTGCTGTGCAAAAGAGGCAGGTGAGAAAAACTGAGCTTGGGAGAAGCAGGCATCTTTTTTCCCTTAAAAGAGTCCAGCTTCTAAACATGAAGCTGGGTATCTCTTGTAGAAGCATGGAATCATAGAGTTTGGACAGCCCTATGAACCCAACCAGTCCAACGCCCTGCTCAATGCAGGAATCCAAGTTCAAGTATATCTGATATAATCTGATCACGATGGGTTCATTCTCTTTTTCCCTGCTGGGGACAAATTGCTTCCCCATGCCTGAAGTTCCCACTAGGAATAAACAAACATGTTTGGGCATTCAACCAAGGATCTCCCCTATAACCTAATTTTGGTTCTGCTTGTATCTCAAGCAATTAATTTGGTTACAGGAGAAATGGAAAACCTTGGCTCTCTAGACCATTGCTGTAAAATCTCGCCACAGACAAAATGGCGGTGGAGGACGGGAGCCCTTTTATAGGCTCCCGTCCCCGGGCAAAAATACCCGGATGGGCGTGCAGTTATCGCGCCCAAGTCCGGGGCTGGGGAGGCAAATGCGCCCCTCCCCAAAAAGTGGGGATCAGAGCTACCCATTGCTGTAGGGCAGTGTTTCCCAATCTTGGGTCTCCAGATGTTTTTGGACTACAACTCCCAAAAGCCTTCACCACTGCCTGTGCTGGCTAGGATTCCTGGGAGTTGTCGCCCAAAAATACTCAAGGTGAATTGTAGGAAATGTTAACTTCACAAAGTTTATTTACTTCCCAATCTTAGGGTTATAGTGCTACCCTGTCTCGTTTTCCCCATCACAAGACTTGACCTTCTTGTGGGCAAGTAAAATCAATGGAGCCTTGAATCTCCCTCACGTTTTAGCAGTTGGTTGTTTAGGTTTGTTTGTTCTGGCTTCTTCTGAAAGACCAAAACTGAAAAAACAAAGTGGGCACATCCCGTAGCGTCCCGGCATGTTCTTTTAAATTAAGCTTCCTGTTTAGGCTTCATATCCTTTTAGCAGCTCCATAAAGGACATACTTTCAGCGACACTCACAAAGGAGGCAGAACATACACAATGGAGAGGGGAATCTGAGAGTCAGCCTCAGTTTTACAATGTGTTTGTGTATCTCTTATCGCAATGGCATTGCCTGCAGTTCTCTCTTCGTCTCAGAAAGCTTTCTTGTATAGATCAATTTAGCAATCCTGGCAGCCACTTTGCAGAGTAGGGGGGCTCTTCAGAAGATATAGTGCCACACAGCCCTGTGGACCTGATTCAGAAAAATCCCAAATTCCAACCTGAGCTATCCTGAGTGAGATAAATTTCTACGAGGTCTAGCTAAATCCGAATGGGCCACTTTGGTTTCAGGGTGAAGCAAACTGAATTTTCAATCTGGTTTGGACTCAGAGGACAAATTAAATTGGATGGGCAACAAATTGAATGGAGTCCTTGGATCTCTCCCTGTGAGCCTCCTGTGGATGGGTGTTCCACTGTCTGAGAGAAGCCACCAAAAAGGCACTGCCTCACATCATGAAGAGATGTGTCCATGAAAGTGGTAGGCATGAGAGAAGCACCCCTCCTAAAGGTCTTAAACCCCAAGGAGGCTCACATAGGGAGATGAAGTCTTCTAGAGAGCCTAGACCAGTTATGGTGAACCTTCGGCACACCAGATGTTTTGGACCACAACTCCCACAGTCCTTTGTCATTGGCAATACGGGCTTCGAATTCTGGGAATTGTGGTCCATAACATCTGGAGTGCCGAAGGTTCGCCACCACTAGCCTTGACCCATATCATATAGAACAGTGGTGTCCAAACTTCGGCCCTCCTGATGTTTTGGACCACAACTCCCACAATCCATTGTCATTGGCAATCTAGGCTTGGAGTTCTGGGAGTTGTGGTCCAAAACCTCTGGAGGGCTGAAGTTTGGACACCCCTGAGGTAGAACGTTGTACGTCATTACTAAGACTTTTACTTCTCATTGCTGTTGTCCCTGTTCTCTTAGATGCCTGGGTGGTGCTTGGCTTCATGAGACGTGGATCAAGCACAAGAAGGATCATTCTTTGACAGGATGGGATGAGGCCCCTTCAGACAGAAGGGAGGGAGGGGGGCAGGCAAGAGGCACATGAATACTGTTCTGTGCATGGTGAAAAACGTACCACTCCTCTGTTTCTTTTTGATTAGACGGCAAGTGTTGCAGCTGAACCAAAGCCGAGGAATCCAAGATGTCGGCTTGCCCCGATGGCAGCTCACCCTGTGCCTCTTGGTAGTGGTGATTGTTCTTTTCTTTAGCCTGTGGAAAGGTGTGAAGACTTCAGGGAAGGTAATGGCAAATGCCGTTTAATTCACAGGGCCTTGACCTGGCTCTTCATCTATCCAACCCAGTGGTTCCTAACCAAGTGGAATCCAGGTGGGTGGGTGGAATCTGGGAGATTCAACAGGGTTAATCGGTTTATATATTTCCTTGGGGCCAATGAGTTATTGAGGGAGAAAAAACAAAACCACATCGCTGACTGGAACAATAATGGATTTCCATGTTCAGGGCGGCTCAACTCAATTTCATGCACTAACTCACAATGAAATGGGAAGATGTGTTGCAACCAGTATAATGTCATTCCAAAAAAAAAAAGATGATGATGATGAGTTGTTTTTGTGTCCATCTTGCCTCATAGGTTGTATGGATAACAGCCACATTGCCTTATGTTGTCTTGTCTGTACTGTTAATCCATGGGCTGACGTTGCCTGGGGCCTATGACGGAATCAAAGAGTACCTCAATATTGATTTCAGAAGACTGAAAGAAGCCACAGTAAGTGTTTGATGTACTGCTTCAAACTCCAAAGAAGGAGACTCCACCATCCTTCATGGCAGCATATTCCATTGCTGAACAGCTCTAACTGTCATTAAATTCTTCCTAATGTTTAAATTGAATATCTTTTCCTGTAGTTTGAGACCATTGCCCCCCCCCATTCTAGTCTTTGAAGCCATGGAAAACAAACCAGTACCTTTTTCAATGTGACATCCTTTCATATATTTAAACATAGCTTATCATATCCCCTCTCAGTCTTCTTTTTGTAAGGTTAAATATTCCCAGCTCCCTAAGCCGCTCCTCCTCCCTTGATCTAGACATGATGCTTCTGTTGATGTAACCAAGAATTGTGTTGGCTTTCTTGGCCGCCACATCACACTGCTGACTCATGTTCGATTTGTGATCCACCCAGACTCCCAGATCCCTTTCACAGGTACCATTTTCCAGCCAGGTGTCTCCCATCCTATATCTGTGCAATTCATTCTTTTTTACCTAGATTTATCTAGTCTTTTCCCCATGCCAAACAGAACTATATATCACAATTATATGCCAGTGTGGACATGCTCTAAGGTAGCAACACCAACTGAATTCTGAACAACCATGAGATCAATGCATGGATAGGAGGGATTATATCTTATATTTGGTCATTGAGACACTTTGCAAGTACAGTAGGACCCCGGTATCCACTGGGGATTGGTTCCAGGCCTTCCCATGGATAAAAGAGAACGCCTGCCCACCCATCTCCAAACTGCTGTTTCCTGACAGTAGCTTGCTTTATGACTGCTGTTTTGAGACAGTAGCTTGCTTTAGGGCTGCTGTTTGTGGCAATAGCTTGCTTTGTGGCTGCTGAATTATTTAATTTTATCCCCCTGCCAACCATGGATAACTGAATCAGTGGATAATGATCAGTGGATACTAGGGTCCTACTGTAGACCCATTCTGCTTGCAGCAGCAAATCCTGGATCCTGACTTTATATTTCATTTTATGCTAAACTATATCACAGGTCCTACCCCACTGCTCCAATAACCTTACTTCTTTTGTTGTTTAAACGCACTCTTATTTCTCCTTTTTGATCTATGTTGTCTGTGGCTTTAAAAGGACACTAACTCTCTCGGTGAGGGTTGTTGTGGATTATCAGACACAACAGACCTTGAAACATTGACTCCTCAGGGGTATTGACTTCACTTGACTGTGCTGCTTTCCCAAACTATTTGTGGTTTGCTAAATATTTTTTCCAAGAGGTGCCATCCAGTCTCTCTCTCGAAGCTATAGTGATGCGTCATTATAGGACTTTGCTCTTGCTTCCACATGAGAAATGGCAAATTTACAGTATAAGGAAGACAGAACAATCAGGGAATCGACGGACAGTCAAGTATTAACAGGAAGTTGTGTAGGGAGAACAATGAATAAAAGATGCCCGCTCTTCCGGGCTTCTCAGTTTTCAATGAGCAGCTATTGCTGTGCCTTTTGTGAAACACATGTGATTTCAGACGCTAGACTATACGCAGCCACCATTCACTCATCGCTGCAGCAGAATCAGTTACAACTTCCTGCCCCGGTGGCATTTCAAGGGCTCCGACACCACTCCTCCTATATGTCAGGGAGCGTCCAGCAAAATCAGCGAGAGTTATATCTCATTCCTGAAATCATAAGAACATAAGAACACCCATGCTGGATCAGGCCAAAGGCCCATCTAGTCCAGCTTCCTGTATCTCACAGTGACCCCACCAGATGCATCTGGGAGCGCACGAGACTAGATCTCTGTCTCCTAATACCACCACCCCTGCATCTGGCCCTTGAAGTACCCCAGTTTTAAGCCTGGAGATGACACATCTCCATCATGGTTTGTAACCTGGGGTGGACTTCTCCTCCAGGAATCTGTCCAATCCCCTTTTGAAGGCATCCAGGCCAGATGCCATCACCACCTCCTGTGGATGGGAGTTCCACAGACTAACAATAACCTTCTCCACTTCCTTAGAAGGGCAGTCTACAAGGGTAACCACACATAGAATTCACTGCCATAGTCAAATTCTGGATGTGAGTGTCCTTTGGTGTATCAAAGTCAAATATGGTTAAATTTAGCCCGATTTGGCAACCGTCTCCTTGCTTTAAACGTTATACTCTTTTCTCTCGTAAGGTGGGAGATTAAATTAACAGCACATTGTTTTCTTTATGCAGGTATGGATTGATGCTGCCACCCAAATTTTTTACTCCTTAGGAGCTGGTTTTGGGGTCTTGATAGCTTTTGCCAGCTACAATAAGTTTGACAACAATTGTTACAGGTAATCTAGGCACTGCTGTTTTCTTTGTGCACCTTTAACAAATCAGCTTCGAAATCATATTTTAGAGTTTTTCTTATTCACTCTGCGTTATCTTGTTTCTAGTAAATAAATAGGATCTCTTATACCGATGATTTCCATAAGCAGGAAAATGGAGGAAAAATCAAACAATTGTTTCTTCTGAAATAAGGTGTTCATTTCTGAGTTTACCATATGTATGTTTTATATGTGTGCACATTCTCTGTCCTTCTCTTTTCCTTCTCTCTCTCTCTCTCTCTCTCACCCATCAGCTTTGTACATTTCCAAGGCAGTGTACGATTCAAAAAGTATTAAATCAAAGGAAGGGTGGGGAAGGGAAAACTATGAAATGATACCAAACAAGCAGAACAGTTTAAAATAATAAAAGCAGCACAGAGCTGCATTTATTGGAGTAAGAAGTGAAAAGATTAGACAGCCTGGGTAAATATCAAGATCTTTGCCTGGCATCTGAAAATAATTAAATCTGGCACCAGGTGAGTCTCCTTTGGGAGAATATGTCCAAGCTGATTGTGGGGAAGTTACTTTTGTTTTTTGAACCATAGCTCCCAAATCACTCCATCCAGCTTACCCACTAGCCTTATTATTGGGGGGGGGCACATAAGGGTAAATATTTATTTTTATTTATTTATTTTATTTTATTTTAATACTTATATACCGCCCATCTTCCGGAGGAACTCCAGGTGGTTTATAACAAAAATACAAAACAAAGGAAAACAATAAAAACAATAGACAAAGGAAGTCATCATAATAAAACATCATTATAAGACCATGAATAGAAAAAAAATATTGGCGTGATGGCGGGGCAGGAAAAATGAAAAAATATAGTGTACAAATGACACTGCTCCATATTTTGCTAGCAAAACCTTCTCCATGAGGGGCCTAGATTGCATCTACAACATCTGGAGGAACCCTCCAGGAGAACCAGCCCAGCTGATGGGAGACCAATGGGCATTTAAGACAAACATCTGGGGCAAGGTTAATAATGTTTCATCATCATCTTTCTCTTTGAACTGCAGAGCTAGGAGGGCCTCTATGGGTCATCAAGTCCACAACTTGTTAAGGGGGCAGAGTAGAGAATCAAACACCCAACTTCAGGCTCTGCTACCAGAAACCTGAGCTACTGAGCTCTCCAGCAGTTCTATTGCATACCTAAACAGAAGTATCTGCATTCATCAACACCCCACCCCATTAAATCTGACATCAAAACAAAGTATTTGCAGCAGGGTGCCTGTTTCTTACTGGAAAGAATTATGAAAATGTTGACAAAACAAAATAAAATAAAAGCACCTTAAAGACTAACTTTCATATTTTAATGTAACGTTTCATTCACATGTGAACTTCTTCAGACATATATAGCAGCAGAATGAGGTGTAAGATATAATATGAGCTGAGATATACATTTCATAACAGATATTCATGGGCTGTAGATGATATGACAGGCTGTTGCAAATAGAGGTGGGGGTGTATAGTTGAGGGGAGGGAGGAGGAGGGTGGAGAAGAGGAGGGACTGTTAGTAGAACTGGTGAGAATCATTAAATATTGAGTTAGAGCTGTATAATTATATATAGAGAGCTGTATAAATGTTGAGTTAGAGCTGTATAATGTAACATTAAAATATGAAAGTTAGTCTTTAAGGTGCCACATGTTTGTGTCTTTTATTTTATTTTGTTTTGTTTTTCTTTGAATTTTGCCTGAAATTCTTGAAAAGACTAACATGGCTACCCTCTCTGAAAAGGTTGAGTGATTTAAGATTCTACTTGAGTATTGCATAGATAGTTCCCCAACATCACTGACACTAGGATCACCTTCCTTTCTTTTGTCACATTCTGTTTCACCTCAGGGATGCCTTGATGACCAGTACCATCAACTGTGTCACCAGTTTCATCTCAGGCTTTGCCATTTTTTCCATCTTGGGCTACATGGCTCACGAATACAAAGTCGGCATTCAAGATGTGGCCACTGAAGGTAAGAAGGCTGTGTTCTTCAGTCTCCGTCCCCAAACGGAAATAATTCCTCTTTTGAAACAGCAGCTGCTCTCGTACGAAGGTTGGGTCCTCACCAACATGTTCTTGAGTCAAGATATCTAGCTGAGTCAGAGGTAAGGGTTTGATTCCCCGGTGTGGCTCCTCGGAAGAGGACTAGACTGTTTCACATTTAAATAAGTCAGTGTGTTGATCTTAAGTAAGCTGCAAGGTCTCAGGGTACGCCCAGAAGAAGGGAATGGCAAACCACTTCTGAGTTGACCTAGAGAAGCCAGAGAATGTTCACAGTCATTTGGAATTGTCTTGACAGTACCTAACTATTATTCATAGTGGTTGTTAGGTACTGTCAGATCACCTCTGACTTATGATGACCCCTGAATGAGATTGCAGAAGAAAGAGGCTGAAGCCAGTGACCAAATGTGTCACTGAGGTTGAGGACCAGAGGAAGGCAGCAGTAGAGGTAAGAAACAGAAAAATATGGTGGCAGCCTGTGGCAAAGGCCAGAGGACCTGGAAACCCACCTGTACCGATGTCCCAGGAGCTCTGTTGTTGTCTCAGGTGTTTATTCCACCAACTGCTCTCTGTCTTCTTTTCCTGGTTGATCATTGCCATATGAATATTACAAGTCCTTCAAGTATTGTCCCAAGATCATCTTTGGCCTGGGCCACTAGGTCATCCCAGGTCCTTATGCTTAGAGTTACTACCCTGCGGGAAGCCCATAAGACCTCCACTCAGAAACATGCCTTTTCAATGGCATGTCCCATTTGGTGGAATCAGCTTCCCAGTGATATTAGGACCTTGGAGCCCCTTTCAGTCTTCAGGAAGTGACTAAAAACTTGGGTTTTCCAGGCTGGTTTTGGCGTCTAATGGAGGTTTGATTGCTCCCCCCCCTCCTTTCTTTTTTTGGCCACCATCTTATGTCTTCTATCTTTATCTTTTGTTTTCATTGATTTTAATGGCCTTATTGATCGTTTTTTGTTTTATGTATGTTTTGTTTAGCTCATTTGTATGGACTTCTTTTGTGGTGAACCACTGAGAATTCTACTGGAATGTTGGGTGGTATACAAATATAAATAAATAAATAAATAAATAAATAAATAAATAAATAAATAAATAAATAAATAAATAAATAAATAAATAAAAGTATCAAAATTTTGCTGCCTCGTGGTCATAAACAGAGAATGGGTTGACTATTTTCAAGAGGGTTGTGTTTGTTCATTCTGGGCAGGAATATTTCACTTTATCCATTACACTGGTGGTGGTTATTAGCTGAGCAATGTGACTCTAGTGACACCTACTGACAGTTTATAAGCATTGAGACGTAGCAGGTTAAATTCTCAACCAAGGGACATGAGGTGGGAAGAATGCCCCTGAACTAGCATGGCTGCTTTGGGAGCAGTAGCAATAACAAAAGCAATAGCAATGGGAATATTTATTTATTTATTTATTTATTATGAAGCTTGTATACCGCACCGTCTTCCCAAAAGAACTCCAGGCGGTTCACAACAGACAACAAAACAACAACAATTAAGGGCAAACAAGAAACAAGTTTAAAAAATCAATTCAATAACATGATAATAAAAAAGCATGAAGGGAGATGTCGGACTGGGGGGGTAGACAAATAATAATAATTGAAATAATGCATTACACCATATTGCCTTTTGTTTATGAAATCAAGAAACAAATGCTGTTTTCTTCCTTAGGCCCTGGATTAGTTTTCATCCTTTATCCAGAAGCTATTTCAACACTTAAAGGGTCAACGTTTTGGGCAATAGTGTTTTTCATAATGCTACTCACGCTTGGCATTGACAGCTCGGTAAGTATTCCTCTCTCTCCTATTTTTGTATAATAACCCTTGCTGTTCTTAGAAGCATAGCCTTAGGTGCTAAATTCATCCATTGTTCTCCTAAGGGACTATGGTTTTTGGCGACTGACCACTATACTGTGCCCCATTTCTCATGGTCTCCCAGGTTTTTGGAGGATTCAGGGAACCATATTCCACAGTCAAAAAGATCTACTGATTTCACTAGGTGAGCTTTCCTCAACTTGATATTTTAAAGCATTGGGATTAAAGAACCCATTCTTAAATTCCAATGCCTCACTACATCATAAAGCACTAGTTAGTTTTACGTGTGTCGTAGCTAGACAACCAATTGCTCAATGCTGGAAGACAGCTACCAACATTTCAATGAATGTTTGGCAATCTGGGATATGGAAAATAGCTTTAATGGAAAAATCCACTGCCAACTCAAATCCAAAGTACCAGAATTCCAGTATACTGTAGACTCATTTTATAAAACCTGGCTTCCTTTTATTCTGTATCATAACCATCCTACTGCCTGTTTTAGCAATCACCCCAGCCACTCATGCTGATTTATGGAACAATGTATTATGTTAACGAGTAATGCTATTTGATATGTCTGCTATGTGGATTTTGATACTTTATAACTATTTTAATATTGTATCTCATTAAATTTTATTTTTATTAAAAAGTCTGATGCATTTAATTTATTTTTTATTAAAAAGTCAAATATGTTGGATTACAGTTCCCATTCACCATTCAGGGTTAGGATCATTGCTAAAAGAACAACAGTGAAAAGGAATATCAAACCCCAATTTAATTCAGCAATTTAATGTACTTCACAGCCAGATTTGTTAAAATGACATGAATGGAAGGAAGGAAAATTTTTATCGGTGCAGATACATCTTTTATTTGACTAGGCATTAAGAGGTTTTTTTGAAACCTTGGTCTGCTTCAAATATTCTGAGTACTCTAACAGTTCTTGTCCTTTTTCATGCTTAACTCTGAAGTGGCATCAAGGTTTCCATCCTGTCTATATTTAAATCAAGTGTCAGGGTTTTTTTTTATGGGAAAAACAAACAGAGCCTCCAAAGGAGACTATGCTGGCTGACTCTTTGCAATGCTCCTGTTTGTTAATTGGCATTTTAATGGTGTTTATACATGCAATTTATTTCTTTACTGTTTATTAGTATTTGTTTTGTTATATCAATCAGTTTGTTCCCCGCCCAGAGTACCAATTTGCAAGATGTGCTGTATAAAACTCAGACAGACAGACAGACAGACAGACAGACAGTGCATTAACACTTCAGCTCTGTGTATGACTCTTTAACATGCAGTACGTCTAGCAGAAGTCTTGTGCAAGCATACCCATATAGCCAACTTATAGTATATATACATACACACACTCACTCACACACACATACCAAAAATTATTAGTCTCAAACTCTTTGTCCCGATAGATAGATAGATAGATAGATAGATAGATAGATAGATAGATAGATAGATAGATAGATAGATAGATAGATAGATAGATAGATAGATAGATAGATAGATAGATAGATATATTAGGCCAGTGATGGTGAACCTTTTAAATAGTACCTGTTGCAAGTCCATAATAATGGCCAATATAAAGGCAAGGTCTGAAGAATTCCAGTCATTCCCATGGAGAAAGGAAGGATTCCCTCCCATGATGGCATCAGCTTTTCCATGATGACCTTGTATTCTTGGAAGCTGATTTGGTCCTCTTAATGTGGTGTGCAAACAAGATCATCCAATTCCCTTCATAGATCCCTGTGTTATATTCCAGTGAGGGAATGTAAACTTCTGCCCATTCTCCTTTAAGGATATCTGGATTTTAAAAATTATCATCGTCAAAACTAAACAGATGACCTGTGTGTCATCTGCTCATTTTGCTGCCCAGGTGACCATTGTTGATAGGTAGATTCCAGGTCATTAGCTTCTCTTTGTATGGTAGTTCATCTTGAGGTTGGATTGAAATCGAACAATTGTTCAAAGAGCAGCACATCCTTGCTTGTCTTGTTCTTGTGTGCAAGTCCAAAAGCTATTTTCTGTCAGTTTGGGAAAAGATTTTAACAATTCATAGAACAATGTTATGCTCAGGTAAGACACACTGTAGAAAGCGACTATAATTGCTTCTGTGTTTCATAAGCTTATAAAAATAGAAGCACTGAATGGGTTTTTTGTATCTTTCTGAACAATCAGCCATTGCTTTTATGTCTAATGTCGCTGTGTGTTTTGCTGCTCAAAAGTACAGGAGAACAGTTTTATGGAGAGACTCCTTGTTCAAACATTAGTGACCTTGAGGTCCTTGTCTTCCTCTCTTCCTGGACTCAAAGAGATTCAAGGGCCTCGCAAAATTCTCATTGACGTCACTAATACAAAATAGCCCGAAACAATGAAAATGAGAACTTTTTTGAGCACTCTCCTTAATTTTTTCCCTTCTCAAACACTAGATGCAGAATGAAGGATAATGGTAAGACACAATAAAGAAACAGAAATGATTTTTTTAAAAAATGCTTGCTCAACGCACAATTAACCTCGTGAAAATCCCATCCTTGCATGAAGTGGTATTTGGTCTTCAGTTTAATGGTTTGCTTTTATTTATTTTAATAGTTCAATCTATGCACAGAGGACAGGCTTGACAGGCTTTATCTGTGTCTACCAAAGTCCATAGCTATCAAGAGAATCTCCTATGGTCAGAGGCAGAATTGTTTATTAATTATTATTATTATCTGGAGGGTCAAACAAGAGGTAATAGTTCCGGCCATCTTTGCCTTTGTTATGAGGTCTTCCTTGCTTTCTTGGCTTTTGCCTGACCAGAAGTGGAGAAGTAGCCTACTAGTTGGTCTGTTCCAAAAAGCCAAACCTTAATGATTCTACCCCCTGCCCCTCAAGATAATTTTTTTACTAGTCAATGGATTTTTCTTCTCTGCTTCTTCCTTAGATGGGTGGCATGGAAGCTGTCATCACTGGCTTAGCAGACGACTTCCAGATCCTCAAAAGACGCAGGAAGCTTTTTACGTTTTGTGTCTCCTTTAGCACTTTCCTGCTTGCTCTTTTCTGCATCACAAATGTAAGTATCCCTTTTGGAAGCAGGCGCGTATACTAGGGCGCTAAAAAACCATCAATATTAAGGAATTGGAAAAGACAAATGCCATCTACTTTTAGATCAGTTGTGGCAGGCTCCAAAAACAGACAAACAGGGTGGGGCAATTTTCTGCACAGTTTGGAGAACATAATATATGATTGGTTTGTTCTTTTATTTGCTCTGCATTTTTATAGTTCTTATTTATATGTTTGTTCACCGCCCAGGGTTCCCCCTTTGGGAAAGTCGGTGTGATCAATAAGTGCAATAAATAAGATAAAATAAAATAAAATAAAATAAATCACAACCACCACCAGGAACATAAATATTAGAAACAAAAAAATCACAACATACACCTTGGAAGTAATGAGTTGAAAGCCAACATTGTGTGCTCTTTTACTCCAAAAATGTGTTTGTTTAGAGGAGGGAGTTCACTGAGGCTTACAAACCTGTCTGCCTTTTTAAAAAAAAAAAATTACTCGCTGAAATTAATATAGTAGTCCTCTTTATTTATATCAGAGTGTTGCACAATTTAAAAACATGGCTGGATATGAAATAAAGGTAAAATCAGAAGCAAATTAAAATGTTGAGATAAATAGCATACATTTTTTAACAGAACTGCAGTGCTGGAGAGGACCCCATGCATCATCAAATCCAGATGATGTCCAGGAGACACAGTGGGGAATCGAACTCCCAACCTCTGACTCCACAGCCCAATACTTAAATCACTGAGCTAGTTGCGAGTGAGCCGCTTCAATAGCACTAGCTTAGCCATTTTCTACATCTTCTTGTATACACGCAGTGTGGCGTACCTTGTAAGGCACAGAAGTGATGCATGGTTTAGGAAGCCAACACTCATTCCTTAGCATTTTCAGTATTGCTATTTTTCAGAAATGTTCCCAGAGGCTGACAGCTATTAGCTAGGTTTCCATTTTCCCCCATCCATCTGGACTGAATCAAACTTCTCAAGAGCTGAAAAGGAATGAATAGGCATACAGGGAATCAAGCAAGTAAAAACCTGTGTGGCCAGAACTCTAAATCTTTGAGAATGTCCTATAAATGATGGGTTATTCATCTCACTGGGTGTTTCCTTCTTATTACTTAGGGTGGAATCTATGTGCTTACCCTGCTAGATACATTTGCTGCCGGGACATCCATCTTGTTTGCAGTTTTAATGGAAGCCATTGGCGTGTCTTGGTTTTATGGTGAGTTGGTCTAGCTGCATTGTTTTATTGCTGTCAAATGATCCAGCGCAGACATGGTAATTAAAAGGACAAAAAGAACATGGAAAATGTCTGGTTCCAACCATTGTTAGCTACCCAAGATTGGCCTGGCTTCCAGTGACAAGTAAGGATTGCCCCCAATTCATTTTGTTTACTTTGACAGAATTTATTCTGCATTTCTTTTGAATTGACTGAATCCCTGTTTTCAACGGACAAGTTATTTTTTTCTCTTTTATTAAACTAAGGTTTACTGATCCTTAGAGTGGTATTGTTCTGAGTATGGCCCATGTCATTGATCCTCACTTGTTGAGTGAGATGTTATTCCTTTATGAGAACTTCCGCTCTCCAATCATCACGTGTCCCCACCCCCTTAATGTTCCCATCCCCTCCTATGAATGGTTTGAAGAAGAAACATTAAAATCATCCATCTTGGGCTGTTCACGTGTATCCCCCCCCCTCACTTTCATTGACAAATCACAAGCCATTGGTCTACAAAGCATGATTTGTTATGGCCTCAGGCAAATGTTCAAATCGCTCACCAGTTAAACCTGGTACAGCTGTCCACCTCTTGTTTTCACAGTTAAATTTCCTCCCCTTCCCATCATGTTCTAGTTACCTAGGTGACCCTCATGAACGTCTGTTTAGCTTAGAGGCTCACTCGACATTTTAGCGCCGACCACACCGTTTTTACCTCATTTTTGTTGAACGGTCTGTATGGCAATTCAGGCATAACTGAGACGTTTTGTGGGGAAAGACCATAACAGGAATGTTTGACATATTAATTATTATATACAGGGGTGCTTACAAATGACTGCTACATGTTAGCCTTTATTGTTGTCTAAGAGAATCTGTATGTTTCTTTCTTTTTGCAAATAGAGCAAATGTT
The DNA here is from genome assembly GCA_029282475.1 of Phrynocephalus forsythii. Taxonomy (NCBI): domain Eukaryota; kingdom Metazoa; phylum Chordata; class Lepidosauria; order Squamata; family Agamidae; genus Phrynocephalus; species Phrynocephalus forsythii. The sequence continues at coordinate 6,216,301 of JAPFRF010000013.1, forward strand.
CCTAACTAGCTAAGTTCGTTTGGGCCTGGGGGTGATAGTGAGTGCTTTGAACGACAGAAGTCAAAATGGTTTCCAGCTCTGCCCTTGAACATTTGCTCAAGTTCACTTGACTTTCTCTTCTTTCGGTCAAATTTTCTGACATCAGTTGCCTCTCCCGCTGCTGCTTTAATTCATTTCTGGAGTTGTTTTCCTCCTTGAGCTGCAAGCCACATGTTAACGGAAGATGGGGAGGAAAGGTTAAAACATTTGGGGCTCTTTAGTCTGGAAAAAAGGCGCTTCAGGGGGAATATGATTGAGACGTACAAAATAATGCAGGGCATGAGTAAAGTGGATAGAGGGAAGCTCTTCTCCCTCTCAGAGAACTAGGGGACATACACCAGAACTAGGGGACATACACTCAAATTGTGGGCTGGGAGAGTAAGAACAGACAAAAGAAAATATTTTTTCACCCAGCACGTTGTTATTCTGTGGAACTCCCTGCCATAGGAGGTGTTGATGGCATCTGGCCTGGGTGCCTTCAAAAGGGGATTGGACAGATCCCTGGAGAAAAAGTGCATCACAGGTTACAAACCATGATGGAGAGGTGTCATCTCCAGGCTTAAAACCAGGGTACTTCAAGGGCCAGATACAGAGGAGTGGTATCAGGAGACAGATATCTAGTCTCGTGCGCTCCCAGTCGCATCTGGTGGGGCCACTGTGAGATACAGAAAGCTGGACTAGATGGGCCGTTGGCTTGATCCAGCATGGCTTTTCTTATGTTCTTATGTTCTTATGATAACAAGATGAAACTATATACTTAATCAGATAAGGTCATGTGAGGTCTTAACTAAGGTCAAAGGAATCCAATTGGCAGCCTAGGTGTTACTCCCTGGATTAGAACCGCCCTCACTGAAGGCAAATGAACACTTTCGTGCCCCCCCCCTTTTGATGAACCCCTCCGAGTACCCAGGAGGGCTTGCTTTTTGTTATCATCCCTTTCTGAAAGAGGAAATCCCACCAGTTAAACAGAACCACGAGCAGTTCCCCAAAATCATCAGGACAGTTGCGATCATGGGATGTGGAAAAGTTTTCGTTTAGTCTGTTGTTGTTTTTCCCCCCTTAGTGCCTCTACCAAATGCGACGATCAGATTAAAGGATCCATTTGCCAGTATTCAGTGGATTAGTGGTACAGTCACCCCCACCCCCACCCCGCTGATTGCGGGGGTTAGGGACCCACCCCACCTGCGATGCATGAAAATCCGCGATATGCGGAAGCGGGTGGTGTGGGGCCTGGGGGCAGGGGGGTGATCGCGCGCCTGTTCGAGGATTCTCGGAGGAGCGGGGGGGCAGCGCAGAGTGACCAGATCGCCCCCCACACACACACACTGCATGGCTCTGAGGCTTCTCGGAGGAGCGTGGGGGTGGCATGGAGCAACCCAATCGCCCCACCCCCACCCCTGCGCGGCTCCGAGGCTTCTCGGAGGAGTGCGGGGGTGGCACGGAGCGACCCGATCGCCCCCGCTGCCCCCTGCGTGGTTCCGAGGTGCAGGTACTGCGATCCTGCAATGTAGTGGGACCGCAGTACCTGAACCGCGAAATAGCGGGGGGTGACTGTAGTTCAATAATTGCAACAGAAAACATGGCAGTGACCTCTGTAGTCAGATATATCAAGTATTGTATTATCTGTGTCTTTGCTATACTTGTGATCAATCTTCAGGTGTGGACAGATTTAGTGAAGACATCCAAAGAATGATGGGTTTCAAGCCAGGCCTCTACTGGAGACTATGTTGGAAGTTCGTGAGTCCTGCTTTTTTATTGGTAAGCTTCTCTGTTCTTGAAGTGGAAATTATATTTGCTTTTTAGAGTCTTAAGGATGAGAAAATCACAGGGAAAAGTGAGAGAGATTGCTTTTAAATGAAAATCCCTAGTTGTTTGTACTTCTGTTTAATTTTTGTTGATCAAGGGGTTCCCCCATAGATTTTGAGCTGTGGTCGTGGAGAAACTTCATTTAGTAAATCCTAAAATTTGATATTTATTCATCTATTTATGTATGTATTTATTTAAGCAAAATGAAACTATTAATGGACGTTTAGTGTGTTTTAAAGGAGTTCATCCCTGAAAAAATGTTTTTTTGTTGGGAAGCTTTATAGCATTTTTAACTAGCACAGCAAAGCCCAACAATATTTTTCACTAGTTGTTTTTTTAAATATGTTTTCCACTAGTTCTGATCATTGAGTTTTGTAAGACCATTTAGTGAATGGATGCGGAGTTTAAATAGAAATAAAAAACCAAATGTGCTCCACTTTTCTGGATTTGCAGAATCTGCTGTAATAAGATTTACAGAATGAAACCCAACACCAAGCTATGGCGATGAGCAACAGATTCAAATTGGAACAGTCAAGGATCAGGAGAAAAACATTTTTATGTAGTTTCATCCAGATGTCGAATAAAATGGGAATTAGTTCAGACTACCCTGGGAGACATTTGGGTGAATTTAGGTAAGGGCAGATGAACGTTAGAAGCAAGGTGTTGACTTAAATTTCATTCCTAGGCAAAAGTAGAACAGACTCACCAAATAAACTGTCTTTACCAATGTGCTGCCCAACAATTCTGTAACTGATTACTCAGGCAAGTGGATTGATGGCTGAATTTCCATCTGCCTGCAGAGCTGGAGATGGTGAGCTCAGTTTCCTACCTTCCAGGGAAAACCCTGGAAAAGATTGTCATAAGTCATAATTGATGGGATGGTAGTCGAGTATCATCATCATTATGATAAAGAAACTGGTCAGGTCATTTACATTTATTTCATATACCTTTAATGGTTTTCAGGTCAACATGCATTATATGGTCACAGTCCACCGCTTGGCCACATTATGATGGATTGCTATTTCAATTATAGCTTTCTGAAGCTGTATCTCTATAAAGGAGCACCCACAAAATTTTAAGCTGGAGGGTTTGTTGTTGTTGTTGTTGTTGTTGTTGTTGTTGTTGTTGTTGTTCTTTTATCACAGTGGTGATAAGCCAAATATTCTTGGTCTGTAACTCCTAGCAACCTTGGCCAAAACAGCTGGTGAGGGCTTCTGGGAGTCACAAACCAACAACAACTGGGTTATCCATGGATTGAAAGCATTTTTCTGTTGGGATATCTGAGTGGCCAACTTCCAGTCTGCTTTAGAACACTCCTCTGGAGATAGTATGAGTGTTGTCTCATTACAGTCGTGACCGACTCTTCGTGACCCCATGTCCATGGAGCTTTTCTTGGCAGGAAGACTGTGGTGGCTTGCCAGTTTCTATTCCAGCACCTGGTATTCCTGGTGGTCTCCCATCCAAGTCCTAACCAGGGCCGACCCTGCTTAGCTTCCAAAATCAGGCCAGATCGGATGTGCTTAGGGCAGTGATGGCGAACCTTTTAGAGGCCAAGTGCCCAACCCGCGATTCAGAACCCACTATTTTTTCACAAAGTGCCAATACAGCCATTTAACCTGAATACAGGTGGCTGTAAAGGGGTGATGTCGGGTGCCCACAGAAAGGGCTCCGAGTGCCACCTTTGGCACCCGTGCCATAGGTTCGCCAACACTGGCTTTGGGCATCTAGGCAGCCCCCTCTTGAGATGATGTCACCTTAAAAGTGGGTCTTTTGCCTTTGGTTTATATTCTACAAGAATGTTGTCAGCAGTAGGCTGTTGCATGGAATATGGTAGATTGCTAAAGAAAATGTCAATTCACACAAGGTTTTCCTTTGACATCTAATACCTTTAACTTGAGACTTGAGTGACAGACCCAATAACTAACATTACAGGCAAATCTAAACCTTTTGGGGCCTTTCTTTGTGATGAGATTTGAGCCGACACTCAGTATTAAAGAAGACAGTGCGCTAAGGACTGGTCCCCCTTGCCCCACACTGCCATTTGACCTTGCGGTTTGGTTTTGATTTTTTTTTACAGGCACAGTTTAAAAAGCAAATGCCAAATAATGTTAGTAGAGGCCATTGGAATTTCATACTAAGGGCAGGACCTCTAGCTTTTGGGAAACGAAACAGATGCCAGAGTCATATTCAAACAAATGTATTTTGTCTCTGAAGTTGGTGCCTCTCTTTCTGGTATAACGTTATCGTTTCTGAGTGATAAACGTCTACCTGAAAACCAGCTCTAGCAGGTGGAGATGGACAAGAATTTTGTTTTGGGTTTCCTTTTTGTTCAGTTTTGTCCAAAAAAAATTCGCACAACTTGGAAGTGGTGGAAAAGCCAGCCAGGCAGATTTGTCTGTGAAACACTTTCGTTACACAGAATGTTCCAAATTCCTCCTAGATAGGAGAGAGAGAGAGAGAGAGAGAGAGAGAGAGAGAGAGAGAGATCTGTGTGCATTTGTGTGTGTGTGTGTGTGTGTGTGTGTGTGTGTGTGTGTGTGTGTGTGTGTGTGTGTGTGTGTGTGTGTGTGTGTGTCACCGTTTCCCCTACCCACCCTCAAGTAGAAACTGGTAAAGAAAAATCGGTCAGGGACATGAGTGCAAATAATATTTTGTGGCTATTTTTATCTTCTAATGGTCATCTTCTAAGCAGAAATAACCCTTGCAGTTCTACAGGTTGAACTCAGTTTGATCAGAATCTAGAGGACCAAGGTAAGCATAAATATAGGCTCCCCCCGTGATCATTTTGAGATTAACTGCATGCCACAATCTACTTTCTTGGTGTAGAGAGACTTCTTGATTATTTTTTTTTAAATTCCCATTAGGAGTAAATTGAACGATGGAAAGAAAACTGATCTCTGTGTTATTCTTCCCTTCTTCCTATAGTTTGTGGTCATAGTCAGTGTTGTAAATTTCAAGCCTCTGACCTACGATGAGTACATCTTCCCACCTTGGGCTAATTCTGTTGGATGGGGGGTAGCCTCGTCATCCATGGTCCTTGTACCTGCGTACGTTCTGTATAAATTACTGAAGTCACGAGGGACCTTTAAGCAAGTGAGTCTAAAGCAATGAAATGTCATGGAAATGTTCTTTATGAAATGAAAATCGCCAGTGTTAAGCTAAGAGTTTGCTTTCTTTAATTCCACAAACGCTTGGCGGGGAGATGACCTTTCAGAAACAGCTTCCAAGTAATTTGCCGCTTCGACAGAGGATTTGCGACTCTTTTTTTTTTACTTCCTGTCCTGGACATTTGAAGCTCAAGCATACCCTCAGAATCTGACCTATAATGGGGCAAATGAGAAATGCATCAGTCATAAGAATTCCCCAGATTTTTCCCCCCTGAAAAAAAATGTAGTTCAAATCAGCTAGGGAGATCTGCGAATTAGATAAAGGAAGTTCTGGGGGGGGGACACTTTTGAACCTCCCCCCTTGGTTGGTGCCCTCTTCCCTGATTTCAAATTTCCTTCCTGAAAATGTTGCGTACATGAGTCACTTTGTCTGATCTCAGAGGTTCTATCAGAAGCTCTTGAATAGTGTTACTTCCATCTTTGCAAGAGTTCTGAAGGAAAATGGGAGCAAGTCTTCATCCCTTGTTGTGATGACCAAATGTAACAGATCTCCAAAATGGTTAAAACTTAAATAATGGCAAATGCTTTCCAGAGATCTCATCCTGTCCCTCCCCCACACACACACACACCATAAGTCAGTATTCTACTGAGTCTCCACTGCATAGAAGGTCACACCAGTCTAATATACAGGACTGAATTGCACATTCCCATTGAGCACAGAGATTAGATTTTTGATAATCAGTTGCAGAATGGCAACACTTGTGCAAAGAAAGCCATCCCATGTTAATATGCTAGCAAAACACTCAACTCAGTTGAAGCTCGGAAGATTAGGACAGCTTCTCTGTGTGTAATGTCTAAGCCTTAAGGTTCTTGCAGAGATGGACAGGTAGAACAGAGCTGGCACCACAGTTTGCAAGCTTCCTCAATATATGGTCTAAATTTGGCCTCCAGGTTGTGTTGTGATTCCTAATCTAAACCTGACAACCAGATTTGAAATCTGACAGTTTTTACCTAACTAAATATGTAAACGAAGGTTGAAACGGCTGTATGGATCAATGACCTGGGCATGTTATTCAAGAGCTTTGGATATTCCTGCCTCAGTGGTTCTCGACCTTGGGTCCCTAGACCCTCTTGGGTTACAACTCCTGGAGTTCCTGGCCAACACAGTTAGTGGTGAAGGCTTCTGGGAGTTTTAATCCAAGAACATCTGGGGAACCAAGTCTGAGAATGAATATCCTACCTGATTGACTGCCAGGTGTCATCTTATCATTCCTTCCATTACTAATGCACAAGTACCCTGTACGTATGCATTGAAATCAGTATCTATTTCCTGATTTCCTTCCTTTTTCTTCCCCTCTCTTTAGAGACTAGCTTACTGCATCACTCCTGAGAATGAGCACCATCTTGTACAAGAAGGGAACGTGCGACAATTTAAGGTGAGTGTTCTCCTGCCTTTGAGGTCTTCATGCTGTAGGTCAGTGGTGGCGAACCTTTGGCACTCCAGATGTTTTGGACCACAACTCCCACAGTCCTTTGTCATTAGCAATACAGGCTTTGAATTCTGGGAGTTGTGGTCCAAAACATCTGGAGTGCCAAAGGTTGTTCTGATATCCACCACTTCTCATGTTCTTGGGTGCTTCATGAACTTCTCCTCTTCCCTTTGATAGCCATCTACTCAGGCCACCATCAGAAGATCTTGTCCTGGTTTTATACAAAACAATGGTCCTCATCCATTGATCTTCCAGATCACATAATTACAAAATTGGGGGGGGGGATACTTGGCTCAGTAATATTCTGAGCAAGAAGGATCTTGGGATCCTTGTAAATCATAAGCTGAATATGAGTCAGCCGGGCAATGTGGCTGTGAAAAAGACAACTCTTATCTTACACTGCATTAGCAGAAGTATAGTCTCGAAATCCTGTACTAGTGTCCTCACCAAAAAAATAAAAATAAAAAAATGGCACTGGTTAAGCCTTGCCTAGAGATTAGGCCTCACATAGAGTGCTGTGTCTAGTTCAGGATACCACACTTTAAGAAGGATGCCAACAAAATGTCTGGGCATGTTTAGCTCTAAGAAAAGACATCTGAGGGGAGATAGGATAGCAATTTTCAAAGACCTGAATGGGGCTGGATCAGATATCAGGCATCTCAGAGTGCAGGACACATAATAATGGACCCCAGCTACAGGAATCCAGGTTTCAGCTGAATATCAGGAAAGCCTCTGAACTGTTAGAGTGGTACAACAATGGAACCAATTACCTTGGGTGGTGGTGAACTCTCCAGCACTGGAGGCATTCAAAAGAAAATTGGACAACTATCTCCTTTGTTTTGGATTCCTGCACTTAGCACGGTATTGGACTTATAGCCCCTTCCAACTAAATTATTCTATGATTCTATGTGTTGGCCTTCAGTTGCAAGAATCCCTGGCCATTGGCCACTCTGGCTGGGAGCATATCAGAGTTCAAGTCCAAAACTGCTAGATAGGGATGGGCATTTCATCTCGGAACCAGTAGGTTACAAAAAGAACCATGCAAGCCCAGGTCGTCCTCAGAACAGTCTGATATATGCATATCCAATTGCTTTACCTTTCTCTGTCTTGCACAGGGTTAAAATCCAACGAGGAAGCATGCTGCGAGGTCATCTGTGCTTGATCTGTGATGCTGGCCAATCAGGAGCTGTGCAGGGACAGGCATCATCCCACCTCCCTCTCTGATTGGCCAGCAGCACGGAGCAGGAAAGATGACATCGCAGTGTGCTTCCTCGTTGGATTTTATCCCTGCGCGAGACAGAGAAAGGTAAAGCAATTGGATCTGCGTGTATCAGCCGGTTTTGAGCACCACCTCGGTTCGCATGGTTCGTTTCGTAACCTACCGGTTCCGAAACAAAATGCCCATCCCTACTGCTAGATGAGTACTTTTGATATAGAGGGAGCCTACATAATTGTTCCAAAAAAACAAAAGCCAACAACCCTATTTTCTCTCAGTAGGTCTCATGCCCCATCCCTAAAAGTTGTTATGTTCAGAAGCTCTATTTGTTTTTATTTCTTGCCTGTTAATTGTCCTTGTTAATTCTATGGCACATCTACCACTCTGCACCATTGTCTTAACCAGATGTGTTCATTTGGAGAACTGCAGTGGTATTACAAGCAGTAAGTGTTTCTGCCCACAAATCACTTCCGCTCCACTCTTACAGCTCCGACATTGGCTGTCTATATGATGACTGGGCAAGTTGAAGCGAAAAGCCAACGCTTTACAAAGCTAAATTGGAACTACCCGAGAAGCCACCACGGAAGTTCTCGACCATGCCTGTTCCTGGTTGGTTGGTTGGCTGGCTGGCTGGCTCAGAAGATCTTCTCCAGATTTCTTTGTGTGATGATCCATCTTCCAACCTCCTTAACTCCCAGCTGATCAGCTCATTTAAATAAACTTCCCAAATACTGTTTATTTTCATTTTCAATATGTCTCTTAGCATGGTCTGGCCTTGGTCGTAACCAGCAACAGTCCTCTTTAGAAGTCAAAGAAGCACAGAATGGAGAAGGCTGATCAGTGCTTGGTTGCTTCTGTTTTGTCTGGGGCAGGGATGTCAAAAATATTTTTTAAATCATTCCCTTCCTTTCCCTTTTTCTTTTAAGACATGACAGAAAATTTGGTGGGCATTAGATAGCCATGAAAAAGTGGGATCCTTACCAGGATACATATGTTTGTGTCTGATTTGGTGGTGAGATCATGGGGTCATAGAATTAGAGGCCATCTACTCTGCTTCCCCTTTAATGCAGGGGTGTGATGACTACTTGAAAACATTCTCAGCTCCTTTCCTAGTTTAATACTGTCTGCCAAGGCTTCCCCCCTGAACAAGTGACATTTCTCAGCTTCCTAAAAAAATTAGATTATAGCTTTTATTCCCCTCCCCCCTTTTTTGAAAAAAAAATGCCTATTACTCTGCACAGAAGACTGCCCAACCCTGCATTGCTTAATGCCCTTTACAAGTTAATCCTGCACATGAAAAATCCACCCTGGGTAGGAAATGTAACAATCCTGCACTCCCTCATTTTCAAATTAACCTGACCTCTAGTTGCTCTTCTATGGGTCAAACCATTATAGATAAAGCAGGCAATCTTTGCTAACCTGTAATTTGACCTCTCAAGAAACATTTATTCCTTCTATGGCTTACAAATTAATTGATTTTGTTCTGGGTTTGGTTGTCAGGAGGAAAGCACACATTTCCTCTGTGGCTGTGACTACTGAGTCACAAAGGTCTGCTAGAACTGCATCTCTGCAATGCTACCCAGACTCCAGGTTCTAATGGCACATTATCTGTGCTGTACAGTTCCACCCTCTGTGTGAATGTTTCATGGAGTAGCTACACTATGTCATTATAGCAGTTTGATACTATGTTTACTGTCATGGGAAATCCTGGAGTTTTTAGTCTTGTGACGCCCTTAGAATTCTGTGGTGGACAGCAATCAAGTGAAGATGCTGAACTACAGAACAGGATTTTAAGGATCAAACACCTATGGGTACACAAAGAAAATTAAGATTTTCTGTAGGATGGTGCCATGGCAGCTAAAGAGGTATTGAACTGTTATAATGATGTAACACAGGCATTGATTGCATTCTCACTCATTGTAAGCATTCTACCTCACCACAGCTCTTCACTCTGGCATTTGAGTTGGCATGCTTAGGATGTATTGATGCCTCTTTCAGAATCAAGTGTAGAACAAAGTTTGGCAGTGGTTTGGGGACCAGTTTTGCCTCATCCCCTTTTTCCTTCTGCACATCTGCTGAATGTTGTCTATTTTGATGGCCGAATCTAGACCTCATTGGACTCTGGAGTGCCTTAACATCATTCCACATTACAGCCATTCTGAATCAAACATCTTAGTTTGGGGGCCTGGTCAAAAGGGTTGTCTTGAGGAGCTTACGGGGGAAGCTGTTGACTTGGATTTCAGAGCAAGAGCTCTCCAGGGTGGTGAGCCCTGCTCCCTTAACAGATTCAGCACCATGGAGAGTACCTTTAAATGTCATATCAAAATGCAGGGCAGATCCCCAACAGCCTCCACGGGGAAGAAGGATTTATGGAGGTGGCCATTCCACTCTTTTACATTTAGTGCCCCCCCAGCCCTTTAACTAATTCTTTAGTTAGGACACTTGCTTTCATTTTATAAACATTGTGTACAGAGGGAAATTCTGTAGGTTATGGCATTGGATCCAGGATCTATTTTGCAGTGGAAAAGCAGTCCATGTCTGATAGACAGCTAGTCTCACTGGCACCCTTCTGAATCCTTTAGCTGCACCACCAGGGCTCACACCTAATTGTTTTGGGTGGCGGCACCAGCAGCCCCGTCCAAGGTTTTGCCAGTTTAAAGCAAGACATGTGTGGTGTGGTGGCCCCATGAAGCCTTGTTTCCATATACCCCAGGGACATCACTTGACTCAAAATGAACAAAAAGCCATGCACCCTTTGTACACAGTCTGAAGGCAAGAGTCGATCACCAGCTTATGTATAAACTCCCAAAAGTTTTCCTCCAAACATCAGGCTCAGCCTTATCAACATAACATGGAGAAAGAGCTCCTCTGTAGATGAGAGCTTTGAGAATCCCTCTTCCAGAATGGCCAGGTGTGTGAAAGTTATGGGATCTCCATGTCTAGGTGATAAAAGTCATTGACATCTTGTCAAAAGTGCATTGTTGAACCACTTGATGGAAATCACCAATGAAAAGGACGTGGGGCCTCCATGCTTTAGTTTACAAGCTTCCTGAAATCTATTTATTTATTTATTTTTACAACTTATATGCCGCCCACTACCCAAAAGTCTCTAGGCGGCTTACAATAAAAAAATTAAAACAGCTAAAACATCAGATATCAATAAATTATTAAAACAATAATAAAAACCTTACACTAAAATCATTACACTAAAATTACCATCAGAGGACCCACAGTCTATATTGTATCAATTTAAAAAACTTCTGGAACAGGAAGGTTTTTACCTGGCGCCGAAATGTCATCAATGTTGGCGCCAGGCGGATCTCACTTGGGAGGGCATTCCATAGCTTGGGGGCAGCTGCCAGAAGGCCCTCTCTCCCTAAAATGTTCTTTCCCAAAGCAGTGCAAGGCATGACCAACCAATTCATTTTGCAGATGGCATGAAAATGCTCCCTTGATCCTCCATCAGCTCAGCGCTATGTGACATCTGCTCACTAGCTTATACCCAACTGGTTTTGAAGCCAACCCTGTCCCTCCCAGTTTCCAACCTTGAGCTGATAGGAGGGAGGGAAATATAAAACTTCCCAAATTCTCTGGTTGTGTTTCTCTTTGGGTCAATGCCCCTGCACTTTAAGGGTAGTTTATCTGTTATTATCCATTTCATAGACACCTTTCTCCAAATGTTACACACATTTGACATTGTCGACTTTCCAAGTTTGCCTTACTGAAAAGACGTTGATCATGCTACTTTATTTGGTTGAGGGTTTTTTTTTTTTTTGAGAATATTTCTTCCTTTTTGATGTTTATTTTATTTTATTTTTGGCTTGCTTTATAATGCCTTTTTATAGCAAATGGTTCAATAAGGGTACCTCTATGTATATGTATATTTTTATCACTCGATGTCTTTTCTGTTTCACAAGACGAAACACAAATGTATATTGTAAAACATGCCATCTGAAGCTTTTATGTGTGGAAGTCCCCTGTCAAATCCATCCTTCCATTCTAAATCCACCCGATCAGCCAAACTGGATTGATTGACCTAGTTTGGCAGGATGGTTTGCCTATAGACCCTTAATGTAACATTAAAACAAGGAGAATAATGTGTTGGCATTGATAGTGCTGTTATCTGCAATGCAGTATTCTCCTAAGCTGCCTTAATATGATAAAGGAAGTCCTGTGTGTTTGTAGTCTATATTCTCCACAAGCCGGTGAGCATTTTTCTGTGCAAGTGTCGAATGTTATGTGTAACCAAAACAGTGCGGAGTGGGAGGCAGAACATACCTGCTTGCCCTGATTCATCATCCGCATGTACAAAATGCACACAGACCTGTTTCACATTGCGTTTCTCATTGACTGAGTTGTTCTGGATCACTTCCCCCATCCAAAATGGACCAGGAAGCCATTGCAGATACCTTCTGAATTCACCAAAGACTCATTTTATTACAAAGGATAGAACAGTGGTCCCTATAGAAGTTCTGAGACAGCCACTCCCAGAAATCCTTGCCAGCACAGCGAGTGGTGAAGGCTTCTGGGAGTTGTGGTCCAAGAACATCTGGGGACGCAACGTTGGGAAACGTTGGGACAGAGCAACTAGAGAATACCAAGTAACTGTTCTCTCTGGTTGGCCATGGAGCCAATTAGGTGGTTTTAGGCAAATCTCTCTCAGTCTATCTCATAAGACTGCTGTGAGAATAAAAGTAGTCCACCCACATAGAAACAAGCCCTAGCTCTTTGAAGGAACAATGGGCTTCAAGCATGGTAAGCAAATGAGAGCACAGCCAAATGGCTTTGGAGGCATTATGGAAGTTGGGAGATCTTCCACACATCACACAATTCTTTCAATTAAAAAAAACCTGCTTGTGTTAACTCATTCACCACTGACATAGGCATTCTCCCAAGCAATATACTATTATATAAGTCTAGATTGGGACCTCTTCATATATTACATGTTTGAACCCAACCATTTCTTAATTTCTTGCCATCTTAACCTCCTTCACAAGCATGGGAACAGTTCTGCATCCCTAGATATGGAACCAGGGATAGCTGTGTTTTGTATAAAAGTGTGGTGTATACACTGTTTGAATATATTCAAGATGTCAGTCAAGTTGTTAAGTGTCCAGTACCTGTCCTCTTTTCTTCCCCTTCCCGTCTTTTGGTGTATCATTGTAAATAAAAAACGGGTTTTGCTATTTAAAAAAGTAAATAAAACTGTGCACTGTAAATGTTGAAGCTCTATTTGAACATGGTGTTACAAAGTCTTATTTAAGTTGACATAGAAATATGCACTATGAAGAAGTATACTGTATACAATAAAGATTATCTTCTGTACCAATACACTGTTTACTGGGTGTTTTCTGTTTCTTGTTATTGTCATTGTTGTCATTGCCATCATTAATATTCAAATCTGAAAGGTACCAGTGTCTGTCCTAGAATAGGAGAGGATAAAGAACAATCTAGACCCCTGGTCATGTCATCCCAGGCCTCACACCCATGGAAAAAAAACCCCACACAGATAAAATTATGAATAGTTTTCCAGAAACTGTGGAAGCATGATTTGCAACTGAATGCAAATCCAGTCCTGTTCCTAGGCCTATTTTGGGACTAGAATGATCTTGTTTTAGAAATCAAAAGTTATAGTCCAGTCTGTTTTTCTTTTTGAAGTGGGAGCTGTTTTGAGCCTAAAACAAGCTGAGGAAAAGAATTAAGCAAATCAGACCTCTCTGAGACCTCCCAAAATCAAAATGGCCCTCAGAGTCTTCAAACCTGCCCATCTCTGATACTATAGTATACCTGGATCATTGTGTTTCCTTAGGCCAATGATGGTCTCCCACAGCCCTATGTCCTAGGGCTGTTGTGAGAATGGAGACCATAAAAAGAGAACCATGGGTTCTGTCTTGAGTTCACTGGAGGAAAGAAATGTAGCACATAATAAGGCAACAGAAAAGGATATGAAATATTACAAAATAAAACAAGAGTAAACATTAACATGCTATCTGCGTCAGAAGTTGTTTTATGCACGCATTTGCCATTCAGCAATTCCCACTACCACTACCACCCATCTGTCACAATCTAGTTGCAGCACTGGTTTTCCTAGTTGGAGGTGATAACACACCCAGAGTGCACCAACTTGTAGAAAGCTGCTGCTCTTGCACATATTGAAGGCATCTTTCGCTGCCTTATTGCTTGCAGTTTTAACTGTTGTTTTATGTGTTTTTACTCCTGTTAGCCACCCAGAGTTCCCGTTGGGAAGATGGGCGGGATATAAGCTCATAAATAAATAAACAATAAATAATAAATTTACACCAGTGAGAAGTTCTTCATAGTTTTACTTGTTCATTTCATTTGCATCCCGGTTTTTGTCTAGTAAACTCAAGGCTCCTTAACCTTCTGAAAAATGAGCCACCAATGTTCTAGCCAACTGGCACCAGTCAAAATGAATGTCCTCAAAGGAGTGGAAGACTATTTAGGCACATGGTTGGGTGGCTATCTGGGTACACTCTTGGGGTCTGCTGAGCATGCAAATGGACCCCCATTTCTCCAGAATGAACCAGTGCCTGAAAATGGTATGTGCAGCTGTGTCACATTGCAGAAGGTCCTCGACAAGCAACTGGATGCACCAACTGTCAACAGAATTCTCCCGCTCATATTCTAGAAATCTAGATCAGTACTCCCTAGTCTTGTGTTCCAGACAACAAGTTCCAGAAATCTTGGTCAACATTGTTCTCAGACAGCAACTCCCAGAAATCTTGGCCAACATCGCTAGTGCTGAAGGTTTCCGGGAATTTTCACCCAATATTCTCTGGGGACACAGGGCTGGGAACCATTGTCCTAGAATTAGACGCATGACTCAGAAAACAATTTCCTTACAGAATTCAGGTCCCATGGCTGGGAGTTGTATCCCAAAGAAGTTAATTTCCCTTGGTGTACCTGGTTCTGGCAATATCTAGTGGCATTTGCAAGTACACTGCACCATCCTTGGTCCAGGTCTCTTGACCCACAACTGCTCCCGCTGACAAAACCCTGCTTTTGTGAATGTTCTAGTGCTACTCTGTGCTTTCCCCAACATTCAAATCTTGCTCTTCACCCACTGGGACCAGTCCTAATTTACGCCACTGAAAGCAACAGTAGGAGGAAGGCAGAATATAGAGGAAAGCTGTCATAGGAGGGAAGAATGGACCAGAGGAAAGGAGAGGATGGAGAGGATGGAGAAAAGAGTGAGCACAGGAGGAGAGTACAGTGGTGCCTCGGATAATGACGGTTAGAGATGGGCATGACTAAAAAAATGGTGTTTTGTTTGTCGTTTGGTCGTTTAGGGGTCCGTTTTGGTTCGTTTTTGTGACTTTTTTTGCAAAAAAAATTTCATTTTCGTTTTGTTAGGTAACGAAATGAAAAAATGAAAACGAAAATGAAAAATTGCTGTTTCATTAGCATTCTTTTTAGTTCAATGCATCTGCTGCAATGAAAACGAAAAACACAGCAAATTTGGTCATTTTGTTTTTGTTTTGTTTTAAAAAAATCGTTTCGTTTTCGTTGCGTAACAAAACGAAAAAATGAAAACAAAAACGAAAAATCGCTCGTTTCGTGCCCATCTCTAACGATGGTAATTCGTTCTCCGAAGTTAGTTGTTATCCGAAACACATCGTTATCCGAAATGCAGTTCCCCATAGGAATGAATGGGAAACTGTTTAATCCGTTCTGGAGCCTAGGAAAAAGGCACAGACACCTGGTTTTTTGCTCAAAACTCTTTAAAAAGTGCACTTTAAAGGTACAGATGCAGTTTCACCTGGGATAACTTTTTTACTGATGCATGCTGGAAATTCATTATCTGAGGCAGTCCATAGGGAAAATTCATTATCCGAGGCAGCCCATAGGAAGATTTCTTATCCAAGGCAGCCCATAGAGAAAATTTGTTCTCCAAGGCAGACCTATACCTAGGAATTGCAATTTGTTATCCGAGACAGCCCATAGGGAAAATTCGTTATCAGAGGCAGCCCTATACCCAGAAATTTGCAGCTGTTATCCGAATTATTCGTTATCCGGGGCAGTTGTTATCCAAGGTACCACTGTACTTGATTTGCTAGTTTTAAGAAGTCGGTAACGTCTGTTGCCTTTCTCTGCTCTATGCCCCCCCAAAAGTCCTTTGCTAATTATGGGCCTGGTAAATCAGCAAAGATCAAGGAGATCCTTGACCCTGGTACTGTATCGTGGCCAAGGCGGCTGGCGTTGGAACACCCTGACATACATCATGAATGATGCAGAACTAAATGCTACTAAGCAGGACAAGGGCACCGGGGGGGGGGCTCAAACTGATGAGTGCATTTGTTGTGGTAGGTGTTGCATGAAATCAATAACAACCTCAAATTCATGTCCTCTTGAGATTCAAGCAAAAACCACACAGCTGCTTTTAACTAGTTCTGATACACAGCAGCTGGGAGGCCAGATGTACCCAACTGAAAGCGTGAGAGCAACAGGTGGACTGTTATGCTAGGTTTCGATTTTAGGCTTCTTTTTCATTCCCAAAATTTGGATTTTTGGGGTGGGCATGGTTTTGCTTTTCATCCCAGCCACCCCAGCTGAGATGTTCCATTTCTTCCACACATGCTTTCTTCCCTTGATCCAACCCTTTTGCATTTGGCTTACGTTTCCTCAGAGAATTAATGCAACACAGCTGCAAAGAGCCAATGTTCAACCCATCCAAGGGTTTCCACATTCTCAGGAACATCACCGCCACTGACTGATGCCTTGCAGTGCCAACTCAGAAATCGATGGGGTATCCATGAAGGTACCCATACCATTTGTGGATATGGAATGTTTCACATTATAAATAGGGATTTGAAAATCTCATTGGTATTCTGACTTTCTGAAGCCCATTTGCATTCCTTTCCCTTGTGTTGTTCGTGTAAGGTTCCCAGACATTGTTCTAAACCCAGTTTTATTTCTTCATTTATTTCATTTCATTTTTGCAGACTTATATACCACCCAGCTAGTGGTGGGCACAATTCCAGGTGGTTAACATTTAAAAAAAAGCCCTAGTAACTATAAATATAATGCATCTCCTTGAAGGCAAAAGGAAAAGAGGACCACAGAGAATGAGATGATTGGACAGTGTCATCGATGCAACCAATATGGATTTGACCAAACTCCGGGAGGCAGTGGAAGATAGGAAGGCCTGGCGAGCTCTGGTCCATGGGGTCACGAAGAGTCGGACATGACTGAATGACTGAACAACAACAACAGAAAAACATACCAGATCATCAAATAAAAACAGTAATAGTATACTAACAAGGCAATCTTAATTCAAAAACAGGCCTGTGGTTTGGGTTTGGGTTGATCAGAGGCCTTTTCCATTGACAGAAACCCTTTATTGTTCTCTCAGAAATTCACAAGTCTGACAGAAGAGCTGGTTGTAACCACATCTGCTGTGTTAGATAACATCATATAGGAAAAGAAATAAGGGGGGGGGGCAGATAAGAGACTGGGTGGGGAAGAATTTATTATAGATTTAAACCACCTCAAGTCCATGGAAATAACCACCATGCAAGCTAAAATTTAGAGCAAGATGAGGGGTGCCATGAAAAATTTCCAGAATCCCAAGTTTGGGAGTGACTTGGGGGTCAGTACAACTACAGCTAGCTGCCTAGATGCCCTAAGCACATCTGATCTTGCCTGATTTCAGAAGCTAAGCAGGGTCAGGCCTGGCTCATACTTGGATGGGCAACCACCAGGGAAGACCAGGTGCTGTAAGTGCATGGAGTAGGAACTGGCAAGCCTCTCCAGTATTCCTGCCAAGAAAATTCCATGGACATGGGGTCACAAAGAGTCGGTCACAACTGTAACGACACACACACACACACACACACACACACACACACACACACACACACACACACACACACACACACACACACACACACACACACACACACACACACACACACACACACACACACACACACACACACACACCTTCAGCTAGGCCAGTGTCATCTCAGATGGTTTCTGCCATCTTGGTGAGTTATGATTCTGGCCTAAAGTAGAGCTAAAATACTGTAGCATGGACACAGTTTTAGGTTTAAAGGACCAAGTAGTTTGACTAGAACATTCATTGTAGGTTGATAGAAAAATATGTCTCTTATCTGCCTGTCTTAGGTTGTCACGCAAAGTAACTCTGGTAAAATACCCTTTCACATATACTGTACGCAATAAAAGAACTTCTGGTTCTGTGTGAAGTGGATCATCTACCTTGATCTGAAAACTTGACAGAACAAATTTCTCAGCCATCTCTCCTCACACATTCCAGCAAAAATGTGCTCCTCTATGGTTCATGTGTTGCCAAAATTAATGTAGCAAAGCAGAGCAAAGCAAAATGAAATTAAATTTAAGAAGCCCTCAAACTGGATTGTATTCTGAAATACCCCTAGCAGTTGGCCCGATGGGAAATATTTGATCAACCAAGCCATCTGTTGCACTGTGACATAATGAATAGCTTTGTGGCAAATTATCCCCAATCATAAATCATTATAGTATGGTTTAATAGCAATTGTGGGGCCTCCTTAATAGCCATCTAATGAAAGGTCTGATGGGAAATATTTTGTTGGGATTGTTGTTGTTCTTGGCTTCTAGAAGACAGACAGCTTCACGGCTACCCAGAGTTTGAGACAGCCAGGGAGAAGAAAGTTTTGGGTTGTTTTTTTTTTTAACTTCTTAGAGACAAATAGTGAAAAGGAAGGGAGAAAGTCCATTTCACTCGAAGGATGTCAACAGCTGCCTAGATGCCCTGAGCACATCCGATCTTGCCTGATTTCGGAAGTTAAGCAGGGTCAGCCCTGGTTAGTACTTGGATGGAAGACCACCAGGGAATACCAGGTGCTGTAGGCGCCTGGAGTAGGAACTGGCAAGCCACTGCAGTATTCCTGCCAAGAAAACTCCATGGACATGGGATCGTAAAGAGTCAGTCACAACTGTAATGACACAACACACACACAAGGATGTCAACAAGTAATGTGATGATTTGGCTCCAAAACTGGACCTCAGTAACCTGGTTCATGGAGGACAAGGGTATCAATGGCTATTGTTATGGATGCCTAAGGACAACCTCTGGGTTGGAGAGAAAGGCAGGATATCTCTCAATGCCATTTGTAGAGAATCGTAAGCAGGTGAAGACATCTGCTTGGGAATGCCCTGAAGCAAATGGTGAGCCACTGTGTGAGACAGAATGCTGGACTGGATGGGCTGTGGCCTCACCCAGCAAGGCTGTTCTTATGTTCTTATGTTCCTTGCCCATTTCAAACTGCTAACTGGAAGCACATGTTTGGAAAGAGCAATGCTGGAATTTTGGAGAGGATGCCTGGCATTGAATCAACAGCAAAGAGGCCCTGTTAGCAGGGCACGGAACTTCTGCTCAATATGTTCTACCACACTTGCCTTGAAACTTTTCTGATTTGAGGGCCAAATGGATCTCATTAACATCACTGGCAGAAAAAGAACATACTGGATAAGCTGTAGAGAACACAACTATTTACCTCTTGGAGATCGGGGAACGGCTGCGGATGAAGTCAGGGATGCTCTGCCAACATCTGGAAAGCCACACGCGATGCTGTGTGGGGAGGGCATGCAACTGTGCACTCTCCCCAAAGCCTGCAAAAAAAAATTCATCTGCCTGCGCCCATCAAGGCTCAACCTCTTCCCACCTCTGGCATATAGCTCTTATTAAGCTAGGCATTCAGGAGACAATGTGCATGTTGCTTTTATTGGCGGCCTATTTGTTTTCAGAAGAGTTGAAGGTCAGGTGAGGTTGAATAATAACAAAGGACAGAACAAAAACTCATGTGACGTTACCTTTAGAAAACACGGCAGCACCTGAGCGCCGGAGGCGGGGTGGAAAGTCAGTGGGACAACACTGACTAATGCAAATCTCATAAAATAGACTGTCTACAATTCAATGGATTCCCCTTCAATGCTAGATCAGTTTCTGAATAACCAGAGCCTTGAGCCGGAATTCTCCCTGCCAGCAGTTGTTCTTTTCCTCTTTCCAAAACTCCATTTTTGCTCATGGTCACTTCTTGCCCTGCAGTACTGCTTGCATTTATGAAGTCCGTCAATGCAATCAAGGACGGTGGACCATCTAAAAGTTATGAGGGATGGAAACTAACATGGAAAACATAATGTTGATGCCATCACACAAGGAGATATATAAACACGGTTATACAGTAAGTGGTTATAAACACAAAGTACAGTCATGTATGGTAGTTCATATGAAGACACATAATAGGAAGTCCATCATTCAGAGAAAGCTTGCCTGAAGAGGAACGTCTTTGCCTGTTTCTGGAAAAGCAGAAGAGATGGAGCAGTCCTGGCCTCCAGTGGGTGGGAGTTCCAGAGTCTGGGAAAGGAAGGGGAATACAATGAAGGACTCCTGTAAATTGCCAGTGTTTTGATAGCTCCTCATCTTGTGTCTTCTGGAAAATCCTGATTAGCAACCTATAAGGCAGTGATGGTGAACCTTTTAGAGACTGAGTGTCCAAACTGCGATTCAAAGTCCACTAACCTTTTTTGCAAAGTGCCAATACAGCCATTTAACCTGAATATAGGTGGCTGTGAAGCGGTCATGTCGGGTGCCCACGGAAAGGGCTCCGAGGGCCACCTTTGGCACCCATGCCATAGATTCGCCAACACTGCTATAAGGCTTGCAATTACTACAGTGCAGAAAGCTTAAACTTTGGTTCTACAGAGGAACTTACTGTCAAAGACACAGAAGCAGATCTTGACAGTTCTTATCTAAAGTTGGCAACTTTCAGCCTCTATGTCAGGGGTGTCCAAACTTTTTGCAACAAGGGCCAGATTTGGTGAGGTAAAAATGTGGGGGGGCCGAGCATTCAGCCACATTTGTCCCCCGGGACGGACTTTGAACAAGCCTCTAGGACATGCAAGCAGGTGGGGAGGATACTGCAGCAACGGAGCCAGGGGTGCGTAGGATGGGCAGGTGACTGGGGGGACGGAAGGAAGGAGGGAGCACAGGCAAACCATAAAACTGTAAGCTGACATCTCCATCCAGTTTGGGGAGAGGCCAGGTGGTGGGGATGCATGACAGGCTGAGCTGGTTGGGAGAAGAGACTGCAGGCCACTCAAAATTTGAAAATGGGCCACGTTTGGCCCCTGGGCCTGACTTTGGATGTGCCTGCTCTATGTAGCTACCAAAATTATGAGTATATACTTGTTTGATCTACATAGAATCCTTCCGGTCTTCACTGACTGTATTAAACTGAACTGTCTGTTGTTCATTCATTTGCTAGCATTTTTGACTGTGGGCGAAGAGACCATCTCAGAGTGCACCAACTGAGGTCTGTGCGGAACAAACAATTAAATATACCTCTCTAAATGGTTGCTAATTCAATTGTTTCATTGTTCTACCCTTTATGAAATGTTTAGCTCTATTTATAGAGCAGTTGCTAAACTGTAAAATGCTCTGGTCACCTGGATTCAACCCAAGCTTCTGCTCTGGGTATTGTGCTGTTTACAAAAGCTGCTCCTAGGGATGGCCACGAAACACCAGTTCATTGGTTCCTCCCAGTTCATTGCTTGTCTAAACAAGTGCTTGGCACTTCCCTGCCCAACCCTCTCCAGGCTCTGCCTCCAAGTGGGACCCCGCCACAAGAGGCGGGCCTGGGAAGTGCTGAACACTTGTTCGGACGAAGTACGAACCAGCACGAACTGCCAAACCGGTGGTTCATGCCCATCTCTGCTAGAGCTAAATAGTCAAATACGGCAAGGTTTGCTCCGCCTATAAAACAAGTTGTATTTGGGGCTAAATTTTAATATCTGCATGACATTTAAGGCAGATTCCATTCCTTCCAGCCCATTTCCTGCCAATAGAAATAGAAATGGCAATTTATTGTCATTGTGTACATATACAGCATGTACAATGAAATCAGGTGCTATTTGCAATACTGTACAATTTTAAAAGCAAACAAAAAACTCCCACCACATCCAATCCCACTCTGCTTAATTTAACACTAAACCACAGCATTTCACCTGGATATTCTCTAGGATAAAAAACTGTTCTTTAATATGTTCGTTTTTGTTCCCAATCATCCCGTATCTCCTACCTGATGGCAACAGTTCAAAAAAAAACCTGTTGTCCGGAAAAGAACCATGCCTTCTCTGACGGTGGCTCCTTTGTTTTCAAATGAATTGCCACCTGAGATTTGTCTGGCCCGTTTCCTGGACATCTTCCAGAAATCTCAAAATATGTTGGTTGGTTGGTTGGTTGGTAGACTTTTTAAAGTATGCCAAAACTTCAACACTCTGTTTTGAGCTTGTGTTATTTATCTGTAAATAAATAAATAAATAAATAAATAAATAAATAAATAAATAAATAAATAAATAAATAAATAAACAATCTTTACAGGTGACATCTGCTTCATCTTTGCACACCAACAAATCTATCAAAAAGCAAACTTCCTCCCAGTTCTTGCTTATACAGTACTTGTGATAAGGGAGAGATCTCGTTATTCCTTTCACGGAATCATTAAGCAATGGAGGCATAGCACTAGAAGCAAACGTTAAAGCCTTCTGGAATTTGAATATCATTTGTATTTACCGATGACAACAAGAGGTACAAGAGCGCCTGGCAGGGTGAAGTTTTCCCCGCCC
The DNA here is from genome assembly GCA_029282475.1 of Phrynocephalus forsythii. Classification (NCBI taxonomy): domain Eukaryota; kingdom Metazoa; phylum Chordata; class Lepidosauria; order Squamata; family Agamidae; genus Phrynocephalus; species Phrynocephalus forsythii. The sequence goes on from JAPFRF010000013.1 coordinate 6,238,608, forward strand.
GGCCCATTTTCTTTTCAGCCTGTATCCCCACCTCTCCTTGTTATCCGATGCGAGGAAAAGGTCAGGCGGGCAAAATTCTTTCAAATTTGGTTAAACAATAAAAGTCAGCAAAGTGAACGCCAACCTCAGCATAATTGTTGTGGCTTTGAAAAAGCTTAATCCAATTCGAGAGAAGAAAGGAGTGTTTGGAGAGCCAGCTCGTATCGCAAACTCGTTCAGACAATAGTGACGCTAATCTAATTGGCGAGATGTTAATCCGTCTGGTTCTTGAGCTAAAAGCTACTATTGTCAAGGAAGACCTTGCAGAGTAATCCAATTTGAATATTTTAAGACTGCATAAAAACAAACCCTCAAAGGGCACCTTTGCCGAGGATAGCCGTTGTCCAAAATGTGTACTTGCGAGAATCAATTTCTCATATACTTCAGAGGTTTGATTGAAAATGAGGATTATATTATTGGTACCCAAGGAATAATTGGTTTACAACAGCTTACACAAGGGGTTGGGTGCTTGCTCCTCTCTCTTTAGTCTCTTCAGAAATGTATACCGAGACGTTCCAACAAATTTCACCCTAAGCACGATTTGAAAGCAAATGTACAGGTCCCTTGCTGGCGAAACATTGGAGCAAGTTCTGAAAAAAAATATTTTTTTTTCACCCAGCGTGTTGTTAGTCTGTGGAACTCCCTGTCACAGGAGGTGGTGATGGCATCTGGCCTGGATGCCTTCAAAAGGGGATTGGACAGATTCCTGGAGGAAAAATCCATCACAGGTTACAAACTTGATGGAGATGTGTCATCTCCAGGCTTAAAACTGGGGTACTTCAAGGGCCAGATGCAGGGGAGTGGTATCAGGAGACAGATCTCCAGTCTCATGCACTCACAGATGCATCTGGTGGGGCCACTCTGATATCCAGGAAGCTGGACTAGATGGGACTTTGGCCTGATCCAGCATGGCTCTTCTTATGTTCTTATGTTCTTATGTTCTTAACTATAAAGGAAGCCTGTCAGCACATGTGACATTACCCTGGACTGGGTGAGAATTGCAAATTAAAAGCTGAGATAAAAAACAAACGATCCTTGACTTCAACTCCTAAATGTGCATTTTGTTTTTCCAATTGTTATAATTTCTTGGGGGGCAAATATGAAATGTTCACCTGTCTTCACTGAATGAGACTCAACAACTATCAAGTCAAACCATGTTGAACCTGCCTTTGTATTCATGTTGAAGATCTGAATCCTCTTCAAAAAAAAAATGAGGTCACAATCCCCATTCAGCATTTTTTTCCCATGTCTGAGGTAGGAGAAACCTCTCTGTTCCTGCCACCTGAGCCTGTGTCTCCTCTGTTGCTGCACCACTGCCAGAGCATTGTCTACAGAGGCCATGGCCAACTTCAGGAGCCCGTACTGCTGCTTTTGAGAATGCGCCCACCGCTCAGCTGATAGGCAGGCACACACTTTTAGTAACACTAAAACATTAGGCTGAATCCAGATTTAGCTTTGGGGTAGATGAAGGTGGACAAGGAGAAGATGGTGAGATTTCCTTTGGGTGAACAAAGTTGGGATTTTGCTATCAGAAACACACCTCTTGATCTGTGCAAGCAGCAGTAGTCATAGGAAGGAAGGAAGGAAGGAAGGAAGGAAGGAAGGAAGGAAGGAAGGAAGGAAAGAGTTGATGGTTGAGAAAGAAAGAAAAGAAAGAAAGAATGGTTGAAGAAGGAAGAATGGTTGAAGAAAAGAAAAGAAAAGAAAAGGAAGGAAGGAAGGAAGAAAGAAAGAAAGAAAGAAAGAAAGAAAGAAAGAAAGAAAGGCTAACTGCCAAGGATCTTAGCCACCCAAGTAACATTCACAGCTCATGGAAGCAACATTTTCCTTCCTGATTACAAATAATTGCAGTTGGATTTTTTGCAATGATCTTTCTTCTGTGGCATTTTCTCGCTTCAGTTCTGTGTTATTTTCTTTCTCACTTTCACCGTATAGGATCTTTAGTTATACGACTAGGTGTATTGAACTTGTGTAGGAAAAACACTCAGCTAGCTGGATACCCCAGTGAGTTAGGCTCCTGGCTGTGGGAGTTAGCGACTGGGAGTTCAGTTCCCCACTGTTCTTCCCAGGAGAAAAGCCTGGGTGGCCTTGGGCACCGCCAGAAGAAGAGAATGGGGAACAACTTCTGAGTGTTCTCCAACTTGAACACCTTGGAAAAGGTCTCCATAAGTAAGAATGGAATATGATTCTGGGGAGAGGGGAAAAAAGAGGCAGGGAGATAGAATGTTAAAAGAGAAATTTGCAAAAAATGTCACCCAAGTCTGGACAGGTTCTCTGAGTTACAAATGGTGTTGATAACAGGCTCGCATACAGACAGATCTCTTGTCTTTCGGAAAAATTGTCCTAGAGACCCAACCATGAACTGCTGGACAGAGTGATCAATCCCATCGTAGCAAACATAGCTGAGAAGAAAAGAACAAAATAGGGCATAAACTGTCTCACCCAATAAGCCTTTTTAGTTAACATGGAGCATTAACTTGACACAGAAGGCTCTTGAGGCCCATTGTGAACCCTGTGGAATGTAACAGTGGCGACTGGCGAATCTGCTACGCTCTGGTTTCACTCAAGCTCTCCCAGCCTGATAAGCTTATCTTTCATGCCCGAGCTGGACAGGAGGGTTTCAGTCAATAACCAGCTGTCTTCCAGCAAAGTTGGAATGGCACCTCTGCAGGACCAAATGGGCATTTGGAGTGTGCAAAGTGTCCTTAGGAACTCGCGCTTTGGAGAGAAAGGATGGATACATTTATCTAGAGTGAAACAGGTAAGATGAAACCATCCAACAGGTGAAAGGGATGGCTTGTAGACATAGGGCCTTCTCGGTAGCTGCCCCCAAGCTATTCAATGCCCTCCCGAGTGAGATCCGCCTGCCACCAACACTGATGACATTTCGGTGCCAGGTAAAAACCTCTCTGTTCCAGACATTTTTTTAATTGACACAATATAGATTGTGGGTCCTCTGATGGCAATTTTAGTGCAATTTTAGTGTAATGATTTTAGTGTAAGGTCTTTATTATTGTTTTAATTTTTTTATGGATATTCTATGTTTTAACTGTTTTGACTCTTTTGATTGTAAGCCGCCCAGGGACCTTTGGGTAGTGGGTGGCATATAAGCTATAAAAATAAATTAAAAATAAAAATAAAAATAAACTAGTCTTGGTGAAAGCAGCCCTGGCATTAGGAAGGGTGAAATAGCTGCCTTGGGGCTGAAGTAGGTGTCTGATAGCAAGGCATCTACAATCACGATGTCCTACACCTACTAAGAGCACACCATTACAAAAATCTTGACCAGGTTATCCTCAGCTTCATACCCAAAGCCCGGTCTCTTCCATGCATCGTCTCATCTTCCTTTCGTGCTGTCCCGTAACCTCCACCGTTCATGCTAGCCAAGGAGGCTACAGGAAGGTGCCTTTTGTAAACTATCTTTTCAGTCTTGGGCCAAAGAAACAGATGTTTTCCTCACCAATCTAATTTGGAACCTAATTTTAAAAGCCGGGATCATAATCCTGTATTACCAAATGTAATAAAGCCATGTTATGAGATTTACAAAGAGCCATAAAGACCTTCAAAGCCAGATAGCTGGGAAAGTGGATGTCCCTGCAATAGACAGAACTTTGTTTTCGTTCATATGGAAAGAGTTCCTGTTAAGGTTATTAGGCCAGGTAGCTCTCCATTTATCGGCAATTAGCAAGACTGGCAGTCCACATATACATCTGTACAGTGCAGAGGAGTGTACACCACCAAGATGTATTCGGACTGCCAGTCTTGCTAAAAAGTGTGCGTCAGTGCAAGCAGCGTGAGGCATGAAATAAGACATCTTTCGAAACATTGGTTGTTCCCCCTCCTTTAGGCTATCCTTTTTCGTGATTCAAGCCATTAAAAAGTAACAGTTATTTCCTTTCCTCACTGCTTGCATTGAGGTGCACTTTTTAGTAATTAAAAGGCATCAGTTTTAACTGTGACAAAAACTGGAAAGAAGTTAACGTTCAAACATTACAACAAAGACTGAGGAAGCTGTTTGGATGAGCAGCGAAACGTTTCTATCTCTCAAAAAGAAGTCCAGTAGCCATGACTCAACTTCCAGATAAACTCACCTGGATGACTGAGAATCTTCACAGACATACAACTGGAGTAGTAACTAACTACATTTGTAGGCCTTGGAAGAATGGTCATCTCAACTACAATGGGGGCATGTAATCCATGGGGAGTCAACCCATGTAAAGTCTGCCAGGCCAATGGGTCTACTCCAGTTCAAACTAGGTGACCTTATGGCTTTCAGCCATAACTAGATATGAACTTCTCAAGATCTGACTTGGATGGATAACTCACCATATAGGTATGGTGTGGAGCTGAGAGAAGGTATCATACATGCCTATTTCACTGTTTGTGTTTGTTATGCCTTGCCAAATCGCTTCCAACACATGATAACCTTTTTCAAAGCATGTGCAATATTCAAGGAATGGTTAACTATTATCAGCCACCAAGATTTATAGCTAGCTGACTTGGATTTGAACTCAGGTCTCCTGAGACCCATTCCAATGCTGTCCTACTTTGGGTCCATCCTGAGAAGACAAAATTCTCTGGAAAAGGCAATGGTGCTGGGAAGGGTTGAAGACTGAATATGAGGTGGACTGATTCTCTAAAGCAGCGGTAGCCAAAAGTCAACCCTCCAGATGTTTTGGGCCACAACTGCCAGAATTCCAAGACTTAATTGCCAATGACAAAGGAATGTGGTAATTGTGGCCCAAAACATCTGGAAAGCACCACTGCTCTAAAGGAAGCCACATTCTTGAGTCTACAAGAGCTCATCAGGGCTGTTGATGACAGGGCATTTTGGAGGTCACTTCTTCATGAGGGCACCATATGTCTGAGGCAACGTGATAGCACATAACAGCTACAACAGTATCTAGTTACGGCTAAATATTGCTGTCCAAACTTCTGCACTGGGACAAGCCCTTTTGCACACACCCATATACATGATATAAATGTCCACTTTTGCCAGGCATAGTTTTCAAAGGAAGGAAGGAAGGAAGGAAGGAAGGAAGGAAGGAAGAAAAAAAGGAAGGAAGGAAGAAGGAAGGAAGGAAGGAAGGAAGGAAGAAGGAAGAAAGAAAGAAAGAAAGAAAGAAAGAAAGAAAGAAAGAAAGAAAGAAAGAAAGAAAGAAAGAAAGAAAGAAAGAAAGAAAGAAAGAAAGAACACTCAAATCATGGAATATTGATTTGCTGGTACTAATGTTTTTCTTTGGGCACCTCCGGTCAAGTCACATTCCTCCCATCAATTGTTTTCTAATCTTTTCACCGAAAAACAAAAGCTCTGCTACAGAAAAAGCCTGCAGGTATCAGAGCATCTATCAGGGAACACTGCTAAAAAGCAGCTAATCAAATTATGTGCAAACCAGGCTTATTGCTGGCTAGTTCATTGCTTACAGCTCTGTTCCTTCCATTTGGTAGCACACTTCAATCGCGGCTTTCTGAAACGGTGCAGGGAGAATGGGAATTTGATTGCCTGCAACCTATGGTTTTAGAAATTCATCTCTAGCATCACGACGAGTCCCAAACCGTTTTGTCAAGACTCTTGTAACGATCAGCTCTGCTAGTTTTATCGGAGTGGGGCTGAGACGTCATATGATCCATCTAGAGATGAGCATGAGATGCACCATGAGGCAAGGAAACAAAACGAAACAAAAGGCCATGAATTTGGTCACATTTTGGCTCTTTGGGGAAACGTAACTGCCCACAACAAAATGAAAGGCTGGATTATTATCAATTATTATCATGGTTCATGTGATTCAGGCCTTTTTGGAGCAGCAGAGTGGGCCCCACACAAGCCAGTGGTGCCAATCTCACACTGAGTCAAAGAGCACTCTTCTGAGGGACCTGGTTTTTGGAGGACTATAATTCGGATGTCTTGAATCCAATCTTTGCCAGACTAGGAAGAGGTGGAGTTAAGAGTCACCTGAAGACCGACTGTGAGTTTGGCAGCTTTAACTCATACAGTAGAGATGGGCATGACTCAAAAAAATAATTTTTCATTTTTCATTTTTCGTTTAGGGGTCCGTTTCGGTTTGTTTTTGTTTTTTGGGGTTTTTGCACATTTTTCATTTTCGTTTTCGTTACGAAATGAAACGAAAAACAAAAACAAAAACAAATTTTTTTCATTTCGTTAGCATTCTTTTCAATGCAATGTGTCTGCCGTAATGAAAACGAAAAAATACGGCAAAATTTTTCGTTTCGTTTCCATTGTCGTTTTGCTTCTGAAAAATTTTTCGTTTTCGTTTTCATTGCGAAACAAAATGAAAAAATAAAAACAAAAACAAAAATTTCGCTGAGTCATGCCTATCTCTATCATACAGCAGTCACTCTGCTGCTCCCAGAAAGTCTGAATCACACCGACCAGGAAAACAGTTCAGTTCGTCCAAAGGGTCGTGACAGACTGTGGTTTGCGAACAACAGGAAAGCACAAGCCATCACGAACTGCCATTTGCCTGGTTCGTGCCCATCCCGGTTTATAACCAAACAAACCTCTTATTTAGAGAAAGAGCTACCTGACAGATTGGAGATGGGTGAAACATACTTCTTGTGGAAACATGTTTAGAACAAAGTGGCCGTGAAGGAGATGCCCCATGTAATTTCCTCCTACATAGAGCTTTCCTATCCCACCCCACCCTGATACTTGTTTGTGTATATACTGTATATAGTATATACATACTGTCCAGTGTCCATCAATACTCAAAAGTAGCCATCTCTTTACCTTCTCATAAGGCTGAGCTGAACAACACTTGTGTTGGGGGAGACTGTCGGAAATGCCAATAATCTGGTAGGAAACCTTTTAAATGGCACATTTAAAACAAACAAATCCTCTGTTGCTAATTACTAAAATGTCAAAACTCCTATTGTACGGGTGGACAACTATTGATATTTCTAAAATGTCGGCCACTCATTCGCTATCACAAGAAATACTTCGGAATGGGCAGTCCAGAAGACCTTTTTGTTATTAAACAGGACCTGTTGATTGCTCTAGAATCCGCAATTGGCCTTCCGAGAAACCATCAGCTAGATTGGGCACCATCAGAGCAGAAGTAATTTAAGGTAAGGGTGAAGGCAGTGCCCAAAGGCACTGAAGTCTTTTGGCTGCTTATTGGAAGATTTATGATGAACAGCCTTATTGTCCAGCCCATGTGGACTGATGTCTGTAAAGGCTACTCAAAAGAAAGTTAATGAAGGAAGTAATGAACAAGGTTGAAAAATGAAGGAAAAACAAGTTTGTTGCAATCAGGAAAAATCATGCAACCAAGGAAAAGACCTGCAAGGAAATTGACGATTGGAAGTACCTTGGAATGTGACTGAAAGTACAGTGGGAGCTCAGCCATGACATAGGACCTTTTCACACAACCCCTAAGATCCGCTGGCAAACTTAAATTCGGACCAGAGATCTTAGGGGTTTGTCGCTGTTCCTGCGTTCCCACCCCCTCCACACTCCTGGCTGCTGGCTGCGTGGGGGAGGGAGAAAAAAAGGAAGAAAAGAATGCCACTCACCTCCGTTCTGCTGTCCCGGCACTGCATTCAGATCTTTTAAAGGGGCGGGGAGCAAAAAAAGAACAAACAGAAGCAAGGAGAGCCAGGCAGTCACTACGTTATATCCGCATCAGGAATTTTCACCTCCAGAGAGCAGGTACCTGAAAAGTGCGCTGGGACGCGCTTAGGTGGGCGTGATCGCACTTAATTATCTGTAAAATCTGGAGCTGGTGGGGAAACAATTTTAAGCTGCGGAGCTGGGAGCCATTTGCGGCGGAGTTTAGGGGTCGTGTACAAAGGGCCATAGAAGTCAGAACAGAGTTGTACCAAGGCAGCTTCCTTAAGACGAAGAATGTCGTATTTATTATTTTATTTATTTTATTTTTACAACTTATATTTCACCCACTACCCAAAGGCCTCTGGGTGTCTTACAATCAAAAGAATTCCCTGTTCTCAATACTTGATAACAGGGAACAACATGTCTTAGTTGAACTGAACTTTATATTGTTCCTCATTACTGTAAGACACCTTGGGTCCTTTTCCTAGGAGAAAGGTGGGGTAAAAAATACTCTAAAATAAATAAATAAAAAGTGCAGGAAAGCAACGTGTTCTGCTTATATACCGCCCCATACCACTTTGAGTAGTTTCTGGGCAGTTTACAGTTTTAATTACAGTATGCAGGCTACACATCACACACACCCCAGCAAGCTGGGTACTCATTTTACCAACCTTGGGAGGATGGAAGGCTGAGTGAGCCTTGAGCCTGTTACCTGGGATTGAACCCCAGGTCATGAGCACAGTTTTACCTGCAGTACAGGCATTTAACCACTGTGCCATGAGGCTCGAGAAGAATGTATTGACTGAAAAACTAAGGAGAACATTTTGGACATGACATATCATGGTTTAAGATTCCACACCCAAAGCTAAAATAATAATGATGATAATCATCATCAGTATCTTAAAACCGCAGAGATGGAAGGATCCCAATGGCTCATCAAGTCCAGTCCCTGTAAATCAAACTCCCAGCCTCTGGCTCTCCCTAAACCACTGAGCTAACCAGCAGTAATAACATTCACTCTTTGGTAGGAGAGGAAGAAGAACACTGATTTCTGAAGCATTGTATCCTTTTCATTCTTATACCTCCATGTTTTCTTAAAAAAACATGCTAACAGGAGTGGGAGAAACACAACATTCCAGGCAGAGAGTTGTATTCTGATCATTCCATCTCAGAAGAGTGGATCAAGTCCATTCATACCAGAAAGAAGCCACAACGTCCAAATGGCTTTCACTTTCTACTTTCTACTTGGTTTTCTTCCTCTGCACAACACAGTGTTACAGAAGGACAAGCAACTGCAGGGGAATCCACACAGACCAACTTGTCAAATGGGTTGCTTAAAAAGGGAAATAAAATCTTAACTTCCAAGCATCCTGATCGGAACATTTTTTGCATGCTTACTGCTCTATGAAGGGGCATGCCCTTGTCCCCACCCCTGAACATATTCTCTGTTCATTTCTAAGAATGCACATGAAAGAAAAAAAAATATGTATTGACTTAACCAAACAGACCTAACAAAACAATTTGCAGTGACAGCGCAAGTCTCGGGGCTGTAGGACCAAACATGGCCAGCTACCCACCTGCCCTCGGCAGCTGTGACAATAACCCATATCAAGTCTAAGTAGTCATTGCAGATTTCTACAAACAGGCAGAATAATATTTATCTGGCACGTGCGATTGAGCATTCTGCTGCCTTAGGTGCTTGCACATAACCTTGAACAATGATATATATATCTATATATCTATATATCTATCTATATCTATATCTATATCTATATCTATATCGATAGATAGATAGATAGATAGATAGATAGATAGATAGATAGATAGGGGTCTGTGTCTGTGTGTGTGTGTGTGTGTGTGTGTGTGTGTGTGTGTGTGTGTGTGTGTGTGTGTGTGTGTGTGTGTGTGTGTGTGTGTGTGTGTGTTTTAAACCAAATGCTTGGTATTTTAAGAAAACAACACAAAAGTCAATGAGGAAGGGTTATGTTTTGAGATAGCAAAAAAGAAAGCAAGCAAATGTCAAATAATGTCAGAGAGAAATAGTTCATATATGACAACTATAAGGGATGACTGTGAGCATCAGTTGTTGTTTTCTAAATCCCTTGTGGGTATAAGTGGTGTGGCCTCACTAAGGTACATCTCCCTATTGTTATGTGTGTGTTTCTGGAAATGAAAGACAGTAGGAAGCCTGAAAGGGGGAAGATAGGAATGGAGACTAGGGCAAGTGAGGGCTGGAGGCCATGAGAACAGCCCTGGAACTGTATATGACCCCACAGCCGCTCTTTGGCTACCCTTGAGCTAAGCAATAGCTGGTTGGCTTGGGTCATGCTTGGAAGTTCGATTCTCCACTAAGCATCACAGAAGGAGCCAACCCTATGTTGGCCTTGGGCAAGTTGCGCAATCCAAGGATGCCCCCCAGAGGATGGGAAAGGTAAAACAACAGCTGAGTACTCTCTACCTCACTGCCAGATGGGCGGTATAAAAATCCAATAAATAAATAAATAAATACCTAGGTAATCCCACAAAGGGTCACCATCAGTCAGAACTAACTTGATGGCACACTTATAGGCTATATTATACACTTATAGGCTATATTATATATTAATTTTTACTTCTATATATTTATTATTTTTATTTTTCTATTGATGTACTGTTTCTCTATCGGGTCTGTCTTGCTCTCTTTGTGAACCACCCGGAGTTCTTTCGGGAAGATGGGCAGTATAAAAACAAAACAAACAAATAAATAAATAAATAAAAGCCAGTGGTGGCGAACCTTCGACACTCCAGATGTTTTTGACCACAACTCCCAATTCCAAGCCTGTATTGCCAATGACAAAGGACTGTGGGAGCTGTAGTCCAAAACATCTGGAGTGCCAAAGGTTTGCCACCATTGGGCTAGGGCTAAATTCCCAATTATTTTTAGAATTCAAGATTTCCCTTGCCTGCTTGCCTCCAATGAAGGAGGAAGAGTGATCACCCTATGCCGGTAAAAGAGTATTCTCCGGGAAGATGGTGTTCATCCCACCTTTCTGTCTTTCCCGGTCAAATAATATTTTAAAGGGGGAAGATCATAGGAAGAAATCAAAAGATGGGGACGAGACTTAAAAAATGGATATTGGAAGTTCTGGATATTAGTTTTCCCACATACCTCACCTTTTATGCCCCTTGAGTTAAAAGAAAACACTTGTGGACATAAAGCCCATAACTTTCCATATTGTTGGTCTGGTCAACAAAGGGGATCCAATGAAGGGAAACAAATGGTGCATCGGGGGGGGGGGGGTGACCAAAGCAAGACTTCAGTCTTATTTGCTCAAATCCTGGTGCATACAGAATTAAATCACAGCTCCTATGGGCTTTCCATAGATTTAAGTGGGCCTCCTGTAACTGCACCTGATGAAGCTGTTTGAACGAGCAGCGAAATGTTTCTATCTCTCAAGAAAAAGAAGTCCAGTTGCCATGACTCAAATTCCAGATCAGCTAACCTGGATGACTGAGAATCTTCACAGACCTTACTTCACAGACCTTACCTTCCAGGTACATTTTTGTTTCTCTTTCAAAGGAAGGAAGGAAGGAAGGAAGGAAGGAAGGAAGGAAGGAAGGAAGGAAGGAAGGAAGGAAGGAAGGAAGGAAGGAAAAGTGTTGTTTCTTTTTAATTCCTGAAAACTTTCATCAGTGGGTGGGTGAATACCTGGCTGATGGTGCCAACTGCCAAGCTTCCCATTCTATTTAGTTATTTTTCTATTGGGAGGGTATTTAGGGTAATTTATAATTCTGATACAGCCCATGGTGGGTGTCAAAGGTAAATATCTGATGCTCAAGGCCACCAAAGGTACCACTAATAAAGTAATGCTGTGCTTCCTCCTATTTTCCACAGTGAGCACTACTTTTACTGAGCCCTTTCCCTGCTGGATTTCTCCCACGAACTTCTGTGCATCTGGTATAAGCATGACAAAGTTTGGGCTGGAAATCGTATTTGCTACGCCAGAACACGAGCTGAATTCAGGGAATCGTTGCCGCTCGATTGTAAAAGTTGGCTCTCAGTTCCGTCAAGCCAGCCAATATTCTCGGCAAAGTAACATTGCAACATCTTTGGGTAAAGTGTGAAATGAACAAGTCAGCCCTGGGCAATCAGAGTTCTTAGCAAGATTTCATTTTTGTCTCTGTATCCCACTCATGTTTCTTGAACATCTGATTGGGTTTCTTTTTATGGGCACGGTTGTAGTGAGACCTCATTGTGCCAAGCAATGATGCATTTATCTGTTCAAGCTATTGTGATTATACACCCATTTACTCCCAAGTCTTCTTAGTTCTCAAAACCCTCTCTGAGTCCCAGTTGCTTTTAAAGATGGGAAGAAAGCCCGCAGCTACTTCTGTTAGCACAGAATTGAACTGAGGCTTCTTTCCACGCTTTGGTCAGTAGCCTGTTTACCGCTACCAGGGCAAAGCACCCTCCATACAGAAATCATTTGATCTCCACTTCGAGGCTGGAGGCCATCACTGTTGATTTCAGTAGGGGGGTAACACTCACACAAGGAGATATCACAAGTGAGCTCCTGAAAATGTCAACACCGTATACAACGGAGCATTGAACAGATAGAAGAGTCGGCTGCAGGCATGAGCATGTGAGTCTAATGAGCCCAGATGGCTGAGAACCAGCTGAGCGCCAAGGCCAAATGAAACTTCACCCATCCTAGGAATGTTGGACATTGCCCAGGACCACCCTGGGAGAAGCTTGCATTGACCTGGTGCCTAAGAAAGAGGAACCTTAGGTGGGTCAAGGGAGGAAATCATCCAGCTGTCTTTAGTTTGGGTACATCATGAACCAACAAGGCTCCTTGGTTGGACAATTATGCTGGGGAATGTGGTGGAGAGCTTGGGGGATTGTCCAATCTCCAGCATTGACCATGGGATCTCAGGTGGCTTCTGTGGTCCATTCCACCCATTTCCAACTCTGGTGGACTGCCTCGCTGCGTGCCTACTTGGATCCCAGGGTCCTCACCGTGTTGATCCACAAACTGGTAATCTCAAGACTAGACTACTGCACTGCTCTCTCCGTGGGGCTGCCTATGAGGTTACTGAGGAACCTTCAGCTGGTGTTCCCTGTACTCGTGTTTTACTTGGCTATTATCATTTATGAAATATTTGTTGCACTTTTGTTGTCCACTACCCAAAGTAGCCTAATGGCTAGATGGGTGGTATATAAAGCCAATAAATAAGTAAAATAAGAAAATAAAAGCCACAGGGTAAGAGGAAGAACAAAGAAGAGAGGGAAGTCAACTCAATAAAGAAGCCATGACCATACGTTTGGAAAATCTGAGCAGGGCTATTGAGTCACATGACTTCTGGGAGATCACTCATTCATAGAATCTTCCTATGACAGAAGTGATTTGAGAGTACACTGCAACAACAGCTGTCTCAAAGGAATTGCACAGCTACTTTCTTTTTTAAAAGTAATGGCCAGCCTCCTACACATAAGGATTGTGCAGCATGAAGTGGCCTCATTGGCCTCAAGGTGCCTGCATGTGTCTTGGCTCTGTGCTGCCATGAGCCTGATTGCACAACTGACTATTTAAATAATAGGTTATATTGTAGTATTGTACTGTGTTTTTATTGTTGACCATATGATTCTTATATTTCCTTTTATATAGAGAGAGCATTTTTACCAAAACAAATTCTGGGTGTGTCTAACCACACTTGGCCAATAAAAGTATTCTATTCTATTCTATTCTATGTGTCCTAGCCCTCCATCAATTAGCCAGTTAACGACGGCAAATTACGCCAACTTCTAACACAAATGGGATTCTAGAACATTTTCCAAGCTCTGGCTTGAGATGTGGTGGTATCAGGCCTGCCTTTCGCACTCTTTGAACATTCTCTTTCTCCATCTTTATCAACAAAGAGCCATCTGTGACAGCTTTTATTTTTGGAAATTAAAGAAACCCATCTTGAAGCCCTACTGACTCCCCATGTATATCTATTAAAAGTTCTAAAACATTACTATGACTGAAGACAACTAACTACATGAATAGGACTCAAGCCAATAACTTGCTGTGAATATCACACCCACCTTCGAATTTTCGCACCGGGGCTGCAAAATGTTATTTCAGATAAAATATGGTTTGGCAACAATTTGGTCTTACGATATATGGCCTGATATCAGGTCAAGGATGGCGATGTGCAGAAAAGAAGTCATGTTTACTTTACAGTCCTCTGACTATTTCATTTGTGCAATTTCAAAAACTTCAGACAGCTGCTCGCTACCAAACACACAGGCACATAGAACTCACAAACAAACTACAGGCAAACTGTTTTCACATCAATTATGCCCTGTAATGGAAGCTTTAATTGCCTGTACCTTTCTGGATGCTCCCCGTACAAGAAAACAAACCATGCAACATCCTTTTAAGGAGCACCTTAGCCTTCCCTGATGAGGTGGAGGGTGTTGCCACCCTATCCTCCAAATGAAATTTTGATTTCTCCCTGTGATTAGAACAGAGATGTCTCCCAAGCCCATGCCATTCCCCTTAATTGGTGTGCTTGTCAAACAAGGCAATTTCTGCTGAGGTGCCCCAAGGTGGCATGACCTCAAGAAACTCAACACCATGTTTGAACTTTGGGGATTAAAAGTGTGACCATGCGGGCTGTGTGAAACCTCCTCTTCTTCCAGAAACACAACCAGGAGGGCTGGTCTCATAAGAACATAGGAACGTCCATGCTGGATCAGGCCAAAGGCCCATCTAGTCCAGCTTCTTGTATCTCACAATGGCCCCACCAAATGCATCTGGGAGTGCACAAGACTAGATATCTGTCTCCTGATACCCCTCCCCTACACCCTTAGGGTGTAGTGAGTCTTCTGGTTTTCAGTCCTTTAACTCTGCTGCCATCGTGTGGTTAAGTTGCACAAGAAGCATCCATATAGGTGACTTTGCTGGCTGTCTGATCTTGCCTGATTTCGGAAGCTAAGTAGGGTCGGCCCCGGTTAGTACTTGGATGGGCGACCACCAGGGAATACCAGGTGCTGTAGGCACCTGGAGTAGGAACTGGGAAGCCACTCCAGTATTCTTGCCAAGAAAACTCTATGGACACGGGGGCACAAAGAATTGGTCATGACTGTAACAACACCGCACATGCCTTATTTTCTTGCTCCTATATTCCAGCTGTTCTGTCTCTCTCATCACACTGCAGGAAAGGAAGGACTTTAAGAGTGCATGGGGGGAGGGGAACCCACTCGCTTTCCTGTATCCCATTCCATCTCTTCCAGTCAGGTCAAGGTCAGCATTTTCTATTCTGACTCCCAAAGGTGGTCTTCCTGGGATGGTAACCAACCTTCAGGCCTGTGTCTCAAATCCGTGGCTTTGCTACCCAGCCCAGGGTCCCAAAACTGGCGTCCTGAGTTGTTTGGTCATGGACAACCCTCAGGATTTGGCACTCCCATCCATGACTCGGACTGCACATGCGCTGCCCAGTGGATAGGCTGGTGCACATGCAGAGGCACAGCCCAACTCCGGGAAGAGAAGTCAGCCCACCATCTCTGTCCATGTGCCTGTTTAGCAGCTGGTGAGGCTGGAGGCAGTCAATGGCTCCAGATCTGCTGCCTCTGAAGATGGCGGGCAGAGGGTGGTGGCGGCAGTAGGGAGGGCTGCCCATAGGGAGTTGGCAGCATGACTCAGACAAATGGGTTCAAGAAATGAACCGAACTGTAAGCCGGCCGCAAACCCCACCCTGCGTCATGTCACCAGGACTTAAGACAGACTCTATAGCAAATCATTGTCGTGGGTCTGAGTCTTTGACAATCTGTACCTGATACTTGTGAAAACACTCTTCTTTAGCTTCTGCTGCCACTGTTCATTTACTTATTTTCCTATTTCTACTCAGAAGAAGTGGGACTGACACAGTTGGTAATGCTTCCAAATACAGTGACCCCCCGCCTATCACGGGGATTAGGGAACCGACCCGACCTGTGATAATTGAAAATCCGCAATATGTGGATGTGGGTCGGGTTGGGCTTGGAGCACCTAGCTGGGGGCACTTGTACTTACCCCCAACCTGACACTGCCCCGAGCGGGCCTTCTGGAGGCCCCAAAAGGGCCTCCCTGCAAACCGGAAGTGACTCCGGAAGTCACTTCTGGTTTGCAGGGAGGTCCTTTTGGAGCCTCCAGAAGGCCCGGGAAGGCCCGGGAAGGCCCGTTCGAGGCAGCACCAGTCCTGGGGTAAGTAAGGGAGGCCTAAAACAGGCCTTTCCACCCTTACCCCCGGGGGGGCTTTTTCATATACAGTTGTCCTGCGATACAGCGGGACCACAGTATATGAACCGCGAATAGGAGGTTGAACACTGTACAAACAATGTTAACTCAAGTGACTAAAAGTACAGAAATAAATAATGTGTGCTTTAAAGTGTTCTTAATATATATATACATATATATTCAATCAGTCCC
Source organism: Phrynocephalus forsythii (assembly GCA_029282475.1). NCBI lineage: Eukaryota > Metazoa > Chordata > Lepidosauria > Squamata > Agamidae > Phrynocephalus > Phrynocephalus forsythii. The sequence continues at coordinate 6,254,652 of JAPFRF010000013.1, forward strand.
TAGTAGAGATGGGCACGAATAGAAAAAAATGGAGTTTCGTTTGTCGTTTGTTGTTTAGAGGTCCGTTTCAGTTCGTTTCCGTTGTTCGTGAAATTTTTCAAAAAAAATGTTTTCATTTCGTTACTGTTTTGTTACCGTTTTGTTACCGTTTTGTTACCATTTATTCCAATTTTAATGATTTTTTTTTAGCATTTAAAGCCGCTCACTGCATTGCAGTAACGGAAACGAATTGCACAACCAAAATCCCTGCGTTTCTGTTCGTTTTGTTTCATTTTGGGGACAAATTTCGTTTGTCGTTTCGTTGCATAACGAAACAAAAAACAAAAAACGAAAATGAAAAATTGCTCATTCCATGCCCATCTCTAGTCCCTAGCTTCCTTAAACCAGTTCCTGACCATTCCCTATCTCTGACAAACACGTTGCCCTCCTGCCAATCAACTACCCTCTCTACTCCCAGGATGTTCCTTGCTCTCCCGCTTGCTGTCTCTGGCTCTCCTCTTCCATTCAACTGTCACTCTTTTTATAGGGCTCAACCCTGCCCACATTCTGGGATTGGCTGCCTATTAGCATATTCATGTACTTTTAATGCAGGGGTTCTGTCATAGTCATGAATTGAGAGTCTCCATCGGTCCTCTTGTCCTTTGTCATCTGAGTTCCAAGCTGGTGGATCAGGCCAGTCTTGGGTGAGCAGGTGGAAACTAAAGAGCTAACTAGCAATCCTTTAATATTGTGTGCAGAAGGTTACTGCAACAGATAACGTCCATGGGACAAATTGCAGTTGCTGAAAATGCCCTCTTTTTCACAAGCATTAGAAGAACAGGTGCCTGGTCCATTTTTTTCAGGTGGCCCTCTGAGCCAGATCTGAATGCCTGCAGCCACTTATCCCAACATTTGGCTAATTATCCCTGTAAGTTATCCCATGTGTGACTCTCCATATGTAGATGGACAGCTGCTTGCTTCATAGAGAGATACTTCACATCCATCTCATTGCTGTTTGCGGTCCCGCTTGGAACCAGTATGAAGTAACCTAACCACACGTCCATTGCGGGATGAGGGGAGTTTGTCCCGACCACACCCCCTGAACTGCGATTTAAGTGGGATGAGAGATTCCCCTCCCTGGCCTCAGGAATCTGCTCATCCCGCTTCTCGTTCCGAGACGAGTGCCTGTGAGGTAAGACTCGTCACGCAACATGCCATTCTCCATCTAGTGGCAGGAGTGCAAAGTGCCATTTGCCAGGACATTCCCGATGGAGTCAGCAATGCAGTGCAGAGAGATTAAAAGACAAATGCCTCAAACTTAGCTCCGTAACGCATTGAAGGCAAGGCTTTGGAGAATTGAAACATCGAACAACGGAAGGTCGGGCCAAAAAACAACAACGGAGAACAAAGGCATGGAATTTCACATCTCATCACGGAACGAGGACGTGCGGTAACAGTCATGCTGGTATCATCCATCACGCCCGTGCGTACATGGGAACAGGGACAGAACCAGAAGATGACCACGTGACTGCGACCAACATCAACATGCAACGAACTTCCTCCCGGGACGAGAATGGACGTGAAGAAACTGTCATAGTCAATTGAAAAGGAGCGCTAGGAAGTTGCGAGTCAGGAATCCTGGCAGAAACATACAAGCAGTCTTCTAAAGAGCAAAGCAGCCTTAAGACAGTAGGTGTCAGTGTAGACCTTTCACTGCTGAGTTTCCATATGTTCCCTTTCCAAAAGGGAATTCAGCCAGCTCATCCCTGTTACATTTTTCTCTGGGTTTTTAAAAGTTGGATTTATTGATTTAGTAGCAACTTGTTTCATTGTGCCTGACCCCCAATTACCCTTGGTTTCTCAACATTCTAGACCAGCACTGGGGTCGTGTGTAGCTACCAAACCAAAAGGGGAAAAACCTAATTGCTGATGTTGTGATTTTTCTTTGCAAAAGACTGTTTCATTTCCCAGGTGAATATTTATTTATTTATTTATTTATTTATTTATTTATTTGCTTGCTTGCTTGCTTGCTTTTGTAGATTGCCCGACTTTCCAATAAGGAACTCTGAGCAGTGAACAGCAAGGAGTAAGACAATAAAAAACAAATCATAATTAGCAAATGAGGAATCCCGACTTTTTTTAAAATAAGGGCTGTGATTTGCATAACTACACACACACACACACACACACACACACACACACACACACACACACACACACACACACACACACACACACACACACACACACCATGTTTCAGCAACTGGACCTGTAAATAAAATGGGTGTTTGTGACTGGATCCCCCCCATGCAAAACGTGGCATCAAGATTTAAACATTGTGAGTTTTCAGGTTAGGAAGGCAGGAAGATGCTGACCGTGCACCAACAGAGAAGAAGAAGAGGGTGCTCTTTATCTTTAAAATAAGATTTTCCCTTGCCTTTCTTGCCACAGAACCATTGATTAAAGCATCAACCACAGCTGTAGAGAAAGGAGTTACAGGTCCATTAATTACAGATCCACAAAAGAGCATGTCCCTTCCATGTATATGGCTGCCTTTGTGAGTTCTCCAATAAACTCTTGTCTCTGGGAGATCAAACTTCCCAGCCTAGTAAAAAAAGGTTCTTCACAGCTCCATCCTGTACAGTGGTACCTTGTATAAACGAATTAATTCATTCCAAATGATATTATGTTAAGCAAATTTTCCTTTATACAAATTTCCATAGGAATGCATTGAAAACAGAGTGTTCCCTAATCACGACCATTTTTATGTTGTACAGATTTTATGTTATTTATTTATTTATTTTATTTATTTATTTTTACAACTTATATGCCACCCATTAACCAAAGGTCTCTGGGCGGCTTCCAATCAAAGAGTTAAAACAGTGAAAACATCAAACAACAATAAATAAGTAAAACAATAATAAAATCCTTATACTAAAATCATCACACTAAAATTGCCATCAGAAGACCCACAATCTAAATTGTATCAATTTAAAAACTTCTGGAACAGGAAGTTTTTTACCTGGCGCCGAAATGTCATCAGTGGATCTCAATCGGGAGGGCATTCCATAGCTTGGGGGCAGCTGCCGAGAAGGCCCTGTGTCTGCAAGCCATCCCTCTCACCTCCTTGAGGGATGGCTCTTTCAAGAGGGCCTGCCTGGTTCGATCTTAATTGCCGGGTAGGTTCATATGGAAGGAGGCAGTCCTTCAGGCATCTAGGTCCTAAACAGTTTGTTTTACAAGGGTCCACTGCACTTCATTCTTTGGAAATAAGCCTCTTCTGAAGTCCGTGGGACATTTGTTCCCAATCCAGTATGATGGGACAGCCTCATAAAGAACACAATCAGCCCGTGGAATCTGCTGTGAGCTGATGTTCAGCCACTGGTCACAAAAATACATAGGACATTTCCTTCCCCTGGATTCCTTCATAAGGAATGTGCAGGTCTCATGCATGAGTTTTGAAGTTCGCACAAGAATGTGAACACCTATATTTATTTATTTATTTATTTATTAAAATTTATATCCCGCCCATCTTCCCTAAGGAAGATAGCTGATAGAAGGAGCAAAAAGAATAAAGCAAGAAGAAGTGGCAACAAGAACACAACAAAAGCTAGCTGGGATTGAATGAGAAAAGTATTGCCTCTCTCTCTCTCTCTCTCTCTCTCTCTCTCTCTCTCTCTCTCTCTCTCTCTCTCTTTTTTTTTTTAGTATTTCCATTGTTCCTCTAAGAAAGACTTTTATCATTTGCAAATTGTACAACACAGCTTCTAGCGCCCAATGTAAATTGGAGGCATTACTATTCTTGACTGTTGTTCTGCAAGGGAGATACAGCATACATTTCTTGAAGAATTGCGGTGAGGAAGAAATGGGAGGCAGGAGTCTGGAGGGGGCGGAGGGCAAGCTGACATGAGCCGGCAAGGTAAATCTGTAATGCAAAAGTGGTTCTCCGAAGACACATTTAAGTACATCTCCGGGAAGAAAGGGAAGGAAACGTGATTATCCACTTAATCTCCATATAATTTATCTTTATCCTCTTACCTGGGAATAAGCCCCCCTATTGATCTCAATGGGACTTACTCTTGAGGAGACCCTGACAGGCTCACACTGCTCAATTCAAAGCTGCCTGTTCAACACCAAGAGAATATTCTGGCGAAACTGGACAACAATTATGTAGCCTTACAAATCTGGCTGGACTACAGCTCTCATCATACTATATATACCATTGGCCCCATGGGCTGGTTTTGTGAACATTGGCCTTCCAAGAATAGCTGGAGGGGTGACAAGTTCCCCAACCAAGAACAATGCAGCAAAGGAAACCTGTGTTTACATTTCAATGAGGATACGTCTAATTTTACCATGTTTTCATAATCAGACTTTTTTGCCACTCGAGGGAGCATTGTTTCTAGATATAGAAGCAATATGTGTCTGATTTCACTGAGGTTCTAGAAGGTTTCTGCTTGTAGTAACAAGAGTTCAGAAAGGTCACCTTTTTGTCCATGCTGGCTGGAGTATTCTGGTAATTCTCATCCCTCAAAAAGTAACTTTCCATATTCTGACACAAAATAAATAATACATTTCATGGGGCAGGAGGGTGACTCTAAGCAACTTCCTTTGTTCGACAGAGGCTCCACCCCAGCCTTTTTGCTATAGGTAATATAGACGCCACCCTCACAGGTACATCTCGTGGGAACACATGAAAGGGCCTTCTCGGCTGCATCGCCCAGACTCTGGAACTCCCTCCCACTAGAGGCCAGGACTGCCCCATCTCTTCTGTATTTCTGGAAACATCTCTTTCTCTTCAAGCAAGCTTTCCCTGAATGATGCACTACCTATTACATTATGTGTCTTTTATATGAATCTACCATACATGATCAAATACCTGAACAAATAGACATGAACAAATAGCCACTTATAACCTTGTGTGATTGCATTGACACAGTGTTTTCAATATTAGTTTCCATCACTCAGAACTTTTACATGGAATTTTTACTCTCTCGTGAACTGCTCTCATTTTTTGTAGCTTTAATGTTGTCCCTCCATTCCCTGTTCTCAAACTTTAATATGTCTTAATTGTATATTGTCCCTCATTACTGTAAGCTGCCTTAGGTCCTTGATACTCTAAATAAAATAAAATAAAATAAAATAAAATAATATTCTGCCTTTCCACTTCTGAGTACTGGAAATTGACTTGTTCCCAAGTTTTACAAAAGTACCAGTCATGCAAAGGAAACTGGGACTTTAAAATGTATTAAAAGAATTAACCACTTTTGCGGATATGACTCTTTTTTGCAAATCATGCCTTCACCAGGTGCAAAGGAGGGGGGAACCCACCATTTTTAGTTTCTGCATATATTAATAGTATTCATTTAAAAGCTTTGAAGTTCAAGGCCTTTGAAGATGTAAAGTAATACACAAATTCAAAGGGTTCCCTGAGTTCCTTACATCTGTTAAGGGGAAGTGCACCTATTTTCTGAATGTGTGTATGCAAAGAGCTGTTGGTGCCGTAATTTGTTTTTCCTGTTATCCAGGCAAATTGGTGATCTAATTTCTTTCCTCTACCTGAAGAGACAGTAAAGAAGAACAGTTTTAAAAGAAGTTCCCTTTGGCATTTTGCTTCAAGTATCAGGCCCTCTTAATTTTAGACTCATTGTTCTGCTCTTCTTTGACTCAAGGGACCAAGAGAAGAAAAAAGTTTATGTCCCACCAGGTGTGGAAGTTCAGAAGTGTATGTGTGTGTTCGCATGTGAAAGAAGTTCTCTGTCAGTAGAGACATCCACATGTCTGTGAATATTCCCAGTCACCCAGGTGAGTTTATCTGGAAGTTGAGTCATGGCAACGGGACTTCTTTTCTTGAGATTGAAACGTTTCGCTGCTCATCCAAACAGCTTTGTCAGTCTGAGGAAAGCTAGTTGCGATTCCTCCATTTCGATCTCTCAAGAAAAGAAGTCCAGTTGCCATGACTCAACTTCCAGAGTAGATATCAACCTTCCCCCTTTGTGACCGGCCCAAACAGATGGGCACGAACCACCAGTTCATTCTTCAGACAAACAGGTTTTGGCACTTCCCAGTCTTACCTCTTCTGGCTGGCACCTGCTCAAAGGCAGAACCTGGAGGACGGGGAGGAGAGAAGCCAGGGCTCTACCTCTGAATGGGCGCCCAACAGAGAAGACGGGACTGGGAAATACTGAACATCTGTTTGGCTGAAGGACGGACGGGCATGAGCTGACGAACTGGTGGTCCGCGCCCACCTTGACTGGCGTTTGTTTGGTTGGTTTGCCAGATAGGGTGAAATGGCAACCCCAAAATCTACACAGAGGGGAGCCATGTGTGGATCATCATCCCTGTTTAGCCACCAGAGCCATTTCTGCCATTTCTGTTTGCCCATGGATTCCCCACCCCACCCGCCGCCCACCACCACCTCCAATTTCATACATGCAACCAAGAAAATAACGTGAGTTAGTTTAGAGGCATGGTGGTTTAACTGAAGTACTGCAGCCGAAGACTCGGCTCATCACCTGGTTGCAATCCTGTTGGGCTCAGGCAGCCAAGTTGAGGTCGACTCAGCCTTCCATCCTTCCAAGTTCGGTAAACACAGCATCTGGCTCACAGGGGGTCTCTCTCTGTGTGTGTGTGTGTGTGTGTGTGTGTGTGTGTGTGTGTGTGTGTGTGTGTGTGTGTGTGTGTGTGTGTGTGTGTGTGTGTGTGTAAATGTCTCTCTCTGTGTGTGTCTCTGTGTGTAAATGTCTAAACAGCATGATGAAATTTCATACCACCCAGAGAGGGCTTTAAGCGCTATGGGGGCGGTCTATAAGCAGCACACTTTGCTCTTGCTTTTTGCTTTGTCTCCTGGAGACCTTCCAAGGCAGTGGAATTTACACGGAACTTGAGAGGGGAGCCCAAGAGACATCTCCACACCTCACTAATCTGAAGTGAAAGATGTGAAAGCTGCAGATGGCATAAAAATGGACGCAATAGCTGTCTCTCTGTCTCCTAACTGCATGATGCGGAGCGTCTCATCTATGGTGACTGAGGGCTCATTCACATCAGCATGTACGGTAGAGATGGGCATGAATAAAAAAATGGCATTTCATTTGTTGTTTGTCGTTTGTCATTTGTAGGGTCCGTTTCGGTTTGTTTCCATTTTTCACAAATTTTGAAAAAAAATGGTTTTCATTTTCGTACGTTTCGTTACCATTTCGTTACCATTTATTTCATTTTTTGTGATTTTTTTTAGGATTTTAAGCAATTCACTCATATTGCAGTAACGGAAACGAAACACACGAAAAAATTTCCGGTGTGTCTGTTCGTTTTGTTTCATTTTAGAGACAAAATTCGTTTGTTGTTTCATTACGTAACAAAACGAAAAAACGAAAACGGAAACGAAAAATTGTTCATTTCGTGCCCATCTCTAATGTACGGCTTCATACAATCAACGGTGAGGTCCCCAAGAGGTGAACCTGCAGATCTGAAAGAGTTCTCCAGCTCTCTCTGGAGACAGATACTTGAAAATGGAGGCCAGTTGCTTGCAAGTTTTGTTTTAAAGTCTCTTTGCCAAAATTGTTCAACAAGAAGATGGGTTCAGCTCGTTTAAAATAATTTAAGCATGCACGCCTGAGAAGCATGCATTAACGGCAGCGCCGAGGAATTCGCTCTCTGTTGGCTTTGCTAATTCTGTGACTGATTAAACAGCTGCCTTCAATTCTAGATGAATCTGTCTCCTTATTTAAGGCTTAAAAATATCAAAGCTGGCTCTTTGTGGCTCTCAAGGTGTTCGGGGAAAGAAAGAATATACTTCAAATGCCAGAAATTTCCCAGTTCTATCAAAATTGTCTTGCAGCTGTGCAGCAACTTTAAAAGCTTCCCTCCACGCACCTCCTTTCCTTCCTCTTCTTTCATTTACAAAGATCTTTTCAAGAGTGAGCCTTATATTTAGCACTAAATAGCATGCCGAAAATTTGGAAACATTCTGGCAGGCTACTGGAGATCAAATAATTGCCGACACTGATGATGCCCAATTGAATAACAGAAAAATTGGATAAGGCGATAAGATCATGAGGCTTCAGTTTCACCAACAAAAAGGTTTGTCTTGTTCCAACTACAACCCCACTCCAAGGGTGACACAACCATGCATGGAACACACTCTTTATAGCATTTTTTCTGGTTGAAATTTAGAAAGGCGTGGCATCTCCCTCCACCCCCACAAAAAAACCCACCTTCCCTTTCAAGTACTGAAGGCAGTATGATTGATCCTGCAAAATTACATGCAGCTGCATCGCTCTTGAGTATTCATTTAGTTCTTTTGTGCTGCCAAGTTTTGAAGTACATCAGAAGTCCGAGTGCTCTGCCACTTCCATAGAATGCTGATTCATTGCTAGTGAATGAGCCTCGTAGCAGAGTGGTTCAACTGCTGTAGCAGCCCCAAGGTTCATTCAGTCTTCCATCCTGCTTCCATAAGTGCACTCACAACCTAAGGTTCAACTCCAGGTAGCAGGCCCAAAGTTCACTCAGTCTTCTATCCTTCTGAAATCAGTACATGAGTACAGTAGGACCCCCATTATCCACTGGGATTCCGTTCCAGGCCTTCCCGTGGATAACGAAAACCATGGATAAGACAGAATGCCAACACCCCCCACAAAAAAACCCTGCTGTGTTGTTACAGTAGCTTATTTTGCTGCTGCTGTTTGTGATAGTAGCTTGCTTTATGGCCACTGTTTGTGACAGTAGCTTGCTTTGCAGCTGCTGAATTATTTAATTTTCCTCTGCCAGCCATGGATAACTGAATCAGTGGTTAATGAATCAGTGGATACGGGGGTCCTGTGGGGGTGCTGTAGGGCTAATGCGTAGCCTGCCTAGTTACTTCTTAAGTGCACATGAAGTGCTTTAATTATGAAGAGGTATATAATCAACCCCCCCTTTTAATGGAGCAGTAGGGATTTGAACTTTTGTCTCTTGAGTCCTAGTCTAACATTCTGCCTACTATGCCGCACCAACTCTCTATTTCTGCTAGCCAGGAAAGTTGGAAATGACGGTCGCTTAGACAATCAAGATCTAGTGAGGAATGGAAGCCAACTTACAATGATGAAGGTGAAAGCTGGACCGAAGTGGATACTCACATTCACACACACACACACACACACACACACACACACACACACACACACACACAGAGAGAGAGAGAGAGAGAGAGAGAGAGAGAGAGAGAGATTGTGTAATAATATAAGCACACACCTACACACATATAGAGGTCTTCTGACTTCAGTAAGGAGTTAAGCAGGAAAGGGGTCACTGGATTCCACCTGAAGTATGGTGGCGCTCCACTCGCCATAGCTTAACCCTAACCCTATTCCTGCTTACTAGCCCCAACCTCTGACCCTCTGTAGGAACCCTTAAGTAAGTTAAGTGATTAAAAAAGAAAGCAGCAGACTTTCCCCAACAGCTGCAAACACCTCTAAGTATGGAATTTAACATATCCGTACGGAGGCTGGCTCCAAACAGAAAGCCGTGGTTTTTTCACGTTATAAATTTAAAAGCTGTTTTGCACTTCCTCTCTGCATTATATCACAGCAGACTCTGGAGCATTGGAAAAGCCGCCCGGGTAAAATGTCGTTCCGTAATCTTTCATCAAAATGTTTCCGCCACAGTCCCTTTCGGCTGACACGGTGGAGGAGAAAGCTTGGCTTTATTTTTTCGGTTTTTAGAAAGAACATTGCAAGCGAGGGAGCATGAAATAAGCATGAAAGCAGGAGCATTTGCACGAACGATGCCAGGAAGAGAACGCTTTGAAGCTGTGCGTTGTCAAAAGAGTGATTACTGTTTTCGCCTCAGCGGCGAGCGGCAGAGACCAGGTGCTTTCATAATTAAACAACATCAACGAGCCATAAACCTTGAGGGGTTCTTCCCAAGCACACACATTTCCAGCACCTATCCAATATTAGACCCTTGTTAAGTGGGCCAGAAACAAAACCTGACAGATTGATCGGATGCGAGTAGAACCACTGAATAGGTGGGGATTCGGCAGGTCATAGAATCATTTTGAAGGGACCTATAAATCCATCAATCCCAAACCCCTCCTCAAGGCAGGAATACAAACCAAAGGGGTGCCTGTCAGGTGGTTGTCTAAATTTCTCTTGAATGCCTCTAGTCAGGTATTAGTTAGTGAAATACAGTGGTGCCTCAACTTACGAATTTAATCCGTTCCGAATGCATGCTCTTAAGTCGAACTACTCTTAAGATAGGGTACCTATCTAAAAAAATTGAAAAAATGTTTTAAAAAAATTTAAAAAATGAAAAAAACATTTGTAAGTGGAACAGACCTTATCTAAAATTTGTAAGGAGGCAGTTAAAATGCCAACAGTTTTCCCCTCTTAAGTCGAATTGCTCTTAAGTCGGGGTACCATTGTATATGTATTAGACAGGATGTTCTATATGCATTTGATATGTACAGTGGACCCTCATCTACCAAACAGTTTGCATATCATAAAATCTGTACAACATAAAAAATTCCGGAGATAGGGGAAATTTACTTAACAGAATTGACTATGGGGCAAATCTGTACAACATAAAAATGGTCGCGATTAGGGATTACTGTTTTCAATGCATTCCTATGGGAAATTTGTATAGCGGAAAATTTGCTTAACATAATTTCATTTGGAACGAATTAATTCCTTTATACAAGGTGCCACTGTATTTAACTGATTTAAAGATGGAGTCTGTAAAAAGTGCAAAGTCACAGTGACTCAATGTATAGGGTTTTTTTTTCAAATGGAGCACAGGTGTAAAGAATTAACATAACGCATTTTGGCTGATGCAAGAAGGTGCAATAGATATGATGTAACGTAATTAATGATTGGACAGACATGTGTATAAAAATGCTCTGTAAATCACTGTTCATTGGGCCTTCCGTGAGTAATGGCACCCACTTTGTTTCTCTGCCATATATTTTGTCTATGTACTGTATACTATTATGCTGTTATGCTGTTGAATTTTGTATCCATGAACTAATGCGATTTTCCCCGGTATGCTTTGTTGAACTTTGAAATGCTGTGATGTTGTGATATATTTTGTACATTTGTAATATAGCTGTTTGGTTTTAAGAAAACTCTGTCTCTGGCTCAAACAATTTATTCATTAAGTGTTGCTTCTGCTGCCTGATTAAATGGCACATACTCTGACAGCTGAAGCACTCATCAACTCTTGAAGGCATTGGTTCCATTGTCATACTGCTCTAAGCAGTTAAGATTTTTTTCCTGCTATTAAGCCAGTATTTGGCTTCCTGTAATTTGTGCCCTTTGCTGCACATCCTGCACTCCGGGCAGATCGAGAACAGATCCTGCCCCTCCTCGGAATGACAGCAGTTCCAAGTAAAGTAGGACCCCAGTATCCACTGGGGATTGGTTCCAAGCCTTCCTGTGGATAATGAAAACCGTGGATAAGAGAGAACGCCTGCTCAGACACCCCCAAGCTGCTGTTTCCTGACAGTAGCTTGCTTTATGGCTGCTGTTTGTGACAGTAGCTTGCTTTACAGATGCTATTTGTGGCAATAGTTAGCTTTACAGCTGCTGTTTGTGACAACAGCTTGCTTTACAGGTTGCTTTGTGGCTGCTGAATTATTCAATTTTTTTCCTCTGCCAACCATGGATAACTGAATCAGTGGATAATGAATCAGTGGATACGGGGGTCCTGCTGTATTTGACAAGTACTATCCTATCTCCTCTCAGTCTTCTTTGCTCAAGGCTAAACATCCCCAGTGCTTTCTGTCTTTCCTCATAAGGCTTGGTTTCCTGACCCTCCTTTTTGCCTTCCTCTGAATTTGCCCTGGTTTGTTAGCATCCTTCTCGAAGTGCAGTGTCCAGAACTGGACACGGTACTCAAGAGGTGGCCCAGCCAGTGCCAAAAAGAGGGGAAACTGGTACCTCTCAGGATTTGGAGATCACACTTTTATTTCTGAATGCCGCAAGCCCACCAGAGTGGTCTTTTGGGCCAGATGGGTGGGATATAAATATAATAATGAAGGAAAATAAAATAAAATAAATATCTCCTTCCCATCACAAACTAAGGAAGCTGTTTCAGCTCTTGATCAGTGTCTGGTGTCAGCCATTGACTGGATGAGGCTGAATAAAAGGCTTCCTGAGAAATTCCAAGAGCTGCAACCAGAAAACACAAACCTTCACCCTTTTGCTATTAACAACAGTGGACCCTTTTATAAAAAAACAGTTTGTATAACATAAAATATATACAACATAAAAAATTCCAGAGATAGGGAGGGGAAATTTGCTTAACAGAATCACCTATGGGATGAACCCGTATAACATAAAAATGGTTGTGTTAGGGATTACTCTGTTTTCAGTGCATTCCTATGGGAAATTTGAATAAAGGAAAATTTGCTTAACAGAATTTCATTTAGAATGAACTATTTCCTTTATACAAGTCACCACTGTATTTGCTAGTCATTAATCACCCCATTTATCTATCTATCTATCTATCTATCTATCTATCTATCTATCTATCTATCTATCTATCTATCTATCTATCTATCTATCTATCTATCTATCTATCTATCTATCTATCTATCTATCTATCTATCTATCTATCTATCTATCTATCTATCTATCTATCTATCTATCTACTTGATATCTGGGCCACTTGCCCCTAAGCTCCCAAGCCTCCCATCACATGTAGTTTCTCTGCTGCTAGTCCCTAGACTTAAGAGATGCTGTTAAGACAATAGCAACAGAAATTTAAAGAAAAATTAAGCAGAGCAGATCAGAACACAGCAGGCCATTGGTGAGCTCAGAAAAAGTTAATTTCAACTTTTTGTTTGTTTGCTTGTTTTATACCTCTTAGAGGCAACCAGAGTAGCCCTTTCTATTCTCTCTCTGCAGAAGCTGAGAAGGATGAACTCCAAATCTAGTCTTACTTTGGCCCATGGAAGTTTGGGTCCTTAGCACCTAGGGTTCAGGTCAGGCGCTTTAACTATTCCGGGGAACCATGAAAGGACCACCACCGCAAACAGAAGGACCAGCAGCGCATCTCTCAAAAAGCATTTCAGGCTGTACGTCCCACGCTTATGACCGTGGCCGTGGGCTTTAAACCACTCGACCACTTCTTCAAAGCTGTATTGCTCTGGTTCATACCCCAGCTCTCTCTTGGCCTTTTCCAAGCTGAAATAATGAGTCACGCCTGTTTTGTAAACCTCTGTCCGCGTCAGGAGGGGCTGGAAGTTATACAGCCGCCCCACCACAGAATGGACCACTTCAGTGAGAAAGGCAAAGAGGTAAATCAGAGATAGAGGGAAGCGGAGAGTTGGGAACGGGTACCCTAAACCTTCCACCAGGGGCCGGAAAAATTCAAAGTTGTTGACCGGTCGTCCGTCAGAGATGAAGTACGCCTGGCCTGCGGCCTTATGCTCTTTAGGAGCATCCAGAGCCTCCGCGGCTAACAGGTGAGCTTGCACCAGGTTGTCCACATGGACGAAATCTACGCGGCTGCTGAGCTCCCCGTAGAGAAACCTGAACCACCCCCGTTCAATGTAGGAGACGATCCGTGGGAGGTGCCTCACTTCTCCGGGCCCATAGATACCAGCCGGCCTCAAGGCGCAGGTTCTCAGGACCCCCTGAGCCCGTTCGAGCACGGTCCCGTTGGCCTCCAGAACCTTCATCTCCGCTAAAGCTTTCGTCCTTGAATAGTGGTCGGGGTGCAGATGGAGAGGGAGATAAGGCAACGACTCGTCCCCGTTCTCTATCACCTGGCCCCCAAAGACTACATTGTACGTGCTTGTGTAAACGAGCTTCGGGACTCCGGTGTTCCTACAAGCTCGGACGACGTTCTCGGTGCCTCTCACGTTGACGTCTTCGATACGCTTTCGGTTCAGCTGCTCCCGGCCGGACATCCCGTACGAAGCAATGTGGAAGACGCAAGTGACACCGCAGAGAGCGCCTTCCACTTCGGAGGGGACGCGGACATCACCCTGCACAAATGTCACTCCTTCCGGCATCTCCTGGATGGGTGGGGAGACGTCAAAAAGGACGACGTCCACATTCTTCTTAGAAAGGGCCGCTCCTAGGCTGAAGTGGGGCAGGTAACACAAATTACAGGTGTGGATTCTGGAATGGAAGACATTCCAAGAGTAGGATGGGGGGGGAACTATCAGGAAATATTAACAGCTGCCTCCTTGAACCAGTTCTAACTTCATTATGGTGTAATGCAGGGGCGCCCAAACCTTTTGTAAGGAGGGCCAGATTTGGTGGCTGAGAATGTGTCAGGGGCCGGTTGCTCTCTGACGTGCCACCCCACTGCAAGCCCCACCCACTGACCCATAAGCCCCACCCACTGACCCCTTGCAACCCCACCTGCAGGAAGGAAGGCGGGGACCAAGGGAGGGAGGGAGGGAGGTGGAAACCAAGAGAGGAAGGAAGGAAGGTGGAGAACAAGGAAGGGAGGAAGGAAGGGAGGTGGGGACCAAAGAAAGCACAGGGAGCCTGTTTAAAAAAACATGGGGCGAAGGAGGGGGAGGGAGGGGTGGGCCAGCCAGCCGTGGGCCACTCAAAATGGCCTGACGGGCCGGATTTGGCCGCCCCCCGGGGCCGGACTTTGGGCAGGCCTTGTGTAATGGGTGGACCACTGGATTAAGACTCAAGAAAACTGGGTCCATTTCCCTGCTGAAATCCCAGTTAAACTGCTGTACTGCAGCCATAACTATACTCATGACCAGGGGTTCAATCCCAGGCAGCAGGCTCGGGGTTCACTCAGCCTTCCATCTTTCCAAAGTCGGTAAAAATGAATATCCAGTTTGCCATAGGGCAGAGGTTCCCAACCTGGGGGTTGGGACCCCTTTGGGGGGTTGAGCGGCCATTTCACAGGGGTCGTCATGAGCCAGTGAAGAAAAAGGCACAAATGGCTTGGGTCTGGAGGGGGAGGGGGAGAAGCAGGGTGAAAGAGTGAGTTACAGCTTGATAGGTCGGAGGGGATGTCAGTCAATGGTACCGGTGGCTGTGATTGGCTGGGGGTGCCTGTGGAGGGAAGTTCTCTAGGGCATCTGCGGCAGTGGCCTGCCAAAGGGGGCTTGTGGCCTTTCCCAAGCAGGACAAAGGGGTCACCACAACACGAGGAACTGTATTAAAGTGTTGCGGCATTAGGAAGGTTGAGAACCAATGCCATAAGGGCAATGTGTAGCCTGCATAATTACTTATAAACCACCCAGGGAGTTCTTTAACCTCTATAGGGTGGTATATAAGCAGAATGCTTTGCTTAGCATTTGCTTTGCTTGGCCATGGAAATTTATTGGGGGCAGCAACAATGGTAAACAAGACCTTAAACATCTCTGTTCGGATGAGGATAAAGAGGAGAGAGATGTATACGGGCGTGGGCTCATTGGAGGAAAGATGGAATTTAAAGGTTAATAAATAAATGAACCCCTCCTGTATCGCTCCAATGAAGGATAATAATTGTGGATGAAAAGATTGATTAACATGTCTTGAACCCTCTCCCTGCCCCCCAGATTTTGCTAGATTACAGTTTCCATAACCCCTGATCATTGCCGGTTGGACGTGTCTTTAGATGAATTCCTGAACTGGCTGGATAATGGGATGACACCACCACACTATCTAAAGTGCTGGGTGATTAAACTGAGCAGGGTTCATGATTATTTGAACTATTATTACGGAAATGCTTCACTCCAGGAGAAACCTTTGCTCCAACCCTTTGACTCGTGGGCCTTGCTTCACAAAAGCAAAGGGTTGTCCCGACCGATGTGAAACCTGTTATTTTCTCTACTTCAAAGGCAACACTTTAATGCACTAACCGGAAACCAAAGTAACCACTTCCTCCTGTAATAAGGACTTTTTCCTTGATGGGATTTTCACTGTCCATCTGATGCTTTCTCCTCCTGCCTTAAGCCGACCAATCTATAAATAAAGAGACACCATGATAGTGGCTTTTGATTCCACACAGAATGCAATAGGAAGCCAATGAATCAGAAGCTAAACGGTAACCCATCTCGCAAGGGGTCGCGGTTGAACCCAGATAGTCCAACATCCATCATGAATATGTAGATATATGGATATAAATAGTAACGGCTCTGCCTAATACCCTGTAAAGTGAAGGGGAGCAATTTTGCAAGGCCTAAGTCTCTTAGAACTCCTGCCATGCAGCCCAAAACACATGTTTGTTCTAAAATTATATTTGTGATCCAATGGAAGATGTGTGTGTGGGGAGGGAGGATGTTTTCCCATTTAAAAACACACAATTAAAGCCATTCTGCACCCATTCAACAGCACTTTCTATATATGTATTTATCCATTCAAGGGAAGGTGCCACAGACATTTTAGGTACCATATGCCAGGTCCCATTAACTCCCCCAGGTTGTTCCACCTCTTCCCCTGGCTGGATAAGCCAGAGGCATTCTACACATGCTCAAGGGCTCTCTTTTCCTTTCAGATCTTAACCCAAAGAGGAGTTAAGAGCTCGGTTGAAAAGCAAGAACCGAGAGCCAGGAGGAGATTGGAGCTCAAAAGCAGTGCCCCTAATTTTTCTTGCTTCCTTAACCTCCTCTCCTTACTTGACCCAACAGGGAAGGAAGAGAAGGTTGGCTGCCTAAACACCCTCCTTTCTCATTACAGGTGAGTAGCCAGAGATTCAAGCAAAGCAAAATATTTGTCTGTCTGTCTGTCTGCCTGTGTGTCTGTCTTTCTATCTATCCCTCCTTCCTTCTCTATCTATCTATCTATCTATCTATCTATCTATCTATCTATCTATCTATCTATCTATCTATCTATCTGTCTGTCTGTCTGTCTGTCTGTCTGTCTGTCTGTCTATTCCTTCCTTCCTTACTTCTCTATCTATCTATTCCCCACCACCACCACCACCACTTTCCAAATGCCTTGCTTTCAGAAATGTAGCCATTGCACCTGAACGTGGTGAGACGGGGATGGGGGAGGGTGGGGGGGGGGAGGGACTACCAGGAGGCGGACCGCAGGGTCGACTGGGGACAGCCAGATCCTCCTCCCTCTTTGGATACCCTCCCCCTCGCCCCCCAGCTGCGATCTCCCGGAAGGGAAGCAGCAGAGCTGTTTCGATACCTTCTTCCTTCCCTTGCCCGCTTGCAAGCAATGCAACGCGACGCCAGTGCAACTGCTGTCACGCCACGTCGGCTGCAACGCCCCCATCACCCCACGCCTGCTCCTCCTCCTCCTCCTCTGGGCAAGGCAAGAGCCCGCGTCCCGCCCGCACACAACACAACACAACACAACACAACACAACACAACACAACACAACACAACACAACACAACACAACACACACACACACACACACACACAACACACACACACACACACACACGCTTGGCCAGGAAGGGACGCCCTCCTCCCATCCTGATCCAGGATGCTCTCTCTCAACCCCTCCGCTCCCGGGGAACCCTGCAAGCAAAGCGACCGCGGCTTCTGGCGCCCAGCTCCGCGACCTGAGCTTGTTCGACTCCCGCGCCTTCCCGTAGTGGCCGCTATGGCGCCCTCCTTGGAGGGAATTGTTTTTTTCCGTACAACAAGATGGCGCCCCAAGGGACGGGGACGGGGCTTGCCGTACAGCAAGAGGGCGCCCGCTCTCGCCCCAAATCCCGCCAAGTGGGCTGGTTTCGGCCAGGTGGAAGGCGGCGGCTGGAGGCCCTGGGACTACATCTCCCAGAATTCCCTAGGAATGCCCAGGGGCTTGTGGGATTCGTAGTCCAGCTGCTCAGATCCGGGAGCCTTGTAGTTGCACTCATTCCTGGTGCCCTGTACCTACTTGGGAATAAATCCCACCAGTTTAAGTGGGATTTACATTCCTGAGCATATATTGCAACACATGTACAACTCATCCCTTGGGAGTTTCGAGACAACTAATTTTAGGCATTTTGTGGGTAGCTCAGGGCTTTAAGATCTGGCTCTGCTACCAGAGGTTGGTAGTTCAATTCCCCAGTGGGTCACCTTGGCAGGCACTGGAACGGGTCCCTTCCAGGTTTGCAGTTCTAATATTATTGCCATGATTTTGAAAGATGACTGGCAGTTTTGTCAGATGGCAGCCCACCCCCTTTTTTAAATGCACGCTTTCATGCATTGGATGGTGCAGAAAAGTGCTTAATGGTATGAGACAGGATCAGCTCTTGGGGGAACTCTCTGCTGCTGCTTTAAGCAAAAGGGCTCAGTGCCACCATTCCACAAAATGAGGCAACTGCCTCAGACAGTGAAATGACACAACCAGGTATTCATTCTGCACTTCTCGTGCCAGAGACCAGTGATTCAGATTCCATTTGGTGGGAAAGGGGCAGGAAATCTACCCTGGATCTTACTCTGAACTTTGTGGGAGCCACCCTACCTTGGTGGTGGGCCATAGCCTCAAAATTATTTCAGCACCATGGACACCTCCTTCCCCGCATGCCATTTAAAAACTAGAGTGGATTTGCTCCATGTACACATACCTACACACCTAAATGGGACTCACCAACACTCAGTGGCCTTTCCATTCCTTTTGCATGGAGCACAGAGTTGTGAATGCCACACAGGACAGTCTGGAAGCTGTACTATTGTCCACCTAATGAGCCTATTCAGGCCATTGTCCACCTAATGAACCTATGCAGGCCATTGCCCACCTAGTGAGTCTATTCAGGCCCTTGTCCACCTAATGAGCCTATTCAGAACAAGGTGATGTGAAATCAAGGTGAATGATAAACTGGAGGCCTCACCACTAACTTTCCTCAGACAGATGAAGCTGCTTGGATGCATAGCAAAATGTTTCACTCTCACAAGAAGTCCAGTTGCCCTGACTCAGCTTCCAGATCACCTCACCTGCATGACTGAGAATCTTCACAGACACACACAGCACAGTTTTACACCCCCTCAACTAGGCCACTAGGGTATCAGAGGACCTTCACCCATTGCCAGTATTTATGGTCCAGTCAGCTTCCATAGAGTATGGTAGAGTGATCACCATCCTTTGGTTCAGGCAGCTGAAGGTCTTAAAGCTTAAAATGGATTTTATTAATGCTGACTTTAACTGTTTTTATTTAAAGTCAGGTTTGCTTGTGGCTGAGGACTAATTATTTATTGATATAAATTGTATGTTCACATTGTGTTGGCTAGTATAAGCTGCCCAAAGAGTTCTACATATCACGAGGCAGTATACAAATTTAATTAATTAATTAATCAATCAATAATTTATCTCAAAAGAAGGGCAGCCCTCCTCTTAACACAGACTTTTCAATTACTTCTTGGAAGCTGTGTCCTCCTAAAGTTTGCCAAATTCTGCTCCTTCAAAGTTTCCACTCACATGATCTGGTCCTGCCCTCTGAAGCATAAGAGAACAAGTATAACCCATGTTAGACCTCGAATGATCCGTGAAGGTACTGGTTATTCTCTTCGGAAACAACTGCAGGTTCAGGACCACAGAACATAGATTAATGGCACATAGATGAATGATAACCTCCCTTATTTATCACCCTGGCAACCTGGTACCTTTAAAATGTTTTGGGCGATGACTCCTAGGCATCCATTTGGCTGAAGGTTCCTAGAAGCTGTGGATCAACACATGTGGACAACCATGCGGAGAAGCTGCCTTAAGCACCTTTAAAACAAAAGCAGCAACGGGAACAGCATTCACAAGCCTATCTGATCAGATTTCTCAAGAGGTAAGATAGCATTAATGAAACGTTTCCCTTGCCAAGTTATTCTTGAGTTTCAAACGTAGGGAGTGGCTATATGATATGGAGGCAGGCTGGTTCACTCCGTGGGCTGGCAATCAGATGCCAGAATCAACCAGTTCAATCCCAACTCATTCCTAACTGCATCTTCCTGGGTCTTTGGTAGGGGCTACTGTTTACTGGGTGAGAGTAAGATTGCTCCATTTTAGTTTTTTTCTAGCATGCAATCCCAAATTGAACCAAAGTAGAGCCCTTTTCCTCATGGTGCAGTGGTTAAACTGATGCACTGCAGCCATAACTGTGCTCATGATCTGGGGTTCAACCCCAGGCTCAAGGTTCAATCAGCCTTCCATCCTTCTGAGGTTAGTAAAATAAGTACCCAGCTCATTTGGGGAGGCAATGTGTAGCTTGCATAGTTATAACATAGTGCATAATTGAAGCACTATGGGGTGGTATATAAGCAGAACAATTTGTTTGCTTTCAATTTCCCAGTATTGTTAAGTGGCTTAAGAAGACTACTTAGCTGCTTGACAATATCGGGAAACTGAACATTTCTCCTGCCTCTCTGCAAAAGTTTTTTTTAAGTCTATTAAAACAACACTTTTAAAAAATAAACATGGAAAGCTTGTTCCTCAGAAGGAGAAGGAGAGTGAAGGAAGCAAGGAGGGGATTTTGTTTAATTATTTTCTTAAGGAAATTGAGCGAACTAGGGTTACTTCAAACTTTTTTTGACCCTATTTAGCCTAAGGCATCCTGTTCCAACAGAGTTGTCTAGCTAGCCCTTAGAAATAAATGGCAAATAGCTGGGAATAAGTTTTAAAGGAGCTAAATATGTACTGTAAGACAAAATATTTCTATCATCACAACATTACCTTTAATTTATGGCCCTTAACCAGCTTTGACCTCTTCCTCAAACAGATATTGTTGGGTTCTGCCCAAGTTGGAATCTGAGTGCTGTTCATTAAATAAAATAGACACCTCTTCTTCCCCTAGTAAAGCTCCTCCAGTTTGACCTTTTAGACCAGTGGTTCTCAACCTGTGGGTCCCCAGATGTTCCTGGACTGCAAATCCCAGAAACCCCTTCCAACACAGCAAGTGGTGGAGGCTTCTAGGAGTTGCAGTCCATGAACATCTGGGGACCCACAGGTTGAGAAACCCTGTAATTTAGATGTTGTTTCACAGGCAGGTATCAAGCAAAGGGAGACTTTCTGTTCAATCCATTTCCATACTACAGGGAAAGCTGCCCTAGTTGCCCTTTTACCTATTAAATAATAACATGCATGTGCTATCCATTCACTTCTGTTTCATGGAGACCATTTCAGGGCTTTCCAGGTAGAGAATATGCCCAAGTGTTTCCCCTATTCCCTTCTTCTTGGAACATCCTGGGACATCCTTGCCCAAGGCCACACAGGTTGGTTCCACTCCCAGGACACAACAGTGGGGAATGGAACTCCCAGCGTCCAGATACCTAAACCACTGAGCTATCCAAAGACACACACACAAACTTTCTTTTTGAAGCCTTTGGCTGCTTGCTCTCCCTCTCAAATCCAAGAGGTGGTGCTATTGCGCCAGTCAGCTGAACAAAGATACCCAATGTGACCATCTTTTGCACGGGCGCCTCTTCCAGTACAGAACCAGTGTGTGTGTGTGTGTGTGTTGTGTCATTACAGTCGTGACCGACTCTTCGTGACTCCATGTCCATGGAGTTTTCTTGGCAGGAATACTGAAGTGGTTTGCCGTTCCTACTCCAGGCACCTCCAGCACCTGATATTCCCTGGTGGTCTCCCATCCAAGTACTAACCAGGGCCGACCCTGCTTAGCTTCCGAAATCAGGAAAGATCGGATGTGGTTAGGGCATCTAGGCAGCTATAGAACCAGGGTACGGGCAGCCAAAAATCCAGAAAGAAACTCAACTTATTTTGTTTGCTCAAGTATCGCCTTCAGGGTTCATGGGAAAATGCAGATGGTTCTTCCCAGGATCAAGTCAGCTTCAGGAAGACAAATTGATCTTTAATCCGACTCATGAATTGATATATAAACTATAAGAATAGCCCAGCAAATTCACTACAACAAATTTATAAGAGCAACCCAATGGGATCCAGCTGTGCTTTCTTCTCATATGATAGGAGAAGTGAAGAAGTGAAGGAGAAAGCCTGTCCTTATAGATCTGAACGTCATTTCTCATAAAGGAACAAGTATTCAGAAACAAAACCATGTATTGCTTCAAAGGTTTCAGGATTCAACGTATATAAAAAGAAGAAACAACATATGTACTCCTGAGATGAGTTAGTAATGCAGTTCATGAAAGTATTGGAACAAAAGGCTGGTATATTTTAGATAAGGCTTTTGACACTCGTGACTGTAGAGGTTTAAGTGATATTTACCATGTGTCTCTATTCTCTGTGATGTCCTAATTGGATTTGCCTTGTAGTTGATGTATAACCAGCTGTACCGTGCTGCAAAACAGATGGCCAAGAAAAGAATTTCTTGCTTCCCTCCTTTTGTGCCTAAGTCTCATGGGAGGAAAATAAAACCTTGATAAAGACATAATTGATGGTTTCTATACTCTGGTGTATGGAAATAGGTTGAATTGAACCCTACCCTGGATATACCCTGAGGAATGGATGTTGCACCATCCTTGTGTCCTGTCAATTATGGGGAAATAAACCATTTCATTCTAGCAAGAAGGCTTGAGGTCATATTCTTGAAGACAGGAGAGACACTGTGTTTGAGCAAGTTTTTTAAAGGATTGTCAGCATTCCAAAATTTTATGAGATCTGCTCCATATGGAAAGGATTTACAGTATTAACATTGATATATACGTCTAGGATGTCCCAGATATTAGTGTAATTTATCAAGGATATAAAATGTCCAGAAAACTTATCAAAACAAAATTGCTTTAATTAAGCCATCCCACTGTGTCTTTAGAATAAAAGCATCTAGGTAGGTATTAGGAGGGAGTCTTATCTTAGAGCTTCTTTGCTAGAATCCAGATGCGGCTGTGTGTACAATTATGTCAACAACCACTGGATATTCACTGTTATGATCAACTTTACATAGTGTCCTTCAGTATTGTAAGCTGCCTTGGGTCCTTTTCAAGGAGAAAGGTGGGGTAAACATATTTTAAATAAAAAATGAGAAAACAAAAAAAGAAGGAAGGAAGGAAGGAAGGAAGGAAGGAAGGAAGGAAGGAAGGAAGGAAGGAAGGAAGGAAGCCTGGAATATTTTCCAGGGAGAAGGAGAAGATGGAATGGGTTATTTTACTCTTACAATTTTCTTAATGCAAGGAAAAAGATGGAATGGGTTATTTTACTCTTACAATTTTCTTAATGCAGGAAATTTATGTTTTTAAAATTTTGTCTCAGCCGTTTAACTACTAGCACCAGCCTTTTCTTGCCAGATTTGACCTTGTCATGGCTGTCTCTGGTGCTATGTTTATTTTATTTTTATTATTTTTAGTATTTTCATATTAGTACTATTATATTTATTCATATTTTGTCATTTCTTTTTCAGCGTTTGTATTGTGATTGGGTTTGTCTTTGGGTTGTAGTTTGGGCAGTTGCTGTTTTTTTGTAACGTGTTGTACACTGCCCAGAGTTCCCGCAGGAAAATTGGGCGGTCAATAAGTTTAAAAATGAATAAATAAATAAATAAATAAAATCTGTCCATGCCTACAGTCACCCTTGGCATTGTTTCCCAAACAACGAGTTCTCAGGATTGGTTTACTCCCTTCCTTCCTTTGGGGACAATTTGTATTTGAAGATGTAAACTGCCAGTTGCGTATCCCACCTAACAAATGGGTGCAACTGGTGGGATACTGCATTTGTCCACCCCTGCAAACTTCCAGCTTTCACCCTGGTCCTTATTGTCTTTCCTACTTCACATTGTCCACCTGACATCCCAGCAAGTTTAAAGGGCCCTTGTCTCCTTGCAGCTCCCTCATGATTACCTCTTCACATACCTTGTCTCACCACCATAGTCTAGTTACCCCCTCCCAAGTGCGTCGGCTGTACTAGGAGCACCATTCACCTATTCAGAGCTTGTGTGTCATGCTAATTGCATTACCCACCCTTGACGCTTCTGACATTGATCACAGTAATTGCGCTCTGGCTTGGGTTCAAGTAGAAACAAGTAGACTGTTCTCTTTTTTCTGAGTCAAAAGAGCCAGCAGTAAGGAGGTTGTCGTGCAGCTTTGAGTCCACAAACTGGGACTTCTTTGGATTCTGAACACCCTCCCAGGTTGAAAGCATCAGCGGAAGGTGCTTGTGATTCAACCCACCCTGAGTGTCCCACTGTAAATTTAGGCCAGGTGACACTACAGCCTCTGTACAAAATATTGCTTTATGTTGCAGAGTTTTGAATTTTGGGCTGAAATTCCTTCTGCTATGCAGTAGGAGGACAGAGATCCACATTCCCCCCAGACTATCCACCCCTTTCTCATCACCTGTGTTGGAATATTTAGCAAGATTTACATTTCAGCTATTACAGGGTTAATATGAATGTAGCGTAGGCAGTGGAAGATAGGAAGGCCTGGCGAGCTTTGGTCCATGGGGTCACAAAGAGTCGGACACGACTGAATGACTGAACAACAACAACAGAGTATTATGGGCTGGATTTAGATTTAATGAAGAGCGAAGCCGATTGGTTGTTTAGATCACACCACTTGGAATGTTCTGGTAGAAGTCTAGTTAGTATGTGTGCCTTGTATTCTTAGAGAGAAGAAAAGCATGTTCCTGGCCTAGCAAAATGGCTGTTAGAATAGTTATAGTTAGAAAACCTCCTCTGTACTCTTCCCTTCTATTAAATAAATAGTTTTTTTCATATAGTAACACAAGAGGTGTCTCTCTCATTAAAGCAACCAAAAATCATCTGCAACCACAGATCCAACAAAGATCCCCAACAACCTGTCGCTTAAATGTCTCAATCACTCACTGTAAGGCATTTTTAGGGAAAGAATAAAATGTCTCATTGTGTACAATTGAGAGCAGATGAACAGATAAGGGGAAAAATAACACCACTAGCTGACTTCAACAGACTGAAGAGAGGGAAGAGAACATCAGAGAGGCAGGACTTTCTTTGAATTCAGGGGCAGGAAGGAACCTTTGTTTGGTGCTGGATAGATTGACAGTCACCCCAGCCCATGAAAGGTCCCTCCCACCCACATCTATTAGAGGCAGCATACAAGATTGTAAAACCTCCAGATTACTAACCAAGAAGCCTGCTTAAGTGTAAATTGCACATTCTTTTAGTTCCACTAAAGCAGTGTGTTTCAACCTTTTTTTGGCAAAGGCACACTTGTTTCTACACAGATTACACCACCATTAGAAAATGTTAAAAATTTAACTCTGTGCCTATATTGACTATATATAAAGTAAAATTTTTCCCACAGCACATTCTTTTAGTTCCACTAAAGTATGTTAATGGGGGGTGGTTCAGCGGACTAAGGCTCCAAAAACTGTTAGTTGCAAAGTCGGCAGCTTGGCGGTTCGAATCCCGCGTGCCACACAGCGGAGCAAGCTCCCGCTGTTAACCCCAGCTCCTGCCAACCTAGCAGTTCAAAAGCATGTAAATGCAAGTAGATAAATAGGTACCACCGTAAAAATCGGGAAGGTAAAGCAGTGTTTCCTTGCAGCCATGCGGCCATGTGACCATAGACTTGCACAACACTGGCTCTTTTGGCTTGAATACAGAGATGAGTACCGCCCCTAGTCGGATACGACTACCATGCATGTGCGGGGGGAACCTTTAACTTTACATTTCAAGTATGTGAAAGTAAGTCATGAACAGAGTAGGGCCCTCTAACTTAATGGAGCTTACAGAGATTTTGACTGACTAAATATCCACTGAGACAACAGTCTTATTGTTGTGCAATTCCATATGCTGAACAGCAGGAATTTGCTCTACTGTATATTTTACTTTGAATGATTTCTTATTACTTTATATTCTCTCTTGCAAATTGTCTGTACACAACCCAGAAAATGTTATTTGCCAGGCACTGGGGGAGCATCAGGAAGGCATAAATAAACCTTGTGGCAGGGATTTCCAGAAACGTTGTAATTATGCACTCGGTGAAGGAGGATTTTCTCCGGCTCATTCTAAATCTTCTGTAAATTAGTTTTAGAAGATGACCTATGGCATGTGGTATTTAACAAATTCTTTCCATATGGAGCAAAAGACGCGACAAGAACCCAGAATGTTGACCATTTGGGGTGGGGGGTAGGGGTAGAGGAAGATTTAATTTCTTCTTTTGAAAACATCAAAGAAAAGATCTTTCCAACATTTTGGTTTATCTATGTTTCCAATCATGGAAGGTCTGAAAGCATATACGGCCGAATATGCTTCCAGGCTTTATTTAAAGATTTTGCATTCCCTGATGTAAATGTCTGAACGGCTTCCAGGAGGGGAGGGGAGAGTAAGGAAGGACCTAAGCATTTATCCTCTCCCTGCCTTCCTTTCAGTCCTCTCCATGCTTTTAGGCCAAACACCTGAATAGGGCTTTGCCAATGAAGATTAAGACAACCCAGAGCAAAGGGAAATTTTGGGATGCTTTTGACTCTTTTGACTTCGGCAGTTACTTCACGTCCTACCTTGTTCCGCAATTACGTTTGTACCATGACAGCGTTGTTTGCAGTCATGTGGTTTTGTCCCTGTTCAGTCCGTGTTTCCGTTTACTCACGGTCGTGATAACTTGTCTTGTGACAAGTGTTACTTCACACCCTTGTTTCGTGACAAGATCTGCTTTTTTGGAAAAAAACCCATAAAAATAAAGGGCGGACCACACACCCCGTGCTTTGTCTATTCGAAATGTCGATCCACAGCACTCAAAAGTATTAAAGAAATGGATGGTAGCAAGTTCATGAGAGGAAGATTGCCTTTGTTGTGTGACAATTGTTACCTCACGGGCCCTTGTCCCGGAACAGGAACAGAGACAAAAGAATTCCCCAGCCCAGGGGCAAGTACGGCTTGTCACACTCTGTTCCCGGTTCCAGAGGCGTGGTTGAGACCACTTTTTGCTGTCAGGTTATGGTCGTGAAGTAAGGTTTTTTTGTACCAGTCCCAAGTGGGACAGCAAGGAGGGACAAATGGGATGTGAAGTAACCGCCTTCCTGGTGTTGGTCCAATTATGTATAAATTAATTCTAAAAGCACTATTTCCTGCTGGTTCAACCACAATCATATCTTGTTTAAAGGTCTTGGATTAAACAAACGGGCACAGGGGATGTCTCCCATTTTGTGTGCTTCAACGGTGACTGTTCTAGGGCACAGGCATTTAGCATGTCAAGAAAACCTTGCTTCTTTCTTATGGCCGTCTTAGCACATTTTTATGCAGTCAGTATGAGAACCGCTTCACCCCTTTTGGCAACAGCACATAGTTTGTTCTCACCTATAAGGTCTCTAATAGGCTTCGTGTATGCCAACACTTGTGCTGAAAGGAGCAGAGAGAGTCAATTAGGAAGAAAGACAGCAGGGATTTAAGAAATCAAAACCCTGGGTAGGTGGGTGACAGGAAAAGAAAGATGGTTGACTTCCAAAGTGTGACCACATTGATTTTTTTTAAAATGCTCTATAAATCAGAACCAGCTGATTTGCATATTTCTGTCCCCTGTTGACAACATAGTCAAAAAGGAAATGCAAACCATCCCAGAGTCCCTCTCCCCATCAGCAATTTTTTCACTGTTGGGAGCTGCTACTGTTTTTTTTTTTTTTTAAATGGATGCAATTGGTTCAGGCAATGGGATCACTTGGACCAAAGCAGAAAAGCTACTGTACAGATACCCATGTCGAAATGGCAAACAAAGCCTTTGATTGGCAACATTTTCTTTTGTTTTAGTAAAGTGTCTGGCCATCAAGACTTTTCAGGGTTGTTTTTAGCAGCTTAGTGCCAGATAAGAGGATGAAATGAGAAGACAACCCTTGTTTAGAGCATATTAAGTTTAACAGTGCTACCTGCAAGGCTATAAAAAGGCTACAAATAAGCTGCAAACAAGGCTTTCCTCATGTGTAGCCACTCATGGTAATTTTGTGGTGTGAGTTCCCAGTGAGTGAATGTGAGTGAATTCATGCTTTCCGTGATTTGTCGTTGCACTTGTTTTTGGACAAGGAGCTCAATTGTTTCTTTTTCTCCCTCTGTGTGTGTTGAGCTGTGGTGCGAAGGGCAAGACAAACATTTTGATGGGAAATGGTTAAAACTGATTGAGGGCATATTCTGTTACCCTGCATATTTCCTGATTTCTGACTTCACATTGTCAGAAATGTCTTGATGACATTGAAGTATTTTTTTAATGAATCAGAGCAATTAACATGAAACCATAGGTCATTGCTTCAAGAGGGTTTAGTGTGAAATCCTTTCACTTAGAGTAATAAGTCACATTGGCCTCACTGAATCACATGGTTTGGTAAATCAGCTCCTCAATGGGCCTACTGTAATTGTGACTTACATTAGCATAGTAGTTCACAGTTAAATTAGGTTCAGTTGAATAAATGGAGCAAATCCCCACTGGCACTACTCTAGTGCAATTTACTATGCTACACAACAGGATTTTTGCCATTATTTACCATTTCTCCTCTGTTTTGCCATGTGGAAGTAGCAGCAAACCCTTCAGCTACTCACCCTTTTGGGCAAGGAACCAAATCATCAGCATGTATTTTCCCTTGGCCGTATATTCTGGCTACCTTCAAACTTCGCAAGGTTTTGTGATGCAACGACTGGGACGCCCTCAAGGAGAACCTAAAGCCATTAGTTTCCAGCTGAACAAGCTACATCATTTGCATGAACCACACAAAGGCTATTGTATTTTCTCACCTGAGCTAACTGACATGGCTGGTTGCATTAAGAAACAAGAATGGTCATGGGCAAACAAGATATCATCATGAGTGTTGCCAAAAAAAAATGAACACTCATTGTTTGGAAGACTTGATGGGTTTGGAAACAGAGATGTCTAGATCATTCAGCCACCATTGTTCTCTCAGTGGATCATTCTTTCCCTGCGAACTCATCCGTGCCCTTTTAATCTATAACTGGGAAGCTGACGCAACTGTGCTCCACACCAAGGATGCCAAACCTGCGGGAGAAATGGCTTTCTGTTTCCATGTAGTGTCACCTATGTGACAAAATCATCCATCTATGAAACAAGTCCAATTATGAAACAAGTCCAAGTATAAGTTGACCCGAGTATAAGTCGGGGCCCCTAATTTAAACCCAAAAAAACTGGGAAAATTTATTGACTCAAGAATAAGCCTAGGGTGGGAAATGCAGCAGGGCCTGGCAACTCCTCCTTTGTCAGCTGGGTGTGTGTGTGATGTTTAAAATGACTTTTAGCCACCGAGGCAAGTACTTGAGTTGGGGGCTAAAAGTCATTTTAAACATTGTTTTAAAATGACTTTTTAAAAAGTCATTTTAAACATGGGGGGGGGGTCAGGAGAAGTGGCACACAATGTTGAAAATGACTTTTAGCCACCGACCCAAACTTGCTTCACTGGCTAAAAGTATTGACCCGAATATAAGCCGAGGGCTGAAAAACTAGGCTTATATTCGAGTATATACAGTACTTCGCTTTCACTTGAAAGGGGAAGGCCTGTCTTCGTTGTGCTCAGCAAGGCTGCTTATGGACCCATCTGGTGGGGCCACTGTGAGATACAGGAAGCTGAACTAGATGGGTCTTTGGCCTGATCCAGCATGGCTCTTCTTATGTTCTTATGTACTTCTGTTAATGCAACCTAAAATAGCATTTGCCCCCCCCCTTTTTTGTAGCGACATCGCACAGTTGGCTCATATTCAGCTTGTGATCTATGACGATTCCCCAAACCTTATTTTGTGTCGTGTTGTTGAGCCAGGTCTCCCACATTATGTGTTTGATTCTCCCCCACCCCACCCCTCTAAGTGAAGCACTTTGCAATCTCTCTGTTCAATTTCCTTCCGTTGCTTTCAGCCCACTGTTCAAGCTTGTCTAGATGGTTTTGAATTTGCTTTCTGCCTTCCCGGGTATGGGCTATTCCACCCAATTTTGTGTCATCTGCAAATTTGATAAGCAAATCCCCTGCACCTCCTCCTCTGAGTTGCCCAAGAACTGTGAAATAGCTCCCGTTGCAACGGTGCGCATCAAAGGGTGCGAAAAGTCACTCTGTTCGCTGTTGTGCAAACAGGCTCACGTTCTCTCTCCTTCTTCCTTTTGAGAGCACCCTCTCGGGCGCGTAAATTATGTAACAGCCCTAACCTTCTGTAGGACAAGTCTTGCTGCTTCGTGCTCCGTCTTGGTTCTGTCAATCATTATCCACTCTGGGTGTCCCTTTAGAAGGTGGAGCTCTCCTGGAAAGGGAAGGGGAAAAATCATAATGAAAAGGTGAGAGAAAGTGTCAAAGTCTTTTCATGCCGTCTGGCAAGCAACTCAGAGAAGCTACTCCAGGCAAAGAGATCTGTGAACTGCCTGCAACCCATGATTTGGGAAACTTCAAAGCTCACTCCCACCACCCAAGCCGGCAACCCAACCCTCCTCCCCTGCCCCATCCCTCCCTCTCTTTCCTCCTCCTCCTCCTCCTCCTCCTCCTCCTCCTCCTCCTCCTCCTCCTCCTCCTCCTCCTCCTCCTCCTCCTCCTCCCCCTCTTCGGATTTGAGATCCACTTTGCTATTACCTATAGCTAACGCAGCTTGGAGCCCTGCAAGGACTGTATTTCTAGTGCTGTGATTTTTTTGCTTTGGGTTGCAGCGCTTGGTCCTGCAGCCTTCTCTACTCGCCATCATGCCTGGGTACCACCCGGAAGCCGACAATACCCTCTTGATCTACATGGGCGTGACGGTGCTCTGTGGAGGGACCATCCTTTATAGAGCCAAGAAGAACCAGATGGAGAAAGCCACCCCGTTGTGCCTGGGCCTCCTCCTGCTCTTCGCTTTGGAAATTCTGTGCTTTGCTACCTTGAGAAGTTACCTGGCTTTGAGCTTATTCTCCCTGGCATGCCTCGTCTTTTACATTTACACCCCAACGCAAGCCATGCTGCCTGTGGACCTCAAAGCTGTGCTCATCACAGGTAAGGGGGCATATCTTGGGGAGGGGGTGTCTTTCTTGTTTCTTGGATTTGTTTCCGCTTGTGTTGTCCGTCCGTCCCCTGCTGGAGATAGAAATAGCATCTCTTGGGAGTGCAGATGAACCGTTCCACACTCGATGCATATCAATGCAACCCTGGTCTTATAGGCATTATTGATTCTCCTGCTTTTTTAAAAAAAAAACCCTGTTTTCTTTGAAGACATAAGAGGACATCAGCTTTGAACCTGATGAGTTTGATACTTTTCCAGTTTGCAGCTCAGTCTGATCTGTGTCTGGGCTCAGACGTTAATCCTGTACAGTCCAGTTGGATGTCCCCTTACATCAATGTGTACAGAGTGCGGCCAAATCACATCTGAGCTATAGAGACCCTACTGGAGTCTTCACTGTATAAGAGATAGCTAAGAAGTGGTTTTGTTTTAAGCTGGCTGGATAGTTCAGTGGTTTGAGTATCTGGCTGCAGAGATGGAGGATGGGGGGTTGATTCTCCGCCGTGCCTGCTGCTAGAATAATTACCACCTTTTTCTATCAGATCCCCCCATGCATGAGACAGCTGTTTGCAGAGACAAGGGATGGGCAGTTTAGCAACCACACGGTTCTCTCCTCCACTTACTTCCCTATATAAGATGACCTTCAATTTTTAGTCTAACAATTTAAGACAGGCATCTCCAAGCTTTGGCCCTCCAGATGTTTTGGACTGCAACTCCCACAGTCCTTTGTCATTGGCAATCTAAGCTTAGAATTCTGGGAGTTGTGGTCCAAAACATCAGGAGGGCCAAAGTTTGGACACGCCTGATTTAAGAGAAAAAATATAGTGGACCCTCATATAACAAACGGTTTGTGTAACATAAAATCTGTACAAAAACAAAAATTTGGAGATGGGGAAATTTGCTTAACAGAATCGCCTATGGGGCGAATCTGTACAACATATAAAAGGTCGTGATTAGGGATTACTCCATTTTCAATGCATTCCTATGGGAAATGTGTATGAAGGAAAATTTGCTTAACAGAATTTCATTTGGAATGAATTAATTTGTTTATACAAGGTACCCCTTTATAGTCTTATACATGGGAAAAAATAAAGTAATTTGAGCAGTTATGGGTAAGCTGCATAGTTCTAGGGCACCCCTAGAAGAGGAGAATGGTAAACGTATTCTCTGCTTGGAAAACCCTGGAAAAGATCTAACTCAGAATTGACTTGACGGGATGCAATTGTTTTCTAAGGAGTGGCTTTATGGTTCTTATGGCTATGCAGGGATTTGAACCCAGGTCGTCTGGATTACGGTTAGTCAATCTATCCACTACTCCCAGTGTAATTGAACTGCAATTCCCAGAAAACCCTGGCCAGCACCATTGATGGTGAAGGTTTCTGAGAACTGCAGTCCAAGAACACCTGAGCTACCGAAGATCAGGAAAAGGAGTCCTACAGCATACTGGCTTTCATCACTGGAGGTGTAAGCCATGAAATAAGGCATATGTTATTTATTTATTCTTTAATTAAAATATTTCTACTCCCCCCTTTCTCCCTCAAAGGACCCAAGGTGGCTGATGCCATAAAACAGTATTTACAAGTAGAGATGGGCATGAATTAAAAAAAAAACGGTGTTTCGTTTGCCGTTTGCCGTTGAGAGGTCCGTTTCGTTTCGTTTGTCGTTTGTCGTGAAATTTTGAAAAAAAATTGTTTCCGTTTTTTGTTTATTCATTTGTCGTTTCTACCCACTTTTGCGTGATTTTTAAAGCATTTCCCTAACTCCCACTGGAGACTGCAAGGAGGAAGGGGGCTGCCAGAGCTTTTTATGCCCTCTATGGCTGCCACACCTGCCCAGTCTGTCACCTGGGCATGCTATTGGTTGAAGTTTTCCAAGAATTTACATGATCCCATCACATGGCTTGCCTCCATGTTGCGGCTGGAGTGTGGTGACATTCATTTTGTCATCCTTAAAGGGAAAAGAAAAATACATTGCGATGGGAGAAGACAAAAACAAACATTTTAAGGACCCCAATCCTCTGGTAGGTAATAATTTCAAATACTTATCGCATTATCGCTGCATTTTTATGGATGTCCAGGGTGTTTTAATACCCAAAAAATCAATATTAGGCATCTGGGAGCCATTTTGGGTCAATGTCCCCTAACTCCCCTTAAAGGAAAAAAATACAGCGATCTGAGAAAAGACATAAATGCACCTTTTAAGGACCCCAACCACCCCGGTAGGTATTATCAGACAGTATAAATAATTATCGCTGCATTTTTATGGATGTCCAGGGCATTTTTTAACATTTAAAACAGCTCATTTGATTGTGTGTCGCCAGTAACGGAAACGAAACGTAACGAACACAATTTTCACGGTTCTGTTCGTTTCGTTTCATTTTCATCACATTTTTGTTTGTTGTTTCATTATATAATGGAAACGACAAACGGTAACGGAAACGAAAAATTGTTCGTTCCGTGCCCATCTCTATTTACAAGCTAAAAACAGCAACAACCAAGTTATTCCCTGGGTTGCTTGGTTCATAGTTAATGTGAGCGCACACCTCAACAAAAGAATTACCGTTTGACGTAGGGGATTTGCCTGGCTGGTTTCAGGTTTCCCTTCCCCTCCTCCCCTTTGTAAATGAACAACAACAACCACAAAATTCCACTCCGTTTTTGACAAGTCGCTTTGAACCGCGTGGCCGGCTTGATAAATTGCCGCCTGCCTCATTCCATGAATGAGAGCCTGGCGTGTGAGTGCATAGCGCTGCAGTACAAATTGCTTATTTGCTTACTGCAAGGAATGCTGCTATTTACTGGTCAGATGAGGAGGAGGAGGAGGAAGAAGAAGAAGAAGTGGTCAAGGAGAGGAAGAGAAGGGAAATTTGTCAACTGGTTCTAAAAATATGGGCCATTCACAGGGGAAAAATGCAGCAAATCTGGCAGTCTTAGTTGATTGATGTTTGCAGAGCAGGTTCTGCTTTCGGTGTTAATGCCCGTGAGGTCAGGATGGAGTAAGGATCAACCTCACACTTCGGTGCTCTTTTTGAGGGTAGAAGCAAATGATTTTTTAACTCCCTCGTTTCATAAGATGTTGGCACCCAGTCTTGGGCAGGTGAAAAACTGGCTTCTAGCAGTGGGGTGAGGGATTCATTTTTGGGAGGAGAGTGGAATAGCATGAGGAGTAACTGAATACAGATTATTGCATGTACTCAGAATGGTGAACCAGGCAAACAAATGAAAATATCACACCCATTTCATGTTCTGGTTATTGCCTTTATCTATCAGATTGACTTGATCTTAAGGCAACTCAAACACACAGCTGTTCTTGGAATCAAATCAACAGCCTTTAGAATGTGCAGCAGTTAAGAAGAAAAGTTGGGCCAAGATGGTTCTGATAATGTAAATTTATGCCACCCTCCAAGAATAACAAATCTTAAGGGCAATTCATTGCCCTGCTACTATTAAAAACAAATCAGTCAATCATACACCACGGAATGCTTGTGAGCAACAGTATGTCTGGCAAGAGTAAGATAATTAATATTGTTTGGTTCAGTTAATATCACCACTCCTCCCTGTCCTCCCATCTCTATCTGGCTGCTACGCTATGCAGTAACGATATTTTACATAAGGTCTCCAAGGGCATCCCCACACATAGTGTACTGCAGTCATCTAGCCAAGATGCTATGGAAACCTTGACTCCCGAAGCCGTTAGTCCTGGCTGGAGAGGGGGAGGCAGATGGGAAATGGGACTCTTTTCCTGCCTGGTATCTTCCCTCTAGCAGGCCATGATTTCCAATGGGTTTCTAATAAATAACTGGAAACCCTGGTGAGGCTTTTGTGTGTGCAATATTAAGTACTGTGGCTTTTCGAAATATGCTTTTAATTAAAGAAATGTTTTAACACATTGCTCTAATTCAGCTTGGGAATAAAATCCATACAGTGAAAGGCAGAAGCAACAGTAGGCAGCCTTATTAAAGATTTCTCCAAGCACGTGGGCTATTCCTCTTGCCGCCTGCACGGGTCGTGGCTGCAAAGCATCCCCATCTGGGACCTTCAGGACCCAAGGAGCCGCTCTTCATGTCAGAAGCCATCTAATGGGGCTTCCCAGGGTAGAAGGCTCCAGGGACTCACGAACGGGCTCAGGCCCATAATGTCGTCAGGTTCTTCTGAAGAGACTTTTAGCAGTCAGCAATGGCAGCCCTTAGCTGCCGAGCAGGGTGTCATTGTCGCCCCACAAAAAGCCAGTATCTCACAAAAGAGTTAAATCTGACGTGCAGATATGCGAGAGCTTGTCCTGTTTGTTTTGACAGGTCTTCCTGAATTCCACTCAAATCTCCTTTAAGCTCAGGATTCTGAGCCTGGAGCTCAGCCTTGCCTGGTCAGCCTTGCCTGGTCTGTGTGTGTGTGTGTGTGTTTTCTTCATTTGGTATATGCCCACTCTGCTTTGAACTTGCAACAACACATTCTTTGCCTGGTCCTTTCAAGTCCTCAGGCATTTTGATCATCTCTCGAGCATGCATTGTTCTGGCCCAAGGGATATAAGCAAGCAGGAGCTGGTTTTGTCTGGAGAATTCTGAGCAATGGCCTGCAAAGCACAAGAATTAGGTAGATTTTGCCAGGGACATTTCCAAAAACCATTTAGTCAGATAAATTAGCATCTTTCCACAGCACCGGGCAGCACCTTCGGTGGTGCCAGTGTGTTATAAAGCTTTAGGCTTCAGGATGCCAGGATTAATATTGTTTTTAAAAAATGTTTTGATTATTTTTAGTTTATTGCTTTGGCTGTTGTAAGGAACATCATGGTGTTCAGCTGGAAGTTCTAAGAACAGTAGATCTGCCATATCATTGCCATGATAAGGAATGATTTGCAAATGATGCTACCTACCACTTCACCATCAAGCCGGGTGTTGCTGTTGTGTAACACCCGGCCTGTGCTGATAAACCAAACCATCTCAGAATCATTGGAGGCCAGTTGACCAAGTGAGAGTGGACTTCATTAAAGCTGCATCTTCCTCGCAAATGAACAAAATGGTGGGTGAGGGCAGAGATAGCAGCCGGAAGCAGCAGAGCCGCTAGTGCCCAAATCAAGCCAAAGTATTCTGAGTTTTTTGTCTCTACTGTCCTTTTTACTTTATAACAATAATGTCCAAAGTTCTGTAGTGCTATCCCATAATGTCTAACTCTTGGACTGTGATGACAGGGGCCACCAACCGATGGGGAGTCATCTCCTACCCACCTTGACCCTTGAGAACGGAGGCTCTTCTTCATCTCTTTCCATGATTCAGAAAGCTTGGCTCCTGTTTTTAACAAAATCCCCAGCGTGACGTATCTCTTAATTTGGGTTTTCTGCAGGAAGTGACAGCGGCTTGGGACATGAGCTGGCCAAGTACCTCGACCGCTTGGGATTCATAGTGTTTGCGACAGTTTTGAACGAGAAAGGGCCTGGGGCTGAAATGCTGAAGAAGATCTGCTCTGACCGCCTTTCCATCCTGCAACTGGACATCACCAGTTCTGCACAAATCAAAGAGGCCTACCTGGAAGTAAAGAGGAAGTTGCATAATAGAGGTACAGTAGTGTTGCAGTTCTGTCTAGCAATGCAGGCACTGTCATCTCTCTACTCTTTCCGCTAGGAATGGGTTAAACCCCCTAACAAGAAGAAGGCAGAGAAGTTTAGAGTCTGGCATATTTTTGGAGATGAAGGGCTGCATTTTGCTGGAATTCCTTCCTTCCTTCCTTCCTTCCTTCCTTCCTTCCTTCCTTCCTTCCTTCCTTCTTTCTTTCTTTCTTTCTTTCTTTCTTTCTTTCTTCTTTCTTTCTTTCTTTCTTTCTTTCTTTCTTTCTTTCTTTCTTTCTTCCTTCCTTCCTTCCTTCCTTCCTTCCTTCCTCCCTATCTTCCTTCCTTCCTTCTTTCTTTCTTTCTTTCTTTCTTTCTTTCTTTCTTTCTTTCTTTCTTTCTTTCTTTCTTTCTTTCTTTCTTTCTTTCTTTCTTTCTTCCTTCCTTCCTTCCTTCCTTCCTTCCTTCCTTCTTTTCTTTCTTTCTTTCTTTCTTTCTTTCTTTCTTTCTTTCTTTCTTTCTTTCTTTCTTTCTTTCTTTCTTTCTTTCTTTCTTTTTTCTTACCCACCTTTTTTCCTTCCTTCCTTCCTTCCTTCCTTCCTTCCTTCCTTCCTTCCTTCCTTCCTTCCTTCCTTCCTATCTAACTACTGCCGCTTGAAAAGATAAATAAGTGTGTTTCTGATAGCAAAATCCCAAAGTTGTTTACCCAGAAGGAAATCTCGCTGCCTTGCTTGGACTTCCTGTCTCATCAGTGAGTTTAGGATTGCATCTTCTATTCATCTTCTCCTTGCCAATGAGAAGCTGTTGACCACAAATTTATCCAAAACTGCCAAACAGCCCCTTACAGAAAGATGCTCACTATTCCTCCCCAGTACTTCACTATTCCAAAA
Organism: Phrynocephalus forsythii; assembly: GCA_029282475.1. Taxonomy (NCBI): domain Eukaryota; kingdom Metazoa; phylum Chordata; class Lepidosauria; order Squamata; family Agamidae; genus Phrynocephalus; species Phrynocephalus forsythii. Next base: position 6,291,752 of record JAPFRF010000013.1, read on the forward strand.
CCCTGTGGTCTATAAGGCTCATCCTCCTAGATATGTTTGTAGTTTATTGGCTATTTGTTTGGTGCCTGGACGTGCAGCCAAACGAGCAACCCGTCTGCTTGTGAGTCAGTAGAGCGCCAGAAGAATCGGTTGGACATGTTCTACTTGAACATGTTGAATTCCTGAATGGCTCAGTGGTTGAGGTCTCTGGCTGCATACACAAGAGGCTGGGAGTTTGATTCCCTGCTGGGCCTCCTTGACAGGAGCTGGACTTGATAATCCATAGGGTCCCTTCCATATCTGCAGATCTAAGATTATTATTATTTAGAGAGCCTCGTGGCGCAGATGGTTAAATGCCTGTACTGCAGGTAAAACTGTGCTCACGACCTGGGGTTCAGTCCCAGGTAGCTGGCTCAAGATTCACTCAGCCTTCCATCCTTCCAAGGTCGGTAAAATGAGTACCCAGCTTGCGGGGGGGGGGGGACAATGTGTAGCCTGCACAGTGTAATTAAATTTGTAAACCGCCCAGAGACTACTTAAAATGGTACGGGTCGGTATATAAGCAGAACACTTTGCTTTACTTGATGCAGTGCAATTGTGATCTAGCCATTCTAGCCATTATGGGATGCTTTGCAATCCAACAAACAGGGAAGGGGAAGGGTGTGGGGAGGTGAACGCTTGAGATGGAGAAGAACGCTTGGCAACACAGAGGTTCATTGTAGGGGGGCATTTTTATCTCTGAGCCTCGCCAGAGAGGTTTTTTTGACACACCTGCATGCTCTTCCTCTTTCGCAGATCTCTGGGGTGTCATCAATAACGCAGGGGTTATGGGGTATACTGCTGATGGAGAACTGCTTCCCATGCATTCTTACAAGCAGTGCATGGATGTCAATTTCTTTGGTCCTGTCGAACTCTCGAAAACCTTCCTCCCCTTACTCCGAAAATCCAAGGGACGCCTCATTAACATATCCAGCATGGCAGGTGAGTGAAACTGATTTTGCTGCTGGATAAAGGAACCTCTAGTCTCACAGCCAGATGCCTAAATCCAGATGCCTCAATCAATGAGCCCTCTCACTGCAACTTCCTACTTGACTTCAGCCATCGTATCTTCTGAGTTCGAATCAGAATTGTGGAAGGAAATAGTGCTTAAGTGACAGCAAACAACAGAACAATAAAGAGTCGGAACAGGGCAATCAACCCATCCCTTTAGAAAACATTAAGACAATGGCTTCACATCACATGTGCTTTTCCGTTACACAGGGAGACCCATGACTCTCCACAAGGTACGGCTTTGGCTGTAAGCTTGGCACAGGGCTTAACTCATCTGTGTAATGGCAACGGCAACAAGTGTTCGTAGGCAAGCGTGCTTGACACACATACACACCCTGTGGTGCTTCGAACGTCCAATCACCCTGTTTTGTGCTCACCTGAACCGACACCCATTTTTCTAAGGTCACCCTGACCTCATTGCAGCAACTCGATAATCATGTTCAAGGACACAAACAAACAAACAAACAAACACATTACAAATACATGTTGCTTAAAAGACACACCGTTTCCTTTTTATTTGATGATTATTGAGAAATATTTTCGTTGGGAAGTAAAGAGAGACAGAACTGTGGGGCAATTTTCACTGAATCTCTCTCTCTCTCTCTCTCTCTCTCTCTCTCTCTCTGTGTGTGTGTGTGTGTACATGTACAGTATATTCATATTCAGTCGTGGTGGCTCAGTGGACTAAAGCTTCCGAAAACTGTCGGCTGCAATGTCGGCAGGTCGATGGTTCGAATCCCGGGTGCCACGCAGCGGAGCGAGCTCCCGCTGATCACCCCAGCTCCTGCTAACCTAGCAGTTCAAAAGCATGTAAATGCAAGTAGATAAACAAGTACCACCATAAAAAGCGGGAAGATAAAACAGTGTTTCCTTGCAGCCATTCTGGCCATGTGACCATGGACTTCCACAACACTGGCTCTTCGGCTTGAATACAGAGATGAGCACTGCCCCTAGAGTCGGACATGATGACTAGCATGCATGTGCAGGGGGAATCTTATCCTTTTATATTCATTTGACCCTGGCCAAATAGTACACATGTTACACTGCAATTATACTATATTGATTTGTTTATTAAATTTCGATACCACACCATCTAGTAAAATTGCTACTCCGCACAGTGTACAAACCAACAAGTGCACCAACTAAATACAATAACACTATAAATAAGCAGAAATGGCATGAATAGGAAATAGGAAAACTTCTCTGAAAGGGAATGAATCAGATACTCCTAGCTAAGTGTGGTCTTTAGCCAGCAAAATCATGTTATTTGAGCTGGGGTGGGGGTGGGGGGGTGCATGCCAGCTGACTGGTCCCTCTGTGCCTCATTCTTTAACCCTAGCATAAAACCTCGCAAGGTGGTGTGATGCTTCATTTCCAAATCAGCAGCGAGACAACCTCAGCCACTGGTTCTGATTGTTCCTACAGGGGGTATCCCTATGCCACGGTTTGCTGCCTACGGTGCATCCAAAGCCGCACTGACCATGTTCTCCGGAGTCATGAGACAAGAGCTTTCAAAATGGGGCATTAAAGTAGCTACGGTCCACCCATCAGCCTTCAGAACAGGTTAAACTGCTGTTTATTTGTTTTGTTTTCTAACTGGTGTGTGTATATGCAACAGAGCCTCATGTCACAGCGGTTAAAGTGCTGCACTGCAGCTATCATTGTGCTCACAACCTCAGGTTCAATCCCAGGGAGCAGGGGTCAAGGTTCACTCAGCCTTCCATCCTTCCGAGGTCGGTAAAAAGGGCACTCAGCTTGCTGGGGGTTGGAGGGCAATGTGTAGCTTGCGTCATTACCTGTAAACCATCCAGAGAGTGGTTTAAAAACTATGGGGTGGTATATAAGCAGCAAGTCTGATGGGATAGAGCTATTTGTGGTTGTGTGCCATGAAGCTGTCTCCTGTGTATGGTAACCCTATGAATAAGTCACTTTCAAAAATGTTTCCAAAGTAGGACTCCTTTGAGACCAAGATCTTCCAGCAGGGATTAGGTATGCTCTTTGCTCAAGATCCTTATGAACAGAGGATGGGCAGAGATGGGCAATATTGTATAGGAGAATAGGGGAGCTGTAGTGCACAGGGGGGAAAATTAGATTTCCCAAAGTCTGATAAAGGACCATTGTGGTCTTCCACCACAAACAAGCCCAACAGTTGTCATTCCAAAAGGCAATCCATTGCCACAGCAATGCAAATGCTTCTAGAGAGTCGCTTTTAAATTCTATTAATGGCTACACCAGTGGTTCTTAACCTGTATGTCTCAGATATTCCTGGACTGCAACTCCCAGAAATCCTGGCCAGCTCAGCTAGTGAAGAAGACTTCTGGGAGCTGCAGTCCAGGAACATCTGGGGACCCGTAGGTTGATTCCTCCAGAATCATAGGTCTCGTGTCTCTTGGAACCAGCTGAGAGAGAACATGCCTAGGAATTTGCTCTTGATAGATAGAACTATAGCAGGCATCTTCCAGACATTATCACCTAACAAAAGATGGGACCTCATGAGTCCTTCCTTCCTGAAAGTTCCTCATGTTCCTTTCTAATTAGAATGGTGTCGAATGACAGATGATACAGCCCAGACGTTTGTAAATAATGGCTTCATCTTTCAGGCATTTGTGGAACTCCTGAACTGTGGAATAAGGAAGAACAGAAGCTCCTTGAGGACCTGTCCCCCGATGTGATGAAGGACTATGGTGAAGATTACATCGACAACCTGAAGATGTTTCTGACTTACATCCCTTCAGTCTCGTCCGCTGATTTCTCCCCCGTCCTCTGCGATGTCTTGCATGCCTTACTGGCAGAGCGTCCACATGGCTTATACACTCCGGGCAAGAACGCATACAAGTACTTCCTCATGTTCTGCTATTTCCCCCTCTGGTTCTATGATTTCTGCATGGGCAGAATTATGTCGAGCCCAAGTATGCCCAAAGCTCTAAGAGCCACAGAGACCGGAAAAATAGAACCAGGAGAAGAAGCTGAAAATGCCTGTCTTTCTAAAAACTTAATATGACTGTGCATCCCACCGGTTGCATCCTTTTTGTGTCAGAAAGGTGTGAGGGGAGGGTCTTAGTTTTTTTTTTTGTACATGTTCTGCTATTCTTTTTAGAAACAACAATGTCTGATGAGGTCTCATGCTGATGGTTTATCCAGAGGTATAAGATCTGGCTTACTAAAACCAACGACTTTATCTGTGACAAATGGCTTGTCCCAGTACAGTTTCGTGGTTCCCTTTCCTGAAATTCAAAATGGGTGGAATTCATCCCACGGATGCAAAAGCAATCCATAAGATCTAGCCAGCTGCTCAAAAAGAGTCTTTGCAACTTGGTTGTGCCTGAGCATGTAATCTGTTGATTCCACCTTAGGACACCCAGTTCTATAGATTCCTGACATCCCCTACTTATATCTTGCTTCTTAATTATTTTCTGATTGTATCTTGTCTTTGTCTTGGACTGCATGTACAAATCCCTCTGTTTCAGACAGAAAATGACCTAACTTCAGTGTCAAGTTTGATTGTTGCTTACAGGCAATATCACCCAGGGAGCCACTGGGTGTGTTTCATGTAATGATTTCTCAAGCCATCCATATCTGCTTTGAGAGATTTTCATGTGTGTCGGTTGGCTCCCCCTTAGCTCTTATTCATTTTCTGCTGTCATTGGATGAAATGGAATTCTACTTAAGAACATAAGAACATAAGAGCCATGCTGGATCAGTCCAAAGGCCCAACTAGTCCAGCTTCCTGTATCTCACAATGGCCCCACCCGATGCGTCTGGGAGCGCATGAGACTAGATCTCTGTCTCCTGATACCATTCCCCTGATTCTGGCCCTCGAAGGATCCTGGTTTTAAGCCTGTAGGTGACACATCTCCATTATGGTTTGTAACCTGTGATGGACTTTTCCTCCAGGAATCTGTCCCATCCCCTTTGGAAGCCATCCTGGCCAGATGCCATCCCCACATCCTGTGGCAGGGAGTTCCACAGACTAACAACACGCTGGGTGAAAAAATATTTTCTTTTGTCTGTTCTTACTCTCCCAGCCCTCAATTTGAGTGTATGTTCCCTAGTTCTGGTATTTTGTGAGAGGGAGAAGAGCTTCCTTCTCTCCACTTTACTCATGCCCTACATTATTTCCATGGAAATCATTTCGAAGCTTGACTATTTCGACTCATACAGGGGTTACTGAGTTCAAAAAGCACACACCAGAGCAGGTAGACAAACGAGGGTCGTTTGTGCAAACAAAATGTGTTCTGTGTATGCCTTTTGGTGAAGGCGCCGACATTTTGACTGGAGGACTTGGGTTTTCCCATTTAAATAATTAAAACGGCTGCATCCCAGGTCCAAAGTTTCACAAGAAGACATTAATACTAGGGCTGTCCAGGAATCCTTCCTGCTGTGCCAGGTTCTGTTTTAAGCCCTGCCTTCATGCTACCAAAGTGCTTTTTCCTGAGCGATTTAAGTTCCTTGTGGTTTATATGGAAATTTTTGTGGCTGCCTAGATCAGTGGTTCTCAATTTTTTTTCCGCTGCGGCACCCTTGTTCGGCTAAAAAAAAAAAAACGGCACAACTCCCCTTAAAGCAGTTTGAATACTTAGGAAAAGAAGAAAAAAAAACAGTGCAGATGTAATGATTAGTGAAAAAACAAATATTATTGCCGCGACACCCCTGGCATATGCTCACGGCACCCAGTTTGAGAACCGCTGGCCTACATATGTATAGGTTTTCTGCTCCTCTAAGCATTGAATAAATGGTTAATTAGTGAGCTCACATTTACTGTCCTGATTGCCTATCTATCAAGATGAAAATTTGTTTGGATATTAGTAATAGGAGCAGTCATTAAATGTTTGTACTTCTATTTAAAGTTTTTTTTTAAAAAAAAAAGGCAGCTAGAGATGGAATCTCTTATATTTTGTTGATTATCGTGTTTTGTGGATTATCGTAGTGTTTTAATAAATAGATTTAAGTGCATATCTTTGTTTTTTAATTAGATAATGTTTTGGATTTTATTGTCTAGAACCATACAGAGACTGGCAACACAAATGAGGCAGTATAGAATGGAAACAAACAAATAAACAATAATAATAAATAATAAATAATAAAGGTTGCAGCTGCTCCCACCACACTTACTACTGATAATTTTAACAGGAATTGATAAAGGGAAATTGAGTATAAACACAACCGGATTAGGATTAAGTTTACTATGGGTCAGTGTTTCCCAGCCTCAGGTCCCCAGATGTTTTTGGACAAAATTTCCAGAAGCCTTCGCCAGTCGCTGTGCTGGCCAGAACTTATGGGAGTTGCGGTCCTAGAACATCTGGGGATCCAGGTTGGGAAATACGACGTTAGGCTGACAAATCATCTCATTAAGCTTGAGGCCCTGCCCTAGCTTCAGCGAAAAGTACCCAAATGAGACACAGTGAGAATATGTGTGCATTCCTTGATTGAACACAAAAGAACCCAGGCTTTTCAGATCCTTCAAACACCTCTACAAATCTGGAAGTGGAGACAGGGCAACTGGACTTCTTTTCTCGAGAGACTGAAACGTTTCGCTGCTCATCCAAACAACTTCATCAAGATGAGGAACGCTGGTTGTGTGTCCTCCATTTTATAGTTCACCTTGACTTCATGTCACCCTGGTCTGAAATGGGCTCATAATATGGACAATGGTCAGAAAATAGGATTGTGTAAAGGTAGGTGTAAAGATGTGGCATATAGGGACCTAAATTTGCAGAAAGAGAATCTGACAGAGTCTGAGAGAATTAGATAGGAACTGTTACTGGGTTAAAGAGGAAGACATAGGATTTTAGAGTGTCTGTGAAGAAAACTAAGTGCTTAGAGTTAGAAAACTTAGGAACTGGGTGTGCATTTATTCAACTTTATTAGTGACCAAACTTGATTGGGTTTAAGCTATGTTCTCCTTTTGTTTATACTCCAATGTGTCACCATTAATGATTTTGATTCTACTTTGTATTCAATAAACTTCTTTTATTTTATTCAATTTAAAAACAGTCTGAAGGCTTTAATTTACTAGCGAAGCTAGTTGGCGGCAGCAAGAGAGGAAAATCAGAGGTGGTGTTTCTCAATAGCCTGTGAAAGGGCCGGGGGGCAAGCACGATAATGTTGCAGTCATAAGCCTGACTTTCCCTCTGACTAGACAGGTCAACGTCCTGTAAGGAAGTATCTTGCCTCCCCATCCCCTTTTGGCCTGTTTTCTACTGCCATTCATGTTTTATTTTATTTCACAATAGAAGCCCTGTATCCACTGATTCATTATCCACTGATTCAGTTATCCATGGTTGGCAGAGGGAAAAAAATAAATAAATAATCCAGCAGCCGCAAGGCAAGCTACTGTCACAAACAGCCGCCATAAAGCAAGCTGCTATCACAAAACAGCAGTTTTGGGGAATTTGTTTTGACGTTTTGTCTTATGCACAATTTTCATTATCCATGGCAAGGCCTGGAACCAATCCCCAGCAGATACCTGGGTCCTACTGTATTTTAATGCCTGCTGCTTGCCTTCATTTGAAGAAACTCCTATCCACCCCCATTGTGAGTGCTTGTGTAAGTCCCAGAGTACGGGATGGGAAACAAGGAGCATGCTGATCTGGGCATACTTGAGAAGGCCGAACTGTTGAACAGCAACACTTGGGGACACCATCCTTTACCCTATTGTCCCATGCCGTATCTTCAGCTCTTCTTCTCAGTACATTAACTGCTTGGTGCATTGAAAGAGGGGACAAATGGACGCAACAGCCTGGGCTTGTGCTACCGACCTCAAGGTTGGTCTTTTCTTCCCTTCCCCTTGCTATGTACGTTCCAAATATGCAGCGTTCTGATTTGGGATAGATTGCGAGTGAGCACACTTAGATGGTGTGAGAGATACTCGTCAATAACCTCCATGCGTTTTTGCTCAGCACAACTCCCAGTGGTAAAGACAGGAAGTGAGAATGAGGTGATAGGAGTTTTGTTTATGCACTGAAGCTCCACCACATTCCTGACAGTGACAATGTGACATGGCATCCCCTGATGGTAGGCCTGATGGGCATCCCCTGATTGCCACCCCCTCCCCCTCCACGGAAGTGTACAGTGCAAATAAACCCAAATATCTAAAGAAACCCATAAGGAAATTGATCCAGGCTACCTCGGGATCAGCTCGGATCAAAAAAGACATTGTGGAACTGGAAAGGGGGCAAAGGAGAGCGACTAAAATGATTGCTGGGCTGGGAGACCTCCCTTATGAGGAAAGGCTAAAACATTTGGTGCTCTTTAGTCTGGGGAAAAAGGCACCTGAGGGGGATATAATGTAGGGCATGAGTCAAGTGGATAGAGGGACACTCTTCTCCCTCTCACCAAATACCAGAACTAGGGGACATCCACTCAAACTGAGGGTTGGGAGAGTGAGAACAGACAAAAGAAAATATTTTTTTGATCCAGCGTGTTGTTAGTCTGTGGAACTCCCTGCCACAGGAGGTGATGATGGCATCTGGCCTGGATGCCTTCAAAAGGGGATTGGACAGATTCCTGGAGGAAAAGTCCATCACAGGTTACAAACCATGATGGAGATATTTGTGATCCCCAGGCTTAAAACCAGGGTACTTCAAGGGCCAGATGCAGGGGAGTGGTATTAGGAAACAGATATCTAGTCTGGTATGCTCCCAGACACATCTGTTGGGGCCACTGTGAGATCCAGGAAGCTGGACTAGATGGGCCTTTGGCCTGACCCAGCATGGCTCTTATGTTCTTATGTTCTCATCCCAATTCATATAGCAAACGTTTGGACAGGAATTGGCACAAAGGTTATTCACACACCCATAATGATCATCTTTGTTTCTCATGGCTTGGGGTTTTATCTTACCCATGTGGAACTTTAAAGCGTTATTAATATTACAAATACTGTATACCACACTAGGTTGAGTTGACCCAATTCAGCCAGGAAATGATATGGCTGGGTTTCTCTTGGTTTCTGTGAAATTCTTAGGGAAGATTTGCGTCATCCCATCAGCTACTGAGAGTGGCATCCTGGGAAGCCACAAGATTGCTATGTAGCCTGCCATTCATTTTCATTTTAATTTCTTTTGGCACCATTGCATCTGTTATTGCTACTCGTCCTGGGTCATCGTGACATGGGCTGAACAGCCTGTAGGTCAAATCTTTGCTAGATATGTCAGCTATTTGATGGAATGGTGATATCAGAGCAAGATCATGGTTAAAGGGAGCATAGGCTTGTAATTAGCAGTAAACATAAAACTTTGAACTGTGCCTGGGCAAGTTCCAAGAGATGTGACCCAAGTTGGAAAAGGTGTGGGTTTCGCTGACATCCATCAGCATAAATTATGTTTCCAGCACATTAAGTTGAAGTTGGATCATGCCATCAGCTCTTTGTTATTCTTCCAGGTTTTCCTCCCAGATTTCAGTGAGTTGCTCTATTAGTCTAGGTTCTCCTGAGAGAAGCAGAGACTGACCAGCATCTCAAAGTCAATGAAAGAACATTCCATCTTTAATTATTGGGTAGTGTGTCTCTGTAGCAAATGGTGTGGTCTACGAAGCCTAGATCAACCCAAAAGAGAATCTTTACATTGACCAACAAAGTCAACATGTGTAATGGGAAGAAAATACCAGATGTATGATTTGTAGGTGGCACAAGAGTTCTAACTAGATGTTAAGAGGAATGGCTAGCCCAATTGTTTAGCCCATTTTGTCTAGCCCACAGTGGGACCACCTCCAGGACATGTTCTTCAACAATCATCCTTGCAAAGTCTGTGCTTGCCTTCTGACCAATTAGAAAATGCAGCATGCCAAAAGCAAGATTCATGACTGAAAACAACAACTAAGTGGAATGAGTAACAGATGTCCTTCATCACTTTACAGGGCACATTCTCTAAAGACATGGTACAGGTGTTGCCGAGTTTTACCTAAGGAGAGCAGAGGCTGAGCAATCTGATAGAGTGGCCTATAATTCATGATGTTCACGCTATCATAAATGCTACCTTGAACCCGATGATCTCATCTGATTTTAGGAGTTAATAGGAGATGAGAGACAACCATAGAATGTAAAGGCTGTGGGACAAATCCTGCCTAAATCCTGGGGAAAGTGCTGTCAATTAGAGAAGGCAATACTGCCCTTGATGGACCAGTGGTTTGGCATAGTACAAGCTAGTTCCTATGATCCTAGTAAAAAGGATTCCAAGTGTGGTATATTAGATAGAGGAACTAGGACTCTGAAGAACTGAGTTGGAATCCTCACTTGGCCATGGAAATTGAATGGGGGAGTAGAATTGGTAAAACCATCTCTTCAACATCTTACTTATCTTGAAAGCCCTCTTACAGCCACTATATGTTGATTCCAAATTGTGGGCACAGAACACACACACACACACATGCACGCAAATGTGTGCATGCATGCATGCATGCACGCACGCACGCACGCACGCACGCACGCACGCACGCACGCACGCACACACACACACACACACACACACACACACACACACACACACAGTAAATCTCTCCATTTTAGGTTCATTATGACTCTGTTGCTGCCTAGATGCCCTGAGCACATCCGATCTCACCTGATCTTGGAAGCTAAGCAGGGTCAGCCCTGGTTAGTACTTGGATGGGAGGCCACCAGGGAATACCCGGTGCTGTAGGCGCCTGGAGGAGGAACCAGCAAACCACTCCAGTATTCCTGCCAAGAAAACTCAAAAACATGAAGAGTCAGTCAAAACTGTAATGATACAACATACGCACACACTCAAGACTCTTTATGATTGCTCTGTAATAGGCTAGCACAGTGATGGCAAACCTATGGCATGGGTGCCAATGGTGGCACTCGGAGGCCTTTCTGTGGGCACCCGACATTGCCCCTTCATAGCCACCTGTATGCAGATTAAATTACTGTATTGGCACTTTGCAAAAAATTATTGGCTTTTGAATTGCAGTTTGGGCACTCGGTCTCTAAAAGGTTCACCATAACTGGGCTAGCAGATAAAATGAAGGGTGAGGGGGGGGGACTTAGAGAGCTCCCCCTCTCAGGAGATTGAGCCTATTTCAGACCAGAGTGACAAGAGTTCAAAGTGAACTACAAAATGGAGGACTCGCAACTAGCTTTCTTCAGACTGACAAAGCTGTTTGGATGAGCAGCAAAACATTTCAATCTCTCAAGGAAAAGAAGTCCATTGGCATGACTCAGCTTCAAGATGAACTCACCTGGATGACTGAGAATCTTAACAGGCATAATCCTTGGTAGTTTGAGGATGTGGACGTCCATCATAGCCAAAATTGTTTTTCCTCATAAGATTAATTGCAGTGTGAGATCCATAACCATGTCAATTGTATCCAAGTTCATCTGGTAACAATGCACAAGTCATTGAAGTGTTCCATCTCTCCTCAGAGAATGAGATAAGTATTTGTTTCACTCCTGGTGAAGTACGACTTCTCTAGACATCTACATTCACAAACAACAGCTTGACCAGCTTACAAGCTTTATTCATTTGCATTGGCTTCTATGCACAAAAATCCAAAATTATTGAAAACATGAACGTTGCAGACATGCTTATATCATCTTATCAAACACAGTCTTCTGTGTCATCCAGTCATAACTGACTTATAGTAACCCTAATAAGGCTTTCAAGGTACATGAGATATTTAAAGAGTGGTTTTACCCTGTTCTAGTCCCCTCCAGTGAGTTTCCACAGCCATGGGTATTTAAACCTTGTTTTCCAGAGACCTTCATCACTCAATCTGCTGCACCACACTGGAATTCTCTGACCAAAAGCTGTAGGTACAAAGATGTAAAAATATATGAAGGCTGAACTTCAGTTGCAGGGTAATGCTCCATTCAAGAAAATATATTTCTGTGATAAATGTATAGCTATAAAAGTTACAGACAAGAAATTAAATCATATTTCAACCCAGAAATAGATGAGCTTATAGCCTTAAGAGGTGCATTGAGAAAAGAAGCAAGCACATCTCTTAAAATATCAAAGTTCTGAAATGTAAAAATTTATGACATTTAAAAATACATTACATAGCCTTTCAGTCTATCCAGACATGCGATCAAATGATTTAACAACTTTCTCACCCAACTGAGCCAGCTATTTGAATCTAGAGGGTGAAATCCATGATCTCCTTGACTTTGGGTGTTGCTGACTTCAAGTCAACTGCTGCATTCATGGCTTCCTGCCTGCTAACTTGGAGCTGTGTCTGATGTGTATATTTATAGTTTCTGGTTGCTTCAGTTCATGAAGGGGGACATGTTGATATCTACACTCTCATCGTAGCAGCCATCATGGCAGAGAAAATGAAGATTCCAGTAGATCTCTCTTAGAAAATGTTGATCAAATGTTTTTGAAAATGAGAAGACTGGTTTTGCCACTGGGGTGGGGATGCCGGATTTTTTATGGGTTGAGAAATATATTGATTCCCCATGGGTTCTGCTAGGGCAGTGGTTCCCAACCTTCCTAATGCTGTGACCCTTTAATACAGTCCCTCCTGATGTGGTGACCACTTGCCCTGCTTGGAAGAGGCTGCAAGCCCCTTTTGGCATGCCGATGCCGCAGGTGCCATAGAGAAATTCCCTCTACAGGCACCCTCAGCCAATCGCAGCCTCCGGTGCCATTGACTGACATCCCCTCCAACCTATCAAGCTGTAACTCACTCCCCCCCCTTTCTCCCTTCGTCACCCAGACCCAAGCCATTTGTGCCTTTTTCTTCACTGGCTCATGGCGCCCCCTGTGAAATGGTCATTTGACCCCCTCAAAGGGGTCCCGACCCCCAGGTTGGGAACCACTGTGTTAGGGTTTCAGACTCTTAAAATGTGCTTTGTTCATCTTGAGGCACCAATTGTCTTTGACGTGTATTTGGCCAGCCTGGTGAAATTAGTTCTTTACCTTGAACTTCCAGATTTCTAAAGCGAGTAGAAGAACAAAGGAGGCATCTCCTATGAAATTATCCTTCCCAAAAAGTCAGAAGAGGAAGTGCTGGGCCAAAGAGGCGTAATTGTGCTTCCTCAACAAGCTTGATTTTGCCCACCCCGCCCATCTTGTATGGCTGTTTTGATTCACACCATCAGAACATGGTGCTAAGCTGCTACAACACCTTCAGCGATAAGGAAATTTCATCTTGTTCTCTTAGAGGATTTTAATCCAGTGAGCCATGACTATAACCTCAGGTGATGAGTGCCAAAAGAAAACTGGAGAAAGCGTGTGAGAAAAAAGATACCAGCTTTCTTGCAAAACATTCAAGGCTTGTTAAAGGGCCAAAATTAGAAAAAAATTAACTGTGTCCAAAAGATGATAACCTTTTAAGGTGGGGTGGTGGTGGTGGTGGTGGTGGGCTGTGTCTTTTTAAGAGCAGCTGAACTTAAGAACAATTCAACTTAAGAGCGGAAAATTATTGGCGACTTAAGAGTAGTTTGACTTAAAAAACTTAACCCAAGTGACTCGCCACTACAGAGCTCGAAGGGACCCCAGGGATCATCTGATCCAGGCCCTGTCAAGGAGCCACAGTGAGGGATGGAACTCCCAAACTATAAATGTTCAGCCATCTACCCAAACCACTGAGCTATCCAGTAATTGCTGTTGGTTGGTTGGTTGGTTGGTTGGTTGGTTGGTTGGTTTAGGCATGTCCAAACTTCGGCCCTCCAGATGTTTTGGGCCACAACTCCCACAGTCATTTGCCATTGGAAATACAGGCTTGGGATACTGGGAGTTGTGGTCCAACACATCGGGAGGGCCAAAGTTTGGATGTGCCTGGTTTAGGAGGCTTTCCGGACTTGTTTTTGGATGAACTGACCCTGCTGTTAGAATCTGGCCACTGGAAACGAGGACAAAAAAAAAAAAAAAAGGAAAAATTCCTATTCAGAGACTGCACTGATTGACCCTCCTGTTGGAATTTGCCCATCTGAACAGAGGGAAAAAATAGACAGATTTCTCTTTGGTTCAGAAGCATCCAAAATCAAACTAGCCTTGAATGATATCTAACTTCTGATATGAGAGAACGAAGGAGAAATATCAAATGATGGCGTTCTGGTGCGGCCAAGATGGACTGAAAGGTGAAGAGCAAGAATTTGATAATGGGTTGACAGCCAGGCCAGGCTTGAAAGCTGAGGGACCCTCCTTGGGTGAGACACTTCTTTTCTTCCTTTAGATTTCTGGAACAGATCCTGCATTATCCTCTGCTTGGTTTCCCAGCATCTGCAGAATAATTGCCCGGAAACAATCCCCGGCGATACTAAAAAAGCAGACACACACCTGCTGGATTGGACTTGACTTTCCAACCGAGTGGAACAGATGAACTAACAGCTTCCCAAGGCTGGGTCTCAGCCTCAGGCGGAACCAATGTTCTCCAAACAACAAAGAACACCATAATTGACACCAAACGAGAGGACGGCATGTACCTTGCTGCAGATTTCTTTTCTGCCGCTCACATAGTTCAACAGTCACGTTGCGGGCAAAAGCCGCTTTACAGGCAGTAACAAGTCATTTCTACACTTAAGTAACTATAAATTCTAGCCTTCCTTCCTGTAAGGTGCCAAACAGACATTCAGAGTGATACCATCAGGAACTCCTGTTTATTGACAGTGAAATGGAATGCTAGGCAGTGGCGTGATGTCAAATCTGGAGGTAAAGATGTCCACCTTGGTAGTCTCCTTGCCCTGACAAGGACAATCATGAAAGTGCAGACATGGCTGTGTATTGATCAATCAGGAGCAAACACAGATGGGCACGAACTGCAGTTTGGCACAGTTTGGTACAGTGTCCGTACAGGGCATTGCATGGGCACTGGAATCTTAGGAACAACTGGAGCCCTTGCACCAACTTTCTTACACTGACAAAGCTACTTGGAGTAGTAGTGAAACGTTTTGATCTCAAAAGAAAAGAAGTCCAGTTGCCATGACTCAGCACCCAGATAACCTCCCCTGGATGACTGAGAATCTTCACAAACATACTGGATAGCCCATGCAGGTGCGGCATGTCACATACTCCCCTCTGCCACTTCCTCTGGACACTTCCCTCATTTCACAGTAGAGGTCTACAACTGAGCCCATCCTGGTAATCTGACCATCCTATCTCCAAACTGTAAACCTGGCCAGGTTTGCTCACAGAGAATGCTCCTGCTCTGGTGATGCTACTGTAAATTTTGTAGTGCGTGGGGGAGTCCCAAGGAGTCGCATTGAAGCGTAGGCTCCTTTATTTTCCTGGCATCCTGTTTTGAACAAAGGTTAGAACATTCCTATGGAACAATCAACTGACATCCTTCCCACACTAGAGGAGCAAGTACGAGCAAATATAATAGCAAAGACAGATCAGTGTGACTAATGCCTCCTTGCCAGTGGCGAGATTGGACAACGTTTGTTCCCCTCCTGCTTGGGCGTTCTTCCGAAAAATGCAAGTCTCACCGGGGAAGAAGTTGGGACAACACATTTGTAGTAGTAGCAGCAGGTCCATTGGGCTTATGTGCCAGCCTGCCCTCATTTCTGCAACTTCATTTCGGTGGATCCATTTGGAGTGGTCCAGAAGATCGCATCACAGATTTCAACCTCCCACCAGTCAGTCCATGAAGTAAATCTCTCTTCCATCATGATAAAACTGATGGATATGTTTTATTCTGATCAGCATGCCCCCTCCCAAAGGGCCCCCAACTGAAAGGTGGTTGGTGCAGAGATCAAGAAAAAAGAACTCACTTCTTCACATGTGTTTATTTCACAGTACATTGGTACCTCAATTTACGAATTTAATCCGTTCCGAACACATGCTCTTAAGCTGAACTAGTCTTTAGTCGGGGTACCTATCTAAAACATTGAAAAAATAAGTTTAAAAAAATGAAAAAATAATGAAAAAACAATTGTAAGTTGAGCAGACCATATCTACAATTTGTAAGGCAGCAGTTAAAACGCCAACAGTTTTCCGCTCTTTAATTGAATTGCTCTTAAGAAGAGCTGCTCTTAAGTCGGGGTACCACTGTATTAGGAGGCACAATGACAAAAAGATAGCCCCCACCTCAAAATATGGGGTTGAGATGCCCCTCATCCAGTAGCCATGAGTAGCTGCCACTTATGCCATGGGCCAGCCCTACAATGAGGCACAATAGGACAACTATATCAAAGACTATTAAGCAATTTCCAGATGGAGGACTGACCTATTAGGAGACACTCTTCAGAATTCATCCCGGTGGGGCTTGCGGGGAGGGAAAATGTTTTTTTTTAAAGCCCAGTGCTTTTTCCCTCCATCACTTTCCAGCCCCCCCCCCAAACCATTCCGCTAGTGGTCCGTATTGTATGATTTTTTAAAAAAAATGTATGAAACAAAACGAAAAAATGTGCAGAGACGAAAGGAAATAAAACAAAATGAAATGAAACATATTTTTGTTTTGTTTTGTGCCCATCCCTATTGGTGAACTGATGGCATGGGTGCCCAAGGTGGCCCTTGGAGCTCTTTGCATGGGCACCCGCCATCGCCCCTTCACAGCCACCTGTATTCAGGTTAAATTGATGTATTGGCACTTTACGAAAAATTAGTGGGTTTTGAATAGCCGTTTGGACACTTGGTCTCTAAAAGGTTTGCCATCACTGACATAGAGCCTCTGCTAAAGTGGGGGCCGAAATGAAATTACCAGTGACTATGCGGTTGGAGTTTGTGGGAGCTCAGCGGGGCAGCTGAAGTTGTTGACGATTGCTCATTCGATGGGTTGTGATGTTGGGAGCGACTTGATGGTGCACAACAACTAAACCATAATTCACGATGCGGGGAAATGCCCCCCTTCCATATTACTGGCCAATATCATGCCCACATTGCCAGTGGGGGGGGGAGGAGCCAAAGTTTTCATAGCAAAGAACATCCTATATGTCAAGATGGTCTACAGGACACCCTCTTGGGTTCCTGCCAGCCATACCTGTCAAGAAACAGCTATAGTGATTGCTTTCCATTAGGCTGAGAAGTGGTTACCTAAGGCAGGCCTGCCCAACTGGTAGACCGCGGGCTACTGGTAGACCATGAAGGGTTCAAAAGTAGCCCACAGGCCATCAATAAAAAAGTGAGGGGATAAGTTCTCCACCCCTCCCTCCCCCATCCCAAGGACCACCACTACCCGAACAAAGTTCTGAGTGTGCCAGCCCACTGTCTCAGCCGAGTGGGGCAGTTCAAGGGCCGTGGCATATTGAAATCTGTTTGCTCCAGAACAGATTAATTGGTTTTCAATCCATTTCTATGGGAAACAGTGGCTCTACTTACAAAAGTTTTTACTTATGAGCATATACTTGGAATGGATAAAATTCATAAGTAGTGGTTTTAGTATAGTATCCCTCAGGCACTTTGGGCCGGATAAAGTAGACCTTGGCCTGTTCAAAGTTGAAAAACCCTGACCTAAGGCAAAAAAGGAGTCCGTTTCTGAGATGTCCCTTGGTCTCGCTTCGTGAATGGCGGTGAGTGCAGAAAATCCAACAAACTGTATTTTAAGGACCACACTGTCTTTTTCCGATTATCCCCCCCAGACTATATCTGAAGCAAGGAAATCTCTTTGCTAATTGTCTCAGCACTAGGACCAGCACTGTCTCTGTGTTGCCAAGAGGCTGATATAAAACAGCATTAATAGCCTCCCTTGATAAATGGCAAGTGATTAAACTTTAACTCCGTGTGTGAATTGAGCTAAAGGTTCAAACAGATGCAATTTATTAAGGCTGCACCAGGGTGTGTTTAGTCTGAGCTTGTTAATGGGCTCGGGGACCAGACATGAAGCCAGACCTCTCTGATAATGGTCACCACATCCATCAGTTCTTGGCCGCTATTTTCTCGTGGGCTGAACAGCTGCATAAAGTCCAATGCCATGCTCAGAATCCAATATTCAGCAGCTTCTAGCACAAACTCGGAAGGAAGCCGCTAATATACAATCAATGATACAAAAGGCCACAATCCTATTGAGGCTGGAGAGTCTATTGTCTTGACCCATCCATGGATATAGGGTCGTGGTCAACCAACGTTATAATGCCATTGTACAAGACGATAGTAAAGCCGCACCTGGAGTATTGTGTACAATTCTGGTCACCGCACCTCAAAAAAGACATAGTGGAACTGGAAAAGGTGCAAAGAAGAGCAACTAAAATGATTACTGGGCTGGGGCACCTCCCTTATGAGGAAAGGCTAAAACATTTGGGGCTCTTTAGTCTGGAAAAAAGGCACCTGAGGGGGAATATGATTGAGGCCTGGAACCAATCCCCAACGAATACTGGGGTCCTACTGTATTTGACCCCGCAAATAGAGAGAATTAAGTAAATTACATTTCCATGGCTGAGCAGGCATCTGAACTTCAGCCACAGCTGCTGCAGATGGACAAGAACTTGGCGCAATGCCCATGCATAAACAGACATCTGAATGCTCTTATTTTATCCAGCCACTAGCTGTTGAATTATTTGCGAAGTGGAGACAATAGTGTCATTTTAGAGGCATAAACCTTTACAGAATGTGAATCAGGGTGCCAGTGAATCAACAAGCGGGCTTCAGTTCAAGAAAATTCACTAACGGAGGCTTTTCTCTTGGTCTTGCCACCTTCACAGAAACATTTGGTGGGGACACCAGAGAGGGCCATCTCTGTGGCTGCTCCCAGACTCTGGAACTCCCTCCCACAAGAAGCTAGACTGGTCCAATCTTTGCTGTCCCTTCCGCAAGCAGGCAAAGACCTTTCTCTTCAGACAGGTCTTCCCTTAGCAGCCGGCTGTCTGAGAGGGTTTTTAAAAAAGCAATATTGTGTATTTTTGTGTGGAGATGTTTGCTTTCCATCTTTAGCGTGGCATTTGTTTGATTCTTTTAAAATACTTGCATACGTACTGTTTTTCGCTTTTAAATATTCTCCCTCAACGCTGTAAGCCTCCTTGGGTCCCTTTTAAGGAGAAAGGTGTGCTAAAAATATTTTAAGTACATAAAATAAATAAAGCCACAAGACTCTTGTTTTAACAACATAATATGGATATTTCATTATTGCCTTTGTCATTTAAGGTCATCCTGGACTTGCTCTTGAGATGATAAAAAATATCTACTGAAATAAGACTGATTGACATTTAGAACATTTAATTACACTGCATACTTTTCTTTTAACACCGAAGGGAAAACCAAATAAACAAACCTATCCCTAAATCTTAATCTTTCTCAGTTCACTCAGAAGGACTTAAGTTCCTTTCTGCCATGCCAAATTTAACACTTTGTTTGGGCTGATAACTGTTGCATAATCAGACATGTTTAATATTCTTCTAGCACCTGCGGATTAAGGGACACTTTCTTATTTTCCCAGAGTTTTAAAACTTTTATTATTCTGTGTTTGGCATTATTCCAGCGTTATCTGCAATCTATTTTACTTCCTCGTTGCGTGCTCTGCTTGTTATATCATAAGCGATTTGTCCCCTGGTGCTTGTTCGGAAATGAATGATTTGGATCTGCAACCTGTCTTTGAGGTAGGGATATAAATTCTGACCTGGCTTGTATTGTCCTCGAGCAGGAAATGAGAAATCGCATCATAGTTTTCTACTTAAGGTAAGATCTTGAGAACTTGAATGTTGGTCTTGCGATAGATGCTGTATATTCAGGAGATGGGCTTGGTGCATTTCTGTAAAGATTGCAACTGTTGCTGCAATCTTGTAGAAAATAACATCTCTCTCTCTCTCTCTCTCTCTCTCTCTCTCTCTCTCTCTCTCTGTGTGTGTGTGTGTGTGTGTGTGTGTGTGTGTGTGTGTGTGTGTGTGTGTGTGTGTTCAATCTTGATCTCAATTTGTGTGTCGCTGTGTGTGTCTGTGTGTCTGTGCATATGCTTAGGAAGCAGGCACCAGTTTTGTACCAGTATTTACGATAATTATATTGGTAATTACAATAATAAAAAAGTATCTTGCACCACTCCTTTGCTGGAGGTAAGACTCTTAAGGATCTGCAGATGTCTCAACAAAATGAGCTGCTCTCAAGAGATTTATATGATGTCTTCTAAATTAGGGATGCTGAAGATAGATAGATAGATAGATAGATAGATAGATAGATAGATAGATAGATAGATAGATAGATAGATAGATAGATAGATAGATAGATAGATAGATAGATAGATAGATAGAGATATAATGTATATAAATAAAAATCCTGCCTTCTCACCTGTTCTGGATGGAATTGCACTTCTTCTGCATGGACGTAGCTAGGGTTTTCAGCACCCCGGGACAAAATCAGTTTTCACGCGCCCCCTCCTGCCCTTCCCCCAACCACTGGAGGAGGCCACCTGGCCTGACCTCGCGGGGCTGTGAGGAGGAGAGGGCGGGCCGGGGAGCAGTGTTGTAATGAAGGCACCAGAGACTCTTGCAGGTGGTTGAACTATGAACAAGGTTCTTCAGTTCTGCAGGGCCTTGTCAGTAGTGGCACCACAATCGCTGGGACTTTCTCCCAACTGAAGTATATGAGTGGCTCCTGTATTTTGTTCTGGGCTTTCAAAAAAGGAACCAGTGCATTTTCCAAGAAGCCCAGTGCTTTGGATTGCATAAGGGTATGAAATTGTTAACAAATTGACAAACTGTCAGGGGCATCATCGGTAAGGTGGATCTGGCATCTCATAAATTAGGCATGGTGGCTTCCACGGTTTTGAGTCCATGTGTATTAAAAAACACAAAATGCCTCTGGCTTTTGTTTTGGTCTTAAATTGCATCCTATTCAACCTGTGAGCTTAATTTAAAACTGACCATCATTGTAGTCTCCCTTTTGCATATTATTGGTTTTTAAAAATGTTTATATTTGTGTGTGTGTGTGTGTGCTTTAATTATCTTTAGGAAGCTACATTGAAACGTCGGGATCAGATAAACATTTTCTAAAGAAATAACACAATTTTTCCAAACGTCTATGAAAACACATTGTATTGTGAGTTGCTGTGTATGGTTTTCCATTGTAGGCAAGGGACACACACAATCCATTCTGCTTGCTACTGCACCCTCCAAACCTTCTCTGGAGGAATGGAGTCCCACTCTGAATGATGTTTTCAACTCCAGAGAGGACTTCGGGTGGGCAGGAGACGAAAACAAAACAGAACAAAACAAAACAACAACAGCAACAGTAGCAGCAGCAGCAACAACAACAACAAAAAAATAAATTGGTTTTATTTTTAAAAAATCAATCCAATGCTTCCATAGATGGCACACTGAATATGAGCCAATCTCTTGAAACGCAGAGCAAAGGTTAAGAATGAACATGCCTGGACCGAATATAATGTCTCTTTTAAAAATGAAAGCCAACGAGACAGAAGGAGATGTGAAAATTGTCAAGTACAACCTGTTCTTTCTACAATTATGAGTGTGGCATGTTCATGGAGGAGAACGTACTGTTAATGAGCTGGCTCGTTTCTCGCCATCGAGAAGACGGCGTGTGACTCCAAGAGCACATTCCACCCAACCCCTCCGCGAAACCGGAGACAGCAAATGAAAACCGACGGCAAGGGCCAACGTTAAGGCCACGCCCACCAATAATCTGAAACAAGGGTGGCAAATGGGTTGTGTCAATATTTGGAGCAGCCAAAGCACACACACCTGTGAATATGTACACAGGGAGAGGAAATGCACGCCGTCATCACACGCCCAGTTCACAAGGCCTGCATGCAAATGGTTGTCCTGGGTGCGACTGGGATATCACAGGTTCCCACAGCAGCCCAAGGAAGTGCCTGTGAGAAAAGCAAACTGTGGCAGAAAACAAAATAAAAACTATAAAAAAGAAGAAGAGCAAACTGTGAAAGCAATTAGAGTATTAGACCCTCTCATGAACATTGCCTCCCAACCTCAGTGCTCTGCACAGAGAAGCAGGCAGCCTCCAATACCGGGGGGTAATACGCAGTCGTCATGAGTGGCACCCACTAAATTCATCTAAGGGAGAATTGGACTCATTTTCTTAAAGGCCCCTTCCAGCTTCATGGTCCTACGATTCTAACTCATTTGAAAACCTCTCCGCTCTTTATTTATTTTGGAAAGGTGCTCACCAGCACTGCATTTTAAGATAATCAATTCTAACGTTGGACTGACCGTTGTGTGAAAAAGCATCCATGTTTTGTGCACCATGCGAAAGCATATGAAGGAGACACAACCATAAAAGCAAATTCTTGGTACCTGCCTAAAAAAATGGGTTTACATCCAGTCCAACTTTCAATGGAAAGCTCCTTCTGTGCCCCCCATTAGAAATGGCATTACTAATTAGTAGTATGATCATATTAATTGCCCAAGATCATGAGTGGGGAGGGAGAGCCTAAACCTTCCCACCAGTGGGAAGAAAATTTTATTAATGTTCTTATTAACCATAGTATTAATTGATTATATTACTAAAATGATTACCAATAATCCTCTCGTTAATACAATTACTAGTAATGGGATGCCTGGCGAGCCTTTTCTTAATAGGGCTACTAGTAATCTTTCTGTAAGGGTGATTCTCTTTGTTCTGTTCCTAACATTAGTAATCCTATTATTAGTTGGATTAGTTGAAGGATTAATACAATTTGAAATTTTATGCTTAATTAATCACCAGGTTGGTGATAGTATGCTGGGGGTTGTTATCTACCACACAACAAGGACATTTAAGCTTTCTTACCTTACTCGAAAAGTATGTGTTTACCCTTCTAATGCGAATTACATGTATTTGCATATAGGGCCACAGATATTTATTTAAATGCAAAAATGATTTTAGGTATCCCTCCCTGTATACTGGGATCACAATAACCGTTCCCACATCCGTGGAATGGATTACTTAAACAACACACACACACACACACACACACACACACACACACACACACACACACACACACACACACACACACACACACACACACACACACACACACACACACAGAGAGAGAGAGAGAGAGAGAGAGAGAGAGAGAGAGAGAGAGAGAGAGAGAGAGAGACAGAGACAGAGACAGAGACAGAGACAGACACAATTATAATTTTTAATTGTGTTGTCAATATGAAGTCTGTTCAGCTTAATCCTCCCAAATGGAAAGAGAAAACTTGAGCCAAATATTGAAAAATGTATATGTTTTCAACTGAAATCCCTACCCACTGTTGGGAATTCTAGGAATTAAAATAATTCTACAAAACGATAATTCTGGTGTCCTGATGCAATGGCATCAGTTGACTGCTGATGATTTTAGAAAGTAAGCAAACTCAAGGAAGGGAGTGTGGAAATTATGATCGCGTTGAGCTTAAATAACCTGTCCCACCTCTGAACTCAGTGGAGTCCAAGGTGCTCAGAGGCAGTTGATCTGTGCAGGGAAGAGAAGGGTACGTGCTCAGGGGAAGATTGATTGTCATCACAGATGGTCGTGGCTTCCCCTAGAATCATCAAGCCATCTATTGTTGGAAACACATGCTGTTGAGGTGGATGGCTCTTGTTGAAATGACCAGCACCCACGAGCTGTTCAAATGGATTTGGTTTGGACCTCCATATTCTGTGCATAGTCCTTCTGTGCTGTTAACTAGAAGAGAAGCGTATCTTCTCCCTCCCATCTCCATTCTGGGCCAGCTTGAAAGGAATCCTACAATCTCCAGGTAGCAGTGGAATGTTTTAAAAGTTATTCAAAGCTGGTCTGTTTATTTATTTATTCATTTCACCTTGAATGCTTGCACAGACAAACACAGCTACCCCTTCCTACATCAGTGCTAGACTCAGGAGACATTTATGCCAGAAGCAGGTTGCTGATATTAAGTGGGCACTCAATTTTTTTAATCCACCTGCACAAACATTTGGCTGAATTTTTGTTTGGTTGTTTCTTTGCAATTTTGGCAGAAACCTTGAAAAGTGAGCTGTTTGGGCCACATTTCCCATAACGCTCATTATCCCCATAGTGCTAGGGGATTGTGGATGTTGCAGTCTAAACAGTATTCCCCTGTCCCCTAAGCTGTACTACGGTATACTGTAAAGCCATTCTGAGTGCCATCCCCCCAGCTTAAAATGTGACCTATACCTTTCCAACTCATCAGTTTAAAAACACCAGCAAACCATACAGACCTTTTATCAACACAATACCGCACCATCCATGATGGTCCATGGCAGTTCTTTCTCTTAAAGTAATTGGTAGGTCATGCAAATGATATACAGTGGACCCTTGTATAACAAACAGCTTGTATAACATAAGATTTGTACAACATAAAAAATTCCGGAGATAGGGGAAAATTGCTTAACATAATCGCTTATGTGGAGAATCCATACAACATAAAAATGGGATTACTCCATTTTCAATGCATTCCTATGGCAATTTGTACAAAGGAAATTTTGCTTAACATAATTTCATTTGGAACGAATTAATTCCTTTATACAAGGTACCACTGTACATTCATACGGTTGAAAAAGTTTGTTGCACATGTTTCATTCTAGGACAAATGTTTGATATTTGGCTTAAGTACAGGATAACAGAAAGTGTGACTGCCTTCCATCTTTCCCTTTCAGAACGTCTGTGCTCTCCAGATATCTCTCTGTTCAATGAATGTCTTCAGGCATTACAGCAGAAAGAAAAATAGCAAGTGAAATTGTGGTGACATCTACTGGTCATTAATGTCTTACAGTCATAGTCAGGACAATATAGGGACCATGATGAATTGTCATTGTTAATTTAGGCTGCAAGTGTCAAACTTGTGTAATTCCTCAGCTTCAGCCCAAGATTGAGACAAAGTGGTCCCCCCCCCATCAATGTCTCCGTAATCTGCATATTTTTGCACATCTTTGGGGAAACCTGTGTCATTTTCCTTTGAGAAGCTAAGCATGGAAGGATTAAAGCATTAATCAATACGAGAACAACTTATTAGAGATGGGCACGAAACAAGCGATTTTTCATTTTTGTTTTTGTTTTTTGGTTTCGTTATGCAACAAAAATGAAATGAAAAATTTTTAAAAACAAAACGAAAGCGAAAATGAAACGACCAAATTTGCCGTGTTTTTTGTTTTCATTGCAGCAGATGCATTGAACTAAAAAGAATGCTAACAAAACAGCAATTTTTCATTTTTGTTTTCATTTTTTTGTTTCGTTACCTAATGAAATGAAAACGATTTTTTTTGCAAAAAAGTCACAAAAACGAAAACTGAACCGAAACGGATCCCTAAACGACCAAACGACAAATGAAACACCATTTTTTTGAGTCGTGCCCATCTCTACAACCTATCTCATGCTTCTGATTTCACAAGAGGGGGCCCACTGTGATGTCATCCAAGGAGGGTCCCTGTGTAATAAATTCCAAAATACAATGAATGTATGTGTGTGTGTGTGTGTGTGTGTGTGTGTGTGTGTGTGAAGGTGGACAATGAGGACTTGTCAGGCATTAGTTAGTGAAATATATGTATTAGGCAGGATGTTATATATGTATTTGATATGTATTTAATTGATTTAAAGGTGGATTCTTAAAAGTGCAAAGTCACAGTGACTCAGTGTATAGTTTTTTTAAAATGGAGTACAGATGTAAATAATTTACAAAATGAATTTTGGCTGATGCAAGAGGTTGCAATAGCTATGATGTAATGAATGTATCATTGGACAGACATGTGTTTAAAAATGCTCGGTAAATCACTGTTCATTGGGCCTTCCATGAGTAAAGGCACCCACTTTGTTTCTCTGACATATATTTTGTCTATGCAGTTTATGCTTTTATGCTGTTGAATTTTGTATCAATGCACTAATGTGATTTTCCCCCTCTGTGCTTTGCTGAATTTTCTAGAAGTTCTGTGACGCTGTGGTATATTTTGTACATTTGTAATATAGCTGTCCTTATGTCCACGTGGTATCTCATTTAAAGAGGACTGGCAGAATTTGTCTGCGAGACAACAGAAGTACTGTCTTGCACAAATGTGTCGGGAAGATTGTTCCCATCTCATGCATCCGCCCTTGCCTCTTGGCAGCTTCCTGGTCACAAGTTAGGATTCTGAAGCAGTAGCCTTTCTTAACCATGATGAGGAGCCTAGTTCCTATGCTCCTGCTTCTCAAGTTGGCATCTTCCATTACCAAGTGTGAAGCAACGGTGCCAGGCAGATGATGGGAGAAGCATCCTGACCAGTTTTGGTGGGCTTGAAGACTACTGATCGCTCCTAAGGGACAACAGTGAGCCTGTCCTGCACTTCCAAATGTAGATGTTGAGGTGGTGGAAGATGCTACTGGATTGTCATTGCTGATGGTACCCAAATCTTTAAATATACATATGCATGTATTTATGTATATACAAATATGTGTGCATTGGGGTTGGGGGGGGTTATAGTCATAATGATTGTCTCAGGAAAAGTGTCTCCCTTGGAGCCAGTTGTGCTCAATCCACATTATACTTATGTCTGTTGGTTTGTTTTGTTCCTGTGTGATTTTGCTGCAGATCTGCGTTGTTTGCTTCTGATCTGTTGATCGTATCAAAAATTTAACAGAGCGTTTTGGCTTTCTCTTCATGAGGTGGAAGGTGCATCATCTCTTTCTTTCCTCCAAATATCAACGTTTTGGGGATTGCTCACCCCACTGTTTCAAGAAGTTAAAGCATAATGATGGCCCACAGTGCCCCCGTCAGCATTGAGACCAAATAGGAAAGCCTAGTTAGAAGTTGACTGCAATACTTAATCTATAAATGCATTCTTACATTTCTAAACCAAAAGAAGTTTTGTGGTGTGTGTGGGTTTTTTTTCATTGTTCAGAAAAAAAAACACAGAGGGAAAACAGGAAGGAAAAAAAAACCGGAAGCCCAGCCTTAAAATCAAACACAGAGAACCAAAGTTCATTCAGTTCATGGAACAGTGACAACTAGTTACACTACAACTTTTGAGAAGGGCTTTGTTCGTTCCAAGTGTTTCTACATAACTGGTTTCCTGAACTGACGCGGCAACATTTTTTTTGGCATCCCCTGTCACACACACCTTAGCGAAGTGGGTTGTGCTGCCACATAAACACCAAGAAAACGAACGGAAGAGTTGGACGACTCAGCTGGTAAGTTTGAGTTTCTTCACTTAAAAGCTATGAGGGGGAAAAGTAAGACTTTCATTCAGGTGGCCCTCTGGATTTGGGAGGAAATGTTGTTAGAACAGATAACCAGAATATTCGGGATGGTGATTGAAGGGACCAGTCGTTGTTTTCTACCAACAAACAAAAACCTTCCTGGATTGCGCGCACGGTGTGCAACAAGAAGGCTGTATACAGAAGGTTTATTTTAGAGCTTGTCAAATTCCTCACAGAGGTTCTTGTGTCCATGTTGTATTTATTCTAATAAAACATCTAAACCAGTTACTTGGTATGAAGGCATATAAAATGAGGCACATCCCACCTTAAAGGCCAGGGTAAAGTATCAGGATTTTACTGTACGAATTTTGAACACAAAAGAATCATGGCCGATTGTGAAAACAGGCAAAACCAGGCTGTCGTGTGCAGCCAATTGCGACACGAGTTGAGCCTTAAATTATGCAATGTGCCTTTCTTTCTCTTTGTTTCTCTCTCGCTCACAAAGAAAACTTGGCTGGATTGAAAAGTCCATCTACTTCAACACATTACTTCTCGCCAGGACTAAACATAACTGTTGTCAGGGAATCAACCCAGCAGGGCATAAAGACAACAGCCTTAATCAGCTAGGGATCAATCCAGAAGTTGTAAAGAGAATGTTGAATAAGTTATTACTGATCAGTTGAGGTTTTAGGCTTGAACGGTGATACCACCTTAATTTGTTTTCCTTTTTTTAAAAAAAATATCATGACTATTTTGATGGAAAGAGGGCTGAACGTGCTGGGAAAATAGCAATCAAGTTGATGAGGTATGGCATGTTGATCGCCTTGACTGTTTTGGTAGAGGAGGGAGGCAATGAGGGAGATGATCAGCTGAGCTGAGACGGGCTCATGAAGTCCCTCGCTGAGACGGGCAATGGGGCACAGCAAGGAACAGGAGTGAGATGAACACTGAGGTTGGAATCAATGACAGAGATTTAGCAAATACTAGGAGCGAGAGGAAAACAAAGGAAGGAGCTATCCACCAAGATTGGGGCAGACAATGGAAGAAAGGTGGATACCTGCCCAGAGAGATACAGGGAGTCATCTTTGGGTCAGAAGCAAAAATAAAAAAATAAAAAAAAGGAGGAGGAAGACGAGAAAGGGAAGGGTAATGCCATACGGGCTGCATTGTTGTCAACCAGCCCACTGTGTTGTCCAAAAGAAATTATTAAATTACAGATTTTTTTTCAAAACACATACACATGTGATATTCTAAGCCCCACTTCACTTGGAATATGGAGGTTCTAAATTCACCATCAGCAGACACGTTTGAATTTGGCTATGTGGATTCCTCCAATTCCCCTTCTACAAGCCATCTAAAGTAGCCCCTATAAACACTTACTTGAGTGTCCATGTCACAGCGTTCATTCTCTTTTGGATGAGAACTATTGCAGGGTTTTGCATTTCTGGTAAAATGCCTTTTGCTATCCAGCAGAAGTACAGAGACTCAACATGGAGAATAGATTCAAGTTCCCCAGAGTGTCCACTCCCTTTTCCTTAAAATCTCGATAACTTACTTTGAGACATTTGCAGGAGAAAGAACAAAAGCATTTCATTACTTCCAGTTGGGAACAGCTCAAACGCAAACAACTGGCCTCCGATAGCTTAAAAAGAGGAAAAGAAATACTCAGCAAAATGGCAGACAGGAAGGATTGGTTAGGGCTGGAGAGACGGACAGTATGTGGAGCCAGAAGTTGGGAGTTGGATTCCTCATTGGGCTGCCTGGGAGAAAAGCCAGCCTGTGTAGCCTTGGGCAAGCTGCACCCTCAGGAAAAAAAATGGAATGGGATCCACTTCTGAATATTCTTCACTTGAAAAACCCTGGGATGGGTCAGCCATAGGTCAGAGTTAACTTGATGGCACATGATCATTAGCAACCCTTAGGAGCTACTGGTAGCCCCATAGCTCATGAGAAGCCATGTTTACAGTTATCCACACTGTAGCTCATGACCAACTACTCCACAGTTCATCTCAGCTGCAACTTGAGATAGAATCTGGGACCTTGAAGAGCACAGGACCTTGATCCAGGCTGTGGATCCTGAAATAGAAGGTAGTAAACCCACTAAACAAAAAGATTCACCGTCCATAAGGTGTGCTTAGCAGGTTGCGATTGGAGTACAGATACACGGTGGAGTGAGGCTGTTTCCAAATTGCTGTAGGCTCCCAAAGCGGTTTTTGCATTCTTCTCTGCTGTAACAATGCAATTCCTTTGAAGCCGCTCTCTTTTAAAGATCCAGAGGGAGGGTGGCGCGTGTCAGCAGGAAAGCCCGAGAAGCGCATTCAGCCGGCCATCCATTTTTAATTGGTCTCTTTAACGCTTGCCTTCCAGGAAATATGAACGTCGCCGAATATTTCACGCGAACGGGCTACAAAGGCTCACTCAAAACACTCGATTTGGAAACGTTAACAGCCATCTTCGAGCACCATATCCACGCGGTGCCGTTTGAAAACCTCAGCATCCACTGCGGGGAAACCATTACGATGGACTTAGAGGACATCTACACCAAAATTGTCAAGAAAAAGCGAGGAGGCTGGTGCCTGGAGAACAACCAGCTGCTGGCTTGGGTACTGAAAACCGTGGGTTACGACACGACCCTTCTGGGAGCGCAGGTCTTCTTCCCGCGGAAAAATGCATACGGCACTGAAATGGACCATCTCATTGTCCAAGTGGTGATTGATGGCACACCTTATATCGTCGATGCTGGCTTCGGGTGCTCCTACCAAATGTGGAAACCCATGGAGCTGGTTTCTGGTAAAGACCAGCCTCAGATCCCTGGAGTTTTTCGCTTCACAGAGGCGAACGGGATTTGGTACTTTGAGAAAATGAGAAGGAAACAATACGTTCTCAATGAATCCTCTGCCAGCTCGGATCTGATAGAGAATAAGGAGGGCAGGAAGATTTATCTCTTCACCCTTGAGCCACGGACGGCCAAAGACTTTCAACCGCAATGTTCCTATCTCCAAACATCCCCGGATTCCCTGTGTACAAAGAAGTCCATTTGCAGCCTCCAAACTACAAATGGGATTCAGGTTCTGGTTGGGTGGACACTCTCAGAGATAACGTTCAGGTACCAAGAGGATGTGGATCGGGTGGAGCTCACAACTCTGAAAGAAGATGAGTTGGTTAAAACACTGAAAGACAAATTTGGAATAACTCTGGAGAGCAAACTTGTTCCAAAAAACCTCCCAGAATTGTTCCCCATTTAATCCAGAGGGTGAAACACGGCACCCTCCCATATAACTGCCCCACGATTAGCCATTATTAAATACATGGCAGTAAAATTAAAAGCTGTAAACAAGTCCAAGAGTACTCTGACAGGCAGAAGGGGGACACTGTATATGTTTCACCGGCGCTGACAAATAATGGCTGCTTGCAAGGTAGTTAAACTGTCCTGAATGATGGATTTCTAAAGGCATTTGAAAATGGAAGGACCCATGATTCACAATGTATTAAATCACACCTATCTGAATTCCGAGCGGGCTGTAATCTGATGTATACCCCAAACACATATATGCATATAATGTCCCATTTGTTCCAGCAAAGGAACAGAATCCACACACCTGAACGGAACATTTCTACATGGGCACCTTGTTTTATTAGCATAAATGTGGCCAATGTGTCATGTGTTGCACCTATAAGAAATTACTGGATTGAGCTCCCCTGCAAAGGCTTTAAAAAAGACTGAAAGCACAGAATTAACACAGCATACTTACTAACAAGCTAGTTCCTATGAAAAGCTATGCAGCATCAATTGCTTTTAGAAAGGATCTAAAATGGCATACTGAACTCCTTTCTCCTGCCAGTCAGAGTCTAACAACTTTCCCCCTGAACTCTGTACAAATATTGCAAAGGTGATAGAGAACAATGTTTCACACTCATCTCCAATTGGTGGTGGTGGAGATGCTTTTGACAAGCACTCTCTTTATTGAAGTGAGCTGGGAATGAGCGTACTTGGTGAAGCCTTAATCTGCAAAAATGGACATTGATATAATTTTAATTACATGGGGCAATATTTACCAGAGCCTTTGTTCCTGCTTCCATTTACTTCTGCTCATATTGGGAACACTTGTGAAAATTATCCTTAAGCCACCAGCTGTAATGAATTAGAACAGTTTGCTTCTGACACACACACACACACACACACACACACACACACACACACACACACACACACACACAGAGAGAGAGAGAGAGAGAGAGAGAGAGAGAGAGAGAGAGAGAGAGAGAGAGAGAGAGAGAGAGAGAGAGAGAGAGAGAGAGAGACCAATTTTGTCTACAGAGCTTTTACTGCTGAAAACTCCTAAGCATATAAAGATATTTCTGTCTTCTTTCAGATATATGTACCACTATATATGCAGCTTACTGCACAGCAACGGTTTGGGGTTGTTGCTTTTGCAGCTGTTTCTAGTCCTCATGAATTGCTTATTTTGAAAGAGGCACTTGACTTGGAATCTAAACTCCTGAATGCAACTTTAATAAAAAGCAAAATAATAAAGCCTAAAGATGACAAATGGAGAGGATCTGTTGGTGCACAAACCCCCAGTAATTCTCAATTTAGAGTTCAACCGATCTTAGAGGGAAAACTGTCGAGTGCCTGGAGCATTAAGGCTGCTTCAGGCCACTATTCCGAAAAGGAGGAGGAAAACGGAGCTTCACAGCGCAGAGAGGACTAGCATGCCAATTCCACTCTCACCATGGGCTCCTGTGTCCGATTTCCCTATCCCTTGCGTAAGACTGTCTGGAGAGTTCATAATGGAGACAAGAGGTGGAATTAGATGTGAAAGTGATCCCATTTCATACAATCTCTTTCCCTTCGGGCATGTGGCCAATGTAGGCATTAAGGCTTTTATTTTCTGTCCCTCCGTTTTTCTTATTAATTCAAACCACCTAGGGCAGTGCTGGCGAACCTATGGCACAGGTGCCAAAGGTGGTACTCAGAGAACTTTCTGTGGGGCACCTGACATCACCCCTTGACAGGCACCTGTATTCAGGTTAAATGGCTGTATTGGCACTTTGCGAAGAATTAGCTGGGACTGTGCAGTTTGCCCAAGGCCACCCAGGCTGGCTCTCCCCAGAGGCGGCACAGTGGGAAACTGAACTCTGCCTCTGCCTCCAGGAACCATCATCGCTAAACTATCCGGCTAGATCAGAGCACTAAAACATTGCTTTTTAAAATTATAGCTTTCAGAATCCCGAGTTAGCACACACAGTCAAGGATTCTTGGAAGTTACAGGCCAACAGAGGTCATATTTTCATGCTCTGACTACAATAAAAGAGACCAGAGTTTAATTACAACACAGACTGGTGAACCTAAGGAGACAGGATTCTGCGAGGATCAGCAGAAAGGGCATTGGTGCGATTTTTTTCTTTTTCTTAAAGTTTCAGAACTCCGTGGGAGGTGGAAGCAGCAATTCATGAGTCTGGGAAAGAAGGCAACATGGGGGAAAGTCCTTGGTTCACATGGAGGGGCTGCTGAAAAGTGATTCATCACTATTTTGACATGTACACACACACACACACACACACACACACACACACACACACACACACACACACACACACACACACACACACACACACACACACACACACACACACACACAGTGGTACCTCGGATAACGACTGCCCCGGATAACGAATAATTCGGATAACTGCAAATTTCCGGGTATAGGACTGCCTCTGATAACGAATTTTCCCTATGGGCTGCCTCGGATAACGAATCACAATTTCTAGGTATAGGTCTGCCTCGGATAACGAATTTCCCCTATGGGCTGCCTCGGATAACGAATTTTCCCTATGGACTGCCTCGGATAACGAATTTCTAGCATGCATCTGTAAAAAAGAGTTATCCCGGGTGGCATTGCATCTGTACCTTTAAAGTGCACTTTATAAAGAGTTTTGAGCAAAAAACCAGGTGTCTGTGCCTTTTTCCTAGGCTCCAGAACGGATTAAACAGTTTCCCATTCATTCCTATGGGAAACCGTGTTTCAGATAACGACGTGTTTTGGATAACGAGTAACCTCAGAGAACGAATTACCATCGTTATGGTACAACTGTATATATTTATCCAGCAACAGAGATCAGGGCTACATTACTGACTAAGCCAAAGGTTATCAAACTGTGCCCTGTGGTTCCTTGGGGTGCCCAGGGTCCAAGCCAGGATGGCTGTGGGAAAAGGAATAGACCAGAAAGCTGTGTAGAGGAGCTGCTCAGAGCTCTGTACTAAACAGGAACCAGGATGGTGAGTCGTGGACCTGTCTCTTCCTGCCCCATCCATACAGTCCACAGGATATTTCTTTTGACAATAATAATTTATTCAGAAATTGTTACAATGGAACACAATTTAACAAAAATGGCAGACCCACCATCATAAAACAGGGAGAATGGCACATGAAATTAAAAAAAAAATCTTTTCAAGGACATGCTCACGATTTGGAGAAAGAATAGTGAGGTTTTTTTTTTTTTAAGGCAAATAAGAAATTAAAATATCAGGAAATCCCATCTTCTTTCTAAAGCAAAATGTTTTTGGTTTACTTCTAATTAGCCAAGAGAAAGCAGTGTTACCTTAGAGCTCACCTGCCTTTGAAAAATGTTGCGTGCAGTTAGACTCAAAATCTAACGTTATTCTCAACCTTTCTTAGAGGCTGCGCTTGGTCCGTCTGCTGTCCAACATTAAAAATGCATCTCGGGAGCTGCGGATGTGCAAACATCCATTATATCCCCATCTCCTCTGAAAAAAAAATCTCTATCCTAGAGACATAAAGAGATCTGCCAATTTATTTAAAAACAACAGCAACAACAAAACAACAACTTGTTATTAGAACAGTAAAAAAATGAAATAAAAATTCTTCCGGGCTAAAGAAGCCACATATCATCCCCGCCATTTTAATCCTGGGGTTTTAAAAATGTTTTCTTCATTTTGCTAGGCTTCCTGCCACTGTTTTCGTCCTCCTCTGTGTCTTTCAGCACATGGCGTTCTCTCTTCTTCAAGAACTTCTTCCCAATGGTCCCCACTAAAGTTTCATACCTGTAAAGAGGACAACAGCTTGTTTAGGGAGGGAGAGGCTACCGTTTGACAAGAGTACAGCCAGAGGGACATTGGGCCCTTTTAAGAGGTTAGAATTAAGGATGGGCATTTTGTTTCAGAACCAGTAGGTTATGAAATGAACCATGTGAGTCCAGGTGGTCCTCAGAACTGGCTGATCCATGCAGATCCAATTGCTTTGCCTTTCTCTGTCTCGCGCGATGTAATGTTTCCTGCTTCGTGCTGCTGGCCACTGGCCAATCAGAGAGGGAGGCGGGATGATGCCTGTTCCTGCACAGCTCCTGATTGGCCAGCTTCACAGATCTAGCACAAATGACATTGCAGCATGCTTCCTCGTTGGATTTTATTAAATAAATAATTCAGCAGCCACAAAGCAAGCTACTGTCACAGACAGCAACTGTAAAGCAAAATGCTGTCATAAAACAGCAGTGTAAAGCAAGCTACTGTCACAAACAGCTGCCATAAAGCAAGCTACTATCTCAAAACTGCAGCCAGAAAGCAAGCTACTGTCACGAAACAGCAGTTTTGGGGGTTTTGGCGCTCTCTCTTATTCACGGATTTCATTATTCACAGGTAGGCCTGGAACCAATCCCCAGCGGATACCGTGGTCCTACTGTATAAGTCATAAGGCATTATGGAAATTCACCAACTAGCTATGTAATCAATTTCCCAACAATGATCCACTTGAGTGTATGTCAACAGCCATTAAAAGTAGTTTTATTTTTTAATTACCGTTTCCAAAATTATCCAGCCACTAGAAAGGTTTGCTAAGGGAGCTACAGTCCAAAAACAGTAACTTTTCACAGTTCCTCCCTTGCCAAAGTATCTTCCACTACAGAAACAGACTTTTTGTCTTTTTAAAAAATAGACCAAAAAAAATGCAATCACAGCTGTGGTGTTGCATTTCGCCCCCAGCAAAAGTTATCATTTTATTTTTGAAATCATATTTCCAAGAATGGTTACGCTTTATTCCCTCAGAGCCTTTTGTTCAGGAAAGCAAGAGATATGAATTGAAATAAGTAATGATTATAGCCTATAGATGACTCCCAGCTAAGATACGTGGCGAAAACAAAGAGTTTTGAAACAATAGACCTAACTCATCCGATCAACAGCTTATTTCCACTATAAAAGATTCTGTTTGAGGAAGAATTGCGATGTATGACAAGCATTTACCCACTGCGGTCCAGGTTTTTCATTTCGTAAGGAGATAAAGCAAGCAACCCATCTTCCTGTTAATGTCTTTTATGTCACAAATGTTAAGAGTTACCTTCTGGCCATTTCTTCATCCGATACATCAGCCTCCATTGCGCTACCTGCCTCCTCTGTTTCTTCTGTCTTGTGCCGCGAGTTCATCTGGATCATTAACTTCTGAAAATGAAAAAAGCGGAATCTCTGGTTAAGGATTGCATTCCTTGGAGAAAGGCAAGGAGATAGATTTGGCCATAACAGAAAATCACTATTAAAAAAAAAAAAGGTAGCTGCAGACAAGAGCATAGGTGCCTGCCTCCTATCTGGCAGAGGGATGAGGGTTAGAGGTAGGGCCTAGTGTCACATCGTAATTAAATAATTGATCATGACATCAGTTTTCATGTCACAGAGTCCCCTAGTGGCATGAAGGCCACCAATGTTTTAGACACAGTATGGCCTGCGGTAGACTTCCCATTTTAGAATTAGATTGCAGATCTGGAAAGGGATCTCTACAGTTCAATGTACAGTAGGACCCCCGTATCCACTGATTCATTATCCACTGATTCAGTTATCCACGGTTGGCAGAAGAAAAAAAAAATAATTCGGAAGCCACAAAACAAGCTATTGTCACAAACAGCAGTTGTAAAGCAAGCTATTGTCACAAATAGCATCTGTAAAGCAAGCTACTGTCACAAACAGGAGCCATAAAGGAAGCTACTGTCTCAAAACAGCAGTCATAAAGCAAGCTGCTGTCAAGAAACAGCAGTTTGGGAGTGGGTGGGCAGGCGTTCTCTCTTATCCACAGTTTTCATTATCCACGGGAAGGCCTGGAACCAATCCCCATTGGATACCGGAGTCCTACTGTATTCCCGAAGGCTTTCCTATCCAGGATCTGATAGCTGTTGTGGGTTTTTTGGGCTGTTCGGCCGTTGAAGTTTTTCTTCTCTACAGATCATTGAGTCCTGCCCCTGTCAGGAAGGCATAGAGGGGAATTGAACTCTCAATTTCTTGATTGCTGTTCATGGTGCAGAAACACAGCGACGGCCAGATACACTACCTGTAACTTGACCCTGTTGCCACCTGTCTTGCATTCTGGACTGACCAAGAAGAGATCCTGGCCCTCCTCTCTATCACAGCCTTTCAAAAGTATTTGGAAAATGCTATCATATGGAGCAAGAGAAATCTTGAATTTCAATAGGATGGGTGGAGCTGCCTGTCTCCTGCTTGGCTGTGGACAGATCAACATGTTCTTTACAAGGCCCTGTTCATTCCTTTCCTGATAATTTTTTCCTTTCACTCATCCCATATCAACCTACTCTGGAAGGTTTACCTCGACTTCAGGATTGAAGCCCTTAAACGACATTCTGCCATACAGGAGGTCTTCACATGGTCCAAAACTTCTTTCTTCTATTATAAAGCTCCTGTGAAGAAGTAATACAAAAGAGAGAGAGGATTTAGACCAGTGGTGGCCAAACTTTGGCCCTCCAGATATTTTGGACCACAACTCCCAGAATCCCAAGCCTGTATTGCTAATGACAAAGGATTGCGGGAGTTGTGGTCCAAAACATCTGGAGGGCCAAAGTTTGGCCACCACCGATTTAGAATCTCAGACAGGCACGTTTTAGCATTGGTAGCGGCTTCATAGAAATAAAACTGAACAACTCTCTCAGAGGGAACTGGTCATGTTCTGGGTTGAGCTCAAGCCAACAGAAGGGCACAATCAACTTACTCTTTTTCCTTCAGTTCCGGTAAATCCAGAAACCAATGTTCGTCGCTGATTATTTTCTTCTCCTCTTCCTCAAGCTGCTTTTTTGTCTCCGCATCCAAGCCCCTTTGCATGAACTGAAAGGCAAGAGACAGCCAAGATCTATCAGAACCTGAAATATATGTGGCTTATACCGAATGTGAGTGCCTCTCAAATGCAGTTAGTTGCTGTCTAGCTGTAACTGCTTGTGACAATGATGTCCTGTAGTTCTTCTAAGGAAGTCAGTGTAGGCTCAGGTCTGTTCTTTCTTCTCCTTACCACAATCCTGAAAAGTACATTAGGCTAAAAGAGAAGTAAGAGGATCATTGGGGAATATTTATTTATTTGAAATCTTTTTATCCCAACTTTCTCCTTAAAGGCTGAAACCGTTAAAAGAGAGAATGTGTGTATGTTGCATTGTTACAGTCGTGACCAACTCTCTGTGACCCCACATCCATGGAGTTTTTCTTGGCAGGAATACTGGAGTGGTTTGCCAGTTCCTACTCCAGGCGCCTACAGCACCTGGTATTCCCTGGTGGTCTCCCATCCAAGTACAAACCAGGGCCGACCCTGCTTAGCTTCCAAAATCAGGCAAGATCGGATGTGCTTAGGGCATCTAAAACTAAAAGAAGAGGTGCCAGTAAAAGAAATACCAAACACACACACAAAGCAGTAAGTTACAATTGTTCACTTTAACCCCCACCCCACCCACCCACAGGCATTCAGTCATGGAGAAAAAGCTTCCCTAAACAGAAGGGTCTTCACCTGCTTATGAAAAGACAGGAAAGATGGGGCCAGCCTGGCTTCTTAGGGGAGAAAGTTCCGACATCTGGGAGAAGTACTATAACAGATAAGACCGTTTCATGAGTTCTCACCAAACACACCTCTGAAGGTGGTGGATTCCGAGAAGAAGGACCCACCCCCAATCATCTTAAGACTCAAGCAGACTCATAAACGGAGACATGGTTCTTGAGATAGCTTGGGTGCAAGCTATTTAGGTCTTTAAATTTTAGGACCACCTCCTGGCATCTCCCAGGTTCTACCCACCAGTCTAACCACTTGAGAACATTCACTCAGATTTTATTATTCCTATTTTTAAAAGTCATTAGTCCCTTTTCAAAAGGTTATTCTTCCCCACTCCCGCTTCTGTTCTAGCTAGAGAACAGAATGTATTTTTAAACTCTGTTTTATTTTTGCTGTTATTCGATACCAGAAGTCTTTATAGATACTTAGCACAGAAAGAAACCATATGCGTTATTTTAAAAATAAAAATAAAAAATGCAAACACCGGAGAGCATTTTGCCTCATGCAACAACAAGGTCAGAAAGCAATCTGGAAGCACTTTTTCAAGTTATATTTTTGTATATATGCTTTTGAAGTATGGACACCTTTTCTAAGCACCACAACCTTCATTTCAGAAATATAAATAAAATATTGAAGATTTATTGGGGTTCAGCCAGGATTTTCCAGAGCCAGAAGTAACTGATTTAAGGATGCAAAACAAAAACCCAAGTTTGTTCTTTGGAGGGTGTTCCTAAAAAACAGAATGTCAGCAAATGAAGTATAGCGGTACCTTGGTTTAAGAATGCCTCGGTTAATAAAAAAAATTGGTTTATTGAAAGAAATTATTGAAAATGGGGATGCCGGTTTAAGAAAATTTTAAATGGAATGCGTCTGCGTGCCTTTTTTCTGACCTCTGGAACAGATGAATTGGTTTTCAATGCATTCCTATGAGAAACTGCGTTTCGTTTTACGAATTTTTCGCAATATGAAACGGCCCGGAGAACGAACTGCGAATTACTTAAAACCGAGGTACTGCTATATCAGATTTGGCTGTGAGTTAGGTATCTCTGACTGTGGGGTGAGAAAGGGACTTTCAAGAAGGGCAGGGAAGCCAGGGGACTGCTTCTAAGAGGGCACCTGCTGGGGCGGGGGACAAGGCACCACACCATGGAATATGTATTTGGCCATCAACAGCACAAACTGACGAACCATTGATTCGTGCTCATGTCTACTTCCTTAGGACAAACAGAGTAACTTCACAGCCTAAATAAGCAAGCTTCCAATATTTGTTCTCTATTCCTTTTTTTATATCTATGTCAGCATTTTTACAACCAGGCACATTATCCGCTGGCAAGCATAAATCCCAGAAATCCAGTCTGGCCAGGAAGGATTCCAGGGTCGAACTGGGGTTTTCCCCTCTCTTCAATGGTAAATGCCTCTGGCTGGCCCTGAAAAATCATCAAGATTGGTGTCTTAAATTTGTGTGAGCTATTTTACATCCAGGGTACCTTAGTGTTGCCTGTTTCTTCATTAGGGCAATATTACATTGAAAAGAACACAACTTGAAAAAGCTTTGACAAACACACCCTCACCCTCTCTGATCTGATCTGGTTTCTGTCTCTTGAGAAATTTACCTCTGCGCCATAATGCCATACTTAAACATATAAACAGATCCTGGCCTCAGAGCCATAAAACTATACTTTGCAGCTTTATAGACCCTGGCCTAACGTTCCCATCATTTCTACTAATCAACTCTCCCTCCTCTTCTTCCCCCTCCTCCTTTCCCTCCCCTATTCACCCCCCCCCCCACTCTATACAGTATACTACAGCCAATTAATATCTGGTATGAAATGTATATCCCATCCCATATTATATTCCACACCTCATTCTGCTGCTATATGTCTGACGAAGTGGACGCGTAGTCCACAAAAAGTTACATTAAAGTATGAAAGTTAGTCTTTAAGGCAGGCATGTCCAAACTTCGGCCCTCCTGATGTTTTGGAACACAACTCCCAGAATTCTAAACTTAGATTGCCAGTGACAAAGGACTGTGGGCGTTGTGGCCCAAAACATCTGGAGGGCTGAAGTTTGGACATGCCTGCTTTAAGGTGCCACAGGTTCTTGACTTTTGTTTTGTTTTTCTTTGATTTGTGCCTGAAACTTTTAAAAGTGATGCTTTTGCGGCGGGGGGGGGAGGATGCCTCATTTTTAAAACCACCTTATAAAATGCTGAGCTCTGCTGCTCTGTACCATCAACTCACGTGCTCCTAGAATCACATAACCTTCCTTTCAATGAAAGCACCTCCTGCCAACCTTCCCAGCAAACTCAGCAATGTTTAATACAACCACCCTGCAGTATGTGAACTGGGAAAATGTTATAAAGCCGAACCACAGTAACGTGAAAAGTCCTGT
The DNA here is from genome assembly GCA_029282475.1 of Phrynocephalus forsythii. Classification (NCBI taxonomy): domain Eukaryota; kingdom Metazoa; phylum Chordata; class Lepidosauria; order Squamata; family Agamidae; genus Phrynocephalus; species Phrynocephalus forsythii. The sequence goes on from JAPFRF010000013.1 coordinate 6,331,921, forward strand.
TTAATCTTTAGACAGCAAAATGACCTTCCAAGTTAATAGGTCTAAGGACTGCGATCTTGAGGAAATACCTTGAATACTGGGACCTGCTTCCACGGAGTGGACAGGTCCCCCCTCCTTTGGCCCACCTGCACTCATTTCCTAAGGAACCACTTTTAATTGCTAGGAGATGTAGAGCACTGTCTGTAATGTCACTGCTGTAGATAAACATGGAAATTGGTAAGGGAGACAGACAGAGAGAGAGAGAGAGAGAAATCACCTTGTTTGGTATTTGGGCTGAAAGCACTTCTCCACCACATCCTAAAGGGAGATAAAATGGAACGGCACTGATGCAAAAGCGAAGCAAACAAACCATGAAGGCCCAGCTAGATTGAGTTATAAATGTTTAATGAATATTTATATTTTTTTTCAAAAAAAAATTAATGGCAATTCAACTCAGATGTTGTCCTCTGAAGACGGAGTAATCATCAATCACGCGGCTGCGTTCCTCCACTGAATAATGTGTTACATTACAGGACAGGAACGGAGTCCATTAACCGCTGAGCCGAGACTAATTCCACTTTGGACTCAGCACCGGCTTCGCAAATCCAAGGGCAATGACTAGGTCAGTGTTTTATTAACATCCACCCCTCCATTGCCACATGGCTATATTGATGAATTTGGGGTAGGGGTGGGGGCAGATTTCTGGGAGGGGAAGTTAAATGAGCAGGGAAAATGAAGGGTAACATTACCATGGTGGCAAGGTCTTGTCATCAGCACACACAAAACTCCATAGGTAATGAAGGCATGACCTTAAGTTTCAACAGATTTCTATAAAAATGCTATAAGAAAGGAAAATAGCTATAGCACACAATGTTTGATGTATGTGTGAGTTACATTAACATTCCGCTTGCTGTCTAGTAAGCGGTCAGCAGCATCTCAAATTCTCTTCCTTGTGCCATTTTATAAAAATCTTAGAACGGCATAGCTGGAAGGGACCCCATACATCAGTAGTGACCAAACTTTGACCCTCTAGATGTTTTGGACCAAAACGCCCAGAATTCCAAGCCTGTATTGCCAATGACAAAGGACTGTGGGAGTTGTGGTCCAAAACATCTGGAGGGCCAAAGTTTGGCCATACGTCACCCAGCCTAGGCCCTGTAAAAGTGGCCCAGTGGAGAATCAAGCTTCCAGCCTCTGCCTCCACAGCCAGATGGGCTATCCAGTTGTTCTTTCCTCAAAATGGACTAGAAATGCAGGCTGTTTTAGACCTCCCTACCCCATAGGTCAATGTAGCTAAGAAGTCAATTAATTAATTAAACTCAATAATTAATTAATAATTCATTAAGTTAACAAAACCGACACATGAGTCCGAGGCACAAAGCCAATAAAAGGCCAATTTGATCCATGGATTAAACATTATGATTGTTGGGTGTCTAGCTCATCTTTTCAAAAAGGAACTTGACACAATACATGTGGATCTGCCCTTCATTTTTTTCCAAACACAACTGTCCTGCAAGGGGGTCCAATGGTCTGAAGATCACAAATGAGTTTTGAGGCTCTGTGAAGCCCTGAACTTGAGCCTTCATCTCCCATCGGTATTACAACTGCCACAGGGAATAAAGGTCTTTCTCCAACAGTATTCAGTTCCAGAGGTGGAATATGCAAAATCTCTTGAATTATTAAATGTGGCTCAATGACTGAATCTTAGATCAATGGCAAAAAGGTCAGCTCTACTGTAGAAAACTCCAAATTCAATCCAGGATTAGTTAGCTTAACCTTGAGTTAGCTCTCTAGGGTCATTTCCCTGGAAAAGGACAGCCTAGAAATTGAACGAATAAATAAAATGGATCTTAATGTAAGCAATAAGCAAGATATCAAAGAGTTTGCTAGACGGAAATAAAATAATATTTGTGTGTACTATTTATTAGAAGTGCTTGTTAAGCACTTTTCTGGTGTTAAGCTGGAGTTGGCCTTCTCCAGTGATCGAGTTCTTGCCAAGAGCCTGGGATGTCTGGAGATATCTTCATAGAATATACAGTTATGCTCTTCCTAATAATGTTGGCATTTGTAGTTGACCGATGTTGATTTTGTCAATGCCGAGGGTTTACAGATGTTGACCCAGGTCTTTTGAGATTTTACCCAAGGCACCTATTATTATTGGTATTGTTCTTGCTTTCTTATTCCATAGCTTTTTAATTTTTATTTCTAAGTCCTGATCTTTGCTTGTCTTTTCTAGCTCTTTATCGCTGCCTTTTGCGTCTCCTGTTATTACCATATTGACAATTCGAACTTTGTTTTCTTGCTTGTATACTACCATATATATTTACTACTACTGCTGCTGCTGCTGCTGCTGCCCTGGGAAAAGAGTGGGAGGTTAGAGCCTATTACTTCTAGGTAGCCTGGCTGAAGACTTGATTCCTCTGTACAGTACAGCTTAACTGCACATTTGTATTTTAATGTAATTATGGTTTTGTTGCTCATCTTAATTGTCTTGTTGCTTGTTGTTAACACTGTTGCAAAAGCGCCCTGACTGGCATTGTTACCAGATGGGCGGTATAAAAGTAGACTAAACAGATTAATATATAAATTGCGTTATTCGATTGAACGAGCCCCAGAAAATAATAATTTCCTTTCAGCCTCTGGGCATGTGCAGAATTCTCTCTCTCTCTCTCTCTCTCACTCACTCACTCACTCACTCACTCACTCACTCACACACACACACACACACACACACACACACACACACACACACACACACACACACACACACACACACACACACACACACACACACACACACACACACACACACACACACACACACACAGGAAGACCAGCTGGTTCTCATTAGCAGGAGTGGGGGGAGGATTCGCCCTCTAAAGCGCCTGCGCGGTGACCTGCCTTGACCCCCGGGCACACACCCCCCGCTCCGCTCCCTTTGCCCGAGGAAGACCCGAAGTCCTTCGGTTCCCTTCGCCTGAGTCTTCCCCCCTCCCCATCCCTCAAGAGGCCAGGCCAGCGCCCTCGGCTCCAATCGCCGTCTCCGGCGGCCCCGCGCGAAGCTGCTCGGCTCCCTCCGCCTCCCTCCTGACGAAGCCGCTCGGGAAGAGTCGGCTTCGCCCCGCCCCTCTCCTCGGCGCTTCGGCAGAGCTCGGCCGCCGCCGTCGCTGTCGCCGCCATGTTGGCTCTGGGCCTTTCCTGTGCTCGCCGCGGCGGCTTCTCCTAACCTTCATCCGGAGCAGGTTCTTCGACAGTTTGCTCTTCACGTCCCGAGCCATGGCGGCGGAAAGAGCTCGGGCGGCGGCGGGGAGCCCGGCCGGACGCCGCTCGGCCTCTCCGCCCTGCCTCGCAACCCACCAGGCCGCAACCCGGCTCGCGTAGCCTTTCCACAGGTCCTTCGAGACCTTCTGAGCATGCGCGCACGGCTCTCCATCTTGCGCATGCTCTGTAGCTCCTAGTGAAGGCGCCTCGCCCACACTTCGTGTTCTTAGGAACTGAGACCTTCATGCAGGGCATGGGTCCTTGCGAAACGGGTGTGCGTTAAAGGGGGATGGATTTATGCAGGATGGAAAATATTGCAGGCTTTAAAAAGCCACTTAAAAGGATCTGGAATCTGAGTCATTTAAAAGGGTAGTTTAGAGGCGAGGGGCTGCTCTGGCAAAGACGGAGCATGCGCAGTATATCCCAATGTAGCCCAAAGATGCCCTTGCAAGGTTTTTCAAAGGGGGTGGGGGGTGGGGAGTTTCCAAATGTTCTTGTACTGCAACTCCCATAAGCCCTTGCCTTCAAAAGTTAGTAGTGGAGGCTCCTGGGAGGGGCAGTCCAAGAACATCTGGAGACCTCCAACTCTGAGGATGAGAAGATAGGAAAAGCACAGCAAAGTGTTCTGCTTATATACTGCCCCATACCGCTTCAAGTAGTCTCTGGGCGGTTTACAGTTTTAATTACAGTATGCAATTAAGCAAGCCGGGTACTCATTTTACCGACCTCGGAAGGATGGAAGGCTGAGTCAGACATGAGCCAGCTACCTGGGACTGAACCCCAGATCGTGAGCACAGTTTTACCTGCAGTACAGGAAGGTTTCTTGTCCGGATGGAAAGTCTTATCAAGTTTTCCACAGTGGCAAACAAGTTGCCCCCAGAAAGCCTCAAGAGAGGGTATTGAAGCAGTGCTCTCCTTTTTATACCCCCAGGAGTTGGAAAAATTCAAAAAAGAACCATGTGGTCACCAACGCAATGGAAATGCAGGAGAGCAAAGGATAGCTTTCCTAGACCACTTTAAAAAGAAAGAAAGAAAGAAAGAAAGAAAGAAAGAAAGAAAGAAAGAAAGAAAGAAAGAAAGAAAGAAAGAAAGCAAAGAACAGACAGCTTTGGGGGATTATTCATCTTCCTCAGGCTGCGTGCCACATTTGCCTGGGTGTCCAGCATTTGGTATCCAGAGGTAGACTGTTCTTGCGAAAGGAGGTTCCATTCAGGTGTCAACTTATTACAGTTTATACACCCCAAACTCCTTCAGCTGTGGAGGCCTCAGATCTGAAAAAAACACCCACATAGAGGGGTGTTCTGTACTGGAAATACAGTGTACTGGCTGCTGAATTATTTATTTATTTTTCATCTGCCAGCCATGGATAACTGAATCAGTGGTTCATGAATCAGTGGATACGGGGGTCCTACTGTACTCTGAGGTGGTCTCCCCTTCCCTTCTTTTCCGGTGCCCTGACTGTGCAGCTCGCCCAAGGTCACACAGGCTGGCTGTTCTCCCAGGAGGCCCGAGGCAGAATCGAACTCCTAACCTCCCAAACCGCTCAGCTATCCAGCTTTTCGCATCCGAAGCACATCCTAAATGCTTATTAAAGCTGATTTTTCTTCCCTGGCACCTTTACTCATCCCCCTCTTTCCTTCTCTGCCCTTTTGTTGCATGACTTTGCAAATGTATTTTGTAAACTTTCTTGAGGGCAAGAAACCTTTCAGTTTTCCTTAAGCAACTTGGCAAAGTAGGCCGTTTACCCATTGATTGACAGCATCTATAACGGAGTAAATGGAAAGAGGGAGGGTGAAACACACACACACACACACACACACACCTTTCAGAGGTCAGTGCGCTGGCTCCGTGCCTTTAATAAACATTGATGCTGCCGGCTTGTTTCACAGTAATGGAACCTTGCAAAGTTTATGGGTTATTTTAGGCGGTTTCCCCGCTCTCGGGAGGGATAGGGGCAGAACTAGACTGATTAAATCGTCAATTCCTTATTTATTTTTAAGCTTAGCGGCTGAAGTATAACCTCATATTTTCCACCAAGCCATTTGTTTAAAGAGGCCGCTGTTTCATCATGCCAGCCAGAGGAGAATACTTAAGTAGAAGTAGCAGCGGGAGGAAAGTGATGTAACTACCTAAACAGAATGTGGAAAGTTACTTTTTTAATAAAAAAAGTAATTTGTTCTTGTTATACAAGGCTCCATTTTAAAGCAGTGTCATTACCTTGTCACTATAGTTAGAAAAACAGCTTTTTATCTGAGGCATTGCACCACTACTTATTTTTCTTCCTGGAGGCAGGAGAGGTTAGTATAAAGGAAATGATGACATTTTCCTTTGTGCCATAGCTCAGGCTGGATTGGATCTACGATCCACTTTTACGTCTTTCTGGAAGTCCAGGGAGTCTGCAAAACTAGAGAAGGCCCATTTAATCAGTGGGTTTTGGCAAATCTACTCCTCCAGATGTTCCATTGAGTCAATGTGCCTACTTGGGTTTTCACTTCATACTGGATTTCCGCCAATGTCTTAATGAATTAAGTGGGTTAGAAGGGCTTCCCTGGGAGTTTAAAAGTAAAATGCCACTTCTTAAATCATTGTTATGGCTCAACAATTATTTTATTTTATTATTTAGCATATTTTTACCCCGACATTCTCTTTGGAAAAGGACCCAAGGCGGCTTACAGTAATGAGGGACAATATACAGTCCAGTACAATTATTAAGACATATTCAAGTTTGAGAACAGGGAATTGAGGGACAACATTAAAACTACAAGAGAACGCGAGGAGAGAGTAAAAATTCCAAAGTTATGAGTGATAGAAACCAAACTTGAAAACATAGTGCCAGTGCAATCGCACAAGGTTATAAGTGGTTATAAACACAATGCCTATTTGGTCATATATGGTAGATTCATATAAAAGACACCTAATAGGTAGTCCACCATTCAGGGAAAGCTTGACTGAAGAGAAAGGTTTTTGCCTGTTTCCAGAAAGAACGCAGAGATGAGGCAGCCCTGGCTTCTAGTGGGAGCGAGTTTTGTTTTTTCTCTCTGATGTCTTACAGATGTGCTGAGGCATCAGACTTCCTGACCTGTCACAACAGTCACACGATCATTTGTGCACTTGGTTGCATGCCCGGGCATTTATTTATTAATTATATTTATTATTATAACCCACTCCTCTGGTCACCCTGGGCGCCTTACAACAGAAAACAATGCAATGACAAAAGAAATGCAGCATAAACCATAACAAACACAGTACTGCGCTAGATATTCAACCATAAACGGCAAACAAAAAAAATCTGAAATCTGTTATCACCGCAGCCATCGCAGAAAATTCCGAGAACCACTTGCAAGCTGTGTGTACGTGCTGTATTTTGCAAAAGGCTTTTGGACAGCGTGTGTCCATCTGAAAACTGATTTTTTTAAAAAAAAAACAGTCCGTGTATCAGCATCCCACACTTCTTAATTTGTTGAAATTCTGGCAGTGTTTCTTTGATCCATGTGAAGTTTAGCACTTCTGAAGATCCCCCCAGGCCGATCATGGCTGGTTCAAGTTAATAATTCAGGAGATGTCAATAGGAGTTTGAAGCTTACAATGATGCAATCTGCGTGTTTGTACATGTGCTTTGCCTAAGCTAGAGGCGTATTCCCATGTCCTTTCGGTAGCATCATATATCTATTTACCAGGGATCTGGCAGAAGATTATACCTTATTTTAAAGCCTAATTGAACACAGCGCATCAGCGTACACATGATGTTCTCCTCTTACTACATTATCCCCCCAGGCACACAAATCTTTCAGTGCAACATGCCTGAGACACCAGACATTCAAAGAAGAAGTTGTGCTGTTTCTTAATTCACTGATTATAAAACCAAAGCAAACTAATAGATTTGCCCAACAGAGATGGAGACTAACTCATGTTAAAAGAGTCAAACCTTTTTTTCCCCCTTTAAGGGTATCTTATTTCAAGAATTACTTAAACAGAACTGACATCTCATCTAGTGAGGCCCCGAGTCTCAAACAAGGCTTAATCAGGCATGTCCAAACTTTGGCCCTCCAGATGTTTTGGGCCACAACTCCCACTGTCCTTTGCCATTGGAAATACAGGCTTAGAATTGTGGGAGTTGTGGTCCAAAACATCAGGAGGGCCAAAGTTTGGACATGCCCTGCTTAAATGATGGAGGCCTGCAGGTCTTTCTGGGTTTCCTTACTTTCATCATTTATAACAACTTTCAAGCGACATACAAAGGTTTGTGTGCGTGTGGGTGTGCGTCGCAAAATAAGCTCACAATTTTATCAAAGACACATAGTGGAGCCTTTTGACTCTAGTATTTCATGCATCTTTTGAGTTCTTGTGCTGAAAACTTACCCATGCACAACTTTTATTAAATATAAAAATTGCTGAACAACTAGAATCTAGGTCTGTATGATGGATTACTGCTGTGATCCACTGAGGCAGATCCTATAGCAGCAAACACCTGTGTGGTTAAGCAGCTATGAGAACCACAACAGGATTCTAATTAAAAAAAATAGCAATGTTTAATGACTAAAATAGATAGGGGGATATTTTCCAGTGCATTTTAGGCCTCCGGTTGCTGTGGAGAATGAAACAGGCAAAATTAGCCATTATTTTATTATTTTTTTTTTTTATTATTATATTTATATCCCGCTTATCTCCAACGAGGACTCTAAGCGGCTAACAACAAGCCATGCTGGAATATTCCACAGTTCCTTCTGCAAGGCTTTCAAATGTGCTGCAGTTATTCACATATTCCCTCCCTCCCAAAGTAAAACATTCATTATTAGACTGAAAATGATTGATATTACAGCACTACAGGTAACAAGCTGTTCTACTCCACAGGGCAACACTTAAGTGGCTGTTTTCCTCATTTCCATAAGCAATTGACCTCTCATTAGCAGTCCGTTAGGAAAGGAGGGGGTGCATTGAGGCAACTTGATGAAATATTTTTTAAAAACCTTCAAGAAAAATCTCTGTCCATGGATAATACTAGAGAAAATTCAAATGGGGTGGGGGTGGGGACCAAAGATATATTTAGCTTGCATAAACTTTTCTTTAAAATAAAAAAGTAAATTTATTTAAACAATACATCTAATCTATCTGTTTGTCCAATTTCGTGTTGCTTTAACATTTGGTACTTGAGATTTATAAAGTTCTCCTTGACTTGGCTATATTAGTATATCATCCTTATATTTGACAGGCAAAGTTACTCTAACAAGCAACTATCTCATTTAACAGCCAAACCCATCAGCCCCATCCTAACATTATCACATATTTGACCCTATCTACTCTCATCTATCACATATCCATCACCCGCAATATTCATCCCTATTTGACAGACTGCTGCCACTTGCTTTATATATCTACCTGGATGGTGCCAAATACCAATATCACATTCCAGTCTTCCATTGAACAGTGTAGATGTTTTGTGGTGCTTTTATCAGAAGGCCAGAAAATGTTCTCTAGTTCCCTCTGGTGAACAATTGTGACATTGCATAGAAGAAATATAAAAATGCAAAGAACAAAATCTGAAAAGAGAAGGGGCGAAATCGGGAGTGATGGGGGAATCTTGTTAAAAACATTCTAAAAGTGCCTTAAAGTGTATTTGAACACGAACTTGTGAAAGTACTCTCTATATTATAGCTGCGGTGAGTTTTTCAGGCTGTTTGGCCCGAAAAACTTACAACAACTATCAGATCTCAGCAGTGAAGCCTTCGAAAATACTCTATATGTTACTCGTTTTACCAGAAGCTATTATAGTTCATTTACAGTGTTACTTAAAGCATCTAAAAGGGGCTGTAATTACTAGTTTGAAAGTGCTAGTTAACATTACAAATGTAGCTAAAATACACTTCCTTATCCTTTCTAACAAATTCATTTCTGCTTTGCTTTCAAGTTCAAGTTATTCAAAAAGCAACTGCGAGTTGTAACTAGTTGCTTCCAAACTCCAATACACCCAGTTCCCTTGATTTTAACACGAAAATAAATATAACTATAGGCTGGAGGGTGTAGCCCTAGCACGGCAATTCTTAAAGCTGAAAATTATTGTTCCTGGATAATTTAGAAGGTGGAGAGTGCTTGTGAAAGTCACAACAATTTACAGATTCACAACAAATTCAGGAAAAGGCAGCAACAATTCTAAAGATCTAAAGATCTTCAGGGGGCATTTCAAATCATTGTGTTGGCTTTTGTATCAGCTTCTGCATCCCAGCCTGGTGGAAGAGAAAAATGCCTTTGTGAGAGAAACATAGGATATTTGGGGTGGGGGACATTTTGCCGTATGGAGAGCTTTGATGAAAGCAGGCTGATTAATGCTTTAATTGGATTATTCCACTGCAACTTAGAACACAAAATGTAATTAAAATTATTGTCATATGGCTTACGGGGTCTTCTCTGTTATTTCCTAAAATATATATTATTGTTGTGATTCTCGGGATTGTTTTAAATTTTTAAGGTTATTTTGAATGCAGTGTTGCTTTGGCTCATGTTCATATGAAATGCGGGTCTGTAAGAAATTGTGCTGGATGGTTTTGATAATAAATACATTGTCACAGAGACAAGAAGATTCTTAGTGCTTTGCTTATATCAATACGGTAACCCAGATCTGAACAATATCTTACTGGTATAAGGCAGTGGCTTTCCCTGATAGATGATTGACCTCTGTCCTTGAAATATCTCTTAGCATTCCTATGGAGTTGAGACCCACCCGGGCCTACAGCTATCGCCCCACCCACAACTTGCTAATTGATAATCTGATAGTCCAATTCCCATGTTAATGAACCATTGCAACTTTACTTTTTATCTGTGCCCTCACTTGATCATATAGGCGGTTACTTCACGTCCTTCTTTGTTCCGCGACTAGTTTTGTACCATGACAGCGTTGGTCGCAATCATGTGATTTTGTCCCTGTTTCACTGTTCCCATGGCCGTGATAACTTGTCTCATGACAAGTGTTACCTCACAGTCTTGTACTATGACAAACACTGGATGACACCTACGTACCCTTTTCCAAACCAATCCCTCTTCGTTATCCTCAGAGCGTGGAAATGATATATGAAGGGAGTACACATTCCAACTAGAAAAGCAAAAATTAAAGCAAAGTGTGCTGCTTATATACTGCCCCATGGCACTTTTAGCACTCTCTGTGCAGTTTATAAGAAATATGCAGGCTACATATTGCCCACCCCCAGCAATCTGGGTACACATTTCACTGGCCTTGGAAGGATGGAAGGCTGAGTGAACCTTGACCCTGCTTGCCTGGGACTGAACCTCAGGTCATGAGCAGAGTTACAGCTGCAGTACAGCAGTTTAACCTCTGTGCCACGAGGCTCACTAGCACAAGTGCATGCTGTTTAGGGGATTCTAGGCTGTTATTGTCCAGTACAATAACTTTTCCCAAGCTCTGGTTACCAGGTTTTGTCTTAACCAGATAGGCAAAGGAGGCTTGCAACCCAAGGGTCTCACCAACCCCATTTATTCCTATGATAGTTTATTTTGTTCCATTCCATCTTTCTCCAGCAGCCCATCACTACTCCATAACCAGTTTGCATCCTCAATTCATATCCTTATATTCTGAGGTCCTTCCCGTTTTCACTGCTGTGATTCTTCTCCTGTTCTCATAATTCCTCAAAGGCTGCTGACAGTGCCTTCCTATTATATGGATGGTCCAGTGTTGGTCCCCTAGTGATCCACACCGAGTGTATAAGTTTGCAATTATTGCCTAAGATGAGAAAAGCCAAGTGCTGGGAGGTCACTGGGGAGCTTCCTGTGAATGATCTACCATGTTAAAATCTATACTATACATCACTTAAAAATAAGTGACACGAACAAAGTTGCATTATTCATTGTCTTGAAATATGTATAAATCAATTGAGTTTGGGTGGACTTTTTAACATGGGTAACAGCAAAACATTAATTTTACTCTGCTGCTATCTACCACTGTCACTCTGTTCTACAGCTCCTGTCCAAGAACTGCAGAGTTGTGCAGTTTTGGGAGGTGGGCGTAAGGGGTAGCGAATTAGAAAGGGTGGCGGGAGGGAGATTTCACTGGTCTTTTCAGAACGTCAGCAAAAATCGCTGGCTCTTTTTATTTTATTTTTGAAGGGAGGTCGATGCTGCGTCTTAATGTACTCAAACAAGTTCTCACTGCCACTCATACATAATGAAGGTAATTGGGAGAGAATCAATTAAGCCAGTGGCAAAATTCCCAGCACTTCGATGGAGGTTGCAATTGTCCTTTTTTGTCATAGGACCACTCTTGCGTTCCCCACTCTGCATCTCAAACAGGGGGATTAGCACATCGCAACAAGGCTAATTCACATGTCTTGGATGTGGGTGAACGGCTGTCAACTTTTGGCTCCTTCCAATTAAGGAGGAGGAAACTAATTAACAGCACCCTCCGTGTAATTCTCATTTCATACTCAGAAGACAAAATAATTAAGATTCCCAATTGTTAAAATGAGAGACTGGTTTCACGTTAGCCCACGAGGCTGCTCAGCTTTTCTCATTTGGAAGCGCCTTTGGCCAAAATGATGGTAGGAACAGGAAGACTTTCACAGCCATTGGATCCCCAGTCAAAAGAAATGGACAGGTGAGAAAGCCAAACATTCTCACAAACTCTCTTCTCCAGCGTGGGATTTTGGACCTTGTGCACAAAAGCACATGAGCGTTGACTTCCCAAAGATTAAATTAGCTTTGGTCATACAATGCCTTTTGACAACCATTTGCACTGGAGCTGATGTGGTATAGTGGTGAGAGGGCTTGACTTGGTCTTCACATTCTCAAAATAACTCATCTATGTGAAATTGGCTTTCAGAAGCTGTAGCAGTGCTTTTCATAATGGGGGCAACAATGTCCTCCTTACAGGGGTACCAGGTAGCAACAGAAATGTTGGCTGTCTGGAGGGAGAAGTCCATATCACCCCCTAGATATCTAAAGGATCTTCATCTCCTACATTTTCCCAGTTTCGCCATAGGTGGATGGGAAGGGCACTGATGAAGGGTCCATAAGAGATGAAAAATATCCACTTTGTGCCATTGGACATGGAGAAGGACTATTCATTAACCCACATGTGAACTTCTTGGAGGCATTAAAGGAGTCCCTGTGGAAAATGTGGGGCTGGATGAGATGGCCATTTGGACTGGTCCAGAAGCTTAGTCCCAAGTTCTTGAAACCCAGTGAGACACCAGGTTCAACAGTTAAGGTATTGTTCCTTTGAACCCACGTTTAGGATGCCGAGATGTATGGTGTGAGATTCCTAGCCATTGGTGGCATTCTCCAAACCCAGAGATGAACTTTTGAAGGTTGTTCTTCCTTGTACTAAGGCTGAGGTCAGTAACTGAAGCTTGTATTGGAGATATGGCTCAGTTCAGTTCTGCATCCTGCTACAGCAGCCTACAGCTATCCTTGGTCTTGAATGCCTTGTGTTCACATTCTTCTCTGCTACATCTGCCACCCATTCTGGTTTCTCCTTTGTTATAGCTAATAGCTCCTCAGGTAAGGTGGTGGTGGGCTCAGGTCGTGGCGATGAGTCTAGACCAGTGGTGGCAAACCTTCGGCACTCCAGGTGTTTTGGACCACAACTCCCACAGTCCTTTGCCATTGGCAACACAGGCATGGAATTCTGGGAGCTGTGGTCCAAAACATCTGGAGTGAAGAAGGTTCACCACCACTGGTCTAGACCTTCTGGAATCCCAGTGTGGCCCTACGGTGTCCCTCATGTTGTGATCATTTGATGGCATCTTATCTTTTGTATAGACACCCGCTGTGGTGTAGTGGGCAGAGTGATGGACCAAGACTCAGGAGGGCTGGGATCAAATTCCCACTCAGCCATGGAAACTCCCTGGAGGTATCAGACTAGTCGAGCCACTCCTTAAACATCACACCTTGAAAGCCCTCCTAAGGTCAGTATAAATCGGCTCTGACTTGATAGCACACAACGACAACATGTATGGCGTTTCTTGATTCTAGAAGGATTAAATTCCTCTCCTGCAGTTTATATACTAGTAGTAAGATCCTCACGGCAATACATACTGGAAGGCTGCACTCTTGCTAAACCAGTCCCAATAATGTCTCTGGAACTGTGGTTGATCTTTTATCCTTGGCTCTCTAGGCTGAAAGCTCTGCCTGGATAGCTCAGTGGTTTAGGTATCGGAGCCAGAGTTTTATTTGCTACTCAGCCCTTGGAAGAAGGGAATGGGAGTCAACTACATCTCTGCATACTCTACCAGGAAAACCCTTGAAAGGGTTGCCAGAAGTGGGAATAAATTTGATGGCCCATTATTATTATTATAGGGGGATTGGGTGGCCGCAGAACCATAATGGAATAGACGAATCAGCCAGTGTTTGAACATTGGTTAGGTCAGTGGTTCTCAACCTGGGGGTCGGGACCCCTTTGGGGGGTCCAACAACCCTTTCACAGGGGTCGCCGTGAGCCAGTGAAGAAAAAGGCACAAATGGCTTGGGTCTGGAGGAGGAGTGGGAGGAAGGGTGGGGGTGGGGAATGAGTTACAGCTTGATAGGTTGGAAGGGATGTCATTCAATGGCACTGGAGGCTGCAATTGGTGGAGGGTGATGCACAGGGAAGTTCTCTATGGCACCTGCGGCAGTGGCCCGCCAAAGGGGGGTTGTGGCCTCTTTCAAGCAGGGCAAGGGAGTCACCACAGCAGGAGGAACTGTATTAAAGGGTCTCAGCATTAGGGAGGTTGGGAACCACTGGGTTAGGTTAATTGGTCAACTGCTACGTTGGCCTGGAGGACTGAAGCAGAGATAGGGGACACACATGCATCTTTGTGATTCCAGTGTCATTATATTAAGTTCATGCCACACCATAGCACTTTCTCTGTATCAAGTGAAAACCATATCTTTGAATTATGCATTCCATTTTATATAATAAATGCATCTCTAACAACATAATGAAATTTCATATAAAAGTTTCTCTCCAGAAGAATAATCTTTTACTGGTAGGAAATACCACCCTGGGATTTTTGGCAGGTTTTAATTTCAGCTTGAATAAATAACCTATGACAGTGGGCTGGAAGAAAGATAAAAGGTGAATTTCATGTTCTTCCAGCTTGCCTTAATGGAAATAATAACTACTTTAGTCAAAAACAAGTTTCCAATTAGTTTCTGTGAAACAATATTATCCCTCTTTTTATAGGCACCATTGTTCATTTTGAGACCTCATTTTGATAATATATAAACATTTCCAGAACTCATATCTACAATGGAAGAATGACAATTACTGACTGTGGTATTACAAGTTAGGAGCTGATCTGGAGTGAGAAACTATCCTTTAAAAATTATTCTTTTACTGAATTTTAAACTATTAAAAGGGGGGGGGAGGAATCAATTTAAAATCAGCCTTCAATGAAGATGTCTTTCCGGGAACACTTTATGGTAAATTATTAGATAATGACCGCAAGACACAGCCTGCCAAGCAAATGGCTTTCTAAAGTTATTAAATTTCATTCTTTGGAAAATAACGTCATTATTGTTTTCTCTTTGCTGGTGCTCATTTGCTGTATTCCATATAATTCTACAGATCGAAGACAAAAAAGCGAAATGGTAACATTACTTAAATTCAGCTCAAGGTTGCTGTATTTATTTTGTAATTTCTAAGTGCCAGAAAGAGAGAGAAGGAAGGAAGGAAGGAAGGAAGGAAGGAAGGAAGGAAGGAAGGAAGGAAGGAAGGAAGGAAGGAAGGAAGGAAGGAAGGAAGGAAGGAAGGAAGGGGAGATTGAGCATTCTTAAGTCAAATAATTTGAAAGATGTTTTGTTGAGAAGTGACAGTTTCGGGATTCATGCTAATGCCTCTATGTAATTAATGTTTTTGCTTCTGTCTCTGTCAGCTATTATCAAACTGTAAAGAGTTGACGAAATATTAAATGGCATCTTATGCAGTACATTGTGTTGTGTGTAAAAAGGGGAAGAAAGCAGATAGGTGTCTATTCTGCATCACAAAGCTAGTGCAATAAAACAAGTTAATGGGATGCATATTAAGGCCTTGATCAAAAGACGGAAGGCTGAGCCTTATGTCATCTCTTTCAACAGATTTCACTGGTCACTGGAAGCTCAGACCTAAAGTGAAGCCCAATGTGCCATGAAAACGCAACATGATGCTCAGCGCACTTGCTCAATTGCTCAGCAGTTCAGGTATTTGACAGAGGGATCAGAGGCTGGGAGTTTGATTCTCCAACTGTGTCTCGTTGACAAGGGCTGGACCTCATGATCTATAGGGTCGCTTCCAACTCTGCAGTTCTAAGATTTTTTTTGTTGTTATTATAAAAAGCAGATGTCCCTTTCATGCTGAAAAAGTGCCTGTTTGTCTGGGCCCAAGTGTTAGCCAACTCTTTATTTTGCAAACAGTCTCATTCTGTTCCATGATTGGTTGTCAGGAGATGACACTTTACTCATGCCCTGCATTATTTTGTTCATCTCAATCATACCCGCCCCCCAGTCGGTGACCACTGGATGTTCTGGCCAAGGAAATGGAGGCTGTAGGTCAAAATGTTTGGAAGGTGTGAGCTGGGATATACTGCTTTGGTGCCACAAGTGTGCGCGCAGTGTGCTGTTAAGTTGGAACTGGCTGCAGTGAGGTTTTCAAGGTGGGAGGTACTCCAAGGGTGGCATCGCCAATTCCACCCCTCCCTCCCCTGTGAATTTCCATGTCTCTAGGGCCGTCACCCATCCAGCTATTCATAAAGCTACACTACCCTACTCTTTCAAGTAGCTACAACAGTTTAGCCACAGAATTAACACAGGGTTACAATCTACCGAGGATAATTGTGCTTCTTCACATAGGCATTCTGTAAAAATAAACAAATGGAATTATCGCAACGTTAGGATGGGAGGTAGATGTTTTCCTGGGTGGTTGCCAATGTCCCTAACAACTTGGAATTGCTTATTTCCTTTTCTTTTTTTAGTTTCCCTCTTAAAGAACGAGAGCAGCAAAATGATAAGCACCGTATCGCACGCAGCAGAAGGAAACGGGCCTCTGATGTTGGAACAAGGACTTGAATAAACGGCTGTGGTAAAATGCAGAGTCTATGGGAGGATACACACCGAAAGGAGGGGAGTGATAAGGTGAAGAAAGGAAAGTGACATTTACAAATAATTTTATCAGATGTTTTAAAATTACATGCTACGAGGTAGCGCTACCTGTGTGCCTGTATGTTGAGCTTGTTGGAAATCAATTCAAATTTGCAACTGGGCAAACAGAGAAGAAAATGAATCTGAATATGTCTCTATGCCTATTTCTTCCCTCCCTTTAAAAAAAAAAGGGAAAAAATCACATTTCAGTTTGCTTCTGTTTTGCGTCTCTCTTGTTCCGTCTTTGAAAGTTTGTCTGAGTAAAACTGTATTTGTGTGAAGCTTCACAGAGACGGTTACTTCACGTCCTTCCTCGTTCTGAGTTGACATTCATTTCATGATCACGTCACTCACAGTCATGTGGTCTTGTCCCGGTACTGTCCCTGTTCCCGTGTACCCACCGGCGTGATTGATGGTACTGTTCTGACTGGTACTGCATGTTCTTGTTTCATGACAACATTTGAACTTCTCAGCCTTCATTCTCGTTTTTTTTTTTTTTTTTTTCGACCTTCCGTTTGTTGATCTTTCGAATCTCCTCAACTTTGCCTTCAATGCGTTACAGAGCTAAATTCAAGTCATTTGTCTTTAAATCTCTCTGCACTGCATTGCTGACTCCATAGGGAATGTACTGGCGAATGGCACTTCACACTCCTGCCACTAGATGGAGAATGGCACGTTGCGTGATGAGCCTTACCTAACGGGTACTCGTCTCGGAATGAGAACCGAGACAAGCAGATTCCCAAGATCAGGGATGGTTGGCTCATCACGCTTTAATCTCTGTTCAGGGGGAACAGCGATGAGAGGGATGTGAAGTAACAGAAAGTGAGTTCCATGTTGGAAGCCAAGGGTCCTTTGACAATATTTGTCTGAGAATGAGGCAACGATCATCCCACCCACCCTTTTTCTCTTTCCAGGAAACGGAATTTGAAGAGTCCTTTTATTTAACAAACTGAGGGTGGGGGCAAAGACTTACTTCAGAAGATGCCTGTGAGCAGACCCTGGGCCCCATCTCTTTTTTGGGGGATGGGGGAGGGATCGTACAGTGGGACTGGAAAATGGAATGGGATATTCTGAGACAGAGCATGGTGGGAAGGCAGAAATCTTGAACAGGAACACTTCCCACACTGAAATTTCATATGCAAGTCTTTCACTTGTATATCTTAAATAATGTCCCATTGATTGATCTTGGGGTAGGCACAGAGTTTGGAAAAGGTGACGGCCAAAACCCCTGGGAGGGCAGCTTTGTACAGCTCTGAGTAGCACATACAAAGTTATTACACAAGGAAAGTTTTATTGTCAGGAATGACGCTTGCATCCTATGCCCTGGTTGCTATGGAGACAGAGGCAAAAGAAGCGCCTGTTCTGGAGGTTGGAAAACTTAAAGAAGGGGGCTGTCTGTGAAGGTTCTAAGTCCTCCAGGTGAGTTTATCTGAAAGTTGAGTCATGGCAACTGGACCTCTTTTCTTGAGAGATAAAGAAAGGGGCCGTACTGCTGGGTGAAGATAAAATAAAAATGAAAATTTTGCATTTTTCAAGGTGTGTCACATGTCGCTTTCTTCTTTTGGATCTGTCTCCACTCAAGGGAATTTAGGGAGGTGTTCATCTCTTCGATTCCCTGCTCTGAATCTGGGCAATAGTTAATAAATGTCATTAAAGTCTGTGGGAATCATTCACCGGGGATCTCTCTGGAAGCGTAATCACCATGTTGAGAAGTAGTTTTTCATTATGGGTAACAGAGGGGACAAGCTGAAAAATGATCTCAGACACTTAGACACTCTAAAATCGCTCACTCTGAATAAGCTACGATAATTCAGGGATAAGACCAGCGAAAGAAATAATGAATTTTGCAAAATGCCCATTTACTTCCCAAGCGACATTATCGGTCGTAGCCCTTCTGAGGTATGTGTGCTAATAGACCAAGACACAGAAGCTGGAAGGGAAAGTGTTATGTCTGGATTGAGGGAAGCTTGGCACAAGGCAGCTTACATCTATCTATCTATCTATCTATCTATCTATCTATCTATCTATCTATCTATCTATCTATCTATCTATCTATCTATCTATCTATCTATCTATCTATCTATCTATCTATCTATTCCGCCCATCTTCCTGAAAGAACTCCGAGTGGTAGTTATTAAAAACACAATATAAAAAGAAAGAAAATACAACCCTAAATATTCCAGGCATTTAGGTCATTCATGGCATGGTAGAAACAGGAGTTGGTTGTCTGAAGTCCAAGAAGAGGTGATGGTTTATTCCCAATCCTAGGTTGACATGAAACATCAACTTTGTTGTAGCCAAAAACACCCCAATGAGACTTAGATCCTTTCGGGGAAATGGCCTGCTCATAAGGAAGCCCATACTAATTGTTATATTGTGTGTGACTTGAAGGTCAGGTTTTTGTTTATGTTGCTCCAGAATGACTCTCCAAGACCATTTGAGAGGCATATCCTCAAATAGCACAAAACCATTGGGTGATGGGTCAAATGGGTTTAAAAAAACACCATCTAGTGCTTCTAAGTCTTCAAAGTCTTTGAAGTACAGAAGAAGTGGTTACAGTTTTGCACCAGTGTTCAAGTTTTTTCCTGGTGAGAGAACTCATATTGATGGCACCAGGAAACGTCTCGCCATCCTCATATGCAAAGATATGATGAGCTAGGAGCTATCCCCTTATCTCCTGTCCAAAGAAACTGTAGCTAGCTCGGTTCGGTTGCCCTTGTCTGCATATTGGGGAATGTGTGTGATCTTTCTTTCCTGAAATCAGATAAGTCTTGAAGTTGAAAAGCATGGTGGGCTTCCATAAAAATAGCTCCTTTGATTACCAGAACCATTTTCTCTCCCTCCCTCTCAAACATTTAGCTGGTGGCAATAATTTCCCTTCCCAAGCACCTAATTATATGTTTTTGTATCCCTTTCAGTTCTGTTGCAGTAACTTATCCTTGCCTGCATATTAAAAGCAAAAAAGGGGACAAGCACATAACACAATTTCATCCCCTAGAGAAGAACAAAATCCTCTAATCCAACCTGGGCTTTGTTTGTCTATTGACTCCAGATTGGTGTGAGCGTGGCAGAACTCCCCAGAGCTTCAAACAGGATTAGAGCGCAACAAAAGGAGCATTTATTTCAACTAGGATGTTAATTTACGGCTTTATTTGACTTGTATAGCTGAATAGGTGGACACCTGGCTTAATTCTTGACATCCACAAGCTTTGGAAATATTGTTAATCTTTACGATCAATATTGCTTTTAGAAAATGGCTAGCCCAGACCAAGACTTGAGGGCAAATCAATTCCATGCATCATTTCACATGTCATTTAATCTCCTACAAACACGTACACAATTTCCCATGGATCATTCGTATTCCTTAAATTGCCCCTATTCCTTAAATAATGCTATTATTTCTGTTTAGGGTTTCAGGAGAAAAATGGCCCACAGTGAACAGCAAGAGCCAGAATAAATGTCCAGGAGCCCAGTGCTATGTAGTTCAGAGTGTGTTGTAAAAGATATGTATTTTTGAGTTTCCTCAAATCAACCATAGGAGAATATCCACTCAGTGACAAGTCCAAACTGAGGTGGCCCAGAGAGGTTTCCTTCAAGAATGCAACAGGCAGCAAAACATTGAATTTGAAAAAAAGCACACTGCATTGTGCTATGTATTCTCGGGTCTAATTCATGTCATAGAAGCCTAGTATTTCATATAGACAACTCCAGAAAGAAGGATATGAGATATGGATTTATCGGATGGTGCTAAGAGTGTCCTGTATTGAGAATGAACCAATGAAGAAGTATTAAATCCTACTTTGGAAAGAAAATGATATTAAAAAACAGTTTAAGGCCAGGAAATTATGTAGTTAAAATGTTTCCTTCAGAAACAGGCAATGTGGAGTTACTGTATATACTTGAATATAAGCCTAGTTTTTCAGGCCTAATTTTGTGCTGAAAAAAGTGGTCCTCGGCTTATATTCGGGTCAATACTTTTAGCCACTGAGGCAAGTTTGGGTCGGGGGCTAAAAGTCATTTTAAACATTGTGCGCCACTTCTCCAGACCCCCCCCATGTTTAAAATGACTTTTAGCCACCAACTCAAGCACTTGCCTCGGTGGCTAAAAGTCATTTTAAACATCACACACGCACACCCCAGCTCACAAAGGATGAGTTGCCAGGCCCTGCTGCATTTCCCACCCTAGGCTTATACTTGTGTCAATAAATTTTCCCAGTTTCTGGGTTTAAATTAGGGGCCCCGACTTATACTCGGGTCGACTTATACTCAAATATATACGGTAGTTACAATTGCTCACTGGAGGTAAAATAAATGAGAAAAGAAAAAAAATGCTGCTTATAGACTTATCCCATAGTGCTTAAAGCACTCTCTTAAATTGTGCCCTCGTCCAGTTTACCAAGCTCAGACGGATGGAAGGCTGAGTGAACTTTAAGCCAGCTACCTGGGACTGAACTCAGGTGATGACCAGAGTTTGGACTGAGGTTCTGCAGTGTCACCCACAGCGGCAGGAGACTAGTATGGGCTGGTTTAGATGTAGCTCAGCACCTTTCGCTAAAGATGCTGCACCAAAAGTCCAGAGGGTCGTGAGAATGTCCATGATGACAAGTTCAACCTGCCCCGTTCATTGAGCCACAATGATGTAGAAGAAGGGCAGAAGAAACTCTCTGAGTGGGATCATCCTACTTATGGAAAGACTCCTGATCAGAGGGGATTTACTGAAAGGATTTATAATACAAGGAAAACAAGTACAGGCCAGCAGGGAAGATGTGATCAATGGGAGCTGCCCTCTTCCCATAGGAAAGTTTATTCAAATGTCCTTTAGAGGGACAACTGTGGATCAGATCCTTCCTTCTTCCAGTCAGCAGGATTCTGTCTGTAGTGCCCAGAAGCAGATGTGAACCAACAAATTAGCTCGATGTCTCCTGTCGCCGTCAGCTGACCAAACTAGCGTTTCCTCATATATTTCTGGAAGGAAACAGTAGGAGATGCTAGAATGAGAATGCTACAAAGAGTCTCCATTCCTGGCTTGC
Organism: Phrynocephalus forsythii; assembly: GCA_029282475.1. NCBI lineage: Eukaryota > Metazoa > Chordata > Lepidosauria > Squamata > Agamidae > Phrynocephalus > Phrynocephalus forsythii. The sequence continues at coordinate 6,353,289 of JAPFRF010000013.1, forward strand.
ATGTTTTTTTTTTTAAATTGGTCCTGAATTCCAGACTGAGCCCAATTCAGAAGAGGCTATGGAAGCAGGGGCAGTCCTATCATATCTGGCTTAAAGTCTCTGAAATAAAACCCAGCCTTAATTAGAGGAACGAAGCCTTGTTCTTGCTTGCCTTTGGTTATCCTTTCTCCATTTAATTGCAACCTAATATTTTGCAAGCATCCCTGCTGTATCTTGTAGCCGCAGCCAGAGCTGAGTGCGTTTCAGTGATCTGAGCGCTTAGAACTTTTTTGGGGGTGGTGGTGGAATGAAGATTGTAGGGTTTTTCATCTTCAGAAGAGGTATATATGTGTGTTGTGGGATGGAATACCTGTAATCTGTCTGCAGACAATGCACGAACGAAGCTGCAAATGCTCACGTCGGGTCATTTCATTAGGAAAATGCCTTTGACTGTTGGAACGCAGTTGCGAAAGATTGAAATAATAAAAGCTGGGGGGAACTTTTGAAAAGGGACAAAAGAGAAAGAATGAGGATGTCCCACCCACAGGCAAAACACACGCACAAGCACATCCATGCGCCCACCCGCCCGCACACAATACATCAAACAACCCGGGTCACTTCTGGTCTTCTAACCATGGGGAGAGATCCTAATTGATGGAAACATCCCATTCTAATTGCATGGGTCTGAATACTTTTGTTGCTTTGCTAATCTAAGCAGGGGGGCATGCCAGCCATTAATCTTATTAATGGAACCCATTCCCCTGTTGCTAACCAGAATCATTGGGCACAGAATAACAACTGCTTTGGAGTGAGTGGGAAGGTAGCTGTTTTGTGGAAGAGATGTTCCGACAAAAATCTGGATCTGGGTCTTAGCTGGGTCTTAGCAGCCTGAATGCTATTGAATTGGTGGGCAACCATGCCTACTCCTGTGCTAGTTGTCTGTAGCGTGTTCAGATTTCTCCTGGTAACACCATTGGTAATGTCTCTGTGACATGACAGATGGGCAGTCTAATGGTTTGCACGACTGATCTTATGGGCACAGAATTTCTCAGCAAGATTTTAGATCCTACTGAGGAAAAAAAGTATCTGTGAAATGGCCTTATTAGATGACCACCACTTTAATTAATGTATCCCTTATCTTTCTTCCCAAGGCGGGTGGGTTGGGTTGGGTTGGGGAAGGTAGAATCACGAACATTCCAAATGGGGAGGAATATCTGGGAAGGATATGAGCTGGGCAGTTTGTATTCAGAACCAGGGTCGTCTGTCAGATTCAGCCGAAACCCAGATTGCTAACTGAATTGGCTTGGTTTCAGACCAATTTGTGCGCAATCTGGAGCGATGTGGAATTGGCAGATTCAGTTCACAAGGTGAATTCACACACACACACACACACACACACACACACACACACACACACACACACACACACACACACACACGAGAGAGAGAGAGAGAGAGAGAGAGAGAGAGAGAGAGAGAGAGAGAGAGAGAGAGAGATTTAGATCCAAGATGCAGTTTTTAACCTGACTGGGCTCCAGTTGCTTTATTGATCTGATCAAAAGCCAAACATGGGAAATGGTGAGCACCATGATAGTTCAGCTTCCTTGCCCACATGGCCACCAAATACGAGGAGCCACCAGGAAGCTTCTAAAAAGCAGATTCAACATTAAAAAAAAAAAAACCTCATAAAAGCCTTAATTTCCAGGCAAGTCCTTGGCTTTGACTGTGCGATCACACAATATTCAAACACTCAAACACTAATGGAAAATAAATTAACAGGACTGTTTCCCAGGCTGATGTGCTTGGAAACGGACCCAGAAGGCAAGGTGCATTATTGTACACTGAAGGCATAATGCCGTTTAATAAATTATGAGTGGGCTCTACAACTAAATGTTATAGAGTAGCATGAAGTGCTTCATTTGCGATTCCAGTCATTCTATCCCATTCCCCCGATTTTCCACCTTAACAAACAACTAGAACCCTGTTACAAAAACTTGGCTCCTAGCCTTAGGTTTAGTGTTTGTTTGGTGCATTTATTATATCCCACCTTTCCCTCAGTGAGCTCAACAATATCATTTTCTCCTCTGCACTTCATCTTCACGACACGAGAGAGAGAGAGAGAGAGAGAGAGAGAGAGAGAGAGAGAGAGAGAGAGACTAAATCCAGGGAGTTTCCACCTGTCAGTTGCATTAAACCAGGCATGTCCAAAGTTCGGCTCTCCTGATGTTTTGGACCACAACTCCCAGAATTCTAAGCTTAGCTTGCCAATGACAAAGGACTGTGGGAGTTGTGGTCCAAAACATCTGGAGGTGAACTATAAATCCAGTGCAGTGCTTCTGAGCTTTGGGGCCCCAGATGTTCTCGGACTACAACTCCCAGAAATCCTGGCCTGCGCAGCTGAGAAGGCTTCTGGGAGAGGCGGTCCAAGGACATTTGAGGATCCAGAAGTTGGAACCATTGGCCCAGCTCAAAGGTTTGTTCATTGTGGTCGATGATTGTTGGGGCTTCCGAAGAGATAGGACTCTTTAAAGGAAGGAAGAGAAAGGAAAGGCATCCTAACATAACATCTGGCCTCAATAACCCTCATTAAGAATGAGATTCCAACTGTTTGTTGTTTAATGTTCTCAGGCAGAGAAGCGGGGTTGCGTCACTCCAATGTCATTGCATATGCTCAGCCAGAGTTAGAGCAAGATCCTCATTAATCCGTACCCATGCATTTTCTTTCCGAAAGAGCCCCCGAGACGAGAATACCATTTGGCTCCATCACCTCCCCAACATCTTCTGCTGTTCCTCCCGAGATGCTACTTGCTCATCAGAGAGAGCTGAACGCATGGAGAGAAGCCGTCCATATGTAAAGCCCATCATTAAGAAAAGGCAAGATGGTGTTCCTGCCGGGTGTTTGTGTGTGGGTGTGTGGATAACCAGCAGAACTTGCCCAACAAGGTCCTTAACAATCCTGGGGAGATTTTTGAACAGAGGGAACAGGTTGATGTTGTCAGCTTCAATTTGCTCAGCCATCTGACAGTGCTCCGAACAATTAGCCTCCCTGCAACAAAACAAGGGGAAAAGAATGGAAATATGTTCCCTTTTAAATAAAATACCTCCAGAAGCCATCGGCTGTCTGGCAGGAGGTTCTGGGGTTGCTGTTTTTTCTGTAGCCTTGCATGTCTCTCCCCCACCCACACACACACACCTTAACATTGGGGCTATATATAGACACCTGGCACAGCGGCTTTGAAATAATTACAGCCACAGTGTCAGTCAGTTGGAACCACACACAGGCTGAAGGTTTATGGAAGTAGATCATAGAATCATAGAATCATAGAGTTAGAAGAGACCTCAAGGGCCACCTAGTCCAACCCCCTGCCATGCAGGAACCACCATAAAACTGGAAGCTGACGTCTCTAGCCAGCACAGGGAAGGGCCGGCCAGCAGGGATAAGTGACAGACTGAGCCAGCAGGGAGAAAAGGTTGAGGGCCACTCCAAATTTTAAATTTGGCTGTATTTGGCCCCCGGGCCAGACTTTGGACATGCCTGCCCTAAGTGCATGCACTCTCGTCTGATTTCAGAAGCTAAGCAGGGTCGGCCCTGGTTAGTACTTGGATGGGAAACCACCAGGGAATACCAGGTGCTGTAGGCACCTGGAGTAGGAACTGGCAAACCACACCAGTATTCCTGCCAAGAAAACTCCATGGACATGGAATCACGACTGTAACGACACAACACACACACACACACACACACAATAACAGCTCAGGGGGAATGTAACATTAAGTGATGCTGTAGTTGCAGCAGGCAGTACACAGAGGCACACATTTGTTAGTTAGTTTATTTGTTTATTTGCTTTATTTACCACCCATGTGACATATAAGTCTACACTGGGTGGTTTACACCAACACAACTAAACAGCAAAACAAGGAAACCAAACTCTAATTAAAATCAAATATACAGTAGGACAGACAATAGGAGATGCTGAAAGGGAAGGAGGGGAAACGACAGAATTAAACCAAAAGCTTTTTAGAAACAGATGGGAGAGTTAGAGAACTTAACGGCGAACAACACTGTGTTGCGTACAGTCTACAAGACAGTAAATCTGTGTGTGGGTGTGAGTGGAGCGGTGGAAACCGGTGCTTGGTTCTTGATGAAATGCTATTATTGATGCATTCTAGAACATAAGATGTAGACTTTGTCAGGTACGTTATGCCTTCATTTACAAAACTCCCATATACATAATGTTAGCTGGGAAGGGGAATTGCCAGGATCTAGGAATGAGACATTCATGATGGATGTTGGCTTGACACCAAGGTGGAGCCAACCTTTTCTTTTCCTTTGGCTCATATTTTGGAGCCGAATAATCTTTCGGAGGAACTCCAGTGGCCACTGGATGTCACTATTAAGTCAAGCAAAGACACCCCCCCTCCCAGCCTCACCACAGCTTTTACAAAGAAGTAGAAAAAGAGTTCTCACTACTATGTTCTCTTGCAAACCATTTAGGGTTCATCTGCAGCATCATTCGTAGAGATGGGGGAATTCTCTGGTTTGTTATGGGATAGAAAGGATCTCGTTAAAGTTGAACAGAAAAATCCCAAACGTCAAAAGACACTGGCAATTGACAATGAAATTAAAAGATGCCTGCTTCTTGGGAGGAAAGCAATGGCAAACCTAGGTAGCATCCTGAAGAGCAGAGACATCACTTTGCCAACTAAGGTCCAGATAGTCAAAGCTATGGTTTTTCCAGTAGTGATGTATGGAAGTGAGAGCTGGACTATAAAGAAGGCTGATCGCTGCAGAATTGGTTCTTTTGAACTGTGGTGCTGGAGGAGAGTGTTGAGAGTCCCTTGGACTGCAAGGAGATCAAACCTATCCATCCTGAAAGAAATCAACCCTGAATGTTCACTGGAAGGACAGATTTTGAAGCTGAGGCTCCAGTACTTTGGCCACCTCATGAGGAGAGAGGAGTCCTTGGAAAAGTCACTGATGTTGGGAAAGATTGAAGGCAAAAGGAAAAGGTGACGGCAGCGAATGAGATGGTTGGACGGTGTCATCGATGCAACCAATATGGATTTGACCAAACTCCGGGAGGCAGTGGAAGATAGGAAGGCCTGGCGAGCTCTGGTCCATGGGGTCACAAAGAGTCAGACATGACTGAATGACTGAACAACAATTCCCAGTTGAAGGAAGCCTCAATTAACCTGGAGGTGATTTATGAAGCTTGCTGCACCTGGACATGAGGAGAAACTCAGCCTGCTTGTGTTCATGGAGTTTGTACATGCTTACGTTGGCTGAAATTCTACTATCTTCTTGGTTTTAATCAGAGCTGGATAAAGGCTCACGCTCCTTAAAAGGGCTTGGGCCAGTGCTGGGCAGCCCATCAGCCTCTGGAGAAGTTGGCTGACAAATCCCATCACCCCCAGCTCATGTTTATGCAGAGCAAATAAAGTATTATAGAGCTGTAGTGGTGGTTCCCACTCTTGGGTTTCCATGTGTTCACTTAGAACTGCAGATTCTGGAAGAGACTCTACTGATTAAAGAGCCCAGCTTCTGTCAGGGAGGCATAGTGGGGAATTGAACTCCCAACCTCTGGTTCTAAATCACTGAGCTATCCAGGGGTTCTTGGACTAACCCTCCCCACCAGAAGCCTTCAACACTAGCTATGCTGGCCAGGATTTCCGGGAGTTGTAGTTCAAGAACGTCCGGGGGACACAAGGTTGGGAACCAGCGATGTAGAGGACTGGCTTAGGAAAGCTCAAGGAAGAGTACAACTATATCATCATCATCAGCCTTGTTGTCCTCTTAGAATCGCAGAGTTGGAAGGCACCCTACAGATCCTTGAGTCCAGCTCCTGTCAAGGAGGCACAATTGGAAAAGGAAGTCCCAACCTCTGGCTCCACAGCCAGATACATAAACCACTCAGCTACCCAGCTGTTCCGAGAGCTGTTGCTCTTCAAAGCAAAACAAACTATCCACATAAGCCTTGGAGGTCAATATTAGTCAGGTAATGCTACTGTCTTTATGGCTTGCAGAGATTGGGTCTTTCATTTTGGAAGGGGTCCGGTTCTGAAACGAAACACAGCAGCACAGCTGCTGTTTGGAACTGGGTCCCACCCTCCTGAACAAAACCAACCACTGACTTACCTCCCTTTGGGTCATGCGGGGCGAAATTCATCTTCCTGAGCATTCTCAGGAAATACAGCCTCTTCTGTGCCTTCTGTGCCTTCTTCACAACCATATTGGTGTTTGCAGTCCAACAGCTCCAGCAAGAGAATATGCCAGTCAAGAAGACACTATTGGCCTAAATTGGCAAAAAGAGTTCAAAGCATCACATTTTATATCACAGAGTATTGTGCTCCTGTATTTTCAGCCAATTTGAACAGTTTATTTTCATTATTCCTCAGATAACCCCGTAGTTTGTTTTTCCACCTTGGGAAATTGTCAGGAAAAAGACCATGATTTAGAAAACCTACAGCGATGCCTACGCCTATACTATGTGCTTAACTCAGTAAGGCTCTGTGTATCACTAGTTTATCCATGCATGGCCACAATGTCAGTTTCCTCTGTGAAAGTCCAAAAACAGGCCAAACACACGTTCAAACTTCATAAAGAATTTAGGATCAACAAAAGAACGCTCCCCAGTCCCCAAAAAAACATTTCCATTAAATCAAAATGTCTTGCAAGGAAAAGCTAAGGGTCCACAGTTCCAGAAATCCTTTATATGAAGATAATGATCCATTTAACTTGTCTTCTTAACTTCTAAAAGGGCTTCCCTCTTCTTTAAGAACTATATTGGCCAATGAGAGCCAGCCAAGTTACAGTTAGACTCTGTAGATAGATAGATAGATAGATAGATAGATAGATAGATAGATAGATAGATAGATAGATAGATAGATAGATAGATAGATAGATAGCAGTATCATATACCCAACTACTTCTACCATCATGTTGTCTGTGCACCAGTGGTTTTTCGAAATCATCACTTCATTGGTGGGAGCAGACACTGGACAAATTCCAGAGAACAGAGAAATTCTCCAGTAATTTGTCAGACACGCGGCTCGTCATAAGCTGTGGTTTTATTGTAGCTGTGCTCTTGTTTCCCTGAAGTGTGTGTCCATTTTTGTACTGCATTTGCAAGTAATGAAAATGGTGGCCTGACCTCCTTTTTGGTTTTCCTCACAAAGCACTCTACTTAGTGTCATTCTAGGGCGGTGGTTCCCAACTGTGGGTCCTCTGATGTCCTGGGACTATGACTCTCAGAAATCCTGGCCATCACAGCTTAGTGGTGATGGCTTCTGGGGTTTTTAGTCCAGGCATAGCTTAGGGACTCAAAGTCGGGAATCACTGTTCTATGGTATTGCAACCTACTATTTGTTCCCTTTGTGTTGGAAACAGAACCTTAGATCCACCTCTTCATCCCAACAAGAGAAGACTCACTGAGTGCATGAGGCTTGTTAAACTAGCACTTACTTAGATCCCTCTGATTAAGTAGGTCTGATGTAGCTGGAACTAATGGCTGGATTGAGCCCAAAGTGCTTAATGTCTTAACATTGCTTCTGCCCGTTCCCCAGTCTGCCATCTGCCTTTCATTTGCACACTGCCAAAGGGCAGCAGAACCAATCCAACATTGTCGTTGTTTGGCCAGAATGCGATTCACATAAACACTGACCACCGAGCTCCTTGTTTATCCCGCGCTGCTTTCATTTTGCTCTTCTGGGTTCTAACTTCATTTTCTCCTCTGCCATTTTATGACCCCTTTATTGAATGGCAATGGCTTCTCAGTCTAGAGATTTGATCATTTTTTGTGAGCTGCTTTAGATACTGTAGAAATGAAGTCTCCAACCAAATGCAGTTTATATGAATTAAGTGTATGTGGAGATGAACACCAAGGCCATAGCTAACGACCCATACTTTATGGGTTTTGGCACCTTAGGCCGTTGTTCACCTTAAGGTTATCGAGACTGTGGTCTACCTAACAAGCCTATTCAGGCCATTGTTCATCTTATGAGCCTATTTCAGACCAGGGTGACAAGAGGTCAAGGTGAACTATAAAATGGAGGACTCACGACTAGCTTTCCTCAGACTGATGAAGCTGTTTGGATGAGCAGCAAAATGTTTCAGTCTCTCAAGAAAAGAAAGCCAGTTGCCATGACTCAACTTCCAGATTTTTCATACTATATGAGGGCAGGGCTCCAACCACTTCTCTCCTTGGGCCCATTAACACACCTTTTAAAGGCCACTACTGCACTTTGAATAGCAACCCCTTTTTGTTTTGAATTGCCTTTTGCCCTCCCCCAGTCATGTGGTCGCTGCAGCGATGTAGCATTCCTCACTTGAGCATTTTCTCAAGAACTGGTTTCCCCGTCCGCACTTTGCTAAACCGCTTTTTGTCCCGATTTAGTCTGACATTTTCCCATTATCTGGTTCAATTTCAGAAATTATTTTTTAGGATAACGTCATGCCGGCTTTCTTCCATTCAAAGCAATGTAGCAAATTTTTCGGTTCTTCCTTTAGATTACTTACAACTTGGTGCATTGATTTTGATAGCCTACTTCTGTGACCGGAAAAAGCAAAATTGTACCCAAAGGAGGAAGTACAGGGACCGGAGGAGTCGTCAGAAATGATTACACTGCAGGAGGTTTGTTTGTTTTTTTTGCTTTTCCGATGGCAGGATAAGGCATTATACTGGGGGAAACACGGGGGGGGGAGGTGCATGGTGTCTTCAGTTTCAGCCAAATCGCTTCAAAAAGCGGTCTAGAAACTGGTTTAAAAAATACCCCCCTGGTGGCCGTTGCAAGAAAAACCGACACAGCGGCCAAAAAGGGGTGTGGCCAAGGGGGCTCCGTGGAAAAAGCGATTGGAAGTGTGGTAAGTGATTTTTAAGGCAATTTGACTTTAAGCAAGGGCCTTTGACAGTCATGCTTACACCTCTTTGCAAAACAAGCTGATTTTTTTTTTAAAAAAGAAGACCGCTGGTCTCCCTCAGCTGAACCAAAAAGTGACTCCTGCAACTCCCGCAGAAGAGACAGAGAGACAAAGATTAGAGAGAAGAGGAGCAAAAAAAGGACAAGAAACTCATTCCCAAAGCAGCCCTACAAATATGCAAAGCAGCGGCACAGGTATAATTTCTGAGCACCATGAAAAGCTTTTAAAAGGATCTTAAATAAGTGCCGTATATATGTTTACTACTGCGGCATCTGACATGTGTTTGCAAGTGCAGAACTCCGCAGGGATAAAATGGGAAGCCGCGGAGCACTTTTGAGCACTATAAATTTTCACAGCAAGCCAGGAGAAAATAATTTAGTGCTGGGTGGAAGCTCTAATATCAGCAGGCCTGGGAAATGCAATGTTCCCTTGTCCAGTGTTGAGTTTCTTCTCTTTTGGTCAAATTTACTCCTGGGGTAATTCCAGTGATCTTGGTCAATAACAGGAAAGAGTTGGGGTCATTTTCTGGCTTGAGAATCCTCTAGGGAGTATCCCACCACTTCCAAATGAAGCTGGGAATGATGGGAGAGCAATCCCTGTTGTTTAAAAAGCTGTCACTTCGTAAAATCCATTTTTGCCATTGTAGTGTTCAATGTCGTACTATGCTTTTTGCATTTAAACAGTTTCAGAACTATTATCATAATTATAATGGCCTTAGAATGGCAGAGCTGCCAGGGACCTTATGTGTGTGTGTGTGTTGTGTCGCATCACATTCGTGACCGATTCTTCGTGACCCTACGTCCATGGAGTGTTCTTGGCAGGAATACCGGAGTGGTTTGCCACTTCCTACTCCAGGCGCCTACAGCGCCTGGTATTCCCTGGTGGTCTCCCATCCAAGTACTCACCAGGCCCGACCCTGCTTAGCTTCCAAAATCAGGTGAGATCGGATGTGCTTAGGGCATCTAGGCAGCTCTTGCCAGGGACCTTATGGATCAATGCAAAAGCAAAGCAAAGCAAAAACAAACAAAAAACCTCACAAAGTGTGCGGCTTATATACCACCACCCCCAGAGCCCTTAAAGCATTCTGGAATTTACAATTTAATTTTGCAAGCTACACGTTGCTCCCCCCCCACCCCCCACCCCCAAGCCCCAGCAAGCTGTGTGTGTGTGTTGCGTCGTTACAGTCATGACCGACTCTTCATGACCCCATGTCCATGGAGTTTTCTTGGCAGGGATACTGGAGCGGTTTGCCAGTTCTTTCTCCAGGCACCTACAGCACCTGGTATTCCCTGGTGGTCTCCCATCCAAGTACTAACCAGGGCCGACCCTGCTTAGCTTCTGAAATCAGCCAACATTGCATGTCACAACATAGCTTGGCATGTCATGACATAACGGGGGGGTATCACAATATCTCAGCATGTCGGAATATAACCCTGCATGTCACGACATAGGTTGGCATGTCATGATGATAACCTGCATGTCATGACATAGCTTGGCATGTCATGACATGATACAGCATGTCGCGATATAGCTTGGCATGTCACGACATAGCCTGGCATATCACGATATCCTGGCATGTCGCAATATAACCCAGCATGTCACGACATATCTCCACATGTCACAATATAACCCTGCATGTCATGACACTGCTTGACATGTCATGACCTGGCATGTCAGGGCAGAGCTTGGCATGCCGTGACATAACCTGCATGTCATGACATAGCCTGACATGTCACGATATCTCAACATATCATGCTATAACCCTGCAGGTCACAACATAGCCTGACATCTCGTGACATAACCTGGCATATTACGTTATCTCAACATGGAAGTGCAACAGGCTGGGATGCAGCACTTACAGCTTCATCTTACAGTTACATTTTTCATGCCTGAATTGGGCTTACTAGAATCAACAAAAGGGTTGTATAGCATAAAACCTGTACAACATAAAAATTTGCTTAACAGAATTGCCTGTGGGTCGAATCCGTACAACATAAAAATGGTCGTGATTAGGGATTACTCCATTTTTAGTGCATTCCTATGGGAAATTTGTACAAAGGAAATTTTGCTTAACAGAATTTCATTTGGAACCAATTAATTCCTTTATACAAGGTACCACTTGTATATAGAAACATGGTTCTTATCAATCAGGAAAAAGCTGAGCAACCTAAAATAATATTAACACAAATCTGTGCTAATGGAATCGAGAGAGAGAGACACATACAGCCCAAGTGCCCAATGTATGTTCAAGCTAAGTTTTATTGACATTAAGAGGGAGAGACGTGTTAATTTTATCAAATGACTTATTGTAAATGGAGCAGTGTGAACAGGATGAAATATCTCCCAGTCCTGGGTCGGGCCGGTGGGGAGAGTTAACCCTTTGCTACCTTAATAGCCTGCTCCATCCCTTGACACCTGAAGATTATTACAGCTCTGAGTTCTCTGAGCTCTGAAGAAGTAGCTTTGCACTAATCCTCGGTTAAATCCTCAATCCGAAGTATAAACTTTGTTCTCTCTTTGATGTATTTCTCATGCCCTGTGAATGTTAGCAGAGGTCAGGCACCCCATTCAGAAAAAGGACAGAAACCCATTTTTTTAAACAAATCCCCATTGAACTTTTGTGGGAAACAAAACCACCTTCCTTCCGGATGTCAAATGAAATGATCACATGGGGCTGAAGATTTTACTTTTTCTGCACTTTAGCATCTGCACTTTAAGAAGCACTTGCTTGCTAATACATGGTCTATTTCGCCATCAATGGGATAGTGGAGTCAGCACTCACAAGGTCAGAAAGCTAGGATTTTTGACTGGAAAGGGCAATGCCAACATCTGCCCCTCCCAAGCTGCCTTGTTCTTCTTAGCTGCCACTCTCACTGAACTGGCTTTTTAAAGTAACAACATGGCATAGTAGGAATATTCCTGTTTTTAGACTGCAATCACCAGATTTCCTAAGGGAGCGTCACCAAGGGATGCCGCCACTGGGGGTTGGGGATGCAGTGGTAGAGGAAGCGTCTAAGAGTGGTAGACCAATATTTAGTCTTGAAAGTGCAATTAAAATCCATTAGTTCCACAAAATCCCAGGTCTTGGGAGAGTTCCAGACTGCTAGAACTGGTTTGTTGACAAGGACCAAGAGAGTTTTGATATCTCCTCCATTTGTCATATAGCTTCTCCGTGCTGGGAAATTGGTTGGATTTTGCCTTGCCGTCCCTTGACATCCAGTGCGGTGGAGCAGACAGAGTGATGAACTAGGACTCTGGAAACCTGGGTTCGAATGTCCTCTTGGCCATGTCAACTCATGTGTGCGAGGGGTTGGCACTGCTGAAACCACTTCTTAATAATAATAACACTTACCTTGAGTGCCCTGTTCGGGTCATTGCAAGTTGGTTCTGACTCAATGCCACGTAGCATCAACAGTTGAGGGCAATCTTTATTGGCTCACTTATATGCTCGCCATCGCTTTGTCTGTACCACTTCCCCTGCATATCCATTTCTGATTTGACAGGAGTGCAGGCTACGATAGAGACAGCTGGTTATGGTGAACCTCCTCCCCTCAGATCCATCGTCTGGCAGGAGAGTAATGCACTCTTAATAGTAGTGACATCTTCTCTCCTATATCTTGTTCCCGAGGCCAAGGCATTAATAACCATGCCGTTGTTCTTTCATTAATGAAAGAAAGCAGCATCAATTCCCACTCCGCTGCACGGCAAACTCATCTCTCATTAACTTTCTGCTGCTAAATAGGGCAACCCGATGCAAAAGATGGCCAGTCCCCGGGACTGGATGCTGCTATAGGAGCTCACCAAGAGCATAGCAACAGTTCTGGATGGTTGCCACCCAACTCCATATCTGAAGCTTGAAGGAGCTGCTTTCTTCTGCCTAGTAAGGGAACTGGCTCTCATGAAACAGACGAGGGTCTCATCCCAGCAGTGTCTGGAAAGCTCAGTGATCTGGGAGGCCAATTCCCTACTGGGAGACAACCTGTGTGGCTTTGGGCCAGCTATGCCAGGGCGCCCTCAAAAAGAGGGAAGAGCAAAACACTTCTGAGTGTTTTCTCCTTGGAAAACCCTGAAAAGAACCGTCTGAGTCAGAATTAACTTGATGGCATAGGGTTATTACATTTCCAAGGCTTGAAATGGTTCACATTTTGGGGGTCTATTTATTTATTTTAGATTATTTTTAACCTGCCTTTCTCCTTGGAAAAAGGACCCAAGGTGGCTTGCAGAATGAGGGATCATATACAGTCCAGTACAGTTTAGACATGTTCGAGTATTGAGAACAAGGAATTGAGGGACATCTTGCAGCATTAATAGACAACATTACATTAAAGCTACAAGAGAATGTGAGCAGTTAAGTGGGAGTAAAGTTCCATGTAAAGTTATGAGTGATGGAAGCTAACATTGAAAACATAGTGCCCATGTAACCCCATAGCTTCTTAGTGAGATTCCCTTTGTCCAAACGTACTACAGCCTCTGTCTGGCCTCCCAGCTTTATGGCCCCAATAATTACCTGTGGAAAGAAGGGGGAGAGAATGAGAGGCCTGGTTGCCTTCTCTCTCTCTGATGAATCTCGTGGTTGCAGCTTCTAGAGAAGGTAAGTTTTCATCCTAGTTTCTGGGTGAGAATTCCCTCTGTCCATCACGCTGCAGTCTCTTACTCCCAGCTTCCTAGTGATTCCCTCTGTCCCATCATGCTGCAGCCTTCTCTCTCTGATGGATCTTGTGGTTGCAGCTGCTATAGCTATACCTTCTGGGGCCCCCTGTCTGTAAAGGAGATGTAAATGTCAAAAGTAACTTTTCAGGTTGTGCCTGTAGCCATTGCACCATCTCTGAAATATATGCTAAATGAAATTAACTTTCATAAGAACATAAGAAGAGCCATGCTGGATCAGGCCAAGGGCCCATCTAGTCCAGCTTCCTGTCTCTCAACAGTGGCCCCACCAGATGTGTCTGGGAGCACACGAGACGAGATCTCTGTCTCCTGATACCACTCCTTGTTTGCTCATCTCTTCTTTCAAACACACACACACAGATTCAACCACATACACACACACTCAGAGAAGCACATGTTATTTCTGCATCTTTTGACCAGTCTGCTGTTCCTTGCATCCATGATGTCCATGCACGTCCAGCTTTACAAAGAGAAAAGACACTCATTCTCTGAAGATATTTTGCACAAGAACTTGAACTGTTGATATAGGGGTCAAAAATGCACGTTGTCTTGCTCTCGTGCTGGTGATGAGAACTTTAGGTGATTTATTTATTTTATTTATTTTAGAGTATTTTACCCCTCCTTTCTCCTTAGAAAAGGACCCGATGCGGCTTAAGGTAAGGGGGGGACAATATGCAGTCCAGATGCGGCAATTTCCCCAGCAAGACAGCTTGTCTCCTCAAAATTTAATGTTTTTCCTAGTATTTTTCATTGGGTGGGTGGGGGAATGAACTCATAGCTTCCTGCTATCAATTAAAGAAAAATAAGTGGCTGGGGGTGGCTTTTCTTGCCTGAGCAAGGTTTGTGTGTATTGGTTGGTTGTTTTTGAGGCACATAGTGAGATTTCTCAGATGGTCTATGGTCGCCATTCCCCCAAAGAAGCACCTTTTTCTGTAATAGCATCAGACTTCCTGCCCAAAACGGTATATTGGCTGAATGAGATTCCCCAGCAAGGGGCCTGAGCGACACGGTCCGACAGCATCTTGAACAAATGGACTGGCAAACACTGGCGAAAAGTCTCAGCATGCCGTGATGTAGAAACCGGCAAGAACAAGTAATGTTCCCAGTTTTCTCCACACGTATCTTCTTCAACGTCCCTAAGAGATGCTTGTTTTCCTTCTAACCCTTCCTGCTTGACGGCGTTCATCTTTGTCACCAACGGCAAGAGTAACAATTAGAGATGGGCACAGAACGAACATTTTTTCGTTTCTGTTACATTTGTCGTTTCCGTTACGCAACGAAATGACAAACAAAATTGTGATGAAAATGAAATGAAATGAACAGAACCACGAAAATTGAGGTCGTTACGTTTCGTTTCCGTTAATGGCGACGCGCAATGAAATGAGCTGTTTTAAATGTTAAAAAACACCCTGGACATCCGTAAAAACGCAGCAATAATTATTTATATTGTCTGATAATACCTACCGGGGGGGGGTCCTTAAAACGTTTGTTTTTGTCTTCTCCCATCGTGATGTATTTTTCTTTCCCCTTTAAAATGGATGTCACCACCAGCCACAAAATGGAGGCAAGCCATGTGATGGGATCATGTTCAACCAATAGCATGCCCAGGTTGCAGACTGGGCAGGAAGGTCTGGCACCCACAGAGGGCATAAAAAGCTCTGGCAGCCCCCATCCTCCTTGCAGTCTCTGGTGGGAGTTAGGGTGGGATTGCTGTCTCTGCTGTGACTCTAGCTTCAGTCCTGCAGCCTTCCTGTGTGCAGGCATGCTGCGTACCTCTCAGTGAGTACCCTCCTCTGCCCCACAGTGCAGTCACTCTGCAGCTGCCTTGCACCCTGGGCAACGCCCGCCGCTGCCTTTGCAGCCTCCCTGCATACCTAGTCTATACTGTGTCTCTGCCAGCATCCATTTTTTTTAGTGTTTTCCCTCTGGTCTGGGGCGTTGGGGGATGCCTGCGCACAGAAATGCTTTAAAAATCACGCAAAAAGCGGGTAGAAACTACAAACGAAAAAATGAAAAACGGTAACAAAATTTTTCAAAAATTTCACAACAAACGGAAACGAACCGAAACAGACCTCTCAACGATAAACGAAAAACCGAAATGCCATTTTTCTGTTTCGTGCCCATCTCTCGTAACAATACACCCACAAAGAAAGAAGGAGAACATTGATGACGGGGGGACCCACAAATAGAGCTTTTGAGGAATGGTCTCCAGCCTTTTATTTGCTTGTTTTGAATCTCCATGTCTCCTTCCCATTGCCGAGAAAGCACATCTGTATGGGGTCATGCTGTCTGCACATGTGGAAGGGACAAGAGTCATTTCCCCTTCTGACAAAGGAACAACACAGCTTTCCTTGGTGGTTACTTCACGTCCTTCCTCGAGCCCAGGTGAACTTGCCTCTGTGTTGAAATCAGTTTTCAACATGGATCGAGAAGTGGATTGAAAAGATTCCCGAGCTCCAGGACGGGAATCTCTCACCCCACTTGGAGCCCAGTTCAGGGGGCGTGGTCGGGGTGAACTCGGATTGACCCCACAAGGATGTGAGGTTCCGTTCCTTTGAACTCGGATTGACCCCACAAGGACGTGAGGTTATGTTCCTTCAAACTCGGATTGACCCCACAAGGACGTGAGGTTACGTTCCTTCGAACCGGTCTCCAGTGGGGGCGCGAACTGCAGCTAGAGGGACGTGAAGTATCAGCCCTTGTCTCTTGTGGTGTGTCCACGGTTCTTCTCAAGCCACCCAAGGCAGCAAAGAAAATGGGAGCACCCCCTCCCCTCCCCAGGCTGGTAATGTACAAGAGGTGTAATATGAGGTGTAATGTCGATAGGGCAGTTTGTCATACTGGCCCAGAGAGAGAGGAAGGGGGGGAGGGAAATCTTACCAAAGCATCATTAATGGGCTCATTAGCACGGCCTGATTTACTCAGGCAGACTCTTACCTCTTTCCTGGAGCATCCGTTGCAAGGCTAATGAATTTGCTCCGATTCGCATGCTAATGAACCTTCCCTAATAGCCTGGGATCTCGTCTTCCTGATTGAACTTTGCCTTTGCGGGTGGTTTATTAATAGATATGGAAAAGGGGAAGAAGGCATGGTAGGTGTCACCATGGCTCTCACCACCACCACCACCACCACCACCACCACTGTCTCTAGACATTGTAATGGTAGTTGCTGAAAACATATTGAGAATCACACCTGGAAGAGCAGAGGGCTGCATGTCTGTTTTTTCTGTTTCATCCATCAGAGATGCCATTTCTAGAAAAGTCACCTTCCCGCAATGGGCTGCTGCCTCTGGTGCATTGTGAACTTTGCAAAACAAGCACACGTTGAATTCCCAGCCTCAACCTCAGCATTTCCAAGCTAGAGAACCAGATAGCATGAGATGCAAACATCTTTGATTGCCACAGATCAACAGCTGTCACTTTAAGCAAAAAAATAACTTAATTGGAGAAGCCAATGAAGTCTCCTAGTATTAGTAAGCTTCTTCTCTTGAACTCAGAGCCTGTGAAACTACTCCTGGACATCTTCAAAACATCAGACTTTTATTTCTTTTCTTCTTCCTTTTTAAAAGCAACCAATAGTTGTGGAAGGAGGTCTTCCAACACCATTTTCAACTTTGCATTTGCTTAGTGTTGCATCGGTGGCCCGCGGCTGAATGAGCCACCAAACATAATTCTGTTATTTAGGTAAAGCTGATAAATCTGGAACTGGGAAGGGCCACCTCTGAAGAAAGCTGCCCCGTGGGGCAAGCAACAAGGGCTGCAACAAAGGTGGACCATCTCAAAGCATCTGGGATCTATTTCCCACCTCACCAGACCAGCTTGGACAATGTGAGGTCTTTCTAATAAAACCAGAATTCAGCACATGGTTATTTTGGTTTTTCCCCAATGAGGGGCATTAAACCAAGGCGAAGAACATGCCGTATTTTAGATAAGAACTGTGTGTCCTTGAAATTCCTTCCTTCCTTCCTTCCTTCCTTCCTTCCTTCCTTCCTTCCTTCCTTCCTTCCTTCCTTCCTTCCTTCCTTCCTTCCTTTTTAGGAAAAGATGAGATTGGAGTGTCCATAAAAACTGCCTTGGGAGACACATGGGGTCTGAAGAACAGATGATCTCCTTCTTCGGGTTACAGTGTAGAATACTTCTCCTGTCCAATGAATAAATCCCAGTTATTAGAATAATAATAACAATAACCTTTTGACTGCAAAGCTAGGAGGGACCCTATGGATGGTCAAGACCAGGCCCTGCCAAGGAGGCCCAGTGGGGAATTGAACTCCCAACCTTTGGTTCTGCATCTGAAGAGCTGAGCCACTGAGCATTCCAGCAGCTCAGCAGATCCATCAAGATGGCCTTTGCAGGCATTCCTATGAACTGGCAACCCGAGAAAGCTTTAACAAACTGGGAAGCCTCTTGTGATGGCACACAATCTTTGATGGGCACCAGAACCTGATACAATAATAAGCAACTAAATAATCTTTAGACTCCAGGATCATGACATCTTTGAAACCTGATGCATTTTCAGTGTTCTATAAATATGTCAGGAAGGACAATTTCTCTTTCTCTTTGAAAGGTGGTAATATACCTTCATCTTTACAAGGAGTTTAGAACATCCCCCTGGCCAATTTTTTTAAATCTCTTTTATCTCTTTTTGTCACTCATCAGAGTCCCATGCCCATGAGCTTTTGTGAAAGTGTTAATATTTCTCTGTGACGTGTTTCAAAGGTCATATATTTCAGTGGTTTCAGAACAGGTAGTTCTGTACTTAAATTCCTGTCAGAGTCTTTGAACTATGCAAAATCTAGGTCATCAAAGTGCCTTAAAGATTTCTGCCTTCACTTCCAACCCCCCGCCTCCACCCTTCACACCCCCCCCAAAAAAAAGGAAAGAAAAAGAAAAAAGAGGAGATTTGGATAGTCTGGTCCTTTGCAGAAAATCAAATCAAATAAATTAGGGCATTTATCAGCAAACTCACCCCCTTCCCCACTCCGCACAACTTTTCATCCCCGAAATGTGCTATATTGTTCCATAAGGAAAAATCCCAGGTTAGGTGCCACCAACCCATCCCCACCCCATTGGATTGGATCATTTCAGGAATCTGCCAGCAAAACAGTCCCCTGGCAAAACTGCTCATCTGGCTGAGATCACCTAAAAATAACTCCTGGCAAATCCATCTTTTGCCATGTTATAATTGGCACTGCTCTGAGGAAGAGGGTTTCGCCCTCGAAATATTAGCAGCCTTTCTGTTAATTTCCTAGTAGCCCGAAGGTATCACCTGTTCCACTTTTGCATTGGGTTTTTGTGATGGCTACACGGCTCCTCAACTTGTTAAGCTTAAAGAGTTATTTTCATTGTGACCGATTTTCTCTTCCATCTTTTCCCATAGCCATTGTTCTGTGGTTTGTGGTGACTTTTGTTGATGTTAAGTAAAGTTGCATAATGCAACACCAACACATCGGCCTAGTATGGCATTAGCAGTTTGCTGCATCCGTCAGGGAAATATATATATTTTTAAAAGATGAAAATACAGGAAAATGAGTTCCCTTTTAGTGTCACAAGCAAACATCTAATAAAATTGCCGAGTTGTCTCCTCACTTAATGCCACCTTCAGCCAAATTTCGGTGTAAACTAGTCATCCATACAGGTGATACAATAGGATAATTAGGAGCATGCTGAATTCTATCTATCTATCTATCTATCTATCTATCTATCTATCTATCTATCTATCTATCTATCTATCTATCTATCTATCTATCTATCTATCATCATCATCCATTTTAGAGTATTTTTACCCCACCTTTCTCCTTGGAAAAAGACCTAATGCAGCTTACAGTAATGAGGGATAATATACAGTCCAGTACAATTAAGACATGTTCAAGTATTGAGAACAGGGAATTGAGAAACATCTTACAGCATTAAAAGACATTACATTAAAGCGACAAGAGAACATGAAGTTTCAGAGAGGGTAGCCGTGTTAGTCTTTTCAAGAATTTCAGGCAAAAATCAAAGAAAAACCAAAACAAAACAAAACAAAAGACACAAACATGTGGCACGTTAAAGACTAACTTTCATATTTTAATGTGACGTTTCGTGCACATGTGCACTTCTTCAGAGAGCAGCAGAATGAGGTGTGAGATACTGTATAGTATGAGATATACCTATCATACCAAATATTGATTGGCTGTAGTTTATAGAGTTGGCGCGGGTGAGGAGGGGAGGGGAGGGAGGAGGAGGAACATGAGAAGTTAAAAGGAGATTAAAATTCCATGTAAAGTTATGAGTGATGGAAACTAACATTGAAAACATAGTGTCAACACACAAGGTTATAAGCGGTTATAAACACAAAGTCTATGTGATCCTATAGATTCATAGATTCATATGAAAGACACATAATAGGTAGTCCATCATTCAGGGAAAGCTTGTCTAAAGAGAAAGGTCTTTGCCTGTTTCCGGGAAGACATCAGAGATTGTGCAGATATGTATGTCCCTCCGTACGTCCATCCCTCTATCTATCTATCTATCTATCTATCTATCTATCTATCTATCTATCTATCTATCTATCTATCTATCTATCTATCTATCTATCTATCTATCTATCTATCTATCTATCTATCTTTGTCTGCACAATGAAGAAGCACGTGTATTTTGGTTCACACTAAACTGTACCAGTGCTGCCTAGATGCCCTAAGCATATCCAATCTCACCTGATTTTGGAAGCTAAGCAGGGTCGGGCCTGGTTAGTACTTGGATGGGAGACCATCAGGGAATACCAGGTGCTGTAGGCGCCTGGAGTAGGAACTGGCAAGCCACTCCAGTATTCCTGCCAAGAAAACTCCATGGACATGGAGTCACGAAGAGTCAGTCACGACTGTAATGACACAACACACACACACACACAAACCGTACCAACCACGATCTAGATCCCTGTCTGATCAGGTCCTTAGAACCAGGGCTATCACCATCTTGGATAGGTAGGATGACACTCTTATTTAGGTGCAGAATGTTCAGCTGCTTGTGTCATTTTCATAATGACACCCGACTCATATAATTTTAAGCACACGTCATTGCTGTACAACAATAGTTTTGTACTTGAATGAAGACCTTGCTTTTTAAAAACAGCTTAAGCTTTGATAGGTAATGATAAAAGCATATCAGACTAATATATCATCTAATCAAAACACCTGTTCCATGTGCCATTAGCTTGTGGGGTGTTGAACTGGAAAACGTATTGGTTTTCAGGGATGCTATTAAAAGCAATATTATTCCAAAGGCTGTGGAAGAGAGTGTAATAATGACTAGCAGAGCAAATTAGTTTAAAACAATACTTTGAGATTATAGATGGAAGGCCTTTCTTTACAGGAAAATAATAATCATAAAAGGCAGGCATAGTAGCTGTAGATGCTGCATTCAAATTATTTTACACAGCGCAGTAAAGAAGTGGGTTATTGGCTTCTCTGAGTGGTGCATGGAAGAATGTTTCTCCATTTAGAGTGGGAGTCTCTTCACAGAATTTATCCCATTTTAAATTAGATCGATCAGAGAAGGACGGAACTATTTCCCACATTTGTGGGCATCATGGGAGTTGTAGTGGAAAAGCTGTAGTGTCCCCAAATTTGTCTGGGACAAACACTTCTCATCCAGCATACTGTTTCCCACAGTGACCAGGTAGGTTGCACCACAAAACCTAAAAGAAAGGAACACTGTTCATGTTTGACTCCTCTCTCCAGCAGAGGGTATATGTGAAATTTATTTTTAGCTATGGTCGTTCATCCTCATGAATCCTGCTTTCAGATCTCTAAAGGCAGATCTTGATGAGCCATCTGCTTTGTAGTTGGAAGGTAAAAACAAAACAAAATAAAACATTTTTTCCTCCAGAGACATATTCCTTGAAAGCTCCTAGGCTTAACTAATCAGATTTCCAAACGAAGCTCCCATTTACTCCCGGGCAACCAGTTGCTCAATGAAAACAAGCTAATTTGCAATGTGCAGAGCGATGGAAGGCTTGTACTAGGATGAACTGATGCCATCTACCTCTTAAGGCGGTTCCCCTTCTAACAACAAGCTCTATTGTTTGCTTTGCCTCCGGCTTAACGGCCAGCTTCACATCTTGCATATTATCCCTTTTCTTCTTTTTTTAAAAAAAATTGATTTTAATGTCTTGATCAATTGGGTTTGTTTTACTTTGTTTTTATAGTTGAATTTTATGGATTTTCTTGCTGTAAACTGCCCAGAATTCCTTCGGAAAGTTGGGCGGTATATAAATATCGATATAAATATAAATAATATAAATATAAATATAAATAAAATATAAATAAATAAATAAACAAGCTCTATGAGTTACTTATTATACAGAGAGCAGTTGTCTGTTCCTGAGAACCTGCTTCCCTCTCTCCGCCCACTTCATTCTTGACCTTTGGCATGAGGGCCAGCCCTGCCATTGGACACCTTTGCCAATGGTCAGGGTGAAGCTGCTCCTTCCTGTGTTCTACTTAAGTCCCCCCACCAAGCCTTCTCCTCTTAAGTGCTCCCACGAAGCCTTCTCCTACACCCCATGGTCTGATCAGAGACTCTAGAACTAGCTCCCGGCTTGGTAGACAACACCATCCATCAACTGGCAGCCCAATCACCAGTGTGCCCAGGCTGGGGAGAAAGAGCTATCTTAGCCTTTACCTCAGGCAGCAAAATGCCTTGGACCACTCCAGCATGGCATGCTGATCAATCATACCTCCTGCTTCCTCCCCCACTCTCTTCAGCTTTTCATCTTCCATTCGGACTACTCGACTGGCTTACATGTCCCTCTCAACCCTGACAAGTTCTTTGAGCCAGAAGAGATTTATAAGGTCATATAAAGCTGTCCTCAAATATGAGCTCCAAAAGTCTGGTGGAAGAAAGATGTGTTTTCCAAGTACCCGTCCATACATATGAGGCAGAAAGTCAGGACATGGGCATGCAATAATTTATTTTATTTTATTAAAAATGTGATCTACACAGGGTCCCACACCAATGCAACACAACATTCAAGGCTTGCACAGAGGCAAGGAATAACCCTGCTTCGAGCTGCTGGAGGTGCTCTCTGGGGATTCTGGGAGTTGTAGTCTAGGTTCAGGGGGGAAATAGTGGTTGAAAGCAGAACAAAACATCTGCTTACAGGACTGACCCCTCTGGTGTTCCTCTGCTTCGCCGTCCTCCAATTAATTGGGGGGGGGGAGAGGGCTATCCATCCTGAATTCTGGTATATGGGTCCATTTTCTTCTGTTGTTGTGTTCTTACAGTCATGACCAACTCTTCATGACCCAATGTTCATGGAGTTTTTCTTAGCAGGAATACTGAAGTGGCTTGCCTGTTCCTACTCCAGGTGCCTACAGCACCTGGTATTCCTTGGGGGTCTCCCATCCAAGTACTAACCAGGGCTGACCCTACTTAGCTTCTGAAATCAGGCGAGATCAGATGTGATTAGGGCATCTAGGCAGCGCTGGTACGGTTTAGTGTGAACCAAATTACACGTGCTTCTTCATTGTGCAGACAAGATAGATAGATTTTTCTTTGCAGGAATCCAGGAGTGGTTTGCCATTTCCTACTCCAGGCGCCTACAGCACCTGGTATTCCCTGGTGGTTGCCCATCCAAGTACTAGCCAGGCCCAACTCTGCTTAGCTTCCGAGATCAGGCAAGATCAGATGTGGTCAGAGCATCTAGGCATGGTTTACGGGTCCATTTTCCTATGTTAAAACGTGTGGTGTCTCAGTGGGCTAGAGTGTTTAAACTGTCGGCTGCAACGTCGGCAGCTCGGCGGTTCAAATCCCAGTGCCACACAGTGGAGCGAGCTCCCGCTCTTAATCTCAGCTCCTGCCAACCTAGCAGTTCGAAAGCATGTAAATGCAAGTAGATAAATAGATACCGCCATAAAAAGCGGAAGGTAAACAGTGTTCCGTGCACAAAAATGTTTTCAGTCACATGCCCATGGACTTGCACAACACTGGCTCTTTGTCTTGAAAACAGAGATGAGCACTGCCCCTAGAATTGGACACGACTAGCACACATGTGTGTGGGGAACTTTTACTTTTAGTTTTACCTTTACATTACCTCTCTTACTGTAACGCAGCCATCTCTGGTGCTGGGCAATCCTGCTGGGATGATTTAGACTACAAATCCCATCCGTCCCAGCCAGCATGGCCAAAGGTCAGTGATCATGGGGCTTCAGGTTTGGAGGCAAGGCTGCTCTCGGAGTGACTGAAGGGGCCTTTTTGGGGGTGGGGGGTGGGGGTGGGGGGCTGTGTTGGTATTCCAATGAATGTGAAAGGAAGGATAATTCCTGCTTTTCCACAACATCTCCATAGAGAGAGTGGGGTCTTTTTGCAGCGATAAAGCTTCAAGTATCCTGATTTCAGTCCTCCAAGGGCAGTGTGTGCCCATAAAGTGGAAGATATATTTAACGAACAGAATTAATTGGTGTGGGAGAACGCAGCTGAATGTAACCGGAGAATATTAAACAATGAAATGTTACTCTAAATATTGTTCTACACCCGGATTAACTAGACATATTTTCAATCTCCCTCCCTTCCTCTTTTTTTTTTTTTTTTTGGTTACTCAGAGAGACAGTGGCTTTTAAATTATAGTTTAATTGAGGAATTGCAGTGACTGGGTTTATCTTTCTCTCCTTTTTTGTTTAGTCATTATAAACTGTGCCTCAATGCTGAAGGCTGTGCCTAGAGGAACTTAAAACACACACACACACACACACACACACACACACACACACACACACACACACACACACACACACACACACACACACACACACACACCAAAAACTCATGATTTATTTATTTATTTTTTAAACTATATATATTTATCCCATATAATCAAGAGGGCGATGAAGAGATATACAGATTCCACACATCCTGGACATAATCTGTTTCAATTGTTGCCCTCAGGACAACGTTTTAGGGCATTGCCTACTAGGACAACTAGATATAAAGACGGCTTCTTTCCAAGTGCTATCAAACTGTTGAATAATTATTATTATTTTCTTCATTTTTAATAACAGGTAATATTGTGTTGTTGTACTGTGTTTTTATGGTTGAATATATGAATCTTATATTTCCTTCTGGCATATGGAGAACATTTTTTACCGAAACAAATTCTGGGTGTGTCCAACCACACTTGGCCAATAAAAGGATTCTGATTCTGATTCTTTGCTGCTTTGCTTGGTTGAACTCCCTCTCTTTCAGTTGAATACAGATCTTTTACTAGGAAGAAGAAGGGCAGACAAGGAGTTTAAACCAACTGAGGGATTAGGATAAGGTGTAGCAGTTGAAACAGGCATAAGAGACAAAACTCAGATTTTTGTATTTATTTATTTTTTGGCAGAAGTAATTAGTTACTTTCTTGGCGCCTAGACCCAAACAGTGCCTGTAACATTTACAATGTTAAGGTAACATTTGACGTTGCCATTCCTGGGAAGTAATCAAACCAGTTCCTTCCGAAACACCTTTCTTTAGTAGCATCGCACAGCAGGAGTTGAATGTGGGACCTTCCAGCTGAAAAAGCACATGTTTTTCTGCTGAACTATGATCCTTCCAAGCACCATCCGAGGACAATGTGGCTGTTGGAGGCATGGCAAGATGCTGGTAGCTGAGGAGTTTCCTGTTGGAGTTATTATGATGCTTCTTTTGCCCTCCGACTGCTACACATTGTTCTAATCTGTTCTGGAAATCAAGGAGCCCTAGTCACTTAAAGGAATGTGTAATCTGCTAGCGAATCATCATTATCATTATCCTCATGATTACCATCATCATCAGGAGCAATCAAGTCAATACTGATTTACGGCAACCCCCCCCTTTTTTTATGGTTTACTGTTCCCCTTTTCCTCCTGATAGGAGGCACAATGGAGAAGTGAGCTGCCATATCTCTGGCTGCACAGCCACTGACCCAAATACACCAAGCGATCCAGCCAAGCACTCCCCACCACTAGACACTGCTACCTAAAGCCTTTCTTTCATAAGAAGAGCCCTGATGGATCAGGCCAAAGGCTCATGTAGTCCAGCTTCCTGTATTTCACAGTGACCCCACCAAATGCCTCTGGAAGCACACAAGACTAGGTATCTGTCTCCTGATACCACTCCCCTGCATCTGGCCTTGAAATACCCTGGTTTTAAGCCTGGAGATTACACATCTCCATCATGGTTTGTAACCTGTGATGGGCTTTTCCTCCAGAAATCTGTCCAATCCCCTTTTGAAGGCACCTAGGCCAGATGCCATCACCACATCCTGTGGCAGGGAGTTCCACAGATTAACAACACGCTGTGTAAAAAAATTATTTTCTTCATGACGTCTTCCTGCGTTTAGACCTTTCCTTATTTAAGTCCAACAGTTGTCATTCATAATGTTACCATGCCCTGCCTCCTGTTTGGTCTCAGACGTTGTGTCATATTTATCTTTGTTTTCACATTGTTGTGCTTTCTGAGAGCTAGCCGTGAGGAATACAGTATATGCATTTTAAGCATCAAAATGAAACTTGGATGTTATTAGTGCTACCTCATCCCTCTACTCCCTGCACTCCCCATCACAAACAGGATGGATCCTTCAACAAATAATAGCCCCATTCTTTTTTTATATAAAACCTGCATTTTGTGTGAAATGTTGCCCTTGGACTATTATCCTTATTTGATGTCCAAGCTAAGTCATATCATAGCAAAGCACTCCCCTGCCCCATTAAAACAGTTCATTGTTCCAAAGTTCGCCGTTAACAATAGAAAGCAGGAATAACACATTCTGAAAAAGCCATCAGCCATCAATTCAGTTGAGGTGGATCATCTATCAAAATGGTAAAGCTTTTAAGCTGTCGCGCTTTAAATTAAAATTTACAATACATTACTCAGTGTTGAAAATCTGATGTGCCTTTTATCAGCTCTTCTGCACAGCTGAAGCAGTCTGCAGCACAGTGGTCTTAATTGGGTTCTGATTGCATACAAGGATGAGACGTTGGGTTAAATCCTGTTGTGCAGTTATGGAAACGGCATGCTTTTTGTCAGTGAATTGCCATAAGTTAAGAAATCTCTGTAGGCATTGGCCGGAACCCTTTTTGTCTAGGTGCAAATGTGTCAGGCTGGGGAGGAGCGGAGGCAGCCTTAAATCAGCTTACTCGTCCCTGCCCCCAGCCAGGGCCGGCGCTTCCATTAAGGTGAACTACGCAGTTGCCTAGGGCGCCAAAATGGAGAGAGGGCGCTGGCCAGCCTGCGCCCCCCCGCCCCCCGCTGCCCCCCACCATCTGTCCCCCCACCGCCCACCAGCCGTCCGTCGCCGTCTGCCCATCTCTGCCCGTCGCCGCCCCCACCATCCGCCGCCATCCGCCGCCCCCTGCCCCCCGCCCCCGCCCACCACTGCCCCCCACCGCCCCCTGCCTCGCCCCCCGGGGGGTGCCAAATGACCATTTCACAGGGGTCGCCATGAGCCAGTGGGGAAAAAAAAGGTGCAATGCAATGCCACACTTGTGCAAATGTGTCCGGCTGATTCACCTGGAGGAAAGGTCTAAACATGAAGGTGTTGAGACTCAGTAAGACCAAACTCCCCCCAAGCTCCCTGTTCCTGCCCCAAGGCCAGCTGGGACCTTCCTTCCTAAGAAAGAAACTTGGGGAACGTTCTGCCTAGCTCAATCTCAAAGCCTAGTCTACGGCATTTGTAACCCAGAAACTCTCCAATTCTCTTGGAGTGAGTGTAAGGCTCATTTTGCAGTTCTTTCCACTGGCCTGCTCTGCTTGGGAGTAGCATTCGGATTTGGGTCCTTGTGTTTTGGTTCCAGGGAAGGGCCCATTTGAAGATGAAAAATATGGGGAAAGAGAGAGTATCATTGGCTCTGCGGCAGCCCTTTCCATGGAGCTCTCTGTACCTGAATGGAGGCAGTCAACTGCTTAGACCAGAGCCCCCAATCAATTCAGCCTCCCTCTCGGTCTGATCTGATTAAAGGCCATGGCAGAGCCTGAGGCCGGGCTGCATCTCTGCGTCCGCTTTGCCGCCAAGACCGCGTATGCGACATGAAAAGCCAGTGATTAATTGAGGCCTGTTGTGATTGTCTAAATGGGCGGCTAATTAAATATGCATTGTTTACTGGCTTCAAGAGCCTCCTTTTGGTGCATCAGGCCACCCTGAAATTGTCTGTCCTTGTGGTGGCGTTGAATTGCTAAATGGGTTTGATGATCCTTTCATTGCCACAGATGGTGGGACAGCCACGCTCTAAACGGGGGCCTAATCTATATATTGCACAACCACGTCAGGTTCCCAGAAGGGAAAGCATTGGCTGCTGAAGCAGAATAGACCACCATGAGAGGAATGGACATTGAAATTATAATGTCATTGTACCGGAGGATAGTAAGGCCGCACCTGGAGTATTGTGTACAATTCTGGTCATCGCATCTCAAAAAAGACATAGTGGAACTGGAAAAGGTACAGAAGAGAGCGACTAAAAATATTACTAGGCTGGGGGACAATACAGATTCTGGGAGGAAAAGTCCGTCACAGGTTACAAACCATGATAGGACATGTGTAATCTCCAGGGTTTAAACCAGGGTACTTCAAGGGCCAGATGTAGGGGAGGGGTATCAGGAGACAGATACCTAGTCTCATGTGCTCCCAGAGGCATCTGGTGGGGCCACTGTGAGATACAGGAAGCTGGAACAGATGGGCCTTTGGTCTGTTCCAGCATGGCTCTTCTTATGTTCTTATGTTCTTAAGCATTGTGCTGAGAAGCAGCAATGTATCCACTGAAACAGCAACAAACCTTCACCTCTGAAACCTTACAAAGCTTGATGGCCAAACATAAGAGATGGGCACGAATCAAAAAAATGGCATTTCGTTTGTCGTTTGTTGTTTGGAGGGTCCGTTTCAGTTCATTTCCGTTTTCACGAATTTTTGCAAAAAAATCGTTTTCGTTTTCGTTCGTTTCGTTACCATTTCGTTACCATTTATTTCATTTTTTGTGATTTTTTTTAGGATTTTAAGCAATTCACTCATATTGCAGTAATGGCAACGAAACACACAACAAAATTTCTGGTGTTTCTGTTCGTTTTGTTTAATTTTAGAGACAAAATTCATTTGTCATTTTGTTATGTAACGAAACGAAAAAATGAAAATGGAAACGAAAAATTGTTTGTTTCGTGCCCATCTCTACCAAACATTGCTTAGTTCTTTGCACTTCCACATCCACAACTCTATATTGGTCAACAGACCTCGGGCAATTCAGATGTTTCTAATAAACCAGTTGTATCTCATCAAGAAAGCTAGATGCCCCAATAGGCTCACAAAGGCCTGCTTTTATTATAACATTCATATATTAGTATTGTTTGCTGCTTGAGGGCCATAATGCAGACAGGCCAGCTGGGAAGGATAGGTGGGAGGTGAGGAAACAATATATTGCAGAACATATTTGAAAAACACACAGAGACCATGTTGGCAAGCGCAATCCAATGGTATTACAATGCTGGAAAGTAATCATTAATGAAGAATGTTTGAGTAACGTGCAATAGTTCGTTGGTCTGCCTACCTGTCTGCCTGTCTGTGCACAAAATCAGAAGGGGAAGTGAAATTGATGCATTCATTTTTTTTGTTACAGAAGGCAGGTGGACTATTCAAAGCCACTTCGTGTTGGGAACAGTCTTTGTATTTCTGAAGCATGGGTGACGATTGTGCCTCCTTCAGTGGAGGAGAATTCTGAATGTTAGAATACCACATAACCTAAACACCATCCAATAAAAGCATTGTGAGATGCAATTTACCCAAGTTTTTTTTAATTTATAAAAATGATATTTAATAAGTGTGTGCATGTTTTCATTCAAGAACCTCCAGATGATTCACAACCTGCCGGATGATTCATTCACTCACAATTAAATGATGAATTGCAAATACGGATATGACATAGGCTTATGGTTTGTGTATATTAATAGGAGGATTCCACCGAGCATTAAGTCCCACTTGAGATAGCGTGCAGTATAAATTAAAGTAGCTGCTTCTCCTCGGGTTTGCTGTTATGCAGCTGGAGTTAGTTTGACAACGAGCAAAGCTCGGAAAACAGTGTGGTGGGGAGCCAGCTTGCTCCTCCGTGGGTTGACCAAATTTCATGGCCATCAACACCAACAGTGGCAATGAGTTCAGTCTGCTAGCACTAAGACTCACACTCAGGAGACCTAGGTTTGAATCCGCCTTCAGCCATGATGTTCATCAGCTGGCTTTGGGCCAGATCCATTCCCTACATTTGACCTGTCTCATCAGGTTGTGGAGAAGGTAAAGTGAGGAAGAGAACAACCCAGATTGAGCTTATTGAAGAAGAGGTGTGAGGTGAATGAAGTAGATCACACAGAGAGTTCAAAATCTGGACTCTTGTAAAAACCAGACTTAATAAGTGGTTGAGTACTTAAAATTTATTTTAACACATATCATTTAAATATTCAAATAGAGATTGATCAGGAGGAGGAGGAGGAGAAGAAGAAGAAGAAGAAAGGAAAGATACAAAGATACATAATACAAATGCAATCAGAAAAGGCATAGAAGTCAAAGAAGGTGAAATGCATAAACATTTCCTTCCCCAGTTCAGTATTGTCCCAGATCTCTCGAGAGAAGCTTCTACTATCTGAACCTTTCCCATCCTGGTCATAAATATGGCCCTTAGCGCCCATCAGCTCCAGACATCCTGAGCAATGAGGAGCAATGCTGAAGTTGTGTTCCAAACTATTAGTACACCACTGGGTTTCAGGGTCGTGAGGCCGAGTATGGGAGCAGTGCAGATTTCCTGGCGTAAACCCATGAAATGGAAAACAAACAAAAATAGCAATGCCGTCGGTAGCAGAGGTGGTAGATGTCTAGGGACATCTCTAGCAAGGCCTCTATGCACTCACTGAAGTCAGTGTGTCTGTGGTAGTTCAGACTAAGCAATGAATTTAAGCTGTGGCCATTACCCTCGCTACTGATCCTTTTAATCAGAGAAGGTGGGGATTTAAGCTGGGAACTTATGTCCCCCATTGAGATATGATCCCTGGATCTTCTCCTTCAACAATTTAGGAGATGTTCCATGGGAAGGAAATTCCAAGTTCAAGTATCTACTGTTGCTCCTCAAAGAGGACTAGCTGGGATATTATGGAACATATAAGGATGATTGGGTACACGCTCCACCATATTGGTGATGTCAGGCTAGATGCCCTGTGGTCCTTGAGTGCCACCCCTATAGAGCAGTGATTCCCAACCTTGGGTCTCTGGATGTTCTTGGACTACACCTCCCAAAAATCATGACCAGCACAGCTACCAATGGAGGCTTCTGGGATTTGCAGCCCAAGAACTTCTGGGAACACAAGGTATGGAGCCATAGGTCTAAATCAGTGCTTCCCAGCCTTGGGTCCCCAGATGGTTCTTGGACTACAACTCCCAGAAATCCTGGCCAGCACAGCTAGTGGTGACACCATCTGGGAGATTCAGTCCAAGAACTGCTGGTGATTCAGGGTTGGGAACCACTGCCATACAAGGACTGTAACCAGCACTTCATACCTAGAAAACTCTGAAACGTGTTGCTGTTAAGTTAGAACTGATCTGGCAGCATATAATAATTATTAGAACTCCTCTTATTCTCTGACAACAAACATCTTGGGATTTGAGATCATAATGATCAGGACTGCTATTGTCACCACTTCTCTAGCCATCTAATTTATGACGATCCCAATGCCGTCTCTCTACATAGCCACTGCACGTTTTACTCTGTAGTCCTTTGAGGAATTTTAGAGAACGGTGGGATCAAAATGTGATCAATCATTCAACTAGTACAACCATTCCTGGTTCTTGGCTGCGAACCAGAGAAAGAAGCTCCAGTAGCTCAGAGACACCCATAGAGAACCAACCAAGACCTTAGGACTTAGGAAGACATGATTTTAATTTTAGACAAACATGTAGCTTCTGGGCAAGCTGCACTCCAGTGCGTTTGCTTCCTTCCTCCTGTGGACACTAAATATTTCAATGCAGGTATTTCATCTGTCATTTCTCATCCCTTGTAACTTGCCTTTGTGTTTAATGGCTCCCTGCTTGGGCCCTGGAGGGCTTAGATCTGTTCCAATATTCCCACCTTCCTCAATTAAAGATATGTCCTGCCCATTCTTTGGGGTAGCAGTGGTGGGCAGAAGTGAATTATAGCAGGAGAAAAACAGAAGCAGGAGGGTGTGATGCACACCATACTGTTCCATGATCATTTGAAGCCTGGCGTGAAAGACAAAATGGCATCCCCTCTGGCCTATTTCACCATAATCGAAGACGTACATCCAGCTCAACTCTGCTAGCATCGCCACTGGAGGCAGCTGAGTCACTCTGCCTTATGGGAGGACCAGCTCCGTCAAAGAGATGCCTGTGGCATGCACATAAAAGCAAGAAATACCCAACCTCCTAGATGCTTAACCAGAGAATAAATCAAGGAAGGCAACAAAAGTTTCGGGCATTGAGACTCTGCAGTTCTAAGATTTCTAAGATCTCAGTCTGAGGTTTCCCAAGCTTCTTGGACATCAGGTCCTGGATGATCCAGAAGGCGAGCTTTTCTCTGCACCCTGGTATCCTGGGTATGGGGATATCTGGTGCAGGCATGTCCAAATGTTGGGCTTCCAGATGTTTTTGGCCACAAATCTCACAGTCCTTTGCCATTGGAAATACAGGCTTGGAATTCTGGGAGTTGTGGTCCAAAACCTCAGGAGGGCCGAAGTTTGGACATGCCAAGGGGAAGTGCACATTTTATCTCTATCTTTATTTATTTATTTATTGCATTTGTAGACCGCGCCGACTTTCCCTTGGGAACTCTGGTTGGTTTACGCGAAAGCAATCAAATACCATTTTAAAAAACACAAACAAATACGACAAACAAACAAATATAGCAAATAGAACTATCAAAGACAAAGCAGAAACTCGGCAAGAGGCAAAAAGGTAACGGGTAATAAAACATCGTACGGGGGAGACAATGCAGTATGGAAGGGCACCCAAGACTTTCCAAATGGGTTTTCTCCAGATGAGACAAGTGACCTTTCTCCCCCTCCACCCCCCAGGCCAAAAGGGATTTGTATGTCTCGTAGTGCCCAATGGAGCTGGGTAAAGGAGTGGGGGTGATATATAACCCATGTTCCTTTGTTTGAAGAACAGGGTGTGACTCAAGAAGCTGCTTTATACAACTGTCCATCTTGCCTCTAACAAGACTCCTGCCCTGGCTGCAACATCACCTAGCCATGGACTTTAAGAACACCATCTAACCAAGGACTTTAAAAGTAACCTCCTGGTAAAGCACATCTTTTACCATGTCTGAACTTCTGGGACCTGCTTTGAAGAAGGGTGATTTATACTCGAAAGCTTGCAATGTTCTTTTTTTTTTTTTTAATAGTGGCCTATAAAGGTATCGCCTGTAACCTATTTTTGCAAATCCAAAGAGATGCTCAAATCCCGCTTCCACCGAGGCAACCGAATCTGCCAAAATGCTCTTCCACCAAGTCTCCGCTCCACTCTCGCAGGGACGGCACTTCCAGCCGACTGTTGCGTGTTCTGCAAAAAAGGGGTGACAACGCCATTTACTAAACACATCATTATGCTACATTCGAACTGTCGAGCAAGTCATTTTTCAGGTTGCCGGTGATAAATCTATCGGCAGCTCTCTGTCGTCCTGTGCCATTAGACCCAACGAAGCTCATGGCAAAAGTTAATTTGAGCATCGCTTCTGAGTACAAGGATGCTATGGAGAATGTCTCCATGGCTCACGGCAGTTCAACCAAATGGTTGCCCGCCATGATTTTTATTATTAATAAATGGGCTGCACAGTAATTATAGACTCTTTGCAGACCACCCAGACCCATTGGCGCCGTCGTTAAAACATTGCAGTGCTTAAAGAGGTACATTGTGTAGCATCTGTCGTGCTTGAGCTCAAGGTTTTGGTACCAATAATGAGATTTGTTATTCTTATAAATAATGATGCGGTGGATTTGGAATAGCTGAGTGACACTCATCTTAATTGGCATGTGCTGATCCTGGCAATGCTTCATGAATTTTGCCACTGCATGCTTGTAGCAAACAAGCCACCCCCTCGTTTCCTTCAAGGGAGGGGGGCAAACATTCAGTGTCTTCATTTGTTTGTTTGCTTGCTTGCTTTCATTTCTATGCGGCCGTTCTCCCAGAAGATGGATGCAAGGCGGGTCGCAAATCATGTTTTTTTTTTTTTAAAAAAAGATGAGTATTAAAACTACAAAATATAAAGACAATTTTAAAATGGCACAAATCGTCCTATGAAAGCCAGTTTTAAAATAAATAAATAAAAAGGGTTAACAACAGAAGACTGAGAGGAGATCATTTTTTAAATGCTTGGAAGGGGGAGGGACAGGGGAAGGGTCCATTCTCTGTCATTCCACAGTGCAGGACTCGTAATAATGGGTTCAAGTGACAGGAGGTCAGATTTCAGCAGAATAGCTGGAAAAACGTATTCACTGTTAGAGCAGTATGACAATGGAAGCATTGACCTTGGGAGGAGTTGAACACTCTAACACTGGGGACATTCAAGAGGCAATTGGACAACCATCTGTCAGACCTCCTTTGACTTGGACTCCTGTCTTTTTTGGGGGGGGGGGAATTAATGCCCTTACGGTCCTCTTTCAACTGTGATGGTGAACCTTTTAGAGACTGAATGCCCAAACTGCGATTCAAAACCCACTTATTCTTCGCAAACTGACAATACAGCAATTTAACCTGAATCCAGGTGGTTGTGAAGGGATGATGTGGGGTGCCCACAGAAAGGGCTCTGAGTGCCACCTTTGGCACCCATGCCATAGGTTCACCAACACTGCCCTAGAGGATCATGCACAACCACACAACCTACCGTGAAGTTCTCAATCGGCTGTTATCTTATATTTGTTGGTCACCTTACATGCCAGATGGTGGAAGCTTCACTGCAAAATGAGTGGGAAAAGGAGAGCAGTGAAGAGAACAACTTATTTTTAGCCAAAGAACCTCAATGACTGGTTGAGATGCAGTAACAAATTGTTGTTTAGAGTTGTTACGCAGTAAGTCAGGAGAGCTGTATTGATGCCCCGCCTCTGGTAGGAGCAGAATGATGAGAGGAAGAAGCAGTGGTCGGCCTACAACTTTTGCATTTCTGTTGCATAGGTATTTGTTAACCCTCATCATCATGGGCCATCAAATCATTTCTGACTTATAGATTTGTGAGAGGTAGCCGTGTTATTCTTTGCAAGAATTCCAGGCAAAAACGTCCGCTTCTTCAGACAGATAGCAGCAGAATGTCTGAAGAAGTGGACATATCCACGAAAGCTTACATTAAAATATAATAGTCATTAAGGTGCCACATGTTTTTGTCTTTTGTTTTGATTTGTTTTGATTTTTGCCTGGAATTCTGACTTATAGCTATGCTTCTCTGTTTGTTGTTGTTTTTGCTGTTGTTGTTGCTGCTGCTGCTGCTGCTGCTGCAGGAAAAGAGGACTCAGAAGGGGTTCCCATTACCTTATTCTAGGACCATGCAGTTTGTCCAAGGCCACCTAAGCTGGCTCTTCTGCGAGGTCCAAGAGGGCACTAAGCTCTCCACATCAGACTCCACAGCCAGATACTCAACTCACCAAGCTATCAAGCCAACAAATGTGGAGTAAGCAGTCCTTTTGAAATAGTAAAATAAATAAACCACCAAGAAACCAAACCACTGAATGA
Organism: Phrynocephalus forsythii; assembly: GCA_029282475.1. Lineage (NCBI taxonomy): Eukaryota > Metazoa > Chordata > Lepidosauria > Squamata > Agamidae > Phrynocephalus > Phrynocephalus forsythii. The sequence goes on from JAPFRF010000013.1 coordinate 6,388,546, forward strand.
GAACAGAAGCTGTCAGCTGACATATTTCACCCTGATGTGCTTGCGATGCCTGTGATCCTGGGGAGGGGGGGGAGACTGGTTTTTTTTTTTTTTAAGATAACTGTGCAGGTAGTTTCAGAGGCAATTCCAGACGGTTTTCAGAGCCATCATTCCAACTTGTCATCTGGCATTTGCAACATGTAGCGCTTGACAATGTGAGGGCAATTCTGTTCATCTAATTGCCGCAATGAAATGCACATTTTGTTTCTAAATAGAAGCTTGTTATGAAATGTGTTTAACACTGATGGATTTGCCCAGACGAGAAAACTCTAGGACAGATTCCAGCACGCCGTCCTCTTTGCTTCCTGTCGAGATGCTGGTCGGGGCTGCCTGGTTTTTATTGAAGCCCGAGCCATCTGCCATAGAGGCGGCCCTAAAATTTGGTTTGGGGGTGGGAGATGCTCTTGTCGGATCAAAGGTAGGAGGAATAAAGATGCCAACGAATCACTAAATACAAAATGGTGCAAGACTACCATCCACCATCCAGATACAGTGGACCCTTGCCTTGTATAACAAACACTTTGTATAACATAAAATCTGTACAACATAAAAAATTCCAGAGATAGGGGAAATTTGCTTAACATAATTGCCTATGGGGAGAATCCATACAACATAAAAATGGGATTACTCCATTTTCAATGCATTCCTATGGGAAATTTGTATATAAAGGAAAATTTGCTTAACACAATTTCATTTGGAACGAATTAATGACTTTATACAAGGTACCACTGTATCAAAGTTTGGTCTAATTTGGGGAAATAATCAGGGTTAAAACTGGCTTGTACTTACATGAGGAAACCATGCAATGGAGAGAAAACCTAACCCCAAGAGATGCTCAGAAGGCAAAAAGAAAACTAAATTAAACTAAAAATTGTCCCTTCTTGGTGGGCTCACCCACTCTGTGGAGCAATCTCTCACCTGGATTACATAAGAACATAAGAACATAAGAAGAACCATGCTGGATCAGGCCAAAGGCCCATCTAGTCCAGCTTCCTGTATCTCACAGTGGCCCCACCAGATGCGTCTGGGAGTGCACAAGACTAGATATCTGTCTCCTGATACCACTCCCCTGCATCTGGCCCTTGAAGTACCCCGGTTTGAAGCCTGGAGATGACACATCTCCATCAGAGTTTGTCATCTGTGATGGACCTTTCCCCCAGGAATCTGTCCAATCCCCTTTTGAAGCCATCCAGGCCAGATGCCATCACCACATCCTGTGGCAGGGCCTTCCACAGACTAACAACATGCTGTGTAAGAGAAATATTTTCTTTTGTCCATTCTCACTCTCCCAACCCTCAATTTGAGTGGATGTCCCCTAGTTATGGTATTTTGTGATAGGGAGAAGAGTGTCCCTCTATCCACTTTACTCATGCCCTGCATCTCAATCATATCCCCTCCTAGGCGCCTTTCCCCCCGGTACAAGAGGTCTTTAACAGGCAACTCTAATTTCACATCCAATTATAAGTCACAGGATCACCTAGGACAGAGCCATGGCTGCCCAAGTGGCACGAAACTGCTATGCCTATGCAGGGCAGATAGATTCTCATTCTTCAGTCTTGACCGTTCACCTGACCTGGAACGTTTGCTTTTTTGGGCTCCTAGCTCCCCTTGACCTGCTGCCCATATCATCCTGGAATACAAGTTTTGAAATATCGCACCCCAAGGAGAGAAAAAGAAGTTGATCCATGATCTGAAATGTCTCAGATCCCAATCTATTCATTTGATATTATATGGTGCTCTTCCACAACCCTCTTCCACATCACTTCTCAGCCCGTGAGATTTCATCTCATCAGCCCCTATTCCCTGTGACATCTTGCGTCTGCAGTGAAGACCTTGGCCAACTCAATAAGCAATAACTCAACTAGACCGAGTATAAATACAGAAGGAGTGGAAAGGGGCATTTGTCTTGCTTCAGATGACACCTAGTGCGCCAACCCCCTCAGCACAGGCCCTGGTGAACAGGGAGGCAGGATTAAGGCAGGGGTTTTCCTTAGGAAATAAACAAGACTGTCCTTTTGAAAGAACGCTGGAGGTGACAATAACTGGGATGTATGCATTTCTGCAATTCTTTCAAAGGAGGAAAGTACAAGATATACATCTTTCTTCATACTTTGAAGGAAGAGAAGGCAATGTTTTAAAAATTAAAGTACGGGAAAATCCAAAACACATTTTTTTCTTTCCTGGTCTCAGGCTCCGATTACTTAACTCTTCAATGTCTGGAAGGAATTCCTGTGTACCCCACCATGTTAGCACTACCATTAGGTTTGTGTTCCCTCTTTCTGTCTCTTTTCTGATATGTTCCTCACTTTTATCTCCTACATGCCGTGCCCTTTCAACGCAGTCATCTCCATGCTGGGAAGAAATGTACCTATTCAATTTGACAGTTAGGAAGATTAGATTTTGGTTCATTTTCGGTAAATGTGGCAGAATTTGCATGGTGTGTTTGTCTCTTATAGATTTGGCATGGGACAACTTGATGGCTAAAAATATCGATGCAGGAGAACGTGGCAGAGAGGGCAGTCAGATAGGGATAATTTGTATTGTCAAGTGGCATAATATAAAGAGGGCACTTATTGCTCGATGCTTCATCTTTTTTAAGGCAGACCTTATACCACCATAACATCCATAAAATTCTGTTGGGAAGTTTTGGGATTTCTATGCCACAAAATAACCTGATGGGATGCATAGTTAAAAACGGGGGGGGGGGGATTGGTTTTTGGCTTTTTGTAAATAAACACTTGAATATCAGCTACCAAAAGATGCAAGCATCTAGGCAGCAGTTTTTAATGTTTAGCTGCTTCTAATCTTTCAGTTGTAATTTAATTAACACGTAATTGACCTGTTTTTTTAATACTTAACTTATTATTATTTCCATTTCTGTTCTTAATATAGTGAGCCATTTTGGTTCCCCTTATCAGGAGACAGGTGCCCTAACACAGTGTTTTTCAACCTTTTTTGGGCAAAGGCACACTTGTTTCATGAAAAAAATCACGAGGCACACCACCATTAGAAAATGTTAAAAAATTTAACTCTGTGCCTATCAGACACACACAAACACACTTCTCACCCCCCCCCCCAAAAAAACAAATCCTTCCTCCAGCCCAGGCCCTCCCAAGGCATCTCTATCAAAATGTCACACCCACACACAGGCACATCACACTACTGTGCCACGAAACAGTGGTTGAAAAACACTGCCCTAACACACACACACACACACACACACACACACACACACACACACACACACACACACACACACACACCAGGGCAATGTTGCCCATGTCTTTTCATGCTTTTGCAATTGAACTCAACCATGCCCATGCTACTTGGAGAATGCCAGGAGTTACAGTTGTCTTTTTTTAAAAAAAACTCATCAACGCTAGCACAGATTGTTAGCTGCAGCATCAATTGGGGAGTGGTGCATCTGCTGCAGAGTTCAGTTTGAACTTTAAAGGACCTATCCAGGGTGGAGTAAGTGTAAGTATATATGCAGCAGGAGCAAACAGAAGAATTTGTCTTGTTTCAGATGACGTGGGATGATACATCACTGACTCCACCTCCCCCAGCAAGGGTGCAGGGTGGGGGAATCTAACGTGGGGTGTTTGCTTATGATCTCTGAAACTTGTCATCCAAATGGTAACTTCTCCAGGCACTGCAACACAAATCAGACTTATCTACCCTCTCCCATCTACTGAAGCGTTCCCTGCAGATTTGTCCAATGTTCAGGATCCAGTGCAAATCTCGTCATTTTATTTTTGCCTAAAATAGATATGCAGGAAAGGCTTGAAATATCAATTCGGATCTACTGGAACAATTATTTTCCTCCCCCACCCCCACCCATTTATCCTTGCAAACGTAAGCAATCATCCAATGAAGAGATATTTCTCTTACAGAGCTTCATCCATAAAAGCATGGGGGAGAAAGGAGGAAAGACCAATTTGATCACAGGAACAACAGAAGTGGGGGGGGAGGGGAATGAAGAGAAAAGAAAGCAGACAAGCGTTATTACTGATCTATGATGAGAAAGATTAAAGGCAGCACCCACCCGGCGGTGGAATTCTGCCAAACCACATGTATGGAAGATCAAAGAAGACCTAGAGTGCAAGAAGTGAGGTGGCTATTAAATTGGTTGGAGGAGAGAGTTCCTACAGGAGGTAGGGCCTGAAGCAAGGCGAGGAAGAGGAGGAGAAGGGTGCTGCGGCCACCACGCTCCCCGCTTACCTGCCTGCCTGCTTGCTTCGCTGCTCACCTGGCACGTGGGCAGAGGGGATCCCGTCACCAAGCCTTAGCTGGGGGAAAGAAGGACTGCTGGTGGGAGGGCACATGGGTTCCTCCTCCTGCTCCCCCTCCAGGCGCCCCCAGATTGCTGCACCAAGGGGCAAAGTCCCTGATGTTGGGAAAGATTGAAGGCAAAAGGAAAAGGGGACGGCAGAGAATGAGATGGTTGGACGGTGTCATTGATGCAACCAATATGGATTTGACCAAACTCCGGGAGGCAGTGGAAGACAGGAAGGCCTGGCCAGCTCTGGTCCATGGGGTCACCAAGAGTCGGATACGACTGAACGACTAAACAACAATATTTCCTTCTTCTCAGGAGAAAGCTCACTACACATCAGACGCAGGCAACCCAAAACTTGTATGGACACCATGCCGATCACCATGGTTCCCAGCTTCTGGGCCTACAGCTTTTTTCTACACTGCAGCCCTGGAAAATATTAGATGTGCCACAAAGCAGGACAAAGAACACATCTCCTTTCCATAAGGGGAGGTAATGATCTGCAAAATGACAGGACTCAGTGGGGCAGGATGCCATTCTGGCACCATCCTGCACCACAGAGAACCACCGGCAGTGCCCCCACTATTGCCACCAAAGGCAGTCATGGCCGAGGGGAATTCCATGCAGGACCGCCTCCCCCCCACACACAAAGTTGCTCTTTCACTGTCTTCACGTCCACCTTGGCCTTTGTTGTGGTTTCTTCAGTACGTAGCAGCACTCTTTTTAGGCAGTCCCTGCCATGTTTTCTTCCGGAATTGACTAGGGCCTTCTGCAAACAATAGCCTGAGGGGATATTCATCACGGCAGCCAGTGCTTAATCCAATCCCAGCTAATGATTGTCTCCCCATCCAATTATTGATACAGGAGAGAAAGGAGACATCAAATGTGTTCCTGTGACTGAACACACCAGCCACTCCTAAAGAAATCCTGTCCGTTCTGATCCCTCAGGTCTGCAAGGCAAAGGCAATGGCAGCCATTATATGTGGGAGGAGGGAAGGAGATAAATCCGCTGTGAGGGTAATAAGTGACTCGCAAGCCCTGTGACATTCTGCCTGAGTCAACTCCCAAATCCCCCTTTTTGAGTAACGCGGGCAGTTCTTTAAAGACCTGAATCATCAGCCTTATAGAAAGCGCAAGGCTACGTAAAAGAAAAGGACATAATTTACGCTGCAGGCAAAAATCAAAGAAAAGCAAAACAAAACAAAAGACACAAAACATCTGGCACCTTAAAGACCTAACGTCCATATTTTAATGTAACATTTCGTGGACTACACGTCCACTTCTTCAGACATACGCTCGAAGCATAGCAAATGCCAAATCTGGGGACCACAGTAAGCCCTGAACTTAGGGCTCTGAGATGTTTCAGAGGCCTCAGAGAAGCATATGGGAAAAGACATCATGAACTGATGTTGAGCTACTCTTATTATAAAAATGGGGCAACTCTATGATATTAGAAATCTGCTCCATGTGGTTCTCCAGAATTTTTCCATAGGGGCCTGACAGCTTTAGGATCATCATCATCATCATCATCATCATCATCATCATCATCATCATCATCATCATCATCATCATCATCATCAATCAGTTTTCCAGGTACTCAAAAATGGTTTATCATTCCCATTTTCCAGGGGTGGAAAATGGGAATGGTAAACCATTCTAGGACTGTGCAGCTTGCCCCAGGGTACACAGGCTGGCTCTACTCAAAGGAGCCACAGTGGGAATCAAACCCCCAGTCTCTAACAATGCAGCCTGCCACCTAAAACACTGAGCTGTCCAGGAAGGTACACATACCTTTAAGACAGGGGCGTGAAAATATCTCCGATTGGATATCATGGAATTTCTTTAACTCCCACTTACATGCTCCATTGTCTCTTGCTTTTCTGTACTTGGCTACACCATTCTGTGTTTGCTTCCTTCCACAAAATCTGTACATTTTAAACACTTTTTTTAAAAAAATGGTACTTCTTCTGACACATTTTTACTTAAATGACACAACTTGTCCTTCTGGCTAAAACATTTTGTGTCTATCTTCATTAATTATAATCAGTTCTGTGTTTTACATTTCCAAATAGACATGTCATGTCAGCTATGAGTCATTTCTCAGAAGCACCTTTTACTTCTTACTAATGGAAGAATTCTTGAGGTATGGATCAAAGTTGGAAGCTGTTGCTTTCATTGACATGGCTGACTTCAATAAAATTGTTTTCCAACCCCAGAAAGCCAGTGACCATCTCCTGATGTTCTCCTTGCAACAAACACGATTCGTGGGCATCTACCTTGCAGCAGGATATAGTCCTCATGGTTCATAGACATCCTTGGTCACCCTGTCCTCCTCTGGGCTTATCTTAAAGCTAATCTGAAATAGAGATAGCACCACCACATCTTGTTGTGACATGTTTCTTTAGCTTCTCTTTTCTGAATCAAATGTCAGTGGGTGAGGAAGGGCACAAATGTTCTCTCTGTGTTTTCTCCACTTTCTGACCATCATCACTCTGTCTTGGGTGATGGACACCCTTAGGAATGCCAAAGGGATCTGAGGACTGCTATGCTTTTGAAAACGTTGTCCCTTGAAGACTGCCCACTGCGTAGGAAGGGGTGAAGTTTACATGTCACAAAGAACTATGAGTTGAATGTACAGTATATTCCTTTCTGCTAACCCTTTGTCATCCACATCGTAATTTCCTAAGTGACATGTGGCTGAGCCCTGAGAATTAAGATCATTTTCACCTTGCTTAGGGAACAGAGAGTGCTAAACGATATGAGGGCCTATGACAAACAGATTTCTTCTACTACTTGGGAGAGCACTTCTTAAAAACACTTAGTTATTAAGTTATCCTTTGTTGTTGTTGTTGTTGTTGTTGTTGTTGTTTCTTTGTTTGTTTCTTTGTTTCTTTCTTTGTTTCTTTTCTTTGTTTGTTTGTTTGTTTGTTTGTTTACACAAACAAAGATTATTCTTTACTGATTTTTCTTCATAATGAGAATTACCTTACCAAAATAGTATGACAGGATGACTGTAACCAACTAACCATGGTTCGGCAGAAGAATACATCAACTGTTGCTGGGTAACCCTTGAATGCAGGGCTGGCACTAGGTTTTTTTGCGCCCTAGGTGAGGGGCGGCGGGGCTGCAGGTGGGGGGGCAGGGGGCGGCGGGCAGGGCGGTGGGTCGGGCAGCAGCCGCGGGGGTGGGGGCAGGGAGGCAGGGGAGGCAGATGGCTGGGACAGCGACAGCCACGGGGGGGTCGGCGGCAATGGGTGTGGGGGGCAGCGGGCGGACAGCAACTGGCGGCAGGAGGACAGATGGCGGTGGCCAGTGGTGGTGGGGCAGTGAGGGGGCAGCAGGCTGGCCACCACCCCCTCTCCGTTTTGGTGCCCTAGGCAACTGCCTAGTTTGCCTTAATGGACACGCCAGCCCTGCCTGAATGCATAAAGTTGTGTACCTTTTCCATAGTGAAGAAAAGTAAGGCTTTGACAAATAGATGTCCTTACAAACAGGCAAGCAAGCAAACAAATAATAAACAAAACAAAACCATCATGAAAGTTATCATTTAGCTTAACCCTGAGTAGGAGCTTCAGGACTAGAATGTAAATGCTTCAACTTAGTTCCAGACCTCATAGGAGCTATAGGTGAGGCAGAAGTCCCCTAAACAGTATCATGAGGCCATCTGACAACTCTAGTCTTAATCTTGTTATAACATATTTATATTGTCTGTCTGCTAAGAAAAAAAAGTGCTCAAAGGGAGTTTACAAATACCATTAGAGGAGATTTAAAATAAGTTAAAAACAAATTATGCAACAAAACCCATTAAAATGTCATAACGATCAAACTATTAGCCTCAACGCAATAGTCAAACAGTTTAAAAGGCCAGTGTGAAGAAAGGTGCCTTCACAACCTTCTTTAAAAACAGCAAATGTTCACATGGATTGGGACTTTGAGAGGAGTAAATTCTCCTATCTGAAACATCCCAGGGGAACCTTTTTTCTTCTCCTTTGCTGGGCCACAGGCCACATCAGGTTTGGGCGTCATCAACTACAAATCTCATAAATAACCCTTTATCTTCTTTGGTGCTACTGTACCTTGCCAACATGGATTTAGGAATGTATATTTTTGCTGTGACAAGACGGTGCCCTTCCCTCAGAGATGACTCAACAACCACTGAGGCCTTCTTAAAAATAAATAAATAATGAAAAATGGAGCCTAACAGCTTTCACTTGCCCTCATTATCTGAGGCGAAGGCATGTATGATGTGACTGCTGGAGAGAAAGAACCATCCTCCGCTTCACCAAATGGTGTCAAAACGGCCCCAAACGCCAGCTGTCAGTCTTATACATCATTAAGAAGTAACTTCCTGAAGGAGGGGGAACATGGATTGCATGTTCTCTCATTCCCCTACCCCACCCCCAGTGCTTTTTAATGTTTTGCTTCGCTGAGAGGCTGACTATTCCCTGCCCAGAGTCTATATTTGGAATGCGACCTCTTTGAATGATGCACTGGTGCTTTCTCAGCCCCAGAATAATATATTTGAAGGGCCGAGGGGTGAGGAGGTCAACTGGAGATGATCCTTAATGAAGGATGGAATCTAAAGGCATTCAGGAAGAGGCACAGAGGCGCTGACTACAAGGGCGTTTGGCTTGCTGTTTGGTGCCACTGCAGGGATGGGCTGGTTCACTCCTATCGATGGCCATCAAGGCAGCATCTTTGGTGGAGCGAACCAACCCGCCCCATTTGAGCCCCATTTGATAGGATTGTTCTGGCCTGGTCTGTTTCCAGTGCATGTGATCACTGGAAATGGTCCACAGTGAGGGTCCTGGGAAGGCGCGTTGCAGTTGGGATTCCTGATATTGTGAAGTGGCATAATAACTCCAGGGTATCTGGAAATTGAACACTTCCTCTACTCCTTGGTAGAGTGCCAGGGTGATATTTTTAAATAGACTGTAGTAGATCATCACTGATGCACTGCATCACTTTTTCCGAAAACCTTTGCCTTGTCTTAAATGGCCCTTTGAGAAACTGTCTACAGCCTGCCCTGAAAGAATAGGTCTGCCCAAGCCAATGCAACCTGTAACAGTAACTGTACCACTAGACAGAGAACTATATGGATACTGCCAAGTGTGTGTGTGTTTGCTCTTGAGTTATAAAGAAAAGCCAGACACATAAACAAGTCATATTAAGGTCTGTGAAAGTGGTTACTCTTCAAAGTGGGTCCATCGTTTTAGAACCCCGAAGCATGTCAAGAGTAACCAAACTCACCATGAGTCCATCTTGTTGGGTTTATTTTAAGTATCACTTGTTTCCAAAGGTAGAGCATAGCACGATGACGCTTTCCACTGGAAGTTGATTTCCACCCAGTGCTTTCAGTTATTGCTCAAACAAACAAGTAAAAGAAAGATCCAGAAAAGGAGCTCCAGCAGGGAAGGGAAGTTCTTAAATCATTATTTTTAAAAGCTTCTCTCAAAGGTCTCCTAACAGAAGCAGTTGCTTCAAGAGACAACCTAGCAAGAGAAAGAAGGGAGGCACCTTTGCTTCTTCTGGAAAAGCTTTCTTTGGCCTTGAACCTGAAGGGTTTTTTTGGACGTTAAGCATGTCTTCTATTGCTAGATCCTTTTGTTCTCTTCCGGATCCTACCCATTTGGTGGGTGGTGCTAGGTCTACTTCTCCTGGCTAATTTTTAGCATTGGTATATTGTATTTCCATATTGGTGCATATTTTATTATGTCTTGTATTTTCTATGATGTTCTTGTATTTGGGTATGCATTGGGGTTATAGTTGGGCAGTTGCTATTTGGTGACATGTTGTACACCGCCCTGAGTCCCCTATGGGAAAATCGAGTGGTCAATAAGTACAAAAATAAATAAATAAATATTATGGAGCAGATTCCCGATTCAGCCCATTTCTAAACTTCTTTTTCTTTTTCTTTGCATCTGCCACACTTGGTCATGGGGTTCGCTATTCTGGGTTTTGCCTTCCACTTAGCATGGAACAACAGAGAGCAAGCCTAATCCATCTTCTACAGAATAAGTCTTCAGATATTTGAAAACCACACAGATGGTCTCCCTTTAATTGTCTCTAGGTGAGACACACCCAGGTCTCTTACATCTTCATCACTGGTCTTGGTTACTGTCTAGTAGTCCAATATTTCTCCCCCTCAGGATCGGGGACCCCAAGAGTGTCACAAAGTGTTTCCTGGAGGATCACAAGTTGCCTCATATGTGTTGTAAGCCTTATTAAAATTGTCTCTTCCTTGATCTTTCGGAGTTGATATTAAAGCTAGTGTGTACGTGTACGTATGTGTAACAGGCCCTTTGGGGGAGAAAGAAACCTCCACCTTCTGAGAAGGGATGATTTTGCCCTATTAAAATGCCTTTTCATGCAAATGTGGAGGGGTGTGTTTGTCTCAGGTTACCTGGCTATTATAAAAGGGGATCGTGACTCAAAAAAAGGTTGGGAACCATTGGTCTGATTAATTGATCATCCTTGATCATACTTCTCCTGGCAGATAGCACTTTACAAATCCAGTTTTCTCCACTTCTTGAACGAGGGACATGTCACAAATGGTGGGGGGGGGCAGCAGGTGTCTAAGGGAGCTTTATGAACAGGGAGTTTCAATTTGCAAGTGGGTGTGATGACAGCAAACAATATAAATGTCAGACCTGTTGCTTTCCCTAAAGGTCAAAAGAAACCCCACATTACAGTCTGGAAATGACACTTTTGACAGCGTTCTTTCAGATATTTAGCCATTACCCAGGGAACCTATCAATCCCAATTATATGGTAGTCAGGGTGAGGACAGGGCAATCGGACTATTTCATTTTTATTGTGTTTCTTAGCATCTCATTAGCATTCTCCTCTCATTCAGTTTCCATATCTGGTTGTTCTTGCTTCCCTCCACCCTTCCTGTGCAGAATTTTATGCATGCATTTGGTCAGCCCTTTTCTTAATGTGCATTTTTATGTGTTTTTCATTTTTTCCCTTTTGTATTTCTTATGCTGACTAAAATGTGTTTGTATTCATTCTCTCATCAATGCATTTTTAGTAGCAATGCGCATTTTAAAAAATCTCATTCACAGCCCAAAGAATCTGTCTCAAGATAATAAGATAACCTGTCAAGGATTTTCAGGCTCCCATGAGGAGCTGACAATGACAAGTAGACACAAGCAACCTATCCACTGCTTTCTCTTTCAACAACTCACTTCTTCAGGTACCATGCCATCGTAGAACATTGGTGGTCAGTAGCAGATAAAAAGAAAACAAGGATTGTAGTTTCAGCTGTTATGTATTTGTGCACACACATCTGGAACAGCCATTTTTGCAAATTGTCCTTAAGACCAACCAGACAAAGAATCATCATCTTGATTGTCTTGTAGCAAGGTAGATAAGTGATTCTTCTCTCATTCAGCACACAAGGACAAGCAAGACAGCAATTACAATTTTCACTTATGCACAATTTTTACTTACCATATATACTCAAGTATAAATCGACCCGAGTATAAGTCGGGCCCCTAATTTAAACCCAAAAAACTGGGAAAATTTATTGACTCAAGAATAAGCCTAGGGTGGGAAATGCAGCAGGGCCTGGTAACTCCTCCTTTGTGAGCTGTGTGTGTGTGATATTTAAAATGACTTTTAGCCACCGAGGCAAGTGCTTGAGTAGGTGGCTAAAAGTCATTTTAAACATTGTTTTAAAATGACTTTTTAAAAAGTCATTTTAAACATGGGGGGGTCAGGAGAAGTGGCGCACAATGTTTAAAATGACTTTTAGCCACTGACCCAAATTTGCCTCAGTGGCTAAAAATATTGACCCGAATATAAGCCGAGGACCCCTTTTTTCATTTACCTCTGTGCTATCCATGACTAGGCATCCACCTCAGGTAAGGAGCACATTAATCTACAGCAATTAAGGAGCACTGAAATATAGAAAAGGACGGCAGGAAGGTTGAAGGAACAGAAGGAATAATGACCATCACCATGCTGTCTTTCCTCCATGCGAGCATGGAGGATAAATGCTTAGTCAAAACCCTGGTGGTTTTTGGAACCACTCTAGAGCAAAATAAATAAATAAATAAATCATTCTTCCTTATATAGAATTCTCCACGAAAATTCAGGGTGTTTTATCCCCTTCCCTAGAGAAAAGTAAAAAATTAATATTGTCAATTCAGAAATGTCATACAATGTAAAGAATTACGACGGTGGGTGCATTTCTCTCTCCTAAGAGGATTGTGCTAATTAAACAAGGAAAGATTATCAAACTTTGTCTAGAGCTGATAAAATCCTGCAACAAATTAAAATGGCATGTAAAAGCTAATCCACCACAAATGGGGTGTGGGGGTGTGGGGAAGGGGATTAGACTAATGTATTTGCAGTGTGTATGTGTCTGTTAAATAAATTGTTCTTTGTCCTTCACACAGCCGCCAAAATATACCAGTGCTACCATCAAATTGAACATTTCCTCACAATGTGCAAGGGCAGAGCAGTGGGCCTTTTTTAGACAATTAAGTTCACCCGTGCCTGACCTTAATTCTGTTAAGAAGATGTCCCTGGATAATCTGCTAATGTTGTGAGACACTCGTAAATGGATGGGCAGCTTTACTCAGGCCATAGTTATACCATGGAACTGTCTGCCACAAAAATTATTGAGATATTTCATGTAGGCTGGGATTACTGGGTGGACGGACTACGCATCACCTGAATACTATCCGACCAACCGACCAACCAACCAACCAACCGACCGCCCCAGCCGGCCGACCGACCGACCGACCGAACTAACTAACTAACTAACTAACTAACTAACTAACTAACTAACTAACTAACTAACTAACTAACTAACTAACTAACTAACTAACTAACTAACATTGGGTTTAGATTCAGCAGGGCTCTTCTTATTGAATTTATGAGTTCACAAATTGTGTTTGCATATATGTTACCGCCAGATATTAACACATTTTTTCTTCCAATGTTGTCCCAACTTCTGTGGGTTCTATATCATCTTAGGAAGCATCCAAGACCTACTGGATTGCTGAAGAAACATGCCAGAGTTCAGATCTCTTCCAGAGTTTCAAAAATAATCCTAGCATTCTCTTACTATGATGAGATGACCACACTCACTAAGAATCTCAGTGGTGGGAAGATTACTCCATATCTCTATGTAAGACAAGAGTGAAGTGGGACATGTTTGCTGATCTAGGCATTCCGCTCTCCCCAACTGAGCCAAGGCCTGGAGGACCAATGCAAAGGATGGGTTCATGGAAGGTAATATGGGCACGAACCACTAGTTTGGCCATTCATGCCCGTTCATCCAGTGGGTGTCCCCACTTAGAGCCCCATTAGAGGTGGTGCTTGGAGGAGATGGGGCATGGAAACTGAAACACTATCTCTGAGTGGGCACTCATTAGAGGAGATGGGGCTCAGAACTCTGGACAACCTCTAGGGGAAAACTGAAAGCAAATTATAATATTTCACACCATCATAGGGGATATCTGTTAAGGCATCTTCCTTAACTCCAGATATTATTACTTTAGACAAGTATGAGGAAAAGAGAGAAACACTTAATTTGGTCTTTTGATACTTTTATTGCCCCTCCCCTTCCATGTGGGGCAAGCAGGTTTCCTTTACATACTGGTTTTGTTGTTGTTTTGGTTTGGTTTGTGTGTGTGTGTGTGTTGCATGTGTATTATGAAAAGTCCTTCTGTTCTAGCAGCCATGCTGGCTAGGGGATTCTGCATGCTGGAGTCTAAAAAGGAACGTTCCCAAGCACTGCTCTTTTAGATGATCCATTTGATGCATACTTTCCCCCTATTATACAGTCAATTTCTGAATTACAATTTTGCTGTTGTTCAAAGAACCACACTCCAAAATTCTGGGGACTGCCAGCCACAAGAGATAACTGCACTCATTCCGCATGATTATGTTAGAACTACAAAATTGTAAAGCCCTTATCAATGTATGAACTAAGCAAAAACTCTTCACCTTCCCGATTGTCTACCATTTGCTCAGAGTGTACGATAAACTCCATATTATTTGCAGCATTAAAAAGAATCCTTATTTCAAAGCATTCACTAGCCATGCACATGGCATCACAACGGGTGTCTTTAGATCTCACACCAGCCGGACTGTCAGATTCATTGATTGTGCAGGTTCAGGAATCCTGGACTCTTGGATGCACTGCCAAATTGCATTGTGTTCAGGCACTGTTCCATCTGAGATGTGAATTATTTATTGAACGGTTATTGCCAGAGCAGATACATAATGAACACCGTGATTCCATGTACTCTACACATGTTAAATTGTTCATGCAATCATGCCCTTGTCGGTACCGCTTAGGGGTTATAAAAAACGCTCCAAGACATATAGCCAGGCTTTGAAAAATTGCATAGCTCTGCAAGTACACCATGCTTCTCATCAGCACCAGCAAGGAAGATGACATATGGTATGTGTTGCAGGGTTAGAGATACAAATCTTTGCCTGGAGAACCTGCTAATTCAAGACCATCAGATTTATTGATTTATTGATTTTGCCCAGTTTCAGCGAGTATCTGCCCATTTCTACAAACATTTTGGACTCAAACTGCGCGCTATGCAATTATATGTTTTGACTAATGTCACCCAATAGTCCATGATTTTTACGGGATTATATATAAACAATGAGGCGCGGTGGCTCAGCGGGCTAGAGCACTGAAAATGCTAGGCTGCAAAGTTGGCAGCTCAGCAGTTCAAATCCCGGGTGCCATGGAGTGGAGCGAGCTCCCAATGATGACCCCAGCTCCTGCCAACCTAGCAGCTCAAAAGCATGTAAAATGCAAGTAGATAAATAGGTAGCGCTGTAAAAAGCAGGAAGGTAAAACAGTGTTTCTGTGCAGCCATGCCGACCACATGGCCACGGACTTGCACAACACTGGCTCTTTGGCTTGGAAATGGAGATGAGCACTGCCCCTAGAGTTGGACATCACTAGCACGCATGTACAGAGGGAACCGTTACCTTTACCTTTTTATATAAACAATGCCTTTTATTCTTGCTGGTTAGTGACTGTAATAAAGATATATGAATATGTGCAATAGTTTGTTCCTTGTCGTATGAACCTTTAAAATCTCAAGCACCACATGGGTTGCTTAAGTTTTTTTTAAACCATCCAGATATTGATGTTGCTACAGATTGGAAAAAATGTAACCAATTGCTATGCTGCCCAAATTTTAAGGGATGGAGAATGAAAGTATTCCATGTACATTGCTATCTACTGTAGCTATGAATAAGGATTTTGTCCAGGACCTGGACACTTGTGGGTTTAGAAGACTGAATTCCTACAAGGAAGGGCCTTTGGCATGACTTTCGCATGAATCCAAACGTTTCCTGGAATAAACCAGTAGGGAGACCTGCCCAAAGTCTCTTTGGGTTCTGAGCGTTAGGAGATGTCACCCTGGAGAACATTGGGCCAAAGAAGGCTTGCTCCAACCTCAAGTTGGCCCCATTTAAGGCCCAGCTGCACAGTAATTGGTGCCTTCTTAAAATAAATGGATGAGGGACAGATATAAGCTGTCGGAGGAAAAGAGAGTTCACACAAGGGCAATGAGAAATGAATGCGAACAGGACAGTGGGGACCACATCACCCTACTTATGTTCCACATAAACCAGTGTCCCAATGGTGCGTAGATACAATGGCATTGTCTGTTCATTTATTTATTGGGTGAAGATGATAGTCTTGGATGCTTTAAGCCAATCGGGGTCTTGCCAAGCTCTCACGGTTCAGGAAAGTAAGTACCCCTTTGTTCGCTGTTTCCGGCACCAAAGCTTTAAGGCATAGGAAGAGTGTGTGGCAGGTGCATCAACGCTTGTTAAATGGGCAGGGTCTGTGAGCCAACCTGCCAGGGGAAATAAACAAACAAACAAAAAGGGGCTCTCACCCTCACTTTGGTAAATAGGGCACATAGTGTGCATGTTTATGGTAATTATGGCTTTGAGCCGGACGGCTGAAAAGAATGCCATTAACGAAAAGAGGTCTCCCACAGCCTGGTCTTTTGATATGCTTTGTATGCCGCAACAACAGTGGCATCGCAACATCCTACAGCAATTGTAAAGGAGAAACATTAACTTTTTCTGATACACTTATCTTAACTGATCCCATTATAGTCGGATATTGCGGCTTATGGGAACCAATATCTTAGGCATACCGCACGCTGTGACATAAATGACACCAACAATTTTTCTCAGTTGTTTTTTTAATAAAAAAACTTCCTTTCAACCTTAGGGTTGGCAGATGCCGCCTATGTTTTATTTTCTCCCCTCCGGGGATATCTATCATTATAAAAATGTGATTTCATATTCTTAAGCCCCATGAGACATGAGCCGTGCCACTTGACTTGTTTTGTGATGTGGTGTCAGAGCAGAAAGACGGCTGAGAGAACACTGGAAGGAGGGGACTGGGTGGGAACAGGAAGCCTCCTTGACGTCCATTTCATGACAGCTTTGAGGGGCCAGTTTTGACCTGTAAAGCCCTCAAAGGTTTGGGACTTCAATACATGGAGGGATGCCTCCTTCCGAAACAGACGGGCCATCCTATCCTCACAATTCAGACTGGACAACAAAGAGTGTTAACCCAGAGGGAATCCTGGAGGGATTAAGCAAAGGAACACGGTCATCTCAGTGGTGGCTCCTCAGCTTTGGAATGATCTGCCTGGCCTCTTCTCTGGGGACCATCAAGAAACCCTCAACACCTCTTGGTTTTGGTTTCTTTGTTTTCTTTCTTTCTGTCTTTCTTTCTTTTTGTTATAATTGATGCCCTTATAAGCCTCTTCCAACTCAAGTATTCTATGACTCTAAAATTGTCTGGCGAACTTTTTTAGCTGTTCCTCTGTCTTTGTTGTGCCTTCCGTTTTGCTGATGGGCAGGTTGCACCTAAGATGTTCAGAGCAGCCGGAACCGAAAAAAGAGTTCAAAAGCCCGTGTGGCTGGTGGGCCATGCAAAATGCATGTGCCGTAGCGCTGTGTTTTATTCATGAGGCCTCCTTTAAAATGATGCCTGTGGCTGTCCAAACCATGCCCTATTGCTATGCATGGCAAATGCACAGATTATCCCAGCTTGAGCCTTGAGCAGGAGATGGAACAACACAGGCTGTTGCAGAAAGAGAACAAAGCACAGAAGTGGTAAAACGGTGCTTTGTTTTTCTATCCATGCGCATGCATGTTTTTGCTGTCCTCTCATTGAGAACATCACCGACACTTGCATAAGCTTCTCATGGGACACGGATGTCCAGCCCATGAAACAATGCCTCCGTTTGGCCATATTCAGGGACAATTTGTCAGAAGATGCCCTTATCAACAAAGTACAACCTGTCTACCAGTCCAGTCCTGAGCACTCTGGATCTCCTCTGTTTTTTGGAAGCTAAGCAGTGTTGAACCTGTCTAGTTTTCGGAAGGATAACTAAAAGGGATTCCAAGGAAGAAAAACTCTCTGAAGACCTAGAGACTTCAGTTGGAAGAGACAATACAGGGTTAGATAACTCAGCAAGATGGTAGTTGTTGTGAGTTTTTCGGACTGTTTGGCCATGTTCTGGAAGTTTGTTTTCCTGACGTTTCACCAGACTCTGTGGCTGGTCTCTCTAGAGGGCAAGGAGTTCAGGGAACTAGGAGTTTCTCTCTGTGCTCTGGGGTATAGAGTGAGTGAGACCAGGGTTCTTAAAGTTGTGGGAAAGAGGAGCTTGTCCTATGCAGGACTACAGATGTTAGTCATTGTATTGTGATGGAGGGATTAAGAAGTTTCAAGGTAATCAGGGGTAGCAACGATCCTAATACAGTGGGCCCTTGTATAACAAACAGCTTGTATAACATAAAATTTGTACAACATAAAAATTTCAGAGATAGGGGAAATTTGCTTAACATAATCGCCTATGGGGAAAACCCATAAAACATAAAAATGGGATTACTCCATTTTCAATGCATTCCTGTGGGAATTTGTATAAAGGAAAATTTGCTTAACATAATTTCATTTGGGATGAATTAATTCCTTTATACAAGGTACCACTGTATGTAATTGATGGGTGTCGTGTCATTAGTTGTTCTATTGTGTGAACTGATCACCTTTGCTTGTGGCTGGATGGGAATCATTGAGTTTTGACCTTTTTGCACTCTGCAGCTTTTAGTACTGGAAGCCAGGCTTTGTTGATTTTTAGACTTTCTTCTTTTTTGTTGAAACTGTGCTTATGTTTGTGGATTTCAATGGCTTCCCTGTGCAGTCTGACACAGTGACTGGTAGTGTTGTCCAGTACCTCTGTGTCCTGGAAGAGGATTTCATGTCCAGTTTGTTTCAGGGTGTGTTCAGCTCCTGCTGATTTTTCAGGTTGTTTTAGTCTGTAGTGTCTTTCATGGATTCTGGTCTGGATGCTGCGCTTTGTGATCCCAATATACACCTGGCTTCAACTATAGCAGGATGACTTAATATAACACAGCTTCTTATGTTCCTCTTAACCGTTGCTTCTGGACATTAAAAAAAAGTAGTGCCTTCATTTTATCTGGAGCCCAGATAAATTACTCTCTTGCACAATCAGTGCAGGAATCATGGGCAGGCAATTTCTAAGAACTGGAGTCTCCAGCCTAACTTTTTCCAAGCTCTGGAGATACAGCAAGTGGAGCAGAAAGCATGCTTGGGGTGGTTTTAAAATTAAAATTAATTTTAAAAAAAAATCCCATGGTCTCACACCATGGAGAATTCTTGTTGCTGGTTTGTTTACTGAGCAAGTTGGGATCAATAGCACACTATTTTATTTTTATTTAAAATATTTTAACTCAACATTGTCCTCTAAAAAAAATTGCTGCCAATCTTTCCACATTTTAACAGTGTATCCGGGAGGAAGACATGAGTTACTTTGTTTTAACATCACAATCAACAACAGGGACCCTATGAGTCATCATGTCCAGCCCCTGTCAAGGAAGGCACAGTTAGGAATTGAACCCCTAAACTTTGGTTGCTCAACCAGGTGCCTAAATCACTCTGCTATCTGGCAGTTACTGCAACACTAATTCATGACAATCCAATGCAAATCATCCAGAAAGATTAAGATCTGCCTTTCGCTCAGCCCTTTCTTAAGGGGCTTAAGGCTGCTTACCCTACATCTGAATGCCTAGCTAACCAACAGTAATCTTAGGAGATGCAACCAATAACATTTTATTGCTTTTTTAATATTTGAAAACTGTCAAGATATCTCTGCATAATCTCCTCTCCAATCCAATGCGTGCACAATGTGTTTCCTCATAGGACTTACCTCTGAGGCCTGTTATTTATCTCCATAGTTTCCCATGGAATCCCTTGAAGCTTGTCAATATCCTTCACGCCCTGTGGTGCTTAGTGAGGACACAAACACAACTAAGAGAAAAGCAAATTTATACCTTCTGCTCCTGACATAGTGATGTTTTCACAGAGAAAGGGCTCAATGCCTCCTCAACACCCTTCAGACATACTGCTCTCCTTCACAAGAGTCTGCTATGACTTATTCTGGACAAAGTAGCCTCTACTAAAGAGCTCCTTGCAGCCTTCTCCTAGGAAATCACAGTAAATTGCTTATTCTTGATGAGGCAGGGAATCTTGACATGCTAAAAAACTCTGCCCAGAGTTCATTTGCCCAGACAAAGATCTTTGCCTCCAGCAAGAAAATGTTATCACTAGCAAAAGTTTCAGCAAATTTGGCCAAATACGGTAACTCTTCACAAAAGGTGTGTCTCTTTTGTGAAGCAAAGCATGCACCCACAGTGAGCAAAGAAAGGCTGACTGATGAACACACACACCATGTAAAGCTTCTAACATTTAAAACTCTGTGCCATAAAGGGGAGCTCTGTTTTTTTAGATACACCATGTGCACAATTTATGTAATTTGTCTACTTTGGTGCGAAAAATTGCAAACTCATCTTGACACCAGTGGACAATGCTTTGCCATCTAACCGGTGAGGAGAAAAAAAGTGTGTGTGTGTGTGTGTGTGTGTGTGTGTGTGTGTGTGTGTGTGTGTGTGTGTGTGTTTGAAAGGTGAGGGTTTATGTCATGATACTTGCTCTTTAACAGATGTGTTTTGAAAGCTCATTATGAGACAGGTGAGGGTTTATGTCATGATACTTGCTCTTTAACAGATTGGCTTCGTAGGCTCTCCCATTGAGCAAAGTGAAGTAACCATATGCTGAAAAGACAGCAAATGTACCGCTAATTAATGTGCTTTTGTTCTGAAGGAAGGTAACGTACAACCTAGCAATTCCAAAGCTGTTCTTTCCACCGGCGGAATTTGCGAGAATTATTTTGTTTCATGATATTTTAGGATATTTAGAGGAGTAAAATCTGCCTGAGTGGTTTTGCTCAAAATGAGATTTTTGCCTGAACACGAGGTCTTGTTGAGATTTTTGTGATTTTTTTAAAAAATACACACACATACCCCAATTTTTTTCACTCTTATGCAGGAATGGAAAAACTTTCCCTGCGTGTTTGTGTGTATCATGATGTTTTTATTTATTGAGTTAGGCCTTTACATTGAGATTAATAAAATTTGTGGACATTGGTTGTGCATATGAGGGTTGTATGTGCTGTCTCACCGTATCAAGAAAACATGTCTCAATGGAAATCAAGACAATGGAATGGAAGTTATGGATTTCTCCATTTTAAATCATACTATTGTGAATTCCATTGGTTTTCTTGGCCACTCCTCCTTCCACAAATGTTATTTTTTTGACAGAGAAATGTGTGTATGTTTTGGCATTCAGCTTTCTAAGTGTTATATTTTAGCCATTTTGTCTTGTATTAACTCAAGTGTCCCAGTATGCATTTTTAATTATGCATTCTCATAATGTATACATGCATCTCATGCATTTTATCCCCTTGAGCAAAACCACATGGGAGTCTCAGGAAATGTACCAATGCCTAAACTAAGCAGCTGATCATCTCATACAGGGCTAGTGAACCTTAGACCCTCCAGATGTTTTGGACCACAACTCCCACAGTCCTATATCATTGGCAAAAGAGACTCAGCATTCTGGGAGTTGTGGTCCAAAACATCTGGAGGGCCAAAGGTTTCCCAACTCTAATTTCTCATGCCTAGTCTTGGATGTTCTAAATAACAAATTTTTGCCAAGTGACTAGGAGGATTTTCTGTTCCTTTGTTAAATAAGGAACTAAAGAAAGAGTTAGGAAATTCACAATCACTATAAGTAAGAAAGCTGGAGAAGTGATTAGCAGTGGTTCTCAACCTGTGGGTCCCCAGATGTTCCTGGACTGCAACACCCAGAAACACCTTCCAACACAGTGAGTGGTGGACGCTTCTGGGAACTGTGGTCCAGGAACATCTGGGGACCCACAGGTTGAGAACCACTGGATTAGAGGGAGAAGGAGAAGGAGAGATTTTTCACATGGATGTGAAAGAAGCCATCAAACATTCACTGTAAACCTGACAGTAGATAAATTGCCGCAGGTCTCTGTGATTTAAACAAACCAGGCTTGATGCAGCGTGTGATGCGGCAGCCAGGAAAGCCAATTCGATTCTTGGTTGTATCAACAGAACCATAGTGCCTAGATCAAGGGTAGTGATAGTACCACTCTATTCTGCTCTTGTCAGACCCCACCTGGAGTACTGTGTCCAGTTCTGTGCGCCTCAATTTAAAAAGGATGTTGACAACCTCGAGCAGGTGCAGAGGAGGGCGACCAGGATAGTTGAGGGTCTGGAGGAAATGTCTTATGAGGAATGGCTTAAGGGACTGGGAATGTTTAGCCTCTCTAAAAGAAGGCTGAGAGGGGATATGATAGCTATGTTTAAATATTTGAAAGGATGTCATATTGAAGAGGGAACAGGTTTGTTTTCCATGGCTTCAGAGACTAGGACTCGGGGTAATGGTTTCAAACTACAGGAAAAGAGATTCCATTTGAACATTTGGAAGAACTTCATGACAGTTAGAGCTATTGGGCAGTGGAATATGCTGCTGCAGAGGGTGGTTGAGTCTCCTTCTTTGGAGGTTTTTAAGCAGAGGCTGGATAGCCATCTGTCGGAAATATTGTGATGGGGGTTCCTGCATGGCAGGGGGTTGGACTAGATGGCCCTTGAGGTCTCTTCCAACTCTATGATTCTATGATTCTATGATTCTATGATTCTATGATCCTATGATTTAGGATATATGTATTTAAGACATTTGGCCACTCTGATCTCACTCCTGAGCATTATTCGTCTGCAGTTCCGCAGAACACATTTCAGCAGTTTCTGAGTCCCAGGCGCCCTGATGGCAGTTGTCTGCATAAGCATCCTATGCAACACCACAGAGAGAGATGCAAACCCTTCCTGACCTATTGCACGGAGGAGAGGAGAGTGATTTCCCCCCATAAAGTCAATCTGTCACACCTAATCGCCCACAATTTGGAGCCATCAATAAAAAGGAAAAGAAATGACCTCTGTCCAATTTATTGGGCCGTCGGATGATTCCGAGCTGAAAAGGTTTCCGGATGGTGCAACTCCCCATCCCGAACTGCTACAGAGAATAATATGTCACAGAAAAGGACCAATAAATGGAATTAAATAAAACAAACAGGCATGCACACGTGGATAAAAGCAGAAGGGAGCTCCCCACAGACTGCACAGTGAACTATCTGTCGTTGCTCACAGAACATTAGAGAGAGCAATAATAAACATTTCAAACTGCCCAGAGGATGCTCAGTAATAGGACTTTTCTGTTTATGTCTGATGGACACTGAAGTCTTTATAGGTTAATGCACAAAGCCGTGTTTGTGCTCAAGCTACGCACCTGGCCAGCACCCCGCCCTCCGCCGTGGGTAGCCGTTCTAGTGACATCTTCCTTACCGTCGGTAAAAACTGATGTACTGCAGGCTCTACAGTTATTCCACAAACAATTCCCAACAAACACTTTTACTACAGTATATAAAGCAGGTGTAGGACTCCCCTTTCCGAGGTGTCAAGTTTTTATGCATCCTCTCCTATAAACCCATAGATCCTTGGCTGGAGAATAATGCTTCTTCAGGTAAGTAGACAGGAAGTCATTTGTCTCCCCAAAACCACGTAGCTCAGGGTAAAGAGAAATGTTCTTTGAATTGGGCAAAATAGTTTTTGAACAATAGCAGGCATAGGATTTCGAGCTACTCTGATGCTTGCTTCAAGAAGGATCGGAACCACACCAGCTCGCTTGCTTATCAAAACGTACTGGCCCAAATTAAATTGGTTTTCCCAAGGAGCGTGTGTGTTTTATATATCATCAAGTGACACCCGACTTATAATTCTGCAAGTAGCACCCGTTCATCTCAGGCAGGGCATTTTGAGGGTGCCATCACTGAAGGAGGCTCATAAATCTTCTACAAGGAACTGGGCGTTCTCAGTGACAGCTCCCTGGCTCCGGAATCTGACATAGGTTTGGCTCCCTCGCTCTCAGTCTTTAAGAAAAATCTGAAGATGTAGCTATTTAGAATGGCTTTACCTATTAGTTTTCTTTTATTTGGTTGCTGTTCTTCACCTGGTCCCATCTGTCTAAGCCTATCCTAATTCTTAATTTCTCCCTGCCACAGGGTGTGGTGATGGCCTCTGGCCTGGATGCCTTCAAAAGGGGATTGGACAGATTCCTGGAGGAAAAGTCCATCACAGGTGACAAACCATGATGGAGATGGGTGTTGTCTCCAGGCTTAAAACCGGGGTACTTCAAGGGCCAGAGGCAGGGAAGTGGTATCAGGAGACAGAGATCTAGTCTCGTGTGCTCACAGACACATTTGGTGGGGCCACTGTGAGATACAGGGAACTGGACTAGATGGGCCTTTGGTCTGATCCAGCATGGTTCTTCTTATGTTCTTATGTTCTTATGTTCTTATGTTCTATGTTTGCTTTATTTGCTTTATGATTCTATGATTCTATGTTTCTATGATTCTATGTTATGTGGCTACTTCTACCTCTTGACATCTTAATTGACTGTCCTGTTGTGTATTTATTTTTATTTGCATGTAGTGCTCTTCTAGTTACCTACAAACTGCCCAGAGTCGTGCATGGCACTAATGGGAAGGCATACAAATTAAATAAAGAAACAAATAGGGCAGAAATTAAGACCCTGCTTAACAAGGATCCAATCAGGACTAACTGGACCCTGGAGGGAATGTGGAGTCTGGTGACAGAAAATTGAAATCTCACTGTAGTTCCTGCCTGTGCTGGGCTTTGTGCGGTTATTATAAAGGAAGGGAAATTGGTATGGGGGACCTGTTGATTCCCAGCCATTCTGCCTTCTTTATTTTTAAACCGAGCAATGCTTCATATAAAGAGCCTTGTCTTAAGATCAAGGGATGTCATTTCTATTCAGATGCAGGGCCCTCCAGCGATGAGAAAATGAATGCAAGAATTTCCCCCGTGTTGCACTGACCAGGCACATTAAATCCTCCCCCTACCTGGAACAAACGATGGCCACTGGCAATTTGCATCTAATTTCTGAAAGGGAAGGGATAGACACGGCAGAGGCGATACCACGTCAAGTTAGGCAACTCTCAATGTGGACAAAAGAGATAGTATGACTGAGACGTGCGGAGGTTAAATGCAGGACTCATCCATGCCCAGAAAGCTGGGGGTGGGAAACTGATTTATGCAGAAATTTCTCTGCTTCAGAAGGGTCTGTTGGCATGCACCCTTTTAGCTTTTAGCAGTGACGCCTGCGGACAATACATTTGGGCAGGAATTTTCGGTCTTAGGGGTTGTGCACACCACACAACACACTGGAGCAAACCACGAGGACACTGTATTCCATCACTTGTCTTCTTAGTGGTTTATCTGTAAAGCAGTGGTGTCCAAACTTCGGCCCTCCAGATGTTTTGGACCACAACTCCCACAGTCGTTTGTCATTGGCAACAAAGGCTTGGAATTCTGGGAGTTGTGATCCAAAACATCTGGTGGGCTGGAATTTGGACACTACTGCTGTTAGGCAAACCCAAAAATGGAAACTGTAGGTTCTCAACAAGTTCTTGGATGATTCTTACTGAATTTTGCATTTCTCCTTTCCTCTGATGTCTAAAAGAGAGAGAGAGAAAATAACAAATGGATATGAAGTCTTCTCTAAAATACTTCAATGAAGAATCTGAAGTAACATAAGAACATAAGAAGAGCCATGCTGGATCAGGCCAATGGCCCATCTAGTCCAGCTTCCTGTATCTCACAGTGGCCCCACCAGATGCCCCTGGGAGTGCATGAGACTAGATATCTGTCTCCTGATACCACTTGAAGCACCCCGATTTAAAGCCTGGCAATTACACATCTCCATCATGGTTTGTAACCTGTGATGGACTTTTCCTCCAGGAATCTGTCCAATCCCCTTTTGAAGGCATCCAGGCCAGATGCCATCACCACATTCTGTGGCAGGGAGTTCCACAGACGAACAATGCGCTGGGTGAAAAAATATTTTCTTTTGTCTGTTCTTACTCTCCCAGCCCTCAATTTGAGTGTATGTCCCCTAGTTCTGGTATTTTGTGAGAGGGAGAAGAGCTTCCCTCTATCCACTTTACTCATGCCCTGCATAATTTTGTATTTACAAAAAGGTGTGAATTGGCTTCTTGAAGCCCTGACTCCTGCTTCCTATGATGCTGTTCTCTGCTAGAGGCCACACCTTCCTCATCTTGACAAGCCACCAAGTCCCTGGACACCACGTGACCATAATAGCCTTTGGCCGAACCTTCTCCTCCCATGCCATTTGCTGGACTCTGCTTGTTTCCTTTCCCCTCTTTCCCCAGAGACAGCTCCCAATGGCAGGCACAACATTGAAAGAGATGCACTGGGCTGGGAGCATCGCAAACAAGCCGTTTGCTGTGAATGATTTTCATTAATTTAGGCAGCATGAGTGGAGGCTGTGGCACGAAATGCATCCCAAGTGAAAGAGGTGTAGGGCATGTGTATGGCTTGTAATGAAAAGCCTAAGCTTGTGGACTGAGAGGCCTAGAGTTTGAGTCTTCCCTCTGGCACCCCATGAATCTCCTGGACCAATATACCCAATAAGACCCTCGAACTCTTGAGTGCTCCCTAATTGCTCATTGAACAGCCACTTTCACTTTCACTTTCACTTTCAAAAGAAGGGACAGGGGATACTGTTGCTGCATTCCCTTCCTATTCCAACCCCCCCCCCAGAAGTTATTTCTATTTCCCAGTAATGGAAAACACCTCCTCTCCCCCCTATGATATCCAGTATGAGATACTGGATGATGCATGAGACAAGGATTCAGAAGACCTGGGTTCTGCTGATAGCAGAAGCGATTGGGAGGTCTTATCAGAATGAGCAGGGCTACCTGCCCTGCTATTTGAGCATTCAAACAGGAACAAGGGGGTTATCTGGATGAGACCAGATCTGCAGTTGCCCTTCCTTCTGCCTCCTTGGCAAGTTCACGGTAGCGCTTCTTTCGTCCCAACCGTTTTTGACGGCTCCCCTCCGACAGGATATGGATTTTTCCTCCCACTCTTTGGAAAAGATTATCTTTTTAATTTGATTTTTGGGGAAAAGGTAGGGGAGAATGCCACATTCGCATATGCTACAGATAGGGGAACATATTTTGCTTGATAAGATATTGACTTTTAAGAATTGGCATGCAAAGCTTCGAGCCAGCACGACGGATCAGACAGGGACGCTTATATTAAAGAAACGGGGGGGGGGAGTGCAACAACAACAGTTATCACAAGGAAATTGTAGATCATCTCTCCTGAGTTATGAATAAATAGGAAGCATTCTCTGTTCAAGCAGCAGGAAAAACTGTATGCCGAATGCATATACGCATACACAGAGAGAACCTTGCAATGCATTTTTATAGGTCTGGTCTGTTAATCTGATATTATTGCTGTCCTACACTGGGAATAAGCAGCTTCCAGAAGCCCAGGCTTTCATATACAGTGGTACCTTGTATAAAGGAATTAATTCGTTCCAAATGAAATTATGTTAAGCAAATTTTCCTTTGTACAAGTTCCCATAGGAATGCATTGAAAACGGAGTGATCCCATTTTTATGTTGTATGGATTCTCCCGATAGGCGATTATGCTAAGCAAATTTCCCCCATCTCCGGAATTTTTTATGTTGTACAAAATTTTATGTTATACAAGCTGTTTGTTATGCAAGGGTCCACTGTATAGCCATAGGACTGGAGAAAATTGAATCTGCCCTCCAAACCTCTCCCAGGCATTCTTAAAGAAACATACACCCCACAACGACCATAGGCCATTCCTAGGGATACAGCTGGGCATTGGAGGCCAATTTCACTCCCAAAGACCCTGGTTTAAGGCACTCGCTTCTGTATTTCTGTGAAGGGGAGGTTATCTGGAAGTTGAGTCATGGCTACTGGACTTCTTTTTCTTGAGAGATTGAAATGTTTCTCTACTCTTCCAAGTGGCTTTGTCTATACTATCTGAGTATGATTTACTATACTAAGCAACAGGATTTACATCATATATTGCTTTATATATTGCTGGAGGAAAAGTCCATCACAGGTTACAAACCATGATGGAAATGTGTCATCTCCAGGCTTAAAACAAGGATACTTCAAGGGCCAGATGCAGGGGAGTGGTCTCAGGAGACAGAGATCTAGTCTCATGCGCTCCCAGACACATCTGGTGGAGCCCCTGTGAGATACAGGAAGCTGGACTAGATGGGACTTTGGCCTGATCCAGCATGGCTCTTCTTATGTTCTTATGTTCTTATGTATGTATGTTCATATGTAAGTGTATATATAAAAAACATCCTTATGCACATACATCCATATGTATGTTTTTATATATAAAACATACATACATATGTATGTTTTATATATATAAAACATACATGTGTACATACATATCATTGTAAATTGACATATTTCTGTCCTAATACATGTACAGCAGTGATGGAGAACCTTTTAGAGACTGAGTGCCCAAACTGCAATTCAAAACCCACTAATTTTTTTGCAAAGTGCCAATACAGTAATTTAACCTGTATACAGGTGGGTATGAAGAGGCGATGTCGGGTGCCCACAGAAAGGGCTCTGAGTGCCACCTTTGGCACCCGTGCCATAGGTTCGCCACCACTGATGTACAGTATATATACTTATTTACGTTTGATATTTATTTGGAGTAGTCTTTGTGAAAGGTTTCAGTGGCCTTTTTGGAGATGGCACACAGCTTCATGCTACATGTCGCATATCTGCAGCATGACGGTCTCAAATTGCACCCTTGGTGCTGCAGGTTTCCCTGGGGCCAAATAGGCTCACAGGCTTCTTCCCAGCAGCAGTTTGAGAGGCTCACAGCAGGATGTTTCCCTGGTGATTTTCCAGAAAGCACATTGCTGAAGCTTTGAATGCAATGTTCGGTAACATGAGACGCTCCCTCCCTCCTCTTCATCATCCACTGGGCATGTGTGTGTGAGATCAAAACCTGTAACTACCCTTCCTGACCTCATTCCACACCTCAAACTGGAATCCCGTCTACTGCAGCCTCAGCAATGGGAATGTCTTCACCAAATGAGGATCACTTTACATGCTATAAAATTGTGAACCGGCCACAGGGATCTATC
This sequence comes from Phrynocephalus forsythii, assembly GCA_029282475.1. Taxonomy (NCBI): domain Eukaryota; kingdom Metazoa; phylum Chordata; class Lepidosauria; order Squamata; family Agamidae; genus Phrynocephalus; species Phrynocephalus forsythii. Next base: position 6,417,359 of record JAPFRF010000013.1, read on the forward strand.
CAGACTACAGTATGTACTGTATGAGGAGTGTCAGATGTTGAATGATTCATTCTGAGTGCAGCAAACCCTGTGATAACCTTACTGATCAGTACAATTCGTGGAACCACAACAGCTCCTGGAGACACCAGCAGGCAAGACTTTGTGACTATGTGCAAACGTAACACACGCCAATCATTGCCTCAAACTTTTCTTTTGGTCCTTAGCCCAGATCCATTTGTAACAGAGGTATAGCAGTTAACTCCTGCTATGTAAATACATAGAACTGAAGCCATATATTGATTTAAAGTATTTTCACTCCACCTTCCTCCTTAAAAAGGGCCCAAGGCAGCTCTCATGGTTAAAAGACAACATTTAAAAGCTAAAAATCAAAAATACACAAATATTGAAAAAAGCATCAAACAAATTCCACACAAAAATAGTAAAGAAAACCAACACTGAAATCATATTCAAAAGCGACAATGCACACCAATCCATCACGCCACAGTCGCTGAAGGAAAGCTAGCCTGAAGAGATCGGTCTTCATCTGCTTATGAAAGGATAGAAAGGATGAGGCCAGCCTGACTTCTTGTGGGAGGGAGTGCCAAAGTCTGGGAGCTTGCCTGCCAAATGCACCTGTGAGGGTGGTGGGGCTGAGAGAAAAACCTCTCATGAGACACACTGATGTCAAGTGGAAACATTCAGAGAGTTAGAATCCATTGCGGAAAAACAACAGAGCCTTCTGGATTTATGGAGGCAAATCTCCTTCTTTATGACCCTCTCCTCTATCAATTCTAATTGACTTGGGCTTTGCTGAGGTTTAAGTTCTGCAAATTTCAAATATTAGCACTTAAATCTGTTTTTACAGAGTGGCAGGGTGGCAATCTGAACTTCTGCTCAAATGCAGAATTCAAGCTGCTAGTCATTGCAGAGGTGTATGTTGAGTGGAGTTTCCCCTCTCTCTCTCTCTGCTATTATAGTTCTTTGGTGGGGAGAGGGAGGAATTGAGAGGAATTTGCAGTGGTAGAAAGGATTATGAGAAGCTTACTTATAGTACTGTATGAGCAGGCTCACAGAGGCTCTAAAGCAGGGATGGGGAGCCTTTGGCCCTCCAGGTGTTTTGAACCACAACTCCCACAGTCCTTTTGCCATGTTGGCTTGGGATTCTGGGAGTTGTGGTCCAAAACATCTGGGGGGCTGCAGGTTCCCTGTCACTAAGCAGGTCATACTCTGCTTAAAAGATTAAACTGGCTTCCTAGCCATTTTGGGACCTTGCGTAAGTTTCACACTCATGGGAAATGAGCGTTGTTTGACTACAACTCTCCCAAATTGCAAGGAATTCTGGGAGCCACAGATGCCATCCGTATCCCAAAAGTCACATTCTCAAGCTTTGGTTCATTTCTCTACTAGATCTCTACTAGATTCTGAGAAGGTCACCAGGTGGCTTTGGACAAGCACCCTCTCCTGCTGTTGCTCCTCTTCCAAGCATATAGTATTAATTGGTACTATATTTTCTCTAGAGATCCTATAGCACAGGGAGTTTCTAAGTAGCCAATATTCCAATGCCACAACAGCACCGTACTCGTAAATAAGATTATAAAGAATAAAATAGACCATTCATATCTTTCTAATCCAGAGTGTTAAAAAAACAAACATGGATCCTGAGAAAGTAAAAGCTTGCTTCGAGCAGAGGGAGGAGACGGGGACATGATTATTGCAAAATGTTAAAAACGTTTGCCTTCTGAAAAGTGTGATAAATGAAATCAATCAGAATGGAGTTCTTGGATAGAAGGATTAAATGGGTAATAAAAAGGATACATGACTGACCTCCAAGGGAGGAGGGAGTTGATAATGAGATAAGTAAATCTTATGAAGATAATAAGGATATAATTATGGTTGAGTTCAAACTACTAAGTGCAGAGTTTGAATCTCTTGAGACATATGCAGATATAAAATTTCAGCATAGTATCACAGCAAATGATGGGTCCCCACCATGCCCTTGTGTAAGGGAGCTTGATTAGCGCAGGTGCGTTGCCATCTTAAACTTTACCTGTCATTTATAAGGTGGATTATTGAAGGTCTCTCTCTCTCTCCCCCCCTCTCTCTCCATGATTTGTTTCAAATCCTCAGTGTGTGTAGGCCAGACAGAAAGCGTAAGGAAGCTGGAGTGTACAGGCACATTGCAGATGTTTGGTGAGGAGGTTAATGCAAAAGGGGTTTCCAGTTACCTGTTAGAGATTTTGTACAGAGACAATTATTTTAAACTCCCTCTTTCCACAAAGGTGGGGGCCTCAGGCACAGTCTATCTACTACTTATCAGGCTGTGCTTTCAACCATACCCAGACAAATCAAAAAGCCTTCACCACCAAGGCCATAGCTAACAAACCATACTTTATGGGTTTCATCACCTTAGCCCATTGTTCACCTTAAGGCTATGGATACTATTGTCTACCTAATGAGCCTATTCAGGCCGTTGTTCCTCTTATGAGCCTATTTCAGACCAGGGTGACAAGAGGTCAAAGCTGGCTATAAGATGGAGGGCTCGCAACTAGCTTTATTCAGACTTGATGAAGCTGTTTGGAGGAGCAGCGAAACATTTCCATCTCTCAAGAAAAAGAAGTCCAGTTGCCATGACTCTACTTCCAGGGGGGAAAAAATCCATCGTGCTGAGTAGGCATTTTGAAAGGGCGGAATCTTCCTGAGCTGTTCCGGTTGGCCTTGTGCCAGAAGTACTCCTTGGCTCTGTCGATCTCTGAGGCCGCAGAAGGATGATATTACAACCTCTCGGCTAGCTGGAGAGCTGAAAAGGAGCCGAAAAAGTGGAGGAGAAAGGAAGGAACTCAGTTGCCTCCATATTTCCACCCAGACGCAAGGTCTCAATTTGTTGGAGGCCCAAAGTCAGACCAAGGATGGGATCATCTCAAGTGGCTTCCAGCATCCTTAATAAATCCCCCTTTTCATCTCTACAGATTCTTGGGGGGGGGGCTAAGAAAGAACCTAATACCCCATTCTCATGGTTTACATTAAAAGGGGGGGAAGCATATTTCAGGACATCCCTTTTTAAAAAAAAATTCCACTATTGAGAGATCTGTTTTGTTTTGCTCCTCTACACAGGCAAAAATCCTCGTTGCCCTCCTCTGAAATTACTCCGGTGTGTTGGTATCCTTCTTAAAGCTTTGTGTCCAGAACTGGAAACAACATTCAAGTTGAGGCCTAACCAGTGCTGAACAGGACACTGTAAATGGACAGAGAATCGATGCTTTTGAGCTGTGGTGCTGGAGGAGAGCCTTGAGAGTCCCCTGGACTGCAAGGAGATCAAACCTATCCATCCTGGAAGAAATCAACCCCGAATGTTCACTGGAAGGACAGATTTTGAAGCTGAGGCTCCAATACTTTGGCCAACTTATGAGGAGAGAGGAGACCTTGGCAAAGTCCCTGATGTTGGGAAATATTGAAGGCAAAAGGAAAAGGGGACGGCAGAGAATGAGATGGTTGGATGGTGTCATCGATGCAACCAATATGGATTTGACCAAACTCCGGGAGGCAGTGGAAGATAAGAAGGCCTGGCGAGCTCTGGTCCACGGGGTCACGAAGAATCAGACAAGACTGAACCACTGAACAGCAACAAATTCCTGTGTTCTCTACTAAGGCTCTCATCCATGTTCACCTCCTTTTTAGGAAGCCCACCTGGTGGTCCCCAGAGACAAGGCCTTCTGTGCAAAATGGAGCAGCACCAAGATAGCAGGATTGATTTGTCCCCCTTTGCTCCATCGTCAACCATGGGGGTAGGGGGACATGTTTGTCCTTCCTCCTAACCCTCTGCCATTGTTTGCTCACCTTTCTGTCCCCCCCACCCACAAAACTGACTGACATTCAATGTAAAGGTGCAAGTTTCTAAGGACCTTTTCAAACACCGCTTTCAGACTGCAATCGTGCAATCAGTTGATGGTACCAATATGAGGATTGATTTCTTACCACCCACTTCTGTCAGTACAAAGAGTGAGCCTGATCTTTTGCAGCTATGAGCACTTAAGCGCTCCCTTTGACTTCACCCATCCCTGCTATTTGCACTTCTGAGAGAAGGGGCAGGGCGGTGCGCGGCTCCACTGTGGTTCGGCTTCCCTAATTTCCTGCTGCGATTGGGGGATGACGGGGGCAAAAATTGCTCCTACCGTTGATTGCAGGCACAGATTTAAAGGCTGGCTTTCAGGGGAGTGGCAGGGTGGGTGGAGGGGCGGGAGCAAAACCTAGCTTGTGTTTTAAGGAAGGCTAATTTTCAAAAGATGATGGAGGTGTTCAGGAAGGAGGAAAACAGCACATAAAGAATGGGAGTCATGTTTCAACAGAAGTGACAGGTACATGATTGCATAAAATAAAAGCAAATGTGACAGACAACACAAGGTCTTGGTAGGTACAGTAGATTCCTCCCCCACCCCCACCCCGTCTTTTTTTTTTTAATAACATGAAGACAGCCCAGAGAAACAACCACAGGAGTAGCTGTCAATCAAACAGAACTTTAAAGAGGTAAAAACAAAGATAAGTGCAAACATTCCCTCCGAACTAAATCACTATCCAGGAGATTTCCTCGCCACCACGCACCGGCGCCTCCTGCTTATGCAGAATTATGCACATAAACTGCACACATCATTACAGAGAGAGGGATGCAGGTCAGGCTGTAATATAGGCAAATTAATACTTGGAGGAATAACACGTGGGGAGACACTGTGATTGGCGTGCACAATTAGTCAAAGCATGTGCAAACACATGGGGTCACTGCGTGCTTCCCTTTGGCTGGGTTGGGAGAGGACCGTCTATCTGGCTGAGGCTGGCCAACATGTGATTCCTTTTTCGAAATGCAAATAAACAAACAGGCAAAGATAAGGGAGGGGCAGAGGGTTCTCAGTCACTGATGTATTATCCATTCCCTAAATATGATTTGCAGCTTAGTGTCAGCTTGGTTTGCATCAGGAAAGACCAATGTTCACATCATCTTCATTCTGCCTGCAGAAAGGTCTCACCTTCGCTCTCTGTCATCTCCAGGTGGAGCTGTGAAAGATTTCCTGCCTGAAACAATTGCAGAAGTAACATCATGTATACAGACACTGCTGAACTTCTTTTGTTTGCTTGTTTGTTTGTTTGCTTGCTTGCTTAAGATTTTTTTACCCCACCCTTCTGTGTTCCTGCTCCCGTGGAGGATGGTCAACCTGATTTTGAGGAAGTGGTGAATCCACTCCAAGCAGTAGTCTGAATGTTAAGGTTGCTCTCCATGGTGCTGAATCTGGCAATGAACTGAACATCTTTAGAAGATCAAGCTGAACACCTTGCATAACAAGTTCGGATTACGGCTAGAAGTGGATTCTGCAATGTCCCCAAAACTCAAAATGGAGGTCACCCAACCTTGACTGTCCCAATCCTACAGAGGAGGACAGCACACTTGCTTTCCATGCCACACTCATTTTCTGATATTTCCAGGTAGGGCTGGGGACCAACCTTGTCTAAAACACTAGGAAACCGCTACCCACTAGTATAAGCATTTCTTGGTCTGGCTGGAGGCAAACAATCTTGCTGGGCTTTCAGAAGCTTTCTCCTTTTCTATCATTGAGTCCAGGTAGCCCAAATGAGCAAGCACATTCATAAGCAGCACTCACCTGCTGCACAACCACCCACATACTGTGTATGTTTCCTTTCCTCTAAAGACTTGAGGAAGGACTGTTTCACTGGGAAACAATAGTACAGTCTAATAGATTTCTCGCTGGCAGGAAAGCTTTTTCTTTTTTTGATGGAACAAACACAAGCCTTCATCTTTGAATTATTCGATGTATATATATCGCCCCCTCTTGTGTTCCACTGCACACATGTCTCCAAACAGACAATGTGCGAAGCTGCCAGATGACAGAGATGCCTTGGAAAGGAGGCTTAGACAAAAATAATCCTTTTGCTTCACTTATTTCTATCGAGTGTGACAAAAGAGGTTGGGAGGAAGGAAATGAGGCACAACCTGTTTTCTACTTCAGATCTGGAGGGGAAAATGAATCTCAGAGGAAGACGGTTCCAGTTTATACCACTGTGTTACCACTGTGAACCATGCTCTGGGAAAAAACTGTGATTGTAGATCTTGACTTGTGCTTTTCCTGGGCACAACCGAGAGAGAGCCGCTCTGTTGTACATCTGCCACCTACTTCCATAGGGCTGGCAAAGATTACTATCCCCCATGAAACAAAGCATCAGTTTGCTAGCCAACAACTTAAGGGAGATAAGAAGAACCACAGTGGAATACACCAAAAGCTTTCTGTTGCTTGGAGTAGCCAACCAGATCACAGAAATCACAAAACCATAGCATAATGGAGTTGGGAAAAGTCTCTAAGATCATTGTGCCGTACCCCCTGCTCAATGCAGGAATCCAAGTTGAAGTAGATCTGACAGATTGTTGCCTAACATTCTCTGGGATGTCTCTAGAGCTGACAGATTGAAGCCTAACATTCTCTGGGATGTCTCACCACCTCTTCAGGTAATTGGTTTTATTGCCATACTGTGCCAATAGTTAGGAAATTTTCCTTAAAGTCAACCAAAACCTGGCTTCCTGTAACTTGAGGACAACTATGTTTCCTCCACTCTTAGATGACTGAGAACAGATCCTGGCTCTTCTCTGTGTAACTACCTTTCAGGTGTTTGAAGAACGCTATCTCATCTCCCTTCAGTCTTCTTTCCTCAAGGTTAAACCTTCCCAGTCCTTTCTGTCTTTCCTCCTGAGGCTTGATTTCCAGTCCATTGTCAGGACCTTGGACAGCACACTGTGAGAAATTTAACTGGAAGATGTCCAGCCTCAAACACTGACATTGAGTTGTTGCTTTCTGCAGGATGCAGAAGGACTCACAACTAAAGCTTCTGTTGGCCTCTCTTGGGGTAGCTGCCCGTGCCCTTAAAGAATCACAGGCTCCTATAGCTTGGGGTGACAGCAAGTAACCTACGAGCAGGTCTTTCATACATAAGGAGGCAAATCAACATCCTCAGACCCCAAAAGGTCTTGGAAGATGGCCAATGATTCTTCAGAAGGGACTTTCTCACCTTTATCCTCCTCCTTTGAGTTTGTATGGTGACCTTATAGCAGCTGTTCCAGATGTTCTTGGACTATGACTCCCAGCAGCCTTCACCACTCGCTGTGCTGGCAAGGGCTTCTGGGAGTTGCAGTCCAAGAACATCTGGGGACCCAAGACTGGGAGCCACCACCCTACAGATTCAATGCTAATAGCTGTTCTGACCACATCATCCTTTCTGAAATACATGTATAGCCCTTTCTCTGATGTACTCTTTGGCATTTGTTTTGGTCTCAATTGAATTAAGTGCTCACCCCTACTTTTATTTTTCAAAGAGGGGAGAAATGGATGGCGTAAAAGTGTGCAAACCTTCAGATTGTTCCTCGTCCTTGGCTGTTTTGCTTTATGTGACAGTTCTCATCTGCAGGGGGGAGAGGGTGGTAACTCTTATGAGCTATGAAATATTCATTGCCCCACCAGTGTGCAAGCTCAGCCTCACCTCTTCAGGGGGAATTCTTTACTGGCTCAACTCTCAAGAGACCCATGTGTAAAGCAGGAGAAGGTAGTCTTTACTGGCTCAACTCTCAATGTTTTTGACCCATTGTTTTTGTTTCATTAGGTAACGAAAAAGCAGGATATTCTTTTTAGTTCAATGCATCTGCTGCATTAAATTTGTCATTTTGTTTTAAAAATATTTCATTTTGTTTTCGTTGGCAAATATTGGCCATGTCATCTCCTCAAATGGGGATCATTTGCATTGAAGAATCTCAGAAGTCCATGTCAAGTGCATGAATCAGCCTGGCTTCAGATGAAATGTGGGTTTATTCTTCTTGTCCTACCTCCCTGCCCTTTAAATCTGCAATGTGGTGATGGATTAATCTTTTGGGGATTGAAAAGGGGGACAGGTTGGGAAAGGTGTTTGAACAGATGCTTCCAAAAGATCTATTTTGATCTTCTTTCCAACCATGAGGTTCAGGGATCTCTCCATGTCTAGGATTTAGGGCTGAATACTGGATTCCTTCACAGGCAGTAGAAGAGCAGGTAAAGAAGAGTTCAACATCTCATTATTTGTTCAGCATTGTATCACAGACTGGAAACTGGCAGGTTCTGATAGCGAGGAAAATAAAAACAAACCAAGAACTGTTTTGTCAAAGAATGACAGAGGTGAAGGAAGGCCACCTGCCATCAGGCAAGAGGATAAAGAAGAACACAAGGTTTTTTGGACTACAACTGGAGAATCCCTCCAATCAGTATGATCAATAATATTTCCCAGGTCTGACTGCATCCCTGTAATATGTATGTATGTATGTATGTATGTATGTATGTATGTATGTATGTATGTATGTATGTATGTATGTATGTATGTATGTATGTATGTATGTATCTATCTATCTATCTATCTATCTATCTATCTATCTATCTATCTATCTATCTATCTATCTATCTATACCGCCCGCCTTCCTGAAAGAACTCTGAGTGGTAGTTATTAAAAACACAATATAAAAAGAAAGAAAATACAACCCTAAATATTCCAGGCATCTAGGTCATTCTATCTATCTATTGCAATCATTTCCCTGTGAACACTCTCTTCCTTCAAAGCTCCATGCCAGAGCAAGGAGACTTGAAAATTCAGGCTCTGTTTGACAGATTCCAAGCTTTGCAGTACATGTGAGGAGGCATGCTCCTACTATAAGAGACATGCTTTTCCTTTTGAGTGAGCACTGCTTTTAATGAAATTTGTTTATCCTGCTGTGTTACAAGTAGGCAGAATGGGAAGTAATGGGCACAGAACTAGAAGGCACATCAAAGGTCCCTCCTGACTGTTAACTGTGATACATAAAGGCTGAGGTCTTATGCAAGCTTCCAGTATGGCACAGAATGACACTGTCTAGCAGTCTTCAAGTGACTCCAAAGTATGAGCCACTGTCTGTTTTATGCCGTTTACTAGCCCTGGACTTTCTAGCTGCAGAAGAATGAGCAGCCTGCGATCAAATGCCCTAAAACCCTGAGAGTGTGCAGCTGTCTGGAGGTTGGCTCTGCCTCTCATTGCTCATTGTCCAAAAGTCCTTGGGAATTTACGGTTCATTGCTAAAATGATATCTTCTGTTTTTGATGAGCCCTTTTTATGATGGATAGTGTAAATTATTGTAAGGTAACTTTTTGTCAGCTGGAACTTGCAACAAAGACAAATGGAAGGTATGGCTTTTAGAGCTTCCTTAGGGACTATCACTCCACGCTACCCCTGCCATCGGTGTGAAAAAAGGTGTGAAAACTGTTGATGATGAATTGATAGAGATTTCAGGACATTCCCATGTTCCTCTGGAAAACAGCTGTTTATCAGTTGATTTATTAGCTGAAGGGATGGCCTTCCAGAAGCTGAAAAAGTTCCTTTCATGGGCTTCTCTTAGAATGTTCTAGGCATTGTTGTCCTTAAGGAAAGAATGCTTCTAACATCCTAGTCCATTCTGAGAGCCTGTAGCCCTCAAAGAAATTTTCCTAGCATTTGTCCTTTCAAGTCCTTGGTAAATTGTTAGGGATTTTTTCAGGTTCTTGAAGATACAACTGGGGGAGTGGGGATATCTGGTTGTTCAAACTTCACTCTTTCTCTTGCCAACTGGGAGTGTCAGCAGGGAGGTGGAGATCTTTACATTTGACCAAACAATTTTTCTACTCTGGCTACTAAAATGAAAATTGTATCTTTGATGATACTCAGTGGGGGATCCACCTTTACTCATGAAAAGGGTGGGGAGCTAAACTTCTCTGATTTTTTTTTCTTACAGGGTAATGTTTCTTGGCTTTTTAACAGCACACTTGTAAACATCCGAGAAAACCAGACCAAAGACGCCCACTTAAGGGCACTGAGGAGCAGTGTGATTAAATGGGTAGAGTGTGGGACTAAGACATAGGGGAGTTGAGTTCGAATCCCTGGTTGGCCTTGGCCTTGGAAGCTTGGTTAGAAATGAGAATAGCATGCTACTCCTTGACCCTGGGGCTGGGGCTGGGGAGAAGCGTCACCCCAAGAGTCAGTCCAGGTGTGGTGAAGATTGGATTTGGGATATCCAAGTAAAACCCCTAACCCTCCCCCACATGCATAAAGCAGGCATCCCCACGTTAGCACCCTTTGGCCAACTGTTTTGGAGCACTTTCTGGATTAACTTGCTTTTTTGGGAGGGGGGATCATCAGTCGGATGTCCCAAGTCAAGTCTTCACCAATCTTGGTGAGGGTGGGGAGGAGAGCCAACTGAAAAATGTGCTGTGTGCTGGCCCCTCTAAGCAGGGATCATCAGAAGATTCATGGTTGATAAGTCATGCCTTGTAGGACCCTTCCAACTTCATTATTCTGTGATTCTATCTATGCCAATTGACACGTATAGCTAGAAAAAAATGGCTTAAGATTTTCTTAAGTGCCCAGATGTATTGCGTTTGGTGACGACGTTGTCCTTGCAGTGGTAGTCAGTAGTATTCAGACCTGGAAAAGAGGTGGGGGGCAACCTTTGGCATGCCAGATAATTTGGACTACAAATTTTGCCAGTGACAATAGGACTGTGGGAATTGTGGTCCAACGGCATGCCAAAGGTTCTTTAGCCCTGGTTTAAAACAGTTGACAATGAGTTCCAATTGAAGTAACTTTGCAGGTGCAATTGTGAATTTCTTCCATGGATAATTGGTTTTTGTGTGTCTTCTAGAGTGAACCAAGTCTGGTGGTGGTGGTGGTGGTGGTGGTGGTGGTGATGATGATGATGATGATGATGATGATGATGATGATGATGATGATGATGATGATGATGATGATGATGTGCTATCAAGGCAAATCAGACTTACAGGGACCCTTTTTAGGGTTTTCCTGGTAAAGTGTCTTCAGAAGTGGTGTACCATTTTCTTCTTATGGGAACTATACACCTTGGCCAAGGCCATACAAACTGGCTGTACTTATGGGAAACCCAGGGGGCATAAAAATTTTGATTCTACTGCCAAAATACCTAAGCCACTGAGACATCCAGCCAGTGGTCTCTGTGTGAGGAAATCAGGGGAAATTTGGAAGAACAGGTAAAATATTATAGAAATCCTTTGCTAAGTTGCTGTGTATTACTTACACTTGGAAAATTTATTGATATATTGAACTATGCTTTTTTTTAAAAATGAAGGGGCTTTTCCTTGGTTTCCTAATAAATAATATTTGGAACTGAATAGAAGCTTTTTAAAAAATCAGAGCGGCAATAAATATTAACTAAATCATTTTCATAAAACACTCTTTTTTTTAAAGCAAGGTTACAAAAAACAGAGTAAAACAGTAATATAACAGGATATATTGAGGACATGGTCTTAGAGACTATCAAAAAGTGATAATTAAAAACTCAATAACTAAACTAAAGGGCAGTGGACGTCCTTTTATGGAAGACTGTTTAAAATAAGAACATTTAAAGATAGGGAACTTTATGCACCTACTTCAATATAAAGAAGGGGAGTTCTTGGTGGTCAATATCAGATTAAAAGTTCTTTTAAAAAAAAGAAATCAGCATAGCAAACCAACAGAAGTTTTCAAAAGTCCAGAGAATGCTCTGTTGGTTTGCTATACTGATTCCGATAGATAGATAGATAGATAGATAGATAGATAGATAGATAGATAGATAGATAGATAGATAGATAGATAGATAGATAGATAGATAGATAGATAGATAGATATAGATAGATAGGAAAGAATTGAACAGAGACAGATAGATAGATAGATAGATAGATAGATAGATAGATAGATAGATAGATAGATAGATAGATAGATAGATAGATAGATAGATCCTGTGCCTGGCCAAAGCAAGTAAAATAAATCTTGCTGTCTTTCTAGCCTGGTTTATCCCATGAAATTGTACCATTTCATCCTTTTATTTCACTCTTAGCCTGATACCAGAAATACACACATTGTCCTTACGCCATAGCACTGAAAAGCCAGTTAGAAATCTCTCATTTTACCTCTGAAGACTTCTCTGCCATTCCTACTTGTAGTCCGTGTGACTTTCCTAACTCTTTCTTTCTTAGTTCCTTATTTAGCAAAGGAAAAGAAATTTATTTGGATCCTGCTCCCACGAGCGCCAAAGGCATAACTACAGGTGGTTACAATGGCATGGCCATTAATCTGCTTTCTCTGCCATCACTGAACCACCAGGGAAGTCAAATCAAGTCGGCTTCTTGCCCTGGGGGAGGGCAATGGGTAGACTGCATAAATAAATTGTAGGCCTCTCAGAGAGTGCTTTAAGCACTATGGCACGGCATATAAGCAGTACACTTTGCTTTTTGCTTTTTATATTTGCAATAAATTAAAAAATATGAAAACATGGAGAATCATGCTCCAAAAAGCACTATATATAGTAGTACCTCTTAAAACGAATTTAATTCGTTCTATGGGTCAATTTGTTTTATGTCACTTTTGTCTTACGAAATGCGTTTTCCCATAGGAATGGATTCTCCTAATTGGTGAAAACCACTCCTGGTCTAAGAAGTTACGGCTTGACTGTCGTTTTTTAAACTGACCATCATTTACAATCTGGAAGGAAGGAAAACAAGAAGAAGGAAAACACATGTTTAGACAGGCCAACTTGGAAGATATGTGGACATTGATAGATGAGTCAGATTCTGCCAGGTGATAAAACCCCTTGGCTACTTTCCACTACAATACACCTCATTGTTTTCCTTAATGCAGGACTCTAAGAATAGGTTTCCTTAGCTGTCTGGCGCACTACAGCCAGGGAGGTTGTGTTCATTTTGATTAGCATTGACCTGATCTCATCTCCAAACCCACATTGTAATAATTTTTAACGATGCACTGGAGAGATATGGTGATTAGCATGATGGAAAAGGCATGAGGCCAGCTTGTTTAGATTTGAAGGTTTTGTTAATTGATCAAACAAGAGGGAACTGTTTTGATTTCTTACCTGCATATGAAATGATTTAGCATTTTGCAGAGTTTCTGATTGCAACTGCAGTGCAACTCCTTCCTTCCTTCCTTCCTTCCTTCCTTCCTTCCTTCCTTCCTTCCTTCCTTCCTTCCTTCCTTCCTTCCATCCATCCATCCATCCATCCATCCATTATCAGCTGCTCCATCCATCCATCCATCCATCCATCCTTCCTTCCTCCCTCCCTCCCTCCCTCCCCCTCCCTTCCTTCCTTCCTTCCATCCATCCATTATCAGCTTCTACTTCCTTCCTTTCTTCTATCCATCCATCCATTATCAGCTGCTCCTTCCTTCCTTTCTTCTATCCATCCATCCATTATCAGCTGCTCCTTCCTTCCTTCCTTCCTTCCTTCCTTCCTTCCTTCCTTCCTTCCTTCCTTCCTTCCTTCCATCCATCCATCCATTATCAGCTTCTACTTCTTTCCTTTCTTCTATCCATCTATCCATTTTCAGCTGCTCCTTCCTTCCTTCCTTCCTTCCTTCCTTCCTTCCTTCCTTCCTTCCTTCCTTCCTTCCTTCCTTCCTTCCTTCCTTCCATCCATCCATCCATCCATCCATCCATCCATCCATTATCAGCTTCTACTTCTTTCCTTTCTTCTATCCATCCATCCATTATCAGCTGCTCCTTCCTTCCTTCCTTCCTTCCTTCCTTCCTTCCTTCCTTCCTTCCTTCCTTCCTTCCTTCCTTGAGGAAAGAAGATTCAGTTGTTCACAACCACCTTCTGAGCGTCTCTACATATGGCCACCTGTAATGACAAGGCCTGGGAAGTCTGGGTGGGACAAGCAGAATTTCTTAAGGGGGTCATGTTCCAACAGATAACAAGGGGCATCCTGGGAAGGCTGCAGAGCCATAGAGAGAAACCTTATTAACAGGAAACACACATAGCTATGCAGAGACATTCATAACTGCACACATGTATGCAACCTCCTCATCCGTCTCAAGGTGTTAAATGAAAAAAGATCACCAGCTGAAATTTTAAAATAAAAAATAGAATAAAAATTCCAAAGCATCCTGAGAACATGGGTGGAAAATGGAAACTTCCCTCATGGAGACAGAAAACTTTCAGGCAGCCCGGATGAGAATAACATTTGGTATGAGCTTTCTTTGGAAATAACTTTCTAAAAACTGGCAGCTTTCTTCATAAATGTGATAGAAAGAGCATGATTGTTCCCCTCCCCCAAATGAGTTGAAGGTTAGGAGAGAACTGCTTGGTGGTGGTGGTGGTGGTTCTGCTGTTTTTGGGCTTTCTAATTCTTTGCAGGAGGCCAGGATGAATATTTCAAAGCTCTTCTGATGGTCTGAGCAGTATAATTGCCCAGGAAGTGCCTGGGGGAAATTCAGCCGAAATACTGTTCATATCTCAGATAAGTGGGTTCCTGTACGAAAAAAGTGCTTGCCCCAAAGTGAGAGCAGTACAGAGGCAAAGGACAAGGATAAAATCAGAATAGTGCTTGTATTAATGGTGAAAGTCTGCGACCAAATCAGGACACACAAGAGAACTGTCTGAAATACAGTCAGTGGAAGAGCTGTTACGTTTCTAAGGCTGAACAAAGCTTATCATGTTATTATCAGAACCGAGTGGCTTTCTTTTCTTCTCTTTTCACCCTGGTCTTTAAATAGCCCACAAGCAACATTTCCATAGATTTAAAATTACCCTTAAGTATGGAATCATTTTTACATGCTTGCAATCTTGTCTTAGTCCACAAACGCTCTATTTTCGAACAGAAATGGAAATTATTGCCATTTTCACCCACGCACTCAAAGAGAATAACTACTAGAGAAGGAACACAGAAAAAAATGTGTTGTTGTGGCTGTGGTTGTGGCCCTTTGGTGGCGAGCAATCATGATGACACTATCATTCATTCTTTATTTGCCAGGGTTGATGCAACGTTTGATACACATTTAGAGCAGTGTTGGTGAACCTATGGCACGGAAGCAAAAGGTGGCAATTGGAGCCCTTTCTGTGGGGCACCCGACATCACCCCTTCACAGCCACCTGTATTAAAATAGCCGTATTGGCACTTTGCAAAAAAAATTAGTGGGTTTTGAATTGCAGTTTGCCCCCCCCATCTAAAAGGTTTGCCATCACTGATTTAGAGTTCTCATTTATTTATTGAAGTTACAACATCTGCTTCTCATCTTCTCTGCCCAACAGGGCACCTGAAACAATTTTAAATAGATGGATTTAAAATCCTTGTAAAAACCATCATTGTAAAGGAGATCTGAAACATTCTTTATACGCATCAGTTTTAAAACCAGTTCTAGATCTCAAAGGTCCTTTGGAAATGCATGGCTTTAGCTGCCCACTAGAATCTCAACAGAGTTAAAATCAGCTGGACTGTGATTGGGAAGAAGTTCCACAGTACAGAAGAAACTATCCCAAAATGTTTTGTCTACATAATTGTGGGATACGGAAGAAAGCTTCCATAGGTTCTGGAAAAGCTGATAAAGGAAGAGTCAGCCCTTCATTGAATTATGCCGGAAAGCTTCTTGACTACATATTAAAACAAGAAGCGAATTACAAAGATTCCATCATGATAGCTGTTCATCCATAGACCTGTCTATGGTTCGCATCCTCACCCCATTGGCAACACAGACAATGTTGTGTAGTGATATCCGGCCATTTCCTAGCTCTTTGAATTGTGGGTCCAGAAGCACAATATCTCACATTTCTAACCAGATGACGAATTGAATTATTGATCTTATAAGGGTAATTATTAAGCTGCTTCTCAAATGCCTTTTGAAAGACATTGCAACTGTTCCACCGGTTTACTACCAGATTCGTCTACATGGTCCATCCAGATATTCCCTTTTCAACACCCATCTTGGGCATTTCTTGTGTGTGTGTGTTGTGTCATTACAGTCGTGACCACCTCTTCGTGACCCCATGACCATGGAGTTTTCTTGGCAGGAATACTGGAGTGGTTTGCCAGTTCCTACTCCAGGCACCTACAGCACCTGGTATTCCCTGGTGGTCTCCCATCCAAGTACTAACCAGGGCTGACCCTGCTTAGCTTCCGAAATCTGGTGAGATCGGATGTGCTTAGGGCATCTAGGCAGCTTTGGGTGTTTCTTAATCTCCAGCATTTAATTAGGCTGATGGAAAACACAACACAAAGTAGCAGCCAACAATAATGTGAGTTCGGTGACATGTTTCCAAAGACTGGCAAGAGACATTGACGCCCACTTCTCAAACTGCACCTCTTTGTTCACTGGCAATTATTTGACAAAGTAAAAGCATTAGGCCAATTCTCATCAATGGATTGTTTGCTGCCTGCTCAGAATGATGGGGAATGGGCACCATGTGTTTTGGCAAGAGATAAGGGAACTAGATTTGTTGGAAATATGTTTACATATGTCATTCTCTTCCCCGCCACCCTACCCCCCACTCAGCTCCACAAGATGTGCTAATGTACTCATTTGTCCATTTATCGAGTTTGGTCCCTAATTAGGCCAAGACGAAAAGGCTACTGCATATTAAATATGATTTTTATCATCCCACTCAACATAACTAATCATTAACAAAGGGAGCTTAGGCAAAGGCTGATTGGCTTGCTAAAACATTCCCGTTTCGCTGGAAACAGCATCCTCTTCTTAATGTACATATTAATTAGGGCCATACGAAATGTGTCTGCATTTATATTACAGAAACAAAAATAGAGTTTCGGGGGAGGAGAGACAGAAAGGTTTCCCAAAAAAATTCCTTAATGATCTCCCTTAATAAAAACATCTTTTTTGAGATTCATTGTTGCTCTCTCTCTCTCTCTCTCTCTCTCTCTCTCCCCCCTCTATAATTGCATATTGGATTGTATATTCTCCCTCATAACTGTCAGCTGCCTTGAGTCCTTTTTCAAGGAGAAAGGAGGGTAAAAATACTCTAAAATAATAAATAAATAAATAAATAAATAAATAAATAAATAAATAATCCATGTTGACTCCATCTGGATTCCTGTCTCAAGTCCAGAGTAACCCCAGTCAGTCACAGATCACATAATGGAGGGAATGAGTCAGTTTGGCATAGCCAATCAGACACAATGTTGTGTTGTGCTGTGTTGTGTTGTTCAGAGGTAGTATGACCAAGTGCCTAGAGAGTTGAATTAGGACTGAGAAGTGTGTGTGTGTGTTGTGTCATTACAGTTGTGACCGACTCTTCGTGACCCCATGTCCATGGAGTTTTATTGGCAGGAGTACTGGAGTGGCTTGCCAGTTCCTACTCCAGGTGCCTATAGCACCTGATATTCCCTGGTGGTCGCCCATCCAAGTACTAACCAGGGCCAACCCTGCTTAGCCTCTGAAATCAGGTGAGATCGGACATGCTTAAGGCATCTAGGCAGCTACTAGGAGTGAGAAGTCTTGAGTTCAAATATTAATGTGGGCATGAAACTCACCTGGTGACCCTGGGACACTTGGGCTGAGATCCTGTTGCTTAGCCTAGTAAATTGGGATTAGAGTAAACCCACAGAGTAAGTGGAACCAATAGAGGTGGTGACTCACCAGTTCTCCACTGATTCAGTGGGTCTACTCTAGTCGTGACTTACTGCACTAAGCAATAGGTCTTAAGTAGAGATGGGCACAACTTAGCGGTATTCAGGTTACTCTCACGGAAACGGTGAGAATTTGGTCTGATTTGTCGTGCTCGTTACTTGCATCGCGGCGATCGCGCAATGCCAAGTGGCACAGAAAAAAGTTTTAAAAGTTAAAAAAAAACCGATTCCCGGCCCTAAAAGTAGGCGAAAACTGTCTGAGGGCACCTACCAGGCCAGAAGGGTGTTTTATTTGGGGGGTTTCCCCGCCCCCCTCTCCTTGGCTATTGCTACTGCTGCGCTGCTGGTACCAGGCTGGGAGGGCGCATCCATTTGCCATGCAGTATCCAAAATGGCGACCACAATATTTGTTTTGAAATGAAAACCCCACCAAAGCACCACAGAAACATGAAAAATTAGCTATTTTAAATGCTTGAATTTTTACAGTAGCAGCAGTGGGTTTTTCTTGCAAAAAAAAGTCTCCATTGATTTTATTTTATTTTATTTTATTTTTTTACACCTGCGCATTCGCAATGATGGGCTCGCCCATGGGAGTGGACCATGCAAAGTTTTGGAGCCATTCCACCAATCTGGCCAGGTTTTGCTGACTGTACCAGGCTGGGAGGGCGCATCCATTTGCCATGCAGTGCGGGGGATCCAAAATGGCGACCACAATTTTTTTTGAAATCGTTGCCCAAAACCCCACCAAAGCACCACAGAAACATGCGAAAATTAGCTATTTTAAATGCTTGAATTTTTACAGTAGCAGCAGTGGGTTTTTCTTGCAAAAAAAGTCTCTGTTGATTTTATTTTATTTTATTTTATTTTATTTTATGTTTTTACACCTGCACATTTGCAATGATGGGCTCGCCCATGGGAGTGGACCATGCAAATTTTCCACCAATCGCAAAGGTTGACCACAGAGATTTCTGGGATGTGCCAATCGGGCATAAACAGCCCACTAATCGTGACCCAAACCCGAACCCTAAGCCTAAGCTAACCCATACGCCAGTACACTGTCCTTCTAAGTGGGTCAGAGAGGTCTGTACCCCAATACTCACCCTAACCTCACCCGTAACTAGCCTAACCCTAGCCCTTGCACTAACCCGTCTTAACCCTTAGCCAGATCTACTTGCATTGCACTACATGCAAGTACGTGAGACACAGCGGGTGCAAAGAGTCTGCCAGTCCGTCACTTGGCTCTGGCTGACTCTGCAGCTCCCTCCAGGAGCCCGCTACCCCCAAAACCAGTACTTGACAACGAAAAAATGAAAAAAATGAACCGACTAATTTATGCGAAATTTTGCGAAAAATGGAAACGAGCCGAAACGGACTGCCTCCGACACACGACAACTCGAAAACGTCATTTTCCCTAGTCATGCCCATCTCTAGTCTTAAGCCTTTCTCTTTCTCTTTCTCAGCCTAACTTGTCTCATAGAATGAAGTGGAGAATGAGAGAGTTATGAAAACACAGTAGGAATAAGAAGAACAATGACTTATTTCTATTGAAGAAAATACAATTTCAATGTAACAGAGATGGGTAAAAACAAAGGATTTGGGTGCTTCTTTGTTTTTTCCACCCCTTGAATCATGGAACAATGAACCAGTACATGCTTTGTCTTTCTGGTTCATTCCAGGTGGAGGGGAATCCAGGTAGGAACCCCCTCTGCTGTTTGCCTGCTTCCTTCTCCTTTCCCCTGTCAATTCTCTGCCTGGTCCTGCCCACTTGTCCAATTTCCCTTCCTTCTCCTCCTCTGCAGAGACAGAAGCCTGGACCAACTGCCGCTGTCTTTATGTACATTATCAGCCAGGTTGCTGTCTTTGAAGATGGCAGTGATGGAGGAGGAAGAGGAGGTGGTGGCAGCAAGACCAACTAGGGAGGGGACAGAGGCAGCATGAAGAGGACAGGGGTTGGAAGCACATCCATTGTGCCATAGGACTTCATTTTGCTTTCATAAACCAGGAACTGAACAGGTTGGTTCATGGGTTTCAATTCGTAGTTTGGTTCTCGCCCATCTCTAGTAACAGGCCATAGATTATCCATAGATTGGGCTATGGTTTGGATGCTACATCTTCCATTTCAGGACCAACTTATAGTTTCCAAGGGAAGCTAGATATTTAAGGCTCTGTCAGCACCACCAGAACTACCCTTGTGTGTTTCCATAGTTAAACAGGGCATTGAACCCACTTTACACCAATGGTTTCTAACTTTGGATAACCCAGGAGTTCTTGGCCAGGCACTCCAAGAAATCTCAGCCAGCACAATTGGTGGTGAAGTCTTCTTGAGATTACAGTCCAAGAACATCTGGGTTAAACAAGTTGAGAATTACTGCATTTCACCACACCATTTTTGAGACACATGCAGAGAGAGAGAGAGAGAGAGAGAGAGAGAGAGAGAGAGAGAGAGAGAGAGAGATAGATAGAGAGAGAGAGAGAGAGAGAGAGAGAGAGAGAGAGAGAGAGAGAGAGAGAGAGAGAGAACAATATTAGATCAGCATTTTCTTTCTCCTGGGGGAGACAGCTGTCATGCACAAGCTATTCTGGAGATCAAAAACATCTGGACATCTTTATGTTGAATATCTTCCACAACAGACTGAATGCCTATCAAATATTTTAATAAATGTATCAGGAGTAATCACGTTTCAGGCGTCCTTACCGCTTTGCCTCTTCGAAGCACTTGACAAACATTAAATGATCAATAATTAAACTGATACATGCTCTCGATTAAAATGGCAAGGATAAAGTTTGTCCCACCAGGGAGTCTGTTTCCATTTGCCTTCCCAAACTAAGTAACTCAATTGCTCCCAGAGTCAGCGAAAGCCGTGCAATTATTTGAGCGCTGGCACTCCCGAATCATAATATTTAATTCTCCTCAATGGCAAATGGTAATAAATACTAATGGGGACTTGATTTAAAACCTTTCTTTCATTTAATCATGAACTGCGTTTTCTCACGAGGACACATTTGATGAGGTTGAATGCCAATGTTGGCATGTAAGCTTGAGTTACTTGAGCCTCTTAGGGAGTTGAGTCCATATAGTTCAGCATATAGGACAAGGTGGCTACAGAGCCAGGGGTTGAGAGTTAAAACCCACTTTGTGTTGACAGCAGCAGCCCAAAGAAAGTAAGATAGCCCATGTGAAACCATCTAGTACAGGGGTGAAGAACTGTCAGCCATCCAGATGTTTTGGACCACAATTCCCATAGTCTTTTATCACTGGCAATATAGACTTGGGATTCTGGTAGTTACAGTCCAAAACATCTGGAGGGCTGAAGATTCCCCATTCCTGTTCTAGATCAAAAACAGCCCACAGGAGTTTGGTCTCTGCTGTCTATTTGCATTAATCACTTGATGAGTTTGATATTTCCAAGGGAGGAGTAAATAGTAAGTAAATAGGAGTAAACCCCAAGTTACTAGCCCTAGAATGAGTGTTAAAGCAAAACAGCTGTATCTTTAGGCCTCCGAATGTAAAATTATCTGCAGATTGCTCATTCTGCCAGTCTGTCTAACAAACATCACACGATTACGTCTACAGTGTCATTTCCAACTGTTTGCATTTAGCTAAAGCATAGTCAGACATATTCATCTCCTTGGAGGTGGGTGGTGGGTGGGAAGGTATCTTAACCAGAGTACATCCAAATCAAATTACCAAAGAAAAAGAAACGGAATGTGAAACCCATGGTCATTGAGAGAAAAGCCGCCCTCTTTTAGAGTCTAATTATTAAAATTTCTCTCTCTCTCGACAGGGAAAATGAATTTCGTCATTCATGCATAGTGAGGAAGTCAAATTGTGTGTGAATTAAATCAAAATAAAATATGGTTTGGAAGCGGGGTGGGGGTTGGGGAAACCAGTGGTGATGTTCCGATCTGCCTACAGAGAAGCTATCATTTAAAGTTGGCATTTTCAGCTGCCCAAGAAAACTATTAAGTTTAAAAAAAAAAAAAAACGAATTATGTTAGTTAATCACCTTCCACAATTTGGAAATAATTCAAAATGTCTACTTCAAAAAATAAACAACCACAGTACGTCCCATAAGGCTTTGGCAGGTTTGTGGAACATGAATATGGAACTGAAGATGTTTAAAAGACCATTCGGCCCCAAAGCTCTTTCCTCTCTCTCCCTTATCCCAAGGCTCTTTATTGGTAACAGTAAACAAGTACACAAGGGGTGGAGAGAAGCATTGACAATAGGGCAGAAGAAGACAGAGGAAGGATGGTCTTCGGTCACGTATGCATCCCATTGGGGGGGAGTGTGCACCCTTATCTAGGAGGAAATGCTGGCTAGTGAGGACTCAGTGATAAGGGAGAGAGGAAGGAATCTCCCAGTGGTCAACTTCAGTCCAACCAACTAGAATGACGTGGGCGCACTCACTGCAGGTGGCCACGCCCAGGGAGGCTTGGAAAATAGCTACCCGTGGCCGAGCCTTCTCTGTGGCTGGTCCAACACTATGGAATCATCTCCTGAGTGAGTTGCACCTTGCACAGTCCCTGCCAGCCTTCAAAAAAGCTTTAAAGACCTTACTTTTTAGGGAGGCATTTGGTGACCTTTATTTTATTTTATTTTATTTTATTTTATTTTATTTTATTTTTATTTTTTTTTGTCCGCCACTTGTTTCCTTGCTATTTTTTTCCCTTCCTTTTTATGTTCTACTGATCCTACTGATTTTATATTGATGCTGCATTTAATTGGTTTATTGTCTATGTTTTGTTGTAAACCGCCTGGAGTTCCATCCGGAAGACGGGCGGTATATAAGCCTAAATAAATAAATAAATAAATAAATAAATAAATAAATAAATAAATAAATAAATAAATAAGGAGCTTTGGGCTGGTCACAGACCAGGTCCAGGTCAGCTATCTGTTTCCCACCTCCTGGGCACACTGGGTTCCCTGCTTGCTCTCTGGACATGTTTGTCCAGGGCCTAAGGCTGCCTCAGTGCTGCCAGGTTATTTTGGGGTTCAGAGCCTATTGGGGTATGGAATCCCCCCCAGATATGCAGACAGTTAAAAAGCAAGAACAAAACAGGTTTGCCCTCAAAGACTTGCTTCTGTCTTTCAAAGTTCTGCATCTCTAAAGAGGCATCATGAACCACACATTTGAAACAAGATAAGTTAAAATGGCCCTTTCTTAAAGACCAGCATGTTGCTGAATCGGTAAAATGTACTATAAATAATCACCATCTGTTTGCTGTATGTGTTAATCACAAAATTGTAGAAATCACTGGAAGAGGGAACTTGGTATTGGTGTTTGTTTTCTCTCTCCTGTTGAGAAATTGTGCATACATGTGCATTTTGGATGATGGTGGCTCTGTGAGGGCAATCGCTCCGTTGTGGGGCTTCTTTGTCCCCCGGGAGCTGTTATTCCGGTGCAAAGAGAGGCATCACGTGGGGGTGGCATGAGCACCAAGTCATCAATCCTATTAATAGGCGGCATGGGCACTCCCCAGCCTCTTTCGCGCTGAACAGCACCCCACCCATTCACCTTAGAAATCAAGAAAGTGAGATTTCTGGTCACTTTGGGGCTGAATGGGAATTTTTGACTGGCAACCTAATTGGCCGTTGGTATGCCAGTGAGTGTGTTTTCACCCATTCCGTTCTTATGATTTGTTAGGCAGGAATGACCAAGTCACAACTGGCAGGGAGTGCATGATAAATTAATTAATCATCCAAGTAACTTCTTCAGTCTGAAGGAGTGAAGACGCTTACTTGGATGAGCTGTGAAACTTTCAGTCCCACAAGAAAAGAAGTCTGGTTGCCAATGCCATGACTGATGACTGAGAATCTCAGTTATCACCTGGATGACTGAGTGAGAATCTCGTGGACATATTGTCTGGATACCTGTATCTGACAGAGCAGATCCTCCCAAGAAGAACTTCCAAAATCACCCGTGCCAGCCAGGCAGGACACCTGGGAGTCCCATCCCCAAGGGAGGCCCGGAAAGCTGTAACAAGGAGTAGGCCTTCTCTGTGGTTGCTCCCCAATTATGGAACCATCTACCCCCTGAAATTCGGCTGGCACCTCACTTCAAACTTTTAAAAAACTATTGAAGATCTGGTTCTATAGAATGGTGTTCCCTGATTCTTCAAACATTTAGGAAGGCTCTATTTTAAAGCATTTTATCAAATCTCTTGCCATTTTTAGCTTCATTTTAGTTTTTGTGGTTGATTTATGTATATTTTATTTTATTATGTACCTTGTATTTTGGTTTTTAAAATGTATTCCTTTGTTTGTTGTTACATGTTGTAAACCGCCCAGAGCAGCCCTTGGTCTGGATGGGTGGTTAAAAGTCAAATAAATAAATAAAAATAAATAAATAAATACCTGTGTGTTGCTGTCTCAGAGCTTTACTTGAAGGAAAGTATAAACCACTTCTGAGTACTTTATACCTGGAAAACCCTAAGGTTACCCAACAGCTAGACTCAAACTTACCTTTCATCACCATCTCTGTTGACAGATGGCCCAGCACATTTTAATGGCTGGGGTGAAGGGGGAGGTGGTGTCTGTACCCACTGTGCTTCAAATCCATTTCTCAAAGTGATCAGCTGGATGGTTGGATTGGCAGTTGAATCTTTCTTCACCACCTGTGATGAGACAGCATTCTTTCCCCATCCCCACCCTCAACCTGAAGGCAGCAGTCTAATTTAAGAGAGGTGGGGATGGTGACTGAAAACATCTTTCTCCGACAACATCTAGCTATCATTTCCAAGCATCCCATATTAGAGGGCAACTGCCTCATTCCGCCTAATGGTAGGGCTGTGCTTGACTGGCAGGTCCACGCCACTGCTGCCCTTTGTATGTACATGTTCCTTACCCTGATGAGCAAGGCTTTCAAAAACTTGCAAACTCTGGTTTCCCCAGAGATGCAATGTCGTGTCACACTTGACTACAAACAGCCAAGATCCCGAGTGACACAGCAAAGTGTCTGTTAGCCAATTTGGCAGCCGGTATTTAGAATCTCAGACCATCTGCCATGAAGAGGTCGTTTATTTGAGTTAGGAATATCAATGTTATATGCAAAACTCTTTGTTGTCATTGGTTTAGGCCATCTCAACTTGTCAATCCACCTGATTTAAGCTGTCTTGACTTGACAAGACACCTCAGCAAGGAATTGTAAAGGCCTTCACATTTCTTCACTTCTAGCCGTGTTACGTGAGGATGAGGAGCGAAGGTGGTTCGTGGATTCCTACGGTACTTGACCATGCCAAGTGGAAAGCTATTATGGCAGATCATCACAACAATATTTAATGAGAACCCCTTTCATTTCCAGAAAAGAGCTTAATGGTCCAGATTTGGTTGCAGTTGACAAACCATTTGGAAAAAGGGCTTGCTGAAAACACACACACACTTTCAGTAGCAAGCATTGTTCTTCATGACTCGTGCCGTCCTTTTACCCTTGATACAAGTTAAGTTCTACTGCAAACAAGGTGCATCTGGCGTTTGCCTCGTTGGAAGAAAACTATTTCTTTTTTTTTTTTCATAAGAATTGTGTCAGGAGGCTGTCTCTGTCATTTTCAAGAGGATCAACTCCCCCTGCCATCTGTTTGGCAAGTGCGCGCTAGATTTCCAAGTCCACAACAGACAAAGCACCCTGGTATTAGAACAGATGACATTTAAACACAACTTACAATTAAGGAAAACCTCAAAGCCTTTCCGTAATTGCAGTGGTCAACAAGATTATAGTGCCATCAGAGAGGTGTGGGAAGTAGACATGTTCTCCATTTTTTATTATATTTTTTATTTTATATTTTGTGAAGGGCTTCAAGTGCCATCATGATGGAAACTGACTGTGAATGCGAGCGAGATCGCCACCAGAGACATTGCCAATTAAGCTGGGATTTGTCTAAGCTCACGTTTGCTGCAAAGTGTGTTCTGTTTAGATACCGCCCCATATCATTTCAAGTAGTCTCTGTGCAGTTTAGAGTTTTTAATTACAGTATGCAGGCTACACATTCCACCCACCCCACAAGCTAGGTACTCATTTTACCAACCTCGGAAGGATGGAAGTCTGAGTCAACCATGAGCCTGCTACCTGGGATTGAACCCCAGGTTGTGAGCACAGTTTTAGCTGCAGAACATACATTTAACCAGTGCACCACAAATTTTAATACACAAATTTTAATTCATGTATTGTTTAATTTTTTCAGCCACCTTAGGTCCCATCATTGGCAAAAAGGAAACTTATATATAAAACAAATAAAATAAAAATATAAGTACAAGAAATGTGTTCTGACTCTTGAACTATTTGACAACAGTTTAGCACAACTCAAGCCGCAGGGTAAAAAAAAGCAAGAATATGTTCCTTGAGAACTTAGTCTGAATTTAAGCATCCTAGCTAATTTGGCTTTCTGTTCAGTACAGGCCATTAAAAGAGAATCTACAATAATGTATAGCGTTCAGAGTGTTGCCTTGAAGTCAATCACAACACAGTCAGAACAGTGGATGGGCTCATGATGAAACTAGATGAGACTTCAGCTTTATAATCAGAAGACTTCGTGTCTCTCCAGCAGTTTGAGTTCTTCCAAAGTTCTGTGCCTAAGCCATTAGGTAGGCAAATGAAGCCTGTGTTTACCCCTTGATAGCCAATCACAGTTACAGGCAAGTTAATTTTACTACAGGCAGAAGAGAGAAAAGCTTACACGAAGATAAAGAGTCACAAGGAAGTTATCTTTCAAACTACACAGAAGCATCTGCAGTTGGACCTTTATACATCTCATGGAGCCAAAGTAGTGGATTCTGAGCACCTGGCTGGAGGATGGATCATGCCCTCTGCTTTAACCCTTCAACACTCTTCAACTCTTTCTTGGTCATTTGAAACTACACATAAAACAGTTATTGAATGTACAGATTCTGTAGGTATGAACGGATATCTTAATATGTTTGTGGTCAACTCTGCCATATTTCTCAGAGCTTGGGGAAGTACTTGATCATAACTTCATGAAGTCCTTTTTTTTTTTTACAATTTGTATGCTTCTTATGGAGCTGCCTAGATGCCCTGAGCACATCCGATCTTGCCTGATTTCAGAAGCTAAGCAGGCTTGGCCCTGGTTAGTACTTGGATGGGAGACCACCAGGGAATACCAGGTGCTGTAGGCACCTGGAGTAGGCACAGGCAAACCACTCCAGTATTCTTGCCAAGAAAAACTCCATGGACATTGCATCACGAAGAGTCAGTCACGACTGTAATGATGCAACACAACACAACACACACACACACACACACATGCTTGTTATGGATGCATGGACAGGTGAGGGACAAGTAAAACCTCAGTATCCCTATATTTACCCCTTGAACTGAGTGACCTGAAGTCTTGCCCATTGCAATAGGATTATATTCCCCTCTCTTTGTTTCTTTGTGGAAACAATGATCTACATTACAAGGTTGTGATGAGCATGCAAGAAAGAGACATCTCATCTTGAGATGGGTACAAACGAACCTCTGGTTTGATGGTGTGTGCTGGTTATTCAGCAGCAGAACAGGTTTTTTGGCACTTCAAAACCCCATCTACTCCAGTGGACATGCACTTGTAAGCACCACCCTAAATTCTCTGCCCCACCTCCTCTGGGTGCTGGCTCTGATGGGCACCCAGCAGAGGAGGTGGGGCTATGAAGTACCAATCACCTGATTAGGCTGATAAAGGAATCAGCACGAACCACCAAAGCAACAGTTCGTGCCCATCTCTAATCTCACCAGGAAAAGAGCAGTGCTAACGGGACTTGAATTGTCTACTTCCTAGCACTTATGGATTTTCCCGTGTGTTCTCTTAAAACCCTCATCCGAGGGACCTATTTTGTATAAATTTTAAGTGTTGCTGACTTGGAACTCATGAATATTCATGATGCCTAATTTGCTCACTGCCTTTTAGAATTATATCTCGGCTTTTTTTTTCCTTCCCCTTTTTTGTTTTCTTTTTGCTTCATTTTATGTCTTTCTTTATGGTGCACTGTTTTTCTCCACTCACACAGACTGCTCCTAATTCAAGAGCCTCTTAGCATCACTCGGCTTTGCAGTTTGAAATTGCTGCCTCTTTGCCATGTTTCCTACATCACGTTTGTAAATGTGTTCCTCCTTCCACTGGCAGTTTGTTTGTCCCGCCGCTGCTACTTCTGATAGACAGGAACCCTCCATTTGTAGGATCAAGAGATGCTACCTGGGGTTTGCATTTCATTTCCTGTATGTTTATCTGAAAGCAAATCCCACTGAGTTTAAAGGTGCTACCTCCTTCCACAAACAAATGCAGGCGATTTTGCCTATTAAAGCCTGGTTTACTCATAAACAAGAGGATTGCTTACCCCTGAGGTTTTCTTTTTACTTAAAAGTGCCAACACAAGGGTTTTTCCCACTGTGTGTCTTCTATATTTTTTATATTTCCAAGTATTTAGATTACAGCATCATATATTTGTTCTTATTCTTGTAACTGACTTATCCTTCATTTTAGAGATGGGCACGGAACGAACTTTTTTTCGTTTCCGTTACTGTTTGTCATTTTCGTTACGTAATGAAATGACAAACAAAAATTGAGATGAAAATGAAACAAAATGAACAAAACCATGAAAATTGTGGTCGTTTCGTTTCGTTTCCGTTAATGGCGACGTACAATAAAATGAGCTGTTTTAAATGTTAAAAAACGCCCTGAACATCCATAAAAACGCAGCGATAATTATTTATATTGTCTGATAATACCTACCAGGGGGTTGGGGTCCTTAAAATGTTTGTTTTTGTCTTCACCCATCATGATGTACTTTTCTTTTCCCTTTAAAATGGATGTCGCCACCAGCCACAAAATGGAGGCAAGCCATGTGATGTGGGATCATGTTCAACCAATAGCATGCCCAGGTTGCAGACTGGGTGGGCAGGTCTGACAGCCACAGAGGGCATAAAAAACTCTGGCAGCCCCCATCCTCCTTGCAGTCTTTGGTGGGAGTTAGGGTGGGATTGCTGTCTCTGCGACTCCAGCTTCAGTCCTGCAGCCTCCTTGTGTGCGTGCGTGCTGCGTACCTCTCGGTGAGTACCCTCCCCTGCCCCACAGTGCAGTCACTCTGCGGCTGCCTTGCACCCTGGGCAACGCCCGCCGCTGCCTTTGCAGCCTCCCTGCATACCTAGTCTATACTGTGTCTCTGCCAGCATCCATTTTTTTTTTAGTGTTTTCCCTCTGGTCTGGGGCGTTGAGGGATGCCTGCGCACGGAAATGCTTTAAAAACTGTGCAAAAAGCGGGTAGAAATGACAAATGAAAAAACAAAAAACGGTAACAAATTTTTTCAAAAAATTCCCGACAAGCGGAAACGAACTGAAACAGACCTCTCAACGAAAAACAAAAAACTGAAACACCATTTTTCTGTTTCGTGCCCATGTCTACCTCATTTACTTCAGAAAGTAAAAAGAATAACATGAAGACTGGGGCATAATGGGTTTGGGTGCCAGCCATTTTGGTGTGCGTAAATTGCCATGGTTTGAAAATTGTGTGTGTGTGTGTGTGTGTGTGTGTGTGTGTGTGTGTGTGTGAGTGAGAGAGAGAGAGAGTGAGTGAGTGAGAGAGAGAGAGAGAGAGAGAGAGAGAGAGAGAGAGCATTATTGCCTAAATATCAAATGCCTCAATAGGAACCATGCTCACTTGGACTAGGGCCGCGGTCTCACCACCGTTTTCTGTGCATTTTTGCTGCAGAGAACTGCTCAGTGAAAGATCGCATCCTAACCGTGAAGGGAAGTAATTTAGTGCCTTGACTGACCTCGCCCCTGGAAGTGCACTTTCACCGAAGTATATTAAACCACCACTAGGGGTTGGTTTAAAAAACTTCCCTTAATGATGCACAGTTCTTTGCTACTCTAACGAGGTGTGACCCCAGAAAATACGCAGTAATTAGCTTTGTACCCCATTTCCTGCCACTTCCTGTGGGTCCTGGTTGTGATATGCAATGGAGACTTAGAAAATCAACCCGGGAAAAAGGGAAAAGATGCGCAGTAAGCAAGTAGAGAAGGGCACAGAGCAGTAAAATACTACTCTGTCGACAGGACATTAACTGCGCATCAAACACCACGTGACTGCCGGGGGGAAAAACTATGCATCAAATGAAGATGCACAGAAAACTTTAGTGAGACCACAGCCTTGGACATTTTTTTTTGTGGGGAGGGGTTCTCCTCAAAAAGTGAGGGTGATCTTTTGCTTCCTTTTGCTTATTGTATAGTGCTGCATCTGCAAACCTTCTAAGATGCAAGTGTATTTTCCTTTTCAGGAGAAATCAAAGAATGGAGTCTTGTGTGGGTTCTGGCTTACCCAGAACCACTCATTTGCACAGGTGGGGACACTGTAACAGCCAAGAACCCATGTGTCAGAGGCAATATGGCAGTGAACATCATTCCAGTCCAGCAGCTGTTCAAGGCTTTCATCTTTGCCTCCTGGTGCTTCCAGTAGGGACCTGACTGGCCAAGGTGGGAAGTAGGATTTTGGAACAGACAAACCTTTGCTAGGATCCCAAGTGGGCTCTTCTGTTCTTCTAGGAGGAAAGTCCTTGTGCCCTTCAACTCTGGAGAGCATGCACTCTTTAATTTAGATTTGATGCATTAAAGGGTGTTCAAAGGAGGCTAACCTTCTGCTTTGGATGGGTAGCTTTTTGAACCAAGTGATAAATAAGCAAGTGGTGGACATCATTTATACCAGACATCTGTGTGCTGCTTAATATCAGTGTCTGGAAGACAAAGCACCCTGACACACTACAGTGAAGGCCTTACAAAAAGCCCCAATGGCTCCAGAATTCAAAGAAGTCTAAGTATAACAAAATGTGAATGGAGAGAAAAATAAAGGACATACTGGAGCTCCACTAGGTTCCCCATGGAAGCTCAATGTGATTTCTTCCTTGTCGTCTCCAGGACACTTTTACAAGCAGTTGAGCAACTGGTTGTGTGACCACTGGTGCAGGCGACTAGGCATCTGGTTGCACAACTGCAAACTGTTGGATCAGCTCTGCAGCTAACTGTGCATGAGTGCAATAATAATAGTACTAGCAAAATGCCACCAGTGGCTAACAGACAAAAGGTAAGAAGAAAAGATTCAGCATCCTCTTGGCAACTGAACAGATGGATTTGTTCACAATTAGCAGAAGAATCCTACAGAGCACTGAGACTTCCCCATCAGAAATGGCTGGTGTTGCTACTGCTGAAAAGAAATATCCATTTATTATTTATTACATTTATACGGTGGTACCTCTACTTATGAGTTTAATCCGTTCCAAATGCATGCTCATGTCGAACAACTCATAAGTAGAGCAGCTGTATCTAAAAAATTAAAAAAAAAAGAAAATAAAAAAATATTGTAAGTAGAGCAGACCGCATCTAAAATTTGTAAGGCAGCAGTTAAAATGGCAATCATTTTCTGCTCTCAAGTCAAATTGCTCATAAGCTGTAATTGTAAGCAATTTTTAGTCTTTAAGCATATTGCTAGACGCACATGTATTAATATCCTCACCCAGCCAAGCCAGCTTTATGCCAGTTTAAATCGATGGAATAAAATCTTTGATTATTGTTGTTGCATCCTTCCAATGGCAGTAAAATGAAGACTCAACTCACTGGGGGAGAGGGGGCGGAATGTGTAGCCTGCATAATTAAATTGTTAACTGCCCAAAGAGTGCTTCAAGCACTATGGGGTGGTGTATAAGCACAACACTTTGCTTTGCTTTTGCTTTTCATTTATTTTGATGCACTTTGAATTCTCTCTTTGTTTACCTTTGTTACCATTGGCAAAACAAATTCACCTATCAGGTTCTAATTATTCTGGAATGACTTTAGTAAACTGCTGTTCAAGCCTCATTTTTAAAAACAATTCATGCTCGCCGCTACTTTTTTTTTCACACACCCCTTAATCATTTTAGCTCTCTATAGACAAGGAATTTCACATCTTGACAGCCAGCCACTGAGATCAGCAAAGGACCCAATCTTACTGGTTACCATGTGTTGACAAAGTGCAGAACATGGTATTCAAAATGAATGCTGCTCTTCTAGATGCAGCATTTAGACACCGCTTGAATTTGTCAACTTAGGAAGATGAAGGCATAGGGAGAAGAAGCAGGGAGGGGATGACAGCAAGACAACTGCACATATCTTGGTGTCAAACTGAGGGTCAAGGCAAAGAAGCCTCCCTTTCCAGTTTCAAAGTGGATCTGACACTGAGACACCAATGATGTCTTTTGAAGCTTCAGTACGTCAAAGTATTTATGCAAGAGCTTAAGTTCTACCACTAGGCTGGTTTCAATGGCTTAACATATTAACATTTTATCATTCAAAATCCCTTGCAATGAGGATGAAAGCAGCCATGCAAACCCACCTTCCTCTCCTACGTAATGTCCTTCTGAATGATCAGATTTTTTTTTATTAATCCCCAATAAAGGCAAAAAACCCCAGGGAGTCAATTTGGAAATGCTGATGCTTGGATTAAATAATGTATAAATTTAGTGCTCCCTTGAATCACATCCTCTGCTTCCTGAATACAGAAGTCTAGGAGATTCCATCATGCACCTCTCTCTCTCTCTCTCTCTCTCTCTCTCTCTCTCTCTCTCTCTCTCTCTCTCTCTCTCTCTCTCTCAATGTATCCTTGTTTGTTATATCATTGTAGGGACTGTGAAAGAAGCTGAAGACACATTTGCAAACAAGAAGAGATATCTAGGCTCCTGGGTGCCTCTGGAACCTGAATAATGCATGGTGTCTTCATTTTGAGGTTGGTTTCAAATATAAGCAGGGTGTCCCAGGGAAATTGAAAAGCTCTTGATGTATCTCGGAGCGGAGGCCCCTTAGTTGCCAAGAATTCAAATGGCTTCATTCAGGGAGACAGTCTTTTGTCAGCAATGGGAGTTGTGCAGAATTGGGTGAAGAAGCTGAGCTACCTAAGAGGATACAGCTGAGGGTATCAAAGCAGCTGTGTATGTAGGGAAGGAGGGGAAACCAACAACATGAGCTCCAGCATACCGGGAAGAAAAGCTTAGTTGTCTTCCATGAAATGAATAATCTGGGAGGAAGGGTGGGGATTTCAGTCATCCACAAGCTGCTCTGACATCTATTGAAATATCATTGCTGAACTAAATGAAGAAGAGAAACATTTCATGGAATCTGGAAGCATCAATCCATGGGCGAAGACTTTGATAGCAAACAGCTGGAACAGACAAATGTTGCCTAAACCAAGACTCGTCCCACTGAGGAACTCTGCCATGTCTCTCCAAGTTAGCAAGAGGTAGTGGCCTGCCAGGAGAAGGAAAATAACTATACAGGCCTAGGGAACCATCAGTCCTTTGATAGTGTCCATTCACTTAGGACAGCAGCACAACTTGTGTAGGGATGTGAAGATGTCCCTGTGTTTGTTGACTGCAGGCAAGATCGGCTGTCTTCAAGACACAGTGTGATTAGGGATGGACACCTTAAAAATGACACACTTTTGTTGTTTTGTAAGCTTACAAAACCTTACAAAACAAAACAAAACAGCAAACAGTGTACTGTCAAGAAACGAAACAAAACACCATTTTTGTTTCGGAAATGAAACAATTCATCCTAGCCTCTTGATCCAGCCATCCTGAGAACAGGAGGTTTATTTTTTTAAAAACTGATTGATTTGTTTTCCTTTCTTCCCGTGTCTCAGCTGTTGAGATAACTTATCTCTGATCTTGATCTGCCTGAAGGTAGCCAGCCCAGGAACTGAGGTGTTACCATGGCTGGCTGTGCCTGCAAGTTGATTTAAACTGATTGCTTTCCTTTCCTTTTTAAGTAGGACTGTGGAGGTTATTTTTTAAATATTTTATTTCCTTCCCTCAGCATGCTGATCAGCTGTTGAGTTTATCTCCTCGATCTCTCCATAGAGCAGCTAGCTATTAGGTTTCTAGCTTGTTTACAGAGGGTTCTTTGCTCGAAAGCAAATTGATTGGAAAGTTTGAGGGTATTTGATTTAGGGCAGTGGGCTCCCTGTTAAATAAAAAAGGGAAAGCTCTCCATTATTTATAGCCTTATGAAGTGTTTTGTTTCATGACAAATGTTTTTTAAAAATCTGTTATTAATGAAACGAAACAAAATGAAGACTGAAACAAAACAAAATGAAACACGATATTTCCATTTTGTGCCCATCTCTAAGTGTGATGTAGTAGATAGATTGAGGGACTAGAACTAGAAGACCTAGGTTTGAATCTCTACTTGGCTTCATAAACTCATTTCTCCTTCTGTCAGTAAGAGAGGTAACACACTGGCATGCACCAATCAATTTGAGGATGGGACTCCTGTCGCGTTCCACTTTCTCAGTTCCGATATTAAGCTTCATAACTAGTTGCTCTTCAGGCTCTCTTTAGAAGATGAAAAAGCTAGAAGACTGGAGGGGAGAAGAAGAGGACATGCAGGTCACTCTGTCTGTCTAAACTGATGGCAGGAATAAAAAGCAGCCACTGAGTGTCAAACACAAATTCAATGTAAAGGCCTAGAATAAGTCACACCATGGAGGGGAAAAGACAGATTGAAAGAAGAGACCAGAAGCCATAGATGTGAACTACTTCAGTAACTGCTGAAGCAAAATAAAAATGGGGAGGGGAGCAAAAATCCACAACCACACACATCTAGATGTCTTGAAAGTGTCCATCATTCAGCCATGTGACCCAGTGAAATGATAGGAATGTCTTTAAGAAACTTTGAAGTTTTGAAGTGGATCCAGTTCTCCTAGGGAGATCCATGGGACTTTTTTTTTTAAAGAAAAGAATGTAACTAGTACTTACAATGTTCAAGTCCACAGTCAGCCATGGAAACTGACAAGGGTAGTGGAATTGGTCGAGCCACTCATTAACTATCTTAATTACCATGAAAACCCTTTTAGGGTTATAATAAGTAAGCACTGACTTGTTGGCACAGAACATGCACACACAGTTTTACCAGAATCATAACTAGCAGTTTTGGGACTTTGCTCAAGGATAAAATTGCCCCCCTCAACTCAGATTTGTGTTTCATCTTGTGAAAATAATACAAGTAGCAATTTTAACACTTGTCACCTTACCAAATTTTCCACTCCTCTAGGGTAGATGAACATCATTGATCAATATAGGTAGGCAGGCAGGCAGGCAGGCAGGCAGGCAGGCAGGCAGGCAGGTATCTATCTATCTATCTATCTATCTATCTATCTATCTATCTATCTATCTATCTATCTATCTATCTATCTATCTATCTATCTATCTATCTATCTATCTATCTATCTATGATTAGCATGCCATATATTATTATATAATACTAGAGTAGGACCCCACTATCTGCTGGGGGTCAGTTCCAGGCCTTCCCGTGGATAATAAAAAACATGTGGTCAACCAAGAGAGATTTTCCCTTTAATAAAGAGGCCTCATCCCCTTACATAGCCCTCTTTCTGGATGGGACTGAGGATTGGCCAGTAATCAAACGAGGAATCAGTCAGGAAGACTGGAAGTGTTTTCAAACTGGGGAGCTGGGGCACAACAGATAAGCCACATAAGTCCCAATGAGCCAATGCTGCTCTGCTGTGTTGCCTGAACTAAGCTGGCATGGTTGCTGCAATTCCAGTCTTTGGCCACCGGCTGCAGGGGCGCTGCTGCGCAACATGAAACAGACCATCTCTGAAGCTCCCCCAGTGTCTTCCTGAGGGAGCAAAGAAGACATGGGGTTCCTGCTACCACCAAAGTCTTCATTTGGAGACCCCAGGGGTCTTCTTTTTAAAACAAATAAATAAATAAATGCCTTCATAGTTCTCCATCTTCTGAAAATTCTGGCGGAACACCCTGACCCAGTTTTAGAGACTGGCGATGTAACAAGATAGAATTTCAAAATATTTAAGATTCATTTCCCCCATGAAATAGCTGGCTACATTTCAAGAACAGGACACCATCTCACACTGAGACATTTAAGGAATGTGTTCTGCAGGAGAACAACAGACCACCCCATTTCTTTTATAACCACACATGAGCTTTCTGTTATCAGTGCTGCAAAAGGAAAGGCCGGATGGTAGGGTGAAGCAAACAAACATATTGGGTAAGGAAACAGCTTTCCATCTCCCCCCCCACACACACACCCATGGCTTTTTGTTTGCTTTCATCCCTCCCCCACATCCCCTTAAATTAAAAGGGCATGAATATGAAACAGTGGAAAATTGGAATTTTAAGCTCTTGCTGATTTGGTTCTCGTCGCATGCTGATATCATTTCACTGCCTTTATGGGTCTTTTGTTCCTGATTCACACCACAGTGCAAGGCTGACGCTTGGGCTGCCAGAATGAGGCTTTGGACATAAAAGGATTGTCTACTTTGGAGTAAAAAAGAAAAAAAGATGAAGGCTGTTCAAACACAGAAACTGGGAGCTGGTCATCAAGAAGGAGATGAAATCAAGGGCTGACAGTGCACAAGCCATGATGTTTAATGGAGTTGGGGTGGCATACACATTGTAATTTGAAAGACTCTTCAACTGAAGAGTATTCTTGGCTCCAAAACTCTGGAGAAGATGCTGTATTTTTTTCAATCTATATGTTCTTTACAGTTCCACATCTACAGTGGCATGGTTCTGGAGTCTTAGACATGGACACATACTGTCAATTGGTTGAGATCACAGCTGGCATCATACAATGGTGTCCAAAGACAACAGTTCTCCAAGCCAGCAGCAATAGGGCAGGAGCAGAAGTTTGGGCAGAGTTAGGCCAAACTAAGTCACCTTGATTTAGTTCTCAAGAGATCTGCCAAGGGCCAACGGATGTCATTTAGAAATCCCATCCCTGTTCCTGACTTGTTCATGTACATATTTTCATTTCTAGAGTTTCTAAAATAGCACCTTATCCATTTCCACTGCCACCCCCGATCAACTAGTAGTTCAATAAAAATTTCCTCCTATCTGCGCTTCTCTGAACACAGGTATAGGACATCTGGTTCTTTTGGGAAAGGTAAAATCTTTAATTGCTCTTCAATGATTGTTTAATCAAACAGAGTTTATAATAGGATAGAATTTCATGGCTTCGAATTATGTGTTTTTTTCCGAGGGCAACTTTGCAGGATGAGAATGCAGCTGGGTAAATACACCATTGTTTTGATTTTAATGAAATGCTGAACCTGCTCAATTCCTTTCCAGCTGGTCGAACTGAGAGTCTTGTTCTTGGCCTCGATTGACAGAGCAAATCAGATGTGAAGAGGCAACTTGTCAGATGCCTGGAGCGAATAGGACATGGCGGTTCAACTTGAGAAGAGGTCACTCAGTCTGCTTAGAAATGGACTTTTCTTTGGTGATGGAAGAACCAGTCCACTGTTAGCAATGGAAGAGCAACATTATGCACCTTAGAGGCCTTCGGTGAGGGCTTCACCCTGCCACTCTACAGTCCTTTTTCCTATGAGCATTTGTCTTTAATGATGGGTGCTGCTCTTTTTATTGGCAGTGTTTCTAAATGGTTTTTGGAACTGCATTGACATAGGGCCTTTTCACACGACCCCTAAACTCTGCGGCAAATGGCTCCCAGCTCCAGAGCTTAAAATTGTTTCTCCACCAGCCCCGGAGTTTACAGATAATTAAGTGCGACCACGCCCACCTAAGCGCGTCCCAGTGCACTTTTCAGGTACCTGCTCTCGGAGGGTGAAAATTCCTGATGCGGATATAACTGTAGTGACTGCCCAGCTCTCCTTGCTTCTGTTTGTTCTTTTTCTTGCCCCCCGCCCCTTTAAGAGATCTGAATGCAGTGCCGGGATGGCAGAAAGGAGGTGAGCGGCATTCTTTTCTTCCTTTTTTCCTCCCTCCCCTCACTCAGCCAGCAGCCAGGAGTGCGGAGGGGGTGGGAACACAGGAACAGCGACAAACCCCTAAGATCTCTGGTCCGAATTTAAGTGGCCAGTGGATCTTAGGGGTCATGTGAAAAGGCCCATAGTGTTTGTTTTCATACAAACAGCTCTGGGAGACAGGTTTGCTGAGTTTAGCGGGTCAGGTTCCAATGCAACCTGGGCTAACATTTCCAGCCAACTCATGGCTTGGCAACGTTGCATAAAATGAGATATCTGAATAAAAATACAGTGGATCCTCGTATAACAAACGGTTTGTATCATATAAAATCTGTACATCTTAAAAATTTCCGGAGATAGGGGAAATTCGCTTAACAGAATTGCCTGTGGGGCGAACCTGTGCAACAGAAAAACGGTTGTGATTAGGGTTCTTGAGTCCTTTTCCAAGAAGAAGGGTGGGGTAGAATAGAATAGAATAGAATAGAATTTATTGTCATTGTATAAAACAAAACAAGATTAAAAAGTAACATCATGCAGTCAGCATATTCACACATCGCAGTATAAAAATCCAAGACATAAAATCTAACATTTAAGAACAAACATCCATACACATACTCCTACATTCACACACAGAACCTCACTTGTATTCATTTAAAACTGACATAAAACTTAATTTTATATATAGTGAGGTTCTGTGTGTGAATGTAGGAGTATGTGTATGGATGTTTGTTCTTAAATGTTATACACACACACACACACACACACACACACACACACACACACACACACACACACACACACACACACACACACACACACACAGCCCTACACTCTCTCACCTGACAGCATTCATAGAGTAAAAATTATCTAAATAAAATAAAATAAAATTAATGTGCACTGTCCCAGTGGAAATATGGACATAATTTGCACTTCTATTCCCAGACTGGCCAGTGACCATGCTGGACAGGGAATTCGGCTCATCCTAAATATTAACTTTTGCAAAGTCTGCTGTAGAGTTATTTGGACAAGTGGTCTCTGTTGAATGGAAAGCATTCTCCTGTGTCCATATACTCCTCAATTCCTAACAACAGCCCACCAGTGGTGCTATCAACCATGTGTGCTTGAGGATGGCACTGCAAACTCAAACCAAGAGTTCTCCAACTCATGAGAGACCATCAAAGAGATGACTCTTGCACTGGATTTGATCTGGTGGATCAGAAGCTGGGTAGAACCATCGTACTCACTACAGGAGTGCATTTATTTTAATTTAATGCTCTTCTGATTTCTGCTGCCTCATTAGGATGTTACGGCTTTGATGGCCTTTGAATGCTTAAATTGTAAGATTTTACTAACGATGCCTTATTGGCTACAGGCCTCCTAGAGATTTGGATAGTTAATGAAGAACTGGACAGGTATCTTTTTATCATAATCATGGCTTAGGAAATCAGTGTGAGTTCATATGCTTAGGATAATTTTATTTGCAGTGTCTTTGTTGGCTTACTAATGTAAATATAGCATTATGAAATGTGCTTGCTACATTTATGATTTCATGTTTTGTTGTTGTACCTATAGGTTGATGATTAATTATGTGAACTGCTTGGAGAATAATTTGGAAACCAGGAAATATAAATACATAGTGACGATGATAGAGTGGAATTGGAATGAACAGGCTATGCTCATTCCATTCATTTTAATTATAGAAACCACGGGGAAGTCAAGCAAATGCATTCCAAACGAAAATCTATTATTTTCATTATTTTCATTTAGAACCCTCCTACAGCCGTCTATACAATTCACAGAGGGGATGAGGTGGATTGTGGGTAAATAAAGTGGAAGCAATTAAGCCATGACTACATACCTTCTAAAATTATACACAAAACAGAGATCCTCTCGGAAATATATCTGAAATTTGCACCACCAAAATGAATACAAGGCTGTTGTTGTTGTTATTCAGTTGTTCAGTCATGTCCGACTCTTCGTGACCCCATGGACCAGAGCACGCCAGGCCCTTCTGTCTTCCACTGCCTCCCGGAATTTGGTCAAAACCATGTTAGTTGCATTGATAACACTATTGCAAATATATTCCAAGCATATAAAAGTAGGACGTGTCTGGCTGGTTTTCCCACTTGGAACTATTGGTGCTTGTTTACAGGGGTTTTTGTTTCCTTGTTATTTATTCTCTTAAAATTATGTAGGTCTCTGGCTGTGGGGCGTGGTGGCTCAGCGGACTAAGGCGCTGAACCAGTCAGCTGCAAAGTCGGCAGCTCGACGGTTTGAATCCCGGGTGTCATGCAGCGGGGTGAGCTCACGCTGTTAACCCCAACTCCTGCCAACCTAGCAGTTTGAAAGCATGTAAATGCAAGTAGATAATAGGTACTTCTGAAAAAAAAACAGGAAGGTAAAACAGTGTTTCCGTGCAGCCATGCCAGCCATGTGGCCATGGACTTACACAACTCTGGCTCTTCAGTTTGATTACAGAGATGAGCACCACTCCTAGAGTCGGACATGACTAGCATGCATGTGCAGGGGGAAATCCCTGAAACAAAGAGTATCAAATCCCGTATCAAAAGAGTAAGAAATCCCGGAAACAAAGAGTAGGTGTCAATGGGAAATTTTCACAATGGAGAGAAGTGAAAAGCGGTGTGCCCCAGGGCTCGGTCCTGGGACCGGTGCTTTTCAATCTGTTCATAAATGACCTGGAGACAGGGATAAACAGTGTTGAAAGTTTGCAGATGACACAAAACTTTTCCATGTGGTAAAAACCAGAGAAGATTGTGAAGAGCTCCAGAAGGATCTCTCCAAACTGGGGAATGGGCTGAGAAATGGCAAATGCGTTTTAATGTAACCAAATGTAAAGTAATGCATATTGGGGCAAAAAAAACTTCATCTATCAACTCATGGGCTCTGAGTTATCCGTGACGGATCAGGAAAGAGATCTTGGTGTGTTGGTGGACAGCTCCATGAAGGTGTCTCCCAATGTGTGGCAGCAGTGAAGAAGGCCAATTCCATGCTAGGAATTATCAAAAAGGGGATTGAAAATAAAACAGCCAACATTATAATGCCGTTATACAAAACAATAGTAAGGCCCCACCTGGAGTATTGTGTACAATTCTGGTCACCGCATCTCAAGAAAGACATAGTGGAACTGGAAAAGGTGCAGAAGAGAGCGACTAAAATGATTACTGGGCTGGGGCACCTCCCTTATGAAGAAAGGCTAAAACAATTGGGCCTCTTCAGTCTGGAAAAAGGCGCTTGAGGGGGATAGATTGAGACATACAAAATAATGCAGGGTATGAGTAAAGTGGATAGAGGGAAGCTCTTCTCCCTCTCTCAAAATACCAGAACTAGGGACATACACTCAAATTGAGTGCTGGGAGAGTAAGAACTGACAAAAGAAAATATTTTTTTCACCCAGCGCGTTGTAAGTCTATGGAACTCCCTGCCACAGGATGTGGTGATGGCATCTGGCCTGGATGCCTTTAAAAGGGAACAGATTCCTAGGAAAAGTCCATCACGGGTTACAAACCATGATGGAGATGTGTAATCTCTAGGCTTTAAACCAGGGTACTTCAAGGGCCAGATGCAGGTGAGTGGTATCAGGAGACAGATATCTAGTCTCATGCGCTCCCTAACGCATCTGGTGGGGCCGCTGTGAGATACAGGAAGCTGGACTAGATGGGCCTTTGGCCTGATCCAGCATGGCTCTTCTTATGTTCTTATGTTCTAATCTTTACCTGGCTGCGGAGCTAGAGGTTGGGAGTTCAGTCCCCCACTGTGCATCCCAGAACAACCTGTGTAACCTTCAGCAAACTGCTCAGTCCCAGGACACCCCCAGAAGAAAGGATCTCCATAAATCGGAATTATTATTTTTTAATATTGCTTGTCATTGGGTGCAAATAAATTTAAAATCTGACTGGAACATACAGGATAAGGGGAGAGACCAGAAACTGTTTGATTCCCATTTAACCAAGAGCCTTTTGAATTTGAATGCATTTGAATTTGGGAAATTCTAATATTTTGATGGGGTATGACAATGCTTTAAAATTAATACAGTTAAAAATGGGGAAACATTGAAGATGCAAGCAAGTGAAAACTCTCTGGGTTCCCTGCTGAAATTGTGAAAGGTAAGTAAAGGGTAGGAGACCGCCCAGAGTTCCTTTGGGAAATGGGAGCATTATACAAATGCAAAAATAAATAACTAAATATAACAAATAAGCTAGAAATTGAAAAAAATGTAAAGGTTCCCCACACACATGAGTGCTAGTCGTGTCCAACAATAGGGCTGTGCTCATCTCCATATTCAAGCCGAAAGAGCCAGTGTTGTACAAGTCCATGGCCACATGGCCAGCATGGCTGTAAGGAAACACTGTTTTTACCTTCCTGCTTTTTATTTTTAAAGTGGTACCTATTTATCTACTTGCATATACATGCTTTTGAACTGCTAGGTTGTCAGGAGCTGGAGTTATCAGCGGGAGCTCCCTCCACTGCGTGGCACCCGGGATTCGAACCACCAAGCTGCCGACTTTGCAGTCAACAGTTTTCGGAGCCTTAAAGGGTAGACTGGAGACAGAACAAATAAGTTAGAGACTGATCCTGAAATGAATAATTAATAAACTGCAATAGAAATAATTTGAACAAGCAAATAGCTAGGTAGACCGTTAAAGACCATTTTTATAATTATCAAATCTATACAGGAAGTAATACATTAAACCAGTGGTTCCCAGCCTTGTGTCATAGAGGCTCTAAAAAAGCACAGGAGGTGGTAGCAGGTGTGTACAGAGCAGTGGTTCCCAATCTTGGATCCCCATGTGATCTTAGACTACATCTTTTCCAGAACAGCTCACGGGAAGGCTTTTGGGAGTTTGAGTCCCAGATGGTCCCACCAGAAGACCCAAGGTTGGGAACCACTGCATTAACCAATCAAAACAAATAGAGCAGCTGGCTACCAACCGTTATGTTAGGGTGAGCAAACCTTGTTCCCGGCCTACTGCTTCTGTTGTTCAAACAGAGCTTGCTATGCTGGCCAGGGATCATGGGCATTGCAATTTGTTGACATAAGGAGGCTGACAGGATGCCCAGCCTGAGACTAAATGAAAAGTTCTCTAAATAAATACCTTGCCTCTTTCAACTGGAAAAGAAATATTGCTGTTTCACCCCAGGCATGGCAGAGGCCTTCTTGTCATGCAGGGGTAGAGACAAGGTAATTTCTTCACAGCTTTGAGATTTCTGTTTGCCACCCTACTGCCTTTGGTCTTATCAACAGCTTCAAGAGCTAAAGGATCCATTGTGGATTAACTCTGTTTGCCTGCACATTTGCGCAGTTGTTTTCAGATATATTATAACGTGTTTTGCTTGTGTTCCATTGTGTTTCATCACCGAGGACATTATGTTTTTTTTTAAAACCATCTTGGAGTGCTGGTTTTAAGATAGATGTATGTAAAGATCTGTCACATTTAATTATCTCCTCCATCAGATTCACTAAGTGGCTTATTAAGAGAGAAATGACTGGTTCATATAGTCATTAGAAAAGGAAGATTTCATGCTATAACAAAAAAGCAATAGAAATTTCTATTTCTGACTCAGCCTGGAAGGGAAAGGCAGTGGTGGTGATGTGGAGGAAGGGGACTCTTCATGGGGGAAAATAAAAATGTGACAATGAAAGAACAGGGATGCAGAAGCTACCAGTTGACAACAGTTCATTTATGATTATGGATATGGAGGGACAGCAGGCAGAAGGCGGGAAATTCTCAACTGGAAAGCCAACTAATTAAAACTTCTTAGGCAATGTGTTTAAGACCATCTGAAGGAAGAACACACCATCAACCCATGGAACTCATTGCTACAAGTTATTATGATTTAAGTTAAGGCAATTTAAGTTAGGTGGCTCACTGGACTAAGGCTCCGAAAACTGTTGGCTGCAAAGTCAGCAGCTCGGTGGTTCAAATCCCGGGTGCCATGCAGCAGAGCGAGCTCCCGCTGATAACCCCAGCTCCTGCCAACCTAGCAGTCCGAAAGCATGTAAATGCAAGTAGATAAATAGGTACTGCTGTAAAAAGTGGGAAGGTAAAACAGTGTTTCCTTGCAGCCATGCCAACCATGTGGCCTTGGAGTTGCACAACACCTGCTCTTCAGCTTGAATACAGAGATGAGCACCGCCCCTAGAGTCGGACACATCTAGCACGCATGTGGAGGGGAAACATTTACCTTTTTATTCACCTCAAAATGCTGTTTTTATTTTCACAGGCAAGGTATCCCCATCTAAATGCGTCCTTCCAACAACTGCTGCCGTGTGGATCAAATGCTCTCTTCCAACCAGGCCAAGTGATCCATCCGCACATCCGATCTGGCCTGAT
This sequence comes from Phrynocephalus forsythii, assembly GCA_029282475.1. Taxonomy (NCBI): domain Eukaryota; kingdom Metazoa; phylum Chordata; class Lepidosauria; order Squamata; family Agamidae; genus Phrynocephalus; species Phrynocephalus forsythii. The sequence continues at coordinate 6,460,907 of JAPFRF010000013.1, forward strand.
TTCGGAAGCTAAGCAGGGTCAGCCCTCGTTAGTACTTGGGTGGGCAACCACCAGGGAATACCAGGTGCTGTAGGTGCCTGGAGTAGGAACTGGCAAGCCACTCCAGTATTCCTGCCAAAGAAACTCCATGGACATGGGGTCACAAGGAGTTGGTCACAACTGTAAGGACACCACACACACACAAGGAAGTTGAAGCCTCAGAGGAGCTGTCCAGCCAGACCCGGTGCTGACACGTCACATCAGGAAAAACCTGAGAACGCATGGGGAGAGCTTTCATAGCTGCCCTTTCTACACCACCCTTTTCTAAAGCACTTGTTGTGTTCTAATCCAGAGTCTGTGTTCATTCACAGCAGAGCCATAACTACCAGTTTGGGTGCTCAAGGTTTTGCCTCTCAGTTGCTTAAAATCGGACCATATGAGACGGGCATGCACAGGTTACGAACAGAGCAACGTAGAAGAATGTCTAGGTCTCCATGCTGGGTCTATGATGAATTCCCCTGTTTTGTGTTTCCTTCTGGGTTGACTCGTCAGCAGTTTTCAGGACAGGCAAGCTTGCACTGTCTACATTTCAGCTCCCTGGGTCAGTGCTCCACAACGTGGCTCCAACGGATGGTTCTACCTTTTTTGAGTCAGTGCAACAAAAAATAAGAACATAGCAGATACTTAAAGTACTGTGCCTAGTACAAAGACCAGCAGGTTTATTTTTCAGTGAGATTCCATGGGTTCCTATCTGCTTCTATAAATACAATCACTTTCACTTTCATATTAATTTTTGATTTTCATTTTCATTTCCTTTTTCATTTTCATGAACCAGCAAGACCGGCAGCCTGGGGGGGGTGTTCTCTGCTCATAATTCAATTGGCTACAATAGGTTTTATTGTGTCTGGCATCTTGATCAACAGTTTTCTATCACCGAGGACAGTGTTTCTGCTGCTAACCCCTTGTCCGCAGCCAGTCCAGTCCTGAATCCTGGTGACCAAGAAACCCAAGCCAGGTCTAGGTTTGGAGCTTCAGTTAAGGCCCATAGAGGTGGCTGGAGGTGAGTGGCATTTTTGAGACCAGAACTTCAGCTGTGTGAGGGTGGGCACTGCTAGACCAGTCGGGCATCTCAGACAAAAGAGGGCTGCCGCCACAGGCATTAGCTCTAGGGCAGGCTTGGAAGAGTCTTTGGCCTTGGCTCCTTGACAGTGGGAGACATCCTGAGGAATCTTGCCAAAATCAACTCACAAACCAGCTCCACTGTGAGAAATGCAAATATATAATCATGCCTGCTAATAAGCTTATTGATACAACATATTATCAATAGCAAATGTAAAAGCTATCTTGTAATCTTAATTGCCAAGGTAAAGTGTATTGTGCAGCAAGAGACACTGTGGTTTTCCTGTTGATGCCCAGACAGAAGCTAAACGGAAACAGGTGTGGTAACAGCAAGCTGTAAAATTGAACTGAGCAAAAAGAGGAAGTAAAGTGAACTTATGAAGCTTTGGGTATGCAGGTGGGACTAGCAAGAGATAGACAGCTTATGGGCGGTATTGAAGGTGTGGTTGTCCAAGAGTGACCGAGGAAGGGTCTGGAAGGGTCTGAAAATGTATAAAAACCCTGGAAAAGAGTGTTCGGGGTCTTCTCTCAACTAAGAGGGGGACCCCTTTTGCATCCTTTTGCAAAAGGTTTTCTGTCTTGCACTTTGCTTTTGCTCAATAAACTCAGCGCTGAGAACTTCTCATTTTTGTCTGACTTAGCCTCATTTTTGGTAAATTTCTGACTGAGTCTTATTCTTGAGCTTCTCTGACTTAGTTTTATTTTTGAGAAACTGAACCACAAGATTACACCACCACCAGATAAAGGATGGACTGTCGCTTCTCTGATGCTCAACCCCAGATGTTCTGGATCCAGAAGATCTTGCTTGAGCCTTTCTCCTTCCTCTGCTTTAATCTCTATCAGTTTCTTAGGATCCACTTGTCCTCCTCCCAGGAGATACCTGAACATCCCTCCTCCTGGTCTTCTTGAGAGACAGAGCGGCTGCAGCAGCCAAACACTTGGGAGTAGGTGGGCACGGGAGACGGTCCACCCAAGGCACTGGAAGTCTCCACCTCACAACATGATGCACTGGGACTGAGTCACATGATTGCCACTTTTGGAATTCCTTTTGTGTAAGACTTACAGGATGAACTCTAAATCTGCAGGCACCTAGTAGAGCACCCATCAACCATGGGATTCCTCAACACTTCCAAGTTTAACTTTTTTTAATGCCACCAGAGGGCGCAAAGAGCTTTTTCACTTTTAAGGAAACATTTTTTTGTTGTTGTTGAAGCAAAAATGCAGGTAGGACTCATAGAAGCTGGTTGCTTTTGGAATTCAAGGTTGGCATGTGTGTCATCCTCAGAATCCTGGAGCACAACCACTTGACAAATCTCCTTTGATCTGTAATCTTCCATGGAGTGGGGTGGTGGTGGTGGTGGTGGAGCTGATGGCCTTATAGACTAAGTTCACTATTCTATGATGTTACAATTCTCTCAGTGCAGGACTGGATTTCTGGGGATTGCAGTCCAAGGCCATCTGGAGACTCAAGATGGTGAACCACTGGAGTCAATGGTTGAAAAGGGAAACAAGATGTGAGGAAATATCAAGGTACCACCAGTCTACGTCAAGAATAGAATATAACAGAATAGAGTTTTATTGTCATTATGCATATGCTAAATATGCACAACAAAATTAGAGTGCTGTTCCACTTCACACTCAAACAACGAGGCACCAAACAAAATACAAAAAACACATAGAACACCACGCAAGATATCACAGACTCTTAAAAAGACTAGAGGGGTGGTGGTGGAATGTTGCACAAGACTGAGCACGTGACTATTGAACATATTGTATTTATTTATTTACTTTTATTTATTTATTTATTTATTTATTTATTTATTTATTTATTTATTTATTATGAATTTTTATACTGCTTGTCTTCCCAAAGGCAGTCTCAGCGGTTAACAACAATAGTAAATAAAAGCAGATCACAGACTGCAAATAGTACAAATAGTGGAGAAAAGAAAACAAAAAAATATGGAAGAATACCCGACAAAATGACAAAAAAATGTGTATATATGGGAGTATAAGACATAGATATTTAGTTCCTTTGATTTTGTTTCCGCAATTTCCCCCCCATTTTGGTGGATGCTTTTCCTTCCCGTGTGCTACTCTCACTCATTTGAGATATTTAGCTTCAAAGGCAGCAAAGGCTCATAGGCACCTTGCAACACAGACCTGGTGTTATTTCCCCACAGACGTACATCAGAACCAGAGCTGCAATTCAACAGACTAGGATCCAGCTTCAGATAAGGTTTTGTTGGCAGATGGGCCTCTTTATGTGTTGTTGCTGGAGTCACTCATGCCTGTTTCTGTACTCCTTTCTGGATTGCATTTCTATTTTTGGGGTGGGGGGATGGGGTGGGGGTTTTACACAAAATTGATATGGAATGCCATACATTTTTAAAAAGAAATCATGGACACAGGCTACCCAGAAGTCATCTGATAGCCAAGACAGTACTTTTATCTCTTAAATTGCACTGACCGTGTGGTTTTGGTTATATACATTTTTTTTTTCAGTCAATAAACTGCCTGAGAAAGATGGGTCTAGGAGAGTGGTGGTGAACCTTCAGCACTTCAGACGTTTGGGACCACAACTCCCACATCCCTTCATCATTGGCAAGCCAGATTCGGAATTCTGGGAGCTGTGATCCAAAACATCTGGAGGGCCGAAGGTTCACCACCACTGGCTAGGACTTAATGAGGCCCCTGTTGTTGGCAATACATTGGCCTCAGTCCAGTGGCTGTGGCTTGGCTTGTCCCCTCTCCTGGCATGGCAGCTCCATGTGGCAGACAGGGAGGGTACTGGGGCTTGTCAGTAGGCTGAAAGGTGTCAAGCAAGGTCACAATGGTGGACTGTTGTGTTGGAAGGGGAGGAAAGATGACCCAATTATCCCTCTATTTTCCCTTCTGATAGAGACTTTTTCTGTCCCCCCCTCTCTGTGTGTGTGTGCGTGTGTGTGAATCAACTGTTTAAGATGGCATAAAAGTTAGACAATAATTTTGGGGTCCGGTGCCCATAACTAGCATTGCTGAAGGGAGGATTGGGTAAACCTGGTTTTGCCAGACCCAGATCAATTGCAGGTGTTCAGACAATCTGTCTGGGGAACTTTGCAAAAATCAGATCATGTCCTATATTTAGCCAACTGGAGAGAAGGGAAAACACAACAGTGACATCCTCCTGTTCCTTTATAGTTGTGCTGTTTTGCAAGCAGGCTTCCATATGCCGCTAATTGACATACAAAGGAAGTGTGCGTGCATGCTTCTGCTCGTTAATTGGCAGAAACAAAATATTTTGTCATCCTCTTGAATGCACTGGGGCCCATTCTGAAGCAGCCTGTAATTAGAATTTAGCTCTTTGTGAAGCAAGAAATGGCCCGGATTCAACTAATCACCTGTAAGAATGGAGAATGTGGGAGGGAGGGGAGGTGAGAGACTCTCCTATCTCCTAGTAAAGTGCATACTGACATGCACAGTTTAATATTCTGATTAACACTGGCTGTAGCAGTGAGTACAACGATAAGCAATCAAAGCACTCAGTTGAAAAGGGGCCCGCTTTTCAGGGGGAGTCCCTTCCTAGCCCCCTTCTAAAAGTCAATAACAAGATGAAATGGAGGCTTGTCCTACTAGGGGTCCATCACAAGAAGGCAAGCTTTTCTAGGAATGACAATAATGTTGGGAAAGGCAGTGGGGAAAGAGGAAGACCCAACTAAGAGATGGATCAGCTCCCTAAAGGAAAGGTAGGCATGAGGCTGCCAGAGATGAGCAGGGAAGTTGAGGGCAGGATACTCGGGAGATCTTTAATTCAAAGGGTGGCCATAAGTCATAGATGATATGATGGCACATAAAGACGACGACAACAGCTGTTCTTGGAAAGGAAGGAGTGGTTTGTCTAGGACTCAATGTTTTAGCCCATATATTAATTAATTAATTAACTTTGCAAAAATCAGATCATGTCCTATATTTAGCCAACTGGAGAGAAGGGAAAACATTAATTAATCAATTAAGCAGGAAAACTTAATTAATTAATTAAGCAGGGAAACCGTGTGCAAATGTTTTTGATTGCTAGTCGCTTGTTCCCCACAGGATGAGCTTAGTGGAAGATGCCACAGTCATGCGGCAATGGGCTGAGGCAGACGAAGAAGACTTCTCAGTGCTTTGTCCAGTGGAGACAAACCATCCAGGAATTGGACGATAGTTCAAAATTTCCCAGTCTCCTGATGAGATCCCAGCTATCAGACTGGGACATCCAATAAGGTGTCTCTGTGCAACAAATTTGTGCAAATCATAAAATTCCTGTCCTCCACACAGCCAAGGTATTTTTCCCTTCAGGAAGCTAAAGACCCAACCCATAGAATGTCCAGCTTGATTGAGCACAAAAACACAAGCAACCTATTCAGTGCTTCACAGTACTCTGACTGGTTCATAGAACAATGGAAGAGTTTAATGCATACTAAGCAACTGATCTTTTACATAAATGTGCACTCAAAACATTCATAGAGATGCACAAATAGTTTGCAATTTGTTTCTTGCCAGCATCTTGAGTGTTTTGTTATGTAGCTCTTGTTATATACAGTATAATGCATTTATATTTGTGGGTTGTGGGTGTCGTGCTTGTGCTCTTTATATCAATTTCACTATTGGGAAGCAGCCAGAGTAGTGGCAGTGCCATTAGATGAAGCAGTATAGAAAACGAACGAACAAATGAATTCTGGCATATGAGACAAAAAAGAGGCGTGCAAACACTTCCCAACTGTCACTCTCAAAATGGAGCATCCAAACTCCATTTAGAATGAATCCACTGCTCCTGTTCCACTAGGTTCCTTCAGCCATCCTTCACAAGATTGCATTGCATAAATTAGAGGGTCAACATGTTTAATTTCTGTTATGCATGTAACAGAAAATATGTAAGCTAAGTTGTAATGTGTCACGGACAAGGTACAGGGTGGATGTCAGCTACACACCCCACTCCCTTTAAGCTTGTCAACAAGCCACAATTAGCGTCCAAAAAGAATTGTGATTCCTTTTGTGTGCAAATAAAATTCCTCAAATGATGGCACCAATGACAACTAAATCATTCACAGTTTGCTACAGACTCATGATACCCCAAATCTGCAGACACCTAATGACAGGACTGACTCTGAATGTACCAAGAATTCTTTGGTTCTTCAATCTTCTTTGTATAGGTTAGTCCCAAAATGGCATTTTAATGTAACAACTCACCTTCCTGTGGCCAAGAGCAAATTTATGCATTTCTTAACATTCCATTAGACTTAAACATCAGGCATGATGTGATCTACGCTGTGTACTGTTCATTGACAAAATCTGTATTGTACTTTTGTCCAATGAATTAAACATGTTGACCCTCTAATTTATGCAATGCAGTCTTGTAAAGGACAGCTGAAGGAACCTAGTGGAACAGGAGCACTGGATTCATTCTAAACATTAGAACAAAACAGGCTTTAATATATTTCTCTTCAAAGGATTGTGTTGTAATGAATACAACTGTAGTGGGAGGCAACTCGCAAGCAAATATATGCAAATGTTTCCATAATTGACACAAGCTGCAGCACTCAGCTTTTCTTGACATATAGTTGGAATTTGCCTTGATCTATAAAGTTGGAAAGAATGTATGGTTCGAGATCACATGGAGAATTTAACGAAGCGTGAAAGCCGTTGGAAAGTCTGATAACTCATTGAAAGAAAAAGGAAAAGGAAAAAAAAGAATAAGATGATTCCATTTCCTCAGGATTGCCTGGCAGGTAGAGGCAGAATGTGTGCCTTAAAAAACAGATGGATCTTTTTGCAGAAACAAGATTTCCTACCAGTAATAGCAAACATTCTGTATTTTCTGCTTCCTAGAGGCATGCCTCCTGGTCTCTGTTGGAAGCAGGAGGCTGGGGTTGTAGGATGGACCTTTTGTTTGGTCCAAGAAGGTCGAAGGATTCCGAAAGAACATGTCCCGACTGGATGGATGAGAAGGAAAATGGTGGCAGGGTTCAACCGAAGCAGCTGTAAGCTTATGCAGGGTGAATCTCACCTATTCTGAACTCTGGCTCCTTCAGGTGCTCCAACTCAGTCTACTGCCCCAGATATTAATATTCTATATAATTCTGCTTCAACTCTCCTCCACCCCCCACCCCCCCACAGCATGATATAAAAGAAGGCTGCTCATGACAGGGTTCTATGAATTACATTGTGATCTTGTCTTTATGGAACAACTCTATAATAGTCATATATCCATGGAAAATTATGGGCACCTATGAAATATAAGCAGAATTGAAGACTAATTCAAATGTTAAGATAATTAGACTCTTTTTGATCAGCAGTGGGATACTTTGCATTGATTAAGTGTCTCCAAAGTCATAGAACTGTTGTCCTGTAATCAAGTTGCCCAATTTTACTTGATTATTCTTTCTCCTTCCTACTTTGCTTCACAGTCGATTAAGTGACTTCCAAATGGTCCAGCTAGAGCAGTGGTTCCCAACCTGGGGGGTTGGGACCCCTTTGGGGGTCGAACGACCATTTCACAGGGGTCACCAAGAGCCAATGAAGAAATAGACACAACTGGCTTGGGTCTGGAGGAGGGGGTGAAGGGGGTGAAGAGTGAGTTACAGCTTGATAGGTTGGAGGGGATGTCAAGTCAATGGCACCGGAGGCTGCGATTGGCTGAGGGTGCCTGTAGATAGAGGGAAGTTCTTTATGGCACCTGTGGGCCTGCCAAAAGGGGGCTTGTGGCCTCTTCCAAGCAGGGCAAGGGGGTCACCACAACATGAGGAACTGTAGTAAAGGGTCGTGGCATAAGGAAGGTTGGGAACCGCTGAGCTAGAGTCTTGTCCTAGCGGCAGACCCTCTTCGGCAGCCATCTATTTGGTAAGATGCGCTGCTGTGGTTCTTCCTGGGCTCAGAGTTCTTGCACAAATGCAATATAAGCAGCAAACAAGGGAACAAGGTCCATGACAGGAATCTCTACTGCCCAGAGAGCATTAAAATCAAGAAACACTGAACTGGATAAATAGAAAACCATGTGGGTGTGAGCAACGACATACATTGCAGGGCACATAGTCAACCAAGCATGAAAAAAGGGGCCTGTAATAAAGTGTGAAGTCACTGGGTTTCAGTGAAAAGAGATTTTCCGTATCGTTGCAGACGGAGCTCCACCATTGCCTCCAGCCTTCAAATGGCCAGATCCTCCAGCGACCAGCCGAGCTTTTAAAGCATCTTTTGCCGGCATTGTACATGAAGGGCCGTGGCTGACATTTTAAAGGCTGCCAGTTTTCATGTGGCAGCTCCCGGCTTCACACCCCACAAATTTTTAAATATTAAAGGCAGCTTTCTGGCATGTCAGTACCCATTTGGAGCTGACGCGATTGCTCTTTAGCTGACAGTTTGAAGCCAACATGATTCACAATTAAGAACAGACAGGATGGCTGGTTGCAGTCTGTTGTTTGTTTCAGCTTCGGGCGCACATGAACTGCACACAAGATTCTTTGTTGGGAGGTACGAGGAGTTCAATGCGTTGGGTAGAGCATCTGCATCATTGCTCCCGGTAAACCTGATAAGAGGACCCTTGTGTTCTGCCTAATCCCCCTTGTGACTGGGCCTGGGGTGTGGCGGGGTTCATATGCTTCTGTCCCTTCCATCAATACTTTGTACCCCAACATTTCTCAAATAAACTCAGCTTCCCAACTATTTATTTTCACAACAACCCTGTTAGGCAGAGGTAGAAGAGTAAATTAATAGTCCAGTAAAGGCTGGGTCCTAGATCTTGCATCACCCAGCCTTGCAGACTAACCATTTGTCGTTAAGTGTGTCAGATCATCTCTAATTCATGACAACCCTCGAATGCTCTCTGAAACATTCTGTCTTCCATGGTCTGGCTCAGCTCTTATAAACCCCAGCCCGTGGCTTTCTTTCAGGGCTTAGTCCATCTTGTATTTGGCGTTCCCCTTTCCTGCTGCCTCCCACCTTTCCCAGCCTTATGGCCTTTTCCAGTACAAAGGAGAGCGACTAAAATGATTATTGGGCTGGGGCACCTCCCTTATGAGGAAAGGCTAAAACATTTGGAGCTCTTTAGTCTGGAATAAAGGCGAATGAGGGGGATAGGATTGAGACATACAAAATAATGCAGGGCACGAGTAAAGTGGATAGAGGGACACTCTTCTCCCTCTCACAAAATACCAGAACTAGGGGACATATACTCAAACTGAGGGCTGGGAGAGTGAGAACAGACAAAAGAAAAAAATTTTTTTAACCCAGTGTGTTGTTCAGTCTGTGGAACTCCTTGCCACAGGATGTGGTGATGGCATCTGTCCTGGATGCCTTCAAAAGGGGATTGGACAGATTCCTGGAGGAAAAGTCCATCACAGGTTACAAACCATGAAGGAGATGTGTCATCTCCAGGCTTAAAACTGGGTTACTTCAAGGGCCAGATGCAGGGGAGTCGTAGCAGGAGACAGAGAGCTAGTCTTGTGCACTCCCAGACATATTTGGTGGGGCTACTGTGAGGTATAGGAAGCTGGACTAGATGGACTCTACTTATGTTGTTATGATGTGCCCAAAGGAGGACAATCCCAGTTTCGACGTTTTTGCACCCAGAGATAGTTCAGACTTTGTTTTCTGTAGGAGGCACTTGTTCTTCTTTCCATTAGTCCAGGGTATCCTCAAAGTTTTTCTCCAGTGCCACATTTTAAATGAATCCTTCCCCCTTCCCTCATCGGCTTTCTTAAGCACCCAAATTTCACGCCGAGGAACGGTGATTGGAAACACAAGGGTGGGAATGATCTTGTTCATGGTCTCCACTGGCACATCCCTGCACCTATTTTAATGCCTTCACTGCTTCCTTTTCTAGTCTCAGTTTGTTTGTGTGTGTGTTGTGTCATTACAGTCGTGACTGACCCTTCATGACCCCATGTCCATGGAGTTTTCTTGGCAGGAATCCTGGAGTGGTTTGCCAGTTCCTACCCCAGGTGCCTACAGCACCTGGTATTCCCTGGTGGTCGCCCATCCAAGTACTAATCAGGGCCGACCCTGCTTAACTTCTGAAATTAGGCGAGAGCGGATGGGCTTAGGGTATCTAGGCAGCTCTGACTCTTCATGACCCCATGTCCATGGAGTTTTCTTGGCAGGAATACTGGAGTGGTTTGCCAGTTCCTACTCCCGGCGCCCACAGCACCTGGTATTCCCTGGTGGTCTCCCATCCAAGTACTAACCAGGGCTGACCCTGCTTAACTTGTGAAATCAGGCGAGATCAGATGTGCTTAGGGCATCTAGGCAACTATTCTCTAAAAACAAACCCTCTGTGACTACACAGATCTCGAGAGAGATGGTTCCCAATGACTTTATGAAAATACCTTCCATTTTGCACAGCCACACTAGATTTTTTTCCCCTTCCTGTTTCACTGCCTTCTTTATATTGTGCCTGAAAGCCAAACCCTCTAAGAATTAGTATATGTGAAGGCAATCATGTTTCTCTCCAAAAATGAATATGGAATTGTGGGATTTCCTCACCAGTCTTCTCAGACTGATTCCTTCCACCTTACAATATAGTGATAAGACCACTTGGTGGTGGGCCAGCTTAAAAAAATATTAATGAAGAAATATTAATGTGCCTCCCAATGATTGGAAAATTTTCTATTTGTACAACCCTTTGAATGCCTATTGTTTTCCTGCTGTCTGAATACTGTTCAGTTGAAGAAAGCCCTAATTAAACTGATGTAAGAGGATATAGGAGGGTGCTGTTAAAGCTAATGAGCCAGCCCTTTAAAACTCAAGGCACCTTTAAAATCAGAAATGTGGTTTTGTCACATTAATGTATAAAAACAGTTTAGGTCCTCTGAGTGTATATTGATGGTAGGAGGAGAAAAAAACCTATCATGGAGTGTACTGTATACAACATGAATCCACTGGTATAAAATTGTCTTTGGAAATCTGGTTTTAATTCCCCAAGGAGATTGCCTGTAATTCTAGCTATCCATAGCTCCCCGCCCCTAGCCCAGAAGTGATAGTACGATAATTAAACACCATTAAAATTTAATACTTGGGCTTTAATGGCTGCTTCTCTGAATTGCTGCCTCATAACCCTAATGATGTGGGAGGGCACGACACTAAGTAAACTATTATTAAGTCCTGTATATGGAAACTAACTCATCAACTACCTCTGTACTTCTGTTGTTAAAGGATGGATTATGCAGGAGAACGTGAGATGAAAATATTGCAAGGGACAGTGTTCTTCCTCCTGTTTGTTATCATCTTCTTAGTGTAATACAGATATAGAGTTAGAAGTGACCCCAAGGGTTAGAGCAGGCCTGCACAACAGGTAGCCTGTGAAGGGTTCAAAAGTAGAAGTCTCTTCCAACAATATGATTCTATGATTCTATCTCCAGCTCTGCAAACAAAGACCTACCACCCACAACCCATCTCCATAAAGCTTCTTAATAAAGCAAATTCAAGTGATGTTGGCATAAAGACAAGCAACTCCTGATACTCCCTGATTAACAACAACTAGGATGCCTTAAGCTTGGGCATGGCAAGAGCATACCAGGGACTGAACAGACTGTCCACCATGTGCAATGAAGAGTTCTCTGTTGCTATGAAGTGTTTAAGCAGGTGCTAGGTAACTACCTATCAGAGAGGCTGAGTGTTGCGCCACAAACCGAGGAGGAAGGGGTTAAGAAGCCAGGAAGCAGTCTTACGGAATGACAAAGAATTAATCTAGCCCAGTATAGTCAATGTGCATTCACACAGGCTGCCCTGGATTCCTTGAACATGGGTCATTCTCCATGCAAAGGATGAGCTGTACCATTGAGCCTTCGTGGCCCCTTTCCAACAGGCTAGATTAGGTGACCTCCTAGATTCGAGAGGCGGTGAATGCTCCAACACTGGAGGCTTTCAAGAGAAATTTAGACAACCACCTGGCAGATCTCCTATGATTTGTGTTCCTGCCTTGAGCCCCTTCCAACTCCATTATCCTACAATGCTATGGTTCCTCCGATTACAACCGTCTGCGATTCTACCACATCCTTCAGGTTGACAAAAGATCTTTCCATTTATCAATCGGTGTTCAGGAGGTTCTTCCATAAATCTTTGCCCACCCCACCCAGACATTTTCCGAGACTTGTCTCATTTCTGTTCTGTCATTAAGATGTTTTGTTTCTAAAAGGGAAACAACCTCCTTAAGCTTGCCTGGTTCATCTCTGCCGGGGGCTGGAAAATATCAATCAACATGAAGAATAGGATGCCGCGATGCTGAGCTGATGCAGCTTCTTAGCATATGCTAACGTGCATGTCAGTGTTGCTTAAACAGTCACTCTGTGTGGAACAGTTTCGGGGAACATATACGAGGCATCTTTGCAGTGACTAACGCTGTGTACGAATTTGAGACAGCGTGAACAGATGATGGTGAGGGAACTTCAGCGTCAGAGTGCGATGCAGGTCCCAATCAAATATGCTGCCGCTCTGAAACAAAGCCAGTGTAGAATAGGGAAATATAGTATTATCTCAAGAAAGACACCATAACGTGGTCTCTAGAGAGCCAGGATAGACAGTCCTCAGATGTTGCTAGAAGCAGTAGCTTGGGAAAACTAGCTTTCCCGGGTGACACGTTCCCTGGTCCCTTCTTTTTAAAATTATTATTACAGTATTTTACTTTCATATTTTAATGTAACATTTCGTGGACATGTCCACTTCTTTTTTTATATATATATTTTATTTTTAATTAAAGACAAACAGACAAATAACAATACTAGTGCATCCCCCCCCCGGGACCATCCAGTTCTTCCGTGAGTTCTTCTTTATTACTCCAGCGTCTGTTGTTCTAATATTCTTCTCAAAGTCCTCTCCTCCAGGTAACATTCTAAAGATAAAATTGATTTTAGGCAGTATCTTCATTTTTACCATTGCTATTCTACCAAACCAAGATAAGTTCAATTTAGTATAGCTTTGTATTCTATTTTTCATCTCTTCTTTTAATTTTAAAATATTTTTCCTTAGTCTTGGTAAACTCCTTATAGAGTTCTAATCCTAAATATTTAATACTTTTACCGCATTTCAGCCCAAAGTTTTCAATTATCTTAAGATCTTCTCTTCCATAATTAAACAAGAGACTTTCTGATTTTTGCCAATTAACACATAATCCCCTGGTCCCTTCTAACAATACTGATTGGTTGAGTCTCCGAATTTTAGTACGAAAAGGAACTTACTGAAGTTCTGGTTAAGTTGCTTGTCCCAGAATTCTATACCACTGGCATATTTGCTAAGACACAGAATAAGACACTAGAGGTTTTAGATGGACCACTGTGTCAAGAGTACCTCGGTCTCTTCTTCTTCTTTATGTTCTGCTGAATTAAAAGATGCATGCTGCTGAAATATAATGGTGACAGCTGTCAGCCTTGACAGCTTTAAGAAAGAATTAGACAAGTTCACGGAGAACAAGGGTATCACTGGCTATCCTTATGGATGCCTAAGGACAACCTCCAGGTTGGAGAGATAGGCAGGATATCTCTCAATGCCATTTGCAGGGAATTGAAAGCAGGTGAAGACATCTGCTTGGGAATACCCTGAAGCAAATGGCTAGCCACTGTGAGAGACAGAATGCTGGACTGGATGGGCTGTGGCTTGTTCTGGCAAGGCTGTTCTTAGGTTCTTTATGTTCTAAGATGCATGCTGTTCATGCACCTTGCTTTGCAGCCCAATAGTTGTGCCAGCAGGGTCGGAAAGCTGGATGTCTGAAGCATTATCTGTGGTGGTGGCAGCAAGACACCTCAAAGAGGGCACAGAAATGGGATCCAGTAAAACCAGCAGATTATTTTCGGCCAAACCTTGCTACAGACTTTTTTCCTGGGAGCAACATCAAGTAGACTAGTGTTTCTCAACCTGTTGGTCCCCAGATGTTCCTGGAATGCAACTCCCAGAAGTCTTCATCACTAGCTTAGCTGGCCAGGATTTCTGGGAGTTGCAGTCCAGGAACATATGGGACCCACAGGTTGAGAACCACTGAAGTAGACATTTCAGCAGGCACAGCATTTAATGGAAGCCAAGACGGCTGAAATGTCCTCCTCCACACCACTGTTGAAGGTCTAAGACAGTGGTTCTCAACCTGTTGGTCCCCAGATGTTTCCATACTTCAACTCTCAGAAGTCTTCATCACTAGCTGAGCTGGCCAGGATTTCTGGGAGTTGCAGTCCAGGAACATCTGGGGACCCACAGGCTGAGAACCACTGGTCTAAGAGGTCATCATTATCATAATCATCTCAGCATTGCAGAGCTGGAAGGGACCCTGTGGCTCATCAAGAACAACTGTTGACAAGGAGACACAGTGGGGAATCGAACTCCCAACCTCTGGCTCCACAGGCAGAAGCTTAAACCACTGAGCAAACATGTCCTCCATTTCACTTGCAAGAATGTGTGACACCCCCTTTTCCCCATGTATTCTGTCTAGTTCAGTTCACAGAATCCTAGAATTCTAGAGTTGGAGGAGACCTCAAGGGCCATCCAGGCGAACCCCCTGCCATGCAGGAACCCCCATCAGAGTAGCCCCAACAGATGCCATCCAGCCTCTGCTTAAAAACCTCCAAAGAAGGAGACTCTACTTCTTTTTAATTGATCTGCCACACTACATCAAAATGCCTTTGCTTGTTGGTTTACATAATTCAACCGCACCACACATCCTGTTAGACTCAGCGTGCAACTGTCAAGGCCTGCCCCAACTTCTTAACTCATGGCAGTTCATTGCTGAGATTTATACAAACTGCCTTGGGCCTGCATTAAAAAAAAAGCAAATCCTAGTTTGGCCATCATTTACAGATCACCACGCAGAAAACAATCACACTTCGAGGCACAACCAAAACCACAATCCTATTCCAAAAGTGATTGTTAAGACCAAAGCAATTAAACAAAAACTACCACACCCCACAAATACTGTATATATCTGTGCTTCTCCTGGGAAATGAACAAAAGTCAATGCATTTTCTTTGGCCTCTGTATGGGTAGACTGCATCTGAAGAAGTGGCCACTAAAACACAGGCCCAAATATATATTTATACAGTATATCTACTATATCCATATTCCTCTTTAAAGTGTCTCCAGGCTCTTATTGTTGTTGCTTAAAAAAAAAAACTAATACAACTACTTCCCTGGAAAGATGGGGAGGTGACATGGACTCACTTAATTTCTTGTTCCTTCCAGGTTTCTGAAGCTTGATACATTAGGACTCCCAATTTATTTATTTATTTATTTATTGGATTTTTATACCGCCCATCTGGCAGCAAGGTCACTCTGGGTGGTTTACAGCAATTAATACATTAAAAACAATGTATACAATAAAAACCATAAATAGTAACACAATAAAACAAAACCAAAATAAAAATAATATTAAAGTGACATAAAACAAAAAAACAATATATTGTTATTGGCAGGCTAATCAGTTAAAATCGAGATTTAATCAAGATTTAATGGGTGAACACTGAGTTGGAATTATATTTGGGGGAATGCCTGCTTAAATAACCAGGTTTTTAATACTTTTTTAAAGGCAGCCAATTGAGATTCACCCTGCATCAGCCATATTTCTCACAATGCATCATCATCATCATCATCATCATCATCATCATCATCATCATCATCATCATCATCATTATTATTATTATTATTATTATTATTATTATTATTATTATTATTATTATTATTATTATTATTATTATTATTATTAAGCCGTGTTTGGGGACTATTTATTCTAGCAGGTGATAGGACGTTTTCGATCACTGTGCTGCTTAGTACCTATAAAGTCCCATACAGCTGGAGACCAGGCTACATGAAGGATCACATATCCCATCATGAGTCTTCTCAGCCTTTAAGATCAACAGCTTTTCTATTGGTCCCATGGCCTGGATGAGTATAGGTGGCTGTTTCCCATTTATGAACGTCAGGTTGGCTCCCTCTCTTTTATCCTTCCACTAACCGCTGCAGACTCACCTTTTTCAGGCTGGTTTGATTTGTAACTGAGTCCCTGAACACTGATTTTAGTTACATTTGTTTTTAAATGTTTACATATTTAAATATGCCCTGCAACTTATTTCATTCATTGGGTTCTTTAAGCCACCTTGGGTCCTTTTGAGGAGAAAGGTGGGGCAAGAATATTTTAAATAAACAAATAAAATCTCTATTTATTCACTGCATTATTTGTGCAGCGTGTAGTACTCTGCAAGGTTTGCAACAGAATAAAATCACAGCGATCATGAATTAAATAAGACAAATAAGCAGCACACAAACGAGAAAATCCAAGAGACATAAATTGCAGGCTAAAATACCGCAGGAAGCATTCAACAAGCACAGCGACACCTCATTACCATTGTGATTTAATTGTTTCTCATGTATAATTCACTGCATTTTAAATTTAAAAACAACAACAAAACACTGAGCGGCCTTGAGTCTCCTTATTGGGAGAAATAAGGCAAATAAAAATAAATAAATAATAGTTTTAGGGTTCATTTGCCATAAACTCTAGGGGTGATTAGGACCGAGAAAGGCCTTTCTCATATGAAAAGAACAAAAGCCAGGTTTAGGATGGCAGAAGGCTCTCCCGACCTGGTCTTTCCATTTTTTTGGGGGTGTGTGTGTTTAGGAACAGCTGAAGAGCAAGAAGGCAGCAGAGTGTCTTTACCTGTGAAACATCCAGTGGACCAAGGGACCTCGAGAACTGTGCCTTCCACTGGAGCCATAGAATATTCATTCCAATCACCTACGCTAGGAACACCTGTCTTGAGTTCACCTAGGACAGTGGTGTCCAAACATTGGCCCTCCTGATGTTTTGGACCACAACTCCCACATTCCTTTGTCATTGCTAATCAAAGGACTGAGACAGTTGTGGTCCAAAACATCTGGAGGGCCAAAGTTTGGACACCTCTGACCTAGGACCTTCCCTGTGGAAGATGCTTCCCCCCCTCAGATAAAGCACAGCATCCCCACAAACTGTGGGGCAACGTGGTTTTTGGCCCTACTCTGCCATTCAATCCCCAAAGAGGAAGGAATGGGCTCTAGGGTTGGGCACAAAATGGAAATTTTTTTGTTTTGTTTTGTTTTGTTTCATTCCCTCGTGATTCATTTCATTTTGTTAGAAATGAATTTTTTTTAAAAAAAAAACCCTGTATGAAATGAAACAGTAATGAACAAATTCATTACTCTATAAAAGAGGTCCCCTGGGTCCTAGAGGCACCTAGGACCCCAGGGGAGTTGTTTTAAAGCGAAATAACCAGTTCATTTTAAAAGAAAAACAAACAAACACTCTGTGTTACTAATAAAAAAACTGCTTCCCCTTTTTGTTTCATTTTGTTTCGTTGGCTAACAAATGACAAAACAGCATTTCATTTTTCGTTGGGTGCCCATCCCTAATAGGCTCTTCATGAGGCCTTCTAAAGGAAGGTGTGAGGATTTCGGCGCACACCCGAACAAATGAAGGTGCAAAGGCGAAGTGGCTGATGAAATGATGGTGCAAACGTTGCAAATAACTCCACACACAGTGTTTAATGATCCAAATGATCGTGTCTGGTACAAGGAATGGGGGGGGATATTCAAATATTCAAATATTCATATCGAAAGGCATGAAGATAGCAAATGGGACAGAAGCGTTGCTTGAGGTAAATTTGGGTTTGGTTGTTTGGCCCTGGAGAGGCACCACAATTATTTTTGTTTGTTTGTTTGTTTTTGTTCCAAAAGCAAAATAACTTGGATGGAAATATAATACCGAGCGGAGGTATATTTGGAAATTCACGGGTTTGGGGGGCGGGGGGAGGAGCAGGAAATGGGATGGAGAAAAGCCAAGCCTTTTTAAAAGAACAAAACACTTTGAAGAGATTAATTAGGTGGCTTATCTGCCGGCAAGCATCTAATGCAGTTTTGCGGAGTGAAGTATGTTGCCAAATGTTTTTGCAGATAATAATAGTAATCATAATGGGGCTATATTTACTCGTTGAGGGAAGTGCGGCTGGAAGATAAGTTTGAAGACAATCCGAGCGGTCTATAAAAAAAAGTTATCGATAGGGAAACGTAACAAGCATGGAAGGCAAAGAAAAAATAGCCTCTTTTGATTGCTTCCTTGCCTTGCCCTCTGTCCAAAGAACTCAGAGTGGTGCATCGGACATCCATCTCCTTTTAAAAAACCTCACAACTGGTGAGGAGAGGGATAGTAACACGGCCGAAAGGCCTTTCTGAAGGCCAGGACACTTAACTTCTTCTGATCGAGAGTTTGCACCTAGAACCTGTAGATGGCTATATGTGTATCTATGCTATACAAATACAATGGACCCTTGTACAACAAACAGTTTGTATAACATAAAATCTGTACAGCATAAAAAAATTCCGAAGATAGGGGAATTTTGCTTAACATAATCGCCTATGGGGCAAATCCGTACAACATAAAAATGGGATTACTCCATTTTCCATGCATTCCTATGGGAAATTTGTATGAAGGAAAATTTGTTTAACATAATTTCATTTGGAACAAATTAATTCCTTTATACAAGGTACCACTGTATACCAGACAGTTAACTCTATATTATCCATAGTTTGTGATGGGGTGCTTATGGATGGTGGTGTACAGGAGTGCACCCCAACATGTTGTTGTTGTTGTTGTTGTTGTTGTTGTTGTTGTTGTTGTTGTTGTTGTTGTTGTTGTTGTTGTTGTTGTTGTTTTTTCATTTGGAATATTTTTTACTCCACCTTTCTTCTTAAGGACAACCCCATTTGTTTGTTTGTTTGTTTGTTTGTTTGCAATATTTTACCCTGCTTTTCTCCCCAAGTGGCTTGCATCATTGAGAGGTACCATTTAGAACTAAAAATAATGAGTTTAAAAAGGCAGCGTACATCATTAAAACATATTATTAAAGCTATCAACACTAAGTATACAGATTTATTAAAAAGGAACAAAACAAACATCTCCCTCTCTCAGAAACACAAGCATTACTAAAAACACTGTCCAAGCAATAGCACGTGCCAATTAATCTTTAAAAATATCACACCCAGGTTGCCAGCCACAGAGAGAAAGCCTATCTGAAGGGTAAAAACGGGGCCAGCCTGGCCTCCAGTGGGAGGGAGTTCCAAAGTCTTCCACAGAGAAAGCTCTGCCCAGTGTCTCCATCAAATACACCAGTGAAGGTGGTAAGGTGGATGGAAAGATCTCTCCTGTTTATACAGTATTAATGCCCGATTCAGCTCAAAATGCAGAACATGGTATTTGAGACAGCTTGGGGCCAGGTCTATCGAATATTTAAAACTAAGTGTCCAAATGCTAAAAATGAATTGAACAAGTGTTATATTTTAAGACATAAATAAAACCAATACTAAATTTTAAGTACTTTTCTCAACAATACATCCCAAAATTCAGAAGAATGCATCTTGGCATTTAATCTAGTTTCAGACTGCTGCAACTGTGTAATGCATCTGTGCATATTAAGCACTGTCAGGCTGCACCTAATCTAAAGTAGCAGGTTTTCGTCGTGACTGAAATGTCTATGGAGTACCATAAGTATTCATGACAGAGCAAGGATCCGCTCATCCAGATCTCCTGGGTCCTCATCTGACATTCTTATCAGCACCAACTCTCACAGATGTGCATTCTGGATTTTGTTTTGGACTACGAATCCCATAATTCTTCTCCCATGAGCCAGATTCCACCTAAATTGTGTTCACCTGGAGGAAAGACTGAGCTGGCAGGCTTCCTGTGTTGGGAAGGGCTGATTTCCTGCCTGTTCGGTGAGCTGGCTGAAAGGCTGCTAGGAAGCTTCTTTTTCATACAGGAACCTACACCTAGCCACTACAGGAAGCCAAAGTCCAGGGCTTTCTCTCCAGATGAGCACAATTTAAGTGTCTGCAAAATCTAGGTCCTTCAGGAGGCACTCCCAGGAAGGGGAAATATGGGACTTATCATAAGAAAAGTTCCAAAATGCAATTCCCTTGCAGAGAAGACAAAGGCTGTTTTTACATGACCCCTAAAATCCGCTAGCAACTTAAATGCAGATTCCCCCAACGTGGTTTTTGTTCTGCTTCCTGTGTTCCCACCTCCTGCACTCTGATTCTATTGCTTCTGTCTGCGGTGAGGGGAGAGAGAGAGAAATGCAGGCTCACCTCTGCCTGCTGTTGGCAGTTAATTGTTCCAGCCCATTAGAATTCCTGGTCTGTTAAAAGGGAGGGGGGACCCAACAAAAACAAACAAAAAGCGGAGGAGGGCCAGGCATGCAACGCTTCAAAACAGCAACAAGGAACAGCAACAAGGATTTTACCTCCTCCAGACCAGGTACTTGTAAAATGCGCTGGGGCGCGCTTAAGTGGGCGTGGTCGTACTTTATTTTTTTAAAGTCCGCTGCTGGTGGGAAAACAATTTTTTGCTCCACATCTGCAAGCATTTTGCAGCAGATTTTAGGGGTCCTGCGAAAGCAGCCTGTAAAGTCAAATATCAGTTTGCTGGAGTTTTTGAGAAAGACAGACACCACGTTTCAGGATGCACTTGACAAGGGCTTCACGAGTCTTGCATTTTTATGGATCGTCTCAGGAGTAGAAAGAGGCAGAATTAGAAACAATGTTCCTGGCTGGAAATGCTTCAGGGACCAGGATGAAGCGGTGTCTTGCATTTATCCCTCAGTGCCTAGCACTTTCCCCGTGCAATAAATAGCTTTCGACGTTCTGAAAGAAGCCTTGGGCGCTCGGAGAAAGAAGTCAAGAGCTCATCAGAGGGAAACGTAAAGGAGCCAAGCCCTTGTCCTATTTCCCTGTAGTCATCCTCTCGCATCTGTGCAAGGTGTGTTTTCTTAGAAAAGGAATAAAAAGGACATTTGAACCAAAGGCAAGAATCTCAGGCCACTTTGGAGTCAGTCAAGTTGAAATCATTTCCTTACGAGTTGTGTGTAATACCACTGAAGTGTATGTGCAGAGAATTGTGTTTTTACTTAAATTTCTGAGCTTCAAAGGATGGTCACAACTCTTTTTATTTGTACAAAAAGAAACAAAAAGGAGAAAACCTTAATAACACAAAACTGCATAAACAATATGATTATACGTAATTACTTTATTTTGCTTTATGTTTGGTGAGTGAGGGGGGTTCTTTTCCTAATAAAGACTAACTTTCTTTTTCTTTTGTACCACAATAATAGTGTATATAATATTTCTGGATCACCTCATTATAAAATGTAGGGCAAATTCACCTCCATGCTGATTGAAAGCAAAGCTATGGAAATCTTTTGGAAGTCAGGGTCAGCATGAAGAAGCATTAATGATATCCCTGTGGACACAAAGGTGATGGTGCAACAATGACCCACTGACAAATAGCGATAATGCTTCTGTGTGACCTTTGCTACAGGCATTAGCTTTGTGGTACAGTAACTCTTGGTCAGGGCAGCTGTAGCAGAACACACTGCGGTTCAGACCTACAGGAGACTGGGAGGAAGCAGAAAACAGCTGGATGGGTATTTAGTATTTTGGCTCATTGGGCTAGAATGCTGAAACTGTCAGCTGCAAAGTCGGCAGCTCGGCGGTTCGAATCCCGGGTGCCATGCAGCGGAGCGAGCTCCCGCTGTTAACCCCAACTCCTATCAACCTAGCAATTTGAAAGCATGTAAGTGCAAGTAGGTAAATAAGTACCACCATAAAAAGCAGAACGGTAAACAGTGGTCCATGCGCAGAAATGCATTCAGCCATGCCAGCCACGGACTGGCACAACACTGGCCCTTTGGCTTGGAAATGGAGATGAGCACCACCCTTAGAGTAGGACATGATTAGCATGCATGTGCAGGGGGAACATTTACCTTTAACCTTTCTCTTCCAAAAATGAAATGGTCCAGTTGATCCAAAACAACTACATGTTTTTGCATGTTTTTCTCCTGCTTTTATTATTATTATTATTATTATTATTATTATTATTATTATTATTATTATTATTATTATTATTATTATTATTATTATTATTATTAATTATTATTATTACCACTGCTTCTGTGATGCACGTGCAGAGAGAAATTTTGCAAGGGTTGCTGAAACTCTTTGAACACTAGTTCTTCCTTCCTTCCTTTTGTAGCTGTCCTTTCATCTAACCCAAATTCTCTGCCACATATTGCTCTCACAGCAGCTCCTTGAGGTACAGTCAATTGGCTGGGAAACTGCTATTGTGCCGCAGATTTAGAGTTTTTACAACCTCCCAAGCAGTCTGTAAAAAAGGGGGGGGGCTGGGACAGATCTTTCTAGGCTGGGGTGACTTGCCATCTCTCCAACGCTAACCAATCTTTCCTTGTTGTCTCTGGATTCAGAGAGAGAGAGAGAGAGAGAGAGAGAGAGGACAGTCTTATCCTTCCTCATGAATTGTTAATTGGGCCCAAATCCTCCTAACTGAGGGTTCCTTTCACCTCTCTTTGACAGTTACTTCACATCCATTCTTGTCCTGGGAGGAAGTTCATTGCATGTTGATGTTGGTCGGGGTCATGTGGTCTTCTTCTGGTTCTGTCCCTGTTCCTGTGTACGCACGGGCGTGATGGATGATACCGGCATGACTGTTACCGCATGTCCTCATTCCATGATGAGATGTGAAATTCCATGCCTTTTTTCTCCATTTTTTTTCCAGCCCGACCTTCCGTTTTTCGATGTTTCATTTCTCCGAAGCCTTGCCTTCAATGCATTATGGAGCTAAGTTTGAGGCATTTGTCTTTTAATCTCTCTGCACTGCGTTGCTGACTCCATAGGGAATGTAATGGCGAATGGCACTTCACACTCCTGCCACTAGATGGAGAATGGCACGTTGCGTGAGAAGCTTTACCCCATGGGCACTCATCTCGGAATGAGAAGCGTGACGAGCAGATTTTGAGGCCAGGGAGGGGAATCTCTCATCCCACTTAAATTGCAGTTCAGGGGGCGTGGTCAGGACGAACTCCCCTCCTCCCGCAATGGACATGCGGTTAGATTATTTCGTACCGGTCCCAAGTGGGACCACAAACAGTGATGAGATGGACATGAAGTATCAGCCTTTCATGGACTGGATTATTTGTTTTGCCTGCTCTTTATCTATTCACAGCTTTAAGTGATGAAACATTTTTGTTCTTTCTACTAATAATGTCTCCAAGGAAGTTGTTGGGAGTGCCAGTTGTGAAGAAAAGGGTGGACTTGCTGAGTAACTCGACACTCTTCTCCTCTGTGGTTCTCTGTACTTCAACTGTGTAGCAAAAGGAATTTTACCAGACATTCAAAACTCTGCAGCAGGAACACACATATTGATGGCATTAATCTGATTTGCACAATTACACTGTTTCCCCGAAAATAAGACCTACTTACAGTTTTGCCTCTCGCTGAAATATAAGGCATCCCCCTGAAAATAAGGCCTTCCCGATAATGATAACAATAAATGTGTACCATATTCTTCTTCATGGAAAAATAAGACATCCCCTGAAAATAAGACCTAGCATATCTTTGGGAGCAAAAATTAATAAGACACAGTGTTATTTTCGGGGAAACACGGTAGCATCATTTTCTATTTTGGCTCATGCATCTGCATGACATCTGTATTATATGAACCACAACCAACTCTGTTATCCATTTGTCTGTAGATCTTGGACTGCCCCATCACTGCTGTCTTTCTGGAAGCAGGCAGAGACCTTCCTCTTGGAGCAAGCTTTCCCTGAATGATGGACTACCTGCCATGTGACATTCGGATGGATTACCATGCATGATTGTATTGACTGATCTCATAAGAACACCAGTGTTTCCATGCTAGTTTCGATCCCTCGTAATGTAATTTTTTTATTTTTTTATTTTTTGTGTGTTCTTGGTAACTTTAATGTTACCTTTTAAAGTTGTACGATGCCTCTTCTAATTCCCTATTCTTAACTTGAATATATGTTGAATGGCCTGGGCTGTATATTGTCCCTCATTGTTGTAAGACACCTTGGGTCCTTTTCCAAGGAGAAAGATGGGGTAAAAATATTCAAAATAAATAAATAAATGGTTAACTTATACTCGTGGATTTGAAAACTCTGAAGGATTCTTCCTTCCCCTCTGTACCATGTGTATGTCATTTTGTCAGATAATTTGGAAGCTGCTTCATCAGGTCTTTCATCAGTGACATCATGTTCTCTTTCTTTCTGTTTTCCCTAATTCGTCTTATTCCAGGAGCTACAAAACCTTCACTCCTCAAAGCCTAAATATGCCCAGCTCTGAACAGTAATTGTCTTGCTGTTTTCCTTGTTTGATCTGCTTTTTATCTGAAAAGCTCACAAATGGACGGATTTTAAATCTGCAAGGCTGGATTGCAACACAAAGAAAGATATACACTGCCATAACAGGTGTGTTGAAAAATGGACAAAAAACTCCATGAGTGAACTTGGCTTGATTTGAAAAACAAGGCCCAGATTAAGGCTTCTGCAAGGATGAAAGATCTACCCATATGTGGTAGGATAATAATAATAATAATAATAATAATAATAATAATAATAATAATAATAATAATAATAATAATAATAATAATTGTTTGTTGTTGTTGTTGTTTTGTTCCAGTCATGACCGACTCTTCGTGACCCCATGTCCATGGAGTTTTCTTGGCAGGAATACTGGAGTGGTTTGCCAGTTCCTAGTCCAGGTGCCTACAGCACCTGGCATTCCCTGGTGGTAACCCATCCAAGGACTAATCAGGGCTGACCCTGCTTAGCTTCCGAAATCAGGCGAGATCGGGTGTGCTCAGGGTATCTAGGCAGCTAACAACAACAACAACAACATGAGAAACAGGTACTTTTCAGCCAGAAACTGGTTTCCACCAAACTTTGATACAAAATGAGGACACTAACTAAATTAGATTCCCTCAAGTGCATTTCCCCCAATACACTCAGATTCTTTTGCAGAAAATAAACTCTTCTTGCCTGCCCTATCAATAGAGAAGTTGTCACTGATAAAATCACAGGAAAAAATTGGACAAGGTTACATGCGCCAAATAAGCTTGATGTGCACATAAATTGCAAGAAACATGACGGAGTTGGTTTTTACGAAACTTCCTCCAACTTCATCATCTCTGGGACAAGCTGGCTTTTCATTCAGGCAGCAGCCTCAGCTGTGCTTAGTTGACTCAAGGTAACAAACCTCAAGGTTTTAATGCATGAGATCCAGGCTCACAGTAGAACTAATTTGGAAAAGTGTGTTCTCCGAGTTTAGCCAGCTGTCGAAGACCTCTGATTATCCCTGGAGACAACGTGGAATCGCAGCTGAGCCCCACGGCCTACCATCAGCTGAGCTTTTACTGTTTAATTGTATGCAAGGCACCTTGCCAGGCTACCCAGAAGGAAAAAAACATTTCCATAGCATTTGCAAGCCTTGAGTGAAGAGTGATCTGGAACCAGGAATAGTGAGGAGTCAGCCAAAGCTCTTGTAGCGGGAACTAGGAATATATTTTTAATTTCTCCTTAGCTCCCGGCAGCAGTCCCTGGGGCTGGTCAGCCATTTTGTTTTATTTTTTTAATTTCTCCTTAGCTCCCAGTAGCTGTCCCTGGGGCTGGTCGGCCATTTTGTTTTATTTTTTTAATTTCTCCTTAGCTCCCGGCAGCAGTCCCTGGGGCTGGTCGGCCATTTTGTTTTATTTCTTTTAATTTCCTCTGTGCCTGCTTGAGCCAAGGGATGTGGGAACTCAGAAGCCACATCTTCAATCAAGTAATCAGATAAGGAGAAAAGCCGGAGTTTCCCATTCCCCTCAACAATCATCTGAAGGGATGGAAGGCTAGGCTACCTATTTGAAGCCTAGTTGAGCATGGCACTTAGTGCAGGATAAAAGTTTGGCAACCAGTTGTCTACATCTAAAACCTCTGCTCCCTTTCTCTTTGGGATTTAGACTGGAAGGCAGCTCTTAGACCCAATGCAGCATCATCATGAATGGTTGTAATTAGAGATGGGCACGAATTAAAAAAATGGCATTTCGTTTGTCACTTGTCATTTAGGGGGTCCATTTCGGTTCGTTTCTGTTTTTTGTGAATTTTTGGAAAAAAATCATTTTCGTTTTTGTTTGTTTCATTACAGTTTTGTTACAATTTATTTCAATTTTTTGTATTTTTTTAGCGTTTAAAGCATTTCAATGTATTGCCGTAACGTAAACGAAACGGACGACAAAATTTCTGGTGTTTCTGTTCGTTTCGTTTCATTTTAGAGAAAAAAATTCGTTTGTCATTTTGTTACGTAACAAAATGAAAAAACAAAAACAGAAATGAAAAATTGTTCATTTCGTGCCCATCTCTAGTTGTAATTTTAAGTGAAGAGCAGCTACTGAAAGTGTTTTTTGCCCAATGGCATCTGGAAAGAAGAAGGGCTGATTCTCCTTGGTTCAGAGGGTTTCTTTTTGTTTTGAGCCATCCCCAGAAATCCTGGAGCGACTCCTGCTAGCCTGGTGAAAACCAGATTTCTCGTGACTCCTGAGAAAGCTCAACGGTGTGCGCAATGTGACAACAGTAAATATTCCCCAGGGTGGAATTACACCTTCTTTCATGTCATACTAGGGTAATTGAATTTCCTTCTGAGAGTCAAGCCCAAGATTGGTTTCCTCCTTCTGGGAGGCAGTAGTAGAGTTTTCTATAATTGAAATGAGAGAGAGAAATGAAACAATTGTTGTGTTGTGTGTTGTTTTCAAAGCTCATAGAAAACGTGTGTAAGCAAAGTTTGCTGTGGAGAGTGCCTTGCTTCCGGTGTGGACAGCTCTGTGTCAGTAGGGTTCAGAATGTGAGAGTGCCATCAGTGATACCAGAAGGAGTCACTCTGGTAAACTCATTTAAGACTGCATCTCCACGTGAGTCTAGGTGACCATTTGTTCTTCTTTACCATGGATAGTTCTCATCTATCTATCTATCTATCTATCTATCTATCTATCTATCTATCTATCTATCTATCTATCTATCTATCTATCTATCTATCTATCTATCTATCTATCTAAGAACATAAGAACATCTGGAAGTTGAGTCATGGCTACTGGACTTCTTTTTGAGAGATAGAAACGTTTTGATGTTCATCCAAACAGCTTCATCAGTCTGAACATAAGAACATAAGAAGAGCCATGCTGGATCAGGCCATGGCCCATCTAGTCCAGCTTCCTGTATCTCACAGTGGCTCCACCAGATGCGTCTGGGAGCGCACGAGACTAGATCTCTGTCTCCTGGTACCACTCCCCTGCATCTGGCCCTTGAAGTACCCTGGTTTTAAGCCTGGAGATTACACATATCCCCATCATGGTTTGTAACCTGTGATGAACTTTTCCTCCCAGAATCTGTCCAATCCCCTTTGGAAGGCATCCAGGCCAGATGCCATCACCACATCCTGTGGCAGGGAGTTCCACAGACTAACAACACACTGGGTAAAAATAATATTTTCTTTTGTCTGTTCTTACTATCCCAGTCCTCAATTTGAGTGGATGTCCCCTACTTCTGGTATTTCGTGAGAGGGAGAAGAGTGTTCCTCTATCCACTTAACTCATGCCCGGCATTATTTTCTATGTCTCAATCATATTCCCCCTCAGGCACCTTTTTTCCAGACTAAAGATCTATCTATCTATCTATCTATCTATCTATCTATCTATCTATCTATCTATCTATCTATCTATCTATCTATCTATCTATCTATCTATCTATCTATCTATCTATCTATCTATCTATCTACCTTTGTTTTGGACCACAACTCCCAGAATCCCTAGCCTATATTACCAATGATAAAAGGACTGTGGGAGTTGTAAACCAAAACAGCTAGAAGGCTGAAGGTTCCCCACCCCTGATCTAGACAGAACCCAACCAAGATCAAAACTCAGCTACTGTTTCATCATATAATGATGCTGCTTTTTTTTTGGCTACGCTAATTTGCCTTGATCTTTCATGCCAACCCCAAATAGTGTTATATCCTCCTGCTGTCTTTGTACCTCCGTTCTGGCTGCTGCTAATGGCATTTGGATGCATTCCTTGGACGTAGTGAAGTGATGGTTGTTGTTCTCTGAATAAATAAATTATCAGTGTTGAAATGATAAACACCAACAGATGATCTCATCTTGTTCTGCTCTGCAAAATTTAACACATCTCAGAATTAGCACCCCTGAAACATGGCACTGTTCCAGTATGAGTTTAGGTGAAATTTTGCAAAGTCCGACCACTCCTGAAAGATTATTTTAATGGTGAAGGTTAATGGTATTTCTAATAGGTTTTCTCACAAATACCTGCTTGCCTGAGTGAAATCTGCATACCTGGCTGGTTTGAAATTATTAATGACATGCTTTAAGCTTGGTATTCAGGGAGGAATGTCAATAATGTTCTGTGAAAATAACTGACGTGAGGGGTTTCCAAACAGGATTCTTGACTTAGACGTTGGCTACTAACACAGAGAACCACTTACAGACCTGAATGAGGGCCAGTTTTAATGGACCTTCCCTCCCTCTGTTTCAGCAATAGATGCCATATCTGTCATTCTTCCCTGTGGTTCTGCAAAGCATGTCTGACAAATGAAGAATGAAACAAGATGTCTTCATAAACACAGATTGGAAATGATGGGTTCTTTTTGAACACAACCTCAGAATTCTCAAGGATCTGTGTTGGCTAGGGGATTTATAGATCTGTAATCCAACCAGTTAATTGGTCCAGTTGGTCATCAGGAGAGGCCCTTCTCTCTATCGTGCCACCCTCTCAGGTAAGTCTCATGGGAACCCATGAAAGGGCCTTCTCAGCTGCTGCACCCAGACTCTGGAACTCCTTCCCACTAGAGGCCAGGACTGCCTCATCTCTGTTGTCCTTCCGGAAACAGGCAAAGACCTTTCTCTTCAGGCAAGCTTTCCCTGAACGATGGACTACCTATCATGTGTCTTTTATATGAATCGATGGGATCACATAGACTTTGTGTTTGTAACTATGGTACTTATAATCTTATGTGTTTACATTGACACTATGTTTTTGATGTTAGTTTCCATCACTCATAACTTTTACATGGAATTTTACTCTCTTTTTAACTGTATGTGTTTTCTTGTAGCTTTAATGTAATGTTGTCTATTAAGGCTATAT
The DNA here is from genome assembly GCA_029282475.1 of Phrynocephalus forsythii. Lineage (NCBI taxonomy): Eukaryota > Metazoa > Chordata > Lepidosauria > Squamata > Agamidae > Phrynocephalus > Phrynocephalus forsythii. Next base: position 6,490,009 of record JAPFRF010000013.1, read on the forward strand.
GATGTCCCTCAATTTCCTGTTCTCAATACCTGAACATGCCTTAATTGTACTGGACTATATATTATCCCTCATTACTGTAAGCTGCCTTTGCAGAGGAAGGGTAAAAATACTCTAAAATAAAATTTCTGGTAGTTGTAGGAGGCCTATCTGAGATGGGTCAGGCATAAGTAGCAGTCTCGAACCAGAGGGTTAACAGAGAGTCACCAGCACACCAAAATACAATGATCCAGACATGAGCTGCACTTACAGCAAGATCAGTGATCAAATCAATGGACATGCCTTTACCATACAGAAGGCCATTCCAAAGAGCCATATTAGTTAATGAGTCAAAGCATATGTGGGGCAAAAAGACATTGTGAGCAAGGAGAGTTTATGGGTTTCACAGACCCTGGATTTTCTTGGACCCTCCTACCCATTAAAAAGTGTCAAAAGAAAAGAAATAGAAATAAATTGAATAGTGCCCATGAAGGATTATTCTCCTCTAAAGCAGTGTTTCCCAACCTTGGATGACCCACATGTTCTTAAACTGCAGCTCCCAGGATCCCCAGCCAGCATAGCTGTAGGCAAAGGCTTCTGGGAATTGCAGTCCAAGAACATCTGGGTTACCCAGGGCTGGGAACCACTGCTCTAAAGCAATGTGTGCAATTTTGTTTTGGAGAAAAGTACCCTTCTAATGTAATATATATCTGATCTCTTCCATTAAAAAAAAAATCTACAGCAGATGTGTTCTACAATGGGGTCTATGGAAGACCTCTGAGTAACTAAAATGACCTACCCCTGCTTCAAATAGGCTGTTGAGAATAGTAGTAATATCTTGTATTCTCAGCAAAACCTTCTTTTGCTTCCCTTAGTGTTATCACCAGATGATTCTCCCAAGGGTATTTGCAGGTCATTAATTGATAGGGCCACCCTTAGCTGGAAACAACTTGATTGCCCCAAACTGAAACAACAAATGCGATGTCTTGACGTGAAACCACAATAATTGTCCCAAATTTCTGTTGAACTATTACTTCAGGAAATTTTGGTGGCAAGTTAGAATTGCCTCGACCATTAAGCAAAATTTGGGGGCCTCTGTTTCTTTCCTTGAAATTCTTCATCCATTTCACCTGAACAGAATTTCCGAATTTTCCTCAAGGCAGCAAATCTCATCATAACAATCTTCTCATGAAAAAGAGAAAGCAACATTCTAGTAGTCATTTCCAATGCCAAAGATTATTCTTCTTTGCAATAAAAATTATAGTTCTGTTAATTCCCCAAGTCACGTGCAGTCATAAATATTGGTTCTGACAACCCTCTCTTTCTTGTTCTGTGCATATTTTTTATTGCATGGTGATTATTTTCTTCTCCCAAATCCCCAGGAATTTTATGGAATTAGAAAACCCCCAAATGGGATGCAAATTGCTTTATTTGCTCTGCACGTAATTCGTAATTTCTAGGTATTTGGGAAATCTGATTGCTGAGGAAAGCATAATTAATCAGAACAGCCTCTAAGGATGAAGTGTTGTGTCCATTAAATTAAGTTGCCTCCAAGTATCATGCCCTATGAGTGACATGTTACAGCAATTTTCATTCCTAGAAAAGCATCAACAGATTTTGCCTTGGGTGTTTCCTTAGTGAAAGCTTCATTTATCATCAACAGCTTTGAAGTAACAGATATACTGCTGAGGTCCAGGAATTGCCCTTACCCTGCGCATACAGATGACACAGTATTCCACTGGGCTTAATTTTCAGATAGCGTTGTTCTGCTGGTGCAGACGACCATCCAAAGCCTTCTGAACATCTAATTCTTCCTACTTACCTTCCTGTTATGGTGTTGGCAACAGAATAATTACTCTCTAAATGTCTCACCTCTTATACAGACCATGAAAGGTTAGAACACACATGGGCAAGGTTGTTTGTTTATCACTTTGTAACAGTATTATTTTATTATTTTTATTTTAGAGTATTTTTACCTTGCCTTTCTCCTTGGAGAAGAACCCAAGGCGGTTTACATTAATGAGGGATCATATACAGTCCAGTACAATTAAGACATGTTCAAGTATTTGAGAACAAGGAATTGAGGGACGTCTTACAGCATTAACAGACAACATTAGATTAAAGCCACAAGGTTATAAGTAGTTATAAACATAAAGTCTATGTGAACCTATTGATTCATTTAAAAGACACATAATGGTAGTCCATCATTCAGGGAAAGCTTGCCTGAAGAGAAAGTTCTTTGCCTGTTACTGGAAAGACAACAGAGATGAGGCAGTCCTGGCCTCTAGTAGGAGGGAGTTCCAGATTCTGGGCGCAGCAGTCGAGAAGGCTCTTTTGTGGGTTCCCACGAGACGTATCCGTGAGGGTGGCAGGATGGAGAGAAGAGCCTCTCCTGATGACCTTAGCACCTGAGTTGGTTCATACTGTGAGATCAGATCTTTGAGGTAGCTAGGACCCAGGTCGTATAGTGCTTTGTAGGTCAAGGTCAGCACCTTGAATTGTGCCCGATAGCTGATTGGCAGCCAGTGGGGCTGCTTTAATAGGGGTGTAATGTGATCTCTGTACCCAGCCCCAGTCAGCAGTCAGGCTGCTGTGTTTTGGACCCATTGAAATGACCTGAGACTTTTCATTGGTTAGCCCCACATGGAGTGCATTACAGTAGTCCAACCAGGACGTCACTAGGGCATGTGTCACCGTGGCCAGAGCTGTTAACTTGCTTACTTGGATCCAGTTCCAGAAACAGCAATGATCATCACCATTATTAACATCATCTTAGAACTGCAGAGCTGGAAAGGACCCTATGGATGGAGTCTGGTCCCTGTTAGGGAGGCCCAGTGGGGAACTGAACTCCCAACCTCTGCCTCCACAGCCAGAGACCTAAGCCACTGAGCTATCCTATCTATGGCCATTTTGTTCTCCAGGAGTCTGATATGGATACCGCTGAATTTTTTCTAAGCTTCTGCAAAAGAGTATAAAGCACTTCTTTGTGCAGATGTAAAACTTTGTTCAATTGGCCAGGCTAAGTTCTGGTCTATGTAGCAGCAAGACAGAGATCATGTGTAGCATTATGGCAACTGAGCATCATACTCTTTGATCATTGACATGTTAGCAGCCAATGTATGGAAAAGCTGCCTACATGCCCTGAGCATATCCGATCTCGCCTGCTCTCAGAAGCTAAGCAGGGTCAGGCCTGGCTAGTACTTGGATGGGCGACTTCCAGGGAATACCGGGTGTTGTAAGTGTCTGGAGTAGGAACTGGCAACACACTTCAGTATTCCTGCCAAGAAGACTTCATGGACATGGGGTCACAAAGAGCTGGTCACAATTGTAACAAAACATCATCAACAAAAATTTTTTAAGCAAACAGATTAAAAGCAGTGTTAAAAGCCAACTTTGAAAACAGAATCCGGACTCCCCATTTTGGCCAGCCTGCAGCTTCTTGACAAGGGATGTTGCCACCAACCTTCCTTGGGATATTGATCATCAACTGGGTATTGTTACATGTGTGTGTGTGTGTGTGTGTGTGTGTGTGTGTGTGTGTGTGTGTGTGTGTGTGTGTGTGTGTGTGTGTGTGTGTGTGTGTGTGTGTGTGTGTGTGTGTGTGTGTGTGTGTCATTACAGTTGTGACTGACTCTTTACGACCCCATGTCCATGGAGTTTTTTTGGCAGGGATACTGGAGTGGCTTGCCAGTTCCTACTCCAGGCGCCTACAGCACCTGGTATTCCCTGGTGGTCTCCCATCCAAGTACTAACCAGGGCCAACCCTGCTTAGCTTCCGAAATCAGGCGAGATTGGATGTGCTTAGGGCATCTAGGCAGCTATTGTTACATAGAAGGTTGTATTTCTTATATCTGTCCATCCTAACCTCCTGGAGTGACATGAGATGCCAAACAGTGCCTTCTTTTGAAGAATTTAAACACTTTTGTAGGAAAAGCTCTCTCTCTCTCTCTCTCTCTCTCTTCTCCTGCAGATATTCTGGCCCTAAGCCATTCAAGGCTTTATAGGTTTAAAAAAGAAAAAGAAAAGAAAAGACATGGATGTCTGTCAGCATGGCTTTCATCTCAATGGGAACCTCATTCTGATACCCATTTGAATGCAAACGATACATCCACAATGAGGACATGAATTTTTTTTTAATGTCCATAAGCAAATGTGGAGCCATTGCATGCAAATTTCGGCCCAGGCTGTGAGTTCCTCGCTCAGTGTACCATAATCAGACATTATTGTGAAAGAAGCCTAGGTCTTTTAAAGGGCAAAAATGAACACCAGATCAGGTTGTGAGAATCACTGTCCTGTCAGGCTCTATCTGCTTCTCTTGTTCGTTGGTGACCGCATTTCTAAAGTTAGCAGCCATATAAGTAACTTCAGGACAAGAGGATTGTGGAGAATGTAAGGTCCAGCTTGGTAACAAGGGCGGCTCCTCGAGGCTGAAGGTCCAAGAAGGGGACGTTTTGCATCATCTGATCTGAGCAAGAGCAAGAGAAACAGCTCATGTGGTTGCAAGCTTTTTGCGGGCTTGGATGAGCCACGAGCCGTTAAGAAGGCTGCCCTCCGTTGCTTCTTCCTCTTCACTGCATTTTTGCAGCAGCCCCCCACCCACCTACCCCAGTTGTAGTGAGAATGAGAGTAGCTGGTCGCTTGGGGGCCGGATGGGAATTTTTGATTGTTATACTGATTAGCTGTTGTGTGATGGTGAGTTTTTGCCCGTCCCATTCTCACTACCTGGCTAGGCAGTTCATGTTCTCCATTGGTCACAAGTGTCAGATAGTGCAAGTCTTTGTGGTAGGTGAGTTCATTGAATGGACCCATTAAAGGGAGTTGGGCAGCCTTTGATAGAACTTTAACTAGTGAGGGAATAGTAGTTTAGCAGTAATAAGTTGATGTGTGTGTGTGTTGCATCGTTACAGTCGTGACCAACTCTCCGTGACCCCATGTCCATGGAGTTTTCTTGGCAGGAATACTGGAGTGGTTTGCCAGTTCCTACTCCAAGCGCCTACAAGCACCTGGTATTCCCTGGTGGTCTCCCATCCAAGTACTAACCAAGGCCGACCCTGCTTAGCTTCTGAAATCAGGTGAGATCGGATGTGCTTAGGGCTAAGTTGATAGGTTGTGGTAAATTTACTGAAGGTTGCCTTTGGGAGCTAGTCCCACAGAGTATGGAAATCTGCTCAATAAAGTTAATAACACATTTCCAGATAGGAACTCACCTACAATTGTAAGGGCCTGAAGGTCAAGGACAAATCAGGCCAAAGTTTACTTGATTTAGTTGTGTCCCAACTTTTAACCCAATATGACATGTCACCTGTTTACTTCGGGTCTGGGGTACAAAGGGTGCAAGTAAACTTAATCTCTGTCCCAATTTTAAATGCAATATGATGTGTCACCTGTTTATTTCAGGTCTGGGGGTGCAAAGGCTATTATTAGTAACATAATTCCAAGGACAAAGATAAGTCACAAGAGCACTGGTGTTTCCTCTGAAATGAGGGCTGCTTGTGACTAGGGCCAGTGGGCACTTCTCCCGAATATTGGGTAGAGTCCCTTACCCCGATCCCAGTCTATGTCGATGCCTTGAAGGCTTACACAGATGAATGGGTTTTTGGCAGACAAGACAATGTTTAGGCAAAACCTCCTCTTTTCCCAATGGACTTTGATTCAACATGCCAATTGTCTGCCAGATGAAGAGATCCATCTAATATCACCTAGTGGTTGCCGCCAAAACAGGGCAGGCTCATCCAATTAATCATGTCCCTCAGCCGCCTCCTGCAGTGTGGGTACAATATTAGCCTACTTGGCAGGGATGTGGTAAAGATGATGAGAGGGATCTGCCAGGACTAGGGAAGCAGATGGATTCCTTTGCAGCTCATTTTTAAACAACAATTGTAAATAGTGATGGGCAAGAACTGGAAAAAATGACAAATCAAGGTGGTTCATCACTATCACAAACCACCTCCATTACCCAGGAAACTGAAATGGTTTGCAATTTGTTTTTCCAGTCTGTGTCTGGTGGGAGGGGAGCCTAATACCTCCTCCACCCCCTTGGCCACCTGCCTGTCCCTTTCCCACTGTTGCCTCCCCACGTGGTCTCCCCGTGTCTGCCCCCTCCTCCTTTTCTTCCTCCTCCTGTGCTGCCACCATCTTCAGAGACAGAGACCTGGCCTCCAATCCCAGAAGGGAAGCCCAGCCAACTCTCTCCAAAGATGGTGGTCACAGAGGAGAAAAGGGAGAGCTGGTAGGACCAGGTAGGGAGGTGACAGGGACCGCAGGAAGAGGAATGCTCAGCCAAATCAAAACAAAGAAGTAGAAGACAGTTTGGTGCTTTCTGAACAAGAGCTTTCATGAACCACAGCACGGACAGCACCATGAACCAGCCTGGTTTTTGTTTTTTGCCAGTTTGTAGTTCAGTTGGTGCCCATCTCTAATTATACTGTAAAAAGTAGTACAATGTCAATATGAGAGAAGATGAAATAATTTGCCCATACCATGTTTGTTTTCTTGTATTTGTTGCCCACCTTCCTCTACTGAGCTCAAGGTGGTGTCTATGAGTCGTCTTCCTTGCCACTTTATCATTGCAAGAGGCCAGCGGGATACACCAGGCAAAGATATTGTGACTTGCCCAAGGTCACTTAGCAAATAGCATGGCTTACTGGGCACTTGAAATCATTTCTCCTAAATCCCAGACCAATTCTGTAACCCAATGGGTTACCCAGTTGTTCTTAGACTACAACTCCCAAATGCCTTCACCAGTAGCTGTTCTGACCAGGATTTCTGGGTGTTGGAGTCCAGGAACGTCTCTGGGGACCCAAGGTTAGGAGGAACCACTCCTCTACCCACACTATCTAATCAATATCACCCAAGGATAGTGTTGTGTCACAGAAGTCGCCTGCATTTTCTCTAAAAGGGCAAAAGTTTCTAGGGTCAAAAGGCAAAGGACTTTGACAAGCTTTAGGCTTAGGCTACAAGCTCCACGTCTGCAAACTCCAGAGTCCAACCATCACTTGAGCAGCTAATAAAATCTGTTGCTGTGTGATGTGTTTTTTTGTGTGTCAAGTAGAATTGATCTGTCCTCCTTGTGATTTGTGAGATGGCCTGAAAAGAAGGTAATCAAGATTTCAGAAAGCACTGCACTGTGTTGATCTCTCTCTCTCTCTCTCTCTCTCTCTCTCTCTCTCTCTCTCTCTCTCTCTCTCTCTCTCTCTCTCTCTCTCTCTCTCTCTCTCTCTCTCTCTCTCTCAAGCTTTGGAAGCAATGAAAATCTGCCCTGGGTACTCAATTGATTTCCCTGAAAATAAAGCACTCGATTCACATTTTAATGAGGAGGGCTTTTCTTTAGACACTCCTGGTCTGAGAAGCCCTTATTTCCGCCAGCGCAAATTTGTTCTTTCTGCAGGTGGCAAATACCTCTTTGTAGAAATCCATAACCACCACCACCACCCAAAAAAGTGCTCTCTCTGAAGCCCCGACTTATATACACTCAAGCTTTCTCGGGTTTGGTGTTTGCCCGGGGAAGTGGGATGCAAAAACGAGGATGATTTGTGAAGAAATCATCCTTGTAAAGCTATTGGTTCTGGTCATCAGCCTTTATCCAATGCTTTGGCGGGGCTGCTGCTGCTCTATTTGGGAACTTGGCTGGTTCTCAAGGCAGTCTCTCTCTCTCTCTCTCTCTCTCTCTCTCTCTCTCTCTCTCTCTCTCTCTCTCTCTCTCTCTCCACAGTGAAAATATGCTCAGTGCAGCTGAGTGCCTGAATGAAACAGCCTCGGGTGTCTTCTAGGCGAGCAAAATGCAGCACAAGGCGCAACTTCTCCTGGCCTCGGTCCTGTCCCAGGTAAGGAGGGGATCTGGAGGGTGAATGCACGTGTGGACGTGTGTGTGTGTGTGTGTGTGTGTGTTTTAGGGGGAGCGGGGAGAGAGAACAAAATCTCTCCAGGTCTCTCCTGGTCTCCTGGCGTCTTGTGCATGGGGGCTGGTTGGAAGTGCCGGATTCCTCAGCGATCTCCGTGGCTGGAGAGAAACGCAGCTCGGTGGATGTCGAGGCGAAGGCGAAACTAGCGGCGACCCAGCCGGCGTTATGGGTACTACGGGCAGGCGGCTGTTTCCTTCGCCGCGGAGCGGAGTCGGGAATCTCTCAAGTGTGCCTCGTTGTGGCTTTTTTTCCTGTTGCAAAGGCTTCAACTTCGATCCGCGTCTCCTCTGCCCGCGTCTGTGTGACAAAAGCAGAGCGTTGTGCTTATTTTGCTTTGAAAAGGTGGTGATGTTGCGCGCCCGTGTATGTGTGTGTGTGCGCGCGCGCGTGGGGAGGGAAGGGAGTGGATAAAGAAGACTCTTTTAAAAACAGAGCATGTAGGGCCGTAGAAAAGGGCTTTCTCCCGCCTCCCCCTACCTCCCCCCAAATACAAAAGCTTGGGTTTGGGTAAAAATAAAATAAATAAATTGAGCATTGGGGACATAGTCATGGTCGCTGCTCCCCTCCCCTTCCTTTTCAACTGTAATAGATTCCCTCCCTCCCTCCAAAAAGGCAGCGAGGAGGGCAGGAAGAATCTCCCATCACCCTCCCCACCAGCCTTAAAAAAACCTAGAGGCTGTTGCTGTCAGTCAAAAAAAAAATCAAATAACGCCCTGGCTTCCAACTTCTGGTCTTCCCTCTCCGCCTTACCCTCGGAGAATATGACACCGATTTCATTTTAGGAGGCGGTTGGTGTTCTTGTCATTTGACGTGATGCATTTCCACACACACACACACACACACAGGCACAATCTTTCTTCTTCTTTTTTTCCTTTTGGCTTAGAAGCTTCGGCTTCCATTCACACACAGGTCTTGGTGGGTTCCTGGAAAGCCCGGCTTACTCCGGGGAGATGAAAGTTATTATCATTTCCTTTTGGCACGCAGGGCAGCCGGTGGAAGGTGGGGTGGGGTGGGAAGACTCGCTTTGGCTTTAAACGTGGAGGTTGTGCCTGGGATGGTAGGGATGGGAGGAGGCGAGAGAGACTCCAGACAAGGCAGCCTTTCACAAGGGGCCCGTGGACTGCCTCCCAAGACTTAAGAGCTTCCTGGCCTTTTAGGAAGCTGCCTAGACTGGGTCAGAGGCTCCGTGCCTCTCTGTTCTGACCAGCGATGCCTTCCTTCAGTGCTCAGGCTTAGTGAGATTTTCCTGTCACCTAACACATGTCCCCCACCCCTTTTTAAAGTGAGAGGTGGTAAACCGGGGCTGTCTACCTGCCCTCCTTGAGTGATGGCTCCTCTCCAGCCCTTAATATTTGTGGTACATATTAAATAACATTAGTAATATTTGAGGTTGCAAAGATTTGACTTTCCTGTGACTTGAAGTCGTTACTTTGTACCTGCTAAAACACAAGGGATGTCATTCCCTGGAGTAGTCTAGGGTCCAAACAGAGGAGACTTGCGCAGATAGCGGAAAGAAAGCCAAGTTCACTTTTGACCAGGGTCAGGTCTAGTGTGAAAAATGAGGATGAATTGTCTTGTTTTGGTATGGTGATAGATTTTGTGGTTTGTGTGTTTGTGTGTTTGTTTGTGTGTGTGTGTGTGTGTGTGTGTGTGTGTGTGTGTGTGTGTGTGTGTGTGTGTGTGTGTGTGTGTGTGTTTAGTTTATTGATTAGTCATTTTTGACCATATCAAAAGTGTGTATGTGGGGGGGTTCTTTGCTTCCATCATGAAGATCCAGATCTATCCTTTTTTTGGAACTGAACTCATCTTATGAAGGTGGTGAGGTGCCTTCCTGAGCAGATGTGGCTCCATGTTTCTTGAGGGTTTGGTTGAGTGGGTTTGCTTTTTTGATTCACCTACTTTATAGGGAAGCAAGGGCTGTGGAACTTAAAATAGGATAGAGTGGGAGATCTTTCCTGTGTCCTGCAGGACTCAAGTGTTCATCTGAAAGCCTTGGATTGCTAACTCATGTTGTCATAGTTGTTGTTTGGACTTATATAACACCCCATAGTGAAAAAGCACTCTTTGGGTGGTTTAAACCACAATTATGCAAACAACCGTTTGCCCCTCTGTGAGCTGGGTACCCTTTTCACTGACCTCAGAAGGATGTAAGGCTGAGTCAACCTTGAGCTGGCTATCTGAACCATCGGGATCAAATTCAGGTAATGAGCAGAGGATTGACTGCAGTACTGCAGCTTTATGGGGCTTGGATACCTTTTTATGGCCGTAAGGCAATGAAAGCCGAGTGATGCTGTGGCTTCAGCTGCATGACCCTTGGATGAAGAGATGTTAAAGACACTTACAGCATGTAGTTGTTCTATAGAAGAGTGAACCTGCAAGGATATAATGAAGTTGAGTTGATGGAATGCAGAAGGAAAACATGTTTACATTTTTTGATTGTTTCTTTTTGGATCGTGAAACAAATGTGTGCCTTTCAGCATAGTTGCTTGCATCCTCTTTACAAATGGAGTGGATATCAGATGTGTCTTTCCGTCATGTCAGCTTGGCTATCTGTAGATAACTGTAGGTTGACTCTCTCATTTGGATATCTCAAGATGCTTGGAAGAACAAGAACTTTAATGAGGAAGAGACCTGGGCATCGTCATCTGTTCATCTAGCAAGTACCTAGATCAGTGGTTCCCAGCTTTGAGTAACCCTTGTGTTCTTGAACTGCAGCTCCCAGAATGCTTCATCATTAGCTGTGGTGCCCAGGGTTTCTGGGAGTTCCAGTCCAAGAACACCTGGGTCGCCCAAGGTTGGGAACCAATGATCCAGAGGAACTGAGCCTTTCCTGTCTCATTTTCTAATGCTGAGTAGACTTATCACGAGTCAAAAGATCAAATTGTCAGGATATTTTTGATGAACAGGGATGATAGAGCTGCATTCCTTCTTATCACTGTTGTGATATCTTTCTGTTGTAATACAAACTCTTTGGGAATGGATTGGTCTTGGATTAACAATCTTGGCTCATTGGCCTTATAGAAGACCTACTCCAACTGATTTGTTGACATGGGTTGACTCAGCTGTTTGATTTTTTGGGACCCACTCTGATCATATGACTATAGGAACTAATATTCAGATGAATTCACTGCACCCTCACATATGAGTGAGTCAGAGTTCTTCATCTCATGCTTCTCCTGTATCATCAGTATGGCATGTGTGGAGAAAAGGCAGTCAGATGTTCCCACTTTCTTGGATGCCATGTGTGTCTCTGTGTGTGTGTTCTGTGCTGTCAAGCCAGAACTGATTTATAATAGAGCTTTCAAGGTAAATAATTTCAGGCAAAAATCAAAGAAAAAAATGGGACTAACTTTCATATTTTAATGTAACTTTCGTGGACTACATGTCCACTTCTTCAGACCCTCCTGAGTCTTAGGGCCTTTTTACATGATCCCTAAGATCCGCTGGCTACTTAAATTCGGACCAGAGATCTTAGAGGTTCGTCACTCTTCCTGTGTCCCCACCCCCTCCACACTTCCTGGCTGCTGGCTGCGTGAGGGGAGGGAGAAAAAAAGGAAGAAAAGAATGCCGCTCACCTTCTCGTTCTGCCTCTCGTCTCTGTAAAAGTAGCTCTTAAAGGGGCGGGAGCCAAAAAACAACAAACAGAATCAAGGAGAGCCCCGCACTCACTATTGTTACACCAGATCAAATAATTTTCACCTCCAAAGAGCAGGTACCTGAAAGCTGCGCTGGGACGCGCTAAAGTGGGCAGGATCGCACTTAATTTCCTGTAAACTCCGGAGCTGGTGGGTAAACATTTTTAAGCTCCGGAGCTGGGAGCCATTTGCCCCGGAGTTTAGGGGTCATGTATAAAGGCCCTTTGCCCATCATTCACCATAGTGGGAATCTTTAGACATCATAGATCCTACAAATTAAGATCCACATTCTACCATGTCCGAAATGCCATTTTTAAAATGGCTAGAAAACATATTGAGACTCAGGATCCACTCCTTGTTATCTTAGGGACATAATACTGAAATCAAAGCTGCAACTGAAAAACAGACTAACTCTGAGAAAGTACAGAGGGCTCTCCCTTGCCAACATGCTTGAAAAGACAGGGGCAGAGTTTGCAACCAGAAGATTTAGGAAGCTTTAGTCTACTTGTTCAATTGGTTGCCAACTTTGGGTCCCCAGATGTTCACTGGGCTACAACTCCCATGAATCCCAGCCACCAAAGCTAGTGGGGCAGGCTTCTGGGAGTTGTAATCCAAGAACATCTGGGACTCAAGGCTGTCAACTGCTGCTGGATGTTTCAGATTTTAGGTTCTAGAAGCTCCAGGCAGCACGGCCAATGGTAGGGAGCTGGGCGATTTTAATTCAGTGTACTTGGAGAACCAAAGGTCTTCTAGGCTAGTGGTTCTCAACCTGTGGGTCCCCAGATGTTCCTGGGCTGCAACTCCCAGAAGTCTTCATCACTATCTGAGCTGGCCGGGATCTCTGGGAGTTGCAGTCCAGGAACATCTGGGAACCCACAGGTTGAGAACCACTGCCCTAGGCTTAGTTAACTCAGATGAGGGCTGTTGCTGTTTTGGAAAACTAATTGGCTGACCATAACGTTACACTTAAATTAGTTCTTATTATGTGGTGGACATATTGGAAGAAGAAAAGTTGAGGAGAGTCTGCACAGCAGCTGGTAAGATTATGAGAAAGGGGCTGTTGTTAAAGAAGTTACTCGGACAGATCATGTAACTTGGGTGTGAAAGTCAAAAACTTTCAGGCTGCAGGAGAGAACAAGAGAAGTTACTTGTGGGTTGCCATCTGGCAAGGTTTACAGTTTCCAACTCCTCCGGAAGGCAGTATTTTTCTCTTTCTCGGTAGCCGCCACAACTCATGCCTAGATATCCGACAAGTGGAAACGGCAAACATTGATCTTGATCCACTGATTTATAAACCATACAAATCTGTTCCCTTCCAGGCAAGAGTATAATTCAGGGTTGAGCTAATGGCCTAAAGTTTCTGGTCACAGTGCCATTTTGTGTAGGAGTTGCCCGCCCACGTGGAATCTAAAGATACAGAAATGACTCAGCTGTTACAAACTTTTCCTAAAACCCCACCCAGCCAAACTCCATGAAATAATTTATGACTCTGTCAAACAAAGAGAGTAGAGTAGACCAAAGCTAGAAGTTGCTTTTTCTAGAATGCATCTCCTAAAAACCCATTTCTAGCATGGAATATGCTAGGTATCCCTATTTAATGCATGGTAGACATCATTTCCCAATGGCAGGGCTGAGCCTGGCTCTAGGCCAGTGGTTCTCAACCTGTGGGTCCCCAGATGTTCCTGGACTGCAACTCCCAGCAATCCTGGCCAGCTCAGCTAGTGATGAAGACTTCTGGGAGTTGCATTCCAGAAAGATCTGGGGACCCACAGGTTGAGAACCTCTGCTGTAGGCAAAGGGAGGCAGCTGTATTCGGTGAAAAGTATTGGCAAAGGTTCTTCCACTCAGCTACATCCACTGAGCAACCTAAGGCTATATATTTCATTCCTCATTGGTAAATGAAGCACAAATATGTTGTTGGAAGTGGAGTATTTTTGATAAAGCATGTTTGAACCCAGGTGGACCAGGCTGCACTGCATTCTGGGTTATGTTTGTCCTCCCTGCTGATCAGAGGTGAAATGCCATGATTGGGAAGGGTCATGCAGGAGGATTTTTCATTGGCATCCTTTTAAAGGGCATGCACTAGAGATGGGCACTAGAGATGAATAAAAAAAATGATGTTTCGTTTGTTGTTTGTCGTTTGGAGGGTCCGTTTCGGTTCATTTCCGTTTTTCGCGAATTTTTGCAAAAAAATCATTTTCATTTTCGTTCATTTCGTTACCGTTTCATTACCATTTATTTCAATTTTTTGTGATTTTTTTAGCATTTAAAGCAGTTCACTGTATTGCAGTAACAGAAATGAAACGCACAACAAAATTTCGGTGTTTCTGTTCGTTTAGTTTCATTTTGGAGACAAAATTCATTTGTCGTTTCATTGCGTAACAAAATGAAAAAACGAAAATGGAAACAAAAAATTGTTCGTTTCGTGCCCATCTCTAGTGTGCACTATATATAGTTGCATGTGTGGTTGCCTATTTAATTTTTAAAAAGAGGGAACAAAGCACGCACAAACGGTTCAAACTGTCCTGAAAAGACACCATAATGAAGAGCTATTTGCTCTTTAAAATAGCTAGCAACCTGGTTAATCCTGCCACTGTTCATTTTATGTCATTTCTTTAATAGCGGAATAAGATGGCATAGCCAGGCACAAAAAAACCCCAACAATAGTAGTTAAAAATAAAGAAGACAAAATATTGTTGCACCTTAAAGACCAACAGCTGTATTTTAATGTGTACTTTCCTGGGCAAGTCCACTTCCTTTGATGTAAGAGTCTGAGGAATAAATCCGTCCTTGTTGCTTAAGATTATATTTATGTACCTAACACATATTTTACAAAGAAGGGCTTTGAAGGCCCAGAAGTCCAGCTGAAACATTAAGTCAGCCCTTAATTGCAAAGGAAAATGACCATATGGATGATATATTCTGAAAGTTATTTTTAAAATAAACGTGGCGAATTGTAGGAAACCCACACACTACTAACTTTTCATATTTCTCCAGAAGAGGGCTCCCTGCACAGTGTTAAAAAACAAAACAAAAAAACACCTAGCATTCACATCCAAATAAAGCTGGAAAGAAGGATCACATTCACATCTATATGGGAGGAAAGAAAGAAAGAAAGAAAGGAAGGAAGGAAGGAAGGAAGGAAGGAAGGAAAGAAAGAAAGAAAGAAGGAAGGAAAGAAAGAAAGAAAGAAAGAAAGAAAGAAAGAAAGAAAGAAAGAAGAAAGAAAGAAAGAAAGAAAGAAAGAAAGAAAGAAAGAAAGAAAGAAAGAAAGAAAGAAAAAGAAAGAGAAAGAAAGAAAGAAAGAAGGGTCACTGCTTAGAAGCCTTCAAAAAACTTTGAAGACTTACTCTATATACCCGAGTATAAGCCTAATTTTTCAGCCCTTATTTTTGGCTAAAAAAATGCCCTCGGCTTATACTTGACTCAATAAGTTTTCCCAGTTTTTTTGGTGTAAAATTAGGTGCTCATATGGCTTGGGGAGGGCAGCAAAGGGCACGTCCTGATTGGACAAGTGATAGCGGCGTCTCTGCTTCCCATATAATTCCAATAAGAAGGTTTAGGCCAGGGGCACCGTCTTTGGAGCTTCATAACTCAGCCCCCTTATCACCAAATGTTTCCAAATTTCGGGGGATTCCCTAAAGTCACTTTCTGAAGGTATCCTACCCCTACTACTTTGTTGTCCTCAATCTAACTAATTTTAGTGCATGTTTTTTTAAAAAATATGTAGTCGAAAATTATTTTAAAAATATATAATCAAAATTTACTTACCTTGGTACTCCAAAATAGCAGGGGTCCCACCAGAAAGCGATTTTAAGGACCCCCCCTGAAATTTGGAAACATTTTGGGGGTAAGGGGACTTAGTTATGAAGCTCTAAAGGGGCTGAGGGTAGTATTGCCAACTGTGCAAGGACTGTGGAGGCAATCAGGGAGTTTACTCTATGGCAGGCATGTCCAAACTTTGGCCCTCCAGATTTTTGGACCACAACTCCCACAGTCCTTTGCCTTTGGAAATACAGGCTTGGAATTCTGGGAGTTGTGGTCCAAAGCATCAGAAGGGCCAAAGTTTGGTCCCCCAGTCTCTTTAGAGCTCATCTGGTATACCGTATATGCTCGAGAATAACTAAAAAAAATGCCCTCGGCTTATACTTGAGTCAATAAGTTATCCCAGTTTTGTGGGGTAAAATTAGGCCCTCATCTTATTCTCGGGGTAGCTTATACTCGAGTATATACGTAAATTAAGAGTCTTTTCCCCCCCGTATTGGTTTGTTGTTCTTGATGGCAGACAAGGGCATCAGGAGCATTAATGGTTGTCAAATTGCTGGGACTGCTCTCAGCCAAACCAACAAAGGTTGTTAATTGTGTTAAGTACGAGTATTTCTATTTATATTTCTATTTATTAAACTTATATACCGCCCGTCTTCCCAAAGGAACTCCGGGCGGTTTACAGCATAACAGAATAACAGGAGTTAAGTAATACAGTTAAATAACACGATTAAATAGTTTAAGCCCGATAGCCGGCTAAGCAATAAAAACCACAATTACAATTACAATTACAATTACAATTACAATTACAATTACAATTACAATTACAATTACAATTACAATGTGTGGCTGTGTCTCAGATTACATTATGGAAATGGGAGCAAAAAAAGACCATCAAAATTGCAGCTGTGATTTAGGATCCTGTGCATATATATCAAAACATCAAGATATGGGGGGTATTGATTCCCAGTTGTAATGCAAGAGCACCTATTGCCTTGTTGTGGATATACGTCTCCTGAATGGGTATGAGGTTTGTGAAAGCGTTGCTGCTGGATCTTTAGGGACAAGGTGACACCTAATGAAATTAGTTCTCCATGTGACGAGCAACTAGGAAGGGTATTTAAATCTGGCAGCTTTGTTTTTGCTGAGTTTTCCAGATTCATGCTGGCAATTGTACCCTGACTCATTTTAATGCATCAATTTCTCAGACAGTTAGTTCTTTCTACATGGAAACTGGGTGTGGACAGATGTGATTTTTTTCCAGTCATGTTTGTTTTGCCATTGATGAAAGCAAAGTGAGGCCACAAATCTCAATGCCATTTTTGTTGTACAAGTTATTTAAAAAACGAATAACACAAATATATGCATTTTTTTTTGCACAAATCTCTTGTCCCTGAAATGTGTCACACACTTGCAAAATGTTTAGACTCCCATTGCTTCTATCCAGTTGCCAATCTTGGGAGAAGTGTAATGGTCATTTCTAAGTAGGAAATGAAAGCCCACTGTGTGTGCATACACATGTGTGTGTGTGTGTGTGTGTGTGTGTGTGTGTGTGTGTGTGTGTGTGTGTGTGTGTGTGTGTGTGTGTGTGTGTGTGTGTGTTCCCTGAAATGTTTCAGATGTCCATTACAACCCCTAAAGGAAAATCTATATGGAACACAGAACAACTAATAACATACATATACTGTGGGCAACATTGGTTCAAGGATGGATTATAATAAGTTTGTTTTTGCTGACTGGCATCTCTGTTTTGCCAGTAGGACTAAAGCTGTGGTGGAAATTAATAATTAGTTAAGGTTGAACAGATGGATAATCACCGCAGATCAGAAAAGTTCATCTCCCCCTCCCCAAATCACTCAAACCGCAGACAGATTGTGAGGTTGCAAACAAAATCCAACCATTAATTGTCCCGGTTCTCTTCTTTTAAGTAGCATGCATCAATCCTTCAAGGCTGTGAACCGTTTGTTGTTTCCGTTACGCAGCGTAACAACAAATGAAAATTGTGAAATGGTTGCTTGACCTCCAAAGGGGTCCCGACACCCCAGGTTGGGAACCACTGCTTTAAAGATAGGCTCTCCCTCTGAATTTCAGAGTTGAAGTGCTTCCTTGTTGACTTCCGCTCTCTGCATGTACAACACACAGCATGAATCCCAGTTGTCCCTTTATTCACCTTCTCCAAAGCTCTCAGGGCCTTTCCCCCCTCTCATATGTTGCTCTGCCTCCACGGATGGAACAAGACCATTTGGCCACAGGCTTCCATGTTGTTTCTGGTCCGGGTTGGACGCTCATTGCTTTCCGTTAGGCCAGGATCTGCATCAAAACAGCTTCATTATAGGTTGGCAGTATACCCCTGACCTTCTCCGCTGCCATTTCCAAGGAGGGCCAAGGAAAAATAGCAGGATCTCCTCTCACAAAACACTCGGGTTGCTCTGAGGAATAGAGATAGGATGCTGAGGACCTCCTGAACAGGAGAAGTGTTTGGATTCTTTTGCAGACAAAGGGAGCTATTACACGAGGGGGGAAGATGCCGGGAATGGGAGACATACATGCAATATATGAAAAAACGCTACATTAAAATATAAAAGTTAGTCTTTAAGGTGCCACATGTTTTGTGTCTTTTGTTTTGTTTTTCTTTGACATTGCCTGCAGTATTCATATTGTACATGTGTGCAAGCGGTAGATGTTGATGCTCTTTCTACTGTTGTTCAATAATAATAATAATCTTAGGAGACAGAAATGCTGATGTATTTGTACAGCTCATGTAAAGAACAGGCAACTCTGTTCCAGGTGGAACACTTATCATTAGGATGCCAATCCAGAATATCTTCATTTAACATTCATCAGATTAGCTGAAATTTTAATGTTGGAGTACACATAAGTCTTCATTTATTTCATGACCAGAGACAAGATTCAGACAGGTTATCTGTCTCTCTCTCTGTCTCTCTCTGTCTCTCTCTGTTTCTCTGTCTCTGTCTCTGTCTCTGTCTCTGTCTCTGTCTCTGTCTCTGTCTCTGTCTCTCTCTCTCTCTCTCTCTCTCTCTGTGTGTGATGGAATATCTTTGGGAGAAAAAATCTCGTCTTTTGCACAAAACATTTGTACTTTATAAGTGTTGCAATTTGTGCAAAAGGTAAATATTCCATTTACTCAAGTGGTTTCCATTTTTGTTTATTTTCCCCACTGCCGCTACTGTTGCTTCAACAGATAAAACATTGGGCTGTTTGTATTTTTATGCAGGAGCAAACTCTCACCAAGGAGTTGACTTTCTTTCAAGGGAGTTTGTTGAGCTGCCCTTTTCCGTGAGGTTGAGAACATTTCTCGTCGAGGTTGAGAGCGCTCACTGTGGCTCCACCAGCCTCAAAAATGTTTCTTTAAAAATGGGTGGGTGAGAATCTAATCTGGAATGCCTTCTTCTGGTTTATTTATTGTACTGGTTTGAGAATTGCCCCTAAACACCCCCCAATGTTCCTATGGGCTACCTGGATTGGAAAAAAATATTGATAGCAAGAAGGAACTAGGCACAGGCAACATTATGGTGCCCGTAAGGGGCCTTCAAACTATCCATGGTGGCCTTATGGATCTCATGAGCTGCATTTGGCCTGCCTGGATCAACATGAAACCACTGGCAGTGGTAATCTGGAGGATAGCCGGATATGAGCTCATAGATAGAGGCAACAGCAGTGCAGAAAGGGTGAGAAGAAGGGAAGCAACTCTTGCAGATTGTAGAGTCCAGCTTTGATGACTGGTCTTCTGTCTCCCCTTCAAAGCAATTCACCATTGACAGCTAATCTTCCTTTCAACTGCTGAACTGAAGTCACCGTGCTTCCTCCCACCCATCCCCCAAAAGCTTTCAGTTCTTTTTCTCATGGTGTGTTGACTCTGGAAATTGCAAAAACCTTGAGAAAGGGGGGAAACCTTCCTGACTGTGCGTTTTTGCAGGAGGAAAATAATCTGATGGACTTGGATAATTCCTGCTGTAGATGTGACACCATGTTGAGACAGCTTGTGTCACAAGACATTTAACAAGCATTCTTTCCATCCTGGGAGAAGCGTTAATGCAGAATAACCAAACACAATATTTAGGATAGCCTGTGTATGGTTACCACAGTGTTGCTTTTGTTTATTTGACTCATACCACACCATAGTGCTAGAGTATTCTTTTGGGGTGGTGTGTGTGTGTGTGTGTGTGTGTGTGTGTGTGTGTGTGTGTGTGTGTGTGTGTGTGTGTGTGTGTGTGTGTGTGTGTGTGTGGTTACAGTCGTGACTGACTCTTCATGACCCCATGTCCATGGAGTTTTCTTGGCAGGAATACTGGAGTGGTTGGCCAGTTCCTACTCCAGGTGCCTACAGCACCTGGTATTCCCTGGTGGTCTCCCATCCAAGTACTAACCAGGGCCGACCCTGCTTAGCTTCTGAAATCAGGCGAGATTGGATGTGCTTAGGGCATCTAGGCAGCTTACTCTTTGGGGGTATTTTAGTTTACAATAAACAACACTTTTCAACCCATTGAACAATCTTAGAAGGATGGAAAATGGAGTTATCCTTGAGCTGGCTAGCAGAACCTGTGGGGATCAAACTCAGGTTGTGAGCAGAGACATGAATACAAGACTGCAGCTTAAGCACAGTGCCATGAGGCATTTAAGTGGTTCAGCCCAGAGGAATCAAGAACAGAACTCTGCACCTTCTGTTTACAGTACACAGGATCTGCCATGGAGCCTATGAAAGCTACACCATTCTTGATACAGAGGTTCATATCAGTGCAGTGCCTGGGGGTCCCCTTACTTCACTGTGGGGTGTAAAACCGGAAGAATTCTGCTTCCTTCCTGTCACAATCAATGTGGTACTGTGGAGCAATTAACCAAATGCCAGGCTGAGAGGAAAGCATGAGCTCAGTGTGAATGGGAAACTTTTACCAGGGTTGGCATTTATATCCCCCCACAGTCCTCGACAGCTGGATATGGTGTTCAGACCAGGTGGCCTTTGTACCTTTATGAAGCACCGGCCATAATTGATGGGCTCATCGGAACTGGTTGGTGGCACTGTGAACTCCGTAAATTGTGCCTTGTGCATACGAAGCACCTTATTAACCTACGAGGGATAGGCCTGCTGTCCTGAAGAGAAACGTGGGCTACCCTGGGCTCCTGATGCTTTATGTTCTTTCTTTACTTTGTGTGTGTGTAGGGGAGGGAGTCAATAGGTATTTTATAGACTGTAGGTCACTTGGCAGGCTTTACATCTGATACTGGTTGGCCACACTGCATGCTACACTCTGGCTTGTACATATTCTCATGCCGTATCAAGGATCCTAGGGACAATCGCTGGAGAATGCCATGTAGCAGAGTTACTTTTCCACCTAGGTTTCTTGTGGGTGGTCTTTAGGACATTTGAGCTGTCCAATTGCCTCTGAGATAGGGGGATCCTATGAATGGCCAATTTCCACTCCTCAGCAGGCATGCTAGCTCTTGTATACACATGCCCGTGGGTTGTTTTAGGTAGTCAATCAATCCTGTATTTGGTCTTCCTCTTTTCATGCTGCCTTCCATCTTTCCCAGCAGGACTGTCTTTTCCAAAGAATCTCATGGCATGCCCAAAGTAGGACTGCCTCCATTCCAACATATTTGTGTCTCCAATCTCCATGGTTAGTTCAAGGTTGATTCGGTCTAGGACCCACGTGTCCATTTTCCGGACACTCCAGGGTATCCACAAAGCTCTCCTCCAGTGCCACATTTCAAATGAATCATTTTTTTTTTTACCCTTGTCAACTCTCTAAACTGTCCAGCTTTTTCATCCATACCTAGTGATCAGCAACACAAGAGGGTGGATCAGCATTTAATGCTGATTTCTTTTTGTGCCTGACTGCAGCAACTGGGTTAGCGGGGGAGGGGGGGGGGGGGGAGTGTTTTGGGGAGATGAGAACTGCCATCTCCCAAAAATATGTCAGATGTGTTTGGGCAATAATCTGAAATTTGTCAGCCTTGTTATCTAGCAAGTTGTATCACTACAGGTCTTTGAGCCATTCTCAAGGCTCACTTTTTCAGTTTGGGCTCTATGCAATACCTGTTCTTTAAACACTGAATACAGGTCTTAACTGTTTTGTGTAATGTTCTGCATTTTAACCAACATAAATGCTACAAAGACTTCAAAATATGTGTTCTTTACTTACAAATCTTAAGTTGCTTTACTCAGACCACTCTTCTACAACTTTGAAATCCTCAGTGTTTACAAGGAGGCAGAAAAACTGGAAAGGTCAACTGTTTTGGGTCCTGGCCTCGCTTACTGACAAGGCTTGTTGTCTGCATGTGATCAGCTAGTAACAAGGTTGCTGCATTGTTTTGTCCCCAAAGTATTGATTTCTACACAGCTGAATATGTAGCCTAGGAAATAATTGTACCCATATATTAGTTTGTCTGTGCATGCATGTATGCCTGCACACAACAATACACAGCCAAGGAGCTCTGAGTGAAAGACGAAACCTTTGTTTACCACAAGAAAACATGGCAGTGCTGCTCTTATATTGCCCCATAGTGCTTAAAGCACTCTCTGGTGGTTTACAAGGAATTATAAAGGCTACACATTGCCCCACCCAAGCACCCACAGAGAGATGGGCACTCATTTTACTGATCTTGGAAGGATGGAAGGTTGAGTAAACCTTGATCTGGCTACCTGGAATTGAAACCCAGGTTGTGAGCACAATTCTAGCTGCAATACAACAGTTTAACCACTATGCCATGAGGCTCTTCCTTTAAGCCACATAAATCCTTCAGAGGTTTCAAAATGTGTGACCTTTCACTGGCTGCATTGCATTATTTGAGATTAGAAGACCTAAAATCTCAGATAGGTACTTCTGATGTCACAGGTGTGGGTCCTTGTGATGGCACAGAGGTAGGGCAGGCAACATTTGGGAGGGGCACAGAGATGCTTCTGAATGATATGTGGCTCCCAAATGCACACACTGGCTTTCTTTGTAACCCCTTTCTTAGTTTTGGGAGAGGCCAGAACGGTTGAATCATAGCATGCAAACACTTTCCTGTCAGGCCATTGAATCTTAGCATCAACTGGAAAATTTGGGGTTGATAGAGGGAAATGGGTATAACCTAGGACAGTGATGGCGAACGTTTTAGAGACAGAGTGCCCAGACTGTGATTCAGAACCCACTAATTGTTCACAAAGTGCCAACACAGCAATTTAACCTGAATACAGGTGGCTAAGAAGGGGCGATGGGTGCCCACAGAAAGGGCTCCGATTGACAGCTTTGGCACCTGTGCCATAGGTTCGCCAACACTCCCTAGGAAAATTGTCAGCCCTTTACAGATTTATTTATTTATTTATTTATTTATTTATTATGGGACTTCTATACCGCCCATCTTCCCGAAGGAACTCTGGGCGGTTCACAATGAACTGAATCAAGTTCAGTCAATTCAACAACATACAAGAATAAATAGTACAATTAACAGACAATTTAAAATATACAATCCAAGCATAACTGCAAACCCGCAGGGAATATTGGCAGATAGGAAAAAAGAAAAAAAAATAGAACAAACTAACTGATAGCGATCCTTGGTACTTCCTTGGAAGATATTAAGGTATTAATATTAAGATAAAATATTAAGATTTTTTTGCCTTGTTGACAATTCTGATGTAATCTGAGATAATGTATTGGATTAATCTACATATCAGATCCTATCCTGCACTAATCAACTCAGAGGTATGTCCCTCTGAGTTTAATGCAGTCACAGTGTCCTCTGGGTATATGGATAAATGACTTCATCTTTAGTTTTCCACTGGGTTTTATATTTACCACATAACTCAGCATAGTCCTTCATTTTCTGCTCTGCCCAGAGAGTTAGAAATACACGTTTTAGGGGAAAATAGGCCTTTAAAAAGTCCATCAGATATACACAGTAACTGCATGCAAACTTGGAGATACAATAGCATGAATGTACAAGTGAACACATGGAACAATGATAAAGGGAAGTAATAAATATATTAAATTTGTACTTCTTAAATGTCATCTTTTGCTGGGTGTTTTTGGGTCCAAAGCATTTCGTGTTAATGGAGAAATGTCTCCCCCCTCCTTATCCACCTGAATAAATCAGTGTTATTGATCGACACAGCAACTCAATTTTAATTTGCAGTGTTAAAATGTTATGGAAGTAAATTAGGGGCATTTAAAAAAAAGAAAACAGCACCATTAGGATACATTCTGTTACCTCCAGATCTTCTCTTTTTATGATTTCCCTCAGGAATTTCCTGAATGGCACCACATGATATGGTCATGTGGCACCATATCAGTTAGTAAAAGCTTTGCTTAGTTCATTGGGTTTGCATTTCCCTGGCTACATTTTGTGTGTCTTTTCTCCTGCCCCATGGATCCATAGCAGCCTCTTTACCCCCAAGCACATTCGGCTGAGGTCAGGTTTGCTCCCACAGGAGTGAAGAAAACGGATTCAACTCATATTTTCTTCTGCTTAATTTGGCTTTTGTGAGCCAGTGGCAACAATCAATCCCAAGCCAATAGCAGACCTGGGTATCCATCTCAGGGGGACAGGGAGAGTTGTTTAGTCTGTAAATAAAAGGGAGTTGCATGGCTGTCTCTAAAGAAGGTCAGGAGTTAGCATGGGTAGAAGCACCCAGTTATAAAAGCCTCGTGGCGCAGTGTACTGCTTGTGAAATGGCTTTTGGAAGGAAGGAAGGAAGGAAGGAAGGAAGGAAGATGTCTGAACCAGTGCAAAGATGTACTCCTTTGCCTTCAGCTGGGAAAAACACACCCCTTCATTCCTTTCTTTCCACCCAAGGAAGGTATTTTATTTTAGCTGGATTTCAGCCAGTCTGAATTAATTTCTGGGAGCGAATGAATGACAATTTTTTTGCTATTGGATTAACAGCCCAGCTGTTCTGGAAAACAACAGTTACACCCCCAAACCAACCCTGCCACCGATGTAATTTGTCAACTTAATTAAAAAAAAAGCAAAGTGGTGTCAGCAGCAACAGGCAGATGCTGGGGCTCATCTCCCTCACTTTGCAATAAGGCAGGGCTTGCTTGCTCTTAAGGATTTATTGAGAAGAGGGGGACACTTGGGTTGTTGACAAAGCACTCTCGTGATAGGGAAAAAGGTGGGTGGCATCTGGCTCACATTCTTTCCCAACTCCTAGGATGAATCATATATCTGCTGCATCCACCCATCTCCTACATGAGCCAGCTGAATGCTGAAATCACTTTCCAAGAAGAAACTTTACAGTGGTACCTTGGATAATGATGGTAATTCGTTCTCCGAGGTTAGTCGTTATCCGAAACACATCGTTATCCGAAACGCAGTTTCCCATAGGAATGAATGGGAAACCATTTAATCCGTTCTGGAGCCTAGGAATAAGGCACAGACACCTGTTTTTTTTTGCTCAAAACTCTTTAAAAGTGCACTTTAAAGGTACAGATGCAATGCCACCTGAGATAACTCTTTTTTATTGATGCATGCTGGAAATTCGTTATCCAAGGCAGTCCATAGGGAAAATTCATTATCCAAGGCATCCCATAGAGAAAATTTATTATCCGAGGCAGACCTATACCTAGAAATTTTGATTTGTTATCTGAGGCAGCCCATAGGGAAATTCGTTACCAGAGGCAGTCCTATACCCGGAAATTTCCAGACATTAGCTGAAAAATTCGTTATCTGGGGCAGTCGTCATCCGAGGTACCACTGTACTTGGAAAGGGGAAAGTTTCCCCTGCAAGTATCTTGTTTTTTCCCTTTCCACTGTGGGCTTTCCTCACAGAGAGGTGCTTCAGCAATAAATCTAGCAAGTTAAGGCTCGTGTTTGCTTTCCGATAATTGGAAAGCAATTTTGGATACCTGGCTGCAGCGTCAGAGATGGGAAGTATTGGTTTCCCCACTACCATAAGAAGAACTACTGACCTAGGTAGCCATGGGAAGCTGCATGAAAAAAAGAGAGGTGCTATTAAGTCATTACCTCTACCTAGAATACTCTGGAAAGGATTGCCATAAGTCAGAGTAAACTTGATGGCATGTGATAATTTATTATTAGCAATGGCATTTTTGGACTACAAGTCCCCTAATCCACCATTCAGGGAGTTCTGCCTGAGGGTCAGATGCCTTATAGACACCTCCATGAGGCTCACCTAGTACACTAGAGAATGGCCTCAACTGGAAGGCTTTGAAGCTGAGCCAGGCTGAGTTCCAATCGGCTTCCTGTTCAGAAAGAAAGCTCCCAAGTAGCCATGGCACAGGAACAGGAAACCTGGGCGTCACTAGGCTTATCTCAGACTCAAAGTATTCTGGTTGAGGCCTTCCATCTAGGTGAACCACACAGGTGTGTCTGTAGAGCAGTGGTGGCGAACCTTCAGCACTCCAGATGTTTTGGACCACAACTCCCACAGTCCTTTGTCATTGGCAAGCTAGGCTTGGACTTCTGGGAGTTGTGGCCCAAGACATCTGCAGTGCCAAAGGTTTGTCACCACTGCTATAGAGTGTCTTTGTGTCATAAAACCCAGAATATACCATTTATAGTCCAAGAATTCAAAAAAAAAATCCCATCTCTGACTATTACTATTATTTTCCAATTTAAAAAATAATAATCACAGAACAAAGTACACTAAACAAGAGCCAACAAACAGATGTCTTTAAACACACGAGGGAGCACCTTTTCTAATAGCACAATATCTTTTTATCTAAAGATTCTCCTTTTTTCCTTGCCTTCTCAAGGTGGTAGAAGGACTCTCAGTTGCAAAGACTCGTATTCAGAGCACCTGTGCTGTTGAGGCTTGATTGGATTGAAAACTGGCCCCTTGGCCTCCAAAGTGTCTCTGTCTTTCTTGTATGAATAAATTAGAATGATTTATAAACCTAGCTATGTGATATTTATTATTTCTGGCCTATCTTTCTCATCCATCTTTGGTTGTCTTGAAGATGTTATGTTCTACAGTATGATGATATGTAAAATGTATTCCCTTGGACTTTACCCTTCCCTTCCCTCTTTTTTATAGCTGTGTGGGCTTTCATTGCCCTGAACCAATTTTTCTAAACTGTATCCTGAATTCCTACCATATCCATGACTGGACCTTCCTCATTTCACCGTAAGATTCGCATCATGGAGAATTTTTAAGATGCTGAATAGTCAGCCGCATCCCATACAGTGATATAGAGTATGTGCGTCTTGCTGATGTAGCTACTGAATGTAGTATCCCTTCTCATGTGCAGACAGAGGAGTCTGAGTGAGTAGATAAAAACTGAATATATTGAGGACTGCAAAACAAATTGGAGAATGAAAGTAAAAATCTCAGTTCGCTCTACTCCTTCTTCTTGATTTGTGGCTTAGAGGTGGAAAAATGTCATCTTCTAGCAGGTGATGTATGGAGAACAACAAGACACACATTTAATCTTCTAAGGTGGCTTAAGTAAGTCCAAATTGGGGGTGGGAGGTAGGACACTGCAGTGGTCAGCCTCTTGGTCCTCACTGGTTTATCAGCCATTGTGGTCTTGACCTAGAAAATCCATCAGTGGTCAACCAGGTCTACAGAACAAGCACAGGTGTATCAATCAGGCAGAACCATTAACAGCAGTGATAAAGCATTTCTGGTTGGAAGCAGGATGGACACCAGAGGAAGTCCAGGGTGAAAATAAAAAAGTGGGCTGAGAAATGGGAAATGAAACTAAAATGTTTAGCATTCAGATGGTCCTGGGTGCAAGGGCATCTGTGAAAATCATCTGGTAGGAAGCAAAGTCTGTTAATGATGCCTATGAATGGTTGGATATTGCCTGGGTATCTGGCTGTGGACTAGAGGTTAGAACTTTGATTCCCCACTGTACCTCCTATAGCCAGCCTGTGTGGCCTTAGGCAAGCTGCACAGTTCCAGGACACCCTCAGAAGAATGGAATAATAAAATACTTCTGAGTATTTGCTAGCTGGGAAACCCTGAAGAGGGTCACCATAAAGCAGAATCGACTGGGTCGCACATGATGGTTGTTGTTATGAACTATTTATCTGACTGTAGTTATGACCTGTGCACATTTAAACACATGCAAAGTTTAAGATTCTGGGAGGAGAACAAGCCCCCCCCACCTACTGCAGACACCCATGCCTGTAAATAATTGTGAGGAACTGCAACTATAGAGACAATTGGATCCTGAAGAGAAGACAATTCGGGGTTGATTGGTAAGAATGCAACAGAAGACATTTCTTAGTCAGTGTTTCTCTTCTCAGAGACGTTACATAGGAAAAGTCAACACTAAGGAGGTCCCAGAAAAAGGAAAGAAGATTGGGGGGCTCCTTAAGCCAGAACTTGGGACATTAATTTTCAAAAGTAACTTTTTAGGATACATGTTTACCACCACAGCAAGATAACCTCTTACCGTTCCCATTAACTGGAGTTTGGAAGCAATTCATTGTGTTTCCATCACAGTATTCAATATGATATTGTTCTTGTTGATGTCTGTGAAGATTCACATTTCTCAGTCATCCAGGTGAGGTTATTTGGAAGTTGAGTCATGGCAAATGGACTTCTTCTTCTTCTTCTTCTTCTTCTTCTTCTTCTTCTTCTTCTTCTTCTCCTCCTCCTCCTCCTCCTCCTCCTCCTCCTCCTCCTCCTCCTCCTCCTCCTCCTCTCTCAAGAAAAATTCCAGTTGCCATGACTCAACTTCTAGATGTTATTGTTGGTATTACTTGAGCATGCTGAGGTAGGAAGGTGTTCTGCTTTATATTCCAACTTGAGTCGAAGGATCCTTCACCACCTCAAATGCCACCTCCTTATTCTTTCTCCAGCAGCTGTAGAATTCAGAAAGTGCAAAAGGCAGCTCTGACAACTTTCTGGAGTGCCTTGAGTATCCTGCTGTCAGAGTGAAGGGAGGTTTTAGGAACTCTAGAAAGTGTGGGTTTCTGCTTCTCACACTTCCCATATTGAACAGTGGCTGGGGAAGAAAAAGAAAAGATATCACACTGCTCTGAGTAGTGGAGGACCCTTTTTCTCAAATTAAAAATAGAACAGAATAGAAAACACAGACACACAGTCATGCTGTTCAGCTTAAATAATGCAAGGCGAGTCATAATGACAATTTAGCAAGTGATGTAACAATAGAAAAAGAACAGAACCTACAGGGCATTGTAGTCAGTTAAGGATTAAGGAGAATAACAGCAACAGCATTCTTTGTTGACCTAGTAGGCTGTTCTGTCATTGTTAGAAAGTGACGTCACTCCTGAGGAAAAGGAACCGCTAACAATGGCAACATTTTTAATGTGTTTCCTATAAGGCGGGGTATAAACAGGGCAAAACAAATTCCATGCCCCCTGGGGTGGGAACTAAGGGCTGTGCACAGGATTTAATGGAGGAAGTGGGCGCAGGGAGAGAGGTGTGGGAACAGCAAAAAGAAAGATACCATGGCGTACCATTCTCAGCCACAAAATAAGCACCCGGCATGGTACTTTCATTAGCTAAAGTGGTAGGTGGGGAGGGGGAGGGGATGCACTCATCCTTTCACTACACTGATCTCACTTTGCAGAGTTTTCTTCACTTGGCAGTCGTAAGCCATCTACATACCTGAAGGCGATACTTGCCCACCTTGTCAGGGTTTTTGAAGCGGGGCCTTAAAATACATCTGGTTCCTTTCATAGGAAGGCAGGAAGCTGCTTATAGTAAATCAGAACCTTGGTCACTGGGATATCCAGCAGTTCTTCATCGTCCTAGAACAGCAGAGCTGGGAGAGACCCTATGGGCCATCAAGTCCAGCCACTGTCAAAAAGGCACAGAAAGGTTTTTGCACCCCTTTGGCCTTCCCCAACCCCATAGCAACCACCCAGCGGGCGGGGGGGCACACACGTGGCCGGTTGGGCATTTGTGTGTGTGTGTGCCCAGAGCAAGGCGAGGAAAAGGAAGAGGAGGAGGAGGAGGAGGGTGCCACAGCTACCACGCTCCCTGCGCGCCTCTCTGCCTGCTTGCTTCAGTGCTCGCCTGGCATGTGGCGGAGGAGGAGGCAGAGTGGGTCCCGTGGCCAAGCCTTAGGTGGGGGGGGCTCCTGGTGGGAGAGCACACGGCCTCTTCCTCCTGCTCCCCCTCCAGGTGCCCCCAGATTGCTGTGCCTGGGGCAAATGCACCCTTCCCCCCCCAGATATGCCCAAAGTCCCAACCTCTGGTTCTGCGGCCAGAAACTGAAATTTTGACCAGTATTGCTGATAATGAGTGGCAACAACTTTCAAGGGTTTCAGATAGGATTCTTCCTCAGACTTATCTTCAGAGGTCAGGGATTCAACATGCAACCTTTTGTATGCCAAACACCGAGCTGTTCTGATACGTTATATAACCTCGCCCCTGCCAGTGCATCCAACTTCTCAGCCTCATCTTAATAACAACACAATATCTAGAAGTTCATTATAATGCACTGAGGACTAAGGGGTTATTTTTCCTCCCCTTCCTAGGTAGACTTTATTAATTCACACTAATCATTTGCACCATCTGCACGGTCCCAGCAAACAAAGTGTTTTTGCAAAGGTCCAGGGGAGAAAACTGTCACCTGCAGAGTGGCAATCACAGGTTATCATCATCATTATTTTTTTGCTTGTTTTTCGTCTGCAGAGATGTAATTTGTCTTCATGGGCATTCATCCTAATATAGTCTTAATTCGGCACTCAGAAGCAGAAAGATCCCTGTTGCAGCTGCTTGGGCAAGAGCCAGATGAGAGAGAGAGAGAGAGAGAGAGAGAGAGAGAGAGAGAGAGAGAGAGAGAGAGAGAGAGAGAGAGACTCCCGGTTCACTGTGTAGCCCCAAAGACATAGGATAGATGGCAGGAAAGGAAGATCAGTTGAGAATGATGAACATTATTTGACATTACATCTGTGCAGCTGCCAGGCCTTTGAAGCTGCTTGTCAATCTGTTGGCGGTTTTCTTTGGTGGCCTCTCACCTAACCAGTTGCAGGGTGGAGTTTCTTTGGGAGAATGCCATGCATCCATGCTAGACAGCAGCCAGCACTTGACCAGAGGTCACTCAGTGATGGAAACAGAAAATGGGAATGATCCTGTGACTCTTGAGAGGTGACTGCCTGGAAGGAAGGAAGGTGTCTTCATGTTTTCATTACCTACTGCCACAAGCTATAGAAGAAAACTGGGAAAATTGTGTGAGGACGTCAGTTCCCAGAATCCCCTGCACCTATAGTGGCTTGGAGAGTCTTGGAGCTGAAATTGTTTTTACCCAATAGCAGTAAACATGCTAAATTCTGTTAAAAATTAAAGTTGACGGGTAATATCAGTGTTGAATGTGTAACGTATATATTGTATGGGGGATTGTGTATGGCTGTTGTTTTTTTACATCCTAGTTTTTATATATTGGGTATGAATGCTGTCAGGTGAAAGAGT
Source organism: Phrynocephalus forsythii (assembly GCA_029282475.1). NCBI lineage: Eukaryota > Metazoa > Chordata > Lepidosauria > Squamata > Agamidae > Phrynocephalus > Phrynocephalus forsythii. The sequence goes on from JAPFRF010000013.1 coordinate 6,520,638, forward strand.
GTAGGGCTGTGTGTGTATGTTTGGTTTTTATGTCAGTTTTAAATGAGTTTAAGTGATGTTCTGCATGTGAATGTAGGAGTATGGGTATGGATGGTTTGTTCTTAAATGGTAGATTTTATGTCTTGGATTTTTATGCTGGGGTGTGTGAATGAGCTGACTGGATGGCACTTTTAATCTCATTGTATTTATACAATGACAATAAATTCCATTCCATTCCAAATTCAAGAATCAAAAGTTCCCAACTCTGGTTGATGAACATTCACTGTCACTTCTTTGCGTCAGGAATGTCTTGTCCCTTCCATTGCTCAGAGGCGCTCGTGATAACTACAATAACAAATTCTAGTTATTGCAATGATAATTGTGACCCCATGTCCATTGTGTTTTCTTGGTAGGAATAATGTGGACTTCCAAAAAGCTGCCATATGGTGGACATGCATCATGCACAACTATGCAGCCTAGTCATACAGATACGCTGGATGACTGCATATAAGGATAAATATGTCTTGCTTGTAGAAATGGGCACAAATATTGCTTCATTTTTCTTTTCTTTTCCTAATGAAATGAAAAACAACGTGCCCTTAAAAAACAAAACGAGACGAAATGGAATTTTTCATTTCATTCCATTTCATTTTTCATTTTTATTACAGTATTTATAGTCAAAGCTATGGTTTTTCCAGTAGTGATGTATGGAAGTGAAAGCTGGACTATAAAGAAGGCTGATTGCTGCAGAATTGATGCTTTTGAACTGTGGTGCTGGAGGAGAGTCTTGAGAGTCCCCTGGACTGCAAGGAGATCAAACCTCTCCATTCTGAAAGAAATCAACCCCAAATGTTCACTGGAAGGACAGATTTTGAAGCTGAGGCTCCAGTCCTTTGGCCACCTCATGAGGAGAGAGGAGTCCTTGGAAAAGTCCCTGATGTTGGGAAAGATGGAAGGCAAAAGCAGCAGAGAATGAGATGGTTGGACGGTGTCATCGATGCAACCAATATAAATTTGACCAAACTCCGGGAGGCAGTGGAGGATAGGAAGGCCTGGCAAGCTCTGGTCCATGGGGTCATGAAGAGTCGGACATGACTGAACGACTGAACAACAACAACAACAACAACAACAACAACAGTATTTATTTTGACAAGCGCTGATGTTGATGCTTGTCAAAATAAATAATAAAAACAAGCACCGATCAGCTAACCCTAACTGGCCTCCCCATGTAGAGATGGGCACGAAACAAACAATTTTTCGTTTCCGTTTTCTTTTTTTGTTTTCTTACGCAACGAAATGACAAATGAATTTTATCTCCAAAATGAAACGAAATGAACAGAAACACCAGAAATTTTGTCATGCGTTTCGTTTCCGTTACTGCAATACAGTGAACTGTTTTAAATGCTAAAAAAAATCACAAAAAATGAAATAAATGGTAACAAAATGGTAAGGAAATGAACGAAAACGAAAACAATTTTTTTGCAAAAATTTGCGAAAAATGGAAACGAACCGAAACGGACCCTCCAAACGCCAAATGACAAACGAAATGTCATTTTTTTTATTTGTGCCCATCTCTATCCCCATGGGCTAGCTGGTTGGTGGGAGTTTAAAAAAATAAAAGCCTTTTCCTGCCCATCTCTACTTGCTTGTTGAAAAAAAAAGTCTGCTGTCGTTTCTCTCATCCCCAGGGCTATAAGCTATGAGTTAAATAATTGTTTGCCATAAAACCCTTGTGATGTGCAATTAAATTACTGCTGCAGCATGAGCGGGGTGGTCGTGATGGTGGTATTTGAAGCATTTCCTTGTGACTTCCTTGTTTCATCTGGAGTTGCAGGGGTTTGGGGGGCTGGCAAAGAACCAAGGCTCAGAAGAGTTTGACCTTCCAATAGTGCCAAGAAATAATGAAATATTTTGTGTGTGTGTGTGTGTGTGTGTGTGTGTGTGTGTGTGTGTGTGTGTGTGTGTGTGGTTTTGCCATTTCCACAAAACCATGCAGAAGGGGAAACTTCTTAGACCAATCTGAGGTCAAGTGGTTTTGCCATTTCCACAAAACCAGATTTCAGAAGTTCGTTCTTTCTTTCTTTCCAATCTGAGGGGAAGAGAGCTTTCTTTCTTTCTTTCTTTCTTTCAGATTTCTTTCTTTCTTCTTTCTTTCTTTCTTTCTTTCTTTCTTTCTTTCTTTCTTTCTATCTATCTATCTATCTATCTATCTATCTATCTAATATTCATCACTAAAAGACATTTTACTAGAATTTAGTTACCAGAATTCTTCCAAAATCCCAGCTTCCTTTTTATGAGAAGGGAGGAAAACTGCTAATCCTCAATGTTTGGTTATGTTTTTAATTGACCGGCACACTCCGTAGTGTGTCCTGAAGCAAGTTATTACCTCCCCTTCTTCCCAGGACCCTGGAACTTTCTATCCCTCTTGCATCTGTCAAAGGGTGATGGAGATGTTTTTCCTGACCATCAAGGTCCTCTATGTTGTCCCACTTGAACACGTTCCAAGAGGAGCTGGGATAAAACTCACGAGTATAGTCTCAGGCCTGCCTGCCTGCCTAATATGGATTTATTATTTATTTTAGAGTATTTTTACCCCACCTTTCTCCTTGGAAAAGGACACAAGGTGGGTTACAATAATCTTTTTTATCCTTTACCTGAACATGTGGGAGAGAGATATTCACCCGGTCACACTAAAAGAGTGTGTAGCCTAGTCCATACACCGAAACACTTCTCTACACATTTTAAGACTAGAGGTCAAAGGACTGCTATAGCCCTTCATATAGAAATGCCTGGCAAAGCATTTCTGGGCTTTGACCAGGTTTCAGAGCTTGCTCACCCAATCCTCCACCCCGCCTGGTTTCCAAATGAGAAGCTATTTTGTCTGCCCCACCCTCACAAATGTGTGAAGCTAACCTCATTGTCAAAGTATGTACAGTCTACTTAATAGCCCGTTAAAAACAACAGCAGTACAGAAAGTTCGTTCCTTGCCTCTCACTGTGCAGCATTGGGTGCCAAGCCTAGAGATGCCAGCCCTGCACGGAATAGAACAGCTCTTTTTATAAACCCAAGGCATTCCCTCTTGCTCTTCAGAAATGATGAGGAATCAATCTGTGTGCTGGAACCAAACAGGGACTTTGTAGGGTATAGTGGTTGACTTCATCTGGGCTTCTCTGTTGACTGGAAAAGGTGCAGAAGAGAGCGACTAAAATGATTACTGGGCTGGGGCACCTCCCTTATGAAGAAAGGCTAAAACAATTGGGCCTCTTTAGTCTGGAAAAAAGGCGCTTGAGGGGGGATATGATTGAGACATACAAAATAATGCAGGGTATGAGTAAAGTGGATAGAGGGAAGCTCTTCTCCCTCTCTCAAAATACCAGAACTAGGGGACATACACTCAAATTGAGTGCTGGGAGAGTAAGAACTGACAAAAGAAAATATTTTTTCACCCAGCGTGTTGTAAGTCTATGGAACTCCCTGCCACAGGATGTGGTGATGGCATCTGGCCTGGATGCCTTCAAAAGGGGATTGGACAGATTCCTAGAGGAAAAGTCCATCACGGGTTACAAACCATGATGGAGATGTGTAATCTCTAGGCTTTAAACCAGGGTACTTCAAGGGCCAGATGCAGGGGAGTGGTATCAGGAGACAGATATCTAGTCTCATGCACTCCCAAACGCATCTGGTGGGGCCGCTGTGAGATACAGGAAGCTGGACTAGATGGGCCTTTGGCCTGATCCAGCATGGCTCTTCTTATGTTCTTATGTTCTTATGACTGCTACTTCTTTATCCTCCATTCTCTTCCATACGAATATGCCCCCCCTACCATCACCACTGCTTCCCCACCTAATAACTCCTTTCCCAGGACTAGATGCCCCGTACAGTCAAGCGTCATCCAAGACTCCAGCTGTATTCACCAATTCCATTTCAGCCGAATTCAGCTGGAAAATGAGAGTTTCAACAGGAGAGAGGATGGCTAAGGGATTTCCACCAGGTGCCTTTGCTTCCGGTGGCCAAGCGTCTTTCTTTTAAGAAAAATGATTGTTCAGCCGAAGGACCACCCCAGGACTGAACAGGGTTCTACATTTAAAGAGCTGCCCATTCCAAGTTTAATTTAAAGGTCAAGAAGTGGAAAGGGGGGGGGAGAGAAAGAGAGAGAGAGAGAAAACTTGTCAACCCCCAATAACTATTTGGGTAGTCAAGTCCTCAGGAGGGAAACAGCCCCTCTGGCTATTATCCTCTTCACTCAAATGACACAAACTGTACTTATGTTTAATATTCTGATTTTGCCTCCGTGCCTATAAATTAGGGTGCGCAACTCTGTGCAAATTGGTATTGTGTTGTTCCTACTTTTTTGGTGTCCAGCCTAGCTTTACAGATCGTTGGTCTGTGTAAAACAAGCCTAGGCAGAAAGGATGTTGCAGAAGTCATTATTAGTGTGTTTGTGGGTGTGTGCTGATAAGCGGCCCATTTGCTAAACGAGGGGCAGCGATTCACATGTGCATGCACGCACACGCACACACACACGTACATGCACACACGCATGCATGCACGCACACACACACACACACACACACACACACACACACACACACACACACACACACACACACACACACACACACACACACACACACACACACACACACACACTTCAACAGCTATTTCTCTGAAAGCAGCTGGACCCAGCTGGCATCCATTGTGAACCACCCAGAGTGTCCACTGGTCAGATGAGCAAAATAAAAATTGAATGGACAGACAAAATGCAAATTGGGCTTATGGCCCAAGGAGTGACCTCCATGGCACCCCTGAACCCAGGCATGTATTCCTAGGAAACCGAATTTGTAGCAATACCATGGGGAAACTGAGCTGCAGAGAGCAACACTTCTGTTCCCATCCATTAAACACCTCAACAGAACCCTCCTGCCCTCCTTCCAACAGAGAAACAACAGGGACAACAATATACCAGTGACATTTAACAAACAATGTGGTCTGTCGCCAATGAACTATGATGGATGGGGTGTGTTGGCCTGGCAATGCCAACATCTGCACTTGGTCTACGTTTAAAAGGGAAGAATGGGATATACCGTATATACTCAAGTATAAGTCGAGGGCCCTAATATAACCCCCCAAAACTGGGTAAACTTATTGACCCAAGTATAAGTCTAGGGTGTGAAATGCAGCAGGGCCTGGCAGCTCCTCCTTTGTGAGCTGGGGGAGTGGTGTGTAATGTTTAAATTAAGCCACTGATGGAAGTGCTTGGGTCAGTGGCTAAAAGTCATTTTAAACATTGTGTGCCGCTCCCCTGTGATGCAGAGGGGGGTCATGAGAAGTGGCATGCAATGTTTAAAATGACTTTTAGCTACCGACCCAAGCACTTGCCTTAGTGGCTAAAAGGACTGACCTAAATATAAGTCGAGGGCCCCTTTTTTCAGCCCAAAATTAGGGCTGAAAAACTAGGCTTATATTCGAGTATATGCAGTCATTGCTTCAAATAAGTGAATGGATTAAATAAGATGAAGGCCTCAGGCCCCATCTTAGCATTTCTCGATACCCACTGCACCCCACTGCATCCCAGTATGTTTGGGAAAGTCAACTTTGGAGTTTAAAAGGGGGGCAGGAATTCCTCCAGTCTGAAGCTCAAATTAACCTAAAGTTAGCACATTGTTAAAGACGTGGCTGCCTGAAAAAGCAAAATATATGTTTGGAATTCCAACACACCACTTCATGCAGGAACCATGCCCTGCAAAAGTTGTAACGTTTCTTAAACAGGGCCCCATTTTTCACGGGCACACTTTGTATTTCGCCCTCTGGGAACAGATGCCCAGCCTCTCACAGAATAGCGGGATCCGCACAGTCTTGCTTACTTTCTGTCCTGCAGTCCCATTTGAGAGCACTTTAATCCAAACTACTACATCAAAGCATTATAAACACATTTTCTTCAAAGCAAGATTGTTTGTCTCAAGGCAGCTGCCAGCGGCTTTTGAAACAGAGCACGATTTATTGGTTTGTCTCCCCTCCTGCTTCCACCTCATCCCACCCCTGTGACTTTAAGAAAAATTATGCTTCCCACCCCACCCCACCCCCAAAAGAGTTGACTCACCTCCCAAACAGTACAGAAAGTTATTTCTGAAGCCCCATGGCTAATGCCTATGGAATGTCCTGAGATGGGTGTGCTGCTGTGGCACAGAAACCCCCACAGCTTGCCAGTTCAGTGGTGCTGTGGTTCCCAGGGAGCATGACGATGTCCCAAGATGCAAGGCTAATAATAACCGGACAGTGAAATACGCCAATGTATGCTTTATTTTTTTTTTTGAAAAGCCGATGGTTTGAAAAGAGCAACGCTGTCCCAAGCCATAAGAAACAGATGCCCAGTAAAGTCCTTCATATGCATTAATGGGTGGAGATATGGTATGGATACGTCTAAAACAAGAGCAACTTTTTGCAAGAAGTATAGAGGGAATGCCTGTAAAACAGCTGTGGATCCCCCTGGACTACAGCTTTCATCATTTGCCAGCACTGGGTAGGCTGGCTGGTGCTGATGGAAACAGCAGTCCATTCGTGCCTGGAGGTTTCATATTCCACACAGATAACTGCTGGATTACATATTTTGACTGTTTGGGTGACTCACAGCCTCCTTTTTTTGTGGCGCATACTGAGTACGGCTGCTTACATCCTGCCCCAGAGTGCTTCAAGCACTCTCTGGGTGGTTTCCTATTTAATTATGCAGGGTACACATCCCCCCCCCCACACACATCATGACCTGGGTAAGCAATTTACCAACCTCAGAAGGATAGAAGTCTGAGTGAACCTCTCAACTGGAACTGAACCTGGGTTATGACCAGAATTTTGGCTAGAGTACTGCAGCTGAACCATTGTGCCACAAGGATGGCCTTCTAGTTTTGTGGTGGATCCACATCTGAGTCACGAAGGATATTATTTTAAATAGAGGATTCTACATTGAATGCTTGGGATTATCCAGAGACCTTAGACAGGTTCTGTCAGCCGAAGTAAAAGCAAAAAAGCAAAGTGTGCTACTCATATACCTCCCAATAGTGCTTAAAGCACTCTCTGGACAGTTTACAATTTGATTTATTCTGCAGGCTACCCATTCTCCCACCTCTGGGAGCTGGGTACTGATTTTACTGACCTTGGAAGGCTGAGGGAACCTTGACCCTGCTACAGTATTAGGATTGAACCCTGGGTTGTGAGTAGAGATGGGCACGAATCAAAAAAATGGCATTTTGTTTGTCGTTTGTCGTTTGGGGGGTCCGTTTCGGTTCATTTCCTTTTTTGCGAATTTTTGCAAACAATTGTTTTCATTTTCGTTCGTTTCGTTACCATTTCGTTACCATTTATTTCATTTTTTTGTGATTTTTTTGGATTTTAAGCAATTCACTCATATTGCAGTAACGGAAACGAAACGCACGACAAAATTTCCGGTGTTTCTGTTCGTTTCATTTCATTTTAGAGACAAAATCCGTTTGTCAGTTTGTTACATAATGAAATGAAAAAACGAAAACGGAAACAAAAAATTGTTTGTTTCGTGCCCATCTCTAGTTGTGAGCATAGTGGCTGCAGTACAGCAGTGTCACCACTGCGTCACAAGGCACAGTGCAGACAGTGTCATGCTGGATGGATGAAGTGGCCTAAGATAAGTTTATAGGTTCACAAGACAATGAAATCAATGCAGGAGCATGCATTGGCGATATATATTGGCCTCTTACTGTGTTCCAATTATAAAGCTCATCTGAATTCTACAAAAAGTCATTCCCAAGGGCTTTATTTTTCCAGCATCCATTTGTCTTGTTGCCAAAGGCTCTTCCACCTTCTCGTGACCTCTTGTGGAAGGTGCAGGGCTGCTGTTTCCAGCCGGCAAAGAGAGAGCTTTGGTGCATTTGAGGAATAGCGTATCATCACCTGTAGAGGTATTAATATTTGGTTCCTGCTCAATAAACTTTGGAGTATATTCAGGGCATTAGCACATTAATAACTGTAAAACAGAACGAGAGTAGATGGAATTCAAGTGTCTCTTTAAACCTCCTCCTCATGCTTGATTTACATTAGATTATGGTCATTAAACCCTATGACTGTTCCTCTGAAAATGTACTGGAAATTGTATCCATATATGGCACGGCTGGTCGGCTCTGGAGATTATAGTTTCCCAGGACCCACCATGGATAGCACCTCCTCCAAAAATGCTTGTAAATGTTCCTTAAGAGTTGGAAATCAGCAGACTTTGCCTCTATTATCTCTCCCCCCCCATTTCTTAAAAACACTCTGGTTTTAACCAACAACAAACCTGAAAGCCTTTATGTGCAATAAAACCGCTGCTCATGGGGACTTTCAGGGAGAGGAATGCCCCCTTTTTATCAAATTTTTTCTTGGAAGGTGATGGGGAGGGACCGGAAGATTCAGAGGTTGCTTCCACACAACCCCTAAAATCCACTGCAAAGTGCTCGCAGATGCGGAGCATAAAATCATTTCCCCACAAGCAGTGGACTTTTTTTTAAAAAAAAATAAAGTGCGACTACGCCCACTTAAGTGTGACCCAGCACATTTTACAAGTACCTGGTCTTGAGGTGGTAAAATCCTTGTCGCTGTTCTGATGCGGATTTTAAACTGTTACTCGAGTCCTTGGGAACATGGGAAATGCACACCCCTCCCCCCTCCCCCCGTTGTGGATTTTCAAAACCATGGGAACATCCGACCCATGACATCAACCTCATGATCGCTCCGGGGGTGATCTGGAACAAAGTTTGCTGTGGATTTTAGTGATCGTGTGAAAACAGCCATAGTGTGCAAAAGTTAATAGGGGTCTGTACTCAGCCCACAGACTGCAGGTTATCCATTTCCTGTGCATGTTTGCATACTTGTACACATGAACTAAATAAATATACCTGGATCTTGAATCCTTTTGACTATCTATCTATCTATCTATCTATCTATCTATCTATCTATCTATCTATCTATCTATCTATCTATCTATCTATCTATCTATCTATCTATCTATCTATCTATCTATCTTCCTTCCTTCCTTCCTTCCTTCCTTCCTTCCTTCCTTCCTTCCTTCCTTCCTTCCTTCCTTCCTTCCCGTAAAAAGAACCAAACACAGCTTTCATCAGTAAGAATACAGTAATAAAAGGGATAAAAACAGTTGAATCACCCAGAGAGAAACAGCATAATATACATTAAATCTTAAATATAATAAGAAACAGCACATACAATTATTTAAATAAATCAATAAGTATTTTAACAAATTCAATGGAAAACCAAACCATAGCCAACAAATGACATGAAAATTAGTCAGTCCATGCTACATTAAAAGAGGATGTTCTCAAAGGCAGCTTTAAATTGAGCATCCCATTGAATGCTGGGTGGGAAGGAGCCAGGCGTTGCTCCACCAGATGGGGCCCATGACCAAGAAGGACCTGCTTCTAGGTTACTTCCTGGAATACCTTTGGGGAATGGGGGGGAGGCAACCCATGGATCATTGAGTCCAGCTCCTATCAAGGAACTCCCAACCTTGTCTGTGCAGCTTTCTTTCTGAATAGAAAGATGACATTTCTGCACATTTTTCAATTGTGTTTTTCACAATGTTTCCATTTTTCTTCTTTCTTCTTCTTTCTTTTTCTTTTTCTTTTTGTTTTTTTTCACATTTCTCTCATGGACTTACATGCAGCCCATGTTTCCCATTTTCAAAACTCATACACAGGTTTGCACAGATATTTCATGTATAAAAAATTACCTCAGGCTTTACAATTGTGGGAATTTCTGAAGCAAGCTATGCCTTGTCTCGCAGTGTGTCTCAGAGTGTGTGAAATTTATAATTTCTGCAAGAATCTCAAAAACTATCAAAAATTGTTCCTGAAAGTGTCCCTGGGGAATCCAGTTCTATTATGAGCTGTTCCCATTCTTCTTCTTGCAGCACTAGACGTTGTAAATCAATCATATTAGGTTCCCACTTCACGGTTAGAGTTGTTAAGTTTGTTACGCAGCTCTGAAGAGCTGTGCTTTTTTTTTTTTAAAAAAAAAGCAAAATGACACATCCTAATTTAGACTTAATTTTAATTCCTGTAACACTACTTGTAATAATGTCTAAAGTCCTCAATATTAATTTGACTGAAAAAATTCCAGAAGGAGTTTCAATTTTTTCTCATTAAAAGCATTATAGATGTCTTAATTAAGCTCTGTTATTAATGGTAATATTACCCAATTTAAACCCACACACTTTAAGATGCCATTACCTCCAGCATGATTAGTCTGATGAACATTGCTATGCAAGGGTGCACAACACAATTTTGAGTGCTGCTGGATTCTCAGTTGTCCTGAATCGATGTAGGGCTGGAAGCTCTTTCAGGCATTACTGTTATTTAACTCACCAGTGACTATATGGAGGTGGCCACTCTTCTTATTTATATTTCTGGCCATTAGTTCATTCTTTGCTCACAAATTCAGTCACCCAAATGTTCATTGCAGTGCCTAATACACTTAAATGTATTTGCTTTTAGGAATACCTTCCTTTTGGTGGGGAAGCCACGTTTGAGTTCCCACCTTTGAGCACGCCGATGTTCTTGAACTAAATCTCCCAGAAGTCTTGCCCAGTAGCTGTGCTAACCTGGATTTCTGGGAGTTGAAGGCCCAGAATACCTGTAGACCCAAGATTGGGAAGGGAACCGCTTTTCCTAGATCAATAGCGCTAGAGCTCTGTCACAGAAAAGTTTAAGTGCTCCACCATGTTACAAATCCTAGGTACTGTGGAATAGAGCTATGGCAGTTAAAGTGGTGTAGGACTAGTGCCATGGTGCCATGTAGATGCACGGGGAAGAACTAGAGGCATCATGAAAGAGTCTGTCGAAGTCTCGTCCTAAGCCCTGTGGGCAACAGGATTCAAATACTGTATACTGTTGAGTCAGTCAAAAGTGGGAGATATTTCTCCATCCAGTTTCTAGCATAGATTGTGTATTCAGGTTCACAGTGCCGCCTTTTCAAGTCATGTGTGTGTGTGTGTGTGTGTGTGTGTGTGTGTGTGTGTGTGTGTGTGTGTGTGTGTGTGTGTGTGTGTGTGTGTGTGTGTGTTGTACTGTTACAGTCATGACTGACTCTTCATGACCCCATGTCCATGGAGTTTTCTTGGCAGGAATACTGGAGTGGTTTCCTATTTCAGGCACCATCTAAATCTAGATGGAAATGTGCCTAAATATTTGGTCCCCAACCTTGGGTTCCCCAGATGTTGTATAACTACAACTCCCAGAATTCCTGGCCAGCACAGCTAATGGGGAAGGCTTCTGAGATTGTTAGTCCAAGAACAGCTGGGAAACCCAAGGTTAGTAATCACTGGCCTAGATAATCCCCTAATGCTTATGGAAGGAATAGAATTCCTTCCAACAGATAGACAGGTGGTAAGATCTAGCGACTCCTGGAAAAAAATTATCACACTGGAGTCCACTTTCTGATTTGACCATGGATTTACTACTTTTTTAAAAATAACTGATTTTTACTTAACTCTTTCAGTATAATGAAAAATGCATATCTACCTACACGTCAGTTATTAGCTTTTATTCTCATTTGGAGCTGGTTATTATTGCATGGTCAATGTACATGGTCAAGGTGATATGCCATGTTGACTGCACATTGAAGTCTCAGAAACTTTATCTGGGAGCAGAAATGGCTTTGAAATGTTTGTTTCATGGCTTGTCACTGGCATATCATCATTTCAAACAACAAATGCTTATAACTGCTGCTGCTGCTGCTGCTGCTGCTGCTGCTACTACTACTACTACTACTACTACTACTACTACTGCTGCTGCTACAGTATGTCTGTGAAGATTCTCAGTCATCCAGGTGGGTTTATCTGGAAGTTGAGTCATGGCTACTGGATTTCTTTTCTGAGAGATAGAAACATTTCGCTGCTCATCCAAACTGATGAAGCTGTTTGGATGAGCAGCGAAACATTTCAGTCTCTCAAAAAAGAAGTCCAGTAGCCATGACTCAACTTCCAGATACTACTACTACTACTACTACTACTACTACTACTACTACTACTACTACTACTACTACTACTACTACTTTATTTTCATGCCGCCTTTCTCCCCGAAGGGACCCAAGGCGGCTTACAACACTAATTCAATACAATACTATAAAGACAATACTATATGATACAGTACAAATACAATACTATAAAATACTTATACAATACAGTACTGTACAAACAATATTAAAAAACAACCACAGCAGCAGAGTTTTAAAAAGGTCCCCAGCCAATAAGATTAAGAAAAAATAAGATGTTATAAAATTGTAAAATGCTTCAGTATTTTGAAATGGTTTGGGAAAAGCCAGAGGCCTAAGTGCCTCTGAATGAAATGCAGGGACATATTTTAACACACATTATCATCTTTTGCATTTAAATTCAAGGCACTTACTCCATGAGGATGAAATATGAGATGTCTTTGTAGCAGCAGTGTGCTTTCACATTCAGTTGCCAGGAATGGGAAGGCTTGGGATTCACCTTTAAAAACAATCTTTCTGGAAGATTTAATTGGGCAAGGAACTGTCTGTCTCAATTTGGGTTAACAATTACAGGCACACAGGAACCTAGTTAGAGGGGCCAAGGTATATAGGTATACAGTTGCCGTGTCTGGTAGCAAGACGTTCCAGGGTTCTGTTTGCTAGTGCACATAAGAGCATGTTATGGAGGGCAGTGGAGTGTGAAGCTTAAACATTGAACAGATTTCACTTTAACAAATCACTGATTTTGATGCAGTGGCATGGATCTGTGCATTTGCATACAGTCTGGGGGTGGAGCAAAGAGCGTTTCAAAAAATAGCATAATATTGCCTATCATTCTGGAGCATCTGGTTGCAACTTTTAATGGCATATGTTTAGTACCTGAAAATATATTTCTTGATGGTAAGTAGCGGTGTGAGTGTTAGTTCCCCATCAAGAAACATGCCATTACTGAACACAGTCAGCTGCTGAGAAATGTTAAGTGCGAGAGAGTGTTTCTGTGAGTATGCCCATGTGTGTAAGATCTATGATTCCACTGGTGCTGACGGCCTCGCCTCTGATGCAGATCACAATTGCACAATGAGACGAATTGTTGTGTTCATAGTTATTGTGTTCAGTTCATCACCTGAAAGTTTAATGAGCTCAGGCTGGTTACTCAATGCCCAATCTATTTTGAGGGTTGTAGTCGCTTAGTAGAACCTGCCAGAGTTTGATGGTTTCAGGCACAGACTTCAAGACTCTTGAATCAAGAGTGCTGGGTCACCATCACACACATATGTATGCCGGTTTATCGATGCTGGGATGTAGCTATGTATTGCAGCTGTTGATCCATTACATTTATTACAGAGCAGCAATGAATGGCGGGACAGACATGTCTTCTAAGGCACAGATGTCCCCACAGCTAGGAAAGGGCTGGGCTAAATGACCTCCAATACCACCTATGGCTCCAGTGTTCAACTCTTCATGTCAGAATCAGGAGGATAATATAGAGATAGGACATTGCATGGATGAACCCCATGGCTTCCATGGTTCTGTTCTGATGTGCCACAAAGGGCTAATTAGAAAGTGGGGAGAATGTTCTAAATATGTCCCCTGTCTCTGAAGGGGAACAGATTGAAGATGAAAGCCCAGATGATGAAGGAACTCTTTTTTTATGCAACTGGGGAGTCTGAAGAATCAGATTTCCCCAATGGAGAGCCTCTATGTCAGTGGTTCTTGACCTGTGGAACCCCAGATGTTCCTGGACTGCAACTCCAAGAAATCCTGGCCAGCTCAGCTAGTGATGGAGACTTCTGGGAGTTGCAGTCCAGAAACATCTGGGGACCCACAGGTTGAGAACCACTGCTCTAGATGTAGAAGCAGACAGGGAACATGTTATTTTGATTGTTAATCCCCTCAGAATGGTGCTTTACAATAATCAGATAGTATAAAAGCCCAACCAACCAACCAACCATACAAAGAAACAAACAGTCATGCTGCCCGCTGCTATGATGGTTTTGCATGCAACATGCACTCATGTTTGCTTCCATGTGGTTTTGACTCCACATGGTTTGAAGAGTGCCTGCAAGACCTTGTTGCTTTAAAATGGCTTCATCCCTGGTGAAAAAGCAGCATGGGTAGTGATGAGAGGAATGAGTGTCTTTCCCCCCTTCAGTCTTGTGTTGAGCCCGAATCCTCTTGGAAACATGGAAGAATGTTTAACTTGAAAGGCAGATGAAGGTTTATGCTTCTTGACACATGAACACAACATATGTCTCTCTTTGCATTACCACGTGTAGGCTGTGAAATGAACTGTTGTCTTGTTTCAACTTTGAGATAGGGTGAGAGGGCACCAGCTTTGAATGTTGGTGTCCAAAGCAGCCAATTTGTGGGTATACAACACGAGGGCTCTTTTTCTTTTGATATTTGTTTCCTGCTATGATTAAAAGTTTTCCTCCTGGCTTTCTAATCCAAGCCCACCATGCATCTAAATATATTTGTCTCAGGAAAAAGCAGATACATGGCTCCATATACATACTTTCTGATTTATCTTGGGCATGCTTAGTGAGAAAGCACACCCACACCCACCCGGTCTCTGTGTCTCTCTCTCTGTCTGAATTACTATGAAATGGCTTGGAAAAAAACAACAGCCTGAAAAAGTCCTAGCATTCTACCTGTGCACTGATTTCAAACCTTTGTTCTCAGTAATTCTGAAGTGCAAATATTTTATTTGGTCGGTTGGAGGTGGTAGGAATAATCAGGGGGTGGTGGCATTAAAGCATTAGTAATTCCATCATCCAAATGTGCTCATTGTTTCTGCATTCAGTACCAGAACAGCAAGAATTAAATAATGGTTACTTTGATCTAATCAATTCTACAAGTAGATCCGGTGTGTATTTATGTGTAATATCCATTTCTAAGACATCCTAGTAGATTAATTTCCTTGACTCTGGCTGGCAGTGATTTAGAGAGCTGCTGCTCATTGCTTTTCCATTGGTCTATAATGGAGGTGACTAGGTATAAAATTTATATAACATTTGCTGGTGAACAGATTGGTCTTTAGCACTGCATAATACAAAATTGGGGATGTATATGAAATATAGGGGAAATTAAAATTAAAAGATATTTAGACCATTTTGACTGGATATGGGCTACTTTATTAGAGTCATCTTGGCCATTTTGAGATCTTCTTTTGTACACATCATAGGGCATACATTCCATGCATATAACTGCTGCATTGATCAACTTTCTACACAGACACAGGAAAACTATCCTGTCTCTGTAGCCGCATTGTACCTGATTATTCTTTGAATATTCTTACTTCTCTTTAGTCTTTTAAGTGATTCCCAGGAGGTGCAGCCAGGATCTTGTCCTGGTGAGAATAATTCTTCTGCCTTAATCCATTTAGCAAGGTGTGTTGTTTTTGTTCTCCATAGCTTTGGCCTATTCCAGTGGTGGCAAACCTTTGACACTCCAGATGTTTTGGACCACAACTCCAAGAATTCCAAGCCTATACTGCCTATGACAAATGACTGTGGTCCAAAACATCTGGAGTGCCGAAGGTTCACCACCACTGGCTTATTTTTTGTGGTTTAATCTTTATAACTTTAAAGGTGTGCAGAATCCTTTTTCTTCATCTTAGCCATTGTCTGGGAGAGACGATGCCCATGAAGTGGGTGGCTTTGGTATTTTGTTACCTTATTACGTTCATTATTTGCTAGCATCTCTTGACATACTTCTAGAGGAGCAATGGCAGCCAAATAACATCTGGGAGTTGAGTCATGACAACTGGACTTCTTTTCTTGTGAGAACAAAATGTTTCACTACTCATCCAAACACTGAGGAAGCTGCTTGGATGAGTAGCAAAACATTTCGATCTTACAAGAAGTCCAGTTGTCATGACTCAGCTTCCAAATATCTATACCTGGATGACTCAGAATCTTCACAGGCATACAGCCCAATAACAGACTTTTTGATTGGTGGGGTGCACAGTTCTCCTCCTGAACCTCTTTGAAACATTGAATTAGATCAGGAAAGCTTGCTGTGCTCCTTGACAATTGAAGAAACAATCCCTTCCATCAGCTGCATAAAAATCTTGAATTCCAGGCAGCTCAATAAGCTTGTTCCTGTGATTTCATGTACTACATTGCATTTTCCCACTTATGTTTAGAGAAAGGAGAAAAAAAATATATACCTCCCCCTCTCCTTTGGCGAACAGCTGATTTCACAATTTAATCTCACTTGCCTTCTGGCTTTTCTCTGCAAAGTGCTTGTTAAAGTGCCAAAACGAGTGATGCCCTTGCAAGCTTCTGCTTCTTTGATCTTGTGTCTGCCAAATGGACCATCCATCAGAACTTCTGAGTGACTGCTACCTGGGAGGGTGAACGGATTTGCCCATGCAAGACTGCAAATTTTGTGGTCACTCCGCAGACCTAATTTGACTTGACATCCGCGGAAAAGCAAGGTGAAGAAGAATCACAGCAAGGGAACCAAAATCATCGCCTTTCCAGCTTGATCTCTTCTTGTGAAATGAAGTTTAAAAGATCTTCATAACCATCAGCAAGTGATTGTTATTTCTCGTTGGTTGGACATGGGAATGCAGCTTTCTGGCTTTATATTAGGACAGTGAACTTAAAGAAGTAGTGGTGGTGAAACCTCTGGTGGTCCTGTGGAGAGAATTCCTTGGCATTACGAGACAGGAAAAGATTGGGTTTTATGGAGTTGTTGTGGCCCAAATGGAGGAGTCCTTTTCAGGTGAAACTCAAAACATCATTGCTGTTCTGGGAGTGAAGATAGACATCAAGGGTTATATTGGAGATGGGCATATGGAGCATGCTGACTTGTTCATTCTAGAAGATACAGTCTAAAAGGAAGCTTCCTGTTTCTGGAGAAGACTACCCTGAAGATCATGGACCTTAGGAGGAGAAGGTGGAAGAGCCCTTCCTCTGAGAAGCAGAAAGCCCATGAACAAAACCACAAGACATGGTGGAGTCACCAGGCTGCAATCTCTTGAGGGCCTACAATTGAAATCAAGATGCAGGCTGGCTGCTTTTTGAGGGTATATGCACTCAGGGTAATACCTTCCTCATGAAAAAAAGCCTTCAGATAACAAGGACCTCTTTCTTACAGGAAATATCCAGCTGAGGTCAAGGTGAGGCTTTGAGGGCTCAGCTTTATAAAACTCAGTTCTAGGCAAGGGGAGTTTCACAGTCTCTGCCAAGTACTAGGTCTTCTTCATTTCTTCGTTGATGCATGCTTTGATGGACTCCTTCATACTTTATATGGCTCTTTTTAAAATTATGTCTTGTGATAGCTCTTGTTTTACTTATCTGTAGAGATGGGCACGAAATGAACGATTTTTCATTTCCGTTTTCATTTTTTCATTTCGTTATGTAACAAAACGACAAACAAATTTTGTCTTTGAAATGAAACGAAACAAAGAGAAAAACCGGAAATTTTGTTGTGCATTTCGTTTCCGTTACTGCAATATGAGTGAATTGCTTAAAATCCTAAAAAAATCACAAAAAAAGAAATAAATGGTAACGAAATGGTAACAAACGAGTGAAAACGAAAATGAATTTTTTGCAAAAATTTGCAAAAACGGAAACGAACCAAAACAGACCCTCCAAATGACAAACGACAAACGAAATGCCATTTTTTTTAATTCATGCCCATCTCTAGTTATCTGTTCTCTGCTAGGATCCTTTGTGCCCGGATTTGTGGTACAATCAGAGAAATTAGGAGTACGTTTCCTACTGTTAATCCATTTCATCTCCATTTCGATTTCCTTATAGGTATGTGACTCAGTGATTGGACTTGCAAATTATACACTGACCGATCAGCAAAAGGACGTGTAGTAATTTCAAAATATGCAAGTGAACAAAATCTTGTGTTGTGACAAACAGGCACTTTTAAGTAAATGGACAGCACCTCTGCCACAACAGTGGTAACCACTCAGCACAATGCTGCCAGTTGCTGCCATTTCCTGACACTCTAAATCTGTTGCCTGAAAAAGGTTGCAATTCTTGTTTGTCCCCACATGCAAGGATGAAGTCTAGCTAAGGAATTGAAAATTTGGAATTTCCTCACATTCTTGTTAGAATTCTAGCCCTGGCCACTATGAAATTTTGTGCCAAAATGTGTATTTTTTATATATGAATCAACACAATTCGTATAAACTGCAGACAGTAGGAGGACGGTTCATTCCTTTCTTTCACTTCATGTGAAGCATTAAACAGGTTGTTGGCATCTTTCTTAACAATCAGCCTTCTGCAATCAATCTTTCTGTGCTTTTCTTCTCTCTGTGCAAGCATGTGCGTGCACTTTGCTTCACTTCTTAAATAAATAAAAAAACCCTTGAGACATTTTATGCAAATTACAGATGCTAAGAAAGGAAGGGAGACTCTTTTTAGAGTCTAGAGGCAAGGGAATCTCATGGGACGGAAATATTTCTCGTTAAAATGCCGCATTGTGCTGAAACAGCCTAAACTTCCAAGAACAAGTGATTCCACAAATATTTCTTCCATTCCTCCAGATCACACCTCCCTCCTTCCTCCCAATGAGGCAGTCAGCCTTGCCTCTTCAGAATAACCTGGGTCGCTCACAAATATCATCCAGAGTAGTCAATATAGGATTCAGAAGTCAGGAGCTCCAGAGTGAATTTATCCCTTTCAGCAAAATGAATCCTGTCTTAATAGTGGAAGTGAAAGGAGAAATCATGGAAAATCTCCCAGGTGTAGTAATGGAGTGTGTGTGTGTTGCATCGTAACAGTCATGACCCCATGTCCATGGAGTTTTCTTGGCAGGAATACTGGAGTGGCTTGCCAGTTCCTACTCCAGGCACCTACAGCACCTGGTATTTCCTGGTGGTCTCCCATCCAGGGAGACTGCTTAGCTTCCGAAATCAGGTGAGATCGGATGTGCTCAGGGCATCTAGGCAGCAAGTAGTAATGGAGTACATGCACATAAAAATAAACCCAAAGGTATGTGTTTGTGTTCAGAATCATTTGTTTGGTTGTCCCTCCAGATGGTCAGTGCAAACACACTGGGGCGCTCTGAACCTGTACAGTTCATGCTTATTAAATCAATTTTTGGAGTTGTTCATGCCTTGCATCTATTTATTCATGAGGAAGGCTGCTCCGTCCCAGCCTGCCTTAGACGGCACCTTTTAAATGTTTTATTAGCAGCAGATTAATTTCCTATAAGACACACTGGGGGGAGGGAATGGCCAGGATGTGTTTCAGGCAAGCCGAACAAGTATCAGAAAATACATGCAACTTGCTAAAGGATTATACAATAAATAATGTAAAGAGTAAAATATAAGCCAAGTAAAGATACAGAATGACAAAGATAATCCTTTAGCAAAGAGGCCATTGGGAGACATTTGCAGCCTGCCCCCCCCCCCAAAAAAAAAGTCTTCTAGTGCTTAGGAAATGAGAGACAGCTGAACTGGAGACCTGCAGAATTTGGATGATAGAAGCAAGATATGCATCTTACTCCTGAATTATTTCTCTTCCATTCAGATAAAAAGGTAAAGGTAAAGGTTCCCCCCTCACATGTGTGCTAGCCGTGTCCGACTCTAGGGGTGGTGCTCATCTCCGTATTCAGGCCGAAAAGCCAGTATTGTGCAAGTCCGTGGCCATGTGACTGCAAGGAAACACTGTTTTACCTTCCCACTTTTTACAGCACTACCTATTTATCTACTTGCATTTACATGCTTTCGAACTGCTGGGTTGCAGAAGCTGGGGTTAACGGCGGGAGCTCGCTCTGCTGCGTGGCACCCAGGATTCGAACCGCTGAGCTGCCGACTTTGTAGCCGACAGTTTTCAGTGCTGCACAAATGCTAAAAGTGGATGAAAACAGTTTCACCCTGTTCCAAAGCTCTGGTTGTCAACACCAAGTTGCATCTAAACTCAATCAAACCTACGTCCCAGTCAAGGCTGTTGCATTTCAGTTAATTGCGATGACATGTTCACACTGATTTGAACTCGTAGTGCAGTAACATTGGGGACCAGTATCTTTAACTCCCATTTTCATAGCATCAATCCTGCCCTATGAAATAGGGAACACGTTCAGTTACTTTTGTTGTGACCTGGGACTGCTCTTTTGGGAGATACCCATCCTAATGAGGACAAAACATCAGCAACATTTTCACAAGCATTGATTTACCATTCAGCAGCCAACGTGATTTAACACGCAGCATACCCATGCATGGGATTAGTACAGTATTTGCATTTAGTCTCAAAATGGTTCTCCAGATGGAAGTCCCAAGAAGTCTGGATTTTAGCCTCAGTTTTTACGATACCCCACCCCCTTTTTGCAAGGAAAACTTTCTGGGTGATCCCCATTTTCCTCCGCAGAGGTGTAGGTAAAAGACTAAAATTTCAGCCAAGTAAAGAAGGAGCAGGCTCTTAGCTGGATCTCGGCTGGATCTGTTAAAATCCAGAGTAGGAATTATTCTCCGGGAACATCCAGGAAAGAACCTACCCCTGGCATTCCTGATACAGTTGGACCTGCCTTTAGTACATGACGGCACTCCAAATTCTGTGTGCATACATGCATATGCATAAATATATAGGTCTTCATCAAAACATCGATCTTGTTGTGTCTGTGCTTTTCATTCCCCTTCAAAACTTCATTAGTTGTGTCTTCATTAATTCTTTGACAGCATTTCATAGATGTTGGAAAGATCTAGCGTTTGCTGTAATTCCGAGCTGGGGACCTAACATTCTCTGCTCTTGATTTAATTAGAGGGACAGTCAGATGGAATTAATTAATTGTTTCCCTCCCACTCCCCCTATCCTCTAGGCTCCACAAGGCACGCTTCTCTGCCGTGCTTTGATCTTGAAAGGGACAGAAGTTTTTGAAGGCCTTAATTTGAACAAGGGTTCACCAATGGTCAGCCACAGAAGAGGTTTTGGAGGCCACGGAGGACTCCCAAATAACGTGGAATGCTAATTAAGAGGGGGCATTGAAGCATAGACTGAATCTCTTTCTTCCACAATTAATGGAACAGTCTCTTTCCAAACTAATATTAAATCGTACACTTATGCTCTTTCATTCTTGAGGGAGGCATCGCCTTTAGGAAGACATAAACCAAATCGTCTGTCCCTTTATGAATTCCTTGTTGTGGCGTAGCATAGTTTCTGGGAGACTTGACCTAAAGAGTTGCGTCTTGGCCAGGCCACAAGTTCATGTCTGTCTTCAGGCAAGTCACGTGCCACTCCAGTTCCATCCATGAGGTGGAGATGCCCAACGGAAGGGGCTTCAAGGGACTGTTGAGGCAGATGCCCAATTTGATTCCATTGGCACGTGCCTCACTTCCAGTGCAGCTGTACTACTGCACTGCTTCCTGTGTGGGGCAGCCTTTGGAGAGTTTTCGGAACCCCGGCTGGTCCAAAACAATGGAGGAAGACTATTGAATGAGACCACTTGTAAGGAACATACACATTCCATCCTACCTCGTGTGGTGGTGTTGGACAGAGTGACAAATTAGGTCTTCGGGGGGGGGGGCGCTAGGTTCAAATCTCCACTCCACCACGAAAGCTCACTGGGAGTGTGGAACTGAGGAAATCACTCCTTAAATATCTCACTTACATGGAAGACTCTATTAAGGTCACTATTATTGAGTTCTGACTTGATGGCACATAACAATAGCACAACTTTTTTGGCGCTAGTCTGTTTCAGAGTCAAATATAGAATGCTGCTTATGACCTCCAAAGCCCTATCTAACCTAGGTCAAACCATCTTGATCATATTCCCCCATACAAAGCCTGCCCTTAGAAAACCACCTCTTTCGAGTTACAGCTGGATGTACCTGGATTATTTTATATCTTTAATGTTTAAATGTTATTCATAATTTTAATCATGATGTTTTGAAGTGTTTTGATTTTAACTGAATTTCAATACCATAATAATTTTAATTATATTTTACCGTTTCTAATTTACTGCCTTTTAACATCAGCAATGCTAAGTTAAGATAAAATAAAATATTGCCTGGGAGCAGGAACTGTTTTCTGGACCAGTTGCGGTGTAGTAGATAGAGTTATGAGTTACGACTCAGGCGGTCTGGGTTTGAATCCCCACTCAGGAGATCAAGGTCCTGGTTTTGATTTTCAAAACCCTCCACGGCTTGGGACCAGAGTACCTGTCGGAGCATATCTCTCAGAGATCAACTGGGACCAGGCCCATGAGAATGGCGCAGGCGCGCTCACTTAGGGTGGCCACACCCGGGGAAGCGCGGAAATCACTCACACGTAACCGCGCCTTCTCTGTGGTGGGCCCCATGCTGTGGAACCACCTTCTCAATGAGCTGCGCCTGGCAGAGTCCCTGTCTGCCTTTAAAAAGGCACTGAAAGCATACCTTTTTAGGGAGGCATATGGCGACCTCCTTACTTAATTTTTTTACTTATTTTTTTTTTCCTCGCCCGCTTCATCTTGGTAGAGGGATTGTTTTTCCCTATTTTTATTATACTTGCTGGGTTTTTTTCCTCTTCTTTGTTGCTCGGTTTTATATTGTCAGCCGCCCAGAGTTCCGTCAGGAAGATGGGCGGGATATAAATACATACAAATAAATAAATAAGGAAGTTCCCTCGGGGTGTGGAACTGGGTAGAGTGGTTCCTTAAACATGCAGTGAGGTCAAGAGGTGAGCAAATTCAGGTGAATTCCAAGGTTTGTCATCTAGGGGGGTATAAGTTATCCGCCCAGAGTTCTCTTTGGGGAAAATTGGCCACGGTATACCAATGCAAAAATAAATAAATAAATAAATAAATAAATAAATAAATAAATAAATAAGAATTAAGCAAATGGAAGGATAGGAAGGAATAAATTTAAGAAAACTCAAAGGATGCACAAATTACGGTTAATGAGGTTTGGTTCGAAGACTGCCTTGGAGTACTCGGACTTTGTGAGTTTGGAAGCATACTGAGCAGGTGGGCAGCTTGCTTCTGAAGTTGGCACTTACTGAAGAATAGGCACGGGGTGGCCCCCTTGTTGTAAGAGGAGTTCAAGTTTAAATAGTTGAATAATGTTGTGGCCCAGTTTTAATCCAATCATGCCATCTCATCTCTTTATTCTGGGCTGGGTGAGCAAAGTCATGGCAGTGACAGTAAATTAAATACTTCCATCTCATTCCACAAACCCCAATGCCCTCTCTGGAATGAAAGGATTTCTGAGAGACCCTGGGGCCTGGGGACCATTGCAGTGTGTGTGTCTCTGTCACGTCCCTGTGTTTAAAATACTGGCATTAATAAAATTCCTTTCAAAATCCATCAATTAAGAATGGGGTTCTGACACAAAGTGTTTAATGTTAAAACAAGTAGATGTATTTATTGATTTCACACAGGTAGTTGAATAAAGATTGAGAACATGTTCTTTTAAATCAGCTTAGAACAACATCTTATATATTTTTGAAAGGACTAATACAGCTACCCTGTCTGAAACGTCTTTCGCTCTATGATTCTGTGATTTTTCTTAGTTTATATTACAATCTTTTGTGTGTTGGGGGGGAATATTATGGCAAGGGAGAAAATATGCAGGAGGACCTTGCACTCTTTGGAAGGAAGACAGTAAGAAGCTCCATGGCATATATTTTACCTTTTGTTTTCTTATTATCATTATTATTTTGTTGCATTGTTGTTATTTATTGTTTGCTTTTTAATGTTGTAAACTGCCCGGAGTTCATCTGGAAGATGGGTAGTATATAAATGAATGAATGAATGAATGAATGAATGAATGAATGAATGAATGAATAAATAAATAAATAAATAAATAAATAAATAAATAAATATAGTTAAAGAGCAGCACTCCAGTTAAGACTCCACTCAAAACCCAACTTTGATCTTGAAGGGTTCAAGCAGTTGGCTTAAATTTGATTCAGCCCTTCATCGTTCTGCGGTCAATAAAGAAAGTATCCAGCTTGCAGGGAGGAAGCATTATTAAATATTAAACTGCCCAGATGGTGCTTTAAGGGCTATAGGCAGTCTATAAGCCACAAACTTTGCATTAGTATGTAAGTGAAATAATAATAATTAAAAAAGAATAAAGGCCCCTACAACCATTCTGGTTTGATTAATGCATCTGTTCTTATTAACCTTCATCCCTGACTCTCCTCCAGGCACCGGCAGATTGAGTTCTCCATTGTCTGAATGCACTCTTCTTAGTCCCTTCCCCTGAGATGGCAGGTCTTTTCACTTTCCAAGAGCAGAGAAGGATGAGCCAAGCATATCAGCTGTGCATATTAATCGCCATCCAGGCGGCGGCAATCCATGACATTTGTTCCCCAGGCAGAACTTTGCAGGCTTTCGGAAATGTGATTTTTTTTTTTAACTTTGAAAGGGACGTAATGTACGCTGCACCAGAGTTGGGCCGAGTTACTTACTGCCATAATCCCCGAGCCAGCACTGCCTCTGGCCATGCTGGCTTAGCAGGTTGCTCTCTTGCAAGCTTTGGATCTCTGAGCCTTGTTTTCTGCAGCTGGTGATCAAGGTACTTCCTGTCTTTCCTAAAGCTGGAGATGGGGAATGTTTGTCATTATTGTCGTTTGGGCTTCCGTTGCCAGGATCTTACAGCTAGAGGGACATCAGACCATGCTGGTTGGGTAATTTGTGAGATCCACAGCTGCAAGAAGCACTTTTCTACTCTGCCTCGGAGTGCATCACCACCTGATTTCAAAGTTAAGCTTCCCTTCCTGTTGGGAAGAGAGGCTCAATAACAGGTTTAGGAAGGCTGTCACTGAACCTTTAACATTAAGCCAGTTGTTTATGGAAATGCCTCCATTCAGTTCTGGGATGGTCTTTCAGCTTTCTTTCTTTATTCGTATCATAACACCGAACAATTTAAAATGACAGACGTATAGGAAATGTAGGTAAACTTTAAAAACAAATTAAAATGTGAAGATAATTGGGCTTTTTTAAAAAACAGTGGGCTAGCTATCTCACCCATTTGATAGGTCTTCTTTTGTGCACATGGTGGGGCATAAATTGCATGCATATACAGTAAGTGCTGCATTGATTGAACTTCTCCATGGTCACAGAAAATTTGTCCTGTATCCAGGTAGCCCCATTTTATGTGATGATCCTTTGATTTTTCTACTTCACTTCAAAATTTATTAAGTTCTAGTGGTGGTCCAAAACATCAGGAGGGCCAAAGTTTGGACATGCCTATTCTAGATGATCTAGCTACAGCCTTGCCCTACTGGGAGACAGTCTTCAGCATTCATCCATTCAACAAAGTGTAGGTTTGGCATAACCTCTAGAGATTGACATGTGTGCAGAAAACTTTTCCTTGTTTTCATTAAGAAATTGGGGTCCATGAAGTGGATGGGTTGGGTACTGTATTACCTTGTTCTTTTTACTATTTGCTACCAGCTCTTGATGTACTTCTGGAGGAGGCAATGCAAGGCAAATAGTAAACATTTTTAATACAGGCCAGTCAGGCCACCAGTAATAATCCTCCATGATTCATCAAGAGTTACATCCTCTTGTTTGGCATGTGCCGATTTGTACCATGCAGCACTAGCACATTCTGCTAAGAAGTAGCCTGGCACAATAAAGGCACCATGTCTTTCCAGGGCACTCAAGACTGCTCCCATCTACCCTGCTGCAGAAATAAACATGAGGCAAGCAAGAGCCAGTCAAAAGTGGACCATGGATTTAGCATCTCATTTCCAAAGAGACTGGTTGCTTCGAAAGCCATCTGCCATTTGCATCTGGAAGACGGACGTGCTGTTAATTGTAGGGGGCTTGGTTCCAAAGTGCACTTGAGATGTTTTCCCAGAATCTCAAGATGTATTCAGAGGGCTAGCAGTGATTAAGAGAGGGACAGGGAGAAAAGTGCGGGACTTCGGTGGTGACAGATAACATTCCATGAGTTGCCTCGGATGGGAGATAGTGGAGTTTAATCACAATCTACCAATTAGACCGGGTGCTATTAAACTTCCAAATACATCTTAGCAAGTGACAGTTATTTATCTGAACCGAACTGCATAACCTAGGGAATAATAAATTTTCTAAAGCTCACAATTGGCCCTTTTCAGGACTCAGAGGCAACATTTGCTTAGCAAGACTCTTCCCGTTGTTCAGAACCTGGACCCACTGAGGAAATACAGAATGTCTACTAAAACAGGGCACAACAGCCATGCAATCTTTGAAAAGGACTGCAAATACACACACACACACACACACAGAGAGAGAGAGAGAGAGAGAGAGAGAGAGAGAGAGAGAGATATTCTTTTGAGACTTCCTAGTTCCTTCTGTAGCACTTGAAACACTCTCAGAATAAATTATTTTGATGTTTAAAAAGTGAACTGCCACTTCTCGAAATCTTTTTAAAGTAGATTATGGCCCCTGTGTGTCTGTTAAACCAAAAGCAAGCACCTGGCTAGCATCCAACTGGCAGCTTCTGCCAAAGTAGATTTAGAAGTGTTGATTCATTGGCTCTCCTCTAGGTGGAGGGCTTTTTCTGCCTTAGCCACACCAGTTGTGTGACACTCCCATCTTGGAAGCTCAATGGGTGCCGACACTGGCATCATTTCAGCACCAAGTCAAGACATATATTCTGGGGGGTTGAAAATTAAGACCTGTGCAGATTTTAGTGTAATGATTTAAAGCAGTGGTTCTCAACCTGTGGGTCTCCAGATGTTCCTGGACTGCAACTCCCAGAAATCCTGGCCAGCTCAACTCGTGATGAGGACTTCTGGGAGTTGCAGTCCAGGAACATCTGGGGACCCACAGGTTGAGAACCACTGATTTAAAGAATTATATTGCTTGCTGTGAACTCTTGGATTGCTGAGTGGTTTAAGTCTCTGGCTGCAGACCTAGAGGTTGGGAGTTCAATTCCCCGCTGGGCCTCCTTGATTGGAGCTGGTCTCAATGGCCCAGGGTCCCTTCCAGCTCAGCAGTTCAAAGGTTGATTATGTCTGCTGTTGTTGTCAATGCCATTGTGGTTTTCATTGTTCTTATAAAACATTTTAAGGAATTTACATTTTAAAATTGCTTTTTGGAACTTTGTACCACTCCATCCCTGAGATACTATGACACAGGGCAGGTTATAAATGGTAGTTAGTTGGTTAGTTCGTTGGTTGGTTGGTTGGTTGGTTAGTTAGTTAGTTAGTTAGTTAGTTAGATAGATAGATAGATAGATAGATAGATAGATAGATAGATAGATAGATAGATAGATAGATAGATAGATAGATAGATAGATAGATAATCAAAATAATTCAAGCTCCAGGTATTCATTTAGTTCATGTGTCTAGTTCATATAGATAGATTTCACGACTGTGAATTTACTTTTGGCCACTTCAATTTTTTTTTGACCTAGCGCCCCCCCCCCATTTTGGGGGAGCTGGAAGTGGAATATTGTGCCAACCTCCGGAGCTTGTCCACTTTTTCATCCAAATAATCCAACAGCAACATGTATGATAACTTAACAGCAGGCTGAGTTTTGAACCTATTTCCTTTGTCCTTAAATACTTGTGTATGCGTTTTTTTATCAATACTTTCAGCGTGACAGAAGATACAGCACTTGCTTTGGCTCATAAACCATTTACAAACTCTTCTGTCAAATCTTTAAGCCATAAAGTGTGACCTTGCTTGACAGTAAGCCCTGCCTTCACACACCTGCCCAATGTAGTCCTAAAGATGAATGTGTTCTCCTCTTTAGTCAAGTTCCTCTGTAAATTAACTGAAGTGAAAGGGAAAACACTTGACTTGGGGGTACTTAAATGGGAAGCTACTTATGGAACTTGACACCACAAGAGACGAAGGATGGGAATGAGAGAGAAATGTTCCAGGTGACTGACTGCTGTCAAGGTACATTAATTTTGCTGGCAAAATACCTTGACAGCAACCTCTCTCATGGGGTGGTAGAAACTGATGTAGACAGGATAAAGGATTCTCTGAGAGGGCAAAGTTAGTATCTTATCATACACACATTTTGTGGCTTGAACTAGCATAGCATAGCATAGCATAGCATAGCATAGCATAGCATTTATTTATTTATTTATTTATTTATTTATTTATTTATTTATTTATTTATTTATTTATTTATTTATTTATTTGTTTGTTTATTATATACCGCTCCATCTAGCTACCCAGCTACTCTGGGCGGTTTACAAGAGTAAACAAATAGTGAAATGTAAGCCATAACTAACAAACCATACAATAAAGAAACAATCCAAGATAATAAAACACAGTGTTGTTAGCAAAACAGTACACTTCCAATCATCAAACAAAGACTGAGAGGAGTTAAAGGCAGCACACAAAAATGACAGTGGAATCACTAATAAAAAATTAACAAGTTAATACCCAGTGAAAGCCTTTCTAAATAGCCACATTTCAAGATGTTTCTTAAAGAGAGGGAGCAAAGAAGCAAGACACATCTGATGGGGAAGCTGGTTCCAAAGATGAGGGGCCACCACTGAGAAAGCCAATTCCTCATCAAATATTCCTGGGCCTCCTTACGTGACAACACCCTCAGATGCCCTGCCTGAGAAGATCAGGTGTTATGGGCAGTATTCTGTGGCAGGAGCCGTTTTGCCAGATAACAAGGTCCTAAACCATTTAGGGCTTTATATGTCATCATTAAAACCTTGAAATCAATGTGGTAACGGATTGGCAGCCAGCGCAGCGCAGCCAACATAGGGGTGATATGTTTTTCTTACAACAGTTGTTCTCAATTGTAAAGGAAGTAGAATAAACAATCACACGTCCTCTCTCTCCCCCCCTTTGTGTGTGTGTGTGTGAATACCAGGGTTCCTCTAACATCCTTTGTGAATTTGCAAACCTACACCAGAATGGTTCCATTTAGATGGCACATGAGGATGAAAAGGAGTGTCTATCCTTCCCTTTAAAAAAAGAAATGGGCTGCTGACTCTGATTTCATGGGGACAGTAAGTCTGCACTGGGTTTGACTTTTACAGGAACTATCCAAGGTGCTGATGTTAATCTCACACAAAGGTTTAGTACCTTGGATAGCTTCTATAAAGTCCAGGCCAAGTCCTGATCCTGGCAAAATCAAAGTCACTCTGCTGTTCCCAACATAGAAAGAAAATGTATAGAAAAATACAAGTCTCAGTTAGAAGACTTACCAATTACAAGTAGGTTAAGACATGCAGGGAATCATTCTATTCTTGCCACTATGCAGGATGTGAGACATTCCATACCAAGGTCTACATCACCATGAGAACTAGGTCTATCTTGCATGCCCTTCCACCTTGCTGGTGTTAGTCTTCTATCAGAGCTTGGAAGTAACTCATTGGAAACATTTCTACTGCTCTTTCCCTAGAGCTATCATCACAATTGCCCCTGGACATGAATTTGGAGGATGGGCCCTAAAGCTAAAGCATTTGCAAAACACTGAGGAAAGCTCAAAGTGTTTAGACAACATTAATAACATTTTCCCAGGCAGTTTTGATATAGACCTGAAAATACCTATTAATCCCCAAGGCTATTCTGCTTACAAATGCTGAAATTTCTGTTCTTTTGCTTGGAACCTTCTCTTGATATCGCCAGGATATATGTGTGTTTTTCCCCCTCCTTGTATTTAAGAACACCAACAAAATCAAACTGCAGAGCTGAGAGCCCCAAAGAAACATTTTTGTGTGCAGTCTTCCTCAATAATTCAAGAAGTATTGTTTTTCTGTTTGCTGTCCTTTTGTGCTTTATATCTTATTCTCCTTCCAGAGAGAATACAGGCCTAGATATATTTTTGGCGTGTTTCACTAGACATGACATTACTGTAATTGTAAGTCTGCCGGTGTAATTGCTTTTGTTGCTCGAACGATGGCCAGAGGGAAGATCAGACAGGTGTAATGCTCTCTATTTCTCATCTGCGTAACAAGGGTGGAGGCTTCACTGTTTCTGTACTTGAGGTTGGCAGCTTAAAATGAAATGGCTTGGATGGGCCCATCGTCTATGCTGTGGGTCAGTAAGACTTGAGTCTCCAGATGTCTGAATGCAGCTTCCAGCGTTTTTTGTCATTGGCTATACTGGTTAGGAGTGCTTGGACTTTAGTGACTTCTGAACAAGCCCTGGGAAACTACCACCCTTTTTACTCACTGCAGGTCACGCACAGGAGGAGGTATGACAAGACTAAATGGATCGCAGTCTATAAGGATTTGATTATTTTTGAACAAAACAACAGCAACAATTTCAGTGGCACTCAGAACACGAGAACTTTCTGGAAAGCAGGGCTTATGTGAAAGTTCAAGGGTGTTTTAATTATAATTTAGTTCTTATTGTTGTTTAATTAAAAATATTTCTAATTGAATATGATATCTATGTTCAAACTATGCAACTTAAGTCTGAACTCACCCCATGAGAGGAGACCCGCCACAGAAACCTGCCATGAAGTTTTGGGATTCTGACCAATAATTTTTGTACACTGTCCATGAAGGAATGAAGACATTGTCATGAAAGCTTGCAATTTGTGTGATCTTTTAGTGGTTCAAGAAAGGTATCACCTTGCTCTTGAGTTTGTGTAATCTTGAACTACACACCCCTATCCCAATCTTTCCACTTGAAACCTGGTTTATTTCTGATAAAATGCCATTTCTGGCTGATTTGATAAACTACTGAATATACTGATTATATAGAATCACAGTGCAGTACAGTGGTACCCCGACATAAGAGCAGCTTGACTTAAGAGCAATTCGACTTATGAGCGGAAAAATGTTGGCATTTTAACTGCCGCCTTACAAATTTTAGATATGGTCTGCTTGACTTACAAATATATTTCATTTTTCATTTTTTCCCAATTTTTTAGATAGGTACCCCGACTTAAGAGTAGTTCGACTTAAGAGCATGCATTCAGAATGAATTAAATTCATAAGTCAAGGTACCACTGTATAATGATTCATACAATTCACTAGGTGTTTGTACTTTGATTAGTGCGTGTAGAGACATATGCTTGGCACTTAAGTAGCCTGTTGAATTATCTGCACACATAACTCCATCATCATTCCCTCAAAGGTTATCCCTGACATTATATTAGGCCAAGCAAGACATTAGGGCCAAGCAAGGCATGTTCGATCAGATGATTAATAGATACATGCACACGCATACAGTATGATTTATTGCAACATCTCCATTGCCTCAGCTCAGAGTTGCTTACTGTTTAAGAGAACACAGGGTTGTTGTTAGTTTTTCTAAATGATCCTCTTCTATATTTCTGGCTCTACTGTGGTGAACCACTAACAGGGCAGGATTCCATCAAGACAGGATGGAAACCAACAAAGTAGCTTTGAGGTGTGTGTTTATGGGGGAATGTGTGTGTGTGTGTGTGTGTGTGTGTGTGTGTGTGTGTGTATTATGCATATGCTTGAGCTTGCAATGCAGGCAGTGGGCTTTTAAATCACAGTGCACTATTGAGGAACATCAATCATTTGCTAGATGATGTAATGCTAGATGGCAGAACTCACCAGTCTCAGGTCTAGCCTGTCATTCATTAATGAGAATTAGAAGTAGCAAATTATTGAAGGCTTGGGAATATCACAGGTATGTTGGATACAAAGGTGTGTGTGTGTGTGTGTGTGTGTGTGTGTGTGTGTGTGTGTGTGTGTGTGTGTGTGTGTGTGTGATGTATGGCCTCCCTCAAATGGATACACCCACAATAAGATTCAGCACCATGGACACTCTTGTAAAGCTGACATAAAATTCCAGAGTGGATTCACTGCTCAGGCTGAACTGGAGTCACCAGCATCTAGTGGAGGAAAAAAACTCAACTTTTTAACATGGGCAGCTCTGAGATTATGATAAATTTGGCAGACATCAGAATAAGGATTTGCTTTAGGTTTTTCTTAGATAAGTAACTTTAAAAGACGGCTGTACTAGATTGGATGAACCAGCTTTAGGGAGCACACAATTTCTTGTCATTTCAGTGAAATATTGAGTGAGGTTTGGCATTGAGGGGGGGGGCAATTGGACCCCTGCAGAGAGAAATGTCCTGTAATGCTGACTTGCTCTCTTTTACCAAAAGGGTTTAAATGTCATTTTTGAAAAAGAAGGAATTAAAAATGGGGAGCTAAGAGTTGCCTGTTAAGAAAAATCTGACAGCACAGCTTAACTCTTGGGGAAAGTTATGCCGAAGTTTGTTTCAAAAGTCACCATAATAAAGATAAACTATCCCTGAGGGAAAGGATGAAATTGGATTATATTTTAGAGTGCTTGCTGTGCCTTGAAAGACACACAATAGGAATTCTATACTTGTCTGTGGGTGATGCACATTTTGTGTGTGTGCGATGCTCACAAAACAACAATTATGTACATTGAGTGCAGTCAGTGCCAGGCGAGAAGTTATGCGAAATCCACAAATATAATCCTCTTAGTCAACCTAATCAGGCATTAAGGCTGTTGCATTTGTGTTTAGAATAAAGCCCATTTGATGGATTGTTTTCCTGTGCCGTGGCACATTTATTTATTTATTTAGATATTTCGGATTCCTTTGCTGACAAGAAACCTTTTGCCTGCCCATATCTGGATCTCATTACCTAATTACGTGTCCCACTGATTCCTGCATTTTTAGACGCCCACATCTCAAACCTCCTCAACAGCTTTGTTAGGAAAGACTCTGTGAGTGAGTCTGTGATAGATACTATCAACACTCCAGGCTTTATGTTTCCATAAGTCTCCAGTATTGGATTGATCTTGTACACGAGATCATTTTTTTACTCCCTTCACACCTAGTCTTTTGTCTCTCTCTCCCTCCTTCCCTCCCTTTTCTCTCTCTAGTTCTCTTTTCTCCCTGTCTCTCTTTCTGTTTTGATCTAGGCTCTTCATTTCATGGGGGCTGCTCTCTCATCGGCAAGAGGGCCGACTCTTATTAATGTTAATGGGAGCTAGCGTGTAAATTCAATTAGCTCTAATGAGAGTTGCTCCTATAAACTTTCCATGGATCGATGGGGTTCTTAGGGCAGGTTCCAATAACACACTATATTACCTAGTGAGGAATTATCCTCCCAACCCCCCTTTTAAAGAAATGTTATTTAGAGTCTTTTGAGTCTCTGTATACATATATAAGAATGTTCATTCTTGTTTCTAAATGAATGATATTGCAGATTGTGATTCACCACCTATGAAATGGTGATGGGCATTAGGAAGTCAGTATTAAGCGATCTATAGATAATTTCCAGGGGACATCTACTAGCTAATGGCTTTGTTGTCACGGATGCAGAAAGCCTCTGTGTTGGCTTTCTTAATCTAAAGATCTCCCTTTTCAGAAGAAGAAAAATTATTCTTAAAAGTTGTATGCTCCCATTGGATGTCCTGTAATTTTGGCCACTCTTCAGCCCCAATAGAGACCCAGCTGATTGTCAAATGTTGTTTAGAACAAGGTTGTCCTGATTAGCTCCTGGTCCAAGGAAGGCACTGAGATTGGCACCCAACCCACCCTGTGCCATTTCAAAGACATTCCTTTTCTGAGTCCCTGCTGCTGATACCTGTATTTCTGTAGATCTCGGTTAGAGACGGTCACAAACTGAACCACAAACCAGAACAAACCAATGAAACAGGTAGGTGTGTGATTTGCTTCCTGACCCGATTCAGGGACCTTGTTTTGCTAAAATGAAACAAAAGAGCAATCTCACCACCGCCATCACCACTGCCACCACCACCACCACTCCAAGCACATTGTCTTTCTCTCAGCAAAACTGATGCTCCCTTCCTATTTCCCATGCCCCTCCCTACCTGCTCCCGCTGCCCCTACCACTTCCTATGCCCCTAACCACCACCACCACCGACATCTGAGACAGCAGGCTGGCTTCCCTTTGCTGCCTCCAGTGATGGCAGCAGCAAGAAGGAGGTGATGCAGGCAGTAGGAATTTGGCAGGTGGTCTTCTACCCCCCCCAGCACAAACTTGACAAACAAACCACAGACCAGTTTATGGTGCTTTTGGGGGGGGGAGGGGGGTTGGTGGTGATTTGGGGGTTCCTGCATGGCAGCGGGTTGGACTGGGTGGCCCTTGAGGTCTCTTCCAACTCTATGAGTCTGTGATTCTATGGTTCATGATCCATAGTAGAGATGGGCACGAATAAAAAAATGGCATTTTGTTTGTCGTTTGTCGTTTAGGGGGTCCGTTTCGGTTCATTTCTGTTTTTCATGAATTTTTGCAAAAAAATTGTTTTCATTTTCGTTCATTTCGTTACCGTTTTGTTACCATTTATTTCATTTTTTTGTGATTTTTTTAGCATTTAAAGCAGTTCACTGTATTGCCGTAATGAAAACGAAACGGACAACAAAATTTCTGGTGTTTCTGTTCATTTCGCTTCATTTTAGAGACAAAATTCATTTGTCATTTCATTACGTAATGAAATGAAAAAATGGAAACGGAAATGAAAAATTGTTCATTTTGTGCCCATCTCTAATCCATAGGTAGCCATGAACCATCACAAACCACTGGTTTTGCATTTTCTACCCATCTCCCATCTGGGTATTTCTGGATGCCTGGTTAAAGAAACCCATTCCCGTAAATGGGAGGAAAACAGCTGTGACTTGGGGGTTGTTGTTAGACAGTGCCCTCAGAATGATTTCTGGCAGAATTGTTTGCCTACCACCAGTTGAAAAGAAGAAAAGCAGGTGACTGTTCTAATCTTGAGCAGCGACATCAACACAGCCACAAGAAAAGGAAGCACAAATTGACAATGGGTGGAGGAAGAAAGGCAGACCAGGTACCCTATGGTAAAATACGTAAAACTCCTACAAGAATGCATTCATTCATCTATTCACACATATATGTGTGCATGCAAGTGCAAGGACACAAGGTATTATGATTGTAACTAGAGATGGGCACGAATAAAAAAAATTGCATTTTGTTTGTCATTTGTCGTTTGGAGGGTCCGTTTCGGTTTGGTTCCATTTTTTGCAAATTTTTGCAAAAGATCATTTTCGTTTTTGTTCGTTTCGTTACCATTTCGTTACCATTTATTTCATTTTTTGTGATTTTTTAAGGATTTTAAGCAATTCACTCATATTACAGTAATGGAAATGAAACACACAACAAAATTCCCAGTGTTTCTGTTCATTTCGTTTCATTTTAGAGATAATATTCGTTTGTCATTTCATTACGTAACAAAACAAAAAAATGAAACTGGAAACAAAAAATTGTTCATTTCGTGCCCATCTCTAATTGTAACAGAAGAAGAAGAAGAAGAAGAAGAAGAAGAAGAAGAAGAAGAAGAAGAAGAAGATGATGATGATGATGATTCTTAGAGCTGCAGAACTAGAGGGGACCCCATATGGAGAAAGAAAGGCCTAGGCAAAATGCTACATGTTATTTTGTACTGAAGTTTAATAAAAACATGGTAGGGATAACAGTGGCTGCTGCAGCATGGGGAGAAGACTTTTCAAAGACTTGAGGAATTCTCAGAAGGCAAGATTAAGAGGAAGGACAAAAATCTAAGGGTTTTAAGGTTATAGAGAGATAAATATCAAGTGAACATTAAGCAGAACCCACTTAACAGTAGCAGTGGTTATAGATAAATGGCTACCACAATACTGCCCTGAGTGCAACCAATCTCTTCTGATTTCTCTGAATACCAACCTGGTTAGTATTTAGAGAAGATAAAAGCTGCGCGTATCAAGCTTCTTGCCTGAAAACCCAGGGAGCCACAACCACCTCGAGGCGAGAGTACTGAGATAAATAGGCCAATGTTCAAGGCAGGTTTCTCACTTTCTTGGCAGGAAGTGTTCAGGCAGACCTAAGCTACATAGCTGCCCGTAGGGAAGTCAATGGATCTAAATGTCTAGCAAGAAGTAGAAGTTGGACTGAAGGGTTGCACAAAATGCACATCT
The DNA here is from genome assembly GCA_029282475.1 of Phrynocephalus forsythii. Taxonomy (NCBI): domain Eukaryota; kingdom Metazoa; phylum Chordata; class Lepidosauria; order Squamata; family Agamidae; genus Phrynocephalus; species Phrynocephalus forsythii. The sequence continues at coordinate 6,556,384 of JAPFRF010000013.1, forward strand.
CTTTGAGGCAATGGCTGAAATGCAGGTGGCACAGCTCTGCGCAAGGAAGGCTGATGATGAGAATGCCAGTGGCACTTCCCAAGCCTCAAATACTTCTCTCTCCTGCTATCTTGATACCCTCAAAGAATTCCCAGGGATGCGTAGGGAATCACAGAAACCGGGCGGAGGGAATTAGAAAGTTCTGCTGAACAATACAAGACTGCAGCTGTGGCGCATCATCACCTGTCTGTGCGCAGGACTGCACCTGTAGGATTGCAACCATTGAGAATGGGAACCACAGTTCTAAATGGGAACCAGGGAAGCTTTTGTTACAAAGCATATACTGGGTATAATCAGCCTTGGTCAAGAGGCAGATTGCTGCATTCTGAACCAGACAAGGTTCTTTCAACTTTTTTTTGGCAGAAGTAGTTCCCTGTGGAGTGCATCACAATAGTCCAAATGACTATTGTTCAACCTCAGTTGTAGTTTTCACAATGGTGCCTAGCTCTCCAGAGCTATGCTGGGGAAAAAATGATGGACTACTTTCTCTCTCCCTGCCCCAATAAGTCCTGCTGTGTCAAACAAGTGTCCTCTTCTTCCGCTAAGCCTAGATTAATAATTGGTAAGCGACAGTTTCTTCAATCCATTTCCCATGCTGGGGCAGTTCCGAGATTGTTTTCTTTGGCTGGAAGACCAAAAGGGAACGGATAATTGTTAGTTATCAAAATACAATTTGACACTCATAGGCCGTCCTGTCTTGCCGTTTCAATCAATGTTCTTTGTTCTTTGGAAAAGAAACCAAAACAGTGAACCGTGGCTTTCAATAGTATCTTTTGTTACCGATGTATCTCAAAACACTTGGCCTAAAAAGATAATGGAATAAAATCAGTTCACCCAAATGGAATTACAAGCTGGGAAAAGCAGAGGAGATAGCTTGAATGCATGCTCACTGAAACAAGATGAAGGGCTTGAGATTATTGACAGATGATCAGAAACATAAGACATTGTCTAAGGTCCTTTGGTCCATTTAGCACAGTAATTAGGGATGTGAATCCAGAATACTCAGGGCTAGAGATGTAACATTTCCAGAATGTTATGCACACCTCTCCCAATTTTTTTCTTTCCTCCAAAGGCCCCCACCCCATGGCTTCAACATTTCCAGAAATTGTACATCTCTAGATAGGACCATATATTTCCTGGTGCTCTCAGTAACAGAAACCAGAATTATTCTGCCTGTGCAAAATAGCACAGAAAACATCACAACACACAACAGTTTAATGTAAGCAAGAGGAATTGTGCAACATGGCAAGGACTGATGTTTTGCCATCCAATCGTTGAAAAATTAGACATACTGTAGGGGATCTCTGCAACTCTTTTAAGGGTTGGCTGATTAGGGTGTGCTTCCTGATTCTGTGAGCATGAACTCTGCAGCTCACGGGGAAAGGGGACTAATTTTTGCATATATTTCAGAGATCTTGGTGAGACAATAAATAGCCTCACTGCTTTGCTCCTTCCTGGAGCTGAGAGCCCAGAGGGCTTGAAAAGTCCTTGTTAAATTGTCTCATTTGGTTGAGATAAGATGAAATCAAAGCAGAGAAAGAATATCATGAGCAGTTTTTGCCTTCCTAGCTCAGTGTTATCCAAAATTTAAAACTAATGGTTTCTCTTGCTTGATCTTAGATAGGGCTTTGTGCCATCTTTCAATGAGAATGGCCTGGTTTAACCAAAATGCCCTGATTTGGGCAGATTTTTATAGGACCCAGGATGGAAAATCAAATGACATCTATTGGGGCAGAAATGATTCCATCTCTGCAATTAAAAGGAAACAAAACAAAGTTTAGCACTGTACAAACTCCTAGTCTAATTGTCTGAAATTGTACAGACTTGTTCCCATCTTTAGATGGTTTTATATCTCCAAAATCTACACATCAGTGCAAGAATGAAACAAAACAAAGTGAATCAACCAAACAAAAAACTTATCCCTAATTTTTATTAGTTTTCTTATGCATATCATTGAGAGGCGGGTGATTTGAATTTACAGAGATGCTGAGATTCAAGGCACAAATAAAATTAGGATGATGCTCTGGATTCAGTCAGATTTCTGAAGCACCAAGATGGCTCCCAAACAGAATCAAGGGATCTATGCACAAATTATTTCTAGGAATGGTTTTCCCCTCTTCTACCTGATACCATCCAAATGCAAAATATGCCATTTACTACTGCTTTCCCAGTGATAGAAGCTAGTGCTTGTTTGCATCCCATCCTTTCATTCATCCATTTTTCAAAGAAGATGAAGCCTTCACTTTAATTTATTTAGTTGCCATTCACTCCTTGTCTGTCAGACATTAACTCTGTCATGGGGTATGGGCACAATTTTACATTTTCATACAAGTGTGGAAGGAAGTAATTTGGTTTGCCTTTTAACATAAACCGATCTCATTTACTTTCCTCAATTGTGTATAAAAATCAGAACAGAATTATTACCCCGTTTTTTCCACTTCTCCAAATATCACAATACGGGTCACTGACCTGGATGAATTTTATACCTGGTTTGGCCTTTTGCATCTGATTCCAGTTGTTAGTCTTGAGACTGTAATTAAAAACAAATACAACAGCAAAGTGTAATAGCCTGCAAATTCACCTATTTTTCATTTACCTCATATCCTGAATGCAGTCTGAGGCTCTCTTCATCTCTGTGAAAAATTTCAGAGCAAGGAAGGGGAAACGTAGACCATAAGGGTGCCACATGAGTGATTGTGCTTAGGGAGTGGTGAGCAATGAGTTCAGCTGTGCCGTGAGTTCTTGGTCACAGTCAGTCCTTTTACCCTAGCCCACTGGTGGCAAACCTTCAGCGCTCCAGCTGTTTTGGACCACAAGTCCCTCAGTCCTCACCACCACTGGCCTAGCACATGACACCCCCATCACTCACCCCCCACACACACACACTTGTAATTTGAAAAGCTTCTGTTTATGTTGGACTGGAAAACAAATAGCAAAGAATGGAACATTTGCTGGAGCGCTTGATTTGATGTTCCTTTGCGAGTGCAATGGTGTATAATAGCAAAGTGGGGTCCAAATAGTTCCACAAGACTACTCTTGAATTCCCCAAGACTCAAGAACAGGGGGAAAAACCCTTTGAGATAAAAATAAATAAATGGGGGTTTATATCCCTGCAAGCATCCAGGGGTATAGATTTATAACATAATTGAGTTGGAAGGAGCCCATAATCCAGTAGTGGATTTCATAGGGTATGGGATATTGCAGGTATCTCCAAGGGCCAGGCAAATGCTAAAATAAAAACAGAACCTTCAACTGGAATTCTGACCATTTTCTGTTTTCAATCACTGGGCCAACAGCATGACCAGTGGTCAGGGATTCTGTCAGCAGAACTCCAGAAAAGCCAAAAGCTGAGAACATTGGCATAGGTCAGTGGTTCTCAACATGTTGGTCCACAGATGTTCCTGAACTGCAACTACCAGAAGCCTTCAACACTTGCTGTGCTGGAAGAGGTTTCTGGGAGTTGCAGTCCAGGAACATCTGGGGACCCACAGGTTGAGAACCACTGGCATAGATTAGCAAAAAGGAGGACATGAGGGTGAAGGCCCGTGTGCGTGCCCAAGTACTCTCTGTCTGTCTGTCTGTCTGTCTGTCTGTCTGTCTGTCTGTCTCTCTCTCTCTCTCTCTCTCACACACACACACACACACACACACAAGCAATTAACTTGACTGTCAGAATGAGGCCAAAGAAAAGGAGGAGGAAGAAGAGGAGGTGGTGGAGGAAAAGGAGGTGGAGAGGGGAAGGAAGAGTTGAGGACAGACTTGATGTGGCATTATCAGCACATAACATGATTAGATTTAGACAACATTGCACACACACACACACACACACACACACACACACACACACACACACACACACACACAGAGAGAGAGAGAGAGAGAGAGAGAGAGAGAGAGAGAGAGAGAGAGAGAGAGAACATTGTTCTGTTTCTGTTAATGAGGTGAGGGTGGAAGAAAATGGTGCCCTAAGGATTTCCTAAAGTGTCTGCAAGGAAAAAAAATAAGGGAGGAATTTAAAAAATCTTGTTTAGCACATTCAATTCTTCCTAGGCCAGTGTGTGTTTCTTTCAATATTCAACTTCTCCTTTCCCACAAGGAGACCCTACTCAACCACCTAATTTTGCCAAGAATTCTTTAAAACCATAATACTTTAAAAAGAAACTTTGGGGCAGCCTTCCAAGAGCAGGATGTCTCCAGAGAACGCAGCAGTGGGTCCTTGGAATTTAAATGGACCATTAAAGCCTCTGCTTTGGAACCAAGATGAAATCATGGCATTTCCTTAATGTGCAATTAGAACAGTGCTGTGTTTTGCAAGGGGGAAGAAAACCACCTAGTTTTCAAGGTAATGTTATCTAATTCCATTGTATGGAAGATAAGCCTCCTTGTTTCATTCCTTTTCTTACTGAGATATTTATCAGCAGGTGTTCTTTGTTTCTCTTGATGTTGTTTTCAACATCTTTTTGAAATAAATTTTTGCATACAATAGGATTTATCTTCTCCCTTATCTTCGAGAGTAATAATCCAAAGTCTTCTTGGGAGCCCACAACTATGATGTGAAGGCAATATTTCCCCAGCATCCTACTTCATTACTGTATCAAAAACAAAACAAAACTATAAAGCAGGGGAAGAGATTCCATTACGGTTCCTTTAACACAGTGGTGGCCAAACTTCGGCTCTCCTGATGTTTTGGACCACAACTCCCAAAATTCCAAGCCTAGACTGCCAATGACAAAGGACTGTGGGAGTTGTGGTCCAAAACATCTGGAGGGCTGAAGTTTGGCCACCACTGCTTTAATATATAGGACAAGGGGTAGACCAAGTCAGCTCTTCAAGTGTTGAATGGCAGATCTCATCAGCCCCCCACCCCACCCCTGTGGGGTTCAGGGTCTCCTGCTTTACAGAGACATAAGAACCTAAAAAATAGCCATGCTGGTTCAGGCCAAAGACCCATCTAGTCCAGCTTCCTGTATCTCACAGTGGCCCCGCCAAATGCCTCTGGGATTGCACGAGACTAGATCTCTGTCTCCTGATACCACTCCCCTGCCTCTAGCCCCTGAAGTACCCTGGTTTTAAGCCTGGAGGTTACACATCTCCATCATGGACTTTTCCTCCAGGAATCTGCCCAATCCCTTTTTGAAGGCATCCTGGCCAAATGCCATCACCACCACCTGTGGCAGGGAGTTCCACAGACTAACAACACGCTGGGTAAAAAATAATAATTTATTTTGTCTGTTCTCACTCTCCCAACCCTCAATTTGAGTGGATGTAAAAATTGTTGAATTTGTTTAATTTATTTATTTATTTATTTATTTATTTATTTATTTATTTATTTATTTATTTATTTATTGCATCCAACTCCCAGACTTCATGAATCTCGCCCATATTGGCTCCCAATGAGGGAAATAGGCATCAGCATGTCTGAAGCCGGAGACTTAGAGCCAGCAGAAGAATCTGGAATGTCTGAAAAGCTTAAAAGAATTTTTGCCAAACACTTCATACCCATTTACCTCAAAGTCACAAACACACTAAGGCAGAGATTTGTCCAAACAAAAGACCCAGCAGCAAAATACAAGAGGAGCAATATAGTATATGTGGCCCGTTGCAGTGAGGAGCGTGTAGAGTTCTACATTGGAGAAACCCAACATCCACTAAACAGGAGAATGGCTCAGCACAAGAAGGGTAGCAAATCAGGATCAGAATCAGTGGTGTACCTTCATTTGAAATACAATGACAAGGCTGTACACATATTAGACAGAGAAGATAGGTGGTTCAAAGGGGGGGGGAAAGCCATTTGTGTGTGTATTGAAAATCCCTCTCTCAACAGGGGTGGGGGACTTAGGCACAATCTGTCTCCCATGTATCATGCTGCCCTTTCATCGATCCTCAGACAAATCAGAAGCACTTCAGATATCCACCAGGAAGACACAGCTAATGACCCATACTTAGCAGATGTAGGAGAGAGTTGCATTGATGGGACTTTCACACACCCCAAGTCATGGTCCTCCTATTGAGCCTATTCAGGCCACTGTCCACCTAACAAGCCTATTGAGACCCAGGTTGATGCAAAACCAAGGTGAACTGTACCTTGGGGGCCTCACACCAACTTTCCTCAAACTGATGAAGCTCCTTGGATGATTAGTGAAATGTTTCAATCACAACAGAGGCTCCATTCTAGAGATTCATTTCCTGCTGCAGTTTCCCCTGAACACCACAGGCTCATTGCTCTTTAGGATGCCTCCTGAAGGACTGTACAGTATATTGGAGAATTCTGGCAGTGGAGTGGAAAACTCTAAGTAGCTCAGTGGTTTAACTATCTGGCTGTGAAGACGGAGTCTGGGAGTTTGATTCTCCATAATGTCTCCTGGGAAAAGAGCCAGCCTGTCTGACTTTGGGAAAGTTGAGCAATCCTAGGATGCCCCCAGAGGAAGGGAATGAAAAACCACTTCTGGGTGTTTTCTACCTTTGTAAAGCAATGAAAATAATTGCTATAAGTCCAAATTTACTTGAGTATTATGAGGAGTAAAATGATAAAGGTAAAGTTTCCCACCTGCACATGCATGCTAGTCATGTCCAACTCTAAGGGCAGTGCTCATCTCCGTATTCAAGCCGAAGAGCCAGTGTTGTGCAAGTCCATGGCCACGTGGCCGGCATGGCTGCAAGGAAACACTGTTTTACCTTCCCGCTTTTTATGGCAGTACCTATTTATCTACTGTACTTGCATTGACATGCTTTCGAACTAATAGGTTGGCAGAAGCTGGGAGGATCAGCGGGAGCTATCCAAGGTGCTGGACCCTTCCCCAGAAGTAGGTTTTGCACTTCACATAGCTCCTTTGCAGCTTAAGCTAAACCACACAGTCAATTTTGCCACTCCCATGATATAAGAGACACCAGTCTCTGCTGATCAGCCCTGGCCCATGCAGCCAAGGCAGAAGAGTGCTGAGAGCTCCATCCAGCAACATCTGGAGGACTGTCCGTTGCCCACCCCAGAAGAAGGGCTTTACATGCATCCAGGTTTCTGATTCTACTTTATTTATCTTTCTTTATTCATAAAAAAGAAACCCAGGATTCTGAAGAAGGTAAACCCTGGTTCAAAAGATAGAAGCTTGGATCCAGGTGCATGCATATTAAGAGTAAAATCACTGGGCATTGCCTGAAGTTGCAGTCCTTCCTATACACAAGTAGTAAACATTTGACTGGTGACTAGATGCCCTAAGCACATTTTGCCTGATTTCGGAACCTAATCAAGGTCAGGCCTGGTTAGTACTTGGATGGGCGACCACCAGGGAATTCCAGGTGCTGTAGGCACCTGGAGTAGGAACTGGCAAACCACTCCAGTATTCCTGCCAAGAAAACTCCATGGACATGGGGCCACAAAGAGTCGGTCATGACTGTCATGACACAACACACACACACACACACACACACACAAGCATTTGACTGACAAATTGGGGGGGGGGTTACCCATCAAGTGTTGTTAAGTTTCTGGCTTGTCTTTGACTTTTTACTGACAGGGCTAATGAGGTATCCCAACGTTTCATCAAATTTTGAGTAACACATTTTTAATCGCCTTCTACCTGAATAGACCTGCTTACCCATGCTTCTTGACAAGCAAGAGTAGCCATAGCAACCTCTGCAATTAATTTTCCCCTGCAGGGAACACATTTAGGTACCCTTGCACTCTTGAATCAAAGAGCAGAGAAGACTGCTGCAGATTTAGGAAATGAGTGATGGGCTTGGTCTTGTGTGTGTGTGGTTGCGTGCACACACATGTGAATTGATTTGCCATCTGCACCTCCCTTATTATTGGTAAGGAAAATCTAAATGATATGTTTGGAAGTGTGGGTGTGCAGTTTGAATGGACGAATGGCCTTGATGGTTCTCCCTTCCTTAGAAAAACAGCAGCGACCTTCATTTCCTCTCCAGGGATCTCATGAAGAGGCCAGAATCTTAAAGCTCTTTCTACTCTTCTGAATGGTAGACCCAGGAGAACAGAACACTTGATCATTGTCCTGTGCTAAAATCTGTCCTATGTCCTACCCTTCTCAAAATCTCTTCCGTTATCAACATTGCATAGAAGGGAGTTAATGAACACAGGCGTCAATGATTTTTATTTTTATTTTTATTTTTAAGAGGAAGGGCCTTAAGATTCCTCTGGGCATTTTGTCTGAAACATACACTCCCAAACAAATTTGCTAGCAAACTGGGGGGTGGGGGTAGCGGACAAGTTTACATTGCAACAGATCTATAGGTCACCAGGAGTAGCAAGACAGATTTACTTAAACTTCAGCAATACTTGTATTAGTTGATGCTTCACAAATGAATTGGTTTCCACTCGGTAGTTGAAATCCAACAGAGATAAAGTGGTGGGCGGGGGGAGGAGAGTCTTCTCTATTGAAAAATGAACTGATTATAGGTAACTAGTTACTTGTAATTGGATGCAAAGCTATGGTGGAATACAAATACCCCATTTCATTCTTACAACTGAAAGTGAAAATGTTAAAAACCTGTCTTCTGTTGGTCAATTCTTGTGGTACAAGTCCCAGAAATCCTAGCCTGCTAATGGTGAAGTCTTCTGGCAGTTTAGTCCAAGAATACCCAAGGACCCATGGTTGGAGAACCACCGCAGTAGGAAGTAACAACTAAAGTAAGCCCACTGAATCAATGGAACTTACATAGTTGTTGACACATTAAATTCTAAGTACTTCAATGGGCCTGTTCGAGTTTTGGCATATTACTGGATACCAGTCAGTTTTTCATTTCTCTGCTCTTAAGCTCATTTATCCTGATTCAGTGGGGTTTATTTTTTCCGAGTACATCTAAAGTGGAGACATTTTGGTGCTTTTTCTAATGTGTGCCATTTATGTGCACATTTTGCTGAATATATACATTTATGTAAGAAATGTCCTCTTTAACAATGTGAATTTCTTTGTTATTTCCTGTAATATGCTCATTTTGGTGATGCAGTTCCCCTAATGTGCCAATTTTTGCATGTATGGGGAAGGGGCATCCTTGAATATCAAACTACCACTGCTCAAGACCTCTGTGATTTCAGCCTGTCATTAGATCCATTTCTTTTTAAAGCTAAGTTTCTAAGTGATGGGAAGTTGCTTCACTCCCTGAAATGAATAATCCCCCCCCCCAAAAGGAGGAAATTTCAGTCCACTTTTAGCTTTTCCAAATGCACATGTGCTTATCAGTAAGGAAGAGAAAGAAGGGCTTTGCAAATAGACGTAGAATATCTCCCGTCAAGCCAGATTTCAGAGAGCAACAGATCTTGCTGTAGCAAATTCATAGAACAATCAGGGAAAAGGTTCCTTCCTTCCCCACACAAGCCAAACAAATGTGTATCCTTTGTTATTTGTACTTTACTCAATCAGGAGGTAAAGAAAGCCAATCTAGTTGTATGCCATCCCAGCCAGCAAAGGGAGGATTCTGGTTTTTTTGCTCCCCTCATGCTGTGAAGTGAAAAGTCTGAGGGGACAATTAGGTGAACAAAATAGTCCCAAGTTCCTTATTTGAGGAGAGATTAGCAAACACAGAAGGACACAGCATTCCACTCAGCTGTCAATAATTTTAGGGAGGAAAGCCTTCTAACATGGCAGCAATGTGGAAACAGCTTTCTTTAATGGAGCCACTTTGTTTTTTGAAAGAACAACACAATTGTATTTGGTATGCTTCTCATGGTGCATCGTTTAGTCATGCTTGGCAGACCCAAAGGCCAGGATGCACCGTTCTCTGTAGAGTCACGCTTTTCAGAATAACACAAGCTGAGGCCATGTAGCTCATATAAACGTACACATTAGAGCCTGATGAGTTCTTCTAAGCACTGACCCAGCAGACTTAAGTGGACTCTTTCATCCAGATGAGGAAACCAGATCACACAAAGGAGGGATGCTGGGCGGAGCAGGGTTGGGCTGGACGCTCCTTTACTTGTGTACTGAATCTAGTTGATCGGGTTTATCACTCTGCCAGTACAGCTTGGAAAGGTATGGGGGTGGGTCAGAAACATATTGTTCAGGACTCACCTGCTTGTGTCTTTCTGGAAATTTGACCCTCACAGGATAAGAGTACAACAATTAATTTATGGAGAGTAGTCTTGGACAGACAAAAGCTAGTCATGTTGAACTACCAAACTGTCAAAATTAAAATTAAAATTGCAATATCTCACACACACACACACACACACACACACACAGAGAGAGAGAGAGAGAGAGAGAGAGAGAGAGAGAGAGAGAGAGAGAGAGAGAACAAGTGGTCTGTCTGTCTGTCTGTCTGTCTGTCTGTCTGTCTGTCTAAAACTTGTTAAATTTTCTAAAAGCTGACCTTCCAAAGTTCTCACCTTATTTGACTTGATATCTGTGGAGTACTTATACACAAAAGGTCACAGTGCTCATATTCAACAATGGGAGTTTAGCTGAAAGGGCATATCAGTCTAAAGACACACTGATTGAGATTGGTTGACCTGTAGTAAGAGTTTTTCAGAAGTGTGCTTTGCTTCCTTTATGAGGGTCCTGTACCCCAGGCTTTACTAACAGACATCAAGTGATAGAAGAACCATAGTACTAATCAACCCAGGCATTACTGATATGACTGAGCAAAAAAAAAAAAAAAAACCCTAGTAAATAAAAATCAGAGTGATACAGAGTTGGTGGAGAATCTGTACAAAGAAGGTCCAGGGCATCTCCAGGGGGAAGGTATGGTGATGTCACCATGTATTTCCTTTACACTCAATCCTTGAAAGACCAACTGTTAGATGCCCAAGTCCAAGTAAATAAGGTGAAAAGGAGTTTTGAGCCGTGCAGCCATTAAAACAAACAAAATTAAAACTAGACTATGGGTGATACCTTCATAGGCTGCTGGTAGAAAAATAAAAAAAGTTTGCTGAGCTTTTCTTTTTCAAAGCAGGTATAAAAGTCCATACATAGCAAGGGATGTAATTTGTCAGGAGAGAATCCTGTGAAGTCCAGCCCATCGGACCATGCTGCTCTGAACCTTCCAAGAAGATGCCTGGCCTCCATCTTTGCCAAGTGAACTTTTAAGAACTCTCTCCTGGCAAATTACATCCCTTGCCATGTATGGACTTTTATACCTGCTTCGAAAAAGAGAGCTTGTGCCCTCGAAAGCTCAGCAATCTTTTTATTTTTCTACCAGCAGCCTATGAAGGTATCACCCATAGTCTAGTTTTAATTTTGTAAATAAGGTGAGAAACTGAGAAGGAGGTAGAAGCGAAGAGAGCTTGTCAGCTCCACGTGCAACCAGATTTCCACTATCCATGAGAGGTTAAATCCCATGCCTGAGAGTCACTGCAAATCAGACCAGAAAAACTTGGTGCACCATGAAAATGGGTATCATGAAACGGCTGTCTCATCTACTCCAGTGCTATTGGTTTTCTTTTCTTTGTGGAGGTGCTGCTGTCACTCATGACTCTCTAGCTTGCCCACAACAGTTCATCTTTGTAATTTCACTTTGGTCCCTTCTCCCTTCAGTGCTTGCTGTGCCTGTTTAAGCAATGCTTTCAGCATGGCTGGGGAAGCTATGTTCCCAATTTGTTACCACCATCCTCCCCTCCTTAACAAAATCTTGGAAGAGCCAACCTCTTTCCCTGTTAATTAGATGTCACTCTGACATCCTCTCCTACAAATATGCATTGCATGGATTTGGAATATTGAAATACTTTGGCAAGGTGGGGTGAGGGGAAAGATTGTTTATGAGCATCACAGAGGAAGCAGAGAGAGGCACTCAGAAAATCTAAGCAGCAGTGACAAGACGGTCAGAAAATATGCCTCTGCACTGCATAAGTAAGTAAGTATCCACTGGAGTAAAGTAGATAATACCTTTAATTAGACAATTTTAAAACCAGATTGTCACCTATGTATTTTGAGAATGTAAGCACGAAACCAAAGAACAGATAACTGTTCTTTTAATAGCACACTTCAAGATAATATAAAGACATCAAAGACATGGTTTATTTTTTTAAAAAAAAAAATCTTTGCCTACTCTTAAAGGCAGCATTCATAGATCTGTGTCTAACTTTTTACAATAATAAAAGTGCCTAGTTTTTTTTTTTAAATGAACATGAATAAGTTAGGAGATTCTGGTGTAGAATGCCATCTCCTGAATTATGAGATTCTGATATTCCCAAATACCCACTGTCAAAATCCTATTAGTTACATCCAACAGTGTAACTCAGCTGGTGTAAAACCAGTGGTTATGAACAGCTGTAAGTATTTCCCAATGAGAACTGAATTGTGAAACTGAGATGCATATGCTAGCTTCTTCTCTTGTAATTCATCAGCAAGCTCTACAAGAGGTGCATTATGTTGCTGTAGGATTTTGGTTAATTTAGGGTGTGTGTTTCCCTGTTTCACACAGAAACCCAACGCATGAAAGTCTCTTCCAGACATTTCACTGATCACACACTAGCAAAGGAGCCTGAACACACCAAACAGCCATGAATGGGAAAAAAACCAATTAAAACATCTGAGAGGATATAATTATTAACACCCTTCTCTATTTATTTATTTATTTATTTTATTTATTTTTACAGTTTATATGCCGCCCACTACCCAAAGGTCTCTGGGCGGCTTACAACAAGGAATTAAAACAGTTAAGACATAAAATATCAATAAATAATTAAAACAACAGCAAAACCTTATACTAAAATCATCACTAAAATTGCCATCAAAGGACCCCAGTCTATGTTGTATCAATTAAAAAACTCTAATGTTTTACGCTGCACCCATTGCTATGCTAGCTGGGGAGTTCTAGATGTTATACTGTCTCTCTTTTCCAAACTTTGCGTTGGAGATCTCTAACTTCTTAGAAACTTTTTCTAAGCCAAAGAAAATTGAATCTTGGCAACATCCATTGCTATATGACCTCTCCAGTTGCTACTGTCAAGAGCCTGCTCCAAGTGGGTACAATATGTTGCAGGTCCTATCTTTAGAGAATGATGGAGTACAAGGTTTGCTTTATGAATCCTCCATCAGCAACATATAGTGTTGACCTTCTTTGTCTATTCTTTCCCGCCTCCTTTATCTTCTTTTAGAATCTTCAAGTGACCCCCCCCCCAACTTGATAGGGGCTTCATGGAAAGAAAGATCAATTTAGGGAAATGCAGGTTGAAAAATATCCATGGCTTCTTCTCAAAAGAGCAAAGAGAAATTAGAATTCCTCTCCTTTAAAGATGTGCTCATGAATCACATTTAAAGCATTTATCAAAGTTAGGACTTCTCCCCCTTTAAAAAAACACAAATATAGTAAAATCCTTTCTAAATCTGCTTTTCACAATCTAATGTTTACATTTTAAAAAATTGCAAAAAAGAATAACTTGGAGGAAAATACCATATATCGTTACAGAGTAAGTGTTGTTAATGTGTTTCAGCACTATTCCTTTATCTAATGCATGGAGAGGTTTTCTTGGCTAATATATGTTATTTATTTCCGAGCAGCAGTGGCAGAGTGATAAGTGCACCAAAGAGATGTGTGATTCAGGTTTGATAGTATAGTTTTAAGATGATTTTAGGTATATTTTGGTCCTTTGTTTATATTTAAGTCTTGGAAGCCATTTTTGATTTTGATTACAACAGCAAGGATGGTAGGCATAGGAATCAAGATTATACAGAAAAGAAAGTCAGACTTTTCAGATCTTGTGGAGGAGTTATTATGAACTAGGGATAAGCACAACATGAATGTTTTGTTTTGTTTTTCAGTTTCTGTTTTGTTCCCTAATGAAACGAAAAATGAACTGCCCCTCAAAGAAAAACAGATTTTTTTCTTTCATTCTGTTGTTTTTCGTTTTCCCATATAATGCATTCCTATGGGAAACCTCTTTAAAAAGTTAGTGATCTCCCCCCCCCGACATGCCCAATGACCTTCAGAAAGTTTTGTGTGCCTGATGACTCTCTTGTAGATGCTGAAAGTAATCACTAAAGTGGAGGAAAACAAAATTGTTGACAAATTTCACTCTGTCCACCTCTTGTGAGTATTTATGCCTGAGAGAGAGAAACAGGTTTAAGTTAAAAGCATACTGTTGACAACAAGAAAGTCTATGTAGTAGAAAGATATTTTTACCTGAATGTACAAAGGGGGAGACAATGCCGTCTCTCCTGCCCATCTTAGTTGCTTATAAAAGAAGACTTGAACTGACACCACTGAACGTAAATGAAAATATGCCACTCTCTCTTAAGAAGTACAAATCTAATTACATTTCCATTTGCATATGAAAGGAAGCTTCAGCTAATGGAGAAGGAAAGCAACCTGCCAGATTGTTGTCTGTGATAAGAAATTTCGTAGGAAACGTTAATGGAGACTAATGTAAATAACTCTAATCCATTCACATCTCCAACAAGGTGCTTTGTACGACTCTATGCCTATATCAGAAGTTATATTTTGCTCTCCCATGATCTTTAACAAATACAGTTGTACCTTGTATAAAGGAATTAATTCGTTCCAAATGAAATTATGTTAAGCAAATTTTCCTTTATACAAACTTCCCATAGGAATGCATTGAAAACAGATCCCCTTTTTATGTTGTACAGATTCACCCATAGGTGATTATATTAAGCAAATTTCCCCTATCTCTGAAATTTTTATGTTGTACAATTTTATGTTATACAAACTGTTTGTTATACAAGGGTCCACTGTACTTGAGAGTCCGTATGGTACATGGTAAAACATGCTAAACCAAGGGAACCTAATGCTTTTGAGTAGAGATGGGCACGAAATGAGCGATTTTTCGTTTTCGTTTTCGTTTTTTTGTTTCGTTACGCAATGAAAACAAAACAATTTTTTTAAAAAAACAAAACAAAAACGAAAACAAAACGACCAAATTTGCCGTGTTTTTCATTTTTGTTGCAGCAGATGCATTGAACTAAAAAGAATGCTAAAGAAACAGCGTTTTTTCGTTTTTGTTTTCATTTTTTCATTTCGTTACCTAACGAAATGAAAATGAATTTTTTTGCAAAAACATCACAAAAACGAAAACGAACCGAAACGGACCCCTAAACGACCAAACGACAAACGAAACACCATTTTTTTGAGTCGTGCCCATCTCTACTTTTGAGGGATAGTGGGTCACTCACTGCCATGGAAGAAAAGGCCATCAGTGGCTACTGGTCACAACAGCTGTGAATTACTCCAGTGTTAGAGACAATGTACCTTTCAGAGAAGCTGTTCGGGTCTGATCCATGACAGCTTTTTCAAATATTCTTATCTTCTCTGCTGGCTTATCCAAATGGACAACATTATCAGTATAAAGTGGGAATGAATCCCTGAAGATCATCCCAAGCTTCTTCAGAAAGAAGGTGCCTGGGCCAGAAGACACAAAGAAATGTTTCATACTACCAAATACTGAGTCAGACTGTTCATAGAATCAAAGAGTCATAGAGTCGTAGAATAGTGAAGTTGGAAGGAGCCTATAAGGCCATCAGATGTCCAACTCCCTGCTCAAAGAAGGAACACAAATCAAAGGATATCTGCCAGGGGGTTGTGCAAAGTTTTCTTGAATGCTTCCAGTGCTGGAGTTCTCACTACATCTCAATCAAGGTCACTGGTTCCATTGTTGTACTGCTCTAACCATTAGGAAGTTTTTCCTGACGTTCAGCCAAAAGCTGGGTTCTCTTAACTTGAACCCATCATTCTGTGTCCTGCACTCTGAGATGACCAAGAACAGATCTTGCACCTTCTCTGTAGGATTCATCCTGCCTTAGCTCTTCTCCTCCGATTGGACCTTGGTCTCTAAGATCTAGAGGAGAAGTCTTTACTGTCACCTGTTCTCTGTTACTTTTACATTGATTTGTTATCAAGTTAATCACAACTTAACAGGGACCCTTTCCAGAGTTTTCCAGGTAAAGAATACTAGGATTAGTTTATTGCCCCCTCCTTCTGGGGATGCTCTGGGACTGTGAAATTTGACCAAGGTTAGATAGGCTGATTTTCCTCCTTGAAAGCACAATGGAGAATTGAACTCTGGAAGTTGTTCATCCTAACATTTTGCTAGACTCTGTGCCCGGCATCTTATTTATTTATTATTTATTTATTTATTATATTTTTATACCGCCCGTCTTCCGAGGGAACTCCAGGCGGTTAACAATAAGGTTAGAAGAGCAATAAAACAACAGAAAAAGACAACACAATAATAAGGCAGAATCAGCGGCAAGAGGCATCAAAGGGGAAAAAATAAATTAATTAAAGGTTGCCAAATGCCTCCCGATAAAGCATGGTCTTAAGTGCTTTTTTGAAGGTGGGCAGGGACTGTGCAGGGCACAACTCACTCGGGAGGTGGTTCCAGAGCGAGGGGCCAACCACAGAGAAGGTGCGGTTGCGTGTAAGCGATTTCTGCGCCTCCCTTGGGGTGGCCACTCAGATTGAGAGCGCCTGGGTCAGGCCTCAGTTGACCTTTGGGAGATATGCTCCGACAGGTATTCGGGTCCCAAGCTATAGAGGGTTTGGGCATCTTCAGAGGGCAAGGAGCTCAGGGGATTAGGAGTTCTCTCTGCACTCTGGGCACAACGTCCCAGAGTGCAGAGATAACTCCTAGTTCCCTGAGCTCCTTGCCCTCTGAAGATGCCAGCCACAGAGTCTGGCAAAATATCAGGAAGAAAAACTCCCAGAACATGGCCAAACAGCCTGAAAAAACTCACAAAAACAATCTCTTGTGTGATTATATATAATAAACCAGAATTACAGAGAATTGCCCAGAAATACTCATAAATCAGGCAGGTGTGCCTTTTGGTGAGTGCACGTATTTGGAAAGTCTCTTCAACTCACTTAACTTCAAAGTTCATTTCTTTTTTCTCGTGTTCAGCCCTAATTTTTGCTGATTAACTCAGTTGTTAATATAAATTTAGCAAACAGGATTGTACTGATTATTATAAATACAAAATCCTGAAGTGGCTGCACATACACCCAGCTTTGCATAATGGTACCTGAATGAATGTGAACTGTAAGGTGAGCTATAAAGAGAGATAAAAGAGCAGCATAATGTACAATTTTCGAACACATAATGGTAACTCTGAATAACACATGCTCCGGGAAGAAAAGTAATTTAAACTATATTACAACAAATGCCATATTTCAAAATGGAAACTATTCATCATTGGCAAGAAAGGAGTGTTAGTGTACTCCAATAAGTCTCATGGAATGTACTTAGACATTCTGGTAAGGAGTCCATTAGAAATGAATTGATTGACTTAATTTGAGGGCAAATTGTAATAAATTGTGAGTGACATGCATAAGGTTCACTCCCTCTCCCTTTCAGTGTAACGGGATCACAGTTACAGGCAGGAGACAGGAATAGTGCAAGATAATGCAGGAGAGCCACTGTTTATAGGCAATCTCTCTTTTAAAAATGCACTATCAGTCCTAGGATGGCAGTAAAAAAAAAGAAACATTTGAAATTAGTCACCTTGTGAGTTGATTTACAGCCCCATTGCAAATGACTTGTTGAAAAACCAATGTGGAAAGTGGCTGTAAAGAATAATAGGAAAGAAAAGTCCATTTATACCTGAGGTTCCTGCTGTGGTTAAGAAATGGGAAATCTACTAGGAGACTTATACAACCCTTTTTACCCCTCCTGTTTCTCTTTTTCCCTAATGGATAATTCAAATACGTGCACGTCTGTTTCATGCTTTCAGATGAAGACTTACTAAAATGTGATGTTGTAGTTCACTGTAGTTTTTTTTAACCTTACTCTTTTAGTTCATTTTAGGTTTTAAATGACAGGAAGGATGGGTGGCATGCACCATACTGGTTTTACAATGTGGAAGTGCATTTCTGTATGTGATTGATGAGAACTGGGAGGACTCCGTGGGACAGAGTAGCTGCCTGCAGAAGGTGAAACATTGTGCTCCACTGGATAACAGCTGGGGTGGATCTACTCTGAAATGAATGAGATTTAAGACTTAATCCTGGAGGGGATCTAGACTAGACGTGACCATGGTCCACATTTAGATAGATAGATAGATAGATAGATAGATAGATAGATAGATAGATAGATAGATAGATAGATAGATAGATAGATATAGCATTTGTAAATTTACTGACATCCTGAACTTCCTACAAATCTGTCTGAATCAGACTGTTTCAGTTAGTACCGTAATTTGGGATTTGTTCAAATCCAGGTGCACAGCCCTACTCTGTTAAGGGAAGGGAGATTTCTGTGTAGACTTGCAATCTGTCCCAGTTTGAAATATAAGATGGGCCATAACCCATCTTTATTTCCTTGAGGAAATAAAGAAGAGTATATTCTTTTTTTCCTTTCTCTAGTTCCCCCCTCTTTCCCCCCTTATTCTCTTTCTTTTTCTTTTTCTCATTCCCCATCCCTCAGTGCTTTGCCTACCCAGAGCTTTGCAATTTGCTTCATTACTATGTATGAAGGAGCAAATGGACTCTCTAGCATGTCAAACCTTCCTTTTCTAAATACCCCATTCAATTATCGCCTATTGTAGGCCCCTTTCTCTCTCTTTTTTCCAGCTTACAGAATCATTCAGAAAAGAAGTAGCTAGAAGAGCTGTAGATTAACTGGTACAATTTTATAAATGGCCACTTCAGTACATGCAGAATGGCAGTTCTCCACCTGCATATCCACTTGGTCCCTCTTGCTTCAGAGAGGAAATAACAGTATAATAAACAGGGCAGCTTCTTAAGTTGGTCAAAGGGGCGTGTTAAATCTGTGTATGGAGGGTGCCCCAAAACTGGGAACTGAAGACGTCTGTCTGAAGCAACAGCCAAACAAACTGCCCAGCTGATCACACTGGGAGATATTTCCCAAGAAAGATAACAAGAAGCAGCTTCTTGCTCTGGTTCTATTCTTGTGTACACACCTTGATGCCCCCTCCTTAAATGAACTGAAATAGGTGTGAAGTCCATTGACTCTACACACGCCCCTCCAGACTTCCCTAGCTAACCACCAGAACCCCTGAATCTACTCCTCAATATCAACCTTCATGATGAAAGTACCTGGCAGCATGAATTAACATTTAATTTCAACCCACCCAGCCTTGTTTGGGTTTTCAGATAGCTTTCCCTAAAAATAAGAAGTGACTAGTTTTAAGGGGCATCAACAGGTTGGGGAAGAAGTTTCAAAGATGTTGGAGGGAAATGGACCCCTCCAAGCTGCAGGGAAGGGAAAAAAAACTAGTATCTCATGAAAGACACTGCAGACTAAAACAACCAGAAAAGTCAGCAGGAGCAGAAGACACCCTGAAACAAACTGGACATGAAATCACTTTCCAGGACACAGAGGTACTGGACAACAGTACCAATCACCATGTCAGACTACACAGGGAAGCCATTGAAATCCACAAGCATATGCATAGTTTCAACAAAAAAGAAGAAAATCTAAAAATCAAGAAAGCCTGGCTTCCAGTACTGAAAACTACAGAGTGCAAAAGGTCAAAGCTCAGTGATTCCCAGTTTTCCACCTAGCCACAAGCAACAGTGATCAGTTCACACAATAGAACAGCTAAGGACACCCATCAACAACACAGAAGGATCGCTGCTACCCCTGATTGCACTGAAACTTCTTAATCCCTTCATCACAATACAATGACTAGCACCTGCTCTCCTGCATGGGACAAGCTTCCTCTTTCCCACAACTTTAAAAACCCCACAGTCTCACTCACTTTATAACCCAGAGCACAGAGAGAACTCCTAGCTCCCTAAGCTCCTTGCCCTCTGAAGATGCCGGCCACAGATTCTGGCGAAACGTCAGGAAGAAAAACTTCCGGAACATGGCCTGAAAAACTCACAACAAATATCTCTGGCCTTAGAATTAAATATAACACCATTTCCTGCTTTGGGAAGAAATAAGATGCTCCTCTTAGGAACTGTATTGAAGTTGGGGACACAATTCAGTGGGACTTATTTCTGAGTAACTGAATGTTGGGTTGAGTTATGAGACTGCAGCCTAGCAAAGAGACTCTTTCTTTGCCCCTTATTTGCACCTGTGGAATCATAAGAAACCTTGACATCATGGCAATCAGGCTCACATGCCTAAGTGGGGCAATTGTGCAGACAGCTGGCCAAGCATGCATGTGCAATTATCCACAATCACGCATTGTGCAATTGCGGCCATGCGGCCTCCATTTGCATTCCTTCAGCTTAAAATATCCACTCCTCATTATGTACATCAAAGTGGTGTTTAGGGGGATAATGGAATGTTATGGGTGCCTCATCAGTGGGCCTTTGGGGCCTTGTCTTGTTTTTGAGAAGTTTTGCATGGCGGCACATTCCGTGAAGACATTGGTGAGGGTCATTATGCTAGATGCAGTCCAACTGTTGTGATATCTGCAGATGTTTGGAAGTCAGGGTGCAGGATAAAGTCAATCCTTTCTCATGGTTAAACAAAGCAAAAGGGGTTGAGCCGTGTGGCCATCACAAAATACAATTGCAAAAATAGGTTACCGGCGATACCTTTATAGGCCACTATTAAAAATAAAAAACAAGGAACATTGCAACCTGTCGAGTTTAAATAACTCTTCTTCAGAGCAGGTCCCAGAAGTTCAGACATTGTAAAAGATGTGCTTTACCAGGATGTAACTTTTAGATGTTCTTGAAATCCATGGCTATTGTATATGGTTTTGCAGCCAGGGGAGAAGTCTTGTAAGAGGCAGGAAGGGCAGTTGTAAAAGCTGCATCTTAAGTACTGGGTTCCAGACCTCCATTTTTAAACAATCGCTAGAGATGCGTTAAGGATTTCTTAATTGTACCTTAAGTATTTTATATAGAACTTTTTCTGTCAACGGAAACTTTAGTTCCTTTACCGAATATTGGGTCCAGAGTAAAAGCCTTGGAAATTTTTTTTGGGGGGGGAGGGGGCTTGCATTTTTTGTCAAAAACACAGGTTTTTTTGTTTTCCATCATGAAACTTGAGCTTTAGGTATGAACCTACACATGGGGGGGATATTTTTCCCCACCCCTCATTGTTGCAGAAATAGACGCTCTATGTTTATTGACTTGATGCACCTTCACTTCAGTAGCTGTTGGTTCTTTTCTTTTCACAAGAATGAGGGGTCATATTGAAGGTGGTTGGCTTTCACAGTTGTAAGGTAGGACTTCTTTTCATTTAAAAGCAGGGGAAGGGAAGATCCCTTGATTGAAAAAAAAAACCCTCAGAAAATAAAGTCTTGGACCTATGGCAGGAAGATAGGAGTCTAAAATAGGATGAAGTGAGACAAACAGAGAAGAGAGAAATGCTTAGTATCTGAAAAGATTAGATAATACTCGAGGAGATTGGTTTGGAACCTGTCAAGCTTTTCAGCAGAGGCATATTTCTTATCATAACCAATGCTGAGCGGAACTGAGATTCAGGAAGACTCTGCACAGGTGAAATCAATTGTTTTAAGTCACTATCTTCTATTAATAAGGATAGAACTGGTAATACTCATGATTTCCTTCTCGTATCAAAGCTGACCTTGAAATACCCTAAAATCCAGCTTTTGATTTCAAATAGGTATTCCTGCCAAGAAAACTCCATGGTCATGGGATCACGAAGAGTCGGTCACGACTGTAATGACACAACATACACACACAGGTCTCTCTCTCTGTCTCCTTCTCTTAACTATTCCATCAAAGCAATGAAGTGAGGAAATTTGAAAGGTTCCCTAAGAGTTTGTGGCAGTACCCAATTTATTAAATCACCCCGATTGGGTTCACAATGCTGTTGTCACATTGCAGAGTGAGCATTTTAATGGAGTTCAAAGGAAAGTTACCCAGACCCTCATGTTTGCATTACATCTCAAATAACCGATGTGCTCAAAATGGGCCTGAAGAGATGACTCATCCCCAAATTGAATTTCCTTGTGTCTTTCATCTCAACTCCTCTGTGCCTTTGGTTTACAAAACCCTCCAGGTCTTGGGCCCAGAGTATCTGGCGAAGCATATATCTCTCAGATCAACTTATGCCTGACCCACTAGAGCTCCCCAGGAATTTGTGCACTTCAGGTAGCCACCCGTAGAGGGGCCCGTAACGTTGGCACTCAGAACCGGGCCTTCTCTGTGGCTGGCGCCATGATTTGGAACTCCATTCCTAACAAGGTTCACCCGGCACAATCCCTTCCTCCTTTCAGGAGAGCCATTAAAACCTGGCTGTTCACGGAGGCCTTCATTTGATTAGTGTGTTGTGTTGTGCTTAGATCTGCTGGGCGCCTATATTTCTGTTCATATTTCTGTTTATGTCTGTATTTTTATAGTGTGTGTGTGTGTGTGTGTGTGTGTGTGTTTATGGTTTCTATTTTTATTTTTTGTTCTTATTTTGTCGTTTCTGCTAATTTATTGTTGTTCACTGCCTTGAGTTCCTTTCGCAAGCGGGCAGTATACAGATTATAAATAATATATGCTGGCAAACTATATCAAGTTCAGAGGAGGATGACAAGGATGATCAGGGAACTGGAAATCAAGTCCTGTGGTGGAAGATGGAAAGGAAGATATGATGATGCTTTTCCAAAACATGAAAGACAGTCATGCAGAGGAGGTGCAGGATCTGTTCTCAGCCATCTCAGAGTGCAGGGCATGTAATAATGGGCTCAATTTAGAGTGCACCAGATTTTGTTGAATATTAGGAAAAACGTCGTAACTCGTAACTATTAGAGCAGTACAACAATTAATCTAAATACTGTATCTCGGGAGGTTTTGAGCTCTTGAACACTGGAGGCATTCCAGAGAAAATTAGACCAAAGTATGTTAGCTGTATGTACTCGAGTATAAGCCGACCCAAATATAAGTCAAGGCACCTAAATCCCCCTCTGCCAAAAACTGGGAAAACTTATTGTCTCAAGTATAAGCCTAGAGTGCCTTCTCCAATGGGCAGGACTTGCCATCCTCCGCCCTCCCCAAACCAGATGAGCACTCGGGAGGAGGCAGAGTTGCAGTAACTATATTCACTCGCATATAAGCCAAGGGCATTTTTTTCATCCAAATATAAGGGCTGAAAAACTCGGCTTATATTTGAGTAAATGCAGTACTTTGATTTGGATTCCTGTATTGAGTTGTGGGTTGGACTTGATGACCTTGGAGGGCCATTTAAACTCCAACGTTCTATGATTCTATATATGTACAAAACAGGTATAAGAATGTCCACATGGCTTTAGACTGGAACATATTCTTCTTTGCCTGTATTTACTTACCAGCAACAGTTTCTCTACTGATGAGGGAGGCACCCAATTTCCTGGTGGTATAGATGAGAATTCTTGCATTGATAAGAATTATATATCTGCAAATTGGACACAATCATGCAGACAATCAAATCTACTGTACTATAATTGTTTCTTTGTATCATGGACTTTTAAGGAGAGAATGGCCTATTGGATGACTAGCCAGCCCTTCTTTGCCGACTGTCTGTTTCCATGTGCCTTGCATGCCAGTACTGAGAAATTTGGTGCAGAGTGAAAAAGAGGAGCCATTGTGTTGGACCAGAGAAATATCACAGGGCTTGGATAACGCAGTGGTTTTAAGTATCTAGCTCCAAGTTGGAGGTTGCGATTTCAAATCTCCACTGTGCATCCTTGGCTGGGCTGGATGATTCATAGGGTCTCTTCCAGCATTCCACAATTGAAGGTCTGTGATTCGAACAGTTAAGAACATAACAACATAAGAACATAAGAAGAGCCATGCTGGATCAGGCCAAAGGCCCATCTAGTTCAGCTTCCTGTATCTCACAGCAGCCCCACCAGATGCGTTTGGGAGTGCATGAGACTAGATATCTGTCTCCTGTTACCACTCCCCTGCATCTGGCCCTTGAAGAACCCTGGTTTCTCCATCATGGTTTGTAACCTGTGATGGACTTTTCCTCCAGGAATCTGTCCAATCCCCTTTTGAAGGCATCCAGGCCAGATGCCATCACCACATCCTATGGCAGGGAGTTCCATAGACTTACAACGCGCTGGGTGAAAAAAAATATTTTCTTTTGTCAGTTCTTACTCTCCCAGCCTTCAATTTGAGTGTATGTCCCCTAGTTCTGGCATTTTGGGAGAGAGAGAAGAGCTTCCCTCTATCCACTTTACTCATACCCTGCATTATTTTGTATGTCTCAATCATATCCCCAATATTCATACACAATATTCATATACCTGATGATATTAGGTGTTATAAGTAGACCTACTATGCCAAAAACATGGGTTCTGCTTGGGATGTAACGAACACTGGGTGTGTGTGTCTTGGTTTCAGTCATTGTCTGCGTCTTATTGTGCCAAGGCTCTCTGCAGAGACATCTACATGCAAAGGAAAGGTTTCCTTGTTTCTTCCAAAAAGGAAGACCCTGGCCTGGGCTTCCCCATCTCTTTGTTCCTTCAGCCAAACTCATAATTGTCGGAAGCAACCCACAATGAGTTTATCAGGCTTGTTTCTGTTCTGCACAGGAGACCAACGTATTCAATGCAACCTAATGTCGTTCTCTAGTAGAAAACGGAAGCCACACTGTGCAGGAGTTGTAATAATCCCGTGCAGTTTAACCACAGTGCTTTTGAGAAATTCCATGAAATATTTTTGGAGAAAATACAAGGAAGAAGAGGGTTTTTCCCCTTACCTTGATTATGCTGAGAGTGAGACATTGTGATTGTAACTTCCCTAGATTCTACCAGTGTGCTGCTGTGCTCTTTCCCAAGACAAGATTATTCCGTGAGTTGCATTCTCCCATTCATTGATCTGGCATTTTGAGAAAGAAAAGCGACTCGGAACAAGGGTACATCTCTCATGATTTTGCTGTGCTTTCCTAGCCCAATAAAGACTTGAGGTTTCTTTCCTTTCATTCAGTGTTATGTCAGCAAAACCTGGATGTCTGGTGAAACTTTAATACATTCCATGGCAAGTGGGGAGCGATCCCTCCATCACTACAGCTCTCTGTGCCTGACTAGTGAGAATTTACAGGCAAGCAAAACCTGGTCTAGAAGGTCTGTACTCCATTTGGCATCATCAAATCGCATAACCATTAGTCATCCAGATGAGGTTATCCAGAAGCTGAATCATGTCAACTAGACTTCTGTTTCTTCTTTGAGCAAAATGCTTTGCTAGTTATCCAAGTAGCTTCTTCATTTGGAAGAGGAAGTTTGGTAGGACATCTACAATTTATCCTCCATGGCTGCTATCTCACCTGGGTTTCGATCCTGATCTTCTGAAGCTCTGGCTTTTCCTCTTTGTCCCATCACGTGATTGAATAAGTGAGACAGGAGTTCCCACATCCAAAGCTGTTTTTTTTTTTTAAATTTTAAAGTGCAGTTCAGCCCCCTTGGCCAGCAGGTGGCGCTAGCATTTGAAAAAAATGGACCACTTGGCTGGGGGAAATTAAAACTTAGGGCACCCCATGGAGCTTCCTGTTGCTCCAATGTGCAGGGAAATTAAAAAAAAAAACACATAGCCGATCGGCCCCAGGAACAGCCGGTCGGTGCTATGAAAAAAAAGAAAGAAAAAGAAACCTGGATCATCTGCATGGTCCCACGGCGTCTGCCTCCTTAAAAGCTTGATTTTCAAAGCGAGGCAAAAAATTACCTACCTCTTGGGTGAGTCACAGAAACCTCGCTTAAAGGGGCATTACTGGGTTTTCTTTTTTCTTTTCTTTTTCAAAAAGCCTGGTGGCTGTGGAGACAGCATTTTTAGACATGGTTTATCTAGTAACTTAAACTGCTTTTAAAGGGACGTGGGACCAAGCCCTATGTTGGTTTCACTTCACTTGGGTCTGAATAGGCTCAGGGGTGACGTAAACATGGATGGGCCTCTGTTTGAGTTTTAGTTGATCCTCACAGGGGCAATCTACTGAGCCCTGTTGTATGTTGGGTGTCTTCAGACAGCTGCATCCCACCATTTCAGTATTAATGACAAAGGGTAATTTTTTGTGAAAGGTTATTGCTCATACTTCTGATGGCAATAAGCTTCTTTCCACAAGGAAATTAATAACATGCAACCATTTTGAAATTATATTATAAAAATGCATGGGTTATCATAATCTGAGAGAAGTGATTAAAAGATCCTGGCTCATTTTCTGCTGTTAGAGTAGTGGGGTAGGGTGGTGGTGGTGAAGGACTCAATTCATAACAGATTTTGAATAATTCTTCCCTTAATTTGGAGAGAACTAGAACTCAATAGCTGGTGTAATCTACTTAAGATGCAGCAGACCTGTTCTTAGTTTCTGTCCTAATAAAATGGCTGTTCTGTCATCCCACGTCTTCTTTCTTTGTCATCAGATTAGTTGATTTAAGAAATGACCTCTGTGCCACTCCGGCCTGAAACAATTTCCTAACATTTTAGCTCTCTCTATCGCTAGGCTGGGGAGAAGGAACCAGACTGCCAGGGGGGTTCCAATATAATATTAATTTATTAATGAAATGCAAATGAGGTCATGGGGAAGAAGACAGAGACAGATGGCTCCTCTTCTTACCTGTGCTCTTGAGTTAGGAAATACGGATGGAAGGCAGGATGTGAAATGCCCTTTAAGTAGTGGCAAGTTTGGAACTAGCTTAAGGGATGTAGTCCTCGGCAGTTGGTCATTGGAAGGATTTATGATGGCAAAGACCCTCACGTGCAGAATTTGAATGAAAGGCAACTCCTTCTGTTGTCAGTGTCTCTTGCACACACAAAGAATGAAAAAAATTATAAAAAAAAAAAAGTGTGCTGCATATATACCACCCTATAGCACTTAAAGCACTCTCTGGTAAGTTTACAAGTAATTATGCAGGCTACACATCGCCACCCGCCACCCTCACAAGCTGGGTACTCATTTTACCAACTTCGGAAGGATGGAAGACTGAGTGAACCTTGAGCCAGCTACCTGGGATTGAACCCCAGGTTGTGAGCACAGTTTTGGTGGCAGTACAGCAACTTCACCACTTCACCACGAGAGCTCTTAAAAACTTGTTGCCATTTCTTTTCCTCTGCGAGTAAGGGAAACCAAAGTGAGAGATGTTTCTCTTTAGGCCAGCTTTCCCTCAGAGACTAGCTCTCTGAGCAGGTGTTCTTAAATTGATTGTGCCTCACTGCTTTGAATTTGGTTTTGGTTTTGCTTCTTGTGTTTGGTTGATCCTTCTTAGTATTGGTCCAATCATCCCTATGGAAAATGGTACACAATTTCCATATTTTGTAATTAAAGCCCAGAGGAAGACATCATGGGCCTACCTTCCGTGGTGTTTTTTTCAACTTAGGAAGCATAGGATGCCAGATAAGTTGAAGAGTAATGAACAGATGTATAGAAAGTAAGAAATTTGTTTCTGCACAAAACGAGTGTCTTTTCCCTTATCACGGTCAGCATGCATAAAAAGCAAGCCTAGATATTGCAGCTTCATAGATTACAAACAACACTTCCTCTATTTATATATATCTTTTTAAATTAAGAGCCAACAAGGTAGCAGTTACCACCTTTCACCCATGTAATTTGCGCAATTTATACAGTTGTGCAGGTTATGAAAAGTGTGCAAAAACCATTCTTTCAGAACTCTTGCTGTCACCAACAGAAAGTCCCCTTGCAGTCTTGCAGGTAAGGAGGGTTTTTTTTTTTTTTTGTTTTTTGAAAAAAGCTTTCCCGTTCTTATAAACAAGCAATAATTTATATCCCTGTCACAAGAACACTGCTTTATGGAAAGATCTTGAGACAATCATTTGAATGAGGAATACACACTATTTCTATGGGGGGGGTGCTTTATGCTTCATTTACTGAGCTTCCTTGGATTTTCGTCTCCCCTCCCCCCCCCATAGCATTCCTGCAGACACACTGTGGTCTCCCTTGCTGATTTAATCACTCTTGCTTTACACAGACATGAAGGCCTGCCTTTTCTGCTTGGAGGAATGGCAATGGCAGGCATAAATCTGTTTTACTGGTAGAACACTGTCTTGGTCTAGCAGCCACCAACAAGAATTGAAGGTTGTCGCTTCTCCTGCCGGGGCTCCACAACAGCTTGAACTGAGCCTTCAGGCATCTTGCAGGGAGGCAATAGGGTTTTTTTTTTTGAAACAAAACTATTTCCTTTTTTGTGGAGTGGTATTGCCTAGATGCCCTGAGCACTTCTGATCTCACCTGCTTTCAGAAGCTAAGCAGGGTTGGCCCTGGTTAGTACTTGGATGGGCGACCACCAGGGTGGTGGCGGGTGGGTGGCGGGGCGGCAGCGGTGGTGGGGCAGGGAGGCACAGCGGGGGCAGGACAGGGGATGGGGCGGGGGCAGGTGGTGGGCAGGGTGGTGGCGGGCGGGTGGCGGGGGTGGCGGGGCAGCAGCAGATGGCGGGGGACGGTGACAGGCACGGGGGTGGGCGGTGATGGGCGCGGGGGGCGGCGGGCGGGCGGCGATGGGCAGACGGCGGGGGCGGCTGGCGGGTGGTGGGGGGATGGTGACGGGTGGCTGGCAGGCAGTGGGGGGACAGGCGGCAGGGGCCAGTGGGGGGCGGCAGTCTGTCCAGCGCCTTCTCCCCATTTTGGCGCCCTAGGCAACTGCCTAGTTCACCTTAATGGGAGCGCCGGCCCTAGCTATATATCATATCTGGTCTGGGCTGTTTGTACTGCTGAACTGATGCAGCTAGAAGCTTGGTTTTGCTCAGATATTGAACTAGCTTACAGTGCAGTCATCTGGTGTCTGAAGCTGCTGTGGTGACACTGAGAAGACAACAGCTTCATTTTCATCCCCAAAATCATAGTGAAGAAACAAACAACATCCCCAATCCACAACTGAATAATACTTTAATTAGGATTAAGTGTAATTTCAAAAATATGAAAGTGTTTCTGGAGTTTTCCAAAATCCTTCATGAGGCTGGGGGTGGGTGGTGGGATGGAGCCTGTAGGTTCATTCTAGGTTATTTTTGCACACGTACAACCTATCTCTTTTTCAGGGGCACACTTTTTTTCATCATAGTCTTGGTGATGCATCCTCTGTAGAGAGAGACCCCCTAGCATCCACTTTGTTTTCTTCTCAGTGGCAAGGAACAATATTATTGCCATAGGCATTCTAATCCTCGGAATGTTTTTGCATCTGTGTTGTGTTTTTAAATCGTTTTTGACTGTGCTATAAATTTAGATCAATGTGTTGTCAATGCTTAATATATTTTGGTACCTGCTGGTTTAAACTGATTGTCTTCTTGGGTTGTTTTCTGGCTTTGTATATTTGAACATTGGGATTTTATCTGCGTTACTGTAGGATGCCCTAAGAGCAATTTATTATAAGTGGCTAATACTGTACTTTCTAGAAGTAATTTAATACATATGCAGTTCTTGCCGAAGGAAGGAAACATACAGATGTGTAAATCCTTGCTTATATTGTCACCACATATGAAAACAAGAAATGTCAGTGGTGGGTTCCCCTCCCCTTTGAACACATAATTGTGAATTATTATTTTTTGCCAGTTTTGAGATTGTTCTGCACATTTTCCTGAATTATTTCCTGAGGTCTCACTTTTACGCTGGAGGTGAGAAGTCTCTTGAGACCTGGCAAATTCTCAGCATACTCTCTTGACATGAATGAGGAAGTGAGCAAGACTTGTTCCCCTTTTTGGAAAATGTTGTATGTCTCATCTTTTTAAAGCCTATTGAAACCAATTGGTCAGATTAAGCTCATGGAAAACAATGGTGAGGAACCTTCATCCTACCGCCTAGTTATCCATCTTGCCCTTGGAAGTCTCAAAGGAGGTGTCACCCTCTCTTCCACTGCTCAATTGGATGAAACAATGACAATTCCTCCGGTGCTTACACTTCTCTCATATTCAGTCAGAGCTACCAGGATCTCTTATCAGGCATGCTGCTTTAACAACAGTTAATAAAATAATGTGCTGCCAGATCAGTTTTGACTTGTGCCAACCATTTTCAGGGCTTCCTAGGCAGCAAGTAGAGATGAGGATGCCTTGTGGTTCATGGTTCATCAAGCTTAGCGAACCACAAACCATGAATCCCCCCACCTGTGGGCCAACAAACCAATGAAGTCAAACCGGATTGACTTTTGCACTGACAGCGATGGTGGTTTCCCTTTGCCCTAAGCCATCATCTTGGAAAATGGCAGTCCAGTTTCTCCTAGGCACTATGGGGAACCAGGTGGCCATATTTTCCAAGATGGCGGCAGTGGTTGTGACGGCAGGGAGGCAACCTCGGTGTGCTTTGGAGGGGAGGGAGGGGGGGGGTATCTAAATGAAATGCACCTATGTATGGGGTGAATAAAAAGAGTAAATATTCATTCCTTTATATTTTGGGGGGTCTTTGAACCCAACTAACATGAAGGAATGAATATTAAATGAATTAAGCAAATATTTCAATTCATTTTTTAAATTCATTCCGATCTCTGGTGGAGAGTACTCAGAGGTAGTTTACCATTCCCTTTTTCTGACGGATATCCTGGGACTGTGCAGTTTGCGTTGGGCCACACGGGCTGGGTCTGCTCACAGGAATTACAGGGCCTTTGTGCACGACCCCTAAACTCCGCCGCAAATGGCTGCCAGCTCCAGAGCTTACAATTGTTTCCCCACCAGCTCCGGAGTTTGCAGAAAATTAAGTGTGACCACGCCCACCTAAGCGCGTCCCAGCGCACTTTTCATGCACCTGCTCTCGGAGGGTGAAAATCCCTGATGCAGATTTAAGGGAGGGAGTGCCGGGCTCTCCTCGCTTCTGTTTGTTGTTGTTTTTTGCCTCCCGCCCCTTTAAGAGAAAGAATCAGGACGACGATGGGGCTCTGGGCGGCTTTGGAGGTGAGCCTGCATTTTTCCTCTCTTTTTTTCTCCCTCCCCTCATGCAGACAGGAGCAAGGAAGTGCAGAGGGGTGGAGACGTAGGAAGAGCAACAAACCCCCAAGATCTCTGGTCCAAATTTAAGTGGCCAGCGGATCTTAGGGGTCGTGTGAAAAGGCCCACAGTAAGAAATCAAACTCCCAACCTCTGGCTCCGCAGCCAGAGAGCTAAACCACTGAGCCACCTAGCCAGCTCTCAACAGTGGCTGGAGGGAAGATATTTAAGGATTAGGTAGATGGTTTCTAAATGTTTATATTACAAAGGTGAACAACATCATTGGACAAATTGCTAACAAGGCGGTGGGGGAGGGAAACATCCGTGCAATTCTTCACACCCCAAATGATTTTCTTCAGCGAAACATTTCAGCCATTCGTTCTCTAATTCTATCTTATCCATTCTGTCCAAACATGTTAGGTGAAGAGGTTTTTGTGCTCTCTGCTTCTCCTTATTGATCTGCCTTGAATACATGGCCCTTTCTCACTTTGTATTTAATGGGGGCAATTTTTCACAAGCTGCCCTCATCTTGTCCTCTTTCTGTTCTGTTTGGCTGTCGAGGGAAAGAAAACAGGTTGTTTCTTGAGGCAGAGATTCTGGGATCTTCTCTGCTCAAATCCTCCCAAAGCCATGTTGAACTCTACATGAGGCGATATGACCAAAGTTAAAATGTCTGTGTGGGTATGGGTGGGTGGTTCAATCTGTTGCGGACTTTTGAATTGCAAGTAAAAGTCTAAACATTTTATACTTTTATACTTGTAAAGAACTGAACTGTCCTTAGTGCCCTGTTCTGGGCCAGGCAGGTGTGTCTTCTAGAAAAGTCCCAAACCGGGGGGGGGGGAGGCAAGGTCAACAAATCAGGGAATCATAGAGTTTACACAACCTCTAAAATCCAGTAGCAACTTAAATTTGGACCAGAGATCGTGGGGCTTGTCGCTCTTCCTGTGTTCCTACCCCTCCACACTCCATTGTTCCTGCCTGTGTGAGGGGAGGGAGAAAAAAAGGGAGAAAAAAATGCAGGCTCACCTCTATCTGCCGGTGGAAGCAGCCCCGAGCAGTCCCATAGTGATTCCTGTCTCTTAAAGGGGCGGCAGGGACAAAAAAAACAAACAGAAGGTGAGGAAGCCCGGCATTCACAGCTTTACAATCCGCATCAGAAGATTTTTTACCTCCTGGAGGCCAGGTACTTGAAAAGTGTGCTGGAACGCGCTTAGGTGGGTGTGGTCATACTTAATTTTTTTTAAAGTCCGGAGCTGGTGGGAAAACATTTTAAAGCTCTGGATCTGGGAGCCCTTTGCCTCGGATTTTAGGGGTCGTGGAAAAGCGCCCATTGGCCAATGAGTCCAACCCTCTGCTCAACACAGGAATCCAGATCAAAGCCAGTCTGATAGGTGATTGTCTTGAATGCCTCCAGTGTTGGAGCATTCTCACCACCTTCTGTGTTATTTGGTTCCATTGTCAGACTGCTGTAACAAATAAGAGTTTTCTCTCTCTTGATATTCACTCTAAATATGTCTTCCTGTAACTTGAGCCCATTATTGTGGGTTCTGCATTCTGGGACAATCGAGAACAGATGCCGCCCCTCCTCTGTATGAATATCTTTCAAGCTGTCATCTCTCCCCTCAGTGTTCTTTCCTGAAGGGTATAAACCAGTGATGGCGAACCTTTGAGAATCCAAGTGCCCAAAATGTGATTCAAAACCCACTATTTTTTTTTCACAATGTGCCAATACAGCAATTTAACAGATACAGGTGGCTGTGTAGGGTCGATGTCGGGTGCCCACAGAAAGGGCTCTGAGTGCCACCTTTGGTGCCCGTGCCATAGGTTCGCCAACACTGGTATAAACATTTCAGTCTTTCCTCATAGGGCTTGGTTCATACAGTCCAAACCAGTTTCAATAATTTCAATAGTTCATGGTTTTATGTCCAGTTCTGAGTACCGCACTTGGGCCTCCAGACAGTGATTGACTATCACATCTCAGCTATTTCCAGTTCTTTGGTATCATTCCTGCTGAGGAGGGAGGTCCAGACTCACCATCTACTTTCATTCCCAAAGGACAAAGTCTCGTTACTCACAAGCATAGCCCAAAAGAAAGAACAATGGAGTAGTAGTCCAAAGTTGTGCAAGAGTCGGGCACTGCTGAGAAATCTTAAGCAAGTACAGGAGCTGGTATGTATGTTGTCTTTAGTGCCTTGCAACCTCAAATGAGGGTGTTTTTTCCATCACTGGTGTCAGGGCCGATGCTAGGTTTTTTTGCAACCTAGGCAAAGGGTGGGGGGCGGGGCAGCGGGTGGCGGTGGGGGGTGGCGGAGGGCAGTGGATGGCGGGGGATGGCGACGGGCGTGGGGGTTGCGATGGGCACGGGCGGCGGCAGGCGGGCGGCAGCAGGCAGCAATGGGCGGACGGTGACGGGTGGGCAGTGGGGGACGGACGGTGGTGGCCAGCGGCAGGGAGGCGGCAGGCTGTCCAGTGCTCTCTCTCCATTTTGGCGCCCTAGGCAACTGCCTAGTTTGCTTTAATGGAAGCACCGGCCCTGGCTGGTGTCCTATCCAGCACTCAGCTTCAGATGCTAAGGAAGGAACCTGGGTCCCTCTGAGCAGAAAATCCTCCTACCCTTGAGAAAGTTGTTTCTCCCAATAAGTCCTTGCCTTAATCAAATCCTAGGATGCACAGAGCTTCTTCAATGGGGGTAAAAAGTAATTAATTACAGTACTTTATTCCAGGGCTTAAAATAGAAGATTGTGTACAGTCTGGTGTTGTTGTTTTCTTGTGCACTATATATATTCTGCTTAACTTATACTACACATGCCCTTCAAAGATATCCAGATTTCTTTTAGTTATCTTTTTGCTTTATTATGAGCAATATTGAAATCTAATTTCAGTGCCTTGCAGTTCCAGATGAATGGTTTGTACAGCTGAAATCATGAAATCTAGTTTCAGGGTTACATCTAAATTGTTTCTGTGTTATAGAAAACTAGCATAGTTTTCAGATAATTAGCATATCAATGTTCATATTTAAATTCTGAAAACATGCCCAGGTATTATTTCTGATGCCTGTATTGATTATGGTTTGAAGTGCAAGTGTTAACTTCTCATGAAACATGCTGGAATTAAATTTACGTTGTATTCTCTGAGTACTGACTACTATTATGGGTTGCTTTTGAAATGCATTTGTGATCGGTATATCTTTAAACAGTTGTGCATGCCTGGATTGACAACTTGTCTATGGGCTGGTACGATGTTCTGCAGGTGTGGAAATGTATATTGGAATATAACTCCCAATATAGCCATTCCCTATGAAGGGCTAGGTGGTTGACAGCAATTGGATCACAGTATTACACATGCCAGTGCAAGATAGCAATGCGATAAGAATATAAGAACAGCCTTGCTGGAACAGGCCACAGCTCATCCAGTCCAGCATTCTGTCTCACACAGTGGCTCACCATTTGCATTCTGGATATTCCCAAGCAGATGTCTTCACCCGCTTACGATTCCCTGCAAATGGCATTGAGAGATATCCTGCCTATCTCTCCAAATCAGAGATTATCCTTAGGCATTCATAATGATAGCCATTGATACCCTTGTTCTCCATGAACCTGTGTAATCCTTTCTTAGAGCTGTCAAGGCTGACAGCGGTCAAAACAGGGAATTTCATAGACCAGTGATCCTCTGGCCATGACTATTTATTTATTTATTTACTAATTCACAGAGAAGTTGATCAAGAGACAGACACACTGTATTCCTTGTGGTATTGTGGAATGGTGTCAGTTGCCGACTGCAGATGAGTTGCCTTTTGGCATTATGTGCCTTGTAGAATGGTGGTGGGAATAACACCATGAATGGTCCTATGATACCTTCCGGGATAAAAGTCCTTCCTTCCTTCCTTCCTTCCTTCCTTCCAGAGCACTACACAATTTACAATGAAAATTAAGGATTCTCGAGCTGCACACCATTGCCCAGGGGACACTCAAGTGTACTAAAAATGCCTTTCTACTGTTTGGGGAGACCCCTTCTGTGTCCCCTCCCCCAAGGAAATTTAGAAAGAACATAAAGAACCAAAGTGCTAAATCCTGTGCTCATCTGGATTTGGATTTCCTTGGGGTTCAGCCCAATTAAATTTTCGAAGAGTTTTGTAAAAATAGAACCATGTGTTAAATCCCTTGTGCCGTTGCTCCAAGGTCCACTTTATGTAGAGAAAGAAACATCAAACAGATCTTTGATACAAGGGCTTCTGTCTGTGCAACACTCTTTTCAGAATGAAGTCATCAATAGTGGGTGAAATGAATTCCTCCAGGTGTTGTTTCCTTGCAACTCCTAGCATGCATCACTACTAGCTATGCTGGGTCTGGCTGATGGGTCTTATTGAGCCAGAGGGCTTTACATTGCCCACATGAATGCAAAGATGCTTAGGCAAGTGTGTATGATGATTATCTGTGATAAGCTACGTATAGGCGCCAATAATATGTAGAGCATTGATTAAGTGTGGCAATTAATGATCATTCAAAACAAAGGATAAATGACACCTTCATCCAGTAACTGTAATCTCATAAGTAGCTGCTAGCTTTTGAATCATGGAGGACTCTTCCTCACCCTGGTGATTACAAAACTGGTGGGGAGGGCAGAAGAAAATGGAGAATCCCAAAATTTGGGTAGGGCTGGGTTCTTTTAAGGCAGGCATGTCCAAACTTTGGCCCTCCTGGTGTTTTGGCCCACAACTCCCAGAATTCTAAGCTTAGATTGCCAATGACAAAGGACTGTGGGACCTATGGTCCAAAACATCTGGAGGGCCAGAGTTTGGACACATCTGTTTTTAAGGCCATGATTTTGGAGAGATCCCTCACTCCTGAAAGCTAGGACCTATTTGTGAGCTTTTAGTGGCCTAATGCAGGTCCCATCCACTCTAGTTTCGGGATTGCCTCTAAGGACCACATGGTTTCTTTCCTTTTCTTCTCTCCCGCCCCCCCCCCGCAATTGCTTTTTCTTGGAGGAATGTTCTCTCTGTTTCTTTGCATCTTTTACAAGCGTCAGAAACCATAATGAAAACAATGCTTACTGCTTCTGTGCTTCGTTCTGCTTGCATTCCCAACCGGCTTGCTTTATGCAAGAGATATTGATATTACCTCTGGATTATGCGCAAGGCTGGCTTCCCCCCCCCCCATGTGAACATTGCTTAACACCCCCGCCCTTATAAATTGGAAAGGCTCTCTGTTATTTCCAAACACCAAGAGACAAACTGAGAGGCTTGGCAGTATTGAGGAAGCAACGCCACTAATTTGAGAGTCGGATCTATGCATTTTAGCTGCCAAGAGCGTGCAACAGAAGCACCTCATTATAATTTGTTTCTTTTATGTCGACTTGTACTGCTGGTTAGTCGTCTTCTAAGAGTTTCACCTTTGGGTTCGTACAGGAAAAAAGGGAGAGGGGAGAAAATGCATCTTTCCTTCTCTTCAATTCATTCTCATTCTTTACCAGTAACTGGGACAGAGGGTACCCGTAATTCTTTCCTTTGTTAGCTTCCCAGTCATATTTGTCAATCAAAGTGAACACAAGACGGTCATTTAAAAGTCACAGGGAAATTCAGTAATAGAACGGAAAGGCAATCAAGGGGGAATGTTCAAGGTCTGATTCTGTGCTTTGTGATGCCTTGAAGTAACTCCCTTTGATATTTTTCTCCCAAAAGTTTTCTAGAGGAACTGGTAAAAAGTGAAGAAATTGGTCTGAGGCATCGCATTACTGTTCCTCTCTCTTCTCTCTCTTTCTCAGTAATATAAGGATGTAAATATTGACCCCTCCCTTTGAACAGTAAATAAGGAAATGCAAAAACAAATCCCCTCACTGTGAGATAGTGGTAATATTTTTGTTGCTGTTGGTGTTGGAGACGTTTTGCATGGTCACAAGACTGAACTTTGCACACTTCTGTAGCATGTTGTTGTACAAAATGCAGGAAGTGTTGTAAGGTAAGGGTTTCCCACACATATGTGTGCTAGTCATGTCCAACTCTAGGGGCAGTGCTCATCTCCGTATTCAAGCCAAAGAGCCAGTGTTGTGCAAGTCCATGGCCACGTGGCCGGCATGGCTGCAAGGAAACACTGTTTTACCTTCCCGCTTTTTATGGTGGTACCTGTTTATCTACTTGCATTTACATGCTTTTGAACCTCTAGGTTAGCAGGAGCTGGGGTTATCAGCAGGAGCTCGCTCTGCTGCGTGACACTCGGGATTCGAACCGCCGAGCTTCGGACTCTGCAGCCGACGAATGCCTCGCGGCACCTGTCTCCACCACTCCAGATTCGGGGTTCTGAACCTGACTCACTTTCAATCAACTGAGAGCAATGGAGGCCATCGCCCATCCCTTCGGAACGGTGCTCGCCTATCTCTTAGAACCGACTGACCCATGTTGAACTGCTGTTCACATGGAACCCTTCTTCACCTTGGCCTTCAAATTTACGCAGAAGTATTGTATTTCTGCATGAATTGAAAAACGTAAGAACATTAGACCAGTTCTTTTTATTTTTTTAAAAAAACAAGTTACATGCTAGTTTTGCATCACTACATTAGATACAAAAGACGATAAACACAATGAAAAAATGTTTGTTGTCCTGTTCTTGTGCTGGAGACGTGCTGAGATGGCCTATCATGATGAAAGCTGAAGCATAATGAGATTTTTATAGTGTCCGTTTATTCTTAGAATCTTAGAAATGCAGAGCTGGAGGGGACCCTATAGATCAGTGGTGGCGAACCTTCAGCACTCTAGATCAGTGTTTTTCAACCTTTTTTGGGCAAAGGCACACTTGTTTCATGAAAAAAATCACGAGGCACACCACCATTAGAAAATGTTAAAAAAATTAGCTCTGTGCCTATATTGACTATATATAAAGTAATTCTCTTGAATAGGAATCAAATAAACACAAAGAAAGTATTTTATAATTACTTTATTATGAAATAGTAAGTAAACAGAAATATGAAAAATTATAAAATACTTTATTCAGTGTGCAACCTGGGCCTGTTTGGCTGAACACAAAGCTGATATTCTTCAGCTTTTCCAACGGCACACCAGGCAACATCTCGCGGCACACTAGTGTGCCGCGGAACAGTGGTTGAAAAACACTGCTCTAGATGTTTTAGATCGCAACTCCCACAGTCTTTTGTCATTGGCAATACAGTCTTGGAATTCTGGGAGTCAAAACAGATGTTATAGCAAGCCCATAATTAGAAGCAAAGCTCCCTCCAAGCTAATATGCATTGGGAGGTTTTTAAGCTCCACAGATTCCAAATTAGTTTGCTCCATAGATTCCAAATTAGTTTAAAGTCATAGGATAATCAACCATTGGGTGATAGATATAGTTTTAATTTACAGGTGGATTATACAAACATAACAGGTTTGTTTTCAAGGAAGAAAACATTATATTGCCCGAAACACTGCAGCCTCTACTTCATTGGGTGAGGGGGGTTGTCTCTTAGTGCTAGATGCAATTACTGTGACTAAAAAATATACTGTGCCTTATGAACACATAAGAAGCTATCTCTCACACTCACATCACCATCACTGGTACTCTGGGTGAATTTATGGCCAACTCTGGCCTTGGGACTTCTTAGCTAGGTCTCAAGACACACTTTACTAATCCCAGGGCTGCAGTGTTTCAAACAATTTGCTGGGGGTGTCTTTTTGGAGATGTGGGTGGGGGCAGGGGTGGGGTATATAAATTTAAAGGAATTTTAAAGGATTCTTTGGGGGGGGGAACTTGCTCTCTCCGGATGCTTGAAAGAAACACTGCATAGCTGAAAACAGTGGCTGGGGAGAAAAGACAGCTCTTGGGCTGCCATTAGCCCTGGTTCCTTCTGCATTTCCTTGCTGCACATCCCTTCTCCACCCTACACTGTTCCATCTGGCTCCTTGCAGACAAGGCACAGTACACTACAGAGGTGGCCAGAAATTGCAAGGGGATCCCTCACTGTTTTTAGTCTGTGGAACCCTTTGCCATAGGAAGTGGTGATGGCATCTGGCCAAGATGCCTTCAAAAGGGGATCACACAGATTTCTGGAGGAAAAGTCCATCACAGATGACAAGCCATGATGGGGACATGTGTTCTGTCTAGGCTTAAAAGGAGGGTACCTCAAAATGCCAGACACAGGGGAGTGGTAAAGCAGAGTGTTCTGCATATATACTGCCCCATACCACATCAAGAAGTCTCTGGGTTGTTTACAATTGAATTATGCAGGCTACACATCCCCCCACCCCGCAAGCTGGGTACTCATTTTACCGACCTTGGAAAGATGGACTACCTGGCAGAGCGGATCACCCAGAGATCAACCTCGGCCAGACCGGTCCGGAGGTCGCGAGCGCACTCGCTCTGGGTCACCACCCCTAGAGAGGCCCGGAAAACCATCACCCGTAACCGGGCCTTCTCGGTGGCGGCCCCTTCATTGTGGAATACCTTACCGAGTGATGTGCGCTCTGCAGAGTCCCTGTTGGCCTTTCGTAGAGTTCTTAAAACCTTACTCTTCCGAGAGGCCTTTGGTGACTAAGTTTAAATCGGTTTTTTACCCCTCCCCCCGCCCCCTGCAATTATTGCTTATTTGCTAGCGAGATTTTGGGCTATTGAGCCTCTACTAAGTGCTAAGGGTGCCAGCACTGCTCTTTTAATATGTCTGTTGGTTCTTCATTTAATTACTGTGTGTATGGTTTTATTGCTCCTAAATTGTATATTGTATCTGTATTGATGACCATTTGGTCCTGTTGGAAGCTGCTCAGAGTTCCCATTGGGAAGATGGGTGGGATACAAATGCAATAAATAAATAAATAAATAAATAAATAAATAAATAAATAAATAAATAAATAAATAAATAAGCTGAGTCAACCATAAGCCTGCTACTTGGGATTGAACCCCAGGTCATGAGCACAGTTTTAGCTGCAGTACAGACATTTAACCACTGTGCCATGAGCAGGAGACAGGTATCTAGTTGTCTCATGTGCTTCCAGAGGCATTTGGTAGGGCCACAGTGAGATACAAGAAGATAGACTAGTTGAGCTCTTGGCCTGATCCAGCAGGGCTCTTCTTACATTCACGACCAGATCTTAGTTGACCTTGGCTGGTGTCATTGGAGCCAAAGGGAAAAGTATGAAATGCCACAAAAACCCAGGACTTCATTGGGGTTCAGTAAAGGGTATGTTAAGGTGACTTTGATGGCTGAACTTCCATTGTATAATCACTCTCCAATTATATATGGTGGAGAGGCAGTAGGGGGAATTTAATCATCATTCTTTGCTTCTCTACTGCATTTTTAGGACGTGCAAGAGGTACAGTACATTTCCTGTCTCTGCTTCTTACAACTTTCCAATCCCTAGAGAATGAAAGAAAGTGTGTATTGCATAGGGTCTTTTTAGCCTGAGGCTTTACAGTTATTATTGGGTTGGGTTTTTTAAAGCAGTAAAGGACAGAAGTGCTCACCTGCAGAGCGGTGGTCGTGGCGGCAGTTTTCAGGTAGAATACATCAGCCACTCTCTTGTTTGTAGCTAAGCATGTTGAATCCTGCTGTTTGGCAATGGTTAGAAGGACTGCACAGCTTCATACCATGTACACTTTATTTTGCAGTGCTGCGCCTGGGGCTGCATGTGAGCCTGAGCTGTGCATTGAAACAGGAAGTTTGTCTGCTTTCTTGTTCAGCCTCACCAAGAAGGGATTGCACATCTAGTCCTCATCAAATGAGTGGTTCATTGGTATCTCATGACAGGTTCAACATAAGGGCATTAATCAAATGGTATGCAATCATCGTATGCGAGAGGGAGTGTCTTACAAGATTAAATGTTCTGAATTTCTCAGCAGGAGATAGGTGGGGTCTTCACAACACACACTTTTTTTAAAAAAAGTACAAAAGGCATCCATAGTATAGCAGGTAAATATATGTGCAAGGGATGTTAATGAATGGTGACATGAAAAGAAGGCTCTGCACCGGTTCATAGTGGTGACTTTGTATGAGGTTGTGAAATACAGTGGACCCTTGTATAACAAAAAGTTTGTATATAGAGATGGGCACGGAACGAACAAGTTTTCGTTTTCATTTTTTGGATTTCGTTTCGTTATGCAACGAAACGACAAATGAAATTTGTCTCTAAAATGAAACGAAACGAACAGAAACACGGGAATTATTGTCGTGCGTTTCATTTCCGTTACAGCAATGAAGTGAGCGGCTTTAAATGCTAAAACATCATGGAAAATTGGAATAAATGGTAACGAAATGGTAACGAAACAGTAACGAAACGAAAACAATTTTTTTGCAAAAAAATTTGCGAACAACGGAAATGAACTGAAACGGACCTCTAAAACGACAAACGAAACTCCATTTTTTCTATTCATGCCCATCTCTATTTGTATAACATAAAATTTGTACAACATAAAAAATTCCGGAGATAGGGGGAAATTTGCTTAACATAATTGCCAATGGGCCGAATCCGTACAACATAAAAATGGGATTACTCCGTTTTCAATCCATTCCTATGGGAATTTGTATAAAGGAAATTTTTCTTAACATAATTTCATTTGGAATGAATTAATTCCTATACAAGGTACCACTGTACTGAACTGCTGCAAGTCCAAATGGAGGCTACTGATCAGGAACACATCAGGAAATTCCCCCCCCTGTGTGTGTGTGTGTGTGTTTTTGAATCTAAGAGCCATGTCATAAATACCCCAGACAGAGACAGAAATATCTCCAACACCATCAGAACAGGTTTGAAAACACCAGTGAACTCTCATAGGCTATGGTGGAGGAAAAGTGTGTGCACAGACCTGTACTGTATATTGAAGCCCTTGCC
The DNA here is from genome assembly GCA_029282475.1 of Phrynocephalus forsythii. NCBI lineage: Eukaryota > Metazoa > Chordata > Lepidosauria > Squamata > Agamidae > Phrynocephalus > Phrynocephalus forsythii. The sequence continues at coordinate 6,597,905 of JAPFRF010000013.1, forward strand.
AGTTTTGCTACAGCTGGGGCTTTGCTTCCTCAGCCAACCAGTTGGAAAAAAGTACTGGCCCCTTTCAGTTGCCTAGCAACTGAAGGACATGCTCCCAGGACTTCTGTTTCACTTGTTCGTTCATTCATTCACACAAACACACACACAACAAGCAGACACTTTGGGAGGGGTGTGTGAGACAGACTTCCAGCATCAAAGAAGGGCTGCTGCATCAGGATAGAGGGCCACCTTATTCCAGTGTCCAGCAAGGTCCTTCTCTGCTGTTGCCTGCATGTGATGATACACCGTGCCACAAAGGCTAACGTCCAGGAAACAGTTTTCAAGGCTATATTTTTCAAACTAATTGTTTTGTTGTTGTTGTTGTTGTTGTTGTTGTTGTTGTTGTTGTTCAGTCGTTCATTCGTGTCCGACTCTTCATGACCCCATGGACCAGAGCTCACCAGGCCTTCCTATCCTCCACTGCCTCCCGGGTTTTGTCAAATTCATATTGGTTGCATCGATGACACCATCCAACCATCTCATTCTCTGCCTTCCTCTTTTCCTTTTGCCTTCAATCTTTCCCAGCATCAGGGACTTTTCCAAGGACTACTCTCTTCTCAAGAGGTTGCCAAAGTACTGGAGCCTCAGCTTCAAAATCTGTCCTTCCAGTGAACATTCGGGGTTGATTTCTCTCAGAATGGAGAGGTTTGATCTCCTTGCAGTCCAGGGGACTCTCAAGACTCTCCTCCAGCACCACAGCTCAAAAGTGTCAATTCTGTGGCAATCAGCCTTCTTTATAGTGCAGCTTTCACTTCCATACATCACTACTGGAAAAACCATAGCTTTGACTTTCCTGACCTTAGTTGGCAAAGTGATGTCTCTGCTCTTTAGGATGCTTTCTAGGTTTGCCATTGCCATTTTCAAACTAATAGCTAGGAAGAAACCTCTCTTTCTCCAAAAGTACATGTTTCAAGCAACCCATCCCTTCTGCTTAAAGCAACATGGGAAGCTACCTTGAGCTGGGGGGGGGGTATTGGTTCTTCTAGCTCAGTATCACAAGTATTCACCAGCAACAGCCCTTCTGGTTTTCATATACAATTCTTTTCTAGGCCAAATGGAGATAACAAGGGATTGAAGTGGAAATATTTTCTCCTTGTGCAGAACTGCCACTGGAACTTGGAACAATGTTGCACTTCTAAACATACTCTTAAGTCTTAGATTGGCAAGAACCAGATTGTATCTTTCATAGAAGTACAAAATCCAGGAGAAAAGCTCAGTTCTGGACCTCTCGTCCATTTAAGAAGAGTTGAGTCAGTATATGTTGGAATGTACAAGGATCCAATTTCTCTAGGGTCCATTAGATGGATATTGATGTTATTTCCCTGGAGGAATCAAGAAAATGAGACACTGAAAAAGAAATACTGAGATCTGAAATGAGGGATGGAGCTGATTTCAAGAGCATGGCACTTTGCAATAGACATTTGTTTTTCATAGAGCCTTTTCCCTAGCAAGATGTTGATGAATCAGTAAGAACAACCCCCCTCTTTATATTATTGTGCACTGTAAAAAGGACTAGAAGTGTTGGTGGTGCTTAAATTAACAAAGTTCCAAATGCAACCCAGGTCCCCGTCAAGCTGCTCGTTAACTATTGTTTTGCGGCGGACTGGCCTTCATCAGCACACTGTAAATAAACTCCATTCCTATCAGTCTGTCTTCAACATTTAATGCATCATTAGCTTATGAGCCCCAAACCCCAGACATACCAAGATTAGCAGTATTGTCTGTGAGGATGCACAACGTCTTCTCAAATTTCTCAAATCTAAGACGGCAAAGTAGAACTTTAATGAGCTGATGTGAAAAGAAGTATCCTAAATGAGACAGATGGGGTGCCTGATTACTTCCATTTAGATGGGAGTCTGGATCCTGCAGGGTTTTGTCATTGTAGCCAAAGTGGGACACTTCCTCGCTGAAAATGGAGGGATGTGAAGGTGACTGAAGCCAGCCATGATTCCCAATTTACCCCTTGTGTTTTATGGGGCAAGTAATCATTTTGATGATGGTACCATAGTAAACCAGCTGATAATGTTTAATCTTTAAGGGTGCTTTGAATCAAGTATTTATTCCCAGCTGCAATGTGTCCATCTCCATTTTCGGCATAGCTGAACTGATTGCGTTTATGCAAATTGCTGAGAACTTTGGCTAATTTTTGTCATTTTCAAGCATTTTCAGCTTTTCTCATAAATGTGATGGAATGAATGAACCTGCCCAGGTGTTAAGATCACCAGAAGAGGCCTTCCCTCAGTCCCACCACCTTCAAAGATGTGTTTGGTAGAGACATGGAAGAGGGCTTCATGAGTCGTGTGTGTGTGTGTGTTGTGTCATTACAGTCGTGACCGGCTCTACATGACTCCATGTCTATGGAGTTTTCTTGGCAGGAGTACTGAAGTGGCTTGCCAGTTCCTACTCCAGGCACCTCCAGCACCTGCTATTCCCTGGTGGTCGCCCATCCAAGTACAAACCAGGGCCGACCCTGCTTAGCTTCCGAAATCAAGCAAGATCCGATGTGCTTAGGGCATCTAGGCAGCTTGAGTCATGAGTACAGGAGCACAATAAGCCACATTGTTAAACCAGAGTTTTCTTGGAAAACTGAATTTATCAGAAGCTCAAACTTCACTGAGTTTGTCTTGTCAGCCTCCAACTCAGAGCACAGAGACACCTTTTTAAGAGTCTATTGTTTCCCATTGCTATTTAGTATGCACAATACCTGAGGTCCACAGCAGGCAGCACTAACTCCAGTGGAGAAAGGAACAAAGTAAATCACTCAAAATAAGTGACTAATTAATCATATTCTTATTTCTAATAGCATAATATCATCTGACAGATTTGTATGTTGTCAACTCCCATGGTTTGCAAATTGACTTTTTGAAGGAAGAAAGGGGATAAAAAAATTTCCCTATTCTTAGTAATCTTGATTACTGAGTCTGTAATGATTATGGAGGCAATTATCAGCATTGTTCTGTAGGTCAAATTTGGATCAATGTTTTCTACTGGGTTTACATAAGTTAATCACAACTCTACTCTTTTCACTCCAAAAACATGGTAGTGCCTCAGTGAATAATAAGCATGTGTGTTTGTCCACTTGTCAGTCTAGAAATTCCTTCCTTCCTTCCTTCCTTCCTTCCTTCCTTCCTTCCTTCCTTCCTTCCTTCCTTCCTTCCTTCCTTCCTTCCTTCCTTTGAAATTTCCTGACATTTTCCATTGGTAGGAACACATGCAGTGGTGGCAAACCTTCAACACTCCTGATGTTTTGACCACAACTCCCAGAATTCCAAGCCTGTACTGCCAATGACAAAGGACTGTGGGATTTGTGGTCTAAAACATCTGGAGTGCCAAAGGTTCGCCACCACTGAACAAGGACACGTGTCATAGTGACCAGCTCAGATCACTCTCAAGAAATGGACAAAGCTTGCACACTAGATTTTACTTGTGCAAATGCCCTCCTGGCCACTACTAAGGTCTGGGCATTCAGACTCAAGGATGAATCCAGGAGCCCCAGTACAAGTTGTATCTCTATTCATTGATCCCAACTGACTAAAAGTATCACTGTCTTGGCTGGATTAAGTTTCAATTTGTTCACCCTCATCCTGTCTGTTACTGATATCAAAACACTGATCTAAAGTCAAAGTAGCTTCCTTGGCCTTAGGTGGCAAAGAGAGGTAGAGTCAAGTACTTTGAATTCAAAAACTCAAGATATTCTCTCCCAGCAGTTTCATGTAGATGTTAAATAACCTAGGAGACAAAACAGAACAATGAGGGAATTCATAGGTCAGCGATGGCAAACCTTTTAGAGACCGAGTGCCCTACTAATTTTTTACAAAGTGCCAATACAGAAATTTAACCAGAATACAGGTGGCTGTGAAGGGGTGATGTCGGGTGCCCACAGAAAGGGCTCCAAGTGCCACCTTTGGCGCCTGTGCCATTGGTTTGCCAACACTGTCATAGGTCATCAGCATCTGGTAGGAAAAAAGGGGGAGAGAGGTGATCTGTCCCAAATCTGCCAAGCCATTCATAAGATGATACATACAAAGGAAAAGACAGGATCTGTTCTTTGCTTTTAACAATAAGCAATTAGCTATAATACCAAGGGAGTAAGAATGAAGTTAAGTAAATAACACTCCTGGTTGAACTTGTAACTTAACAATTAACATTCACATCTGAGGCAAAGAAGTACTGGGCCCTCTGGCAAAATGTTCTCTCTCTCTCTCTCTCTCTCTCTCTCTCTCTCTCAAGGCATTGCTTAAGGGTGCTTTGCTTAGAGTGGAGGAGAAGGGGCTGAAAATGACTAACACAGCCATTCCAGAAATCCTTATGTACAATAAGTAATAATTAGTTCTCCATAGTATTAACCAGAAGGAGCACTTTAAGGTCTCCCCCCGCACCCCCTGACGTACCTAATCTCTGTGCCTGGGCAGCGCTGTGGAACATTTGCATTAAATTACTCCCTCATTTCCAAAGCTCTCTCTGCCCTCCTTTCTTATAGACTTTCCTGGCAGCGCTCTGAAGGCTGGCACCAACCTCCAGAACGTGCCGCTAATGTAGCTGTCTCCTGCCAGGCACATCAGCGGAGAGTGCCTTCTACTGCCACATGACAATAAGGGTTGAAGAGAAGAAAGAACCACACCAAGTTCGGATCTGGCACACACAGAACTCGTGTGTTTTGTTTGAATTAGCCAAACAACTTCAGATCCTTTTCTGGGGTTTTCTAGGTACAGAGTACTCAAAAGTGGTTCATGATTCCCTTCTTCTGGGGACACCCTGGGACTATGCAGCTTGCCCAAGGCCATGAGAGCTGAAAGCTGGCTCTTCTCCCAGGAGGTACAGGGGGGAATTGAACTCCCAACCTCTGTCTCCACAGCTGGGTATTTTAAACCACGGAGCTATCCATATCCCAGTGGCATAGCTGGCTAGATAGCTAAGCACATCCGATCTCGCCTGATTTTGGAAGCTAAGCAGGGTCGGGCCTGGCTAGTACTTGAATGGCAGACCACCAGGGAATACCAGGGGATGGCAAACCATTCCAGTATTCCTGGCAAGAAAACTCCATACACACACACAGAGAGAGAGACACAGGCTGAATAGCTGCATACTACCTTGAATTCATTGGAGGAAAGGCAGGGCATACATGCATCAAGAAGAGGTGTGCAGATGGGTGTTTTTTGGAAGGGACACCCCTACCCCCACCCCAAGAATTTTCCTGAATCCCTGACCATGTTCCCTGAAGGATTCTCAGAAGCGTAGTCCTTCTTGGTGACAAATGAATAACAATGAAATGCAGGTGCTCCATAAGTGCATGCAGGGCAAACACGGATCAAGAAAATAAATGGAAATGGAATGTTTTGCTCTTGGCCAGGGGGGTGTTTTATAGAATGAAAATAACTTGCAGTCTTTAAAATAAATCACATCACTTTTGAACCATCTGACCCTTTCCTCATGAGCCTGGCTTGAGAAACTAGCCCTATTCCTTCTGAGTCTAGAATTAACTAAGAAAGTTCAAAGGAGCTTCTGCTCTTAGGCCTGCCATTCCCAAAACATCTGGGGGATTAGAAACAACCTAAAAGCAAAGTCAGTGTTCAAGGAACTTGGCTGGGGATAAAGCGTGAGCTCGCAAATGAAGCTCTTACTTGCCCTTGACTGTCTATAAGAAGGGTTTCCTATATGCAAAGGATATTGTAAAGTACCTAACCTTTCAAGCAAAAGCTGGTGCAGCTCTTAGTTTATGATTCATTCTACAGCATTTCAGCTCCGAAATCATCCAGTGCATTAATATTCAACCCCCAAAGCTTCCTGTACTTGATCCTTTAAGCTCATTAATCCTTCTGGCCCATTCCACCTTCCTACAAAGCACAAATAGAAAAAAACACATAGAGATGTCCATAAGTGCAGAAATAGTGTAAGTAAACCTTAGTCCCATGCGTGTAATTATATTATATGACGTTAATAAAAGTTGCACCATAAACAAGGATCCTTATTCCACCCAACTCCTTCTTTTTCTCTCTTGATCTCTCTTTCTGTCTTGTTGACCACAGGAAAGACAAATACAGTGGTACCCCGACTTAAGAGCAGCTCGACTTAAGAACAATTCGTCTTAAGAGTGGAAAACTGTTGGCGTTTTAACTGCTGCCTTACAAATTTTAGATATTGTCTGCTTGAGTTACAAATATTTTTTTTTCATTTTTTCATTTTTTAAACTTATTTGTTAAGTTTTTTTAGATAGGTACCCCAACTTAAGAGTAGTTTGACTTAAGAGTAGTTTGGCTTAAGACTTAAGAGTACACATTTGGAACGGACTAAATTCGTAAGTCGAGGCACCACTGTAAATGGGTTCTGGATCAAACCAACCTGGATTCTCACTAAAATCTAGAATGATCAAATTGGCAAGATAACAACAGCCATATGCTGTCAAGTCAATTCTGACTTACGCTGACCCCCCTTTTCAGCCTTTCCTAGGTAGCGAGTACTCAGAAGTGGTTTACCGTTCCCTTCTTCTGGGGGGTGGGGTGGGGGTGCCTTGAGACTGGGTAGCTTGCCCAAGGCTACAAAGACTGGTTTTTCGTCTAGGGGACCCAGTGATGAATTTAACTCTGAACATCTAGTTCTGCAATCAGATACATAACTCACTGAAGTCTCCAGTCAGCATCCAAGACTAGAATAATACTTGTGGAAAGTGGAAGCCTGAAGGTGAAAAGGAAGATCCAATACAAAACGGTTCCAGTTGATAAAGAAACCTCAGCCTTTAGTTCTCTGGATCTGAGGGAGGTTTTACACAACCCCTAAGATCCGCTGGCAACTTAAATTCAGACCAGAGATCTTGGGGGTTTGTCACTCTTCCTGTGTTCCCACCACTCTGCACTCCCTGGCTCCCTTCTGCGTGAGGGGAGGGAGAAAAAAAGGAGAAAAAATGCAGGCTCACCTCCGCTCTGCCGTGGGGAGCTGCTCCGGGAAGCATTCCAGTCTCTTTCAGTCTCTTAAAGGGGTGGGGGGGGCAAAAAACAAACAAACAGAAGGCGAGGACAGCCTGGCACTCACTGCTTTACATCCGCATCAGAAATTTTTCACCTTCGGAGACCAGGTACTTGAAAAGTGTGCTGGGACACGCTTAGGTGGGCGTGGTTGTACTTAATTTTTTTAAAAGTCTGGAGCTGGTGGGAAAACAATTTTAAGTTCCGCATCTGGGAGCCCTTTGCCTCGGATTTTAGGGGTCGTGTAAAAGCACCCTGAGCTGGGCTTTTGGAAGTCATTAATCCATAGCATGGCCCTACTTTGGAAACAACTGAATGCATGGAACAACAGGAGAAACAGGGGAAAGGAACTGCCTGAGACTCTGAAGATTTACTGTCAGTGAGAAAATACTAACTTTAAAAAGCAGAAGTAGAGCTTGGAAAAAAATTACTTGCCCAAACTGTAACTCCTAGATTCTCGGCTTGGGATGGGGGTGGGGGTGTTATTTGAGCTGTAGTTTAGAAGCGTGACATATCCGCATTAAAAAAAAAAGATGGGCCACTATATGTTATACCTGAGATAAGAAAAATAAATTGGGTAGGTGTACGGAGGCACTGGTGTTTCCAGCAAACTTCTTGATAGACGTTCTCCATGCTGGTATCGCAACATGTCCTGGCCATGAGAGATTGTCTGCAAAAAGTTAGTCAACAACAAAAGTAGCTTCTTAGGATCCAGTTGCTTGAAACTAGCTTGCTAGGAACTAGTTATTTAGTTTCAATTTAATGATGTTATTTTTCTAAAAGTATTATCTGATTCTGGATAATTAGAGCTTGCATGCAGATTGCTCAGACGGAGGGCACAGAACCGTTAACCAGTTGCGACTTTGGGAGAAGTGACTCAAAAATAGACACAATAAATGGATTAAACCCTACATTCAATTTGTGTTGATTACCAGTTCATATATAATTAGAGACTCTAGCATGCTCTTTAGCATGCCACTTCAGTCTTTGCTGTTAGCCTAAAACTAATAACCCTTTCTTTTTCCTTCCATTAGTTGCAGGAAGCCCCCTCCTCTGCACCTCTTTCTATTGGGAAAGATTGTTTGAGTAGCCCATTATCCAGTGGAAGGAAATGGATGCAAGCAGTTCTATTCTTTCTATCATTTATCAGTTTAAAATTTCAATTAAATCAACTCAAAGGAGGTCACATGTGTCTTTGAGCAACTCAGCAAGAGAGAGAGAGAGAGAGAGAGAGAGAGAGAGAGAGAGAGAGAGAGAGAGAGAGAGAGAGAGAGAGAGAGAGGAGAGAGACTTCTTGACTTAATGCAGACATGTCTAAACTTCGCCCCTCCAGATGTTTTGGACCACAACTGCCACAGTCCTTTGTCGTTGGCAATCTAAGCTTAGAATTCTGGGAGTTGTGGTCCAAAACATGAGGGGGGCCGAAGTTTGGACATGCCTGACTTAATGTCTTCCCCTGCTAGGAAGCATGGAAGAAAATAATCCGGTAATATTCCAGTGAACCTAGCAAGAGAGATTTTTCTCAGGTGGTTGTGTCTCCATTCTTTCTACAGTGATAATAAGAACATAAGAACAGCCTTGCTGGAACAGGCCACAGCCCATCCAGTCCAGCATTCTGTCTCACACAGTGGCTCACCATTTGCTTCAGGGTATTCCCAAGAAGATGTCTTCACCTGCTTAAGATCCCCTGCAAATGGTATTGAGAGATAACCTGCCTATCTCTCCAACCCGGAGGGTGTCCTTAGGCATCCATAAGGATACCCATTGATACCCTTGTTCTCCATGAACTTGTCCAATCCTTTCTTAAAGCTGACACCTTCATTGAGCTGTCCACATCATCTGTGCTTGATCTGTGATACTGGCCAGCCAGGAGCTGTACAGGGACAGGCATCATCCCACCTTCTCTGATTGGCCAGCAGCATGGAGCAGGAAAGATGCATCACAGCATGCTTCCTCATTGCTGCTCAGCTCCAAGCTGGCAGAGAGAAAGATAAAGCAATTGGATCTGCGTGTACCAGCCGGTTCCGAGCACCACCTGGGCTCGTGTGGTTCATTTTGTAACCTACTGGTTCCGAAACGAAATGCCCATCACTAATCTAGGTTCCTTCAGGCTCCACAGCAGAAGTTTAGCTCTTGATGAGCCTTAATGCTCTATTTCAGTGATTCCCAAACATGGGTCCTCAGAAGTCCTCAGAGTGCAACTCCTGGAATTTCTGGCCAGTATTGTTAAGGCTAAAGGCTTCTGGGAGTTTTCATCCAAGAATATCTGGGGATTCAACTTTGGGAACCAACTTTGGGAACTAAGGTACTGCTGTACATCCATTGGTAACATGCCTTGGGAAATTATTGTGACTAGAGATTGGCACAAATCAAAAAAATGGCATTTCATTTGTCGTTTGTCGTTTGGAGGGTCCATTTTGGTTCATTTCTGGTTTTTTGCGAATTTTTGCAAAAAAATTGTTTTTGTTTTTGTTCGTTTCATTACCATTTTGTTATCATTTATTTCATTTTTTGTGATTTTTTTAGGATTTTAAGCAATTCACTCATACTGCAGTAACGGAAACGAAACACACGACAAAATTTCCGGTGTTTCTGTTTGTTTCGTTTCATTTTAGAGACAAAATTCGTTTGTTGTTTCGTTACATAACGAAGTGAAAAAATGAAAACGGAAATGAAAAATTGTTTCGTGCCCATCTCTAATTGTGACTCAAGAATTGTACGAGTTAAGCTTCCATTTATTAACTGGATTAGAATTCAGTCACGGTGCTTGTGTTTTCTTTTTGTTTTGTCAAAAGAAGCAGCCTGGTCTATCTTGTTAGCAAGAAAAGCTAGCAAATGGATCTCTTCATCTCTTCACTTTGAGGGCTTCAGCAATTGTGTGCCCTTGGACATTCCAGTCCTCCCTCCTCTGCTCCTCAAATTAATTTCGCCTCTGACTGATGGAACATATTCCCTGCCCCCCCCACAGGTTTCCCTCCCTCCCCACCGCCATCACATTTCCATTGTTGTACCTCTAAATAACATAGGTAATGATGAGCTGGTGACACTGCAATTTTGGAATGGAGCCCTGAAATGGAAAATAGTCTACAATTTTCTCTCTGATTTGATATAGTTGTTCATGCTCTTCTGTAATGCTCCCTTTTGAAAACAGTGAGGTAGTAATAACTGCTCGGTTTGTGTGTGTGTGTGTGTGTGTGTGTGTGTGTGTGTGTGTGTGTGTGTGTGTGTGTGTGTGTGAGAGAGAGAGAGAGAGAGAGAGAGAGAGAGAGAGAGAGAGAGAGAGATGCATTATGAGGTGGAATCATTTTACTCTGGAATAATGCAAAGGGAAAATCAAGGAACTGCAAAAATTAGAGTGAAGAACATCAGAACTGGCCAAGGGCCCATCTGGTCCAGCTTCCTGGGCCCACCAGATGCCTCTGGTAGCACATGAGGCAACTAGATACCTGTCTCCTGATGCTGACTCTGGCATTTTGAGGCACCCCCCTTTTAAGCCTGGGGAGAGCACATATCACCATCATGGACTGTAACATGACAGCATTCTTCAGGAACTTGGAACACTGTCATCCATAGACAGGGCAGGAATGGTTGTCACTCATTCCAGAGTGCAGGACACATAATAATGGGCTCAAGTTATGAGAAGCCAGAATTGAGTTGAATATCAGCTTCCTAAGTGTTAGAGTAGCATGGCAATTGTTACCTCAAGAGGTGGTGATTGCTTCAATGCTTAAGGCAACCACCTGGCAGATAGAGTTTGACTTGGATTCTTGAATTGAACTGGAGGTTGGAATTGATGGCTGTATAAGTAGGCTCCTTCCAACCCCATTAGTTTGTGATATTATGATTCTAAACCAGGCATGTCCAAACTTTGGCCCTCCTGATGTTTTGGACCACAACTCCCAGAATTCCAAGCCTGTATTGCCAATGGCAAAGGACTGTGGGAGTTGTGGTCCAAAACATCTGGAGGGCCAAAGTTTGGACATGTCTGTTCTAAACCTTTGTAACTATTGTGGGGGGGGGAAAACAAAAACAAAAAACCCTTTCATGAAGTCTTGACTGACATTGGATTTAAACCATAGAATTATCCTACACCAGTATTCTCTAACCTTTCAAAGCTGTCTAAGGGAAGTGGCTTCCATTACATTTTTATGGCAGCAAATTCCATGGTTGAAGACTAAACTTTTTGTCTGCCTTGAATTTGCTGCCGTACATCTGAGTCCAATGATGGTGAATTGCACTTTGAAGGAGCATCACTACCATTGTCATGGTTACATGCCACATTTGCTTAGTCCAACTGTTCTGTAAAAAGAGCCAAAGCTACTAGCACATATAACATTATTTTTATCTGGATATTATCTGTAATATTGCATGGAGTGCGAAACATTTTTTTCTCTCTCTCCACTTTCTTATCAATCTTCTAAACCGGCATTTAATGGTAGTGTAAAAATGGTGCTGGTTGAATCACTCAATGAGTTAGATGTCTGACTGTGTTTGGGAGTTTAATTCTCCACTTTGCCTAAAGCAGAGGATGCAACTGAATAAATATTCTCATTAAAAGAATCAGTCAGTTGTCATGGTTTGATTGCTGGATAACCAACTTCCACGCTTCCTCAGTATATTGGTGTTCTATAGTCAGAAAAAAATTTGTCTATAAAGTAGTTACTTAATTTTTGACGTCAAGAAGCAGTGATGGAGGCGCCATACTCAGTGTGTTTTTCCTTGAAGAAACATGTGTTGACTTGAACCCCATACCCGATTTACTTGCTGTTCTTCTCTGAAGATGGTGATCTTATTTTTTTTTTTTTTTTGCTTTCACCACTGCCTTTCTGCTGCCCTACCTTAAGGTTACAAGGTTGACTGTTTATTCCTTGGACCCGCCTCAGACGATGAGTTTCATATCATTTATTCAGCTGGAAGAGCTTTCTCCCTGGCAAAGTTTTCCCTTGACACTTGTAACCGAAGCACAAAAAGAACCTGTCTGACATTGATTCTATCTGCCTTCTGTGTGGTTTGTATTCTAGTCACTGGGACCTGACTAATATTCTAATGGCCTTAATATATCTTTCAGCTCTTTTGGAGATACAGTACTAAGAAAGACAATGATGTACGTATCAAACAAGCATAATTTGTTGTCATTCCAGAAAGCAGCACTCTCACATAAGCCATTCAAGTTCTCTGGAACGCAAAATCCATTTCAGATTTGGGTTCTGAAATCTAAAACTTCCCAGTATCTGATCCAGGTGCTGAACCTTTTGAGAGGCTAGATCAGTGATTCTCAGCCTGTGGATTCCTAGATTGCAACTCCCAGAAGTACAGATGGGCACGAATAAAAAAAATGCATTTCGTTTGTCATTTGTCGTTTGGAGGGTCCGTTTCGGTTCGTTTCCATTTTTTGTGAATTTTTGAAAAAAATTGTTTTCATTTTCATTCGTTTCGTTACCATTTTGTTACCATTTATTTTAATTTTTTGTGATTTTTAAAAGGATTTTAAGCAATTCACTCATATTGCAGTGATGGAAACGAAACGCACGACAAAATTTCCAGTGTTTCTGTTCTTTTCGTTACATTTCAGAGACAAAATTCGTTTGTCATTTCGTTACATAATGAAACAAAAAAACGAAAATGGAAATGAAAAATTGTTCGTTTCGTGCCCATCTCTACCCAGAAGCCTCCACCATTTGCTGTGCTGGAAGGGATTTCTTGGAGTTGCAGTGCAGGAATATCTGGGCACCCACAGGTTGAGAATCACTGGGATAGATCCTTGCAAAAGACGAGTCACCAAACACTTAGCCTGAGCGCATGGATTCAGAAGTATGATACATCTAACTGCCCCCATTAAGGTTTCTTAAATGATTGGTTGATTGATTGATTGACCGAGATTTACCTACTTGGTGCTCACATGAACCAAATATGAAAAGGTGTGGGCATTTAGCTGTATGTTTCCCAAGTTGCCATGTGTTTAGCATTTTGTTTCATTTTTCAAAAAATCAGAATTTGCAACAATTTGGAGGAAACGGGAGCTGACAGATTATATCACATTATATCACATATATATATCAGATTATATATATGAGACAGTGGCCGAAACCATTTCTTTTCATGAAAGAGTTGAAAAGAAAAGAAAAATTGCTGTAATTTCTGTGAGAACAGGGAAACGTTTATGGAACTGGGATGGTATAAGATTGGCAGGAGAAAAGCAAGAACATTGAAGAGATCAAAATGGATAGACCTCCAGATGACTAGGGGAGGCAAAGCTCGTGAAGCAAAGTTGAAACTGTGTTCCACTATACTTACTCACTACCTCCCTGTAGACCTGATGTCACATTCCCATTCCCAGAGATGTTGGGGTTGATAGGCATGGGTACACCTGTTTCTCGTCCATTTACATATTCTCTGGTACCCCCCCACCCAATCACCTGGGCCACTTGTTGGCTAAAGTGGAAGAAGCATTTCCTATGGTATCTATAGCCTTGGGATCATCCTGATGCAATATAAAGCCAGGAATGGGAGGTTAGACGAGAAAGGTGGTTGGTGCACAAACCCACCATGCTGTCTGGAGCACTGGAAACACAGCTGGGAAGACTTTAAGTCATATAAGCTCTGGCATCCACATGCAGACGGGAAGGGCAGTGGGCACTTCACCATTAGATGGTGGTGAATCTTCCACCACACCATCTCCAACAGGAGGATAAGCATGGAAGAACCCTCTACATGTCATGTTTGATGCATAGTAAGGCCATGAAGTATGCTGTTGAATGCTTCTCTTCTGGTGACCCTAAATTAACATGCATGGGAATGAAGAATAAAATGCCTGAAAGTGTCAATTAGAAAAAACCATTCTTGGTGAGCAGTCTCCCTTGATCCTTCTTTTCTGGCCATTTCCATCTCTTTGGTCTTTTCCTTTTCTCTAGAGTTCCTTGTCCACAGTTCTGTGTTGGGCCTGGATTCTGGAGGCTGGGCAAAGACATTTTGGACACCTAGGTAGGCCTGGATTTTCTCTACCAGTTTATATTGTGTTGTCCTAGTCCAGGTTGAGTGAAACTCTTTGATGGAACCTGCCTACGTACAGGTCCAAAAGGAGTTAAGTGCTCAGGCCAAAAGAAGGCAATCTGAAGGCACAGTCAGTGATACATCAAAAGGTTAAAGGCCGGATCTGTAGTTAGCAGGTTTGTTCCACAGCCATCATCATACAATCTGAGTCACAAGGCAGCTGAGAAAAACAAGATTCTGATGAGGAGAAGCAGAAGGCTGACTCAAAGCAAAAGAGGTCCCTCACAGGAAGCAGATTGTCACAAGTCCAAGATGTTCCAACAGCTTCTCCAGCATGCAGCTGGGACACCGGTGGCTGAGCAAGCCTGCAACCCACCAAGGGCTCCACTTTTCGGACAGAATCTCTCCAAGAGGAGAGCCCCTTTCTCTTACGGAGTCCCTGTTCCCAAGGAGGGCTCCTCAGGAGATAGCAATGTTTGCTTCTTTTTTGTGGTTTGCATTCAGCTTTGGTTGTGCATTTATAAGTGGTTCCACTCTGGTGGGTTGGAAACACAACACATATGGTTCTTCCTCTGCCCATCAGTCATGGACTGCCTTCCCCTTTTGGGAAAAGGTGCGTTAGCCCTCTTGGAGGTCCAAGGTCTTCAGAGGCTGTCTGCTTCTCTGTGCCATCTAGCCTTGGAGGCTACAGATCTGAAGAGCTTTCCTCTAACCGGAGCATGGAAAGCCTGAGGTCTAGCAATGGTAGTCCAAGTTATCAAAAGCAACAATCATATTGTTAATCCCCATCAAATTTGCCTTTCCCTGTTGTTTTCCTTTGCACATTTGAGGTGAGAAAAGACCGACAAGTGTTTTTGCATTCTGCGGCACCATGGCATGAAACCACATATGTGCAATTTATCAAATGCATCGCTCTTCACTTCTGTCTTCCCCAACCTGCACCAAATGCCCATTTGATAAATTATAGCTTTCAGTTTTGAAATCCATTTTTTTACAGCACAGCTAACAAGTCTGTGATTTACCATGTCATTTACAAAAATAATTCTTTTTTTTTCCTGGAGAGCAGTAGAGGGTTGGATTAATGCAATTTATTGCTTCATCTTAAAAAAAATCTATATAAGGTAAGCCCTCAGCAGGAAGTACCAATACTTTGATTTACCTGAACCATGGACTATCTTTTAAGTTATCTCTGTTTATTCCCTGGAAGATGCACTACCATTCTTTCTCCCCCTCCCCCACCATTTTTTTTTTTTGTTCTTCAAAGCGGTAAACTTTGTAACCACCTCATATTTCCTGGATTTCAAAATACATGCTTGTTTAAGAATTGCATTGCTGGTGTAGCGAGCTAATTAACATCTCCTTTCTCATCGTTAAAAATAAAACTAAAAGTCACAGCTCACGGAAAGTTGAAGGCCATAAAAAAGAGGGTGAAGGGCAGAGGTGCTACCGGGGCAGTGCATTACAGAACAGTAACAGATTTCCCTCTTTGATTCATTTTCAATAGAATATCGGCTTGAAAGTGTTTCTCTGGAAATACACGCCACACATACTCCAGTCTGAGTTATTGCTGTGCAGAGGAATTCCGTGTGGTCAGTCCTTTTCTGAGGGAGGGGGAGTTATTTATTTATTTATTTATTTTTAAAGGATTATATACCACCCCCGTCTTCCAAAAAGGAACTCTGGGCGGTTTACAACAAACAAACAAAACAATTGGATACAACATCAAAAACAAACAAACAATAAAATCAATATAGGTACTTGAAGGCAAATGGCGGACAAAAACAGGGGAGAAAAAAAAAGAATTAACAGTCACCAAACACCTCCCAGTATAGCAGGGTCTTTAACACTTTTTTGAAGGCTGGCAGGGACTGTGCAACGCGCAACTCGCTCGGGAGATGGTTCCACTTCTGGGACTATTGCATCTGGCTGGGGGATTCGGGGAGGTGTTGTCCCAAAAAGTTTTTTTTGGGGGGCTACAAGTTTGTCCAACCCTTGTTCTTGGCTTGTGTTTTCTGCAAAATGTTGTCTTTGATTTAACAAAGGCTTAGTGATGAGACATCCCTGAATGACATGATTCAGAGGTAGGTCCTTCAGGAAAGCTTGAAAATACAGGTCTTACTGGGATTTACCTCCTAAGTTTATTTATTTATTTATTTTTATATTTCTGTAATGCCCGTCTCCCAAGGGAACTCCTTGTTCTTCCACAAAGGGATGTGGAAGTCAAGAAGTATTCTTCTCACTTTGCAAAAGGGCGACAACATTTAGTGGTGCTGCTGGAAGAGAATGAGAATAAAGTAGCAGAAGTCCAAAAGGAACAGAATCATGATGGTCTCAACAGTGTTCCTTGAAGGTCACTTGGATAGTCACAGGGAGGTGACAAACACAGCTCTTAATGGTGGTCATTAAGAGTCATTCAAAAGTCATTAATGGGGAACCAGTACATCCAAGCTGAAGGAAGCAAATTACAACAGTCTTGGAAGGAACAATCTTTGTCTAAAAGTACAATAACGTTTTTCAATAGATTAGAAAGATAGAACTCTTTTATATACACATATATCTCACATATAAGAAATATATTCTTATGCACACGCAGAGAGATGTTTAAAATAATGCAAGTGTTGATTATTATTATTTTTGGAAGGGGTGCTAATAATTGAGAAGTGCCAGTCTTCTTCAGCCCTGTAACTTTGTCTCTTGTACCCATTTAGGCCATAACGCTCATATACAGAGGGCTCCAAGAGGCATCATTTGCTGATACCTTTAACTACTCCCCTTGTATTTTGCACACTGCCTTTAGGATTTGAGTTTCCTCATTTTCAAATCCATTTGTTTTTATACCGTTTATGAATTGCTACCTGGTTGGCTAGCTTAGTAGTTTAGGTATCTGGCTGCAGTGCCAGAGGTCCGGAGTTCGATTCCCTCCCAGAGTGACTCCTGAAAGAGCAGCCAGCCTAGGTGGCCTTGGGCAAGCTGCACAGTCCCAAGATGTCCCAAGAACAGAACTTCCCAACCTTGGGTCCCCAGATGTACTTGGACTACAACTCCCAGAAATCCTGGCCAACTCAGCTACTGAGTGAAGTCGTTTCAGAGCTTTAAATCAAGAACACCTGAGGATCCAAGATAGGAAACCATCAATTAGAGATGGGCACAAAATGAACAATTTTTCATTTCCATTTTTGTTTTTTTGTTTCGTTATGTAACGAAATGACAAACGAATTTTGTCTCTAAAATGAAACGAAACGAACAGAAACACCGGAAATTTTGTCATGTGTTTTGTTTCCATTACTGAAATATGAGTGGATTGCTTAAAATCCTAAAAAAATCACAAAAAATGAAATAAATGATAACAAAATGGTAACGATACGAAAACGAAAATGAATTTTTTGCAAAAATTTGTGAAAAACAGAAACGAACCGAAACGGATCCTACAAACGACAAATGAAATGCCATTTTTTTTATTCATGCTCATCTCTACCATCAATTTAAGGGATGGTGCAAGACATCCGTTTCTACAATACTTGTGGTGAACTTGTGAATTTGAAAGAGCAATTCTCCAAATCTTCTTATATTTTAATTGACCCATAAACACACTTCCAAGAATTGCTTTTAGAAAAGGTTGCCATAAGTTAGGCATTTCCCTTGAAATGATTACTATTATTTTAGAAATCAAGGTGAGAAAGGGTGAGGATCTAAAAACCCTACCAAATATGAGCTGTAGATTACAGTAACTTTCAACAATAAGTCTCCTAGGACTTTCAACTGTTGATTGTGGGAGGGATGCAATTCACATTTTATTGCCTTAATATCACCCTGATCTACTTTCAGACATAAGAGGTATCATGGAACAGTAACTCCTGCCTTGATAATCCATTTGGGAAGCGGAATAAAAAGCTTGGGGGGAAACGTCCTAGGCTGTTGGTTTCCTACAACTGATGTATATCCAGTGACATTTTTAGGTGGCGGCTCTTTTCTTCTGAGAAACATATTTTATTTGGCATTAAGCATGTTTGTAGAGTGGAGAAAAAACATCCTTGTCCCTAGCCAAACACATATTTCTAGACAGTAGCATTATTGCCGCTAAATCCAAACTGAGGGTCTACGGATTGTTAGAAAACTGCTCGTAACTTCTGAAGGGCTCCAAGCAAAAAGGAAAAGCTGTCTTGGAAAGTAGAATTATTTTCCTTTCCTTGGAGGGTTTCCAAGAGAAAAGTTGGCTTGGCCTCTTTTGGTGATCATTGAGGGCTTGTTTACACTTCACATGGAAATCATCTACATCAGGGAATACTGTATACTGTTGCTGGCTTTTTTTCTTCTTGCGACAAGCACAGTGTGAATGACCCACACACATTCTTACATCAGAGTCCTGTATCTCTTGATTTGGAAGCAACGCTTGTTGTACTCAAAGAAGCATGTGTACGGTTGCAGCTTAGATACCCAGGAGTCAAAGGCATGGAGATGCAGCCTCTCCAGACAAAGTTCCGTCTCTTGAGGTTCGTTTCATGCTGATGGCCCATTGTAAGCAAATGTTTCACAGATATACTCTGAGCATCAATCAATGGCTTGTGGTGCTATCTGAATTTTTCAAAAACACATAACAACACCATGTTGCTTTGAGGCTTTTGTGAGGAATTAAAATGGTATCTATACTCAGTTACCTAGTACTCTTCAGAGCACTAGGGACAGGTTTGTATCTTTGAGGAGGAAAACGTGGTGAGCCGTAGCATCTTCCCAATTGGTGAACTGTGTCATCCTTAGGAGGTTGCCTTTGTCTGAATCTGAATTCCATAGATCTATTGTCATTCAGATAATGCATTAAACCGTATTGAACTATCATGCTTCTTGCATGGATGTTTGCATCTCTCTTAAGTTCTCTCCCCTCTACTCCCCCAGCAAGGCTTACCTGTCATCCTATTGTTTTTCTTTGTGAGAGCTAGTGTGGTGTGGTAAATAGAGTGTCCAACTAGGATCCAGAAGATCTGTCTTTGAATCATCCCTAAACCTTAGAAGATTATGTGGAGATGGTAACTGTAAACCACTCTGTTGACATCCCACATATCTTGAAAACCCTCAGTCAAAAGTGACTTAGTGGCCCCGAAGAGCCCCGATCCCAAGGTTGCTTGACTTCATGTTTTGATGCCCCTTCTTTAGTTCCTGTTCTAAGCTGGATCACTCACTCCTTTGGGTCAGTTATTTGTGGGACAGAACAGTGGGATGCCACAGGAGTGAAACCATTAAGTGTCATAGAGGCACACCGATGGTGCTTTCTTTCAATGATTGTGTTAACACATCTTTGGTCTTCAAGACTTTTCCCAACTGACCTGACTCCATGTGCATTTTTTGTTGATACTTTTGAAGAGACAACGGTTCGATTGATGTCAAGCAACGACAAGTCCTTACATGAGCAGAAAAGCAATTACAGTGACTATTTTCCCCATTAAAGTCTTCGCAACACACTTTCAACTACAGAAACTTTCACTTTCTACATAGACAGAACTTTTTGGTGACGCTTAATGCATCCGAGGTCAGGGGTGAAGCCTTTATACATTAGAATGAAAGAAGGAGGCTGTATTCCATTCTGCTTCCCATTGCTTCATCTCCCCCTCCCCAAGAAAAGGCAAATAATTGTAAGAAAGGGGTTATGAGCTAAGGTCTTAGCTGCATATTGTTTGTGATCCAATTAATTTTGGTGCATGTAGAGGACTCCCCCCCCTTTTTCCTTGTTGTCTATTACGTGCCAGTCTTTAATGGTTTGTCACTTCCAGATCTAATGGGCTTTATTCCTCTGAAAAGGTCACTCTTGATATAATGTCACCGCTACCTCTGAGAGACAGGAGATGAAAACGAGGCCCACTGTTTGCCCCAGTGAGAAAGGGTGCAACGCAAACAGAGATGAGCCAAAGCTAGTCATGTAAACGTGAAAAATGTAAATCACGGACTGCACAGGGAAATCAAGGCCCTGCTGACAAGATGCCAGAGGAAAATGAACAAATGTCATAGAAAAGATGCAATTACTGAAGGACAAGTGCAGGTTGGTTAAAACAAGCAAGCATCGCCTTTCAGATGTTGCCGAAATGTGCTTCCCATCAGGACCAGGAAGCACTGCAAATGTTTATTTTGTAGTCTAGCTGCTCTTTGAGGAGGGGAAATGTGATGCCATCCTCCCTTGAAAGTGTACGGTGGGGTTTCTTCATTCAAAGCACAGAAGATACCCCAGTTATGAAAACCTACATTCACCTTTCATCAGCCACGTTACAATTCATATTCTCCCTCTATGGAGGGAGGAATAGAAATGAGATTCTTGCCCCTGTAATCATCATCTTCACACTGTATCTTTCCTCCCTTCTGGCTTGCCTTGCCCATCCACTTCCATTCCTTCACTCACAGTTTCTATCCTTGATTAAAATGTTGAGGAATTCAATGTTACAGAGCTGGCAACCCTAGGTTTCAGTGCCAGGATGCTGTAGGGTGGTGAGCTTCCTGATTCTCTCCAAGGCTGCTATTACATATATAGTAAGCAATAAAACACAGTTAATGTCCCTCTGTGCCATAAAACCCCAAAAGAGAGTGGTTAGATAGGCTTCATAAAAGCGTGCACGTGTATTAAATATATCATATGGAAGAAATACAGATAAATTTCCATCTTTCCTTCTTGCAGTTCGGCAGAGTAATATTAAACAATTAAAACTCTTCAGATGTCCATTAGCACCTTAGTCTAGTTTTGTCAGTCCAAATGAGTTTTTTATGGTAATAGATGCCTACCGTATTCTCTTCATTTTATAGATATGTATATTCCAGCAAGGTAATACCGGTAATTTCCATCTAATCGTTTCATGATGAATTGCAAATTAACTCCTGAGCCAACATAGTTATTTTCAAAGATTATGATTCTCATTCTTCTGTAGATTTTGAAAAGCCTGTTGGTGTGAACAAAAGGTGGAAGCATCTTTATTGTAAGTCAGCATTTCCTGGGTTCTGTGAGACTTTCAGGGAGTTAGCGGCCTGAAGAGCTATTTTTAGCAAGGAAAAAAAAACCTTTGGATAATGTTTGATGCAAGATTGATGCAGGCCATATATGAATACTAAAGATTTATCCAGGAAGTACACCTGTGCTTTTATATCAAATGCAGGTTCCCCATAGGTCTGCAGGCTTGAACTTTCTTTTACAGGGTTCCACAAATGCTTTACCATCTGGCATGCTGGAAAGGAGACCAAATCAAGTATTTTCCACTGCAGTGCCATTGTCCTGATTGGTTTGCACAGTTTAGAGACTGTGATGTGTCTATTACTATACTAATTGACTAATATTTATCAGGACATTCAGAGCAACCAATTATACCTGCATTATCTAAGTTTCCCTGGAACAGACAATAAGTTCTGTGCATAACATTGTTCAGCTGACATCAGCATGATTATTGAAAAGGTTGCAACATTCTTTTGTGTTGCATTTAAGCAGAAAAGACAGTTACTATGTCGTTGGTTCACCTAGCACTGATTTGGGTAGCACCGAGTACTTAGGATGTGTGTGTTTATTCTCAGTTGGTAATGCACAGCAACAACAGAAAAGAAGTATAACTCAGTAAATTATTAACTAGCATTATATATGCAATTTAAAAAGTTTAGCTCCCCATCTGTCTATATAGCACAATATAGACTAGATGCACGGTTGTGTGTATGAAGGCTATAAAACAACTGCTGGGTAAATCTATCAGGTATAGAGATGGGCAGATGAACCTTGGTTTGGAGGTTTGGGCTGGTTTGTAAGTGTGGCACCATGGATGCCTCGTGTTCCCTTCCCCCTGCATCCTCAAATGGATCATCCACTCACCCGCTGTTGCACGCTTCTCTTCCTCCTCCTCTTCTACTGTTCATTCAGTTCCCGGCAAGAGCATGGACTTTCCCCTCCTGTCTCCTTGACTGATTGCCTGCCCAGATAAGGAGGAGAGACAGGGAAAGCTGTGCTCCTGCCAGGGACTGGGAATAGCAAAAGAGGGGGAGGAGGGAGCATGCTGTGGCTGGAGAGTGGGTCACAGGCAAGGGAAGTGGGACAAGAGATCATGCCACACATACAAAGGAGGCAAAGATTCCAAATCCATGCCCACCTCTAATCAGTTCTATCACAGTGCCAACAGACCTATAGCAGGTGCAGGTGCCAAGGTGCTATGCTTATTTCTTTTCATCCTTTGAGTTGAAAACAGAAGAACTTTTCTTCTTTTGATTTTTGCAGACTTGTAGAAGAAACTTCATTTAACAAAGGTGCTTCTTATGAATGACTTTCAGTTCAGAGATCTTCTCAAACATGGTAAATAGCTTTTATGACTGACTGTCAAGTTTTTCTGCCCTTTAGTGTTGTATGTGTGAAAAGGAGGGGGTGAGATTATAATAAACACATCATTTCTTTTATGAGTCGCCTTTCTTATAAAAGTCACCCCAGTGCTATATATGGTTGGTCTAAAGAGATTGCCCTGTTCCCCTGGCAGTTAATGGACGCCTATTGCTGCTTGAGTCCTTTTAGTGATGAGAGAGCTGGGAATTCATATGAACCAATAAAGTCATGGTAATTTGCATTTTCATGACCTACCTTTTGGCATTCCAAGTATGACTTGCATTCATAGGACAGCACTGTGAATAAAATGGTAAGGTCCTGTAAAGGGTTATTTATCAGCCAGAAGGCTCTGGTTGCCATATTCCAATAGTATCCCCGCCCCCCTTGCAAAGCAGACTTTCTATTTACTGCTTGATGTAGAGATGGCACTGTCATCCCAGTTACAAGGAGACATTCGCAAGACATTGCTGAATGTTTGTTGATTTTTTTCTTTAAAAAATGAAATACAGAGGGGTCTTAAAATTTGTCTACAAATAATCATTCGGCTTTCTACTTTGAGTCAAAACTGGAGTTCAAGGAACTGTTGACTTCTCTAACATACTCATTTCAGCTTTGTTGGCCTGCTCTGTCCACTGTGTGAGTCTTCACACAGGGGAAAAGTGGTTGCTACTTTCAAGCATTGTCACTTACACTCAGAACTGGAATGAGGAAATGGGTTTACTCCTATGCCATGTTGCCTTCTTATGCACCTAAGCCTCTTTCATCCTGTTTTCATATCAGTGGAACTTATGACAAGCCTTACCTCACGGGCACTCGTCTCGGAATGAGAAGCATGACAAGCAGATTCCTGAGGCCAGGGAGGAGGAGCTCTCATCCGGCTTAGATCGCAGTTCAGGGGGCGTGGTCGGGATGAACTCCCCTCATCCCGTAATGGATGTGCGGTTAGATTTCTTCCTACCAGTCCCCAGAGGGACTGCAAACAGTGATAAGATGGACGTGAAGTATCAGCCTAAGTGACAGGATTTCAGCCATCATGTCAGGTGGAAAGTTTTTGATCCTAGAATCACTTAATTTTAGAGTTGGAAGGGATCCTTGGCCCACCTAAGTGAGTGGTTCCCAACCTTGGGTAACCTTGCAACTGCTGGATAGTGGTTTATATCTCTGGCAGAGGAGCTAGAGTTTTGGAGTTCAATTCCCAGCTGGGCTTCTTTAACAGGGTCTGGACAGGATGATTTAACAGGGCCCTTTCTAGCTCTGCAGCAATGTGATTATTATTTTTATGACATGCTAGAAAGCTCAACTGTTTGTGTATGTGTTAATTTTATTAAATAAAATTATAGAAAACTCAGTGTTTTAGGTCTCTTGGATGGGAGATCATCCCCCCTCCTCCGAGCATCCTTAACAAAGGCTGGACTTGATGGTCGGGAACCTCTCCTGATGTTTTGGACCACAACTCCCACAGTCCTTTATCATTGGCAATAGAAGTTCAGAATTCTGGGAGTTGCAGTTCAAGACATCCGGAGGGCCAAAGGTTCCCCACCCCTGATCTGTAGGGTCTTTTGCAGCTCTGCAGTTCTAAGATTCAAAAGTGTTTTTGGACCCCAACTTCCAGAAACCCTGGCCAGCACAGCTGGTGGTGAAGGTGTTGGAAAATTGCGGTCCATGTATACCTGGATTACCCCAGGTTGTCAATGGCTGACTGAGGTCCTTCAGTGGCAATGAAGGTATTTATAGCCCAAGCATCCCTAACAACCTCCTAGTTGTCCATCCTTCAGATCTCATCCTTTGGGGCTGGAACTGCAGGATCTGGAAGCTGCTGACCTTGCAAACCTATCCTTGATATTTCCTGCAAAAATCATTTGCCAGTAGGTGATGGGAAAGATTCTTCCATGTCTGCAGTCCAGAAAGGCCCCTTGCAACCAGAGAAATAACACAAGGAGGAACTGTGTCTAATCTTCTACATTCCAGCCTTATGTACTGAATGTTGCCTCATTTTCTCCATTCTAGATGGTCTACAGATGTTTTGAAAGAAAGAAAGGAAGACCAAATGCTTATTATGTTGACTCTGTATCGTACCAGTCTCAGCCAAGATCAAAAAATCCATGCTAGCAGATGGCTCTGTGCTCTGCTAGAGCGCCGCTTAAGACAATTTTGAGGCCCGAACTGGTGTTTAAGTTATGGGCAGAAATCTAATTGCCACCTGTGTGCTGCAAAACTTGCAACTTCAAAATGAAATTAGCAATCCAGAGCTTATGGCTTTATGATCTAATGCCCCCGAAGGCGATAAATAATTGAGAAGAGTTGCAGTGGAACAAGTTGAGAAAATGATTTCTAAACGAGAAATTGCCCAATCTATTTTGATGACATTGAGGCAGGCTAGTTGGGAATTAATTTTATGTTCTGTGCAGGAGCCCGTTTAGAGTCTCTTCTCTTTGTTGCTAAGAAACTCGCTGGCAATTCTTTGTAGAGGGGGAAAAGGTGGTTCTGGGCAATAATATAATGTGTTCTTTTGCTCCTGATCATAGGTTTTCTACTCAACATGGAAATGAGTTTTGGTGGTAGGGGTAGATCAGTGCAGGGAAGATTTTACTCTCCGTATGTTAGACCAGTACCCAGAAACCATGGAGCCCGTGACCGCCAACTAAGGATTATGTGCTTGGTAGTATAAAACAGGCCTGCCCAACAGGTAGACTGCAGGCTACTCGTAGCCCATGAAGGGTTCAAAAGTAGCCTGCCGGCCATCAATAAAAAAAGTGAGGGGATAAGTTCTTTACCCCTCCCTCCCACATCCCAAGGACCACCGCTGCCCCAGCAAAGTTCTGGCTCTGCCAGCCCACTGTGTCAGCCAAGCGGGCCAGTTCAAAGACCATGGTGCATTGAAATCTGTTCCCTCCAGAACAGATTAATTGGTTTTCAATGCATTCCTATGGGAAACCGCTGCTCTACTTACAAAAGTTTTTAGTTATGAGCACGTGCTCAGAACAGATAAAATTCGTAAGTAGAGGTTTTAGTATAGTAGCCCTCAGGCACTTTGGACTGGAAAAAGTAGACCTTGGCCTGTTCAAAATTGAACAGTTCTGGTATAAAATATCTGGAGAAACATATGTGATCGAGGTCATGCTGCAATCAGGACTGACTACAGAGGGATAACGGGTAAAGTATGAGATAAAGATAATGTTTGGCCAAAGTTGGCTACAAAAATGGCCTTTCTGGCCTCTCCACTGGCTCTCTTCTTTCTCCTGACGTATCACTTGAAGACATGAGCAGATCTGGTGCATGCACAAAGGTCTCGTTCCCCAAATACAAGCTTGTCTCAGAGCCTCACATCCCTCTTCCCAGGGGCTTGTTCCACACCTTAATCCAAATCCTGGACGTCAAACACCCATTGCTTCTCCCCCTGTCTTCCTTTGAAAGGTGGGAAGCCCAAAAGAATATGTTAGATCAGGAATGGAGGGGGAGGAAAAAATGCTTCAAGGCTGGAGAAGGGTGTCTCAGTGGCAACTTGTTTGCTGCTGGGACACTTTGTGGCCCCGATTCCTGGGACGGTGTGAAATTGTGCACGCGTGACTTGCCCGGGTGTCCAGGTCTCGGAGCTCTTAAAAGCTCCCCAACCCAGTTTTTACTTCCTCTTTTGCCACTGCTTCTCGCCCCCTCCCACCTGCCCCAGTGGTAATGAGAATGGGATGAACTGGTTGCTTCGGGGTTGGATGGGAATTTTTGACCACTACTGTGATTGGCACGTAGGTAGTGGTGGGTTTTCGCCCATCCCGTCATCCTTGTTTGGTCACAATGGCAGGTAGTGTAAAGTGTTTACTTGAG
The DNA here is from genome assembly GCA_029282475.1 of Phrynocephalus forsythii. Lineage (NCBI taxonomy): Eukaryota > Metazoa > Chordata > Lepidosauria > Squamata > Agamidae > Phrynocephalus > Phrynocephalus forsythii. Next base: position 6,624,035 of record JAPFRF010000013.1, read on the forward strand.
TTTCAGGCTATGTCCCCATTATAAGGGGACAGGGCAGCCTTGCACAGAAATTAAGAGTTCGGGTTTAAGCTTAATCAAATTAATAAGTTAATAGGCCAAGTGAAAATGGTTAGGGCTGCCCTTGAGTTAAATTTAACACTGTATGGGAATGGGCCTAAAGAAGAACATCCAATTTTCAGGAAGGAACTCACCTGTGTTATGACGGGCCTGATGGTTAGTGGTTATCAGGCCCTAGGTGGATTTGCACTATGGCAGGGCCCCTTTCATGTTCATTTAACCTAAATTCAATAAAGTTGTGGCCCAATTTATCCCCAAAATTTTGTGTCATCTGTTTATTTTGGGGGCTGGGGCTGCAAGGGGGTTGGTGCATTGTTGCATCCCTCTGATTCTATGATTCTATGCCATTAAGGATGAGAAATGGGTCCATCTGCTGTAGTCAAGCTGTGCCAAATTGTCTTGTCAAGCTCTCTGACTCTCTCTGTGTTATTTGCATTCCTACGTAGCTGGTCTCAGAATGTTTCCAGTGAGGAGCGGCGACTGGTCTGCCACCCTTGTGAAACAGACAGGCACAGAAACAGTTCCCGATAAAAGCTTAGAAGCACAGCATGTGGGATCACTGACCTTATTGCTGTGCAATTTTAAATGATTTCCAAACACAGTGCATGTTGCATCAGCCTAACGAGACTTTCAGATATTGCATGTTGGTTTGTGTGTGTGTGTGTGTGCGTTGCGTTGTTACAGTCATGACCGACCCTTCATGACCCCATGTCCATGGAGTTTTCTTGGCAGGAATACTGGAGTGGCTTGCCAGTTCCTACTCCAGGCGCCTACAGCACCTGGTATTCCCTGGGGGTCTCCCATCCAAGTACTAGCCAGGGCTGACCCTGCTTCGCTTCTGAAGTCAGGCAAGATCGGATGTGCTTAGGGCAGCACCATGGTAAATCAGTGGAGGCTGCTGACTCCAATTTTCTGAGAATGAGTCCTTTCTAGGTTCTAACCTAAATTTTCCAGGAGCTACCCAAGATCCTGGACCCTGTCTCTAAAACTTCAAATTGTTGCCCTGAGATGGCTCATCACACCCACAAAATCGGAGTCAATATCCAGAGTTGTTTAAGGGCAGGGCTTTGGGCCCGAAGTCCAGGGCCCCACGTGGATGCATAATGATGCAGAATGCTCCTTCCCAGTGAAGTGAGGGAACGAACATTTATTTGTATCTAGAAAGTGAGGTGCTTAAAGCTCTCACATCCAATCTAAAACCATTTATCTGTACTGCCAATGTTTTCCTCAAAATTATGTGGATGGTGCTTCACAGCAAGCTTAGAGTGGATAAATTTGCAAATTGCAGGGAAAATAAAATAACACTCCCTGAGGTTAAATTCTTTAAAAACACCCATGAGGACTTGTTCTTCTAAATCGGCGGTTGACAACCTTGGGTTCCCAGATGGTTCTTGGACTACAACTCCCAGAAATCCTGGCCAGCACAGCTAGTGGTGAAGGCATCTGGACATTTTAGTCCAAGAACAGCTGGGGGACACAAGGCTGAGGACCACTGCTCTAAATGGAATGATCGTTAGATGGTGCTGTTCTAGTTCTTACAACACATAAAGGGATAAAGCATTTTAAGAGGACCCGTACTGATGGAAGAATGGCATCGTCCTATTTCTCCATTGGGAATTATTTGCTGTGTTTCCGTTCACTGGGACTTTAACATGAGAAAGCCATGCTTTTAATAGGCATCTGTCTTGGACAGTAAGCCCTTGGAGAAGCTGTATTCTCTTATGTCAGTCTTTGATTCCTTTGACATGTCTTTTGCATTTGCTCTTCTACCCTTTGGCCATGAGGTTCAACTTTTTCTCTTGCACTCTTATATGCAAGTGAAGGAAGACATAACAGAGAAATATAAGATTTATGTAAGGTGTTCAAAAACAGATGGGGGAAAGCGGTGCCCCTTTTCTCATGATCCCTGAACCTCTCATCCTCTGGAGCAGAAATATGGGAGATCCGTGACCAATAATATAGTAATAATGATAACAGAACTGTACAGCTGGAAGAGACCCTATGGACAATTTTGACTCTATCTAGCAGAAAATCAAACTCCCAACCTCTGGCTCTACTGCCAAATAGCTAAACCAGTGAGCTCTCTTCATACAACATAGTTAAACTTTGAGATTCACAACCCCAAGGATGTCATGATGGGCATGGATGGGATTTCCAGATTTTTCTGCACTGGAAGTGACCTAATTGTCCATATCGGACAATAGTTGGGTGTCTGTTTAGCAGAGATCCTGATACATCTAGGCTTCCGGTTGTATGCCATTTCTTTAAAGCAATGTGTGGTCAGGTGATCCTTTCAAGAGACTGGGAATTAGAAGGGTGGGTTGCTTTTTCTTTAGCTTTCCATCAAGGCCAGCTGCTTTTGCTTTGACATTTCCCCAGAAAACAGCCTCGCAGAGATGTTGCCTGCATGCAGGCCTTTGGGTAGTAGATGCTGGTGCACGTCACATTTTCAACAAGATCTGTCTTTCTGCTTTCCCCCCTCCTTTTCTTACACTTGGTGCTCGTAGGGTGACGAGGCAGATCGCTGGTCTCAGATGAACAATGGCACAATCTGTACTTAACTTTCACCTTCAGAGTCACATCCAACATGATGCAAACATTTCATTTTTTCAGTCTTCCGCTTGGTAAACAACTTTTGAAGGATGGCAAGAAACTGGGTGAATTGTGGATTAAGCCAAAAAGGGGACAGTGGCTATATTTCCTCCCACTTGCTTGCAGGCTGTGTGTTCCTTTTGCTCCCAAAAGTCTCGGCAATGAAAGTAATTGTGATAGAAAACCTTGCTCTCCTCATGTCCGGATTAAGCATTTTTCATGAGACTCCTTAGAAAAGGGGCTCAACTATGCTTAGAATCCCTGCCATGATGCATTATTTCAGAGCGCTGCGACCAAACCACATTGCTGTCCCACTTCCTGTGCCGGGCAGCCCAAAATGTTTTCCTGTCTTGTGTGTGGGTGTGTTGCGTTGTTACAGTCATGACTGACTCTTCGTGACCCCATGTCCATGGCATTTTCTTGGCAGGAATACTGGAGTGGCTTGCCAGTTCCTATTCCAGGCGCCTACAACACCTGGAATTCCCTGGTGGTCTCCCATCCAAGTACTAACCAGGGCCGACCCTGCTTAACTTCCAAAATCAGGTGAGATCAGATGTGCATTGCCTAGCAAATAGCGAGTCACAGTTCTGGCTTTTTCCTAGATCTTTAATTGGTGATAATTTATGGAGCCAAAGAGGATACATCCTTTTCTGCTTATCCATTCAGCTTAGGAATCATACTCCCTAGAGAGGCATGCATGACAACTTCAGCAATGTCTCTATACCAGGCAAAACCACGTTAAGAACCAGATGTCATTTGGCACCTTTAAGACTGTTTTATTTTATTTATTAATTTTCATAAGCTTTTATTCAGGCACGTATCACCAGATTAATGGAATGTCGGGTCTCTCTTTGGGGAGTATATAACTGTCACCAGGGAGAGTGTGCCAGAGGACAGTGTCATCTGTGTGAAGGTCTAAAGAGTGTGTGCTGAACCTTTGATGTATTCATCTCGCCTGATTTTGGAAGCTTAGCAGGGTCGGCCCTGGTTAGTACTTGGATGGGAGACCCCCAGGGAATACCAGGTGCTATAGGTGCCTGGAGTAGGAACTGGCAAGCCACTCCAGTGCTCCTGCCACAAAGAGTCGGTCACGACTGTAACTACACAACACACAACACACACTCAACAAGTGTCCAGGAGGGGAACATATCTCTGACTTCTGTCTTGTGATCTTGAACAGCTTTGTTAAATGAAGTTTCTTCTACAAGTTTGGACAAAGAAATGTCAAGGAGAGACTCCAAATGGAGGCTACTGATCAGGAACACATCAGGAAAATCATCTCTCTCTCTCTCTCTCTCTCTCTCTCTCTCTCTCTCTCTCTCTCTCTCTGGGACAATAAAAACATCACCCTTTACTTCAGATGCAACCTCAGAACATTCAAGTTCCCGGCTTCCACTAAGAAACTACCTGGCATATTTTCCACCTTGCCAAGGACTTTACATCTCTCCTGGCAACTTCATCTTTTGCCATGTTTTCTCCTGTTGGTACAGCTCTGAAGAAGAGGGATTTTGCCCTCAAAATATTAGCAACTTTTTGTTATTTTTCTAGTAGCCTTAAGGTATCCCCTGTTCTACTTTTGTATTTGGTTTTTGTAATGGCTATACGGCTCCTCTCTCTCTGGGACAATAAAAACATCACCCTTTACTTCAGATGCAACCTCAGAACGTTCAAGTTCCCGGCTTCCACTAAGAAACTACCTGGCATATTTTCCACCTTGCCAAGGACTTTACATCTAAGAAATAACTCCTGGCAACTTCATCTTTTGCCATGTTTTCTCCTGTTGGTACAGCTCTGAAGAAGAGGGATTTTGCCCTCAAAATATTAGCAACTTTTTGTTATTTTTCTAGTAGCCTTAAGGTATCCCCTGTTCTACTTTTGTATTTGGTTTTTGTAATGGCTATACGGCTCCTCAACTTCTCTCTCTCTCTCTCTCTCTCTCTCTCTCTCTCTCTCTCTCTCTCTCTCTCTTTTCTCAGCCTTAACCGAGACAATAGTGTCCTGTGTCATTATAAATAATCAAACCATCTGGGCTTTTATCACCCCATCTGACCCCAATCACACTACTAGAGTCATGGAATTAATCATTGCCTATTGTTTGTTAAAGGTCTTCTTCACCCCATTGTTGTCCTCTTGTGGCACACGTACCCTGTGAAGACCCCAGAGACACAGCCACTCTGTTCATCTGAAGAAAAGTGCTTGGACCCATGAACAACAAAATGAAAAACAAAAGCTAGTTAAACTTAAGGGAACTCCAAGATTTTTGTTTCACGGTTTGCTATCACAAACTAATAGAGCCAGATTACCTTGCCCACAAAAATATGGTGTTTCCCATAGCATTAAAATCCACTTTAAGTTGGTTTTTAAAGTTTTTTTTTTAATGTTAGAATATTGTAACCCATTGCAAAATATCTGTGAAGAGTCTCAGTCATCCAGGGAAGGTTATCTGGAAGCTGAGTCATGGCAATTGGACTTCTTCTCTTTTGAGATCAAAATGTTTTGCTACTCATCCAAGTAGCATCTCCAGTCTAAGGAAAGTTGGTGTGAGGCTTCCAATTTATAGTTGATCTTTGTTTCACCTCTCCATGGTTTGAATAGTCTTGTTAGGTGGACAGTGGCCTGAATAGGCTCATTAGGTGGAAAATGGCCTGTGGTGTGTAAAAGTCATTGCAAAGTTAAAAAGGAGGATGATAATGAGTTCAATAAAACTAAGAAAGCCAAATAGCAGAGGGCATTGTCTTATTATAGTTTCCTTCCCACTGATATTGTTGACATTGATTGGCACGGACTCTCTAGGGTCTAAAACAGAAGTCTTTCATATTCTTGGCCTGTTTTCAGTTTATGGATATAATTATGACTTGATTTGTTCTTGTGCATATAACAAAGTATCAATCTTACTCTTCTCAGCATCTCAAGCTGGGGGAGGGGTTCAGCCTCTGAGAAAATCCGTTCATTTCCTCAAGTGTTCTTTTGTGTGTATGGAAGAAAGGTGCAGTTTTGAAAAACTCAATAACTCTTGTCATTTTGCTTGGAATAATAGCATTGGATGGGGTGCTTGTGTCTTACTGGCCTGCTTCTGTTCCCTTTGCCAATCTGATTGTTTGCAGCCATTATATCTGCTGCCTGTAATCAGACTGACAAAAGTGAAGTGCCATGGGTTTCTGCCCAGAAGCATGAGGTTGTTGTTGTTGTTGTTGTTGTTGTTGTTGTTGTTGTTGTTGTTTGCATATATTGCATTTCCTGAAAAATAAATACACTACAATGGAAAAAACAAACAAACCAGACCAATGTGGATGGTAATAGCCTTACACAAATGGTGCTGAGAGTTAGGTTCATTCTTTGAGTTGGTGCCTTGTTATTATAAGACAACCAGTGTCCACCAGGATCATAGCAACAGCAAAAACTTCTTTCTTGAGATCATAGAAATTGGACATGGGACCCGCTGCAGCCAAGGCATGTGTTCTACCAGGAAACCTTGTTATGTGCTCGGCTCCCCAATCTGTGTTGACAAGCCCTGCTTTGGAGCATGGCAGGGGAGGGACATTTCAGAGCTCAGCAACTTGATGGCTTGTGGCAGCCCATAATGTCTCCTCTAATGGCTGGTTGGGACTTTTGTTAAATGATGTGCACCACTTGTAATTAGCCCCATGGACCCTGCTTGGCCTTTTCAGAAAGCTCTTTTTCCATGGTTGTGATGCTTGAACTTTTACACAGTTCTTTCTTCTCACAATTATCCTTCTAGGAGCTAAAATTTCATGCCTTGAAAAAAAATAAAATAAAGGTTTGACTCCCGAGCACTTGCAACACGGAGTAACAAAGAGGATGTGTCTTCTGAATATCTATCTATCTATCTATCTATCTATCTATCTATCTATCTATCTATCTATCTATCTATCTATCTATCTATCATCTATCTATCTATCTATCTATCTATCTATCTATCTATCTATCTCTATCTATCTATCCCTTCCTTCTCCTCTCTTATCTATCTATCTATCTATCTATCTATCTTCCTATCTATCTATCTATCTATCTATCTATCTATCTATCTATCTATCTATCCCTTCCTTCTCCTCTCTTATCTATCTATCTATCTATCTATCTATCTATCTATCTATCTATCTATCTATCTATCTATCTATCTATCTATCTATCTATCTATCTATCTATCTATTCCTTCTCTATCTATCTATCTATCTATCTATCTATCTATCTATCTATCTATCTATCTATCTATCTATCTATCTATCTATCTATCTATCTATCTATCCCTTCCTTCTCCTCTCTTATCTTCTATCTATCTTCCTTCTATCTTCTATCTATCTATCTATCTATCTATCTATCTATCTATCTACATCTACATCTACATCTCCATCTACATCTACATCTATCTATCTATCTATCTATCTATCTATCTATCTATCTATCTATCTATCTATCTATCTATCTATCTATCTATCTATCTATCTATCTATCTAGGTAAAGATGAATGTCCTCCTATAGGTCTTTCATGCCCTTTGTTCTCGGCATTCAATTTGTCTGTATGGGGAAATGTCGCTCTATCGTTTTCCCTCTTGTTCTGTTTGTGCAGAATGCAATTTTATGCCCGAGCCTTGGTTCCTCCAAATTTAAAAGGGAAGGTTTGATGCAAGGGACCTTTTTTTTAACCTCCTGAAGGGTGAATCTCAGCCTGCTATCGTTTGCACAAGCTGGTATGAGCCGCCAACAAGCCGATCTGAAAAGTTCTCTTCCTTTTGTTTTCTCAGGTGCTGCTGCTGGCTGTCGCCGAAGATTCAGAATGCATCCCTGGATTCCAACAAAAGGTTTTTCATATTGAACACCCGCCTGCATTCACAGCAGACCAGCCAATTCTGAATTGTAAGAAAACATATTTTCATATGTCACTTGTGCACAATAATATTGTATTACCCGGAGCCTGGGTGTTCCTATCACTTTCGGAATATATCAGAAATTCTCGGCTCTTGTGATGGGCTTTTCTCTGGGGGTTTTCTATTTCATTTCTACAGTGGAGTGATTGCTTTTTAATTTATTTTATAATGCCTCCCCCTCCTCTAAATGGGGATTTATGCAGGCTTTGACCTTTTTTCTGTCTATTACGATTTTCTGTGTGTATTGAAAAGGTCCTGTTTTTAATCAGTGATTGCCTTGAATCTTTACATGGACATGGGGAATACTCCGGTGCCCTTTCTCCAAAACTATTTGGCACAGATTCATTTGTTGCTTTTGTTATGGCAGCGAGTGTCCATGATGGAAGAGTGTGGCTTCCGTTGAGCATGCTTCAACAGAACTTCACTCTGATTTCTCTTTGTGACAGTGGCCAAGTCTTGGAGTTCCAGCTCTAAATGGTCACTGATCTCCAGGACTGGGAAGCAAGCTTTTTGCAGCCAAGAGGATTTGCTAGGTGTTGGTGAGCAACCATGCTTTCATCAGATGTTTCAGTCTAGAGGAACAGTGTGAAAGGAATCAAGCCTTCCGTATTTCTCACTTGGTGTAATATCAAGATTGCACTCTCCCATTGTTATTCCTGACTGAAAGAGCTACTGTCTCTGTATCGGAGGAAGCTAGTTGCTTTCCAAAACTGCTACATTTAAACATGAAAGAAAGCTGAAACGTCTTGTGCTTTTCATTAATCTCCAGCGCTCTCCAACTTTGTGGGAAATGGGGAGTAGTAGATGTACGGTATATCTACTACTATGGGGCTCTGCCTACAATTACTCTTCCTCTGGTTGTCATGGATTACTGGCCAAACTTTGCCTTGGTGTTGAGGTGTATTGATGAATGTTTGGTCCATTCCAGCCTGTGAAAGTTTGGAGGCTTCTCTTGGTCATCTGCTGTTTGTTTCAAATATATTATGCACATATTTTCAAAATGGATATTCTTTTCGTTTTATGAATCCATTCTTGATTTGGGAAAATCACACAAACATTATCTGTGTGTGCAGTATACCCTACAGTTTGGTTCCATGCCCTTCTACTTCTTTGGTCAAGCAAATTATTAATGATTAGTGATTTCTTAATTAATTATTATTAAGAAATCATGGAGAATGCCTTACTATGCCACCTTCCTCCAGATTATCTCTGTGTGGTGCTCTATATTGAGAGTGGAGCATTACAAGCATGAAAGGGAAATACCATTACTGACTTTCTGCATGTGGTGGGAGCTTTCATCAGTTCAGGGTGGTGACTTTGATTTTGCTGAAGTAGTAGTGATTCTTTTTCAGTTGCAGAGAATCAGCTTCAGGTTGAGTTTCACTGGTGTTGTCCAAGGTGCTGAATCACTTGGGGTGGTACAGTCCAGTGCCTTGGATAGAACCTTAAAGTTCACACACACACACACACACACACACACACACACACACACACACACACACACACACACACACACACACACACACACACACTTATTTGAAGTCAGCAATCTCCACTGGCTCTAACTGAGCTCTTTGGAGAAACATACTGTCCTGTGAATCCTCACTGGCAGTTTGAAACAGTATAGGCTAGGTTCCAATTCAGATTTATGAGTCTGTTATAAGGGGATTTAACTGTGTTCTTCTCTTTGTTAGTTTTAATCTGTGTGCTAACCTACAGATCCTAGAATAGGGTTTGAGGGCACGGGGCTCTCCAGAGGTTGGTGGACTCTGTTTAGGTACATCTTTCGTGGCCTGTGGTCTGGGATGATGGATTTTGGTACTGGTGGGTCTAAGAAAAAAATTTTAGAGTCACCAACACCCCTCTGATGTAATAGGTTTATCTCCAAGGGGACATGAGCTCAAATCCTGCGAAACTGCAAGAAGGGCAGAAAGAAAATCTTGTGTGCCTGCTCAATAACATGGAAAGAACAAGCTGTTGCAGGCCCTTTCATGGAATTGTATAATTTGTGCTGTGATGGTGTGAAATTGGAGCACTAATTAAGACACAGCTATTAATATTAAGGGAGAAAAGGCTGTAGTTTCATTGTCTCTAAGAAATTAGGTGGTTAACTGGGGAGACTTAACTGGAATGCTCATAAGCCCAGTGTTGGTTTGGATAACTTCTGTGGTGGCTGTGCAATTCTTTTAGGTTAAAAATGTCCCTACCCAGCCAGCTCATTTTTGCATTAGGGCACCATGACCATCCGTTATCCATCATTATGACTGAGTTCAATCTTCTTTCCATGTCCTGTATTAGCATAAGGATCTACATGTGTCTCATGTGAGTAGCTCTTTCCAGTAACATTTCTTCCATTTGTGCAGCCCTGTTAATTCTGAACCTAGGTTTGTTCTTTCTGAGGTATTGTGGTATTAATCCTACAAATCTGTCTCCATATTTTCTTCAACTCGTCATGATTGGCCTTTCCTTGTTTCCCCACCCCTACCCCCCCTTTTCAGCAATTTGTTGATGTGTTGATGGGAAGTGGATAGGTTCTTAAAATCCTCTAAAATTTTTGCAAATTCAGGTGATCTTCGGCATGAAATCAAAAAGTTGAAATAGATGTCCATGCAGTAAGGGGAGGGGGTAGTTTAGCACGGCCCATGGTGAAATTACTGAGAAAATGTCAAATGAAAATCAGCATGGTGCATTTGGTAGGACCAGCACTAGACATGGCTGTTTCATTTTGGAAGGGGACTGGTTCCAAAATGAAACATGCCAGCACAGCTGGCACTTGGAACCCAGTCCCACCCTCCAGTCCCTGTTAACTACACTGAGCATTTTTAATGTCACCATTACTCTAGAACAATGTAATTTAGCTGTTGTATCTGTACGTGCAGCTCACCAAATGTAAATTAGTAAGAGCAAATATACAAAGTGAGACTCACGTTGATTGCTTTTCTAGTCTTCCATAAACCAGATACTTTTAATTCTTGGCTGCAGTGTGGAAGAAGTAATTGTATCTTGTCTGAGTATTACTATGTTTCTCTCCTCCTCACCCTGCCATCTCCTGATTTTGTATGTTCCACCTTGCCTCTGTTCTTTCTACTAATTAGGCTTAAGGGCTAGCACTGCTTTTAACATATAAACTAGGATACAGAGATTTTCCCCTAACATGAGAAATGACCTTGTCTGTTTGAGTGTCTAGAACTGCTGCATGGCTCAGTGATCAGAGGTTGGAAGTTTGATTCCCCATTGTGGCATTCATGCATTCATCCATTCAATATACAGAATTCTGCTGCTATATGTTTGAAGAAGTGGACGTGTCCATGAAATGTTACATTAAAATATGAAAGTTAATCTTTAAGGTGCCACATGTTTTGTGTCTTTTGTTTTGTTTTGTTTTGTTTTGTTTTTTGATTTTTGCCTGAAACACACAAGAATTGCCTCTCTAATTTCTTATTTTTTTTCAGCTTCTGGTATGTGGATGTCAGGTGATGTATATCACATGATGAGAGTTCAGGCCCTTTTATGAGTCTCGCAGTACATAAGGAAATAAGATCCACTGTGCTCCTTATACTTTCTTTGCATTTCTCTTCCACTTAGCCTTCCCCTGCCTTAAATAAATAAATAAATAAATAAATAAATAAATAAATAAATAAATAAATAAATAAATAAATAAGGTTGAATTGATGTGATCAAAATACAAATGGGAGACAGAGTCTCAGGATGTGTAAAAGTAGAAAAGACCTTTATTCTGAGCCAGAGCTTTTTAAAATCATTTAAGAGAGAATAAATGTCTTTTCTACTTTTATACATCTTGAGATTTTGTCTCCCATTCGTATTTTGACTTATGTGGATGTACCAGTTCTTTTGCTTTGCTTGAACTGATGGGATGTCAAAATATCGTTGGTGTCTAAATACTGGGGACTGGTGCCTTCATCTCTGATCCATTCCCATCAATCTGGTGAAGAGTGGCACTGGTTGGCTGGTTAGGATTAGCACATCTAAAAACCAGACTCTCAGCAGCAATAGACATATCAAAGCATTGGCACTCCACTTGGAAGATATTTTGAAAAGAAAGGAAGACAGCTGAGAAGAACAAATACCAACAGCGTGGGGAGAAAGGGCACTGGCAGGATGCACAGAAATATTTTGGTACAGCAGTTCACACAGGATCGCAAACCGAAATTAATGTGTGATGAGTCGTGGAGCAAAAAATGTTGTAGCTTCGCCACAAGGTGTGAGGGATTTGAGGTGGATATAGCATGGATAGGAAGCAAAAATGGAATGTACATTATCTGAACCTAAACAAAAACAAACTGAAACCAATGAGAGATACTGGAGAGAAATTTCAGTCTTGCAAACACGACCTGTGTCTTCTTGACAGGAGCTGGACTCAAGAACCCGTAAGGTTCCTTTCAGCTCTGCAGTTGTTGTTTGTTTGTTGTTGTTATTGTTTCTCTTTTTTTATTATTATTATTATTATTATTATTATTATTATTATTATTATTATTATTATTATTATTATTATTATTATTATTATTATTATTATTTGCATCCACCAAACTGGACCTTCCACCTCAGTAGACTGTTGAATGACAAGAAAAAAATGAGACCCAGTAAGCAAACTGGTGTAGCAGATGATGAAATATTTCTTTATTGCAAATATTTATTTTTCCTTTCATTCTTGTTTCTCTCCCCTCCCACCCCAAATTTCTCTTTGGTACTCTTTTATTTTTGTGAATGGCCTCTTTATCTTTCAATGACTAGCAGAAAAGATTGGCCCTGTGTTTTTGTTTTCCTTCCGTAGACCTTTATTGGCATAGCTGTCGCTAAGGCAACGGGCAGGATTTCATCTTAAGACTTTGTGGCTGTCGGACGTAGGAAATGCTTCATGGTTGTTACATTCCTTTCAGCTACCCTTCTGTGACTGGGCCACAACTGGTATCTTGGTTGGGTGGCAGATCCATCTTTACGGCCATTTTTATGCAATTGCAGGAGAGCCTCGCATCCTTAACTCAGTGCAGGAATTTGACTCATACAACATTCCTGGCGCATCCTCTCCAAAATAAGACTGCCTGCCTTCTGCTGTTATTTATGGTCTTTATTATGTTGTTCTTATTTATGGTTTTTATTATTTTGTTTTGTTTTGAGTATTTTACTGTGATTGGCATTGATTTGGAGGGGGGTTCCCCCTCTCATTTTTATTCTTAGATACTACTGTAAACCTCCCGGAATTCTGTTTAGACTATGGGTGGTACAAACAAACAAACAAACAAACAAACAAACAAACAAACAAACAAACAACACCTCCCATGAGTACCACTTCCTCTTGAGGCAGCCTGTTCCACTGTTCAAACATCTTTGCTGTTGTTCAGTCGTTCAGTCATGTCCGACTCTTCGTGACCCCATGGACCAGAGCTTGCCAGGCCTTCCTATTTTCCACTGCCTCCGGGAGTTTTGCCAAATCCATATTGGTTGCATCGATGACACCGTCCAACCATCTCATTCTCTGCAGTCCCCTTTTCCTTTTGCCTTCAATCTTTCCCAACATCAGGGACTTTTCCAAGGAGTCCTCTCTCCTCATGAGGTGGCCAAAGTACTGGAGCCTCACCTTCAAAATCTTACCACTGAGCCATTTTTCCTAAAAGTTCAGCAAAACCTGAATCCCTTCAACCTTGGCCTCTCTGTTCTTATCCTGCCTTCCAGCAGCAAGAGAGGACAAGCCTGCTCTAACTCCTGCAAGAATAATCAGAGTAATAATATATGAGGTTCATAGACCAAAGCCAAAGCAGAGATTGCTGACGTTGGGACGAAACCAATTCTCGCCATGTCAGGGCTATTACTTTTGCCAGGTTAGTTGAAGAGGGACAAAAAGTGTCCAGGACAGAGTGTCAGCTTTCCCAGGTGTCACTGAATTAACAACCTGGTAACACCCTGACAGAGGTGTGTGTGTCTGTGTTCAGCATCTTCCACTATGTCCTAAAACAACAGACGGACAACAAGGATTTGAGGTCGAGTCTCTCTCCTGCCCACAAATCACTGCCAACATCTTTCCTGATGAAGGGACAGCAGTTAGCAGGCACTAAGCCCCTTGTTATTTACTGCAGTCTTTTCATGTTTAATGATTTTAGGTATCTGAATAAATTTTAAAAATCCAAAACAGAACAAGGTCACTTCTGTGCTTTTCTTCTTCTATTTTTTAAAGCATCAGTGTTGTTGTTTTTTTTTAAAAAACATTTTAGATATCAAATGTGCAGTCACAAGAAATTTATCCAGCATAGAAAGCAGATGTTAAATGAAGCATACCTATCAAAAGCCAAATAAAGCTGTAAAGATACATGGAGAAGCAGCAGAATTTAAGAGCATCCCTCCATCCTGTGAAGTACATTTATCACGTGTCAAAGTTACAAAAACAGACTACTATGTATCAGGCTGTGTTTATCAAAGCAAAAGTATCTATACGGCAGCTTTATAGGCATGATAAATCATAAGAAGATGCATGTGGCATCCATGCACTGAAATTGCATTTAAATCGTTCTTGACAGCTGTCTGCTCCGCTCTTAGGCTGTTGCCCTAAGCCCTGCTTTTCTGAAATGCGAGTGCCGCTACAGACCTAACCAGTAGCAAATGCAGGAAGGCCATTGTAACCTAGGCTTGTGATCTAACCTATTATGGAGCTGAGAAGTAAAAAGTTAACAAGTAACCAGTTGCTTGCATTTTCCAATTGCCAAGAATTTGACTTCAGTAGATGAGGGACAGCCCTCAAACAGTAATACCTGGAAAAACGAATTTAATGCATTCTATGGGTCAATTCGTCCTACAAAAAAATCATCCTATGAAATTCATCTTGCGAAGCATCCCATAGGAAAATTTGTCTTACGAGGTTTTCCTGCCCCCGGACATTTCATTCGTCTTACAAATATTTTGTCTTCAGGGGCATTTGTCTTACGAGGTATTACTGTGCGTTGGAACTAGCAAGTTGTAAATAACCAGTAATATAGAACTAGCAGGTTACAAACAGCCAGTTACTTGTCATTCCTTTTGCCACTAACTCCATTTGAGTCAAAGAGTAATAACCATCATGTAAATATGTTAGACCTTTTAATTGCAGCTGTAATTTGGGGACTCCCTGGCAGTGCAGGGGTGACACATTAGCCATTCTTCTGATTATAAGGGTGTAGCCTCACTAAAGGCAAAAGAGGAACCTCAGAACTCAAGTGTTTTTGTGCTATCTCTTGTACTGCTGCCATGGGCACTCATGGAGTTTACAGACAAATGGTAGAGTGGATGGACAGAAAATGCATTTAGATTGTAAAAACACACACATTCCAGTTCCTTTAGAACAGTAGAAAAATAAATAGTTACTATTTCAAAAATGACGAGTACACTAGTAACTTTAAGCCTTGGGGAAATGAACAGAAATAAAGTTGGACCTAGGAAACAATGCCAGGTACATAATCGTTGATTCTGTGAGTCCTTTTCATTCATTGATTTAATCTGTTGAGGCTAAGAATAACTACAAGTTACTTTCTTAAAAACCAACATCCTAGTTCCACAGCATGTTTTAGTTTCAGCCCTTAGTCATGCCGGGATGTAAGAAAATGACTGAGCTGACTGACGTGTTGTACGTGGAAACAGGATTGTACAATATTTTTTTTAATATGCAGATTTTTGGCTGGCGGAGGGGTTGCTTTTAGAATGGCAATTGTGAATAAATGAAACGTGCATGTAAAAGGAGGGTGGTGGTGGTGGTGGAAATGGCTGTGAAATGACATATCACACATACTGAGCTTGAGGAGTTTGCTGCCAGTGATTTAAATGTCAAAACAAAGGCAGTTGTGGCCATTACTTGAAAAGCTTTAATTTGGGTGTTAATTAATGACTGACCTCTTCTGTCGCTTGTGTGATGGATTGCATTTTTTTCTGAGTTTGCCATCTTTCGGATTGGAGAGGAAGCGGAGCGTGGCGGGGGTGTTGTTGGGGAGGCTTTGCTGTCTCGTGTTTGCAGGGCGAAAGAAAGGAAAGGAAGAATTTCTTTCTCAACCCTGTGTGTTTCCTTTGGTGCTCTTTGCTTAATTTACTTCTTCTGTGGGTGGGAGGGGATTTATTAACTGATTAATCACAGGTGCTTAAAGGTTCCTCCAGGATGTTCTTTGACAAAGATGCACTTTCAGCGAGGCTGACAGCGGTGTCCTTTGAAGAGCCTCCATTACTAGGGCCACTGCTCGTGAGACGTAGATTTGTGTACACAGGACGTGACAAGCGTGATCCAGCAAATGACCTTCCCCAATGGCTCGTGCATGAAAAACCATTGGGATGCAAAGGTCTGCATTGGACCCATCCCTCTTTGGAATTGGATGCTCACTTTCTCGTGTTCATTTCATGTCCTAAAGGCAAGCTTTGTGTAGAGATTTCAAGCAAGGTCTCCTTCCACTGAGGCATGGAGTGTGAAGGCACGACTCTCTGGTTAAAACCCCTCTTGGTGTTTTAAAGCTGTTGTGGCAAAATGCAGCCTGTGCAGTGCCTGGGTCTTCTCCATGGTCCCAGTATGTACTAGAGATGGGTGTTTCTTCAGGATCCAGGATCAGAAGGGATCCAGTTCCAAAACGAAAAATGGCAGCACAGCTGCCATTTGGTACTGGGACCCACCTTCCAGAATGAAATCAACCAGTCTCTTACCTTATTTTAGATTGAGCGGGGCTAAACTCCAAGAAGGAAGCAGCCTCTGATGTGTCATCTTTCACTTTCCCTGGTGCTGGCCAATCAGACAGGCAAGCAGAAAGATACAGATCCCTGCACAGCTCCTGATTGGCCAGCGCCAGGGAGAGGGAAAGATGACACTGTTTATAGATTCATGGACAGGCCTAAGGGAGAGCAGGCTTTCTGTGAGGACTTTGAGCTCCCCAGAGCTTGGGAAGTTGCCAAGGAGAAAGGTAGGGTAAAATACTCTAAAATAAATAAATAAATAAATAAATAAATAAATAAATAAATAAATAAATAAATAAATAAATAAAAATAAAAACTCCCCTCTGCTGGGCAGCATGATGGATTTGATTCTATGGGGTTTTTCAGAAATCCCAAGCTCTCTCTCTCTCTCTCTGTGTGTGTGTGTGTGTGAGAGAGAGAGAGAGAGTGGGGGGAGAGGGGGAGAGAGAGGGAGAGGGAGAGGGAGAGGGAGGGGAGGGAGACATGAAAATGAGTGCTTTGAGACTAATAGTATTGGGACGTCATAAGGAAGAGCACACATGTCTAGGGGATGGGTTGGTGGGGCAGATCAAGACCAACAGAATATCCAGCTTTCATTGGTTTACTTAATCATTAGATTTCTGCTTGGCCCAAGTGGCCAAGGCCCTTGGGATATTTTGCTAATGAGGAGAAAGAGCAATAGTTATTCAAAATGCAAAAATTATTTATTTATTTATTTATTTATTTATTTAGAATATTTTTACCCTGCCTTTCTCCTTGGAAAAGGACCCAAGGTGGCTTACAATAATGAGGGACAATATACAGCCCAGAACATTTAAGACATATTCAAGTTAAGAACAGGGAGTTTGAAGAGGCATCTTGGAACATTAAAAGGTCACAGTAGAGCTACAAAGAGCACACAAGAAAAAAAAATGAAAAATCCATTATGGGGGTGAAAAGCAACATGGAAAACGCTAGTGTCCTTATGAAATCAGTCGATGCAATTAGAGATGGTCACAAATAGAAAAAATGAAGTTTCGTTTGTCATTTGTCATTTAGAGGTCCGTTTTGGTTCGTTTCCGTTGTTCGCGATTTTTTTGCAAAAAATTCATTTTCATTTCGTTACCGTTTTGTTACTGTTTTGTTACCATTTATTCCAATTTTATGTGATTTTTTTAGCATTTAAAGCAGCTCACTTCATTGCTGTAATGGAAACGAAATGCACGACAAAAATCCCCGCGTTTCTGTTCGTTTCGTTTCATTTTAGAGACAAATTTCATTTGTCGTTTCGTTACATAATGAAACAAAAAACGAAAAACGAAAATGAAAAATTGTTCGTTCCGTGCCCATCTCTAGATGCAATCATGTATGGTAATCTGAAGGCAAATATGGCGAGCCTTGGAGAATTAGTGATGTGGACCCAAAGTAATTGCATGGCATCCTGAATCACCCGGGATTAACCATTACTGCTCTCAAAAGGCAGCAATGTGTTATCTGTGTCAGTAATGACTAAACAGACCTCTGGTTGTGCCGTGGGCTTTCAGAACTGATCTCAGTTAAAGGCTAGAAGAGGTGCAGAGCCCTTGCAGATGAGCAAATCTTGTACTTGCTACTGTCTAGACACACATCTCTCTTTGACCATCACACACAGTCTGGGAAACCAGCTTTTTACCTGCGATCAAAGCTTGAGAAATACAGGAGAGAAACCGGTAAGGTGGCCATACCATCCGTTTCCTAGCCATCTGTGTCAGCTTTTTAATAGGGCCAAAGGGGTGGGGGTGGGGTATGAATTCTAAAGCAGCCTTTGATCTTTATGTGCATACTTTTAATTTTAACTTTTAAAAGACATTTTGTATCAGAGGAAGGCTATTATATGGAATGGCACGCAAGAGAATTAATTGGTGGCTGAACTGCAGTGTCAGGGCCTGAATCCAAATGGGAGACAGGCGTGGTGTCAGAGCTTTGTGTTTTATTATTTCTTACTGTTCTGCTGTTGGAATTCCTGCCTTGGCTCCAGGCAACAGGTGGGGGAGGGAGAGAACATCCTTCCCTGCTTTTTCCATATTTAGAAGAAATTTGGGCTTGTATCCCCCACTTCACAGGAGAACTTCCTCCCCCCTGTCCGTTTGTGTGCCAAGCATATTTTAAAGCTGGACAGAACTGAAAAGCAATTTGTGACAGGTCACAAAGGTAGACTGGAAAATAATTTCCCATCCTTTAATGTAACGCGTATGCTGAATTCTGGCTGCCGTTTTCATAGAAATCATTCATCCTGAATGGATTTCAGGAACATATGTTCCAATGGTTTCTGATAACACATTACAATTTTGTACAGACACACAAACACAGGAACATATTTGTCATATTCATAAATGTTGTGTGTTTGCAGAATTGTACAACCAAAGATCTGACACAATCTGGCAGTGATGCCGATACATCGTGGTGTCTTGCACTGAGGGTGTTTTGTCCCCCCCCCTTTTGTTTTGACATTTGTCTAAGAAAAATGAATCAGGTCAAGATTTGCATCTTTACCTCAGGTGAACAAGAAGTGGGGCATGTTGCATTTTAACTGTGCCTCTAGAAACCATGTTCATTTTATGAGCCTATTTCTGACCAGGGTGACAAGAGGTCCAAGTGAGCTTTAAAATGGAGGACTCACAATTAGCTTCCCTCAGACTAACAATGCTGTTTGGATGAGCAGCGAAACTTTTCGGTCTCTCAAGAAAAGAAGTCCACCTGTCATGACTCTTCCAGATAAACTCACCTGGATGACTGAGAACCGTCACAGACTCTAGAAACCAAATACAGTGGTACCACGACTTAAGAGCAGCTCGACTTAAGTGCAATTTGACATAAGAGTGGAAAACTGTTGGCATTTTAACTGCCACCTTACAAATTTTAAATATGGTCTGCTCAACTTACAAATATTTTTTTTTTCATTTTTTGATTTTTTTAAACTTATTTTTTCAATTTTTTATATAGGTGCCCCAACTTAACAGTAGTTCGACTTAAGAGCATGCATTCGGAATGGATTAAATTTGTAAATTGAGTTACCACTGTATTACTAGATGCTAAATGTCATTAAGTATCCTTTGCAGTACAGCTAGTTGGTGAAAAGTAGCAGAGCCATTGTGTGATTAAACATTTTTTCTAGTTTTTTAAAAAGCTTTTTGCAGTTAAACCATTAGCACACCAGGTGTGTGTGTGTGTGTGTGTGTGTGTGTGTGTGTGTGTGTGTGTGTGTGTGTGTGTGTGTGTGTGTGTGTGTGTGTAGTTGGCTACTAGAGAAAGCAGACCTTTGGTATAGGAATGTTCTCTGCTATTCCCTTCTTGCTTGTGGATTCCAGGAGTGGACTATTAGTCAAGCTTTAATGCTCCAGTAGGCTCCCCTCTTAGGTCAGCACTTGGCAGAGGCAAGAAGGATGATGAACAGCTTGGTTTTTATTAGGAGCACACACACGGCGAGGCAGAGCAGCCTGTACTTCCCCATGCGCTTCCCAGTGGCAAGGCACACAGAGAGAGCATCAAGCCAGAACGGCATGCTGGTGAGACTGAACCACTCCGTACTGGGGTTTTCAGTTACGCCTCCCTTCAGCTTATGTTCAGTATAATACAAAAGAGCTTGGGAAAGTTAATGTTTAGATGACACCTCATGGAATCACCCAGCCAGCAACTTTTCCAAACTTTTAGAACCTTCTTGTGTCAGCTGGCCCAAGGAGAAGATCTGCAGGAACAGTGGAAACCGTGGCACTTGGAGAGGGCTTGACTTCTGCGGAGAACTTCCACAGTGATAATGCTAAGGACATTCCAGGTTGATAGCTACTCCTGTGGTCTTTCTTTGTTCATGTCACAAGAACAGGAACCATGGTCTTTTTGATCGTGGCCCCTGTCCTTGTAGATGAGTTCCCAGTAAAGGTACATAAGGCCTCGCCACTCCCATTCTTTAAAAAGATCCTGAAGTCTGTTGTGTTCCAAGAAGCTTCAAGGAGATGCTTTCTTTTAGTTCATTCCAATATGTGCCCCCTTGTTCTTCCATCATTTAGGTTCTCTTTTTAATTATCGCCTATTGTCATTTAACATTGTTTAATGTTGGTTTGGGGGGGTGTATGGGTTATTGTTGCTTTGTTGTAAACTACCTCAAGTTGTGCTTGGTAGATACATAAGTCAGTGATGGATGGATGGATGGATGGATGGATGAATGGATGGATGGATGGATGGATGGATGGATGGATGGATGGACAATTTTGCCCAAAGATAGCAACATCAAGAGCATTTGGGGATTCTAACATGACGTCTGGAGGAACAATGAGTACACTGTTCTCCTACAAAAGGCTATGTTGGTGTGGAAACTGCATTATCTCAGATCCATTTTGGGTTTTCGCAGTTCTGTGGTTTATGAAGTATCTTCCAATTGACTTAGTTCTCCATGTGGCCAGCTGCTAGATATTTCTGATGTTGCAGATGTGGGCCATTCCTTCTTTCCACTTTATACTCCTGGCATTCAAGATGCATGGATGCACTGTGTGGGGGGAGGGATCTTTTGCTTCTTCTTAATCTTGAAGAGGTGGGTTGGTAGCCAAAGAGTGGGTATGCTTTGTGTCTTTTAGTTTTGGCTGCAAAGCTCTCTCCTTGAATCAATTTGTGCAATGCCTGCTAGCCTGTGGTGATGAAGAGGAAGGCCCTCCAGCCATGAGGGGGTTGCTGCCACGTGAATTGTGCTTGCGAGGACTCGTAGGCCTCCCCTTCCTCAGCTTTGTGCAGCAATATCTAAACTACGTACCCAGGGTTGCCCCTGCTATTTCAGCCACCACAATTTGGAGGAGCGGTACTTTTCTTCATGAGGCCATAGAATTAAATTCACCCTTGCATACAATTTCTTTCCCCCTCTGATCTGTGGGTGCTGGAAGACAAACACATTCAGTCACTAGAGAGCAGAACTAATGATGAGTAATCTTGTCTCTTCCATGTTTACCTCATAATTCCAGATTCTTACCCTAGATTGCTATTCTGTTCTGTTTCCACATTAATTACATCTCCCAAAATGCTCACTTCTTTATTTTTAAATCCTCCTTAAAATGTTTTGTAGACATAGTTAAACCTGTGTTTTCTCTCAGAGCGCTAAAGTGCTATGTTGACACATTTCAGCCATCAAGGGTTCTACAGCAGCGTTGAGATAAATGTGAATTCTGGTAGATGGCAAAGCAGTGCAGCATAAATAACTCAGAGATGGGCTATTGAATCTATGGAGTCACATAAATCCCACTTTTCGGTCATCCTTACACTGACTGTACTAGGGGTCATTACCCATTACTGAGCTTGCTCACTGAGCCACCATTTTGATCCCATAGGTCAGGCCTGCCCAAAGTCCAGTCCGGGGGCCAAATCTGGACCATCAGGCCATTCTGAGTGGCCCGCAGCTGGTTGGCCCGCCCCTCCCTCCCCCTCCTTCACCCCATGTTTTTTTTTAATTCTTCTGCCAACACTGACACCGCTGGGAAGCTTGGGCGGCTGGGTGGATGGGCGGTCTGCCGCCACTGGCACCGCAGGGGAATGTGTGGGGGTGGGCAAGCCAGTGGGCCTCTGCCACCGCCAAGGAGCTTTGGGGTGGGCTGGCGGGCGAGCCGTCGCCACCGCTGGGGAGCTTGGGGGCATGCAAGGTCACACAGATTGCCTCTTCCAAGGGGCGACCTGTGGCCACGGCTCCCTGTGCTTCCTTTGGTCCCCACCTCCCTCCCTCCCTCCCTCCCTCCCTCCCTTGTTCCCCACTTTCCTTCCTTCCTCTCTTGGTTTCCACCTTCCTCCCTCCCTCCCTTGGTCCCCACCTTCCTTCCTGCGGGTGGGGTTGCAAGGGGTCAGTGGGTGGGGCTTATGGGTCAGTGGGTGGGGCTTGCAGTGGGGTGGCAGGGTCGGGGAGCAACCGGCCCCTGACACATTCTCAGCCACCAAATCTGGCCCTCCTTACAAAAAGTTTGAGCCCCCCTGCCATAGGTCATCCTCAGTGTTTGGGGTTTAAATAGATCTCTCCGCCACTGCCGTAGAGAACTGCAAAATAACGATCCTGGGCCTGGCTCTAAGTTGGTGGGTGTATGTAATCTTGTGTTTGACTTCTTGATGTCTTTCAGCATCTGTTTCTCTTTCCTTCTCTGGTCAAGTGTTAATTACTCACTGTGTATGCACAGGAAGAGTTGGCTATAAACGAATGAAATGTATAAAAAAACCCCATGCTATGGCAAATGATCCCCAAGTGAGAAAGTGCTTCCTTCCTCATCAGGTTTTATAATTGTTCAGAGGCTAGGGAAATTGAAATACAAAGCAAACGTATCAACATCATCTGTTGGTTGGTTTTTTCCCCTTAACAGCATGATTTAAACAAAACACATCCTTTTAAAAGTAACCTGAGCATAAATAAAGGTGATGTGATGGTTACAACATGCTCCATTAACCTCCTACTTATGTATTTCGTTGATTGAACTATAGACAAATAACAAAATTTGATATTAGATTTGTTCCTGGAGGTGTGCCAGGGACCAGCCTAGTTTACAAATCACACTTCCTTGAAATATGTCAGAGCTTTGGTTGGTTGAAGCCAGCCAGCTGTTCCTCTAATAGCCTAAATGAATGACCAACTGCTGACAATTAGTAGTAGGTGTGTTCGTTCCACGGTGCAGTGGGGAAAGCTTACATTAATTATCTTTTCAGAAAGTGCTCTTCATGGGGGTGGGGGAACACTTTTTTTTAAAGTAGATCCAGTTGGTGCATCTAGAGGAGTGGTTTCCAACCATTTCACAGGGGTTGCCATGAGCCAGTGATGAAAAAGACACAAATGGCTTGTCCGTCAATGACACCGGAGGCTGCGATTGGCTGAGGGTGCCTATATAGAGGGAAGTTCGCTATGGCACCTGGGGCAGTGGCCTGCCAAAGGGGGCTTGTGGCCTCTTCCAAGCAGGGCAAGGGGGTCACCACTAGAGATGGGCACGACTCAAAAAATGGTGTTTCATTTGTCGTTTGGTCATTTTAGGGGTCCATTTTGGTTCATTTTCATTTTCGTGACTTTTTTGCAAAAAAATCATTTTCGTTTTGTTAGGTAACGAAACGAAAAATTGCTGTTTCATTAACATTCTTTTTAGTTCAATGCATCTGTTGCAACGAAAACGAAAAACATGGCAAATTTGGTCATTTGTTTTCATTTTCGTTTTGTTTTTTAAAAAAATTTTGTTTATTTTTGTTGCGTAACAAAATGAAAAAACGAAAACAAAATGAAAAATCGCTCGTTTTGTGCCCATCTCTAGTCACCACAACATGAGGAGCTGTGTTAAAGTGTTGTGGCATTAGGAAGGTTGAGAACCACTGATCTAGGGAGAACATGCTATTAAGTTATAGATGGATAAATTTATCTCCTAATCATGTCAGTTTTTTTATTAGTTATTCCAGTCCACTTATATTTTGCTTTAATCCTCTGAAGACAAAACATGTACAAAAGTCTGCATTTAATTATATATTTAGATATACATTTAAAAATCATTTCCTCAAAAATGTGCATTCCTAAATCTCTGTTGTTCTTAAAAACACTTTGGAACAATATTTGCCAATTAAAGATATTGCAAAAACTGAAGAAGTGCAAAACCAAAAAGAAAATTTATTGGATCTGCATTACTGAACAAGAATGAGCTTATCTACATCCTCTATCAAGGTACTTTCAGGTAAAAGTGTTGGATAGGTAGGTCAATGGTTTAGGTCTCTGGCCATGAAGCCAAAAATTGGGGGTTCTATTCTCCACTTTGCCTCCTTTGTGGGGGTAGATGTGATGATCCATAGTGTCCCTTCAAGCTCCTCAGTTCTAAGATTATTTTTTTTCACCCAGCGTGTTGTTAGTCTGTGGAACTCCCTGCCACAGGATGTGGTGATGACATCTGGCCTGGGTGCCTTCAAAAGGGGATTGGACAGATTCCTGGAGGAAAGGTTCATCACAGGTTACAAACCATGAGGGAGATGTGTAATCTCCAGGTTTAAAACCTTCAAGGGCCAGATGGAGGGGAGTGGTATCAGGAGACAGATATCTAGTCTCGTGCGCTCCCAGACGCGTTTGGTGGGGCCACTGTGAGATACAGGAAGCTGGACTAGATGGGCCGTTGGCCTGATCCAGCATGGCTCTTCTTATGTTCTTATGTTCTTATGTATTTGATTTCCTTTTATTGTCCAAACTGATTTTGAATCGTGGTTCGGGATGGTTTTACTTTTGAGTGTGGTTCTGAGCCCCCATTGTTGGAGGTTTTCAAGAAACACAGGACAGCCATCTGTCCAGGATGGTATGAGGTCTCCTGCCTTGGTCAGGGGATTGGGCTAGAAGACTTCTGAGGCCCCTTCCAACCTTGTCAGGCAATGTACAACTAATTTCCCTTAAACTCTGCCCCTACAAAATTCTTCATCCAAATTGGTTAGTTCTTTGGTCCTCTGTGCACTCTTTGATGGCTAGACCACTATTTCCACACATACCTACTCCAAAAACAAGCATAGCTGGAGGTTCTTCCAGTTTATATGGGGTAGGGGGTAGGGAATGAAACAACCCTACCTTTATATTAAAACTTTCCATCCTGCTTTATAGAATTGCTACTTCTAGAGTTTTATCAAGGAGGAAATGGATAAAAATCTAAGTCAGATTTGATGGAGAAATAAGAACAATGTAAATTGCTTGTTATCCTTATCTCATGACTACACATTGCAACAAATACTATGAACAATGTACACAACTGCCAATAGCCACCATGTGATCTAACACCAGGACCTTAGTGAGCCTGGGGCTGGCTTGGCATCCTCAGCTCCGTAAAGATGTCTCCAGTAGAGATTTGTGCACATTTTCTGCTGCATTTTTTGTTCAACTGATCTCCAGAACCATCTAAAACTGTGCCAGAATACAAATGTAATGCGAGCCATGTTCTAGGCTGCTTGTCTCATGGAATTTCACACTTTGTGTTATGTCCACTCATTCAGTCTATCTTGCAGCAAACTCAGGGGACGGCCAAGGGAGTTTTGTGTTCTACACCTGCTTGCAGATAAAAAGCCGGATGTAACTGTGGTGGTGGCTAAATTCTGTGCCGCAGCAATGAGGCATCATCTTCCCTGCCCACTTCAGGTGGCAAGGTCAAATGATTGGCAATGGCCATTGTGTATTTATCCTTACCTCTTCTTATGAAGTGGGTTGGAGGTGATTTAGAGCACGGGCATGGTCCCAGGCTGGAGACAATTCTAGACCAATTGAGTTGACTACTCTGTTATTGGGCCTACTGGGCTGAGAAGATTTTATCTGCTCTGGCTTTTATGTAAAGGTTATGCCATTGTGTAATGCTTGTTCTTGTGTGTTTTTATTGTTTTTATACACTTTTATCTTGATTTTATGTGGAATGTATTTTGTACTTTGTCTGGTCAGTGACCGAAATAAAGACCTATTCTATTCATTTAGTGTGATGTTTGAGGTGTATCCCCCCCCCAATTGTGTTTAATAAGAATATCTTAACACTGATGTCTTGGGAGAAGAGTGTCGAGAAACTTCTTGTCTTTAACTGGCTGGAACAACATACTCTTGCTGGAAACAGCTGTGCCTGCTCAATTTGACAGGAACAAATGGGAGAAGATGCTGCTCCAATTAATTGTTGAAAAAAAAAAACCAGAATGTGGTTCAATTCATAACTTTCTTTGTAGTTAAGTGGAAAAGTTTTACAGGGTTTTAAAAATTCCAATTTTTGACCGGTCTAGTGCAGAAAGTTTTCTATACTGGTATCTGCAGATAGTATTCTACAATTGCATTTAAATGGGGAAAAGTCTGTATTTCCCTTTGCTTTATTTCCCCCCTCCTATTCTGAACACGAAGCGGCGAAGAACAGACATTTCCCCATTAAATTTTTAAAAAGGAGAATAGTGATTTAGCAAGAATTAATAGGGTATTGCAAAGCTAAATCTCCTTGTAAATACAGGAGCTTGATTCAGGCTCATCTAAAGTTAACAATATTTTAAAGACCATTAGTACTGTCTGTAAGAATGTCAATCATCTAATCCACTCTGGTTTCTAATATCTGTCTTTGCCTTGGGCTAAACCTGATGTAAGAGCTGGAGAACCATGCATGAGTCATCCACGATGCACACGGGTGTTTTCAATGAATAGTAAATCTCTGGGGTGCGATCAGTTAGCAACAGTAGCATTGAGGGATGTGTGGTCCATTGCTCCTCCTTGCAATGGGGTCAAAATTAATATTTGTCTGATAGTATTCCAGGTTTTGAGGGCATTGGTTTTTTTCCAGCAAAATAAGTCTTGTGGAGCCTTTCTGAAGAAGAGGATAGGGCTGCCATGCATGTAGAGGAGTAGTTCCCAATGTATTCTTGAAGCCTTTCACAGCTGGGATCTGATAGTTGTTGTGAGTTTTTCGGGCTGTTTGGCCATGTTCTGGAAGTTTTTCTTCCTGACCTTTCACCAGACTCTGTGGCTGGCATCTTCAGAGGGCAAGTAGCTCAGGGAACTATGAGTCCCCAGAGCACAGAGAGAATTCCTAGTTCCCTGAGCTCCTTGCCCTCCGAAGATGCTAGCCACAGAGTCTGGTGAAACGTCAGGAAGAAAAACTGCAAGAACACAGCCAAACAGCCTGAAAAACTCACAACAAGTATCAGTAGTTCCTAACTTTGGGTAACCCAGGTTTCTTGGACTGCAGCTCCCAAGAATCCTGGCCAGCACAAGTAGCACTGAAGGCTTCTGGGAATCACCGTTCAAGAACACGCAAGGTTGAGCACCACTGTTGTAGAGGCTTGGTGCTTTAAGCAAGAACAATGGAACATCTTGGTTCTTGCCTACCTGGGGAGCCTCCTTTCATAGAAAGTTCTGTGTTCTCCAGATGCCTCATTCAGTAAGCGAGGTAAGTGAGCAGCACCAAGAGGGGGCAGAGTTAGTTGTTATCTTTATGTTAAAACCAAGTGGCTAAAGAAATCTTGAATGAGACTTGGAGGGCATGTTGACTTTGGATAACCATGTACACAGTTCAATTATCTGTTGGTGAGCCTTTGGCCACCAGTGAACAGAGCTGATATTACTTGTGAATGTGACCAGATGTAGTTAAGCTCACTGGTTTCTACGTTTTCCCCCTACCCAACTGCCTGTTGGAAAAGTAGCTGGTCAATTCAAAAGGGTGGTTACTTCACGTACCTCCTCGTGCTGCGGTGAGCTTGGCTCCGATCTGAATTCGGATTCGGTCACATGATCTGAAACCGGGGCCACCCCTCTTTCTTTTGTACTCACGTGCATACTGGGTGAAGCCGAAGGCATTCCAACCTCACATCTTTGATGTGCATCCAAATTCAAGTTTCCGTTGCTTTCTGATGGGTCAGTAAGCGACATCTGTCTGTCGTTTTTCGGTCTTTCGATTATTCAATGGTCTCCCGTCATTTTTCCCTTCCACATTAATTTTTTATGTGTAGCGTTCTTCGGCCAAGCATTCCATGACAAACTCCATAGACGCTGCTCTCTCTAATGCCACTTCCTAATCCAGGCACTAGGTGGCTTCTGGTGCCATCGATCGACGTCCGCCGAGTTGGTCCTCCAAAGTCATCAGAAAGTATTTTCGGGATTGTACCCCAGGGTGAGAATCATTTCTGGCACTGCCTACTGTTGTGTCTGCCATGCCTCCATCGCGGGACTGATGCCATAGGAAATCGTTGCGACGCAGGCAGTCCCTTTTGGCTGCTGTTTTTGAGAATGTTAACATCATTCTTAACTGCATTTCTGTTCTGCGGCGCTGCATGGGGGGGGAGATACGGATGACGGCAGCAGTGAGTTCCTTGACTTTACAAACACACTTGTCCAAACTGTTTTTTGGGCTATTGCTGAGTGGAGGGTCACATCACCTAGACAAAAATTATGCTGGTGCTACCCCGGGCGTTCCCTATGGTTTCTTGAGATTAGGTTGGTCTTTCTGCATCTGGCCCTTGAGCCACAGTTTATCCAAATCTATTTTATTCAAGATGACTTTGTAGACAGCACCAAGTGTTGGCCTGCTTCAGTGGCAACACCTTTTCCCTTTTCTCAGAGGATTAAACTCTTAAGAGTTGCTAAAACACAAGAGGGCAATCAATTTGAGTGATTAGTTTTTTTTTTTTTGGTGAAAATAAATTAATGTTGTAAACAAATGGCCATCCCTGAAGGAAATAATTTTAGGCTTTTATACCTGCCATAAAAACAGAACTTGAGAGAGACATTTTCTGAATGACAAGATGGTGATAAAAGGTCCCAGAAGGTGAGTATTTATTATCTAATTTAACGATAAAGGTCACAATCAAGTCCAGAGTTGCATGTGTTTGAAGCTATTGATTTCAATGGGATTAAGTGCATGGTCATAGCTGTGCTGGATTTTGACCCAGACTGCATGTTTGAATGTCATTCTCTTCATAAGAGGACCAGTATGTCATTTTTGATTAATTTATTTACAATACTAATTAAGTCACAGGTTTATTACCATTGAAAACTAGTACAGTACAAACACAATGAAACCTAAAATCTAAGGCATGATATTTCTCAACCCTGCTTGCTTTTTTAAAAAAAAAGGAATTGCAAGAACTTCAATCTGACATGTTGTTTACAGTCAGAAAACACCCACATATATTCAAGTATTTTTTTGAAAATCTGAAAACAACTTCAATCTGATCTCTGCATAAAACCCATGGTGTAATCAGACATGCATCCTTTCCATTCCCACAATGGAACTTTGTGCACTGAAGAGAATTTTCTGGAATCTTCATTGAAGCAGTGTTCAAATAACACATGAATCTGGTTTGTGTTAGTTGTTACATCTAAGGAGATTAATCCTTTCTCAGTATTTCACCACTTTAGCCTGTAATCAAGATTCATTCAACTTAGGAAAACAGTGTGTTCGTGGGTTTGAAATAAACAGGGATGTGGTTTTTGCCAAAAATCCTTTTAAGCTTTTCAGACACTCCAGCCGTCTAAGGAGTGACCAGGCTCTTCTGTCAGCTCTGGGTCTCAGGCAGATCCATTGTTCTTTTGGGTTGATCCATGAAATTATCCATGAAAATTGTTGCCAATAACGATTGTTACTTGTTAAGAAGTCCCGAACAGTTCAGTGGTTTAGGGATCTGGCTGCAGAGCCAGAGGTTGGGCATTTCATTCTCCGCTATGTTTCCTTGACAGGGGCTGGACTTGATGAACCATAGGATCGTTTCCATCTCTGCAGCTCTAAGATTATGAGATTATTATAAGGTTCCTGAAACTGTCCTGTTGTTATCGCTATGATCGTAAGCTGTATTTTCTTCTCCAAAGGCTATTAGAAGGCACTTTTGCTCATAAATATGACATTGTCTAACTAGCTGGAGAAATAACTGCATGTGAAATTGTCTTCCAGGAAGGAGATTTAGAAGGCATTTTAGTTTACAACCAACAAAAGGGCAAAATAATTCCCAAGAGCAATTAAGGATCAGCGGAGAATGCCAAATTGTCTTGGAGCCCACATGTTTGAGTGAATGTCTTCAGATGAAATCTCTGACTTCGGCTAATATTGGCCCAAATTCTGTTGCTTAGTATAGTAAATCACACTAAAGTATGCCCACTGTCTCAAAGGGGATTTGATGCGTCAACTCCTCCATAAGTTTCACTGATTCAAATGGGCCTACTCTAACTTTGAATGACTTGAGCATAGTAAGTTGCAGTTAGTGCAGTTTGAATCAGAGGAAGTTTAGAGGGGTTGACTCATCAAATCCCCATTGGCTCTGTGTGTCCACTCTAGTGAAATGTGCTACACTAGGCATGTCCAAACTTCGGCCCTCCAGATGTTTTGGACCACAACTCCCACAGTCCTTTGCCATTGGCAATCTAAACTTAGAATTCTGGGAGTTATGGTCCAAAACATCAGGAAGGCTGGAGTTTGGACATGCCTGTAGCAATGGGATTTTCATTATTGTGTCTTTAACAACACCTGCATCCTTTCTGGAAAGCATAGTGTATATATAGAGCAGTGGTGGTGAACATTTGGCCCTCCAGATGTTTTGGACCACAACTCCCAGAATTCCAAACTTAGATTGCCAATGACAAAGGACTATGGGAGTTGTGGTCTAAAACATCTGGAGTGCCAAAGATTCATCACCACTGGTATAGAGAGATCTCGAGGCATTAAACAAGGAAGAGCCAACAGAGTGCTGAGCTGCAGTTCCCATCATCCTGTGTTGGGCAGATGAGGGCCAACTGGCGTTTCAGTTCAACATTCCCAGAAGGACCACAGGTTTATTTATTTATTTTATATTATTTAATTGGTAATATTTGTAGGCCACCTTTCTCCCAGTGAGGGGACATCTGTAACCTACAATCTATGTGTTAAAGGAAAGCGGGGAGCAAATGTGGAAGAAGAAGTAATTGGAGAAGAACAATGAATTTAAGGAGGCATTAAGATAATAGCTATCTGTTTCAGCAAGTCGTTTTTCAATCAACTCCCACTGGATACTCTAGGAGACCAAAATGCGGATATATAGTTCTGTGCATTTTTCTAATCTCCAGAGTCTAGGCTGTAGCATGACAAATAAGCATGTTGCCAAGTTCTGTTATATAAAAGGTGTTTTGTATAATAACAGGCATTTTTGCAAACTGTGAGTATATTCCCTGTTAATAATAACATCAGGTGAAACATCTAAGCAATGGTAACCACTAAAAAAAATTCTGTGATGTTTTAGTACACAAATAATTATCCCCTTCTGGGACCAAAACCAATGCTCAGGATGTAAATCAAAGGCAGACTTAGCCAGCGAGATATCACAGTCTCTGGTAAGGTAGGATTATGAGTGACACTCACACAGCATTGTAGCAAGAGGAACAGAGGTGGCAGGATGCAGCTTGGGAGTTTGGTTCGCTACTGCACTGATTCCCTTTGCTGGAGCTGTTGATCGATAGGATCCCATCTAATGTGACAATTCTAAGATGATTGGGGTGATGATGATTTTGCTAGTGGCTGTAATCTTCAGAAATTAAAGTCTTCCCCTCGGCAGCCCTCAACATCTTTCTGTAATGAAAGAGATCCGAATGGAGGGTGGAAAGGAACCATAACCTTCTAAATCTATCCATCTATCTATCTATCTATCTATCTATCTATCTATCTATCTATCTATCTATCTATCTATCTATCTATCTATTCCTTCCTTCCTTCCTTCCTTCCTTCCTTCCTTTGTTCCTCTATCTATCTATCTATCTATCTATCTATCTATCTATCTATCTATCTATCTATCTATCTATCTATCTATCTATCTATCTATCCCTTCCTTCCTTCCTTCCTTTTTGTTCCTTCCTTTGTTCCTATCATCTATCCATCTATCTATCTATCTATCTATCTATCTATCTATCTATCTATCTATCTATCTATCTATCTTCCTTCCTTTCCTTCCTTCCTTCCTTCCTTCCTTCCTTCCTTCCTTCCTTCCTTCCTTCCTTTGTTCCTATCTATCTATCTATCTATCTATCTATCTATCTATCTATCTATCTATCTATCTATCTATCTATCTATCTATCCATCTCTCCCTTCCTTCCTTCCTTCCTTCCTTCCTTCCTTCCTTCCTTCCTTCCTTTGTTCCTATCTATCTATCTATCTATCTATCTATCTATCTATCTATCTATCTATCTATCTATCTATCTATCTATCTATATCTACAGTGGTACGTTGTCTTAAGGAATTAATTCATTCCAAATTAAATTATGTTAAGCAAATTTTCCTTTATACATATTTCCCATAGGAATGCATAGAAAATGGAGTAATCCCATTTTTATGTTTTATGGATTTGGCCCATAGGCGATTCTGTTAAGCAAATTTCCCCTATCTCCGGAATATTTTATGTTGTACAAATTTTTGTTATATAAACTGTTTGTTATACAAAGGTCCACTGTATATCTCTATCTATCTATCTATCTATCTATATCTATCTATCTATCTATCTATCTATCTATCTATCTATCTATCTATCTATCTATCTATCTATCTATCTATCCACAGCTGACATCATCAGCTTTAAGTACCATAAATTTGTGCAACAGGTTTTCAGCTCTTGCTGGGACCAGCAGAAAATACCTTGCCAACAAATGTGGAGAAGCATTTCCCCCCCTCCCGCAACTCAGTGTGGATTCCTATCTTCAATTAACTCTTAGCAGATACCTGTAAGCAATGTCCTCCAATAGAACAGTACACACTTGAGTACATCTTGGAAAACATTTCTCCAGGATGGACCGTGGGGCTTATTTCATAGTTATATAAAACTTTGGAAATGTAAGCAAAGTACACTTTGTATTTTGCCCAGAAATATCTTGTGATCCCTTTCTAGAAGGGGTCATAATTTTCCAGTCTGGTTTGGAGCTAGTAATAAGCATAAAATTGTCAAATGACTTTACAGTTATATTCTCATTATTACTTACTCAGCAGAGGGATTAGAGTATGGGTTACGCAAGTTGCTGTAATGGTATTTATTATCTTTCACTGCTTTGAAAAGTATTGCTTGCAGCTTAATTGCACCCCTGCTCACCGCCTCATCATTATTTATATTGCAAAGAGCAAGAGAGAGAGAGATTATATATGAGGAGGGCAAGTTTTTTCCTAATGCATAAGATAAATAAAAATGTCTGTATTGTTATTATTATATATATTTTTAAAAAACTTGATAAATGTGTTAAGAGGGGAAAAATTCCTTAGGAAGTACCAGGATTATCTTAATAAGATAAAGATTCCTATAAACTGTTCTACCCAGATGCCAGGACTTAATCCTTTTTGGGAATAATTCTTATTTCAATGTGTTTCTCCCCCCCATATGTGTTTCTCCTCCTCCTCCTCCTCCTCTCTCTCTCTCTTTTTAAGTGCCCTTGTTAAGTTGATATTGCATGTTTTTTTGTGTGTGAGTTTGTTGATTTGCTTTTACTAGCAGCCTGAGCAATGTCTAGCCAAAATCTGTTCCGTATCAATGAGCAGTTTCACTCCAGAGTTCAGAGGCATCAGACCTAGTGCAGAGTCAATTGAGATAAAATCAGACCTTCAGCAAACTAGATCTGCCCTAATATTCATGACATGGTGTAGGAAAGACTCAGATGAAGCTCCATACTCCTCTTGAGACACCCAATCCCATCTGTTTGCAGAAAACCAAGATGGTAGGGTTGGTCGAAGGAAGGGAGGGAGGGAGGGAGGGAATGGAATGGAATGGAATGGAATGGAAGGAATATCACCAAGGACTACCAGGTATCTCCAGGTAAGGCTGTCTGCCTGACAACCTGAACAGATACTGCTGCTGAGACGTGGTGGTATTCAGGTTTTATTGGAGGAGTACCATCTGCAGAGGACTCCACCGCCCCCCCCCCCCCCAAGACCTTCATCGGGTGGCAATCCAGAAGCACCTATTTTTATTTCTTTTAATATTGACAGTTCCCCCCTCAACTCTGACCTGAGTTTCCTAAAGACTATCTCAGGACAAAAGGGAACCTGGGAACTCTAAAATAAGTGGGTGGGAAGCTTTTAATGGGAGGATGTTATATGTAATATAATAAGCTTGAAATCGCAGAGTTGGAAAAGACCATGTATGGATCAATACGTCCAGCCCCTGCTAAGGAGGCAAAATGGGGGATCAAACTAAAACATGTTTTTCTGAAAGTACCAACGACCCTGCTGTGTGTGTGTGTGTGTGTGTGTGTGTGTGTGTGTGTGTGTGTGTGTGTGTGTGTGTGTGTGTGTGTGTGTGTGTGTGTGTGTGTGTGTTGCTTCCCAACTGCAGTTTATAATCTGTACACTTTTATTCCCTGGTTTTACTATTGCTATAAGATTTGTCTTTATTTTCTACTCTCTCCTTAATGGATTTCCTCCTTCTGTATAAATTGCTTCAAGCAACTTTCCCCCTTATTTATTTATTTGGTTAAAAGGCCTCTCCGCTAATAAAATGCCAAACTTGACTTTTGTGGAAGCTGTGCCAGCATCAAAGGGAGGTCACTTTGACTCTTCAGAACACTAATCGTGATTATCACAATTACCTTTGTGTTTCTTTCTCATCACTCCCTGAAAATGATGTTTGGACTGAAGTGTGAAATAAAGACATCCCATGAATAATCTATTCTAACCCAGTTGTTTGTGATGAAAAAAGAAACAAACAAAAAAAGAAATAACCTAAAAAAAGGTAATGAGCTGTTGGATAATTCTCCACTCGGCCTCCTTGAGAGGGGTTGAACTTGATGATCCATAAGCGATGGCAAACCTAGGCAGCATCTTAAAGAGCAGAGACATCACTTTGCCAACAAAGGTCAGGATAGTCAAAGCTATGGTTTTTCCAGTAGTTGAGGTATGGAAGTGAGAGCTGGATTATAAAGAAGGCTGATCACTGCAGAATTGATGCTTCTGAACTGTGGTACTGGAGGAGAGTCTTGAGTGTCCCCTGGACTGCAAGGAGATTAAAGCTATCCATCCTGAAATAAATCAACCCCGGATGTTCACTGGAAGGACAGATTTTGAAGTTGAGGCTCCAGTACTTTGGCCACCTCATGGGGAGAGAGGACTCCTTGGAAAAGTCCCTGATGTTGGGAAAGATTGAAGGCAAAAGGAAAAGGGGGTGACAGACAAGGAGATGGTTGGACAGTGTCATCAATGCAACCAGCATGGATTTGGCCAAATTCGGGGAGGCAGTGGAAGAGAGGAAGGCCTGGTGTGTTCTAGTCCATGGGGTCACAAAGAGTTGGACACGACTGAACAACTGAACAACAACAATAGGGTCCCTCCCAGCTCTGCAGCTCTAATATTTTACTACTACTACTACACTGGTACTTGTTCCCCCTTTTAAATATAGGCAGTAGAGATGGGCACGGAACAAACATTTTTTCGTTTCCGTTACTGTTTGTCATTTCCGTTACGTAACAAAACGACAAACGAAAATTGTGATGAAAATGAAACGAAACGAACAGAACCATGAAAATTGTGGTTGTTACGTTTTGTTTCCGTTAATGGCGACGCGCAATGAAATGAGATGTTTTAAATGTTAGAAAACACCCTGGACATTCCTAAAAATCGCAGCGATAATTATTTATATTGTCTGATAATACCTACCAGGGGGGTTGGGGTGCTTAAAACGTTTGTTTTTGTCTTCTCCCATCGCGATGTATTTTCCTTTTCCCTTTAAAATGGATGCTGCCACCAGCCACAAAATGGAGGCAAGCCATGTGACGTGGGATCATGATCAGCCAATAGCATGCCCAGGTTGCAGACTGGGCGGGCAGGTCTGGCAGCCACAGAGGGCATAAAAAGCTCTGGCAGCCCCCCGTCCTCCTTGCAGTCTCTGGTGGGAGTTAGGGTGGGATTGCTGTCTCTGTGACTCTAGCTTCAGTCCTGCAGCCTCCCTGCGTGCGTGCTGTGTACCTCTCAGTGAGTACCCTCCCCTGCCCCACAGTGCAGTCACTCTGTGGCTGCCTTGCACCCTGGGCAAAGCCCGCCGCTGCCTTTGCAGCCTCCCTGCGAACCTAGTCTATACTGTGTCTCTGCCAGCATCCATTTTTTTAGTGTTTTCCCTCTGGTCTGGGGCGTTGGGGGACACCCACGCACGGAAATGCTTTAAAAATCGTGCAAAAAGCGGGTAGAAACGACAAACGAAAAAACAAAAAACGGGAACAATTTTTTTCAAAAAATTCCCGACAAACGGAAACAAACCGAAACAGACCTCTCAATGACAAACAAAAAACCGAAATGCCATTTTTCTGTTTTGTGCCCATCTCTAATAGGCAGAGTCAGTCCACATGATCATATAAAGATATCATTGAATGCAGAAGAAACTCATATTGTAATCCATGTCTGTAACCAATATGTATAGATAACATCCCTATCCTTGGTGCATTGTTTACCCCTGTGAGTTGGGGCTGGGCCACATCTAAATTGGTCCATATATGTTTTGAATACAGGGGAGCCTCATCTTCACCCACAGTATCCTCCCTCTATTCTGTTGGTTCAGTAGGCTTACACTTAACATTTACAATACAATGTTGTTCTTTCATTGCACCTTTGTTGTTGCAAAAAAAAAAAATCCATGAACTGTAACTAGTTACTTCTAAATCACTCTAAGTTATGCATGCACGTGGAGAGGCAGAGTGGTATGAAGCTGCCCCAGAGTAGAAACATTCTCTTTTTTTCCTGAATCTGAGAAAAGG
Source organism: Phrynocephalus forsythii (assembly GCA_029282475.1). Taxonomy (NCBI): domain Eukaryota; kingdom Metazoa; phylum Chordata; class Lepidosauria; order Squamata; family Agamidae; genus Phrynocephalus; species Phrynocephalus forsythii. The sequence goes on from JAPFRF010000013.1 coordinate 6,660,422, forward strand.
AGAGTGTCCGATTATACCCGTTTCTCTCATTAAGAAGATAACTTGTGAATGGGCCTTAAGGTGCATTTATGTGTCGTCCAGGTGTTATCAGCAGGTTGCTTGACTGGTGAGAGCACTTGGCTTTTTGTCAGAAGTGAAAAGCAAAATTAACTGCCAAGTCCCTTAATGTTGCCCAATTACAGTGATATGCATAGGCTAAACTTTCATAAATATCCTCTAGTTACAAAGCACCAAATCCTGCTAATAACATTGTGACCTTTTAAAAAGAGAGAGAGCCCATTGTGTTATATTACTCTATTAATGGCATAATTGCTGGACGCTGTTCTTTGTCTAGCAGTGTGAAACAGTGAGACGTGGGCTGATTAAAACCTCCCCGTGCCCTGCTTTCAAGTACATTGTGCCATTTCTTTCCATTCTGCCACTACCCATTTACTAATCCCTGCTTGAGTCATTATTTCACACAGTGAACGTTTTTGGTCCTTGTCAAGCTGTTTTCATTCCTCACTGTTTACAGTCTAGTTGCTCTTGTCATGTAGTGTTGATGCCTCCTTCATACATATATGTTGTTCTATTCAGATACATAAGGATTGGCAGTCGTGGAATGAGTTGGTTGTTGATATGTAGGACATTTAAGGCGTGGAAGTTTCTGAATTAAATATACAACAGGAACCCCAAATCTAGAGGATAAGTATCTACTGATTCACTTTTCCACCGTCTGAAAATATTAAAAGACAAATTCTAGAAATACGTATTTCTGAGGATGTTACTGGGACTGGACACTAGAGGGAGACAGAGACCACAAGCGTTCAGCATTAAACTGATATTCACTATAATCCACATTTGTCTGCATCTGTGGGAGGGCTTGGAATCAACTCCCCCCTCCCCATTGGTTATGAGGATCCTACTATCCTAGGATTCTCCAAAGAAATGCATTTTTGAGAGATGGACAAGGAAGTGAATCTGCCTGAGACGTGAAGAACCGCTACCAGTTGGTAGGCAGAATCCTAGATGGCAATTCCCCTCTCATCATTTTCCTCTTTTAATTACTTCCATGCAATTGGTCATCATAGCTATTCTCACTTTGGATGCATCTGTCTTCAATGAGGATGCTGTGCATCTAAACATTTTCTCCCAGGCTCTTCAGCCAAGAAGCTCATTGTCTTTCTGTAGTTTGCTTCCATTCAATTTACCTTGTACGATCACCTGTAAGACAGTGCCGCTTCCACCTGATTTCATTTCCTTCGTGTATTCAAAAGTATTTCACCTCCTCTTACACGTCTTTGTTACAGTCATCCGTGTTCAAGTCCACCATTCTGTGTCATATGATGGACTCAAGAATGAACATCAGTGCGTGCGATGCGCATTTTCAAGGCCAGTTGGTCTTTTGATTGCATATTCTCCATCTTAGAGAAGCTGCTGTGAGTTATTTCTGCTGTGGCTTTCATTGAGTGGTTATGATGCCACTCTCCATTCAGCCAGATCAGAAAGGCATCTATGTGTGTTCACAGAGCCCATGCTTTCCATTCTGGATAACATGGAATATAGTGGGCAAAATACAACCCATGACTCCCATGTCGCTTCCCAACCCATGATGATGATGATGGTGATGATAATGATGATGATGATGATGACGACGACGACAATGTCGATGATGATGATGATGATGATGATGATGATGATGATGATGATGATGATGCTTTTGCTGTTGTCCCCTTTCCCCTAAAATTACTACTTTCAAAAAAGTCATGATTTGTAATCAAATTCCTCATATTTGGTCTTTGCAAGCTTTTTTTCTCCCAGTGTTATTGGAAGAGGAAACCTTTAATTATCTCCAATTACAGGCATTTCCCAGCACTTCTCTTCAGCTTTAATGGGTTTTAAAAACAGGCCAGCCTTTGTTATTTAATCTTAAATACAAGCCTTTGTTATTTAAATAAGAAATCCTCTATTGTTACTTAATCAAGCAATAGCTGCTCATGCTGTTCCTTCCACCACAGTAAAGATGTTTAAAGTGGTTGCTTGTCTCAGAATGATTTACAATATTCTATAATTCATTATATCTTTACTTTGCTAGTTATTCTCCAGAATATATGTTTTAAGTGATTAACCACATCCCTCTGGGACCCAGAGGGATCCAGAATCCCTCTGGGACGTGTCTGATGTACTGCTTGATTATTAGTTTTATTATTAAAATTATCTGTTTCAGGGCTGGCCCTGGTTAGTACTTGGATGGGAGGCCACCAGGGAATACCAGGGGCTGTAGGTGCCTGGAGTAGGAACTGGCAAGCCACTCCAGTATTCCTGCCAAGAAAACTCCATGGACATGGGGTCACAAAGAGTCGGTCACAACTGTAACAATGCAACACACACAAACACACAAATACATTTATTATAAAGCATCAAATGAAATGGTATAGAGAAGAAAGACTAGGTCTGTCCATTCCTCTTAGCAGATAACCTCTTTGGGTATGCTGGCCTGCTAGAATCAGCATCCCTCAACTAAATGATCCAGTAGACTGGGTCTGTAGGTGGCAGGTCTTGTCTCCTGTGTTCCGTTTTTTTTATTACTTCTATCGGCACTCATGATCTGCTGCAGAATCAACAGCAGTGCATCAGATTTTCCTCGGGTGTTGGGAAACAGTGGGCTGGTTCCAAAGAATGTTTGGCACTTTGTCAGATGCCAAAGCCTTCTCTGGCTTTGCTAATTATTTTCCAAAACATTTTTGTAGATGTTGCGAGGCAGATGGCCGGTCTTTTTGAGCCTTTTGTTGACTTCCCTGGGCTCTGCTCATTACCGTCTGGTGGGAATCCCTTCTCAAATGGAGAGCAGAGGAAGGGAGGTTGTTCACAGCCACTTCCCTTCATGTGGGGGTGAAGGCTCATAATTAAAAGGTTCCCAGGCACTGTTCCAAAGATTTGTTGGAGAATTCCAGGGGCCAATTCTCTGTTGACGATGCAACATCGTCCCCAAAGTGCCAGGATGATAGAGCTTAGTTACAGTTTGGGAAACTAATTTTATTCGGACTGTGCCAATTCCTATGGATGCCCTCGCTTCTAGATTTGAAGTGCAAACAAGAGTATTTCTGGTGTCTATGTTTTGGGTCCAACCCCACCCGCATTTAATGAGCTAATTTCATTTTTGTTTGACACATGAGGATGTTTGGTAAACCAGGCTTTGGCATGGGGGATGCTAGGCGTCCTTAGCTACTGTTGTTCGTTTTGTTGGGTGAATCAAAGAACCACCTTGTGTCATTTTGCTTGCAAATAGAGCGCCACAAAACAGTCACTCTTTCATCTCTGCTTCAAGTTTACAACAGCATTTTAAGCTGGCCCTAAAAGTCTTTCCTGCTCTCTCTCTCCCTTTCGTACAAATCTTTTGTGGCAGGTGGCAGCTTCTGCCATCAGTCCTCTTTAAGACTCTAAAGGTTAACCAGTTCAAGGGCAGTGGAAAAAGAAGTCAACAGATTCTGCACGTCTTTTCCCCCCTCCTTTGTAATTTCCAACTTTATTTCAAGATATATGTAGCACTGAAGTGCTAATGCTAGGAGTCAAGGTATATGTTATAAAATCAAAGTCAGGATGTTCTTTCATATCTATGCTCTACACAATAATACTGTGGCTTTATATCTGACTGAAGACAGCTCTCAAGCTGTTAGCCCCTCACGTATTCCAAGACGGGGGGGGGGACTAGAAGTTGCAACCTTCCTTCCTTCCTTCCTTCCTTCCTTCCTTCCTTCCTTCCTTCCCTCCCTCCTTCCTTCCTTCCTTCCTTAGTCTGTGCTTTCTCCACCACTTCTTCTTCTTCTTCTTCTTCTTCTTCTTCTTCTTCTTCTTCTTCTTCTTCTTCTTCTTCTTCTTCTTCTTCTTCTTCTTCTTCTTCTTCAGGTGTTTGTCACTAGAACAGTTGCCCTGATTTTTCCCACTAATCAAAGTTTTTCCACTAACCAAAGTTTTTCCCCTCCCCAAAGAATTTCTAGACTTATCAGACTTGTTCTGGTTTCCATGGGATTTATTGCACATTCATAAGGACACAAGAAAATACATATGGATGCAGAAAGGTGATTGCTCCACTGCGCTTCTTAAAAGATTCACTCAATGTGCAGCTTCTGGACCTGAACTGAAAACCTAAAGCAATCTGCAAAGAAAAGCAATTCTTTAATCTTCAGACCTTGTGGTGGCTGTGGAAAGATACACTTGGCTGGCAAATGTGGCTTTGTAGTGTGGTGTAGTGGACAAAGACGGCTACTTCACATTCTTCCTTGTTCGTTTCGTGATGATGTTGTTCACGGTCACATGGTCTTGTCCCGGTTCTGTCCCTGTTTCCGTTTCCCCACGGGCGTGATTGATGGTATCGTGATGACTGCTACTTCACGTCCTTATTTTGTGACAACATCTGTACTTCCCTGCCTTCGTTTTCCCTTTTTTCCCTGAGAGGATCTGTTGTACAGTAACCTCCCCACCTATCACAGGGGTTAGAGACCCACCCAACCTGTGATGCTTGAAAATCTATGATATTCGGAAGTGGGTCGGGTGGGGCCTAGGGAGCGGTGCGGGGCGATGTGATCGCTTCCCCCGTGCGGCTCTGAGGCTTCTCGGAGGGGCCCAGGGGTGGCGCGGGGCGATGCGATCGCCCCTGCTGTCCCCCCACGCAGCCCCAAGGCGCAGGTACTGCGATCCCATGATATAGTGGGACCGCAGTACCTGAACCGCGAAATGGTGGGGGGTGACTGTATCAGCTAGGTGACATGGGGGTGGGGAGAGAGAGAGAGAGCCATGTGGCTCAGGGGATTATAGTAACTGTTGTTCTGCATTTCAGAACTTGGCTTTGGAGTGCTGTGAAATCCAAGCCTTCCATGTCAACCATCAACACCGAAGAAGGCAATTATGCTAGCAAGGTGTGCTCCAAATGAGGCTCCATCTGCCCTCTTTCTCTCTTTCATGTCCTCTTCGGCTGTTCGCTGTCGAACAGGTTGAAAGCTGGCTTGAGGATGGTAATAAGTCTCGTCATCAAACCAAAACGAGCAACTCAAGGCTCAGCATGCAAGTGGAAAGTAGTTTACCAAGAGTGGCTGCCCCCTTTTTTAAAATTTCCCATCCTAAAGAGACAAAACCTCAAAGAGATGTGAAATGAGTTGAGAAGGAGCTTAAAGGCAGTTTGCCTGTTGTACATCTGGAAAACTTGAACAGTACAGTTAGAAAGGCTGGGACAAGGGAGAAGGTTTAGCTCATTTTAACAGGCGTTTTCCAGAATTTCTCTCTACATGGAATGGGAAGGAATTGAGAATACGAAGGAGAATGCAGGAGAAATGGAGACCGAGCCATCCCAGGACTTTTTGTGCATATTATCAATTAGTATTTCATTTATTATTTCCACTTTTATACCAATTTATTTATTTATTTATTTATTTATTTATTTATTTATTTATTTATTTATTTATTTATATATACCACCCATCTTCCAAAGCAGAACTCTGGGTGTTTTACAATTAAAAACAAACAACAGAGAGCAAACAAGAAAATTAGAGGCAAACTATCAATAAAAATGGATGTGTGTGTTTACAATATCCTCCACAAAAGATGACGCGGGCGGCAACAAAAAAGAAAGGAATTTGAAATAAAATTAAGTAGAAAGGTCGCCAAATGCCTCCTTGAAAAGATGTGTTTTCAAGGCTTTTTTAAAGGCGGGCAGGGACGCTGCTAGGCGCAACTCACTCGGGAGCTGATTCCACAGCGTAGGGCCCACCACAGAGAAGGCGCGGTTACGTGTAAGCAATTTCCATGCCTCCCTGGGTGTGGTCACCCTAAGTGAGCACGCCTGCGTCATTCTAGTGGGCCTGACCCCAGTTGACCTCTGGGAGATACGCTCCGACAGGTACTCTGGTCCCAACCCATTAATGTGAACTCTCCCTGGGCAGTTTATAACATAAAATAAAAACACACAGATACACACACACTTTTTTCAGGCTTATTCTTATTGCATTCAGGCTTTCTACCTTTCTTTACATGTGTTATTTGGATCGTTAGTTTTACAGAGTATGTGTCCTTGCATTTTCTAAAATTATGCCTGTACTTTCTCTTGCCTGCCTAAGCGGCCCATTTATATGGAGTTCAAAGCAAATCTACATACTTTAAATTGACAGAGGTTTGCTTAGTAATTATAACTACCATTTCTGGGTGACACAGTTACTTTCTTGTTTTTAAGCAATAATTTTAAGGCAATATGTTTCTTCAAAGCTGCAAATGAAAGTTTGTTGGTAATTATTCCCTAACAAACATGATAGGAGGTCTGAAAGCTTTCTCTCCAAGTTCTCGGATGCTTTGAAGTAGTAAGTGCATCAGGAAGAGAGCGCTGTTCCCTCCCGAAAAGCCAAAATCAGCAGGTGAATCAAAATAGCCATCAGACTTCAGCCCCGGCAGTGGGGTGGCCGTATATGTAACACTGGCAAAGAGGGGGAAAGTTCATAACATTTGCATGAACTAATTTACCTAGATAGATGAACATCTAGAAATAATTACTATAATTGAAATAGAACTACAACACATCCCGCCCAGTTACCTTTGGGACTAAATCAGCACATGCCAAACAAATGATTACAGCTCTTAATGAATCCTGCAGGACTGATTGATTGAACTCCCAACCTCTGGTTCTGCATCCAGAGATGTAAGATTTACCTCCTGCCTGCTATCTCCTACATCAGGCATGTCCAAACTTCGGTCCTCCTGATGTTTTGGACCACAACTCCCGGAATTCTAAGCTTAGATTGCCAATGGCAAAGGACTGTGGGAGTTGTAGTCCAAAACATCTGGAGGGCCAAAGTTTTGACATGTCTGTCCTACATCCTTCGGAGATCGACCTCCTGCCTGCAGAAGTTTCCATGAATGTCCATGTTTATATATAAAGCGATGGGCACAAAATGCCAAAATAGTGTTTCGTTTTGCCTTTTTTGTTTTATTTCACTTAGAATGAAATTATTTTTTAAAAAAATTGTTATGTTCTTCATTTTGTTCCAGTTTTTGATATAAATTTGTATTTATTATTTTTTTAAAGCTGACCAGTCTGGCAGGTCATTGGGTTTTTTTTTGTTCTTTTGTTTTTTTGTTTTTTTTGGCCCACGGGCCAGTCGGTGCTTTTTAAATATTTCTATTTTCCCCTCCCACCACCCATTTGGCCTGCAGGTACTGGCTGGTCAGCACTTATTTTTATTATTTATTTTGACAAGCTCTGAGATCATCACTTGTCAAAATAAATAATAAATGAAAACGAAATGGAAAGAAATGAAAATTTCTGTTTCATTTCGTTTTGTTTTGTTTTAAAAGGGCACTTCATTTTTTTGTTTCGTGCCCATCTCTATCTATATATGTAGGGTCAGCCTTACTACCATGCACAGGGAAGTAGCTGGCTCCATTGAGTTGTAGGTGCTGTAAAATTGACTTGTTAGTAAATAATTGGTGATGTATAGTACCAGTTGAAGAGAAAGTGGTGGACTATGGGGTATTAGTAGCTATTCTGTTCTGTGAATCTCTGTACTTTTACTGTGTTGCAAAAAGAATTTTACTAGAAATTCGAAACTCAGAAAATTTTGTTAATGCTCTTTCAAGAAAGTTTTTTAAAAATGTCTAAAAAGGCAGAATATATTTTAAAAGGAGCATAATCACAATGCCTGGAGGCTCTTTTCATTTCATTTCATTTTTAAGGGGGGAATCTGAGTAAGATTGGAGGTGTGTGATGTCACTTCCCCAAGTCCCTCCAGAAAAAGTATCACCATTGTATCTTTTATTGCCTAATGCATCTCGTGGCGCAGTGGTTAAATGCCTGTACTGCAGGTAAAACTGTGCTCACGACCTGGGGTTCAATCCCAGGTAGCAGGCTCAAGGTTCACTCAGCCTTCCATCCTTCCGAGGTCGGTAAAATGAGTACCCAGCTTGCTGGGGGGGCAATGTGTAGCCTGCACACTGTAATTAAAATTTGTAAACCACCCAGAGACTACTTGTAGTGGTATGGGGCGGTATATAAGCAGAACACTTTGCTTTTATTCCCTAATGTTGATGCTATAACCCTGAAAAGCTATGCAAGAAGAGCATTTCTGGCACAAACAAGAGATGATGGTGATTCTTTGACAGCCCTGATGCTCCATTAAGAAAAATGCCCATCTTGGGACTCCAGTAACGTGAGCAGTCTGACTGTACGTGTACATGAGGTTCACTTTGTTGATAACCGCTCACCTCCATTTCACCACCCATTGTTTAAACTTCAGAAATTTAAGTAAAGCAGTGAAAGCCCAGTAATGAGGTCGATGGCAGGAACGTGACTATTATTGATCACTTGTAATCCATGGATAGATTTTTCTAGACCTCCAGCCCTCCCGGTGGCTTGGAAAAGCTGCACAAAGTCTGGGAACTATGGATTTTCTTTAAAACCTCTCCACATTCTCTTGCTAAGGAAAACTGCTGTATATTAATGAGAAAGAAGTAAGCCCCCTAATATCAATGTGCAGGAAAATATTACAGCATTTAATGGGCCACTTATACTTTAAAATGACACACACACAACAATATGCATGCCTCTACCTTTTCCTTGAGAAATTAATACAGCAATCCTCAACTACCCCAAATGCCTCTTCGTCTGTTTCGCTGGATATCAGAATAATTTGTGTAAGGAAGCGTTCATTTTTTTTAAAGGAAACTGGCCATGATTAAAACTGAATCATAAAATATCATATTTTCCATCTATAAGACACCCCCATGTATAAGACGACCACCACTTTCCCAACCCAATATTAGTTTTTAAACCATGTGGGACTCTCCTCAGTTTACTTCCATGTGTGTATAAGGCTACCTTCTTTTTTTAATCAAAAATTTTTTAGACAAAAATATAGTTTTATACATGGAGAAATACTGTAAGAATCTTAAAACTGCAAAGTTGGAAGGTACCGCAGGGACCATCGAGTCCAGTCCCTGTCAAGGAGGCCCAGTGGGGAATTGAACTACCTCCCTCTGGTTCCACAGCCAGATGCCTAAACCACAGAGCTATCCAGCATTTCTTATATAGAATATATATGAACATTTCACTGTTTTGGAGCTTAGAGTTCCCAAACTTCCTCATGATCATTGGGGGATTCTCAGAGATATTGAATCAGGAACGTTCTGGGTATGTCTACCAACCTTTCCACCATCTCTCTCTATAGGCAGGCATGCCCAAACTTCGGCCCTCCAGATGTTTTGGACAGGTACTCCCACAGTCCTTTGCCATTGGCAATCTAAGGTTAGAATTCTGGGAGTGGTGGTCCAAAACATCAGGAGGGCCGAAGTTTGGACATGCCTGCTCTATGGTGTCCATTCTGGTGGACTGATTTGAAAGTGTGAGCAAAGGGAGCGTTGTAGCTACTCCCCCTGCCTTTTGCTGTCCCACCTGAAGGACAGCCAGGAGAGGAGGCAGCGTGGTACATGTGGAACATCTCCACAGGATCAGAAGCCGTCATTTTAAAAAGTATCTCCTGCCATAGGGAAATCCCCAACAAGGGCGTATCTACGGGGGGCAGAAGGGTGCATTTGTCCAGGCGTAGCAATCTGGGGGCACCTGGAGGGGGAGCAGGAGGAGGAAGCTGCACGGCCTCCCACCAACAACTCTCCCCCATCTAAGGCTTGGCAATGAGACCCACTCCACTGCAGCCTCCTCCTCCTCCTCCGTGCGCTAGGTGAGCAGCAAAGCAAGCAGTCAGGCAGGTGTGCGGGGAGTGTGGTGGCAGCAGGACCCTCCTCCTCCTTCTCCTCCTCCTTCCCCACCTTGCTCTGGGCCCACCCAGATAGAGGAAGCACGCGTGCATGCACACAAACACACACACTTGTACCCCACGCCCACAGGATTGCCCCCCTTGGTGGGTGGATGTGATGGGGTTGGGGAGAGGCAGAGGGGTGCAACAACAACTTGCTCCAAACCCTTGCTACGCTGCTGATCCCCAGTGTGGTGTAGTAGGTAGAGTGATGGACTAGAACTCTGGAGGAACAGGGCTCAAATCCTCACTGAGCATTGGAAACTCACCTACCTTGAAAGGCCAATTAGAGTCTTTATAAATCAGTTCCAACTTGACAGCACAGAACTCTTTCTTTTGCACCCTTATGGAGAGGCTCTGCGGGTAGGTGAGACATTGCTCTGCAGATCATTCCTCTTCCTAGGCTAGTGATGGCAAACCTTTTAGAGACCGAGTGCCCAAACTGCAGTTCAAAACCCACTATTTTTTTTTTTTGCAAAGTGCCAGTACAGTAATTTAACTTGTATACAGGTGGCTAAGCAGGGGCAATGTTGGGTGCTCACAGAAAGGGCTCCGAGTGCCACCTTTGGCACCTGTGCCTTAGGTTCACCATCACTGTCCTAGGGGACAGCAACAAGCAGGGTGTGTGTGTTACAATTCTCTCCCTGCTCATACTTTCCAGTTAACTCTTTTCTGAATGCCTGAATAAGGCTAGCAGGAATCTCCTTTCCAATACACCGTGACCCATATACATATATGAAATATCCTACAGTTGGCCATGCAGCAGGTTGTGAAAATCAATGCAAGTAAAACGCAAGTGGCTTTTTTATCGGCGAGCAAAAAGAAATACTTCACATTGATTCCTCTTTTATTTTCTTGCCTTCCTGCCTTTGAGAACTTTTTTCGCAAGAAAGCAAAAGCTGCGCTTTTCTGATCCTTCAAGTCCATTCAGTATTTTTAGAATGAAGGGTAGCGGGACAAAAAGCAAACACCACTGAAAACTAAGAATGTTGTATGGCACTGTCAGAGGCACAGTGTCATAATTTAAACATGGTACAGTGCAGTCTTTTACATATGTTTTTTTCCACTTTGGCCACATCTAAAATCCTGACACTCTGGATATTCCAGCTAAAAGAACATATGTTCATATGGGTGCATGGGTGTTCTCTTTTTTTGACGCCCACATGAAGTGTCCAGAGATATTTGAAAACCAATTGCTATAACTGTTCAGAAAAGGAAAAGTTCTCGAACTTCTTATTCTGTTCTTCTTTATCCTTTACTTTGTTTTTGTCTTATTTGGAAAGCAGGTATTCTCCAAAAGGCAATTAAGCTTTTCTATCCCATCTTAATGAGGTCAAATCAAGTGGGTTTGTCATGCTGGATGTTCATATAAAGAAGACTGGTAGTGTGCTGATGTCTATATTCAAATTTAATTTTATCTCTTGCCCTCATTTGCAGCCAGCCTGTTGCTCTTTAAAAAAAAAAACACTACAGTTTTTAGCTCTTTTCTTTATCCTCAAAGCTATCCAGCATGGTAATTTAGGGTGAGAAATAATGACTTATTATTGTTTCTACATATATACTGCCCCATACTGCCAAATCAGTCTTTGTGCAGATCCTTTAGAATTTAGATGAAGCCCCTCCAGTTTTCTTTGCAAACACACGGCACTTCATTGAATTTCTGAACTGACACTTTGGAAATGCCTGTTCCACAAGATTCAGTTCCAAAAATCCAAATTAAATATATATCTCAGGAAGCTCCATTCATCTCTGCCTGTCTGTCTCCCTCCCTCTGTTCTCTCCCTCTCTTTTTATCATACAGATCTTTTCACTACCTGGGATAAGATAAGAAAAGGTATCTTTTATTCAAAATGTTGTCACAGATCTTCCGGTATCATGATTGTGATCTAAAAATCCTGAAATTAAATACATAAGAAATACAAGGCTGTTTTTTTTTACTGTGGCGAGAATCTTCTAAATCACCTTTTGAAAAATGAATAAATAAATAAAGGATTTGATTAAATCCTTTGATACCCTTGATCATGGAAGATTCATAAATAGCTTGTCATACCAATGTTTTCAGCCATTCTCATGCTGAGATCTTATGATACCAAGGATTTCAAATCCAGAGTGTTTTCTCCTGGCTTGGAAAATTACTTAAGCATCACTTTGTTTACCACTTTTCTTTTAATGTCTCATAATTGTAGAGCTGATTTCACCTTTTGTCAACATGAGCTGAATCCGATTGTTAGTGACAATCAGAGTAAACCTGTTGAAATATCTAGGATCTGTTAGGGCAACACTAACATAAATCCTCTGGATTCAGTAGGGCTTCTCAAGTGATAAAAATGATGGCTTTTAGCGCATTATTTTTAACTAATCTCTTTCAGTTTTGCAAAGTATGCATCTTTGTAGCTGTCTTATCCCCAAAGACCCATTTTGTTTCTTTCTTGTTAATTAATTGCTGATGGCAAGTGAGTCCAGGAAGTTAGAAAGGAGTAACCCCTCCCCCACCAGCAAATGGTTAGAGACAGACCTGACACACACTTTTCTTTCTTTCTTTCTTTCTTTCTTTCTTTCTTTCTTTCTTTCTTTCTTTCTTTCTTTCTTTCTTTCTTTCTTTCTTTCTTTCTTTCTTTCTTTCTTTCTTTCTTTCTTGTTCAATCCAGGGAAATCTAACGTCTGAAGAGAATTTGATAGGATCCTGTATCTGATAGTGGATTAGTGTAGGGCAGTTTTTTGTGTGTGTGTGTTGTGTCGTTACAGTCATGACCAACTCTTTGTGACCCCATGTCCATGGAATTTTCTTGACAGGAATTACTGGAGTGGCTTGCCAGTTCCTACTCCAAGCGCCTACAGCACCTGGTATTCCCTGGTGGTCTCCCATCCAAGTACTAACCAGGGCCGACCCTGCTTAGCTTCCGAAATCAGGCGAGATCGGATGTGCTTAGGGAATCTAGGCAGTTTTATATGTTCTTAAAAGCTTCCAAAAAGTGATGATGGAGAATGTTTGTCATTAGACAAATGTCAGAATCCAAACCCTGCTGTCTTTTGTGTGATGATGATGACATGCATTTCCGAGTTTGGTTAGATTATTCTTAGATGGTTGTATTTATTCACCAATCTCTCTCTCTCTCTCTCTCTCTCTCTCTCTCTCTCTCTCTCTCTCTCTCTCTCTCTCTCTCTCTCTCTCAGGCTTGCCCTTTTCATTGATTACTAAGACAGCATTTAATCCAGAACTGCTGCTAGAGGGAGGATAATATGCTTAACATTTTCCTGGACCCTCCCCGTACAATGTAGAGGTGCACAGCCAAGTTGTGCTATTCCACTTTATCACAATGTACAGTACTGAGCTTTTCCTGCTGTGTGTGATGCCCTTCCATATGGCTCTGTGGTGATGAATAGGGAATTACATTACTACTTAATGGTGCAGACACACCGTCCGTAACCTTATCTCCTTTTCTTTCTATGCATCAGAACATTTCACCATTTAAATTTACAGATGTATATGACATAGAGGTAAAATTTAACACAGAGTCAAATGTTAAGATAATGAGACCGTTTTTGACTGGAGGAGGTCTACTTCAATTGCATCATCTCAGCTTTTTGGAAGATCTTCTTTTGTGCACATGGTGGGGCCTCAGTTGTATGTGTGCATGGCTGCCTTGTTAGAATTCCCCCACAGTCCTAGGAAAACCTGTCCTGTATCCAGGCACACACTTTTTATTTTATTATTCTTTGATCTTCCTCCCTCCCTCCCAAGTCTGCTCAGGGACTTCCAGGTGGTCTTGTCCTGGCCGGAGACCCTTTTCATCATTCACCCATTCAGCAAGGTAATCGTGTAGGGGAGTTCTCAGGTGCCCCTGTTGTGTTCTTGCATGGAGCAGGGAGTTGGACTTGATGGCTTTGTATTGTAGGCCCCTTCCAGATTCACTGTTCTATGAGCCTATGGTTTTTGGAAGAGATTTAGGACAGACATAGTAAAATAGTAATCCACCTTTGGAAGGTTACTTGGTCCAATTTGTCTTGTTCATTTCCCTTCCATCAACCGGTTCCCCCAAGAGACAAACTGGAATTCCACGTTGGAACTTGAAAGATCTCAAATTCTCACTTCTAACACAGACTGATCATCCTATGATTTGTACATCTCAGCAACTTGGTGCTGAGTGTGATTCATTCTCTCTAGACAGCCCACCTGTCTAGGATGATGCCAGAGGAGGCTGATGCCAAGTTTCCTTCTTCCACACTAGATGATTGTCCTGCAAGGTGGAACCTGCAGCCCAGCCCATCTTTGGTGCTTTTGGTCCGATAACAGAAAGCAGAGTCATTTGCCTTGGATTTAGAGGATTAGCAGACTGAATGGTCACATGCTAAAGGACAGCAATTTTGTCAAAGCCCTTTATTAAAACATTGGCACAGCATAGCAGGTTTGTTGGAGAATCCGCTCAGAAAAATTAACTCTGTGAAATTTGCTAAGCATTTGAAATAAAATAAAATAAAATAAAATAGGCAGCGTCTTTTGAAACAGGAAAGATTTTGGTGTGCTGGTAAGAGCCTCCTCTGGGTTCTTTATTAAAACCACCAATAATTTGCTTCCCCTCTTTTTGTCGATTAAAAAAAACTCATTTCCCCCCCATAACGGACTGCTTCATTATATAAATACTTCAAATTGCTGCATAAATGTAAACATGCAGATGCTGGAAGACAACGTGGGTGAAACTGCTGCAGAGTTTTGAATTTCCGATAAAAAAATTTTTTTTTTGTTGTACGGTAAAAATACAGAGACTCAGAGTAGAATAGCTATTAGTTCATCATAAAGAAAGAAAGAAAGAAAGAAAGAAAGAAAGAAAGAAAGAAAGAAAGAAAGAAAGAAAGAAAGAAAGAAAGAAAGAAAGAAAGAAAGAACAACTCAGCAGACAACTATAATGTCTACAGAGAATTCATAGCTTATAACAATTCACATCTAAATGTTACACCAGTTCTGCTACATTAGTGCCCATAGATAGCTTTATCCTCAAGGAATGTGTGTCTCTAGACATTATTATAGGCAGTGCAATTCAGCTGCCATCACTGGATCTTTTGGTATCACGTTTCTCAGGTTATCCGTGTGCTGTGTGATGGAATATAGGGACACAGGAGCCAAGTCTGACCTGTGTTCCAGAATCCAGATAATTAACCCATTAACTGGCAGCAGCTTTCTAGGGCTTCAAAGACAGCATGTTTTATTTGCCCGTCCTTGGTGGTCTCCCATCCAAGTACCAACCAGGCCTGACTCTGCTTCATACCCAGACTCAGATAAAATCGACTGAGTTCCAGGATGATTGTTGGTACAGGGGATTTATTTGTTTTTTGTTGTGCTATCTTCTATATTTCAAAGCTTTAAGCTTCCTTGTATAACTCCAGATTTTAGCATTGTGAGGGAGAGCGATAAGAGCTTCCCTGCATGATTTCCTTCTATGCACCAGACATTAATGTTGGGTCACCTTGTCGTTCTGATTCCCCCCCCCGTACTTACTTTTGAAAAAAGATTGCAATCTTCACTGTATTCCATTAATTCTAGCACTCATGGATCTTCTCAAGCACATACTTCTGTAGATAGTAATTTTACCACTTATGACTGCAGGATGATTTTAATGGCACTACAACAAACCTCTTTACCAAATAACATTTAGGCAGACAGGTCTCGTTTACATGGATCTTCTTGAAATTTCGGAAACAAAGGGAGTTCCCCACCATGGATAGCCTGGTTGGTTCCTGTCAGGTGAGCATATTTTCTGTTGATTGCTTCTCTTGCTTCTCATTAGCCACAGTTTCCTAATGTAGGGCCCTTTGTACACAACCCCTAAACTCCGCCGCAAATGGCTCCCAGCTCCGGAGCTTAAAAATGTTTCCCCACCAGCTCCGGAGTTTACAGGAAATTAAGTGCGACCATGCCCACTTTAGCGCATCCCAGCGCACCTTTCAAGTACCTGCTCTCTGGAGGTGAAAATTCTTTGATGTGGTGTAACGATAGTGAGTGCAGGGCTCTCCTCGCTTCTGTTTGTTGTTTTTTTGGCTCCCGCCCCTTTAAGAGCTACTTAAGAGACTGGAATGTTGCCGTGGCAAGAGCGAGAGGCAGAACGGAGGTGAGCCATGTCTCTTTTCTTCCTGTTTTCCCCCTCCCCTCACGCAGCCAGCAGCCAGGAGTGTGGAGGGGGTGGGAACGTAGGAACAGCAACAAACCCCTAAGATCTCTGGTCCGAATTTAAGTGGCCAGCAGATCTTAGGGGTCGTGTGAAAAGGCCCTAGGTGAATAGCATCAGCTGGATTGGGTGGGTTACCCAGAATAGATTCAGTAATAAAGCATATGTTCCTTTCTGCTCTTTAAGAAAGTCCCCCCCCAAAGCAATAAAAGTAACCTTCACTTACAATTACTCTACTCACCTTAACAGGGTGTCTTTTTATTTCAAAATGCTAATTAATAATGTTAATACTGTAATTAATAATTCTCAATTAGCTGAACTAAGTCCAAACATTGGCATTTGAATTACTTTTTTAAAAATATTTTTTTCAAACTCTTTTGAGCTCCAAGACTGCATGGGTGTACTAACAACAGAGAATAATATTCTTACTCAAATGTAGTTTTATTTATTTATTGGTGGGGCTTTGTTTGTGTTGATTTTGTACCAATCCTCATTGGACTCTGGCAAAACAGCTGAATTAGGAGTGTGCTTCTAACTGAGGAATTTTTGCCAGCTGACCTCAGTTATCCAGGAGCAGATGCTGCAGAAGATATTTTAAAAACTGGTGAAGCAACCATATTCAAAGACAGAATTAACAAATCCTTGTATTCTACAAATTGGTATTTTATTTATTAATAGACTTTATATCCTGCCTTTATGTGTACATGACCTGAAGGCAGCTTCCAGCAAAAACAAGGACAGCAGTTTTTAATGAATCTGCAATGCAGAACTAGCAGGGAACAGTTAAAAAGAAAAGAAAAGAAGATTTCAAAAGACCATTCAAAGGACTTAAGATACTGCTGGTTTAATATAAGGTCATGGTACATTTGACCCTGTCAGATATTTTCAGCCAGAGCTCTCTCACCATATGGAGTCCCTGGGGCCTGAAACACATTTCCAAAGAACCAACATTTCCCTCTTTCTAACTGACAGAAATAGATGAACACTGGGGGGACCCCAAATTTTCTAGATAGGTAGTTAAATCACAGCATAATTTATTTTTGTGAGCAAAACATGGCAATCATCATCAGCACCTGTCAAGTCAGTTCTGACTGATGGCACCCCTTTCCAGAGTTATCTCAACAGGAAGTCCTCAGAAGTGGGTCCCCATTTCTTTCTTTTGGGGGCACCGTGGGACAGTGCAGGTTACCCAAGGCCACCCAGGCTGGCCCTCCTTCCAAGAGGCACAATGGGGAATCAAACTCCCAACCTCTGGCTCCCAAGGATCTAAACCATAGAGCTGTGTGTGTGTGTGTGTGTGTGTGTGTGTGTGTGTGTGTGTGTGTGTGTGTGTGTGTGTGTGTGTGTACATGTTTAGCTGCATCAATGGAGAAAGACGCAGGGAATCGGAAGCCTTCCGCGTCCTTCACATTTCAAACTGAACTAGCAGAACCCAAATTTTCTTGACTGATGCATAAGTTGGCAGATAATTGTCTTCTAGTTTTTTCCTTTTTAGAATACTGCAAGTCTTGCACCAAATACATTAAAAACATATATTGTGGCATGAAACACTAAAAATTGCTTATTTTAAGCACATTGAAGCAGTGGGTCTTAAATGGATGTTGATTGTGCAAATCCCAGTCAAAGGTTGAACCTTGTTCGGGGCCAGAAGTTTTGAAAAGCTCAAACTCAAATTTTTACTCCAACTCACGTGGAAATATGTTGGCACAGATTGGTGAATGAAAATATGAAATTTACACAGATGAGAAATCGTCTGATCCTCCCCGTTGCTGTTTTTCTCAAACTTTTCTTAAATATTGTACCTCTTTGTAAGAGCGGCTCAACTTAAGAGCAATTTGACTTAGGAGTGAAAAACCACTGGTGTTTTAACTGCTGCCTTACAAATTTTAGATGTGGTCTGCTCTACTTACAAATAATTTATTTATTTATTTATTTATTTATTTATTTATTTATTTATTTATTTATTTATTTATTTATTTATTTATTTGATAGGGCTGCTCTACATAAGAGTTGTTCAAATTAAGAGCATGCATTCAGAATGGATTAAACTCGTAAGTAGAGGTGTGTGTGTGTGTTTGTGTCGTTACAGTCGTGACCGACTCTTCGTGACTCCATATCCATGGAGTTTTCTCAGCAGAAATACTGGAGTGGTTTGCCAGTTCCTACTCCAGGTGCCTACAGCACCTGGTATTCCTTGGAGGTCTCCCATCCAAGTACTAACCAGGGCCGACCCTGCTTAGCTTTTGAAATCAGGCAAGATCGGATGTGCTTACACTGTATTTAAAAACTGTGTGTTAAATTAGGAGTTCCATACACTTGATGTTGCTCATAGATTCCTTCCACACAAGGGAAAATCCCAGCAGCTGATTTCTTTTCTTTTATGTTAGTTAACAATTTCTTACCCAAACAGAAAGAATTGTCAGGGCTATTGTTTTTTTTTTTTTAAATGATTGTGAATAGTAGTGATTGTAGAGCAAGAGCAGCCTGCTTACATCTGTGCCAAGATTGATGCTGATCCAGTTTGAAAGGTTTTTTTTTTTGTTTGGAATGCCCCCATTTTTGGGGTTGCCTTATGGAATGCTGATTTGCTCTGTTGCCTAACATCTATTGCTGCCCTGTCATGCAGCAATAACATCCTTTGTTCATCATTTGTACCCAAATTATCCTCACTCAGTCAGCAGTTTTCAGAGTCCTTGGCATGCTTCACCAGTTGAATTTTAGTGCTCAGTAACAAGTGCTCATTTTTCCTCCCATTTTTCCTAACCACATTACCACAAAAGCAGAGCTACTAAATCTCTTTAGGAATGTATCATGGCCCTTGTCAGTACATGTGTCATGTTCATAATCACCACTGGGAAAATTCCCAGAGATAATAAATTTGTTGGGTGCCAAAATTACAGGAGTACCAGCTGTTAATCCAGCCTTTAGACAGAATGTTCAACCAAAAAAATAGTGATAAATCTCACACCTTTTGCTGATCCTCTAGCAAAACTTGATTATGTGAAGAGGCAATGGATGGTTTCCAAACATAAGAGAATTCCAGGGAGACCCTTTCTCATGTATTAGGCAACAGGACAGAGGGTTTTTTCCCCTTCCAAACCAAGAGATAACATCAATGGTTCCTCAGTCTATCACTTTTCTGGTCTAGACTGGTGCTACCTTGTTCCCTTTAGATGATTTGAAGTTCAGCTCCCATCAGCCACTGTCAAGTTGTCCCATACTTGAAAAATATCTTAGTGGTTTACATATCTAGGTGTGGAACCAAAGTTTGTGAGTTCAGTTCTCTACTGTGCTTCCTTGATGTGATGGTCTATAGAGTTCTTTCTGGAAATGCAGTTTGATGATGATGATGATGATGAAGAAGAAGAAGAAGAAGAAGAAGAAGAAGAAGAAGAAGAAGAAGAAGAAGAAGAAGATGTGAAGATGATGGTGGTGGAGGAGGTGGAGGTGAGGAGGAGGAGGAGGAAGGAGGAGGAGGAGAAGAAGAAGAAGAAGAAGAAGAAGAAGAAGAAGAAGAAGAAGAAGAAGAAGAAGAAGAAGAAGAAGAAGAAGAAGAGGAGGAGGAGGAGGAGGAGGAGGAGGAGGAGGAGGAGGAGGAGGAGGAGGAGGAGGAGGAGGAGGAAGAAGAAGAAGAAGAAGAAGAAGAAGAAGAAGAAGAAGAAGAAGAAGAAGAAGAAGAAGAAGAAGAAGAAGAAGAAGAAGAAGAAAGGTGAACTGTAGTAAGGAGGACAAGAGATTTGGGAAGACAACTCATCTAGTTATCTGTGATGCTACTTCCTACATTCTCCAGCTTTAATGGAATTTATCAGATTAACAGCTAATAACAGAAAAGAAATACCCTAGCATGGGTTTAATGGTGATACTTGCAATGCAGTTAAAAAAGAGTTTCCACTGAAATAAAGAGTAGTGGTGTGACTGAAGCAAAATAAAATGCAAGTGGAAAAATAGGCAGTACCTTTATACCCCACTTAAAAAAAGAGCATACAACAAACAAGCTTTTGTAGATGAAACACCACTTCATCAAGTTTGTACCAGTGTGAAGAACTTCAAGTCCAAATGTGAATGGCACAATGGATATTTCTGGGTAAGTTGCTCTTAGATGCTAAATCCAGTAGTTCTTGTCTGATGAGTTTTACCAGGCAGACTTGTCTCTCAGATGTAAGTCAGGAGTCTGGTTGCTTTTTTATGGTTAAAATCAGATTCTAGAAAACAGGAAAACTGATTTATACCAATACCAATACTCTAATTTACCTTGAATTGTCTATGCCAATGGTTCTCAGCCTTGGACTCTCTAAATTTAGAGTCTCCCCTCCCAGAATCTATAATTAGATATTCTGTGCCATCCAAAACAGTTCTCATGGGCAGTTTTCCCCATCACTACCTGGAAATATGAGAAATGGTGGGAGGGACCCACCACACTAAAGATTTGTACTTGCGAGAGAGACGTCTGCCCATTCCAAAACCCCTACAGCTGACATACCTTTGAATTGGTGTTTGCACTGGTAAGGCTGTTTTTACATGACCCCTAAAATCCAATGCAAAGGGCTTGCAGATGCGGACCTTAAAATTGTTTTCCAACCAGCTGCAGACTTTAAAAAAAATTAAGTACAACCATGCCCACCTAAGCGCGCCCTAGCACATTTTTCAAGTACCTGGTCTCCGGAGGTAAAAAAATTTCTGATGCGGATGGTAAAGCTGTGGATGCCAGGCTCTCCTCACCTTCTGTTTGTTTTCTTGTTCCTGCAGCCCCTTTAACAAACAGGAATCCCTACAGGGCTGCTCCATTGGCTGTGAGCCTGCATTTTTTTCTCCTTTTTTTCTCTCCCTCCCCTCATGGCAGACAGGAGCAATGGAGTGCGGAAGGATGGGAACACAGAAGCAGAACAAGCCCCCATGATCTCTGGTCCAAATTTAAGTTGACAGCGGATTTTAGAGGTCGTGTAAAAGCGCCCTAAGTAAATCTCAATCTAGTCACTTTCAATAACTGATAGTCTTGGGAAAGGCCATTGGGATCTTTGGCCAAACTGCTGAAGTGGAAAGAGAGGGGATGGACCTCTCACCTTCCCCTCATGGCATCATTATTAAACTGCTGTGCTGCAACAAAAACTGCTCACAGCCCAGCTCCCATCCCAGGTAGCTGGCTTGAGGTTCACTCAGGCTTCCGTCATTCTGAGGTCAGTAAATTATGGGTGGGCATGGGATAATATATACCCTGGGTTAAACTATGGGTGTTCTGCTTATAATTTACAATTTTTAATTACAGTGTGCATACCCTGCATCATTAAACTATACAAAAAGGAGGAAGGCTTTGGTCGTGAGCACAGTTTTACCTGCAGTACAGTATATAAGCAGCACATATAAGCACTATACTTTGTTTTCCCCATTCTTATGTCTAGAGACTGTCTTTATGTTAAGCCTTTCTTAAAAGACAGAAAGAGAACAGATGCTGGAGGGGGTGACAGGCAAATGATGGGTAACATCAGAAGTTTTATTGGCATCAAATGATCATCCCAAATCCTTAGGATTTTAGGACAGAAATACTTGGATTCAGATGTCAAGTTGGTTGCATGCAAGCCAAGAGAAATAATATGTCTCTACAAGGTTTTATTCTGATCATTCATGCAAAAGGAAGATATTAGAGGTACTGCCTACCTAGGCAGGGACCTTTAGGGCCCACAGAAGCAGAAAACATTGATATACCTCCCACTTGCAAAGTGCTTAGAGGAACTCACTTGGATTGTGACATCTATGTACATTTGATAAGCATCTTAAAGCTTTAACTGAGTGCTTTGGATGTCTCTTGTAAAGAGATTCTCTTTGGTCAATTAGAAAACTAATTTCAGTGGCATATTTCCGCCTTCAGCCTTTTTATCGATTGACTTATTCTTTGGTTTGTTTGAAGATGAAAAAACCTGGCCATTTGCTGAAACATTGGATCAGGTTTCGCTTGGGCCCCCAAGTTCCATTCCTGGAGGGCTTTCAGGTCAGCAAGCAGAAGCTGGCTTTGTGCCGTGAAATAAAATCTGATACAGATTAAATGTTTGTATTGGTTATATCTCATTTTCTCTGAAATGTCTGTTCACAGTTCAGCGATTTTCTTGGAGATAAATCCTCAGAGACAGAATAGGTATTATTCTTATCCAGTTCAATGGTATATGAGATTGTATTTCTCTCTTCCGGGGGAGCTACTTTAAGGAAACATGGAACCTTGATAGGACTTACTCCAGCAAAGGAGTGTACAGTGTGGTTAGTTTTTGCTCATTCACTAAATCCATTTTAGAGGACAAGATCAAACTATCTTTCTTTTGATAACCGAATTTTTGTCCCTTCTTTTGGCATGAAGTGTTTTCTTAAATTCCCCAGATATTTTGGATGGTTCTAATTTCTGGACCAGTGTTCAGTCATTTTAGATGTGAGGTTTGATAAGAATAAGTGAAATCTTCCCAAACTTACTTTTGCAATACATAGATGGATAGATAGTGTTTTCCTTCCCACGTTTTCATAGTATCTTACAATACTTCAAGAGATAAAATGAAATAAAATAGTTAAAATAAAGGAAACAAAATAAAATAAGATTTGGAATCAGATTGGACTACATATTCCATAATTCCTGACTGGGAGAAAGGCCAAACTAGTGGTGGTGAACGTTTGGCACTCCAGATGTTTTGGGCCACAACTTCCAGAGTTCTGAGCCTAGACTGCCAATGACAAAGGACTGTGGGAGTTGTGGTCCAAAACATCTGGAGTGCCGAAGGTTCACCACCACTGGCTTGGACTTATAGTCTTTGAGGCTTATCTCCATTCAAACGTCCTCTTCCTGCCCAGTGCTACTTGGGAGCTTTCTGTTTTAAAAAGGAACTAGGTAGAGCTAGGATTTAAAGCCTTCTAAGTCACACCTTTCTCCCAAAGCTTGAACTTGGCCATGTGGTTGGAGATCTTCCATATCATCAGTAGACCATACCCTTTGGCAGTATTAATGTGCCTTGGCAATTCTCTTGAAGGATCCATGCAATAAGAAGTTGTTGTTGAGATCACCATTTGCAAAAGGAGGCTCCTATAACTTTTGTGTTTGTGTAATAGAAGGAATTTCAGCACACATCTGTTAGAATTATCTCTGCTGCACAACTGTTTCTGTAATCATGTACAGTGTGTTACAGACAGACAGACAGACAGACAGACAGGCTTCTGACTTGACAACACATGAGTAGCTTCATGGCTCAGTGGTTAAACTGCAGTACTGCAGCCAAAACTCTGCTCATGACCTGGGTTCAATTCCAAGTAGCCGGCTCAAGGTTCACTCAGCCTTGGTTCCTACAATAAACTGAGTACTTAAATTCACTGGGGTTGGGGTGGGACAATGTGTAGCCTTCATAATTGAACTGTAAACTGCTCAGAGAGTGCTTTATATATTATGAAATGACTCTTCATGTTTTCCACTCAGAAAAGTAAGCCACCCGGGGACCTCACTGGACAATATGCAGACTCCATATCTAGAAGTAGTGAACCCTTGACAGGGAGAAAAAGTTGTCTGTATAGTCTATCACAGTGTTGGCGAACCTATGGCATGGGTGCCAAAGGTGGCACTTGGAGCTCTTTCTGTGGGTACCCGACATCGCCCCTTCACAGCCACCCGTATTTGGATTAAATGGCTGTATTGGCACTTTGCGAAAAATTTGTGGGTTTTGAATCATAGTTTGGGCACTCGGTCTCTAAAAGGTTTGCCATCACTGGTCTATCATGAGCCTGCCTCAACCTGCATTTGGAAAATCAGCTCTCTTTGGTTGTGTAACTGATTAGTTGACAGATAACTTAATTTTGTTCACATATTTGTTGTCTCGGGCATATACTGCTAGAAAAGTTGCATTACTTAGAAGCAGGGTAGGTATATTGTGGTAAGAAGAGGGGAATACACTTTTGCCTTAACAGGTGATCTGACCTGGAGTGTGTGTGTATGTTGTGTCATTACAGTCATGACCGACTCTTCGTGACCCCATGTCCATGGGGTTTTCTTGGCAGGAATCCTGGAGTGCTTTGCCAGTTCCCACTCCAGGCGCCTACAGCACCTGGTATTCCCTGGTGGTCTCCCATCCAAGTACTAACCAGGCCCAACCCTGCTTAGCTTCCGAATTCAGGTGAGATTGGATGCACTTAAGGCATCTAGGCAGCCTCTGACCAGGAGTACCATCCATTGAAGTTAAAAGAGCATGGAAGGAGATGGGCACTGCAGACTGGTACATACAAATCCTGGATTTCAGCACAGCGCAACAGCTTGCCTCAAAGCGTGCCAACTGAAGCGCTCTTTCCATGGGGCCAGCTTTTATGTCTTGCCTTCTCATGGTGTTTTAAAAGCATGGCAAGCCCTCTGAAACAAAATGGGTCTTTCTAGTCTGGCTTCTGTACGCACACACAGCAGTGGAATGAATGATTTAATATATATTTTTAGTGGGAAAGTTTGGTTTTTAAAAGTGCACCTCGAGTTCTCCCATGCCTGGTAGCGATTTCTATTAATGGGAAATAAAAGCCAATAAATAGCAGGCTCTTATGCCTGGGGATGTCAGAAATGATTTGTTCAATTGCATGTCACAAATGGATGGGGTAAATAATCATGCAGTAAAGCAACTGTCAGCAGCTGTAGCAGCCGCCCCAAAAACCTGTCTTGCTAAAGAAAGAAAAAATGGAATATTCCTACCAGTTCCTACTAGTTAAGGTTAAGAACATGTAATCTCTGACAGCTAGCATTTTGGTAACCTCACTTACATTATTTGTTCCCGATGCACACCAGCCTCCCTATGGTGGAATCAGAGCCGACGCTTCCATTAAGGCAAACTAGGCAATTGCCTAGGGTACCAAAATGGAGAGACGGCACGGGCCAGCCTGCCGCTCCCCCACCGCCACTGGCCACCGCCATCTATCCCCCCGCCGCCCGCCAGCCACCCGTCGCTGTCCGCCCACCGCTGCCATCGCCGTCCGCCTGCCACCCCTGCACCCATCGCCGTCTGCCCCCCACATCCATCGCCGTCCCCCGCCATCTGCCGCCTGCCCACCGCCCCACCACCCGCCCGCCACCACCCTGCCCACTCCTCCCTTCCCCTGCCCCGCACCCTGCCCCTTGCCTAGGGCGCAAAAAAACCTAGCACCGCCCCTGGGTGGAATGTTTTTTTTTTTTTTAATTTCTCATGGCTTTTCCAACAGATGCATATGGAGACCTGTGGGATAGCAGAGTTGTGCTGCTCAGTTTCCAGAGGTTGGGCCTTGTTGTCCGCCATTGTTGTAGCACAATGGCTCCCAACCTCATGGACTCAAACTCCAAGGAGCCTTCACCACCAGCTGTGCTGGCCAGGATTTCTGGGAGTTGCTGTCTAAGAGCCTATGGTCACCTGAGGTTGCCAACCAGTACTGTAGAAAGTTGTGATGGTAGAGGCATCTTATAGTGGAGTGGTGGGTTTAACTCGGAGGGAGTTCCATACATGTTGAAAATTCCATTTGAGCCCATAAACAGCAATCAAAAAGCCTTCTGCTTCGTGGTGGCTGCCAAGAAGATGTGTGTATGTGGTTGGTTTTTTTTTTAAGGTGTTGAGTTCATGCCCGAAAGACAAAATAAATCTGATTCTATATCTACATCAACTTCAAAATGGTTCGGCCAACGGCCTTGGAGTTAACAGCTAAAGAACTGTAAGAGCAGAGTTGTTTTGAAATCTTTCTTTTCACACTAATTTACTTTGCCATCCCTGATAAGAATCAGTGAGTGGAGCTCCATGGTGAAAACTGCAGTTCTGATTGTTTCAGCTACTTCTCTAGGGGTTTCTTCATCTCTAGACAATGCTACTGCTTTCAGAAAACAACCTATGATGATCCTTACCTCACCTTTTTATTTTTTGAATTGACTGGGTCAGTTAGATGTGACCAAGGATGGGAGGGCTGTATTGCCTTATCATCTTGATGTTCAAATTGTATTGTCATCTTGATTTATGAGTGCAATTTGTGGAGGCCATATGCTTAACCCCTTGCACATTTAATTGACAAAGATACATTGAATCACCAGTACTTTTTAAGAAATACAGTTGCCTTCATAGTTACAACACAAAGGGATTTTTACAATGTCCATCCACAATGTTTCATAGGTGAGCTGTGCATTTTGTGTGTGTATGTGTGTGTGAACAGGACACACACACTATATTTGCATATATTTTTGAGAAGGCTGGGGAATGTATGGGTCTCCAAGCAGTGCTGAACTACAACCCCTTTCTTCCTTAGCCAGCAGGGTCAATGGTGAGGGATTATGGGAGTTGTAGTCCTGCCACAACTGGAAGCTCACCTGCTCTTATATCAATGACCAGATTCATGCTTTCTTAACCATTTCATCAAATAGTGTTGCAGAGTCTATGTGTTCATTTGGTGTCTCTGGCTTCTGTGTGCGTTTTTAGAGATAGATGAAAGTTGTTTATGGTTTTAAGATATATGGAAAAGGCTGGATAGGAAACAAAGCCATAGTGCAGGGCTGTTCAACTTTGAACAGGCCAAGGTCTACATTTTCCGGCCCAAAGTGCCTGAGCGCTACTACATTAAAACCTCTACTTATGAATTTTATCTGCTCCGAGAACATGCTCATAACTCGTAAGTAAAAACTTTTGTAAGGAGAGCAGTGGTTTCCCATAGGAATGCACTGAAAACCAATTCATCTGTTCTGGAGAGAACAGATTTCAATGCGCCATGGCCCCTGAACTGCCCTGCTCAGCTGAGACAATGGGCTGGCAGACCCAGAACTTTGCTGGGGCAGTGGTGGTCCTTGGGATGGGGGAGGTAGAGGTGGAGAACTTATCCCCTCATCTTTTTTATTGATGGCCAGTGGGCTACTTTTGAATCCTTCATGGGCTACCAGTAGCCCACAGTCTACCTGTTGGGCAGGCCTGCCATAGTGAAATAGAACTGCGGATGTTTGGGTTAATAAACAGTTATTTGCCTAACAACCCAGAAATTTTAACTGGAGGGTTCAATGTTTTAAGGAACAGTCAAGTCTGAAACAAAACAGGCATCTTGACTCACCAACCTGAATTTCAAGAGAAGGAAATGGAGCATGAATTTTATTTTACATGGATGGTAGAGTCAGGCCAGAGGGTAACAAGCTTTTAAAAAGTAGTAACAGCATGAAATAAAGTAGTAATAAAGCTTTTCTTTATTTCTTGGATTTTACTGATTCATGTGAGGAGCAGGCAGATATCTTGTAGAATTAAACTGTATGATCTTCTGACCCTGGGCCCTATTCTTTCCAGTATTTTTCCGGCTTCCCACAAACTTGACAAAACTTGTATTGAGATAGCACAGAACATTATGGAGACATTTCTCATCCTGGACACACTCTGTTTGTACTGTTGCCATCAGGCAGAGAGTACAGATCTATTAGAACAAGGACAAACAGATTCAGAAACAGGTTTTACCCAAGAGCAGTAACAATGTCAAAATTCTGTTAAAAAAAATTAAGCTGATGGGTAATATCTTCCAACGAACAACAACACAACTTGAAGAGTCGGAGATGAACTGAACTGATGGGTAATATCAGTGTGGAATGTGTAACATGTATATTGTATAGGGGATTGTGCACTTGTTGTGTGAGAGAGAGTAGGGTTGTGTGTGAGAGTGGTTGTTCCCACCTCTCCCTCCTCCGGTCAGCATTCCTCAGTGGTTTGACCTGAACTGACCAGGATACAGGTTCCATAGGTCTCCAGTCCCGCTTCTCCCATCTCTCTCCTTCACGTCCTCCCCCAAGTCTGAGTCCCAACGTCCGTCTTGAATGGTTTTCCCTTTGCTTCCAACTGCCACTTCCCCTGCGCGTGCATCTCATCCCCCAATAGGCCTCCTCAACATTCTGTTCCTCTCTCTTATCCCCTTCCTTCACTTTACACTCTTCCTCCTTATCTTTCCCTCTTAGATTTTCTCTTGCAGACGGCACACTGCTGGCTTTTCCTTCTTCTTATGTTCCTCTTGTCCACTCTCACACTGACTTGTACAAGGGATGGGACAAGGCATGCCTGGCATATACTGTTGCTCTTCAAGCCCAGGATCAGCTTCATCAGTTCTGCCAATGGTGAAGTTATGCCGGAAGCTGCCCATCTTACACCATTCGAACCACTATAGGTAGTTCCGGGCTTGATGGCTTGACTGTCGCATTCTTTAATCTAACAGTTGATGCCACTCAAAGGAAAGCCTTTTTGTTTTGCTTTGCTGTGGCCAAAGTTGGGCCTGGTGGTCTCTGTGAAAGAAAGGTGCTGAAAGACATCCACAGCTCTTCTGCTTTTGATGAATAAATGCAAGTATCGGAGACTGCAGAGAAAATGACACACATAGACATAGACATATACACAGCAAACATACCCCAGGAGTCATTTTTCACTTCCAGCAGCTGCTCTGGAAAAGACAGTGACGTATGCGATGGCATGACACAGCGTCTGCGAAAATTGTAATTTGCCTAGGAAGCATGGGGGAGGGTAAAAACACAGTCTTGCGTGTAATCTAGAACTGTGTGTCACGTAACTCCAAGATGTCTTGACAAGAGCTAACTATACCACCTAGCTTGAGAATTCAGGATGTCTGGCACAATCCAGTTCGAACTGTTGGTTGGGATGGGACAAGAGAGGGACATTTGGCTGGGGAATAAGGGACAGGCACTCAGAATGTGCATGTGCAGGGGAGAACTGAACTGATGTGAGTCAAGAACAGAACAAATGTAAAGCTGGAAAAATAAGTCACTGATTCAAGCGACTGAAAAAGGCAGGTTCATCCATACCTATAAGAAAGTGGTTCCCAACTTTAGGTCCCCAGATGTTCTTGGCTTACAACTCCCAGAAATACTGACCAGCAGGGCTAGTGGGTGAAGTTTTCTGGAAATTCTAGTCCAAGAACATCTGGGACTAGATTGGGACAATTGTATTGTTGTACTGTGTTTTTAATTGTTGAATATATGATTCTTATATTTCCTTCTATATATGGAGAGCATTTTTTACCAAAACACATTCTGGGTGTATCCAACCACACTTGGCAAATAAAAATGATTCTGATTCTGATTCTGATTCTGGACTCAAGCTGAGAACCACTGCTTTGTGACACTTTCAGAATTTGTGTGTTTGTGTGTGGAACAGTTGGCTTGAGCCTCTTTCCAAAACATTTTAAGCATCTTATTCGTTGCTCCTTTGTACGCCTTTAAAGCTACATGTTTCATTGTTGGGAGAACTCCCAAATTGAATTTCACTCTGTGTGATATTTCAGTGGCAACTCTTGCTGACGGGCAAGGAGGAATAATGTATTCCACTACAAGCTCCCCATTTGTTTTTTGTTTTCCCTTTAAATGTGTGTTGATGTGAAAATGGCTGGAGTGGCTTGTAGTGTAGAGCCCTTTAATTTACATGCTCTCTAGCATAAATCTTGTTTTACACAACAGTCCCATCTGGACCTTGCCAAATTGATGTGCCCCTTCCAAAATAATTCACCATGTAATACAGTTTAACATAAACTTTATTTCCTACACGGCCTCCTTCTAGCTGAAAACACTTAACTGAATTAAAAAGCT
This sequence comes from Phrynocephalus forsythii, assembly GCA_029282475.1. Lineage (NCBI taxonomy): Eukaryota > Metazoa > Chordata > Lepidosauria > Squamata > Agamidae > Phrynocephalus > Phrynocephalus forsythii. The sequence goes on from JAPFRF010000013.1 coordinate 6,689,914, forward strand.
ACTATCCAGCTTGTGATGAATGAAAATAACTGGTGCTTTAGAGGAAGCAAAAGGGTGAATGAGTCAAAGCATTCCACACTGCAGGGGTGGGTAGTCTTATGAAGACACCAGGAGAAAAGGATGGATGATTGTAAAAAAGAACTAAGGACACACAGCAATATACTAAGGCAGCTTAGAAAATTGCTCAATGTAGATGGGATACGAACCATAGAAGCACATCCTGGATGAAGTTACTTTGGATACCCTGCATGTTCCAGAACCCATTCACCACTGGCCATTCTAGTTGTGACATTATGGGAGTCCAGAAAAGTTCTACTATAGCTTTGACATTTGTAAGTTCTTTCACATGGTTAGTGAACTTCAAGTTTAAACTTGCATATATTCTTCTAAACTCTTCATTAAGATTTTGGTGGAATATATAGTGTTATACAGAATAGTGTTGGTGGTAAATGCGTCCCCACTGACACATTTAAATGTTGCATACCTTATGTGACCCCACGTATGGGATCCACATCAAAGTTTATTTTTGTTATCATTTTTGCGGTGGTCTTCTATGTTTTTTTAAAAAAATCTGCTATGTCAGTATACTGATATATTGACTTTCAGCTTGCCAAATACACCTTTTTTGCTATTTCCCATGTATAAAGTGTTTGCAAACACAAATAAGTTCAATGGGGAATGATTTACTCATGTAAAAATGACTGTAAGATACCACCATACCAATTGACTGTAGAAAGTACTTAAAAAAATATTCACAGGAAGAGGCCAAAGAGGGAACAAAACGGTTTTGCTGCAGATTTAACAAGTTCCCATGGGCTCATGTTCTGGATTAAAATCCACATTGGAACTCCAACAAAGATTTTACCACTCCGAGGCCAGGTACTTTTAAAATGTGCTGAGTTACACTTCAGGGGCTTGGTTGCACTTTATTTTTTTAAACGTTCGCAGGACAGGGGATAACGATTTTATGCTCCTCATCAGAGAGCTCTTTGCAGCGGATTTTAGTGGACATAGGATAAGGGCCTTAACTGAATCATTGCCCAGGGAATGCCCAAATGTATCCACATTGTTTGATGAGTCTCCTTCCACTTCCCCCACTCACAAGAGGTGTCTTCCAATGAGCCTCGCAGGGGGTGAGAGCTCTGATATTTCTGGTTTATATGCAACATTGTAGATGAAGCCAACTGCTAAATTGGAATCCCAAGAATCTGAGCATCCTAGCAGCTGTCCCCGGTAAGCTTGCACTTAGCTGTACAATGAAAATCTCTTTTTCCCATGAGCTTGCCAGTTTTGCTTGCACAGAAGCATGACAATGAGCTTGTGAGATGGAGGAGATACAGTTCAAAGTGGAGTGGGGAAAATCACATATGCGGCAGATGTGAGTCACAGTGACTCATGATTCAGGGCAGTTCCCAGCCAACACTGCACCTCATCCTCTCCATCACCTCCCCAAGGACACCATCCAGATGATTTTGTCAAGAAACATTAGAGGTGTTTCTCGAGATGAACTTTGAGTAGATGGATATTATTACTGTTTTTGGGCTGGCTGCTCCCTGGAAATTTCCCAACGATTGGATTGCTGAGAGCGTGACCAGTTCCAAGCACCTCATTCTCTCACCCCTTTCCCTTTCATGTCTCACAAAATTGCAAAGGCCTGCCTGATTTACTTGCCATTAAACCATTGCCAGCCTCATTGAAATGCATTCAAATGCCAATAAATCCACTCTAGAGTGGGCTCAGGGAACCTGGAATGTCAACCCTGAAATGACTTGCTTTAATTTGCTATGTCTTTTGTTGTTTTGTTTTTGTTTTGTTTTTGATTTTCGCTCCTTGCCATTGCCATTCATCCTGTTTAAGGATGCAAAGAATGCTCATTAAATTCCAGGGGCTGTGCAGATGAATCTGAACCCAAAATGTCTTTTTCACGCCTGATGGGTTACAAGGTTAAGATGGAAAGAGAATAGGGAGATCTTCTTGGACAACGTTCTGGGAAGCTGTTTGGATGGATAGCATGAATAAAATGTACAGGGGTGGGAGATTGCAAGAAAGGATTGTGTAGATGCATGGAGAAAAGGATATTCAGGAAACTGTGCTATTTTCATTCACTACAACCACATGAAATGGGGGTGCAGAATTCCACGTGAGTCACAATGATTGGAGGGAGCAAACTTTACAGCTCTCTGCTATGCAAAGCCAAAATGCTAACTGTCTGAAAGATGGCACCATTACTTAACTTCTTTAGCATACAATACAACTCTGAATTTTATATACATCAGTGTGAAAGAAGGGAAAGATACAGCTGTTTCATCTTCCACTGCATGCCAGTGGGATGGCAGGCAACTTGAATTAACAAATCTAGTTGGATCAGAAGCACAAATTGGATTGGGGAAGGCCTGGATCATAATAGAGGTCGTGCTTTTCCCATCTGACACTTATCGACTGCCGAGGAGAGAGCCTCCACTGACAGGGAGCTGTTATAGTCTCTGAGCTGAGTGGCAGGTCTCTAGTGCAAGGGTATGTTGAACAGGGCTTGGTAAGCATTTGCCGCAGCACGATTCACGAGGGAAGGCTCTAGGCAAGATGTCATGGGCTCTTGGAAGCCTTGGGCAATCAAGAAGCTAAAGTTCTCCTAGGGATGTCCAGAAGATCCCAGTGGCCTCATTTAAAGGCTCGCCACATATGGAATGCATTGACCTCCTGACTGGTACAACAACATGGACACATTCTCTACTACATCATTAGCCTGATGAACTTTGCAGAGTCACAGATTCAGGACATAGAACAGAATCATTCTCCCGCAAACTGCCTGAGTCAGTCTGCTATTTTTGTATGGTGTTATGGACCTTGCACTGGGTAGAGACAGTTTTTGGGTCACAACAAGTCTACCATACTTTCAAAATGGGCTTTTAATTTTATTACCATTGATGACTTCTCCTTATCTCCAGAAATCTCTCATAGATGATGAACCTTGATGTCTTGTTCACAACCTATTCCCCATTACATCATGACACAGCGTCTAGACTATGGAGTCTAATATCAAGGTTCCTACTCCACTCTTTTTAGCAGATAGCCAACAAGGACATTTTCCTTATTTTGCAAGTGGACACAGAGAATTTTAAGTGCTGCTGTTTCAATCGATGGCATGGATGGAGTCTCTAGGCATTCAAAGGAAGTCACTGAAGGTGGTGGCATAGCTTGTCTATTTCTTTTGCATGCTTTTCCCACTGGAAAAATTCCCACTTTTATCAAAAAGGGTTCTTATTCATGCATGAAATTCCTATTGAAGTCTATGGCTCCTATCCCATGGCTGAAAATCCGGATCAAAGTAAAATGCAGATTTTCCCCCTGAACAATCACGTGGTGGAAAACGTGGGTCCTGTGTCCTCACGGGTGCAGTTTAAAGAACAGCATCTTTTGTGTCCCCATGAGTGGGAACCGCAACACAGTGGAACAAAAAGGTTTTGATGAAGATTTTCCAAGTCCCCACGGACTCAAGTACCAGTTAAAAATCCTCATTGGAACTGAGACAAGCTTTTTACCACCTCGAGACCAGGTACTTGCAAAACTCATTGGGTCGTGTTTAAGTGGGCGTGGTTGCATTCCCCCCTTTAAAGTCCGCTGGTCATGGGGGACACAATTTTATTAACTACATCTTCATGCAGTTTGAAGCAGTTTTTAGTGGTCATGGGATAGCAGCCATATGTGTTTTCCCCCTCTTCCTCTCTTTCTGATGTGGGGGAGGGATGCCACTGGGAGAAATCTACTTCAGTTATCCTTGTGATTTTCCACTGAGGTAAATATGTTTGTTTGTTTGTTTGTTTTAATGATGGTTGGTGCTACAAAGTTTGGCCTTGGGGAGTGTTCCTCCCTCCTGCTCACAACCCTAATACTGACTGCCTCTGTGTGTGCTAAGTGCATAAAATCAGCCCAGGTTTGTTTTTGTGTGGCTTAATGTTCTGCTGACAATTATTTGAAAAGTGCTTTGTGAGTATTGCTCGACATCCTTCCAGGTAAACAAACAGTATTCCACAAAAGGCACACCTTTTTCCTATTGATACCAAGGGCATGCCTCACAGGCTTTCAGAGACCATTTGTTAGCACTGAGAAGTAGTATGTCTCATTCACCTTTAAAAAAAGGAAGAAGAATGTGGTGAGTTTTCCCGTCTTTTCTTGTTGAAAGCATGTCATTTGTTGGTTTTGACTGGCAACAATCTCCAAATGGGTGAAAAGGACAACAGCCATCAAGACTAGAAATGGTGAGATTACTTCCATGGATAAAAATGAAACCTTGTTACCTTGATGAAACCTCTCCTTTGCATGACAAAGGCAGTTACTTCATGTCCTTTGTTCCGTGACTAGTTTTGAACCGTGACAGTGTTGGTTGCAATCATGTGGTTTTGTCCCTGTTTCAGTGTTCCCATGGTCATGATAACTTGTCTTGTGACAAGTGTTACATCATGGTCTTGTACCATGAGAAACACTGGATTTGTCTAGCTTCCTTTTTCCTTTTTTTTGGGGGGGTGCCTTAAAAAATCTTTTTCGATATTTTGCTTCTGAAAAGTCATAATAAAAAAAACACCCGGACACAGTTTTCTGAAAGAAATGAATGTTTTGTTGTGTGACAGTCGTTACTACACGGTGTCTTGTCTCAGAACAGAAAGTGGGGACAAACAGTGACAAGGGAAAACCCTGCCTCAGCACCAGGTACAGGATTGTCGTGCTTAGCGCCCATTCCAGGGGCATGGTCGAGACAAATTTCACTAGTTGAGCGATGGACGTGCAGTAACTGTTTTTTGTACCGCTCCTAAGCGCAACACTGACAGACAAAACGGATGTGAAGTAAGCATCTAACAGGTTTATGTCAGGGGAAAACAACGCTATCAGAGATATGTTCTTGCTGTTGGGAGAAAGAAAGGAAAAAAACTCAATTTCAGCTTCTTCCATGACTAAATGCAAACTTTAATTTGAAATTCCTGGTTGCTGCCCACGCATATTGGATAGTGCCCTGATGGGAATTCAAGGTGTCTTGGAGGATTTGATAGAAGACTTGCCTATAAAGTCTAGAGGGAGAAAAGTTGCCTTGATTAAATGGAAGCCAAACAGAGGCCATTATCTGTTTATAGCTTTCTTTGAAAGGTGAGTTGGTCTCTAAGGCCCCTGTTTTCTGAAGCTAATAAGCAGGTTCTCATACTTTTATGTTCCCTGACATTCTCTTTTGTGTTCTGTGGCATCTCTTTCTCTGATCAATGGTCTTAAAAATTAAGCAGCAGCACTCAAAAAACACAAGGCATTCCTGGGCGTAGGGGATGAAGGAGACAGACATGAGCATTCATAAGTAACTGTTGGGTTGTTTATGGGTGTTTGGTAGCGGTCCTTCCATCTTTGCGACACCAAACTGGCATTTTATGCTTTCCCGCAGGCAGTGTCTTTTATGGGATAATTGCTGTAGGCAGAATGTAATGAACTGCTCAACTTTTTTTATTATTATCATTATTTTGCTTTCACTCCTTCCCGGTAAAGTTCTCTTAAAGTGTATGCCTTTCAGCACACAAAGATCAAAGGTGACAGAAAGGTGGTAGCTTGACTTGGAGTCTCCCAAGTGGTGTTTCCATGGGGAGGAAAAGATAATGAAGGGCAGAAAGTAGGAAACCAAGTGTGTAGGGGTCAGTTTAGAATGCGTTTATCTGCTTATTTTTGCGGGGTGGGGGGGTCACTGGGATTGTTTTAAAGGAGAAGAGTGCTTTAGGAGCACAGACTGGACTCAAAGCTTTTACTCCAGCCATAAAAGTTTATTTTATTTCCTGTTCTCCTCTCTAATGGCTCCTATTACTCTGAGCCGATTCCTGCTATTTTGTAGTCAATAAAAAAGGCCAAAGAGGACCCTCTCCTCTCTGCCAATTGCATAAAAACTTAAGCACTTGCGGAGACTCTTCCCGAAACTGAACTTTTAAGGCTCTGTCCCTGAGCGCTCTCTTTAACACCCCTCCCCCTCCCCAATGCACGCCTCTCCTTTGGGAAGAGATACAAAAGGACAAGCCAAGACATAACTTGAAGCAAGATTGGCCATTACCCCACGCCCACTTTGTACCGCAACAAATAAATCTTGTTGCGGTCCCGTGGTTTTGTTGCTGTTCCTGTGTCCCCAAGGAAACTCTTTATTGTTACGTAACTTCTGTGGCCCCACGGATGGGGTCCGCATCAAAGTGCATTTTGTTTTGTTTTCCTCCGACACTGTTTTTTTTAAAAAAAAATTAAAAACAATAGGTAGGTATATCAGAATATTGATTTTCATTTGTTATTTGTCAAACTTTGAATACTTCTTTTTTGGCTTCTTTAAGTGCATGGTGGCTTCTCATACTGTGAATTTACTGTCATTTGGCTGTTCCAAGTAGTGCCGTTAGGTGGCCTTATGGCGATGGAACAGTTATGCTGCAGCCCTGTGGTGATGGAACAGTTACACTGCTGCATGGCGCATGTACTGGTTTAAAAAATGCAACAGAATGGCGGCAAGGATGCCACCACCCCGAGGCCAGGTACAAGGAAGACGTGCTGAGTTGTGTTTCGGGGGGAGCATGGTTGCACTTTATTTTGCTTAAAGCACAATGGATGTGGGGGACAATTGACTGTGTGTGGTTTGCTGGAAAGGGAGAATGCAGAACTGTACGCTGGTCACAACGGGAGTGGCATGGATTTCCAGTTAGACAAAGAGTCGGCAGCCAGCCAGTGGGTTGGACTGGAAAAAAAACCCATTAAGGAAGGACATTTATTTCCAGTGGAACAATGTGTGTTTAATCTTGAGGAGTCCTCTTTGCCAGGCCATTGTTTTTGTCATATCCTTTTGGCTGTCCCGGTTGCCCCGTGACCATAAGGACACCCACAAACCTGGAGAAAAGGCTGGAGTAGCTCCTTTCATCCACAAGTCTAAGTTCAGAAAATAAAGCAAAATTAGGCCTTTTTTCTGCTTTGTTATAATAAAGTCCCCCTTTCTGTCATGGCAGGTGATTCAGTCTTACATGAGTTTTGCTTGTTATATTCCTGAATGTCAGAAGGTGTGGGTCCTAGGCAGCATAATAATTGCCATAGCTTCAAAAGGTTACCCTTCCCCCCCCCTGTAGATTTAGGCACCTAGCCACAAACACCCAAAGAGCTGGGGTTCTGTTGGTTGTTGATAGTCTTAGGAAGTGGAACACTGGCCTCTCTCTCTCTCTCTCAGCATTTTTATTTTGAAATAAATATGTCAGATTGATTACTTTTCAGTAAGCGATGAGTGGGAAGGCACTGGGAAATCCGGACTTCTCTGTCCTTGTGAGGCCACTTCTGTATGGGTCTGGCACCCAGACTCACCCTTTCAAATATGTGAGTACCATAGTAAGGATGCAAGAAACCCAGTACCACAGGTTGACTACATAGCAGCTATGTTGATAATAAGATGCCTTAGGAATTCCTATCTCGCCTGATTTCAGAAGCTAAGCAGGGTCGGCCCTGGTTAGTACTTGGATGAGAGACCACCAAGGAATACCAGGTGCTGTAGGCGCCTGGAGTAGGAACTGGCAAGCCACTCCAGTATCCCTTGCCAAGAAAACTCCATGGACATGGGGTCATGAAGAGTAGGTCATAATGACACAACATACACGCACGCACACACACAAGATTTCTCTGGACAGCCCTGTATTTCTCTGGTGGGGTGAGATTTCTGGATGTTTTGTTGGTTTTCCCCATAGGGTGAAGGTCATGCATTCTGTGGAGATAAATGAAGTCCTGCTTAGTTTTCTATCCATAAAGAGTTTCAGAGAGGGTAGCCATGTTGGTCTTTGAGAGAGAGAGAGAGAGAGAGAGAGAGAGAGAGAGAGAGAGAGAAACAAATAAACAACTTCCCACAGCTGTTCAAAGGAAGGAAAACATTTGTCTTTCACTCATGAATAATTGAAAAAGTGAAGCAATGCCTAAAAAAAATTAAGAGTCAGCTTGTTAATGGAAGAAAAAAACCAAAATGAATTTAACTAGCTGAGTAGTTATAAATTATTCACCCAGATCTCCTGGTTACTAACGAATGTATTTAGGGTGACTTATTTAGATATTTGTGGCAAATAATATTAGGGATTGGCTTAGGGGCTTGGAAAATTAGTGTCCTAGTAAATAGAAAAATCTATTTATATTTAAGAATGGTGCATGGAAGGAGAACAAAGCAAATGCAGTTTTAATGAAAACTGTAAAATTTCTGTATAGTCCTTAGGGAAGGCATGTACAAACTTTGGCCCTCCAGATGTTTTGGACAGCAGTTCCCACAGTCCTTTGCCACTGGCATTGTAAGCTTAGAATTTTGGGAGTTGTGGTCCAAAATATCAGGAGGGCCGAAGTTTGGACATGCCTGCCTTAGGGGTGCTGCTGCTGCTGCTGTTGTGGTCAATCAACATTTACTAGTATTATAACTGGAGATGGGCACAAAATGATTTTTGTTTTGTTTTGCATTTTTCATTTTGTTTCCTAATGAAATGAAAATAAAATGACTCATCAAAGAAAAATGAAATGAAACAAAACACAATTTTTGTTTTGTTCTGTTTTGTTTTTCGTTTTCTCATAGGGATGCATTGAATCAATGCATTCCTATGGGGAAAAGTCCACAGTTCACCCTCCCACACACACACACACACACACACACACACACACACACACACACACACACACACCCGATCGGGTGGGGAAAACTGTGAGATTCTTAAACATTTTTTTGCAACCCCAAGTTCCAATCAGCTGGTGCTCAGGGCTTCGGGTGGCAAAAAAAGTTTCACAAGTTTAAAAATCCCATGGTTTCTCCCACCCGATTGGGCGTGGGGAAAGCACAAGATTTTAAAAAGTTTTTTTGCTGCCTGAAGCCTCATCCACCAGCTGATCGGTGCTTGAGGCAGGGCAAAAAACTGCCAACCAGCAGGGCTCCGCAAGCCAGCTGGTCGGCGCTAGCTGGCACAGACCCAACAGTTGTAAAAAAAGGAAAAATAATGAAAAATAAAACAAAACAAAAACAAAATGATTTTTTAAAAAAATTCATTTTGTACAAAATGAAACAAATGGAAAAAAGAAACAAAAAAAAAAACAAAATGCCATTTTGGTGTTTCATGCCCATCTCTAGTTATACAGCAGATACAAGTTTTAACCAAAAACCTAAGTAGCTGTGAAATATCAACATAATATATACAGTATATTGACATTTTAAATAGCCCTGATGGTGTGATTTCTGAGATCTACAGCTGATTATAATCCTGTTTGAAATTTCCTGGCATGGCTCCCAAAGCCCTGATGACACTGGGGACCACTGAAGTGTGTTTTATACACAAATGAGATGTTTTAATTGCCAGATCCCGGTCTTTTGTTACTTTTTCAAATTCTTTATCTTCATCTCGAGCATCCCCTCTAATAATAATAATAATAATAATAATAATAATAATAATAATAATAATAATAATAATAATAATAATAATAATAATAATAATAATAATAATAAAAGGATTTATTAGTTTGGGCAAAAAATGGGAGTGTATGAACTTTTATGCATTACACTGCACAGTATTGGTGTTGCACACCTCCAGTTAGTGGTGTCATTTGTTGTGTTCCGGTTGTGGCCGCAGCTTCAAGCATTCAGGGCAGGGTTCCTGCTTGGTGCTGGGGAAAATTAGAGGGAACATTGCCTCATATTAGAGCAGTGGGTTCCTTCTCTAACGAAGCTGGTGATATCACCAGCAGTCATGTCATCCATGACCAGCAGTGTTAATCAGGTCCTCCTTACCCAGTTGCTAACCACAAGATGGTTCTTCATTGGTGAATAACAAGCATTGATTAATTTGGATCCCATCAAGATACATTTGTGAAAATCACCACCTGTGTACTGTGTTCATTTCAATCAGGAAGGCTGTAACTCTTGTCTGCCCTAATCAGTATAGCTGGTAATGAGAGATAATGGGTGTTTCAGCCTGGCAAAGTGTATATGGTCATGTGGTCCTCATCCCTCTTTTCCACTCACAAACAGATCACCCTGTATTTAAAAAAAAAAATTGATGGAGTCTTACGAGACCACCATCAACACCAAAGGCATTTCCTGATTTAAAAACCATTGTTCGTGCAGATTTCAGAATCAAAAATTGACCAAATTATATAATAAGAACATAAGAATGTAAGAACATAAGAAGAGCCATTCTGTATCAGGCCAAAGGCCCATCTAGTCCATCTTCCTGTATCTCACAGTGGCCCCACCAGATGCCTCTGGGAGCGCACAAGACTAGATCTCTGTCTCCTGCTACCATTCCCCTGCATCTGGCCCTTGAAATATCTTGTGGAGTTTACACATCTTCATCATGGTTTGTAACCTGTGATGGACTTCTCCTCCAGGAATCTGTCCAATCCCCTTTTGAAGGCATCCGGGACAGATGCCATCCCCACATCCTGTTGCAGGGAGTTCCACAGGCTAACAACACGCTGGGTAAAAAAATATTTTCTTTTGTCTATTCTCACTCTCCCAACCCTCATTTTGAGTGGCTGTCCCCTAGTTCTGGTATTTTGTGAGAGGGAGAAGAGCATCCCTCTCACAAATGTAATCTAACATAATGTAATGTGTCAGTGAAGCTTCTCAGTCATCCAGGTGAGGTTATCCAGAGGTTGAGTCATGGTCACGGCAACTGGACTTTGACCCAACAAGAAAGAAGTCCAGTTGCCATGACTTAACTTCCAGATAACATAATGATGTTACAATCTGCTTTGATTCTGTTGGGATTCATTTGTCCTACAAATAGCACTCGATACACTTTGAACCTGTTTGGAGCCCACTCTCTTCAAGTTGTACCCAGATAATTCAGATAATTTCTATATATTTGTATGCTTCCAAATACTGGGGAAAGAGTTGCCTACTATGTAACAAAAAAGCAAAAAACAAAATGTTCTACTTATATACCGCCCCATAACGCTTCAAACACTCTCTGGGCAGTTTACAATTTAATTATGCAGGCTACACATTGTCCCCCCCCAGCAAGCTGGGTACTCAAATTACCGAATTTATAAGGATAGAAGGCTGAGTCAGCCATGAGCCTGCTACCTGGGATTGAACCCCAGGTCATGAGCACATTTTTAGCTGCAGTACAGGCATTTAACCACTGCGCCACAAGACTCCTTTGGTGAAGACAGTTGGTGAAGATGCTGGTAATCAGTGAGCAGACTGCTGATGTCAGGAATGAGATGCAGAATGAAGCTTGAATACATTTTTTTTGCAGATGCCCCACTCTTAGAACATAGGCATTTGCAAAAGAAGTATGTCAGGATGGAGAGACAAATGAAAAGAGCTCACTGCATGCATGCTGCATATTCCTATAAACTAACCATAGAAGCCAATTTGACAACAACAACAACGACAATGACAACAGCAGCAGCAGCAGCAACAACAACAACAACAGCTTAGCTTGGTTCTCAGTGCAAGGGACAGCTGAAAATGTCCCCATCTTTCCAGGTGAACATACTAGCCCTACTAGAAAGCTCAGCTAATTGATCAGAGATGTGGGGCCATAGTCTGTGGTTTAGCCAAAGGGCTCTCTTAGGCCTTAATTCAACCCTGATAATGAGGTTTAGAAAGCGGAGGTCTCAGTGCTGGTAATCAGCATGCTTATCTTTTAACATAATTGCAAAAGACACTCTACTCAAAGGGAAAGTCCTGCAGCTGCTATTAATATTGCATGCCTATTGCTCTATAGGCAATGTGCTAATGAGCTGGGGCCAGCAGGATGTTGTATCTGGTTTATTTAAACACAAATTGGAATTGGCCATAAGGCATTTATGCAAAATGATAGATCAATTGTCACTTTTTTTTTTTTTGGACGGGTTCTACCACCACCACCCCGTGTGCCACTGAAGTTAGCCAGGTGCTGCACAATTTTAAAACTACAGTAATGCTAGTAGGCTGTCCGATGACATTCTGTCGAGGGACATGGCCTGTGGCTTGAGAGACACATAATGGAGGAAAATGCATCACTGGGAATTAGAGATGGGCACGAAATGAGCAATTTTTCATTTTCATTTTTTTTTTTTCGTTTCGTTACATAACGAAATGAAAAATGAATTTTGTCTCCAAAATGAAACAAAATGAACCGAAACAACAGAAATTTTATCGTGTGTTTCGTTTTCATTGCGGCAAATACATTGAACTGTAATGAATGCTAACAAAACAGCAATTTTTCATTTTTTTTCATTTTTGTCTTGTTACATAATGAAACGAAAACAATTTTTTTGCAAAAAATTCACAAAAAATGAAAACAAACCGAAAAGGACCCCCTAAACAACAAACGACAAACGAAACACCATTTTTTTGAGTCGTGCCCATCTCTACTGGGAATACATATGGTCGAGTTTGCCTTGTATCTGCTTCTGACAAAGGAGTGCTACTATTTGAAAAAGTTTCTTTTTTTTTACTTGTTTGCTTTAGTTTAACTCTGCTTTCCCAAATTTTCTCTGTAATGAGGCTGTTTAGCAAAAGGTTCAGGGTGGTGTTCTAAACATCCTAAAGAGAAAACACATCGAATTTTGCTGTGCTTTGTGGAATGAGTTGCCAAAGTTTTGGGGGACCATTTATATATTAGTGGCACTTACCTCCCACCTTGTGTCCTAGAGGTTCCACTCCACATGGGTACCATTCACATTTGGGAACCCATAAGGAGAAACTCTATTCAGGACTGCCCTTCACTACATCAAAGTCAAAACTGTACGGATGGATTGCTTTGTGCTCCCTTCTGAATGAACTCGTCTATAATTTTATGGTTCCCGGTGTTAGCCGTTGTGTAAACAAGAAGCCATTTGTTCTCACCCATGTGGTCTTGGAGGCATATGAAAAGTCTATAACAGCTGTTAGTCATAAGAACAGAATATTGAGAGTTAGTAGACACCTGAGTACCAGATGATGTGGACAAACAGGATTTTTTTAAAAAACCCACAGCTCCACACTGTTCTTATGTGTTTGTCCAATTAAATGGGCAAAGCAGCCCACTGCACCAATTGTATCCCACTGAGCTCGCTTATTAGCTCACTGTAATTATCTTTTAAAATCTCATATTAGGCCATGTCAGTTATTTTTTACAATAGGTCAAAACGTTGCTGCGAGTAATTGACATTCCACTGTTGCCTTGAATGGGAAAGAAACCAGGTGACTGTGCTATTTATGTGTCTGTGACCTGAACTGGAAGCATTGGTTAGGGAGGTAGAGTGAGAAACAGAGAGAAAGAGAGAGAGAGAGAGAGAGAGAGAGAGAGAGAGAGAGAGAGAGAGAGCAAAACTCCTTCACAGCAATGACACATCAAAACTGCATATTTAAGAGGTCACTGTTATTGTGGAGTTGCTGCCTTGTTGTTGCTAGCAGACAAAGCAGAAAGACATATTTGTTTATGCAGCCCTTGGTACTATTAGGATCCCTGTAGATCTGCCAACTATAGTTCCTGATGTACTCTGAAGAAAAGATTAAAGTTATCAGTGTGAGAACAATCAAGCCCAGTGATTCCCTACCTTGGGTCTCCATATGCCCTAAGCACATCCGATCTCGCTTGATTTCGGAAGCTAAGCAGGGTCGACCCTGGTTAGTACTTGGATGGGAGACCACCAGAGAATACCAGGTGCTGGAGGCACCTGGAGTAGGAGCTCGCAAGCCACTCCAGTACTCCTGCAAGGAAAACTCCATGGACATGGAGTCATGAAGAGTCGGTCATGACTGTAACGACACAACACAACACAACATATGTTCTTGGCCTGAAGCTCCCAGAAGCTTTCTCTACTGCCTCTGCTGGCCAGGATTCCTGGGAGATGTAGTCCAAGAACATCTGGGGACCCAAGGTTACGAACCATTCCTGCAGAAGAACAGTTTAGCATGGAAGCCAATCAAAGCCTGTGCATGGGTGGGTGGGTGGGAGGAGGAGTGACTGTTCTAGGAAATGTGTTAGTAATAGGGAAGATGACAGGAATCCTAGTCATATCTAAATGTGGTGCAGATGTAGAGAGATCCAGACGTTGATAGCATGGCCATGAGTTTTTCAGTACAAAGCTAGGACGACCTCTGTCCAAAATGGTGACTTGACAATTGAAAGAGGAAGTGAGATCACAAACTCTAAGACTATCAGTTTAGTTTAGAAAAAAAGTAAACATAGATCAGAATAGGTATGGAAAATGGCTGCGTGCAATGGGAAGTGTGGACACTTCTGGTGTAAATGATAGCTGTCCCCTATTTAGAGGACAGTTGTTGAATGGCTCATCTTTGGATTTCTTTTAAAGGTGCTTGTTCTATCCATCCCATGATAACTTCTCCTACGGTGAGAACAGAAGTCAAGGTTATGATGGATGTGTGTGCCTTGCATAAAACCAGCTTACAAAGCCCTGTGGGCAGAATCGCTTTGAGGACTACCCACATCCGAAGAGATTATGACTTTCCTTTGCAAAGCTGTCAGCAAGCTCATGTTTCCTGTGTAGATGTCACTATTTTGCATATATATTCAGTCAGTAGCAAAGTGCAGTCCAAATGTGAGAAGCAAAAGCTCTGGGGGAATGATAAATATTGGGAGAGACTGGTCCACATATATGCAAGAGGTGTGTGTGTGTGTGTGTGTGTGTGTGTGTGTGTGTGTGTGTGTGTGTGTGTGTGTGTGTGTGTGTGTGTATACATACGAGCAGAGTGGGGGAGTGTTCTGTTTTGATTCATCCTGTATAATAGGTTTATATAACCATGAGCAATAGCAAGAGTCTGACTGATTAGTATCTTATTTCTTTAAGCCTCCTTAGCATGATAATCATTAAGATGCTTCTAATGCGGGAGAGGAAAAGAAGCTTATTAGTCCACCAGTTCTCTCTGATGTGAGCTAAAGTCTTATTCATCAACAGGGTCAGTGGAGCAGTTTTCAGGGCAGCCCTACATTGACCTCATGGAAACCTGAAGCTTCAGTGGCCCTTCTCTGTGTGGAAGAGAAAAACCACACAAACAAATGAATCTCCACTTCTTTGAGGTTCCCCTTGGGTGCTCAGGATCTCAGTTAGTTAGGTATATGACTAGGGAGACAGAGGTTATAAGTTCACCTCCCCTCTGCACATCCTCAAATATCCAAACTGATATGGCCTTCAGGAAGCTGCACAGTTCACAAATACCCAGAGAAGAAGGACAGAGCAGTTCTGAGTAGTCTGGACCTAAAAAATCCCCAAAACTCAGACTTGAGTTGATACAACATGGTTGTTGTTGTTGTTGTTGTTGTTGTTGTTGTTGTTGCTGCTGCTGCTGCTGCTGCTTAAGAGGGGAATTGACTGATCAATATATATAATTAATTAATTATGTTTATGCTTTTGCAAAACTGTTTGCTCTGAATTTTCTGGAACATTTCTGCTCTCACCGTTTTTAAAAATATACTTGTTTTCTCTACTCCCCATTTAAAATGGAAAGAAAAATATTCCAACCATCAGCATGGTTTATTACTCACTTCCCCTGCTCTATAACAGATAAAGGTTTTTTAACCATTATTTTGGGTGATAAAGATAAAATCCTGATTCCTGTTAAACAAATAACATCCATGTTTGTTCTTGGGCAATTTTAAATGTGTTTTTGTTCTGTTTGGCACCAGCTAGGGCTTCTGCAGCCGGGCTAAGTGGATATACTCTGGATGGCCTGAAAGAAAAATATGAAATGTAAATTATGTAGCGTAATCATTTTAAATAATACCACAAATGGTAAAAAACACAAAATTGGGGCAATAACTGTGACGGAGTGGGTGCTCCTAAATCCCTCAGCCCACTACGCACCAGACAGTAAAACTGACCAGCTCAAGTGTGCCTAACTTTGTGTTGGACCCTAGATTTGATGTCCAGGTTTCTGTGGACAAGGCCTATTAAAAAGGCATTCCACCATTTTGGGGTGAGTGCCTGGGTGGCTATGGCGACCATACAGAAGGCTTATCAGTGGTCCCACCACACAAAGAGCTCAGCAGGTCAATGCTTTGTGGGCAGCCACACACTGGACTTTTGTCCAAGTGTTCCTTCTCCAGCTCTGTGCCTTTGATGGCCCAACACACTCCTGTTGACTCCAGTTACTATATTACCTTCTGTGGTGCCAAGGAGGAAGTAAAAGAGCAACAAATGTCTTCCATACCAACCTTTCTGGATCAGTGAATAAACAGTGAGTCCCCACTGTTTATTCCTGACCCAGATATTTTGCAGTCTCAAGCATCAAAACAAGCTAATCCACTTAGCAAGTTTTTCAAAAAGGTGCTCTATCAAGTGGTGAAAAGACATCTGATTTTCACACCCCACAACTTCATCAACTGCTCGTCCTGAATTGAGTGTGATTTGTTTTGTCATTTGTTGCTGAATTGTTGGCTATTTTAAAGCCTGTCTTCATCCTTTGCCTGCTTTTGGTAGTCAGGTTGGATGCATGTTGCATGACAAATTGAATCCCTTTGCATATGTCATTGGAGGGTAAGCACAGGCAAAATTTGCAACTCTGATTGTTGTAGCATCCCCCTTGGAAAGCTCATTCTGGGAAGGAACACATATCAATTAGAGGAAGTACACTTGTGCCTAGAACTCTGTCTGGGGCCTCCATTCCCATTAAATCCTAAATGATTTACGTCGCATGGTATATGGAGGGGAACCTCCCTATAAATGAGTCTGCCTACGTTTTAACCTCTTTAAAAGAAGGCTTGCCGAGTGAATTATGGCTGATGGTTGGAGGAGTCTGGGAAATGTAGTTCAAAACAAGCCTTTCTAAGTTCTGAAAATAATCCCTCTTTTCCTGCACTTTCCCTGAGTTGATAAGCAACGATTGGGAAGTGTTTTGTGTTTAGACACTGTACCAAAAAACCTCAACTCCTGCCAGGTTTTAACACATCACTAATGTTTGTTTAAAAATACTTACTGTATCTTGTTCACTTCCTGTAGGATGTTGAATTCATGTTTCTTCCAGGCACTGTTGGCTTTATTATTATTATTATTATTATTATTATTATTATTATTATAATAATTAATTAATTAATTATTATAATAATAATAATAATAATAATAATAACAATAACAATAATAACAACAACAACAATAATAATAATAATAACAAAACAACTCTGGCATAAACCGGTAAAGGTGGTCCCAGTGGTAATCAGCACACTGGGTGCAGTGCCTAAAGAGCTAAGCAAGTACAGTATTTAGAAGAAATTGGAGTTGACAAAAAGTCACCATCAGTTAGCTGCAGAAGGCCACCTTGCTAGGATCTGGTCGCATAATTCGATGATACATCGCATAGTCCTAAATGCTTGGGAAGTGTTCGACTAGTGATTTGTATTACAAAATACAGTGTAGTTAGCTGTGTGGTTAATAATAATAATCTGCCAATATTTAACAGATACTTAGGGTTTTGATTAAAACTTGTATCTGTTATATAATACCAGTCAAAAGTGCAGTAGGACTATTTAAATATAGGGTGCTTTTTCATGGGGAGGTAGTCAGTTCAGCCTCCTCATATTCATTTTTGGAACCTGTTGTATGCCATATGGCATATTAAACACAATAAAGATGTTCAGCTGGCAGAGACAGCTCGACGAGGAGCATCGGAAGAGCCTTACAGATGCCTGCAAATAAAAAGCATTGTGTACACAAAGATAAAAGTTTTGATGATTCCTCCTCAGAGGAAGACAAAGAGTGCATGTGTGTGTGTGTGTGTGAGAGAGAGAGAGACAGCAAAGGAAAGAGGGTGTGTGTGCGTCATCCAGATACAGCAGGGAAGTACATTCTATTTGCAATGAATTTTAATGAAAGGGGATTTAGATTCAGAGTGTGTTGGAACATCGCAGAAGTGAACAGCCATCTCCGCACCTGCTGGTATTGCAGTTTGCTGGCTGGAATCCTCTTGTTGAAGCATAGCTGAGTCAGGACTAGAGTCGGCTGGTTTGGGTCAGTAGAAGTTCTGGAGGACTTGACTCACTAAATTCCCACTGACTCGGTGTGCCTAAATTACAATGTATTAGAGACAGGATTTCAGCCAATGTTTCCTTAGCACCACTAATTCCTATGGGCTAAAATTTGGAAAGGGTGACTGTTTTCCTTCAATGAGATTCAAGAAACAGCTTGTTGCTTTTTCCCCGAGAACAGTCTCCAGGTTAAAAAAAATCCCACCTTGTTCTTGATGGAGTTGTACTTTGAATCCTCCGCTCTTAAAACAATCCACACTCTTACCCTATCCACCCCACATTTACCTGGTGGTGGACCAAAGCTTGTACCAATGGGTGAGAATTTCATTTCTTTTCAGCTCAAATAAGAATTTGACAATACATTTGCTCATAACTGACAATGGAAGCAGCTTGAGATTTTACAAATGATGATGAAGCACACCCCAATACCCACAGGGAAGATGCCAAGCCGTGGAGATACTTCCTTCACAACATCTGAAAAAGCAACACAACTTGTATTTGGTTGAGTATGGTTGCAATATGTGACCTCTAATCACAAACACATGCAGAAACCCACAACCAACTCTCCTGAGACAAGACAAGGACAGTTGGGAACTGGGTGTGGGAGATGTGGGAAAACAATTTTGCAGGCAGGGCTTTGCACCAGCCCTGAGACTCAGGACCATTAACTTCTGTCATAGATAACTAAGCCTTCTTTCAGATGTTTCAGCCCCCGTGCTATTCCAAGAGTTTTACATGCAACAACTAGAAGGCCACTGTTGAGTCATCCTGCTTAATGGACTGAGAAATACAGTGGACCCTTGTATAACAAACGGTTTGTATAACGTAAAATTTGTACAACATAAAAATTCCAGAGATAGGGGAAATTTGCTTAACATACCATATATACTCAAGTATAAGTCGACCCGAGTATAAGTTGAGGCCCCTAATTTAACCTCCCAAAACTGGGGAAACGTATTGACTCGAGTATAAGTCTAGGGTGGGAAATGCAGCAGGGCCTGGCAGCTCTTCCTTTGTGAGCTGGGGGAGTGGTGTGTGATATTTAAAATAACTTTTAGCCACTGATGCAAGTGCTTGGGTCAGTGGCTAAAAGTCATTTTAAACACTGTGTGCTGCTCTCCTGTGATGCAGAGGGGGAGGGGGTCATGAGAAGCGGCATGCAATGTTTACAATGACTTTTAGCCACCGACCCAAGCACTTGCCTCAGTGTCTAAAAGTATTGACCCAAATATAAGTCAAGGGCCCCTTTTTTCAGCCCAAAATTAGGGATGAAAAACTAGGCTTATATTTGAGTGTATACAGTAATCGCCTATGGGGCGAATTTGTACAGCATAAAAATGGGATCACTCTGTTTTCAATGCATTCCTATGGGAAATTTGTATAAAGGAAAATTTGCTTCACATAATTTCATTTGGAACAAATTAATTCCTTTATACAGGGTACCACTGTAACACCTAAATATGGCTTAATGGCTCACATTTCTGGTTCTAAGTTCTGCGGTCTGATCTCCCCATTTTTTTAAAAAAAATATATACATAACATAAAAAAATATTTTGTGCACAGTTTTGCCTAAGATACTTTATTTTTTGTAGACAACTACCTCTAATCTGACCCATTTATACTATTTTCACTAGTATGCACATTTTAATGGGCACTTATCTTTAATATACATGTTCCTGTGTGTGTGGCTTGACCAAAGCACTGCAGCCCAAAATTCAGTGAAGTGCAAATACTATACTGAAAGGGTATTTCTATTTGCGAAGTCTTTCTGGAAGTGCAAATTGAGAATGCTTATGAAAAGAGGCTGAGAATGCTTATGAGAAGAGGCTGGCTGGGATCCTTCCCCCTTGTACCTATAACTCATGCTTTGATATTGTTTATTTAACCTAACACGGTGTTTGCTAATGCATTCCTTAGTTCTTGTCAAATTCTCCTTTCAAATTTTTGAACTCACTTTCATTAATTATAATTTATTGCTCTTGGCCATTTTTAAGCAGTCTTGCTCTTTCTCTGAGTGCACACACGATGCACCTAATGGATGTACATTTATGGATCCTGTCAACTACACCTCCTAAAAGAGTGGGCTTCAGAGGTTAGCAGTGCATTAGAGATAAATCTCAAATCCATAAATATGATAAGCTTCCCATAAGGAAAAGCCTGTGCTGAACATAATTACAGTGGTCTACACAATAACAATTATGGCCCTGCTGAAGTGTGGAAATTCATATATTCAGGGAGCCGCCTTGATAGTGAAACCAATCATCCTGCAGTAATTTCCATCAAATGAACAGAATTGGTTCTTAATATGAAACAAAATTATTACCCAGAACTGTTTTTGTTAGCCTTAAGGATTCTGATATGCCCAGACCAAGTCTGGGATGATTACTGTATAATTATTAATTGGAAACATGTTTTTTCCTCACCCGCTGTTTCTCGCATTGTAAAACTGGAGTAATGGCTCCCAAAGTAGATGTTATCTTCCAAGTTTCTTTAACCTGGTTTCTGCAAACATTTCAGAGAATAAATTCCAATCTGTACACATTGGGGGAGAAACTGTAGACCTAACATCCAAATCCATGCTGTGTATGAGTTTTCTCCAATTTCATCTGGAAGCATGTCTAGTGCTTTCAGAATGTTCCCCAACTGGATCTGGAATGATTTGTATGCCTGGATTTCAGTCGTTTTGTAAAGTTGTAAAGTTACAATGGTCAAAATTTTTTATCATTTGTTTTGCTTTCACACTGATTTCACTGAAATCTAGAGATGTATTAGACTTTAAATAGGGGAGTAAAGCCTCCAAATTGTGCCTAGGTAATTCCTAAGGGGCTTACAGAGTCAGTACCTTTACAATGTGTTTAATGGGGGAAAATATGGTACGTTGAAACAGTTTGCTTCCCCATCTGATTAGACGTACCTCCTAAATTTGAATCAATTGGCAAATTCATTTCATTGGACCCTGCAACCAAATCTGGCTGTTCTGCATTGACCTCATCCAACTTGGACCAAATCAGGACACTTTAGGTCAGAATTGGGGACTGGTTTGAATTTGGTACACAGCTTTAACATTAGAGCAGCCTTTCCAAATCTGATAGCCCCCCCCCCCCAGTATGTTGGGCAGCATCATTTATCTAACCCACACATCTGGTCTTTCTTGGAATGTTGATAAGTCATTCTTGGACTGCATTGAATTATTGTAGTTGTCTTACGACCGAGCACAGAAACAGTGAGCTATGGGTGAACAAAGTTATTATTGTGTATGTGTGTGCTTCCTCCTTTTTGTACTCAATGTGCAGTGGAGTTGTACATCAGTAGAGATGGGCACGACTAGGGAAAATGACGTTTTCGAGTTGTCGTGTGTCGGAGGCGGCCTGTGTCGGCTCGTTTCCGTTTTTCGCGAAACTTCGCAAAAATTTGTTGTTTCGTTTTTCATTTTTCCGTCTGTCGTTAAACTGGTTTGGGGGGGGAAGTGGGCTCCTGGAGGCACCTCTTTTTTGGGGGGTGGGTGCCTCCTATCCTCACCCGCTAGGGAAAGCAGGCTCCTGGAGACCCCTCATACATGGGGGTCTCCTCTCCTCACCAGCTGCAAAAGGGCATGCATGCATAGCCATATGGCTATGATTGCATACCCAGTTGCACGGAGAGACACAGCAGACTGGCAGAGGCACCCCTCTTTTTGGGGTGCCTTCCCTGCATCAGTCAGGCCTCGGGGGCATGGTTTGCATGATGTCACACATGATGCCAGCCGAGCCAAGCCTGCAGGAGTCACCCAGAGCCACAAGTGGCGGACTGGCAGACTCTCTGCACCCACTGTGTCTCACTAAGAAGGGAATTGTACTTGCTATAGTGCAATGCAAGTACAGATCTGGCTTAGGGTTAGGGTTAGCCCTGAGCACCTCTGGGGGCCTCTCTGACCCACTTAGAAGAACAGTGTACTGGCATTAGGGTTCGGGTTCGGGCTACGGTTAGTGGGCTTTTTATGCCCGGTTGGCACATCCCAGAAGTCTCTGTGGTCAACCTGGCCAAGTGGCCATGCGATTGGTGGAATGGCTCCAAAATTTGCATGGTCACTCCCATGGCCAGCCCATCATTGTGCATGTGTAAAAATAAAAATAAAATAAAATAATAAAATAAAATAAATGGATTGGAGAGAGGAAAGAGGAGACATTTTGTTGCAAGAAAAACCCACTGCTTGTAAAAATTCTGGCAGTTTTAAAATAGCAATTTTCGTATGTTTCTGTGTGGTGCTTGGCCATTTCAAAAAAATTTGTGGTCAGCCCCATTTTGATCCCCCGCCCGCAACGCATGGCATTGGCGACTCGAGTCCGGCTGCCCAGAACAGGAGAGGGGGGGAGGCCGGGACCCCCCCCCAGAAACCACCCCTCTGGTAGGTGCACTCTGCACTGCAGGCATATTTTTGCCTGCTTTTGGCCCGGGAATGGGGGAGTTTAAAACTTTTTTCTGTGCTTTAGTCCGGTGCTTTGCGAGCAACTATGACGAGGATTTCCCCCACCACCAGAGCATCCCAGGACAGGAGAGGGGGGGTCAACCTCCCCTCTGGTAGGTGCCCTGAGCCCTCACTCAGGCAGGCATATTTCCGCCTGCTTTTTGGCCGGGAATCGGGTTTTTTTAACTTTTAAAAACTTTTTTTCTGTGCCACTTGGCATCACAGGATCGCCGCGATGCCAGGAACGACCACGACAAATCAGACCCAATTATTCTTTAGTCGGTTCGAGTTTGAGTTGTGGCAGAGTAATTCCCGTTACCGTTTCCGTTGCGTAACGGAAACGATTAACGGAAACGGAAACAGGAATTCCGCCAAGTTGTGCCCATCTCTAATCAGAAGTGCTGAAATTTTTTGAGAATTTGCACTCACAGCAGATCGAGAGCGAGTGGAGGGGGGAACCATATCACATGAGTACTTTCTCCCTTGGTATACATAAATGAATGTCAGTGTGCCAGAAGTTATAATATTCATTTAGTCATGGAAAAACTTTAAAATTATTTACTATATAACATACTGAAAAATAAATTAAAAGTACTTGAATATTTTACTTGGCATAGATTTGCCCTTGATGGACTTAGAACAGACTTAAAATGGTGACCTTAATAACATATTAGCAGCAGATAGCACAGCAGGAAAAAACCTCATGTTAACTAAGGAACAGAACAAGCAGAATAAAGTATGTTGCATATGTATCATCCCATGACACCTAAAGCACTCTCTGGGTCATTTGCAACTTAATTATGCAGTCTGCACATTGCCTCTCCTCATGAACTGGGTATTCAGTTTACCAACCTTGGAAGGACAGAAGGATGAGCGAACCTCAGGTTGGCTACCAGAGCCTAGGCTTGTACTCAGGTTGTGAGCAGAGTCTTAATTACAGTACTGCAGTTTAATCATTGCACCGTTAAAAAAATCCTCATTAGAGATGGGCACGAAAAGAACAATTTTTTGTTTCCGTTTTTGTTTTTTCATTTTGTTATGTAACAAAATGACAAACAAATTTTTTCTCTAAAATGAAACGAAACGAACAGAAACACCAGAAATTTTGTTGTGTGTTTCGTTTCCGTTACTGCAATATGAGTGAATGGCTTAAAATCCTTAAAAAAACACACAAAAAAATGAAATAAATGGTAACGAAATGGTAATAAACGAACGAAAACAAAAATGATTTTTTTTGCAAAAATTCGCGAAAAATGGAAACAAACCGAAACGGACCCTCCAAATGACAAACGAAATGCCATTTTTTTATTTGTGCCCATTTCTAATCCTCATCTCAACAGCCCCTTCTTCTGTCTGGCAGTTAATCCCTTCAGACAACCACAGCCACTGGCTAGCTCTTGTCAGCATCCAATTGGTTAAAAGCTTCTATTATGTAAATAATACATCTCAATCATTCTTAATGCAGATGTATACACATATTGTTTAATAACTCAACCCCCTGACTCTCAAACCTCCTGTGCCTGTAGTCTTACAAAACTCCTGTGCCTGTAGCCTTTTTTCACAGACTATCAAAAGTGTTTCTGTGACATGAGATTGTGGTCAAATGTTAAAAGTTTACCTCATGATGTGGACCTCCTGTTCTCCTTTGAGGAATAATGATGTTGGTGGCTTCTCTAAAAGGATACAACTACTTGTTAATGTAATTAAATATATAGTATTGAATGGACAACCCTGACTTCTCCCTCTCTCTCTCTTTCTCTCTCTCTCTCCTCTTCACCTCCAGTGGTGTTTGACGATTGTCAAGGAAATCAGAGATTGAACTTTGAAGTTTCAAACCCAGACTTCAAAGTGGAACCCAACGGAGGCTTAGTTGCACTGAGAAACCTATCTGAAGCTGGCAAGACCTTGTTCATTCATGCCCGGTCAGCACAAGCTGAAGATACAGCGGAGATATTGATCACTGGCAGAAAAAACAAACACAGTTCTTTGAAGGTAAGGGAGAGGCAAACAGAGATCAAAGAATGTTGAAGATAGATGAGTTGGAAATTTCAGTTAAATGGTAGCATTATTTAGTCATTGTTCCAGATAAAACCTCAATCTACATATTGTGTCTTGAAGACTTAATCTTGGATAAGGTAAAGGTAAAGGTTCCCACTGCACATGTGTGCTAGTCGTGTCCAACTCTAGGGGTGGTAACTAACTCAGGAAGGTAACTTTCCTGAACTGCATTTCTCACAGGCTATACGGGCATGATGGAACAGCGCTCCTGACGAGAGTGTTGTGCTGTGGATGAAATCCTGCAGTGAAGACTGCACAATCTGGTTATCTGTTCTGCATGGTAGCACCACCCCGGAAAGAGGTGTGTGTGTGTTCAGTTAGTACTGCTTCCAGGTAACATGAAGATGTATTTCTGAACTGGGTGAGGCCACTACTGTGTTTGGCAAAATGAGTACCCACCTCACTGGGGAGCCAAGTGTAGTTTGTAAACCACCCTAAAAGTGCTCTAGCACTATAGGGCAGTGCATAAATTGAAACAACACACACACACACACACATACTTTCCTAGCTGTGCTAAGTTCTCCACTTCTTTTATATTTCTGTAGAAATTCATCGTTGCCGTTGAAGAGAGGGAGGGGGGATAGGGAGAATCAAGGTTCTTCTTGCTAGCTGATTGAAATGTTTGCTGCCCCTACGAGAAAGTAACAAAGGAATACCTAAGATAGCCTTCATTTCTACCTCATCACATTCCGCAAAGCGATAGACCTGACAGTGACTTTACAAGACAATTAAGCCAGGTACCTTTACAGACCTATAATTTAAGATGACAAAGAAGCTTTAATGAGGAGGTTATAAAGAATGAGTGATCCATTGTTTCCCTCCTCTCTTTAGTTCATCCGGCAGGCAGCAGTTTCATCTCCTTTCCATCAGGCACAGGTGGTTTGACTTAGATCTTTTATTTAGGAGTAATATTGGCTGTTAAAGGGAAGGTTGAACAAACTTTTAAAACTCTCTTGTCTGTGCCTGATTATTTTGATGTAGTTTTGCTCTGGAGAGCATCTCACGCCGACTGTGTGGGCATGGAGTGTGTTTCATCTTTTGCTCTGTGTAGGAAGCTTATCTGAATTTGTAATGGCACTAGAATGCCCAGTACACTAGAAGGCTCTTAGAGCCATTGTTGAAGTCTCAGTGACTTATTAATCTTCTCCAAGTTTCAGTGGAGAAGGAAGTGTCAGGGCAAGCAGCACTAGATAAAAACTAAGGTGTGATTTTTATGGACACGGCCACTCTAAAGCATTGACACCTTTTCCCACCTTCCCAACTAATGCTAGCTCAGCGTTGATGGTGTTTGTTCTATGAGTTGTGCCCGCATAAATGTCCACATACCAGAAAGCCAGGATTTGGAACTGGTAAGAAAGTTGCTGGGTGCAGGTGCTTTGGCCGATGGTGCCACTCGGAGCAATAGGGTGGTGGGTGGAGCACCAGTATTGCAACTCACGAGACTTCTGTTTCTTGAGACCTGATAAACAGTGCAGTAGGGCCTGGAGGAGGTTCCCTACGGTTTGGAAGTAAGCCTCCACAAGCCACCCAGAGCAACATAGGACCTTGGGGGGACAGAATCCATATGTGTGCTCTAACTTAAGCCACCCAAGATATACAGGAAGTAGAACACAGGAACCAATAAGTTGTCTGCAGAGTTCAGTGGTTTAGATACCTGGTTGTGGAGAGGGAGAGGGAGAGTTTGAATCCTCCCTTGGCCTCCTGCAAGGACAGCCTGCCTGAAAAGACACGGGCAAGTGATACAGTCCCAGAGAGCCCACCAAGAAGAACAGAATGATAACCATTCCTGAGTGCTCTATACCTGGAAAACCCAGAACCAAATTGATGACACATTATCATCATTAGAGATGGGCACGAAACGAGCGATTTTTTATTTTTGTTTTTGTTTTCATTTTTTTTGTTTCATTACGCAACGAAAATGAAACAATTTTTTTAAAAAACAAAACGAAAACGAAAACGAAACGACCAAATTTGCCGTGTTTTTCGTTTTCTTTGCAGCAGATGCATTGAACTAAAAAGAATGCTAACAAAACAGCAATTTTTTGTTTTTGTTTTTGTTTTTTCGTTTCGTTACCTAACGAAACGAAAATGAATTTTTTTGCAAAAAACATCACGAAAACGAAAACGAACCAAAACGGACCCCTAAACGACCAAACGACAAATGAAACACCATTTTGTTTGAGTCGTGCCCATCTCTAATCATCATCATCATCATCATTAATCAATGAGTATTCTCAGGATTTCCTCTGTGGCAGAAAAAAAAAGACCCACTTGAAGCTTGGTGGGGTCACTCCTCTACTTAGTTTCTCCTCCTGCACTCTTTTCTCCTCACTACAATACCCCCTGAGACTAGAGATTCTGAACCAGAGCATCTGCCGCAGGGTCACCACATTAACTCAAGGGCTAAATAGAAACTCGAGCCAAAGAGAAGCTGAGAAGATTTGTCAGGTTTGCTCTCTTCACTACACAAAGCCTTAAAAAAACGTTAACTTTCTTCCAATCCATAAGATGTGACTTCAAAATTTGGGCAGTGACCTAGAGAATGACCTTGGGGGGGGACATGCTTCACTGATTTGCATTGATTCAAGCTCAACAGGTGAAGCGAACTTCAGGAGAGGCCAAGTGGTGCCTACCTGCAATAACTGTGTGATGAGGTGACGACCTTTTATGCCTGCCAACATAACTGAATGAATTGAGGTAGATATTCAAAACCTTGAGCTTTAAAAAAATGATGAAGTCTGTCACTCTTGGTTTCTCCTGCCTTCTGAATGTGAAGGAAGTGAAGACTTGCTGAAAATCCTATCAATTTAATTACTCTCTCTCTCTCTCTCTCTCTCTCTCTCTCTCTCTCTCTCTCTCTCTCTCTCTCTCTCTCTCTCTCTCTGTGTGTGTGTGTGTGTGTGTGTGTGTGTGTGTGTGTGTGTGTGTGTAGATAGAGAGAGAGAGACGGGGGAGAATTAGGGGCATAAGAACATAAGAAGAGCCCTGCTGGATCAGGCCAAAAGCCCATCAAGTCCAGCTTCCTGTATCTCACAGTGGCCCCACCAGATGCCTCTGGGAGTGCATGAGACTAGATCTCTGTCTCCTGATACCACTCCCCTGCATCTGGCCCTTGAAGTACCCCGGTTTTAAGCCTAGAGATGACACATCTCCATCCTGGTTTGTAACCTGTGATGGACTTTTCCTCCAGGGATCTGTCCAATCCCCTTTTGAAGGCATCCAGGCCAGATGCCATCACTACATCCTATGTCAGGGAGTTCCACAGACTGTGAAGACAGAAAATAAGAGAGAGGGGGGGTGAACAAAACTAGTGTAGGATGCAAATCTGATCCTTCTGGCAGTCTCCTATTTTATATACGGTCAGATTCCAGCCATAGAGTGTTCTGTCTTTTTTTGTCTTTAATGTTAAGCTTAGCTATGCTGATATATGCTGCACACCCAGAACATGTCAGCCTGCAAAAAGGGGCACATCTGCATTTGTAGACAAGATCAATCTTGGCTAAGAATAGCACCGATTGGAACTTGAGCTTCATCGTCCAATTCTCTAAGGTTAAGAAGCAGCAGATGCTCCTGCGCGGCTTCGCGTTTGGGTGCGTCCTTGTTTAATGAGAGCGTGGCTATGCTTTAAATGTTCCCCTACAGACCGTGACTTTTGCTCCTCTTTGGAAGGCTTGCAGCCTGCCCCGGTGAAATCCCATTGTTAATAGTCCTATTAGCTGAACGCTTGACATGTTTGGAAATGACGGATGGCAAAGGTCTAGACAATTTGACTGACAGATGGGAAAGCATTGCTTTGGAAAGACACATCGGACAGGCTGCAAGCTCAGGATATAATTCCGGTAGTGAAGCTAGCACCAGATGTGACCCCGACCTGCTAAAAGCTTTCAAGGCAGTGTATGGGAACCACCGACACAATCCAGAAGTTAAGCACCTTTAAACTCATTGCTGATGGGTAGGCTTGGCACTGAGATTTTACACAGTGCTTAATTTGTGGTGCAAATTAGGGATGAGAAGAACACTCCATAAATCTTTATCTTCATTGATATAGGCTTCTTGACTTTGTGAGGCAACATGATAGGGGGGGTAGGAAAGGCTGCGACAGTCCCCACTTCCAGCTAAGAGCACAGCAAGGGTATCTCCAATCTTCCTTGAAAATCCCCCAGTTTGCATTAAAACATGGACAAAAGTGGTGTATTTCCTCTGTGAGAAATGAAAGGGCATGCATAGAATAAGAACAGAAGGACTCACTGAAGGTTAAACAAGATCCGAGCAACCCATTCAGTGCTTCAGGTATTTTGCAAAAATTAGGGGGAGTCAGTTTGCACCATATTTAGATTTAAGAACAATGTGTGTGAAGAGACATCTTACATCTAGAGATGGGCATAAAATGGCAAAATGGCAATTTGTTTTGTTTTTCGTTTCTTCTCTCCCATTTCATTTTGTTGATTGCAAAATGATTTTTAAAAAATAATAATTTCATATTTCATTTTGTTTGATTTTTCATTATTTTTATTTTTTTACACTGTTGGGGCCAGTAGTCTGGTTGGCAGGTTTTATTCCTCCTGCCGACCAGCTGGCCGAGGCTGGTCAGCAGTTATTGTTTTTTACTTTTCACCAACCAGCTGGGCCGCAGAGAGGCCGGTTACAGTTCCCACTGACTAGTTGACTGATGGGGATGTTGGCTGGCGGGCTTTTTTTTACTTCCCATCAACTAGCTGGCCCATGGGGAGGCTGGTTGGTGCTTTTTTCCCACCGATCAGCTGGTGCACGGCCAGCATACCAGCTGATCAGTGCTTATTTTTATTATTTATTTTGATAATCGCCAAGATCAGCACTTGCAAAATAAATAATAAAAAAATGAAAAACGAAACAGAATGAAATGAAAATTTCCATTTTATTTCATTTCATTTTTAAAGGACACTTCATTTTTCATTTCATTAGGCAACAAAACGAATAACGAATAAAGTAACAAAATTGTTTCATCCCCATTTCTACTTACATCATTAACAAGACAATATTAAAGCTAAGAAAAATAATAAAACAAATATAGGGGAAAATGCCATTCTGAAAGATGGAGAACAGAAAAAACGGAGACACAGGTAGTACTACAAATACAGTTGAGGCAGTAATGCATAACAATCCATCTGCAATCATGTATCAGGAAGGTAGTTAATGAGGGAAAGGTCTCTGCATGTTTGGGGAAGAATAACAAAGATGAGGAAATTCTGGCCTCCAGTGGGAAGGAGTTCCACAGTCTGGGAGGAGCAACAGAGGAGGCCCTGTCCTGTGTCCTCATCAGATGCACCTGTGAAGGTGGTGAGACTAAGAGTACAGTTCTGATCTCAGCATCTAAAAAAAGACATAGTGGAACTGGGAAAGGTGCAGAAGAGAGTGATTAAATGATAACTAGGCTGGGACACCCCCCTTATGATGAAAGGCTGCAACATTTTGGGCCCTTTAGTCTGGAAAAAAGCACCTGAGGGGGGTATGATTGAGATGTACAAAATTATGCAGGGCATGAGTAAAGTGGATAGAGGGGACAGCCACTCAATTTGAGGGTTGGGAGAGTGAGAACAGACAAAAGATTTTTTTTTTTACCCAGCATGTGGTTAGTCTGTGGAACTCCCTGCCATAGGATGTGGTGATGGCATCTGGCCTGGATGCCTTTAAAAGGATGTTGGACAAATTTCTGGAGGAAAAATCCATCACAGGTTACCAACCATGATGGAGATGTGTAAACTCCAGGCTTAGAAAAGGGTACTTCAAGGGCCAGATGCAGGGAGACAGATAGCTGATCTCTTGCACTCCCAGACGCATCTGGTGGGGCCACTGTGAGATACAGGAAGCTGGACTAGATGGGCCTTTGGCCTGATCCAGCAGGGCTCTTCTTACGCTCTTATGTTAAGAGAAAGGCCTTTCCTGATGTTCTTAGCACCTGACATGGCTCATACTTCATGATTCAATTTTAATGGCCTGAAGTGGCTTAGTGACACTCTTCAGAAACTGTGCATCCCTAAATGAGGGATGGGGATAAATTTTTTCACAGCTTGAATTAAACAGGTAGGCTATATTCTTTCTTGTTCTCACTTCAGTTCTCAGAATTCCTCCAACCTAGGTAGCAGTATTGGCGAAGAGATTCTGGAATTCATTCAGGACCAAGATGGTGGCCACCCAAATTAAAAAGAAGATGAGTTGCTTTCTACCAGGAAGAAATTAATTTCCAAACACTGCATGTTCCCTCAAAGAGATTCTTGAGAAATATATGTCTCTTTTCGCCTGACTGTGCATTCCTGGCTTGTAAACGAGGATGGAAAAATATCTGGCCATCTTAAAGAACTTTTTAAAGAAACCATATGAGCTGAAAGCATGAATAATTCACTTTGAACAATGAAGGATTAGATATACTCATCTTTTCTCTGTGGGCCATCAACATTTAGATTTCCTCTATACTAAGGACACCATGCCTTCCTCGCAGATAAAACTGCCAATTCCCCATAAGCGTGAAGAATCAAAATTTGCTTGGAATGCATTTTGAATGGCATCTTAAATCTGCAATGAAGCCATTTTTTAAAAAAAAAAATGCAAATAATTGCTTTAAGAGCCTGAATCATTAGGTTAATAAATGGGTAAACGTCAGCATTGCATTTCAAGATGAATGTGTTCACACATAATTTTCTTTACATGGAAACTCAGTTCAGAATATTTCTCTTCTGCTGACTTTTTGAAAATGAATATATGTCACCCAACTCCTCCTCCAAATCACTGGTATGCAAAGAGATACCCATAGAAAATGGCTGCCATTCTAAAGCCCATTTATAAAGTAGGACCATTGCTTTTGTTGACTGCATTAAAAGCTTCAGCACAGTTCACTACAGCCTTCAATCAGGAGTGGGCAAAATATAACCTTCACAGCATATGTGGCTCCAAAGTTTGGTTGTTCTTTTATTTTTAAGCTGTCCACCCTCTGCATCCTGTACACTCTTCTGGAACAGGAAAATATGCTTTCGTCCCATAAAAAGTCCACTATGAACTTCAAATGGTTTAAGTCAGGCATGCCCAAACTTCGGCCCTCCAGATGTTTTCGACAGCAACTCCCACAGTCATTTGCCACTGGCAATCTAAGGTTAGAATTCTGGGAGTTGTGTTCCAAAACATCAGGAGGGCCGAAGTTTGGACATGCCAGGTTTAAGTGCTAAGAGGGCTTTTTCCACCTTCAAAATCAGGTGGCTGGGGGGGGTAAGGGGTACAGGTGGCTGTTGGAATACCAAAACAGATGAGTGCAGGGAAGATGTGTCCCTTTGAACTCACCAGGGGTCAAGGCAGTTTCTTTTGCCTAACAGTCCCCTATCTATTCTCTGAATAGTTTCTCTCTAGGATAATAGAAGGGCCACCTTTGTTCACATTGACATGCCTATATTTTGGGATCATCACCTGCTTGTGTCTGCACATGCATGCACAGCCCTTTCCTTCATGTTTATGAAGAACAGGACAACATTATTAAGCCTCACTTCTTCCAGAACTGTGCAGTTACAGGTTTTCATTCAACCATGCTCAATAGTTGCCCCCAACATGATGGTGCCCATGTAGCAACCCCTAACCCATGCCATCCAGACGATTTTTTAAAAATTATAAAATCTGGGAGATTTACCAAAAAAAAAAAGATACTATTATGGGATGGTGGTGGGATGTTGTTGTTCAGTCGTTCAGTCGTGTCCGACTCTTTGTGACCCCATGGACCAGAGCTCACCAGGCCTTCCTATCCTCCACTGCCTCCCGGAGTTTTGTCAAATTCATTTTGGTTGCATCGATGACACCGTCCAACCATCTCATTCTCTGTCGTCCTCTTTTCCTTTTGCCTTCGATTTTTCCCAGCATCAGGGCCTTTTCCAAGGAGTCCTCTCTTCTCATGAGGTGGCCAAAGTACTGGAGCCTCAGCTTCAAAATCTGTCCTTCCAGTGAACATTTGGGGTTGATTTCTTTCAGAATGGATAGGTTTGATCTCCTTGCAGTCCAGGGGACTCTCAAGACTCTCCTCCAACACCACAGCTCAAAAGCATCAATTCTGCGGCGATCAGCCTTCTTTATAGTCCAGCTCTCACTTCCATACATCACTACTGGAAAAACCATAGCTTTAACCATCCTGACCTTAGTTGGCAAAGTGATGTCTCTGCTCTTTAGGATGCCTTAGGATAGATGCCTTAAAAATGCGCTTTCCCGGCTAATATGGGAAACTTGACAGGTATGAACTCGGGATTTGAATCCAGGGTTTTTGTGTCCTAGTCTTACAGTGGGTCTGTTACATCATACTGGCTGTCTCAGAGAGATGTGGGATGGGGGGGGGGAGACAGAGAGAGAGCAGAGGAAAAGACAGAGACAGAAAGACAGGAAAACAGAAAGCTGCCCTCTCTACCTTCCCCCAGAAGGCAACATCGCTGGAGCAGAGTGTTTTAAGGCTTTGAGGAGGGGAGGGACGATAGCAGAGCCCAATCCCACCTAGTGCTCTGGGATTCGAGGTTTGATCGTGTTCTTGTTCACTACCCCACAGCAGCTTTCTCGTCTGTTATTCCATTAACTGTGTCAGGCTTTGGTTTCTCGAGCACAGCAGTGTTCAGCTAGCAACAACCCCAAAGGCATAACAGCAGTGCTCGGGAAAGCTCCGAGCCACTCAGGGGTCCCTCCGTGGTGGAAAGTGCCAGGTTTCCAGCTGCTTGGTGTCACGTCAGACCACCACAGGGGGTGGGATCAGATCTGACAGAGGGGTTTTGCATAAAGTGATGATCTGCTGCACACAGGGAGAGGCATGCTTATGGCAGGGCAACGGGGGAGAGAGGTCTCAGAGGAGAGTCAGCAAAAATAAGTACTCCTTTCTTGCTTATAAAAGTTTCACAAAACAGCTCTGAGCCGTTTGTCAGAACACTTTGCTGGAGGTCAACATCACCAGAAGCAACATGGGGGTGGGGGCAATAGAGAAGATAATCAATGCAGGCAACCTACTACAATCTATATTTTTGCGTGTCTAAGAAGTTTGACTGACTAATTGACAGGGTTCATTACTCTCTGTCAGGTCAAACATCTCAGACTCAACTAGTTTCATTTTTGCAATGACTCTGACTCAATTTGTGCCTCAGAAGACACCAACCCCTTCCTTTTTTTTCTGGGATGGGAGAGTTTATTTTTAATAAGGACCTAGCTATGGGGCTTTTAGCCTTTTGTTTCTGTCCATGGGATGTTCTCGGCAGGGATACTGAGGTGGCTTGCCAGTTCCTACCCCAGGAAGTCTTATTACAGACCTCATTGTCACCAGTGTAATTAGCCTTACAATGATGAAAGCACAGTTCAGCCTGTTTTATTTTGTAGCCTCACTGATCAACTGGGACACAAAAGTAGAAATGTGCCCCATTTATAAGATATTCCAGGCTGAGGCAAAATCGAAGGCAAAAGGAAAAGAGGACGACAGAGAATGAGATGTTTGGATGATGTCATCGATGCAACCAATATGGATTTGACAAAACTCCGGGAGGCAGTGGAGGATAGGAAGGCCTGGCGAGCTCTGGTCCATGAGGTCATGAAGAGTCGGACACGACTGAACAACTGAACAACAACACAACAACAAAAAGCTATGGAGCTTGGGACCTGGTATCAAATATTTGAACTCGGGCTTGGGACTCAGATGCAAAGGCTTGCTAAGGTGACCTCTCTCTCTCTCTCTCTCTCTCTCACACACACACACACACACACACACACACACACACACACACACACACACACACACACACACACACACACACACACACACACACACACACACACACACAAGTGTTTTTTCTGATTCTTTTTGTAACATGCCTGGGTGTATCTTTCTGTGACAGCATAGATAGATACAGAACAAAGAGCTAAAGAGAAACATAGAATAGAAGTTGATGTCACAGAAGTATGAGTGAAAGCACAGAGAACTAAAAAGCAATGCAAACATAGAATGGTTTTGAAGGTACAAACAAAAGTTAACTAGGCATATATTTATGTCAGGAAACACACCTCTCCACATGCTGTGCATGTTCAGAGACCCATTCTGTATTTAAGAGTGGCTAAACACTCCAGGGTGATGTAGAGCTTGTTTTGTATTTGGCATGAATGTTACAAGCTGCCAAAATATGTCATTCTGGGCAAGGAAATAGGATAGCTTAGTGACATGACTGTCTGGGTTATCCTGGAGTTCAATTCCAGCTGTGAGGATGTACAGTAAAAAAAAAATCTGGCTCAGCTGAATTTGAGGATGTAAACATCATTTTCCACTTTCCTGGCAATTGCAAGTTAGACTTCTAAAGTTTTGCTGTCAACATTAAATCATCAAGAAAGATTACTCTAGGAGCGTGGTCTGCAGCACCCATCAATAATGCCCAGCCGTGCTCTGTTCTTTGGAGACTTGAAATTTACAGTGAGCTTAACGTGCTTTTGTGGCCACATAATTATTTTTATTATGCTTTGTGGTAGTGTGGGCTGCCAAAAGAGGTTGTCCTAAAATCCCAATGTAACAAAAATCAATTTTCAGATGCAAATCAGGGTGCCATAGGTGACATTTTTCATACCCAATAAATTGCCTGTCTGTGGCTTTGAACTAATGGCCACATAAATAAGAGAGATTGGCAGTGAAGCATTGCATTGTAATCTTGCCCAACTTCTACGCAGGTGACCCGTCCTGCTCTTACACCACATTATGAAGAGACTAAGGAAACGGTGGTTGTATACATTTTCCCCCCTCCAATCTTAGCCATTCATTTATCCTGTCTTTTAAAAGACCTGACTCTCCCAAATGGCCAGTTTTGACATCTTCTCACAGCATAAAATCTATATAGAATCCTCATAGGGTTGTAAGGGACCTTGGAGGTCTTCTTGTCCAGTCCCTAGCACAAGGCAGGAGACCTGAGGCCATCCCAGACAGATGTTCTTTGTGACCTAAACTCTGGGACATTTTTTTGTTTGTGGGGTTGGTGGTAGTCAACACCAGCTTTGTTGGAAATGTGCCTCTAAAACATCACAGCTGAATTCTTATATTCTAGAACAGTGCTTCCTGGCCTTGGGTCACCAGGTGTTCTTGGACTCCAACTTCCAGGAAAACCTGTCAAGCACAGCTGGGCAGCACAGAACATCTGGGGACTAAAGGTGGCAAACCATGGTTTTAGAAGCTTC
Source organism: Phrynocephalus forsythii (assembly GCA_029282475.1). Classification (NCBI taxonomy): domain Eukaryota; kingdom Metazoa; phylum Chordata; class Lepidosauria; order Squamata; family Agamidae; genus Phrynocephalus; species Phrynocephalus forsythii. The sequence goes on from JAPFRF010000013.1 coordinate 6,725,554, forward strand.
ACTCCTGTAGTTTTCAAAAGATGCAAAATGATGAAATATTGTTTGAAGCCCCCATTGAGGGCAGGTATGGATTAGCTGGTCTGAGTAAACATTTGAATCAATTGGATAAAGCTGAGACAACATGGGTTGGCAATGGTGTTTCTTTAGAATGCAGTGCTGTTGGAGGTATGACTTGGAATTTATGATCTGAATGTTTGAAAGCCAGGGGGAAAAACTGTAGGAGGAGAAAAAGAGAGTATGGAATGGAGGTGAGGGCAAATATATTTTGAACATATTTTGTTTTATTGCATGAATCCATTAATGCAATGTTTCCCAGCATTGGCCAGTCCAGGTGTTCTTGGACTGCACCTCCTGAAAACACTGGGCGGCACAGCTGGTGGTGAAAGGTGCTGGAACTTTCAGTCTAAGAACACCTGTGTTTGAGAACTCCTGTTTTACAACAATGAACTATGGAATACTGGATGGTGGGGGTGGGGGGGGAACCTATTCTGAGTCTTTAGCATATTCATCATTGCTCACCAACGAAAGGTGTTTACCAAACTCACAAATGTGTTTGCACATGCTCATGGAGGCACACCCACGTCTGTTTCCAACCTCCATCTCATTAAGGGGCTGCAATAAGCAGAAAGGAATAAGTCTTGATTAGTCATCACAGCTGTGTTTCTCTGAAGTGCAAACACAACAGCTTGGATATTAGGCTACAGGGGGAAATGGCGGCTTTTGCTGGGCCATAACCATATAACTTTTTTGTGTGTGGATAAAGTAATACTGGCCAGCTTGGGAAGGTACATCAGTGTCATCAACTTGCAACATCTGCAGGGGCTCAGGGAACAGAGTGCTACTTAAACAAGTGTAATAATAGCAAAATAAAGTTCTTAAAACCCCTTCAAGAAGGCGGGGAAATACAGTGTTTTCCCACCCATTGTAAGCATCCATTTGGGGCAATCTACTTCCCAAGTTGATATTTTCCCTTCTCTCTTGCTTGTGTTTGCGCTGCCTGCACCTTGACCAGGTTGGAGTGGGTGCCACGGGACCAGTTGGACCTCCTGGGCACCAAAGGAAGGACAGTTTGGGAGCTTTTTTGAGGATTGGTGAAGGAAAAGTCCATTTTCACAGCCTCAGCCCTCCATCACTGGAATGTTGGTGGCTGATTCTTGCCAGAGGTCATCCATGGTGCCTCATTCTTTACACAGAAAAAAAGGTTGCACCCCTTCTGCAGCTGAACTCTAGATCTTCCCCTCCTTCATCGACCCATCACTGGATTGCAAGAGACCTCCCTGTCCCTCTCCTTTTCTCCAGATATCCTTTATCCCAGCTGACAGGCACTCCTCCCATCCTTCCAGGGATGCCCCCAAGCTCCATGAAAGATCTGAGTATTTCCTCTCCCCCCCAGCCATTCTGGTACCCCTGAGTTGCCACCTTGGCAAGGCATTTGGGGAATAGCATGGAGTGAGGGCAGAGAGGCTGCACAGGCTGCTGGCAGCAACTCTCTTACAATGGCAAAGGAGGTGGCTGGATCTGCACTACAAAAGGCAGGCACTTGTTGCTCCTCAGCAAGAAATCTATGGAATATTGCTTAGTTGTGAGTTTTTTTGGGCTGTTTGGCCGTGTTCTGGAAGTTTTTCTTCCTGACGTTTCGCCAGACTCTGTGGCTGCCATCTTCAGAGGGCGAGAAGCTCAGGGAACTAGGAGTTCTCTCTGCGCTCTGCGGTATAGAGTGAGTGAGACTGGGGTTTTTAAAGTTGGGGGAAAGAGGGAAAAAACTCTAGTCTGATAGACTATAGTAAGCGGTATAATTATAGAATAAATTGCATTGATGAATATGCCTAAGGCATGGCCCCACCCTGTATTTTGCCCTTCTTCACTTTTCCATTTCTCCCCTCTTTGTCATCCTATCCATGTATTCATAATTTTAAAACCACCTTTAAAAAGCAAAAGGCAAAGCAAAAAATGTGCATTATCACAACAAGCACAGATTAGTTAATGCAGGAGTAGATTAAGGTCAATGAGTAACATTCACACAAAAATGTTTACAGCACAGAAATGAGGCAATGCCAAATGGCCATGTAATTCAATATGGAAAAAAAAGTAAGGTTGGGGGAAACACAACAAGATCAGGACGGTGAGATTTTTCTCATCCCCTACAACATTGTGCAGACCGATCCCCTTGCAACTCAGCTCAGTTGTTTTATCCCTGGGATGCTCCCACTTATTTCTCTTCTCATCCACAACAAATCCTTGAGGAGGTGGAGCTGATGGAATTTCTGGGCATTGAAACTTTAGGTCCTCCACCCTTTTATCTTGACAAGAGAGACAGAGATTGAAAGCATGACTATGAATTTTCTTTTCCTTGAAAGGGCTTGTGGCAACATGTTCCTTGCTCTAGCTGTCTGGGCCCTGAAGTAACCATTTTGGCTCATGTGTAGGAAAGATTTGGCAAAAAAAACATCCTGGCCAAGTGTCCAGGCTGGAAAACATGCAGTCATGCAGGCAATGATTGGATTTTTAGAATGCAGGGCTTCCAGGCTCCTTTTTGTATCTGTGTTCAAACTGCAACATGAGTTTGCAAGTGTTGAAAGTGTACAACGATGGACATTGCAGAAGCAATTATTCTACTGATGAGCTGTTTGTTGGATCACTGGTTGGCCAACCACTGAGCAACAACCAACTACTTGTGCCACATGATGTGTGTGTACATGCCAACACAATTTTGTTATAACCTCAGTTTTTGTAAACATTTTCATTCTTGGTTCATTTCTGGACTTCCTTTTCTTATCATTCTGGCAACCATCTCTACCATAGGATGTGCATAGCCATGTGTAATTTCATAATTATAGAACTGCAAAGCTGGAAGGTATAGATCATCAGGTTCAGCCCCTGTCAAGGAAGCTCAGTGGGGAATTGAACTCACAACCTCTGGCTTGTTCACAGCTATGTGTGAAAAAGTCTTTGCATAATGGTTTTTAAACCATAGTTTAGTAGCAGAGCAAACAGAGCATCTCCAAAATGTTTCTAGAGATGTAAATTTTGGGTTGTCTAGTTTTCATGGGCAGAGTTTTCCTCCCTGCTAGATGCCCTGAGCACATCTGATTTCGCCTGATTTTGGAACCTAAGCAGGGTCAGCCCTGGCTAGTACTTGGATGGACGACCACCAGGAAATACCAGGTGCTGTAGGCGCCTGGAGTAGGAACTGGCAAACCACTCCAGTATTCCTGCCAAGAAAACTCCATGGACATGGGGTCATGAAGAGTCGATCATGACTGTAACGATACAACACACACAGAGGATGGAAATTATTTTCTCTCAGTATTGGCAAGAGCTTTTGCAATTGGAAAAAACAATGATTTTTCCATAAACAACATTTTTATGAGCCACCAGTGTGATAAAGCTTCAAAAAAAAAAAGCCAATGCTATTTTGAGCTGCATCAACAGAGATGTAGTTTCCAGGTCTCATGAGGTACTAGTTCCTCTCTATTCAGCACTGGTCAGGCATCATTTTGAGTACTGTGTCCAGGTCTGGGTGCCGCAATTTAAGAAAGATGCCAAGAAAGTTCAGAGGAGGGCAACAAAGATGATAACGAGACTGGACAGCAAGCCCTATGAGTACAGACTGAAGGATGCAAGGGGCCTCAACAACCAGGCTATAATTCTACACTACTTACAGTACAAGATGGATCATTTCTTTAAAATAAATTGAAATAAACTGTCCTAAAGGAGCATTTGAAAAGAGAGGAAGAATCTCCAGAAGAATCCCCAGAAGTTTCTTCTTGGACTGCCACCCATTGGGGTCATAAACCAGTGTCTGAATCTAACGGGTTTAAGCAAACTAGAATGGATTCATTTATATCCTCCTTCATCTGATCCCATAAGTGGCAGCAGGTAAAGTCTTGAGAGAACGGAGGCTTGGTAGATCTTCATGTCAAAAGGAAACACTGTTGTTTTCTTCTCTCTTCTTCCTCCCCTGTAGTGATCAAGACATTCACCTAAGCGAGACCTCAGGTGATTAGAACATGGCAACCCCAGGCTTATGTGTGTATCGGTAGCTGGAGATTGTTAGCTTGTCAGCACCAATTGCTTTTGAACAGTATGGTGAAATGAAAGTGGTGGGCAGGTGGGGAGAAAAATGATGAACAAACCAATGCCGTCTGTTCAACAAGGTCCTTGTTTGAGTCTGAACTGAAGCAATGCAGATTCCTGCTGGTTGCAGGCCTTTCTAATGCAGCATTATAGCTGAGGTCACTGGTTTTCAAAGTCCAGTCCAAGAAACCCTGCAATTCCTTGGCAGGTCATTTATTTGGAGTTCCTTCACGGGATGACTTGTAATGCTTTCGCTGAATGAAAACTGCATACAAGCCATTTGTAGTTATTCAACCAGGTTTTCTGCCCTAGATGGAGGAATAGGAAGTTACTATCTACTAACTCGATTATTTGGGTAATCTTAGGCATGAGATGGGTGGAGATGGGCGAAGTGTGGCCTTCTAGAAGTTGTGGATTGCAATCCCCAGCTTTCCGTGCCATTTACTCTTGTTGTTTTTCAGTCGTTCAGTCATGTCCGACTCTTCGTGACCCCATGGACCAGAGCTCGCCAGGCCTTCCTATCTTCCACTGCCTCCTGGAGTTTGGTCCAATCCATATTGATTGCATCAATGACACCGTCCAACCATCTCATTCTCTGCCATCCTCTTTTCCTTTTGCCTTCCATCTTTCCCAACATCAGGGAACTTTCCAATGAGTCCTCTCTCCTCATGAGGTGGCCAAAGTACTGCAGCCTCAACTTCAAAATCTGTCCTTTCAGTGAACATTCGGGGTTGATTTCTTTCAGGATGGATAGGTATGATCTCCTTGCAGTCCAGGGGACTCTCAAGACTCTCCTCCAGCACCACAGCTCAAAAGCATCAATTCTGCAGTGATCAGCCTTCTTTATAGTCCAGCTTTCACTTCCATACATCACTACTGGAAAAACCATAGCTTTGACTATCCTGACCTTAGTTGGCAAAGTGATGTCTCTGCTCTTTAGCATGCTATCTAGGTTTGCCATTTACTCTACAATTGTATAAATGGTGGTACTTGCTGTTAGAGATGGGCACAAATCAGAAAAATGGCATTTCGTTTGTCATTTGTCGTTTGGAGGGTCCATTTCGGTTCGTTTCCATTTTTCGTGAATTTTTGGAAAAAAAATTGTTTTCATTTTCGTTCATTTCATTACCATTTCGTTACCATTTATTTCATTTTTTGTGATTTTTTTAGGATTTTAAGCAATTCACTCATATTGCAGTTACGGAAACGAAACGCATGACAAAATTCCGGTGTTTCTGTTCATTTTGTTTCATTTTGGAGATAAAATTCATTTGTTGTTTCGTTACGTAATAAAATGAAAAAACAAAAACAAAAACAAAAAATTGTTCGTTTTGTGCCCATCTCTACTTGCTGTTTCTTGTCGGTTTAGCAGCAGAACACATTGTGTGCATGAATTAGGTCCAAGATCTGGTTCACTATCTCCAAATACGACAAGGACAAACTCCACCAGATGCTTTGAAGCCCTCTTGTATATCTGCAGATTTCGGGACTGCATCTTGTCATCCCACTTTCTTCCCTGCATCACTCCAACAGCACATGGTGCATACCAGTCTGCATGACTGTCCCTGCTGTTATTCACAACTCTCTAGTTTTTCAGGGGAGATTTTTCTTCTAGCAAATCATGTGCATCACCACTTATCTACCACTCCATCCATATGTTGCTACCATGGTCCAATCTCCAGCATTTTTCTACCTTGTGTTTCTGAATTTACCATGAATTGTGAGCATTTTTCTTCAAAGAACATATTCCTAGACCTTAAGGCAGTCATTCCCAACCTTGGGTTCCCAGAGGTTCATGGACTAAAGCTTCCACAAAATAACAACAAATTTCTAAAATTTGCCATGCTCTCTTCACATGCCCCAGCTTTGTATCCTGTGGATAGTTATTTCGAATTTTGTCTAAGCTTCTCTAAAATGAGACCCTTAAGATTAGAGGTAGCCAAACGAGGAAGATGAAAGAATTATGATTGTTCCAAATGCGGCAGGAAGCTCTCAAGAACGATTCTCTGGGAAATGCTGAAATTGGTTTCTTAAGGGAAAAGGCAGACATCAAACAAGCTTAGGAATGAGGACAGAATAAAGGTTTCCTGGAGGAAAAGTCCATCACAGGTTACAAACTATGATGGAGATGTGTAATCTCTAGGCTTAAAACCAGAGCACTTCAAGGACCAGATGCAGGGGAGTGGTATCAGGAGACAATATCTAGTCTCGTGCACTCCCAGACGCATCTGGTGGGGCCACTGTGAGATACAGGAAGCTGGACTAGATGGGCCTTTGGCCTGATCCAGCAGGGTTCTTCTTATGTTCTTATGTTCTTATATGTTCTTATGCCCCAAAGGGAAGAAGCAGGGGGAAGTTTGTTCATTCTAGATCAGATAGAGCACAATTTAAGAAACCACCGGTTGTGCTCATGTTAGTTTGCACACACCGACAAACCAATGAAATTCGCTTCAGGGTTCTGGGAGTTAAAAATGCTGAAATTTGAACTATTATAGCACACACTGGATGCTCATCCAATATGGATCTCATTCCATTATGAGAATGAGGCACAAAAGCAATTTCACGTTTCCCTAAAGCAATAGTGTGACATGTAAAAATTACTTTTAGATAGTTTATTGGCTGTAGCACATGCGGCTCTGGTGGTGTAGATCTGGGCGGAAATAAAAACGATCCATATGGGTCTATTGATGCACCGCTGGCATCCATGCAGAGGGGAGCCACTTTAAACAAATATAATGAGAAGAGAAGTTCATGCTCACAGCAGGCTCTCTTTGCAAATACCTTCTGGTGTTCGGTGGATGGCTTGTGGCCATAAATAGCCCCATCTCTAAACAAAAGAACACAGCTAGATATAACAAGTGCCATCAACATGCAAGACAGATGAGTGGAGTGAGGTGAAAGACCGTCTCACTAAAGTCACAACAGTGAAATCAATCCCCTGCCCCCACTGAAAAATTGAAGTTGGCACTCTCGAACGCTGCCTGTGAAAAGATATGAGACCCATCTCTTTCTTCATTTTTCCCTCTCTTTAGCTCATATCCTGGAATTAGTTGATAGCCTTCAGATTTCTTACATTCATGCAAAATGAGTCTAACCGTTCCCTTTAAAAACAAGGCACATAGGAAGCATGGGACTAATTGCTTAGAAGGACACAAACAACCCATCCAGTGCTTCAAATCCTTGGTAGACTAAGCAACCATCTTCCTATCCTGGTGTAATCCACCTCATGTTTACCTCTGCAAACTGTGCACATATTTTGAAAAACAATTGCACAAAGCCTGTAGGAAGAGGAACCTTATAATTCTGCATTCTAACAGGATATGTAAATCCTCACATGTCACATCCTTGCAGGTATGGATGAATAACCACAATTTCCACATTCTATTAGAGAAAAAAGCAACAATAAACAGGAAACAACTTTCCATATGCCATCCTGTGAGAGGGAAAGACATTTTGTTGCACTGTTGCCAAAACAATAAAATGTGTGTGTGTGTGTGTGTGTGTGTGTGTGTGTGTGTGTGCACATGTGCAAATTGAGCCAAATTTCTGCAAGCAGTGTTTTAAAGAAAATGGCCCAAATTGTGCAAAACAATAATTGTTGCATGGACTTTGAAATGGTTAAATGCATTGTTGGAGTTGTGTGGTCCTCTGGAACAATCAGTCAATCTTTCTGTGCTCTGTGTATCCCTTCTCAGATGATCACTGGAAAGGTACATTGACAGGGGTTTCGGAAATCACAGACAGTATGTTTGAAAAGTCTCAGAATGAAAGAGCAGTTCTTCCTGCTGGTCGGTGTTGAAATTTGCCTGCAGACATAGCAGGAGGGCTTGCCGTTCAGAAAAAGAGTCCTGCCATAACCGCTGGTATCTCCCCAAAGAGGCCTAACTCAACACAAAAAGGGTTCTTCTAAGCAACCCACACTTCTTATGTACTCTTGCCCTTAAACCCTCTAAGCTTAGTCTGCCAAGACTGACAAATGAGGTTGTGGTCTGTGATGAAGACAAAATGCCTACTTAGAAGAAGGCCGAGGCCAAACCACTCATTTTGAAATAAGCTACACTCTCAGACTAGTTCGAAAGAGTGAGGAAATGTAAATACATCCATCCACTTCACATCTCGGGCTTCCCATTTCCTCCTCCTTCCAGACTAATTTACAGACATTATCCACTTGATGCTAAGCAACGAATAATTCCATTGCTCGGAGGTGCAAAGAAGGGTCGGTTTTTGCCAGGAGACTGAGGTTCAGCTTTGTATTCCACCCTCTATCCTCAGATCACAGCCAGATGCTGGTATTAGGTCTGAGATACAGGTATGCTTCATTGCAGGTTCACTCAAAGCCGGGATGTATGCATTTTTTTATATTTTTGCAAGTCTTGTTAAAATATCATTTGGCTGCCCTTCACATTTTATTAAAGGCTGGCCCGCAGAGGAGCATCCAAATTGATTGCAAATGTCATTTTATATAACTCTGCCTTGCAATGCTTCAAACCTGAAACAGACAGATCTTGAAGTGTGAACCCACTCTTCTTTAAAATCACTCCTTCTGAGACAAACTGGCACACATTTGAAGCAGATGCAGCCTGTGAGCTGAGAGATGCTCCCTTATTTTGTGACTTCCTCTCACATGAGGACGAGGAACAAATTACCTTATTAGTAACCTACCCTTGCTATCTAGAACAGCAAGGCATTTGCAGGTGATTTTGCTGTCTGGCGATGTGATTAGTTTTTTAAAAATTTCTTGGACTACAGACTCAATAACTGTCCATTCTGGGAGCTCTACGTGGCACCCAGATAGTTTACAGACATCTAAGTGTGTCTCTCCTGGAAGCTGCTGCACTTTGCTCACAGTCTAGGGTTCAGTCCCAAGTAGCTGGCTCAGGGTTCACTCAGCCTTCCATCCCTTTGAGGTTGCTAAAATGAGTAGTCAGATTGCTTTGGGGGCAGAGAAAAGTGTACCCTCCATAATTAAAGCCCAGAGAGTGCTTTAAGTGCTATGAGGTGGTATATAACCCGCATGTTTTGCTTTGCTCATTGGGTACCTTTTTTTTTTATGAACGGGAATGTAGAGAGTATAAATATAGAGAGTATTAATATACTACACTGGTTGTTCACATATTAAGAGTCACTCCATTCTTCTGTGTTTCTCTCTGTGTGTGTATTGGTGCTTAATATGTACACATAACAACGTAAGTCACTGCACCTCATCTCAAAAAAGACATACTGGAACTGGCAAAGGTGCAGAAGAGAGCAACTAAATGATAACTGGGTTGGGACACCCGCCTTATGAGAAAAGGCTGCAGTATTTGGGGTTCATTCGTCTGGAAAAAGGCACCTGAGGGGTGATATGATTGTGACGTACATTATTCAGGGCATGAGTAAAGTGAATAGAGAGAGACTCTACTCCCTCTCACAAAATACCAGAACTAGGGGACATCCACTCAAATTGAGGGTTGGGAGAGTAAGAGCAGACAAAATAAATTTTTTTACCCAGTGTGTTGTTAATCTGTGGAACTCCCTGCCACAGGGTTTGTGTCCCCTTCCTCCTCCAGACCCATACCATTTGTGCCTTTTTCTTCACTGGCTCATGGCGACCCCTGTGAAATGGTTGTTTGACTCTCTAAGGGGTCCCGACCCCCAGGTTGGGAACCACTGCATTATATGATGATATAGAAAAAAGACCAGTCGGAGCCTGTGAATAAAGTTCTCTCACTATCCAAAGGCCAACCTCGCCTCTGAGTCCCCCACCTTTTCCAGGAAATGAACAAAGAAATTTAAACTATTTATGATGGGAGATGCGTACCACGAACTATGGAAGCATGGTAGATGGAAAATTCTACTGAAAGCCGACACTAACATTTTCAGGGAGGAAATTAATTGCTCCGGTATCCTTTGCAGAGGAAATAACCTCTATCTACCATTTAGGTGGGTAATATGAGAGCAATAGGAGGTGTGAAACTGATTAACCGATCACATTTCTTTATCCAGGGGTTCAGGCAATGAATTTACTGCTTAGGAACTAATGAATTCACGCTGAAATGGCATTCTATTGAGACGTACGAGGCAGTGGCATTATGAGTAATGGCATGAGACTGACAAGATGTAAATCATTTACTGTACTGCGGATATCTATCACTTATGGTTCATGCAGCTTGCCTCACCGATGTGAATCATTTTTTTAACTAGGCCAGGGAATGTGCCCACCAAATATTGATAAAGGGAAGGAACACCTGCTAGTCTGGCCTCTTTTAGTTGCCAAAGGACCCCCAGTGGTCTGGGATAATGTTTTGTCTGTTATATTCATGCCAGCATTCTGAGAAGGACTCTCTACCACAGGGCCTTCTGGAATAAATTCATTGCATACATGAGTATCTTCCAGCAAGTATGAGCTAGTTATGGAAAGAAGCACCAAAATCTCCACTGCAGTTTATGGTGCAAGGACCAAGTCTTGGAATTAATATGTTGCAAATGGCAACATTCACAGTAGAATGTATTTTTGTTTGATACACTTCTGTAGCTAAGTAGGGTGTAAAGGATAATACAATGGACCCTTGTATAACAAACAGCTTGGATAACATAAAATTTGTACAACATAAAATATTCTGGAGATAGGGGAAATTTGCTTAACAGAATTGCCTATGGGCCAAATCCATACAAAATGGGATTACTCCATTTTCAATGCATTCATATGGGAAATTTGTATAAAGGAAAATTTGATGAACATAATTTCATTTGGAACGAATTAATTCCTTTATACAAGTCTGGAAGTTGAGTCATGGCTACTGGACTTCTTTTTGAGAGATAGAAACGTTTTGCTGTTCATGTTTGGATGAACAGTGAAACGCTTCTATCTCTCAAAAAAGAAGTCCAGTAGCCATGACTCAACTTCCAGATAAACTCACCTGGATGACTGAGAATCTTCACAGACATGTCCTTTATACAAGGTACCATTGTAATTAATTTTCTTCTTGAAGATGTGGTTTGTCACTGTTGCAGAGTTTTGAATTCCTGGTTAAATTCATTGAGCTGTGCAGGAGAAGTGTAGACGTCAACAAAGCAGAATAGCTTCAGGTTCCCCAGATCTGCCCAACATTGTTTCCCTATTCAACTGGCATTTACTGTCTCAGTAGTCAGAGGAAAGAATAAAAGTTTCTCATTTTCTTACGATGAACAAATAACAGCAAGCTAAAACATGACTGCTTTCAACCATGAGCCTCAGCAGACTCGGTGCTCCCAAGAGGAAAAGGGAGGGGAAAAGTCAGAGTTCTCTTTGAATTCAGAGGCAGGAGGGAACTATTGGTTGCCGGTGGACAGAAATGTTCCTTGTAGCTACACACCAACGACTAAAAAACTAAAAAGCAGCTCTTGTGGTGGTAAATGAACCAGGATGAACCCATCTCCAACCAGATTGTTTTACTAGAGAAAACACACAAAGAAACCTGAGGTCCTCAGTAGGCAAAATGATTATGTACGTGTTGTGCATGGAGTTTTAGTTACTGTCTTGATCGCAATGTCTGGGAGGTCATCGTAGCTTACAACAAGCAATGTCCAAATTACTGTATTATTGCATCTAAAATGGTCAAGGAAAATCTGGTGCATAATTGTGGAACAACCTTATTATTTTTCTTTTCTGTTTTGGCTGAGGTTGCAAGAAAGAGCATGTCTGTTTTATCTAACTGATCACCCACTTGTGAGGTCACAAAGGTAGTTTAATTTTTTTCTTAAGTGGCATGTGCAATCACCCAGGCCACATGTAGTTGCTTGCATATAATTATATAATCATTATACTTAATGAACAATATGCTCCCGTCCCTACTATAGACGTGATTTACAACCTTTACAGTAGAATGGAGTCACTAGCATTAACGGGGTTTGAAAACCAATGGAAGAAGTGACCTGAGATGAGGATTTTCAAACAATAGTTTCATTTTTTTTACTTTTTTGAGGACAATTGCCTGTTATTTAAATTAGACTGAAGAAGAAACTTCAGTTGTGATCACTCTGGCAGTGACATTTATCCTTTACATTAAGACAGGGGTGTCCAAACTTTGGCCCTCAAGATGTTTTGAACCACATTTCCCAGAATTCCAAGCCTAGATTGCCAATGACAAAGGACTATGGAAGTTGTAGTCCAAAACATCTGGAGGGCCGAAGTTTGGACACCACTGCATTAAGATGTTACTGTTCACACAACACAAGTGTTGAATTGATTTATATGGAGCAAGTGCTTTGGGATTGCTGTTGTTTTGTTTCTAACTGGCTGGCAGGGGCTTTTAAAAACACCTTGCTATCAAAATCAATTCAAATGAGTCAATTTCAGTAGTGCAGGCACTAAAACTGGTTTAAATCACTATGAATAGACCTGTTTCCACTCAGTGCATGCGAACATAGCCACTGGTTTAAGTAACATGTGACTTATAGCTTGATTCAAATTGCCAGTGCAACCACAGCCTTAGTTGTGTAATTGTACAAGGAAAAAGGAGGCAATGAAACACAATATTTTTTTCTCCCTGTCAGGAAACAGGGAGAATGCTTAGATAAAGAAAAAACTGCACCTAAATGTCAAAGGCATGTTTGTTGATTGCCACTGAGAGCATTTGATTCTGAGTTAATAACCAAACAAATCATTTACAGTAAGAAATGCAAAGCTTTCATTCCTCCAGAAGTGTCTGGCTATTGCTACATAACAGTATAAAATTTCCCAGCAGAAGCGCTTTCTCTCTCTCTCTCTCTCTCTCTCTCTCTCTCTCTCTGTATATCTTGTTATTGCTCTGCAATTTTAAATCTCAGTTAAAATGGTGGTAGCAATTTATAACATGAAGCAGAATTATAATGATTTAAAGTTTTTTTTAAAGGGGGTAAAAGATCAGCACACTCTGGAGCAGTGGTTCTCAACCTGTGGCTCCCCAAATGTCCCTGGACTGCAACTCCCAGAAGTCTTCATCACTAGCTGAGCTGGCCAGGATTTCTGGGAGTTGCAGTCCAGGAACATCTGGGGACCCACAGGTTGAGAACCACTGCTCTAGAAAGTAGGATTAGGCCATAGTGATGTGTTGCCACAAGGAATGGTTGGCTGCATTCCTGTGATATGGGGATGGAACCATCCTGTTTCAAGTGCATGTCACTTCATAATGAATGCATCTGTAACCAATGGCACAGTGAGACCACGTTTTGTGGGTTGATGTGCTTTCTTGTAGCAGAGATTCTGGCATCAATCCTATCCCCTGCATCCAGGCTTCTGCCTCCCTCCTAAATTCATCTGCAGCCAGGCAGCCAGGTTGATTGAATGCCAGTCATCACGCAGACTGGAGCAAAACCAAAATGGAACAACCCTACCTGCACAATAACCTTTGAGGTGTGTGTAGGCTTTGAACAGGGGTGAGCTGGTTCACAATACCAGGTATGTCATCTAATCACAGCAAAGGGAAGCCAAGAATCCTATCCGAAACCTAGACCAAACTGTGCAGGGCAAACACCCATTCAACCATACCTTAAGTCCAGAACTGCAGAAAAGTAGTGAACTATATTTAACTGTTGAATCAATTATAGATAGATAGATAGATAGATAGATAGATAGATAGATAGATAGATAGATAGATAGATAGATAGATAGATATAAAAACATGTCTTGGGGTATGTATGAACACAAAGGTAGCTGCCCCCAATCAAGATATTGATTTTGAATAGCAGTTCTGCCCAATGCTGCTTTGACCTCTGGTGTGACATTGACATAACATGAGATGGATGCAGGTTTTTCCTTATAATTACTCAAAGGTCACTCTTTCTCCATTGCCATGTCCTCTTGTGGATGTGATGTGTCATCTTCTAGCATCACCCGTTCCCCACTTCCTGTACATGATAAGGGTAAGAACAGCATTGACTTAAAATCTTTTGCCTGGGATGTTGATGGTATATAAAAATGTGTTAAGGAGAACCGTTGGAAATGATCTTTTTGCTTCCCACAGTCCAAAAGCTTGCCAGCTTTTTCAAATTTTATGTTAGGTGTGGGGTTATATCTCAGAATGATTGATGGTATATAAAAATGAGTTAAGTTGAGAACCGTTGATAGAAGATGGTTCTGAGCATTCAGAGATGGCTCAGAAGGAGCTAAATCTCTCAGATATAATTTATCATGGTTGAATGTAGTTTTTACTATGTAGAATCCAGTTAATGATAGGACCTCTTGGACCTCTTTGAGGTCATTCATTAGGAAGGATATGGTGGAAGCCATGTAATGGTACATAGCAATAGTGCAACATGTTCTGGGAGAGATACAGGCAGTGAAGCGACATCAAGAGATCACTTGATGGTTGACGGTTCCCAAGCAGGTGTCGGTGTGTAGCCTGGCTTTAAAAATCCATTAATTTTATTCCATGATTTATTTAAACAGCTGTTCAGTTGCTCAGATCTGCATCCCTCCCTGGCACACGGCTGCATCTTTGAGAGTGTGGTTCAGAAGTGCAAAATTTTCCCCATGGTTTGGCAAAACGTTTTTTTGGAACAACATTAGGTGTCAGCGGCAGTCTGGGACGACAATTATATGGCACTCCTTGTGATAATTTGTACTGGCACACTTGTCAGATATTAATTATGTCCAGGAACATCCTAGGGGACTGCCTTGAGGGAAACAAGCACACACTTGTTTGAAGTTGGCATAACAGAATATGGTCTTCCAATCAATGAAACCATCCTATACCATACCCATGTATTCATCCTTTGTTTGCATGGACTAATAGTGACTCCTTAAGGTTTTTTGGCAAGTATCTCTCCCAGCCTTTTTTGGAAAGAACTGGATAGAACTTCAGGCCTATGTACCAGTCAACTGTTGTGCCACCAAAGTAAAGCCAGACCCTTCAGTCCTCCATAGATGCACCATCGTCCTTTGCTAGACCAATATTCTCCAAGGACTGGTAGCTGGGATGTCAAGCTCTCCTTGTCTCACTCTTGCCCACAAGGACGAGGCATAGCAGCATTAGTCTCTTCATTCCAGGAGGAGGCATTTTGTGTCTTTTGGCAAGGAAACAATACAAGGACGAAAACCACATTTTACTGCCTTTAAAATGTGGTGAAACAGTAGCAATAATGCAGTAACAGGAATGGCACAAAATGCCTATGGCGACTGTTTTGTAGCATAAAGGTTTAAGGATCGGAAGTCCCAGAAGGCTGTTATGCATCCTTTTCAATCTTTGGCCACTTGCTATGTGTAAAATTTCATGGAGTTTGAAAATTTCTTACTGAAGGGGTCTCTTCAAGATAAGATTCCTTAAACTAATTATCACAGAGGAGTTAAGAAATTGCTGGTGCTTCTGGTACAAACAGGGCTGGTGCGTCCATTAAGGTGAACTAGGCAGTTGCCTAGGGCACCAAAATGGAGAGGGGGCACTGGCCAGCCTGCTGCCCCCACCCCACCCCCCACCGGTGGCCACCGCCGTCCGTCCCCCCGCCACCTGTCACCATCTGCCCTCCGCCCCCGGCACCCATCGCCACCCCCCGTGCCCGTCGCCGCTGCCCCACGCCCAGCCCCCGCCCCCGCTGTCCCCCACCCCTGTCCCACCCACCCCTCACCTAGGGCGCAAAAAAACCTAGCACCAGCCCTGGGTACAAATAAAGAATAAAGAAAGAATTGTGAGAAATGCATAGCAGTCCAGCCTTCTGCTCCATTCCCATGACAATTTTAAATACAGGTTTTGTCTTAGGGGCAAGTGATGCTTGTCACACGCAAGCAACCAAGCCATTCTTTCATTATTATTTTTTAAAAAGACTTTGGGATTCTCAAGAGACCTTTCCAGGCAAACCAATAAATAAACAGAATGGAGAATTCTGTAGCAGTGGCTGATTATTCAGCTCATGGAGCATCCTGGTATAGATTGATCGTAAATAGAGAATATAGAAGCACTCTCCTCCTATCCATTAGCATGAGCGGTTGATGTTATTCTTCACTCATTTTGAGTAGGAAATGAAACACATCAAGTTGTGAACTTAAAACTTTTAAATGTATGATACCTGAACAATTTATTTGTTCAGAGAAAGAGAGAAAGAAAGTGTATAAGAAGCGTGGGCATTTATAGTGAAACTGAATGCATGAAGATGCATTAGGTCGTTAGTCCATCTGGCTCCATGCTGTTATGTCTAAGTGATGTCCACTATTCAACACCTCAGATAAAGAAAGCTGCTTCCAAGTCCTGATAGTTGATCCATATGGGCCAGTGTGTAATTCAGTCCAGGCATTTAAAAAACAGATCACTGCTTAGCATGTAAAGTACACTTTCATTCGAATCTGCCATCTTCTATTAATTAGCATGATCACGATGCATAAAGATAAGCTTGTTTTCCACACACAAATCAGCAAAAGTATAAGTTATGGATGTTGTGTTTCCCTCCTAGCCATTATAGTGGGGCTGAAATGTATTTTGGGGTGGGTGGGTAGGTGGATGGAGAGGAGAGACCCTGGTTGTGTGATACTCTGAGAAGCACCTCCCTCCGATGTCATTGATCCCTCAGAGAGGCTGGAAAATGAAAGACTTATCTGTATATTTAAAGTAAGGGTAGGGAGATTTTGTGTCCTGCTTGTTGGGTAGCTCCAGTGGTTTAGGCATCTGGCTGCAGAGACAGACACTGGCAGTTAAATTCCCCACTGTGTCTCCTTGATGATCCACAGGGTCTTTTCCAGGGCTATAGTTCTTAGATCATTGCTGTTGTGTTTGCATGACCACTAGAGATGGGCACGAAATGAACAAATTTTTGTTTCCGTTTTCATTTTTTCGTTTTGCTACATAACAAAATGACAAATGAATTTTGTCTCTAAAATGAAATGAAACAAACAGAAACACCGGAAATTTTGTCGTGCGTTTCGTTTCCGTTACTGCAATATGAGTGAATTGCTTAAAATCCTTTTAAAAAATCACAAAAAATGAAATAAATGGTAATGAAATGGTAACAAACGAACGAAAACAAAAACAATTTTTTTGCAAAAATTCACAAAAAACGGAAATGAACCGAAACGGACCCTACAAATGACAAACGACAAATGAAATGCCATTTTTTTGATTCGTGCCCATCTCTAATGACCACATTTAAACACCTCTGAGATCCTGGATTTCCTTGGCTCAGGATGAAGCCCCTTTCAAAACATGCAACTCCAAACAGAACACAGGAACACAAAGCTTAAAACCAAGGAAGGATTGCCCAGTTACCCTCTTTAATTTTCATGTTTTAAATGCAATGGAGACATTCCTAATTTTCGTAATTTCATTATTTATGCAAATTTGAACTGTGGGTATAGAACATGACTCAGTAAATTTAAAAAAGAAGGGTATATCCTTTTTATGATAATGGTCTGCACTGATAGTAAAGAGACTTCTTTTGGTATTTTTCTGCAAAATATGCATTGTGTGACAAGTTAATCCTTTCTTGCATAAACCAGTGTGCATCACATTGGATGGGTTGTTTGTGTCTTTTTTATTGTGAACCCTCTTTTTCTGTCCTTATTTTGTCCTTCAGTAAAAGGCAGTGGTTGTGTGCTGTCACATTTTACATTGAATGTGGTACATGCAATTTTCAAAGACCCACTCTATCTGTCTTTGCCTCACTGACATGATGGGGTGAGGGCTCTTCTCAGGGCAGTCTCACCATCTGGCACATTCAGTCCCACAAATGATGCATAGCCTTGATGTCTTAGCCTGTCTCATTTGAATAATGAAATCACAGGGTTTAAAAAGCTTTGAAAGGGTCCGACATTGTTATGCTATTGATAAAGAAATCGGGAGGTATGTCTAAATATATAAACAAGTCTTTGCATCTGTCATGTCTGATTGTGTGGTTTGTATCTTGAGTCCGTGGGGAGAGTATTCTTGCCAGCCCTTACAATGGTGTTACAGTCCTTTTAAGATAATTAGTAGTGTATGCATGAAAGCCGTTCTGGATCCACTCCCAGGAATTCACAAGAGTGGATGTTGCTGCTGTTGCTGCTACGCTGTGCTTGATTTTGGAGTAGAAAAACAACACTCTCACTCCAAGTACACTGAAGTTTGATGTTTGTCATCCATGTCAACCTGTGCCATGAATACACAGCAGCCAAGCCCTTCCGTCCGTGTTTGCTGTTGTAAGTGGATTTGAAAGCTTCCTTCTGCGAGGTTGCAACGTTTTCCCTTTTGGACAGGTTACAGTTTCTATTCTATTTTCCTACACACACACACACACACACACACACACACACACACACACACACACACACACACACACACACAGAGAGAGAGAGAGAGAGAGAGAGAGAGAGAGAATTGAATTGTTAATTGGGGCCAGATCCTTGGAGACAAAGAACATGAAAGATGAAGCAAAACAACTCTTAGGGACTCAAAATATCCTGTAGAGTAGGAGATTTGAAAATGAACACAGTGGTCAGAAGATGGACAGGGATTAAGCAACGTGTGCGGATGCTTATCTTCCACCCCAAAGTGCTCAAAGAACTCTCTGGGCAGTTTACAAGTAATGATGTGGGCTATCCATTCCCTACCCAGTGAGTCGGGTACTCATTTTACCAACCTCAGAAGGATGGGAGGTGGAGTGAACCTTGAACCTGCAGGCCTTGAGCACACTTTCAGCTGCAAAACAGCAGTTTAAGCACTGCGCCACAAGGCTCCGTTGCAATGGGTTGGACTAAGCAATAGGTTGGACTAAGCAAATGTAGAGATGGGGGAAATCTGTGAGTCTCATTTTATGACACAATCAGATTATATAAACTATTTATTTCTGCCTTAAATATGCAGGAACTTGCAGATTTTGGTTAGCTCTTAGAAATGACACTGAAACAATACCCCCCAACACACACACCGCCATCTGCAGTGGCCAGATTCAATAAGCAGAGGCATTTCCAGTGTAGAGGCGACCATATGGTATCTATCTAACATATATAGTAGGTGTTAAAGAAGACAGGGGAGGATGGTAGCACTGGTGTACTGGTAACAGTGTTAGTAAGCCTGAAAATGCAAGAATCTAAAACTTGTGGTTTTTAAGAATTAAGTGTGCAAAGATCAACACATGGGTGAATGTATCTGTCATTCTTTCTCTAAGTATTTTTGTTTGTTTGTTTTAACTTCAGATTGTACTGATGTCAAACTGAAGAAGGTCTTATAATAATAAAACAAAGTGGGACAAGATTGACTCACCCCTCCACCCACTTCCAGCAGAGTTCTGTCTCTGACTGCTTTGCTCCTGTGGTTGAGGAGTGCAAGGTGAAGGTTAAGTTATCAGTCACAATTGGCAGCATCATAAACAGAAACCCTCCTGGTTCCTGAAGATTTCCTGCGAAGCTATTGAATGACGATCATCATCCATCACATAGCCTGATCCGCACTTCTTGAACTAACACTGCTTCTGCAGTTAATTAAGGTTAAGAAAGTCTATTTGTAGGACTCTGGTTCATAGACACTTTTTATTCAGAACTAAAAATGTTCCAGAGAAGGATAATAAATGATGCAGTCCTGAGAAGCCAAGGGCTAATTAATCTCATTATTCTTTCTTTCTCCAGCAAACCTTTAAGACGGAAGGCAATGTTGGCATTGTAAGGCAAAGAAGATCTATCGTGGCAACGCCAATCTTAATCCCTGAAAATCAAAGACCTCCATTTCCAAGAAATGTGGGAAGGGTGAGTAAAGAAAGCTTTATGTGGCTTGCTGTATTTTGCTTTGTGCCATCTCAATTCATTGGTGTTTCAAGTAGGGGAACGCCTCCAGGTTTGGTACACTTTCTTGAAAGTCAATGATTTTAATTAATCCATTTCTATATTTCAGCCCACAGGAGTAGCCATGTTGGGTGGGATCAACAGTTTAGCTCAGTGATGCCAAACCTTTTAGAGACCGAGTGCCTAAACTGTGATTCAAAACCCACTAATGAATCACAAAGTGCGTATACAGCAATTTAACCAGAATAAAGGTGGCAGTGAAGGGGCGATGTCGGGTGCCCACAGAAAGGGCACCTGTTCCATAGATTTGCCAACACTGGTTTAGCTTTTACATCTCCCTACAACCTATGGCGAGCTGCCTAGATGCCCTAAGCACATCTGATCTCGCCTGATTTCGGAAGCTAAGCAGGGTTGGCCCTGGCTAGTACTTGGATGGGAGACCACCAGGGAACACCAGGTGCTGTAGGCGCCTGGAGTAGGAACTGGCAAGCCACTCCAGTATTCCTGCCAAGAAAACTTCATGGACATGGGGTCACGAAGGGTCAGTCATGACTGAAATGACACAACACACACACACACAACCTACGGCAGCTTTCCTTCTGTTCCAGAAGTCCATAACCATTCCAAATAATTCAATAAAAGGTATGCTTCTGAAATTTCTCCTTGGAATCTGAACATTCTAGTCCATGCTGTTGTACTTCCAATGCATGTATTAGCAATTCTTCTACTTTCCAATCTGTATCTAGAACATTTTTTTGTGCGTAGCTTACAGCCCTTTTCAGTTCCTTGATTTGATCTGCAGCATTCTCCACTCCTCTGGCCACAGTTTCATAGTAGGATACATTCTTCACATATAAAAGGCTTCCTGTTCAATCCCCAGCTGGTAAAGCTAGGAATGCTCCTGTTTCAAATGCATGCTGGTGACCGATTTCATGGAAAGAGAGACAACATATCTACTCAAGGTTTTAATCCAAACTTTACTGGAATTTGTTTAGGGTCCTCCTGAACCCTTTTAGCACAATAAGTACAAAACATTGGATTGGTTCTTTAAATTTAGGACTATGATCAGGTGTGGATTTACTGCTCCCATAAAATCAGAGTTACTACCCTCAGTTGAGCTACAGAAACACTTCTGGTTGATGGAGACAACACAGAGTTAGATCAATCAGTGGCCCCAGATCTCTTGTATGTTTATTTCTCTAGTGAAGCTGGAATTCAGGGGAAGACATGGGACACAGAGATGAATGAAACTTCAGGATAATAAAGCAATAGAATGGGGGACATGACCTTTTCAGAGAATCATCATTTTCTGGTGTGGATAGATTCTTGAGCTCATTGATTCTTAAGCTGGGAAGGAGATTGTGCCCCAGTTAGATGGAAAGACATCCCAAGGGGGACTTCAGAATTTGAGACGTACAGGATTCTTGATGTTACATCGGATGTGCTCCCATTAATTCATAAGATGAACTACATTATTATTAACCATTTTTGAAAAGGAGGGCTCATTTGGGTCCACGTTCTGTATAAAACAACTTCTGTTAAATGTATGACTGTTATTTTCACTTATGATTCTTAATTGTTTTTGTCTTTTTTGAAAGGGAGGTGGTTGATGGTAGAGGATGGGGTGGGGTGGGCTTTCCGGCAAGGCATCGTTGGGTTTTCATAGGTGGATGCATTGATTTTCTCTGAAAGATGGCAGAGGCTTGGGAGCTGTTGCTTTAGCTGAAGGAATAAACATGCAAAGATTAGACTAGCTGGGAAAGGATCCCAAAACTCCCTCTGTAATTTTGCACTAACATTTGTTACACAGTCTTGAATTTCTGGTTAAATATCTCTAACTGCATTGCAGAGGTACAAGGACTCACCGAACAAAATAGCTTCAAATTCCCGAGAGTTGGGAACTTTTCTTCATCAACTGGCACTTATAGTCTCAGTAATTCACTCTGAGACATCAGGAGAAGAAAGAACAAAAGGTTTCATTACTTACACATCAAACAGTAAACTGAGAACAGCTTTGGGTATTGTGAGTTTTTCAGGCTGTTGTGACTGCTTGCAGCTACAGGCGTCAAGAATCAGACTGCCTTGCAAAAGACAAGAATGTGTGTGTGTATGGGCGAGGGAATCTGAGCAGAGAGGTGGGACTCTCTTTGAATGCAGAGGCAATGAAGGAACAATTGGGTACTGCTGGATAGATTGACAGTCATTCTCAGCCCCAAAAGTTCCCTCTCAGTCAAACGTACTTGTAGCCACATGCGAGGTTTGAAAAATCTCCAGCAAAATTCTTCTATAGAGTACTATAGCTTTGTAGTTAGTGTTCTCATAGTGCAAGGGTAGGCAGTGTATTGGAGTACCCAATAGGTTTGCAAGGAATAAGAAACTACATCTAGTTGGGAAAGGAAAGTAGTTCTTAATGCGTCTCCCTCACTTTTCCTGTTTATATTAAATTTGAAGGGCAGCCACTTAGAGGTGTTTATCAGCCACTCTGTTTTTGTCCATCACAAAATCCATTTTTATCAGACTCTTGCTTGGAATATTCTACCATTTCAACAGACACACTCTGTTCTCGAATCACAATGCTTACAGGTGGACAAATTAAAGAGGGGGGGGGACAGTGTAAAACCAGAAGTTGGTTTGTACAGGAAGAGTAAAGTGAGAGCAAAGGAAGGGGTAAAAGGAAAGAGAGCGAGGAAGAGAGGCTTTTTTATTCATCCCCCAAGCTGCAAGAAGCAGAGAATGGATCTCTATTATTATTATTATTATTATTATTATTATTATTATTATTATTATTATTATTATTATTATTATTATTATTATTATTAAACCCAGCATGTTGTTAGTCTGTGGAACTCCCTGCCACAGGATGTGGTGATGGGCATCTAGCCTGGATGCCTTCAAAAGGGGATTGGACAGATTCCTGGATGAAAAGTCCATGACAGGTTACAAACCATGATGGAGAGGTGTCATCTCCAGGTTTAAAACCAGAGTACTTCTAGGGCCAGATGCAGGGGAGTGGTATCAGGAGATGGATATCTAGTCTTGTGTGCTCCCAGAGGCATTTGGTGGGGCCACTGTGAGATACAGGAAGCTGCACTAGATGGGCCTTTGGCCTGATCCAGCATGGCTCTTCTTATGTTCTCATCTTCTTATGCTTTCCTAAAAAGGCATCCATGTTGGGCTGGCTGTGAAAAAACTTGGCCAAACCGTAGAACGGACAGGTGCGCCGTCACCTAAGCAGATATGCTGCACACAACACTTTGATAATAGAGGCATTCATTTTTATTTTGTTCCATGTGTGTTTCTTTTTATTTCAAGAATGTTGGCAGCCATCTCAGAGGGGGAACCAAAGAACGAAAATTCATGAGTCGAGCAGCTCAAGTGTAATAAAAATGTAATACTGAATGTTATTGAATGTGCTTTCCTATAAGGACAGACATAGTAGAGCTGATCAATAAAACACTATAATGAGTTATATTCATCAGGCTGGGGTGAGGAAAATGAATTAACTATAACTCTGTAATGGCCATTTTCAGAAAAGTTGCTTGTCTGGAAGAGCTACATGCTGGCACTTGGTGTTTTCTTCAGTCACAGTGCTCTTGTTACAGATGTAACAAGAAGGCAATGGCAACATATTTTGTTGCTCAATTCATGTGGCCATGAACCTGCAAACCAGGGCTTTTGCCCATATGGACCTGGGGGCTTTTGCCAAATGCAGATGGCTGAAGGTGTGCCTGTCCAAGGTAGTGTTTCCTGACTTTGGTTCGCTTGGACTTCAACTCTACTAATTCTAAAGACTTCTATAAACCTCCGGGGCCATGTTTTAAGAAGAAGAAGAAGGTCCCTGAGAGCAAATTATGAGAGAGATCTTCCTCTAATCCAGGTATGCCCAAACTTCAGCCCTCCAGATGTTTTGGACCACAACTCCCACAGTCCTTTGCAATTGGAAATACAGGCTTAGAATTCTGGGAGTTGTGGTCCAAAACATCAGGAGAGCCGAAGTTTGGACATGCCTGTTCTAATCTTCTCTCTTGACTCCACCATACAGGACAAGGAAATCAGAGAGTTCTCCACACCTCTGTGGGATGTGTGAGGTTCTCTGCCACTCCAAATTCTGTCCTCCCATTTCAATCATCTCTCTCTGTTTCTGTGCAAAATTTGAGAAAGGCTAGAATTATTGTTACCTACATACCTGGGAGGAGATTTTAAGCCTCAGTTGGGTGATTTGCTGCCTTTTTTTATAGTTACACAGTTCTGCGCATTGTGTTTAGGTGTGATTTGAGGGGAAAGAAAACTGGTCATGTGCATGATTTGCACAAATTATGGAAACTTGAATGTTAAGTATTTTTTTTTTATGACAGTTCTTTGTCTTGCTTCCCTCCAGAGATTTGGAACCTTGCAGGGCTTTCAAAGCCATTGTTGAACTGGTTTGAGGAGTCTAAAAATTGTCAAGGAGGAAAATTAGACTGGAGACAAGGACCCTGTTGTCCTCCAGATGTCCTCCATTTTCCATCTGTCTGAGCCATATGGCCAATCATCAAGGATGATAGGAGTTGTTGTCCGGCAGGCTCTCAAGGGCTTCAGGTTTCCACTTATGGATTAGGGACAACCAACCGACCTTTGTATGAAGCCACTACATTTCATTGTGTTCCTTCAACAGGATAAAAATGTACACCGACTTTTTGAAATTCCTCTGGGCTTTCACGACATATTTCTTGGCTTGGACTTGTACAGTGGTGTGCAGCCACTGTCTTGAATCAATAATCCAGGATCTTATTTGTCTGGGCTTTTGTGTCCTGCTGATTGATGACGGTAGGGATGGGGGAGGGAGAATTTAATTTGATCTGCATTTCAATACCTAATTAGCATTTCCTGGAGCAAGACAAACATGGGAATGTTATTAAATGTGATTTTTTTTGGTACTACTATAAATATTGTGATGCTGTCTGCAATGTTAGTTCAGTGCCTTGGGGAGACTGTGCACAAAAATTGATTGATTATGGGAAATAGTGTAAAACTGCACATTTTAAGGACAGCTGTTTGCAATTGTGTGTGCCTTTGCTGGAGAATCTATTAGTCTAGGTATTTGGTTGTGGAGCCAGAGGTTGGGACGCTGTGCTTTCCTTGAGAGGAGCTGGACTCCACAGGGTCCCTTCCAAATAATTATTTCTATTACTAGAGGGAACTATATGTGCAGGAGAACCAACTGTGCAAAGCCAAACACAAATGATTTTGCAAATAAAACTGCATCCAGACATGCCTACAGATGTCCCAGACAAACTTCCCTTGGTGAAGGACATTGACTTTGTAGCTACTTCTCCCATTAGCCATATGTGCAGAGACACAAGTCTAAAGTGTGTGCTTTCGCTAAAGACTCCCGCAAGCAGTGCATGGAAAGCTGATATGCTTGAGTGCTCTGCTAGATGAGGCCAGCGCGTGCGGTACATTCCATGACTGAATCTTACATGAGTACAACTTGATTTGTGCTTGCAATTTCCTCACTAATAAACATACGACATCTCCTAAGTTAGCCAGGACTAATGCGGGCTCCGCCGGCGGCTCGTCCGCCCCGCGGAGCCTATTTGCCGCCCGCGAGAGGGACGGCAGGCGAGACGGGACAAGAATGTCCCGGATGGGAGGGGGAGGAGCGCCCTATAAAGGGCGGCTCCTCCCCCAATCCTGCAGTCAGTCTTCTTCCGGCGTTCGGGTGAGGACCATCCGAACGCCGGACTCGCAGGGCGCCACGTGGCCGGCGCCATCTCGGGAGGCCGCATCGGCGGCAACCCCAGTCGCGGCGCGGCGGCTCTTCCCGGCTGGGCAAGAGCCAACGAAGATGGCAGAGCCCAGATGGAGGAGCGGCCGCAGGGCTGCCGCGAATGGAGCAGCGGCGGCCGCGCAGCACCAGGAGGAGTGGCGGCGGCGCCGCAGGGAAGGACGGTGCAGCCGCTTCTCGGCCACGGTGCTGCGACGGATCGGGGGGAGCGGCATCGGCCCTCCCCCCAGAGTGAGTGGGGCCGCAGATCCCGGGCGGGTGGAGCGGAGCCGGCTGGCTCCCCGCCCTTCCAATTCCTCGGGCCAGTAACCGGGGGGGGGAGGCGACCAGGCGAAGCGGGAGGGGCGACAGCGGTGCTGCGGAGAAGCGCTATGCGGCCGTGCCTCGGCCGATTCGGGGGGGAGCGGCACCAGCACTCCCCCAGAGTGACCTGGGCTGCGGAGCCGGGGTGGCACGGTGTGAAGCGGGCCGGCTCGCCGCCCCACCTTTTGTGGTTGTTTTGTTTTGTTTCTTTTAATCCCCAGGGCCAGGGACAGGAGAGACACAACCGGGCCAAGCTGGGCGGGATGCAACCGGGCCCCCTCTAGGCCCCAGCCAGCGGGCCTCGGGGGGAGGGAGGTCCGAGCACGCTCGCCCAGGCAGGGAGGGGGAGAGCGGCAAGAAAGTCTTCGGGCCTACCGGGCCAAGCCGGGCGGGATGCGCGGGCTGGCGGGCAGGCTCCTCACCCTCTCCTGCCCCTTGGTAGACAGCGCCGCCTTGGCAGACGCACAGGAGTGACCGGGCCCCTTCTGGGCCCCAGCCAGCAGGCCTGGGGGGAGGGCGGCCCGGGCATGCTTGCTCAGGCGGACAGGTCAGGAACCGGGCAGAAAATTTCTCTGGCCTACGGGCCCAGGCCGACGAGAGGCCTACCCAGGGAGCCTGGGTTAGGCCTTACCAGGCGCCCAGGCCCATCAGCAGGCCGGCGGGCCCCGGGGGGTGGGCCCACCAGCCAAGGCGAGGGGGACTCTCCCAGGCCCTGGGGGTGAGCCTGTCTGCGCCCCCCCACGTCGGGAGCCCCCACCCACCTACATCCTTGGCCGCAGCCAGCCTGGTGGGAGCAGACCGGGCCTTCCTGGCTGCAGTCGGCAGGACCCGGCCTGCCTGGGCCCTCCCAGTTAGCAGTCCAAGCCACAGGGGCCGTATCGCCAAAGCTCTCACAGTGGCCCCACCAGATACGTTTGGGAGCACATGAGACTGGATAGCTGTCTCCTGATACCACTCCCCTGCATCTGGCCATCGTAGTACCCTGGTTTTGGGCCTGGAGATTACATCTCCCCATCATGGTTTGTGACCGGTGATGGATTTTCCCTCTGGGAGTCTGTCCAGTCCCCTTGTGGGGGCATCCAGGCCGGATGCCATCACCACATTCTGTGGCAAGGAGTTCCATGGACAAACAACGGGCTGGGTGAAAATAAGAATAATAATAGTAATAATAATAAGCATAATTCCTTGGTCTGTTCTTACTCTCCCAGCTCTCAATTTGAGCGGATGTCCCCTAGTTCTGGTTTTGGGAGAGGGAGAGGAGCTTCCCTCTATCCCTTCACTCATGCCCTGCATTATTGCGTACGTCCCAATCATATCCCCCCCTCAGGCGCCTTTTTTCTAGACCTAGCAGCAAGGCCCAACCTGCATGGGAGCGGTAGGGCTGAAGAGGGCACCAGGATAGCTCAGCTAGCAGGGGCAATAGCCGGCGCGAGGGCGTTTTGACTGCCCGGACAGGGGGGCCTAATGCCGGGAGGGTAGGCCCCTAGAGAGGGGTGGGAAATGCACCTGGGGACGGGGTGGCTCTCGGGACCCAGGAATCACGGGGACAGCCTGCGCCTCACCACCCATCCCCGCAGCGGAGGCCCACACCCGCCCTCCCACGTGGACGAGCCACCAGGGCCCTAGCCAACCTG
The DNA here is from genome assembly GCA_029282475.1 of Phrynocephalus forsythii. Taxonomy (NCBI): domain Eukaryota; kingdom Metazoa; phylum Chordata; class Lepidosauria; order Squamata; family Agamidae; genus Phrynocephalus; species Phrynocephalus forsythii. The sequence goes on from JAPFRF010000013.1 coordinate 6,753,011, forward strand.
AGGTACAAGAGCCCATAGCACCAGGTGAGGGGTGTGTGTTGGCACCAGGCGGGGGGCGCGGGACACGCAGGGGAAAGATACCGGCAATGAAGCAGCCATCAGCGGGCCCAGCTCCCGGCAGGGGTGGCAGGCGACGGGTATCGGCCCATCTGGTTCCACAGGGAGGCTCGCCTTAAGGCATGGGAAGCGCCACAGCGGTGGAGGGCACAAGACCCCAGCCAGGCCCAACTCCCAGAACAGGGGTGTCCCGCGGGTGCACGCAAGCAGGAACAGCTGAAGGCCATGATCCAAGGTATGTCTTCTCGTTTTACAGTGCCCGAGCAGATGGAAGCAGCCTCGGGAACGGCCGCGGGGTACAGCAAGGCCCCAGCCTCAGTCAAGCGCATACGACCGGCCCCGCAGAAAGCAAACGTGGACGAAGTCCTGGCAGTGGAACCAGGGGGAGGAGACCAGCCCTCGATGCCTGCAACGGAGAGCCCAGCACCCAGTGAGTTGGCGTGCGCACCCGAAACTGCGCACCCAATCACTTGGCCTTGGCCGAGAGGTAGTGCCCAGGCCGGGGTAGCTGCCCCGGCGCAAGGAACAGCCCAGACGCTGCCTGCCCAACTGCCGGCGCCCATGCTGCCGGCGTTGCGGCCGACCCCATCAGGGATGCTCGGCCCTGCGCTCCCACCGGTAGGGCGGAGGCCGGGCCAACCTACACCCCCCGGGGGTGGGCCAGGCCAACGCCAACCAACTCCGCCAGGATTCCCCCCACTGGGGGCACCTGGCCTGTTGCCGGGCTGGTCAGGGATCGGCCACATGGCTGGGGGAATGGCACCATGGCCAGAGAGAGGTACAGCCCCGGGCGGCCCCGAGGTGGGGGCGGCCGCCATGCCATATGGCGACTGCACCTCCCCATTTGGGCATCATTCGTCTCAGCCCACTAGGCATAAAAGCTGGTGGGGGGAAGGCATAATATCTTCAACTTACTTGATCGGGAGCCGGATATTAAGGAAGTGGGCGGGGAGGACCCACAAGATAGAGACCGCAGGCAGGTAAAAGCCGAAACGCTCCTGGGCAACATGGCTGACAGCCTACCGGATTCTATGTCTCTGATCTGGCAGGCCCACCCAGGGAGGGCCCTGGCGATGCTTAAGTGCCTAGTTATTATATACAGGGCCTGTGTGGAGTGTACAGGCCATGCCTGGCTTCGGTACGACACGGAATTTTGTCGTAGGGCGGCCCTGGACCCCTACGTCCATCGGGATGCGCCGCTGCCACCCATTTGTCGCAGTTCATGACCCCAGTTAGGCTGACACGGGGGGAAAAGGGGCGACACTGGCCACACCATAAGGGCAGGGCCGGCCAACACACCTGCCCGCACTGCAGGCCGGCCGGTTCAGGTCCGGCTGGTCTGCGGAGACTACAATGGTCAGGGAGTCTGCAACAGGACACCCTGCCGCTTAAAACATGGGGGTTCCGTTTGCGGAGCATATCACCCGGCCCCCGGCTGTAGCAGAGCCCCCCCCAACAAGGACGGCCCAGGGTGGGGGGAGGGCCCAAAAAAGTGGGAGGTACGGAAGGACCCCCTGGATAAGGGGCCCAGCCCGATGAGGCTAGAGGTGTTGCGGCAATGGGCGGCAGCATATCCCGTGAAGGCAGCAGCACAGTGCTAGTTTAAGGTTTGAGTCGGGGTTTCGTATTCCGTTAAGGGGGCCCGCATTCCTTGGTTAGCAAACAACCCGTAATCCCGGGATATGGCGGTAGGGGTGGCAGAGGACGACATCCCCGAGGAAGTGCGGGTGGGCCGTGTCCTCGGCCCCTTCTAGGAGCCACCAGTACCAAATATGCGAGTGCACCCGAATGGCTCAGTAGCAAAGGTAGTCCCAGGAGAGTCCCAGGGACTCCATCACCTGTCCCATCTCAATGGGGGTACCCTCAAGGACGGGAGACCGCCGGAGTGTCGCACAGTCAGGTGCGCGTCCGTCGATGTGGCCAAGCGCATGGGGCGCACCCGCGGAGGGACGGCGGAGACGGCGAAATGCGACATTAAGTCCAACTTCCGCCTTCTCCCCGTTCACCCGGAGGACTTTGAGCTGCTGAGGTTCCATTCCGGTGCCGGTTCTACACGGACCCGGCCCTCCCATTTGGAAGTTCGGCATCCTGCGCCGTTTCCGGGACCTTCAGCTCACGCTTGGAGTGGCGACTCTGCCACGCCACGGGCTGGGAGAGTACAGTGCGTTACCTGGCACGCCCACCCGTTCTGTGGATCCACCGGCTCCAGCAGAGGCAGAGCCCTGTTGGATCAGTTCCGCGCACTGGCCCGTGAGCGGGGGCTTCCCATTTGTTGAGGTAAAAGGCCGAAGGGCCCAGTCAGGTGCTCATCTGCCTGGGCATGGAGATAGACACCAGGGCCCAGGCGCACAGCTCCCCTCTGCCATGCGGGCGCCCGCAGGACGCGGCGGGGTGACGCACCGATGGGATGAGTTCACTGCCTTAGAGACGCCTAAGGCCTGGCTGACGGCCCCCCCCTGCCCACGGAGCACTTCTAGCGATTCTGGGTCTACTGACACCACAGGGGACTGGCCCCGGGCTCCTTGAAGGGATAGTTGGCCGCTCACAGCGGCAGCGGTGGGCCATGATCTGAACTTTTGCCAGCTGGGAGGTGGGGCCTCTCAAGCCTTTACAGATGCGTGCGGCCGTTGCCAGCGCTTTAACGTGTTGTTCTGTTTTCCCAGGATTGGAAGGCTGCGCATAGCGGGTGAGAATTAGTTTGGTGGGTCACAGCTACGTGTATCAGGTCGAAAAAGGCGCACGTAGGCCAACCGGGCAACCATCGACTGGTGGGGAGCAAGAGGGACGGGGTGGCTGGAGCGCCCCGGACCAGCGACAGCCGCGGTGGGGGGCATCTCGACAGCCATTCCCTTGACGCACTTGGGGGGACGGGAGGTGACCAGGCGAACTGGCACGTCCCTAATTCTCAAATGTGGGCGATTTGGCATCTGCAAAGGCCCGGTTCACGGCCTGCAGGGTGCTCTGGTCAATGATGAGGCTGCGCCAGATTGGAAGAGCTAACTGTGACACACAAAATGGAACTACTCCTGGAAAGGGGCACACCAAGAGGTGTTGGGCGGTCTGCCGGGATTGTGGGGCTGTGAAGGGCCACCCGGAGAACGATGGACGCAGGACGGAGCCATGCAGGCCGGACGGTGTACACCTGAAGGACATGGGCACCGAGGTGTTCCTGCTGGAGGAGAGGAGGGGCCGGGCTATGGTAGTGGCTATTTAATGGGTGACCGGGGCCATAGCAAGGCTAGGCCCTCGGCAGTGGCGGCTAAAAGCTGATGGAGGGCAGCGGTGAGCATACAATTAACAGCTGGACCCAAATGCCCCTCAACCACAGCACTGCGGGCCAGGAGGTCTCGGTGCTGGGGCGGGGGAGACCAAACGCCTCCCTGCACTGGGAATCACCCAGGTTGGTGACAGCAGGCAGGGAGGATCAAATAAAACCAACTGGCCTGGTGGGGTGCTGTCGGACGACTGCACCACCTGGGGGTTTATGGCTCGCCCGATGCTGCCCGGTTGGTGGGGTCCCGGGAGACCCCTTGGACCCAACCAAGTCATGGGTGCCTGGCCCCTCCTGTTGTTGTTGTTGATGATGATGTTATGCGTTAATAAAGTGTGGCCCAGTTACCCCCAACATACCGTCTTGCCTGGTCATTTCGAGTGGGGGGGCAATGCGGGCTCCGCCGGCGGCTCGTCCGCCCCGCGGAGCCTATTTGCCGCCCGCGAGAGGGACGGCAGGCGAGACGGGACAAGAATGTCCCGGATGGGAGGGGGAGGAGCGCCCTATAAAGGGCGGCTCCTCCCCCAATCCTGCAGTCAGTCTTCTTCCGGCGTTCCCCACCCACCCACCGCGTTAGGGCTAGTGTGAGTTTTACTGGTCGCCATATTTGGGGCCGGATAGGAATTTTTGACCCGCACTCTAGATTGGCTGTGGAGGGCGGGGATTTTTTGCCTATCCCACACTGGTACCTCGGAGTTGGAAAGTTTATGTTGATGCCAACATTGGTCACACAATGGCGGCTAAAAGCTGATGGAGGGCAGCGGTGAGCATACAATTAACAGCTGGACCCAAATGCCCCTCAACCACAGCACTGCGGGCCAGGAGGTCTCGGTGCTGGGGCGGGGGAGACCAAACGCCTCCCTGCACTGGGAATCACCCAGGTTGGTGACAGCAGGCAGGGAGGATCAAATAAAACCAACTGGCCTGGTGGGGTGCTGTCGGACGACTGCACCACCTGGGGGTTTATGGCTCGCCCGATGCTGCCCGGTTGGTGGGGTCCCGGGAGACCCCTTGGACCCAACCAAGTCATGGATGCCTGGCCCCTCCTGTTGTTGTTGTTGATGATGATGTTATGCGTTAATAAAGTGTGGCCCAGTTACCCCCAACATACCGTCTTGCCTGGTCATTTCGAGTGGGGGGGCAATTCACGACTGCCTTGATGAATGAAATCATTGCATCAACTTCCAGGAACCCTGCTGATCCTGCTGTGTTTGGAAATAAGCCACCCACCACCACCTTGGCTTTTATATTTCACACCCGACAGATGGAATCTTAACACGTTTCCGATGGGATGTGTGGGGAAAATAGCAATGGGAAGCATTTGTGGACATGGCCATTATTATAGAATCAATCTCTTTTAAATCACTGTCGCTTACCCCAATATTTATTTGTATGTATATTGTCTGTTTTTTTTAAGGAAGGGTATTTTGGCATTATTCTTTTTGATCAAGACTTCTGGCCCTGGTTATCTATAAGGAAATGAATCGTTCTGGGACTATATAAAAATGAGGGAGCCTGAATTTTGACCTCTGATGGGAGGCCCTTTGCAAGGAGCAACAAGGCCTGGGTAAAAATCCTCAGTACTGCCATCCAAGGAACACTTTCTTATCCAGGCAAAATTCAAAGAAACATGATGATACCAAAGACAAAAACATGTGGCACCTTAAAAGCAAAGTGTTCTGCTTATATACAATATAATTATGTAGACTACACATTGTTCCCCCTCCACCAGCAAGCTGGGTGCTCATTCTACCAACCTTGGAAGGATGGAAGGCTGTGTGAACCTTGAGTCTGCTGCCTGAGATTCAACCTCAGGTTGTGAGCAGAATTTTGGCTGCAGTACAGCTGTTTAACCACTGCACCACGAGAGTAACTCTTCCATTTCAATGTTTGTCTTCTTGATGGTAAAATAGCAATTTTCACTATTTCCCCCCAGATTTTTCACATATGTCAAACAATTTTTGTCCGGCCTGTACAATCGTGAATTTTGTTGCACCTAAATTATGTCAGTTTCTGGCTAGCTGTTTGGAATGTTAAAAATCAGAAACATTTGATCCATGGGTTGTGCTTATTTGAACAAGCGTACCCTTCCTCCTCTGCTGTTTTTCTGGATGTCCTGTATTTCCCAAAAGGAGAAGGTGCTAAAAGCTGTTTGTATAAATTGTGCACAGCTGCATGGTATGGAGTAGAGATGGGCACGAATAAAAAAATGGCATTTCGTTTGTTGTTTGTCATTTAGGGGGTCCGTTTCGGTTCGTTTCCGTTTTTCGCGAATTTTTGGGGAAAAATCATTTTCATTTTCGTTTGTTTCATTACCATTTATTTCAATTTTTTGTGTTTTTTTAAGCATTTAAAGCATTTCAATGTATTGCCATAACGAAAACGAAACGGATGACAAAATTGCTGGTGATTCTGTTCGTTTCATTTCATTTTAGAGACAAAATTTGTTTGTCGTTTCGTTACGTAACGAAACGAAAAAATGAAAACAGAAACAAAAAATTGTTCGTTTCGTGCCCATCTCTAGTATGGAGGGAGAAGGCTTGGTCTCTGGATCTCCCTCTTGGAGTGAGAAGTTTCTCTGGGACTGAAAAACCCTTGACAGGTTGCCCCAGTGTGTTGAGATGGCATGTTTTGATGTGGACACGAACATGACTTCTAGCCTTGGAAGGGAGACCTCTTGTAGGGACTGGAGAATTTCCAGCAGCCAATCCCCATGGGTTGCAAAGGTGTGCATTACTGAGATTTCTTCACCTCTCCAGATGCGAGTCTAATCTTTAAGCTTTTCTTAAGAGCCCCAGCAGCCAACAGGAAGACATTGCAAAACTAAACTGCTGGTTTCTGCAAGAATCCTTTGCCTTAGGACTCTCAAGAGCTTATGTGAGTTTGTCATCAATTCCTTGAGCTGCTCCTTACTACTGCTGATGGCCATGCTGACAATAGCAGAGAAACTGAGCTCCGCTTAAATAATGTCATTAGTATTCACTTCCCTGAGACTCCTCAAGTCTTGCAAAAGGAAAGAAAGCCTGTAGGCAAAGATTGTCTAAACTAGAGACTTAATAGAAGTCTGCACATTTCAGTTCTGGGATCACCTGCAGGGCCTTTTCATTTTCCTTCAGTAAGGAACAGCAGTGACTTCCATTCACTAGGTTTCTTACTCTGGATATCGCTCGCCACGTATAACAGGTTTTTCTACTTGCATTTCAATGTATGGGAAACTCAGCAATCTTATGCGCTAGAATTTTCTGCATAAGGTACAGGAGCTCCTCCATGGAAATGCCAGTCATCATGACTAGGGATTGGCACGAAACGAGAAAATAGAGTTTTGTTTTGTTTCGCTTCTAAACAGATTTTTGTAAAAAAAAAAATCATAATGAAACAATAATGAAATGATTTGTTATTCTATATAATGGCTCCCCTGAGTCCTAGAGGCACCAAATTTGGTGGGTAGCTTTTTACAAGGGAGCCGTTCTACAGAGTAACAAAACGTTTCATTTTCAAAAGGGAAAAGAAGTGTTTCATTTCATAATAAAACACTTTCACATTTTGTTTCATTTAGTAACATTTCAAAAGCTTATGAAACAACAAAACAGTGTATCTTTTTCATAAGCTGCCCATCTCTAATCATGACCAATGAAAATGTTAGTCTGAGGATCAAAGAGCATGTAAAGGAGAGCATGCATTTCTTCCAATTTCTGGTTTTTTCTCTCATAGTGAGATTTCCTCAAAAATATCTGTTTCAGCAATCAGACTTGCATATTAACTCTGCACATGGTTTGCAGTGACCAATCACAAAACAATCTATGGTGAATAGAATATATACAGTGGAAGAGCAGCATGTGCTATAATAAGCAGATGACATTCACCACTTAGCGGAGCACCTCTTCTTAAAACATGCTAAACGTAGTATCTATTTTGGCCTTACATTTTTTTTTACCCAGATAGAAGGCCACACTGGTGGTGTCATCCCAGAACAGATCCATTTTTTAAAACAAAACTTTGCATTACTGTATCTGCTGAGAGCACATTGTTCCAATGCCTTGCAATGGCTTCACTTTCAATCCACAGCATTTCCAGCTACGACTGGAGAGGACCAATATCTGAGACCCAGGTGTTATGCTGCCAGCTAAATACTAAGCCAGATGGACCCATGTTCTGATAATTATAGGGCAGTGTTATCTGTTTCCTATAGGGAATGACTGTGCAATGGCTGTTGCAAAAGATGAAGGCCAATGTTTCAATGGGAAGGAAATGGAAGCAATGGTTGCCTATTCCTTGAAATAAAACTCTTAATTAGGCAGTGCAACAGTGAAGCAATGCACTGATAGGTATTTTCCCCTCCGCTCTAAATTTTATTGGCTGCTCTTCCCATCCACCAGGGAAGTAGACTTATTGCCTTCTAAATGAGTACCCTGTCCTCAGTATCTCTTAATTAATTTGCCTCCCAATGTCAGGCATGAGCCGGTGCTGATGAGCCTGTGTGTTTAGTGACCCCTCATACTTAAGTGTGCGAGCTGGGCTTCTTGAGGGAAAACAATGAAATTAAAATAATATGCTTCTGGCATTGCTGCAGCTCAGTGTCCAGATGGCCTGGGTTACCGACCTTGATGGATATAACTGATGGCTTTCCTCCCTCTCTCCCTCTCTGTCTGTCTTTCTTTCTTGCTGTCTCACTTATAGAAACAGAGGGATGGCTTTGACAGGGGGCTGTGTTTTGGGTCTCCATCCATATGTTACTCTTCCAGCTGATGTGTCCAAATCTGGTGGAATGAAGTATGCAGCAGTGGGACCACATAATTCTCCTTTAATTACCATGATGGTCTGTTCCTCAGTGCTCCGTGAAGAATGACGGAGAGTTATCCTATGACAAATGGAAGAACATCCACTTTATAGCTGTTGTCAGTCTCTGTTTATGTGCTTATCGCCATGCGAGCATGATCTGAAGGAACTCCACCTAAGGAAATAACGGAGTCCAGAGTAAATCCAGAGTCTGGGTTCCTTGAAGTCATTACCAGGTGTGTGTGTGTGTGTGTGTGTGTGTGTGTGTGTGTGTGTGTGTGTGTGTGTGTGTGTGTGTGTGTGTGTGTGTGTGTGTGGTTTACACGAATAGTTGTAAAAATCCTTGTTTTGTGTGGTCTGATCCCATGTAGGCCAAGCTATTTCAAGGACCACATCCTCCCTTTTAAGAGTCTGCTCGGGTGTCAAGAACAAGGCCTTTCTCTCAGTCCCACCACCTTCACCGGTGTGTTTGGTGAGGGACGTGGGCCTTATCTGTTGCTGCTCCCAGACCTTAGATCTCCCTCCCACAGGAAGCCAGGCTGGCCCCCTCTTTGCTGTCCTTCCATAAGCAGGCAAATATTGTTCACTTCAAGCAAGCTTTTCCTCAGTGACTGACTGCCCTAGTGTTGTTGTTGTTGTTGTTGTTGTTGTTGTTGTTGTTGTTGTTGTTGAGGATTGTTGTGCTCTACTGCCTTAGTTTTGGCTTTTGTCTACTGCCTTCATTTTGTTGTTGTTGTTTTAGTGTGGCATTTGCTTGACCTGAAGTCATCTACTGAAGCTGGTTGGTGGCAGATTCAGCCCAGGAAAAAGAAAGTACAGTGGTACCTTATATAAAGGAATTAATTCGTTCCAAATGAAATTATGTTAAGCAGATTTTCCTTTATACAAATTCCCATAGGAATGCATTGAAAACGGAGTAATCCCATTTTTATGTTGTACGGATTCCCCCCATAGGCAATTATGTTAAGCAAATTTCCCCTATCTCCGGATTTTTTTATGTTGTACAGATTTTATGTGATACAAGCTGTTTGTGGTACAAGGGTCCACTGTACTAGTTCACACGCTGCATAGTTAAATGGTAGAATTCCGTGACACAGGACCTCATGATGGCTGCCAAACAGGTGGCTTTAAAAGGCGTTTAGATGCACTGATGGAAAATGGTGCTATTAGTGGTTACTAGATGAGACAGCTATATATCATCTCCAGTATTTCAGCTACTGTAGAACAGGAAAAGGAAAAAAAGGAAATTGCTCTCTGTCCTGCAGAGTCCTCAAATAGGCAACTGGTTGGCCACCGTGTGAGTAGAATACGGGATTTGATGGGCCTTTAATCTGGTCCAGGATGTGTGGGCTCATGCTTCTACTACTATTCAGACCAATATGAAACAACACAAATAAGGACTGAGTTCCTATCAAGATTTTCTGGGTCAGGTTTCCACTTTGATACTCATCTTAAGGATGCCTGTTGCCATATATGTGATTTAGACCAGCTTCCCTACATTCCCTCCACGCACACAAGACGTGCAAATTTCTTTCTTTCAGTTTCATGGCATTTGTCTTAATCCCATTTCAATTTTCTTCCTCACCTTGTTTCGTATCAGGTTGCAAGACCTGACCTGGGATTGATTTGAACCCAGGTCTACCAAGCGAAAGGTCACTCAGGATCAACGCAAATGAAATACTGTGAGGTGGATTTAGTGTTTCATTTCTCCTGGGCAATCTCATAACTTTATCCCTCCGTTAACTCGTGAGTTCTTCATGGCAATCTGGACAAGTAAAAGTGTCTCTTCTCTTTATAGAAGAGACACTATTTTCTTTTTATAGAGTTTGGGTGAAAGCAGTTCTGTCTTAAAGCAACGCTAAAAGACATAATCCATCCATTCTTCTCTTACTGAGCAAAAAATGTTGATGTGTGAGCACTCAACAGATATTGGCAGATATTCAAGGAGCAACTCTGGGAGTGTTTAGGAATAGCAATATATTCAGTGGAATTTTAGATAATGTTTTCCCTTCAAACGGATGATGATAGTGTGCCATCAAGTCAATTCTGACTTGTGGTGACCCTTTTCAGGGTCCTTCTAGGCAGCCTATTACTCAGAAATGGTTTGCCATTGCTTTATTCTGGGGTCTTCCAGCATGCCGAAGGCCACACAGGCTGGCTGTTCTCCCAGGAGCCACAATGGAGAATCAAAGTCGAGATACTTAACTCACTGATTTATTTAGCCAGCCAGCTCAAACATCTGACCTCCACACAAACGCATTTACCCCAAATTCATCTCCACTTCAAAAGTCAGGTGGAAAAAATTGAAAGTTCAAGAAAAACAAGGCAAACCCACACCTTCTGTGCCGAGAAATCATTGTGGTCCCTTCATTCCCGGCCCTTGTATATATAAATGCTAAGTAAAATAAAATAAAAACTCTGGATTCCTTATTTATGGCTTGATGTTCTGTTGCTTGATGGCAAAGCATTTCAAAACAACACTTAATGCTAACAAATGAATGATTGCATTGACATTTTCCTTTTCAAAGAGGCATAAATAGGTGACGTCCTTCACGCCATTAAGCCTTCCCATTTATTTAGTGGTAATGGGTCTGTTCGCATTTCCTTCCTGGCTCAACTATTGATTGGCCATGCAAACAAATTCACTGATTTTTCCAAGGAGGACAAAAAGATCTGGGTTAAGCTAACACAGCCTTGATGAAATATTTTTGTCAAAATTATCCTACTTGCATTAAATATTTCCCAAAGTGTGTTTTCCCACCCCAAACTGGAGACCACACACACTGTGGCAAAACAATTCAGTGTAGAAATATTGGGCAGTCCTCCTCCTTGGGTTTGAGTCTAATAACTTAAAATGCATATTGAAACATTTTACAAATGGGGATGCCATCACCTAGTTGCTATGATAATGAGTTTGTGGGAGATACATTAGCTCTATAGCAACAGGCAGGATTACATCTTCTGCCCAGTACTGAAATATCCAGCGCCTAATTTCCTGTACCATCATAATAAGTCACACTAATGACCTTAGAGGTGCATCCAAAGAGATATAATCTAGGGTATACTTGGGAGCTTACTTAGCTAACCAAAACATGAAGTAATTAAATATGGCACAGTGAAAGTTGACCAGAGTTGTTGGAATTTAAGGAAATATTGGAGTTCTTTTAAATGAAAAGATGGAGACACACTTTTAAAATGTTATCATGGATTATCTTATATTTACTGTGAAGTGAGAATGAGGAAGAATGCAGAAGCCAGAATACTGTTGGCTTTCCCTTTAAGGTTTGCTTTTCTCTGTGTGTGGCTGATTAACAAGGTGCATGCCAATCAAGTGCCTGGTCAGGCACTTTATTGCCAAAGCAAGGGGTTCCCCAGCTCCTCATAGATTAGCTACAATTAGCTTTGTCCACCCAGCCTGGAAATAAAGAGGTGAGACACGTTTGTGGGATTAAAATTGGGCCACAATTTATTTATATGAATTTACTCGATTCAACTGTTAAACGTCCCTTAAACAAGGGGGCCTGAATGTAGTTCAAGTGGATCAGTTAATGGTTCCTAATATTATTAGAAGGGTGCTGCCCACCTGTTCAACGCCCTTCCAAAACCGGTGGTCTGGGCAGCCCTCGTTTGCAATCTTTGAACCATTTATACCCAACACCTAATATTCCTAATTTACTAATCTATTTCCTAATTCATAGTGAGGGCTACTGGCTCAATAAGGGTATATTATTCAATAACTTTCACCTGACTTAAATTTACCATTTGCACTACCTGCCAATTGTGACAGGTTATAAACCTCCCCTTAGCCTTAAAGAGAATGGGATGGGCGAAAACACACTGCCACTCTGGTCCAATCTGAGTGGAGCCAAAAATTCCCATTTATCCTATACGCAACCATCTAATTTCATTTTCTTATTGGGGGGGGGGGAAGAGAGAGGGAAGATGGCTGGATTGAAAAAAACAGACCTCTTACCATGTGGCAAGGCCTTATCTCACTTACTGCACCTGCAAGCAGCCCCATGGGCTGCACACTTGTGATGCCAACCAGTCAGGTAGACAAAGAGACCCTTCCCAGTACTATGGCTGATAGAAGCCACCATTTTTTAACTTTGCGTGAACACAAAGAGGATTCCAGCCAGAGTGTCCAGTGTTTCTACTAGTAGACACATAGTCTTATTGGCAACTAATTATCATTGTTGTATCATCTTAGAACTGCAGATAGGGATGGGTCATTGAGTCCAGTCTCTGCCAAGGAAACTGTATGGGGAATTGAACTTTCAACCTCTGGACTTCACAGGCAGTTACCCAAACCACTGAGCTATCCATGCTGTTAGGAAATTGCCTATTATATTTGCAAGAAGACATGGAGATTTACATGGATTGAACTGTGAGTGGTAGAAAAACCTTGCATCCCACCTAGATTACTTTCATGTCCTATTACTGGTAAGAGCTGGATACCCAATATAATATAATAGACAGAGCAGTAGACGAAGACTCTTGGTTTTAGCAATATGACAGCTAGAGTAGGATCACTGGAATCAATGGAAGTTATGGAGGTGTCGACTCACCAAATTGACTCTGATTCAATGGGCTTCCTCTAGTGCAACTTACTACCCTAAGCAACAGGATTCCAGAGTGCTATAGCCTTCCATCACCTCCTGAACAAATCTTATCTACACAACACAACTAAAGACACCTTAACAATGAGAGAAAGAGCCCTGAAATCATTGGGAACCGGGGGTAGATGGATGCCCAGGCATCAAAACCAAGACGTGAATTAAAAAGGTCAAATTTCTCCTACTTTTCCTGGGAACATTCACAGTTGTCCAGGTGAGTATCTCTGGAAGTTGAGTCATGGTAACTGGACTTCTTTTTCTTGAGAGACTGAAACAATTTGCTGCTCATCCAAACAGCTTTACCAGTCTACTTCATCAGACACTGATGAAGCTGCTTGGACGAGTAGTGAAATGTTTCAATCTCTTAAGAACAGAAGTCCAGTTGCCTTGACTCAACTTCCAGATGTTCTCCTTCTTTGGTACTGCATACTCAGAGCATGGTTTCTGCCTGACAACCTAGGAAGCATAGTAGTTTTCTGATAGTTCACCCAGCACCCAACTGATATAAGGTTTTAAAATACTGCTCCAAGTCCCCCGGGCATTTTTCTCCTGGGCTGCTCACCTCAAGGAGGATAAGCCCTATAGAGGCAAGGAATTAAAACAGGCTCCTTTTTGACACGGTTCACTTCTAATGCATATTTGGGAGACAGTTTCTATTAAGCTGAGGAGCGGGGGAAGTTCTACAGAACACTTTCCCGTAAATTATGGAAAATTTATTAAGAAACAGTGACAGACAGATTATACTAAAAGACAGCAGTGTATGTTTTATAAAGACCTTGTACACAGTTGCATGTAAATGGCTGGGGCTCAGATGTGGGGGGAGAAAGTGCTTACTTTTATATTCTCCCCCTTCTCTGGACTGTAAGCTTTTACAAAAAAAGTCATAAGTGATTAATGGTGTGGTTTTGATAACATAAAATTAAAGAAGGGAAAGTGCTACCATCCGTCAAGCAAAGCCAAATATATAGCCAGCTGACGCGCTAACCCTGTATCAGCTTGTTTTAAAAAGATATATAACAGAGAACCCTATAAAAGATAGGATATGCTGCGAAGTAATTGCATTTCTTCCCTAAGGCATGGCTGTATTATCTCCAAACCAGGAAAAGGGCTTTTTAAGAGCCAGTGAAATGGTGACCTGGATCCAAAGTCCACAAAAATAAAATTGGGTTGTTAATTAAGCTGTTGAAGTCTGGGAAGGGTAAGGGCTGGATAGCCTAGTGAGTAGAGTCGGGATTTGGTTCTCCATACGGTGTGTCCTGGGAGTAAAGCCAGCTTGTTTAGTTTTGGGCAAGGTTCTGATCCCAGAGGGGTCCCCAGAAGAAAGACTGGCAAAAACCACTTTGGAGCACATCACACCACTGTTGGAGGTGCAGTGTGTGTGAGAGACTGTTGTTGTTGTTGTTGTTGTTGTTGTTGTTGTTGTTGTTGTTGTTGTTGTTGTTGTTGTTGTTGTTGTTATGTGCCATCAATTAGCTGCCGACTCATGGCAACCCGTGACCTTTTCCCCAGTTGAGTCCCCTTTAGGTTTGTGTAGCTGTGCGTCTATCAGGGGGAATTGCCAGAACACAAAAATCCCTGTGTTGGCAACTCAAAAATTCCAAATGGCCCATCATGGTCTCTGACATCAATTCAATTCAGAGTCTAGAAGTAACTGGAAAGCAGAGATGGGCACGGAATGAACATTTTTTCATTTCCGTTACCGTTTGTCGTTTCCGTTACACAACGAAACGACAAACGAAAATTGTGAAGAAAATGAAACAAAACAAACAGAACCACGAAAATTGTGGTCGTTATGTTTCGTTTCCATTAATGGCGACACACAATGAAATGAGCTGTTTTAAATGTTAAAAAATGCCGTGGACATCCATAGAAACACAGCGATAATTATTTATATTGTCTAATAATACCTACCAGGGGGGTTGGGGTCCTTAAAACGTTTGTTTTAGTCTTCTCCCATCGCAATGTATTTTTCTTTTCCCTTTAAAATGGATGTTGCCACCAGCCACAAAATGGAGGCAAGCCATGTGATGGGATCATGTTCAACCAATAGCATGCCCAGCTTGCAGACTGGGTGGGCAGGTCTGGCAGCCACAGAGGGCATAAAAAGCTCTGGCAGCCCCCGTCCTCCTTGCAGTCTCTGATGGGAGTTAGGGTGGGATTGCTGTCTCTGCTGCGACTCTAGCTTTAATCCTGCAGCCTCCCTGTGTGCGTGCGTGCTGCGTACCTCTCGGTGAGTACCCTCCCCTGCCCCACAGTGCAGTCACTCTGCGGCCACCTTGCACCCTGGGCAACGCCCACCACTGCCTTTGCAGCCTCCCTGCATACCTAGTCTATACTGTGTCTCTGCCAGCATCCATTTTTATAGTGTTTTCCCTCTGGTCTGGGGCGTTGGGGGATGCCTGCGCACGGAAATGCTTTAAAAATCGTGCAAAAAGCGGGTAGAAACGACAAACGAAAGAAATGAAAAACGGTAACGAAATTTTTCAAAAAATTCCCGACAAACAGAAATGAACCAAAACAGACCTCTCAATGACAAACGAAAAACCGAAACACCATGTTTCTGTTTCATGCCCATCTCTACTGGAAAGAGCTACCTGCTTCAGACCCAAATGGTCACATAAATAAATCCCTAGACTCTACCTTAGATGCATGGTTTCCTGGTGACCTATTTTATCTCTGAGGTTTTCATTCCATTCTCTGGAAACCAGTATCAAGCTCATAGCTGTGGAATAAACTACTTTGCTTGGAACATGTTCTAAGACAATAGCTGTTAACACAGTAATAAACACCGTATGTTTTTGTCCTGACAAGATCAAAACCTAGAATTCTACTTATTAATGTTTCTCACTTCCAGATCAATAAAATCACTGTAGAGAAAATGAGAGAAGAGGCAGAAGGACAGGAAGCTGCCAAATTACTAATAGGGTGTTGGATTCCACTAGCTTTTTGCAGAATATTCCCCAGAGTAGCCCACCCGTTTTCTCCTAACAGGCTCTCATAGTCTCAATAGCTCACTCTGAGACATTAATAGGAGAAAGAATGGGAAAAAAACCTCAAACCCATTTTCTTTACTTACATTTGTGATGAGATCAAACAGCAAACTGACAGACATGACTGCTTTAAGCCAACAGACGTCAAGAAACTCTATAGAAGAAGGAAAACAATGAACAAGAGAGATAGGGCTCTTTTTGCATTCTGGGTCAGGAGGCAACAATTGGTTAGTGCTGGACAGCTTGGTAGCCTCCAGTTACCCAAGCCCAGTAATTTCACAAGCATATATTAGGGCTTAGCTCTCTATCAGACTGGCCATCACAGAGCTGGGAAGGAGTGCCGACGAAAGAGGATGGCTTCTAAAATCATGGCCACATGAAGGTCAGGATCTGTTGTCTAAACGAGGCCCCAGAATGGACATTGCACCATTGTAGTCAGCTAGGGAGGGGAGGAAGGTTTCAGAGGGTGCAGAGTTCATTGCCTGTCCCAACTGTGGTAGACAAAACAGCTGCCCATCATTCAGCTTTTCCCTCCCACATGCTTCCCCAAATTGCCTTATGGTGAACCAGCCCAGCCCTTTTGGGATGAGCCCCACTGAAAAATAAATTTCAATTAAGGATAAAATTGAGTACATACTAGGCAAGGCAGTGTAGCTAAATTATTCAGTTGTGTTTTAATCAGTTTTACGGTTTGTTCTAAAACAGACAGACAGACAGACAGACAGATAGATAGATAGATAGATAGATAGATAGATAGATAGATAGATAGATAGATAGATAGATAGATAGATAGATAGATAGATAGATATTATCTGGTAAGCAAATCAAAAATATGCCTGTCTTTTTCTTGTAGCACAGTTCTACTACCTACATACATTCCCCCCATGCAAGTAAGTTCAACATTTTGCCCTTCTCCTCTGCCAGATTTTTCTGCCTTTCTCTCTTCACTGGAACTGCTCACTCAAGGGCATTGTAGGCGTTTCAGACTCTCTTCCTTTTCTCCCCTTTATCATCCTCATTAACTGTTTGTGCACCACGATTTTCCAGGCGAAACTCTCTCGAGTCTTGTCTGCAAGCTTCCCTCTGTGGGAGGGAAGTTTTGACAAGGCATTTAGCTTCAGCCTCTCACAGAGCGAGGGGAACCTCAGCCTTATTCCCAGTGCATTGCGTGATCCTTGCATTGTTTTCTGTTGTAGTGAATGATTTGCCATAAAAATGATAGCAACAAGTGTTGCATTGCCGTCTCCCCTGTTGTTGGTTTTCAGGCGCATGTCCCCTTCACCACTGGGCTTAGGGGCTGTGGGACCCCCAGATGCACTTGTAGGTCTTGTGCCCCATAAGCTGCTGATTAGCACACACAAACATACCTCATCCCCTGGCCCTTATCAGCCTACTGGCATGTGCCAGAACCCTCCATGGCCAGCACATGGAGATACCATAACAGGAGAGCCCCACTCCACCCTGGAATACCACCAGTGAACCGTGGGCTGCTGCAGTGCCAACAACCAGGCCCTAAGTAAGCCTAAGACCCACCTCCAGGCTGCTTCCTAGAGACAGATAACAGAACAATATTAACTGAAAATGTATTTACTGAGTATTTAATTGTTTATTTAAAAATATTTTTAGTTATTGCGGGGGAAAGTATATCATCAAAACCATGCTGCTGCTGCCTAAACTTTTGTCGTTCCTGGGAGAAATGTACATCCTTTGCATAAATGGGCTGGAGCAAGCTGTGTTAGCCAAATGGTTCATGCAAGATTTCTGTAACTTGTCACAGGAAATTGTAATTAATTGACAAGGTGTCGGGGTACATCTCAGCCTGGTACTTGGCCAAGCATCAGATTTTGTGCCTGAGATATTCCTGGTATCCCATCACTAGATCATAGCAAGTTAGGGTATTTGTACACGACCCCTAAACTCCGCTGCAAATGGCTCCAAGCTCCGGAGCTTAAAATTGTTTCCCCACCAGCTCCGGAGTTTACAGATAATTAAGTGCGACCACGCCCACCTAAGCGTGTCCCAGCACACTTTTCAGGTACCTGCTCTCCGGAGGTGAAAATTCCTGATGCGGATATAACAGTAGTGACTGCCGGGCTCTCCTTGCTTCTGTTTGTTCTTTTTTTGCCCCCGCCCCTTTAAGAGATCTGAATGCAGTGCGGGGATGGCAGAACGGAAGTGAGCGGCATTCTTTTCTTCCTTTTTTCCTCCCTCCCCTCACGCAGCCAGCAGCCAGGAGTGCGGAGGGGTGGGAACACAGGAACAGCAACAAACCCCTAAGATCTCTGGTCCAAATTTAAGTGGCCAGCAGATCTTAAGGGTCGTGTGAAAAGGCCCTTACTCGTATCTTGTGCAAGGACCAGCCACCATGTTTCTGGAACAACCTGTCCCATACCAGCGCCTCCTTTCATGAACAATTCATTCTGAATAATCAGAGTTTTATTTCCATATTGCTCGTTTCAAAAATTCCTTTGTTCAAAAAGGGAAAATGAAAACTCTCATTTGATGATCAAGTATAATTGTATTTTGAGAGCGGATTGACTGGTGGGAAGGTCTTATCAGCCTTTACATTTCAAGAGCTGGAGGCAAAATTTCCCCCCTTGTTCTGGCTGCTGAGAGAGAATTGCTCCCTATTGGCTCTGTAATGAACTTGTACAGGCTTACATCTGTGTTTTGAAAAATTATTCCCACACTATGGCATCAGAGCTATCTCCTGGCACATACACACAGACCAGAGCTTAGGAAGAATGAATTACAAGCAACATAGCTGGTTACTTCACGTCCTTCCTCGAGCCAGGTGAACTTGCCTCCGTGTTGAAATCGGTTTTCAACACGGATCGAGAAGTGAATTAAAAAGATTCCCGAGCTCCAGGATGGGAATCTCTCACCCTGCTTGGAGCGCAGTTCAGGGGGTGTGGTCGGGGTGAACTTGGATTGACCCCACAAGGACGTGAAGTTCCATTCCTTTAAACTCAGATTGATCCCACAAGGACGTGAGGTTACGTTCCTTCGAACAGATCTCCAGTGGGGCCACGAACTGCAGCGAGAGGGACGTGAAGTATAAGTGTATATGTGGCGAGTTATTTCTCTTGCCATTCTGGCTGTAAGAGCATTATATATTCAGAGTAATTCAGTGGATTACCACAATTCAACATTATTGGTGTAATAAATACCATTTTCTAATGGCTTTCTGCAATTCACATTTCCAAAGCACTTCTCGTCATTTTGAGAGGTGGTGGAGAGTACGTTTGCACCTCCCACCCCAGAGTGCTACTGTGATAGAACAATAGACCAGGTATCTGGAAATCAGTGTCCCAATCCTCACTTGGCCACATAAATTCTCAGCTATGTGGAGTGGAACTGGTATAAAGCCACTCCTTAATAATTCACTTGAAAGCCCTGTTTAGGGTCATTGTAAGATGGATTCAGCTTAGCAGCCATCGATTCCTCCCATTTTCAAAATGCGCTTAAAAGCAATGCCAAAGCAAGTTACTTTTTAAACATTGCAATGACTAAGAGCACAGTTCTTAAAAACAACAGATTAAAAAGGAATGGAAACAAGTTATTTTTTTTTCAAAGCTGCATTACAAGGTCTGCCTTTTCACTTTCTCCTTGTGGTTAGATATGGCAAAGATATGTCTTAACATACTTGAAAAATAAGTGAGCATCTTGAACAGAGCAGGTGAGTGGTTGGTCACCATCCTCAGGAAGAGGCAGGACTGATTAAATGTTTTGCAAAGCAGCAGCTGTTTATCAGAGCATAGGGAAAAGTTATCGACTTTCTCTCCTCTGTATTTCACACCAGGAAAAAAAAAACGCCCCATCCCCTTTGGTTCACCGATGACCACCCTTGAGGTGGGAGCAGAGGTACAATTTTTTCCCCAACATGGTCAGGGCATCCTAGATACTTTCTCCATTGCTTGAAGGAAATGCCTCACCATCCTTAATGAAAACCCTGGCTGTGTTTTCGACTCAGCAAGTATTTTCAGTTGCTTCTGTAGCTACTCCTTTTCCCCGTGAGAGGCAGATACCCCATCAGCCATCAACCCAGTCACATTAATGGAGAAACTCACGACAGTTAGTGGAAGCCTGCCTAGACTGCATCTAAAACTGGGCTCCAGGTTAAATTCTTACAGTCATTAGATGTGATGGGGAAAACATTATGAAAATCCCACAAAAGACATCCATAGTCAGATCAGGAATCCAGCAAATTGCAGATTTCTGATGCAGAACAATTCCTATCAGTTATGGCAGATGAAAGTGGTACTCCAAAAAAGTCCATTGACTCATAAGGGGTGCGCACACTACTGAGCGGAATGGTACACAATACTGGGGTACACAATACTGGGCAGAATGGACCGGCTTGATGTCACATAAGTCAGTGTTCCTGGAATGCTCCAAGCATGCAATGGAACAGAACGGGAAGGCAGCTTGTTTCTATTTTAATTTCAGTCAGCAAAATTATTTTTTTTTAAAAAAGAACTGTGTAAGAAAAACAGATTTGATAGTTTGAAGCCCCTGTATTTTCAAGCCTTTGGACTTTCTGCATCACTTGATAATCGAGGGCGGGGGTGTCTCTTAATGTTTTCCAGTAAGCATTCAAAGCGGTGCCTGAGAAACATACAGACTAGCAAAACAATTTTAATTTTTAATAAAGTTTAATAAACCCAGATAACAATTTCCATGCTAAGTTCAAGATGTGTTATTGTCTCATTACCACAAATGGAGCAGTGTTGCTAATGCGATTAAATCATTTGTTCTTTTGATTTGCCTGAAGCGTTCACATTTCAGGAGTTAAAAAATAATAAACAAGAAAACATGATCCTGGAAAGGAGTCTCACTTTTCATGAAGGGAAAGGTTTGATTTGATCCAACATTTATCCCCAGGGCCTGTTTTGCAAAAGAACCTGTCACACTCTTCAATGATATATACAGTAATCTTTGTTTTCTTTTGTGTAGCTTTGAATTGTAGATGAAGTTGGAAATTTAAGAAAGGGTACATCTGGAGATTATAGTTGCATTCAAGGTCCCATCTTTCAACAAGCTAATTATGGTCAAGGTGACCTCCAGGTAGATGTCTCTAAAAGGTTATTTATTTGTACAGAGTCAAGTAATGTTATGTGTCCTTAAGTGACATCCTTGTGTTATAGCCTCATTAAGATAAGATGGGGTGGGTTTCCAGAAAAAGACCCCCACCTTAAATATATTGAGGAATGCTGCTCTGAACCTTCTCAGTGTTGATTTAGTGGAATCAGTTGACTTTAAACCACAAGTAGGTAATATGGCTCTCTTACACTCTGGACTTTGCCAGTAACACCCCCAGAAATTCTATTTTGTTAGGGTGATAGTGCAGTAAGTACTATGGTGCCTTTTAGGAACATGGGAACATATTATGTCATGTTTTGAGGGGCCCCAGCAACACTGCACCTACCTACCTACCTACCTACCTACCTACCTACCTACCTACCTACCTACCTACCTACCTACCTACCTACCTACCTACCTACCTACCGTAGTGGTTCCCAACCTGAAGGTATCCAGATATTCCTAGACTACAACTACCAGAAGTGTACACCACTAGCTATGTTTGGCAGGATTTTTGGGAGCTGTAGTCCAAGAATATCTAGGGACCCGAGGATGGGAACCTCTAATCTATTGGAACCACCATATCAAGAGCCAGTCTAGTTTAGAGGATAAGAGCGTTAGTCCAGGACTCAAGATACTTGAGTTCAGATCCCGGAAGAGTGCCAGTAGGACACAACTCCTTCAACATTTCACATGCCTCCTAAACCCTGTTAGAGTTGCCGTAAGTGAATTGTGAGTTCATAGCAGAGAACAGCCATGGCAGAGCCATGTTTCTCCTTGTTACTGTAAAGCTGGCTGAGTAGTACATTATCTCTTTTGGCTATTCCTAATAAAATCCATTCTACTGTCTTGCTTTTGTGTTGTTCTAATAAGTCAACGAAGCTCTTTCTCATCCTTTGAAATTTTATAAAGGAGAGTGAACAATGCACCTTGAGGTCCCATACACGGCTCTTTATTATGTAATCCCATGTTCCATTTAGGTTGACTTCTATAAGAATAGGTACAAATACATTGCTAGCACAGTGAGAGTTCCAACAAAGTAGTGATAAGTTTCCTTTTAAAAAACCTGTGGAAAGATTGGAGATCAAACAACTTGCCAGTCTAAGATGAGACTTACTGCTGTGTCATATGGGCTCAGAATGTAAAAGCCACTTGTGTCAGTTTCTAATGGGTCAACTCACAGAAGGGTTTCTCTAACAATACTAACATACTTCATGAGGAAATAGGAGGACAGCATAAAACACCCTTGCAGGTCCTAGGAGCTCCACATTTTCAGATTTTATTGGCTTAAAAACTTTCTAAACTATGCAGCAGATAAATGCTCAGAATTAGCTTCAAGTTTCCACACAGTAGACAACCCCTTATTGCTTCGTTCTCTTCAGCTGGAACTTATTTATCAATAATTCACTCGAAGACACTGATAAAGGAAATAAAAGTCCCATTTTACACACAGTTCTTTATATATTAAAAAACCCAAGCAGCATTCTGTAGAAAAATACATGATCAGAACTTAACTGATTTACTGAATACTGACTTACTACATGACTGACTGATTTAATTATATTGCTGTTCACAGACTTTCTAATTCCTGAAAGGAAAAAGAGCATAAAAAAGACTTGGGTAGAGCATTGTGACTCTCTTCAAAATCTCTGAGGCACAGAATGAACCAGCCCAACATACACCCTAGTCCAGAAAAATCCTTCCCAGCCAAAACCTCTTACAGACAACATACAAGGGTACAATAATTCCAACACTTCATTCACCCCATCCGTTAAAGCGGAAGGCGATTATTCCAGCTCATAAGGCATCTCAGTAAAGTTCTTCACTTTAACTTCTAATAATATTTAATTCTCCAGATACAGCTTATAGTTCTGTTTCCTTCTCAGCATTATGGTCTTCACCAGCATCTCAGTCTTCGTCTGATTTCTTATCTATAATTTCCATTTGGGATAAGTGAGCCTAAGTATACAAAAGCTTTGTCTATGTCAGTTTCTTCGCTGTCAACACAGAAGTTAACAGGGTTCATTTTGCTTTTTCTCAACATAGGGCTTTCAGGGTAAGGAATGTTTTCACAGTACAGAATTCACCATTTCCGCCTTGTGCACACAACCGTCAAAAGTGTCACCACCATTGTCGCTTCTGCCAGTGCCACCTTCAGCTACCACTGTTGACTTGAAGAGATTAAACACATTCTCCTTCTGGTGCCTCAGTTGTGACTAGAGATGGGCACGAAACGAACAATTTTTCATTTCCGTTTTTGTTTTTTCATTTCGTTACATAACAAAACGACAAACGAATTTTGTCTCTGAAATGTACCAAAACGAACAGAAACACCGGAAATTTTGTTGTCCGTTTCGTTTCCGTTGCTGCAATTAGAGTGAATTGCTTAAAATCCTTTAAAAATCACAAAAAATGAAATAGATAGTAACGAAACGGTAACAAAATGAATGAAAACGAAAATGAATTTTTTTCAAAAATTCGTGAAAAACAGAAACAAACCGAAACGGACACTCCAAACAACAAATGACAAACGAAATGCAATTTTTTTTATTCGTGCCCATCTCTGGTTGTGACCCTTCCACCTTGGGTGACACTGCCTGGAGCCTGGTCTCATAAATGGAGTCTGGTCTCATGATGGCATCACTCTCAGCTTCACTGACACAGTCAAACCAGTCCAAACCTCAGCCCTCCTGATGTTCTGGACCACAACTCCCAGAATTCTAAGCTCATATTGCCAATGACAAAGGACTGTGGGAGTTGTGGTCAAAAACATCTGGAGGGCTGAAGTTTAGACATGCCTGAAAGGGGTGCATCCAAGAAGCAAGGTTTCACTATTAGGAATTTTAAAACATGAGACTATAATGCTGCTATCCACCTAACCTGCTGCTTTGTGTTGTTAATCATCCTGAAAAGCAATGAAATGTTTCAGAAGAGGAAAGTCAAGCGGCATTGGCATTTCGGCTGGGAGGCTGGTTACTTACTCTCCCTCCATTGTGATTTCAATTGATTTTTATCTGAGAGCTTATTCAGCAGAAGCTCCTCATTCCCAACCCCACCCAAGAGGGTATTTTGTTTGAAAAAGAAGAGATAAATAATGCATCAATGGAATGGGCTTCTTAACAGATCAAAAATGCTGATGGACACACATAAAGATAAGGATAAATGACCATCCCAGAATAGGCTCAGTCAAAATGCATTGTGTTTCTCTTATGGCAATGATGAGAAATGAGGTGTCAAAGCTATTATTGACTGGGTACTTTGGACAGTTACTATCACTAGTCAATGAAAAGCTTGTTTTGATGTTAGTTTTCAACCACTAGCCCAAACAAACATCCAGTGCAACTTTTGGCATCTGGGTTTGACAATACAGTTTCTAAATAAAGATATGCATATCTCCAAACACAGAATCTTGAAACTGGAAGGCCATATCGAGTCCAACCCCTTGCACACATACTAATATCCAACCAAACAGATCAACAGCAACAAATCAGTTGCCACTAACTGAAGAAAGAGAGGGACAGAACACTCAACATAGAGGAGGGCCACAGTCTGAATTTTAAAAGCTGGATGGAAAAATTATTTGGTGCTGGATAGATAAACAATCGCCCTAGTCTAGAAAATGCCCAGTCACTCAACTAACAGACAATATGTGAGGGTATACATCAATTGTAAAGCCCCATAAGATTTCACTCATAAAGGCAGCAGGCTGACAGCACCATTCCCCCCCACAAAAAAGTATAAGAAGTCTAAAATGTTTCTATTATTCTTTTCCTTTGAAAAGCAAAGAACGTGCCAAAGCAACCACAGAAGGACCAGCTAGTTCTTAAGAAAGATGCAAGAAACCCATCTGGTGCTTCAAATTCTTATGTACACCTGATGCTACCTGCACTTAAGGCATTTCTCTGAATAAATAAATTATACAGCATCCTTGCCTGTGAGGAGGAAGTGAGTAAGGATTTACACCTCCAGTTTTCAGTAGGCATTTAGAAGTACATCTGGTAGAAATCCATTACAATTGATGATAGAAAGCAGATGCCAGGTAATAGGAAATGGGGTGGGGTGGGTAGGGAGAAGGAGTCCTTTTGTTCCCCCTGATTGCAGCTTGTAAGAATGTACAGTGGACCCTCGTATAACAAATGGTTTGTATAACATAAAATCTGTACAACATAAAAAATTCTGGAGATAGGGGAAATTTGCTTAACAGAATTGCCTATGGGGCAGATCTGTAGAACATAAAAATGGGATTACTGCATTTTCAATGCATTTCTATGGGAAATTTGTACAAAGGAAAATTTGCTTAACATAATTTCATTTGGAATGAATTAATTCCTTTATACAAGGTGCCACTGTAGTTCCAGAACTGAAACTGGGCCCACTTAGCTCGGTAAATTGGGCTTATCAGCTTCTTTCAAAGAACAAACAAACAGACAAACAAAAAGGGATTCCCAAGTGGCTGTCAGAATCCCTAAAGCATGCCTTGACTTCTGGAGTCACCGAGTCCATATTTTCCACCTCCACGCTCATTCGGGGAACTCATTAATGGCTCATCAGCTGTCATCGTTGAAAGCCTGGAAAAGTAAACAGATCCTTGTTTCCAAATCTAATTTATTTATTTGTTTATTTTTGCATTTAATATTTGATGAGACTGCTCACATTAAATGGAGAGGGAGAAAAACAGGAGGGAGGGGAAGTCCGCCGTGCCTTAGGAAGTGGTAAAGATAACTTCAAGGAAACTTCTCTGCCCATTGCCAGTTGTAAAGTGGAGTTGGATAGCTGATGATATACTCTTGCATCCATTAGAGGTTCTCCATCAATTAGAATAAAAATGCACAGGCTGGAAAGGAGAGATGATGATGTTCTCATACGTATTGATGTTCTCATATATGTATCATATATGATCTCATATGTTGAGTTCAAGACACAGTCTGTGAGCTGCTATTTTAGCAAGGGAAAGTTAACTTGGGGGCTATGATCCATCAACATTTTCCTTCTATTTTTTATTGGTCACCACAGTGATGGAAAAGCAAAGAAGAATGGGGTCAAAGAGATGGCACTGGTCTTAATGAGTTGAGCATCTTAGCAGAAGTGGTACCTTGTATAAAGGAACTAATTCGTTCCAAATGAAATTATATTAAGCAAATTTTCCTTTATTCAAATTTCCCATAGGAATGCATTGAAAACAAAGTAATCCCATTTTTGTTGTACAGATTCACCCCGTAGGCAATTCTGTTAAGCAAATTTCCCCTACCTCTGGAATTTTTTATGTTGTATTTTTTATGTTGTACAGATAACCATTTGTTATACAAGGGTCCGCTGTACTTTGTCAACTCAAGCTGGGTTTGGCTTGGCAGACGTGTAGGGAAAATGCTCAGTATACCCCACCAGATTTATAAAATGTGTTTTGCCTGTCTCTTTTACTTGAGTGCCGATTTCATATAAAACACGATGCACTGAAAAGGTATGACTGTCTTGCAACTGAATTAAGGCTTCCTTTGAAGGAGAGCCTGCCAAGCCTTTGATATCTTTGAAAGAAGAAATCTTACAACTGTCAGGTCTCAGGAACATGTTTTGAGGACTCAAGAAGGAACTTTCTCTGCTTCTGGACAGAAGTCTCTCTGAGGCTGTGTAACTCTCCCCATATTGTCCTTCCACTGGCAGCCCACAATCTTTTCAAGTCAGTCAGCCTTTTAGCAATTAAATGTTTGCTGCAGAAGGGACATTTAATTGGTGGTTTTTTTAAAAGGAATGCAGTAACTTTTTTAAAAAAGTACTTATAAACTCATTTATTAAATGCAGTTTTAATATTTGAATTGTTTAAAACAGCTTATCTCCCCCTTTTGGATAACTTTGTTGTGAGTGACATTGACTTCCACGTTGGGAGAAGGTGAGCCTAAGAAAGCAAGTAATTAATAAAGAAAAGACATTGATCGTTTCTTAATGCAAGAGGGAGACAATGAATGTTGGAACCAGTGTCGTTATCAAGGCACTGAAAGATCAAGTTTGGTTTAAACCACTTAATGTGCCAGCCTTGCAACATGTGAAGCTGTGACAAGAACTGTGCGCACACATAGCAGCAGAAATCTAGGCAGTTTCCCTAGAGTTTCCCCTAAGGAATCAATGGAACTTAGGACAGAGTTCACACACCAGACCACCCCCACCCCACTGACTCAGTGAGCCTACTCTAGTGCAACTCCATAGACTAAGCAACATGTTTTTTAGCCAATATTTTGATGTAAACTGGACTCATTTTCAACGCTCTCATGTAGGGTCCAACATTGGCATACTTGGGCAAGATCTAGGATTTTCCTAGTTAACTTTCTCAGAAGTGCCTAGAACCCTACTGTGCCACGTTTTGTTCAACACAGCCCTTTCCAGCTTGCCTTAGCAGCAAGCTGCAGGCTGTGTGCTCTGAAAGTTTGGCAAGTCAACCAAATTTGAGAACACCAGAGGCTGGTGACCGCTGTGTCGTCTGTATATGCATCAGACCTCCTCTGTGCCCCCAAGAAATTTTTCACAGAGTGATCTCTACACATAAAGGTCTAGGGAGATGTTAAACATTTCATATTTTCATCGTCTACAACTAATATAGGGAAGCATGAAGTCTCTTGGTTAAATAAAGCTTCTGTGAGTCCACATTTGGAAGAGAGAGAGAGAGAGAGAGAGAGAGGCAGAACCTTTTTTATCAGTTTGGTGACAGCAAAGAAGCACTGAAGTGAAAACTTATGGTTTCAATCAGCTATAGCGGAGCAGCTATGCTCCCTAAATATGAAATCAAGCACTTAGCTATGGAAGGAGGATTAGAAATAGATTATCCAGGGTCCTTTTGTTCCAGCCTTTTACTGCTAATACTCCCCCCCATTTATGACTTCTCTTATACATAGTGTTTTATACCCTCTTAAAGTATAGTTTCTTTTTGTTATCATATCTTGCTATAAATAGTAAAAGCCTCACCCACTCCTGTGTGTCATAAGACTTTTTCTGGCATGTTTCGTATATCATTTAACGAGGCGGAGGATGAGTTGATTATGCCAGCTTCACTCCTTGCCATAGGATATAGATGCTGAGCACCCACTGAGGTATGTTGTCATTTCCAGAGATAGTACACCATTGTTAATGAGCATCCTTGATCCAATGAACATCTGGCCACGTCCAGTTTTGATTTTGTTCATCCTTGTTTTGACATTTGGGGTAATGAGCAAGATGAGAGATGAAGCGATTGTTGGTAGTGGAGATGTGACACCTTGCCACTCTGACTCTCTGCCCTCTCGCAGCTTCGCACATATGAACTGTTTCCGTATTTTCAATTTGTGTAAGCAGTACAGAGGAGAATGATTACAAATTTCTCAGATAGCCCACCCCCTTCCTCATTAACTGGCCCTTAAAGGCTCAACAGCACACTCTGAGAAAGATGCTTCATTACTTACATTTGGGAACAGATCAACAGCAAACAAACGAATGGGCAAACCGTTTCCAACAGACTAAAGAGAGGCGGGACTCTCTTTGAAGTCAGAGGCAGGATGGAATGATTGGTTAGTGTTCGATAATTTGACAGGTGCCCCAGACCCTCCCAGTAATTCCAACCACAGACAACATTTGAGGTTGTAAAAATGCTAAGAAGAACACAGAGACATTAATGCTAACACCAGGATAATCAATTGCAGAATGAAGAATCATCCTCTTTGATATACATTCAGCCTTTTGAGCTACTGAAAAAGAGAGCGAGCGAGCATGTGAAATTATGATTACCACATGGGTATCTTGTGAGATATTTTTATTATATGACCTTGCTGGAGCTGAAAAGCCTGAATAGCCTTATAAAGTTCCAACCTCTCCCTTGCCAAAAACTTACGATTTCTTACAGTACTTAATGTTCAATATTACAGCCATTCCCATTATGAGCTGTAAATAATGGCATTAAAATCAGGCAGCATATTTCTAACATAATATCAACATAAAGTGTGTTTTAATATTCACTAAAGTCAATTTAATGTGAATGGGTGTACTGATTTAATGGATTTTTTTTAGCTAGCAAATGTTTATTTAGGACATCGTTCTGCTGTGAATTAAGCAGTGTTTTGAAGCAGCAAAAGCAAGCATTTATTTAAATTACATGTGATGTTAAAAATGAGAAAGAATGTGATGCGTAAAAGAGATAATGTTTTTATAATGCGGAGTAGACATGATTTGGATTACTGAACATGGATTCACTTGTAGAAACTAGAGATGGGCACGAATCAAAAAATTGTTTGTCATTTGTCGTTTGGAGGGTCCGTTTCAGTTCGTTTCTGTTTTCCGTGAATTTTTGCAAAAAAATCATTTTTGTTTTTGTTCGTTTTGTTACCATTTCGTTACCATTTATTTCATTTTTTTGTGATTTTTAAAAGGATTTTAAGCAATTCTCACATATTGCAGTAACGGAAACGAAACACACAACAAAATTACCGGTGTTTCTATTTGTTTCGTTTCATTTTAGAGACAAAATTTGTTTGTCGTTTTGTTACGTAACGAAACAAAAAAATGAAAACGGAAATGAAAAATTGTTCATTTTGTGCCCATCTCTAGTAGAAACGTGTCCCTTCCCATAAGAACAGGAACCTATGCTGCAATAGACCAGGGACAGCCAATTTTGGACAGCCTGCGGTCTCCTTTAAACTGCCAAATGTCCCTGTGGTCTACTTACAGAAGTGTGCATGCATGTGTGCCACCTGGCCAGCAGCTCAAGGAAGCGGCACTGGTCCAGGCCATGGCTCCTCACTTCACCAGTGCTCCAGATTAGGAAGGTGGAGACTCCTATGGAGGAGCCAACCAGGGGGGTATAGTGTAGCGGCAGAAGGTAAGGTAAGGGAACAAATCTGGACCAAATATCCAGGTGGGCTGTTGGGCCATCCCCCCCCCAAATACGCTGCCACTAGCTGTGGGTTGGGAGGCTGGCAGGGACCTGGTGGGCTACTTCTAACGGCCCCACGGGCTACTGGTCGCCCATGATCCCCACATTGTACAGGCCTCCAATAGACTGGATGATGGTGAAAATAGAAAATAGCCATCACTATGTGGAATAAAGATGTCCGTGTTTGTATGTTTTCTGGGAACTAGGAGCAGTCATAGAGGATAATATCCAATGCACATAATTATTGATTCCTAGTATGAATATAAATCCTTAGTTACTTATATATCTCTACTTCTCTTTGTCTTGTCTAGCATTGTTGCATCAAAAGGAGTGATTTGTTTGGGGGGGCAATTAAAAAAATCCTTGAGTAACCTGAAGTGTGTAGGTCTACAGTTGCTGCTGCTTTGTTGTACCGAGTTTTTTTTTTTTTAAATTGAAAGCACTATTTCTCCTGTATTTAAAAAATCAATTTCCCAGCCTGTTTGTGCTTGGCTTCATATAAAGGCAGGGAAGTCATACTCACAACAGGACTTCACATCCTCACAAGAGACAATGAGGAAAAGAAAAATATATTCTATGCAATTCTATGCTAAGACCAAGTATCTAGGAGTGGCACAATTTGACTAGAGAAAGAGAAGGAGAAAGACACTGTTGTGTAAATTAAACAATACTTTGCAAAGTATGCAGCAATGTACATGAAACTCTTTTTTTTTTAAGATGATTATGCCTAGTGTATTGTTTGCAGCCTTTTGCCGGCTTTTATTTCTCCTCCATTTTCATGTTTTAAATCTCAGGTTCTAAATATGGGATTATTTTGTTCCAAAGTGAACAGAAAAAATGTTTAGCCATTTGTACCAGCTTGTGTCAATTGGTATCTGTCCTCAACTTGGAGAGGACTGTGTTCTCAGTGTGAAGAGGTTACAGGTGAGGAGTTAGGAGTCAAAGAGAGAGACTGAGATTGTGTGTAAGAGAGAACACAATCCACTAACAAAGCTGTGTTCAAAGCACTGGGATTTAAACTCAGATTTATGAGAGCCGAAACCCAAGCCTTGATGTCTGAATCTATCAGCTTCACTTCCTTAGATAGATCAATGTAACCATATTATGTACTGATATATATTTTAATCACTTCTCATTCTGAATATCAAGGAATCTGCGATATTGGGGAAATAAGCATCAAAAGTATCCAAGATGAATTTTCGCCCCCATCTCTAATCTGGGATAGTAGAACCTGTTGGTAGGTCATGCTTTCTTCAGGCCAGGAGACCATCTTGGGTTACCTCCATAACTCCCTTTTTTGACTTTGTGCTACAGATGGGAAAGAAGGACTAAACTCCAAGTTGGAGATAAAACCAACTCTTCTGCTCCTGTCCTGGTGGTTTCATGATCAAATATCCCCTTCATAGTCATGGGTCCAGGGCATAAAATCTTTTCCATTCCAGGTAATTAGTCAAACAAAGGCTATTAGTTGAGGTTTCTTTACATGTCTCGCTTCAAAGCCAATGGATATTTTCTGAGTAGGTACTGTACAGCAAAGCTGCCTAGATGCCCTGAGCACATCCATTCTCGCCTGATTTTGGAAGCTAAGCAGGGTCGGCTCTGGCTAGTATTTGGATGGGAGACCACCAGAGAACACCAGGTGCTGTAGGTGCCTGGAGTGGGAGCTGGCAAGCCACTCCAGTATTCCTGCCAAGAAGACTCCATGGACATGGAGTCACGAAGAGTGGGTCACAACCGTAATATCTCTCTCTCTCTCTCTCTCTCTCTCTCTCTCTCTCTCTCTCTCTCTCACACACACACACACACACACACACACACACACACACACACACACACACACACACACACACACACACACACACACACACACACTGTATACCCCACCTGTTTTCTGCTCATAGTGTTTTTGGTCCTTGATTGTGTTCTCAGAAAAAAAAAAACACCTTGCTTTTTCAAACTCTTATGCCCCCCCAAAAAAAATTCTTTTCTACAACAACAATACATGGATGTTTAATAAATAATTAAAGTATTAAGAGTTTACCAGATTAAAATAGTGGAAGTGTTAAATTGTTACAATGGACCAGAGGGCCGTTCTCGAAGGGAGCATCATAACCCTGCCAAGATCCAAACCTGGGACATGTAGATAAGTTATTTACAGGAAGCAAGATATACAAACCCAGTGTCTCTATGACCTTCTGTACAGTAGCCATGGGGTTCTTTACCCTAGGAAGGTACAGATTGAGAACGAAGAAAACATACTAAAAAACCTCCTATAATTAGATCTGGGGTTTATATTCTCTGTATGGGGAAACTGTTCCACTTTTGCTTTTAGAAATAAGTCATTCAGAGGTAATAAACTAGATCCAGAGTAATTTTAATAAGTGGATTCATTAGAGAAATTATAGAAAATTGGTCTGTATTTTATTTCCCCTTTATCTCACATCAGTTCATTCAAATGTGCACCATTTTATGTGAGGTGGTTATTGCTTCTCTTCCTGAGCGTCGCTTGGCAAGGATGCGTCGAAGCCACCTGTCTTTATGGGCTCTGTGACAACAATCAGTAGTGTGACATCTGAAACGTATTTCATTTCTCGTTGCATTCACAGAGGGTCACACTCACCATTCAGGGGAATGTGTATCATTTTTTATTAGCCCCCGTTGACTCTCAGAGTAGAATTTCCTGAGAGACAGTGCCTCAACAATCAAGCTTGCATATTAAGCCCATGTTTACCTTCCAGCGACCAATCACTGAGCAAGCCATGGCAAATTCATAGATGGGGATAGTCACAAGCTGAATCCTTTTTGCCACCTGAATGAGCACCTCTTCTAACCATTAATTTGAGCCCAGGTCCAATCTAAGTGTCCTTCCTTTGCAGGGACTGAAAGTTGCACCACAGGAAAATTGGTCTTTGTGTGTGTGTGCGGTGATGGTGGTGTGAGGACACCTTCCTCCACGCCAAGAAATGAATATATTTGTGTGATGAATGCACCAAGTCTAATGATAGAAATAGCTAGATTTGCTTTAGTTTCTACAAGCCAGTATGAATTATATGATGGAGAAGGAGAGGGAGGTGGCTAGGGAGGGATACAACCTGGATTTCACATATTCTTATGCATCCTATTGATTTAAATACACTCTGTTCCTTTCACTTTTAGTGGAGGGACCAAACTGGCATCATCCAAGCTTCTATACTTTCCAAAATATGATGCAAGAAGTGACCTACCCTGTCTTGCTTCATGTTCTGCTAAATTTTATGGGAAACCTGCACCTCCCAGTTTTGAAAATGAGTGTTGCAAAGGGAGAATACAAAACCTGGCACACACATTTAACTAATTCCTTCACGTAAACATAAAAACACAACACATTACATCAGGATGACAACTGAGCAAGGGATATTTTGCCCTTCTTCAGATGTAACTTTTTTTGTTACTTCTGTCATGATGGGTGGTGACCACTATAAATGGTGGATGAGGGACATCACATGGTCCAAGTGCTGACTTGTGCTGAGTGTTGTGTGTTGTGAATAGAGATGGGCACAAAAACGAGCAATTTTTTGTTTTTGTTTTCATTTTTTCGTTTCATTACGTAACGAAACGAAAAACGAATTTTGTCTCCAAAATGAAATGAAACGAAACGAAACAACAGAAATTTTGCCCTGCGTTTCGTTTTCATTGCAGCAAATACATTGAACTGTAATGAATGCTAACAAAACAGCAATTTTTCATTTTTGTTTTCGTTTTTTCATTTCATTACGTAACGAAACAAAAATGATTTTTTTTGCAAAAAATTCATGAAAAATGAAAACGAACCGAAATGGACCCCCTAAATGACAAACGACAAAGATACACCATTTTTTTGATTTGTGCCCATCTCTAGTTGTGAACATTAGGACAATAGCAAGATAGATGTGGGAGAGTATGTTCTGTAAAACCATTCAATGGCTCTTATTGAGTAAAAATTAATTGAAAATGACAATATTACCCACTTTTGAGAACCAGAAAAGTAATAGTTAATTATACGCTGAAGCAATTAGATTTTAAAATGGACAAAAGTAATTAAAATTGGCATTAAAACACTAACTTAAAATCATATTCCATAACCTTTTGAGGAATGTTATTTTAAAAATTAATTTTCATTTAAAAAGGCAATTCATTTCATTTATTATAGCCTCAACCTCAAATCCCACTGATCCCACTGGATATCTTCAAGAAATGCGAAGGAAGTGCTCCAGGTACTTTTTTTGTGGAAGAGCAGATTGTAACTGGGAAGATCTAAGGCAGACATATCGAAACTTCAGCCCTCCTGATGTTTTGGACCACAACTCCCAGAATTCTAACCTTAGATTGCCAATGGCAAAGAACTGTGGGAGTTGCAGTCCAAAACATCTAGAGGGCCGAAGTTTGGACATGTCTGATGTAAGGCCTAGTTCTTACTTAGCCATGAAACCATTTGGGTCTCCTTCAACCGGTTGTTGATGCAGATAAATTTGTGGTCTCATTCGGTTAAAAGGTGGGGGAGAACCACGAGTGTCATGCTGAATTCCATAGTCAGAGCAGTCTTGCAGATGGAAAAAGTTTGCCCTTTGGTTTGGTTTGGCCTAGATAAAACTGTCTCTATGATTATGTAGAATGAGAACCATTCTGGGAATGGTGGAAAGATGTTGCCAGTTACCTGTGCCACACTCAGCTTGGTAAATCTTCACCTGTCTCATTTCCATGCATGACAATAAGACCTCTCTCTCTCTCTCTCTCTCTCTCTCTCTCTCTCTCTCTCTCTCTCTCTCTCTCTCTATCTATCTATCTATCTATCTATCTATCTTTCTATCTATCTATCTATCTATCTATCTATCTATCTATCTATCTATCTATCTCCACAAAGAAGGCACTCTTACCAGAAATTTCCACTTACAAGTATAATTTTTAAGCAAACAGTATAAGTCATCCGCCTTCTTTCATGGACTTTGAAAAATGAGAAGCCCTAGATGAGTTGTTTGCCTCTTTTTGATCAATCAGATGGGTTTCCTGTCACCTCACCTGCAGAGAAACAGACTCCCAGGATTAGAAATGGGAATGAATTCAAAAAACAAATCATGTTTTCTCATGAATATGGCTGATTTGTCAGGACTCGTTGATGCATATTTGTCATAAACAGAATCCCCTGAACAAATATGTTTGATATGTTAATTCAATGAGCTATAAATTATATAAGGGGGCCTCTTTGAGGGTGCAGAGGGTGCAGTGTTTTTTAACCTCACTAACCTGGCATGAGTTCCCATAAGCAACCAGACCCCTATTACCATAGCCAGTGTTGAAGAAATACCAGTATCCACCTACCAGCCTGCCTTTTTTTCTCTTGGTTGGGGGAGTGGTGATGAGAGGGTGCCATTTTGCAATTTGTTCAGTCAGAGGACTATTTTGACCCAGCTTTGGACTTATTCGTTTCGAATCCATGAATATCACTACACACTTGCCTGCCTCGGTAGAAAGGTCAAACATGGAATAAATAATGCAATTGTATAATCACTTATGGCCATGCCTTTTATTTATTTAGAGTTTATTTATTTTGAATATTTTACCCTACCTTTCTCATTGGAAAAGGACCCAAGGTGGATTACAATAATAAGGGACAATATATAGCCCAGAACATTTAAAGACATATTCAAGTTAAGAACAAAAAAATAGAAGAAGTATCTTAGAACATTAAAGCTAAAAAGAGAATGCAAAAAGAAAACAAAATCAATTATGAGGGGTGGAAACTAACATAAAAACACTGGCATTATGAAATCAGTCAATGTAATAATGCATAGTAATTAGGGATGGGCACCAAATGAAAAACAAAATGCTGTTTTGTTGTTTTGTTAGCTAACAAGATGAAATTAAATGAAATTAAACAGGGAAGCAGCATTTCGTTAGTAACAAAACGAAGTGGCTTTTTTTGTTTAAAACGAACCAATTTGTTTTGCTGTAAAATGGCTCCCCTGAATCCTAGAGGCTCCAAATTTGCCTCTAGGACCCGGGAACCCATTTTATATAGTAACAAATTGTTTTGTTACTGTTTTCATTTTGTAATTTTTTAAAAAAATCATTTCTAACAAAATGAAAGTGATCATGGGGGAACAAAACAGAATGAAACAAAACATCTTTTTTTCTGTTTCGTGCCCATTCTTAATGGTAATCCATCTAAAAGTCACATAATAAGTAGTCCCTCCTTCAGAGAAAGTGTGCCTGAAGAGGAAGGTCTTTGCCTTTTTTCCAGAAAGAGAGCAGAGATAGGGCAGTCCTGGCCTCCAGTGGAAGGGAGTTCCAAAGTCCAGGAGAAGCAACAGAGAAGGCCCTTTTCTGGCCAACTTGGGTAGCATTAGGACACGCATACATCTAATATGTATTCCTCATGGCTACCCTTGCCATCGGACAAGTTAAGAGGCAACCACTCCTATAAAAGTCTATGGTTCATTGGTTAAAATAAAGAACTGTTAGTTGTCTTTATTACCATGGTGGGTGTCCCATTTGGTGGTTTTTCTGGAGGCACCAGCACATCCTGTATGGTCCCTGTTCGATATGGATCTCCCAAGCCTGCAAAGAAACACAAGGCTAAGCTTTGAGGAACTGCATTGACCAGCATTTTAATTTCATTTTTTCATTATTCTGCACTTAAAAGAGTAAAATTAGAACAGCCTCCCCAATCACATATTTCTCCCAATTAAAAATGACCCTTGGGGATGTGACATCGAACAGAGGCTAGAGGAGGGATTTAAAAAAAACTAATTAAACCTGCAAACAGATTTATGGTGAAATGTTAAGAGCCAGAGTTACAGTGTTTTCTGCTGAACTGAACTGCCCCAGTTTATTCGCTATGGGTGCACCTGTCAAGAAGGCGAGAAACATTTATTTAAAAAAGAAAAATCAAGGAAGCAGCAAGAAGAAATCAAAATGTGAAAGTAGACATAGAGTCGAATCCCAGAGGGGAAAGTCGGGCGGTCACCAAACAAACAAACAAACAAACAAACAAACAAAAGGCAGTGCAAAAATGACTCCTTCTTGATCAATATTCTTGATCACATGTTCAGAGTATCCACTAAAAATATCTGTCTGATTGTAGGAAATTGAAAACCATTTTGACATAACCAGATAGTTGGTTCAAAGAGATGTTTAAGGGGGGAAAATAACAGCTATTAAGCAATTCCACCTTCCGATTACGAAGTTGTAATAATGTTGCTGCAAGTCAAACTGCTGTGGTTCTAAAATGCCAAAGGTGTTTCTTTTCTCGGGATATTGCAGGCTGTGTGCACCCATTTCCCACCCCTCCCTCCTCCGTTTCCCTGTTGCTTCTCTGAAAGCGCTTGCTGGTTTACTCCTGTGGCAATAGCAGAGTAGGTGAGTGAAGGAATTGAGGAGGCATACTGTCTATCTGTGTGCCAATATGTAAATGCAAATTGAATCTGGAATGTTTTCATGTCGTAAGCGGGGCGGGGGAAGGAAAGAAGACTAAGGAAAACGAAGTGCCATCTGCTCTTTTCTTTGGTGATGATGAATCTTGCTTGCTTTCCCTGCTGCAAAGTTGTTGATTAAACCATCAAAGTCTGTCTCTGTAGCTCCACTAACTTGGGAATGCTCTGCTGTCAGCATTACAAGAGGGAAAGTTCCAAAAGACTCCCTATTCTCATTGTAAGCGGTTCTGTAGGACGGATAGAACTGAAACATTGGCACATGTATTCCTGCACTGCCCCTTACAGGATATGATGGAATGGGGGGGGACTTATTGCTCCTTGTTTAAAGCAATTCCCTGGATGGCCAGAGGCATTTTACACCCACCTCCTGTTGTCAGGGCAAAATATACACACTGTAGAACTGTGATGGCGAAACTTTTAGTGACAGAGTGCCCAAACTGTAATTCAAAACCCACTAATTTTTTTGCAAAGTGCCAATACAGTAATTTAACCAGTATATAGGTGGCTATGAAGAGGCAATGTTGGGTGCCCACAGAAAGGGCTCCAAGTGCCACCTTTGGCACCCGTGCTATAGGTTCGCCATCACTGCTGTAGAATGTCCTACTTCAAGTATACTGTCCAATGTAGCTAAATTCTGTGCGGCGGCAATTATAATTTGTGCTCAGAAGGTTTCAACAATTGCTCAAGCACCCACAATTTAGGCTGACTCAATTTAGATGGTATTTCCCCTACTTTGTTCTTCCTTTCTTTGAAGTAACTGGTACTATTTATATACCGGTATATGCATTTTGGATTTGATCATTGACTGCAGTAAAGTCTTCATTCATTCATTCCACTTGGGATCCAGGAAACAGGAAGGATGAAGGCGGAGCAAAAGGACAGCAAATGTTTAAAAGTTTTGGTTCCCCGCGTTGCCATTTTAAGACGGAATAAAAGGCGACAGTGCCCATTGTCCTTTCATAGCCCCTCACTCATTCTTTTTCCAGGAGGTGTCCTAGGACTTTCTTGGCGCAGCTGGGAAAAGCAGAGAGGGGGATAAGTAGCCATCTAAGATGTGTTCACCCTCATATTTGAATGAGTGCCTTTTGTCCTTCCAGTGGATAATGTTCACACCTTGTTCAACTTGAATATATGTAGGAAAATGTCTGATTTGTGTCTATTGGGGAGAGCAAATGAATGCACGCATGACAGAAAACATATGGAAATTTCCATGTCAGAATTAAAAAAAAGTAACTCTTTGAAACTAATAAGAACAAAAGGTGAGGTAAAAATAGGAGCTAATTGTAATTCTAAGTGATCTGCCCCAGAGTTCTCCTTCTCTCACACACACACTTTCTCTGTGGGGCATAATTACATGCTTCCAGAAATAAGACAGAACTATGGACAGCTAATTAATGTAATGATATAGTGGCTACATAGTTCAAAGAACATGTGCTCTTTTCACATGCTGAAGCATACACAGTTTTTTTTTTTTAAAAAATGCATGTTTTAATCGAAATTTGATAAGCCATTTGCTACTCAGGTTCTCTGGGGCACTGCATATGTCTCTTTCATGTTGAGAACCTTGAGCAGGGCATGGAGTGTCTAATTTTCTATTAAAATATCCTCTGCATGCACCCCTTCCCTCCGCTTCAGAGGGTGCCATGTGCTCAAGGAAACACATGCTCTTGGAACTATATAGCCATTGTGTGTGTGTGTGTTATGTTGTTACAGTCGTGACCGATTCTTCATGACTCCATGTCCATAGAGTTTTCTTAGCAGGAATACTGGAGTGGTTGGCCAGTTCCTACTCCATTGACACCTACAGCGCCTGGAATTCCCTGGTGGTCTCCCATCCAAGTACTAACCAGGGCCGACCCTGCTTAGCTTCCGAAATCAGGCGAGATCGGATGTGCTTAGGCCATCTAGGCATTGTATAACTACCTTAATTAAATGTCCAGAGTTTTGTCTTATTTCTGAGAGTGTGGAGCTCCCTCTTGTGGTAAATTAAACATTAAAACTAGAGATGGGCATGGAACAAACAATTTTTCGTTTCCGTTACCGTTTGTCATTTCCGTTACATAATGAAACGACAAATGAAAAATGTGATAAAATGAAACGAAATGAACAGAACCGCAAAAATTGTGTTCATTACGTTTCATTTCTGTTACTGGCGACACACAATGAAATGAGATGTTTAAAATGTTAAAAAATGCCCTGGACACCCATAAAAATGCAGCAATAATTATTTATACTGTCTGATAATACCTACAAGGGGGGTCCTTAAAAGGTGCATTTATGTCTTTTCTCAGATCGCTGTATTTTTTTCCTTTAAGGGGAGTTAGGGGACATTGACCCAAAATGGCTGCCAGATGCCTAATATTGATTTCTTGGGTATTAAAACGCCCTGAACATCCATAAAAATGCAGTGCTAATGTGATAATTATTTGAAATTATTACCTACCAGAGGGTTGGGGTCCTTAAAATGTTTGTTTTTGTCTTCTCCCATCGCGATGTATTTTTCTTTTCCCTTTAAGGATGACAAAATGGATGTCGCCACACTCCAGCCACAACATGGAGGCAAGCCATGTGATGGGATCATGTAAATTCTTGGACAACTTCAACCAATAGCATGCCCAGGTGACAGACTGGGCAGGTCTGGCAGCCGCAGAGGGCAAAAAAAGCTCTGGCAGCCCCCATCCTCCTTGCAGTCTCCAGTGGGAGTTAGGGAAATGCTTTAAAAATCGTGCAAAAGTGGGTAGAAACAACAAACAAATAAACGAAACACGGAAACAAAAAATTTCAAAAATTCACGACAAACAACAAATGAAATGAAACGGACCTCTCAACGACAAATGACAAACGAAACACCATTTTTTTATTCGTGCCCATCTCTAATTAAAACAAAATAACCCACCAAAAATAATCCACATTCTGGGGTAATGATTGGTCCTAGATAGCACAGCAGTTGATATTGAGATGATTGCAGATCTATTGAAACCTGCTTTAAAAAGTCTCTTCCCAAGTACTGCACACAGAAAAGGGTCCTAGCTCTTCCAGATTGGTTCCGTGGGATTACTGATGCAGTGATAATGGTTTGGGTACAAGTACATATTGGCTGGGATCCTGTTGCTTAGCACAATAAGTCACACCAGGATAGCTGGTGAGTCAACTCCCCTGTAAATTCTATTGATTCAAAAGGGGCTTAATCTGCTTGTGACTTATTCCAGTAGGCAGCAGGACCATTGTGTTCAAGTTTTGAAAAATAAAGTAAATGAACATTGATGTGTAAGGAATTGCTTAGTTTTTATTTAATGTTTTGGGAAGGCAAGATTGAAGACAAAGTACGTTCCTGCACATGATCCATGTCAAGATAAGGAATGAACCTCCTCTTGTTTTTATAGGTTTAATAAGGGACATTTAAAAAACCAGTATGTTGGAGAATATATACAAAGAAGGAGAGAAGAGAACAATAGAATATACATCTGCAAAATGCAGAGACTTGCTTTGTATCCTCAGCTTCAGTGTCGTACAAAGGAGAGCTTTTTTGTTGTTCACTTTGATCAGTATTTGCAGAGCTTTGTTCGTGGAATTGAATTAGAAAGTCATTGGCGGTAGATGGAGAACAGTTTCACAGCGATTTTCTCCCCCATCTGAACCAGAAACTAGAGGACATTTACTGACAAGTTAGCCAGGGGGAACCAGGGAAGTAATAGATAAAGCTTTTTTCTCAGCTCAAGCGGTAGAGTGGCTGTTCTCTGCTGGACAGCTCCAAGTACCTTGTCAAACTTGGAATTCCCTGCTAGAAAACTGGAATCTGGAAGCCCCAGAGTCATTATTTGGCATTATTTGACCCCAGAGTCATTATTTGGCATTTATTTGGGATAGAGGCTGCTATCCCATGACCACTAAAAATGCTTTTGAAAAGGGGTCAGATACCAAGTCATTAAATGGCCAAAATCCTGTTACTTAGCTTAGTAAGGCCTACTAGGGTAGGCTCAATAAGGGTTTGGTGAGTCAACTTCTCTATAGGCGATTGATTCAAATTGGTCCACTCTAACTGTGACATGGCAAGTGATGACAGGATAATAGACACATTTGAATCAGTGGAACAGAGGAGTTGATTTGATACATCTCTGATAATTCAATGGGGTCTCTTATCTATGTTGATTCAAAGGATCCATGGAAATGTAATTTGCCAAACCACTAAGAGCCTGCTGTGATCTCTTCCCCCCCCTCTCAATTTCCAGGTTTTCTTCAGAAGAGCAATCGCTGTTATAAAACAAAGTGGTCTGCTTATATACCGCCCCATACCACTTCAAGTAGTCTTGGGGCAGTTTACAGATATAATTACAGAATGCAGGCTACACATTGCCCCCCCAGCAAGCGGGGTACTCATTTTACCGACCTCCGAAGGATGGAAGGTTGAGTCAACAATGAGACTGCTACCTGGGATTGAACCCCAGGTCGTGAGCACAGTTTTACCTGCAGTACAGGCACTTAACCACTGTGCCACGATATATAGCTATATCTTAAGGCTACACATTATTCAGCTATGTATGTTAGTTCCATATGCTAGTTCTAATCCTCACCACTGTTCTTGCATCACATAGGTAATAGACAATGACAGACCCGAGGGTTCAAAATTCCGAATTTTTGGGAAAGGAGTGGAGCAGGAGCCAAGGGGAACTTTTGTAATTGATGAGAGCACTGGAGAAGTCAAGGTGACACGGCCCCTGGACAGAGAAGCAGTTGCCACATATCAGGTGAGTTGTCGCCATCTTACCTTTCACTTCTTAACTTGATCATTTGAACTTTCTGAAAGTTGTGTTCTATGTTTTTTGACCAACATTCTTGGCTTCAGTTTGCTTTACCTAGAATTTTGGGAATTTTGATTTTAGGTATTTGTGATGCTTGATTGTAAGAAAGCTGTCAGTTACCGGCAACAGGCTGAAGTTGTAATTTGTTAAGGATCTAATGCTGTCGATTCTGTATTTGTGGGATTAGGCCAAGTACAAAAGGTGGATGTCCCAGGAAAGAGACCAGGGAAGAAGCATCTAACACAGTGGTTCTCAACCTGTGGGTCCCCAGAGGTTCCTGGACTGCGTCTCCCAGAAATCCCTTCCAGCACAGTGAGTGGTGGAGACTTCTGGGAGTTGCAGTCCAGGAACCTCTGGAGACCCACAG
Organism: Phrynocephalus forsythii; assembly: GCA_029282475.1. Classification (NCBI taxonomy): domain Eukaryota; kingdom Metazoa; phylum Chordata; class Lepidosauria; order Squamata; family Agamidae; genus Phrynocephalus; species Phrynocephalus forsythii. The sequence continues at coordinate 6,795,304 of JAPFRF010000013.1, forward strand.
GTTGAGAACCACTGAACACATCCAATGTACTATGATGGGGGTCCCTGCGTGGCAGGGGGTCAGACTGGATGGCCCTTGAAGGTTTCTTCCATCTCTATGGCTCCATGATTCATTGCCAGAAAATATTATCAGGAAGTCTGGAAGTTGAGTCATGGCTAGTGGACTTCTTTTTGAGAGATAGAAATGTTTTGCTGTTCATCCAAACAGCTTCATCGGTCTTGGATGAACAGTGAAACGTTTCTATCTCTCAAAAAGAAGTCCAGTAGCCATGACTCAACTTCCAGATAAACTCACCTGGATGGCTGAGAATCTTAACAGACATATTATCAGGAAGGAAGTCAGAATATTTTGAAGTGTTTGTCTTGGGATCATGTGACTCTTTCTGTTTCATTAACTCTGGTTTTCAGTTTGTCTCTTGGCCTAAATCAAGATGCTGGTTATTACCTATAAAGGGCTCCGTGGCTTGGTGTTAGAATATATGAAGGCTTGTCTTCTCTGAGGCCTGAATGTATATACCTGTCACCATCATTTTTGGAGGCCTTCCTCCGAAGTCTGATGTGAAGGGAGATTCTGTCAGTGGTTATACAAAACAAGGCTTTTCCATGGTTAGCAGTGCAAGAGATGGGCCATTCAGAATTTTGGGACTATGAATCCCACAATTCTCCATTCTGGGAATTAATCCCAACAGATAGGCAGCTACAGATACGTAAACGTGACTTGAGTGGGAGAAAGACCAAAGCTTTCATTTTGCAACTTGTTCTGTCCAAGCATCCCATTCCGAAAGAGGTTCTGCCCCAGTGCTAGGGAGAATGCCTAACATGGAGAAATACAACACTTGCACTTATAATGCAAACATTCCAAATGGCACATTCCCATTCTTCCATGAAGGCTTTGTTTGACTCCTTAATTATTAGCTTATAGAAAGAGCTTGCCCATGGTGGCTTGTCCAGATCAGTCTAATTCTATATTCTTGCATTTTCATCCTGGCTTTCATAACTTACATGTTCAGCCATTCCATGTTCATTCCGTGATTTACATGGTGTAGAACATTGCTAATTCCCTAGAGGATAGGATGAAAATTCAAAAAGACCTTGACAGATGAGAGTGCTGGGCCAAAGCCAACGGAATGGATTTTAACAGAGGGAAATGTAGGGTGCTACATCTAGGTAAAAATAATGAATTGCACAGATATAGAATGGGGGATACATGGCTTGAGAATAGTACCTGTAAAAGGGATTTGGGAGTCTTAGTGGACCACAAATTGAACATGAGTCAGCAGTGTGATGCGGCAGCCAGGAAAGCCAATGCAATTCTTGGTTGCATCAACAGAACCATAGTGTCTAGATCAAGGGAAGTGATAGTACCACTCTATTCTGCTCTGGTCAGACCCCACCTGGAGTACTGTGTCCAGTTCTGTGCACCTCAATTTAAAAAGGATGTTGACAGCCTCAAGCGGGTGCAGAGGAGGGTGACCAGGTTGGTTGAGGGTCTGGAAGAAATGTCTTATGAGGAACAGCTTAGGGAACTGGGAATGTTTAGCCTTTCAAAAAGAAGGCTGAGGGGGGATATGATAGCTATGTTTAAATATTTGAAAGGATGTCCTATTGAAGAGGGAGCAGGTTTGTTTTCCATGGCTTCAGAGACTAGGACTCAGGGTAATGGTTTCAAACTACAGGAAAAGAGATTCCATTTGAACATTAGGAAGAACTTCATGACAGTTAGAGCTGTTTGGCAGTGGAATATGCTGCCACGGAGGGTGGTGGAGTCTCCTTCCTTGGAGGTTTTTAAGCAGAGGCTGGATGGCCATCTGTCGGAAATATTGTGATGGGGTTCCTGCATGGCAGGGGGTTGGACTGGATGGCCCTTGAGGTCTCTTCCAACTCTATGATTCTATGATTCTATGATTCTATGAAACTGATGGTGCCAGACGTTGGTGACTAGCGTTACATCTGCTACGGTGTAGGAGGCAGGCCAGGAGATTGGGACTCAGGAGCATAGGTTCAACCCCCAATAAGTCACTGGAGTGACACAGCTCATATTGACAACTCTACAAGGGTTGGACACATCCATCAAAAACTTGAGTGGCACAGCTCATCTTCAAAAGATAGCCCATTCTTCCCTTAAACCCATTGGATCGTATTGACAATCACAACCCAGAGGCATTATTTTGGGTCTGCCACTAGCTCTGACACTTTGCAACTACATGGGAAATATGGCTGCCTACCAGAGGAGCCCAAAAGGAGATGCAAATTTATGTGATAATGGGCATTGAGTCTTTTTGGCGTGACCCTTTATGTAATTCTGGCACGCAGCAGGGCAGCGGGAGTCCTGTGGAGCAAACCGCAGGCGAGAATTTCTGCAGAAGGGAAATGCTCAACTCGATTAGTCAGTCCTCAGGGGGGGGGGAATCAAAACAATGAGCTGGAATCAATGAAGATATATTTTGAAGTCAAGTAAGCAGCTGGAATTCCTTCCACCCTTGATTTTTTCTTGAGGCATGAATCTCCTGAAAGCGCACCAGTCTGCAGAATCTCTTTCCCCCACGTCTCCTTTCCTTCATTCAGCACTTATGAATTATTTCAAATGCACAAATGCACACGGAAAATGAGAAGAGACATTTCTCCATGGAAAGGTATAAATATTTTCTGAGCTATCAATGCAGTGGAATGGAATCCTGGTGTGTTTTGAAACTGGAAGTGATCAGCTGGCCTCCTAGCTCAACTAAGTCGAGGTGAGAAATGGGCCTGGCTCAATTCAGTTACAAATGTCAAGTCAGAATGTCGTGGAGCACAGAGTTTGCACTCCCAACACATTGCAATGACCTACAGTGCCCTTTTAAAAAAAACGAATCTTTGTGGTTACTTGATTCTCTTCTGACCCATCTCCTAAACTTTGCTGCTATCCACTGCATCAAAGGAACCCCTTTCAAACAGCATATTGTAAGATTATTTGACGGGCTTTCAAACCTCAGCCAGAACAGCTGTACGTCTGTCATGTCAAGGGTGTCCAGAGTCCAATCATTCCTTGATATCATTCTCCCCTCCTTCGTCTCTGCAACTCCTGTTTAATATCCCAATTAATTTGCACCAGAGGAGCCCTGCTGTTGCTTCCTGGCTTCTTTCATAGAGCTGCCAGCGTAATTGGTTTGAACGTTTCCTGTTTTGTGTCATTATCAAGAGTCTGGAATCCTTGTAAAAGGAGGCAACCTGTCACAGCGGGAGAATGGGCAGGATCAGGCGGGAGAATAGAAAGGAGAATGAAAGCTCCTAACAGTTGATTTCACACCCAGTTCTTGTTAAACAATTCCTCAGACAGTTTGAACAACAGGTGCAAAAGAAAGTCCGTGCCTTCCACAGGAAGGAATTAAAATAATCGTTGTTTTATTTTGTGTATTAAAAATAGGGATTGCTGAGGTAGATTCTGTCAGCCCTCCAGTTTTCATGAGGTTGGCTGAGTGGCATTATCAGACTTTTCCTCCCGCCTGGATGTCTTTTGCTTGCAGTGTGCCATTTTCCAATTATACCTTGCCTTCTAGTATTTGTACTTGGGAAGCAGCTACATAATAGCAGTCAGTCACCAACCTTTTTATCTCCTGAAAGGCTGATAAAGTGCCCCCAATGCTGGTTTCCCGGTGCCTAATTACATCTCCCGGAGCTTAAGAGCAGACCAAAACCTCTGGTGTTCCTGATCAGGATAGTTTGTGTGCCTAGTGGCCCCATGGACAAATGTGCTGCTAGAGTAGTGACTCAGCTCAGCTCTGCCTTGCAAGAACATAAGAAGAACCATGCTGAAACAGGCCACAGACTAACAATAGGCTTGAAGTATTTTGGCCCCATTTTTTTTTGTCATCTTGAAGAAAGGAAATGTGTATTTTAATGGGAACAGTCAGTAGTTGGTTTCTAGTAACAAGCACTGGGCAGCAGTTGCGGATGCTTTTTCATTACTTCCATTATTATTATTATTATTATTATTATTATTATTATTATTATTATTATTATTATTATTATTATTATTATTATTATTATTATTATTATTATTATTACTACTACTACTACTACTACTACTACTACTACTACTACTACTACTACTACTACTACTACCACTCAAATATCCAATTCCAGTTTTAAATAAATGGGTGTTCATAATAATAATAATAATAATAATAATAATAATAATAATAATAATAATAATAATAATAATAATAATAATAATAATAATAATAATAATAATAAATGAGAAGAAGAAGAAGAAGAAGAAGAAGTGTGGATCATTGATGTTGCTAAACCAGGTGATAGTAGAGTCACAGAGAAACAGCTTGAAAAAAAATTCCCAATATCAGGATCTGAAAACTTACCTTTAGAGACTCTGGCATAAACCGGTACAGATGGTCCCAGTGGCAATTGGTGCATTGGGTGTGGTGCCTAAAGAGCTAAGCAAGTATTTAGAAGAAATGGGAGTTGACAAAGTCACCATCAGTCAACTGCAGAAAGCCACCTGACTGGGATCTTTTACATGAAACAGAAGGCAAAGGCACCTATTTCTGTTCCATGGACATTTGATGGGCAGCAAAGTGAAAGGGTTCTGTTCCACCCAATTCAAGTTGTGATTAAGATGTGAAGAACACATACTCAATTTTCCAGTCATGTCAGTTTAAGTGGTCTCAGCTTGATAAGACTCCTGAAAGATGAATTCTGTTGCCTTGAGCTGAGAGCAAAATAAAGAGAGCTATTGTTTTTCATTCTTTCTTTCTTGGCAAGGTCTGCAGAAAGCTTGCATCCATTTCTTCTGAGAAGCAAAATGCACACAGATAGAGAGACACAAATGATGTATACAACAATGGCTGAGACGAATAACAGGCACAGGGAACCCCTTCAGGGCTTCCCAATCTTGAAATATCTGTACAGAAAAAATGCTCACCATCCTCATTGTATACATGTTGTATTATTTGCGTTGAAGCATATCTGAGAGGGAAGGTTTACAAAAATGTTCTAGGACAAGCTGGGGAATTTTATAGGGGGTTTTGCGTGCCCCTCCCCCGCCTCATCAACATGCCCCTCTTCACTGGTCAAAACTAGGAGCAAAACCTCTTTGGACTAATAATATTCATGGGCTCACTTGAGAAGGAATATGAATTGGGAACTGCAATATGAAACCCATCTTGCTATTTCTTGTGGGAAAGAAAGAAAGAAAGAAAGAAAGAAAGAAAGAAAGAAAGAAAGAAAGAAAGAAAGAAAAGAAAAGAAAGAGAATAAAACATTTAGTACAATTTCTTCATATCGATGCTGAGGCGATAATTAAACAGTAAACTGCCCAGACAGTGCTTGAAGTACTATGGGGAGGTACCGTATATAAGCAGAACACTTTGCTTTTTTTGTTTTGCTTTATTTAAAGAATATTTTGGTGATCGTGAATGCATTTGTTTTTGTTACCCTTGTTTGTTTGGTTGCTGCCCTCTTGACTGTGTTGGTTACATTTGTATCTTTTAGCTCATGTTGATTATTGTTTTTAATCTGCTCTGTTTATTTGTATCTGTTGTTAACCACCCAGAGTTCCCTATGGGAAAGTTGGTACAGTCTATAAGTGTAAATAATAAATAAATAATAAAATAAATAAATAGGCAAACAAATGCATATATTGGGAGGGAGAGAGAGACCATATGTCAAGTGAGTCTATGGAAGGGTGGGGAAGGCTAGTACCATCAACTCAGTTCTGACTTGTGGCACCTCTTCCCAGGGTTTTCTATGCATTCTCAGAAGTGTTGTGGTAGGTTTCTGAGGAAGGCATTTTGCCCAAGGCCCAGGAGGTACAATGGGGCAGTCACCTCCCATCATTGCCAGGCTTAAAACCGGGGTACTTCAAGGGCCAGAGGCAGGGGGGTGGTATCAGGAGACAGAGATCTAGTCTCATGTGCTCCCAGAGGCATTTGGTGGGGCCACTGTGAGATACAGGAAGCTGGACTAGATGGGCCTAGCACGGCTCTTCTTATGTTCTTATGCTCTACCCCACTGAGGTGCCCAGACAAAATTTTAGAAAAAATCATAAATAAATGGCTGTGTGCTTCCATGCCTGCCCATCTCCTCAGAAAGAAAGAAAGAAAAGAAAAGAAAAGAAAAGAAAAGAAAAGAAAGAAGAAAACTTTTCATTTTACCAACTTTAAGCAGAACAAGAACAGAGGGGAAATATCTATAGAATTCGGAGAAATGCAATTGAAGTGGGACTGAGTGCTTCCCACTTTCCTGCTTAGCCTTGCATTTCCCAGGGAAATCAGGGGCAAGAAAGAAAATACACAGTAAACTCAGGACACCAGAAAGCACTAAGGAAATTATTTCAAGGACAAAGCCTTTGAGTCTCATTGTTTCTCTTGAGCAGTAGGTATTGATCGATATACTGCTTACTATGTGTGGAACATGCTTTAAGCTTCTAGATGCAAGTTAGTATAATTTCCCTAGTTACTTCCTGCTTGAGCTACCACCACTGAAAATCTAACTGGCAACTTAACTTTTAAATCCAGGATCTCTGAGTCAGCAAACTGATATGTTTCATGGGGTTGCTGTTAATAAAGTTGATTTTTTTTCCCTAGAGAAGTTGTCATTAGAAAAGAAAGTGTGCTCTTTCTGAGAATGGCCCAGTTGCCGTTTAACTTTTTTTTTACTACCTCTGGTGATCTTACACATTTACAGTAAAGATAAAATCACAATCAAGGAACTGAGTACTGTTTAAACACTTTAGAAGAATTAAAACAGTTTAAAAATGCTTCGCCTAAGACATCACTAAAAAAAGAACACTGAAAGATTAAAAATCAAGACAGCATCATTGGAATTGCAAAATGTTTGGAAGGGCAATCGAGTTTTATTCGCTTGCAGAAAAACCCTGGGCTTGATTTGATTTACTACTTCTCAGCAGGAGGAGATCTTATTGATGAGACATGCATGTTTTAGGAGAGGTAATTTTTCTAAAGCTAAGCTTTAAGTAGTAAGGAGGAAAAGGTTCAGGGGGTTGAAAGTTCCTCATCAAGAATGTCCCATTCTCTGTTGCTGCTTCCAGTGTTTGGAATTCCCTTCTGCAAATAGGTGAAGAGCTTTCTCTTCAGGCAAGCATTCCCTTAAATATATAAGAGAAGACTCAATGTATTTCTGGAGGGAAATAGGCTTGTAAATACCATGAAAGTTGCAATTTTGCTAAAGTCCCGAGGGGGGTAGGTGGGTTGCACGAGGTTTATTTTTGTTATATTTGTTATATTTTTGTCATATTTATGTGTCTTTTGATTAACATTTTCTTTTCCTTTACAGTATTTTGTTGTTTTTTGTATTGTCGTTTTAAAATCTTTAATAAAATAAAATAAAATATATACATATAAGAGTTATATTTTACTGTTTTTAATGTGGTTTGGGGAATTCTTTTATTTACAGTTTTTATTGTGGCATTTGTTTGATCCTTTTGTATTGGATAATCACTGTTCTTAGTTTTATACAGTACTGTGTTTTTAATGGTGAAAGCTGCCTTGGGTCTTTTTAAGAAGAAATGCATAGTAGTAAGTAGTAAGTAAGTAAGTAAGTAAGTAAAAAGTGTCCCAACCTAAATTGATGATAAGAAATAATTTGGCATAGCAAGTACTCCACAGAGACTTAGGCCATTTCGGTTGTCCGCAACATGGAATTTCAACTTCTTTCATCCCCAAGCAGGATCTCTTACTGAGTGATAAAAGAGGGACAGGATTTACAGTCTCAAAATAAGTAGCCAGGCACTTGTTCTACATCCCTGGAGCTTAAAATTATGAGCTACAGGAACCATAACACAGTGCAAAGCCGATAACCATTTAAGTACATATCACCACACATAAAGTAAAGCTAAATTATCAAATGAAGCTAAATTATCATCAAACCTGAATTATTATACCAATTTCCTAGGGAAAGCTCTTCCATTCCACAGATACATGAGGCATTCACAGTTAGTTGAACTCATATTCGGCACCCCAAACTCCTTGAGTTTTATACAAACTCTGGATGTGTGATTTGAAATAAACTGTTATTGCTTTATGAGTAAGTGTGCTCTTTTAAAACACTTGTGTAGTTTGGAGGGGGAAAGTAAATAGATTGCATTCTTTCTTGCAAAAATGTTGCATCATGTGCAACATTTTTCATTAATCTCATTGCTAAACTAAACCGGTTTCCCTGTGGAAATTAATTACTGAGGTAGTATCGGGAATTTTAATTTCCATAATAGGCCAGGAAGATATATGGCTGCTACTTTATATATGATCACTCCACAACGGAGCCATAATCTTTTGTAATGAGCTTTATTACAACAAACAGAAGAGGACATTTAATTAAAATGGATATAAAGCTTTCTGAGAAGTTGCCTTTCAATCCCAGATTGCCTCAAAATGAGGAGCTAGATTCAGTAGCTTAAATCTTAGCATCCGCAAGAAGTCTGTACAGGGAGCCTGTGTTGACCAAGAAAATATTGTTTTAGGTGTATATGTGAAGGTCACATCCATTCCCATGTCAGCCTTTTTTCAATTAATTAAATTCCACACTTTTGATCTTCTTATAGGAAGGTCATCTTTCTGTCAAGCAGGCATACCACTACTATACTTTGTTAACCCTCAAGAAGAATAGAATAGGATTGAATAGTTTTCACACTGAAGAGCAACCTTTGCTCAAATAGCACAGCTTATGTCAATAATGATTTGCAGGACATTTCCATAACTCTTGCTTTGTTCTATGTGCTTTAAAGAGTTATAAACAACGTATTGTGTCATTTTGAATGAGTAAAGGTAAAAGTAAAGGTTCCCCTTGCACATGCGTGTTAGTTGTGTCCGACTCTAGGGGCGGTGCTCATCACCGTATTCATGCCAAAGAGCCAGTGTTGTGCAAGTCCATGGCCACGTGGCTGGCATGGCTGCAAGGAAACACTGTTTTACCTTCCTGCTTTTTACAGCAGTACCTATTTATCTACTTGCATTTACATATTTTCGAACTGCCAGGTTGGCAGGAACTGAGGTTTTCAGCGGGAGCTTGCTCCGCTGCGTGGCACCTGGGATTCAAACCCTGTGCTTATTCTGCCTCTCTGTGTGTGAGAGAGTTTGTGTTCAGCTTCTTACAGGGAAAAGACAATAGTTCTGCTCAGGGACATTATACACAAATTGAAGAGAAATGAAAGAGCTCCTCTTCTCGCGCTCACACTGGAGGAAGGGAAAATCTCATGGTTCTTGAACGTTTCTTGTCAGAGCAATCATATAAGATCACCACCCAGGACCATAAATGCCATAAACATCATGATTCCTGATTCTTCAGTGAAAATGTAGGAAATAGAATTTATGAGTTCCACCTCCAAAACGGCACCATATCCATGGTGGGATACCTTGAATTTTTCCTTCTCTCCTTCTTTCTCATGCTTGGTCTGTCTCCGAATCGCTTAACCATTGTTGTTCACTTCATGTAATTATTAGAAAATTCTCTGTAATAAATTGTTGGAGAAAATTAACTGTCAGTCAGTTCTGCAGAGAACAATAGCCTTTTATTAGCGGTATAACCACTATGTAGCAACTGATAATTTACAATATCATGTTTTTGGTACAGCTGAAGGTTTTTGCTTCTTATTTTGTTTCAAAAGCCTGTACATTTTATTTTATTTTCTCTAACAAGTGTGACCTCGTCGTTTCACAAGGTAAAAAAGTATCTATTTTCATTTCTTTTGTTATCGATTTCTTCCTTCCCACTTTTATATAGACATATTCCACTAAATGGATGTCTGTCTTTTATTAGGGTTAAATGAGGACTTGTTTTTCTCCTGTCAACATTTTGAGAAAAGCCAAGCTGATTCGCACTTCCTGGATTAATGCACAGATTTGAATACAACTGTTGTTGCTGTTGCTGTTGCTGTTGTTGCTGTGTGCCAACCATTTTGACTTTGACTTATGGTGACCTTCTGAATGACTGGCTTCCTAAATGTCTTATAATTAACAGCCAGCTTTCAGCTTTCCTAGTGTGAGAATAATGGTGGTGAGCCCTCCAGCTGTTGTTGGAGTGCAGCTCCTGTCAACATCCACCATTCACTGTGTGTGTGTGTGTGTGTTGTTGCGTCATTATAGTCGTGACCAACTCTTTGTGACTCCATGTCCATGGAGTTTTCTTGGCAGGAATACTGGAGTGGTTTGCCAGTTCCTACTCCAGGTGCCTACAGCACCTCGTATTCCCTGGTGGTCTCCCATCCAAGTACTAACCAGGGCTGACCCTGCTTAGCTTCCGAAATCAGGCGAGATTGGATATGCTTAGGGCATCTAGGCAGCCTATATTCCAAGGCAGCTATATTCCAAGGAATACTACTTGGTTCCACTCAAATTTTTTACTTCAGTTTCATATCCTCTGTGAAACTGCTTCAGGGTTTCGTCAGGTAGTTAAATGAGCTCTCCGTGGTGCTGAAGTTCTTTTGGGACTAGCATTCAGTGCCTTAATTCAGTGCCTTTTATTCAACCTATAAATGCTGAATGGGTTCATCACCTGCATGAGGTGTCATTGATTGTCTTCTACTGAGGTGGAGCACACATTCCCTGCCTCGGGTGCATGTTGTGCCTCAGTAGTCTTTGGGATGGAAAAGGTGGGATCAAGTGAGAACTCCATTTTTTCCCCTTCCATTGATCTTTTTTGCACCGATTTCAGACAAGCAGTTCCGTTTTTATCTGATTATACAATAGGAATTCTTGGTTGATCCTTCCCTCTGTGGGCTTGTCCTGTGAAGTTCTTTCCCCCGCTAACAATCCACACTAACTCTTCCCCCCCCCCACACAGAAAGTGAACTTTTGTGATCATATGATACACCTTCTTGAAGTTGAACTCAGAGAAATGCCCCAGCCAATCCTTCTCTTTATATTTCAAAGCTCACCATGTTAGGCTTTGCAAGTGAACCTCATTAATATGCTGAGCTCTAGCTGAAGCTACACGTGGGATACTTGGCATTAGAGGGGAATTCAGTTCTGACATGAAGAGAATGACTAAAGAAACATTGATCTTCAATTTATTTTGAGGGAAGACAGGACAGAAGGAGGGAAGCAGGGGACCGCTTAAGAGATGGACTTGAAGCTTAGCAGAAATAGCCTTGTATCTATAAAAAATTAACAGATGCCTATTTATTTATCTGCAGTGATGTTTACACCACTCACAGGCCAACAATTAAAATGAAGAAATACCTGTTTGTCCAATAACGGTGTAAAACATTTAAAATAATAGCAATGGTAGCAAGTTGGGCTGTATAAAATTCAAATGAACACCCATTTATTTAAAACTGGAATTGGATATTTGAGTAGTAGTAGTAGTAGTAGTAGTAGTAGTAGTAGTAGTAGTAGTAGTAGTAGTAGTAGTAGTAGTAGTTGATAATAATAATAATAATAATAATAATAATAATAATAATGAGATGATGATCTGATAATTTGCCGATAATCAATAATAATAATAATTGGTAATAAAAATCCAAGATAGCTGTGTGGTTAAATAATAATAATAATAATAATAATAATAATAATAATAATAATAATAATAAAACAACCATCAGTCAGATGCAGAAAGCCACCTTACTGGGATCTGCTCGCATAATTTGCCGATACATCACTGATAGTCCTAAACACTTGGGAAGCATTCTACTAGTGATTAGTAATACAAAATCCAGTGTAGTTATCTTGTCTGCTGTGTGATAATTTGATGATGATGATGATGATGATGATGATGATGATGATGATGATGATGATGATGATGATGATGATAATAATAATAATAGCAGCAGTACTAGTAAAGTAGTAGTAGTAGTAGTAGTAGTAGTAGTAGTAGTAGTAGTAGTAGTAGCAGCAGCAGCAGCAGCAGCAGCAGCAGCAACAGTAACCTTTGAACTGCAGAGTTTTGAAGGACCCTATGGATCATCGAGTCAAGGAAGAAGAGTGGGGAATTGAACTCCCAACTTCTGACTCTGTAGCCAGATATCTAAGGCACTGAGATGTCTCATGGGCTTTTTAAGAATATGGCAGAGTGATCCACACGGATGAGGCTAGCACAAGAACAGGGAGACAAGCTTCTCTGTCTTGCCAAACCATTGGCTCTTGGATATTTTATAAACCACCATATCTGATATCTGATTTCATCAACTGATACTCTCATTTAGACCAAGTGACTGAAATCACTGGGACTTTCCTAGGTGTTGAATTATCATTCAGCAATTTGTGTAGTCTTTCTCCTGTAGCAAGAGCCAGTGTAGTGCAATTTCTTCGCTATTGCTTAAATGTGTATAGTGGTCCCCATTAGTGCCAAGGCATTACAGTGAACTATTTACAATAAAAGGAAAGAAGATGTTGTACAAGACACACGAATGGGGGTCCAGTCATCCATGAACCTTACTAGATGTGCTTGAGACGGTCACAAATTCTCAGCCTGACCATAGAGCTGTGAGGATGCAATGAGAAAAGGAAAGCCAGGCTTGCCCTATGGAGTACATTGTGGAAAGACGGGAAATAAATACAATAACACTAGAGTAAGCACTAACAGTAATGACAAGGACTACCATATTTTAAACCATTGGTTCCCAACCTTGGTTCCCCAGATGTTCTTGAATTAAACCTTCTCCATTAGCTGTGCCGGCCAAATTTTTTTGGGAATTGTAGTACAAGAACATCTGGGGAGCCAAGTTTGGGAACCACTGCTTTTGGAAGATTGAAAGGTGGCACATAAATAATAACATAAATTTAAAACAAAATTAATAAGGGAAGAAAAAGAACAGGAAGCTGACAGCCAAATTACTGGACTGATCGGCAAATTCAGAATAAACTTTACCTACCTACCCATCAGCTAAATGACTTTGTGTCATTGCTCTTCTTGTTTCCAAGCTCTTTTAACCATGGGCAGATTTTCAACCTATAAGAGAGTCATCTTTCTTTTGTCTGGTTTGAATAGGCTGTCAGTTGCAGGATGTTTTGTTTAGTTTTACCAAGTTATGTTATTGATGAATGCCTAAACCTGTTCTCAGCTCAATCAGAAATAACACTCCCATTGATTTACAACAAGGAGAATGGGATGACAGCAGCAATAAAAGGAAAAGTTTCCACAATTTACTACTGCAGCAGCTTATTCCTTCTCCTTCTCTTGAGTGTAGCTCATGGTGATACTTAAGTGCTCCCACTCTTGAAGGAAACACCTGACTACTAGTGCACAGGGAGGCCATTCTCAAAACAAGTTTTATTAAATTCATAATACTGTTCCTTTGACAAAAGACTCTGATTAAAAGGCCTTTGGCTGCTGCAGTATACAGCACTGTGTTGCCTGCAAATCCTTTCTAGTTCTGAAACTTGAATGTTGATAGCAGGGAAAGATTGCTTTAATAAAAGATGGGCAAGACTCAAAATGCAACTCTGGAGAACCTGTATTGCAGTAGTAGGCTCTCTGTGTTGTGGGCAGGAGGGCTCAAGTTCCAGCAATGCCAGGTAAAACTGGCAGAGAAATCAATGAGCCAACTACAAAAATGTGGCTAGCCAATGGGGGTTGGTCCCAGGGATCACCTAACCCCATCTGTTATGGCAGCTCCTGGCTGCCAATCTGTTTCTAAGCACATTCAAAGTTCTAGATCTAACTAGGGATGGGCACAAAATGGAAATATAGTGTTGTGTTTCATTTAGTTTTGTTTAATTAATAACAGATTTTTAAAATATTTTTTGTCATTAAACGAAACACTCTGTTAGGGTATAAATAATGGGGAGCTTTCCTTTTTCTTAATTTAACAGGGAGCCCACTGTCCTAAATCAAAGAGCCTCAAACCTTCCAATCAATTTGCTTTCAAGCAAAGAACCCCCTGTAAATAAGCTAGAAACCTGATAGCTAGCTGCTCCATGGAGAGATTTGGGAGATAAACTCAACAGCTGATCGGCGTGGCACAGCAAGGAAAGAAAATAGTTTTTAAAATAACCTCCACTGTCCTACTTAAAAAGGAAAGGAAAACAATAAGTTTAAATCAACTTGCAGACACAGCGAGTAAAGGGAACACCTCAGCTCCTAGGATGGCTAGCTTCAGGCAGATCAAGATCAGAGATAAGCTATCTCAACAGCTGAGGCATGGGAAGAAGGAAAACAAATCAATTAGTTTTTAAAAAAATTAATGTTCTGTTCTCAAGACAGCTGGATCAAGAGGCTAGGATGAATTGTTTCATTTCCGAAACCAAAAAATTGTGTTTTGTTTCATTTCTTGACGACATGCTGTTTGCTGTTTCATTTCATTTCATAAGGTTTCGTAAGCTTACTAAATGACAAAACGGTGTTGTTTTTCATAAGGTGCCCATCCTTAGTTGTAACCTATATAGCCCTAAATGCCTTGTTCCAAGCCATCACAGGGACCATGTCTCCCATTATGAGCCTGCCTGGATTTTAAGAACACCAGGAGAGAACTTGCTCTCATTCCCACCTCCATCACAGATGTGTTTGGTAGGGATAAGGGAGAGTACCTTGTCTATTGCTGCTCCCAGGTTCCAGAGGTCTTCCCCATAGGAGAGCCAGGTGAATGCATCTTTTCTGTCCTTCCACAAGCAGGTAAAAGACCTTTCGCTTCAATAATGCTTTCCTGAAATGACCAGTTACCTGACTCTGGTTCTTAAACAGATTAATGTGCCTTATTGTTTTGAATCTGTTTTGGGTTTGCTTCTGTTTATAATCTTTTACTGTGGTCTTTGAGTGATGTAAGCTGCCTTGGGTCACGCTTAAGGAGGTAGAAGGTCCAATTTCATGTTAGCTTCCTGTTTTCTTATGAAATAAAGAACTGTGCAACAAGGGCCCAAATCCTGTTGCATAAATTTGGTTTTGAGGATACTAAAAGCTGATATTGTTGTCATTTTATATTATGAATCTCATCTGCTGAGATCTGGAACTACTTTGGGTGTACAGTCACAATAGCAACACTTTACATAATTGGGCATTTCAGTTATCATATCTCTTGATTTACTGAAGACATCATGAAACGGCTATTTGGTTCCAGTGATTACAGGCAATATATCATGAATAACTTTCATTTGGAAAGATTTCTCTTACATTCCAATAGCTGGGGAAATATCGTAGTACAGGCAAATTGTGACTTGTTGACCTGTCAGCTTATCTGATAGCCAAAGACCAGAATTTCACACTCTGGAGGAAAGTTGGATTCACTTAAAGGCAATTGTATGCAGTTGTAAGCATGTGAACATGATCCCATCTCCTATTGTAGGAAATGTCAAACTTTTTCTCTTCTAAAAGCCTTTTACCAATGGGAAGTTTGGGAACAAATGTGCAGAAATTTGTTTGTGAAATAAAAGAACTAGAGATCCATTTTAAAAATGGGAAAAAAAAATACATTTTTGTGCGATTTTAAAAGCATTTCCGTGTGCAGGCATCCCCCAATGGAGAAAACTAAAAAAATGGATGCTGGCAAACATTTTAAGGAGGCTGCAAAGGCAAGGGTGCAAGGTGGCCTGGTAGTGACTGCATTATTATGCAGGGAGGCAATATAAATAAATCCCACCCTAACTCCCACCAGAGACTGCAAGGAGGATGGGGGCTGAAAAGAGCTTTTATGCCCTCTGGATGTCCAGTCTGCAACCTGGGCATGCTATTGGTTGAACATTTCCCAAACTTGCTCATTTTGTGGCTGGTTGACATCCATTTTAAAGGGAAAAGAAAAATACATTGCGATGGGAGAAGACTAAAACAAACATTTTAAGGACCCCGACCCCCCTGGTAGGTATTATCAGACAATATAAATAATTATCGCTGCGTTTTTACGGATGTCCAGGGCGTTTTTTAACATTTAAAACAGCTCATTTCATTGCACGTCATCATTAACGGAAACGAAATGTAACGACCACAATTTCCGTGGTTCTGTTTGTTTCATTTCATTTTCATCACAATTTTCATTTGTCGGTTCATTACATAACGGAAATGACAAACGGTAACGGAAACGAAAAATGTTCGTTCCGTGCATATCTCTAAAAAGAACAGGAGAGCCAAAAAAAAAGCCCCTCAGAAGACAATACTTTCAAGAATCTGACCTGAAAATGGTGATTTAAGTTTCCCCCTATTCTTTTCTTAAATAATAGTTATTCTTTGATAATGCATTAGCCCTTTTGTGGTTCTGCCCATCGCTCTTGATTGCTACCATTTCAAAACGATTGCTTTCGAGATTATAAACTAAATTCATCAAAAAGGTATGTCTGCTGCTACCGAAAACAATGAAAAGCTCTTAGTTCTGATTTACTTTGCGTTTGGAATAGTCATCAAACTTTAGGTACCCAGTCATTTTGCGTCTTGATTATTCCTCTCCATTCAAAAAGCACTTATGCATTCGAGTATTCGGTGGAAGGATGTTGTGGATGAAGAACATTCTTTGTGCCTGTGTGTATGTAATGGCAGATTTGATGAGCTGCTGTGTTCTAGTAAAGCTGTCCTCACGAGTCTCTGAGCATAGCCTGCTTCACAGAGTTGTTGTGAGGACTGGTTTGAAAATGGAGGATATTATGTATGCTGTCCCGAACATCATGCACCCAAAGTGGAGTAGAATAACCATCACAACATCAGGACTGTACCCATGTCCCCTGACCCAATCTGGAGGCAAATTTGATGCTTTGGGGTATATCCTGATTCATTCTAATATTTATTTGTACTTCATCTGATTTGATTCATGCCCCATAGATCCATAATAGTTTGTAAGCCTTCTATTAACCTATTCTGGGAAATCAACACACCTATGACTTTTTGGGGGTTTTACACGGATGCACCTGCATTTTAGGAACATGATAGACCCCAAAGAAGAGCATAAGTGTGCCAGATTTCTTTTTCAAAGGATTATTCATAAGCCTTTGTAAAAGACCTCTGATTTGGTGTCAGAGTAATGCTAAGGAGATGGACTTACCATACGATTAACCTCTTTCCCTTCCTGCATTGGGAACTGGGCAATACTGTGACTATCTATCTATCTATCTATCTATCTATCTATCTATCTATCTATCTATCTATCTATCTATCTATCTATCTATCTATCTATCTATCTATCTATCTATCTATCTATCTATCTATCTATCTATCTATCTTCCTTCCTTCCTTCCTTCCTATCTATCTATCTATCTATCTAAACAGCCACTCTGGGAGACTTAGATCAATCAATATGTCAATGAAATAAATAACATCATTAAAAATCATGAATTAACAATAAATTAAACATAACAACCATAAAAAAAACCATTGACTGTCTAAAATCTAATATTACATCAGCTACAGAGAGCAACTTCACAATAACAAGAATCCTACAATAAAATAACATGAAATAAAAATGTGACAGGTCACAGCAATAGCTTCATTTTTTTCTTCTTAGAAATACAAACTTTGAAAATAAAAGAGAGGAGAGAAAGGAGTGCTGTGGAATTCTTAATAATCCAAGCTTAGCAGAGGAGCACTTCTGAGCCATGAAAACAAAGGTGCCAGTGACCCAGAG
Organism: Phrynocephalus forsythii; assembly: GCA_029282475.1. Classification (NCBI taxonomy): domain Eukaryota; kingdom Metazoa; phylum Chordata; class Lepidosauria; order Squamata; family Agamidae; genus Phrynocephalus; species Phrynocephalus forsythii. The sequence goes on from JAPFRF010000013.1 coordinate 6,812,788, forward strand.
ATAAGACCTTCAGAACAGAGGTGAGCTTCTATCAGTTGTTCATGGACAAGAACACTTCATTAACAGGCATTTTGTGTCTCACAAAGGAGAAAGAAGCAAGACATTTTGACAACAGATCTTCGTTATCTCAATTTAGACTGACCCCCCCTCCCCGACAGGCCTTCCTGCCCTCTGCGTCTGGGCCTGCTGAAGAAAGCTAAGGATGACACACGTTTTCTGCCTTCCCTTTGCAAATGCAACAGATTACGTGAGAATTGGCCAAGAAGAGGGAGTATGAAGGAAATCTAACAGTGGTAGCATTAACAGGTTGAATTGGAAACAGACCCACAATAATTAATTGCTTGGCCATTCTCCAGCCTTCCCCAGATGTGTGAGGTTTATTTAACACCAGAGAAACTGTAATAAATTATGGGAAGGTGTTAGAATTTCTCTCACTGAAGATTGTTCTAGAAGACACACACACACACACACACACACACACACACACACACACACACACACACACACACACACACACACACACACACACACACATTGCCCATGTGAACAACTGAGTACTTTCTAATTTTGGAATAGGGGTAAGGATGTATACACCTTCTCATGATCTTACTTCCTTCCCTCCTTCCTTGGAAAGTGAACCATTTTAACCTGTGAAGATTCTCAGTCATCCAGGTGAGTTTATCTCAAAGTTGAGTCATGGCTACTGGACTTCTTTTTTGAGAGATAGAAATGTTTCACTGCTCATCCAAACAGCTTCATCGGTCTGAATACAGCTAGTGTGAGTCCTCCATCTTTCTCGCACTAGCTGTATTCAGACCGATGAAGCAGTTTGGATGATCAGCGAAACATTTCTATATCTCAAAAGAGAAGACCAGTAGCCATGACTCAACTTCCAGAACCATTTTAACCCTGTACAAACATTCTGCTGAAGGTTTAATTTGGAGGCATGATCAAATAGAGAGTTTTATCCCCTCCTCCTCCCTGTTACTATCTCCAAAGAGAAAGGGAACTTGCCTGTCCTAAAAGGAGAGTTTTCGCAAAACACAGAGTTTCTCTGCATTACTGGAGATCTTGGAGAATCAGTGTTCTTCTCTGCATGGAGATGCTCTGTGGATATCTGGATGCCCGTTTTGATTGTCCTTCTTGTGTGGGAGACAGCAGCAGGGTCAGGATTAGAACCTCTCCCTGCTAAGGCTTTCAGATGCATTCTTGTTTGAATAACACATACTGTTCAGTTTAAGTCTCTTCCTGCTCCAAAAGAGAGATACACAGAGAGGAATTCATATTCATGCTCATATTTGAGAAATCTAAAGGAGCAAGTTGCTCACAATGTAAATCTACATGTTTTCTAAAATGAGCAATAGGAGGGGAAAGCATAGGGACTTAGGGAGTTGCCATCTAATGATCAATAAGGATGTGATGTTTTTAGGACTTCTAGAAATCTCTATCCTGGGAGTTCTACCTGAGAGACATCTTACAGATACCTCTGTATGGCTGACCTGGGAGAAAGGCCTCAACTGAAAGACTTTGAGGCTGAGTTAGGTCTAGCACCATCTCGCTTCCTATTCAGAGAGAAAGCTCCTAGCTAATACCAGGAAGGTTGGGTGGAGCTAGGCCTAGCTCAGTGTCCAAGTCTTCCAGTTGAGACCATTTATCCTAGGTCAGTGCTTCCCAACCTGGGGATCGGGACCCCTTTGGGGATCGAACAACCATTTCACAGGGGTCGCCATGAGCCAGTGAAGGAAAAGGCACACACGGCTTGGGTCTGGGGGAGGAAGGGGGTTGGAAGAGTGAGTTACAGCTTGATAGGTTGGAGGGGATGTCAGTCAGTGGCATTGGAGGCTGCGATTGGCTGAGGGTGCCTATATAGAGGGAAGTTCTCTATGGCATCTGCGGCAGTGGCCTGCCAAAGGGGGCTTGTGGCCTTTTCCAAGCAGGACAAAGGGATCACCACAACAGGAGGAACTGTATTAAAGGGGCACCACATTAGGAAGGTTGGGAACCACTGTCCAAGGTGAAACACACTGAGGTGCCAGTAAGGTGTCTTCTTTCATGCAGAATACACAGAATGGGAAATTGTTGGATTTTACTGCCAAAAGAAACCAAAAATCCCATCCCCATTGATCAGACCATTGGTCTGTCTGGGGCAATATTGCACACTTTGGCCAGCAGAAGCTCTTCTAGTGGCTTTCTGTCTGCACAGCCAACAAATGTATTAATAAATATGAGGATGGTTGTTCGGATTTAAAACATTTGACTGTGTGCATAGGAGAATATAACTACAATGTTTACCCATCCTTAATGTGAGGAAAAAGATTTGAATTTGGGCTCTTTGAGATAATGGTGGCCCACTGATACATAGCAGTTCCAAGTCTTCAATTTTCTAATTATTATTAGGCGTCATTCTGGAGTGTTACTGGTTGTATACGGGCTCTAATTATTGTGCATTATTAGTAATTACAACACACAACAGCACACTCGAATATAATGTACTGTGTGTAATAAATCACCCACGCTGTGAATGGAAAATGGATTCCAAACTGTCTTTGGGCATTGTGATTATTAACGATAATACGTCCATTCAAATGCACGGTGATTATTAATAATAGCATGTATAGAGAATTTTAATTTGCAAAGGGTTTTCTGAGGTCCCTCTTACATATTTTTCCTGCCCGCCTTTGCACAACTTTTTTAGGCTTTTTTTTTGGTGGTTCCAAAGTTGTGAGTTAGGCGAGGGGCCTAGAAATAAGCTCTTTAAATGTCATGGAACTACTTCACAGGATTGCACTGGGAGTGTCCAAACAGATGGTACTGCATCTGATAAAATAAAATGTTTTCAGGTAACCCTGTGCACTGTCATGGACACGTTTTATGTGCTTGACTCGTGGTGCACCTGGGATGATATTTTAAAAAAAGGAAACTGTGAAAGGTTTAGCATTCTGCTCTCCCAGTGGGCCATTTGTTGCTTTGAGGCATATGCAAAAAGTAGACACATTCATTGTACCTGGCATTCACTCATGCTTCCTAGAAACTGGTCCTCAGACATGCATTATCTCTGATAATGGTGATATCAAGGAGCTAGTGGACTGGCAGCCACTGATGGTATTGTCCTTCATGGGTCTGTCCGATTTCCCTTTTAAACGCATTCAGGTTGGCCGTTGTCATCGTTCTAAAAACCATTCCTCACCCATGTTTCCACCGGTTGCACTTAAAGAGGCTCACAACATCTCTGATCGCACCAAGCATAGCCAATAACGCACATGTGTTCCTCATGTGCCTGGTTGCTCACCTGTTACACAACTGGCTGGGCACCGGACATCTGGCCAAATGGCAGAAGTGCTTAGTGTTGTGTGTGTTGTGGGGTCCGTGTGCATGCCTGCATACATGTGTTTCCCTTGAGCAGGAGTCTGGCCATGATAATATAAGAGCATATGATTGTACTGAATAAAATACAAATATACACCCATCAACTTAACTAACCACGACAGAAGAAAGCTAAACACAGACTTAAAGGTATACAGAAGCACTGCCAAATGGATTCTCATTCCAAACAAAAGCACCATGGGATCCTCTACCATTACTCTGAATACTTTTCCTAGGCATCTGTGCTTCTCCTTTTGAGGCAGCTCTCACCTCGCTCTCCTTTCAGTACCTCTCACATCCGTCACATGGGGACCTAAGAGGGTTGGTCTTCCTTCAAGCCTCACACTCACCGACAAATCACTGTTTCTCTCAGACATTGTGGTTGCAGCAAGGCAGACAGAGTATGCTCTGCTCTGGATCCTAGTCCTCTCCCCCGCAAATCCATCATTATGTCCAACCTGCAGCTGTTTCAAGGTTTGGGTGGAGGATAGTTGGTCCCACCTCTGCATCCTGTAGTATGAAATTCCCCAATGTGAACTCATGCTAGGTAGGGTTGTGCTTCCTATTTATTTCTAGACTTTTCGATCCTACAGCTTCCTGAGATTAACCCACTGGTTTCTGGTATAACAAAAGTTATTCAGTAGTGAGTCAGCATATGAACTGATCCACACAGCATTAGGGTGACCCCGGGTCCTCTGACAAAGGAGATTTTTAGCTCATGCAAACTACATGTTCCTGTGACTTTTGCAGATTGTATAATCGGTTCCATTAATCATCAAGGTCCCTCATTCCCTCTCTCATCTCCTTCTCTCAGTCATATTTGATTAATAAGGTAATAACACTGGATGGATGCCACAGTTATTACTGTCAGATAATGGGTACCATTTGTAATTAACCAATCCCAGTGGACCAGGAGTGCTAAACAAACAGGAGGGTTGATTACCTAGAGAAAGTAAGTGTTATGTTAGAGATTATAGTTATTAGTGCAATAATTATATCACAATAATACATGACAATTCAGGAAGCGAGGTGCACAAAGGGTGTTCTCATTTTAAAAATGATGTGGTCACACAAAGAAACTATCTCATTACATGGTGATCTCTTTAAAAAAGAGCTTGCAGACACTTTCAGTTTTGAGTGGGTAGATCTGGTCAGTCGCTTGTCTCAAACTGCAATGCAAGAAAGCAAGTAATTTTCCCCCACCCCCAGAAAATTTCTGGAATGGTTCAGCAAATTTACAGGAGTGATATAGATCTGAAGCCAGTAGATTCTTGAGGAATATCTTTAATCTCCATGAAAAACAGTAGGAGGGCATACTGGGCTTCAGCTGGGAAAGGTCCATGTTCTACCGCTATGGTAGATTTTCTGAGAAAGTTCTTCCTTCTTACCTGTCACACTAAGATCTTCTACAGTGATGACAGTGGGAAATGAACTTTGGTTCATCAGAATCCAAATCAGACTTTTTTAAACTACAGAACTACCGCCCAAAGCTTTGCTGTTCTAACAGGAAGGGCAGTCATGAATGAACCCCCTTAGGATGGCTTCCTTCTTCTCATCCATCTTGTGTTTTCCAAAGGTAGTAGGGGCAACTCTTTATCTTCGCCCAGTGTACACATCTAGGTGGTGAACTTCACTGCCTACTTAGTGGCTCCACGCAGGCTATTTTTGAAATGCTGGTGGGATTTTTAGGGGATCTCAATAAGTGTTTTCCTCCCCTTCTTTTGTTCTCATGGGCCAACTTACTTTTGTTTCTTCATTCTTGTCAAGTTCTCTCTGTTTCTTTTTGCTGGCAACCACTGTGTTTTGGTACAAAGTATAGGGACTACTGACCCATAAAAATTGGGTAAGAACAACAATTGGCAAGTCTCAATTGGCTTTATTAAAAGAAGCACACCCTCTGATGTTGTTGCGTGGACCATTGCCTTCTTTCCCTCTTTCGCTCTTCTGCACATATTTCTTTCCACTCAAATGCATTCTAAAATTACTTCTGCGATTTGGATTTTAATAAATATTTCTAGAACCTCAGTCTAACACCAGATAAAGGGATTCTCAAATATTTTTGTCAATATCTGTTACTAGGCAACCGCCACGGTATTGTGACCATAGTTGTTGCATCTAATTTATATCCACTTCCTTTGTATCTACTCCATTTTTAAGCAACAAGACAACATCATGTCTATTTCCATTTAGCTTTCATGAATTCCATGCTAGTGATTTGCTGCATTTTTCCAGTGGGAAAACAACAGAACTTAGCAACACACACACACACACACACACACACACACACACACACACACACACACACACACACACACACACACACACACACACACACACACACACTTGAGTTCTTTAACTAATTGCCATCTAAGTGTTAGCTCCTGTTATTTTCTGGACAACTTTCAATTATTCAGCTCCAAGAAAAGGAATATTTGAGGAATTTCACTTCTAAAACAGAGGTGTTCTATCTGAAGCATTTGTTGTAAGATAAGTCAAGAAAAGAAGTAATGGCTTCAGTACAATATACTGTACTTTTGAAATATCCCTGCCACATGGCTTATTTTAAGTTTTGTTGTCTCATCCTTGCACAAAAGAGAAGAAAGCATAGCAGTCTCCTTCCAGAAGAGGACAACAAGACTTATCCTGCTGCTTTGTGGAAAAATTCTCAAGTATTTGTTTGTTTGTTTGTTTGTTTGTTTGTTTGTTTGTTTGTTTGTCATACATTGTGTAGTTACACAAAATGGCATGGTCTTCTGCTTTGTTTCAAGGACTTCCTTCTCATTAGAAGTATTAAATTGGTTGTTTGTGGTTTTTTTGATCGATTAGCCCAGTCCTTCTATCCTTCTCTGTAAGTATGTGTGATTTTCTCCTCAAAAATAAAGAGGAAGGCTCTTATGTATGAGGTTAGGGAATTTCCTTGGGCTTGAAATTACAGCATTAAGCTGTGGTGTTGTGTGAAGACAGCCCATGTCACAATCAGAATGAGAATTAGCAAATCATTTTCTCATCCATAAGGTTGGGCAATGGAATCTCTCAGAGCCCCCAAGGACATGAGCATGGTTGGTACACCAGAAGAACAGAGAGGGACTGGTGGAACGTCTGCCCTAACCAGGGAAGGCAAGTTGTGAATCAGTAACAAATGAGCCTGCTATCCCATGGCTGGAAAATCCAGATCAAAGTAAAATGCGGATTTCCCCCTGGAACAGTCACGTGGTTGAAAACGTGGTTCCTATGTCCCTACAGGCGCAGTTTAAAGAACTGCATGTTTTGTGTCCCCACAAGCTGGAACCACAGCACAGTGGAGAGAAAGGGTTTTGATGCAGATTTTCCGATTCCCCACGGACTCAAGTACCGGTTAAAAATTCGCATCGGAACTGAAACAAGCTTTGTACCATTTCAAGACCAGGTAATTGTAAAACTCGCTGGGCTGCACTTATGTGGGCATGGTTGCATTCCCCCCCCCTTTAAAGTCCACAGGTCGTAGGGACACAATTTTATTAGCTGCATCTTCAAGCAGGATAGCAGCCAGTAGCTTAGCAGTAGGAAAGATTTGCTCTTCACAAGGCTATTTATATGGTCCCTTGAGACTTCCAGGGTGGGGAGAGGTGGTGGAATGGTTTGAGTCACATCTGTGGGTACAGATTCTGAAGGCAGAATACTTATTCTTCCAGCTATCCGATCTTTCAGAGTCTCCTCTGGGAAAACATATTAAACCTCCAAGATGAAACAAGCAGTGATCTGAAGGTTACCTCCAGGCTTGCTTTTATTTTTTTAAACCATCTTTTTTCAACAATACCTGCATATACAATGTGCCCCAACAGATGCAACTCACTCATTTTCCCCCTCTGGGAGGCTCAAACGGCCATAGAAGAAGCCTTGTGAGGAGCAAATGATTCCTATCACTGATTTACAGCAAAGGCACGCTTTGATTTGTTGTCCAATATGGACATTGAACAACAAAACAAAGCCTAGAGGTCTTCATTCTGGAAGATCTACCAGGAAGACAACCACCTCAGACATGTAAGTGGGGCTCATCTGGAAGGCTAAGGGCCTAGTCTAAGTTTAGGTAGCACTAAGATTAGAATGAACTCTGCCTTAAAGCCTTCCAAGTTAGGCTTTTTTCCCCAGACAAGTCACAGTTAGGTCTCTGTAGATGAAGGTCCATCAGGTATCCCAGAATAGAGAGTTCTGAGTTTTGTAGTACAACAAGCAACCAAACAAATCTTTCTCATTTATTTTATCTGTCCCCCCGAGAGCCCTATGTATTGCATGACCACTAAACCACCAGTCAAGCTCCACTCTTCTATCCAGTGAGAAATATTTGTTTAGTGAAGCGTGGTGTTAAACTGCAGTACTGCAATTACGATTCTGTTCATGACCTGAATTTGATCTGTTTTTCCAGCATCTTTTATAAGCTGTGGGGAACTGAACCTCCAGCAGCTTCAGAGGTCTTAAGAAGGTCATACCCCACACCTTGTTGCAGTGAATATAGGACAATGCAACATAAAACCCTTGGTAGAAATCCAACTAGTAGTCTCCATTAAAGTAGCTGAGACACAGAGCTCCATGGTCCAGCGGGTATACTGCAGCAATACAGTCATGTCTCTGCTCACAATCTGAGTTCAATGCCAACCGGTTCAGGTAGCTGGCTCAAGGTTGACTCAGCCTTCCGTTCTGCTGAGATTGGTAAAATGAGGGCCCAGCTCGCTGGGTGGGCATGGGGGAGTGTATTTTTTTATATAATTATGTTGTAAACTGCCCAGAGAGCATTCTGGAACCGCGGGGCAGTATATAAGCTGAAACAACAGCATATCAGAGCGATCATCATTCTTTACATCTTGTTGGGCAGTACAGAGCATTAGAAATAGCCAATGCAGAACTGCATGATACCATATTATTATTATTATTATTATTATTATTATTATTATTATTATTATTATTATTATTATTATTATTATTATTATTATTATTATTATTATTAAAACTTTGTAGGGACAGGGACATCTGGGGGGGGCATATATCCCTAAAGGCATCCTTTGCCTACCTCCTAGCAGAAAGCAGAAAAGTGATGCTTTGTAAAGAAGTGTAAACAACCATAGCAACAGTCGTACAAGTTTTGGATAACATGGGACTAGAGGCAATTTTTAAAAGCCAGTGTGTGCAGTCTCCTCCAAGATTGCAACAAGCATTTATCAGGATACGGTGTTTAGACCAATTTCTTGGCTTGGTTTGGGAGACAAAATAAAATAAAATAAAAATAAAAATCTGACACATGTTGTCAAATAATGCTTTCCAGATTTTATATTGTGAAGGCACTCCAATGGTTTGCGTGACAGGTGTGAATTGTTAATAACAGAGAAGGAGTGTGATCATTTCATTTTCTTTTTAGCTATTTGCTTGGCTCAGAATCCATTATCCTTGAGGGTCAAGTTAAACCTGCCATCCTGTTAATTTTTCCCTCGTCACAGCAAATAATTTCCCACCACTGGCTGTGTTGGCTTCCTCTCTACGTCCAATGTCAAACTCTTGCTCTTTTACACCATTCTGGCAGGATTCTTAAGAAGATTACGTCAGGTTTCGTTTTCACAGAGGGCCAAATGACACCTTTGACTGTCAGAAAGGGCTTGAAAAATTAGGATGTCAGCCCTGGTGTCTTTGAGGCAGGGGGCGTGTAAGCAAATCAGTTATTTATAGGGAAGAAGGAGGAACACAAAAGCTGAGAGGTGGAGGAAGTGGAGCAGGAGAAGGAAAAGGAGATGGTGGCAGTGGTGGTGGAGGAGAGCAGTAGCAACAACAATTTTGAAAGCTATAAGCTATTAGTTCATAGTTTTCATCTAGAGACAAAGATGCTGCCATGGACCTCCAGCCTCACACAAAAGGATCATGTGCTCAACAATGACATCCGGTCAAAATATGGCATTGCACCAATCACTGACAAGATGTGTGAAGTCTGACTATGTTGGTACAGTCACACACACCCCGCCATTTCGCGGTTCAGGTACTACGGTTCTACTACATTGTGGGATCGCAGTACCTGCACCTCAGGGCCGCGTGGGGGGGCAGTGGGGGGGTGATTGAGTCACTCTGCACCGCCCCCAAGCTCCGCGAAGAAGCCTCGGGGCTGCAGGGGGGGGGGCAGTGGGGGCGATCTGTTCTCTCCGCGCCACCCCCAGGCTCCGCCAAGAAGCCTTGGGGCCTCGTGGGGGGCAGTAGGGGGCACTCAGGTCGCTCACGCCACCCCCGCACTCCTCCACGCTCCTCCAAAGAGCCTTGGGGCCATGCGGGTGGGCATCGGCGGGAGGAAAGATCCCGCAACACCACCTGTGTGCCCCACCCCAAGATTTCTTGGACAGGTGCGCGATTGCCCCCTCCCCGCCTTCAGGCCCCACCCCACCCACTTCCACATATCACGGATTTTCATGCATCGCGGTTGGGGTGGGTCCCTAACTCCCGCGATCGGCGGGGGGTTACTGTGTAGACACACCTTGTGTCCCTCTGAAGTAACTGTCCAAAAAGAGTCTCACCCTAGAGGTCAGAGGATCACAATCAAGGGGACATCCAAAACAGTGCTGGATAAGCAGCCTTGATAACAACATGAAGCTGTCCAGAGTCCACCCAGACCTAGCCCACAAGTGTGCCAAATGGAAGGCAAAAACAATAATAGAGGAACCCACCACTAAGTGGGACAAACACTAAGAAAAAGAAGCTATTTTCATAGTTGGCCACTACTCAATGAAGGGAAGTACCTATTTTCTTATCCAAAGTAATTTAGACATATTGCACAAACCATGAAGATGTGGAGCTAGGCCCACCAAGAGTAAAGTAGCTGTGGACATCTAACCTTGAGGGGTCAAATGATGTGAAACTCTGACAGAGAATAGTCTTACAAATTATGGCCGGCACATCATCCAAGTCTACTGAGACATTTTAACAAGTTAAGAATGCATTGATCTGCCTCAGTTTGTCAGCTCTCTGACCTTAGAGTAAAAATCCCTCCACCGTACCTACTCTGCCTTGTGTGAAGAACCGTACTCTTTTTAAAAAAAAAATGGAGATTTTTATTAATGCAATAAATATATTCTTCACCCTAGTTTTGGGATGGCTCCAAAATCACATCAGGAGTTATGGATCTGTGAAACGGAAATGAATTTTATGTGTGAGTTTTGAGATCAGTTTCATAGCAATTGAAAATGGAATTAAATGGACTCATTCACAGTAGTGCTGCGTTCACTAGGAAACAACCATGAAGCATAGTTTGGGCTTCCTACCTAGAATTATTCAGTTTATAATCTATTTACAGTCTTTTCTGGCATTGGTAAATGAGAGTTCATTGATCTGGACAATTGTCATGTTTATGATTCATGTCATGTAGATTTTGGGTCTGCCCTACCAATGGAGAATAATTTTGTTCATTTGATGCCAGTGATCTGCAATATGCTTTTACGTACCCACGATGGACAATTTTGGAGATTGAAAAATAACTGTGAAGGAAAGTTAGAAACCTATCCAGGCACACTGTTTTGAAGGCAGAACTCTTTTAAAAGTCTGGTTTTAAATTGTTGTTGAGTGTTCAACCATGACACCATTTTCTACACAGAGATACTCCTTCTCTTTAATAGCTTTGTTGAAGGCACAGCTGATGGGGTCCTCATCGTTGCTACTGTAACTCTTGAATTTGGCAAGTGCAGATGGGAGAGATTTAATTCATAATAAAATGAGATTTGCTATTTCTGCTTTCATGAAAGAAATGAGATCTTGAGGTGGGACAAGATAGGGTGTGGAAGAAAGAGAGACGGCCTGATTTATTTGTCCCAAGTTATCCTCAGTGTTGTTCCCACCTTTGTCATAGCAGGGATGAGCTTGTAAATTAGGTAGGTTGGGTTTCAGACCGAGGTAGAAGTTGGATTGGAGGAAGACACGCCTGAGGAATTCTGTAGGATGAGGCCATATCAACCAAAGTGGAATCCCATTGTTATGCCTGTCTACTGTGGATATGGTGTTACTTTCTCCTGAAGTTCCATCGAAACACAACATATGTCACCTATTTAGAAATGTTTGTTTTTCTGTCTCTTTGTTAAATTGGCTTTCAGCACCCAAATTCTGGTGCTAGAAAGCAGGATATTCTATTGCAAGGGTGGTGAAAGAATAATATGGCCACACCTGAAAGAATCTTGACTGAATTGTGGCACAAGGTTTTCACTAAGTGAAGTGCACTTTTTCTTATAAAAGCTCATAAACAATGTGTTGTGTTCCTGAACATTTAGAAACTGAAGGGCCACAATATTCAATTATGGTTGGTTTGTTTTTTGCCCTTTGAATGAAAAACTCTCTTCAGATTTGATTATTCTTATTCATATGAAGATTTATTGACACAGGTATAACCATTTATAGGACTGTGGAGAAGATTCACCAATATCTTGTTTATGGATGAGACAGGCTGTTTCAGTACCCCAAAAACAGTTAATCAAGATATGTCAATCATCATTAGAGTTTTTGAAATGAAGTAATATTCCCCAATTGTAATTCGGGTATTCCCTAATTGGAAACCCACCCCCACAAAGAGTCTCTCTAACTCAGAATTGACTTTGCAGATTGTTGTTGTTGTTGTTGTTGTTGTTGTTGTTGTTGTTGTTATCATCAATAATAATAATAATAATAATAATAATAATAATAATAATAATAATAATAATAATAATAATAATAATAATAATAATAATAACAACAACAACAACAGTTGTGCAAAATATTCATGTCTATTTCTGAACCTTCATACACACACACGTGTGTGTGTGTGTGTGTGTGTGTGTGTGTGTGTGTGAGAGAGAGAGAGAGAGAGAGAGAGAGAGAGAGAGAGAGAGACAAACTGATTGCTAACAAGTTTGTATATTATGCATTGACTATTTGGTCTGCTGACCCCTAGAGAACGTTTTTGGTCATTCTGTCATTCTGCACACCTAGTGCAGTATACCGTTACACTAGAAGTTGAGGGATCCATCTTAAAGTCCCAGGTCACCCAGCAGTGACACTCAATGGCTGACTTTAAAACAGTCCCCCATCTTGTGAGCCAATGGCATTTTTTTCCTCTATCCACATTAGAGATGATGGGATAATGGATTTATTTTCTTTGATTGGATTTCATTAATAAGGAGCTGGGGACTTTTTTAAGCACACATTTCAATATAGGTATTAGGTAACATTTGCAGGGAATTTTAAAATTCATAATAATTGTGGGGATAGGGACCACGGTTCTTCATTCCATTTTCAAGGCTCCTTGAAAAGACAAATTATTTTATACATCAGCTATGTGTTGAAAGTGACAGATGAGATTAATATGCTTCTTAAATTACCATTACCAGGGGTCAATTAATAAGTGAACCAACCTTGTGAATGTCATTCCAAGAGACCAGCTACGGGGTCCATAATGGTGCCTGTCAAATTAACGTAAATTTGAGAAAATGAGAAAGCGGTCAACTAAATGGCAAGCTAGGATATACCTACTAATTGCATTCTCCATAAGGTAAATGGATTTTTTGTGGTTGTTTGTCAGAGAAGAAACACTGGGATTGCTGGAATAATGTAATGCTGAAACAGATGAAGACCTTGGAAGGAATGATTAGTCTCAGCAATAAATATCCATGACTATCTCTGGACAGGTTTGACTCTCCCAACAGAAGCTTAGTTTTGTCTTTGACATACCGTAGGTGACCAGAATTGCCAACACATTGTGGAATTCTGAGGGAAATTGGCGTGTTTCAGCATGGGAACATCTGAGACATTTTTGCTAGATTTGCATCTCAAATTGTCCATTCTTTGCTTTACTTGGTATTATTGTTTTCCTCATACTACCACATCTCCCTTCCAGAAGACCCATTATTCCTTCAAATGTCTCTGTACAATGAAATTTGCACATGAGACCCATATTTATCTCCTGCCGACCAAATTCACTGCAAAAGTAAGGTAGTTCACAATATGTGGAGCAAAGCAAGCTTGTGTTAAGGTTAAGCAAATAATTCTTGCTTTTTCAAGGAGCTCTCCCTCCCATGAAGTTCTGTGTGTCAGGTCTAGTCATCCAAGAAATCAGAAGACCAAGTCTAGAAAGGGCAGCAATGAAGTCATTAGAGAAGGTCATCAAGTGTAAGCATGTGTCATTGGATAGCAAGACCAAGCTTAGCCACACTCTTGTATTTCTGGCCATGTTAATACTGGACTACTAAGAAACCAGTCAGAGGGCAAAAACTTGATTCATTTGAAAGGTGCTGCTGGAAGAGAGCGTTGCCGTTGCCCCAGACTGCCAGAAAGTAATGTTACCATGCAAACTTACTCTGGCAAGAGGTCAGGAAGACATGCAAACAGCTGATCCCAAGTCTAGTTTTATTGATATGCAATAAGGTATCATCCAGGGTCTTCTCTTAATGGCAGAGAAAGACCCCAAACATACAGTGTAAAAGAGTTTTATATAACAACAAAGAGTCATAAAGTCATACATCCGCACTGGATGATATTTGCTTACTATTTGGATCCTACATCTAATTGGCTGGAAATGCGAGGGAAGCAAACTCATGGGTTCTCCTAGAGAGATGGCTGATTTTCCCTGCTCTCCCTTCCAGGATATGCTATGGCTCCCCTGCTGTGCTTTATGTTCTGACTATCTGAGCCTTTGGCCCTGTGGCTGCATTCCTAAGAGGGGCATCAGAAGGGTCAACTGTGGGTGCTTGATTACTTGACCAACTCTAAAGGCTAAGCAAGAAATGATACAAAAAGTAATATAGCATAAAGAAAGGGTGATCAGGCCTTTCCTTCTATGATCTGGCCAGGAAGAAATTACTTTTGGTCATACCCAGGTATCATTAGGTTCTAGGTTAAATCAAGCCTGTGCCCTACTTTGGGCACATCATTAGAAGATCAGATTCTCTGGAAAAGGCCATAATGCTGGGAAAGATGGACTTTCCAATGAGAAACCCCTCTTCTCTTCTCTTCTCTTCTCTTCTCTTCTCTTCTCTTCTCTTCTCTTCTCTTCTCTTCTCTTCTCTTCTCGTCTCTTCTCTTCTCTTCTCTTCTCTTCTCTTCTCTTCTCTTCTCTTCTCTCGTCTCGTCTCTTCTCTTCTCTTCTCTTCTCTTCTCTTCTGTGTTTCCAACATTTCTTCCACATTTGCCTGAGCAGAAGCTTCCAAATTCACTGCAAAACATTCAGCATCGAGGGTATGATTTAAGAAGTGGCAGACGACAATTTGTTTCTAACTTCTGCAAGATTTATTGAGGACATTCCCTTTAACGTTCGTATACCAGGTGACCTTTTCAAGACACCTTGATAAAAGTGTTGATATTTTCCCCCTCTTTGTTTCTCATAAGCTCGCTTCCCTTCAGACCCTTTGCTGAAGTTTTAGTACAGTTTTCTCAATGTCGTGTCATTTTGTCTGCAAATCCAAAACTGCTTCAAGTTGACTTATTTTTTTCTGGTGAAAGTCTCTTCTCACTACCTGCCTTAGGGTTCAATTTGCACCTCAAATCACTTAGGGTGCTTTTACACAACCCCTAAGATCCGCTGGTCCCTTTAAATTCGGACCAGAGATCTTAGGGGCTTGTCGCTCTTCCTGTGTTCCCACCCTGGCTGCTGGCTGCGTGAGGGGAGGGAGAAAAAAAGGAAGAAAGACTGTGGCTCACCTCCCGTTCTGCCTCTCGCTCTTGCCGGCTCTTGCCCCGGCAACATTCCAGTAGCTCCTAAGTAACTCTTAAGTAGCTCTTAAAGGGGCGGGAGCCAAAAAACAGCAAACAGAAGCGAGGAGAGCCCCGCACTCACTATCGTTGCACCGCATCAAAGAATTTTCACCTCCAGAGAGAAGGTACAAGAAAAGTGCGCTGAGTCGCGCTAAAGTGGGCGAGGCTGCACTTAATTGCCTGTAAACTCCGGAGCTGGTGGGGAAACATTTTTAAGCTCCGGAGCTGGGAGCCATTTGCGGCGGAGTTTAGGGGTCGTGTATAAACGCCCTTAGAATCCTGCAGCCTCCCCCCCCCTCTGTGTTATTTTGCTGAGCTGCTTTCAAGGACTCTGCCAATTTCCCCTCAAAAATGCCCAACCATGGGGATGACCATAATAGCAAATGCAGTGTTCTTTTATAGTTGGAGCTGAAGAGTAATGATACTATATTTTCAGTTATCTCCCCAGCTCCCTCCTGTGAATAAAGTGTCACCCTCAATTTTCCTTACACTTTTTCTCCTCAAAGCTAATTATATGGTTGCTCTGGACAACCTCCTCAATGTAATTCTCCGATCCGTTCTTTATGTTTTGTCTGCCCTTCGAGGTTAGCTCACATAATGTGGAACCTCTGTGCCCAATTAATATGGTTTTCCACCCAAAATAAAATAAATAAAGGTACAGCTAGAAGAGGCTTACTGCATCCGTGAGACTTCCAAGGATTTTGCCCGCCAAATTGTACTGATCTGTTGGGTCAACTCTAGTTATCTCTTCCTGCTGGATTTTGTGCACTGACTGACAATCAAAAGCCACATTTGAAATGGTGAGCTTTAAATTCAGGAGCGCTGTGCCAGTCCTATAAACATTAGTTGAAGATGCAGAGCAGTAGCGTGCAGAAATATTACTTTGGAAGACGTCTGATGTAAATGAGCACTCATCACAGTTGACAGTAAATAGATTCACCAGCTACCGAGTAAACAGTTCAAGAATAAACACCTTAAAATGGGCTATATATAATGTTTGTGTGCCGGTGCCCAAACACACACACTTCAATTTTTGATATATCTGCCATGATGTTTATATTCCAAACAAATACCTTAGAATAAATAAGACACACAGGCCAAACAACCAATACCTCACAAGGTAAAAATGAGAAAAGAAATGCATATGCTTTATATTAACTCCTTGACAAATTGAGTGATTTAGATACCTTTGGGCTTTTATATTTTCATTTGATGCTTTTGGTGGCAATGTGCACTCTGGCACCTGTTGAGGGAGAAGCAAGAGGTATAGGAAGTAGAAGGCAGAGGGAAACAACAGGCAAATGCCAATTGCTTCTCTGATGCTGTGTCCACATGCAGAACCTATTTGGGGTGTCGGAATCACCACACTGTAAATCTCTTATGAAATCTTAGAAACAATCCACTCCCTGCTCCAGAAAACACCAGCTGGTTCAACATGCAGAAGCTAGGCTACTGACTGGGGCCAATGGTAGGGTTCACATTATGCCCTTCTTAGAATTTATTTATTTATTTATTTATTTATTTATTTATTTATTTATTTATTTATTTATTTATTTATTTATTTATTTATTGTTGTATTTATATCCCGCTTATCTTCTACATGTAGAACTCTAAGCGGCTACCAAGGGCAATCATGTGCCAGACCAACAGACAATAAAATACAGCAAGAATACAATAGAATAGAACAGAATCAACATGCAACAATAAAGACAGACATAGCATATAAAATCCTCCTGCATCCCAGCCTGCGGAGGGCATTCCTGACAGGTTAAAATTGAACACACCTGAAATCGGCTGTCGAAAAATTAATAAAATAAAAATTAATAAAATCGATAACAATGGCGGGGGAAGAAAAAAAAAACTAACTAAAACTCGCCAAAGGCCTCTCGGAATAAAAAAGTTTTCAAAGCTTTCCGAAAGGCCTGCAGGGACCAATAGCTACATTGGCTCCCAGTCCATTTCCGGACTCAGTTCAAAGTGCTGGCTCATTATTTGTATAAGGCTTGGCTACCCAAATGACCCTCCTCTTGGTGCCATTGCCAGTGCAAACATGACTAATGGGGACACATAAAAGGGCCTTCTGGGTGGAAGATCAGGTTGGCCCTTTTCTTTTTCTGTTGAAGACCCACCACTTCAGACAGGCTTTTAACAACCACAGTCGATTCATTGAATGCCTTTTTAAAGTTAATTTAGTTTTTGATGTTTACTTGACTTTAATTATTCAATTGTAATTAACCTATTTTTTAAAAAAATTAACTTATTCTATTTTTTTTCACATTGTGAAGTACCTTGGGTCCTCTTATCCAGACTAACTAACTAACTAACTAACTAACTAACTAACTAACTAACTAACTAACTAACTAACTAACTAATAGGTAAGACATGTTTCTTACCTACCTACGTACTTACCTACCTACCTACCTACCTAACTAACTAACTAACTAACTAACTAACTAACTAACTAACTAACTAACTAACTAGCTAACTAACTAACTAACTAACTAACTAACTAACTAACTAACTAATAGGTAAGACATGTTTCTTACCTATTAGTTAGTTAGTTAGTTAGTTAGTCTGGATAAGGGGAACCAAGGTAATTCACAATGTGGAAAAAATTAAAAATAGAATAAGTTAAATTTTCTCCAATTTTGTTAATTTCTTCATATCTCACAAGCATTTTTCACATTAAATGGCTGTGTCTCATATTGTTTTATAGAGAAATCAGTGTGCAGTTTGAAAAACATTTTCCATGTTTTCCCTCTTAATATATGCATTTTATATTTATATTTTCGGGTTGACATAAACATGTGTGTTTCAGAAATGTGCTTTTTGAGTTTTGCCTATTTATCTGTGCTTCTTTCACAAATTTGAAGGGAGGGACAATTAGATGCTTCCAGTGGTAAGAAGCCAACAAATGTACCCAAAGGTTCCCTAATAGATTGAAAAATTCAGTAATTTGGTTAAGAAGTTTTCCTGGTGTGGATTTTCTCTTCTAGCTTAGTCCCAAATTCTCCTTTAGGCTTTGTAGTCTCCAATGTTTCCAAGTTTAGATGGGCAAACCTGTCTGCTCAAAGGCTAACTCTGGGATCAAAAAGGGCACATATTAAACACAATAATCCTGTTACAAAAGCAGGCTCCTTCATCTTAATCTATTGCTAGAATGACAAAGGAGAAATCAATACAAATGGCATTAAAGACTCTGCAATCATAATGCTTTCAATAGTGATGTTTCCTTATGATCAAATTAGAATGGAATTTGACAGCAGAAAAAAATGGGTGATATCAAAAATTAATAAAACAGCAGACGCCATCAAAAAGTGTTGGTGGCAGATAGGTTCTTGGGGAACATACAAAACTTATTTCTATGGAATAGGGCCATGTAGTCCATGTTGCCCAGTTCTGTTGGCTTGGAAAAACAGCCATGGTTCTGTAGGGTTTCTGGTAGAATTCTTTGCTGGATCTGGCTGGAGATCCTTGGTATTCCAGGTATTGGCCAGACCTGACTTTGATCAAATTATACAAATGGATGCAATTGGACATGTTCATGGTAGAAGAATGGATGTCTTCCACTGCTCAAAATGGAACATGTATCACAGCCCACCATTAAGTTGGATGCAGGAACTATGGGTGGAAGATCTTCCTTCATTTTTGCTATCTCTTCCTGTTCTCGAAGTTCTCAACACAACAAGGGTTACACCATGATCTAGATCAGTGGTTCTCAGTGGATCCCCAGATGCTGTTGGGCTTCAACCCCCAGAAATTTTGACCAGTACATCTGAGGCTGGGAGGTTTAGTCCAACAATGTCTGGGGAACCAAGGTCGGGAACCCCTGATCTTCAAGACCTCAAGATGGCCTGTTCTACTCACCTGGGCTGAGTCTTCCATGTGAGTACTCAATCAAAGAGTTTCCTTTGATGTTCTTCCTTCTGGGACAAGAGGATGGAAATGTTGAGCTTATCAGTGGGTTTGGGGGCACATGATGCTCCTACCCACCGCTTGGAAAAGTTACATTTTGGCCTATAACATCATCCTATTGGCCAAGCTGAATGTGGAGACTGGGGAATTGCAATCCTGTTCTGAAGTCCTGCTCCAAACCTAAGAATGTAAAAATGAACTCCACATGGACATACTGTTAAGATCTGAAAGATGATTCCTCTACTGTTAGGCGGAGTGAAGCAATCACCTCCAGCACCAGAAAGTGCAACCAATTGTTGACTATTTAATTGCTTGTGGTAATTTTACCACTAAGAAGAGGTGAAATGGTGTGATGGATTTCCAACTTCAGGTTCCTGATGAACTTGGTAGACTTGGAGCATTTGTCACCTTGACTTGGGTGGAAGGCGCCACCACTCTACCTCAGGCAGCAAAATTTGTTGGACAGGCTTTCTTTGCAAGTGACGTGCTGATCCAAGAGGTCCATTTGGAGCTGGTTTCAAAATTTTCTTCTCACATGAAGAACATGCCTCCAAGGAGGCAAAGGATCTTTCATCTTTTACCTGATTAAAATGTTCAGAAGAACTCATGAGAACTTTGGGGGTGGTCAGGGCCTTGGAGTCTTCCAGGCAGCAACTGCTTAACCATCCATTTCACTAATTTGGGACACATTGGCAAAAGTGTTATGTCTTTGCCAATTAATGTTCAAAGGTGTCCCAGTGCTGCTCCCAAGTTCCCGAGATTAATTTTTTGAAACAGAAAACAGATAATTAGAAACACCAGAGCCTTTTTAGCTGGCCTGTTTTCTTTTAAAATTCCCTGCAAATGTTACCTATATTGAAATGTGTGCTTTTAAAAACAAGTCCCCAGCTGCTTATTAATGAAATCCAATCAAAGGTAGAAATCAATGTGTGACTTGAAATCAAATGGATCCGGTGAAACGTTACCCCACTGAAACTCTTTCAAAAAGCCTCTTTTGTGGGGAGCGGAGGAGAGGAAAAGAGTTAAATTAGCTACCTTCTATTCTTCCTAAATCTGGTTAAGCATCTTTGCATTCTTTCCAGTCATAAGATCTGCTGATAGAATTGTAAAAAATATGTCACATTGGGTCCCCTCTCAGCAAAACAGTCCAGCATAATAGGCAATTCAGTACAGCTGACTATAGACAGCTTCCGTGGAAACTCATTTATTTCAAGGCAATGCGCAAAAGGGTAAAAGAAGGTACTGCTTCCAGGACTCCTATGCATCTTGCAAAGCATTGAGACCAAGAGGAGAGAACAAAAGCAATGCTGTAATTGGAGAATCTTCCATTCTTTTCAACCTCTATGATAGTTTGATAACATCAAAGATTGAAAAGTTACTGTATGAAATGGGTGGAGGGCACCACTTTCCCATTTTAAATGTCTTCAATTTGGAACAAGCCTCTGGTTTGAAAGTAGGGCAGCAGCAGCTTGAATGGAGAAATTAATCAATTTTCTCCCTGCAATATCATTCTTTTTCTCCCAAGCCTTTTCTTTTATATTGTGCTAAAACTTTGGTATGGACTCGGAGAATGACTCTGGCTGTAATATGCTAGCAGGTGCTCATATATAGATTTATTGACATTTTTGACTGTTCTTTTTACATTGATGTTGGGACTATAACTCTTTAGGAACTAGCATGCAGCTTGCTTATTTAGTAGTAGTAGTAGTAGTAGTAGTAGTAGTAGTAGTAGTAGTAGTAGTAGTAGTAGTAGTAGTAGTAGTAGTCTTAGAACTGTCAGCTGGAAGGTGCTCTATAGATCATTGTGTCTAAGCCCTGCCATGGAGGCATAGTACTTTGCTGCATGAATTCTGCAAAAATAAATGAACTTTCAACCTCTAGCTCCATAGCCAGAGACCTAAACCACTAAGCTATCCAGATACACATTCATTCATTCATTCATTCATTCATTCATTCATTCATTCATTCATTCATTCATTCATTGAGAAGATTCCCTTCCTACTATTCTACATTGCTAAGGTGGCTTGATTGATTAAATCCTAAATTGTCCTAGAGGTCAGAGCAACTCACAACAAGATTAAAAGAAGCTAGTTAAAAATAGATTGAAAGTATGGGTTCATGAAATCTTTCACCAGTTTGTTGGTCTTTAAGGTACCTGTACAGACTTTTATTTGGACTGACAGCCTTGCCTCCATAACTATTATACAATAGCTACACATCGTCAGTTCATTTCCTTATATTTATTGGAATATAAATATTCTCCAAGTATTTTGGAGTAGTGTGTGTCACTAAATTGGGTGGAATAAAAGTATTCAGATTGACTGACTGACTGAACTGAACGACCGACTGACTCATTGAATTGGCCTCATTCTTCATTGTAAAAAAATAATCACTCAAGGGTGCTTCCCCAACCCCAGCATATATTTTCTGCAAAGGGGAAATATCCCTCTTCCTCTGGGGGACCTGAGATCATTCTGAAATATAGCTATCACATAACAAATGCCTCTGAACAATATACGATCATAGGAGATGGGATGGAGAGAGAAACAGAAGACTTTATTCTGTTAACTCTCTAGTGTTTAACATTTGTATCAATGATATCTCCCCTGCCAAATACGCAAAAGATAAAAGACACATAATAAAAGAGTTTTCTACCTAAAAGTAAGATACTAGCCCTGACTCTTCATGCCTTCCTGCACCGTGAAGGGGAGGGAAAAGGAGTAGGGAGATGTAGTGATCCCTTAAATCAGCATTACAGCTCTCTCACTCGCTCTCTTTCAGACAGACTATCAGGCAGACACACAGAGAGACTGACTCATGCAACCTGATTTAAGTTTAAGAAGCCGACTGAACTGGCAACGGAATGCCACTTGAGCCCTGGAGATGGGACAGGTATCAGGAAATGCCAGAGGTCAAAAAATGAACCTCTGAAAGACCTCTGATACAAGACCAGAGCTGGGACATACAAGACGGGAGTCTGGCAATGGTTGCTCCTTGCCCTTGGAGATTGCTGCTTGGGCATAGCTGCAGGCTGAGGTGAAGCAGTACCCTAGTTGTTCTGAATGGGCCACCTGCCACTCCCTTCTTCCTGGCTACTGCCCTTCCAAGACATCGAAAGGCTCTGTCTGCAATGGACCCCTGAAGAAATTGAACAAAGCTCGCTTCTGAACCAAAACCAGTCGTAAATCTGCCTGTGCACCAACATTTTGTGAATAGTGCAAAAGTAAATAAATAAATAAATATGTGGAAGTCTCCCAAATCCTTAGCAGGTGTCAAACTCCACTAGGAGTGTGTGTTTTCAAACTCCACCCCAGTAGCCGTTAGGTGGGTTTCCCCTCCAAACTCCTCAAAAAGGCTGTCACTTAATCTGACTTTAACCCCCACCACGTTGCCTTCTTCTGAAACTCAACATTCCTGTTTGGCAAGGAAAAGGTAATACAGAGATGTGTGGCTACCTCCCCCAATCACAGAATTGGGAATATGCTTTGCTTAACAGCGGTGTCATCCCAGGGGTGTTGAAAATGCATGCAAAAAGACCTCTCCTGTGACTTCTCAGTGGGGAAACAATGTGGATGAGCAGCTTGCTATCAAAGACTTTCCCCATTCCTTTAAAAAAAAAAAAGCTATTGTAGATATTATCCTGTCCACCCACCCACCCTTCAAGCTTCAGAGCTTCAAAGAACAACCTAAGACTTCCTGGAGTGCACTCTAAAAACCATTGTTTTAAAGTAGGCTTTGAGAGGCATGAGCAAACACTCTTTGTAAAAACCCAGAGATGCATAAGCCATCTGAGACCAGAACTGCACCTTGCCTGTGGTAGAAAAATGAGGCAATCAGATTTGGAAATGAGAGCTTGCCTCCCCTCTCTCTCTGGCTCCTCCTGCCATCATGTGCTGCTCCATTCCCTCCAGAGACAGCACGAACCACGGGGGGCTGAAAGTGCTCTCTCTCTCTCTCTCTCTCTCTCTCTCTCTCTCTCTCTCTCTCTCTCTCTCTCTCTCTCTCTCTCGTGTTTATTCAGTTAATCTATTCCTTCTCAGTGTGTGTGATGTTTATGAGTTATTTATAGGGTTGCAATGAACCCTACTGGGCGAGAATTAGGTCAGAATTCTAATTCCATTGTTAAGACAAATTGTTTATTATCCCATTCGCCCCGTGATTCATTAATGCCTGTGCAGGCGCTGCAAGGCTGTGCAAGGCTGGAGGGCTCAGTATTTATGTTTTGAAGAGAGAATCTGATTCCACGTGTTCCTGCAGGAGTTTCTTAGTCCAGCCACTATTCCTTTTTATATGGTGCTTACTAGTCTTCTCCTTCAGCGGAAGCCCTACTTTGAGTTTGTGGACCTACATGGAACAAATTAGCTCAATGTATTTCCTCGGTGTGTCGGTGCTTCATTTCCAATTGCTTCCGCATGTATCTCTTGCTTTTCTCTTCTTTGTGCACGTCAGGCTACAGGGATTTGATATCAGTTTTGCAGGGCAAAAGGTGTCATTTTGTGTGCATATATTTACTTACATGCCTGTCTCTAAGGTAACTCTAGATGGGTGAGAAGAAAAACAATCAAATTCAACTCACAATCCTTAGAAACATAAGGGAGGTGTCTTATATTGCAAATGACAGGAACTCTGTTTTTTGTTTTTTATTTTATCTGACTGCTCTGGATGTGTTCTTCACCAAGTCCTAAACAGAGTTTTGTTTGTTTGTTTGTTTTATCATTGGACCATGCATGACTTGCCAGCCAAAGCAGACTCCATTCAGAGGAGATGAATGTGTGATAAATAATGCTCACTTCATTGTTACCATTTAAAAATTGTTATATATGTAGGCAGCGCTACCTAGATGCCCTAAGCAGATCCGATCTCTCCTGATTTCGGAAGCTAAGCAGGGTTGGCCCTGGTTAGTACTTGGATGGGAGACCAACAGGGAATAGCAGCGGCTGTAAGTGCCTGGAGTAGGAACTGGCAAACCACTCCAGTGTTCCTGCCAAGAAAACTCCATGGACATGGAGTCACAAAGAGTGAGTCATGACTGTAATGACACAACACACACAAGGCTTAAGCCTAGATGCCCTAAGCCAGTGATGGCGAATCTTTCAGAGACCGAGTGGCCAAACTGCAATTCAAAACCCAATATTGGTGTTTTTTTTTTTTTTTGCAGTGCCAATACAGTAATATAACCTGTATACAGGTAGCTATGAGGTGGCGATGTCGGGTGCCCACAGAAAGGGCTCCAAGTGCCACCTTTGGCACCTGTGCCATAGGTTCACCATCACTGCCCTAAGCACATCTGATCTTGCCTGAATTCAGAAGCTAAGCAGGGTCGGGCCTGGCTAGTACCTGGATGGGTGACCACCAGGGAACACCAGGTGCTGTAGGTGCCTGGAGTAGGAACTGGCAAGCCACTCCAGTGTTCCTGCCAAGAAAACTCCATGGACATGGGGTCACGAAGAGTCAGTCACGACTGTAACGACACAACACACACACATGTACGTAGGCCTTGAGTTTGAATTCAGATGGAAGCATGCCATTAAGTCCATCATGGGTGATGTAGCAAGATTCTGCTTGATCGTCTTCATTCACATCAGAAGCAAACCAGGGTGCCATTGTCACTTGGGAAGCCCCCAATGTATTCACAGAGCTCACATTATTCCCTGAATTAATTGAAGGCTGGAAAACAGCAGCAGCACCAACAACTGCATGCCTTCAAGTCAGTTCTGGCTTAGGGTGACCCCTTCCCAGGAATTACTTAGGTACAGAATACATGTAAGGGTATTCTTTCTCTGGGGTCATTCTGAGATTGTGTAGCTTGCCCCAAAGCCATCACAAGCTGGCTCTTCTCCTGGGAGACACAATGGGAAATCAAAATCCCAATGCCTGGCTCCTCAGCTAGATACTTCAACCACTGGTCTATCCACCCAGCTACAGACTGCAAATAAATTGGGAGTTGTTTTCATATGCATTTTTAAGAATTGATGGAGGAGGGATCTCTTCTGAGTAGAGATGGGCACGGAACGAACATTTTTTCGTTTCCGTTACCGTTTGTTGTTTCCGTTACGTAACAAAACAACAAACGAAAATTGTGATGAAAATGAAACGAAATGAACAGAACCACAAAAATTGTGGTCGTTACGTTTTGTTTCTGTTAATGGTGACGTGCAATGAAATGAGCTGTTTTAAATGTTAAAAAACACCCTGGACATCCGTAAAAATGCAGTGATAATTATTTATATTGTCTAATAATACCTACCAGGGGGGTTGGGGTCCTTAAAACATTTGTTTTAGTCTTCTCCCATCGCAATGTATTTTTCTTTTCCCTTTAAAATGGATGTCGCCACCAGCCACAAAATGGAGGCAAGCCATATGATGGGATCATGTTCAACCAATAGCATGTCCAGGTTGCAGACTGGGCAGGCAGATCTGGCAGCCACAGAGGGCATAAAAATCTCTGGCAGCCCCCGTCCTCCTTGCAGTCTCTGGTGGGAGTTAGGGTGGGATTGCTGTCTCTGCTGTGTCTCTAGCTTCAGTCCTGCAGCCTCCCTGTGTGTGTGCATGCTGCGTACCTCTCGGTGAGTACCCTCCCTTGCCCCGCAGTGCAGTCACTCTGCAGCTGCCTTGCACCCTGGGCAATGCCCGCCGCTGCCTTTCCAGCCTCCCTGCATACCTAGTCTATACTGTGTCTCTGCCAGCATCCATTTTTTTTTAGTGTTTTCCCTCTGGTCTGGGGCGTTGGGGGATGCCTGCGCACGGAAATGCTTTAAAAATTGCGCAAAAAGCGGGTAGAAATGACAAACGAAAAAACGAAAAACGGTAATGAATTTTTTCAAAAATTTCATGACAAATGGGAACGAACCGAAACAGACCTCTCAACGACAAACGAAAAATCAAAACGCCATTTTTCTGTTTCGTGCCCATCTCTACTTGTGAGACGTTACAAAATTGCTCTGCTTGCATGTTGTGTTGAACTGCTCCGTTACTGTCCGATGTGTGCTATTGTGGCATTTTTTTTCCACAGGGAAATCAAACAGTTCAGGATAGGATGCATCACAGAATGTTGTTTACCATCGTTCTTTTATTTCCTTTTCCCCTCCTAACAATCTTGGTTTCTGCAACTCAGTGCTCTTCAATGGCTTATCTTGCATTTTATTTTGTGGCTCAATATGTTCCCCTTAAGTGTAATTACGCTTGAAGAACCAGGAGGGGAAAAAAACTTATTCTAAGCAAATATTCACTTCATTAGCATCAAATTGTGTTTTCTTTCCCTCATCCCCATTGTTCCTCATTGCCTCCTCCAGCAGGTTTGGCAAATTCAGTCACAAAGTGGCCAACAGGGATCTTATCTCTCCCTCAATTGCTTATGATCTCAGTTATCCAACCTTTAGCACCAAAGTCAGCCACTCAACTGTTAACTTTGCTGGGGGGGAGTTAACTTGTTGTGGGACAAAAAGGCTGATTTCAATTCTCCTTTTGTCTTTCCTTTGTTTAATGTGCATGTAGTAACCAAATGATTCATGCTGCTTCCTTCTTCCTTTTATGTATGCAGCTCCAGGTGGAAATCACCGACGCCAGTGGGAAAACCATAGAAGGTCCTGTGCCTTTAGACATCATTGTGATTGACCAGAACGACAACCGGCCACTTTTTCGGGAAGGGCCCTACATTGGTCACATCATGGAAGGGTCTCCTACCGGTAAGCCAAGTTCAGACAAACTGGCAAAACGAATAATTCCTGCCATCTCATAGCATGTTTTCCTGTTGGAGAATCATGTCTGGTGGTTCAACGTGTCATCACGATATATAAAGAATGACCTGCGAGTTGAGTCATGGCAATTGGACGTCTTGTAGGATCAAAAGCATTTCACTACTCATCCAGGTAACTTCGGCCTGTCTGAGAAAAGTTGGCGGGAGGCTTCCAATTTATAGTTCACCTTGGTTTCACTCCCCCCTTGGTCTGAATGGACTTGTTAGGTGGGCAGTCACCTAAATATGTGTGTTTGGTGGACAATGGCCTGGTTATGGGTGTTGGCAAGGGATGTGTAAGTGTGACGTTCACATACCGTAGGCCACTGTCCATGAAACAACCCTGTTCGGACCAGGGTGGGGTGAAACAAAGGTGAGCTACGAATTGGAAGCCTCCCAAGAGTGGTTCTCATAATAAAGAAGCTACTTGGATAAGTAGCAGAAGATTTCGTTCCCAGAAGAAAATATCTTTGTTGATCTTTGTGTTGTGTTTTATTAGGTTTGTCTCAACCCTAATTGTTAAACACCTGGAGTTCCTTTGTGAAGATGAGTGGTATATAAATAAATAAATAAATAAATAAATAAATAAATAAATAAATAAATAAATAAATAAATAAATAAATAAGTCTGGAGCCATGCCTCAACTCCCAGATAGCCTCACTTGTATGACTGTGATTCTTTATAGATAAACCAGATGATGCCCAAAACTGATGATGGGCAAACAACAAAACCAATGAAAGTAGTCAATAAAATCCTAAAGCTTGCTAAGTTTACTTAGAGTTGGAGGATACACACAAACACATGCTGTGTCATAGAGACTAAAACATGTGTATCTGTACTTAGGTTCATTTCTTCTTTGAGTTTTCAAATGTGGCTGAAAATGTATGTTGAGTGTTCATATTTTGAATTTGGATGATCTTTAGGGGAAATGTGACTCTTTAGTTGTACAATTGTATTCTTCTGGAGGTATGGTGAGCAGAACTGTACACAATATTCCAGATGGGGCCTCACCATATATTTATAAAGAAGTAAAATGACTTATTTTCTATACACTTGCTGACTTATTTTCTATACACTTTCTAATGATCCCTAGCATTGAGTTTGTTCCATATTTATTTTTATGTGTGTATCATACTCTTATGTTTCACTACTATGCGATGTAACATGAAACTATATCATTCTGGACAACCAATCATTTTAAGATTGCAATCATATTGTCTTATCTTGTTCACAGCACAGAGGTTTTGTAGGATATATTTTTTTAGCAGGACAGCTGTTGTAGCACCTTTTGAAATGGCTCTTTCTCCTCAGCACTCAGATATCTGGATTCCGTGATCTCAGAGTCATAGAAACATAGAATAATTGAGTTGCAAGGGGACCTATAAGGCATTGAACCCATAAACCTTGGACTGATAATGAGCTTTCTATACAAGGAAAATGTAAAATTTACTGAAGCCCAACATGCATTGAGAGGGACCAACACTCAAGGTGACCCCACCAAACAAACCTTAAAATGACCTGTATATAAAGGTTTTGCTGTATTAGTGCATGGAATTAAAGAGAGGAGAAAACATATCTGAGCAGTTATGTGGTGCCGTGTGTGCGTGTTGTGTCGTTACTGTCATGACCGACTCTTTGTGACCCCATGTCCATGGCATTTTCTTGGCAGGAACACTGGAGTGGCTTGCCAGTTCCTACTCCAGGCACCTACAGCCCCTGGTGTTCCCTGGTGGTCGCCCATCCAGGTACTAGCCAGGCCTGACCCTGCTTAGCTTCTGAATTCAGGCAAGATCAGATGTGCTTAGGGCAGTGATGGTGAACCTATGGCATGGGTGCCAAAGGTGGCACTTGGAGCCCTTTCTGTGGGCACCCGACATCGCCACCTCATAGCTACCTGTATACAGGTTAAATTAGTGTATTGGCACTGCAAAAAAAAAAAACCCAATATTGGGTTTGAATTGCAGTTTGGCCACTCGGTCTCTGAAAGGTTCGCCATCATTGGCTTAGGGCATCTAGGCAGCTCTTGGCACTAACTTTTAATAAACTAAAGGAAAACCTTTAGGAGGGCACTCGTTTTGTTAAGGTTGCCTTAAGCTGGAAGCAACTTAAGTTGGCCATGAGATGTTGATTGTTCCAAAGACTGGGATTTGATTATCCTCCTTGACAAGGTCTTTTAATCATGGAGATGAGATGTTGTTGTTCAGAGTTATCCTTCCTTTTACATGGAGATGCAGAGTATTCTACCTTCTGTACTACTAAGTTAACATTAAGCTAATCTGTACAAAAGCTGAATCTACAGCTAAAAATTAAGGACAATGTCAACACTGCAGATCGTGGATCATCCAAATTCGCCTTCTAGGTTTGAATGCAAAGAAGCTCTTGTTTCTGTTCTGTTTCTGAAATCAACCAAGATGATAGAGGACTTCCTTCTCTCCAAAAGAGTTCCCCCCTCCCCTCCCGAAGAAAAAACAAACACAACCCTCCATAAAAGTGAGTTTAGAAAATGCCAAAAATAAAAATTCAGAAGTCCTGGCAATCATATTCAAATAATTATATTGTGAAATGTTTCAAAAGGAGATTTAAAAGGATTTTTTGGATGTTCTTCAGTACATTAAGCCTTTCACTATTAAAAGGAGAATGGGGGCTATTAAAATATTAAGAAGAAATTAAGCTCCTTTAATGTTTAGAGGGAGGAGGAGGCTTCCAGTATGGCAACAGTAGCAGCTGTTTCAAATAAACTAATTATTTTATTCTTTTATTCCCCACCCCTGCTGTTTAAATTAGAACTACACTACGTTCTGTGGGACTGTGAACATAAATCATTATTTGGCTCATTCCCATAAGAAGGAATGAACAAGTACTCGGTGTGTGTATCTCTGTGTGTGTGCTAGCACAATCCTGCCTTTTATTCACATGGAAGACATCATATTTTATTAAAATTTTATTTTAACTTTTTTAATTTTTAAAAAACTTTATTCAAATTAACAACCGTACTGTAACACAGTATAGTACATTATTTTCCTTATACAAAACCCTTTTACTGATGAAGCTATGAGAATATGGAGGAAATATATGAAAAAAATTGCTCCACCAATATCCCCTTTATGTCCTTGTACATGGAAGACATCATATAAAACAATCATATGAGTACACATAGGCAGACAATGTTAAGCAGTTATCCATGGCACCTGGATATAATTATTAGACATGGGCACGACTCGGCGAAATTGTCGTTTCCGTTTTCGGTTATCGTTTCCGTTACGTAACGAAAACGGTAACTATAATTAAGCTGTCAGAACTCGAACACGAACCAAAAAAAGAAAAATTTGGTCGGGTTTTTCGTTTCCGTTTGTGGCATTGCGGCAATCGCGCAATGCGAAGCACAGAAAAGGTTTTTAAAGGTTTTTTTTAAAAAAACCTTGACTCCCGGCCAAAAAAGCAGGCGAAAATATGCCTGCCTGAGGCTTTGCCACCTACCAGAGGGGTGGTTTCTGGGGGATCCCCGGCCTTTCCCCCCTTCTTCTCATGTCCTGGGCTGCTTGCACCAGGCTGGGGGGGGGGTCATCCTCGTCGTCTCGCCATGCCATGCGGTGGGGGGGGTATCCAAAATGACGACCGCAATTTTTCTTTTGAAATCGTGGTCAAAAAACACACCAAATCACCACAGAAACATGTGAAATTTATTTATTTTAAATGCCTGAATTTTAATAGTCACAGCAGTGGGGTTTTTTATAGCAATAAAACGTCGTATTGATTTTATTTTTATTTTATTTTATTTTTTATTTTTTTAGACCTGCCCATTTGGGCTGGGCATGGGATGGGACCATGCAATTTTTTTGAACCATTCCACCAATGGCATCGCCAGGTTTTTGACTGACACTTCTGGATGTCTCGGAGGGCATAAAAAGCCGAGGCACCTTCCAGAAATCACAGTCGGGTGTATGGATGTGGTTGAGGGAGGAGGACTGGCTGCTGGTGCTGGTGTGATCCGATCGAGATTGAGGAGGGAGGCTGGAGGCTTTAGGATTTTCAGTTAGGCAGGCAGGGAGATAATTGAATTTAGAAAATAATTTCTTTGATTCCCTGCAGCTTTGTCTGCTGAAGGGAATAGCAGTTTATTCTTTATTTCTTCTCTGGCAGTTTGTGAGGATTTTTTCTGATATTGGATAAAGGGGGAGGTTCGACTGGGAGTGGGAGGTGTGGATTTATTTTAAATATATATTATATACACTACCATTTATTTTCTATTTTCCCAACTTCAATTTGCTTGCACACATACACATTTGGGGTGCAAGCCAAGAACAGAACCGCTATCCTTCCTAAGTGATATCCTAACTGCCCACTCGCCAGTCCGCCCGCGCTGCCACCCGCCTGCGGCCCGTGCCGCTGCCCACCCACTCGCCCACCCGCGGCCGCTGCCCGCCCATGGCCCCCCACCACCGCTGCCCGCCCGCACCTCCCCCCTGCCACCCGCCCCTCACCCCGCCCCCTGCCTATGCCGCAAAAACACGTAGCGCCGGCCCTGATTGCAGGACACTCCTATGCTCTGGGAAGTCAAATTGCGCTAAATCGCAGTGGAAACGACAAACGACAAACGAAATGACAAATTTTTGAAAAATGTCATGACAAACGGAAACGACCCAAAACGGACCCGTTCCAACAAATGAAAACTCGAAACATCATTTTTTCTGGTCGTGCCCATGTCTAATAATTATTCTGACCTTTTCATGTGATTACACCATTCACCTGTGTGTTGGCAAATGACTATGCATTTATACACAAGAAACCATTTTGAATCTTTTAAATTTTACATTCCATACATTTTGTTAAAAGTTCCATTACTTGACAGTAACCGCCAAGATTTTCCACTTGAGTAACTCCTGACACAATTTGAAATGATTTTTATTCCCCCGAATAGATCCCCTCTAACAAACTGAGTGCATTTAATGGCCAGAGGCAATTGTAGTCCCTCACAACACCTTTAAAAATATTTATGAATTTAATAAGAAAACAAGGCCACTTCTGCAATTTTTCCAGAAACAAAACAAAACTGTACACCTTCCATCCCATGAGTGCATCCTTTATTGTGTCCAAGGCCTATGCTTATAATGATCTGGTGTGATATGTTATTGTATCAGAAGTGAATGTGGGAGTCAATTCCTGCTTAGGACTTCAAAGCAAAAGCCAGTTTTGTCTACGCTGGAGCCTAGGGGGAGGAGAGCTGCCTGGGCTTGCTGATTGTTGAGACATTTTGGGAAGCTGCATTTTCTTTTCCTGCTTCATTTAGGATTGCTTAAATAATTGCAAGTGGCATCTCCTTCCCATGGACTGAAGCGGTTCGCACCAATGATTCTCTGCCTGTTTGGCTATTATATCCACAACAACTTTCAAGAAAAGTTCTCATCTCAAATGGGGGTTAAAACCCCAAAATCCAGAACCTTTGGAATAGCAGAGGTTTGAAAATGGATTGTGAAGGGCATTTTTTAAAAAGAAAAGAAAATATAGCAACTTATTTGTCATTAACCCACAATAATAAAAGTATATTGGAAGCCTACTGGGGGGGGCAGAACGGATGGGACACACCTGTAAATAATTAGCAAAAACAAAGTGACATGGCACATGGCATGACAATACGGAGGGAAGCCTTGAGGAATGCTCTGTAACATAAAATTGTAATTTGTAAAACCGCGTAAGGAGACGGAGAAGGGGTGTGGGTGAGGCAGGTCAAGTATTATAGACTGCTATCATTCAAGGACATGGCTTAAGCCTTGTGTGTGTTGTGTCATTACAGTCATGACTGACTCTTTGTGACTCCATGTCCATGGAGTTTTCTTGGCAGGAACATTGGAGTGGTTTGCCAGTTCCTACTCCAGGCGCCTACAGCACCTGGTATTCCCTGGAGGTCTCCCATCCAAGTACAAACCAGGGTCGACCCTGCTTAGCTTCCAAAATCAGGCAAGATCGGATGTGCTTGGGGCATCTAGGCAGCTGGCCTTAAGCCTTAAGCCAGGCATGTCCAAACTTCAGCCCTCCAGATGTTTTGGACCACCACTCCCACAGTCCTTTGTCACTGGTCATACAGGCTTGGAATTCTGGGAAATTGTGGTCCAAAACATCAGCTGTCTCATTTTTATTTGAGGCATCAGGCAAAGCAGCCCAGTTCCAAGCAAACAGTGACAATTTATGGAATGCCCTCCCAAGTGAGATCCGCCTGGCGCCAACATTGATGACATTTCGGCGCCAGGTAAAAACCTTCCTGTTCCAGAAGTTTTTTAATTGATACAACATAGACTGGGGTCCTTTGATGGCAATTTTAGTGATGATGTTAGTATAAGGTTTTACTGTTGTTTTAATTATTTATTGATATTTGATATCTTAACTGTTTTAATTCCTTGTTGATACCCACCAAGTTACTCTGTGAGGGAACAAAAGTAAGATCCTGAAGGCAGGGAAAGGGACCGAAAGGTGGAAGATAAAGGGAGAGATATGTTAGCATTCACACAGGAAAATGGCCAAAGCTGGACATAATTATTCACCCTGCTTGTTGCCCTCTGCTGCCTTTGTTGGAGAGATAGCTTGCAATTGTGATAGCGGCAGGTTTGTCGCTCTCTTTTGGTGTGGTGCTTTGTGTGCATGCAGGTTGCATGCACAATTCCTTTTTTCCCCTGCTGGTGTGTAAGCAGGAAAAAAATTGGGCCACTTAAGTTTTCAAATGGCTAAAATTGCATTCAATTTGCCAGGCACGGCAGGGTCTCTTTTAGTCTGTGACCTGAGATGCTAACAACCTTGGGGAAACTACGGGAGGCTCTCTTAAGAGCTTTCTCTAGCCCACAGATAGAACAGACACATGACTTCTCCCCCTCCATGCTGTGTACGCTGAGCAGAAGAATACATTCATAGACCATTCTCTTACCTGGATACTAAAGAGGCCCATAATTGTGTCCTTGAATATAATCCAAGGTTTTTCAGTGCTTGCTTAATCCAACACCAATCTCTACAGGTGTGTTGACTGACTGGGAGTATGCAGTCTTAAGCAGGGTTAATTACAAGCAATTAACAGGTGTGTCATTGGGAATGTGAATCCTTGTTAGTCTTTGTACTAAAAACAAAGATGGGGAGTAACGTTATTTTCATACTACCAGGCAAGGGCCAGGTACCTTACCTGGCCATGCTAGACAAGAAAATAAAGTGCTGGCAAGCTCAGTAGTTTAGACATCAGGCTAGTGAGCTAGAGGTTAGGGGTTCACAGCTCCCCACTGTCCCACCTTGACAGGGCCTGGACTCGATGAACCATTGAGTCCTTCCAAGCCATGCAGTTCTAAAACAAACAAACAAACAAAAAAAAAAACAAACAAAAAAAAACAAACAAACAAACAAATAAATAAATAAATAAATAAATAAATAAATAAATAAATAAATATGATTATGATTATTTAAGAATGAAATTGGAAGGCTCCCCCCCCCAAGTTTTTATTTATTTACATTTATATCCTGCCCAGCTAGAGCAGCTAACTGACGAATAGTTATAAACAATAATGCAGTTATAAGCAATAATGATATTGATAAAAATGAAATGAATTAATGGATGGATGGATGGACGGATGGACGGATGGATGGATGGATGGATGGATGAATGAATGCATTCATGCATGAATGAATGAATGAATTCTGCTTGCTACCAGTAAGATGGTACCAACAACATATCTTAAGTACATCTATGCAATAAACTCAAGTAACACACAATGCAATCTGTGCAAAATAACAATGGCTGGTGTTTCTTTTGAATGCCACTGTGTGTCATGTTCATGCTTGTGCGTGCTTTGCTTCCCAAGTGGAAAAGACACCGGTTTTCCACACAGACATTTTGCACAAAACAATGATTTGGGGGGCTGGGAATGGCACACTTTGCCATGCTTTCACCTCAAGGCAAGGTATCATAAGGTTTGAAAACTGTTTGTTCTGGTGTCCTGCAGAGTTGAAACAGCCTAAATAGTTGAGAACAAATAGTAGTATTTATTATTCTTTGTATCCTTAGTGCAGAGGCCTGCCTTTCAATGCTGAGATGATACTACTGGGGTAAAGGCAAGAATGTGAAGTATATTTGGAAAGGGAGGGGTGCGGAATTAAGAGGGGCTGTTTACGGTATTTCTTCCTGAATCTGCTCTTCTTCTCCAAATTTGCTTTTCACAAAGTTACCACAGTATGGTCCTATTCCTGTTGTTGTTGTTGTTGTTGTTGTTGTTGTTGTTGTTGTTGTTGTTGTTGTTGCTGCTGCTGCTGCTGCTGCTCCTGCTGTTACTGCCACTGCTGCTGCTGTTAAATGCAAATCGGATCCAGATTGTTTGGTAGTCACAATTAGAGTAGACAAATTAATCTAATAGTGACTAGGAAGTCAGCAGTTACACAAGGCTTTTGATACAATTGTTTTGGTCCTGCATGGGCCACTAACTAGATTCATACCTAGCTCTGCAACATAATTATAGCCTATTCCCCACCCCCAGAACCAATCAAGACTAAGTGCAAACTCTGTGTGTTGCTGTAATGTGTCATCAAGTTGCCTCCAATTTATGACAGTCCTGTCAATGAGCACTCTTCAAAATATCCTGCTCAGCTGTTACAACAGGCATGTCCAAACTTCAGCCCTCCAGATGTTTTGGACCACAACTCCCACAGTCCTTTGCCATTGGAAATACAGGCTTGGAATTCTGGGAGTTGTGGTCCAAAGCATCAGGAGGGCCCACGTTTGGACATGCCTGTGTTACAAAGTCAAGCCTGTGGCTTCCTTTCAGGAGTCAATCCATCTCATATTTGGTCTTCCTGCTACCTTCCACCTTTCCCAGCAGATTTATCTCTTCCAGAGAATCTCGCTTTCTCATGGTATGCCCAAAGTAGGATGGACTCCGATTCAACAAGTTTGGTGCCAGAGATAATTCAAGGGTTGTATTTCTTCTAGGACCCGCATGTTTGTCTTTCTAGAAGTCTGGGGGTACCCAAAAAGCTCTCTTCCAGCATGATATTTTGAATGATTCTTTCTTTACTTTTCTTAGTCTTGCTGTCCATTGACACCTCCTTAAACTTCAGGATCTTTTTAAATTCATTGCTGCTCTTTCAGGTCTCATTTCCCCCCTCTGATTTCTTGGCTCTTTCCATTTGGATTAATTATTGAGTCAACGTGTACAAAATATCTAATTACTTTCATTTCTTCATTGCCATTGTTCTTCTGCATATACTCTATATCGGTGGTGGCCAAACGTCGGCCCTCTAGATGTTTTGTACCACAACTCCCACAGTCCTTTGTAATTGGCAGTACAGGATTAGAATTGAGTTTCAATTAAATAACTCAATGGTATTTTACCTATAATGTACCATCTTTTCTTAACATGTGGCCTGTTTCAGTATCTCCAGATAAAATATTACATTCTGAATACTTACAGCAATGATCGTTATAACATTCTGCCTATGGAGGGTTTTTTGGGGGGTGGGGGGTGGGGGGAAGGCAACACCTTGATTGATCAGTTTTTAAAAAAACACCTTGTAATGATAATTACAAGGAAATTACGGGCATGCAATTAGTCTACTGCTACTTCTAATGATGTTAAATTAAAACTATGTGCACAAATATTCAGGGCAACTTCAAACGCAATTGTGTGTGTTGTATATTTCACAGTGAGAGCTGAAACACTATCTGTTCTTTTGAAGTTTCCTTTAAAGATGTTAAGTGAAAAGCTTGTTGTCTGAAGCTTCTGTATCAACATGAAGACTAGTTTTGATATCAAATATAACACAAGAAAAGTCCCAGAAGAATTTTTTGTTGGAGAAGCATGGAATTCGGCACTTCACTTGGCTCGGCTCAGGTTGTAGGTTCTATATCTTTTGTGCTTTTTTTACGCCAAGATCCATGGCCACCTCTCAACAAGGCTGTAGCAGCAGAGCACGAAGACCACTGCAGCAGTGCAGCAGCTTTCCAGCAACAGTGATAAATAAATTAAGGCTGATATTTCACGTCCATCTCATTGCTGTTCGCGGTCCCTCTGGGGACCGGTATGAAGAAATCTAACCGCACGTCCATTGTGGGATGAAGGGAGTTTGTTCTGACCATGCCCCCTGAACTGTGATCTTAGCGGGATGAGAGATTCCCTCCCTGGCCTTGGGAATCTCCTCATCTCACTTCTCATTCCGAGACAAGTGACCGTGAGGTCAGGCTCAACACGCAATGTGCCATTCTCCATCTAGTGGCAGGAGTGCAAAGTGCCATTTGCCAGTACATTCCCAATGGAGTCAGCAACGCAGTGCAGAGAGATTAAAAGACAAATGCCTCAAACTCCATAATGCATTGAAGGCAAAGCTTCAGAGAATTGAAACATCAAAAACAGAAGGTTGGGCCAAAAGAAAAAAAAACAGAGAACAAAGGCATGGAATTTCACATCTCATCACGGAAGGAGGACGTGCGGAAACAGTCATGCCGGTATCATCCCTCATGCCCGTGTGTACACGGGAACAGGGACAGAACCGCAAGAAGACCACGTGACTGCAACCGACATCAACACGCAATGAACTTCCTCCCGGGACGAGAGTGAATGTGAAGTAACCATATAAGCTTCTCCTTTTCCATCTTTCACTCTCTCTTGTGCGTGTGCATGCACATGAACACACACACACACACACACACACACACACACACACACACACACACACACACACACACACACACACACACACACACACACACACACACCTCTTTCTCTTTCAAAATCTAATCCATCCACAATTTTATGCCAAACTTTTAAAGTGAGCCTTCATCCTTGAAGGGAAGTGAAATGACATCTCAATCCTTCATTGTTCCAGTCTTCTTTATTAAAACACTTCTTTTACAGCCTATTTCCTTGGCTCTGAACAATCAAAGCAACAATGTTTTTGGGGATCTATTTATACTCAGTGATTGGTTTGTTAATTAGGGGGAGAGAAGCATGTTCCTTAATTAAAGAACAAATGAATTTTAGAGGAAGCATTGAGGAATGAGGATCCCCTCTGGGTGTGGAAGATTGCTGGCTTCCAGAGGCAGGCATGATTTTGCAGAGCTTTGCAAAGAGAAGCTCGTTTAAGCCACAGCATGTGGGAAGAGAGTTTATTGTCCCTCTTTTGGCACCTGTTGGTCTGGCCTCTGTGGACCGGAGAAGGCTTAAAAACCATCAGAGATGAGTCAAGGGGTAAAATTAATGTATATTAATTGAATGTTACTGGCCTTAAAATTTGAGATGGGGAACAAGGAACTGGGAAGGCTCTCTGATTGGAGCACAAAGACAGAAAAGGCTAGTGGTGCCCGCAACACTCTTGTCATGGTAGGCTGAATCAAAGAAAAGATACTCTATTTTCCTTACTGATGCATCCATTGCCACCATCAGCTCTGTGGGAACAAGTGTGTGCAACCACTAATGCCAGAAATGTAAACCCATTCAGATTATCAAAAAGATTTGCATAAGAACTGCCAGTTGCAGAATGAAATGTTGTGACAGTTGCCTACAATTTCACACTAAAATGCCCATGAAAAGGGGATTGTGCGCATTTTGTGATCAGTATCGGAACCTGGAATGGCCCCCTTTTTGGACAACAACCTCTCCCAGTGGCAGTGATGGCTGCCTCAATTCTGTAGTCCAGAGACATGTTTTTTCCCATCTTCTTGCCCATATATACTGGACCCTTTTTCACATTCCGTATCAGTGATTCCCAATCTTGGGTAACCAAAAAGTGTTCTTGAACTGGAGCCTTCACCACGAGTTGTGCTGGCCAGGATTTGTTGTGGTTGAATCCCAAGACCATGTGGGGGGGGACCCAAGGTTGGGGACCACCTTTCCACCCTGATAGCAATGCATGACATGTGAGAAGGAAAACAGATTGACGCCTTGTTTGTTTGCAGATACATGTGGGTTTTAGAGGCAAATGTATGCTTGTTGGAAAGCATTAGAAGCTTCTTAGAATATTGTGTTCTGCCCTCTGTTTTCAGGAAGGGAGGTCTGTCTCTGGATGATAACCCTCTGTGAGTGGAGGAAAAGGTTATCTGTCACATTCTTCCTTGTCGAGGAAACAGATGCTTTTAGAACCATCCCAATTATTTTGTTGTTGCTCCATTGGTGATAGGGGTGTATTATAGATGGTAGTATGAATATCCTTTTGCTTTTTTCTTCTGAGTAAACCCACTGAGTCAGCTGGAAAATGGCACCCTAGGAATAGTTAAACTTTTTTGATGGTGGCCAATAGGAAAGAAATTAGAAAACAGCAATCCATGATAGTGGAGGGTAAAGGAAATGGTGTGTGCATGCATATGGATGCATGATGTAAACACACACACACACACACACACACACACACACACACACACACACACACACACACACACACACACACACACACACACACACACACACACACACACACACACACACACACATTGCATCCTGGTTGATGTGAATTGCCATAAGATTTGGCAGTTTCAGAAATATTTCACTTCCTGATTGTCAAACATCCAGTTTAATTTGATGGACTTCAGTCTGATATTTAATTCCCTTGATCTCTCAGTGATGGGTGCTATAAGTCACAAGTGTGGAATCCTGTCTTGTGCTCAACTTGCATATCAATTCTGAGCCCTTTAACCTTTGTGTACAATTTGATAAATCTGAGCTATGCAGACACAGAGCTTAGAAGCTTAGGCTGTAAATTTAGTCATCTGGTTTTGAGCGTGGTGATCTCATATGTGTTTTTCTGGGCCCGGCTTTGCTGCCTTCCTCTCACTCAACTGGACATAAATCCCACCTTTGTGAGCAGTGTGCTTTGGTCTCATAACAATGGGAAGTCATTTCATGTGACAGCAAAGTGCCTGATTCGGACTGGTGCCGAATGCTCACCAGAACGTAAGGCATAAATTGTTGACTTGGGTGACATAACTCTGCCATCTGAAGAGCTGCCAGTATCAATCAGCAGAGGGATTTGCCCCACCTTTGTCACCCAAAAAGGAGGGAGGGAAAAAGAGGGGAAATCGGATAGCCGTGCAGACTTTCTGTCCTTTTTAGTAAAAAGAAGATACTACGATTGATAGGATTTTTCCATTTAAGTTGATTTGTCCACTGTGATTTGAGAAAGAATCTCTAGTTCAGACTTTCTTGATGGACAAGTACTCAACTTGGATGACCCAACTTCCATATCAACTTGGAAAGGGATACTGATGACATACCATTTTTGCATGTTCCAATGGTGTTCAATTGACCTTGATGAATGTATCTAGAATGTACCAGACTTTTTTTGCCTCTCCAAATCTTACAACAGCCTCACAAAGTATTGAAATGTGACAACAGGATGGTGCAGCTTGGTAGGAAGAAGGCATAGGATGGTACTCAAGTGTCTGGCAGCTTTACATAGGGAAAGACATGCCTTCAAATATCCAGATCCCAAATCCTTTGTTCTTGCCAACACCTTGAACTCAATGCAGAAATGGATCGGCAGCCAATACAAATATTAGCCACATTCTTGGGTTTATAAGAGCTGAGAAGGGCTGTGGAGAACATTTTATAGACCTCTCATTCATTGGGCTGCCACAAGTCAGAGGTGATTTGGCAACTCATAATAAAAGCAGTGAAAAATACTCAAGAATTGACACCACCGTGAGTTAGATCCTGGTGAGATTCCCCACCCCACCCCCAATTCCCTAGCTGTGATTGGCTTTATCATCTGAACTTATCATTTCCATAGTCATCAAGAACTTTGCCTGTACCATGTTTGCCCCAGTGTATAAGGTCATTTGCTTGGTCTCTGATATGATGGGAATTCGGCTCAAAGCCAGGCGCTCCAGTCTTAGGTCATTGGCAGATCTGACAGCCAGCTAGCTATGCTACATGAGAAAAATAAGGCCACATTATAGATGCTTCAGAAAAAAATAATAATACAAGAGGATTTATTTTCATAAAATTCTGCACTAAGGCAAATGCTTATTCAACAGAAAGTTGAAATGGAATGCTGCAAAATCTACAGTATTAAAAGAAAATTGACCTCCAAAAA
Source organism: Phrynocephalus forsythii (assembly GCA_029282475.1). Lineage (NCBI taxonomy): Eukaryota > Metazoa > Chordata > Lepidosauria > Squamata > Agamidae > Phrynocephalus > Phrynocephalus forsythii. The sequence goes on from JAPFRF010000013.1 coordinate 6,853,562, forward strand.
CTCTTTCATGGCTCGTGGGAGATGTTTGGCATGATAGATGTTGCATTATCTCCTGATGTAGCAAATCAATACATCTTTATTAGAGAAAAGTTTAAAAATGTAATCAAGAAGCTTTGGATACTGGACCTAACATTTTATTCGCTTGGTAAATACCAGCTTCGGTTAAGCACTGCCTAGCCTTACAAAGTCCAAAATCAGCAAATTGACAAAACATTCTTTCCTATGTATCTCCTAACATCACTCCTGTATTACCATAGAAGGTAATACATAATGTATGTTCGTTGAAGGTGCAAGATCAAATATATGAATAAACTGCTGGATGCATTTAATTTGCTCATGCATTATAATAGTTTGGTCTTTTTAAAAGAAAGTCTTTCTGGTTCAAGAACTCATAAATACGAAAATTGTTTTGGAAAATCCCATTGAAAGGGAGATGGGGGGATTTTTCTCTCTTGCTTTTATGCTGCATTTACTATATGGATACTTATGGACTTCTATGGAGATATTCCTTTGGATTGCCTTTTAAGTGATTAAAGTTTTCTGTGGACTTGTAACACAGGAAAACATCCACCACCACCCCATTTCACATTTTTCTGCAGGTTGCAATATAGGTTTTGCTCCACCACTCACCTGGTGCAGGTGAGAAATATGTTGGGTTAACAGTTGAATATGAGATCACCTAGCTCCTAGCACCCAGAGCAGACCTGGACACAAATTTATGGTTTGGATCGGAGCTTCTGATTCTCATCACCCATCATTTGAAAAATCTGTTCAGGCATGCTTTAGTGGATGGAAGACTCATCCATGAGAAAAAAAATACATGTGCACTATGTCCATTTTGAACACAATGAATGGGGGGGCAGGGGAGGCTTGTACTTGGTGCAGCCTTGAACTTAGTACCAGGGGCAAAAAAAAAAATCCTTAGAAAAAACAAAAATCTAAGTGAGACAGGTCTAGATGCCCTGAGAACATCCAATCTCGCCTGATCTCGGAAGCTAAGCAGGGTCAGGCCTGCCTAGTACTTGGATGGGTGACCACCAGGGAATACTGGGTGCTGTAGGCACCTGGAGTAGGAACTGGCAAGCCACTCCAGAATTCCTGCCAAGAAAACTCCATGGACATGGGGTCACAAAGTGTTGGTCACGTCTGTGATGACATAACAACAACAACAACAACAACAACAACAACAACAACAACAACAACAACAACAAAAAAGACAGAGATTCAATATCTCAATCAGCCTGCCTCTATTTTCCAACTTTTGTCTAAGGAAATCCATCCATTTGGCTTTGCCCTGTGATTTAACGTTCTTAAAATGTCAAATTATTTCCATCGCAAATGCCTGATTTATGTTTTGCTAAATCCTTTGAAGAATTAAGACAGACATTGCACTCATGTACCCTGTTTATATTCAATACATACCATTATGGGTAAGGCACATTCTATCAATCTGCCATATGGAGGTTCAAGATGAGGAACCTCTCAAGGCAGAAATATCATTGATATTGACTCATCCTGAGTGCCCAGATTCTGGTACTTCTAAAAATAAAATTCTCAAAGCCATGGATTTTGATGGATCCATTTAAAAAAAAACTATAACCTCCTATTTGAATGTTGTTTATTCTTGAGGTTTTTCTTGTCTTAAATATGAACAGCTTGTCAAGTTTGGGGATGTTCTTATGAAAGTATATTGAAATCATCTCTATCAGTTTTTTAGCCTAGTTTCCTCTCCAAGTTGCATAGGTCTACATTGTGTGTGTGTGTGTGTGTGTGTGTGTGTGTGTGTGTGTGTGTGTGTGTGTGTGTGTGTGTGGTGTTGTTACAGTTGTGACTGACTCTTCGTGACCCCATGTCCATGGAGTTTTCTTGGCAAGGAATACTGGAGTTGTTTGCAAGTTCCTACTCCAGGTGCCTACAGCACCTGGTATTCCCTGGTGGTCTCCCATCCAAGTACTAACCAGGGCCGACCCTGCTTAGCTTCTGAAATCGGGCGAGATCGGAGGTGCTTAGGGCATCTAGGCAGCTAGGTCTACATTAGCATGGGAAATCTTCAATTGTTTGAGGCTGTTAAGGCTGACAGGACACTTCCTTCCTTCCTTCCTTCCTTCCTTCCTTCCTTCCTTCCTTCCTTCCTTCCTTCCTTCCTCTCTCCCTCCCTCCCTAGGTCATCACCACACAAAAGAACTTGACTCTCACCATGACATCTCATATTACCAAGAATTGAATCTCGCACAGCAAAGAGTGTACACCAGCGGCTGGCTGCAAGAGCACCACTAATGGCCGCAGACGAGCTTGTTTCACGGTGCTTGAACTCTTGGTTTTGTCCAGAGCTTTTCCATCTGCAATTTGGCTGCCTTAATTTGTCTTTTCCTCACCCTATAAAAAGCATGAAGATCATGGCGATGTTTCACATTGATGTAATAGGCTTTTAATTGTACAGGGCTCACCCCGCCTTTACGAGGCAGGGAGAATTTACAAAGGCAATTATTGCTTTGCTGACCTATTCATCTCATGGGAGCGTACTCTTCTTCTGCCCTGTCTCCTCCCATCACTCCCCTCCATCTTATCAAAGCTGCTTGTGATCCTTTACAAGCTATTAAACCAGAACTTCAATCATTGGGTACTAGAGATTTCAACAACAAACAGCCAAGGCCATCACATGTCAAATTGTCCCACATACCTAATTGTCCTCAGGTCCACAGCAATCAGCACCTTTGTTTTTCAATCTCACCATTCACAGTCTGATTCCTTCTAGTAATCAACATGAACAAAAGAACATAAGAACAGCCTTGCTGGAACAGGCCACAGCCCATCCAGTCCAGCATTCTGCCTCACATAGCGGCTCACCATTTATTTAAGGGCATTCCCTTGCAGATGTCTTCCCCTGCTTACGATTCCCTGCAAATGGCATTGAAATATATCCTGCCCATCTCTCCAACCCGGAGGTTGTCCCAAGCCATCCATAATGATAGCCATTGATACCCTTGTTCTCCATGAACTTGTCCAGTCCTTTCTTAAAGCTGTCAAGGCTGACAGTTGCCACCATTTCTTCTGGCAGGGAGTTCCACAGACCAGTGATCCTCTGGGTGAAAAGTACTTTTTCTTATTTGTTTGAGATCTAGCACCCAAAAGTTTCAGGGAGTGTCCCCTAGTTCCAGTGTTGTGTGATAGGGAAAACAGTTTTTCCTTATTGACTTTGTCCACACCGTGTATGGTTTTATAAACTTCAGTCAGTTCACCTCTTAGGCGCTGTCATTCAAGAAAGAAGAGGCCCAGACATTGCAGCCTCACATTGCAGCCTCAGTGTTTTTCAACCTTTTTGGGGCAAAGGCACATTTGTTTCATGAAAAAAATCACGGTTAGTGTTAAAAAAATTAACTCTGCCAGTTGACCAATTTTTCCCACGGCACACCAGGCAACATCTTGCGGCACCATTCTGGAACAGTTTGAAAAACCTGCCCTCCATTCTGCACTTTTTTTTTCTATTTCCATGGACTGCTGCCTTTATGGTGGAAGCCGCTGTAGCCAACTGTGTTGCCTTGTCATGTGAAGAATGGTCCAAGCATGCAGTAATGCAACAAGGACATGCTTTGAAGGATCTTCAGGCTCACCAATGTCATCCTCCCTCTCTTTGTGTCAATGAGCTCTAATCTCCCTAAGAATTCTCTAGTTTATGGTTAGAGTTTTTCTTTGAATTTAATCTTGGCGGTATATAAATCCAAAAAGACAGTAACTAACTAACTAACTAACTAACTAACTAACTAACTAACTAACTAACTAACTAACTAAAACAAACAAACAAACAAACAAACAAACAAACAAACAAACAAACAAATAAATAAATAAATAAATAAATAAATAAATAAATAAACCATTCCACCAACACCACCCAATTTTCTTTGAGATGGAGAGGAACATATTTGCCTGTCTTATAGAGAGGATGGCAGGGAAATGTCAAGTTATTCTTCCTGTCTCAACAGAGAAAGAGGTGCTTTGCAGTTCTGTTAACCATAGAAGAAAACAGTTTTACATACAAATAGAGCAATTTGCATAAAATGGCTACCCCCCCCCTTTTGGTATATATTTAAGGAGTAGACGCATAAGAGGGGCTGCATGTTTTTCTTTTTACTTAAAATGATAATTATAATGTGCCATCAAATCAGTTCCGACTTTTGATGTCCCTTTTCATGGTCCAAAATACTCAGATGTGGTTTACCGTTCCCTTCTTCTGGGGGATGCCCTGGGACGTTACAGTTTGCCCAAACACAGATCTGCACAGGAGGATTATGACTCCCCTGCAGAACTCCCAACTTCTAGCAGTGCAACCAAGTACCTAAACCAGTGTTGGCGAACCTATGGCACTGGTGCCCAAGGTGGTACTCAGAGCCCCTTCTGTGGGCACCCGACGTCGCCCCTTCACAGCCACCTGGATTCAGGTTAAATTGCAGTATTGGCACTTTGCACAAAATTAGAAGGTTTTGAATCACAGTTTGGGCACTCGGCCTCTAAAAGGTTTGCCATCACTGACCTAAACCATTGAGCAATTTAGCCAGCTAAGGGTGTTTATACACGACCCCTAAGCTCCGCCGCAAATGGCTGCAAGGTCCGGACCTTAAAAATGTTTACCCACCAGCTCCGGACTTTGCAGACAATTAAGTGCGACCCCGCCCACTTAGCGCGATCAAACTGCACTTTTCTTGTACCTGCTTTTTGGATGAGACAAATATTTGATCCGGTGCAAGGATAGTGAGTGCGGGGCTCTCCTGGCTTCTGTTTGTTCTTTTTTTGCCCCCCGCCCCTTTAAGAGATCTGAATGCTGCCGGGAACAAAACGGAGGTAAACCGGCATTCTTTTCTTTCTTTTTTCTCCCTCCCTCAGGCAGCCAGCAACCAGGAAGTGAGGAGGGCGGTGGGGACAGAGGAAGAGCGAGGAACCCCTAAGATCCCTGGTCCGAATTTAAGTGGCCAGCGGATCTTAGGGGTCGTGTAAAAAGGTGTTAAGTTCATGTATAGATTCTTCGGGAGGGGAGGGGGAAAATACCTTCCTTGAATCATCAAGCTGTCTTGTCAGGTTAAGACAGCCAAAATCAATGGGCGATCTCTCTCTCTCTCTCTCTCTCTCTCTCTCATTCTGAATAAGAAACCCACTGGATCGAACCCCCTGTTTGTTCCTTGTTGTGAGGTTTTGTTTTGTTTGTGCTTGGGGGTTTGGCTTGCTTTGATTTGGTTTTATCCCCTCCGAAGTCTCATAGGAAATCTTACGAGATTTCTTGGGATGTTTCACAGCCCTTTTTTATACCCCAGGTGAATCTGCACAGAAGGATTACAACTCCTGTGCAAAACCTCGTTTTTCCTGCACAAGAGCCTGTGGAAAGGGAACTGAGCTCAGCCATTTTGAAATTTCTCATGGGAAAAGACAGATGAAAAATAACAGTGTTTAAACTCGGGAAATGAAATCTTGCCAGTATGGGGGTGGGGGTGGGGAGTCTCATCAAGAAATCTTAGCATGCTGAGACACAAAATGCCGCAGAAAACGGGTCATAAGAAGACTCTCCATAGCTTTGATGAAAAAGAAGCATTTAGTGAGATTTTCTCATATCCTAACCTGAGACCGTGAACTGCAGATTTCCCCTGGCATGGTCTAGGGAAGAAATGTGAAATCTGTCTTTCTTCATACCAGGAAATAGCCTGGGGGAGGGGGAAAACCATCTACTGGGTACAAAGGGAAGGCAGGGTCTGTCCCGGCCAAAATTTCTCTAACACCTCAAGTGACGAACATTCAAGACATGCTTGACATGACATCTGCACTGGCAGCATCTGACTCTGCAAAGGACAAGAGCTATTGTCTGCCCATTTCTGCAAAGATGGTTTTGCAAAGATGGATGTAACAACAAGGTCCTTAATGTTAAATACAATCTGTAGCATCCCTAGGGTCCATTCTAGCCCTTCATTTCTAAGATGGTGGTGGTGGTGGTGGTGGTGGTGGTGGCGACGACAAGAACAACAAAAATGACAACAGTGTGTACTATGAGCATCATATCACCACTACTCATATGCAGAGATGGGCACAAAATGCTTTTCATTTCATTGTCTTTCTTTTGTTTCATTTTCATTGAAAGTGATTTTTTGAAAAAACTTTATTTCATTTTTCATTTCATTTTGTTTTTCGTTTACTGCTCTGTCGTGTTTTAAAAATGCCTCGCCATTCCCCCCCAATACACCTGATTTTTTTGGGGGGGGGGAATCACAGGGTTTTAAAACTTTTTTATAGCCACCGAAGAAAGTGGTGGCCGCAGCCATAGCCATTTTCTTCTGTAGTGAAAAGGTTTTAAATCCCTGCACTATTCCCCTCAATGTGCCTCGATTGGCACATTGGGAGAACAAAAAACGAAACTGAATGAACGGGAAAAATACATTTTGTTTCATTTCCTTTTTCTTTAAAAATAATTTCATTTTTCCTTTCGTTATGATATGAAATGAAAAAATGAAAAAAAATGTTTGATGCCCATCTCTACTTATATTCCTCCTCAATTCTTCCATTCTTCCTCTGGCCACAGACTTTAATCTATTTTGAACCGAAGCAGGTCCTTGTCAGTTGTAGCACCTTCTCTAGAGAACTCTCCGTCCAGCTCTTTTCCTCCAGCTGTTCTGCCAGCAATCAAATGCAGATACTTCTATGTTGACAGGCTCTTATTAATATTCAATAATGCCAATGCTACATGTGAAGCTTAGAATGAGTATCTTGGCCAGACTCGTTTGTTTTATGGCTGGGATGGCTACTTTCCTGCTGACTTGTGTCTTATTCCAATTGCTGCTGTTTTTAGTGTGTTTTGTGGTTTTTCCTTCATCAACTTCTCTTCACACACACACACACACACACACACACACACACACACACACACACACACACACACACACACACACACACACACACACACACACATATATACACACACACACACATTTGTCACCACTTATAATGGATGTGTTTGGGGAGGGGAGAGCAAGGTCCTTAGGATTAACAAGCGTGGTTGTCGTTTTCCTGCAGTGACATGTTTTATTGGATGTCATTTGATTTTAATGAATTCAGTTTAATTAATTGTATTGTTGGTTTTAATATTGCATGTCAACCACAGGGGCCTTCAGGCTGAGAGGCAACATGAATATTATAAATAAATAAGTGCTGTTATAAATAAGTAAGGGCAGTGTTGTCTAGCAGCTGAGCTGAGCTGAGTCTGTGCGCTAGAATGATGTACGATGTTGCCCATTCTTTCCTTAGGACAGCTAGCAGCTTCTGAGATAAATCCGGTCTTGGAAGGGGTGCCCTCTGGCCTGCCATGTGCTCTTATTTCTCCATTGCTCAGCTAATGATAAGTGCACGACAGCTGCATGCAAGGAGGAAGAGAGATTGGCAGCTCCCTGAGTTCCACTGCTAGTAGGGGGTTCTGGGTAAATGCAGTGTGAACAAGTAGTACTTGCATGCTGTCGGGATAAATGAGACAAGATGGCTTTGCTGCATTGCTTGGTCACTTCTTTTTTTCCTATCCATCAATAGGGTTTAGACCACTGTTTACTTTGTACCCCTGGTGTAAACGTCCCAGGAAAGTGGTGGCTCATTTGCTTAAAAAAGAGTTTTGGATTAGAGGCAGGGCGAGTGAGATTTAAATATCCTGAAGCTTGTCAGATGTCACTTAACCTTTCCACAGGGCCATTGTGAGAATAAAATTGAAAGAGGCAGGTAGAAGCCTTTGGTAAACCAAATTTCGGAAGGAACTTTTGTTGTATTGTTGATTGTTTGTCCACAGCCAGGTTGCCATAGCAGCTCTCATTGTCCCAGTCTTAGGACGAACTCGGTGCATGGTTCACTATTATTTTGATGACTTTATCAACAAGCCAGAAAACAATATGTTTCAGTGTCCTCTAGTGGTCAATTCTGTTATTGCGCCTTGGAAATATATTAGACCCCACCAGTATCTAAAAGGCATTGACAAGGTGAAGTTACTATGGCTCTCCATGTAGTGCTTGGTTGGAATTTGCATAATTCTTCTTCATTGGCTAAGCTGGCTAGGGTGGGTGGGATATACAGCCCCACAAGATCTGGAAGGCGACTCATTCCTCATAACCTGACCCGATTTCTAGTTTTCCACAATTCCACATGTTGAAACTAGTTCGCAGTTTGACTGACGTTTTCGATCAGATACTTGGGCAATTCATCTCTGAAATCCTTAAATATTATATGCTTGTTGGTGAAAAGAGGGGGTGATTGTGTGGTGGGGGAATACTGCCTAGAGTCCTCATTAAAGGATTTTTAATCACTCGAAAAGAATATTTGTGAAGGAGAGGAGGGGGGAACAGAGAGAAATCTACTGGCATGTTATTACGCTAGCTTGTGCTGCAGGAGCCAAAGGGCTAGAAAACATAAAATGGGATTAATTAAACAGAGTAGAAATAGGTTTGTTTTGTTGCCTTGTTTATTTATTGACCATAACCCATAGCTTGGAAGCTTTTGTTTTTGACATGATCTGAACTCTGACCTGTGGAATGTCAACCTAAACAGTTAGACCTAGCCCTTCTACAAGGAAGTCTCTTTAATGCATTAAAGAAATGAGAAAGCAGGGCACCCTGGTGCATTGGATTTACTTCGGGACTTGGAGAAATTTGCATATAGCCAAAAACTGCTGATCGGAGCTGAACTCCACCGTCATTATAACTTAAAGGAGGGGGAAAATGAATATTCAGAAGATTTTGTTTTGCAATCCATACTCAAACAAAATACTCTGGAGGGAATAATAGAATGAGAAAATAGGTCATTGGTGAGCAAGCAACAGGAGCTGTGGTGCTTATTGCCCAGAATTTCCATTGATTTATGCTAGAGGAGGAGTAGCCAACCTTGGTTCCCCAAGGTTTTCTTGGACTACAATTCCCAGAAATCCTGGCCAACACATCTAGCGATGAACATCTGGGCGCTCAACATTGGCCAACCAAACCAACATGCATTTCAACCAATAGAACTGTAGCCAACGATGACATGATCTCATTGTTGGGCTCTGTTGATTAGGGATGCAGTGGTTGTTTTAGAATTTAAGAGGGCCGAATGTGTCAGTTATCTCTTGCTCATCTGTAGGTTATCTCCGCCTCATCTTTACAAGCCCTATTATGTTTTGGAGTTCGGTTGCTAATATGGCTGGCCGTATAAGCTTTATTGCTCTGCCTCGCTGGAAATTTTGAAGGTCACTTCTTAATGCCTTCACAGATGATAACAGAAATGACGGAACGAAAGGAAAATGGTGATAGGAATGAACTCAATACAAAATGAGCAGGGAATGTTTAGGCCACATATAAATTAGAAAGTTATACCCTGTCAAATAGCATTGTGTGTCTCTTGTTCTCTTGTGGCCTTTATGAATGCATATGTGGGGCTCACTCTTATAACCAGAGGTCAGATTTTATACATTTAATTTATTTCCATCTTCAATAAGCAGAAGTTCTGATATTATCACTAAATAAAGAGCAGCGCAAAGGGAAGAAACATCACTCCTGGGAGAAAAGAGACTGGCATTTGATATATTTTGATTTTTTTAAAAAAAAATGTATTTTTAACGGCAAGAAAGCAAAAAGGTGAAAAATGTGATACTAGCCAAATTGTAGAGCATCAGGTGTATTCAGAAGCAACTGGGATTGCTGACAAATAAAGGTAGAATGTCTGAATGTGTGGAGCAGATCCCCTGCCAAGTCCCTTCTGGAATGGATGGTTCTCCATTTGAAGGAGAATCCTATATTTTAAGATGCCCTTTCATTTGAAGGATTGTCCAGTCTAGGTCTGATGTAAACACAAAGAAGGAGACACAACTAGCAGGTAGTGCAATATACATTCCATCCCCGTAACGTCAGGTGAGAAGGTTCCCTTAATAAGGGGACACGGCAGCTCTACAGCAAAACATAATAGAGCATAGGATTAGGTCTCCAGGCCATTAATAAGAAACTACAAGTTGCAGGCCATGCACGCCTGGGTGGAGTTAAAGGTGAACCCATAGGTGGGAAGGAGTGGCGCTCATTAGGAGCAGTGCTCTCATATAAGAAAACAATATGGCATCACAAGGGGAGGCAAACAATGAGAATAGTATCATTTGAATTGCACTACGGGAGGCCCATCGCTCGTTAATAACATTTTCTTACCATTACAGTTCCCTTCTAATTAAAGTTTTAAAAGAATAAAGTTGTGGCCCAGTTTTAAATAAAAATGCCATGTGTGTCGACTCATTATTTCGGGCCGGGGGGGCGGACAAAGTCAAGCTCACTGTTCATCCTATTTCTACCAGACTTGTTGATAAACAAGCTATTAGCTGTGGACATTTCTGCCACAGAAAGGCAGCAGCTCTCTGCGGTGGCTCAGTCCTTGTCTCTCCCCCCCCCATGAATTAACACTGCTGTTTTTCAGCAACATGTAAACATTGTCCCACTGCTAAAGAGGAATGGATTTTTTAAAGAATGAAGACTAAAGCCAGTGTGAAATAGAATGAAATGGCTTTCCTTGAAGCAGTTTTTTGTTTGTTGTTGTTGTTCAGTCATTCAGTCGTGTCTGACTCTTGGTGACCCCACGGACCAGAGCTCGCCAGGCCTTCCTATCTTCCATTGCCTCCTGGAGTTTGGTCAAATCTATATTGGTTTCATCGATGACACCGTCCAACCATCTCATTCTCTGCCGTCCTCTTTTCCTTTTGCCTTCCATCTTTCCCAACATCTTGAAGCAGAGCAAGGGGTAAAAAAATAAGCACGTTAAGGAAGCTGGAATGCAATAAATCCACCGCTAATACCTTGTAAAAGACTGTGTTTCCCTTGGAAAGGATGGCAGAGATGGTTCCCAATTAACAAGAAGGAAGGAATCTAAAATGGGCCACGGTTCACAGAATATGATGCAGTAGTCAAATGGCTAAAGTTCTAAGTGTTAAGCATTTGGCTGCAGAGTCAGAGGCTGGGAGTTCAAATCCCCTACTGTGCATTTCAGAAGCTACACAACCCCAGGGCATCCCTAGTAGAATGGAAAATCGCACCTGAGTGCTCTTTAAAAGCAAAGCAAGGTGTTCTGCTTATATAATGCCCCCATACCACTTCAACTAGTCTCTGGGTGGTTTACAGTTTTAATTGCAGTAATGCAGGCTACACATTGCCCCCCCCCAGCAAGCTGGGTACTCATTTTGCTGACTTCGGAAGGATGGAAGGCTGAGTCAACCGTGGGCCAGCTACCTGGGATTGAACCCCAAGTCATGAGGACCGTTTTACCTATAGTACAGGCATTTAACCACTGCACCACGGGGCTCAGTACCTGGAAAACCCTGGAAAGCATCATCATAACTCTGGGTTCAATTGAGGCCATTAACCTTAGAAGGAGTTACAGGAATCTTCTTTGTGTAGCACAAAGGAATTCTTCTGGAAACTCCAAAAAACTGCAACATAAACAGCCACTGTCAGAGTATGAATGGAAACCAACCACCTTCAGCAGGGCATGGATGTGTGTGTCCATTTGCAGAAGCATGGCAAAATATTCTAAACAGGAACTTTGGAGAGGGTGGATTTAGCTCAGGGATATTCAGCATTTAACAATACAAATATAAATTATATTCAGTCAACAGCCATTAGACCCTTCACTTTTTATTAGGAGAGGAGATTGAGCACTCAGCAGTTTATTGCTCTGAATAATACAGCCGTTCATTTGCAGCATGAAAATATAGGAAATGGCAATCTTCCTCAGATTGGTCAGGTATAGAATTTGCAGTGGGGCTTCTGCCAAACAGCAGATGATTGTGGGGAATGGAGGGCAAAAGGCAGTACCAGCATCAAGTAATGGAAAGTTGAGCAACTCGTTGTGAGATGCCCCTGGCAGCACCTTCCGTGATGACACTGCGAGTCACTCAAAACTTAAACACTGTGTATTAACAACCCAACTTAAACAGCTTTAGCCAGCATGTTCTCAAGAATTCTCCACATTCTTAGCTAATTCTCACATCCCTAGCCAGTCTTAGTGAAATATGCTGCATGTTGCAGTCCAAGCACATGTGGAGGGCCACAGCTGTCCACCTCTAGAGATAGGCACGAAATGAAAAAAATTGTTCTGTTATTCGTTATTCGTTTCATTGCATAACAAACTGAATAACGAAAATTGTGATGAAATTGGAACAAACCGAACAGAACCACGAGAATTAGGTTCCTTACGTTTCGTTTTCGTTAATGCCGACACGCAATGAAATGAGCTGTTTTTAAATGTTAAAAAACGTCCTGAATATCTGTAAAAACCCAGCAATAATTATTTATTCTGCCTGATAATAGCTAACGGGGGGGGTTGGGGTCCTTAAAACGTGCATTTATGTCTTTTTTCAGATTGCTGTATTTTTTTCCTTTAAGGGGAGTTAAGGGACATCGACCCAAAATGGCTCCCAGATGCCTAATATTGATTTCTTGGTTTTGTTATTCGATTCATTATGTAACGAAATGAATAACGAATAATGGAATGATTTTTTCTGTTTCATGCACATCTCTAATCCCCACCTCTCATTTCCCTCTCTTGCATCTGTTGAAGTCAGTTTGTTCGCTGTTGATCTCTTCACAACTGTTAGTAATGAAGCATTTTCTTCTTCCTAGTACAGAGGTCTCAGAGTGAGCTATTGAGACAGTGAGTGACAGTTAATGAGAAAGGGTTGGATTATCCAGGGAACTTGTAGCTATTTTCCTCTGTGGATCTCTAACCTTCTAGCATGTAGGAAAAACTATTTTACAAAAAAATGAAAACTCTGCAGCATCCAGTCAGGCTCAAAGCTTAGGTTTACACTGCAAACTCAGAAATGTAGTTAAAAATAACCCTTGGAAGAACAAGTTCCATATTAAACTTGGCCTTTCTTTGTAGCCAGTAATTTCTCAATGGCATGATAACAGCACATAAGTTAATATATTTCATCAGCTTCTTCCCTGGACATTAAAGTTACATTAAAAGGTTCAATGACGTGGAACCCTTTTTCCTAGAGATGTTCGTTTAACAAGCCTTGCACAGAGCCCATACTGGGAGAGTTATGACTAAGTGTGTTTTATAAATTGCATTTGTTTAATGTGTGACTGGCCAGGTATTGTTCCTTCAAATACTGTGTCAGTATTCCACAAACCTGTTTCTCTGTTTAAAATAAGATTCAAACTTTGGGCAGGTTATAATAGCACTTTGTTTGAAGACTTAAAACTCTGAGACGAAAACCCTCTTGCCAAATACTTCTGGTTGTGTTAATGTTCATTTCACAGTGTCTTGCGGCAGGCTTGAACATGTTGGCTCACTGTCTGCGATTTGGATTCTGGGACTATTTATCGAGATGAACGAACCTTCAAAAATACAGAAACAAGTAAACAAAACAACCTGCCAACCCTTGGTTTATGCATGTGGCATATTACTTCTCTGTTTCCAATCCGTTGTGCTGGCTCGATAACTCAGTGGGTCAGGTGTCTAGGTGCACAGCCAGAAGATCACCTGGTAGTGGGGCAGCTAAAACATCTTGTAAATAAATAAATAAGTTTGGAGTTCAATTCCCCGTTCCCTGCCTTGAGGGAGAAGAGCCAACCTGTGTAGCCTTGGGAAAGCCGCACAGCCCCAGGATGGCTCTTTACCGGTGGCCCCCAACCTGGTGTCCTCAGATGTTCTTAGACTACAACTCCCAGAAATCCGGGCCAGCACAGTTGGAAAAAGGGAATAGTAAACCACTTCTGAATACTCTTTAGTCCTTGTTGGTATAAGTCAGAACTGATTTGAGGATGAGTCACAATTCCAAGTGCTAGGAAAGAGTCTTTGCAGTGCACAAAAGGAATGCCCTATGTTACATACCAAAGGCCAGCCTAAAGGTTAATCCCATCCTCCAGTCATCAGTAGAGATGGGCACGAAATGAACAATTTTTTGTTTCCATTTTCGTTTTTTCATTTCATTATGCAACGAAACGACAAACGAATTTTGTCTCTAAAATGAAACGAAACAAACAGAAACACCAGAAATTTTGTTGTCCGTTTCGTTTTTGTTACGACAATACATTGAACTGCTTTAAATGCTAAAAAAATCACAAAAATTGAAATAAATGGTAACAAAACGGTAATGAAATGAACAAAAATGAAAATGATTTTTTTTTGCAAAAATTCACAAAAACGGAAACGAAATGAAACAGACCCCCTAAACGACAAACGACAAATGAAACACAATTTTTTTATTTGTGCCCATCTCTAGTCATCAGCGATTAGGCTGTCTCGACCCATCAGTAGGTGCTCCTCCTCCTCCTGGAAGTCCCGACCTGCAGGTGCAAGTCTTTTGCCAGTGTGCACAACCAGCAATGAGATTTTGCTAGAGGAACAGGGCACTGCTTGGAGCCTGACCTTCAACCCCATTCCATCCCCACTTCTCTGGAACCCCGGGCCTTTGCTAATAGCCTGCTGTTTATGATCATGTTTATGATCTTGCTGTTGATGTCTCATCCCCTCCTAGATGTGTAGCCTGCATGATTGAATTGTAAACTGCCCAGAGAGTGCTAGAAGCACTATCAGGCAATATATAAGCAGAACACTTTGTTTTAGCTGTTCCTGCACATACAATGCAAATGTTCAGTTAAAAGTGGGCTTATGCATTTGAGTGAGAAATGGATGCTCCACACACAGATTCCTACTTATGTCCGCAAATGTCTTTGTCCTACAATACAACACCCCCTTTCAAACCATGACATTTCTTTTTATTTCCCAAGGCATTGACTCTTGTGGTCTCATAGAATCTTTTCCCTCTTCTTTGTCTCACCTTTTTTCTTTGCCTTTTGGAGTTAGAACATTTGTGAGAGCCTTAGAGATGGCGATGCATACCAGAACCATGCCCAGCTCTACAAAAAACATATTAGTAATAATCAATAGTAAAAAGAAGTTGGCCATTGCTTTTGGAAAGATCACATTGCTGTCCTTTGTTAACGACTGGATTTTGCTGCTTTACAATTTATTTATTTATTTATTTATTTATTTATTTATTTATTTATTTATTTATTTATTTTTACAACTTATATGCTGCCCACTAACCAAAGGTCTCTGGGCAGCTTCCAATCAAAGAATTAAAACAGTAAAAACATCAAACAACAATAAATAAGTAAAACAATAATAAAAACCTTATACTAAAATCATCACACTAAAATTGCCATCAGAAGACCCACAATCTAAATTGTATCAATTAAAAAACTTCTGGAACAGGAAGGTTTTTACCTGGCACCGAAATGTCATCAGTGTTGGTGCCAGGCGGATCTCAATCGGGAGGGCATTCCATAGCTTGGGAGCAGCTGCCGAGAAGGCCCTGTGTTTGCAAGCCATCCCTCTCACCTCCTTGAGGGATGGCTCTTTCAAGAGGGCCCCCTGGCTTGATCTTAATTGCCGGGTAGGTTCATACGGAAGGAGGCGGTCCTTCAGGTATCTAGGTTGACAATTGAGAAGTACTTGTTGAAAGGTTATATAGCAGTGACCAATCTGTAGAACATTGCTCCTTTAAAAGGTCTTCTAACTCTTGCTGAATTGAATTTTAGCTACTATTATTTAGAAGCTCTCTCTCTCCCTTTCTGTTTTCTCCTGTCTTTATTTTTACTGCATTTAACCCCCTACAGATGGACCACTTTCACCTTTGCAAAACACATTGTGTGTGAACTTAGAGTCCCAGTACAAAGGGATTCTCCCCCCCTTTCATTGCATTGATGTGCTAATTCATTTTAAAGAGTGGTTTTGAATGATTAAACATCTTGTAACCCATTTCTCAAGTTAGAAAGGGGAAGTGGAGAAGCTATTGGTGATCTTGAGGAATTACTGAAGGTGAGATCATGCTGGCACGACCCGTAGAGAGGAATAAATGAGAAAGAGAAGGGAAATAAGTAGAATAGTCAAGAGATTTTCTTTATTCCAGTTAGTAATTAAAATTCTAACATGTTGAGGACGTAAAAGTATACTGATGTAACAATGTGCTCTGTATGAGGTGAGGCATTTGTCCAATTGACTTGGAAGGGATGACTCAAGTCTCTTCCTCCTCCTTCCTCCTCCTCCTCCTCTCCTTTTCTTATTCTTCTTCCATCTGGCAAACTCAGCTGCAATTACAAAATTAAGCAGCACTTTTCATGGCCAACATTGTGCATTATTTCTCTGAATCAAGATGGGAGTACACCTTCAACGGATATATCCAGAACATTTCCAGTTGATTCAACTTCATTCTCAGCGAAATTGCCCCCAAAACTATAAGTGGGGGGGGGAGGAATAGATGAGAATTCCTCCTCATCATGTACTGTATTACTTACTTTAGGTGTAAAGATTTATTTATTTATTGGGAAGAGGATTATGTCCAAGGAATAATCCTTCCTATCCCAAAGGTTGACAAAACTCTCCTCTTTTCCCCTTCTCTGTTTCATGTCTAGTATCCATCGAGGATTTGCGTTGCACTGCAATTTATATTGTCCATCTTTGCAACCTGTGGCTCGCTCTGTGTTTCTTCCAGAGGTTTTGCAAATCAATATATAATGCACACAGCCTTTTAGGTCCTGTCTCGCCTGTGTGTATGAGGTGGAACAGAGATAACACAGCAGACTAACAGTGACCCAGAGGAGCATAAAACAAAACAAAACAAAACTGAAGGCTAGATAAGTTATATCTGTCCCTTGTTTAGTGCTAGAATATAAAATGAGTACAAGCTAAAATAGTATAGCTGAAATGTTATATATGTACAAATTGCCTTTGTATACTAAACAAGAAAGCGCGCACACACATGCGCACACACAAACACACACACAAATCTACTCCCAGTGAAGGCAATTTTCTCCAATGTTTGAATTGCACACAAATAATATTCTTATTTCCAAATAACTTTTTGTCCAATTGGGTTGATCCTAAAACAAGAGTTGTGTGGTATTTTGTAAAATGAGAGCCCTGGATGGGTTGATCATATCTTGGAGGGCAATCAGCCTGTTCTTGGCATTGTATTTTGTTGACAAATTTGCACCCTTATGGGCCCTGGCTGGCTTTTTTGTATCCTTGCTGACATATTCTTCAGACCAACACCTGGGTTTCCCCCCACCCCCACAAATTATGTATTCTATGATTAAACTCTATCCCTTTCTTCCACAATCAATATGAATAATTATGGTCAACTGTTCAGAAAGTACTGAGATATTAGACTAAGCCCAACTGTTACATCAAGGTCTTGACCATGATTGGTTTGATGGCCATCTCTACTTACTTATACAGTACAGTGATACTTTGTTTTAAAATGCCTTAATTAAAGAAGAAGACAGTTTAAGAAAAGAAATTATTGGAAATGGGGATGCCTCAGTTTAAGATTTTTTTTCCAGTGGAATGCCTAGTTTAAGATTTTCCCCCCATAAGGCATTAAAAGTTTATGTGTGATGTTTGCAAGACAAAAAGCAAGGGGATGCCTCAGTTTATGAAAAATTTAAATGGAATGCCCCTGTTTGCCCTTTTTTCCTGACCTCCAGAATGGATTAATTGGTTTTCAATGCATTCCTATGGGGAAACTGTGTTTCCATTTAAGAAATTTTCACAATACAAAACGGGCCGGAGAACGAATTAATTATTTAAACCAAGGTACCTCTGTATATGATAACGAGACATAGCTGAGAGAATACAGTCCACATAGCCCATTAATCTCATTTTATTCAGCAACACAGGTGGCTGTACATCTTGATCTTAGCTTATGGCTCTACACAGCTCTAACTATGTCACAATAGTGTCTTGAATAAGTTTGATGTTTGACTCCCCACCTCATCCCATGCTTTTATTCCCTTCCGATCAATTCTTAGTCTTCCAATGGTTGACCATTCATAGCGGTGTGGCACTTCTAGCTCTATCAAGTCACATGGGTGTTCTCACCAACTCGAGTTTTCAAAAGCCATTTCTGAAGTACGTTTTCCCAAAACAAAGAGCTCTGCCTAATAAGACTGGCTCTCTCTTTGGGGAATGAGTTGTGTGGAAAATAATTGGGAAACATCTCAAAAGAAGTGAGAAATCACGCTCATTACAGCCACTTTTTAATGAAGCCCTTAATGACACTTAGCATGTATGCTGTTCAAGCTCTGAAAATAGATATGATGACTTCATTGGAAAGTATTACCAAAAAAGGCATTATATGAAGGATCCAGACAGGGTCATCTCCCCCAACAATCATCCACCCCAGAATTGGGGCAGGAAAACTGCACCTCATCTCTGTTGACACTCAAAGGCACCCTTCCTCTCCTTCTCTTGGTTCAGTTTATGAACTCATTGGCACCTTTTAATGAACTACGAAGCAGTTTTCTGCAGTCATGTGATAAAGGTCATAGTCAAGTCTAGCTGGCTATGTGACATTGTGACTGTATCATATTATCTATGTGGCCTCAGATGGTTTGAGTAGTCCTTGGATACACCTGAACCTCAAACCAGTTGCTGGCCCCAAGTCAAAGAAACCCACTGAATCAACGGGATTATCAAAAAGGACAACTTACCATTCAACAGTTCATTCACTGTCAGATATCTGTTGTTGTTGTTGTTGTTGTTGTTGTTGTTGTTGTTGTTGTTGTTGTTGTTGTTGTTGTTGTTGTTGTTGACTTACATAAAACCCATGGTGCTACAGTACTCCCTGGGCATAACATAATTATTCAAGCAACACTTTGCCCACCCACCCCCAGAGAGCTGGGTACTCCCTTTACCAATCTCAGAATCTCAGGTTGCGAGCAGAAGCTTCACTGCAGTACTGTAGTTTAACCACCATGCTATGGGATTCTGTGTCTCAGCTACTCTAGTGGAGCATGCAGTTGGATTTCAACCAAGGGTTTTGTTTTGCTTTGACTGGTATTCAATACAACAAGGCGTGATATGTGATCTTCTTTCAAGTGAGAAACTTTGTCCCTGAATCTTATGGAGGTTCTGTTCCCTCATAGTTTACAAAAGATGGAGTGAGGTGCTGAAAAACAGATCAAATTCAGGTCATGAGCAGAATCCTGATTGCAGTATACCATGAGGCTGCACTATGTGTGTGTGTTGTCTCGTTACAGTTGTGACCGACTCTTCGTGACTCCATATGCATGGAGTTTCCTTGGCAGGAATACTGGAGTGGTTTGCCAGTTCCTACTCCAGGCGCCTACAGCATCTGGTATTCCCTGGTGGTCTTCCATCCAAGTACTAACCAGGGCCAACCCTGCTTAGCTTCCGAAATCAGGTGAGATTGGATGTGCTTAGGGCATCTGCTATCAAACTCCCCAATCTGTTTTAAATGGGGACAGACCTTCATCCCTGTCCATGTGTATACACTGAGGGGGAGGAGGGGGAGATGGATCAAGATTTGTTTTAGGACAAACAAAGCTATTGCTTTCCATTGCTGTTTCCTCCCCATAAGGTATCTGCACATCTGCGGAAAAGCTCAAGCCCCACCTGTGTTATTTACACAGAAACAAAAGGGCTTCGCTTAATTCCTTCTGCATTTCAACACCATGTGGAGCAGAGCTCACGCTGCGTGTTCTTTCCATGTGTGCAGCAGGTCTAGGCACGTTTTCACATATCATTAAGTGGCACGGCTTGTGTTTGTTTTCTTAGCACACCTCCAGAGTCCTTTGATGTATCTAAACGATACAGGCAGAGGCAGAAAGAGGAGGAGAGTAATTTATTTATATATTGCATGGACCACACAGGTAACTCTTATTCTTCCTATATGCAAATAAAATCTCTCCCTCCGGTCCCTCCCGACTTCCTCGTGAGCCGTGTGCCAGTCCTTTGGAAACAGCTCCCCGGGCAATCTCTGAACAAAACTTGTTAACACCAAATGGGATTTGTGAACTTAATTCCAGCACAGCTGCTTTGCTTCTTATTTTCTCCTCCCTCCCTTTTCCCTTCCAGCATTGAAACAAAACCTCAAACTGCCAAATTGTTAATGGAATTTAGTATGTCTGTTTTCCAGGGATTTGTAAACAGACAAAGTTCACCAATATCCAAATTATCTTCACCGTCTAGAACGGCGTGACGCTTTATTCATTGCTTCTACTTCTGGGAAGCCTTGATGGATCCTAAATCCCGTGGAATGTATTTTGCCCAGCAGGTTTCCTCCTTCCCCACTTCCGACAAGCGTATGGGATGACAGGATCCATTACTGGACCAAGTGCCGTTCATGTGGTGTGAACACAAAGCAGCAAGATTTAACCAGCAGGTTTCTTTTCTCGTCATCCCTCAAATCATGGCAGGGAGGACTTTCAAATATTATTTCTGTGAATTTCATTCCATTGGGAAAATAAAAACTAGCCCAAATTCTGGAGTGCTACCAGCTAATGGGTCTTCTGCAGAGTTTTCAGCAGGATCCTGATGTCTGTATATTCCTTCAGCTTCCATGAATTATAGATGGAATGCATGGCATCTTGTTGTTGTATGTTGTTTATTGATTGCTTGTGCTCAAGGAAGCATTGGGAGTTAAAGCATAAATAAAAATACCTTTGCATGCCAGGAGAATTAGAACAGAAAGGTGAGGGGTGTTTAATGGGAGTACATGGTCTCTCAAACAGTTTAGATATCATCATACGTGTCTTTAGAGGTACTAACCAGTGTCTAGCTTCCCTTTTTAATGCACAGGGCAAGTATAAGTGCTAGGGTCATCGATTTAGCACAGTTTGAAATTGGTGACCACAGGCCTTCAAAGTAAGGCATCTCCACACATGTCTGATCAGCCTCTTGAGAGATACAGCTTCAACTGCTTAAAGAAGCAAGTTAGTGAAGTCTCAAAAAGTGAGCTTCAGCAGAGGAGTTAAAAGTTGTCCTTTTACAAAACACAAGAAAGTTTAAGATTAAGTTGGAAATTGTTTCAGACTGAAAGAAGCTGCAGATGAGCAAAACTTTGGTTTCCCTTGCCTGTTCAGAGGACAGGATCAGGCCCCTAAGCCCTTAATTGTGTCTGAGAAAAATGCAGGGCAATATTTTTTTTTTGACATTTCAGGTCATGCTGTTATCAAATTGTTTCTTGCCATCACATCAACAACTAGTTTGTAGCAGGGCATGATTAATCAAAGATGTGGCATGTTCATAATCTTCAAGGTGAATTAAAAAAACACCCAGACACACAGCTGCTACATATTTCTCACTGGATATTTATCAGAGGTGTCCTCATGAATCACAACAAGATTCCTTTCACATGCTACTGGACACCAAAACAACTCTGAGCAAAACAAAACAATTCTGTGTGAAGGTGTGTCAGATGTCCAGAAATGTCTGGGCAGAAGTTGGAGAGGCAAGAAGAAGGATGGCATTGTAGAATCTGGAAAACAGACAGGTTTAGGGGCAGGTCCGAGGTTAGTCTATGATAGTAGGAACAAGATCTAATGTTGTGGCACCTTGAAGACCACACAGTTATACTTGGAACATGCTTTTGTGGAGTCTAGTCAATTTCTACCAAACAGTCAAGGTTTCTGCTTGCATAGAGAATGTCTGCTCTAAGAAGAGATCCTCTAGGTTGGTGGTTCCTGGCCTTGGGTCCCCAGATGTTCTTGGACTAAAGCTCCCCAAAGCCTTTGCCACTAGATGTGCTGGCCTGGATTTCCAGGAGTTGTGAAGCATGAACATCTGGGGAACCAAGTTTGGGAAACACTCTTCTAGGTGATCAATATCCAGATGCTCTTCACAGGCTGAGAACAACAATGTGGAGGGCAGGAATAGTACTTTCCTCCTTGATTCCATGTATTCAGATTGACCCCTTTCTGAATTCCTAGGTAGAACCGTAATGTTGTATGCAGTATGTAGAATATTAACAGAGATGTCTTCACTTGTGAAATGTTTGCCAACTTTAGCTTTACTTATTTAGAAATTTCTCCTTTGTCACTTTGGGACACTGCTTCTGTGCAAGATTATCCAAATCAGGAGTTCAGTTATTGTATTATTTGGGTTTTTTTCAATATTAAACTTTTAATAGCTTCCTCTTTCCTCCCCCTTTCCCTGCAATAGTAATTTGTTTCATCAAGGTTTTATGACAAAGGATATGGTTTTTCCTATCACTCTACATGATGCAAATGTGTTTCCAGGAGCTCAATACCCTTTTCTCTACCTAAATAAATAAACCAGGTGGATGCCAATGCCAGTTCTAAATAATTGGGTAGTTTATATTCTAATTCCTTTGTTTGTTTCTTAAAAAGGTTTGAGAATTATGATCCACCAGGGACAAATATGTGTTAGGTTGCCTTTTTTTAGCTCACTTTCCGATGTATTTTTTAATAGCATAAACACCTAGTGTGCTATTAGTTATTCCATTAAGCCATATCCAATTTGTCTCCTTTTGTTTACTCAAGGTTTTTAAACACTCTGACATTTTCAGAATTGCTTCCTATTACAAAAAGAAAAGGAGAGAAAAGTTGCAGTGCCATATAGTTTCATTGTGTTTTGGTGAATAATTATATGCACAGGGTTGTGATGCTCTTTGTGGAAACCCAGAGATGGGATGCTTCTGTTTTTGCAGTTGTTTAATTGCTATGTTATATACTGTGCTTTAGCTGCCTAGATGCCCTAAGCACATCCGATCTCACCTGATTTCAGAAGCTAAGCAGAGTCGGCCCTGGTTAGTACTTGGATGGGAGACCACCAGGGAATACCAGGTGCTGTAGGTGCCTGGAGTAGGAACTGGCAAACCAATCCAGTATTCCTGCCAAGAAAAACTCCATGGACATGGGGTCATGAAGAGTCGGTCACAACTGTAATGACACAACACAACAACAACAACAACAACAACAACAACAACATACTATGCTTTACACAGCAAAGATAACTCAGTGATCGAGGGGCTGAGCCAGTGGTTGGGAGTTCAATTTCCCATTGAGTCCCCAAGGATAAGAACAGCCCACACAACAATATGCAAGCTGCATATTCTCAGAGGGGCCTCAGAAGCCAAGAAGAATAGGCAGGTCCTTTCTTTGCTCTTCTTCTTAACTGAACACCTCCTCTCAATACAGAGCTTGGAAGAGGTACTTTCTGAACTATAATTTTGGAGTCTGAATGAGTCTGAATGAGTGGCATTGCAAGTTATGCCAACATTCTCTGACTTGCTTTTTCCTATCTCTTCCCAGGAGCTTACCTTTTCACTCTCCCCCTCCATGTGTTCTTGCTCCTGTTTCTTTCAGACATGAGGTTTTCAATAATAATAATAATAATAATAATAATAATAATAATAATAATAATAATAATAATAATAATAATAATAATAATAATAATAATACATCTACCCAGAAGTCAACTGGCACCCACCTACCTTGAATTCTGGTAGCTTTAGTTTTAAAACAATGAGTTCTCAGAAGAGTTTCAGGATACATATCTTCTCTTTGCCAAGAGTTTCTCTGCAGGGATAGCGAAAGTGTGAAGAAGAACATGGGCGGAGCCTCCATGGCCCATGCCAGTTGCAAAGCACGAGGGGACTGTGAGCTCCACCTGTGTTTTTCTGCATGCTTTAATTGCCATTAGAGATGGGCTTTTCATTTTTGAAGTGGTCAGCTTCTGAAATGAAACGCAGGAGACCAGCTGATGATCGGAACCGGAGGAATGAACTGAACCAATCTCTTCTCTTGCACTGTGGTTGCATGGGGCTAAACTCCAACAAGGCAGAAGCCTCCACCATCATCTTTCCTTCTCCCTGGCACTGGCCAATTAGACAGGGAGGTGGGATGATGCATGTCCCTGCACAGCTCCTGATTGGCCAGTACCAGAGAAAAGGAAAGATGACACGTCAGAGGCTTCTTCCTCATTGGAGTTTAGCCCCGTGCAAGCCCAGCGCAAGGTAAGGGATCCATTGATTGCATTCCTCCGGTTCCGAACGCGAGCTGGGCTCCCACATTCCGTTTCAGAAGCTGACCACTTCCGAAATGAAAATCCCTTCTCTAATGGCAATTAAAGCATGGAGAAAGACACAGGTGGAACTACCAGTCCCCTCCTGCTTTGCAACTGGCACGGGCCTTGGAAGGCTCCACCCATGTTCTTCTCCTCATGTTTACAAGCCATCACGGCAGAAAGAGCCTTGGCCAAGAACAGTTGTGTATCCTGAAAATCCTACGAGAACCTGAGGTTTTAGCCAATGCTATTAGAACTCCAGCTGAGAGAAGTCCTGCTGAATTCTGGTAGATGTCGAGAAAGAAATCTGAACATCTCATGCCTGACATTTTGATATTCCTTTGTTCTTCTCTCCATGTGTACTTTGCAGCTGCTACTCATGTCTTTTTACAGACAGCATCTCAACCCAAGGGATCATAGCCCACATCACTGTTTCTTGAGTCCTTGCACTAACAATAGATTTGTCAGTTTTTTGTCAAATCTGTTGGCTTTTCCCTTTTCCGAACCCATGTCAAACTTTTCAGAAAATTACTGTTCAAGACCTTTAGCTCCTTTTAAAGAGGCCCTTAATCGCAGCTGGTAAGCCAGCTATGTTGTCTAAAGTTGTCATGGAAATGTGCTTCTCCACAGCTATATGTATCCTCTCCAGAATATGTTGTGGGCAGGAATGACAGTAGCAGCAGAAAGAGGTTTATTGTCATTGCTCTCTCTTGCTTATTTCTGTCCCTTGGAGCCCAGGCAACCATTATGGAAGTTCTTGTGACATCAGCCACTTGCTACTCCACCCCAAGTGTCATCAGGGAGGGGCTGTAATTTATCAGCAGAGCATATGTTGTGCAGAAAGAAGGCTCCAGGTTCAATCTATAGCATCTCCAAGAAAAGCTAGGAAAAGTTCTTTGTTGAAATCCTAGATAGCTGATGACAATCAATGTGAAAAATGATGTTTGCCTGGGGTTGAGTCTTCAAATGCCCTTGGCCCTTTTCAAATCCCATGACCCACTATCTGAGGGTGGCGTTGGTCCATTCTGGACCACGTGGTGACTGGACAAACCTGTCTCCCCAGTCAGGTGGACAAAGCCACTCCTCCCAGCACAGGGCTAGATCAGAGCATCCCTTATAGTCTCTGAATATGAGCAGACTCAGATCACAAGGTCAGCCACAGGAGCGTGGCTCATGTCCAAAACTGGTGGGGCATATTAGACAGATGGGTGTTATAGAAAAGTTGTTATCTCAGGTGTCTCCAGCCTTATGGAGTGTCGTACCCTGGAATCAGAGTTCAGGTGTGTGTGTTACATATCTTTGAATTACAGCTTCCAGAATTCCACAAATGGCATGCTTACTGGCCATACTGGATGGCAGGTGCTGGGAATGACCATCCAAAAGAGGGAATACATTTTTGTCCAAAAAAAGATTCATCCCAGTACCTCATGATGAATTGTATGGATTCCACAGACTTCAAGGACCTGGCTACTTAAGCCTACTTTTAATAGAACGTAGGCTCTCTCTTTATACTTTTATGAATCAGAATGCAGCATGTGTAATCCCAGGCAAATGGGAATTCTCATGCTGAGGAAAGCAGCTTTAAAGCTGGCAGTGGTGCCTGTTTCATCTTTTTTAGTATCTGCATACTTACTGTTTTTAGCTATTGTCTTTTGATGATGGAAACTACCTTGGTTCCTTTTTAAGGAGTAAGGCATGGTAAAGACAAACCAAACACACAATGCAAGACTGGCCGCAATGTGACATATGATGCTCTGTGGTTTCCATGGATTCTTTTAAAAACTGACAGTGTAATTAATGAAATAATCAATGATGAGTGCAATAAATTAAATGTCTGTCTTTTCAACAATGACAATAACAAATTAGTTTTTCATCGTTCATCTTGCAATATCATTGAATTAGTTTTTAAACCTAATGCTTGGCTGGTCCTGTAAGAGAGTCTTCAGTTCAGACGAGTATAGCAAACCCTTTGATTTGCAGGTGTTCTTTCCTTATACAAACAGTAGGGGAGTCAAAAAGTGAGGCAATTCCTGACGCCTCTATCTATTGAGATAACTATAGTGAGGGGATAGTCAGACTTCTAAGTGAGGGTTGGCTGCTTCCCAGTTGAGCTATCATAATACATATTGACTCTTATGTAAGCCTCTAATTCTGGCCGATACTTCACGTCCTTCTCGTTGCTGTTCACACTCCTGCTGTGGACCGGTACGTAGGAACGGAACCTCACATCCGTGTTGTCACAAAGCGCGTTTGTCCCGACCACGCCCCCAGAACTGCGCCCCAAGCGGGGTGAGAGACTCCTCTCCTTGAGCTAGGGAATCTCCTTGATTCGCTTCTCGTTCCACAAGGAGGGGACGTGTGGTTTCTCTTAATCCGCAGCAAGATATCCTATGCTATTACGTCATTAATTTTTTTTAGGTTTTGACAGCGAACTAGCGATGTATCGAACGATCGGACTTATTACTCCATTTCTGGTACCCTTTCGCTTAGGAATCTTGGGACAGGAGCTGGAATGCTGATGGTTCCTCCGTTATGTACTGCTGCCTTAGGGAAGAAATGTACTAGTCTGCCCCCCTCGCCTCACGGCAGACACCCCTCCAAATACCTGAGAGGGCTTACAGGCACGACATGGCTGGCTGCCCCCCCCATGCCCTCCTCTTCCGGGATCCGAAGCGAGGACCACAGGGCTTGGCCAGGGGCCGTGGAGAGAGCGAGTAGGAGAGGGCGTGGGCGGGTGGGTTTTATCTTTTCCCAGGGAGGCGCTGCAAAGCTAAAGTGCCGCAGGAGGAGAGGAGGATGCACATTCTGCCCTCCAGCATGCCTGCCCGCCCTCATCCCTTCGGGTCCCGCTGCTGCCATCCGCCATGGCCATGGTGCCGCTGGAGCTGGAGGATGGGGATGCAGTGGCTGTAGGACGCACATCGAGGACTTGAGGTTACAGTCCTGCCAGTTCCATTCATCATGCCCGTGAGTACAAACAAACGGGTAGAACCAGAATTAGATCACGTGACAACAACCGATTTCAACCCCGGGAGCAACTTCAACTCAGCATGAGGATGGACGTGAAGTAACCGTCTGTCACTTCCACCCATCAGCTTATTGGAGTCCTTACAACCTTGCATGCTGCCTGTAGGCAGTTTGACTGGGAAGAACCTTTATGTGTTTGTGTGACTGTCTTTTCTATCTATCCAATATCATTTCTTCCCAACTCACAATCCAAGGAGAGTCCCACCTTTTTGCTCAGAGTTCTCTTTTCACTGTCTTGAAATCCACTGATGGCATAAGTCAGTTGGTTGTCGGTGTTTGCTGTTACCTCTTCACATCCATAAAGAACAAAACATTTTTTTATTCTTTCTAATGCTCATGTCTCAGAGAGAGTTATTGATACCGTGAGTACCGGTCCAAGAGCACCTGGGTTATCCAAGGTTTGGAATCATTGACCCAGTTCTTTGAAATAACGCGGGCCCCATGGCCCTGGGTGTCAACATTTTAAAACCCAAGCTACATTTTTAAACACAGAACAACTGCCCAGAGATGCGCCGAGGTGAAACAGACCTGCCATGTATGTCTGAAGGCAATAGGGAAAGGCAAGCAGTCTGAATTGTCAACAGTGCTTCAACGAATAAGGGCCTTTTCACACGACCCCTAAGATCCGCTGGTCCCTTAAATTCGGACCAGAGATCTTGGGGGTTCGTTTCTGTTCCTCCGTCCCCACCCCTCAGCACTTCCTGCTCCTGTCCGCGTGAGGGGGGAGGGGGGAAAAGGACAAAAGAAGCATTTACTAACCTGCCGGTGCTGGTCGAACTTGCCACGAGTGCTCCGTTACTTCCTGGTTCCGGCTCAAGGAGCTCTTAAAGGGGCAGGAGGCAAAAAAACAACAGACAAGCCAGGAGAGCCCAGCACTCTTATCCGCATCAAAATTTTTTCACCTGCAGAGAGCAGGTACATGAAAAATGTGCTGGGTCGTGCTAAAGTGGGCGGGGTCGCACTTAATTGTCTCCAAACTCCGGAGCTGGTGGGAAAACATTTCTAAGCTCCGGAGCTGGGAGCCATTTGCAGCACAGGTTAGGGGTCGTGTATAAACACCCTAAGACAGGTAGTTCACACAACAGAGAAATATCTCTACACACATTTCATGAGCACAAACATAAAGGGAACAATAAATTTGAGAGGCTGTCCCAAACTCTCCATCATAGGAAGGCCTGTTGCGGATCAAACAGAAAAGACACAATAGAGATAAGACGGCAATACTGAGACACAGCCATCTGTGTCTTTTTAGAGGTTGCTTTCATTTATTTATTTTTGTGCCTTGCCAGAAAAAAAAAGAGAGGAAACATTAAGTTCTAAAGCCCAGACTGGCACAGAGGTAAGGTACAGAGAAGAAAGCTTTCTGACCATCAAGGTTTCTTCTTTATCTCAAAATGTTCCCTCAACTTTGTAACTTCACCGAAGCCCTTTGATGAATGAAGAAAGGAAATGGAGAGGACATTTAGAAAGAAAGAAAGAAAATCCTTGACCATCACAAAGGAAGGAATGGGGAGAATGTTTTGTAATGTAAATGCTCTGCAATTGATGGTGGAAACCTTCTCTTCTCCTCTCCTGTATATGGGCATTAAAAAAGCACTAAAGAATAAAAACAGGCAAATTTTTTACTCAGATTCTTCAAATCGTTTACCAATTTCTATGCATCACAGTTTAACAGCCTCACCATCATGCAGAATAAGAAAACTGCTTAAGTCAGCACAAACGGAAGGGTGGCATCATTCCATGGGCATTTGTCTTACTCACCAGTCCAGCCAGGAATGCCACACAGTCAATTCAATGTGCTTCATTGATCAGTGTAGGAGAGATTCTTGCAATTCCTTTAAAAAAAACCCAACTGATTGATTAGATAAATGCATAAAACATGGTACAGTGGTACCCCGACTTAAGAGCAGCTCAACTTAAGAGTGGAAAACTGTTGGCGTTTTAACTGCTGCCTTACAAATTTTAGATATGGTCTGCTCGACTTACAATTTTTTAAAACTTATTTTTCCATTTTTTAGAAAGGTACCCCAACTTAAGAGTAGTTTGACTTAAGAGCATGCATTGAGAATGGATTAAATTTGTAAGTCGAGGTACCACTGTATTTTTTTAAAGCTGTTTATAAGTGGCTTATAAAAGGGCAGCTGATTCCATAAGTCCTCTTTTTTGTTTGTTTTCATCCATAGGCAGCCAGGATTAAAACAAGGGGTTTGGGCATGAAGCAAGGGTGGGTAAGTTGCAGCCTGTGAGTGTTTTGGCAGGATTTTAGACCCCTCTTGTGCTGAAGGATGTGGTCTTCATCCATGCAAGGCATTAGAGATGGGCACAAAATGAGCAATTTTTTGTTTTCATTTTTGTTTTTTCATTTTGTTACGTAGCAAAATGAAAACGAATTTTGTCTCCAAAATGAAACAAAACGAACCGAAACAACAGAAATTTTGTCGTGCGTTTCGTTTTCGTTGCGGCAAATACATTGAACTGTAATTAATGCTAACGAAAGAGCAATTTTTTGTTTTTGTTTTCATTTTTTGTTTTGTTACATAATGAAACGAAAACAATTTTTTTGCAAAAAATTCACGAAAAATGAAAACGAACCGAAACGGACCCCCTAAACGACAAACGACAAACGAAACACCATTTTTTTGAGTCGTGCCCATCTCTACAAGGCATCACAGAAATGTCACCTGGTAGGAATCCATATAATCTTGTTCTGGTTCACTAAAGCAAGGACAGGTGAATGTTGGCATTCAGAACTATTTTGACCTACAGCTGCTCTAACCTGCTCTTGTTGGCTGGGAATAGCTGGGTTTGGAGAAGCCACTGTTCCCCGTTTTTGTTCAGCTGAGATGTGCAGATCAGGGTTCCAATCCTGTGCATACTGCCCTGAAAGTAGGCCCAGACACAGTGGGATTTACTTCTGAGTAAGCACGTGTAGCCTTATGTGGCATGCCAGTCAGTTACATCCAGTGGGTCAAAAGCAAAAAGTTGAAGACTTGTATGGAAAAAAATTGTTAAAACCTATCAAACTGGAACTACTTTGATATTCTCTCTATCCTAAGATATTTGTCTGATTGATCTCCATTTTCCAACAGGGTTTTGTTCTAAGAATGCATCCATAATTGCTTCTGAAAATAATCATGAGCCATTTCTTAGAGATCCACAGTGACTCAACTTGAATCAAGTTCCTGCTCATTTATCTTTGTGTGTCACGCTTCTCATGGAAACGCCGGCCTGAATTTTCAAAAAGCATCAAATATCAGGAGAATTATTAATAATAGGAATATATAAATGCTTTTGATTTGCCTTTTAAGACTCTGAAGCTTCAGTTTTCACATAGATCACAGTTTCTAGATTTTAATGGTTTCTAGTGAGATTTTTTAAAGGGCTGAAATCCTATTGCTTAGCATTGTAAGTCATAATTAGAGTAGACCCGTTGGCATCAATCAAACTTATGGAGCAGTTGACTCATCCAATCTCCAATGGACCTACTCTAGTGTGACTTTACGACACTAAGTTTTACCTGCAGTACAGGCATTTAACCACTGCGCCACGAGACTGTAGTAGAGGCAAAACTGTACCTGCAGTGGACAACATGAGATGGTGTTGGATCACAATTCCCTTCAGCCTTAGACTGGAAAGTCTTTGTGGATGGGACCCAGAGTCCAACTGTACCTGCACAGATTGTACTTTTGGAACCAAGCTGCCTTCCTTAAGTTTCCATACCGTCTACATTGCAACATGCAGTGAAAATGGAAAAGATATCATAGCCATTGACTTTCAGTGCCAGCTGGGTTTCCTCTGACTTTAAACTGCAGCTTTGAAAACCGGTCTCTACTGTATAGCCGGGAAGCTGTGCTAGTTTAAGTCCATTGTAATCAACCATGTTTGGCTGGTATGAACTTGGAGGCACAGCAATAAATCAAGCCCCATTCCTTTGGCATTCCAAGTGCCCCTTGGAGATTCTGCTTGCAGAGTGTGAGAGAATTTAGAAGCGTTGTCCATACAAGGTTGTATTTTTTAAAGAACAATCACACTTCTGGGTCCACGGAATATTGATTCACCCCGCCTCCCTTCTCTGCAAGGTAATAGCAGCTTTATTTCTCTGGAAACAGAAGGAACTCGGTGAATCCATGGCCAGAACGCCTTTAGGTAACTGCTGTCTTCTTTGCAATCTAAGATGCAGATTCAGACCATTTGGAAATTTCACATCTTTGTGCAGAGCCACGCACGCCTGGCTCTTTGATGTCCTTTTCATCCCAGCTGTGATCAAGGACAAAGTGCCATCCATCTTGCAGGAGAAACAAATGGCAAAGGCCTTCTAGCAAGTGTTTGGAAGCGCTTGGGAAACCGGCAGCAGCTTCTTAGCTAAGGCAAAAAAAAAAGTTGCTTGCTTTAGGAGAAAGAAAGAGACAATTACACCACGCCAGCTGATGCATGCATGCACAAACATACAAAGGAGGTGCCCAGAATAAGCATCATTTACCTAGAATGACTGTGTTTGTTGCAAAGTCTGACATTGTTGAGGCACTGGCATTCCCACCCACCCACCCACCCCACGCTTGTACCACAAGAAATTTAAGGATGATTGAAATAGTTTTTTCCCCTTTCTTGTTAATGTCTCTTTCATCCTTCTAGCCGGTTTTCTTGCTCAAAAAGGTGAAACTGGATCTACAAATTGTTTCCTCTCTCACCCCCTCCCTCTCAGTGGTATTTGTATGCATTTCTGACTTTGTATTTCTCTACAAAAGAAGATCCACTTTACTCCTTACAAGATTGACACAATTCATCTTGGGTGTTTTTTAAAAAAAAATCCCCGTATTGCCAAAGCTGATGGAGCCTTTTAGCAGAGAGGAGAATGCGCATGAAACCATTCACATGTTTGAGAAATGTATGCTAGTGTGCCTTAGCTAATTGGGGGGAAATGCATACGAAAATGCATAGACTGGAAAAAATGCATACATACACTGAATAAACACCGAGGCATTTCCCTGCAGGAAGGAAAAACAGTTTTGCAGACTTGTGTGGTCTTGGAGTGAAGAAGAATATGGGTTGTGGTGAAAATGAGAGCAGGGGGACTTCATATCTTGCTGTTTGTTATCTGACTCCTAATTGGCTATAGTGCCCATTATGTAGACAAAACTAATATCTACAGCAAGGGTTGACCTTGTGCAGGGGTGAACTGTGTGCATCCTTTCAGCAATTTCATATCCCACTAAAAACAGCAGCCATGCAGGGTCAGGCAGCACCATCCTAGCAATAACTGCATTGCAGCTACCAGTCACACACTCTGGTTACACAATGGCTTGTACAGGTGATTGTGTGGCGCACATCTGGCAAAACTCTTTGTACAGGAGGATTGCAACATCTGTGGCAGATTAAAACCTCAAATGTGCAAACCTTCTATATAGCATAGCCACTGGTTTCCTCTTGTGGCCACTTCCTGTAATAGACCTTGGAAATGTGCATTTCCACAGGGGATGTTACTGAATATTTTTAGGCAGCAGATAACTGTGGATGCTTGTACTTTCATATGTAGTAAAATGCCACAGGATTCTGGCCAGATAATGATAGAGGGGTTTTGTGGTTTATTTGTTGTTGTTTATTGCTTGATTACTTTTGCTTCTCAGTCTTGATCTGAGATGCTATGCTATAGCACCAATTGGATAATAGATTCTGGGAGGCCTTAGCAGCTTTCTAGAAGTCCTGATATAGATTCGTGATAAATGGGTAAAATGTGCTTGCAGACAAGACAGCTTGGGCGAGCTTTGCCCTACACAAATGATGGGGAGAGACCCCCCCCCCACAACCATTGATCAGTCACCTCTTTCTGCTGTATTTGCCTCCTTCTTACTCATCAGAAAGAGCAGATCTAGACATTTGCCTACACTGCACAGCTAAGGAGGGAGAACCAAAACTCTGTGAAAATAGAACAGAACTCTTTCTAAGCCTGCAAAGGAGAGATTATAAAGGAGCATATTCAGTCAAGCTACTAACACCTGTTCTTCTGATGTTCTCCTAAGGCAGTGATGGCAAACCTTTTAGAGACCGAGTGCCCAAACTGCAATTCAAAACCCACTAATTTTTCACAAAGTGCCAATACAGCACTATAACCTGAATGCAGGTGGCTGTGAAGGGGCGATGTTGGGTGCCCACAGAAAGGGCTCTGAGTGCCACCTTTGGAACCTCATGTCATAGGTTTGCCAACACTGTCCTAAGGCATACATGCCTGTCATTTTTGATGCTGCTTTTGTCTTAGGTTTGTAACTCCTGTGTTTCTAGACTGCTATTAATTAGAGAGCTCAAACAATTTGATAGCCGTGAACACCAACTTGAAGGAGCTGGATGCATGAATGCTATGATGAATGTGTGAATGTTGTCTTGCTTATTTCATGACCTTTCTCAGACCGTTCCAACTTAATTCTTGGCTCGGAAACATGCACTTCAGAGATGTAACTGTAGACAGAGCTAGAGATGGCCAGTTGTCCATGTGGATTTTTCTGTGGCACAAATGAAATAGATCAGAACATTTTGAGAAACTGGTGACAATAATTGGTGCATAAACAGAAAATGGTTGCTTTATCTGAACTGTACATGTTTATTCTTGGTAGTTTCATTTTTGTTCATGAGAACAACAACAAAACTGCATACTTTCTTCTGAAAGAGGGCAAACGACCCACTCATGTATCTGTTATTTTTGCACAAAGTTCAAAATAGTTGTGCAAAACTATGATATCATCCTCCTTCTGACATGAAACTTTAGAAGGGAGAAGCACTGGAATATGTTTTGCTCATTCAGCCAATTGTTCTGGACTTGTGTGTTTATGCAAGCATGTGTTTGGCTTCAGGAGAATAAGATATACCAATTTCATGCAGTGATCTCATATGTACACTGCAGAAACCTTTATTGGGGGAACTGCTTGTTGTTTTGTTCTTGCACTGCAGAGATAAATCTTGTGAGAGTCAATGATTTCTCAGCAGGCTGTCTCAGCATATTGAAGGCAAACAAGCTTGCCCTGAATGCATAATTGTTGTGGAAGATTTTCACAGCCCTCGTGAAGCTCCATCCCATAAAAAACTACCCCCTGCCTTAGGCTTTTATCTAAGAAGCAAGTCTAGATTAAACAGACTGAATCATCTGCCTTGCTATAAGATGGGGTCATGTTTCCACTTGGCTCTCACAGGGCATCTCAGGAGAATTCCTCCTGGCCTAGGAATGTTTTTAATGGTCTCAGCACATCTAAAATACAAAGCAGAAGTCATCTAGGCTGAAACATAAGGGGTGTTACAAATATTTGCATTTTTCCCCTAGTTATCCGTAAAAAAGTGGGATCTCAGCATACCAAGATACCCTATTGAAATAGTAGTAGTAGTAGTAGTAGTAGTAGTAGTAGTAGTAGTAGTAGTAGTAGTAGTAGTAGTAGAGTCACCAAGAAACAACTTGAAAAAATTACCCAATGTCAGGATCTGAAAACTGAACTTCAGAGACTCTGGCATAAACCGGTACCGGTGGTCCCAGTGGTAATCAGCATGCTGGGTGGGGGGGGGCCTAAAGAGCTAAGCAAGTATTTAGAAGAAATTGGAGTTGACAAAGTCACCCTCAGTCAGCTGCAGAAAGCCACCTTACTGGGATCTGCTCGCATAATTTGCTGATACATCACATAGTCCTAAACGCTTGGGAAACGTTCGACTAATGATTTGTAATACAAAATCCACCGTAGTTATCTTGTCTGCTATGTGGTGATGATGATGATGATGATGATGATGATGATGATGATGATGATGATGATGATCATCATCATCATCATCATCATCATCATCATCATCATCATCATCATCATCATCATGCTCCGGTGCAAGAGTGAAAAATTGTATCTTTGATTTCTTAAGCAACAGAAGCAAAAAATAAAAATAGATAAAAGTGGGGATTTTGTGCAAAAAAAGTTATATTTGCACAGAAAGTTATATTTTTCAGAAAGGTGTAATGTTACTTTTTAAAAAAATTAAAGCACAAGATAGGTGGGGAATTTTTGTTTTTATCAAAGAGACCCTCAAGTGGGCAAAAATGCTCACTTGTCTGAACAGAACACCATACAATAACTCTGGCCCATTCCAAAGCATGGAACGAAAACTGTCCAGACCTACAACCACCACCATAACAGCCAGGCACTTTGCTACATTCCTGATACTGTCTCACCCACTGTACCACCAGATTCCCGGATCTCCCACATTTGTTCTATAATCCTTTTAGAACTGCAGAGCTGGAAAGGACCCTATGGGTCATCGAGTCTGGCCCCTGTTATGGAGACACAGTGGGGGAATTAAACTCCCAATCTCTGGTTCCACAGCCTAAACCTCTGAGCTATCTAGCAGTTCTTGGTGAGATGGCCTACCTCTGTGGCTCTCAACCTGTGGGTCCCCAGATATTCCTGGACTGCATCTTCCAGAACTCCTGGCCAGCTCAGCTAGTGGTGAAGACTTCTGGGAGTTGCAGTCCAAGAACATCTGGGGACCCACAGGTTGAGAGCCACTGGCCTACCTCAATGTGATGAGACACCCTCTCGAGCAATTGTTGACCTGGATCTAACACAGAGATGACATTCTCCTCCCAGAAAATTTAGATTTGGAATGAGGACCCCTTGTTTAAGGACTGGACAGCTGCCTGCTTTCTCTTTTCATTATTGTCCCCCAAACTGCCCTAAGACTTGTTGGGAACAGAGGCGTAGCTAGAATTTGGAGTGCCCGGGAGCAAAGTCAGTTTTTGCGCCCTTTCCTGGAAAGTTTAGAAGACTTCTCATGTCCTGCAGGACTGTTAAAATGGCTGCACAGAACAGTTTTTCCCCTGCCATTCCCAGGAAACTGGTAAATCTTCCTGATGGAGGGGAATGCCTTGGCAAGAGGTCTAAGCATAGCAAGACCAGGGGAGAAAAAAAAATCACAGAAAGGAACGCTACCTGTGAGCATTCATCGCATCCCAATACTGCACTCTCCCCTGCCCTTGGCTTTTTATGAGAGCTTGGAAGTGCTTTTGTTATTTGGAGAATTCTTCAGCCAGCATACTCCATGCTTTCTACTCTGCAAGTTCAATTTGCTCGTGCAGACTATGGAGCTTCGCAACTAGGGAAATGTGCTTGCGAAGCATTTGGGTGGGTTATTAGACTATTAGAACAAAGCAGAATCATTGCCTGCCCATGCATAGCATGTTGATTTCAGCTTTCTTGCTGATGAACACAAGACTGCATAAGCATTGTTTTCTTTTTTTTCCCTCCCCTCCCCCGCTTCCTTCTCTTCACTTCTTTTTCCTCCAAGTACCCTGGTAATGAACTGGCTTCTTTTTCATTTTGTGCAAGCCTAATCGTTTGAGACGGGAAAGACCAATAACCATTTGTGAAAGCCATTTGAGTGCGGCGATTCGCCACCCCTCCCCCCCCGACTTCTGCACACCTCTGGAATTGATCGTGTCAACAATGCCTCATTCATTCTCTGCCTTCTAATCAGATAAAGTGGCCCATAAAAGCTAAGTGAAAGGGAAATAATCTTCACTTCCAGACTCAGGGACTCCATTTTGGTGGCTCCAGAGCTAAATCTGTTCCAATTATGTTGACCCACTAAACCAGCAAATAAAGAGTCAATGCACAGCAGACAGGTTTAGAACTCAGGCCCTGTCTTTATTAAAATTTAAACCTTAACTTGAGGGAAGTGCCTAAATCCTAAAGTACTGGATCAAGGGGATTCCCCCCTGGCCCCTCTCCAACATGCCCTGGGGACCTGTAAGCAGCCTTGGCCTGCTGGCTTACTTGAGGAAAACATGTTGAGGTCCATTTTCATCCTGAATAGAATAGAATAGAATAGAATAGAATAGAATAGAATAGAATAGAATAGAATAGAATAGTGGAGTTGGAAGGGTCCTATAAGGCCATCAAGTCCAGCCCCCCTGCTCCATGCAGGAATACAAATCAAAGGTTATCTGCCAGGTGGTTGTTAATTTCTCTTGAATGCCTCCAGTGTTGAAGCACTCATCACCTCCATTGGTTCCATTTTCATTCCATTAGTTCCAATTTTCATGAATCCAGAAAATGTGTAACTCTAGTCCAGTGGTAGCCTTCAGCAAAAAAATCCACCTCTCTAGGGGTTGTGGTTATTCACATAATTTGCATAAAATATGCCCTGTGTCATTCTGTCAAGAAAAGTACTGAAACATGACATGGATCAATGGGCAGGCTGATTGTTCATTACAATTCAAGCAACCCATCCAATGCTTTTACAGACCAGAGATCAACATAGTATTTATCACAGGGTGCTTTTACATGACCCCTAAGATCCGCTGGCCACTTAAATTCTGACCAGAGATCTTAGGGGCTTGTCGCTCTTCCTGTGTCCCCACCCTGGCTGCTGGCTGCATTAGGGGAGGGAGAAAAAAAAGGAAGAAAAGATCGTGGCTCACCTCTGTTCTGCCTCTGCTCTTGCTGCGGCAACATTCCTGTCTCTGTAAAGTAGCTCTTAAAGGGGCGGGAGCCAAAAAAACAACAAACAGAAGTGAGGAGAGCCCCGCACTCACTATCATTACACCGTATCAAGCAATTTTCACCCCGGAAGAGCAGGTACTTGAAAGGTGTGCTGGGACACGCTAAAGTGGGCATGGCCGCACTTAATTTCCTGCAAACTCTGGAGCTGGTGGGGAAACATTTTTAAGCTCCGGAGCTGGGAGCCATTTGCCCCGGAGTTTAGGGGTCGTGTATAAACACCCACAGATTTACATTTTCCACCTGTAAAGGAATGTAGGGGAAATATCAGTCTTGTAAACACACACATTTTCTCTGAGGCAGAACAAGAAAAATATGCCATCTCATTGCAAGGGAGAGAAAAAAAACACCACAATTTCTTGTTTGGTGTGGGAGGGTCAGTGATCTCCTACTTTGCCTCCCTGCAAACCTTGCCTGTTAAGCAACCTGTGGGATTTAATTAAGGAGGCTTGGGTTTAATATTCAGATTATCATTAGTTCTCCATTTAGCATGTTCAGCTGTGGGCGTGAGACAGATACTAACCTGACCATGGGACAGCAGCTGGGTGTTTGTGCAAAATTGCAATCAGGTCACCTTTCTGGCTATTTTTATTCTATCCTATCAAGCCACTGGCATAAACAACATCTTAAAGTGGTAAAGAATGTCACAGCGATAAATCACTTCCTCTTAGGAGTTCATCCTTGTTTCATTACAGCAGAATAAACCTATGACTTATGAACTGAGTGGCTGGCAGCTCAGGCTCAAAGCACCCCGCTGCTGTCAGCACCACAGAGAAAACAGAATGGCCTGTAGAATGCAGTGAGCTGGGGGAGAGAGAGTCATGTATCTCCCCCACACCTGGTGCACCTATAAGTTTTTCCACCCCTTAACCACTAAATCATATGAAACAGAACCCTGACTTATAAGGAATTTGCAAAAAGCACCTGGTGATTCCTGAGTTTCTGCAGTACTTTAGAATGGGAGAGGATACTAGTTTTTCACACAAAATATTTGAGCAGATTGCTGAGACCTTAATAAGGAGGGAAAAAAAATCTGTGCCTTTGTCTTGCCTCTGCAACGAAAGGAGGAATCATGCAGAGTTCCAAAATTCCTTATTATAATGGCATGTCATAAAATCTGGAAAACCTAAATCAACAAGGATGGAGAATTTAGTGAGTATTCTTCCTTCCTCCATCCCCCACCAAGACTTCACGCATAGTTGTCATTATTTGTGAGTATATAAAACTCTTTGGAGATGGAGATTTTTCTCAGAAGATCCATCTTTGGTTTGTTGTGTTGTTCGAATCACATTTTCTTGTGCATTTTATGGAAGAAAATAAATATCAGATAATTATATTATGGTAGGTGCCAATGAAGGCTCCTCTAGGATGTGTTGTTTTGGTTGTATGCCATTTCACCTCTGACTTATGGTAACTAGGGATGGGCACCATACAGAAAATGACATGCTGTTTTGTCGTGTCATAAGGTTTCGAATGTTTTAGCATTTTGTTACAAAATGAAACGAAACACAATCCCCCCTAGAACGAAATGATTCGTTGTGGAGAAAATGGCAGGGGAGCTTCCTCAAGCTCTTCCCTGCAAGCCCCCTAAATTTGGAAAGGTTTGGGGTGCCCATAGGAGGAAATACCTTTCTAATTGGAATAGGAAGCTGATTGGGCAAGCAATAGTCCTTCCACTGCTTCCCATTGATTCCAATTCGAAAGTTTTTTCCCTAGGGGCACCCCCTTTGGAGCTTCATGACTCAGCTCTATGATGCCAAACCTTTCCAAATTTCAGGGGGTTACCTGAAATCATTTGCTAAAGGACCCAGGGAAGCATAATGTTTCATTTCGTTTTGTTTCATTTTGTAATGAAACTACTTTAAAATTCATTTTGTAGTAAAGCGAAATGAAACTACTCTAGAAATGAAATGAAATGAAATGAAACACTCTTTTCCTGTTTTGTGCTCATCCCTAATGATAACATTATGAATGATAGATCTCCCTAAAGGCTTCCTTTAGGGAGTTGATCTATCATGTATTTGGTCTTCCTCTTTTTTGCCTTCAGTCTCTTCCAGCATTATTGTCTTTTCCAGATAATCCTCCATTTCCATTATGTAGGACAGCCTCTGTTGCAACATGTTTTTCTTCCAGAGATAGTTCAGGCTTGATTTGATCTAAGACCCACCTATGTATCTTTCTTGCATCCCAGGATATACGCAAAGCTCTCCTCTGGCATCACATTTCAAACAGCTCAAATTGAAAATATATCATTAATATGTGGAGGAAGGTGGGTGCATACTTTGTTTTTAATACTCCTGCTTGTTGTGGTGCTTTGAGCAATATGGGATCTGACCTGTAGAAAATTGTGAACATTGTGTTCCGTAAATATATATCCCTGCTAGCAAGGTTGAAAATGGAAAGCGGTTGAGAAGCCACCAATTGTTTTAAATCACCGTAACAGGGAGAAATCAGATGTCTAATATTATGGTTACTATGGGCATTAGTAACAGGTAATTAGTTGTGTGTGTTCTATAGAAGTAGCATCCCTGTTCTTCAAGAAACAATGTGAAGATTAAAAAATGTAGCCAGGTAATTGCTCCAATTTAATTTAACAGTTGTCTGCCTTTGTAAAAATCATAGAATGAGAGCATCACAGAATAGCGTGAGTTGGAAGGGGCCTGTGAGGCTATTGAGTCCAACCCTTTGATCAAAACAGATCTGCCATGTGGTTGTCCAATTTTCTCTTTAAGCACCCACCATCTTCCATGGTAATGGGGCCCATTGTCATATTGCTCCAACAGTTAAGAAGTTTTCTTTCCTGATATTCAGAAAAAATATTTTATTTCTGTTTCTTCCATTAACTTAAGCCCATTATTAAATCTCCTGCATTCTGGAATGACTGAGAACAAATCCTTCCTCTCCTCTGTGTGACTGTCTTCCTAGTATTTGAAGAGTGATATCATCTCTTTCCACCCCCATCTTCTTTCCTCAAGGCTAAACATGCCCAGTTCCTTCAGTTGTTCCTCATTGGGCCTTGGATTCCTGTTCCAAGATCCTCCTTCTTGCCGTCCTCTGAACTTGTTCCAATTTGTCAACATCCTTCTTAACATGTGGTGTCCATAGTACTCAATATGAGGCCTCAACAGTGCCAAAGAATGGGGAACTAGTACTTCACTCGCATCTATCATCTGCCAATAGATAGCAATTTTGTTTGTTGTATGCTATTGCACTAATTAAATGTACCTTCCTAACTACTTCCATTTGCAATATAGCACAACAAATGCATTTGCAGTTTGTGAAGTGCACATTCTTTTGAATGTCTCTATCCCCGCACCCCCACCCCAGTTCTTCACCCACAGTGCCAAGGAAGGGCTGGATAGGCAACAAAGGTTTGGAGACAATGGATCTAGTTGGATTCAGATGTTAAGGACCAAAGTTGGAGATACAGAAAGTGGGAAGGCTAAGACTTGGGTGTCCTGTTAGTGATGAACCCTGTATATACTCGAATATAAGCCTAGTTTTTCAGCCCTAATTTTGGGCTGAAAAAAGGGGCCCTCGGCTTATATTCGTGTCAATACTTTTAACCACTGAGGCAAGTCATCTGTGGCTAAAAGTCATTTTAAACATTGCATGTTGCTTCTTATGACCCCCCTCTGCATCACAGGGGAGCGGCACACGATGTTTAAAATGACTTTTAGCCACTGACCCAAACATTTCCATCAGTGGCTAAAAGTTATTTTAAACATCATACACTGCTGCCCCCAGCTCACAAAGGAGGAGCTGCCAGGCCCTGCTGCATTTCCCACCCTAGACTTATAATCGAGTCAATACATTTCCCCAGTTTTGGGGGATTGAATTAGGGGCCTCGACTTATACTCTGGTCAACTTATACTCGAGTATATACAGTATGTGTGTTTGGATGCAGTTGTGTGAGCAGGCATAAATAGGATTTCCAATGTTTTATTAATGCATAATTGAGGAATTTCTAACATTATGGTTGCAATTATACAAAAGAGAGATAAAGAATCTTCATTCAAATCCTAGTTCTCAGTTTAGTCAATTAGGGCATCTCAACATGGAAGACCTGAAGACAAGGAATGATCAAACCCCACAACACTCCTTTCCTTTTTATGTGATGAGCCAAGGAATTTTCTTTTCCATCTAGACATTTGCAATTTATGCAGTGTCATCTCTGCAAAACTAGTACCCTTTCCTTTTAAGGTACACAGTAAGCATGTATGTATAAAAGATGCAAATAACCCATCCAATATCTTCAGATGTCTAAAGGCCCTCAAAACAAAGCCATTGCTGTTGCAGATTTTCACAGCTTGTACTAGTTCCCAAGTCTACATATTGGGAAGCTATAAAGTTGAAAGCTCTAAAACGCATTAGGAAGCACAGTTGGAAAAAAATCAGTTCTTTATCTTTATCTACAAAGACAAGGGAGGACTTACATAAAGACCAGTAATAATATCAGGTGATTTGGAAGTCTAGAATTCAGAGAGAAGACTGATTAATATTTTTGTAGGCATAGTGAGAAAAAAAAAGATATATATGCACATATGAATAAGTTCATTTGTCTTTGACTCATATAGTTGGAATGTGCTCTGGCTGGTTTTTAAAGGGCTCAATATTTAAACTATAATTTTTCAAGTCTGTCACATAATCCATAGATATAAATCATGTGGCTTACTATTAGATCACAAACTGTCATTGGCATTTCTTTGTGGATAAACAGAGGTGAATAACGTTTAAAAGTCTTATCAAAGTCAATAGCTAATGCATTGCATGCTCTCACCCACACCCATCGTCCAAAATAAATTATAGAAAATCATAAGAGAATGTAAGTGGAAATAGATGCTTTATCTTCTCTGAAGATAGAGGCTGCACTGGGAGAAAAATCATCAATTCAATCGCCTTTAATTCCAAAGAGGAAAATGCCAAAACAAAAAAGCTCCTTGGGGTATGTCTTTGGGTTTTCTAACTGACTTTGGTCTGACAACTTATGGTTCATATTCACAGTCAGTGAGATTTGAAATAAGCTGGTCCATTAAGAAACCGAAACCCTAATAAATCACAAATGTGAATAATGTCCAATGTAAGGGATCTTTTCCCTTTATATTCAGCAGGGGGGAAATAATCACACTAAGGATTTTGTATGGGAACAAATGCCTTTATTTACTTAGAGATTTGATTGCCTAAAAGTGATATATTTTCTTAAAAAAACAGACATGAGTATTGTGTACACTTGTTTTTGGACAGCAGAGTGTTGTTATGCAGCATTCAGCTGCTGGGACAAGACTTGGGAAACCCAGATTCATCTCTCCGCTGGTGAGGACGGGAAAGAATAGAATAGAATAGAGTTTTATTGTCATTATGCATATGCAAAATATGCTGGCCTGCTGTTCCACTGCCCTGCATACAAACACATAAAACATATAAAACACCATAAAATATTAAATGGAGGACAGGAAATATCAAATGCCTTCCAAGGAAAAGACAGAGCAGCAACAAACATCTTTGAATATGCAAATAAGTATTATGCAATTTGGAATAATATGTGCTTTATATTTAAATACATTAGGACCCACATTTGAGCATATCAATGCTTCTACCTACCCACACCTTGCCATAACCCTATTTGGATCACCCAAGGGGCACCCATTGTGACCTTTATCCTGCCCCCTTGTATGCTATATGTAGTGTTCCCTTGTATCCGCAGTAGATCTTGGAACCAATCACTCAAGGATATGGGTCTTACTGTAACATACAACTTTTTATTTTGTTTTTTAAAAATTACACAGTGTTTGTGTAAGCGCTACAGAACCTTACAACGTTTGATGAATTTCTCTCTGCATGAGATTTCCAAGTAATGACAAAGAACCTAGCAAGATATTGTAACAGTCATCTAAAAATCAAAGTAGAGTATTTTCCCATGTACAAGATTGTATTTTTGTCTAAAATTGTTAGACTAAAAATTTAGGGTTGCCTTACATGGACGTAAGGGCCAGATGCAGGGGAGTGTATCAGGAGACAGATATCTAGTCTCATGCGTTCCCAGACGCATCTGGTGGGGCCACTGTGAGATATGGGAAGCTGGACTAGATGGGCCTTTGGCCTGATCCAGCAGGGCTCTTATGTTATTATCTTCTTAAGGAGGCCAAGAGAGAAGCATGCAGTTGTGAAACTGTAATTTGGGGTTGGAAAAGCCTTCTAGGAACTGCAGTCCAAGAACACTTGAATTATACAACGTTGGGAACGTTCTTATCTTTTGTATCCTTGGGACATTCCCTCTCTGTGTCCCCCTACCACTGGAAAGCAGGGGTCGACATAGGGGAAGCTTTTTTTTAAAAAAAGCCACAACACTATTTCTTGCTCCTGTATGTAGTTCAAAAGCAGTTGCTTGCCTCAGATTTCCTTCAGTTTGCCAAGTTGAGTTATAGGAGCATAAAAGAGACTCCAGGCCCTACGGTTTTGCCAAATGGTTTATTCTAAAATAGGCATCTGAATTCTTTATTTCACGAATCCTGTTTGAAAGAGTTATTTTGCAGAAACCATATGGCACCTACTTTAAACGGCTGAATTATTTTGGGAGATTAAACCTCCCATGGCTGCTGCAAAATAAAATACAAAACCAATGAAAAATACCTGTGCAAATTGAAGCGAGATTTCAGTATGCAGATTTGCCTTCCAAACAAACCTTTGGTCTTTGGCTGAGAAATAGATTAGGAAGCCATTTATATCATCTGCTCTTGGAAAAATTGAAGAGAATTGTGTTACAGCTCCAACTGATTCCCAGCAACAGAGAGATGGATGGGACTTCAAGGGCAATCTAATCCACCTCTCTGCTAATGCAGGAAATTCAGAGCTGAAGGCTTCCTTTCAGATGAGCATCTAGTTTGGATTTAGAAGACTACATCAAATGGAAAAGCCACCATCTTCCGAGGCTGTCTGCCACACTGTTTGAGCAACAGTAGCTTAAGAATCTTAAGTGTTTGCCAAAATATGTTTTAACCCTGCCTAATATTTGGCTGAGAATTTTTTTAAATAAACTTTGTGTACAGTGTTGTAAGCCCACTAGCAATGAATAGTTTTAATCCCTGTGAGCCACTTTGAGTCTGCTATAGGGAGAAAGGCAGCATAGTTAATTAATTGGTTAATTTATTTTGGTCTACCTCCTCCTACCTCCTCCTCCTCCTCCTCCTCCTCCTCCTCCTCCTCCTCCTCCTCCTCCTCCTCCTCCTTCTTCTTCTTCTTCTTCTTCTTCTTCTTCTTCTTCTTCTTCTTCTTCTTCTTCTTCTTCTTCTTCTTCAAGAAACATAAGAACAGCCTTGCTGGAACAG
This sequence comes from Phrynocephalus forsythii, assembly GCA_029282475.1. Taxonomy (NCBI): domain Eukaryota; kingdom Metazoa; phylum Chordata; class Lepidosauria; order Squamata; family Agamidae; genus Phrynocephalus; species Phrynocephalus forsythii. Next base: position 6,898,287 of record JAPFRF010000013.1, read on the forward strand.
GCCACAGCCCATCCAGTCCAGCTTTCTCTCTCACTCAGCGGCTCACCATTTGATTCAGGGTATTCCCAAGCAGATGTCTTCACCTGCTTATGATTCCCTGCAAATGGCATTGAGAGATATCCTGCTTATCTCTCCAACCCGGAGGTTTTCCTTAGGCATCCATAAGGATAGCCATGGATACCCTCGTTCTCCATGAACTTGTCCAATCCTTTCTTAAAGCTGTCAAGGCTGACAGCTGTCACCACTTCTTCTGGCAGTAGGTCTTTTAGGTCACTACCCTATCTGTGACTTGATCCTTTCTGCTTTCTGGCTTGCTGATCCTACCCCCTCTGCTGCTCCAGCTGAACAAGGCATCTCCTCTTATCAGTCCCAAACAAAGCAGATATGAAGTAGAATACTGGATAGTACAGATAGCAGGTTTGACATGGGTTGTAGTCAGGGTTGTCAATCCCGGTTGGTTAAGTTCTGATGGGGATGTGGGTGGATATAGGCACACATGCATAGGCACACTAAGCCTTCAATGGTTTTGGTATAGTTTGCTAGTCCTTAGCTTTATCCTACTCTGTAAGGCTGATCACTTGGTGAGGAAGGTTTCTAGCTGCAGTGACAGAGGTTGATCTTAGTCACAAGTGAGGTCACGACAATTTCCTGTTGTTGCGCGATGGACGTGGGGTACCATTTTTTTGTATCGGTCCTAAGCTCAAGATTTACAGAGACAAGACAGATGTGAAGTAACCACCTAGGGTTTTTTGTGGGTTTATTTATCAAAGTACATACTCTCCCTTTTGGTGGCTATAAAAGAGAGCAAAAATGATCCTTCAATGGATGAATACCACTGTCTCTAGAATGTTGACCTCATTCTCTATTAGGAACGGAGACCTAACGGAGATCTTATTTTAATTTGTCTAATGTTCTGTGTTATTCTCTTGAGAAGAAGAGAAGCAGCAACTAAGGGGACATTAGGAGAACAGGGGTCGTGAGAAAAATAGGGGAATGAAAGGGAGGAAATCATTTTCTGCTATTTAATATCTATCTATATATATTTATAATAATATTTATATGCTACTTTTCTCCCAATTGGGCACTCGGGGGTGGCTCACAGCCATTAAAACTGTACTACAATAAGTTTAAAGTACTGTACAAAGCTACATTAAAATCAGTAAACCCCAGGGATGGGTCTTGAGTTGTGGGATTCGCTGCCAAGTTGGCCTTTAGTCATGGTGGTAACGCAGTTCAGAGTTGACTATTGACCTAACCCCAAACCCCTGCCCAAGTGGCCCAGACTGGCAACTCAGAAGCCACCCAACACCTCCCATTTTGCAGGAGGGGGTTGTTTTTAATAGAAACTCAGACTTGGGTCATGGAACTTTGGACATGGTACCAAAGACCCTGACTTGGACTAAAGACCCGGGCCCAAAGACCCTGCAAAACACTAAACAAGATTAAAAGCAAGATTTGAAATGTTTTGAAATATGCACATTTCATAAACAGAGCGTTCAATTGACAACCCCACTCCACTCATTGCAGAAACGCCTACCTGAAAAGAAAGGTTTTTCAATGATGATGGAAGGACAAGAGGGAAGGAACCAACCTAGCTTCTCAGAGCAGTGAATTCCAAGTCCTGAAAAGGTCCTCCTCTCCAAAGAACCTTGGGAAGATGGTGGGACTAAGAGAATGGAAGAACTAAGAGGTTTAATCACCTGTATAAAGGGATTAACTGTGAAAAATCAGCACTGTCGAAAAACACGAAAGGGCAACATGCTTTTTACTCATTTGTATTAATTTGAAGGGGATTACTTGGGTTGAAAATCAATAAACCAGTAGATAATACTTCATCTGTAAAAGAGTCCTCATGACAAGCTGTAGTCATCGGTTTGCACTGAGATGTTTAGTAGATCAAATTAATAGGAGTAGAGTTGGAAATCAATATTTGGATGAAATGATAAAGTGTGATGAGATAAGTGCCCTGATACTCCAAAATGCCAGGAAGTCATCAGATTTCTTTTTCAAAAAAGGAGTAAAGACATTTGTGAACAACCATATATTTCCTTGGGCATGCATTTATCTAGTTGAGCAATGGATAGATAGTTCAGGGGCCAGCCACCACACTGTCATCAGGAGGTCAAACACATGGATGAGTGGGCCATATTTATTTTATTTTATTTTATTTTTTTTATTTTATTTTATTTTTTATTTAAAATGTTCTACTCTGCCTTTCTCCTTTAAAAAAAAGAGATACCTTACAACAACAAAATGCTGTATGCAAAGTTAACAATAGAAAGTATACAATAAAAGCAAATGCCATGATAAAACGGGATAAACAAGAGCAACACCAAAGCAGTAAAGTGCAACAGTCCATCTTAAAAAGCCCAACCAGACAGTCAGCCTCTAAAGGAAAGCTTGCCCAAAGAGAAATTCCTTTGCAAGCCTGTGGAAGGACAACGAGGAAGGGGCCAGCCTGGCTTCCTATGGGAAGGAGTTCCAAAATCTAGAAGCAGCAACAGAAATGGCTGTTTCCCATTTCTGCACTAAATGCAATGGTGAGGGTGTTGGGGCCAGGAGAAAGGCCTCTCCTGTTGATCTTATCACCTGTGCCAGCTCATAAAGGGAGATGTGGTCATTTAAGAAGGCTTGGATTTATAAATGAGAACCAGCACTATGAATGTTGCCTGGAAACAGATTGACAGCCTGTGGAACTGCAGTCAGAAGGGAGTTATTTGCCACCCCACCCCCGTGGCCAGCCAGCTAGTAATCTGCCTGCCACATGGATAGTATTCCAGAAGCCCAAATATGGCCCTCCAATTGCCCCTGTTCTTATATCTGTCCTGTTTCTCTAGCAGACACACAGCCCACAACACTCACCTAAGACTTTCTTCTTTCCTTGTGCAAAGGTTAACATGGTACCCCATCCTCGTTTCTCCCAACAGAAGCCATCTCAACTGGCACTTGCTTCAAAACTGCAGATGGGATAGCATCGCTCAGTGATCTGCAGCCTATTTTAGGGAAGGAGATATCCACCAGGAAAACACGTACAAACTGGGGCAGCACAAAAATTTATCTTGCAAGAGAGTAGATTTTTGAAGCTGTTAGTAAGAGTGTGTCATCTTTCTGTTTCCCATAGCAGTAAAAGTTGCACAGTATTATTGCCATTTTCAGCTACTAATGGAATCATTTCTATTTACTCATAACAATACATTTCTTTATGCTGCTGAAACTTACTGTAAATGAGAAATTCAAGAACAGAGTGCGTGGTAACATATCAATATATTTATTGAAGGGGTGGGGGTAGGGAGTGAGCTTTCTTTTCCCTGTCATGGTGTGTTCCAAATTCTCAGAAGAGTGATTGATGAGGTTCAACACGTGAAAGATGGAAGTCTACTTTACGGCACCCACAGACAGGTTGTGTAGCTCTGTCAAGACAAGAACGCAGCTTGGAGCAGGATTAGAATGATCAGCTAGAGCAGGCATGTCCAGTCTTCGGCCCTCCAGATGTTTTGGACCACAACTCCCACAGTCCTTTGCCATTGTAAATAAAGACTTGTACTTCTGGGAGTTGTGGTCCAAAACATCAGGAGGGCCAAAGTTTGGACATGCCTGAGCTAGAGAAATCACACCCCAGCATTGTTTACTTGAGATTGCTGCCTCCTTTTGGCTCAAGGTAGATGCCTAGATGCCCTAAGCACATCTGATCTCGCCTGATTTTGGAAGCTAAGCAGGGTTGGCCCTGGTTAGTACTTGGACGGTCAACCACCAGGGAATATCAGGTGCTGTAGGCGCCTGGAGTAGGAAATGGCAAACCACTCCAGTATTCCTGCCAAGAAAACTCCATGGACATGGGGTCACAAAGAGTCGGTCACGACTGTAACAACACAACACACACACACACACACAAAGCCAGCTCAACATAGGGCTGTTGGCAGAGGGAAGTAGACCAGCATATCTGCTATGGACGAACAGTTGAATTTAGCTATTTAACAAATAATTTAATGCAGTGTTATTTTATTGTGTTGTGAATGGGTTAGCTCTTTGTAATCAACTCATGTGATGCCCTCTCTTCCTTGGATCCCTCTCCAGATATCAGAAGATGCAAGATCTGGGGTAAGATGATATGCATTACAGTGATGAGGGAAGACCCCTTCCTTTGGTGACACAATTAATAACAAGGGATCAGCACTCAGCCAATTAAGTGTGCAGTCTGATAGGCAACTGCAGTGTGCCAAAAGATGAAGTCATGAAATATTTAGGAATATGTCCATTCACCCACATTTTCCCCCATGCACATGCGTGATATAAAGTTGAAAATGGATAATGATGAATAAGTAACATCCTAATCTAGAGGGTGATTAGTCTTTCTGAAGATAATTTATGAGCCAGGAATTAAGAAACAGGGCTGGTGACCTCATATTTCAGAGAGGTTGACATTCCCCAGGAAGGAAAAATAATATGACACTTCAATCAGACTTATGGCCCAAGCAAATGCTTCTTGCGAGGAGGGGAATGATGTTTCTGGATTCCACTGCATTAATTTTCTGACTTAAGTCTCACATGTGTGGAAATCAATAGCAGCTGAGCCAACTCCAACTCTCACTCATGTCCAGTTGGCTTGGAAAAAACAGGTCTGGTTGCTTCCACTCCAATCCAAACTCAACAGTTTCCCCATGTTGTGATTTTTTTAAAGTTTGTAAAGTTGTGTCTCCACTACTTGGGTGGGGTCCATGGGAGTGTGCTAAGCAAGGTCGAACTTGGATTTTTATTTGCTTATGGATTTATTTTTGCCCACAGCTGTTCTGAGGTTGATGCTGTAGTCCTGCGCTTATCACAACAAGCAAAAAGCAAAGAGAACAAGGAAGCTTTATAACCACTATATCTAGTGTTTCCGTGCAGCCATGCTGGCCACGTGGCCACGGACTTGCACAACACTGGCTCTTCGGTCTGAATACAGAGAGGAGCACTCCCCTAGAGTCAGACATGACTAGCACACATGTGCGGTGGAGGGGAACCTTTACCTTTTAAAAGTAAGCAGAGGGGAGAGGAAAGTGTGACTTTCCAGGCCCTGTAGTATGTGTGGTGTCTTGAGATGCAAGAAAGAAAGAAGACATACTAGTGGGTCTTATGGGGTGTGTGACTGTGTTAGATTTCACCTATAGATTGGCTGCAACCCTGTTGGTGAAGGAGTTCATCCTCAAATCTTTATGCCTGTATGGATGCTGAAAAAATGTTTTATGACCAAAAGAGATCCCTCTGCTTTTGTTTGCTCTTTTCACGAGGATGGCAATTTAAATTAAGATGGCATAGGCAACTGAAGAGGGGTCATCCATTTTCAGTTTCTTCATCCGTAGGGGTGAGAATAAAACATTTCAAAGGCCTTTCCCCTGCTGCTAGCCAAGATTGTAAGAATATTTTGTGTATTTTTCTCTTTATTGGGAGTTTCTTGCCCCACCCCCCAAAAAACCCAGAGTAAATCACATTTTTATGACAAAGTGCTGTACTTTGTCCCCCCCCCCCAAAAAAAAGAGTCACAGAAGAACCGTTATGCATGGCGCTTTGTGCAAGAGGATAGTAACATACATACAAACAAAGATTTTAAATTACAAAGGACTTCGCAATACACAAACAGTGGACCCTCGTACTATATAACAAGTGGTTTGTTTAACAGAAAATCCACTTAAAGGAAAAAAAAATTCCAGAAATAGGGGGAAATCGCTTAACAGAATCACCTATGGGCTGAATCTGTACAACAGAAAAACAGTCGGAATTAGGGATTGATCCGTTTTCAATGCCTATGGGAAATTTGTACAAAGGAATGCCTGTGGGAAATTTGTACAAAGGAAATTTTGCTTAACAGAATTTCATTTGGAACAAATTCATTCCATTATACAAGGTACCACTGTCTTTTGAATCACAACACAACACAATAAAATAAAATAAAAAGGGAAGAATTTCCCGGTTTTCCTACTGACATGAGTATTTATTTATTTATTTATTTATTTATTTATTTATTTAACTTATATGCTACCCAAAGGTCTAACCTGAATAAAACAATTTAAAATAGTTAAGAGTAAAATATCAATAAATCATCAATAAAAATATGTGCTGTTTTTTAACCTGCATGCAAGGGGAGGGGGAATTTTGGTGGTAGGTAGATGGGGTTTTAGAGGGATTTTAGATTTGATCCCAGCACCACCACCCTGGCCGCCATGTCTTCCTCCTTCACTCTATCCATTGCACCACCATGAACTGACTCAGTGTGAAACATTCATCTTGTCGTATCAGCATGTTGAAGCCTTAGGGTGCCATCAGATGGCGGCAAAAGTGTGTGCCTGGAAAGGAAGGATTCCCCCCTTAAAGTGACCCGTCTTCCTTCCTGGGAACTGCTGCAGCTCTGCCTCAAAAAGATAAAGCCCAGCAAGTGAACCAAGAGTACTCTTCACGCCTTTGCTCATGGATCGGGGTTGGGCTGGGATATATATGTACCTGTGCATGGTGTGATTGCAGCCAAAGGGATTGCTCCTTAACACTCCCCAAGCCTAAATTGCTATCTTTCTCCCTGTGTGAACTCTCTAGCAATTACATTTAGAGCAATTCTACTTAGGCGAATTAACAAATGTGCCAAGAGTCTACAAGAGCGACTAGAAGAGCACTAATAGAGAAGGGGCACCGCCATCTGGGCATGGGAGTAGGGATAAGGCAAAAAGCTTGTAGGATTTATTTCTTTTAGGAAACTCTGCACTCAGCCGTTCTAGACTATAAAGTTTGCATCTGCATTTAAACAGCCTGTAAATGTCTGAAATCAAATTTAAATTACAGCAAGCAATCTTTGCTCGCTTTGGGGGAAGCAAAGAAGTGGCGCTGGAAATCCTGCATGAAGAGCACCTCTGTGATGGGGGTAGGTTAGCTATAAAAGTGGCTTGGATTGAGAGCTACCAAGTGAATTGGCCCAGACAATTGTCCCAGTATGGGACCCATTCTGCCTGGGCAGCCTCTTAGTGTGCTGAGTCACAGAGAGACTTGGAAGGAATGGATCCAGAGGGAAAAAGGCAACTGCTGTCCAAATTGAAGTTACGAGTAGAACCATTGGTCCATCCAAACAAACAACAAAAGAGGTAAGTTCCTCCCAATGAACACCTCTATCAGGAATTAGGATGTACAACACATCAAAACATGTATTCCACAACAAACATACATGATGATCTCACTTTTCAGATATTGTCACAAGGGAGATAACAAACATAGCACAAGCAAATGAGGAAGTCTTTATCTGTGGCAAATAATCATGTGTCATCAAGTTGCTTCCAATCTATGGTGACTCTAATAGGGTTTTTAAGGTATGCTAGCTGGTTTAAAGGTAACTTACTTGGAGTTAAGCAGGGTTGCACCTGTGTGTTGGACAACCAGATGGACAACCACCAGGGAATGGATGAGCAACCAACAGGTGCTATAGGAATCTGGAGTAGAAACTGGCAAGCTGCTCCAGTATTCCTGCCAAGAAAACTCCATGGACGTGGAGTCACAAAGAGTAGATCACTACTGTAACAACAACAACAACAACCAACAACAACCATCAGCAGCCCCAGTGATTTTCCATAGCTGAGTGGGGAGTCAAAGTAGTTGAAAATTCTATCTGCTACACCACACTAGCTTTCAGATAAACCAGATAAATAAAAATAGATGAATAATGAAGAGACCTTTTGGTTTCCTTATTTAAACTCTTCAAGGTTCTGTTCGATTTCTACAGGAGCCACAACTCAAAGGTCTGTATCGGAAACCTCTCATGGATTTAAAGGGCACCCATGGCAGCTCGACGTATAACCCAGACACTGGCCAGCTCACTTCCAGTTTTGTTCATCTTTCCAGTGGTCCAGAGAAGATCTCTTAAATACCATATAATGGGAAAGTATTATAAATGAGATGAGGCATGATTATCTCAATAAGGTGTCCCAGATATTGGGGACCACCTCTAGGATGGTGGTCTTTCTCTGGCCACCATCAAAGAGGCATGCAAGAGGGTCTCTGTTGATGACCTTGGTGAGCTTTGTATAGGGGGAGGCCATCCGTGAAGAATTCTAAAGCTCTTGCTCTGAATGGTCTTTGAATATAGTCAGGAAACAAATCAAAAGCTATGTTGCTGTTTCAGCAAGCGGGGGTGTCACATGATCTCAGTAGACAGAACCAATTTACGGCCTGCCTGGTATATTCCTGACCAATTAAAGCTGTCAGACTCATTTCCAAAGGCATATACAGAGCCTTGGAGTCTTCCAGGAATTATTTAGCTAAGGCATTAGCACAACTTGGTCTGTGGTGGTAAACCTCATTGTCAAGCTAGTTGAAGATTAGAGCATCGGGTATCAACTGCAATATGAAAAGGGCCACCCGATCTTTGTTTGTTTGTCTGGGTTGACAATATTTTTTCTGGACAACTTTCCCAAAAATGCGATCTATCCAATTTTGTTTTGGTGTGTGTGTGTGTGTGGGGAGGATGGGTTAATGGATTTTATTGGCAGAAGCCAATGGGGACAAAGTAAAATAAAATTTGTTCTCTTGTTTCCTTCAGCTCTGTGGCTATTAATGGATTTTTAAAAATGTCATTTTGTTCTAGTGAAGCCTCCATAAGGCAACACTGTGGTATCAAAAAAAATACTTCTTTTTTATCTCTCCCAATAATGGCATATTCTCATCCTGATTTCTGGACAGTCCATATATCAGCACTCCTTCAGGGGTGCCAGGCTCTTAATGAACATTTTTTTCTCCCATATGCTCATGTTCAGCTACATTGCGGACCATGTTTCATATGGAAGAGGGAGTAGATATAATTCTTTTCCAAGTAACCTTAGCCCATGAATAACTTCCCCTACCCAAATACCTATAAAGTCCCCAGAGGTGAGTGATGGGGGGAGTGGTAACGGGTGAGGTTAAGCGTTGGAATTGCTAAAGTTTGACCTAGCCATAAATCTTCACTTAGCTCCTGTTTTATGAGAACATTCAGTGCAAAAGTAATTCCCACTTACTGTTGCTGTGCCTTTATAAGTCATTCCCGACTGATTGCTGTCATAGTCAAGGTTTTTAGCAGCTTTCCCTTAAGGCATCTGCAGTATTTTAAAGCTCACCCCATTATAGCAAGATTTTCCATGTGTGTTATATATATTTTTTCAAGGAGGAATGTTATTTTACGGTGGAAGTGTTAAATACTCAAAAACTGTCTGGGTGTCAGCTCGTCTTGTTTTGGATTAGTTCGTACATAGGAAAAATAATTCTACACCATAGGCAGATTTGATGGGAAACAAATAGGATAGACAAGGATCAGCTAAGAGGCTTTTAGGACCCACGATGAATGAGTACAGCAAAAACAATATTTGCTCCTCTATAGAGTTGTGCCTTGTTGTATGTTATTAGAAGTGAAGTCTGGAGGATCTTCCTGACAACACAAATATCATCTGAACCCAAGCAAGTATGTAAGATGGTAGATAGTAAGGGATGCTTTAGACCAGGAGTTCCTAAAGAGTGCATCATAGCACCCTATGGCTCCCTGGTGCATCAACAAACCAGTCAAGAGCAGCATGGAAGTTTCTCTTTGCTTCTTCCCTGAACTGGTGGTGGTGCTTCTCTGCTCCCTGCTCCACCCCTTGCCCCTCACTGCTCCTCCTCCTCCACTGCCACTGCAGCTGCTCGGGGGAGCCACGAGTCCAAAAGGTTTGGGAACCATGGCTATAGATAGGTGAAGATTCTCAGTCATCCAGGTGAGTTTCTCTGGAAGTTGAGTCATGGCAACTGGACTTCTTTTCTTGAGAGATTGAAACATTCAGACTGGCGAACCTGTTTGAATGAGCAGCAAAACGTTCCAGTCTTTCAAGAAAAGAAGTCCAGTGGCCATGACTCAACTTCCAGACATGGCTATTGATCCATTTGGTTGAACACTTGAGGGTGCCCACATCGGCATATAGACTGGAATATGGATCGCGGAGAGCATGGTTTGGACTTGGGGGGAAAGCCTGCACATATTTCTACAGAGTTCAGCGGTTCCTAAATTTGTGTTACTTTGGACTGCAACTCCCAGAAAACCCTGGCCAGCACAACTGGTAGAGGAGGCTTCTGGGAACTGCAGTCCAAGAACTCGTTCATCCGATTTCTGAAGGTGAGAGGGGAAGGACGAAAACAATGAAATGTCTCATTCATCTGACAATCCATTGAGAATGAAAGGATCACTCAAACGAGTTAAAATAGATTACACTGAAGGACCCTTTAAGTACTGACTGGACCACACCAAATTCCCCAGTGTGGGAAGACCCAGTTACAGAAATCTAGTGACTGGAAAACCCTGATAAGGCAGCAGTCTGGCTGGCTGGGATATTCTGGGATTGAGAGTGTGCACAAGTAGTTTGTCCTACAAATGGGAAGATTCCACTCAAAAAGCCCAGGACCTCCTCAGATTTGTATTATGGATTGATGAATACAGAAAATACTGTTTGAAACTTAAGTGCTTTCTTCAATTGACAAGCCATGAAAGGACATTTTACAGCAAAACAAGGTTTTCGGTATTAGACAGTGTTTGGCCTCTGTAGAATGCTCAGAAATGCTCAAGAACTGAACTCATTAATTCTCACAAAACATCCTTCTATTGAGTGAGGCCTCCAAGTATAATAATAGCCATAAGTTAATATTCACAGATGCACTGCAAATGTATTTGATTGGAGACATAATAGATCTTTCTTATATTTGTTTTTGCTTCCCAGAGGCTTGGTTTTTTTCTCTCTCCTTAAGTACCAATTGACTGTCAAATGTGTTACTCATTATATTGAGTTTCGCTGCCAGCTGCCTACCCTCTGCCTTTCTGCTTTACCAAAACTTGAGCTTTTTGATCATCCTGAATTAAAAGTGTTTTTTTTTTAATTCCCAGACTAGCTCAATTCACTGATATCCTCTCTCCAAGCCCCAATATCTTGAAAAGAAAGAAAGATATGAGTAACGGTCCCCTGTTCATGAGAGCAAATAGGACCTTAAGGTAGGGATGTGAAAAATACTTCTAAATTCCTCAGTCATGGGCCTCGCATGGGGCGAAATTCCAACCAGAAAGCAGGCTGCAATGCATCATCTTTCCCTCTCCCTGGTGTTGGCCAATCAGACAGGGAGGCGGGATGATGCATGTCCTTGCCAGCTCCTGATTGGCCAGCACCAGGGAGAGTGAAAGATGACATGTCGGAAGGCGCTTCCTGTTTGGAATTTCACCCCGTGCATGGTAAAGTAAGGTAAGACAGTGGTTGATTTTGTTTCGGAGGTTGGAACTCAGCTGCATTCTGAATGCCAGCTGTGCTGATGGGTTTCATTTTGGAACCAGTACCCTTCCAAAACGGAATGCCCATCTCTTAAAAAGAATGTTAAAACTTCTACCTGGATGACATATGTGCAGATTTTGCTTTGACCCTGAAAATGTCTTGGGGTATGTGATATAGGCTGTTTCAGTAACAATCTTGAAACCAAAATTCTTTTTTCTCTTAGTGGTCCTCCACCCGCTGCAAAACAGTGACCTAAATCTGTTTCTCAACTCCAGATAAGACATTTACTGAATCAGCTGAACTGAAATAAGCATCGATTTACAACGTTCCCATTGATTCAAAAGCTCTGCTGTACTTAATACTATCCATTGAATTTAGACACCTGTCTTTATGTCGGACAGCCATTAGAGTCCTTTTCCCCAGTTAGCCCATCAACATTCATTAGGCGTTTCCTTGGTTGGGCTTCCACTTCCTCCTTTGACGTCATCTACTCTAGAATCAAGAACCTTATTTTTGTGTGTTGTTGCTGCACTATTTTAATGGTCACTGCTTCCCGTCCTCTATCCAGACTGTGAATCTTCATAACGCCTTTCACAAGAACTGTCAAGAACTGGTTAGTCAACCAAACTGGGTTGAAAGATTTTATATCCACACCCCTTGGGGTAACTGGAGATAGAAACTGTATGTAATATAACAAGAGATCTTGAGTTTGATGGATGAAACCCAGGGAGAATCTGAGTAAACATTACTCTTTATTTGTCACCTCAACCACGTCAAATACTCTTCTGGTCTTTTGATGGGGAAAATAAAGATTGTTGAACAGTAAATATAAAATGTCAAGCTATTTCCCTGTCCTCCTTTCCCCAAGAAATCAAGCAATTCCATTTCTACTCAACATCATATCTGAGTTCGATTTTATCTTCTGATGCATTAAGATAAGGTATTCTTCACTGCGTTTGGTAGCAGCTTCTAGCCCAGTGAGGATCCAGTAGAGTGATTGTTCCTGAGGACCAGTAGGTGGGGAGAAATTAATTGTTTGAGGTAATATAGAATAAAGTGTTTTGGGAGGTGTAAATGGAATGTCCTTGTAACGAAGAATAAACAAAAGGATCTGGTGGATATAGAGATGTATTATGATCAACCTGTTGGATTCCCAGGATGGAAATTGCCAATGTGTGGTTAGACCCCCCTCCCCCCAACCAACCTGTGGGAGGAAGGGGGAAGGATTGGAGGCAAACTTTGGCATGTGGCTAATCGGAGGGAGCTCAATTGAGTTGGATATGCAACACCTTCTAGGAAGGCAATAAGCTGTGCAGAAGTGAAACTGATCAGTATCTTCACCACTGGTGCAACAATGACATGCTTTGCTATGCATGAAACTGATTACTGGGTCCATTTCTGAAAGGGTTGCTGTGGAAGTTGGAGGGAAGGGTACCAATCCTGCTCCTGCTCCATTCTTTGGGTCTTTTCCAGAAGATCTAATCCCATTCCAGTTAGTATTAAAAATATAAGGCTTGCCTTCAATGGTAAGATTCTGCAAACGTCATTCACTCAGATAAAATGTTATTGCGTATATGCCAGTTCCCCATTATAAAGCTCACCAACCACCCAATTTAGCAATTCGGGATTAAAAATAATATTAATAACAATAACGGGGCACAAACGTTTGTTCAGAAAAGGAAGCATGGTGAAGATACAATCAGAGTGTTGCATGGAAGATGGACAGAACTTAAGCAGAAATGAACTCGACTGTTTAACTCGGAGTTATGAACAAAAATATCAAGAAGCTACAGCAGACCTGGAAAATAGGTCTTCTTTTACTGACTTTTCATAGCAATCCACTGGGATTCATGATTGGCAGCTGAAACCAAGGAGGTCCATTGGATTCTGCCCAGATTAACTTGGACCTATTTATGAATTTTGTATGCGCAGGCTCCTACCTGACAAACACTGTTTAACTTAGTCATTTTGCAGGAGGTGGTTTGGTGCCTCCGAAGGCAGCTGCATTTGATAGATGCCTGGACGGGAAGCATTTATAAAATGACACCAAATTAGAAACAGACAGTTTATGGCTCTTGGGAAATGAATCTTTTATGAAGAATAAAACTTTATGATGGAGGACTGCCAGGGATGTACACATCTCCAATTTAATGCATTTGGATGAATGTGTAGCTATAGATCTGTTTGAAAGATTAATCCAACTACGGGAGCATGGAGCAAAAACCCATGGATCCTCATATTATTTACCTTTGCATTAGTATTTGCAGAAAGAAAAATGTGTCTGTTAGGACTGGTGGGGGCATTTGTCCCGAGGGAGGGCCTGTCGTTCAGGAAGCACGGCTAGCCTGCACATGAACCTCCTTGGCAAATTCCTTTGAGTGAAGATTCAGAGTGGAGCCCTGGAGAGCAAATGCACATTTGCAAGGACAGAGGGTGTGATGAACTAATCCGGTGTGATTGGCAAAGATAAGGTCCGAAGCAGTACACAAAGACCAGAGAAGAACTAAAAGATTTAAAATTTAATCCAGGCAAGACGGCACTCCCGGACAGTCAAACGTCAAATCAGTCTATACTAGACGGGATTAGACTCCCTGTGGAAAGTCAGGTTTGTGATTCAGAGCTGCTCCTGGGCCCAATCCGGAGCTTTGAATTCTTAGGGATATTGGTGAATCACCTCCTCTTTACATTCCCTTAAATCACATGGACCTATTCTAATTGTGGCTTTCAATGCTAAATTAAACAGAAGCTGAGTCGTGGCAACAGGACTTATTTTCTAGTGAGATCTCAGACGGAGGAAGTTACTTGGATGAGCGGTGAAATGTTTCAATCTCACAAGAAAAGAAGTCCAGTCGTCATTGCTGTTTTAACTGCTGCCTTGCAAAGTTTAGATGTGGGTCTGTTCTACTGACTTTTTTTTATTCTTTCAATTTATTTATTTATTTATTTATTTGATTTTTTAGATACGGCTGCTCTACTTACGAGTTGTTTAACTTATGAGAATGCATTCGGAATGGATTAAACTCGTCAGTAGAGGTACCACTGTACCAGAACTCTATATGAATCAATAAAACTTGAGTTAACTTACCAAGTCCCCTCTAATTTGATATTCGGTACATTATTTACTATGCTAGACAACAGAATCTCAGCCATTATCTTGAAACATATATTTGATATTAATCTTTCTCTTTTGTTCCACTTGGTACTGTTTTTGCCTGTGCATTTATCTATTGATGTAGTAGTAACAAGAGGCATCTTTATTTAGGGTCAAACAAACAATCCAGCCTAAAACCTTGGGTTGTCTCCGCCCACCTGAAGTGACCGTAGTGGCCTAGGTGGTTTGAGTTAACATAATTACACAGTTTGGTTTGTTCCTGCAAGCCAGGGATTTGTGAGACGTGGCTTATATTCCTCAAGACTAAGGGAGCAAACCTTGGATATATTTAGTCTTTCACGGGTCTGTGCCTGTGAAAGACTAGGCTACCCTATCGCTTTTGTGCAAATTGTGTATCATGTGCCCGTTTTTCAAAATTCCAATCAACACTGCTTATTTAGTTGTGCAGGCTTTTCAAAACAAGAAGTGTTGGGACGATTGTTTGCACCTCCCTTTTCCACCAAACAGACGGTCGTTTTACTTGCTTTGTGTGTGTGTGGGGGGGGCTAAAGGGAGAAAGGATAGTGAGTGTCTGAAAATACCATTGAAGGATTAGTTTGCACAAATTGCACATCTCTTGATGGGGAAAAGACGCAATGCTTCTCTCACTCTTGGGCCAGAGCTGAGGAAGAAGGGCTTGGCAGATCCTTGTTGAGATGTTTTGAGGACAAGGGGTTTAGAAAGCATTTTCCACATCCCCAGTGGCAGCACTGTGACATCATGGTACATAATGATAAATGCAGCAACCTTTAGCCAATTTACCTGTGAGATGAATAACTTAGATAAGCCAGTTCAATCGGCTAAAAAGCAATAACCCCTGCCCCTTCAAATACACATGGGCAGCGGTGTCTATTCTGACCATATGCTGGCCATGAGGACACATTGCTCCATCCTCTAGAAAAAGAAAAAGGGCCCCCTTCTTTCTTCAGAATGCTTGTGGTATTTCTATGCAAATTTAATTAACTAATTGATTGGGCAATTGATTAAAATCTGTGCCATTAATCAACTGAGATGTATTTAATTAGATGGTAGCCTTACTCATAATTATTTATTATGACGATTTGTACTGTGCTGTCAACTCAAATGCATTTCTGGTTTTACCGTAAGAGATCACCCAAGCTTCCTTTCAGGTGACAGGTGTGGGAGAGTAATAAGAACTAGTAAGCCAAGCACTGCTGTGGAGTCTCTCCGGCATATCCCAGCAGGTGTTTGATGATAATCTGCAATTTTTTTTTTTAAAAAATGAATAATCACCTTTGTTTTTAGTGTGTTACGTAAAACACTTTTTATGAATTGTCACATAATGTATGCTTTTTAATCTACATTTTGGTGCAACATTTGAGCTGAAAACTATCCAGGAATACTCCAAGAAGCATGAAAGACGACCATACCAGGACCCTATCTATTTTGGGAAGTGTGAATCAAGGAGATTCACTAAGAAATGAAGGTCAAATGAAACTTCCAAACAATCTTATTTGGATTTTCTTTGGAAGTCAATGGCTGAAGTCCAGTTTTAGAGTAGACCTATGATGGCCAAACTTCGGCCCTCCTGATGTTTTGGGCCCCAACTCCCAGAATGCCAAGCCTCTATTGCCAATGACAAAGGACTGTGGGAGTTGTGGTTCAAAACATCTGGAGGGCCGAAGTTTGGCCACCACTGGAGTAGACCCATTGAATCAGTGGGGCTTGGGCGGCTCGGTAGTACTGCCATGAGTTCAACTGCTTCATTAGGGATACTCTTCCTGGAGTGTATCATGGGGTTTCAGTCAATAGAAGGAAATTTTGAAAATCCTTAGGAAAGAAGGTAATCACAAACTGCATTAAGGAGAAGATCCATTCTTTTCACTTATTTTGTAAACAGGACCGGGCCAATGGTTGAAACTAGTGATGGGCACGAAACAAAAAAAAATGGTGTTTCACTTTTTCGTTTGTCGTTGAGAGGTCTGTTTCGCTTCATTTCCATTTGTCATGAATTTTTGGAAAAAAATTTTTGTTACCATTTTTCATTTTTTGTTTTTCGTTTCTTCTCGCTTTTTGCGCGATTTTAAAGCATTTCCGTGTGCAGGCATCCCCCAACGCCCCAGACCAGAGGGAAAACACTAAAAAAATGGATGCTGGCAGAGACACAGTATAGACTAGGTGTGCAGGGAGGCTGCAAAGGCAGCGGCGGGCGTTGCCCAGGGTGCAAGGCAGCCCCAGAGTGACTGCACTGTGGGGCAAGGGAGGGTACTCACCGAGAGGTACGCAGCACGCACGCACACAGGGAGGCTACAGGACTGAAGCTAGAGTTGCAGAGACAGCAATCCCACCCTAACTCCCACCAGAGACTGCAAGGAGGACGGGGGCTGCCTGCCAGACCTTTTTATGCCCTCTGTGGCTGCCAGACCTGCCCGCCCAGTCTGCCACCTGGGCATGCTATTGGTTGAACATGATCCCATCACATGGCTTGCCTCCATTTTGTGGCTGGTGCAACAGCCATTTTAAAGGGAAAAGAAAAATACATCGCGATGGGAGAAGACAAAAACAAATGTTTTAAGGACCCCAACCCCCCTGGTAGGTATTATCAGACGGATGTCCAGGGCGTTTTTTAACATTTAAAACAGCTCATTTCATTGCGCGTCGCCATTAACGGAAACAAAACTTAACGACCACAATTTTCATGGTTCTGTTTGTTTCGTTGCATTTTCATCAGAATTTTCATTTGTCGTTTTGTTATGTAACGGAAATGACAAACAGTAACGGAAACCAAAAAATGTTCGTTCCGTGCCCATCTCTAGTTGAAACGTAAGCACTTCAATTATTTTGTCCTGTTTTAGGAGGAGGTGAGGTGGAAGAGGGAAATATTTTGTGTTTGTTTCAAGGCGGTCCGTCTTTTAAACACTAGTCAACCAACCCTACATCAGGGATGGCAAATCTTTTAGAGACTGAGTGCCCAAACTGCGATTCAAAACCCACTAATTTTTCGCAAAGTGCCAATACAGCAATTGAACCTGAATACAGGTGGCTGTGAAGGGGCCATGTCGGGTGCCCACAGAAAGGGCTCCGAGCATCACCTTTGGCACCTGTGCCATAGGTTCACCAACACTGCCCTAGATACTGTCAGATCTCACTTACATTTCTCAAGAGGGCAACCCTGTTGGAGGCGGTCATGAAGCGAAGTCATAGATGGCACATTCAAGGTTGCTGCTACGATAACCAAGAATCTGCCAGAGAGGGAGGGATAAAGGGAAGTTGTCTTTAGGCATGGAGGGTAATGAAGGGAAAGATTAAAAGGAAGAGGCCATTTTGTGGGGTGTTTCTGTTTTGTTTTGTATCACTGGCTTTACAGCGAAGGTGTAACGATGAAATAATGTGTAGAAGCGGATGCCCGTATGCTGCTGGCTATATGGATCTTGTCTCTGTCCTCAGCACCATCAACGCTGCTCTTGCAAGGATGCTTTATGAAGGCCAGCTCAGCTTTTTCTTGGGTTACAATTGGCTCACAATATATTTCTTTGCTGCCCAAAGGAGCTACACTGTCTTAGGGATGTAAATTTTCACTTATTTCATTCTGGAAAAGGAAGATTTTTTTTAAAAAAAAGAAAAGTTTTCCTCCCTGCTCAGCAAGAACAGAGGAGGATTTTGTGCCATTTTGTCCTTGGTTTTGCATTTCAGCACTTTTCCTGTGAAAGGAAAATGTAGCCATTTTGTCATATTTGGTGCAAACACCTGCATTTTGCAAATTGTTTTTCCCAAGCACTGTTGCTAATGGGAAAACGTGCAGATGTTTGTGTTCCCATAGGTGCAAAAAGAATTTCCCGGGGGTGTTCTTGTGTATCATAATCCATCTTAACATGTGAAGATATCCATATTTATAAAGGACAAGATAATTTTTCAAGCATTTTAATGTCTTTACACAAGAATGGTTTGTGGTGTCACACAGCAGGTAGTGTGGCATAACTCCTTGAAAGGAATCATACTTTGTAATCTTCTGTTGCTCCTGGCTTTATATGCTGGCTACCAGGGAGTTCTTAATAGTTGCTTCAATGTATTCTCCACAAATATTACTCCCATAAACAGTGGCGTAAGGGAATTAACAGCTAGTTGTTCTCCACTTTGAGGCCCTCAGCAAAGCTACAGTAAGAACCCCCAATCTGTGGCACCAGTATTTGTGGATTCACTTACCTATGTCCTGAAAATATTAAATACCCTCCCCCTGAAATACATATTTATACGTATTTCCATGATGTGGTTACCAAAAATGGGCACTGGGGGACAGAGGGCATTCTATGTATTGGGTTAACCTTTAATCCACAATTTGTCACCATCTGCAAAAGATGCTTAGAAATAATCCCCCACTGATACTTCAGTTGTACAGTACTGATAATGTATTCATATACATTTCTTCCTGGTTTTTGAAGTTATAAATTTATTAATATGCAGAATTTTATTAGACAGGACTTCACATATTTGCAAAGCCTATGTATAACAATACAAATCCATCCAATCCAACCCCCTCGCATACAGGGACCCCCATCAAAGTACCCCCGACAGATGGCCATCCAGCCTCTGCTTAAAAAGCTCCAAAGAAGGAGACTCCACCACCCTCCATAGTAGCATATTCCACACTGAACAGCTCTAACTATTAGGAAGTTTTTCCTAATGTTCAAATGGAATCTCTTTTCCTGTACAGTGGTGCCTCTACTTACGAATGGCTCTACTTATGGGCAAGTCGATTTAAGAGCAGAAAACAGTTGGTATTTTTAACTGCTGCCTTACAAATGTTAAATGTGGTCTGTTCTACTTACAGGTGTTTTTTTTTCTTTTTTTTCAATTTATTTATTTGTTTGATTTTTTAAAGATACGGCTGCTCTACTTACGAGTTGTTCAACTTATGAGCATGCATTCAGAACAGATTAAACTTTTAAGTAGAGGTACCACTGTAGTTTGAAACCATTGCCCCGAGTCCTACTAGTCTCTTGCAAAGCCATGGAAAACAAACCAATCCATTCTTCAATATGTCATCCTAAATATCTGAAAGGATGTCATTTCATAATCCTCCAATCGTCTTAGTTAAACCTGAATTCAAGAGGAGACAACCACAGCACTGATCAAGATCGTGGGAACACTGAGGGGGTGGGGGGGCAGAGTGACATCCCCTTTAGAAACATTTTCACTCAAGTTTTATGAAGAAAGGGATTCTTGATCCAACCCTTTTTTAAAGCATTGTTCAAAAACCTCAAGGAAAATATTCTCTTCAGATTGGAATCTAGTTTCAAGACATTTGCCGTGCATGTTAGAAAATGTTAAGTAGGAGTTCAAAGGATCGAAACGGCAATTGAGAAGGGCCAACTCCAGCAAATTGGACTGCTGGATTTGGTAAGGAAGGAGTGGCCTTAAGTTTCAGGGTTAATAATCCCTTGATTTTTGCAATTATGTCTTGCTCACAGTGGAAGGATATTTAGGCGGTTGAAGAATATGCCTAATGAGGTGGTTATGGAAAATTCATTAAAGGCTTCTAATTGAGTTTGCTGAGTCGTCTGGTTGAACGGGGATATCATTCTGTATGCATGGGCTCCGGAAGATAAGTCCTGCTGAGCATCTAATACTATATCACAAGAAAGTAACCACTGGGACTGCTTCCCTCACTCTGCTTACTGCGTGGATGGAACGCTCAGAGCTGGTTTTTTTAGAGATTGCAATGGGAAATATACACGATCTCTGTTGTGTACATAGCAAAATGCACATTGTCTGGGTTTCTTTTGAATGCCCCAGCAGAATTTCCTAAGGACGCTTATGTCATTGTGGGAAATTACAATCAAAGGTAGATTCCAGACATGGTTGATAGTGGCTGCTACACCGCCTTCAATTGATAGAATATGGCATGGTGCAACTAGGTGTGAAATACTGAATACTGATGAAATAATGTCTCCTATCGCTGGTATTTGGTAAAATACTATCGGTCCATTCACTCTTTCCTCTTCCTCTTCCTCCTCATCCTTGAATCATTGAAGCTAACTTTTTAAAAAAATCATGAAGGTGCCGAAACTACCGGATAGCTCAGTGGTTGGACCTGACACTCCATTAGGTCCTTTGAACTCTGCACTTCAAAATTTATTAGTATAAACTCAGTCTATTTGTGTCAGATTCACATGTGTTTGTGCTTTTATTGTTATTGTGTGTCTCTGTGTGTTCTGTGGGTTTTGTGTTTGTTTCTTGACCCAAAACAAGGCTTGTATACTAGGGATGGGGAAGAATACTGGTGAGCCTCAGGATTCTGGCAAAACCAGGCTGTTCTCACCCCTTAAGTCTGGTAGTGAAAATAAAGCACCCCTCCATGTGAACATCAGTAGAACAGTGTGCCTGAAGAGCTGTTTCAGAGAAATACTAGAAGCACAAAAAACTGCATATGCTTTGCAATACAAATAGCTAAAATGTACGCAGTTGGGAAGTAAAACCTGAATGCACTTCAGTCAGTGTGAGAAATGTGCAGATTGGGTAATATGGGTAGAAGACATTAGGGGGGAAATGTATTAAAATGTGCATGAATTTCCATGCAGAGAAAAAAAAAAACCTTGACAAACACTTGCAGTGTAAAACAGGGATGGGAAGAAAATGTGCAAGAGATTGTGAAACACCATGAAACCCAGACATTTCTGCTTTATACAGATGATTGTTAGATTTGTAGTTATTAATATTTATTACTTGTGTTTTACTTTGGGCTGTTTTCTGTTTACTCCCTTCCCAGGAAGCACTGTCATGCACGTGACTGCTTTCGACGCAGACGACCCGGCGACAGACAATGCTCTGCTGAGGTACAACATTCTCAAGCAGACACCTGACAAGCCTTCTCCAAACATGTTCTTTATTGACCCGGACAAAGGCGACATTGTCACAGTTGTGTCACCTGCTTTGCTGGACCGTGAAGTAAGTGGTTGTATGGTTTTGTTTCCCATTTAAAAAAATATTTAGTGATAAGAGAAGTGTATAAAGATAGTTCTAAGGTGACATGTATTTATAGGGTTGTTGTTTTTTTTTGTCTTCTGGTATTATCTCATCTGGAACACGACAGGCTGTTTTCAGATGTGATTCAGGGAACATCTTGTTCGAAATTCTTGTTATGCAATTGCAGTGGAAAAAGAATAAGTGTCTAGACCAGTGGTTCTCAACCTGGGGGTCCCCAGATGTTTCTGGACTGTAACTCCCAGAAGCCACCACCACTCGCTGTGCTGGAAGGGATTTCTGGGAGTTGCAGTTCAGGAACATCCGGGGACCCACAGGTTGAGAACCACAGGTCTAGACAGTTGAGCAGTGGTGTAGTGATAGATTTTGATGGTTCTGACTGTTTTCATAGCTGTTGTCCTTGCAGGGATGTCTGAAAATACAGACAACTCTGATAAAATTTTTTTAAAAAAGGAAACTATTTCTGTAAAGTTAATGGCTCTTAATTACACATTCAAGAGCATCCACAAATACTTCTCCTATGTATTTTGTTTTTGTTAGTTTCATTTGGGTTTTTTTCTGTTTTTTTTTTTTCATTTTTGAACATGTATCGTTTAACAAGACGTTAAATTTAATTAGAGAAAATCAAACCAAAACAAATATGAAGCAACAATCATAAATGCAATAATGTTGATACTCGCTATAAGTCACCATTTTAATTTTAGAATACAGTTTTGCTACATACATTTCATATTATGCATATAAATAAAATAGGCCTTCCAGCTGCCCAAGTAAATGTCCTCATGGATTTGGCACTTATACGATACTTAATTAAATGCCCTGTAATGCTAACAGATTCCTCAGACCATCATGCAGCAGACGGTAGATGTTTCCCCATGTATTGTGGGGACTTGAGTTAAATTTAATGAAAAGCTGCCGTTTGTTAAAGCATCACAGCTGCAGTGGCTATAAGACAGGCATATAGCACTTGGAAGCCTCTACACTTCAAATGATGTGTTAATTTTCCATCATTATGAAAATTTACATATTAACATCAAAATGTCAAGTACAAATTATAAAAATGATTTACTAATGTTAGCCAACAGGTTATTAACATTCCAGACTTTTTAATTTTTTAAAAAACTTCAATTAAAAGGACAACAATAGTCCTCATTGTCCCAACCACCCAAAAAAATTACCTCCCAAAGTAAGAATATAAATTAATGTCAAACACTACCATTCAGAAGTGTAATATTGTCAGCATTTAATGCTTAATAACATCATGAATTTCTAATGAGTGTTGAAAACTTTGACCCAGTATGGGAAGCAAATGTATGTTGACAAATTATTTCCAAGCGGCCTTTGGCTGTGGTTTAGGCTATAAAGCATTCAGGTCTTGATTGGATCTCATGTGGTCAAGAAGGAGAAAGGACTGGCAGAGTGAGAGGAACGGAGGGCAGCCGAGATGTTCAGATAATAAGAACAAGTTCATTTATTTCAC